>OZ010786.1:378899960-381438960 GCA_963932465.1 Maratus speciosus
CACATTCGTATAAGAAATAAAAGTACTTTTAGCTGCAATGTGTTTGAAAACCACATCTCAATTTATTTCTGAGATATTAATTTTTTTGTAGCTTTTAACCTCTTCAGACCTGAAGGTTAAATAACACTACAAATGCACATTCATTGCTTTTTCACAAGCAAAAAGACATCCAAGATGACTGAAGAATCCCTTTTTCTGAAATGGGTACTACTTTAGGAGTAGTACCCATTTCTATTCTAATATAGTATAATAATATATTATTAATAATATATTTCTATTCTGATATAGTATAATCTAATATGGTAGTATACCATATTACTTTAGTTTATTAAAATCGAAAGCTTTTCTTTCTTTTTTTAGCCCCTCGATATACTATTTCTTTCAAGCAACACTTGAAATGTCTACCCTAAAAAATAACGTTACATTACATAAGCCAGCCGTAAAACGAAGAAATTTAACATTGTACTGTTGAATAATGAAAATCCCTGCTGATTTTCTTTTTATTTCTAAGAATCGCACATAATCAATTTTTGCACCTTCGTATAAGGAATAAAATTACTTTTAGCTGCAATGTGTTTGAAAACCACATCTCAATTTATTTCTGAGATATTTTTTTTTATTTTTTTTTATTTTTTGTAGCTTTTAACCTCTTCAGACCTGAAGGTTAAATAACACTACAAATGCACATTCATTGCTTTTTCACAAACAAAAAGACATCCAAGATGACTGAGGAATCCCCTTTTCTGAAATGGGTACTACTTTAGGAGACGGGTCATTTAGGTTCACTAACAGGGATCTAAAATGTCTAACCTCCTTAGAATATCAATTTAATGATCAATAACCTAAATTCACGCAATAAAAAAATTTAAGTATTTTAAGCAAGTGAATGATCTGCAAATCCTCATTTTATTTTATTTTTTTACTGTAAAGCGTTTAAGTTAAATAATTGTGAAAATATTTTTACTTTATTGGCCACACTCTCTTGAAGGCATTTTGCAAACTTAGATAGAAATAACGTTTATTTTATGAGGAAATAAGCATCAATGATGCCATTGATTGGATTTGTCTCAAAGCTAAAAACATTCAGTTACTTAAAAGTAAAGTGAAATGGTAACATAATCAAACAGTTTACTTTTTATGAGGAAAAGGATAGAGGTGCACATTTGTGTACCTGGGGTCTGAAGAGGTTAATGCCATTTATGTAATGGTGGCAACTGAAGTACTCCATTTCTGTAGAAAGTAAGGGGAAAATAGTTGGAAAATAGTACATTAATATATCTTTTTGTTGCCATATTTTCTATAAAAACTAAAAAAAAAAAATAATAATAATCAGACAAATCCCTGTCGGCACGGCCTACAGGCGTAGGTAGATTTCGAAGTTAAGTACTAATTTCACCAACAAACACTAAATCATGATTAGAGATAAATCCACTTTAACAATTTTATGTAGCCGTTTTTGACGAGTTTTTAATTTTATTTTTATTTAAGAGCTAGTTTTATCAGAATCACGTTAATGCAGTATTCAAAAAATATTTTTCCATGCACAACAACTCGAAATTTTCTGATACGCTTTCAGATATCTTTAAGGGAAAACATGAAACTTGCTGACGCGATTTCTTAACAGATTTATAAGCGATATAATTTTTATTTTTCGTTCAATTAATTAGAACTTGATTTATAAACAATTATTTTCTCAGTAGGATTATATTTTCCGATTCCAACACAATCACTTCAAGAAATTCGGTTGAAAATGACCACTTTGACATCATTTTTAAAAATATATTCTGTCTCTGTCAAAAAATCGACCATTACGTCACATTATATTATATATGAATAAGAGAACCTACGAATTGGATGCGCTTGAAAGCAAAAAAATATTTATTTTATATATTAATAAATATATAAAATAAATTTAAAAATGAGTCAGAAAATAAGCAGTTTGGATTTGAGTACATCCTTAATACGATATATTTTTTTTTCAACCTCTATGTCTTTTTAATTTGATTTTGCAGTAAAAAATGGTCCTACCACAAACTTGAAAATATGGAAGTTGTAGATAATATTAAGAAGATATATAATAAATTCATGCGTATTTGATATCTTGTGAATTGACCAAACTATGGATAGTTTTGCTTTTGGAACTGCCCCTTTTTGTTTTCATTTTTATTTATTTATTTTTGCGGTAAGAATTTGTCCTATCATAAACTTGACAAT
This sequence comes from Maratus speciosus, assembly GCA_963932465.1. Lineage (NCBI taxonomy): Eukaryota > Metazoa > Arthropoda > Arachnida > Araneae > Salticidae > Maratus > Maratus speciosus. The sequence goes on from OZ010786.1 coordinate 378,902,175, forward strand.
ATAATAAATTTAATTAGATTTGATATCTTGATAACTGACGAAGTTATAAATTTCTTTCTCCCCAAAAGCCTATTTTTTTCGTCCCTTGAGACCATTTTTAATTTTATCATAAATCTGTTATACATAAATTTTTGGATCATTTTTTTAGAATTAATAATAACTTTAAACTGAGTTGATATGTATAATGACTAAGACGTTATGGGGTTTTTTCATTTTTCACAAAACCTCTCCCTATTTCCATCCGCTTGATCCGATTTTGCTTATTAACGAACTTGACCGAGATTTTATGCCCTTGATGTTACGTATCAGTTTGGAAAAGATTTTTGCAGAATTATGGAGGATATCGTGCCCATAAAAAAGTGATACATATAAATGCGACATTTTGCTATCGACTTTTGAGACATTCCGGCGACACTAGTACATCTCGAAGTAAAACGAAGTTGAGTAATCAAGGCCAACCATCCGTTATCATGAAAATATAGGATTGCAATCATGGTGGCGAGTAACACAGGCTTCATAAACATTGAGACATCGCATAATGAATAGAGTCATCGTCACTTTAAACTGGTTTATTTGACAAAAACATATAGAACATTCCCAGTAGCTTGTTCATCAACTCTCAATAATCGATCACCCACTTCATAAAACTTAAGATGTTATAAGATTAGGATCTACACATTAGAATCGTTCACTCCAAGTGACGTAGATTATTTAAACAACCGGAAAAACATAAATTCTCTCGCTTCTCGCCGATGTAACGATATATGGACTCCAAGCAACAAGGCGCGGAAGGATACAGAAAACAGGAGAACCAACGCCAGCAGAGAGATGGGGAGGAATGGGACAGAAAACAGGCTACGATTCGATAGGAAGGGGATGACGTCGATAATGAACTCGTTATAAGGCGTCATAATTAAAGCGCCATTAAATGCTGGCGGGCGCATGGAATTGTGGGTAAAGAACCTGATCGAACAAATGCTATTAAAAAAACATTCGAAAGAAAAAGAATTTAGTTTTAGAAGAAAATGAAAAAGTAATTTAATGGGATTATAAGATTCGACGAATGGATTAGAATAATAAAAGAATTTTGAATAATTTTGAAAGAATTTTGAAAGAATAATGAAAGAAAGTTTTTAGAATAATAAAAGAATATGCAAATTTAAATGTATGAAATAAAAGACAAAAGATATTAAAATATTAAAAATAGGTAAAAAATTAAAAATATTAAGAATTTTGAATAGTTTTACTAAGAAAAAAGGACGAAAATTTTTATTATTACCTTTATATGTATAGATAGATAGATAGATAGATATGTACACATATATATAAAGTTTTGTACTGGGGATGGTTTTGGGTTCTAGGGGTCATGAGCGGTGCAGATCTGGAATTTCTTTTTGAAATTCCAACATAGGATAGATCCCAATAGGTAGTATTTCATACGAAATCTACCTAATATGTGCTATTTTGAAAAATGCAAATAAACGATTTCTGATAAAACATGAAATTATTAGAAACTATATTTCATTTTAAGTACCCTTATTAATGTTACAAACAAATGAAGGCATATGAATAATTAGATGGATGATTTTTCTTTTGTCGAGTTTACGACGTCGCTTTTTACTGGGTTTGTGCATTGTTCGCGATAGCGATGTCATATGCATACTTTTCTATAGATGTTGTTTAAGACTGTATCGTAAATGTGTAATTCTTCAGTGTATGAAAATGACGTCATTTTATATAAAATAAAAGCGCGTATTTTATGTCTTCAAACTTAAGTAAGTATTGTAGAAGTGCAACATTTTCACTCCAGTGGCTTTGAAATTCTTGATAGGTGGAAATGCTGTACTTTTGAAAATAACGCAATTGAAATCACACCCTCATGAATCGCGAAGTTTTACAAAAAAATAGAGTGTCTTTATAAAAGGGCAGTGGCCTTTAGGTTAAAATAATATATGTTTGAGTGTTATTCTAACCAATATAAGATTTTTTTAAATCTCTTCAGACCCAAGGTGCACATTTTGTTTTGATTTGTTTTTTTTTTTTTTGACCCAAGGTGCACAAGGTGTACCTTTGGTTTCAATTGCCTATTTCACTTATTATTTGAAATAATTTTATTGAGACCAGAGATTGTCCTTTGTGAACGTTAGCGTTTTCTAGTTTTAGCAAGAGATACCGCTAGCAGTCTTAATTCATATAATTTTGCAGGAAATAAACGAGCAATGGCGAAAAATACAACACTTCGAAAAAGTAAGTACATTTTTACAATTAGAAAATTAATATTTATTCTCAATAATTTTTAAGATTGCTTATAAACACTTCAGTAATGCATAAATCATTTAAATTTTTGAACTAGATCATAATATCTATTGTATTTAGATGTAATTTTTAAGATGCACGTGTGTGCACCTCCGGTTTCAATTCCGTGTTTTTGGAAAGAAGTCATCTCACTAAAAAGTTTGTATTGGATGATATCTAATTGGTACAGTGCTAGAGTTGCTGAATGATTCAAAAATTAAACGTAATTATAAATAAGAATTCATTTTGTTGATGTTTTAAATTAAACATTAATTTTTAAAAATCATAATTAATATATATTTGTAAGAGTAAATAAACGAATGTGACAAACCCATGACTTTCCTACTGAACAGATTTCTAACCGGTTAATTATTATATTCATTTTGTTTTCTTTGGAAACTTTTACACAGATATATTTATAACATGAAGATTACTATCTTCATGATAGTATAGTATCAAATAAATTAAAATCATGTTCTGGTACATTGAATGTTAAACCCTTGAGGGGCAAGCAAAAATGTATCTAAATATTGAATTCTCAGCGAATAATCGAAAGATTTTATTTTTAAATAAGGAAAAGCAATTTTTCAACGATTTTCCTCAAAAATTAAAAATATAAAATTTAGTAAACATTTTCTGGTTATAATATTGTTTAAATTAAGTGGGATATATTTTATCCCACCGCTCCTCAAGTGGTTAAAATATAACATTTTGTATATTTTCTGTTTTCTTAAACTAATTTTATAAATTTTTGTGAAGGTATATTACTATACATGAACAAAATGCCCAATAAAGTTATTAACAAAATATTAATAAGTTTTAGAGATGTGAGGAAATGTATTTTAAGCCCCCATAGGCTCTAATGGTAGGGAAAAAATGGAAATTGAATAACTGCCAAACATTTACATTGAACGTTTTACAACAGAGAACGTTTTACAACATTTTACAAACAGAGTTACTCCGCGCCGGTAAGGGTTTAAGTGGATTAATTCATTACTTTTAATTCATATATGAGGGCCACAAGGGTTATAAGCCACATAATTGAAAAAAAAATTGTGCTATGTGCACAGGTTATCTGGAAATAAGGCTATTTGTTTGGAAGGAAAGAAATACAAGTTATTTTCTAATTATGTGCTGAGTTCTAAAGCTGAACTACTTAAGCTCTTTAAAGTAGTACTTAACTTCTTAACTCTTTAATCTCTACTTAAATTTAAAAAAAAAAAAAATGTTGCACTCTACTTTTCTTTAACACTTATTGAAATAAGAATTCAAAGACCTCTTTGAAATAAGCAACAGTTTCATATTTAAACTCAGTCAATTACTATTGATTTCTCAACTTTCTACTCAATTTACTCCAAATCTAAATTTTGTCACTTTTTTAAACTTTTACACTTCGCTTCTGGGGTCCTCATATATGTTTCTCGTATAAAAAATGCATCTTACAAAGATGATTAAGAAAACGATAACGTATTATACGATTTAATTTAAAAGAATATTAACGTGTAATAATTGATAAAAAGAAAAGTGCCCAGTTAAACTGATTGCATTGAGCTCACAGGCTATTCACACTAATTGTATACTATTTTCTTATTTCAAAGAATAATGCACCTAAAAAATAAATGAAGGGGGATTAGCCCCCGTTTCCACCCTTTAAACTTAACCAATGAACCTCTAAATCAAATGAAGGAAGCGCCATTTTGAAATAAACTGATATATCAAATTTGAAGTAAATCGAATAATTCTGCATGAAAAATCCATTTATCTAAATTAAGGAGGGGACTAGCCCCGTCCCCCTTTTATACTTAACCAATAAACCTCCAAATCTAATCAAGGCAGCTCCTTAACATAATATACCAGCATACAAACTTTGGAGCAAATCGAATAACTCTGCATAAAAAACCCATTTATCTAAATTAAGGGGGGGGGGATCTAGCCTCCTTTCCTCCGTTTATACTTAACTAATGAACCTCGAAATTTAATCAGAGAAGCTCCTTAACATAATAAACCGGTATACCAAATTTCGGGCAAATCGAATAATTCTGCATGAAAACCCCATTTATCTAAATTAAGGAGGGGGACCACCCTTTCTTCCCTTTATACTAAACTAATGGATCTCAAAATCTAATCAAGGCAGCTCCTTAACATAATAAACCGGCATACCAAATTTGGAGCAAATCGAACAATTCTACATGAAAAACCCATCTGTCTAAATTAAGTGGGGTAGACCACTTCCCCCCTTTATACTTAAGTAATGAGCTCCCAGATCTAATCAGGGATGCTCCTTAACATAATAAATCGGTATACCAAATTTGGAGGAAATCGAAATTTTCTGCATGAAAAACCCATTTATCTAAATTAAGGGGGTGACTAACCCCCTTTTCCCCTTTATCCTTAAACAATGAACCCCCCAAAACTAATCAGGGAGGCGTCTTATCAAAATGAGCTGGTATACCAAATTTAGAGCAAATCGAAGAATTCTACATGAAAATCCCATTTATATAAATTAAGGGGGGGCAACCCTTTCCCCCCTTTATACTTAAGTAATGAACTTCCAAATCTAATCAGGGAAGCTCCTTAACATAATAAACCGATTTACCAAATTTGGAGCAAATCGAATATTTCTGAATGAAAAACCCATTTATCTAAATTAAGGGGTAAGAACTAACCCCCTTTCCCCCCTTTATCCTTAACCAACGAACCCCCAAAACTAATCAGGGAAGTGCCTTATCAAAATGAACCTAGAAAAATATTTGAAGCAAATCGGATATTTCTATCAGGAGTTGACGCGTTACGTACATACGAAAGTACATACATACAGGACATGCGGGCACATAAGCTCTCAGGATTTGATAGCCTGTGAGGTAAAAAGTTAATCAAAATATAATTAGTTCACGCACATATCACAAAACTTTCTGAGGAAAGAAAATAATAATGTTATTTACATAATGTTAGCTTGTTGGAACGATTCTTTTTATAAAAAATTCTTAAATTAAATAATTCATAAATTAAATTTACATATTTATTTTTCATTACCTTTATAAATCGGAAAATTAAATTGGTAAATAAACAAATTAAAAACAAATAAAAGACATAAGGGAATAAACATAACATTTGAAAACAATGTGTTAAATTTATACCCTATTATAGATAATTTTTTTTTTTTTTTTTTACACATTTAATGAAATCCATGTCTGGAATGTTTATTCAAAATTATTGTATGCTTCTCAATGGGAAAGAAGTAATTAAGTTATTTAACACAAATGTTAATGTATTTGTAAATTAAATTTTTGGAAATAAATTTCAATGCACAATTTGTAGTTAATTTGTAAACAATTAAGCAAAACAGGAAGGAAATAAATGTAGCTCATTAAAATACAATTGAAGCTATATTCAGATGGGATTAACTTTCAATTCTTTTAAAATATAATAGGTTCGTTCTAACTAAAATGCTTATATTTATATATATGCTATTATTTGTTTTATTAGGCTTTTTAATTAGTACTCGATTTTAATAGTAGTAATTACTTTTGAATGGTGCATTTTTAAATTATTTTTAATTTTCCATATTTTTATTTGGCGCATCATGCTATTTTTCCAGATTCAAATCATTTATAAAAAACTGCAATTTTTTTGTACTATAAACTACATAAATTATATTAATTTGTTTTAAAAATTTTAAATATTGTTACAATAGTACAATTTTCTCTACGTGTATTTGTATATTTCAGAAAAGAAAATAACAGTAAAAAAAAGGTTTTTGTATTACAATTTTAAAAAATGAACGGCATTTGTTATATAATTAACCTAATGCTTAGTTTCCTTATTATAAACGAATATTTCAGTCTCTAATTTAAATAAAGGAAAAAAAATATTAACTGTAAGAATTAGTTCTTTAACTAAAACACTGTTTTAATTGCAATTATTTAATTTGCGTGTGTGTTTGCGAATAGGTGAATCTTCTCCACTAATGTTTATATTTTGCTATGAAAAATGAGGTTACAGATAAACTGGATTCAGTTACAGTAAATTTAAAATACACTAAATCCCGCTTTTACGGTCCCGGAATTTACATCTGGCATTTTTGTAAATGCTTTCTGTTAACTTACAATAATGTTTGTGCGTGGTAGTGAAATGTTGTGACACATTTTATACCCGCTTCCTGTTGACATAAATCTTTGACATTTGGAATATATACGCATTCCTGAGGGCAATACAGGAACTAAAAATTGTATATTTTAATTATATTCCTAAGGGGGCAAATTTATTTAATGGTTACGTTTGATTTCCTATGGGGAAATCACCATCATTTTCAATAATGAGTATTTGTTGAAAAGTACCAATGACAGTGTTACCACAATAGCGCCCGATTTTGGGCAATTTGGTGAAATACCGCCAAATTTGTGAACAAAAGTAAGTTACCCTATATGAAGTCAACTTGGCTATAGCTGGCTTATTTGGCAAAATTCCCATCTAAATCCATTAATCTTCCATAATCGAGCTCACCGCAATTTTACTTTAACTCGATGCATTTAAGGTTTTTAAGATTTTCTACTTTTTAGTGCATTTAAAAAAAACATATATATTTTCTACTTTTTAGTGCATTTAAGAAAAAAACATATATATTTTCTACTTTTTTTGTCAACTTTAATAAAAGCATGTTTTTCAAAAAAAAAAAAAAAAAAAAAGATTATTTGTATTTATATTAATTATTTACACTTTCTTGAAATCTGTAAACAGTATTTTATTATAGAAATTTTGATCTCGGTTAAAAGCAGAACTCTTTATCTTACCTTGTATAAACCGGAAATTTCTCTTATAAAATACGAAGTTTAACCATGTAGTATCAAAGTGGGTGCTCTACTGTTAATATTCCTCAGTTTACACTATATCAATTACCTCAATTGAAAATTTAAATCGGATTTCTACTGTACTTTTTAAAATATTATTCGTATTCTGATAATGATGCATTTATATGATATTATTTTTTTTTTTTACTAAGACTTCAAACAAATGCATATATGCATATATATGTATGCATACACTGTTTAAATACCGACATAGGTATAAAATAAAAAAAAAAACATTAATTACGTACATTGATATCATCAATTATTATGCACATTTCATGAAATATTAATTTAGATTTGAGAAAATTAAATCCCAGAATGTAAAACGACAGTTTCAACTATTTCCAAAATCTCGGACACATTTATATTTAACAATTTACGTATAACTACAGTTTTAATTTCCAATTTAGTTGTAATTTGCATTACAGTTGTAAATAAAACGGATAAGTTTTAAAACACAAGTTTTTTTTTAAGGTTAAGTCTTATAATGCGAAAATGCTATAAATAAAATTAAAAAATTAATCTATACTAAAAGAAAATTTCGCTCTGTGTGTTTGTCTGCATTGGAAAATAAAACCTACCGCAAGGAAGGTCTGAAATAGTGAATGCAGATACTCCAAGGCAGATCCTGTTGCATGTGATGTTCAGATTTTTAATTTTTTGTTGATTAACCTAAATATTCATTAAAAACTCATGAAAGCGGTCATCTTTTACAAATCTGCGGAGGCTCCTTCGCGCTTTATCATTCTCTTCGTTCTCGAGCGCGTAGAAGGGCGACGCTCACTTGGGGATCGATTTCAGAGGTATCGATTCACAAAAAATACTTATTCAAAGCAGAGACGTATTCTCTGCTTTAAATGTAATTGGTTTTGTAAAATATGAATTTTGAAAAAAAAGTGCAATTGCATGGTCACTTTGGGCCTTCCGAAGACCATATTTTATTTTGCTAGAAGTAACTAAATGTTGGTATTTCGACACAATCTTTCTGAGAGCATCTCGACAGACTATGTTTATATCACCTTCGAAAATTTCGAAGTATTCGGACTATAAGAAGTAATTCAAAAAATGAAATCTGAGAAAATATCGATGAAAATGATAAAACGCGGTGCTGTTTCGGCCTGACTTCGCTCCGCTTCGGCTTAAGCTTTTACTACTAAATAGGCATATTTTTATCTAAATTTTAAATAGCATATATATATATGTCGTAGGCTAATTGAGAAATCCGGCTCTTTGCAAACAGCAGTTTGTTTGCAAAGAGCTGTTTGCAAAGTGCTGTTTGCAAAGAGCCGGGCTAATTGGAGATTCCATCTCCCTTTTTCCAATTAGCCTGATATTGTTCAGGCTTATTGCAAAGAGCCTAGAAAGCGTTAGGCTAATTGAAAAATGACCACTTATTATCCGATCAGGGTGATATTTTTAGCTCACAGGCTTCTAAAGCCTGAGAGCTTATGTTCCCACCGATTCTGTATGTATGTGTGTACGTACGTATGTACGTAACGCGATAACTCTTGATAGAAATATCCGATTTGCTTCAATTTTTTTTCTAGGTTCATTCTGATGAGGTGCTTCCCTCATTAGTTTTTGGGGTTCATTGGTTAAAGATAAAGGGCGAAAAGGGGGGCTAGTCCACCCCCCTTAACTTATATAAATTGGTTTTTCATGCAGAAATATTTGATTTGCTCCAAATTTGGTATACCGGTTTATTTTGTTAAGGAGCTCCCTGATTAGATTTGGAAGCTCATTATTTAAGTATAAAGGGGGGAAAGGGGGGCTAGACCCCCCCTTAATTTAGATAAATGCGTTTTTAATGCAAAATTATTCGATTTGCTCGAAATTTGGTATACAGGTTTATTATGATAAGGATCTTCCCTGATTAGATTTGGAGGTTCATTAGTTAAGTATAAAGGGAGGAAAGGGGAGCTAGACACCCCCTTAATTTAGATAAATGGGTTTTTTATGCAGAGTTATTCGATTTGCTCCAAATTTCGTATACCGGTTTATTATGTTAAGGAGCTGCCTTGATTAGATTTGGAGATTTATTGGTTAAGTATAAAGGAGGGACAGGGGCTAGTGTCCCCTTAATTTAGATAAATGGGTTTTTCATACAGAATTATTCGATTTGCTTCAAATTTGATATACCAGTTTAGTACGATATGGCTTCCTTCATTTTATTTGGAGGTTCATTGGTTAAATATAAAAGGGGGGAAAGGGGGGCAATTGGACCCTACCCTTAATTTAGATAAATGGTTTTTCATGCGGAATTATCTAATTTAGTTTAATTGTTTTTCAACCGGATCCGAACTTGAAGGTTCCATTTGAAGTCAACCCGAAAACCGACCACAACCAGGTTTCGGATTGAGTTTAATTAGAACATTCAGGTTCGGATCGGGTTTCCGGGGGACGGAGATTATTTTGTCTGGCTTGCATCGGGTTACAGTTCTTTGGAATATTTTTGTCGGTTAAGATTTTGTTCGGGACGGGTTTCAGGTTGACTTCGAATGGAATTTTTAAGTTCTGGTAGCGTTGCGTGTCCACGGAAACAAATTTGTCTTGTTCGGATCCGGTTATGGATCTTTGGAATATTTTTGTTGGTTATCAGATTTGGTTCGGGATTTCGGGTTTTTTCAAATGGAACTCTGAGGTTCGGGTCGGTTTGCATGTAGACTGAAATTATTTTGCCTTGCTCGGATCGAGGTACGGTCTGTTGTAATTTATTTTTCGGGTTTGGCTAGGGTTATGCGTTAATAAACCAAATAAAAAGAAAATTGCCCAGTTAAACTGATGGCATTGGGCTCACAGGCTATTCACACTATTTGTATATTATACCCTTATTTCAAAGAATAATGCCCCTCGAAAAAAAATAAGGGATTAATCCCCGTTGCCCCCCTTTCTACTTAACCAAAGAACCTCCAAATCTAATCAGAGAAGCTACTTAACATAATAAACTGGTATACCACATTTGAAGCAAATCAGATAATTCTGCATGAAAAAACCATTTCACTAAATTAAGGGGAGTATTAGCTCCCCCATTTCTCACTTTATGCTGAACCAATGAACTTTCAAATCTAATCAGAAAATTTCCTTATTAGAATGAACCTAGAAAAAAAATTAAACTAAATTAGATAATCTGCATGAAAACCCATTTATTTTAAATAAGGGGAGGTGCAGTTGCCACCATTTCCCCCCGTTTATACTTAACCAATGAACCTCCAAATCAAATGAAGGAAGCCATATTGTAATAAACTGGTATATCAAATTTGAAGCAAATCGAATAATTCTGTATGAAAAACACATTTATCTAAATTAAGGGGACACTAGCCCCTGTCCCTCCTTTATACTTAACCAATAAATCTCCAAATCTAATCAAGGCAGCTCCTTAACATAATAAAACCGGTATACGAAATTTGGAGCAGATCGAATAACTCTGCATGGAAAACCCATTTATCTAAATTAAGGGGGGGGGGAGTCTAGCACCCCTTTCCTCCCTTTATACTTAACTAATGAACTTCCAAATCTAATCATGGAAGCTCCTTAACATAATAATCCGGTATACGAAATTTGGAGCAAATCGAATAACTCTGCATGAAAACCCCATTTGTCTAAATTAAGGGGTGGGGGTCTACCCCCCCTTTCCTACCTTTATACTTAACTAATGAACCTCCAAATCTAATCAAGGAAGATCCTTAACATAATAAACCTGTATACCAAATTTCGAGCAAATCGAATAATTTTGCATTAAAAACGCATTTACCTAAATTAAGGTGGGTAGCCCCCACCTTTCCTCCCTTTATACGTAACTAATGAACCTCCAAATCTAATCAAGCCATCTCCTTAACATAATAAACCAGTATACCAAATTTGATCTAATCGAATAATTCTACATGAAAAACGCAATTATCTAAATTAAGGGGAGAGGTAATTGCCCCCCTTTCCCCCCCTTTATACATAATAATGATCTTCCAAATGTAATCAGGGAAGCTGCTTAACATAATTAACCGGTATACCAAATTTATAGCAAATCGCATATTTCTGCATGAAAAACCCATTTATCTAAATTACGGGGGAGGGGATAGCCCCCACCTTCCTCCCTTTATATGTAACTAATGAACCTCCAAATCTAATCAAGGCAGCTCCTTAACTTAATAAACCGGTATACCAAATTTGGTGCAAATCGAATAATTCATCATGAAAAACCGATTTATCTAAATTAAGCCCCCTTATCCCCCTTTATACTTGAATAATGAGCTTCCAAATCTAATCAGGGAGGCTCCTTAACACAATAAACTGGTATACCAAATTTGGAGCAAATCAAATATTTCTGCATGAAAAACCCATTTATATAAATTAAAAGGGGGGGGGGGACTAGCCCCCCTTTTCCCCCTTTATCCTTAACCAATGAACCCCAAAAACTGATCAGGGAAGCACCTTATCAGAATGAACCTAGAAAAAAAAATTGAAGCAAATCAGATTTTTCTATCAAGAGTTATCGCGTTACGTACATACGTACTTACGTACACACGTACATACAGATTCGGCGGGCACATACGCTCTCAGGTTTTGATAGCCTGTGAGCTAAAAATATCACCCTGATCGGATAATAAGTGATCATTTTTTAATTAGCCTAACGCTTTCTAGGCTCTTTGCAATAAGCCTGAAAAATATCAGGCTAATTGGAAAAAGGGAGATGGATTCTCCAATTAGCCCGGCTCTTTGCAAAGAGCCTAGGCTGTTTGCAAAGAGCCGGATTTCTCAATTAGCCTACGGCATATATAACCTTTTGAAATTTCAGAGAGTTCCGACGATAATGTCAATTTTTTTGTTGACATGGTAAGGGGTCCGGGGCTCAAAATTCTATTTTTTTTATATAGAGAGATTTTGTTATGAATTTTTTTCTCAAATATCTTTTAATAAAATAAGAATATTCAATGTAAAAAAAATCTGAAATGTTTGAAATATTTAAAAAAAATTAAATTTTAAAATTTTAGACATATTTAATTTTTGATATAACTCTGGAAGAACTTACTCGATTTACAAAATTTTTACACTTTTGTGTACAGAAAATGTGCAGTTTTAATTTGTCTTCAGGATTTCTTAAAATATTGATTATGAAAGTCAGAAAAGGAAGTTTTTTTATGAGTAAGTTTTGCGTTAATTAGCATCTTTTCACAATTGTCACTCAAAATTAAAAATCCTGAAGACAATTTATTGGAAATATAGCATAAAAGCTCTTTTGAAAATTTCATACATATATCTTCCAAGGAACTTTAGATATATCCTTTTAAAGTTGAAGTGGAAGCTGTAAGTGGAGACGAAGGAGGAAAAAGAAACACGTGTATTCTCAAAAAATATTTTTAATATTTGATTTTAAACGTTATTAATGTCGTTGGTAGTAGAATAAGTCATTTTTAATTTATGTTTTATTGAAATGTTACTTTTATTTTGCTTTCTCTCTCTCTTTTTTTTTTTTTACTTCATACACATGGTGTGCTTTTCTTTAATGATCATAGTAGCTATATAATTTTAAAAAGTTAATCCATATATCTAACACAGTTTTGGCAATTTTAATTGCGAACTATGTTCCAATAGTATCAAGACACTAAATATGCATTTTAGAAGAACACATAAACAAAGGGTTGCATTTATTTTTTTTTTATATATGACTTAGCAAATTGTTGATGGGCAATTTTCATCAAATCTGAATTTTAAAACAGTAGAAGCTCCTCCCTGTTCTAATAGTCTTTTGTAAATTAGTGTTCTAGATAGATTTCCCATGTTTATGCAACGGTACGTATCTTTCAACGTACGAGTTTAATATAAAATGTCTTACAATCTAAAAAAATACGGACAACATGATATAAATGCATTTTCTGTAAGGTAGATGGCCAATCCCTTAGTCAATGATGTTTTTTTAATGAAAACGAGAATTCTCTTTTCCCGTCGTGAGTGTGTTAATTTAACTAATATAACTATAACAAATATTTAAAATCATTCTAAATTTATTTCCTTATGTATTTTTTTTACACGTCTATTAAATTTTCTCAAAAAGAGACACTCATTTATTTTTTTTATAAAGATTTAACGACATTTATGAGAGTTCCAAAAAATCATTGTATAGGTGTTTCAAATTCTGAATTGAATAAAAATCCTGTATTTTCATGCTTATTCACAAAATTATCTCTGGTCTGCACAAATTGCACTGTTTAAATTTATTTTTTTTAATGACACACGTGCATAAATTCATATGTTAAAACTGCATATTGGCTCCACAGTTCATGCAGAAAATGGCTCAGTAAGAAAATTATTATCATAGTTTTTACTTTCTTCTATCTTTGCAAGAAGAAAGTATTGGATTCGGGAAAATTTTCGACTTTCGGTTTTCGACGGATTTACACGTTTTAGGGGGCAGAGATACCGAAAAACATGTTTTTACAAAATGTCTGTTTATGAGTCTGTGAGTCTGTCTGTATGTATGTGACACAAATTTTGTGGGTACTCTATCTGAAGAACTAATGCACGGAATTTAATAAAAAATTTATATTCAGTTAGTCCGTGATATAAGTTGGTGCTGATTAGTTTTTGGTGTAAATCGCTTAAAAGGTGGCGCTGCCATGCAACATTTTTCACAATTTCTACAATAGCTCAATCTTCAGAACTAATCAACAGATTTTCATCAAACTTCAGATTCAGATAGTCCTTGACATGAATTGACGTTTTTTAGATTTTGATGTAAATCGCTCAACAGGTCATACTATACTCAACAGGTCAATCGCTCTACTATGCTGAACTTTTTACAATTACTGCAATAGCTCTATCTCAAGAACTAATGCTTAGATTTTCAACAAAATTCATATTCAACAAACTTCAATATGTTTTGGTACAAATCGCTCATAAGGTGACGCTGCTATGCTGCATTTTTTCAGAATTTTCGCAATAGCTCAATCTCAATAAATAATGTACAACTTTTCATCAAACTTCAGATTCAGGTATACCTTGATATAAATTAATGCTGTTTACGTTTTTGCATAAATCGCTCAAAAGGTGGCGCTGCTATGCTACATTTTTCAGAATTTCCGCTATAGCTCTATCTCAAGAACAAATGCACCAACTTTCATCAAATTTCAAATTGAGATATACTTTGATTTGAATTGGTGCTAAATTGATGTAAATTTTTCCACTATTTAAATGATTTAATTAACGTTATTTATATAGAAGAAAGTTTTGTGATGGCCACAACATACAAATTAATATGGTAATGCTATCATAACACAAAATATTAACCTTGTTCGATATGGCAAGAAAAAAGTTATGAAAAAAAAAACTACTAACTGGAAAAAAAATAATACTTAATATTAATGAACACAGTAGTGATTAATGTATAATAAGCTTTCGAAAAATTAATTTATTGTTATTTTTTTACATTAGTTATCACATTTTTTAGATAACACCCCCAACTGAATTTCAGAAAAAAAAATTACATAAAACGGATTATCGTTCTGGTTATTTTTTATTGCAGGTAAAAATAAACGATTGCAATCATATTAGGAAAAACATACGTTCATATTAACATGTTTATTACACTATAGTTCTTATTTTGCTTTCTTCTGTATTATAATTTCCTGTTTAATGTTTAATTTATTTTCTTCTATATTGTCCTTTTTATATTATACAAAAGAAGGAACTATGATAAAAAAAATTGCAGCTATGTAATTAAAAGTTTTTATACATTCACAAATAAATTAAATTATCAGAATTTTTTACAGAAATTTTATTCAATCGAATTTTATACAAACGTATAGCTATTTATTGCATTAATACAATAAAAGCATTATTATTAGGATGAGTGAAGCGAATCCTCTACTAGGCCACACAAATTACATTTTGTCGCACACTTTAGAAAAAAAAACTATTCACTATTTTGACTTGAAATATTAACATAAAAATAAATTATGATATGTAGATTTGCACAATATTATTTTTTTACGGAATAACCTTTAAAAATTTATCATTTTAATTAATTTATTTCACATGTTTTTCCATTACGGACGCATTTTTGCAAATAACAATTTAAACACTTATCTTTTCAGAAGCAAAAATAAATCATGGGGTTAGTAATTATAGATAGAATCATGATTAATTAAATACATAAATTTATTTTCATTATTCCGCCAAAATATCTCAAAAACCGTTTTTTAAATTTAGTTAAGGAAAGAAATATTTTTGGATTTAATAGAAATAAAATCTGATCTATAGATTGTGACAATATTATTTTCTTATCGAATGATTTAACAAAAAAAATAGTTTTTTTTATTATTTTTTTTAATATATTTTTCCATTATATGGATTTATTTTTGTAAACGATAATGAAACGCGTATTTCTTGCAGTAAATAAAAAATCATTGAGTCAGTAAAAATAAAGTCACGAATGATTAAATCATTTACGCGAATGGTAATTACGCATTTTAAAAGAATTATATTATGATTTTTTTTTTGTAAAGTGGCGACAAAAAAAATTGTAAACAAATAAAGTTAATTGTTAAATTCGTTACATAAAGTGTTATTCGAATTCCAAGATTGAATAATAACAATAATATAATAAGTTAATAATTCTTAGTATCAACGAGAGCAGATTTCAAATGTTTTTCCAGAAAATAGGATTTTGAAGAAATAACTTTCTTCAAGCTCTCTTCGAGTATATTATTCTAAGATTGCTATCAAAGATTATTTGATGTGAATTACAAAGATTGGAAACATACCTATTTCAAACCATTTGAGAAAACACCGAAGTCCATTGGAAAATGTAAAAACATCTTTAAAATAGCTTTTAGTTGAAAATTTAAAACTATTTTGTACAATTGTGCTTTGAAAATATTTTTATTTATACCTGTCTTATATCATAAATAAAAAATTCCGAGGAAATTCTTAGTTATTTGGCTGAATTTACATTTCTAAAATTAAAATGCGCCAGAACATAAAATAACGTTTTTGCTTTATTAATATGCAAAAATAATGTAAAAAAATATTGTTACTTTCAAATATTTATTCTTTTAAATAATGCTTCGCGAATCCAAACAAAGCATGGCTCTTGCTAGTATAAAAATATATGGAAATGTTCATTCGTTACTCTTGTGATAATTAGAGCAAATTTTCATATATAATTCCAATTATTTTATTACAAAATATAAGTAAGATAAAAATTGATATAACCAGCTAAATACCACTGACTTCCACACACAAACATATATCTAATTTATAACTAAAAAAAATTACTTATGTACATATTAAATGACTCTTGTGACACTCTGGTCACAAGAGTAACAAAATTTTGATTGATAATATAGACAAGGGAAATGCTTTTTGTTTCAAATTAGATGTATATTAAATGATTGGAGCACAATAGTATTTTACTGGTTATATCACTTTTTATCTTAATTATATTTTATAGTAAAATAATTGCAAGTATTTGTAAAAAAACGCACGAATGGTCACAAGAGTAACAGTGGACGTTCCCATTTGTTATATAAGCTGTTATAAAAAATAAAGTGAAATTTTTAATCCCTCGCGAAATAGTACTTTTTTTTTTACAGTATACGTTCTTTACTTATAATGAAATGAAAGTATTCTAAATCCACACATTCTTAGAAAAACTTTTATAAAAGCAATTTTAATACACTGGTGTGCAAAACTTAAGCAACAAGCATAAAATGCTAATTTTCAAACATGTGAGTACTCAAAAGTAAATGATATAAACATTAGGTGTAGCAAATAGGTATTATATCAACAACACACCTAGTTGATGTGACATCTCCTTCATGCCACACATAGCCCCGAGTGTAACAGTCACTACGGAGAAACAAAATTTAGGATCTTTCATTCGTCTCATTATTACTGTAAAATGAACGTCATACGGTTACTTCACTGAGAAGTCACTGTGACTGTTGCTTTGTGATGAGTCACTAGGTGACATTAGAAATACGTCAACTTGTAATTCTCATGTGACTGTTATTTGCAGACTCAGTTTGGAAGTCATCGGGAGCATTGCATTGTGCTGAGTCTCCAAATAATGTCACAATAAAGTCACATGGTAACTTTCAGGTGACCGAGACTCTACTCTGAAGTAACCCTTGCACTCCTTTGTAAAAAGTCACCAGATGATTTCATTTTCCATAACTTGGGAACTCGTCACAAAGCAGCTATCGTGATGATTTTACAATGAAGTCTCCAAATGACGTTCACATGGAGGCACAAGGTGACTTCATTATAAAGTCATATTGTGACTCGTCACAAAGTAGCAGTCATGGTGACTTCTCAGTGGAGTGATCAAATGATATTAAGAATGTGACGAACGAAAGATATCACATTTCAGTTCATTGTAGTGGCTGTGAAACTTGTGATCCTTTGTGAGGTCATGGGACTTCCTATAGGCTGGCTATGCTGTTAGGATAACACCTATTTTTTACACTTGCTGTTTATAGAATTTTCTTTTGCGTACTCACGTGTTTAGAAATTAACATTTTGTGTTCGTTGGAAACCTCACCAGTTAAGGGTTAAGTTTTGCACGCTAGTGTATATTCGAATCAAAAATCTTTTAAATGATTTTTACTAATCGCTGAGAGTTTGATATGTATTGAGTTATACTGCGTTCTAAGACTAAAATTCCTGTTATATTAATTTAACAAAGGTAGTAATAATAAGAGGTAATCTTCTTTATTCATAATAGTATAAAAATGCATTAGAGTCAAACACTGCATTTATTATATACCGGGTGAGCCAAAAGTTCGTTACAATTTAAAAACTCGTAAAAAAGGAAGAAACTATGATAAAGTAGTGCGGTTTTTAAGAAGGGCCCACACGGTAGTCGGATTTTTTTAGCAGCAAAAATAAATAAGTTAAAAAATCACATGTTGAGGGCGCTGACGACACGAACTACGATGAACAGAACAACAATATGCTCCATTCATTTGTTCTTCGAATAGCAAATGTTCAACATTCCCTCCAGAATATTCAACGACACAACTGTTGTCCTGTTCATTTTGTTTCGGGTCGTCAGCGCCCCTACATGTGACCTTTTTTTTTTTTTTTTTTTTTTTTTTTTTTTTTTCTGCTGAAAAAATTTGGCTACCTTGTGAGCCCTTTCTTGCAAACCGCACTCCTTTATCATAATTTCTTCCCTTTTTATGAGTTTTTAAAGTTGTAACGAACTTTTGGCTCACTTTTTGGGAATTAGAATAATTTGGCACTTTTGAAAGATAAAATGAGGGAACATTACGTCATTTTGACCACATCAAATAATATTTATAAGTTTAATAATTAAAAACAATATTTCGTTTTAATATCTAAAAACGAATGTACGTTTTATACTTAAATATGAGATGGATTTTGCATTTTAAAACCATAAATCGATAACCCAAAATTTATCAAAACAAGTTTTTTTTCCTCGCTCACTGTCTTTCTAAGATATTGAAGCATCAAGTAGAAAAAAAAAACATTTATATAAAATATATTACGCACTCTTTATTTAAATATATATATTTTTTTAATTTAATACAAATGTACACAGTTACATGGAATAAAAACGATTTTGTGTCGTTTTTTACAGTAAATGACCTTTAAGGATTATTTCTTGTTCAAATCACTATTACAAAGTACTAAATCTAATTTATACTTATCATTGTTTTTGAAAATATAGTACAGATGCGTTCTAAAATTATAGTTTCTTAAATATGTAAATAACTCCAGTAACTGACCACCCCTTTTCTGAAAAATAATTTATAACAGTTAAGGCAAACAAATTTAGCACTAGATAACATTAATTTGCAGAATTTTACAAGAAAATGCATATTCAAGTTAGATTTTTGCTGACGTGTCAATAACTGGGTTATAAATAGTATAGGGGTATACAGGGTGTTTCAGAACTATATATCTACTTTAGGTATAAGGGACCTAAATAAGCAGATTTTATATGTGGGTGCGGAAATAAATCTTTGAGGCAATAGAGGGCGCTGTTGAATTCGGGGGATAAAATACTTGACTGACTGCAATCGTCATTTCCCGCAGGGATTTCAAGCAATAATCATCGTTACACCAATGCGGAGCTTGTTGCAAATGGCTCACACCAAACGTACGTCCCACAACTATCGAGCTGTGGAAGGAATATTCCCTACTGTGCGTAATACTGCTTCTTCCACCTTCCTCTTTCATCACGCCTCGAAGCATAAAACGATCCACTCCCGCACATCTCCCGATGAAGACGCTCAAATGTTCGGTGATCCAGAAGATTCCTTCCTGGAAATCGTTCTATGTATCTCCTATGAGCAGCCGCTCCATTTACATGCGCAGCCCCATGCATGAAATGCATGTTGGCAAGCTCCGCATTAGTGTAATGACGCATGTTGCTTGAAATCTGTGAAGAGAATGAAGATTCACACCGTTCTTTTAGTTCACCGAATTCAACAGCGCCCACTACTACCTCAATGGTGCATTTCCGCACGCACATTCCTACAAAAAATCTGCTTACTTAGATCCACTTTACCTGCCTTTACATTTCTGACATATAGTTTTGAAACACCCTGTATACTCGTAACCCAATACAATAAATTTAATCTGAGATTTGTCGCTTCTTTTTACAGAGCGTATTAGTCGCTTTCGTTCTTTTTGCCACCGTTTTGAGCGCAAAAAAAGAAAATAATAATAATAATAATAAGTTTGGAGCTACTTACGTTTGT
Source organism: Maratus speciosus (assembly GCA_963932465.1). Classification (NCBI taxonomy): domain Eukaryota; kingdom Metazoa; phylum Arthropoda; class Arachnida; order Araneae; family Salticidae; genus Maratus; species Maratus speciosus. The sequence continues at coordinate 378,922,039 of OZ010786.1, forward strand.
AGCAGAGATGTGGCCGCTATGTTCCTGCTCCCTATTTGTTTAAACAACCAAATTTTTCAAAGACATGAAAGCCATAATATAGAGGTATATATCTCATTGTTCACATAGAATAAATTTTATTTGAAATTCTACACAGTTAGACACTGTTTCACTCTGTACCATCTTTTCAGGTTTCACGGTGTATCACATCGATTTGTTGAAAATTATGGCTACATACTTTTACTTTCTGCTTTGTTAGAGTCGAATCGTTGGTACTGGTGTCGAATAGGAGTACCAAATACGAGTAAATTGAAAATATAGGACCTGTAACACATTAAATAAACAAATTATGGGCTGTGCATATATAAAGTTATAATTTTAGGGGGGGAGGGGGGGGGGGTTCTGGCACATGATATCGTAAGATATCTCTAGAGAGAGGGGGATTAATCTTTTGATATCGTTATTATTTTTTATTCAACCAAAATTTTCTGTTTCTACTGGGAACATGGTCTTTACATCAAAATAATATGTTATTTTTTGGTATTACTTGGTTATCCTGTCGACCAAAAACCTATCGCTAAATTATAAGATTAAATGCCAATAATGGTTGGTCGTAAATGTCACATTCACTTGACTTTAAGCAAGTTACACGTGTTTACATCGTCAAGTGATTTTTATTTCGACGTTTTATTTGTATTTTTATTAGTGTTAATACTAATTTATTTGTTCTTTCGTTATTTAAAATAAAAATTATGTCAATTTGTATAATTTGGCGAGTGATGTGGCGATTGATATAATTTGACGAAATTGGTCGACGGAATAACTAAGAAGTATCTATTTCTTTTAAGTCTTATCTATTTTAATGAAAATACAAAGTTATTATTAAAATCACTAAATTATTACAAAATTATTTAATTCCAAAATGGGGAATACCCAATGTTTGACATTTCTGTTCTTCTTCATGTGTGTATGCGTATATAATCTTTGTTCGAGAAACCGTATGCGGAATATATTTGAAATGAAACTTGTTTTTACTGGTAAATACAAGATGAAGTAAAAGAATGTTGTTCACTTGTTTTGTTGATAAGGATTTCTATCTTACCCCCCCCCCCCCCCATCCTCCTACAACGTGCGAGGCAAGCGCAAGAAGACATTATTACTGCTGAATGTATTATGTAACAAAAAACTATTATAAAATACTTTTAAATGGTAACTATTTCTTTTAAGTGTTATTTGATATAAAGTTATTTCATATATAAAGTGATATTTTATTAACTTTTATTCATTTGGATCAATAAAGTATAGGAGAAATAAATGTAACCATTTTTGTATATCACTCCAAACAAAAGAAATAAATTCTAAAATTAAAAAAAAAAAAATTAGACATTGATAACGATATCATTATGGGGTGGGGGGGTGGGGGGTTCGAAGGATGATAAGGAATGATATCGGAAGGGGGGAGGGGGTTCAAAATTACCAAAAAGTTGATAACGTTATCTATGCACAGTCCCTTGTGGGTACAAAAAAATATTTTTACTTTCTTCTATCTTTACAAGAAGAAAGTATTGGATTTGTAAACATTTTCGACGGATTTACACGTTTTAGTGGTCAGACATTCAGAAAAACATGTTTTTACAAAATGTCTGTCTGTGAGTCTGTGCATCTGTGAGTCTGTCTGTCTGTATGTGACACAAATTTTGTGGGCGCTCTATCTCAAGAATTTAACAAAATTATCGCGGAATTTAATAAAAATTTATATTCAGTTAGTCCCTGATATGAATTGGTGCTGATTAGTTTTTGGTGTAAATCGCTCAACAAGTGGCACTACTATGCAGCCTTTTTTACGATTTCCGCAATAGCTCAATCTCCAGAACTAATGTACGCGGATTTTCATCAAACTTCAGATTTAGTTAGTCCTTGACATGAATTGAAATTTTGTACATTTTGGTGTAAATCGCTCAACAGGTGGCGCTGCTATACTGCATTTTTTAGGATTTCTGCAATAGCTCTATCTCAAAAACTAATGCTTGGATTTTCATCAAACTTCAGATTCAAGTATACTTTGATATTAATTAGTTCTGTTTGTGTTTTGGTGCAAATCGCTGAACAGGTGACGCTGCTATGCTGCACTTTTCAGAATTTCCATTATAGCTGTATCTCAAGAACTAATGCAATAATTTTCACCAAACTTCAGAAGCAGTTAATCCTTGACATGAATTGACATTTTGTACATTTTGGTGTAAATCGCTTAACAGGTGGCGCTGCTATGTTGTATTTTTCAGAATTTCCACTATAGGTGTAACTCAAGTACTAATGCACGAATTTTCATCAAACTTTAGAATCAGTTAGTCGTTGACATGAATTGACATTTTATATAGTTTGGTGTAAATCGCTCAATAGGTGGCGCTGCTGTGCTGTTTTTTGTGATTTCCGCAATAGCACTATTTCAAGAACTAATGCTTGGATTTTCAATGAACTTCAGATCCATGTATACCTGGATATCAATTATTGCTGTTTATGTATTGGTGTAAATTACTCAACAGGTGGTGCTGCTATGCTACATTTTTCAGAATTTCCCCTATAGCTCTATCTCAAGAACTAAGGCACGAATTTTTATCAGACTTCAAATTCAGATACTCTTTCATATGAATTGGTGCCAAATTGATGTAATTTCTTGTACTGTTTAAATGATTTAATTGACGTGGTTTATATAGAAGAAAGTTTTGTGATGGCCACAACATACTATTTTTCTCGTAAATGCCAAGTGAAACAGCATAAACACTTGAAATATAGTCGACGAATAATCCGAACGAAGCATAGCGGAATAGCCAAATATCTAACAATACAAACACAGAATTAGTATTACAATCTCCCCTGTTCCGTTGTGTACACTATCGCACTATGACTCTTCCCTATTTTTGTTTATAACAAATAACTTAAAAAGCCATATTTTTATAAAAATAAACGAAAATAAATCATTTATATTTCTACACTCATTATTCATTATTTTTTCTTACTTTACTATAATTATAATTTATTGTAAAAAAAAAAAAAAAAAAAAATATGTACTGTTAATGGTTTTAACTAAAAACTTTTATTTATAGTTTACTGAAACTATCAAACTTTAAAAATCCATTAATTATAGCTCTAAACAAATAAAAGCACTATAAGAGTAAAAGTTTCTAAGTTATTAAAGAAACAGAGAAATATTGTAAGAATTTTAAATCCCCCAAAAAATTTATCTAAGGATTGTTTGTAAAAAAGGTTAAAATATATTTAAAGCCATTTAAAAAGATTTTCGCGAAAAAAGCATGTTTAATGCCTTACTTATTATTAGTTCGCTGACAACTAATGCGAATGATTATTTTTAAGCACTTTATCTCCTTAATGTGAATAAATAAAAGAAGAATAAGAAAGGAGTAAAGTAAACAAGTCTCATTGGATTTTTTGTTTTATTCTTTCTCAATTTGAAAATGAAAATCATTAAGAAAATGTCTTACATTAATGAAAGCTCGCGAAATTTTATGAGAATCTTTTTGTCTTCGTTCTGTTCAAAATCGAGGAAGAGAATAAATAAAAAGCTAAATTAATGAAAGGTAAATAACAGCAGCTTGAAACTAAAGTGTAATAATAATAAAAAAAAAAATACACGGAAACACTTAATATATCAATATTTTTGCCATTTATGCTTAAACGGATGTTAAATATTTCTTATAATTAAAGAATTACTTTAGTAAACGTTAAAGTTGTAATATAAATTGTGAAACTGAATTGAATTCATATCTAGTGTCATTATGAAATATTTACAAAGGTTTTTCAATATATTATTAAAAAGTATGATATTTGACATGTATAGTAATCTATAGATAATATATAGGGCTTTGCCAAAGAATTTAAGCTTATTTCCGTCTTTTGGCACACGTTATTGAATATGAAATTTCTACTTATTATGCGTTTTCTTACTCAACTAAATTTGAGCATGATATGTAGAATATATACATGGAATATCAAGTTGACAAAATAATTACAGTTCCTTTCCAGCTACGAACGATAATTTATCAGGCACAGATGTCATTTTGGCGCGATTTTTTTTCCGACGCCAATTTGGCGAAAACATCAATAGCATAAACAACATCATCCGGGTTACCATATCAAGCAAAATAACGACACTTTGGCGCCAATTAAGTACCCATTGTGTATATGACATTAGCGTCAGAAAAAAATCTCGCCAATATGGGGCGTATATGACATCTGTGCCATTTCTCAATTCTGGTTTTCAAATGTACTATTATATGTTTTCTAAAATGTTAATTTAGGTTTCTTATTTTCTTTATTAAGCAGAAAACGCTCGTTACAGTGGTCTGGAAGTGTTTCAAAGTGTTTCATAATCTACGCTTGATGCATTATTTCTCTCTCTTGTTTATTATATCAGTTTATAAAGAGGTATCACAAATTGGATAATCTCAAAGCTTTACACATCCAATAAGTCGTTTGCGGTTAATATATAAATGTGTACTGTCATAAATGCATTTTATCTGCATTTTATCCAATTTTCCGCATCAATAATATATATTCATAACAAAGTCATTTTATCAAAACTCGGCAGAAGTAGTAAATTTAACTTACAAGGAAGGTCTCCATACTGGGCATACTCAGAATCCTTTGAAAAAAAATACTAATTAAACTACTTATGTATGTAATAAAGGATCGGTCAAATTTAGCGGCGGGATTACAGTAGAAAGTCTGTAAAATAATAAAATACTTTCGAGTATTTGGCGCGAAAAAGCGAAAGCGTCACGCTATTTGGCGAGAAATACTTGTCCTTGCCAAAAGCAAACGATTTTAGTGCACCTGAAAATTGATTATTAATTGGTTTTTAGAATGCGTGTAAATAGTATTTAATTTAAACTTAAACAAAGAGAGAGTTTTATAAATACATTTTTTCGTATTACATATTTATGTTGTTTGTTATTTAATTTTATTACTTTAAAAACAATTTCATGTATAAAAAATACTTTCATATATTTAAGCGTATTCCAAAATATAGGCAAGATTCATTTACCAGTTATTCATTTCAAAGAATTCGTCGTTTCCATAGCAACAAAATTGAATCGGGTCGACTGTGCTCAATTGGACTTAATTTTGAGATATTGAAAGAATTTTAATTTATTTTAATTTTCTTTTAATTCATAAAATTTAATATTTAACTCTCATTATAAAAATCTACATATACATGACAAAACTATAGTTAAAAAAAACTAAAACTGACAAAACTAAAGTTATTTACATTAAATTTATTTAAACAAGTTCAATATGAAACATTTTTATCTTAAAGAGTATTCGGCATAAAAAAGTATTTTTTGAAATTTCATTTCATCGCCAACCGACGATAAATCGCCAAATAAACGAAATTTTCATAATTTTTTTTACGAACGTTCTATCGCGGTTTCGCAAAAAAAAATTTTATAAACATATATAACCTCATGAGAAGAACACTCTGTAATTTTTTCAGATTTTTCTGAATATGCCCGTATGGAGACCTTCCTTGTTAGAAAAAGTGCATTTTAAGAAATAAACATGTTAAAATATAGCAAAATATATTTTCTAAATTAGCTGAAGAATCTTTAATAAGAACATTCAAGTTAAATGTAGTTTTAGCATAGTATATAGAAATATATGTGTGAATAATGAATATCACAAAATGTGACATTTTTAAAACAAACTTTTTTGAAAATTTAAATTGTTTCAAAGCTTCTGATTCTTTTAAAAATGTTAGTTGAGCAGCTGCATAAAGGAATTTACACGTAAGATTGTTAAGGTCTGAAGAGCTTAGATTCATTTTTATGTAATTATAATTATATGTCATTTTCTTGGCATATGTATGCCAAGATAATGACCGGCAGGATAATGACAATTTCATTCTAAAATATTTTTCACATTCTTGTTTTTTTTTTTTTTTTTTTTTTTACAACTAACATTTTAATTTCGTTTGAAGGAACACGTTTCCTCTATAGTACCTCAAATCCAGTGTAATGTTCAGCTTTCTTTGTAATTTATTGAAACCAGGAAATAAACGTAATAAAAGGCTATTCAATTTTTACAAAGTCTTTAAACATATTATTTCCAAAGAAATATCTAAAAGATCTTGCTAGTAGCAATTATTTTACTACTTCTGACTTGAACTATGTCAAGAACAAGAATAATTAATCTGCAGCGCCATCTTTATACCTCATAAAGAACTAAAATGAGCAGGCCAGGAAAATGACTTTCATTTTCAGTGACAATCATATTTTAATAATGGAAAATTATTTGAAAAATACAGAACATGTTACCTTCCTCATATATGTGTTAATAAGGCATAATTAATAATTAGAAATTAAAAAAACTAGAAAAAGATATTTGTACAGCATAACAGAAGGCCTTTTACTTTGCACACATCACAGCGTGACATGCCAGGAAAATGATAATCTGAAAGTTTAAGTCTTTTAATTGCTTTATTTCTGTGTTTTTATGAATATAATATGTCTTGAAAATAGTTCTAAGAATATTTTTTATTAGAAGGGAAAAAAAATGCATTATCTAACATTTAACAGGCATTTTATTGTGCGGACTGCAATTTTCGTATTTTGTGATATTGTCCCATATACAAATTTGTAAATGATATAAATCTATAAATAAAGGAATTGGAGTAGCATTTTTGGTCTAAGGGAATAATTGTTTTCATGTTTTCAAATTTGTTATGCATTTTCCATATTGTTTGCTTAGATATCTTCTTTGACGTTATTAAACGGTAAAGTTTCGTTAAAGTCTTCTGGAATCATTGGAAAATGTTTGATAAGCATAAAGCACTATTTTGCTTTCTTGGTTATTTTGTTGCTTCTGGTCTCTTACCCTATTATTTTTTGCTTTTTGATATTAAGACTATCACATTTTCAGAACTTATGAGAACTAGATATTTATAAAATTTTATGGCCGTCACCGTTGCATCATATACACTGTTAAAAATTTTTACGGGCAGAGGTTCCTATCATACCCCGTAAAATAAATGTTCCATGCCCATCATCTTGTGTCAACGTATACACCCTATCGGAGGAAAATGTATGGGGTCGTACCGTATTTTTGCTAACAGATGGGCTAGAACTGGAAGAATATGTGGATTGCCCTTAATTTTCTAAGTATCTAAAAATACCCCTGTAAAATTACGGGCAGAGGCCGGCAGTAGAGATTCCAGTCATGCACCGTAAAAAAAATCCATGCCCATCATTTTTTGCAGCCCGTAATTTTTATGCGGCAAAGATATAATGCACTCCAAAACACAATAACACTTTACTTACTGTTCTGTAGCACGTAGCACGTTAGATAATCAACACAGAATCGCTTTTTTGGCGGGTTAAAAAATGTGTTACGGTCGCGGTTGAGTGACAATATTTTTTGAAACACGACTAAAATGAAGAGTTACACCCAAGCGGAGGAAAATATATGGAGTCGTACCGTATTTTTACTTTCTTCTATCTTCAATAGAAGAAAGTATTGTAATCGAAATTTTTTTCGACTTCCGGTTTTCGACGGATTTACAAGTTTTAGGGTTCCGAGATACCAAAAAACATGTTTATAGAAAATGTCTGTCTGTCCGTCTGTCTGTCGCCATTGTACCATCAAAAAGTGTATGAAGTTATGCATAGAATTGAACCTAATTTTTATTTTAAATTTTTGTCTATGGTAAGCAGGTCCTCCCTGAATTTGGAAAAAATTCGACGATAGGGGGCACTGTAATAGCGAATTTTGTGCGATTTTGAATATTGTACCATCTAAAAGTGTATGAAGTTATGCATGGAATTGAACCAAATTTTTATTTTAAGTTTTTGTCTATAGCAAGCAGGTCCTGCCTGAATTTTGAAAAAAATCGCCAGTAGGGGGCGCTGTAATAGCAATTTTTGTGCAATTTTGAATATTGTACCATCGAAAAGTGTATGGAGTTATGCATAGAATTGAACCAAATTTTCTGTGTTTGTTTTTGGTCATGGCACGCAGGTCCTCCCTGAATTTGAAAAAAATTACCGGTAGGGGGCGCTATAATTGCGATGTCTGTACCATTTTCATTATTGTAGCATCGAAAAGCGTATGAAGTTATTGATATAATTGAACCAAATTTTTTGTGAACGTTTCTGCCTATGCCAAGCTAGTTCTCCCTGAACTTAAGAAATTCCGCAAGAAGGGGGCGCTATAATTGCTATCCCTGTGCCCTTTTCATTCCTGTACCATCGAAAAGTGTATAAATTATGCATACATTTGAACCAAAATTTTTGTGCATGTTTTTGGCTTTTGCCAAAAGGTCCTTCTTGAATTTGGAAATATTGCGCGGTAAAAAGGCTCTGTGATCGCGATTTTTGTATACTTTTCTTGATTTTTCGTTGTTCTATTGTGCATCGGCGGCTCGTGCAGCGGCAGGAACTCGCTTTCTGCTAAGCCGGCTATTCGCAAACACCTGATAACAACAGAATAAGGAAAAATTAATAATTTTAACAAATATCATGATATAGATTAACTCGTTTTTAGTCCGTTTAATTGACTGGAACAGAAATTTAAGATGAAAATCAAAGTTGGTATAGTATTGAACTAATAATATTGAAGTGAAGAGTTTGAACCAAAATTTGTGAAATATTAAGATGTATAAGATAGAAGAAAGGTTTGGGATTGGCACATCCAACTAGTTTTGTGGATCCGACCGTTTTTCATCAAATAAGGCTGTTACCCATGAAAATTGAACAGCAAACGCTCATAAATTTACATGTTTTTCTGAGAGTAGTTTAATCAAAATGTTATGGTATAATAACGACTAATGCATATATTCTTATGCGTAAAGTATACTGATTAAATTACAATGTACACAATAAATTGCGTATAATATAATGTATAAACAATAATATATGTAGTTTTATGTATACTAATAAAAGAAAGTTTTGCTCTGTCTATGTGTCTGTCTGTTGGTGATGGCTAGCGAAATCTATTAAACATACCAGTTTGAAAATTTTGTTGAGGGTAGTCCAAGGCAGACCTAAGAAATCCACGGGCCAAATTTTCAATTTTTTGATAATTTGCCAAGATATTAATTAAAACCAAATCAAAAACGCATTATTTCTTCTGAAAATCGGAATGAGCGCCCTTTCATGTCCAGTCCCTGCTTTCTGTCGCGGGTATATAGAAGAATATTTTTCCGAATAGTTTAAGAAGCATCAAGATAAACCGTTTGGTACAAATAAAAAGAAAGACATATTTTTCAATTTTGTATTTTTACGTCTTAAAAATCGCAATCAGTTCGAAATAAAATGGTTAGTAACACTTAAAAAAATCAAAACAGGTCATTTAGGGGATTGTCGTTTTCTGCCTTACGGCAACGCTCTCTGAAGACTCGATTTCAGAGGAACCGTTTAAAAAAATATATGTTTAAAGCTGAGACAGTGTTCTCTTTGACAGTGCAATCAGTTTTGGGGAAAATATAACGAATTTTAATCCTTTTGAAAAAAAATCGTTACTGCACATCGCTTCGCGCCTCCCGAAGACGATATTTTTTTCTGTGCTAAAATCAAATAAACGACAGCATTTCGACACAATTTTTCTGGAGAATATCAGCAGACCAGGTTTACATCACCTAGAAAATTTTTGAAATGTTTGGAAGAGTAAAAGTATTTAAAAAAAAAATGAAATCTGAGAAATTTTCGATGAAAACCGTAAAAGTAGGCTGTTTCTGTGCGATGTTGTTCGGCTTTGGCTCATATTTTTATTACAAAAAATGCATATTTTTAACGAGAATTCTTAAAGAGAACTTGAATACGGTTATATTCATAATCGATTAAGATTTCAGAGATATTGCTGGTTTTTCCCGTGTTATGGACCCGACGCTACAACAAACAAAAGGGGGAAAAAGCGAGAAGAAAACGTATGTCATTTGCAGTATTTTTGGTCTACAAGAATTATTATTATTATTTTATTATTTAAGAAAGGAACTCTTTTCCAAGCTCATCATCAGAAAATACTTTAGTTAAAATATTCTCTAATGATGAACTTGGAAAAGATTGAAAGTACTAAGAAGTTTTAAATAAAATGTATATTTTTAAGTTGTAAGATAATTTTCATTAATTTAATCGCCTTTTAAGTAAGACAGTGAACTTTTTAAAGTTCACATTATATATTTTATTGGAGGTTTATTTTACGCTATTATCAGGGGTCCAGGCAACGCCACTAATGTAATAGAACATACAAATATTTTAAACTGTCTCCATACAGGAATGCCAAAATTAAGGAACATTTCCTCTACAAATGGGTATTTGAGAAGCCCAATATTCTGCCATCAAGGCGATAGACGTTAAATTTTTGGTGTAGGTGTATAACGTGGTGACCATTATTTAGCAGCAAAATTTCTTCTAAATTAAAGCGTGATGCAGTTTCTTGGTAGTGCTGTTTTACATACAATATGTTTTTTTCCTACTGATGCTGTGTTCTCATGGAATAATTTCTGGAGATTATTATGTCCACTAAAGCGAGTTTTTGTGTATATTTATGCGATAACATATTGCTAAAAACATAAAATTTGAAAAGAAAAAGTAATAAAATATTCATAAGCTTTTCATATAGTTTATATTACTCATCATGCTTAAAATCTCATTAGTTAGCATAACTATAATACAAAAATGAGGCTTTATAAAAGACATAGCTTTCAAGAAATTAAAGAAAACCAGAAATATTTCAAGAATTGTTAATTCAAAAAAAGTTTAAATTCACCATTTCATTATAAAATGGCAAAAATATATTTAAAGCTATTTTGAAAGCATTTTAACACAAAATAAAAAAAAAGGATTAAAAAATAAATTATGTGTAATGGCTTTCTTAATTTTTGTTGTCTGACATTTAATGAAAATGCGTTTTTCTAGAGCAATTTATATGCTTAAAATGAAGAAATAAATGTATAAATACGGAAATAACCCAAACTTGTTTCATTTATTTTTTTTATTCTTTCTCCTTTTAGAAATGAAAATCATTAAGAAAATGTCTTAGATTAATGAAACACTGCGAAAATTTCCGAAATTTTTGTTTAATCTTCATTCTGTTCCAAATCGATGAATAGAATGAATCGAAAAGAACGAAAATAATGAAAAGAAACTAAAAACACCCTAGAAATAAAGCTTAGTGAAAATAATTACAGACGAAACATTTAATAGATCATAATTTTTGCTTGAATGTTGCGTAAACAACGTATTTTTTCTGTAAAGATTTATTTAGAAAAAAAGGTACATTTATGTTAGCCGAGCGCACCCCAAATATTGTTCACAACGCAACAATTTGTATTCATTCGTTTCATTTTAAATTATAAAAATTTCACTCATTATTTCTAAAATGCAAAAATTTAACTTAAAATACATCTCGTTATTTATTTCATTTAAAATATAAAACAAATAATAATAATAAAAATAATTCGATAAATCGAAACATTTAATTTCAGAATCAAAACATTGTTTCTAATTTGCATAAACGAAACATAAAAGCTGCTTTTGGCGAGAAAAAGTACCATTTAGGATAGAAAAAATGCTATTGGCGAGATTTGAGCCAGACTAAGATAAAAGTATTAAATAAAGTTTTTCATGCAAACATTGAATATAACAAGTAATTAAAAAAAAAGAAAAAAGAAAAAGTCAGTTCCTACTTAGGTCATCAAAGAAAAATTTAATATAATCTCTTAAGCTGTTATTTGTTTTTGATGCATTAAAATATCTCAATTTCTTGATTTTCTAAAAACAAGTAAACCCTATTGGTTTACAATGGAAGTCTATGGGAATTTGGCGAAATATTAGAGATATCGCCATATTGGCGTAACTTTTGGTGATAAACTTGGCGATATTTGGCGACAGAACAGGGTTTCCCCTATGGTAACCCCCCATTGGTATGAAGATGGATTAAATGCAGTTCAATAGCCAATTGCCGCCATTTTTTCTCTCATATAAAACTGAAATTAATTAATTAAAATTTAATTAATGAATTAATACTTAAAAAACTGTATTAACATCAAGTGTCATGCACTACAAGTTAAAAAAACAAATATGTGAACTTCAGTGGATGAATAATAAGTATTTTATTAACGATTGAAAATTTGAACAAGATATATATAGGGAGAGTGTGAACGAATAGTAGGAATTGAAAAAAATCTAGTAAAACTAGTGAAAGTATGTGAAGCCAGTCTAGGGTGTAGAAAAAAATAACTGACAATTTGGAGTACTTTCTGATTTTCATAGAATATTTATTTCACTGTATCCTGACATTCTTATAAAAATCCAAGTTTTATTAAACTGCTGATGCAATCATAATGAAAGAGAGAATTTCGCAATAAAAATGCCCTTTTGTAATTAAAATAAAAGACAATTAAAAATTAACGTTAACTGAAGTTTAATACTAACAAATCAGTGGCTTTAGCAGAAGCAATCATAATCCTATCATGGTTTACGGAGATTAAAATGTACGTGAAATTTATAAGTATGGTCATTATATGCATGCATGTATTAAAAATATACTTTTCCAAAAGATTTTTTTGATAGTGCGTGAAACTAGCAAAACACAATTTTCAGAAACGCGCAAGCAAAGTAAAAGTATATATATCAATTTCAAATTTCTCCGCCTCTAATATGAATATTATTATGCTGTTTTTTCTTAGATTAAGAACTAATTAAAATTCTAAAAATATAAAAAACAAAAACCTTTTTTTTTTTTTTTTTTTTTTTTTTTTTTTTTTTTTTTTTTTTTAAGTTTTAAAACTGATGAGGCTGAATTATAGCTGAATTTAATTGTTATGCTTTCTCTTATTGTTGACTCCTCTTTTTATGAATCGTCAATTCTGAATTTCATTTGAATAAAATTATAGAGTTATACAAATATTAGTAAAAGCTTTGAATGTTATTTTTCAACATAAAAAAAAATAGATGTAAAATGTCCAGTAATAATTGTAATTGTCCTTTACTAATAATGTTAGTTTTAAATTGAATTTTGTTTTAATATTAAAGTTGTTGATAAGTCGCGGGTTCGAACAATTTATGTTGAACATAAAGAAACTGCAAATTGTAGAGTATTTCCATGTATTTCTTCCCATAAAATACATTTTAGAAATACTTGTATCAATATTTTATATTTATGTTCTGGCAGCTCCATGATTCTAAATTTTGTTTTTTGACATATTTAGCTTGCTACTGTGATAACGTCTAAAATTTGGAGGAATATTTCATTTTCATAATGAAAAAAAAAATATGTAACATAATGAAGGGAACGAATATTTATTCCAACTGGATTAAATCATATTCAAGGTTGGAGTAGCACAGTTGAAGTTTATTCCAACAGAGCGAAAAATGTCCAGACCAGGAATCGAACCTGGATACTTGGCGTGCGTGCCAATGCCTGGTCTGGACATTTTTCGCTGTATTGGAATAAACATCAACTGTGCTACTCCAACCTTGAATATGATTTTATCCAGTTGGAATAAATATTCGTTCCCTTCATTATGACCTAATTACATGGTATACAGGTGTTTTCGTGTTAAAGCACTTTCATCATGAAAATGCTATAGTTATAGCTCGGGTGAGTGAAACTAGCGCTGCAGTTCAACAAATAAGAGGGAATTATGTCAGCCAGTTATCGTCCGGGTAGCCTAACAGGTAAGGCATTGGCACGGCACGCCAAATATCCAGGTTCGATTCCTAGTCTGGACATTTTTCGCTCTGTTGGAATTAACTTCAACTGTGCTACTCCAACCTTGAATATGATTTAATCCAGTTGGAATACATATTTGTTCCCTTCATTATGACCTAATTACATGGTATACGGGAGTTTCCGCGTTAAAGCACTTTCATCATGAAAATGCTATAGTTATAGCTCGGATGAATGAAACTAGCGCTGCAGTTCGCAAGCAAGTCCAACAAATAAGAGTGAATTATGTCAGCCAGTTATCGTCCGGATAGCCTAACAGGTAAGATATTGGCACGGCATGCCAAGTATCCAGGTTTGATTCCTGGTCTGGACGTTTTTCGCTCAGCTGAAATAAACTTCAACTGTGCTACTCCAACCTTGAATATGAATATACATATATAACATTGTTTAGTTTATAATTCTAATTAATTTTTCAATTAATTTTCAGCAGTGAAATTAAGCATGAAATTATTGAATATTTAATACATGATTTATCACATTGCTAACCAAGCGTAGAACCAGCAGAGTGAAAAATGTCCAAGCCGGGAATCGAACCTGGAACCCTTGGAATAGCACACCAAGTGCTCTACCATTTAAGTTAGGAGGACGATACGCAGCTTAACATCTTTCACTCATATATGCTGGTAAGGCACATTGTTTAGTGTTATGTCGCAGTTTGCATGTAGAGCACTAATAAAATAATAAATAGTAAATAAATAATAGGTCAATTAGTCATGCATATTTTTTCTCAACTTTAGAAAACTTAAGCACAGTTGTGAACACGAAACTATTTTCATTTGCAGGGCAATCCGAAGAAATTTCTATTAAACTAGGTGGCTCTGCCCCGTATAAGATACGATCGCCAATTCCCGTTCAGACACCGCAGACTCTAAAAACACGCTAATTTGATCGGCTGTAAAAAGAATATGGAAGATTTAATTATAATTAAAAAACTAGTGGTGGCGATCTCCCTATAAACGAGTTACAATTCATTCCCCCTCGATTGGGGAATTTTAAGACCGAATTAGTTGCTGTTAAGACATATAATGAAGATTTTCAGGTTTGAATAAAAAAAAAGATTTAAACATTTGAAAATAATATAAAATAAACTAATTAAAGAGATTATTTGCTCCTGGCATTTTTAACAACTCTATAAGAAAATTGTTTAAAAAATACTTGAAATTTATCGCTTTAAATTTGACGCAATTTTCAGAAATATTTTCTTTCTCTTTTTAATATTTACGTGAAAATACGTTTGTTGTTAGAAAGGAAGTATTGTTATTTCTCCTGTCTTACAATTGGCAACAATAGTTGTCTGAGCGAAGCGAAGGCTAATACACAGCGCAGCATAACTTCCGGGCACATACAGCTACGATGGTCATACGATGGTCTACGATTAAAGCCATGCCCTACTAAAGAATGCCTGATAAAAACCTTTCGTCAAGCATAACTCAAAAAATTCTTGTCGGATTCCATTTCTGATAGCACCAGAAGGTACCTATGAGTGTGGCCTACTGAATGCACCTACTATGAAAATTAAATTCCCAGCCGTTTAAAAATTATATTAAAAATCTGATAAAAAATCACAATTTGTTTACATACGTTACGCAAATTTAGTGTACTCCATTTTCACCGGCTTGATGTTTTCGTAGAAAAGTAGCATGGAGCAAAGAAAATATGCACGCAGTTATATTAAAGAATAATAAAACCTATTTAAATAGGAAAATGAATCAGAATTTGTTTTTTCTATTTAAAATAAAAAAGCCAAAATAACTTAGTATTTGACATTTTGCAATAATATCTGTAATATGAATTTTTAAATCACCAATAGCATCTTTCATATTTCGCGTGTGCAAGTTAGAACCAATTATTTGATGATTAAATAAAATATTGGGATTATATATATATATATATATATATATATATATATATATATATGTATGTATATTATATTATATTATATATATATATATTATTACATATATAAGCTCAAAAATGCATTAGTTATTACATATATATATATATATATATATATATATATATATTGGGGGCTTTTATAGTTTATATCCAAGTAAATACTGCTGCATGCTACTTTATTTATAAAATAATAGTGTGTAAATATTATGTATATTACATATATATATATCTATATATATATAATAAATATTGCAGTTTCTGACGAAATTTTACCTAAGGTATTTACAAATTCGATTTACGTAAAATTCGACTCACGCAAAAGTTTACGGAACGCGTTACTTACGTTAGTCGGGGGATACCTGTATAGAAACGATTTTTACGTGTAAAGTAATTTTTTAATCCCTTCTGTAACTCTGAAAAAGTACCTAATTTTGTGTAAGTTACACTTGGAAATTCCTCATAGACTTACAAACAATTGAACCACAATTTAACACAATTGCTTTACGAAATTTCTAATGGGCTTAAACAAACTAAACCAATTATAAGATGGAGATATGAGGCTAATCTTGGCTGATTTCAACTGTAACGACCTTAACAGCTCCTTTTGTGAAACTACTTTGTGATTTGTGGCGATGTCAGGATATCCTATTCTCATCATAGATTACGCACAAAAGGAACAATTTTGGGGATGCACATTAACAGTAAAGCTCATAATTAAAATGTGTAGAGACATTCTAGATTAATAGCTATGAATACACTGCTTGGGGTGTATGGTTTATGTGATTTAAGATGCAATATTAAAATAATTAAACGTTCTTGTTTCAACCAACTATAATACAGTATAACGTCGAAAATTCGTTATCGTCGGGATCGAGACTAAGACGGATAATTAAAAATTCCGGATTTCTGAAACAATATCAAAAGTACTTCCGATATTCTTAATTGTGCCTTTATTTATAATTTAACTCATAGGCAAGATATAATTATGTGAAAAAAGGAGAACGTTAAATATTTAAAATAAAACTTTCATTAGTTGTTACTTTCCATGTTACAAAAAAAAAAAAAAAAAAAAAAAAAAAAAAAAAAAAAAATCGTAACAAACAGAGAAGAAATTTTTTCTTGTATAATTTCCGACATATTGATGTCAATTGCATTTGTTTCAATTTTATAACAATGCTTTAACAAATTATCTTTGATTTTGTGCAAGTGAAGAATAAATCAGATATTAATTTCCCAGTCAAATTTATGCACGTTTTTCGTGACAGCTTTTCTTCTGCCAGCGTCTTTCCCTCGTTCCCC
Source organism: Maratus speciosus (assembly GCA_963932465.1). Lineage (NCBI taxonomy): Eukaryota > Metazoa > Arthropoda > Arachnida > Araneae > Salticidae > Maratus > Maratus speciosus. The sequence goes on from OZ010786.1 coordinate 378,938,956, forward strand.
TGAGTTGCTACCAGTGTTATCGGCGTTTCTAATTAGCACAGCATCAGCAATCGCGCGGTTCGTTAATCCATTGATTTTGACCTCGAAATTTTAAATTCGTACACAATTGTTACTCTTCTTTCTGTCGTAAGTAGGAAGCGTAAAAAAAAACGAAGATTTAGAAAATGTCTTTGGTGACGGATTTTTGAAGTTTCTTGATTTCCGAATACCGGATTATAGGAGTTACACTGTACATTGCGTGATGTAGAACAGTACTCAAATATAATTAATTTTTAAAAGTTTATAAGAGTACATTTTAAATAAATGGATGTTAAAATTTCAATATAATTTTTCGAATGACATTTTATTAAAATGATCCATTTTTAAAGCATACATTCGAACTTCTCTTTAACGAAGTCCCTATTTAACTAAGTGTTCTACTTAACAATTTTTTTTCTAAACGTTGACTCTAAATACGATTAACATGAAAATTAATCTCAATATTACGAAAAAAATTATTCTATATAACGGAGTTTTTTCCACTGTTTTTCGTGCATGTAGAATATTTAAACTCAAAGATTGTTGTTGCGATGGATGCATGAATTTATTTCACTAGATTGTATGAACTTTTTATATATTTAAACATTTCCATTCAAAAGAAAATATGCTAAAATCCTTCGATGCAATAAGAAAGGGATTCAAGTTTCACGAGAATGTTACAGATAATTTGTTCGGATATTTAAAAAATGAGAAATTTTTGTAACAGACCTGTACAAAGTAATGTAAAATACCTTTTTAAAAGTTAAGAATTGGAATACAGAGAAAAAATAGCAAAGTTAAGCTACGCGTAAGTTTTTGTTTAACTCTCTTTATTATGGGTTTTTAAGACATTATTTTAATTACATTTTTCATATATTTCCATATTATGTGTATTTTTACTTTTATGCATGTATGTTTTATTATATAGATTTCCCGAGTTTTAGTTGATTTCTCTTTAACGAATTTTCTTCATAACGATGTGTTTAAGTGTAACGATGAGACTTCGTAAAGTGGAAGTTTCACTGAACTAAAATGAATGTTAAATTTTCAATGTGATTAATCGAACTGCATTTTATTAAAATGATTGGTACTATTTAGTTATCCCGTCGACCAATTTCGCCAAATTATATAAATCGCCAAAACACTCGCCAAATTATACAAATTGACATAATTTTTATTTTAAATAACGAAAGAACAAATAAATTAGTATAACATTAATAAAAATACAGATAAAACGTCGAAATAAAAATCACTTTATGGCGTAAACACGTGTAACTTCCTTAAAGTCAAGTGAAGTTGACATTTACGATGAACCATTATTTGGCATTTAGTCTTATAGTTTGGCGATAGATTTTTGGTCGACGGTATAACTAAGAAGTACCAAATGATTCGATTTTAAGGCACATTTGTTTTAAAATATCATGTAAAGACATGTCTTCAAATTCATTGTAAATTAAAGCAAAGGCACATTAATGAATGTAAAAGAACAACATAAAAATTTACCAGAATTGCATTAAAAGGTTTATAATAAATTTAAATAAAATATATCAATAACAACATGAAAATATACATGAAGATAAGAATAATCTGAAATAATTTTAACTGTAATGAACATAAAAGTTTATTTTTCAAAATTACTTCTTGATTTGTGTTGGCGTCAGGACATTGTACCCTCGTGTGGAATTGTAAATAAAACGATTAATTTTGATAATAATCTTTACAGAGGAACTCATAATTGAAATGCGTAGGGACTTGCAACTTTAACAGCAGCGAATTCGCTTTTGAAATGTATGCTTTAAATATTCTAACATACAATAGTTAAATGAATTAGAATTTGCTGGAAATTGCTAAATTGATACGACGTTATTTCACTTAACCTGAAATATGAGTTATCAGAATTATTATTTTATGTCTTAAATGCACATGCGTTCTACGCTGATCATTTTGCTGATCTAGCGTTGTAATTTGCGATATCCGAAATCAAATACAACACTAAGATTAAAAATATCCAAAATAATCCCAGATAAAATATTTGAAAACCAAACAGCTGTAAAATTTCGGGATGAAATGTTTTAAAATATTAATAGAAATTTCCTACTGAATACTGACGTTTACGTTTTTTTTTTTCTGCCTTCTAAAATTTAACTGTTAATTTATAAATTCAATTTTAATGTTCTGTAATTGTTTATTTACTCTACTCGGACATCCGGAAGTTCATACAAAGTGCAATCGGAGCCCTTAAAACTCTCGGAACACTGTTTGGGAACAACAAATTTAAATTAAAAAAAAAACAGTCTTTCTTACCACTCATTGTAAATATTATTAGTTTAATTTATTATGTTCAATTTACCTAAGTATATTATTAAGTATAAATGATTGTACGTAATTAAGAAAAAAGAAAAGCTTCAAAAATGTTAGAATATTGTTTTTACACTACTTATCCTACTATAAGTAAAGTTCTAAGATATTGAGGTTTACTGATTTGTGACTAAACAATTTATTCCCATTAAAAAAATATATTTTAGGATGTATTTGTTCTTCTTTTACTTTCTTTGTGTGTCAGATTAAAAGTGATCTGTTCTTGAAACGTAAAAAAAAAAAAAAAAAGAAAAAAAAAATAGATTTTGAGAGGAGATGAGAAACGATCATAAACGGTGTTGTTGGGTTTTATTCATGTGACATATATCATTGCAGGATGATTAATTTGACTCAATTTATTCTTACAATAAAACATTTCTTCAGAAGTATTTTTCCTTCTTTTACTTTCTTCGTGTTTTTGCTTAAAAGTGATCTCTCCTCGAAAAAAAGATTTTGAGAGGATTTGAGATAATATCTTAAAGTATCCACACACCTTCGGCGGGGATTTTTTTTTTTTAATTTCTTCATTAGACCATTTTTATGACGACATTTCAGTAAAAACTACTCTGAAATATATGTAAATATTTTAACAATTTTACAGAAACAATTTTTTTAAAGTAAAATATAGTAAAAATTATACGAAAAATTGACATTTCTTCAAAACAAGTTAACTCAAAAATAAACCAATGTAATTTGTATTTTCTAAATTGTATAATAAAGAGAATAACTTTCTCTAGGACATAGACAACTCGTACCGATTTAGCACTATAACTTTCTATTTTCTTCTAAATTAATTTTTACTTATAATGAATTTGAATAGCACCCGCAGGACATTCAGATAAGAAATAATAACAATGTAGTATTTTTAGTACAAAATTTTGTCTTAAGATTGTCTTAAATCGGTGATAAAGAAGGGACGGAAGGGAAAAAAAGGTATGGTATAGGAAAATAAGGACGGTAATGGAAAAAAGGGATGGTAAGTATGGGACGGTAAGGAATCGCTATTTTTAGGCAAATCATGTTAAGACTAAGTGATAGTCACAATGTTCATTGATTTTTAAAAACAGTTATTTGCATTGGATTAAATTAAAGAACATTAATTTATCTCGAAAAGTGCAGGAATAAACCTTGGGGGCGGTAAGACTACAAATAAAACCACGACGCTTGAAATTGATATTTAAATGCTGATTTAAATTCTGCAGTAAATTTCCTTTCAAAGAATATTAGACATTGTTTCTCTAGCATACTTCTGCATGAGAAAAAATTCTATCGCTGCATCTGAAGTGATTTTCTGTATAATTTTAGAAGAGGGATGGTAAGGAATCTAAAACCCAGGGACAGAATTCAAAAAATAATATCAACTGTAAAAATGTGTGCAGGTTAATTTTTTGCTACATATTTATACAAAACAATTGTCCCGTTTCGGAGAAAAATTACATCGAATTAATTTTATTCAAACAATTTTATACAGACAGTTCCAAACTTAAAAATCAGCATCAGGGACACGGGACGGTATAGGTGTTTTCTCGTATTTTGACCCCCAACACCGTCCAAAACTTCCCCAACAACGTCCAATGCAATCATGCAACGGGGTGTTCCCCAGTATATGAACTAAACAAAACACGAGAATATGTACTAAAATAAAAATTATTATTCATCGACATAGTCAAAAGATTGTGAGAATTCCCCATTATCATGAGTGTAGTCTATTCCCTCAATAAACCTTTGTAAAAGAAGTACACAAAATTTCAAAGCATTATATGCATAATTTTTTTACTATTGGATGTTTTGCATATAATAACAATGTGAAAAGCTTCATTTTGAGAAAAAAACTAAAAATAATTTATTAATTTCAAATGCTAAAAGATGTAAATTAAAACTTTAAGACCAGTAAAAATACATTTATTTCGACTGTTTACATGTTTCGACTCTCCCCGAATCATTTTCAAAACAAATAGATAAAACTATTTTAAAATTGAACGGCCATCATTAAATTTTCCAAGTATTCTTTTTTATTATTCACGTTATTTTTATTTTACCCGGATTTTTAATTTATTTTTATTTTCATAACCATAGAGTAGCTAGAGTCATAATTTTGGTAAGTGAAATGATGCTGCGTCGTTACAAATTAAATTTTTGCGCGTTACATTCTCCATGGTTTCTCTTATAATGGATCAGTAGTATAGACTGGAGGGAAAAAATATTTTACTAGGGCTGTGTCTTTTCTATTATATTTAGTATCAGCTATATGCTTCTTTCAATCGTAATCACAATGGCAACATAGAATAATTACCTATCATTGAATTAATTCCGGTTAATAAGATTTAATAAAATGAAGAAAACTGTTATTAATATCTTTTTTCATTCGATTTTCATAAAATTTGAAATGAAACGAAAATTATGCAAAGATTATACCATTAAATTTCAAACCATTCGATTGGGTAGTTTTTGCGCTGTTACATGCGGACAGACGGCCAGACCAGGCGTCGACTATAGGTGCTACGTACTTTTATAATTACGACATTTCCCCATAGACCATAATGTAATGGATTACTTTTGAGTGTCTGTGTAAATAAACTACGAACGGTAAATACTTTATTTTTAATACCGAACATGGCATAGTAAATCTCAATAATACATATCAATTACAGAGCAATCCAACTACATAAGTTCAAGTTCAGACAGACAGACAGACGGACAAGCCGAATTCATGAACACTTTTCAGCTACGTTGGAAAGTGTTAAAAACACATAGTAGGTTAAAATTTCACTTTCAGAAATTTATACCAGTAGACGGAAGCATACTTGAAACTTATGAAAATCCCTTTATTTTCCCTCTTTATATACACACTACTATTTACCTGAAATTTAATCTAGGCTAAAACATGCTTAAAACTACTGAAATATCACTTCCAGATATCCATGCACACTTATCGTTATCCAATCACACTTCCATGGACGACCATGTATCCAATCCTTTGCAAGGCCCTGTACATTATTCTATCTATATTCTACAAACATAGCTTAGTATACTAGATGTAGTTCTGCGTGAAATTGCATAACTCGTTTAAAAACCACCTTTAAGTTATTTTCGTTCATACCTGATAAACACTTACGAATTCTTTTATGTAGCCCTTTATATGATCTACAACATTTATACACACAACGTAATATGCAAAAATTAACCTAAAAACTCATATCACAACTAAAAATGCTCTTACAGCAATCATCGCTAATATTCAGATACAGTATAATATCCGAAATCTTTTGTGAGTCCCTGTAAATTCTATTAACATTCCATAATGCAGGGAGTTACTTGAAGGAAAACTCAGCAACGTATGTCAATTTCATTGTATGTGAAATAATTTAACATAATTAAATTACTCTGCAAACAAAGTGTCCCTCTATACAATTTTGTAACGGAATTGTTTTGTATGGCCCTGTGAATGAATAATAAATATTTTTTTGCACCACATATTCTGTAGAATGTATATTTTAGTGCATTTCATAAATGCATATCAATTTCATTATTTTTGCACTTGAAACTATTTTTCCCACTGCCCGTAATGTAACGGAATACTTTTGTCTGTGCCTGTAATTGAACTATACATACGATTTTCATAAAATTTGAAATGACCAGGAAAAATTATGCAAGAATTATATGTTTTAAATTTCAACTCATTCGGATAGGTAGTTTCGCGCTGTTATTTGCGGACAGACAGACGAACCGACAGATGGACCAAACAACGATTATAGACGCTACCGATTTATATAATTAAGAACGCATCTAAAATACAAATAAATAAAACTTGCAATCATTTAAAAGCTGATTAATCAGATTTTATTGTTTTTCGACATTTCATCGAATTAAAAAATAATAAGAAAAATTATGTAACAATGGGGTAATATTTATTATCTTTTCAACATCATTTAACTATTACGTACATGCTACATTAATGAGAGCCGATGATAATTAATTTAATAACAATGCTCCTTTTAAATTAAAACTGTAGAATTTAAAAGAATAAGAAGATTAATTGCTAATTTACAACAAGTACATTCCAAAATATATAATTAAAATAAAGGATTTATAAATTGAATCATCTTTTTCATAAACTAGTTAAAAGATGTTGTCAAGTCCATTTAATTTTTATTGATAAACAGTTGATTGCATTTTGTCTAAGTTTCTAAAAGCGTTTTTTATAAACATAGCTATCAATCCTTTGTATTTTCAAGTATAAGTTTGAAAAGAAAATTCAATTTATATTAAGAAGAAATTATTAAGTTAAATTAGACAAAGATCTCGCTTTTCGGAAATAATGGCAGTTTCGCTCACCCACTTCTACACGAATAAATGTGAGCAATCTTAAACTAGTCGGATGTACCAATCTCAAAACTTTCTTCTATCTCACACATGTTAATACTTCAAAGTCGCTATCACAGTGAAATATTAAATGACAATCTATGCTCATCATGAGATTTCTAAAGACACGAAATTCCGTCCATTAGTTCTTGAGATCTGACTATCGCTGAAATCGTGTAAATCCCCGAAAATGCAGCAAGGAATTTAGATGAAGTTTAGAAGTCAATTGGAGTCTAAGTCTACGAGAGCGAGCCTTCGGAAAATCGCCTCATTAGGCTAGATGTATGTAAATTATTGAGACAACTGTTGAGCTATTGTTTGTCTGTCTCACTGGATTCTCTCAATATCTAAGTGTCACCTATTTTAAGTATTTTAGTTTAATCCTCTGGATTCAGATTTATTTGAAAAAAATTCTTGTATCTGGAACGAATTTAATTTACTGATGCGAAACCCCAAATGAAATCTGGATACTCCGTGCATACAAAAGCAGGACTTGCTCCTGGATTGGAGTCCGGCATGGAAATAAAACTTGGCCGATCTTATCTCAAGTACGCACTAAAAGAGGATGAACATCGTATATTTGTTCATCGTATACTCGTACATCGTAAAAAATGATGAGAGAGACTGGGACTCGAGAAGCAAGAATTTGTCTCAGGAAGGAGCAAATGTATGCCCTGGACATTTCATCTGCAGCAGGATCTTTGCTTTATGGAACTGGAATCGTTAAAAATATATATTTTTTATTCCTACTTAAAACTTTAATCGCTTTTTTCTAAAAACACTATTTTTGAGGTCCATGGATACGATTTCTCAAAAACTAATGCACGATTCAATTATATGTTCTGTCATGATCTATACTTATCTATTAACAGAATTTTTTTTTTAATTTCAGATAAAGCTATCATGAGTTATCGTGACCACAATGAGGACACTTTTCTTTTTAGGGGTCTCCGGAAACCAGAGCACACCGGATGAATTTTCAAAGTTTTTGAATGAAAATTTTATGAAATATTTTTCATCTGTTGTCCTTTTATATATTCTTAATTTGTTTAATAAAATAATTTATTTATTATTTAAAAACACAGAGAATACACGATTTGTTTAATCTTCGAAACCCAAGAAACCCCCTAAGATTTTGAGTTACGTTTTAAAAACTACCTGCATGGCAATTTTATTCGCAACGATTGAAACAAAATAATTAATTAGGAAATACAACCTTTAAACTTTTGTTATTCCTAAATTTTTTGAACGATCGGTATCCGAAAGTAAAATGTGCTAAAAAAATCATATATATTGCCAAATTGACCATTCTCATTTAAATCTTACAGCTTACTACAATTTGAGTATGAAGACGAGCATATAAGTTAATTTTTTTATATGAAAATGTTCTCCGAATCAAATGTCCCTAATTTAAAATTTCTATTAAAAATATTTATGATGTAGGATGGTGCTATTTAAAGAATATGTCAGCCGAAAGTTTTAGATTTGGGGACATTTCTAACCATTTGGAAAAATGGTTATTGTCCTCTGTCAGGGTAGGAAATCAAAAACATATCTGAAGCGTTTTATTGGTTGAATCCGCATTTTACTCGTTTTCTGATTGGTCTATACCAGGATCGGCGAAACTTTTTACGTGTCCGTGCCAAAAATTCCCCAACAACATCTATCAACAGTGTAACGTGCCACACTTTGACATAAAATAATTTTGCAAAGTACGATATTTACACAAAACACTAGTTAAAAAATCAGATGCTATTACACTGTATATTGGAATAAGTCATTAAATAAATGGAATTTTAATTCGTAAATATGATTCATTTATGTAATAATTTTCACTATAATAAGGAAATAAAAATACGAAATTTTATTTTAGAAATTTTTGAGCTTATTATTTATGCAACACTAATTATAATTATCCAAGTTGTATTAAACATTGTATCAATAAATTATTGATGAAGATTTTTGCTGTTGCATGTTCGATGGAGAATGCTTGAAACCTGATTCATATTTTGGTAGTTATATAAATTGGTACCATTTGCCATTTTACTGAAGGGACTGTCTGAAAAAATTAATTTGAAAAATACAGCTTTATAAAATCTTATAGAAGGCAAAATACATGTCGCAAACGCTGCATAAAATCACAAGAAAAGAAAATTACATTCATGCAAAAATAATTCCATTATTTCTGATAGTCTGCCCGTATGAAACAAAATTTTATTAATTATAATAGAAATTAGATGTTATCTGCATAATAATTATAAAATTTATTTTTTGGCGTGCCAGAGAAATTGTCTTACGTGCCAACTCTTGCACGCGTGCCATAGGTTCGCCAACCCTGGTCTACACAGTAATCTGTATTTTCCCTTTACTTTCAACAGAGATGGATACTTCTGTTTCCACTACGACAAAAAAGTAATGAAAACTACAAAAAAAAAATGAATAACTCAGAAACAAATTAAGATACAGCTTTCAAACAAATTGAATTTAAAAGTACATATTTTTCTGTATACGACGGTGTAAAAAGTAATATTGTGGGACGTTTAGAAGTTTAAGAATAGAATCTCATTTATAATTGGTCCAGGAATATCAATGTTTAATCCATGGCGTACGTAATGTATGACCAGCTCCGCAGAAGTTTAAAAATTTACAGTACCGAAAAATGTAATACATGGCATACGTAATGTATGATCAATTCCGTGCGATTTTTTATGTCTTAAATTTTAGTCTTTGAAAAAAATCATTTTCCAAATGGTCTTTGTAATTTGTTAAATTGCAATTTTTTATTTTGTTGATGGTAGGACGCCCCTGCTGTTATAGGAATCAGACAAAGGGGAAAAGAACAACGTACCCAAGATATCCATCCGATGGTAAAAGCATTAATAAATGGACCAAAACGCTCCTTAAAATCGGAAGTGTACTGAAAACAACCAGATGTATTCGACGTGCAGTTTGGACTAATAAGGGGATCACTTTTGGTGCTGCTCGCACCCAGCATCGAGACTTGGTGAATTTTGTAGCCCTATACATAAAAGTTAGAGAACCGATAAAATTTCTCTGTTACAATCATATATTATATATTTTTTGTACTTTTAATTTTTTTTATTATTGGATTTTTATTTGTTTATTTCTCGCCAAAAGTGAGTTAAGTCGCCAAATATAGCGCTAAACATTTTCCGCCTGCTTTATCCCTTAGTATCTAGTATATGTATTAACATTAAATCAGGTTGTGATTTCTTTGATAATAGCATAAGAAACAAGAATTACTTTTCTTTTTCTATGCAGACGATAAATGTATAAATATAAAATATATCTGTTTAAGGCTTTCAAGATCATTGAAAACTATTTTTTTTTTTAAATTGAAATACAAAATGATAACTCTTTTCTTTTGAAATCTAATAGAATAAAGTTAGGAATGATTAAAATGAAACGTTGTTGTATTAAATGTTGTGTTTTTTGGTAAAAGCAACCATAAAGTAAATTAATATTTTTATACAATTTAGAAAATTTACTGTGCTTAATTAGGTGGGACATTACAATTTCTAGTGAAATCCAAACCACTGCTCACCCACACACGACAAGAAGCTATGACATTTGGATAGGGTTGTCAGAAATTTCTACTTTTAAAAAAATAAGCCAACTTTCCTTCCGCCAAAAATGTGAATATAATATTGTAATTTTTCGAAACGAATTTCGTAGGTTCTTGAAGAAATTTTTAAACTTTTTCCGATATTTTATACTTATTAATGTCTAATTTGTATTTTTAAATGCTTTTCTTAAAAATAAGTTTTGTTAATAGTCCGATAAGTGGTTTCGAAAATTACATTTTCAAAAAAGTTATGCTGCTGTAAAATCAAAAATATGATTTTAATAGAAAAAAAAAAATTATCGATTCTCAGACTTCCTAATATAGGGCTTTAAAATTCGCCAGGTCCCATTGACAGGTGCGTGCAGCACTAAAAGTGGTTCCCTTGTAAGAAGCACATGTGGCAGAGCACAGAATTTTTATTCAAAACTTAGCTATGTTTACATTTTTCTCATGATTTCTACCTTTTTGTTAATTATAGCAATATCTGGAAATGATTGACATTTGATTCGGACACCCCTTATATTGAAAGAAGATATAATTCCTAATCGAACGGCTATTTCGATTTTCCTGTCTGTATTCGTCTGCTGACTGCACATCAAAAATAACGAGGATTAACAACTCTGTACAAATATCAAAATATAATACAAGTTTATTGTAATAATTACTTTTATTATTAATTTTATCGTCTTAATATTGACGTGTATGTAAAATGATCATGAATCAATTAAAATGCATAGGACAAATTAAATAAACGACAAACCAATCTATATTTCTAAAAAAAAAAAAAAAAGTTCGCAGACTTTGGCTACGGCGTTATGGTAACTTCTTTCAAGCATTTATCCTTTTCAGACATGCATCTGCGAATTATTATTGTTTAATGAAAATCGTGAAATATTTTTACATTATCGCAATGTATTAGCAAAAATTGGCTTTAAAAACATTCAGTCATTTTCGAAATTGTCAGATATTTTGGAGAGGGCTGTACGTATGAATAAGCTACACTGATGATCAAAATTAGGAGAATTTTCAGATTTGGTCGATTATCTGCAGAACTATTTGACAGATTTAAATGAAATTAGGTTTGTACATAGGTTGATATAATGGAACAAAATAAACATTCAACAGTTATAATACTCACGCTCGATCGTGTATAAGAATCATCAGCGTCGGTAGGAATAATACGGAACTTTCAATATTGAAACAAAAAATGGGTTAATATGTAGTATGGTCCTATCTTACAGTTATGCAGCTGTAACAAAATGAAAACATACTGGAAGTCAAGAAGTTTATGGGTACATGCGGCAATTATTCTCACGCCTCCAGCAACACTGTTTTGTGGTGCTGGATCGTTCTGGGAGGTAGAAAGCGTGGACCAATTTTCCTCCCTAAAGCGTCCTAGACATCTGGCTGGCCAATCCATCAAGCGAATATTCTCACTTTACAGAAATTCGTCGACCGAATGAGCTCTTTCTGGGAGCTTGTTGTAATCCATTAAAATGAAATCATGATCAACTGCATCTTTGAAAAGGTGAACATAGGGTACCAAGATATCATTCCTACAACACACACCAGTCATAGACCCTTTTCCAAACAGAGGGAGGGATGTGTGCAATTTTTCTCAAATCGTGAGTTTTAAAGTTAAAAAAGACAGCGAAAATCTGGTGCTATAAAATAGCTGTACAACATTTTTATCAGATTAATTTAATTCAAAAATTTATTCACATTTTTGGCTTATGCTGGAATTTTTACAGCTTAACAGCTCTGGGGTCGATGAGTGGGAAGGGGGGGGGGAGGTCACTTTTAGCGTTTAAAATTTGAAATTTACGATTTGCAATAAATTTTGAAGTGATGGTTAAAAATGAATGTCATTTTCATATTCAGCCATAAAAAATTACATACACAAAAATCGATTAACAAAAGTATTTTGTAATATCAGATTTTTGCTATTATTTTACTTTTCACTTTAAAAATTTACCATTTGCAAAAAAGCTTACGTGATGTTAAATACTGAAGGTCATTTTCGGATTCGATACAGGATGCATAAGATTAAATTTTCAAAAGCTAAGAAATATGACACAAACAAATTATGCAGGCTAGTATTGTTAAAATCTTTTTTAATCTTCTATTTTTGTCATTTACTTTATCTCATAAATTAGATGTATAATATCACTTACTTCTGGCATATATTTTAAAACAAAGGGGAAATATCATCTAATCGAATCCAATTCTCACGCATAAACTATTTGATGGAAATTTGACTAATTCCTCTTGACACTGCTTCATTGTCATAAAGTTTCAGTAAAACTCGGTTTGAAGCCGTTAGTGTTATTATTCGACGTAGTTTTCAAAATAAATTATACATTTTACAAGTTTGGTAAATAATGTGTTTTGACACTAATTAAATATGCTAATAAGTTAATGAAATTCTAGTTTAGTAATTATCTACATACATTAGAGATTATTTAATCAATAGCAATAATAAAATATCTCCCCAATAATGCTGTCCATTTACTGATACATAAAATTGTATTTTCTTTTGATATGTCATGGTATATTATTTATGATACAATTTTATTGGAGATAATTTTTACACAAATGGTTTCTAAAAGTAATGAGGTTTTTATATTTCCAAATTTGTATGCATTTAATTGTATTTTTGAATAATTAATTTATATTACAGGTGAAATTCGTAAAAAAAAAAAAAAATGCTATGTAAATTTTTAGTAATTAAATAATGTTCTTTCAAAATACCATATGTAAAATCAAAAATTTTAGACAAAGATATTGTAAATTTCTAAAATACATATGATAGAAATTATTTTTTAAATATACGCACACAACCATGTAAATATGTATATTTTCTGAACTGATGATAATAAATCGGCAAAGATACCAAGGTCTCACTAATCTTCCGTAATAGGTGGTTTAACTCGACACAGGTTTAATAAGTTTCGAACCAAAAATCATTTTAAGAATTAATTCCTCAACTACTTTCCAGCAGTGAAATTGCGCTTGCAATTATTGAATACTATAGATGTGATTATCACATTGCGGGTTCATTTGCTTCTCATGTTACGTCGCAAGATTGTGTGCTCATGAAGACTTTTCCATTTAACAGCTGCGGTAGCAGACTTGCCGACTTATATGAGTGAGAGATGCCAAGTTGGGCATCGTCCTCGTGGCTTAATGGTAGTGCAGTGGAAGTTATTCCAGGGGTACGGGTTTGATTCCACACTTGGACATTTTTCATTCTGTCGGATTACGCTTAGTTGTAATGTAATAATCACATTTTTAGTATTCATTTTAAGAAATTAAATTACAATTTACATCAAATACATTTTCAGGTCCCAAACGTTAACCTGGTACAAATTAATCCACATATTAGTGAGGACTAGTGGTTGCTTCGCAGCTATGTAAACGTAATGGGATGATAGCACATATCAAGAAAAACAATTATTACATCGAAAGCTAGAATACGTAATCAACTTATTTAATAAAAAATACAGGGTGTCTAAATAAAACGAGAAAAATTCTTTGACAATTTTTATTGTATAACAATAACAGTCACGAAGCAACATTTTCACAAAAATACTATGCATTTTGAGAAATTTCAGTGACGTTATTTTCGCACTATTATCGATTTTGAGAAATTCGAAATATTCCTCAGTGATGTTTCGGTGTAAGATAAGGATGTGTATATATCATGATCATACATAGGTCATGATACACACACACACACACACACACACACATATATATATATATATATATATATACATATAAACAAATATATATGTTTTATGTTTGTATCTGTGTATGCTATTGTGTATGCATACAGCAGCTTGAAAAAGTCTGCTAAACTGTAAAATATGTAAAAGTATAATAGCACCTTGTTCCGTCTAAACTTTTGTGTGAAATAAAAATTCATTTATATCGTTAACAATATAGCTTATGCAAACTTATCTACTTTCCTCGTTTAGAAAATATATTGAGCTAAATTAAGTTTACAAGAAAACTTTTTCAGAATAAAATATTTTTTTTTTAATTAAAAGATATGTAAAATTGATCCTTACAAATATAGAATTCCTCAGTTGAAATGTAGACTAAATTTAAAAACAGATGGCAATAAAAGTCTACAGCTTGTTTTGGAAAGGTAAGTGGAAGAAATATAACTTAACTGAAATAATTACCAGCGAAGATACATAATGGGATGCTGTATGTTTAGCAACAATAAAATAAATTTTTCATTAAACCAGTGCTCAGAAATCACGTGTAAAAATTCAATATATTGCGTACGTTTTTAGTGAAAGATATTTCACATGAGCCAAGCACAAGACGATCAAATGCAGTTTCGAATAAAATCATCGTTAGCGCATAAAATCATCGTGACCATAATATATCAAGATTTTCATCCTAGCTACAGGAAAATCCCTGTAGACATGAAGACATTCACACTAGTGATGGGCGATTCTCGAAAATTCGACAATCGAGAAAAATCGTCATCGTAAAAAATAACAATCGATACAGCTATCGATTAATTCCTAGAATGTACAATCGAGATGTTTTACAATCGATTATAACGAGAGAAGCTAAAAACAATTGTTGGAAAACTTAGCTATTATTCTGGCCGAAACTTTCATAGTAGTGATAGGGTTTGCTCGATAATTCTGCTATCGCAATTATTTTCTCCTGATTTAGGCTTAAGGGGTTACTTCAGTCAAGTGAAAAGACCTGCTCGCTAATGCTAATCTTATGGAAGAAATTTATAAAGATATCTCATTTGAATTTCAGTATTTTAAAATGATTTTCTTTGCATTGGAATAAATTCCCCTTTCTTCTTTATGAAACTGCCATGTCCAAATCGCGTAACTATGGCGCATTTGATGAATCAAATAACCTTTCTACTTTTTAGATAACTCCAAAAAGTTTGATACAGTTTAAAGTTCCCCTAAATGTCAAATACTGTGGAATTTCTCCATTGATCGAAAACAAAAGTTTCTTTCGAAAAACGTAAGGATAGTAAGATAAAGATACCTGCCAATAAAGAACCTGCCTAACACGGAAACTGTTTTCCAGTACCTAGCGATTCCAACACGACTCTTTAAGTCTGTATCGAAATCCAAAGTAGCTACTTTATGACACATTTAAAAACTCATTTTTTATTTTAGGCGCATTAGCTAGAATCGATTAGCATTTCCCTCTTTTCGATAAAGGAAAAAGGTTTGATACAAATTAAAGTTCCCTAAATGTCTAAAGTGTATCAAATGCTGTGGAATCTCTCCGTTTATCGAAAACAAGACATCTTTATCGAAAAACGTAAGGATAACCAGACATATATAACTACTGAGAGGGAACCTGCCTAACACGGAAATTGTTTTCCAGTGCCTAGCGATTCCAACATGATTCTTCAAGTCTGTATCGAAATCCAAAGTAGCTAGTTTCTGACACATTTACTAGCTCATTTTTTATTTTAGGCGCATTAGCTAGAATCGATTAGCATTTTCTTCTTTTCGATAAAGGCAGAAGGTTTGATACAAGTTAAAGTTCCTTAAATGTCTAAAATGTATCTAATGCTGTTGAATTTCTCCGTTTATCGAAAACAAAGGAGTGTTATCGTAAAATAGAAATGTAAGCAGACAAATATATCCGCTAATAGGGAATTCTATAACTAAAATAAAACTTCAATGGACTTCATTTTTGGTATTTTGGATAATTTTAATTTTCCAATCCTTACCAACGTGGTATTAGATGATGGGTCTGGAAAAGGTAGAAGAAACGCCACCCCCCCCCCCCAAAAAAAAGGGGGCATTAGGCCCCAAATTGACAGTAGGGCAGACCAAGGATGAAAGTTAACTTCATGTAAGAGAGGACTAGGGGAAGTTGAGAATGATAAAAAAACTAAACCATTGAATAAGAAAAAAATTGAAGAAAAAGAAAAATGGTAAAAGAACAAGTGAAGCGTGTGATTAGAGCCGGACAAATGAAGAGGGGCCCGATGGGCCACAGCTGGTCCAGAATGAGTGCCCAAGTAGTCAGAATGGGTCAAGAACTTGGAGACAATGAAGAAATCTACAATGAAGAAAAACAATGTATCTACATATACAATAGGTACAATAGGTATCTACAATGAAGAAAAACAATGAGACAAAACATTATGAAAAACAGATGAAAAATACCAATAGCCTGAGGCTAAAAGTAAAATGTTTCACTGGGCGGCGTCCCTTGGTGGTAGTAAAAATAAAATTGATACGAGAAGATAGGGGAGAGTGAAAAGACTTTATTTTGTGAATTTTATAATTTTTGGACAAACAGTATACTAAAGGTTTGAAGAAACAAAACTTTAAAGCGCCCTCTTGAGGCGAAGAAGGGAGTTAAAATTAAGAAACATATGTCCATATTTTTTATTCGATTTTAGACACAATTTGATGTTAGTCTTATAATTTTCCTATGAGTGCAAGATACCGTACCAGAGTACGAAAAAAACCGCCGCTAAGTATATTCCTTTAGAGTATTTTAAGCCCAGGGGGCTACAATAAACGGTGGATTGACAAAAGAAAGGTAGATTTTGAAAGGTTATGAGATTACCCTTATTTTAATATATTACATGAGTGGGGGAAAATAATTTTGAAAAATCCTGTTTCCTGAGGCGACACTTAAAATCTTGAAAACACATAATTTGCAGTGCAGTTTTGTTTTAACAATAGCATTCTAATATTAAGAGATATGGGACAGCTATGAGGGCTAAAATAAGAGAAACATTGAAAATCAAGACAAACTGGCGCCTCCAAATTCACTAGAAAACTTCTATATCAACAACAGAAACCCGAACTTAAACCACTTAAACCACTAACTTAAACCACTATGCCTCCTAACCCATATCGGTTAATAACAAAAGCGAATGGAAAAGAACATGTACTCCTTTGGGAAATCATGACTTACACCAGAAGCGCGGTAAGTTTGACTCTTCTGAAAACTTCCTTTCTCTCGTCCTCTCTCTCGCATTTCGAGATATATTTTCTGCTGCTGCAAACTGCTCGTTTATCTCGAGGAGATGGCAAAACCGAGGGCAAACCTCTCGCTTACTTCGAGATATCTCATTGATTGTAACTCATTGCTTCCCATTGCCATTCTCGTTTCTCGCCCTCGGTCACTGTTCAACATTTCATATGACACTGTCGAGAATAAGAAATCAGTTTTCGTCCTTCCTCGAAATGTTACTCTCGATGATTGTCATTTCACGCTCGACCAAGAAGGGCCGAGATGAGATATTGAGGGGCGAGCTGGACAGAGCTGACAGGCATGACAATGAGCTGTGAAATGAAGCTTTAATTTTCAATGTTTTTCTTATTTTAGCCCTACCAAGCTGTCACATACCCGGAGCCCTTCGATAAATATTATTTATTAAATATAAAAATTTCAAAGAGGAAGGTGGGTCGGTTGAATTCAGAGGACGTGAGAGTGGGCGGGGAGCAATTAAAAAAAAATTACCGAACTCTTCTTGTGACATATTATCGAAAAGTCCTTTGACAACTCTTTCATATTATGAACCTTTCTTCCCCTGAAGGTGAAATTCGGGGGGTGGGGAGGGGGCGAACAAATTTTTAAAACCGTAGCCGATTTCTATAATAAATTAAAATATAATTTTCGATGTGGGTTTTTTTGCAGTCTTCCGGTAAATATTATTTATTGAACATAAAAATTTTAAAGTGGGAGCTGCGTAAATTCCGGGGCGAAAGAGTGGACCCAAGTGGGGGGAGGGAGGGGAATCAATTTTCAAACTTTTTTTCGACCCATGATGTGATATGTTATCGGAAAGCTCTCGAATGACTCTTTCATATTATGAGACTTTCTTCCTCCCCTTCCCAATTTGGCCCCCACCGCGGGAGGTAGTTTTTTCCGTTTTAATCATTTTAGATCGGATTTTTTTATGGAGCCCTCCGATAAATATTATTTATAATATATGAAATTTCAGGACACTTTTCTAAATTTAGTCAAGACCCCTCGTGTGACATATCGTTGGAAAGGTTTGTGACTACTTATTGATGTTATGCACTTCCGGTGGCCGTCCCCCCACTTTGTCCCCCCCGGGGGACACTTTTCCAAATATAGCCAAGACCCCTCATGTGAGATATCGTTGGAAAGGTCTGTGACTACTCATTGATGTTATGCACCTATGGTGTCCGTCCCCCCCACTTTGCCCCCCCGGGGGCACTTTTCCCAAATTTAGCGAAGACCCCTCATGTGAGATATCGTTGGAAAGGTCTGTGACTACTTATTGATGTTATGCACCTCCGGTGACAGCCCCCCCCACTTTGCCCCCCCCCGGAGGACACTTTTTCAAATTTAGCCAAGACCCCTCATGTGAGATATCGTTGGAAAGGTCTGTAATTACTTATTGATGTTATGCACCTACGGTGTTCGTCCCCCCCCTTTCCCCCCCAGGGGGGCACTTTTCAAAATTTAGCCAAGACTTCTCATGTGAGATATTGTTGGAAAGGTCTGTGACTACTTATTGATGTTATGCACCTCCGGTGACAGCCCCCCCCCCACTTTGCCCCCCACCACGGGGGACACTTTTTCAAATTTAGCCAAGACCCCTCATGTGAGATATCGTTGGAAAGGTCTGTGACTACTCATTGATGTTATGCACCTATGGTGTCCGTCCCCCCCACTTTGCCCCCCCGGGGGCACTTTTCCCAAATTTAGCCAAGACCCCTCATGTGAGATATCGTTGGAAAGGTCCGTGACTACTTATTGATGTTATGCACCTCCGGTGACAGCCCCCCCACTTTCCCCCCCCCGGAGGACACTTTTTCAAATTTAGCCAAGACCCCTCATGTGAGATATCGTTGGAAAGGTCTGTAATTACTTATTGATGTTATGCACCTACGGTGTTCGTCCCCCCCACTTTCCCCCCCAGGGGGCACTTTTCAAAATTTAGCCAAGATTTCTCATGTGAGATATTGTTGGAAAGGTCTGTGACTACTTATTGATGTTATGCACCTCCGGTGACAGCCCCCCCCCACTTTGCCCCCCACCACGGGGGACACTTTTTCAAATTTAGCCAAGATCCCTCATGTGAGGTATCGTTAGAAAGGTATGTGACTACTTATTGATGTTATGCTCCTCCAATGACAGTCTCCCTCCACTCTGCCCCCCCCGGGGGGACACTTTTTCAAATTTAGCCAAGACCCCTCATGTGAGATATTGTTGGAAAGGTCTGTGACTACTTATTGATTTTATGCTCCTCCGGTGTCCGTCCCCCCACTTTGCTCCCGCCGGGAGACACTTTTCCAAAAATATAGCCAAGACACCACAAGTGAGATATTGTTGGAAAGGTTTGTGACTACTTATTGATGTTATGCTCCTCCGGTGTCCGTCCCCCCACTTTGCCCCCCCCCGGGAAACACTTTTTCAAATTTAGCCAAGACCCCACATGTGAGATATTATTGGTAAGGTCTGTGACTACTTATTGATGTTCTGCACTTCCGGTGACCGCCCCCCACTTTTCCCCCACGGGGGACACTTTTCTAAATTTAGTCGAGACCCCTCATGTGACATATTGTTGGAAAGGCCTATGACCACTTACTCATGTTATTCATCTCCCGCACCCTTCCCCCCTCTTTGCCCCCAAGGGAAGGGCATTTTTATAAATTCAGATTCAGACCACTCATGTGACATATGGTTCGAAAGGCCTAAAGACCTGTGACGACTTATTCATATTATGCAGCTACTGTGCCCCTCCGCTCACTTTGACCCCTCCCTCAAGACATCTGGTCCGAGGTTCGTTCGTTTCGAGATTATATTTTTTTACAAGATTTTGTAGTGCGTGCACACCACGCCTGCTATACGGTGTCTTATAGCGGGTAACCTGTTCGTGATTTCATATTACAAGATTACGTATAACTTAGGGGGCCCGATTGAAGGAGGGGCCCACTAGCGGGCGAAGTCACCTAGTCTTTATTAACGCCGACTCATTCCAGTTCACCCGCAGACGATTCTTGATAAATGTATGACGTATATAATATATGATGTATAAAAGCAATTGGCAAACTGGAGTCATCGAGAAAAAAATTACACAATCGAAAAGTATCGAGATGTCCATACAATCGAGATAATCGAGAAAAACATCCCGTTATCGCCCATCACTAATTCACACATATTCGTATGTCAATGTACAGTCGTGGAAAAAAAAAGTAAACACCCCTACTAACTTCTCAACAAATTATCGTAGCAGAAAGTTACTGATACCGAACTAGTGGAAATAAAGTCTACTGTTAAATGATGTATATAAAATTTGCTTAGGGGGCCATCTACAAATTAAAACGAACCATAACTTTGGTTTTTTTTTAATAGCAGTACGCAATTCTGACAGCATAAATGAACTCTACACCCTTCAATTAGTCTAGAAACAAATTTTTATGCAATTTGTACCATGAGTTTCCGATAAATTAATTATTTTAAAACGAGCGTATTTTAAAGGCTGTATCCAAATTCAAGTTCGGTATCGATTGTTAACCGAGAGAGTCCCTCTTTGATTAAGGCACCTTAAGCAGTGAATTAAGCCTGTTAGATTACAGGATAGCATAAGAAATTTCAAAATATTTAGCCATTTCTATCATAGACGGCCCCTTACACCATTATTTTGCCGTTTTTTAAGCATAATTTGAAAACTACTTGGAAGAAAAATCTGAAATTTCGGATTTCCATAAAGCAGGACATAATAAATCTGAATCCATCAAAAAAAAATTGTAGGTTGCAATTCATAATTATTTAATATTAAATTCATAATTCATAATTCATATCAGAAAATTATAAAAATTGCAAATTCAACGTATTTATGTTTGGGTATATTAGTATTATTGCTACACAAAAAATTAAAACATTAGGATCATAATTTCAGAAGTTATAAATAAAAATATGAAAATGTAATTTAACATTAGAAGCACTAAATTCTGAATGTTTATAATTCAAAATCTTATCATTCAAATGATTTGAAATTTGGTGTCTATTCATAGTTTGAACCAAAGATTTGAAATATCTCGTTAAAATTGGGTATTGCCATTGAAAAAAAAAACAAAGTTATGGTTCGTTTTAATATGTAGATGCCCCCCCTAAGCAAATTTTATATACGACATTTAAAAGTAGACTTTATTTCCAATCGTTCCGTACCAGTAATATTCGTCTACGATAATTTTTTGAGAGTTAGTAGGGGGTGTTTACTTTTTTTTTTTTCCCACGACTGTACTTCAGTTTGGTACGGCTTTCACAAAAAAGTCTCATTTTATTTGCATGTACATTAATTTAAATATATCTGTCACGTATCAATAAGTATGAATATAAATTATGGTGAATTACTTTGAATTTAACGGACAGATTTAGTAATCATTTAAGAAAAGTTCCAAAAAATAACAGCATTGAAGGTGTCAGAAAAACCAATGCCAATACTTCGAAAATTCTTAATATATTTTTTCATTATTTTTATTTTTATTTAGATAATTTTAATTTCTAAATCTAAAAACAATTACTTTTATTTATTTATTTGTTTTTTTGTACTAAAGATACACATAACAAGAAATTTACTGTATAGCTCAATATAGACATATGATACAAGAAGATTCATTAAAATTAGAAACAATGCTTAATTTTAAAAAATAAACTTCTCTGTAGTATATTTTACTGAACTAATTAAGAAATCCATTCAAGGAATCAAAAAGAATGAAAATTGTTTTAATTTTTAGACTCGTCTTAAGACCGCTTGTCTAGCTGATATTCCATATTACCCTGCAGTACATCCTGAAAAACATAACCACTTCACTGGTGAAAAAAATAGCGTTGATAAGAACCAACTAACACAGCAATAAATATAAATATTCAACTTTATACTCAATTTGGTTAGCATCACTGACAATGATATTTCATAATTAATACCAATTTTATTAAATTTACTTGTAAAAAGTTGCAAAAATTTAGAATCTAACTTTATTTCTCTATGTCGCTGCAACAAAATATACAAAACATCCAAAAAGAACTGAGCACTTAGGAGTACTAGGAAGTCGTATGCCAGATTTATGTTTTGCTGTAACATCGTATGCGACAGATATTGAAGTATTTCATATTGTCCGACCATTCAATAATACATGAACTTCCTCCGCCAAACTCTGTAGAAGGAGATTCCACTTACATTCTTATCAGCACATGCAGATAAGATGTTAGATTTAATGTTTATTAAAATAAGAAAACAATGCTGAAAATTACATGTTTCATTAGAAAATATAAATAAACATTCACTAAAGCATTTTATGGATCTGTGAAATATCAGGTGTCAAAGCGTCTGAACAGGATATACGGTTGCTAAATATTTAATTATATTATTATCAAATTCATTATTTGTTATAAAATTAAAACGTCTTTTGCTTCACTTATTGTTCTCTTATAGATAATTCAAACAATACTTTCCCATAATAAAACATTTTTTTTTTTTTTTTTTTTTTTTTTTAAGTGGTTAACAGTCGTTGCTTTATCTCTTCCAAAAATACTTTCTTAGTTTGGAAACACACGAAATTTAAAAGTAATTCTTTTTTTTTTTTTTTTTTTTTTTTTTTTTTTACGTTTTAATAATTACTGAGTTAGTTACTTGTGCATAAAAGTAGTAGGTATTATCTATAATTAGTTTTGGAAGAATGAAATTAAAAATTTTGTAATTTCCATTTTTGGTCGAAACTTATTAATAGAAATGCTTAATGAACGCAATTTTTATCTTAATTCTTTAAATTTCAGTTCTAACATTATGTGGCATTTATACAAACAAAATCTCAGACTGTAACCGACATAATTAAATAATGCTCTTTCAGAAATCCAAATGTAACAACGTTATTTATATTCCAGGAAATGATAAAACTATGAAAAACAAACATGACGGTCCTAATGTTTAGGGTAACATAACTCGAAAAGACTGTCTTTTGTTATTCATCTAATGATCAGTTCATCTTGTTCTGTGTAATTAAGCATCTATTTTCTGTGCTGTTCTGACATAAAACTCTATTTGTTAACGGGAGTTTAGTTCACAAAACTGGGAAATAATGTTTGTAATAAATCGGTTACCTAAAGACTTCAGAAGATGTAATTAACTGCATATTTCTGTTTATTTACAACATTCTTTTATGTTAATAAAAGAACGTTAAAACTTGTATTCATAGTTACTTGAAGAATTGTGTAAACATTTGTTGAAGATACACTTATTTTGTGTTTAATATTTAAATATATGTATTAAAATTTTAAATGCATGAGATACAGAAAAGAAACAGTTTGAATTTTTCAAATAATAAGTGGATAATTTTTAATGGATCAATATATATTTTTTAATTGCCCTCTTACAAAACCCAAAAGCATTTTTATTTGTAAATATCAATTAATTTTATATTCAAATAAAATTTTGAAATTTATTTAAAGCAATGCTTTTGTATGAATTAATAACCGAAGCAATCGCTAAAGATTTCGTGAGTTACAGCGGTCCATTGTTAAATTTATGATAATATTATTTTACTCTGTTGATAAATTTTACTTTCGTTATGGTATATCAACCAGGAACAAATGTTGAGCTATTTATATTAACTTAAGTGCAAACGGATTTATCTTTCATAATCGTCTGCATGCGATAGAGATACATTAAAAATAAAAATTCACGCTTAAAAATTATTTTTAAAACCATAAAAATAGAGTAAATTGCGATGCAGTTTTCAAATGAATTACAATACAGTTTTGAAACAAATTGCATTTCTAAGTACTTTTTCCCACATTCAACGACGTTGTTACGAGTTCGCGCCTGTTTGCATTGGAGAGAAATCTAAAAATTGCCCAGCTATCACGTGACTCAGTACATGTAGAGAAAGAGCACGCGAAAAACTGACTGATGCTAGAATTCTATTTATAAGTCTTACGTTCGTATTCACGAATAACTTCTACCCGGAGTTATGCAGAAAACCCGGGTTGAAAACTCAAATGGCATTCACCGCCAACCCCACTGAACCGGTTCGAGGTTGAAATCTAACGCCGTGTTCAGTAACCCAATCTTGGTCTACAGCAAGTTTAACCCAGGATTTTTCAACCGAGCATGCGTATTTAACGAAAAACAAGGGGTGAAAGTGAGGAGAGGGAGAGAACCGCCATTTTACAATGGCTGTAGAATAGAAGGTGCTGTGTAAAATATAGAAGTTCTACTATTAAATAAAACGGAATAACATTCTGCAAAGGTATGTAATCTCATATATGTGTAATTATCTTCAATATTTTTATCTGATTTGTTTATATTTATGTATATAGCCTCTATATATTGAATACATGTTGAATTGTTTGTTTACATAAATACGCGTGGTCGCGAAAAATTTATTTGCCTTAAAAATAGCCAATATTACCAGGGATGTGATTTCCGCGTTTTTGCACACCAGTATTTTGTTAGAGAAAATATTTCATTTAATCGGAACATTTTTGCGATTTAAGAGAACAACATTTTCTCTAAGAATATATTGGTGTGCAAAAACGCTGAAATCACATCCCTGATTACTTAAACAGCCGAATAATTGCCTCTAAAGTAACAACTGTCGCGTTTAAGGTCATTTATTTTTTGCAATTTTGATGTTAAAAAATTCACAAATGTATTTAAAATTTATTTTAAATGTATTTTATTTCAGAAACAGCCGAGCATTTAATAAATGTATATAAAAAATGCATCAGTGGCAATTGATTTCGGCCAGAACAGTGAGTAGCAAAATCAAATGTTAAACACTCGATGTCTTCATATCACGCGTTCCCCCACCTGTCCCTATGCCACATTATTAAATGAATGCCTCACCTGGAACATAGTAAAAGATGCAAAATTATGTTTGTTGAAAAAAACCACACTCCACCAACCCAGCTACATTGCCGCAAACAATAATATAAAACATAAAACAAACTAAACAAGACTGAATTCTTCTTCCAACCTCCAATCCCAATTCGTTCCAGGTCTGTTGCCAATCAACACAGCACATCATCATAAAACCGTCCTTAAGCAGACTTTAGGTAATATGAGTCATTCACTGACGTCGAATAAATCATATAGGTTTTATAGGTCATTTTATATTAATTTTATAGGTCAGATTTTTATTTGCAACTTTTTATTAGAGAATCTATTAAAATTTACGGCAGAAACTCAATGGTCTGCAATGATTCCTTGTCATTTCAAATCCCAAATATTTGAATTGAATCGTTAGATAATTTGAAAATAAAATAGGGCAACGTGAAACATGTTAAAATATTACGCGCGTGATTTTTGTTTATTTATTTTTAAATTTCATTTGTAATAGTTTATTGTCATTTTCCATCTTAGTGTTTATTTGTTTTTCTGATGATGATTGAGTAAATTCAATCGAAACATGTCAAATTATTAAGGTTTTTTTAATGTATTTTATTAACATTTAACGTCCTTTTTAGCAATTAAATGTTTAATATATATTTTGAGTGTGTTTTTAGAATATATATTTTTGAAATGAAAATGCTTATAAAAGTGTAAATTGACTTTTTTATTATAAATGTAAATGTTTATTATAATTGTAGATGTTATTTATCTCATTTTCTCATAAAATGTCTGTTTCAGAATGATATAGTCCTTTTTATTTTAAAAGAATTGAAAAATAATTGTTATAACTGCACGAAGGCAAAAGTATATTTTTGTAAAAACATTTACCCCCAACCTCCCATTAAGCACCATTCCTCCCATTTCGGGAACATGCTATTTTTCATAAATAATCAAATCATTTTGATTTTTTTTTCAGAAGTACTTTAATGACATCCTGATCATTAATAAAAAACAATGAGTTCATAAAAAATCGGTTAATTTATATTGCGGCGCTTAATGAGTTAAAACATATTTCACAAACAAATAATTATGTAGGGAACAAATCTCACAAGAAAATGATTGTTTCACAAGTGAGAGGAGGTAGGCACAAAACATGCACATTTGAAAAGGAATTCCATCATTTTACAATTCGACAACATTAAGATAATTAAATTTGATTTTTAGCTTATTAAAAAGCAAAATTAATATCGAATTCCGAAAAAAATCTCTAAAATTTAGGTATTCAAGAGATTAAAAAATCGATTTTTTTCGAAATAAATTTCATTTTTCTGTCTGAGCTAGTTTTATCAGAATAATGTTAAGGCTACCAACTGCACTAGTAAAATAGCCTGATACTTTCTGACACAAAAGTGTACACATTTTAATAGGTAAAACTATAAAATTAGCAGGGCGTTTTTCGCCCTTCGTTTACTGCTTTTCTGCTTTTGTCGGGACATTCTGTTCAAAACGCCAACTTCGACAGTATTTTCTCAAACATCTATTGTGTTTACAAAAGAAACGGAAATCGTCTTTCAATTACATAGTTTCTCTATAACTACACCTTCAAGTTTCATGTTTTTCACAACGAAAATGAATTAAAACTTATATCTGAAAGTAGCCCCTTTGGTTTTGAGAATAGACTTAATACGATAATATTTCTTCAACCCATATTTTTCTTTTTTTTCTTTTAGAAGAGTTGGTCCTAGCAAAATCTTGTAAATGTAAAAGTTGTAGATAAGATTAAGAACACTTATAAGGAACATTAATGGTTTTGATATCTTAGGAATTGAGAAAGTTTTGATTTTTTTTCTTTTTCTCCCCACTCCCTTTTTGTTGTTTTTATTTTATTTTTATTTTTATTTATTTATTTATTTTTTTGCTGTAAGAGTTAGTCCTTTCAAAAACTTGTCACTATAAAAGCTTTAGATAAGATTAAGAACTATATTAATACATGGAAATTATTCCAGAGAGAAACATTCGCCTTGCATACAATTACAAATGAAAATCAAATTTCAAAGTAATTGCTTAAGAGGTGCAAAGGTCAACATAGTGAAAAATATTCCATGCCGGGACTCGAACACGGGCCATCAGTATAGCGCGCCTACATTCTACCGACAAAACCACAAGCAACGATAACCAGCCTGGAAAATTTCTCACTATGTTATGTTGCCAAAGCAATTACTTTGAAATTTGATTTTCATTTGAAATATTGTATGCAAGGCAAGTGTTTCTTTCTGGAATAATTTCCATGTATTAATATAGTTTCTATCGATGCTGGATTTAATTAAGTTTCGTGTTCGCCCCAGGTCGGTGGCTCAGAAATTTTTCAGGCTGGGTATCGTTCCATGTGGTTTATTCGGTAGAACGTCGAGTCCTGGCATGGAATCTTTTTCACTATGTTGGCCTTTGCGTTCTTAAGCAATTATTTTGAAATTTGATTTTCATTTCAAATAAGATTAAGAACATTTATAAACAATTTAAATGGATTTGATACGACCAATTGTGAATTGACGAAGTTATGAATTTTTTCTTCTTAAAAGCCTATTTTTTTCGCCCCTTGAGCCCATTTTTAATAACTCAAAAATCTCTTAAATTTTCGGCCCTTTCCTTTGAAGTAATAATAAATTTAAACTGATTTGATATGTATTATAATAAAGAAGTTATATGTTTTTTTCTGTTTTCACTAAACCCCTTTCTGTTTTCTCCTCCTTGGTCCTATTTTATCCATTAACGAACTTGACCGAGATTTTCTGCCCCTTGATATTCCGTATGAGTTTGGAAGAGATTTGTGCAGAATTATGGAAGCTATCGTGTCCATAAACTAGTTGGATGTGCCAATCCCAAAACTTTCTTCTATCTTATACATCTTAATATTTCAAAAACTAGTTACACATGTTAATACTTCAATATTATTAGTTCATTAATGTACCAACTTTGATTTTCATCTTAAATTTCTGCTTCAGTCAATTAAATAAACTAAAAACGAGTTAATCTATATCATGATATTTGTTAAAATTAATAGTTTTTCCTTATTTTGTTGTTATCAGATGTTTGTGAATAGCCGGCTTAGCAGAAAGTGAGTTCCCGCTTTTGCACGAGCCGCCGAAGGACAAGAGAACTACGAAAAATCTAGAAAAGTATACAAAAATCGCCATCACAGAGCCCCATTACCGCACGATATTTCCAAATTCAAGGAGAACCTGTTGGCCAAAGCCAAAAACATGCACAAAAAATTTGGTTCAATTTGTATGCATAATTTTATACAATTTTCGATTGTAGAATAAAGAAAATGGTACAGACATCGTAATTATAGCGCACCCTTCCAACGGAATTTTTCCAAATTCAGGAAGGACCTTCATGCCATGAAAAAAAAAGAAACGCAAAAAATTTGGCTAAATTCTCTGCATAACTTCATACACT
The DNA here is from genome assembly GCA_963932465.1 of Maratus speciosus. Classification (NCBI taxonomy): domain Eukaryota; kingdom Metazoa; phylum Arthropoda; class Arachnida; order Araneae; family Salticidae; genus Maratus; species Maratus speciosus. The sequence continues at coordinate 378,967,575 of OZ010786.1, forward strand.
TTTCGATGGTATAATATTCAAAATGGCACAAAAATCGCTATTACAGCGCTCCCTACCCGCAATTTTTTTCCAAATTAAGGAAGGACCTGCTTGCCATAACCACGAACTTAAAATAAAAATATGGTTCAATTCTATGCATAACTTCATACACTTTTCGAGGGTACAATATGCAAAATCGCTATTACAGCGCCCCTAGTGGCAATTTTTTTCCAAATTCAGGGAGGTGCTGCTTGTCATAACCATAAACTTAAAATAAAAATTTGGTTCAATTCCATGCATAACTTCATACACTTTTGGATGGTACAATATTCAAAATCGCTGTTACAGCGCCCCCTACCGGCGAATGTTTTCCAAATTGAGGGAGGATCTGCCTGCTAAAGCCAAAAACTTAAAATAAAAATTTGGTTCAATTCTATGCATAACTTCATACACTTTTGGATAGTACAATATTCAAAATCGCACAAAAATCGCTGTGACAGCGCCCCCTACCGGCGAATTTTTTCCAAATTCAGGGAAGACCTACCTGCCATATCCGAAAACTTAAAATAAAAACTTGCTTCAATTCTATGCATAACTTCATACACTTTTTGATGGTACAATATTCAAAATCGCACAAAATCGCTGTTACACTGCCCTCTACCGACGATTTTTTTCCAAATTCAGGGAGGACCTACCTGCCATATCCAAAAACTAAAAATAAAAATTTGGTTCAATTCTATGCATAACTTCATATACTTTTGGATGGTACAATATTCAAAATCGCACAAAAATCACTGTTACAGCGCCCCCTACCGGCGATTTTTTTACAAATTCGGGGAGGACCTACCTGCCATAACCAAAAACTTAAAATGAAAATTTGGTTCAATTCTATGCATAACTTCATATACTTTTGGTTGGTACAATATTCAAAATCTCACAAAAATCGCTGTTACAGCGCCCCCTACCGGCGAATTTTTTCCAAATTCGGGGAGGACTTATCTGCCATAACCAAAAACTTAAAATGAAAATTTGGTTCAATTCTATGCATAACTTCATATACTTTTGGATGGTACAATATTCAAAATCGCTGTTACAGCGCCCCCTACCGGCGATTTTTTTCCAAATTCAGGGAGGACCTACCTGCCATATCCAAAAACTTAAAAAAAAAATGCGGTTCAGTTCTATGCATAACTTCATATACTTTTGAGTGGCACAATATTCAAAATCGCACAAAAATCGCTATTACAGCGCCCCCTACGGGCGATTTTTTTCCAAATTCAAGGAGGATCTGCTTGCCATAGCCAAAAACTTAACATAAAAATTTGGTTCAATTCTATGCATAACTTCATACACTTTTTGATGGTACAATGGCGACAGACACACGGACACAGGGACAGACAGACATTTTCTATAAACATATTTTGGGGGATCTCTGACCCCTAAAACATGTAAATCCGTCGAAAACCGGAAGTCGAAAAAAATTTCGATTACAATACGTTCTTCTATTGAAGATAGAAGAAAGTAAAAATTATATATTTTTATATATGAAGACGTATCAGATAACTACAGAATAGAAATCGAATTGATAACACACACACACACATATATATATATATATGTCATGGGTGCTTCATAAGGACAACGAGCCGGCTCATACTGCATTGTCTGTCGAGATGTCAAGTATCAACCTCTCAGTGTTGGACCATCCACCGTATTCACATTACCTGGCGCCATGTGGCTTTTATCTGTTCCCCAAGGTCAAAGCTGCACGAAAATGAACCAGATTTCAGACTGTTAAAGCTGTGAAAGAAAAAGCGGCACACATCACGAAAGACGTCACAGAAGAAGACTACCAGCACTGTTTCAAAAAATGGAAAATTCGCATGCAGCGTTGTAGTGATAACAGACGGTTGTATATTGAAGGGGTTAATAACTAAATATGATTCAATTTAAAACAAAATATTTTACAGCGTTAGTCTCGTTATTTAGCAGCCACACCTTGTATGTAAGCCAAGTAGCTCTTTAAGTAGTTAGAAACCAAAATTCTGCATAAATACTATACTGTTTGTAATTTTTCCTTCAAAATTATAAAAATATATATTCTAAAATAGATTTCATGTATCAGTAAAATAAATAACAAATTGATCGCACGGATAAAAAATAAAAACTGAAACACATTTCATATAACAGAGATAACGATTTCATGAAACATAATGTGAACAAAACTTTCAGAATTTTCGTAATACTTACATATATAGATATAAAATTATATGATAAATAATACATAATGAATATTGAAATGTTTAAGAACCATGCGCTGTATTAATAAAATAGAAATGTTTTCATACTTTATTTATTCAGGTAAACACATGTACTAAATACAATAAACCTTGACATTTTCTAAAACATATATTGTTTTAAAAAAGTTATTTTAAAATAATAGATGAATATCAAGATTAAAGAAAAAACATTCGTTTTAACGGAATGTAATTATTTAAAACCTGGCTTAATAAATTAAATTCCTCGCCATTTTTGCACTTAATTAGAAAATAATAAGACTGATTATGTAACAATAGGTAACATTTATTATGTTTTCGATACCATTTATCCATTATTTCTGAACTTAATTAATGAATCCCAACTGTAATTAATTTAATAAGAATGCTTCATTAAAAAAATAACAGAATTATTTAAAATAATGAAGGCGTTAATTGCTAATTTGCCATATATGTTCAAACAAATTTTTCAAAAATAAAATAAAAACAGAATACATATTAATTGAATTACCTTTGTCAAAATCTGAATAAAAGATAATGCCGAGCGTGCTGAATTTCATGTCATATGCTTTTACCTGATATTTGGCTATTTAAAAAAATGTTATGTAAATATGAAATACGACAAAAATGCCATATTATTGATAGAAATATGTTATATACAGGGTGTCCCAAACATATTGACATCGGATTCATTCCTTAAATATTGACTATAGACATATCTCTCTATTCTAAAAAAAAGTAACTACCGCTGTCACCGCCGCCGCCGCCGGTTTTGATTTTTTTGTGACCGGAGGCCTTTCTTCGTTAATATTAACAAAAATAATGTATACAAAAATATGAAAATCGGTGGTTTTATACAGAAATGTTTGATAAACACGATGATGCAGACAGTTTTCAAATCGAAGAATTATTTTAAGAGTTATTTAATGCTAAAGTTGGACAAAATCGTTCCACTAAAAAAGTTTTATAGCAGCAAAAACTATACATGGCAGTGTAATCATTTTTAGATCATTTTATGCGTTAGAATTAGCCGGAGTGCAGATTGCATTAATTTTTTTTATTTTGACTCATTTTTTCAGGTTTTATTTCTATTTTAAATTCATATTTTCAGCATTTCTAGAGATATTTTTTACAGATTTCAGAAAATTGTACTAAATTAACTGTTGCCAACTGTATAAAAAGCGCAAGCAATAATGTTTGCTTCAAATTAAAAATTTATTTACACGTGACTATTATAAATAGGAAAAAAAACTTTCAAATTAGAATTAAATAATTACGTATGAAAAGCAGGAACTTATTAAAAATTACGTCATAAAAAGTATACACGTGAATTTTAAAAGAGAAAGGATATTGTAAAATAATAAATTCATTAACATGCGTTAGAAGTCTCAGGGGAGAAATTACGTCATATTTACGTCACATTATAGTTCTTACATAAAATGAACACAAAATAATATTGCAAAAAAGTTTAAATTTAGAAATTACGCTAGACATTTATTTGATATTTTGAGAATTAATTTAAAATGTCTCATTTAAAAGAACTTTCTTTTCGCTTTGTTAAAAAATACCAGGAGACAAAGACTCTCTTTACTTAATTCCTTTTATATTAGCTTATTTTGAAATGTTGTTACACGTGTATACGTCATCAAGTTATTTTTATTTCGACGTTTTATTTGTGTTTTTATTAATGTTGTACGAATTTATTTGTTCTTTCGTTATTTAAAATAAAAATTATATCAATTTGTGTAATTTGGCGAGTGGTTTGGCGATTTATATAATTTGGCGAAATTGGTCGACAGGATAATCAAGTAGTACCGCAGCGGATTTGGCGTTAAAATTCCCCAATCAAAGAGAAATGAATAGAAATTCGTTTATAGGGAGATCGCCACTGTTTTTTAAATTATAATTCAATATAAGTCTGCGGTGTCTGGACGGGGGTTGACGAGCGTAGCTCGTAGGGGGCCGAGCCCCCTAGTATTATAAATAAAAAAGTTACATAATAACACGTACAGAATTTTAAGAAATGGATTAAAATGTTCAGGGGATTAAACTTTTGGAAATATAAAATTTAACGGTTATCCAGAGTAAGTAGATGGTGTTTACTTTTTTTCCTACGACAGTACTTATGAAATATGAAATAAATGCCGCTTAACTGTTTTGACACTTTTAATTGTTAAATAGAACTATGCAAAAAAATTTAAATAATATTCATTTTTAATATTGAAATTATAAATAAATACATACATACACACACACACACACACACACACACACACACATACCGTCCTACCCGCCCTCGTCAATAACTAAACTTTTTACCGACGTTTGGAATACTTACCGAAATTTTATTAATAGCATTTAAATATTTTTATAAAATGTTAAGATATGCAAAATATACATATGAACACCAAAAAATTTTCATTCGAAGAAAATTTGTATTTTTTAGAACGAAAAGTTTGTGGGAGTAAAGTACAATTATTTAGAGTAACTCGAGTGTTACTCGTTTTGAAATTTTACACACTCAACCCGAGTAACTTAATCTCGAACTAAGATATCCTGGGTGGTTACTCTATTATTCAATGAATTACCTGACAAAGTGTATAATGTTATTGAAGCGTTTGAAGGACAATGACAATTTTTCGAAAGAATGTTTTAAGCAATAGGGATGAAATCGTTATGATTTCGAGATATTCATGCTTAATCACCTGCTATTTTTAATTAAAATAGTACTTAATTGACGATATTATTAGTTATGGGTAGTAATTAATGATTATTATTGACAAGTAGTAAATAATTGACTTATTGACTGCGGTTAGTTAATGATTGATTAATACGATTTAATTAATGTCGTCTTTAAAAGAAAATGGGCTCTTTTTTTAATAAATTTTGTGAACAAATATTAAATTTTGTTTAAAATATTAAAATATATGTCATTGGCTGTAACAAATTCTTTAGGTAAGTCTTTTGAACACGGTTGTTTGTTTAATTCGGTGCAATAATTGTAGAATGGTGTCTTTCTTAATGCGACATGAAAGGATGTTTCATACGGGGGGGGGGGGGGGGGTTGCTTTGCTGGTTGATGAAAATATATCGAAAATATAATATTTGCAATGGAGACGAAAGTGTTATGATATAAAGATATTCATGCTTAATAATTTACTTACATTTGATTAAAATGGTACTTAATTGACGCTATTGATACGTAGATAAATGTAAGTAATTGGTGAATATTTTTAATTGACAAATAGTAAATAATTGACAAATGTTAATCTGTAGTAGTTAACCACTGATCAATATTATTTAAATTATGTTACCTATAAATAAAAAAATAAAGTAACTTATGTAAAAAATTTTCTTTCGTTTTTAAATTAGTAAAATATATGTCATTAACTCGAACAGAGTTTTAGCCAGATCTTTTGTTTACAGTTGCTTGCTTAATTTGCTTAATTTCATCATGCAAGGATTTTTCGGAAATCGTAAATTTCAATGCGAAAAATCTGATACTATAAAATAGATGTAAGACTTTTTTATTGAGTTTAATTTTATTTAATTCAATAATTTATTCAATTTCTTGGCTTATACTGTGTTTTTTACAGCTAAACAGCTCAGGGGTCCGATGAGGTTGGGAGGGGAGGGGTGACCGATTTTAACTTTGAGCTTTTTAACTTTGAAATTTGCAATTTAAGAAAAATCCTGACGTGATGGTTTAAAATGAAGGTCATTTTCGTATTCAGCGCTAACAAATACATAAGAATCAATTTTTAAAAGCTAAAAAACATGGCACAACCCAAAATTTGAAAGACAGTGTAATCTAGCGGCATTTAAAAATAAGTATATTTTTTAAAGAATTGAGGTTGTTGTTTTTCTTCCGTTTATTTAACAAAAATTCTGTTATTTTTATCCTCTTATATGTTCAGTACAAATTGTATATTTTGCAGTAATATGTCAGAATGATTAAAGATTTCAAATTTATATTGCAATGCTAATTTTACTTTCAACCATTTCTTTAATATATCTGACGAAATTATATTTCTAGTAAATTTATGAATTACCCCTAATTTGCAGCAAAAAATATTCTCCAACTTTAAACAGGTATTACTCGGTCAATTTTAATCGTAGAATAACGGTACTCTTTTTGATTTAGTAGTCAATGTAACAGGAAAATTTTACTAAATATAACTTATAGGACCGGGTGACCGTATAAAATTTTAGATTCTGTAATTCTTCACTAAATTGTTTTTTCGCTTCAAACTTTTTTTATCTTAACTCTGAACCTAATTTTGACCACTTTTGTAATAGGAAGTATGCATCTAGGACCAACGGTTGCAAAAAAAAAGGTCGGTTAGGTTATACGTGAACACCCTGTATATATATAACGACTTCTGTAAAGATTTCTGCTTAAGTTTTACCCATAGGTTTAACATTTTCTTTCGAGTTTCTCTATGTGACTTGTATAAGGTCTTAAGAAAATTATTGTTAAACTCTTTATTATTTAATTTTTTTTTTCTGGTAAATGTTTATTAAAATAATACATGATTGTATTATATATTCAGATAAATTTCAACTTTAAAAATAAATATTAGAAAATCGACAGTTTTTTCTTGTTCTTGTCGACATGCATCGATTATCTAACGAATGTTTAAATATGTGTAACAGATAAAGCGAAACATTATGATAAAGGAATACGACATTTTAAATTATTATTATTTTTATTAATACAATTAAAGTGTTTATTTTCTTTCAAAAAAAAAAAAAAAAATCTAAGAATATTTTCAGCTTTATCATATTCTCAGTAAAAAGTTCAGAAATAAAAGGATTATCAGAAATGGAACCGATGCATTAGGAGGCTACTTCAGTCAAGCGAAAAGACCCGCTCGCTAATGCTAATCCTATGAGCGAAATTTATAAAGGTATCTCGTTCGCATTTCAATATTTTTAAATGATTTTTTTTTCATTGGATAGCACAAATCGATCTGTACAAAGACAGTTTTTCACTTTTTCGATTTTGTTTACAGGTATTTTTAATAAGGACACTTTCACTTTTGGAACCAGTTTTGAAAATGAAAGCATCCTCATAAGAAAAAGAAAAGTGCCCAGTTAAACTGATGGCATTGAACTCACAGGCTATTCACACTAATTGTTATTATACTCTTATTTCAAAGAATAATTCCCCTCAAAAAATAAATGAAGAGTGATTAGACCAGTTTCCCCCTTTTATACTTAACCAATGAGCCTCCAAATCAAATGAAGGAAGCGCCATATCGGAATAAACTGGTATATCAAATTTGAAGTAAATTGAAAAATTCTGCATAAAAAACCCATTTATCTAAATAAAGGGGGGGGATCTTGACCCCCTTTTCCCCCTTTATACTTAACTATTGAACCTCCAAATCTAATCAGGGAAGCTCCTTAATATAATAAACCGGCATACCAAATTTGGAGTAAATCGAACAATTCTACATAAACCCATTTATCTAAATTAAGGGGGGCTAGCCCCCTTTCCCCCTTTATACTTCAGTAATGAACTCCCAAATCTAATCAGGAAGTTCCTTAACATAATAAATCGGTATACCAAATTTGTAGCAAATCGAATATTTCTGCATGAAAAAGCCATTTATTTAAATTAGGTGGGGGATCAGCCCCCCTTTTCCCCCTTTATCCTTAAGCAATGACCCCCAAATCTAATCAAGGCAGCTCCTTAACATAATAAACTGGTACAGCAAATTTGGTTCAAATTGAACAATTCTATATGAAAAACCCATTTATCTAAATTAAGGGGCTAGGCCCTCCTTTCCCCCTTTATACTTAAGTCCAAATCTAATAAGCGAAGCTCCTCAACATAATAAACCGATATACCAAATTTGGAGCAAATCGAATATTTCTCCATGAAAAACCCATTTATCTAAATTAGGGGGTGACAAAAACCCCTTTTCCCACTTTGTCCTTAAACAATGAACCCCCAAAATTAATCAGGGAAGCGCCTTATCAAAATGAACTGGTATACCAAATTTGGAACAAATCGAACAATTCTACATGAAAAACCCATTTATACAAATTAAAAGGGGTTAGCCCCCTACCCCCCTTTATACTTAAGTAATGGATTTCCATATCTAATCAGAGAAGCTCCTTATCAGAATAAACCGGTATACCAAATTTGAAGCAAATCGGATAATTCTGCATGAAAAACCCATTATCTAAATTAAGGGGGGACTAACCCCTCTTTTCCCCTTTATCCTTAAACAATGAAACCCATAACTAATCAGGTAAGCGCCTTATGAAAATGAACCTAGAAAATAAAAGTAAGCAAATCGGATATTTTTATCAAGAGTTATCGCGTTACGTACGTACATACGTACATACAGAACAGGCGGGCACATAAAATCTCAGGCTTTGATAGCCTGTGAGCTAAAAATAAATAAAAAGATAATAAAAAATATAAAACGGCCTTTGTACAGATCGATTTTAGCTATCTAATGCAAGAAAAAAAATCATTTAACAAATATTGAAATGCAAACAAGATACATTTATAAATTTCTTCCATTGGATTAGCCGTAGCAAGAGGGTCATTTCGTGTGAATGAAGTAGCCCTCCCACATGTTTATGTGAGTATGAATGAGATCGGTTTCATTAAGCATTAATTATCAAAGCTTATTTAAAATGTTTATTTATATTTCTATAAAGAATAGATATCTTTCTATAAAGAAAGAATAGAAGATATTACCTTTAAGGTTTTTGAAATGCTCAATGCAATACCATCATAGTTAAGTCTTAAGGCTGTTCTCAAATCCAAAAGGGCAAGTTTATGACATAAGTTTTAATTTATTTTTGTTCGGAAATGCATGAAACTAGTAATTTTTGTTGATCAGAAACTATATAATCGAACTGTTTTTTCCGTTTTTTTGCAAACGCAATAGATCTTTTAGAAAATAGTGTGAAAGTGGACGTTTTGAACCGAAGTTCCCGAAGAAAGCAGAAAAACCAGTCAGCGAAGGGAGAAATACGTCTTTGTTACGTGATCAAAATCGCTTATAACTCAATAGGTAATTTATTTATCAAAAAATGGAAAACACAGTTCGTTTCCAAACCGCTTCCATAGCCAGGCCTTCCAATTTTATATCTTTCCGTTAAAAAATGAATTTGTAAATGTGTCAAAACTGTTTGCGCTTGTTGAGCAGAGCAGTTGAGAGCCTTAATAAAATAACGACACGACCCCCCTCCAAATGAAAAAATGTAGAACCAAGAAGATAAATTTTTCAACCCCATATAAACATTCCTGACCGATGTTCAATCCGAAATATTTAATTTTTTTTTTTTTTTTTTTTTTTTTTTTTTTTTTTTTTGTCAGTTATTATCATTATGCGCCAATGGTATGTAACAAGCTCTTCCGCCCCGGGCGCCAAATGGAGTTCCTGTGGTGCTGGGAGAGAGACACCCTGTATTTTTGACAAAAGAAAATGTTATTCAACATTGGCTTCCTATATAACAAATAGTTTGTTGTGGTGTGGTCTACCATTTCTTAAAGTTTGCCAGATCTTATTTTATTTTTTTTATCACTCTATATTGTTTAATTTTTAAGGCGTTTGTGTCATTATTCATTAATATTATAAAATTACGATCAAAATCTTCTTTCCTAAAATCAAATTTGGAGTTATTTATATTTCGGAATTTCATATTTTAATATTACCCCATATATGTGTTATTAAAACAAAATGCTAATTAAACTTTTTATTGTTTAATTTTATTTTTCTGGTATTGACTAAATAAACATCGTCGGTTTAATACTGATGCTTCCAAAAGTTTAACATTGAATTTTTTACCAACACAATACGAACTCATATGGCATTTTTAAGATAAGAAATTATATTAGAAGTATTTTTTAATTTGCTATTAAAAATATATTTAAAAGGTTTCGTATTTTTTTTTTTTCATTAGAAAAATCGCGTTTTTTAAAGTTAAATATTTTATAATGTATATATATATATATATATCAGACCTTTATTATGAAACTTTGTCTAATTTTAATTATTTACTTAAATTTTAATACAGAATGTTATAAATCAACATTTACAATTGTTATTGGGGCATATTTTTAAAAAAGGAAGCGTATTCTGAAACCAATTATGCGTACTGCAATAGAATATGTGCATTCTTAGCGAGAGAAAAATACGTTAATACATAATGTTATAATATAACAGAATGTTATAAAATCAACACTTACAATTGTTATTGGGGCATATTTTTAAAAAAGGAAGCGTATTCTGAAATCAATTATACGTATTGCAATAGAAGATGTGCATTCTTTGCGAGGGAAAAATACGTTAATACATCATAACAAAAACATTAATGTATTAACTCATAATACAATACATTACATTGAATGTTACTTTTCCCTATCTGAAACACAGAACGGAGTAAGATACAACTCTTATCATGGCTATTTATGTTTCCTGCCCATTTCTAGGAAATTTTAAGTCTGGCATTCCAGTTCCAGTGTGAGTGACCACGGCCAGATGTCGTCAAGGTATGGGGTGAAATCCCTTTAGGCAAAAGAGCGGTTAGTTTTAGCCCGAACCCCGAAGACATTTTTTGAAAAGGGTTTTGGTCAGGAGAAAATACTTTGCCTTTTTCTACCTTTACAGAAGATATTCTTCGAAATTCTTTTAAAGAAAGAAAAATAAAATAGGAATCATAACCCTTTATTTTTTATAAAATGCATATAAATTTTACTATAATTACTCAGATTTTAAAATAATATTAATAATTTTACATAACTTTTTTTTTATTTAATAGCCTAAATCAGCAATTTTGCATATATATGCATTTATCATTTTATTTTTCATTTAAAATCTCGAAATAGTTTCAACACAATCATAAAAATTCCATGAATTTTAATTAAGATTCCATACAACTGATGATTTGTTATTAATAATATCTATAACAGTAATTATCTATCATAAAAAACGCGTTACATATCCCTTAAATCAGCTGTTCACACATATATAATCAGATATATATCTAATATATAAACAAGGAGGAAAAATCGATATGAATTAAAGGTTGGTTGGTTGTGTTTATGACGGCCAATTATCAACACGAGGGATATATGCCTTAAGGGGAGGGGTGCCCTTCGTGGGGGGGGGGTCTTTCTAAGGGAATCTAACCCGTATTAACACTTGGAAATCCAAGGCTCGAAGAAAACCACGAAAACTCCGAACGATTAAGCCGACGGGCGCGATTGGGTTCGAATCCAGCACTTCCCGTCTACCAGCTTCGAGAGCAGAACATCTCGGCCACTAGTGGGGCCCGATATAAATTAAAATACATTAATGTTTTACTATATACCTATTAATACTGAGATTTTCAAGAGCGTGGGCCCAAAAAGCTTTTTCAGATGAAAGAAAATGAAAAAAAAAAAAATTAGATTTTCGTGAAACACACAATTTTTAGCAATCGCTTTATTTTTATTCTGTTGAAAGTTATCGTGGTAAAAAACTTTTTTACACGTACAGGACAAAGTAAAATTTGCGAAATTATTACATTTTATCAAGGAATTTCGAATCGATCTTAAGCGAAATATAAATTCATTACTATTTTCAAGTAACCGTAATGTAAAAGCAAATTAGTATTAATTTATTATGTCGCACTTTTAATCCTATCAACATAAGGTAGACCAATTAAACTGTGATTTAAGCGTACACAGGGCCAGTATTATGAATCGGCAAACGGGACATTGGTCCATGATCCCATAAGCTTGAAGGGGGGGGGGGGGGGTGTCAGTTGGAAGAATTGAAAGAAATTAGCTGTTGAGTTCCATTGTTTACATACTTTTATATCGTACAATAATAAGATAGGTAACTCTTAATCACCGCTACTGTGTTCCAGAAACTAATACCTTTCTTGAAACTACCTCGCAAAGCCCAAGAAAGGTATAACGCGACTTATGGGTTAATTCTATATCATGAAAATCACGTCTAAAAAATGTCCAATCATACATGCAATTAAAAGTTATATAAGCGTGTTCTAATGTTTTATTTATTTTTTATCCTTTTTGGACTGCAATTGGCAACTCGCGCCTTTTTGCACCTTCACTAAGACATTTTTACATCTAAACATGTGTAATTTTTAAATAGTACTATTTCGGGTGCCATGGAACTTATCAGTGTTTTTTTGTAACTTATACATATACATCCTTAATTAAAATTAATTCTTAAGCGAAAACATATTTTTTCTTCACTGCTCTATAGCGAAAATCTTTACCAATTTTAAGAATCTTTTTAATAGAAAAATTTGAAATAAAATTCCATTTTCTGAAATAGTTTAAATATAAATGCAAATTTTGTGCATTTATGAATAAAATTAACTTCGTGAATAGGCCGGTACAAAGTTTAAATTGTACCAATCGAGTAAAATTATAAATGTTTCACGTACTACACAACACAAGAATGGAGACCCAAACAGTGTTTGTACCCAGGATTCACTTGTTATTGCGGTAACGAATTAAAAAATTAGCAGAAATGAAAATCGGAAATTGTACGTCAAATGTGGCAAATGACGTACTATAGCTAGTTTTATAAACATTCAGATTTTGATGCAATAGCTGTTGCACTCTCATGCAAAAATACATGAATATAAAATTTATTATATACATTAAATCCAATAATACGGAAATGATATGATTTCATCTTAAATCTGACGTAATCACCATGGCAAAATTGAATCACGACCTATCAGAGGATATGAGGGAATTAATTGCGTATGACAGGATTTAATAGAATGAAGAAAACTTTTATTAATATCTTTTTTATTTTTGATTCGGTTTTCAAAAAATGTGAAATAACTCGACACAATTCTGCAACGATTATACATACTAAATTTTTAACCATTCGGTTGTGTAGTTTCTGCTCTGTTACATGCGGTCAGACGGACGAGCCAGATGACGATTATAGGTGCCACATATTTATATAATTACGAACGCATCTAAAAAAAAGAAGATTTAAAAAAAGTATAAAAATTGCAGCCTCCCAAAATCTTGTGGTTTCTCTTAACATTAGATACTGAGATAATACGACTGGGAAATGTTCATATATGCATACGTTTGTGCCTGTGTGTGAAAATTTCTATGAAATTCATGAAATACGGGAAATGTTAAAAGAAGGGATTGAAGATTTAGTGGATATCTACAATTCACATCTGTATAAATTGGGCACTCTTGTTCGCAGTTTCTTCATTTACTTGTTTATTGTGAGAACCTCAAAGTAGTAATTCTCTGATTATATTTATATACTATATAAGGATATATCAATCAATAGAAAGAAGTCATATAGTATATGTGTATATGAGCTCACTGAAGTTTTCGTGCTTGGAACCCTACATTACTAAATTAGGCACTGAATATAACGTTCTATGCATGGGAATTCCTTATTCTTTTCCGCCATTTCTCAGAAAATATTTGCAAGCTTTTTTAAATGCACATGGTCATACAATGATACTATGCGTTCGTAGATTAGGCATTCTTACCCTACTATATACGGCGACATAGGTCAAGAGAACAGTGGGTCGTGTTATAGAATATTTCACAAGTATTAATCATATTTTCAGATAGAGGGAGAGTGGATTAGGTGTGAAAGGACTCTTTCACAAGTCAATATGCATTTTAAAAGAATTATAAAACATACATAAACAATGTTATAATATTAGCAAATTTTTTATAACATCGTAAAAAGATACTTTCTTCTAAATGCAAAATGATAATAAATGTATTTCTTGTTAAAAATAGTTTGTAACATTTCAGTATCGTTTCTATATTTTTAAAATGATTTTTTTTTATTTCAACTATTTGTAAATAAATATTTCTTATTGATAAACAGAAAATGTACCAAAATAAACTAAAACTATATTGAAAGCAACAAAATATTAAACTTACATGTTTGAAAGCATTTTTTTCTTTTGGGGAGAAGGTTCAATTTTAAGAACCCTGATAATTGTTTCATATATGCATTCCTTTTATGTAATTAGACTTATAAACATATTTTAATCATGTATCTATAATTTTTTTTTTTTACAGTTTACAAAACAGAAAAATAAACAGGTGTAATAATTTATTAGTATGAATTAAAAAAAAGAAGAAGATAGAAATAAAAGTTTTAATAAAATTAAGAATAGATGCAGTACTTGTTTATCTTAGAAAATAAAAATATGATGGAACTATCACAAATAGAATTGCGCCCTCGGAAAAGAGAAGGTGCAAACGAAAAATAATACTGTGTGCTCGAAAAATGGCATGACACTGCATGGCGCTAAATATACCTAAAACAATTCATAATTCCAATAATAAAATCACTTTGTCTCTTTTTTAGTATATTAAATTAATAATTTCTATTTCAAAATTCCGACTTTATTGCAATGCAATTCATTTTGATATTTTTGTAAAAAGAAGAAATAAAAATAAACGGAAACACAATAAACATTCTTAATATTTTTTAAATTATTAAATTTCTTAAGTTTGTTGAATTAGGATTTTTTTAAGTATATTTTAAGCTTGACTGTAGGCAGCTTTTTAGCAAAATTTGTTAATCCATTTATAGATTTTATACACGTCGAAAGCTTTTTTTTTATTCTTTGAAATTGTTCAAACTGATTTTTTAAATAAAATATGACCAAGGGAAACGTATACATAGCTGCCAACTTGCACGGATTTTTGTTCCCCTAAAATTTAATAGAGATTATTACCTCATTAAATTGTAAGAAATCGTTAAACTTCATAGATTGTATTAGGCAAAATTTACTATTGAATTTTAGTGGTAACAAAAATCCGTACGTGTTCACAGCTATGCGTGTATATAGTATACTGTAATATTAATTAAAAAAATTACATTAAAGAATTGCACTATTCTTTCCGATTACGAATTATTAACCCATTTACACACGAAACAATATAAATAGTCTAGCATTTATTTTCGAATAGTATTCCATAACAAAATTGAAACTTTATGAATAACTAAAAAATATTATAAATAATATAAATATAACACAAATGTAATATACAAGTAATCTAATTACTCTCTAAAACCGCTGAAATAATCAGAAAAAAATACTTCTGTAATTAACGAAATCCTTATCGATTGTTTCGGATATTAACATCTGATTTAGTACTAATACAAAAGTATTGCTTTTAATAAATTTCAAAACTTTATTTGAATACATTTTTATATTTTAAAATTAAAATGATTTTTGGAGTTGCTAGTGTGCAATCTAAAAACATATTAATTATAAGAAATCTATTACAGTTAAAAAGTAAGATTCTGCCAACGTTCTGTAACCGCATTCTGCAGTTAAATCCCCTAATAAAAAATTTAAAAAATGTTAGATTTTCTTTTAAGTGATTTTTTTAATGTAATGAAATAGAAGATTAGATATATATGCATGCACATTATTCTACAAAACTGGATTTACCTTCAAATTCTGACAATATTGATCGTAGCTGTGAGGCATTTTTCTAGATTGTGTGTGTGTGTGTGGGGGGGGGTGTTCTTGATTTTTTATGCGATTCTTAAATATTCGAAAATCAGTAGCAAATGCACTGTATTCATCGAAGAACCTTTTTGTCTGAGATGCATGGCGGCTACCCAACAAGTGTACAAGAATTAGAAAAGAATCTTTCATTTAAGTCGCTTGTTCATTCCACATAAAATCCATTATTTTCTCTTACCCCTATACCTAGATTCATGGAATTCGGATTAGAGCAAGAATTGATCTTTCGTAAAAGTTTATTATCAATAAGAATTAAAATACTTTTTCTAATAACTCTTCCCCCCCCCCCCCCCTGAGTCTATAATTAAAAAGGAACTTCATATTAGAGTAAGATTTTAAATAGTTACCTTGTTTTAATGTTAGGAATTTTGAAAAAAATAGGAATCATAATCTTTTATTTATTTTTCAAAATTCATGTAAATTTTACTGCAATTACTCAGATAAATAATAATAATAATAAATAATACCTTATAACGTTTTCTGTTTAATCGCTAATAACAACAACATTGCATATGTATGCATTAATTATTTATAAATAATTCTTAAATTTTCAGTCACAATAACAAAGTTTTCAAACACTGTTATAAAAATTTCAGATATTTAATTCAGATTCTTTGAGAGCTGAGGAATTTTTTTATTATTATTATTTATATATACAAGAATTAATCTGTTTTATAAAATTCACTATATATCACTTAAATCAGTCGTCAAACGAGCCATAAAAAAGAATATGCTAACCATCAGTTAGCTGTATAATCAAAGATATATCTAATTTATAAACAGGAAAAAAAAACTGAATAAAAATACATGCATTAAAATACTGCAGTTTTCAAAAATGTCGTCAAATACGTTTTTTTAAGATAATACAAAATGAATAATTTAAAAAAAAATCCTGAACTATATATTATTTTTAACAACTGATAAAAATCTTTTAAAATCAGATTTTTAAAACTCTCATGGTGTGGAAAATTTAGTTCAGCAAAATCTTTTTTACAGGTACAAAGTAAAGTTTGCAAAAGAATTACATTTGTTATAGAAATTCAGAGTCCACTGGTAATCGAAATATAAATATCTAATGACATTTTCAAAAACATATCATGTAAAAACAGAAAAGTATTAATTTGTTGCGTCGCACTTTTAAGGGACTACACTGTAAAAAAAAATACGACCAGTTTTCCTGCAGGAATCGGAAAAATAGTTGCCCTTATCGTACCAGAAAAATTTCCGACCCAGCTCGGAATAAAATCCGTAACATCGGAATAAAGTCCGTAAAATGCCGTTTTATTGACTATTTCCTTTTTTATTCGGATTTTATTCCGAGCTGGGTCGGAAAAGTTTCCGGTACGATAAGGGCAGCTATTTTTTCGATTCCTACAGGAAAACTGGTCTGATTTTTTTTTACAGTGTACTTCACTCACGCGGAACCACACGCTCGTTAATGTTATCCCTATAAGAGAATTTTTTTTTAAATATCTCGCTTGCATTTCAGTATTTGTACATTATTATTGTTATTATTATTATTATTATTATTTTGCATTGGATAGCTGCATAACTTTGTACAGCACTGGAGAAGTTATTTAGAATACATTTACTTTTCAAACTAGTTCCGAAAGTGAAAGTATGCAAACAAAATCGAAAAAGTAAAAAACGGGCTTTCTAGAGATTGACTTCAGTTATCCAATGTAAAAAAAGAAATCTTTTTAAAATATTGAAATGCAAACGAGATATTAAAAAAAAAAATTCTCTCATAAGAATAACGTTAGCGAGCTTGTGTTTTCGCTTGAGTGAATAGCCTCTTAACGCTATCAATATAGTTTAGGAAAATTAAACTGATTATAAGTATTCACCGGGAGGGCTAGATTGAGACTTAGGTAATCGGGGCCCTGGTCAAAGTATTCATAAACTTGAGGTCTCTCAAATCTATACACTGTAAAAAAAAAAAAAAAACGCCCAGTTTTTCAGTAGGAATCGGAAAAATAGTTGCCCTTATCAGGGACGGCCCAAGGGGTGTGCGAAGTGTGCCACCGCACGGGGCGCCTAGTCGCGGGGGCCCGCCAACCTGCGGTAGGAGTAAAGAGCGGCTATAAATAATTTTGGATTCTACTTTTTTTTTTTTGGTAACATTTTCTATAACCAGGTGTGAATCATCTATTAGGTCTAGGTAGATCTGCTTTGTGCTTAAAGGTGCTAAACTTTCACATGCAGCGACTTCTGTATTCTTTATTTGAGTAAAATGCAAAGAACTTGTGACGAACATATCAGAGGAACGAAGGATGTTAGGATGCGTTCCTTAAAGAAATCCCTTTAAGCTAAAGGCTCAGATTACCTTCCTTGAAACTTGAAAAGGACCACCACCTATTCAACTCTTCCGCTTCCTTATGGAGTGCTAAATTCTTTTGACTAATTAATTGCGCCGTAGCTGAGGGGCGCCAAATTTAGGAAAGCTTTAAACCGAAATTATCTCACATATTTTGACGATAAACAAAAATGGAAGATTTTTCCCCCTTGTGTATGTATGAATGCATTCTTTGGTAAAATATTTCATTATGTCCGATAAATGAAGAAAGAAAAATTTCTCTAAATGTTTCTAGAGATAGCTCAAACCCATTTTGTACCCTACATGATTACGTACCTGACAGGACCCTCAAAATGATTAAATGGAGGAGAGGGCACG
This sequence comes from Maratus speciosus, assembly GCA_963932465.1. Lineage (NCBI taxonomy): Eukaryota > Metazoa > Arthropoda > Arachnida > Araneae > Salticidae > Maratus > Maratus speciosus. The sequence continues at coordinate 378,986,034 of OZ010786.1, forward strand.
CCATGTTTAGGGAGGCTTTAAATCAAATTATCTCGCATATTTTGACAATAAACAAGAATTGTAGACTTTTTTTTCCCTTGTGTGTGGTGAGGCCCCGATCGTGACTAGTTGAGGCCCTGGATAAAGATAAATTAGGGGGCCTCATTTGAATCGTTGCAACATTAATAAAATAGAACTGATGGTCTGTGATATGTGTATGTGTAATGCATAAACAATATTTTCGCACCTTGTATTTTAAATAGAAGAAAATCCTTAGCTCCGTCAATTCTAAATTATATACCTTAATTAATAAAAACTCTTTTTTTTTCTTAGTACAGAACAAAACTCCTTTATATAACTTTAACAACTTGTTATATTACTTACTGTAAGATGAATTTAATAATTTCAACCTAATGGAAGAGTTCAAATTGGAAAAAAAAAAGTAAATGTTTTATAAATTAATATATGAATTTGGGGGAGCCCTTGACATCTGGGGCCCCTGGGCAAAGTTCCGAATTGCCCATTGGATAATAAGGCCCTGTGTGTGGTGTGTGAATGCATTCTTTAGTAAAATATTTTATTATATCCGAAAAATGAGGAAAGAAAAAGTTTCTCTAAACCCATTTTGTTCTTTACATGATTAGGTACCTGAAAGGAGAATCCAAATGATTAAATGAAGAGAGGGAGACGCCATATTTAGGGAGTCTTTAAATCGAAATTATATCACATATTTTGAAGATAAACAAGAATTGTAGACTTTTTCCCCCCTTGTGTATGGTGTGTGAATGCATTCTTTAATAAAATATTTTATTATATCCGAAAAATGAAGAAATAAAAAGTTTCTCTAAGCCCATTTTGTTCTTTACATGATTACGCCATGTTTAGGGAAGCTTTAAGTCGAAATTATCTCGCATATTTTGAAGATAAACAACAATTGTATAGACCTTTTTTTCCCTTTATGTGTGTAATCACTACTTGACCGGAATGTATGCTAAATACTGTGCTTCAGAATCGGTGTTCATATCTTATTTATTTTAAAGACAAGACTTTTTATTTCTTTTTTTCAAATGAATTTTTCGAGAGATTAATGACTTTTCTAATTTATGAAAAATTCTTATTATGATAAGAGAATCCTTTTCAGAATTCAACATTTTAGTGTAGTGATCATGATCAGTTTTAAACCTTAAAAAAATCGATTTTCTTGTTTTCTTGGTTTTGATATATTTTTAAATTTTTGAACCTATAAAAAGCGATTGCGTGAAAATATTCAAATTAGAACCGAGCCAATTTAAATTAATTGATAACGCATACTTTAACACAGATTACAACTGAATTTCAACTTTGCGTAGGTTTTTACTACTTGTACACATTAATAAAAGAAAAAAAAAAAAAACGTTTTGAAAGATAGATAATTTATTTTCAACATATATGTATAAAATGATTATAGTAAAATTTCTACCTACTTTTTTGATTACTTAAAAGGCGTAAAATTTATTTGTTGTAATTAGAACGTGTTTTCTGTATGTGATACACCTTTAAAAAGCACATTCTATCCCCCCCCCCAAAAAAAAAAAAACGCGTCAGTTAACGGGCACAGACATTGTTAGAGTATGTAGGTATAATCATTTTATATACACCTATATTCAAAAGAAATTCTATCTGCAAAGAAAACTATTGTTATTTTTTTTTCAATGTATATAAGTAGCAAAAAAAAAACACAGTTTTGTGGAAAGCATACCCAGAATTATCAATTGGAGTCTGTGTTAACCCTTTATCTACTGACGGTACTTATAAGTACCGCATTAAAATAACTTGTTATAAAATTCCTTTAATACATCGATTAGTTGTAATACAGTTTAGAATGAGTTATAGATACATTACTTTATCTTGTTCCAAAAGCATTATAGGTTACACAAAACAAAAATATTTTTAAAAGGATGATTTCTTTTGCCTTTGCATCTTTTCAGCTTTTTGGCGTTGGCGGGGGGGGGGGGGGGGGGGGAATTTTTCAACTTGGAAATATTTCTATATTTTTATTGTAAGAACATTATATCTGTACATTTCCTAATTCTACAAAATACTAAGAAAATATTTAAAATAAAAGATTTGAGTGGGGTTATAAATATTGCACAGAATCTCTATAAATTCAAATTGAATTAATCCTTCTAAATCCTTCAATCCCTCTAAAATCTTTCTAAAATTTATTAAATGGTTATGTAAATCGTCTAATGTAGTTTAAACAATTCACGAAAAATGCTTTAGAAGACAAAATTTTCATGAATTCATAATTCAGTAGATAAAGGGTTAAAGTACTCAATTTCAAATTGAACCGTTTGTAATTCGAATATTCTTATCCGTTTTTTGTTTTGCTTGATCCAGAATCATATAATTTTTTAAAAAGTATAAAAAACAATAAATTATTTTTAAAAAAGATTTTAAAACTCACGACTCACCAAATATAAAATTAATATATGCTACCTTCACAGTAAATAACAAGACAGGGTTACAGTCCAAATAATAAACATAACTATTCTAATAAAAAATTTTCTTTCAATAAATTAATTATTGTTATTTTTGTCCTATACCATGGGATAATGAATGGCGTTTAATTTTTGGATCATAATGTTACATATTGAGATTGATATTTATTATAAAATTCAGATCTCAAAGATAGGATTAAATATGGATACTTTTATTTATTTTATAGTCTTTTTTAATAATATCTTAAATAATTAAGAATACCATGTGTAAAAGTTTATGAACGAATAATTTACGAATATTTAAAAAATTGTGTGAAAAAAGGCCAAATATTTTTAACAGGTATGTTTTTTTTTTCAGGGGGGGGGGGGGGGCAAGAGAATACTCGCACGGGCGCCAAAATTGTCTTGGGCCGGCCTTGGCCCTTATCGAATCGGAAAATTTTCCGACCCAGCTCGGAATAAAATCCGTAAAATCGGAGTAAAATCCGTAAAATACCGTTTTATTGACTATTTCCTTTTTTTACGGAATTTATTCCGAGTTAGGTCGGAAAAGTTTCCGGTACGATAAGGGCAGCTATTTTTCCGATTCCTACAGGAAAACTGGTCGGATTTTTTTTTTTTTTTTTACAGTGTATGCTTTATCACTATCAAAATAGGCTATTGAACTGGATCTCAATTATCAGGGGTAGAGATTAAAGCATGTTCTATAATCCAATAAGTTAGAAGGAGAGGAATCAATAGACAAAATTTTTAAAAAATTTGTTGATTAGTTTCATTATTTACATAGTTTTATTATATCGTACAATACAAAGACAATTAATCAGTAATTAGCGTTGTTAGGTCTCAATGACGCATATGCCTATATGTATTTCATAAAAAAAAAAAAAAAAAAAAAAAAAAGACAGCTCGACTTACGGTTTAATGCTGGATCATGAAAATTATATCTAAAAGAATACCCTATCATATGTGCATTAAAAGTTATATAAAGGTGTTATCGTGATTTTTCTTCTTTTTTCTGCAATTGGCAACTCTCATCTTTCTAACAGATAAGACATTTGTACAATGTTTTAGGTATCAAACAGTGTTTCCCCCCTAATTTGTAATCCTGAGTTAATGCCCAACCAAAAACAACATTTTTGCCACTACGCTGTCTCAAAAATTTTGCCAACTATGAGAACATATTTTTTCGCACATCATTTTACACGCATCATATTCTACTGAAAAATATTTTGTAGTAAACCTCAGTAATGCATAACAAATTCATCCCGTTTGTAATAGTGCAAGATAATTTACATACGCTGCGAACAGTATTTCTCCGGAGACCATTATATAATCGGACCCTCTAAATGAATGATAAATGCGTGACCCTGTAAATGAATGATAAATGCTTTGCACTCCATATTCTACAGAAAGCATTCATTTGTGCATTTCATAAATTCATATCAATAAAATGCGTCGCAAACGATTTTTCTTCATAGATCATAATATAACGAAATACTTTACAGCTCTCAGTACACGTACTGTAATTATATAGTAACCATCTTCAAGTGCGCCTTAATAATGTATATAAATTTCATTATGTTTAGCACATTGTAGCACTATTAAAATACACCGCAAATGATTTTTCTCCATAGACCTTAATGTAGCGGAATATTTTTGAGTGCCCCTGTAAATGAACTATGATTGGTACATACTTCATTTTCAATACCGAACATGCCATAATAAGCATCAATTACGTATATCAATTACATGGCAATCCGAGTATATTTACACGCGTTACAGCACTGACAGAGAGACAAACCCAATTCATAAACACTTTTCAACCATGTGGAAAGTGGTGGAAAGCGTTAAAAAGTAAATCTTTTACAAAAATAAATGTTATAAGACGTTAATTAGAAAAGTTTAAGACTAATTTATTCATCTGTTTAAATTTTAATGCAGAATGTTATTAAATCAACATTTAAAACTGCTATTGATGCATATTTAAAATAATAAAGAAAACATATTCTGAAATCATTTATACGCACTGCAATGAAACATGGGTATTTGTTATTAAAGGGAAAAAAAAATTATGCCTAACAGAAATTTTAATGCTTTTAACTCATAATAAAATACATTAATGTTATTAAAAAGTTTTTTTTTTTTTTATTTAATCTGTTTTAAAAACTGCATTTTAAACTCAGAGTAAGGATACTACAATAGTGCAGTCATTATAGCTAGTCATCATTTCGACGAAATTTCAAGTCACACCTTTTAGCACATAACTGCTGACCAGATGTACATGTACAAAGGAGGGGGAAATTCGCTAAGAGCGATTCGGGACTGGCACAGATGCTTGTTAAAAAAGTTTCTGGAATGACGAAAATGATATTGTGCCCCTTTTCGACTGTGTTTTACCTTTAGAGAAGATATTCTTTTAAAGAAAGTAAAATAAAATAGAATTCATACTCTTGTATATTTTTTTTTATAAAATGCATATAATTATTTCTATAATTATTCAAATTTTAAAATAATACCGATAAACCCACGTAACGTTTCTTTATTTAATAGTCAACATCAACAATATTGCATGCATATGCATTGAAAATTTAAATTTTAACTTAAAATCACGAAATAATTTATTATAATTATTTATCTGTATCATTAATTATCTATCATAAAAAAGGCACTAAATATTTCTTAAATAATCAGAAATGCATCGAATACATAAACAAGAGAAAAATCGATATGAATAAGAATACATTAATATACACTTATGAATAAACATAATGAATACATATTATGTAATCGAAATTTTTTCGACGGATTTATACATTTAAGGGATCAGAGATCCCAAAAACATGTTTATAGAAAATGTCTGGCTGTCCGTGTGTCTGTTGTCATTTTACCATCAAATAGTGTTTGAAGTTATGCATAGAATTGAACCAATTTTTTTTTTTAAACTTTTTGGCTATGACAAGTACGTCCTCCCTTAATTTGAAAAAAAAACCCTGTTTCTGAAATTCAAAATTTTTTAATGAACAGTAACTGGAGGAAATAACGACACGTTCACTTTCGGAACACGTTCCGAAAATAGAGGTAACTTTATAAGAAAAAAGCACCCAAAATAAAATAAAACGGGCGAATGTAAATGCCTAAGCTATTCAATTTAAAATAATAATAATAATAAAGTCGAAATACACACGATATACTTGAAAAGAACACCCCCGCCCCCCCAGAGCTTTAGCACCTCGTGAGTGTCTTCGTCTGAAGAAACTGAAAACTGAATAATAAATAGAACTTATTTTCTCATTTATATTTTTTATGTGAAATGTAATGGCGGTGCAAAAAGTTCTGGAAGTGAGCGGTAATTCAGTCAGTGACACCGTATGCAATGCGAACTATACTTCCAATTACGGAGCATCTAGCTCAATACTGTTTAAGGGTAGATAAGGGCAACTTCCACAAATTCGCATTTTACATTTACATTTCACACAATGCAAGTCAAATCTGGTGAAAATTGACTGTAATATGACTCTTTCAGTGATAAACGTTTTGGAAAACTTATGTTCTGTCTGGAATGAGACACCCTGTATTTTTCTCAGAAGAATGTGTTTTTCGACCCTTATTTCATATAAAAAAAATTTCTGTTATAGTATGCTATATAATTTCTTAAAGCTCTCATTTTTTTTTTTTTTTTTTTTTTTTTTTTTTTTCAATCTCACTCTGTATCGTTTGAATTTATAAAGGACTTTATGTCGTTATTCTATGAGAAAATTGTGTATCAAAACTTTCTGTCCTAAAATAAAATTTGAAGTTATATGAATTTCAGAATTTCATTTTTTTAACCACTCATTCATGTATTATTAGAACAAAAATTTTATTATACAATTAATTATTGGTTTTATTTTTATTGTGTACTAGTAAACATCGATTTAATGCTGGGATAATTTTAAAAATTTATCGCTGGACTTTTTATCGTTTCAGTATATTTAAGAAAGTCTATCTCAGGTATAAATAATTAATATTAAAATACTCAATATATCAATATATTGAAAAAACAAAACATTAAAATTATTATAAATTAGATAAGAATTTTTGAACATTTATTTTTAACAAACTACAGTTTTTTAAATACAAAAGGCGGCCTTTTTTCCGGAGAATGAAACATTCTTCGCCCCAATACCAAGAGATTAGATGCGAGCAGTTGTGTGTCTCAGAATTTTTACAATGACAGTAAGTTGATTTAGCCTTTGTCTGAATCAAAAATTCAATTCTTTTTTCCTATTAATTTTCATTATTAGGGAACTTAATTTTATTGGTTATTTTTGAAGCTATGTTAGCAAAATCGTATATTATGGTACAATACAAGCTCGTATGAAATTTTTCGTTCAAGTAAATAATCACGTTATGTTCCTTTTTTTTTTTTAATGGGAGGGGCGGGGGTAATTAAACACGTATTTATATGTTTTCATATTGTTATTATTTTCATCAAGAAAAATCATATTCTTCTCTGTGTATTCTAAAATATGTAATTTTATTGCAATTAAAATATTACTGTTTTTTAACTGCAATAATTTTTATTATAATTAAAAATTAAATGCTTTTTAAAAATGGATGTTCTAAGACGTTTGTTAAAAAAACTTAGCTATATTTTTGTATGGTTTCATAAAAATATATTTATATCTTCGTAAAGTTATTATGTACTATATTAACTTCATAAAATCAAGTTTTCTTCTTGATATTACCAAAAGACATTAAAGAAATTCACTTAGAAGTGTATAACACAGGAAACGAAATATTATTACGATATATAATAAGGAACTTTTTTAAAAAACAAAAACACCTATCAATTTATCAAAATCTGATTTACTAAAATTATTTTTCATAGTATGAAAAAAAATTTCTTCGTCAATAAGTCTGATCTGAATGGAATCTTATTGAAATTACGGATTTGTTCTCGAGATTGGCATACCAGACACTAGTTTTAACACCTAACTGATCCAAGAACGGAAAAAAGAAAGAATGTATATAGTATTTTGGCAATTGGAAACCTGCTTTCGCCTGCCCTTTTATCTAATATAAGCAGACATAGGGAGAATGTCCCACTGAAAGCCATTAATTAAGCCTCTGGCAGGAACAAACATGTACAACGCGGAATGCAAGTGAGTAAAAAGCGCTACAGTATAAACTTTTGAATCGTTTTGCGTTCAAGAAGCTGAAATGATCATAAATGGATTTTCGAATCCAACTAGAATAGAACAGCAAATCAAAATAAGAATTCATATTTTAAAGAAACATTTTTCAAAATAATACACGATTTTAGTGTATATTCAGATAAATTTGAACATTATAAAATGTATATATATTATACAGTAATAGAAAATCGACAGTTTTTTCTTGCTTCTTTTTTTCTGCATCTTAAAATTTGTGAAAAAAGATGCATCAGTTATCAAATGAATGTTTAAATATGTGTTACAGGTAAAACGAAACATTATGACAAAGGAACAAAACTCATTTAAAAAACTATTATTGGTAACAAAATTAATGAGTTCTTGTTATTTTCTTTGAAAAAAAAAATATTTAATAATATTTCTAGCTTTATAGTACTCTCAGTAAAAATTTTAGAAAGTAAAAGATTATCAGAATAAAACATACGAATTACTGCCACTCTACTTGTTTATGTGAGTATCAACCAGATCAGTTACATTAAGAATTAATTATCAAAGTTTATTTAAACAGTTCATTTAGTTTTCTATACAGAATATTACGTAAGATTTTTGAAATGCTTAAGCTAATATCGGCGGGGTATAGTTAAGCTTTAATAAAATATCTAAACTCTCCCACCCCCTCCCCCATAGGAAGAAAAGTCGAACAAACTAAATTTTTCAACATCCTATAAATATTCTGCTCCGATGTTTAATCTGAAATTTCTACGTAGTCTTTTCCCCCCCTTTTTGGGAGGAGAGGGATTGAAATTACTACATATTTTATGTTGATCTCAAATCAAAACTGTTTAATTTAGGACAAATTCTTGAATTCCATTTTATTTGTAAAAGAGGATATTGGCAAGCATTCTATACAGAAACTATTAAATAGATTTTTTTACCCTTTTTTATAAAATGGCAGAGAATCTTTCAGAGTTTTACCATGCATTTTGAGCTATATTTCCAGAAGTGACAGTCGCCATGATCAAACAATCGTTTATAACTCAAGGTATAATTCACTTATCGGAAAAAAAAAGCTGTTCGATTCCATATAACTTCAATAAATATACCTACCCGGGTCAAGCTTTAATGTTTAAAAATAAATCTGTAAATTTGTCAAATGAGGTGGGGGTGGGGGGATTTTTAGAACACTCTTGCACCGAAAAAACTGAAAGAGTCAAACACACACATGCACAGAAACAAATAAATAAAATCGTAGAAAAGTGAAAATCGTGAGGTATTTTCTGTTTGTGGTGCAGGCTTTCGGCCTTTTCAAAAATTAATGTAACTTTAGAGAATCTGTAATTGTTTACACAGGAATAAAAATATATAAATAAATAAAATTAAAATCTAACAAATTTGAAAAGTATGAAACTTAAATTAGAATTCTATAAAACAGCAGTTTGTTTCATTGCGTAAAGTTTTTTTTTTTTTTTTTTTTAATCTTTCTATAGTTTTGACATTACTAACCAGAATTTTCAATTGTTTTATAGTCGTTATCTCTAAAGTCCATTGATAACATTCATTACAACATAACAAAATACATCGTTAACAAAACAGAATTGGAATTATAATTCGATTTTTTAAAACAGCAAGGCATGCTCAAATACAATTGATTTAAGTGTATTAAATTGGTGATTTTGTTCTTTAAAAAAGGAATTTATTTGTTTTTTAAAAAAGGTTTCTATTACAAGTTAAAAAGAGAAAAGCTGCGACGAGCAAGAAAGGTGTCTCTCCGCCTACCGATTTATCAAATATCTTAAAACCTCTCAATCTTCAAATTTAACATAGCCCTTTTTCTTCAATGGCTGCATTGAAGAGATCCTTTAAGAGGCTACTTCAGTCAGGTTCGTTCACACCCGTTCGCTAATGTTAATCCAATGGGAGAATTTTTTTTAAGTTAAGATCATTTCGTTTACATTTTAATATTTTTAAGTGTTTTTTCAATAGATAATATCTATCTGTACAAAGGTGGTCGATCTGTACGTCGATCTGTACAAAGGCCATTTTTTACTTTTTCGATTTTCTTCGCAATTTTTTTTTTTTTTTTATGGGGATGCTTTCACTTTCGAAGCCAGTTTCGAAAGTGAAAGGGTCCTAATTAAAAATACATGAAAACAAAAACGAAAAAGTAAAAAACGCCGATGTAGAGAACGAGATATATTAAAAAATATCTCCGATTGGATTAACATAGCTAATGGTTGTTTTGCTTGACTGAAGTAGCCTATTGCAGAGTTTAATTTCCGTCGGAGCCAACCGGAGCCCCAGTTCCGGCACTTCTCTGTTTTCAGTAAATATTTAAACATTGGTCGGAATTCACCAGAGATCATAAATACAGGGTTCCTGAGCGCATTTCCCCCCCAACCATGATTTGCCATCTCGTAATTTCGAAAAACCGAAACCCTTTCCTTACCTTTCAATCTCGAAGTTTTTTGCATTATTTTTTATCAAAACACTTTTGTGTGACGTTAAGAGATGCAGATAAAACGTACTCAATTTTTATATCAGTTTTTGGGCTTAGAGCTCAATCTGTCTTATATTCGAAATTTTATTTATTCATTAGTCGTTGAGCCAGAAGCCAAAATTAGTGATTTTGGTTTCATCTCTGAGGACTTGATGATATATACCTTTTTGGATTCACAATGGTCCAAGGAGTTCATTTTATGATGATACTATGAAATTTGTGGTAGCTTATAGACGCCATATTGAAAAGATGAGCGCCATCTATCGCACATAGATACATATGATTTTTTGCCAGTATCACATAATTAAAGAGATTTCAATGAAAAAATGGAAAGAACAAATATTTTTAAACATAAAATGTTATATAAATTATATATTTATTAAGATTTTATTTTAATATGATGCTTATCTTTAAATTTTATTTTATGTTTATTAACATTTTCAATGGGATAAACATCTTGTTTTGCATTTTAATGCATATTATTTTCATGCGGTAAGACACAGAAATTCAAGAAAAAATTAGTACTGGTGAAACTATTGTACTTAGTCTGTTAAGAATTAACCCCTTCGGGACCACGGGTGCATATATGCACCTTCGGAAACGTGTTTCCATCGTTTGTGTTTGATACCACTAAAAAAGAAAAGTAAAATTTTCCTTATTTAATTAAGATATTTTCTTGATTAATAAGCTAAATTTAATTGTTTGGCAAAAAGTGGTGTAAACCGAATAAAATTCATGTAATAGATGCTGGTTCCGAACGTGTTAATAAATAACAGAAATCTTAGTCTTCTTCACTGCTATCATAATCATCGGTTGACATTCCTGTGTCCAAATAACTTCCATCGTCATAGAACAGTTCTATATTCTGCATATGCTTGTATATCTGAGGTTATTAAACAGACACGCAAATGATGGTGAGACACATGTTCTTGAGCAAAGAACATGACATCAGTTCCAAAATAGCTTCAGGAGCAGGAGGACTGCCATTCCACTGGATCTCTAGATAGCCTTTTCCTTCACTATCTGTTCCAAAAATCCAACCATATTTATCTGCGGATGTAGGATCAGGATCATCCTGTAGGCACTTCATCCAAACAAGACCGTGATAATTAGCTCGCATTATCTATAGGTAGAGTGTATTACTACATGGCAGAAGTCGATGCGACTCCACAGACTCCCTTTTTTCAGAAAAATATATAGAATATAGCGCAATTCATCGATGTCTGAGTAATTGTGCTTTCCATAATAGAGATGGCAAACTTACGACTCAAGCTGTTTCTTTGTTTCCTCTGATTTTTCAGCTTCAGTATCAAGCGCCTTAACCACATTTCGAAATTCAGTGTACTGAATCATCCTTTTCAGCAAAAATTAGTTCAAGTTCAGCAAAAATTAGTTCAGCAAAAATTAGTTCAAGTGCATTTCCCTTGTCTGCAAAAGCACTTACTGTATCGCATCCGACAGTGAATGCATTTCAGGTAATGCATTACATACCGCTTTACCTAGAAGTCCATGCATCTCACTCAAGTTGTAGTACTTTAATTTACCCTGTCATTGGATCCACATTTTAGAAATATTAACCCTTTCTAGTTCTTCAAATTGTTTTCTAAAGAAAACAGTGTGATAACTGCCACATCAGAGAGATAATAATAATATTTCTAAATCCAGACGCTAAAGCATAGTGTGCGCGAAATAAAAGTCACGTATAACCTCTTCTTGTAGGCAGGTCAATGTAGTGCATTCTTCAACTAGTTATTTCGTAAATTTATAGCATTTTTTCCCGTAAATAACGTATATCATTCGTGTATTCAACTATTTCAGATAACGTTCATTTTGCCATTCTTGAGAAATGAAATGTATAAGTTCTTTCTTGTTCTTCTCATCAGATAGAATGCTTCCATTTTCGTACTGGGTGTCCAGGAGTATATAACTTTTATAGCATTACCAACAGTTCATATTTTTCGTTCATTTCTTTTTATTGACACCTGCCTGTATGTATCAAATACAACACCTATTCTTTGAGAGGATGTAGAATCTTGTATTATTTTAGAAAACAGATTCTTTGCTAGTTAGTTCAAATAATTGTAGCTCCTGCGGTAGCTTTGAACAAAGCCCTTTCCGTCAATGATATTAACAACAGCATCATTTGCATTCTTTCAGCAGTCGCAATTTTGTCATAACATCCATCGGTTTGATTTTTCAGTTTTTCGCATTAAACATTCAAGTGTTGTCAAGGACTATGGAAGAGGCCCTAGGTGGTAGGAAAAGACAGTTCTCATATCGAAATTTCTTCGCTCTGCAATGATTGTCATCTGAGCAAACATATTTCTTTCTTCCTAGGCAACAAACTCTGATTTATTAAATTTTACATTCTGTTTCTTCTTAAGGTCGGAAAATGTCTTTAGCTTCTTTATCTTTGAAGGTTTGGAAAACCCGTCTGGCTTTGAGTCTTCAGACAGATATTCTCTCTTGAAAGTTTGGTAAGTTTCTTCACCCATCTCATGAGCTTTGACCACGCATTCGACAATTTCTAAATCTGTCATTGCTTCAGTTGATTCCATTATCATGACTAGATTTATCCATTCATTGGTAATCATGTTCTATAAATATGAGATATCACACTCCTCTTTCTGGATCCTTCTCAAAGACAGATCTGGATGTAGAACTTATGTTGGTTCTTTCACGAATCATGTGAAGAAATGCTGCCCTGATATCAAAAATATCTCTCGACTGTGGCAGGTCTTTGACTGAACTTTGTTGTACTTTTGACTTCTGCATGTCTTTACTTATTGTTTCTTCAATCGTCCAATTAATTTAATAGCATGCAAACCCAAGAAAACCTTTCAATCACCCTGTTTATCGGAGGCCATTTTCTAATATGGCGTCCATTAGCTACTGTGTTTTTGAATGTATCATGGATAAATGTCATTCTGATGTTGTGGTGAATCCAAAAATGTGTGGGTTATCAAGTCCGATGACATGAAACCACATGAGCCCCTAGCTCAACGACGGCGGCCATTTTCCAATATGGCGCCCATAAGCTACCCTGGTTTCGAAAGTATCATGGATAAATGAGGTGCTGTTGTTGTGGTGAATCCAAAAATATATACTTTACAAAGTCCGCTGACATGAAACCACACGAGCCCCTGGCTCAACGACTACATGTATAGAAAAAAAAATCATCCTTCAAAATTACGTATTATATTCTATTTCGAATCATTTTGATCTGAATGAAAGGAAAACAGAAATCGTGTTTTTCTATTCTGGTAATATTTGCAAGTTTATGTCGTCAACGCATTGATACGGCTCCACTCAAGAGGAAGAAAAATGAATTTGCTTTCAGTTCGATTTTCTTTTATGACAGTAGGATAATTTTTAATTGTTTGGGTTTTTTCTTAATTACCATTTATTATTATTATTATTATTATTTAGATATCTAACCTGAAAAGAATATTTTCTGTTTTTACCCAACGAGCATCAGATTTTTGTTTGTTTGAGGTTTTTTGTCTCCTATTACGTACGAGTATAAAAATTACGTTAGTGATTTTTCTATTTACTTTGTATCATAGACGCTGCCCATGCTAGGACTCTGCTCTGCATATTTTACGAAATCACTTTCATTTGTAAGTAGATATAAATGTCATGCATTGTTATTCTATCAGAAAGCAGTTGAGCAGTGTTTCCCCTTTTTCTATAAAAGCATCTAATCTTTCCGAAAATGGTGTCAATTTGTTAGTTTATTCTGATTTTCAGGAACTCACCACAAAAGATTGTTATGCGGAAGTAATCGATTATAGTTTAAGGAATGCACCTTTTATAGGAAATTGAAAAACATTGTTCCATTCTTCAGCATATAAATATTAATTTCTGTAAAGTTCATTAATTTTTTCATAAAAATGCACAGCTACGAACTATCCCTTTTTTATGTGTTAACACCATTTACGAATCATAATCCTTACCATATTTAATCGTAGAATTAACAAAAAGTCCCAATTAACATTATAATTCGGCAAAGATTGCTATTCGGAAGAACTGATATCTAAAAAGTGGAATAGTGGACAGCTAAAGTATATGCTGACAGGTATATTTAAAATTTTTATTTTGTTAAAGAAAAAAAATGCTTTAAATTTTGCAAATAATGTACAAAATATAAATATGCAGATTGGAGTAAAATTTTTATTTTGCTAAAGAAAAAAATGCTTTAAATTTTGTAAATAATGTACCAAATATAAATATGCAGATTGGAGTGACAGGAGGAGAGGAGGGAGAGGGAACGGTACAGTTGTTATTACCGGCACCACAAAATATAAGGGCTCCCAGGGCCGAAACTAAGGGGGGGGGGCAGAGGGGGCATGTGCCCCGGGCGCCAGATCGAAGGGGTGCCAAATGAAGGATTATATTTTTGGAATGGATCATTTTCTTCTGATGGCCTGATGACTTCTATTATTATGAAACAGACATTATAAATGAAGTGTTAGGTGAAGATGAAAGAGCAGTCGTAAAAAGTTAGAACTCTGATTTTCTGGTCAGAATGGGAAGAAAAAAAATGGCGGCCATTTTTTTTCTTCCCATTCTGACCAGAAAATCAGAGTTCTAACTTTTTACGACTGCTCTTTCATCTTCACCTAACACTTCATTTATAATGTCTGTTTCATAATAATAGAAGCCATCAGTCCATCAGAAGAAAATAACTCTGTGAAAGCGGAAACTCGGTTAAACAGGACTCGGATAATCGGGACTCTAACTGTATATTTCATTTTAAAAATGATCTTTAGAATATTTTTGTTGGTGTTCAGAGGGGAGTCATGACCACCGTGACCTCCCCCTTGGATCCGCCATTGTAGATTACGTAGTTCAGTATTACATATTTTAAATTTTAAAATAAGTCGGCTATTAGAAAATTAGTAAAATTCTCTTTGTAAATGTACTTTGCGGAAGAGGGAGGGGGGGGGGGCGCCAAAATCCATGCTTGCCACGGGGGCAAAAAAGGCTAGTTTCCGACCTGAGGGCTCCGATACTTTTTTTTGTTAGAAATTAAGCCCAGCTCTAAAGAGGCTACTTCATTCGTGCGAAAACACCCGATCGCTAATGTTAATTCTGTGTAACAATTTTTTTAAAGTATCTCATTTGCATTTCAATATTTTAAAATGTTTCTTGTGTTGTATAGCTGAGGTCGATCTTTACGAAGAACTTTTTTCACTTTTGTATTATGTGTAGAGGTTTTTAAAAAGTATTATTAGGATACTTCACTTTCGAAACCGGTTCCGTAAATCCAAGTATTCTAATCTAATTTAGTTATATTTTAACAAATAGTAAATTGACTGATTTAAATAAGCACTTCATACTTTAAAAAGTAGAATTTCTGAATGCGTCTTATGCAAATTTCTCTGCATAAAACAACATATAAATTAATCAATCTCAGTGCTATTTTTTATAGGAAAAGAAAAATATTTAGAGTTCAAAATAGATTAAAAAAAAAGCGGTCAAGTGCGAGTATTACTCGCGCACAGAGGGTTTCCGTACAATAAATATAACTGGTAATTGTATTAAAAAAAATAACCTTTGCTAAAAGAATACTAAGAATTTGTAAAAAACTATGCAAAGTATGTGTATAACAGAATATACTAGAAAAATGTAAATGGATATACCATGAAAGTTCAGAAAGATGTGAACCAAAGTAATAACAATTATACCTATTCTGTATAACTCATTTTTACTTTCTTCTATCTTTACAAGAAGAAAGTATTGGATTCGTGAAAATTTTTGAATTCCGGTTTTCGATGGATTTATAAGTTTTAGGGGACAGAGATAATGAAAAACATGTTTTTACAAAATGTCTGTCTATGATTCTGTCTGTGTGTGACAAAAATTTTGTGGGCGCTCTATCGTAAGAACTATTGAACAAAATTTAATAAAATTTTAGATTCAGTTAGTCCCTGATATAAATTGGTGCTGATTACGTTTTGGTGTAAATCGCCCAACAGCTGGCGCTGCGATGCTGCATTAATCATGATTTCCACAATAGCTATATCTGAAGATATAAAGCACGGATTTTCAGAAAACTTCAGATTCAGTTAGTCTTTATATAATTCAGTGCTGATAACCTTTTGGTGTAAATCGCTCAATAGGTGCTGCTGTTAAGCTGCATTATTCATGATTATCGCAATAGCTCTATCTCAGGAACAATGCACTAATTTTCACCAACCTTCAGATTCAATTAGCCCGACTTATATATATATTAGTGCAGTTTAGTTTTTGGTTTAAATCGTCCAACAGGTGGCGCTACTATGCTGCAATTTTAACCATTTCCGCAATAGCTGTATCTCTAGAACTAATATATAAATTTTCATCAAATTTTAGATTCAGTTAGTCCCTGATATAAATTTTTCCTAATAAGTTTTTGGTGTAAATTGCCCAAGTGGTGCCGCTGCTATGCAGAACTTTTCACGATTTCCGCAATAGCTCATCTCAAAAACTAACACACGGATAAACTTCAAATTCAATTAGAAGTTCACGTAAATTGTCCTTGATTAGATTTTGGTATAAATCATCTAACCGGTGGCACTGCTGTGCTGCATTTATCAAAAGTATTAACATGTATGAGATAAAAGAAAGTTTTGGGATTGACACATCCGACTAGTTTAAAATTAACTTAATCTGTTTATAATGAACTTAATTCGGTACTGACAATATAAGCAGTGCATATTTAAACTTCATTTGGCATTTCATAAAACTAAATTTAGCATAGTAATAACCATTCTTTCTACAGTGTAGCTAAAATTAAACATTTTTTCAAAGTTTACATTTGGCATTGTGCTAAGCGCGCTTCGAAAGGAAGTCACAAATTTGCAATGCCGCCTTAGTTCTTGCCGCGTTTTTCCAGATAGGTTTAAAATTAAATTTAAAGTCACTCGAGGCGTATTGAAAGATGCATTCAATGCAAAATAGTCGCGAATCCCATACTATTTATGTAATTCACTCTAATTAAGGGGTCTCAGGGCTCTCAAAATTGGAAAAAATGAAAAAAAAAAAAAAAAAAAAAAAAAAAGACATTTTCAACATTTAATATATTAAAATACATATGATTTAAAAACACAATTTTCATTGGGATGACAGATTTAAGTATTTTCTGTTATTTAATGTATTTTTAAAAAATGCAAGACGCATAATTAGCATTTAAAGAGAGCTCCAAACTGTCAGACATTTGACGAGCAAAAAATTGTTATAACAGTTTAAGCGCAGGATTTCAAAATAAATTGCAATTAGAATGAAATTCTTGGTACCTACTTATACTTCAGATTGTAGTAATTATCCTGAACATAAATAAATTTATATTTAAAGCATTTTTATATTTTTAATACAAAGGTGTATTTAGCTAATACAAAATTTTGAAAATTTCAACAACATAATCACTCAAACAATTTTTTTTTGAACAATAAAAAGGACCTTTTAGGTTCAGTTTATACAGATTAACATGGAACGCATGTTTTGAAAATTTCATGAAAAAAATATTCATAAGTTTGAGATATAAGTGTGCGTTTTGCCCAAAAAAGTGATTTGGAGAAAAATGACTTAAAAGTTTCGAAAATGCCACTTCAGCTATTGAGCGGGTATAATTCTAAAAGCCATAACTTATCTTCTAATGAGAATTTGAAGGAAACAATTATATTAAAATGTTCAGAAAAAGTAGAAGGTTAACATCTAAAAAATTTAAAATTAAAATTTTTTTGAAGCTTTAAGAGTCCCGAGACCCCTTGCATTAGTCTGTTTTTTTTAACAATTTGACGTTTATTGCTTTTATAGTGTTACTGGCCATTGCATTACACATATAACATTAAAAGTTGTTAACTAGACTTTAAAAGCCGATGGTACATAGGGTACGCCGCCTCTGTCATTATGTATGTCCAAACCACCCATATCTTTAACGGTTAATATCTCGGCTAATTACTGCCGATTTTTTTCGAAAATCATGATCAACAATGCTTTTATACTTCTGCTACGATAGGTACCTCCAGCGCTGCTCAACACTTTTGCTGAATGCCTGTAAATTGAAATTTGTGTATAACGGATGAATGAGATTTTCTCAGAAACTAAGTGACCTAGAGTAATCGCTATATTTTTCCTGTAAGGTTTAAATTAACATATACTACCTCTAATTTTTTCATAATTTTAGTTTCAGTAGATTCGGAATTAGATGGGGGGGGGGGGGACATATTTCTGCGCTACATTTTCGACGATATCTTTAAGAATATAATACCTAAAATTAAAAGAAATGTATTTTTGAATTCAGCGTTACGAAAGCTTTCAGGCGATATCCCGCATGACATACAAAGAAAATATTTTTTTTTTTCAAAATAACATAATTTGCCCCCACCCCACATTTTTATTAAATATATTTATAAATGTGTAATAATCTGAAAATATGTGGGTCAGTAGTCTTTATTATTTCTTCCAATTTGAAATTTCCATGTTCCATAGTTTACGATTAAAATGGCTGTGACAGACAGACACAGGAGTGATCTTATAATGGTTCCGTTTTTACTTTTTAAGTACAGAACCCTAAAAGTGTGCGTAAATATTTCTTTTAAAAAAGTTTCTGATTTAAGCAATGTGATAAGGCTTTTTTTTTTCTTCTTTGAGTATTTAATTTAGTTTATTTACTGTAATGACATATTTTTTAAGCATTCAAATTTTAAATAAAACTATTCATTTCTCGAAAATTATTCTCTTTATTACTGAGAGAGTGTAAATTAAAGTTTTATCGTAAACAAGTCGAATTCAGGAATTCAAAAAAATTAATTTGATAATGAGAGCGTACATACATAAATTGAGTAATTCAACACAAAATCTACGCACATTTTTTGAATCATAATAATGCAAAATTACTTGCAACGCAATTAATTTAAATTTGGAAGTGAGATCAGGATAATAATAATAATAATAATAATAATAAAAGTCATTTATCGCTTTATTTTCCAAATTTAAAGTACTTTCTTATTTTTTTATTGCAAGTCTTGCGAGATAATTATAATGAAATGAAAATGTCATTGGAATAAATTTAAAACATCATATAAGGAAGAGATGCAACATTGGGATTATTACATACATCATTGACTCTATGTGTTATATCTCTTTTTAAATATCATTGTAAGTATTTCTTTGAAGGAACCAATATTAAAAAATCTTGATAGTCTTAATTTTTAAAAGAAGAATCCTTTAAAATCTAGGATTCTCTCTATAGAACTTCCCCCACGTTTCCAATACGCGCATGCACTTTCTTTAGTAGAACCCATTCCATTTATAATGATTTACTCTTTGCACATGTCTTACCAACCCGCCCCGAAACATAATAGACAACAGATCTCTGCACGAATTCCAAGATAAGCAAACTTGTATCAAAGTTGTATATCCAGTTGATTCAACTGAAAAGGCATATTGAGTAAAACACCTCATAATATAAGAAAGCTTCCGTTATTTTATTATAAGAGCAAAGGTTCCTTTTTTATTTTGATCTTCACAGTTATTATAGGGGAACTACAACAGTGAAATATTTCAAAAGCTAAAATGTAGAAATATAAATAAAAGTAAAAAATAAAGAGTGTAAAAATACCCTGTTAAATTTTGCGGTTTAAATCTATTAAATTACGGTTAAACGTTGAGAAAACAATTTAGATGACAAAACAATTAGGGGAGGCAGGGGTAATTAGGATGAATTTTTTTGACGATTTGAACTTTGACAATTAATTGCCAGAGAATGAAGTGGAGTATATACTAATGTTATGTATAAGTTTACTCAGTGCGTACTTGTCTCTTGAAATGTGTAACCTCTCGGCCACTGGTTTTTTTTTTTCTTTGATTTAAATTTCAGTTTTCATTATTTCATTTCTAGTTTCTTTCCTTTTCTTTTTTTAAACTTGTAATCGCAAACTTTATTTAAAAGATGTATTAATTTCAATTATAAAGGGCAATATAGATAAGACGAAACATCATGATAAAGAGACATTTTACATCTATTTTTAGTTACAAAATTAAAGGTTCATATTATTTTCTAGAATAAAAAAGTATTTATGTATGTGAGCACGAATCAGAACGACTCTGTTATAAATTAATTGTCAGAGTTTAGCGAAATAAGTCATCCAGATTTTAGTAAAGAATATTACATTAAGATTTTTGAAATCTTTAATCTAATGCTGGCGCGGGGGGGGGGGGGATTAGAGAACACATCCATTGTTTTTTTCTTTTTCATATGATAAATTTAATGCATATAGAGATTCCGGACCGATAAGAAACATTTTTTAACTCAATACAAAACTTCTGAAACGACATTTATTCATGCATTTCTCGACGGATTTTTATGAGGATTAAAATTACCCTCTATTTAAGGATAACATTAATATCTTTTTATGTATGTTTTAACCATCATAATTGAATAGGTGAAGTTTTTAAAACCTAATTATATATGAGGAAATTATTTTATGTAAATTTTATGCACATGTTTAGTAAATTATTGTTTTATCAAAATGAATGTGATATTCCGCTTTAATCCTTTATGTATTGAATTTAAAGGGGTTTTGTGCAATATTTATAACCCCACTCAAATATTTCATTTTAAATATTTTGTTAGTATTTTGTAGAATTAGGAAATGTAAAAATATAATATTCTTGCAACATACAAATATTTCCGAATTAACCAACCCATTCCCCTTCCCCCAACGCCAAGAAAGCTCAAAAGATGCAAAGGCAAAAGAAATCCTCCTTTTAAAAATACTTTTGTTTTGTGTAACAAATAATACTTTTGTAACAAGATAAAGTAATGTATCTATAACTCATTCTAAACTGCATTACAACTAATTGATGTACTATTAAAGGAATTTTAAAACGAGTGACTTTATTGGTACTTATAAGTACCATCAGTAGATAAAGGGTTAAACTGTTTTTGAATCTCTCCATTTGATAATATTAATATTCTCAAATAAATCTGGCAGTTTTATGACGCATTCATCAATTCAATTTTTTACGTAAACGCGTGAAATTGGCCCGTGCTTTTATTTCGAAGCTGAATAAATATTGTTATCTTCCATTTTCCGGTAAAAAAATGGGATTATTAAGAAAATGCTGTTAAAATTGCCAGTTTGAACAAAAGTTTTTGATAGGACAGCCCTATAAATGTCGTTATGAAACAAAAGTAGTTTAAATCAAAATGTAATTCATTTATCGGAAAATAAAATTAATAAATGTTCCTTTCATATCAATATTCCTTAAATTTGTTTAATTAAGAAAATAATCTTTTCTTTCTTAAATACTTTTTAAGCTTGACTGTGGGTAGAACTATGTAGTAATTTTTTGGCAAAATTTATCAATCAATTTATAGATTATATATATAGTATTTTGAAATTTTCGGAAGCTTTTTTGTTTTCGAAATTGTCTAGTTTTTCCCTTTTTTATGAAAAATAATCGAGAGAATTGTATGCATAAGTATACTCTGTTATATTGATAGAACAATTATATAAAAAAATTGCGCTGTTCTTTCCGATTACGAAAGATTTGCCCATTTACACACGAAACATTATAAATAGTCTAGCATTTATTTCCGGCTGGTTTTCTATAATGAAGAAACTTTATTAATAAATAATAAAAATTGCATTAATAACATTAATATAACACAAATTTAACAGGTAAGTAGTCTACATAATCGTTAAAACCACTGAAATGTTCAGAATTGAAAAGGCTGCTGTAAGTAGCGAAACCTTTGTCCAAATCTTTGGCTATTAACTTCAGCTATGCCCATAATTATTATTATTATTATTATTAAAGATATTTGCCTTTATATGAAAGTTGAGTATATCACATGGCATGACAATTTAATATTTTTATATAATTCCAAATTATTCGCTGAATGTTACTGATAATACCTTTCAACAAAACACAAAATTGAAAACATCAAGTATATTGGGGAGGGGAGGGAGGGGACATACTTCCGAAACATATATAAGTCTTCAGAACAATGCTGCTTCACGAATAATATTTTGTAACAATGTCCAGAAATTTGAACACAGCATTTATATTTATTACATATGAAAAAAAAATAATAATTGAATATTTTAAATTTTAGTAAGTAGCCGTTAGATTCAAAATATATATAACGAATTGACTGTTATGAAAAAACTTAAAGTTTGTTACTTAATTATGCGTATCTCCAGAGATAAAACGGAAAGTATGTTAAATCTGATAATATATATGCACTATACCAGGCAGTCAAAGAAGTAAAACCTTTTTATGCGATTGCGATATGATAGGGAAAAGAGCAAAAGAACACTGTTTTGATACTAGTATTTATGGTTTCATTTAACTTTTTAAAAGAGCTTAATTTTATTGTTATTATACATTTTTCCTTAAGAGGGTATTTCCTTTTTTCGGTTCAAAAAATCAATTTTTCTTTTTTTTTTCTTTTCTTTTTTTTTCTCTATTCCCTATAGTCTGTAGATTACCCTTGTAAAATTATTTGGCCGAATTCGAAGACCTTTCGTAGTTATTGAGTGCTTTAGCAGAACGCGCTCGTAGGTTTTTACTGCTTTGGAGCACTAAAAATGCATTTTATGTAAAATAAGTTTTTTCAAACTGGGCGGGATCAGAACGCAAAAAATTATTAAACCGATCTTGTAATTTCTTTTTAATTAAAGGGGACATAATTTATTAAGTTTTGAACCACTTTCAGCCATTTTCATACAAAAAAAAAAAAAATCATTTAATTTAAAATTACGCAAAGTGAGAAAAAGGGAGCCAAAAAGAGACTTTTTTTGAAATGACCACCATTTTATTATTTTCGATTTCTTGACCTCAAAATACTTGAAGTCCCAGACAATCTTATCTATTTTCATAATCTTTAACAAAACTCGACTGCAGACGCCTATGGTAATCTATCGGATCCCACGCAGTTGGAAGTGCACGACGCGCATCACCTACGCAACACAATTCACATAATCAATTTTTGATTTTTAAAAAAATGCAATATCCTTCGAATGATAATAAATAACATGCAAAAATTTCGGAACACAAATTTTCATTCCTATTCTAAAAAAAAAAAAAAAAAAAAAAAAAAAAAAAAAAAAAAAAAGCTAAAAACAGCCTTTTTTCAGTATCTAGAGGCAAAGCCGGCTGCTTAAGCTATGACCAACTACAATTAAAATATTTAAAATATTATATCGGTTATGTATGTAGTTCATATTTGCTTTATCCTTTAATTTCGATTTAAAACATTAATCGACGTAGGTCTGCAGACCATGCAAAAATTTCACAAAACAATTGACTGAATTCTTGCGAGTCCAACTTCCTTTCACTTTATCTTTTCCCTTTTTAGCTCACAGGCTATCAAAGCCTGAGAGCTAATGTGCCCGCCCGTTCTGTATGTATGTACGTATGCATGTATGTATGTATGTATGTATGTATGTACGTAACGCGATAACTCTTGATAGAAACATCCGATTTGCTTCAAAAATTTTTTCTAGGTTCATTGTGAAAAGACGCTTCCCTGATTAGTTTTGGGAGTTCATTGGTTAAGGAAAAAGGGGGAAAACGGGGTTAGTCCAACCCCTTAATTCAGATAAATGGGTTTTTCATGCAGAATTATTCGATTTGCTCCGAATTTGATATACAGTCCTCCCCACTTAATCGGGTCACGGATAATCGAATACCCCGCTTATTCGAATAGAATCCTCCGGAACCGAATTTATTCCCATTGATTCTATGTTATTTTTCCCCGCTTAAACCAAGTACCTTTTACGAACGTACCCGCTTAATCGAATAACAACTGTGTGACCGATGTTTGAAAACAGGCGCGGAAAGTACGTTTCAGCTGGAACTTCCTTCCACCTTTTGTCATTTTCAGTTCCTTTAGGCTTAAAACAAAGTTTCAGTTCTTCCTGCAATGATTTCGACCAGCAGGTGTATAATGGACTGGTCAAATGATTTCCCGCCTTGATCTCCCCACCATCACTTATTGCTGTTAACCAGGCAATGCACCGTCACTCGAGATGATAGTTGTAATATTATGTACCCATTCGAAAAATAACTCGATATTTATTCCTTTAAAATTCCACTTAAACAAACCACTGTCAACGAATTTTTTTAAGGCAGTATAAGTAACGTAAATTAGAAGTAGCAAAGTTTTGAATAAATTCAAACGAGCTGCATTAAGTATGATGTAAATCATATAAATGTATGTACTGACATTAAATTAATACATATTTACTTTACATTAGCATTTGTATTTATAGTTCCTGTTATTCTGTTAATGATTTATTATGCTGTTAATTAAATATATCGTAGATGGCTATTTTGCCTTTTTATTACGCATTAAATATCGCAGTTATGATTCCCCGTTAAATCAAATACTCCGCTTAATCGAATATTATTTCCTGAACCGCCAATATTCGTTTAAAGGGGGACGACTGTACCGGTTTATTATGTTAAGGAACTTCCCTGATTAGTTTTGGGGGTTCATTGGTTAAGGATAAAGGGGGAAAAGGGGGGTTAGTCCATCCCCTTAATTCAGATAAATGGGTTTTTCATGCAGAATCATTCGATTTGCTCCGAATTTGGTATACCAGTTTATTATGTTAAGGAACTTCCCTGATTAGTTTTGGGGGTTCATTGGTTAAGGATAAAGGGGGAAAAGGGGGGTTTAGTCCACCCCCTTTATTCAGATAAATGGGTTTTTCATGCAGAATCATTCGATTTACTCCGAATTCGGTATACCGGTTTATTATGTTAAGGAACTTCCCTGATTAGTTTTGGGGGTTCATTGGTTAAGGATAAAGGGGGAAAAGGTGGGTTAGTCCATCCCCTTGATTCAGATAAATGGGTTTTTCATGCAGAATCATTCGATTTGCTCCGAATTTGGTATACCAGTTTATTTTGTTAAGGAACTTCCCTGACTAGTTTTGGGGGTTCATTGGTTAAGGATAAAGGGGGGTTAGTCCACCGCCTTTATTCAGATAAATGGGTTTTTTCATGCAGAATCATTCGATTTGCTCCGAATTTGGTATACCGGTTTATTATGTTAAGGAACTTCCCTGATTAGATTTGGGGGTTCATTGGTTAAGGATAAAGGGGGAAAAGGTAGGTTAGTCCACCCCCTTAATTCAGATAAATGGGTTTTTCATGCAGAATCATTCGATTTGTTCCGAATTTGGTATACCGGTTTATTATGTTAAGGAACTTCCCTGATTAGTTTTGGGAGTTTATTGGTTAAGAATAAAGGGGGAAAAGGGCCGCTAGTCCACCTCCTTAATTCAGATAAATGGGTTTTTCATGCAAAATGATTCGATTTGCTCCGAATTTGGTATACCGGTTTATTATGTTAAGGAACTTCCCTGATTAGTTTTGGGGGTTCATTGGTTAAGGATAAAGGGGGGGGGGGCTAGTCCACCCCCTTAATTTAGATAAATGGTTTTTTTTGCAGGATTATTCGATTTGCTCCAAATTTGGTATACCGGTTTATTATGATAAGGAGCTTCCCTGATTAGATTTGGAGTTTCACTGGTTAAGTATAAAGGGGGAAAAGGGAGGTTAACCCGCCCCTCTTAAATTAGATAAATGGGTTTTTCATGCAGAATGATTCGATTTGCTCCGAAGTTGGTATACCGGTTTATTATGTTAAGGGACTTCCCTGATTAGTTTTGGGGTTTCATTGGTTAAGGATAAAGGGGGAAGGGGGCGAGTCCACCCCCCTTTATTGATATAAACGGGTTTTTCATGCAGAATTATAAGCTTTGCTCCGAATTTGGTATACCAGTTTATTTTGTTAAGGAACTTCCCTGATTAGTTTTGGGGGTTCATTGGTTAAGGGTAAAGGGGGGTTAGTCCACCGCCTTTATTCAGATAAATGGGTTTTTCATGCAGAATCATTCGATTTGCTCCGAATTTGGTATACCGGTTTATTATGTTAAGGAACTTCCCTGATTAGATTTGGGGGTTCATTGGTTAAGGATAAAGGGGGAAAAGGGGGGTTAGTCCACCCCCTTTATTCAGATAAATGGGTTTTTCATGCAGAATCATTCGATTTACTCCGAATTTGGTATACCGGTTTATTATGTTAAGGAACTTCCTGATTAGTTTTGGGGGTTCATTGGTTAAGGATAAAGGGGGAAAAGGTGGGTTAGTCCATCCCCTTAATTCAGATAAATGGGTTTTTCATGCAGAATCATTCGATTTGCTCCGAATTTGGTATACCGGTTTATTATGTTAAGGAGCTTCCCTGATTCGTTTTGGGGATTCATTGGTTAAGGATAAAGGGGGGGGGGGGGTAGTCCACCCCCTTAATTTAGATAAATGTTTTTTTTTTGCAGGATTATTCGATTTGCTCCAAATTTGGTATACCGTTTTATTATGATAAGGAGCTTCCCTGATTAGATTTGGAGTTTCACTGGTTAAGTATAAAGGGGGAAACGAGGGCTAATTCCCCCTCACTTATTTTTTTGACTGGCATTATTCTTTAAAATAAGAGTATGATATACAATTAGTGTGAATAGCCTGTGAGCTCAATGCCATCAGTTTAACTGGGCACTTTTCTTTTTTATTAGCTTACAGGCTATCAAAGCCTGAGAGCTAATGTGCCCGCCCGTTATGTATGTATGTATGTATATATGTATGTATGTATGTATGTACGTATGTACGTACGTAACGCGATAACTCTTGATAAAAACATCCGATTTGCTTAAAATTTTTTTTTGTAGGTTCATTGTGATAAGGCGCTTCCCTGATTAGTTTTGGAATTTCATTGGTTAAGGATAAAGGGGGAAAAGGGGGGTTAGTCCACCCCCCTTAATTCAAATAAATGTGTTTTTCACGCAGAATTATTCGATTTGCTCCGAATTTGGTATACCGGTTTATTATGTCAAGGAACTTCCTGATTAGCTTTGGGAGTATATTGGTTAAGGATAAAGGGGGAAAAGGGGGGTTAGCCCACCCGTCGTAATTAAGATAAATGGGTTTTTCATGCAGAATTATTCGATTTGCTCCGAATTTGGTATACCGTTTTATTATGTTAAGGAACTTCCTTGATTAGTTTTGGGGGTTCATTGCTTAAGGATAAAGGGGGAAAAGGGGGTTTATCCCACCCCTCTTAATTCAGATAAATGGGTTTTTCATGCAGAATTTTCGATTTCTCCGAATTTGGTGTACCGTTTTATTATGTTAAAGAGCTTCACTGATTAATTTTGTGGGTTCATTGGTTAAGGATAAAGGGGGAAAAAGGGGGTTAGTTAACCTCCCCTCCCTTAATTCAGATAAATGGGTTTTTCATGCAGAATAATTCGATTTGCTCCGAATTTGGTATACCGGTTTATTATGTTAAGGAACCTCCCTGATTAGTTTTAGGGGTTCATTGGTTAAGAATAAAGGGGGAAAAAGGGGCTAGTCCACCCCCCTTAATTCAGATAAATGGGTTTTTCATGCAGAATTATTCGATTTGCTCCGAATTTGGTATACCGGTTTATTATGTTAAGGAAATTCTCGATTAGCTTTGGGGGTTCATTGGTTAAGGATTAACGGGTAAAGGGGGCTAGTCCACCCCCCTTAATTTAGATAAATGGGTTTTTCGTGCAGAATTATTCGATTTGCTCCAAATTTGGTATACCGGTTTATTATGTTAAGGAGCTTCCCTGATTCGTTTTGGGGATTCATTGGTTAAGGATAAAAGGGGACTAGTCCACCTCCTTAATTTAGATAAATGGGGTTTTTTGCAGGATTATTTTATTTGCTCCAAATTTGGCATACCGGTTTATTATGTTAAGGAGCTTCCCTGATTAGATTTGGAGGTTCATTGGTTAAGTATAAAGGGGGGGGGGGCGGGGGCTAATCCCCTTCACTTATTTTTTGGGGGGCATTATTCTTTAAAATAAGAGTATAATATACAATTAGTGTGAATAGCCTGTGAGTTCAATGCCATCAGTTTAGCTCGGCTCTTTTCTTTTTTATTATGATATTATCACAGTGCTATTGTGACGAGATAAACGACAATATATTCGAGTAACTTTGCTTAATGTGTGAAAAGAAGGGCAGAAGCTAGCATTGTCGAGTAAATGAATAGTTGAGTGTAAGAATTGGTAAAATACCTTATCATGGAGTAACTTAGATGGGTTTATGTTATAGATGGGCAGAAGGTCGCGTTATCGAGTAACTGAGATAGTTTTGTATAGGAATTATAAAAATACGGTACCATCGAATACCTTTTAGATTCTGTGTAGAAATGGGCAGAATATCGCATTATCGAGTAAATGAGATAGTTGTGTGTAGTAATTTGCAAAATAACGTATAGTTGAGTAACTTAAATTGCTGTGGCGGTAGAACGGCGTCAGGTACATAAGGACGGCAGTAGATTGCATTATCGAGTAACTTAGATAGTGTGTGTAGGAATAGAAAAAAAACGTACCATTGAGTAACTTACTAGATCACTGTGTGTATAAATCGACAGAAGATCGTATTATCGAGTAACTGAGATAGTTGTGTATAGTAATTGGTAAAATACCGTGTCACCTAGTAACTTATATTGCTGCGTAACACATGGCAGAAGATTCCATCATCGAGTAACTTAAAGAGCTGTGTGTAGGAATTGGTAAAATATTGCATCATCTAGTAACCTCAGCTTACTTGACAGAAAATCATTGCATCTGGTGAAAGATTGGGGATTTATAATACCTACTATATATATAAAAATGAAACTGGAAATTTCGTTCGGGCTGTTGATAACGTGAATTCTGCTAAATGGATTTTGATGGGACTTGTACTGTTAATTAGGTAATTTTAGGGGAGATTTTAGCATTTTGCATATCATTCTATATCAAATCTACAATAAATGATCAACGATCCTTAACAGAACAAATTTCACTTAACACACTAGATAATATAATAACGCAATGACATTCATATCGTTTACAGCAATACAGAAAGACAGATAACGTTCCATATTACTTTAAAACACATGGTCAAATTCACTGAAATTTTTCATTTGTTTCAAAGTTAGTTTAGTGAAACCGATCAGCGTAACGGGCAGAGCCTGCTAGTAATATATAAATGAAGAATAATCTTTTTTTGGTAAAATGCGTTCTTATGCACATTGCGCTGCATTAAATGTAGGATTTTATTCGATCTCGTCTTTGGCCGATTTTCGTAGACCACAATACAAAAAAGGAAAAGTGTCGTCCAAATACTGCAATCGTTTATAACTAAAGAAGTGATTCATTTATTGAAAAAAAAATGTCTATTACAAATTACTGCCATAACTATGTCTGTAAGTAGCATGCTTTTATATTTAAAAGTTAGTCTAAAAATGTGTCAGAAAGTTTCAGACTATTATTGGAATTTTTTTTAAAGAACCGCCTTAAATATAACTTTTTATTTTCTTCTAAATTTTTACTTATAATGAATTTGCATAGCACCCACAGGATATTCAAATAAGAAATTTAAAAAAATTAGTGCTTTTAATACAGAATTTTTGTATAACATTGTCTTCAAGGGGTGTTAAAGAAGGGACGGTAAGGTAAAAAAAGGGGGCGGTATAGAAAAAAAGGGACGAAATGGGACAAAAAGCGACGGTAAGGAAAATTACCACCTATTTTTAGGCAAATCATGTTAAGACTAAGTGATAGCCACAATGTTCATTGATTTTTAGAAACAGTCGTTAACATTGGATTAAATAATTTTTTTTATTATTTATCTCGGAAAGTGCAGGAGTAAACCTCCAAAGACAGCTTAAAACATAAAAATCAGCATCAGAGACACGGGACGGTATAGGAGTTTCCTGATATTTAGACCCCCAACGTCGTCCAAAACTTATTTATCTGGTTAATATTATTATGCAATGATGCAATGGGTTGTTCCCCAGTATATGAAATAAAAAAAAAACACAAGAATATGTACTAAAATAAAAATTATTCAGGGACATAAAGGTCAAAAGATTGTGAGAATGCCCCATATATATATATATATATTGAGTTGGGAATGCTGAGACTGTGGAAGTTTGTTGATGAATTTCCTTTCATTTTTAGCTCACAGGCTATCAATGCCTGAGAGCTAATGTGCTCGCAGGTTCTGTATGTATGTACAGTCGTGGAAAAAAAAGTAAACACTCCCTACTAACTACTCAACAAACTATCGTAGAAGAAAGTTACTAGTACGAACGATTGGTAAAAAAGTCTACTTTTAAATTATGTACATAAAATTTGCTTAGGGGGCCATCTATATATTAAAACGAACCCAAACTTCCTTTTTTTCAATGGCAATACCCAATTTTAACAAGATATTTCAAATCTTCGGTTCAAACTATGCCTAGACACCAAATTTCAAGTTATTTGAATGATAAGTTTTTGAATTATAAACATTCAAAACTGAGTGCTACTAATGTTAAATTACGTTCTCATATTTTTATTAATATCTCCTGAAATTATAATCTTAATGTGCTAATTTTTTGTGTAGCAATAATACTAAAATACCCAAATATAAATACGTTGAATTCTCAATTTTTATAAGTTTATGATATGAATTATGAATTATTAAATTAATATTCGAAAAAAGTATGAATTGCAACCTACAGTTTTTTTGATGGATTTAGATTTATTGAGTCCTGCTTTATGAAAATCCAAAATTTCACATTTTTCTTCCAAGTACTTTTCGAATTATGCTTAAAAAACGACAAAATAATAGTTTAAGGGGCCCTCTGTGATAGAAGTGACTAGATATTTTGAAATTTCTTATGCTATCCTGTAATCTAGCAGTCTTGAACTACTGCTTGGGTGAACGCTTAAGGTGCCTTGATCAAGAAGGGTGCTCTCTCGGTCAACAATCGTGTACCGAACCTCAGTTTAGATACAGGCCCTAAAATACGGTAGCTTTAAAATAATTAATTTCTCTGAAATTTATCGTACGAATTGCATAAAAATTTGTTTTTCGGCTAATTGAAGGGTGTAGGGTTCATTTATGCTGCAAAATTGTGTACTGCTATTGAAAAAAAACAAAGTTATGGTTCATTTTAATATGTAGATGGCCCCCAAAGCAAATACTATATATATCATTTAAAAGTAAACTTTATTTCCAATCATGTGGTGCCAGTAACTTTCTTCTACGATAATTTGTTGAGGAGTTAGTAGAGGGTGTTTACTTTTTTTCCACGACTGTACGTACGTAAAGTGATAACTCTTGATAGAAATATCCGATTTTCTTCAAATTTTGTAAATAGGTTCATTCTGATAAGGCGCTCCCCAGATTAGTTTTGGGAATTCATTCCTTAAGCATAAGGGGGTGGGACGGGGGATAATCCCCTTAATTTAGATGAATGTATTTTTCATGCAGATTTATCCGATTTGCTGCAAATTCTGTAAATATGTTCATTCTGATAAGGCGCTTCCCTGATTAGTTATATTAACATTAGAATAAAATAGATTTAAAATATCAGCTTCATTAATGTTGCATACTAAATTTCAGAGCTCCAAAAGTCGGAGACCATAGGGCAACGGTCCAGTTGGGCAGTGCTTTAATCACATCCATTTACTGCGGTATTTTACAACATGTTTTCTGTAAAATGTAGAGTATGTAGTGGTAGCATTTATAAATATTTTACAAGGATACTTTAAAAGATGTCAACATTAACTCGTTTAGAGCCTTAGACAGTAATTAGGTTTCATTATTGCTTATGAGCGATACTTACATAACTAAAAGTGCATTTTTATGTATTGTATGTGTTTTTAATATTAGCTACATTCATTTTAATTCCATAGTGTTTATAAATTCTGCTGACAATATACGTAGCTTTAGAAAAGTGTTCTTAAGAATTATCGTTATGAGCCTAACTAATGCACGGTCATGCATAGCCACCTCATTTGAACGAGTTCACCATGGCAGGAATTCGGATGCCATTATGAGTAAAATTGGCCAAAAATTACAAATATTATCAAATATTTACCAAAAAGACTTTCAAATATTAAGGAAGAGCGTTACCTCTCCTTAGCTCATGCTCCCCCCCCCCCCTCCGAAAAAAAGAATGAGCTACATTATCAAAAAACTAATGATTAAAATTTTATTCTATAAACATAGTGCATAGTTTTCAAGTGAAATTATTGGTGTTTTCCTCTTAACGAGGCAAGTTAAAACAATTTATGATTATCAATGCGGGGGAAGGGGGGGGGGTTCTTTTAGACATTTTATGACATTCATAAATAAAAAAAAATGAAGTTTGCAAACCTTTATCTCATAAACCAATCCATCAATTTTTCTATTAGTTTCCTATTAGTTTTTCTACTAGATATTTTCTTAAAATTGTGACTATCTTTGTTGTGATATCTCATAGGCCTACCCAAGGGAAAGGGCTGATGGGACTACAGCCCCCCCCCCACCCCCGACGAAATTTTCGAAAGTGATATGAAAAAAAAGCTGATTTTTTGCTGCTTCTTTTTTGGAAAACAAATTAACTTTTTTCTGTCATGCAGCGGATTAGTCATTCTCATTAGACCCATATTAGTCCACATGGTCACCAAAAAAGAGAAAGCGGGCTGATGGGGTTATAGGCCCTCTCCTCCCGAAAAAGTCTTAAATTAAATAAAAAAGTGTTTCTTCCTTACTTTTTAAAATAAATATGAATTTTTTTCTGTCATACAACGAAATAGCCATTCTCTCGTTAATCCCTATATTACTCTACATTGATATCACAGTATTCCCAAAGATGGGGAGGGGGATGTACGAATTACAGCCCCCTCCTCTCGAAATAGTCGAAAATAAAATGAAAAATGTGCTGATATTTTTTTCTTTCTATTTGAAATAAATTTGTATTTTTTCCCCTTTCATTTAACAGACTAGTCGCTCTCTTCCCTTTAGTTCCTAATTAGTGCACAGTGACACCACATTATACTCAAAAAGGTGGAAGTGGGGCTAATGGGGTTACAGCCCCCTCACAAAATAGCCGACAATGAAATGAAAGAAATGCTGATTTTTATCTTTTTTTTGAGATAGATTTGTAATTTTGTTTTCTGAAATTCTTACTTTTTTAGATAAATCTGAATTTTTTTCTACTGTCATACAGCGAAATAGCCATTCTCGTTAGCTCCATGTTAGTCCACATTGACATCGCAGCATACCGAAATGAGGGGAGGGAGCTGATGGGATTACAGCCCCTTCTTCCCTAAATAGTCAAAATGAAATGAAAAAATGGTGCTTTTTTTCTTTCTGTTTGAGATAAATGTGCATTTTCCTCCTTTCATTCAACAAACTAGCACTCTCTTCTCTTTAGTTCCATATTAGTGCAAAATCACATAGCATTATACCAAAGAAGTGAAATGGGCTAATGGAGTAACAGCCTCCTCCCAAAACAGTCAAAAATGAAAAAAAAAAAAAAAAAAAAAAGAAAAAAAAAACGCTGTCTTTTTTTTTTGTTTGTTTGTTTGAGATAAGTTTGTAACTTTGTTTTCTGCAATACAACAAACTAGCCATTCTGATTAGTCCTATATCAGAGCACGGTTACACCACAGTATAGCCAACGAGGGGAAGGGGCCTGATTACAAGCCCTCTTTCGAAATAGTGGAAAATGAAGAAAAATGTGCTGATTTGTTTTCTTTCTGTTTAAGATGAGAGAAATTTGTAATTTTTTTCCTCCTATAATTCAACGGAACAGCCACTCTCTTCTCTTTAGTCTTATCAGTGCACAGTTGCCCAAAGAGGTTGAAAGGGGCTAATGGGTTACAGCTCTCTTCACGAAATAGCCGAAAATAAAATGAAAAAGGTGCTGATTTTCTTTTTGTTTGTTTGTTTGAGATAAATTTGTAATTTAATTTTCTGTTATACAGAGGATTAACAATTCTCGTTAGTCCTTATTAGTCCACGTTGACACCACAGCATATTCAAAAATGGGGAAGGAGACTGTTGGGGTTACAGGACCGCCCTTCAAAAAATGTCGAAAATGAAAAAAAAAGTGCTGATTTGTTAACCTTTCTGCTTGAGAGAAATTTGCAATTTTCCCTCCTATCATTCAACTACAACATACTCTTTAGCCCCATATTAGTGCACAGTGGTACCACTGTATAACCATATAGCTGGAATGGGGCTAATGGGGTTACAGCTCCCTCCCGAATTAGTCCCTTATTCATATGAAACATGAGAAATTTTCGGGCTGTTTAAATCTGCGGGTTCTGGGAAAATGCCCCACGTGTCTTCAAATAGAAAACAAGTGGGTAGGTGTGATCGCAGATCGACACAAAGGGTTTCGTTTAATATTCCTTTCAAAACGCCTAGTACATTTATCGCCATGGAACCCCTTTTAAATTATGGTAAACCCTCCCTAAACTATCTTAAAGTTTCAAACAGATCGCCTTGTTCTATTTTCTAATTGTGTTTGCGACCCTCTTACCCAACCCGAAATGTGACGCGCTATTCTTTTTGATAATATTTTTTACCATGTGCTATAAACTATCTTAAAATTTAAAACAGATCGCCGTGTTAAGTTTCCTAATTTTCACAGAATCGCGTTCTGTTAGTTCCACATTCCACCACTAGGGAGCGCACTCTTAATTCTTAACAAAACTGTATCTGAACGAAACTCTGTTTAAACAACCTATCAGTAGGCCTACTACTCGAGGGAGGGGGCGGTTTTCGACGGAGCCCTCGTTCACCTTCCCCCCCCCCCTCAACAAAATTTCAACTTACCTTAAATTTATAAAGTTCTTATTATGTGTTATAAACTATGTCAAAGTTTAAAAGCGATCGGTTATTCAGTTTTCCTAATTTTAAAAAATTCTCATCAATTGTCTGCGCGAAAAAGCATCTCTTTTATAAGTTTAAAAATCGATTTTTTCATAAATCGGAAAATTGTGGTCCGATTTTTTTTTTAATCGAGATTTTATGAATCAGCGCACGAAATAACATTCGGATGCGAAAGAACCAAATTTGTAAAATCAAAAGTTAAAAAAAAATTGTACTGCGATTATCAAACCCTAGTGTAAAAATGTATTTCTTTTTCTTTCCGTGTTACGTAGCCTGCCGTGCAAAAAATGCACTTCTGGAATTAATTACCAAAAAATTCATTTTCGCTTCCAACTCTCGAAATTAAGAAATAAAGACAGATTCTGAAAGAGAATGAAATTTTACGTCGGATGGCATAAAAATCGCCGCTAAAAAAAAAAAAAAATTGGTCTTTTATAAAAATTCTGAGTCCGTTTTTAAACCGCAAGACACACCTGTTTTATATTTTCTCATTCTCTCCGAAAATTCAGTGTCATCAGGCATTGACAAAATTGATATTTTTTTCGGGGACCATTTGTCAAAAATCGGGATATATTTAAGTCCGAATTCACGAAACCTCAAGCCATGTCGTAAATTTTTGGAAAATTCGGAATTGAACTATCCTTTCCCCCTCTGGCTACGGCCCTATTGTCAAAAATGATTTTTGTTTACAACACAATTCAACGTGTTTTGTAAGATTTAGAACATTAGGGAAATTTAAGTCAGCCCCCCCCCCCCCCCCTCCCGGAATAAAATCCTGTGTACGACGCCACTCAGATATCCCATATACTACAGTGAATACTACATGGTGTAAAATTTATCTATATGTACAAAAGGCAGGAAGATTAGTAGTAGTTGCTTAAGCATAATATTTATGAACAATTTCTATGGACAGACAGAAGATCGGTCCTCAAAATGATATTTGACCCGCTGCTCTACAAGGAATTATTACAATATACAAGTTGTATTTGCTCAGGCGGAAAAGGAAAATATATATTTTCTCTTTTTTTAAAGTAAATTATATTGGGTGCGTTCATTAATTAAAAAAATTCGAAAATTTGTTTGAAAATAACGACCCTTTGAAAATCTAAATGACAAACACTATGGTAAATGAATAATTATGTTCAGTTTTTAGAAATACATGCTAAATTTCTAACGATTTCATTAAAATAATTGGGAGTTGTTTACTTTGGTGGCAGACATACTAAAATAATTTTATTGTTATTCATTGTATGGTTTGTGTTCGAACCTCATTTGTATCATAATTGTGTTATATTTTAGTATCATTATATGTTGCGCTTAGTATCATCATATAACCTTGCGTTGTCACAAAAACGTCCAAAAAAAAGAAAAAAAAAAAAGACTAGAGCGAAATTTGGGGATTTCAATTTGAAAATAATGGTCATTTGAAAATTCGAACAACTTTACAGTTGTGGGAACTATATTTTCAATCCATCAACTCAATATTAGATTATGTTATAATCATTTGATTTCAATAAAAGTTGCTTATTTTGCTAGACGAGAGATTTGAAAATTTTGATGGCTTTCATTGAATGATTTGTGTTCGGACCTTGTATGAAATAGGAAATATATTATAGTCAGTCTGTATTTTTATTCGTCAATTTCAATAATTGCTTAACAAATTTGCTACAGCTATCTCATATGCATTTAATTGCATTCGGTAAGGAAATTTAAAATTCTGCTTCTAATTAACTTCAACAAAATAATGAATTTAGGAGGAATAACACCAATTTGTTTAATTTTTATTAAATCTGATACATTATATATTTAAAAGAATAAAAAGGAAAAAGAAGAAGAAATAACCTATTGTTCCCACTGGTGCCGGGAGGGGATGTTTAAAATGAATTTAACTGAAATATTGACAATTTACGTTATTAATATTAGGTCTATTTTTTCCATTCACTGAATATTTTAAGTTATTTCAGATCTTTATTTCGTGAGAAATTCACGCTCTAAAGCTACGTTTAATAAAATCGTGAATTTTTTATCTGATTTTTTCGTTATATTTAAAAAAACTATATAGACAGATATTCTTCTATCAAAAATGTAGTTAAATGGAAAGGAAAAACTTACATAGCCAATCTGAATTACCGAAGAAAATAAACACACAAGAGCTGCCATTCTTGGATTATTGCCGCTTTCGTGAGTAACCGCGAAATAGAGAGGAAAATCTTATATAGCAAACCTGTATTACCAATGAAACCAAACACACAAGGGTTGCCATTATTGGACTATTACCGTTTTACCGAGTAATCGTTAGAAAACTCCCTGGGTTTGAGGCTGCATTTTTACACACCGCCAGATGTCGTTATACAGATTTTAGATTTTACATAACACACGGTGTGTATGAATGACTGTGGAATAACGCTTTTCTGAGTAACTTCGGAAAAAGTGGTGCAATGCATAGAAAAATGCCTCAGGAACGTCATGGTATGCTTAAACAAATCGAGTAACCGGCAAAAGTTACTCGAATTGAAATTGATTACTCCTTACGTTGGTGTTTAAACCACTTTAGGTACTCAAAAGGGAGGGTAGGAGAGTGCACACACACACACACACACACACACACACACATATATATATATATATAAATTTGTAGAAGTTATTGTTGGTAAAATGTTAATATATAGATGATTTGAATAAGTAGACGTTTGAATCACAACACGTACACTTTAATACAATTCTATAAGGGTAACTTTACATCACTTCGTTGATACTTTTCTAAATACAGCACCTTTCTTACTTAAAACTTACAACATATTTCTTACGAATAATTTGATTAGGCTTAACAATACCTTCCTTGGCATCTCATACGCCGCTGCTTCATGCACAACATTATTTTTTAGACTGACTCTTTTCTAATTTTTTAATATGTCCAAACCTTGATCTCGTGATCGTGAATTTTCATTACTCGTGCTTTCAAATTATGGATAATAAAAATACCAGAGCATCAGTTAATTTGTTGATCATGTACGTCATAAAGAAAATAAAGTATGTTTAAATTCAAATTCTACAAATCGGTCATCCTGACATGATGGCGTCCCGACATCATCATCTTGGCTTATTATTTTTCTTTCACATAATATTTTAATTATTGGTTCAATAAACATACACGTATACTTAATCTATACGACTCGTCCAGGAGTTTAACCCATAGACCACGGCTTCATGTATTCGGCCCCGGTTGACGTCTTCCCTGGACCTTCATGATCTCCTACTTTCTTTACTTCATACCGATCATGATTCTTGGCTGCAGTTATCTCATATGGCCCCAAATGTTTTTCTTTAAGTTTGATAGTATTGCCAAATTGCGTCCTCTTTATGGCGACGATATCTCCTATTTTGTATTTTCGTGGCTGTTTTCTTTTCTTATCAAACTGCACCTTGTTTTCTTCTTGTATTTTGAGTATATTTTCTTTGCTTCTTCTCTCATGGCTTCGAGTTCTTCCATCATACATTCGGTAAATTCTTCTTCCAAAATTTTCTTGATGTTCTGCATGTCACTGTCCTTCATTTTAACTCCTGTCATTAATTGAAAAGGGCTATACTTGGTACTTCCTGTTACTGTGCTATTGATTTTGGTACATACTTATACCACTTGGATTCATCATCATTAGATAATTTTGACAAAACGGATATCATCACTCTGTGTATTCTTTCCACCTGTCCATTTCCTCTTGGCATCCCAGTTGTTATCTCTAGAGGTTCAATTCTTTCCTTTGTACAATATTCCTTGAACTCGCTTTCAGTAAAAGCTTTTCCTTTATCGGTTATAATTCTAGCTGGGTTCCCGAAAGTTGTTTGTTGTAGTTCCAATTTCTCTATTACTTCCTTGGCCGACTTTGATTTCACTGGGTAAAACCATGCGAACTTCGTAAATGCATCTACTACGGTGAAAATATACTGAATTGTTTTATTTGTAAGAGGTAATGGACCTATGTGATCGATGTGATAGGTTTCCAATGGTTTGTCTCCTTTTGGTATAGGGTTTAGAAAACCTTCAGCTTTTCCCTGTTTTCTATTATATAAGATACAATCAACACAGTTCGCGATTATTGGTTCTACTTTCTTCCTTAATCCAGCTATGTAAAATTCTTGCTTCACTAGATCTTCCGTTTTTGATATAGCAAAGTGTCCTCTTTCATGAATTTTTCGTATAATTTCTCGTTGCATCTCTTCCGGCACCACCAATACTTCTTTTCCATTCTCGAATCTGTATAATACATCATCTTTTACTAAGTAATTATCGGACGGTCCATTTTTAATAAGCGACTTGATGCATTGTATAGATTCATCTAGCCTTTGCGCTATTGCGATTCTTTTCGTTATTTCTCCTTGCGATCTAGTTATCACTAATACTGATTGTGTTGTCGGGATGTTTCGGCTTAATGCATCTACATGTTTCATTCTTGTTGCTGCTCTATGTTCTATCTCGTAGTCGTATTCCTCGATGAGCAATGCCCATCTTGCTACTTTAGGTGCTAAATCTCTTTTGTTTAATGTTTTCTGGAACGCAGCGCAGTCCGTTACTATCTTGAATTTATTTCCCATTAGGTAATTTCTGAATTTCTTAAGAGCTTCTATTATGGCTAATACTTCAAGTTCATAACTTGAATATTTCTCCTGTTGTGGTGAAGTTTTCTTGCTCATGTATTGTAATGGATGAAATTTTCCATCATCTCGTTTCTGTAATAAAACTGCGCCAAATCCTTGGCTGCTTGCGTCAGTATGGAGTTCTAGTGTGGATCCTTGTTTATATAATTGAAGAACTGGTTTTGTTGATAATATTCTCTTTAACTCATTAAAAGCTTCGAGCTGCTTGCTATCTATCAAATTTGAAACAATTTGTTTTTCTTAATAAATCACTTAGAGGCTTGGCGATTTTGGCGTAATTCGGGATAAACTTTCTGAAGTATCCTGTTAAACCTAAAAAGGATTGTAATTGTTTTGTTGTAGTTGGTTTAGGGAAATTTTTCACAGCTTTTGTTTTCGCTTCAGACGGTTTTATGGTCCCATTTTCAATTATATAATCCAAGAACTCTATTTTCTTTTTAAGGAATTGGCACTTTTTGAAGTTAATTTCTAAACCATATGCTGATGTTACTTCTAATACTCGTTTCAGCTTCTTTATCCCATCTTCTTCATCATCTGAGGGAATGACAAAGTCATCCATATATACAATGATAGTGCCTTCTCGTAGTAAATCTTGGAATACTGTGTTTACATATCTTTGAAATTGATTACCTGATATTCACAATCCGAATGGGCAACGTAAAAATTCGTATTCTCCTTCATGTGTTACAAAAGCTGAATTCTTACGACTGTTTTCATCAATTTCGACGTGGAAAAAGCCGTTTTTGAGATCTAATGTCGTAAATACTTTTGTTTTCTGCAATTTATCGATTAAATCCTCAATTAACGGTAGTGGATAGCGATCTTTTAATATTTTTCGATTTATTTTCCGAAAATCTATACATAACCTGTGTGATCCATCTTTTTTCTTACTCAGGACTACTGGGGCCGCAAAATCTGAGTAACTTCGTCTAATGATCCCATCTTCCAACCATTGTTGTATTTGTTTACTGATTATTTCCTGCTCAACTAGAGGTAACCTCCTTGGTCGTTCACAGATAGGTTTTTCATCCGCCAATAATATTTTCAGCTTTAACCCAGTATCCTTTGTTTTATTTGGTTTGTATGATTCTATTAATTCTCGTATTTTTTCTCTGTTAGTTAAATTTGTAATATGATTCGAATCCACCTCGGCATTTACGTAGTTGATATTAACCATATCTTCCCAACCTCGATTATCGTTATCTATATTTCATGTGGCTACTTCATCTATTTTGGAAGGGACATAATTAATTTTAATGTATCCTACTCGAAGTGTATTGTCGTTTATTATTTTAACAATATCTTCCACTACTTTTAATGTCAAGCCTTCGACTGCTTTTCTACCTACACTGTAAAAAAAATCTGTAGTTCTACAGATGTAAAGTTACATGCTTACTAAACTTTCCCCTGTAACTGTACGAAAAAAGCTGCAAATCTACAAAACTAGTTTTTGTAAAGCTACAAAAATCTGTAACTTTACAAATGAATCTGCTAAAATTTCAGTAATCTTACTAAACTTTTATTTGTAACCCTGGCTGCAGTTACATGAAAAGTTCTCGGAATCCCAGTTTCCAAAAAAATTCTTAGTAACCTTACAGATTTTTTGATTTTCGGCGCAAAAGTGTGTCTGTTACATGAAATTTTGTTGTTGCCGTTACATGAAAAGTTCT
The DNA here is from genome assembly GCA_963932465.1 of Maratus speciosus. NCBI lineage: Eukaryota > Metazoa > Arthropoda > Arachnida > Araneae > Salticidae > Maratus > Maratus speciosus. Next base: position 379,027,204 of record OZ010786.1, read on the forward strand.
AGGAATCCCAGTTTCCTAGAAAAACTTTAGTAACTTCACAGATTTTTTTTTACAGTGTACATAGCCAAGTATAAACTAATATCATTTGTATTATCATATTTTGTTAATAATCTAAGCAATTCATATTGCTTACCTGGATTTGTCCTTGTGTCCACATCGGTGTGCTGTCTTGAATTTTCTTGTAGTTGTATTTTCTTAATCTCAAACTCTCTTTCGCGATCTTTTTCTTCCAATTCTATTCTCCATTTTCTCTCTTCCATTTCCATTTTCAGTTTCTTTTCTTCGATCTCTGCTCTTAATTTCTTTTCTTCGATCTCTGCTCTTAATTTCTTTTATTCAAGTTCTGATTGCGCTTGCAATTTCTTTTCTTCTAGTTCCGATTGCGCTTGCAACTTCTTTTCTTCTAGTTCCGATTGCGCTTGTGCTTTTTGTTTCTTCTCTTCCTGTTCTGTTTCCTCTTTTCTAGCTGCCATAATTACTTCTAGGCGATCCTTTATAAAATCTTCATCGTAATCCTCCCAGCTTTTAATCAGCTTTATTAGGACAGGGATTGTTGATTTTTCTGGTGGTTCAATTCCGCATTCATCGCAGAGATTTATTAGATCAATTCTTTTAGCTTTATTCAATGATCCCATGATTTTTCAAAGTTGTACTTAAATAAATATGATTACGTTTTTATACTTGCCTTGTTCTTTCACAATGCATCTTTTGACACTGGCGATGGACAACAATTTCTCTTCGATTAGTATTTGACTATCTATTTCACTACTAGTTGTTTAATATCCCGGCATCGAGTCCCCAAATTTGTAGAAGTTATTGTTTGTAAAATGTTAATATATAGATGATTTGAATAAGTAGACGTTTGAATCACAACACGTACACTTTAATACAATTCTATAAGGGTAACTTTACATCACTTCGTTGATACTTTTCTAAATACAGCACCTTTCTTACTTAAAACTTACAACATATTTCTTACGAATAATTTGATTAGGCTTAACAATACCTTCCTTGGCATCTCATAAGCCGCTGCTTCATGCACAACATTATTTTTTAGACTGACTCTTTTCTAATTTTTTAATATGTCCAAACCTTGATCTCGTGATCGTGAATTTTCATTACTCGTACTTTCAAATTATGGATAATAAAAATACCAGAGCATCAGTTAATTTGTTGATCATGTACGTCATAAAGAAAATAAAGTATGTTTAAATTCAAATCCTACATATATATATATACATATATTTATTTATTTATTAATCTTAATATACCATTTAAAACTGTTGAATATAATCAGCCATTTTAAAGACAATTTTACAATTTTGTCTTTATCGAAAATTGCATAAATAAAAGTAACTCACATAAAATAAGGTATTTTATATAAATGGGTCAATCGAATTTCTTTATATAGTACAGCATATTAATCTGGAATCTAAATAAAGAAATTGTCTTAAACTGAAAAAAAAAATATATAAACTTTATCAAACATGTAAGTAATCTAATTTGCCTTTAAAGCTTTCAAGATTAACTTTTTACCCGATAAAAATAAAAAGAGAACCACGAAAAGAAATTAGATTAATATTACTGCAAGTTTCGATAAGAAATGCGCAATCACTTTGGTTAATAATAGAACAAAGGAAAATCAAAACTTTATTCTTAAAGCATTAGAATTGATTTCGTCCAGATGTTAACTGAAATCGATTATTCAATTTCAGTACTGAAATGAAGTCTGTATCGAGCTAATTCTTGTGTGATACTGTTTCTTTTGCTTGATGAGGAATCAGTTTTATTCCAGCGAAAAGATTAGATATATGTTACCGTTATTTTAGAAACTACTTCATGAAAACTTTAAATTATGAGATTTTACATCAAAAAGGGTTCATTATCTCTGCAAATATATTTTTTGGAATCAATTGTACTATTTAAAATGCTAGCACAACAAAGTAGGTGTTTATAAGTTTTCTTCTCTATAGAATTTTCAACTTTACAATGAAAATAGATTTTAGCTGTTAATTATCACCATGTTTAAAAGCAAATATCCATTAAATTTAATAGTTATACACTGTAAAAAAGTTTTTTAGTTTTACAGATGTAAAAATATATTATTACTAAACTTTCATCTGTAACTGTACAAAAAAAGCTGCAAATCTACAAAACTAGTTTTTGTAAAGCTATAGAAATATATAACTTCAGAAATGAATCTGCTAAAATTACAGTGATCTTACTAAAATTGTATCTGTAACTTTGTAGTTACATCAAAAGTTCTAGGCATCCTAGTTTCCTAAAAAATTCTTAGTAACCTTACAGATTTTTTGCTTTTCGGCGAAAACGTGTGTCTGTTACATAAATTTTTGTTGTTGTCATTACATAAAAAGTTCTAGGAATCCCAGTTTCTTAGAAAAACTTTGGTAACTTTACATATTTTTTTCACAATGTACTACTTTAAATATAAATATGTGTGCATTTCAAATTATCTTTTAAATAAATATTTATATAAATGTTATTTGACAGTCGCAATCAAACTTAAACTATACAGGGTTTCAAAAAAGGTTTTTTTACCATTACAAAACACTATATGTAACGGAGTGTTCGATACACATGATGGCGATTTTTTTTTTCAAAATCTTCCTTAGTATTCAAAGTTTGATTTTTTGGATTACGTGAAGTACAGAATATGAAACAATCATGTGCATATTTCACACCCATTCATCACATGTCATTTGCCAGGACTATTTGTGTTGGAATATATTACAAACTATGTATTTGAATCCAGTGTGGTGGTATTAATTGGCTGTAGATACAGATAGCAAAAGCTAACAATTATCTAACTCCTGATATGCTAAATTGTGTTAGGTATTACTTTGAAATACTGAAGGTAAATACACATGTATATGTTGAACTGTTGTGAGACATGATGCACAAACTTTAGATACTGAAGAAGACTCAGCAAAACGCAACCATAATATGTATCAAATACGTCGTTTATTATAACATTTTGTAATGCATCACGTACTTTAAAGAAATGGTAATAATGTTTGCAATCATTTAGGTTAGTAAGAGAAATAATGAAACTTAACTAAAAAAACACAAATAACATTGGCATTGTTTTTTCTTAATTTTAACTTTCAAATTACAGTTATTTAAAATTTTAATTATTCTTATATAATTGTTCAAATTTATTAATTTTTTAATGATCTATTCAAAATTGTCATTATATTGCTGCTCCTTTTTGAACTCTTTATACAAATAACTCAGTTTTAAACTGTATTTACATTGTTCAAAATTCGTAATATTTTTGTAGTGTTCGTTTCAGAATATAGCGTATAATGGCAGAAGGACTCATAATTTCTATTCCAAATGTTCATCTTTTGTAAAAATAATAAAGACCGCGCAAGTTAGATACCCAAGAGTAAACTTTTCTGGTTTAGTTCTTAGTTTGGTCTTAGTTCTGGTTTAACAGCAAGATGTTTTTACTGTTTAAATGAAATAAACCTGAGCTAGTGTGTAAAAAAGAAAGTTGATTCAAATTTGATAATTCATCTTATTCTTTTCAGAGAATTATGACAAATGTTTTGCGTGGGAGATATCTATAATTTTTGCTCAGTTATCTAACCTTGTCTTTTCATAAAATATCGTTTAAAGTTGTATCAAGAATTGATTATTTTTTATTTTTGTCTCAAGAAACATTGATTCTACCTGATTTTAGTGATTTCCCTAGTAATTTTCAAGCCAATACGCGATTTGTTTGAATGCAGATTTTAAGAGGAAATAGATGTTTGCGAAAGTGGATGTTCCAGGGGAAGACAAATATGTAAGATGACACGACCTCGTTACGTCATCCCCTTTGTGCATCGAAATCCGCATATTCTCGGACACCTTCCTAATTTTCCGATGTGACATCGCATTTCAACAAGCTTCGAATAAATACGTTTTTTTCTTTGGTAACAAACGTCGAAATACTTTTGAAGTTATCCAATAGAGGAAAAGGCAGTGAAAAAAGTACCATCAAATGTGTATGTAGAAAGAAATAGTCTAAAAAGCTTGCTGTTATTTTCGGTGCTCATTAAAAAGTCTTCCAACACAGGTGAAATTAAGATATTTTGACAATGCATTTTTTAAAGAAGAGCGGCATGCTCAGATTTTCAGTTGTCGTAGGTTCTTAATGAAATGACTGGTAGTTTTTGCATATTCATAAGTCATGCATATTCAAGTTAATGCATATTCATATAAGTGTGTGAATACTGTCATGTAAAAATATTGATATTTTAATTGATCTAAACTTTTCTAAATTAACTACCCACGACTTGAACAGTAAATAAGTATATATGATTCAGCAATTAAATAATGATTTGTAACTACAAATTTACAGGAATCACCAAATATATTAAATTAAGGCAGTTCCAATTCCAAAAATTGATAAAACAAATAAAAAATATAAATTTCAGTAAATCGTGGCAGTTCACAGTTTCAGGATACTTTTAGTACAAATATTTCATTTTCAAAACTGTCTAAAGAATCGAAAATTTTAAGAAAAAAATTAAAGGTAGTTCTTCTCATTAAAACAATCTTATTTATTTTTCAAAAAATAAAACATCTATACTCCAAATGGTTTAAATGTGAGGACGTATATATATTTAAAAAAGCGCTTTTTGAGTAGGGGAGGGTAGTACACAGTGAGACGAAAATTATTTATACTTAACAAATGGCGACGATTTTTATTCTTTTGAAAACTTTTTGGCTACATCTTTAAGCTACACAAATGCGCTACACATTAATGTATAAATGGTTTTAAAAAAGTTATTTATAAAAACACAGAAGCAGCATAACGGAGTATCGAAAATTGTCTCACTGTGTACCCCAAGTAGTACACAGTGAGACAATATATATATTTCCATAAATCATACATTTTTACACTCTATCAATAATTTTCTGCAGTTTATGATTTCTAAATAATATTTCTAGATTTTCAAAATATTAAAAATATGTGCCTCGGGCGGACAATGGCAGACCTTGGGCTGTCTTCATGCAAATTTTCATCCTCTTACGTTTAGTAAATTCGCTATCGCACGCCCACACACACACAGAGAAAGTGAGAGAGTGAGAAAAACCCCCTTTTATTAATAAATAACTTTTTAGACATCAGAACCACATAGTAGGCACACAATAAGACGCGTCTCACTGTGTGTCTCACTGTGTACTTTCGTTAAGTTGTAACAAAATGGATGCCACATCTGTTACACCAATTTCATCGCTTTAAAAAGTTTATTATATTTTGCCGAAATGGTCTATTATTAGATATAGCTAGGTTTGGTTAAGTAAATATATGTCATATTCAAGTAAATAAACTCTAAAATAGACGTTTATGTAATTTTAACCACTATAAAATAATGGAATTATTTATTATTTTGTCGGTCGAGTAACTGAAGTGTAGAAACTACATCCACGTGTTGCACAAGATGAGGTCGTTATGTGTGTGTGCCAGCTTGAAGAAAAAGCTACAACTATATGTCAAAGTGGCTGCGGTCTCACTGTGTACCATGTCTCACCGTGTACTCCCCTAGCTTAAAATTTTTCGTCAGCCCTTTGGAAAGCGTGGTACTGCTTGTAGTGACTTAAACATTGGGTGGAACAGAAAATTTCGGAAGAATTATTTATATTTTAAATTGCGAGTAGTTGTGTCTTTTTTTAGAACGCTAGTAGTCACATTCGGTCCATTTGCATCCGTTAACTGTTAACAGAAAACGGAAAGGAAATTTGCAGTTGTTACTAGGCGACCGAGAACGGAGAACATGGGGGAAAATATTGATTAAATATGAAAAGGTTCATTTTATAGTAAATATTGTTATTTTATTTTATTTCAGTACATATTCTGTTGACATTTAAATATTTTCTTTCAAAATATATAAGAATAAAAGTAAATAAATACTTTTACTGAATTTAAGAAGAAACACTGAATTATTAATTAGAATGCATTTTTATTTATAAAATTCAAATCGTGATAGGGATAACTTATTTTGAAGGTCAGACTCGCAAATAAGACTGGATTTGACGATGCTTCGGCACTATTAGCCGATTAAAAAAAATACAGATTACATAATTCATTTATATAATTGAAATAAATATTCAAGTGTAAATTTCAGGACATGTTTTTAATAACTCATATCAAAATTCTATTGAAATATTTTTTTACAATATACAGTGTCCCCGCTAAAATCCGTTGTCATTCAAATAATTCCTGAACGGCCAGAACTATAGTCATAAAAGTAGAGCCTAGGTATAGTAAATTTGCCATGCGCTAATGAATGAAACCGTCTACGGCGCCACCAGACGGAAAGCTGCGCAGTTAGCAATCGGATCTCGAAAATGGAAAGAGATAGGGAAAAAAAGTGATTTACAAAGTTGTAGAGCATCACCGATTTAGTACGAAAAGACACCTTGTGGATAGTAATGGGTTGAGTAGAACAGCTGAAACACACATTTGTTTTTTCGTAATTTCCTACACTGTGACGTCACAAAACTTAAACGGAAGGAGAAATAATTATCTTTCGGACAAATGTACATCCAAATGTGCATTGCAACTGACTGTGAGAAGTTTGAACATCTCAAATAAAAGTATATTGTTATAATTATTTTTTTTTTATTTCTAAGATCGTTTTGTAAAGTCACAGTGCAGGAAATCACGAAAAAACAAATGCGCATTTTAACCTTTCTATTCTTCACATAAATATCTACAAGACGTCTTTTCGTACTATTTCGATGATGCTCTACAAATTTGTAAATCACTTTTTCCGCTATCTCTTTCCGTTTTTTCGAGATAGGAATGCTAACTGCGCCAGTTCTCCACCAGATGACGGAGTAAGCTGTTTCATTCAGTAGCGCATGGCTACTTTACTATACATAGACCCAACTTTTATGATCATAGCTCTTGCCGTTCCTAAATTATTAGGGTGACAACGGATTTTAGCTGGCACACTGAATAAATAAATATGAAAAAATGTGATAAAAATCCTTAATCTGAAATTATGAAGATATAGGCTATAACTACTCTTTTTTATATTTAATATTTATTGTTGCTGGTAAGTGCCTGCGTGTGGGAGGGAACTGCAGAGATTTTATGGTTAAATACCTAATTATATGAATGAAAGTTTTCTGCTTATTTCAGAGTTGAGTAGTAGAGGTCTGCACGGGCCGGGCCCGACTCAGAGAAAAAAAAATTCGGTCCGGCCCGGTAAAAGTTAAAAGTTCGGCCCGAGCCCGGCCCGGACTGCAGAAAAAATTTATTGGCCCGGCCCGGTATAAAAGTTAAAAATTCGGCCCGGGCCCGGCCCGGCCCGTAAAAAAAGTTAAAATCTCGGCCCGAGCCCGGCCCGGCCCGGCCCGAGTGAATTTCTACAAAACATTGATTTTCACGTCGATTTGGTTAAAAGTTTGTCTCGTACGAGGAGTTCAAGCCAAAAATATTTATCTTAACTTTTCTTTTCATGTTTATAATCTTTATTTTTATAGAAGTGCCGCAGGATGCGATATTTATTTTTTTAATGAATCTCTCTTTCTTGTATGTAAATGTTTCAGTTATCATTAATATTGTTAATCCATATTCCATGTATTGAAGTGTTAAATATCTGAAAAATGCTATACAGTAAAATCTAAGACTGAATTGCATAGAAAAGAAAAAAATGCGTTATAGACAAGTTCCCGTCTTAGCAAGTGTAAATGTATTATATATTATTTTCTTACGTAGTAGTATATTAATTTTGCATGGATCAACACGTTTTTCAGTTTAAAACAAGATTCCGTCATAGACAGGTTCTTTTTCGCACGTTTTACTATATTTTAATTTAACTATATTTTAATAAGTGTAGAAATCTACTACTCTTTAAAAAGAATGAAATTGAATGTTTAATTGTAGAATAATGGCGATTTAAAAATGTATGCATTTTTTAACAAAAAATGTGTGCGAAGCCTAATTTAACTGACATTTGAACAGACCAGGCCACGCCGAGACAATGATTTTCATACGGGCTGGGTGAAAACTAGGAATGACAATTTTGGGCCATGAAGATTAGGAATGAAACCAGTAACCAGGTGTGTGCAGAAAAAAAAGTTAGGCCCGACCCGGCCCGGCCCGAACCTTCAGGAAAAAGGTAAGGCTCGAGCCCGGCCCGGCCCGAGACTTCAGAAAGAAGTAAGGCCCGGGCCCGACCCTAGTGCCGTGAATGAAAATAGGCCCGAGCCCGGCCCGTGCAGATCTCTATGAGTAGGCACCAGGATTACCATATCTTGTTACGAACTTTGCATAATCACATAAAAAATAAACTATTGATATTAATTGTTTAATTTGAATAAATTTCAGATTGTATATATAAAAGTCTAATACGGATAAATTATTTTAAACACTACGCCCGCTGAAAGATTCGTTTTCTTTTTTCTTTTTCTTTTTCTTTTCTTTTCTTTTTTTTCTTTTCTTTTCTTTTTTTTCTTTTTTTTTCTTTTTTGTTTTGTTTTGTTTTGTTTTGTTTTGTTTTGTACCTCTGCGATTAATTAAAATAAATATTCAATCATACATTTCAAACTACGCTATTGATAAATCATTTAAAATATTTAAAAAAAAATACGTGATAAAACATGAATACACTAAATTATCAAATAGCTATAAAGCTCCTTGAATCTTTAAAAAATATATTACGATAACTAAACAAATGGCGGAGACAATTTTTATTAACATTTCTAAACATTGCATAATTGAATGGCTATTCCACATCCTCATATTAACATTTCCTGTGTATCCAAACATATACTGTGTCGCCGAAATACGTCTAAATTCTCTTGGCACTTGGTTATCATTAAAGTAGTCTGTGAAGCTAGCTTTATAGAAGTTAGACTGGTATTATTTTGCACAGCTTTGAAAGTAAATGACTCATTATATAAGTTTGAATTCTAGTGTGTTTTGACACTAATTAAATATACTAATAAGTTTATAGCTATAATCGTAGTAATTACGTATATAATTTAAAGTTTTTGAATCAATGAGGATGTTAAAATGTCTGCCTACTAAAACTGTGTATTACCTGATAAATGAAATTTTTCTAAGTTTAATAAGGTTTTATAAGGTTGATATATTATATATATTTTTTGCACATATGGATTGACCTCAAATTAGTGTTTTATATTGTATTTTTAATTTCTATATTCAAACATTTAACTTCGTACGCTAAAAAAACTGCTTTTCTTTAGGACAATTTTATTACAAGTGGACAATTGAAAATTTAGAAGGGTAGCTGAGGTATAGATTTTTTCTCACTGGTTTCATGGAAAAAAAATAATAAAACAAATGATACTTCTTTCTGCATGAAATTACTATATTTATTATTATATAAATTTTAAGTCTGAAACACAATACTAAATTACAATAATATCCCTTAAAACTGAGTGTGATTGTCTATTTATTTAAATTTTGGATGTTTTTGGAAATTCTATTATAATTCAGTTAAAGGAACACTGTAAATAAATAAAAAAGTATATTTTATATGATAGCCGCTTACCTACTGTTTTATAAAATAGTTAATTTGTATTGGATTTTTTAACTATTTTAACAAAAAAAAAATTCATTGGTAAATAATTTATACAAGGAGTATTTTTTTTCCAATTGAGTGAAAATGTGTCAACTCCAGCAAGGGATTCGAACCAGGATAATACGGTTTTAGATTGGTTTTCCTATTGAGAAATCTCGACTACATCCCAACGAATGTAGTTTATTGAAGATCCTTTATCTGTGGATTATTATGAAGATGTGTTTCAAATAAAAGGATAAATGCCAATACAACATGGTTGTATGAGCGGGTTGTGTTCACTGGCATGTCCTCCAGATATCACAATTGGCAGAGCATCGGCAGTAAAAGCAAATAATTCTGGGTTCGAATTCCAGCCTTGAAGTTTGTTCACTCAGTTAGGAAAATTAATTCTCTTATAATTTTATATTGGTTCACTAAACCATTTATATATAAGAGAATAAAGTTTTAGTGTGTATGTTCAGGAGAAAACCCGTGATGCCTATATTCCGTGCGAGTTTGGATGTGTAACTCACGTACTGTCCCCAGTACTGTCCTGTGACTTGAAATGCAAACAAGTATTAGTGTTAGTATGCAAGTGTATTAGCTTTAATCAGTTTTTAATTTGATTTCAGTATGTTTGATAAAACAAGTTGAAAATTGTTTGTCAAACGTGGCAAATGAGGTGCGTTCGTACTATAACAACTTTTATAAATATTTTTTGCACCGCATATTGTAATGAATGTATATTTCAGTGAACTTCATAAGTTCATATCAATTTCATTCTGTTCGAAAGGCTCTCACATCATTAAAATGCACTTGAAATCATTTTTTCCCATTGGCCTTATTATAACGGAAAACTTTTGATTATCTCTGTAATTAAACTATACATCTGATTTAAAAAAAAATGAAATGATTCGACAAAACTTTGCAACAATTATACATGTGAAATTTCAGACCATTCGGAAGGCTGTAACATCATTAAAATGCACTTACAACAATTTTTTTCGCATTGGCCGTAATGTAACGGAAAAATTCTGACTGTCCTTTTAATTAAACTATGCATCCGATTTACATAAAATTTGAAATGGCTCAACAAAATTTTGTAACAATTATATATTTAAAATTTCAGACCATTCGGTTTTGCAGTTTTTGCTCTGTTATATGCGGATAGACGGACAGGCAGACAGACTGAACGACGACTGTAGGTGCTACGTACTGCGCATTCGCTTTGCTAACAATTACCTCTATGTTTTAATATTTTAAAAGTTCAAGACGAATGAATCGTTTGTTTACTTTCATGGAGGGAGAGATTGAGCCCCCAATCTTATTTCAACTGCAGTTATCTCACAATATGTACATAATTGAAAGTAAGTACTCGCTCAAATGTTAATTTATTTTAAATAATCTTTCTAAAATTGTAACACTTATGAAGTTTTATTCGAAAAAACAATTTTAAATAAAAATGGCTGAAAGAAATATGAAAAAGCGAAGTGTTTATTGGGATCCGGATGAGTTCACTCCGGAAGTGTTATACGCTTAGCGCTATTATATATATTATATAATAAATATAACATATGTATCTGATATTTGTCACACTATAACTCTCGTATTTATGAACCGATTTGGATGTAAGTTGGTGTGTACATAGTACATACCAATATCTCGACCGAGTTCGTTGGCCAGCATCATCCGCCATCTTGTTTCAAAATGGCGGCCATTTAAATTAAAAAAAAAATAAGAATTTAAAATAAGGTACAAAAAATTAGAAATTGAAAAAAAAAATTCTTATTTGTTTTACCTTGATACAATGATTCCGGAGAATTTTTTGTTTCGACTATATCTTAAGAAATGGCTGAGTCACTTTGAATTTCTAGTGTGGCTGACATTTTGAAAAGACCTGATATGGGGCATTCTCACAATCTTTTGACTTTCGGGAAAAAAAAATCTGGTGAAATTAAACTTATTAAAATAACATTTTAAACTGATTGACGAATGCCTTAATGATTCAAAATAAAGAAAAAATGGTCAGCAGCGAAAATGTTTTTATTTAACTGAGCTTTAAGTTAAACTTATGAGTTTAATTTTCCTTACTATTTTACCACTGTAACTTTCTATTTTCTTCTAAATTTTTACTTATAATGAATTTGCATAGTTCCCACAGGGCATTCAAATAAGAAATTATAACAATGTAGTATTTTTAGTATAAAATTTTGGCATAACATTGTATTAAAGTGGTGTTAAAGAATGGACGGAAGGGAAAAGAAGGGGGGATGGTATAGGAAAAAAGGGACGGTAATGAAAAAATAAACGGGATGGTAAGGAAAATCAGCACTCTTTTTAGGCAAATCATGTTAAGACTAAGTGATAGTCTCAATGTTCATAAATTTTTAGAAAGAGCCATTTACATTGGATTAAATTTAAAAAAAATTAATTTACCTCGGAAAGTGCAGGAATAAACCTTGGGGACGGTAAGACTACCAATAAAACCACGATGCTTGAAATTGATATTTAAATGCTGATTTAAATTCTGCAGTAAATTTCCTGTCAAAGAATGTTAGACATTTTTCTCTAGCATAATTCTGTATGAGAAAGAACGTGAAAAAAATTCTGTGGCTGCATCTGAAGTGATTTTCTGTATAAGTTTAGCAAGAGGGATGGTAAGGAATCTAAAACCAGTGATAGAGTTCGAAAAATAATATCAACCATAAAAATATGTGCAGGTTAATATTTTGCTACATATTTATATAAAACAATTGTCCCGGTTTCAGAAAAAAATTACATCGAATTACATTTATTGAAACAATTTTATACAGACAGGGACTGTTAAAAACCAAGACCAAACTTTAAAATCAGTATCAGGGACAAGGGACGGTACTGGAACTTTCCTGGTATTTGTACCCCGAACATCGTCGAAAACTTATTTATCTCGTTAATATTGTTATGCAATCACGGGATAGTATGTTCCGCAGTATATGAAATAAAAAAAGCACAAGAATATATAATAAATAAAAATTATTATTCAGGGACTTGAAAGTCAAAATGCCCCATATTTATCACGCGATAACACACGTATTTATGAACCGAATTTGATGTAACTTGGTGTGTACATACTACATACCAATGTCTCGACCGAGTTCGTTGGTCAAGTTCATCCGGCATCTTATTTCAAAATGGCATCCATTGAATTTTTTTTTTAATTTTAAAATTTACAATGAGATACAAAAAAAATATACAAATTAAAAAAGATTTTTTCTTATGTGTTTGACCTTGATATAAAGATTCCGGTCTAATTTTTGTTTTGTCTATATAGTCCAGGCATTAGGTGCTCAAAAAGGACAAATAGGGGAAAGTTTTGGTGTAGTTTTGATATTTGGTGCCTTTATGTTTTGTGGGTCGCTGAACACGAATCTGAAGTTTGCCAACAAAATTTATCCCGGGAAACACGTTTTTTTGGCAAAAAACGAGAAAAAAACGGGATTTTCTTTGTTTTTTTCCAAATAACTCCAAAATTATACATTTTACGTAAAAATCCCCGATGCGCAAATTAAAGAGGATACAATTTCCTACATTTTAGGTATTAAAAGTTTTTTTCTCTGGTGAATGGTTTAGCCGTGACAACGCCACAAAAATGGGAGTGAAAATCAAAAAATTCAGAGAAAACGGGAATTATGCCGCTGTACGTAGATTTAACATGAAAACTGACCATTTTACACAAACATTGACTACAAATTATACTAAAGATTATATGAATGACTACATTTTACAAGGAAGTTGCTGATAATAAACAAGACGACTCATTATGAATCATTCTTTAATTATAAATAAACATGTACATTAGAAAGTACATTTATTTAAAAAACAAAAAAATATTATTTCCGCTCTCTTTTACTTGAGGGTCCCTGCTTTTCACCGACATCTACAGCATAGAAAATAGACGTATGGAATTAGTGGGTGTTTTTATTACTACCAACAGTATAAAATAAATGTTTTTTTAATAAAAAATATTTGATACCTTCTGGCATGACTTTTTCCTGACATTTTAGTTCAAGTACCATTTTTTTTAAATCAAAGACAGCAGAATTTAAGTTAGTCACATAAATAAACTTTTGCACCATTATGCAACGGCAACAAGATTTAAAATGTAACGAAAATGTGAATTTGGTTGAAAATATTTTGTTTATTGAGGAAAATTACAATGAAGAGCACATGAAGTTTTGCAAGAGCGAAATGTTTAAATTTATGACCAAATTTGGACAAAAATTGCCAGTTGTATGTAGATATATCGGGACAAAATCATTTAAAATATATTACTTGGCTACAAATTCTGAGTGGTTACAAAATTGATCCAGACAAATTCTCCAAATTCAGATTTGATACAATGCAAAACATAATGTAGGCATTTTCTCATGAGAAATTAATCATGATATCTTATGATTCCCTATCTTTACATAAGGTTCCTGTTAGGTTTCCGGTAAGGTTTGTGCAGAAATAAATATCAATATGCAACAGAATATGCAACACAGCAATTTTCATTAATGCTATCCAATGTTTGACCCGTACCTTAAATTTTAGAAAAAGAAATTTTAGAATTTGTTATACTAATACAAAAATAGTTTTATCACTTTAGCTTTCATACCGTTAAGAAAATATAATTAAAATTATCAAGAAAAACCAAAAATCATGCATCAATCAGATTATGGAACATTTCTGAACGCATTCGGGCTACGATAATAAAACTTCATAGTTTAATAACGTGAAAAACGATGTCTAAGCAATAATTTGTAAAACATATAACACGTTTGAAAACACAATTTCAACCAAAATCTAAAAAATAGCTGAAAAGTTTGTACATCTCTATATATGAACTACAGATTTATCATATAATTCACAATATGCTAAAATTTAGAACTGTTAGTGAACGCATAGCACAGTTGAAAATTCCTCGTTAGCAATTTCCGGCAATAAGCGGGTATATAGATGTCTTGTGCAGCCCTATATATGATTTATAGAATTTATACACGCTAAATAGTATGCAATTTTAAAAAGTGTTCCACAACTGAAAACGCACTTCAATCAATTATTGTTCATACAGAGAAAAATATAACTGATTTATTTTGTGTGCCCCTGTATATGAAAGATCAATGGCACATCATATTCAATAGTAAGCATCGTATAGAGCACATTGGAGATATATATCAATTTAAATACTTTTGAAAAGGTGTAACATGAACAAAACACACCACAAACAATTTTTCTCCATAGACCGTAATGCAGCATAATTCTTTTTAGTGTCCCTGTATATGATCGATAAATACTACCCATACCATATTCTATAAGAAATCATCTTGTAGTGCACTTCATAGATATGTATATAAATTTGAAAGTGTATGAAATTATGAAACATTATTAAAAACCACCATAAACGATTTTTCCCCATAGGCCGTAATATAATGAAATACTTTTGAATGTCCCTGTAACGAGATTATGACTGCTACACGCAACATTTTACAATACCTAACATTCAATAGTGAATATCAATAACATTTTTCAATTTCATGGCGATGCGACTATATTGACGACAACAATAATTTTGGCCAACTAGAATCGGTAAATCACCCACCGTGCGCTGCCGTAATTCCCGTTTTTTCAGAATTTTTTTATTTTCACATCCATTTTTGCGGCGTTGTCACGGCTAAACCATTGATCAGAGAAAAAAACTTTTAATACGTAAAATGTAGGAAATTTTATCCTCTTTAATTTATGTATTGAGGACTTTTGCGTAAAATCAATAATTTTGAAGTTATTTTGAAAAAACAAAGAAAATCCCGTTTCTTTTCCAGTTTTTTGCCAAAAAAACATGTTTCCCGGATAAATTTTGTTGGCAAACTTCAGATTCGTGTTCAGCGACCCAAAAAACATAAAGTCACCAAATATCAAAACTACACCAAAACTTTCCCCTATTTTCTACCAAATGACTGGACTAATATATTAAAAAATGACTGAGTTATAGCACTTTGAATTTCTAGTGTGGCTGACATTTTGAAGCGATCTGATATTTGTCACGCGATAACTCGCGTATTTATTAACCGATTTGGTTGTGACAAGACATGTGCATAGTACATACCAATGCCTAGACCGAGTTCGTTGACCAACTTCATCCGCCGTCTTATTTCAAAATGTCGACCATTGAATTTTTTTTTTAATTAACTTTAAAATGAGGTACAAAAAAATTAGAAATTGAAAAAGATTTTTTCTTATGTGCTTGACCTTGATACAAAGAATTTGGAGCATCTTTTGTTTCGAAAATATCTTAAAAATGGCTGAGTTATAGCCCAATGAATTTCTAGCATGGCTGATATTTTTAAACGATCTAATTTTTGTCAGGCAATAACACGCGTGTTTATAAACCGATTTGGATGTGACATGGCATGTGCATAGTATATAGCAATGTTTTGACCAAGTTTGTTGGCCAGTTACATCCGCCATCTTGTTTCAAAATGGCTGCCATTAAATAAAAGAAAATTAATTTAAAAACGAGGTACAAAAAAATTACAAATTGAAAAGGTATCTTTCTTTAGTGTTTGATCTTGATTCAGGAGTATTTTTGGTTTTGTCTTTATCTTAAAGAATGGCTGAGATATAGCGGTTTGAATTTCTAATGTGGGTGACATTTTGAAAAATCTGATTTTTTGCCTGCGACAGCACTGGTATATATCAACAGATTCCGATGTGAGTGAACATGTGCACAGGAATTACTAAGATATCGACAAAGTTCATTGGTTAGCTTCGCCCATCATGTTGTTGTAAAATGACGGGCACTTCAGCATATCACCGAATTTAGCGACCAAATATAAATACTTTAAATAAAACTAGCTTGGATAAAACTGACAAACTTCGCAAATTCTCATTCATATTCAGTATTGAATTAGTATTGAATCTTGTATAATCGAGTTCGACTAATTTGAGCTTCGTGTGTTTGAATAATGTAAGCTGGCTTTTTGAAAATAAGGAATATGAAAGCTACCTCTTCCTTCCGGCACTGGCCGTAAGGGCTTTTTAAAACACATACACACTTTAAAACCACATTAAGGGGGTCCGCGACACAAAAATCTTTAAATTTAAAAAAAAAAACTTTTATTGCATTAATTTTTTTCTGCTTAAATTGATGTTTAAATTTTGTGTCTATCTTAATTAGAAGAGGAAATATTAATTTTTGCGTTTTTGTTCGTTTGCAAAATCTAGCTTTTAAGCAATGGTTGTCATGGAAACACCTTCTTGTGAAATTGCGTTTTTCTTCATGATGGGTTTTTCCGCCATTTCTTGTATTTAAATCGTTATAAGTCAAGAACCCTTAAAAATAAATGATTGAAAATTGGATCGTGTCTTTTTCAATTGTTTTACTTTCATTCTGATTCAGCAAATTTGGAAAAAAATATACACTTTTGAAAAAAGGATTTTTAATTTTTTAAAAGTTAGATCATTTTTTTTAAATTTTTATTTTACATATTTTTTACTTATTTTAAATTGATATTTTTTTAATTGTTCAATTAATATTAAAACTTAATTATTTCTGTTTATTTTAATGAATAAAAAAAATTGAAATTCTACATATATAGTTTCGAGTTATAACGATTTTAAATTACCCCACTTTTTAAAGAATTTTTAAATAAAGAAAATGAGAAGTTTTATCATGGGATTTTGTTTACAAATTATATGGCTAACCACCACAAAAAATTTCAAAATTTTAACTCAATAGATAAAAATTATTTTACCATGTGTCCCGGATCCCCTTAAAGAGTCTCTTAAAGAGTGGCCACAATTAAACAGCGACAAGAGAATGAATGATTTAATATTATAAAAATATGTATAAATATTACATACAACAACAGTTAAAATTTTAAATCAGATATAACACATTTTATTGTGACCTGAAACCTTAGCATGATCTCATTTGGTCAAGTACGTTATATTAAAATGCGTTATGCTAATACTTGCATTTCCTAACAATTACTTCAAAATAAAAACCATTTCATGAAGTAAAATAGTAGTGAAATAAGTGATATAAAAACATGCTCTATCACAGTTTATATTTCGAAAATATTTTAATTATAAATGTTAAACACTGAAGTAAAGGTAAATATCTGATACTTTGTAACTGTGCCAACTATCTGAAAGAAATTGTAAACTAGCAGAATAACAGCATAAATCTTAATCACAGCTTAATTAGATTATGTACAATAAATATTACCTCGAATTTAACTATTATGTAATTGTAATGGGATTTTGCATGACACGTTCAATTAAACTGGTATTGATTTTACAATTTCCAATAATTAAATGCTAGAACATATGTACTAATTCGATGTATTTAGACTAAGTTACATACAATTTGCATGATATATTGATTCCTCTACTACTATTACTATCTACCTATAAGAACCATAATGAACTAGAATAGCCCCAAGTTCCTGAAATGTTAAATAAATTTAAATCAACTACAAACAAAATATAAGATATATATATTTTTAAATAATAGTGCATCAACAAATAAACAATAAAAATGTTGGCATATCTTTATGTTTCATTAATTATATTATTTAATATATTGAGGTATATTTAGTTTGTAATGTTTAAGAGTGAATTGCAATTGTTTAAACGCTATGTTTATTTTTATATAGGAAATATTATAGGGATATTGTTCCATTAGTGTTTAATGTTTGGAACTGTTTTATTTGCAATTGTAAAACGCTGATATAAAGGTAAATATTTGATACTATGCCATTTTTCAAATTCTTTGAAGGATGTACAAAGGGAGATCGTAAAACTTAAAATTATTTTAATTAGTTTACGTAAAAGACATTTTACACCAAATTAAGCACGTTATTTAAATAGAACTTTTCATGCAATATACCGTTAAATATGTCTTGGTTTTTTTTTTTTTTATTCGAAATAACTAAAAGCTGGAACATATGTATCTAAACTAAGTAACAGGATATTTGTTTTCTATATTAGCTAGTATTACCAGCTATGCAAATGAACCGGACCGAATTAAAACAGAATTTTGCCAAAACATTCTCCAACGCTGACTATTTTCATATCAAAATCAAATTATATATTTTTAACTAATAGTGTTCAACAAATTCAGAAAAATATAATGATTACCTAATTTCGGGAGAATAAAACACAGACCAAAGTTATTGAGACACCGAAATTAAATAAAACTTACTTCTGTGTGATAAGGGTTAATTAATATTTTCAAAGAAATAAAACTCAGATTCAAAACAAATATACTTTATTCACGAATTATGTGCTAAACATCACGGTATGTTCTGTGTTTTCATTAATTTTATTATTTTAGTAATACTTCTAGTTGTTTCAGATCTAAAAATTATCTAAATATATTTCATGAAATGTAATGATAAGTTTATTGAATAAAAACCATTAAATATTGCAAGTATACTGTTACAATATTGTTTAACATTTAAAAATATTTTAGTTATAGGGGAAGGTCGGGAAGCTCCTGACACATAATCTAAACTCATGAAATTTTGGAAATGAACAAAATTAAACTTTTATTTTGAAAGTAGAAATTAAGTACCACATATCCCTTATAATTCTAGTCAAGTAACAATTAAATTGTTTCTTTATCTTACCTAAAATCAAGTCTTACGATAAGTCTGTAATTTTTGACAAAACTTTTTTTGGCAGGTAACCTCGTACATAACAGTGAACAAGCCGCTCTTTGGCTTTACACACGTCGCAATAGTGGTAAGGGTGCGAAAGATTGATGGTTACGCATGGTGCATCTGCCGAGTCTTTACATTTATTTCATTGTATCCAGTCTTCTTCAAGAGTTTCGCCACAAAAGATTGATTTTGCTTCGTGGTCCTCTGCCAAATTCTGAACGTTCTTCTATATTTTCATTTTTTCTTGATTGTCGTTGCTAAACTAACAAGATATTCTCTCGAATGCAATAACTACGAATGCGAAGACAATGAATAACCTGAATTATAAACTACAGCAATCATTGTACAGGATAATTAATAAATGATGGTGAAGTACTTACATTTAATGTACAATAACTGCATTCAAAAAGTAAACGGCGCACACAAAAATCTTGGCATAGGTAAATAAACGTTCGTCACTATTTTCGCTCTGCATTTGCATCTATACTGATTCACATACGTATATAGTAAGTAAGTAAGCACCCACCCTGGGAACCCGCTTTTGGCTTATGGTTAGGTGTAACCCCCAAGACCAGGGCAGGGAAAAGTTTTACTACCTGCGGAACTCCTTCAATTTTTTTTTTTTTTTTTTTTTTTTTTTTTTTTTTTTTTTTTTTTTTTTACAGTTTAGGAGAAATAACAATGTTAGATATATGACAATTATTTACATTGTGTGCGAAAAATATTTACAGATGAGAGAATAAATGGAACTGGTGATTTTGAAAAGAATAATTAAAGGATATGTGATTACGGGATATAACACAATAAAGCACAATGCAGAAATATACAGTCCTCCCCACTCGAGTACCAAGGTAATAGATAAACAAAGTTAAAAATTAATCCAAGTAAAGTAAATAAAGTAATAATAAATCTTAATAAGAGATAGCGAAATTTAACGACTAGAGTGGGGAGGACCGTGATAAATAAACATTTCAAAAGTTTACCATGATAGATCTTACTAACCAGGTACACTAGATCCACAATGCACTTCAATTATGCATTTCGATGGTAGAACTCTATTATGTGCAAAAGAGATTACAGGACTAATTTCGAGCCGCCCGTGATGGCCCCACTGCTCATAACTGGAGGCCAGCACAGTCGTAGCTAAAATTTCTATTACAAACACATATAAGTTATAATATTAATAATTATATTGCCACTTAAAAATTATTTTAAAAGTACTTTAAGATAATTTATGAATATGATAGGTAAATTATATGAATTTTGAGTAGTAGTGGAAGTAAAATAATTTGCAGCAAAACACATTTATACACTTGAAAATAATTCACTTATAGTCTTAAACACAGTAAATTCAGTAAGTTTCAATTTGATAAGATAATGCTTTCAAAGATATAATGCAGAGCTATAAAGTAAATTAATATAAATTTTAAGTAAAAAGGATGAATATCGCTATATACACACTAAACATATATTTGTACTTGAAAATGAGTAAGTTCACTAAAGTTCAAAGTTTACGTTTGATAAGTGTCTATTTACATAAATGGGGGTTTTGAAGTTAACCCGCAACTTTTGTGGAGTTCTTTAGAGTTCTTTAATATTTAACATTTTGTCCATAAAGTGGTCCTATATGACGTTCCTTCTATCTGCCAAGTATGACTGATAAACCGGACACATAGTTGAATCCGCTGAATGTTTCCTATAGTTAGGTAAGTGGTAACAATTTGTGCATCTGTATTGCGATGGAACGCCCGCAAACGGGAACTCCGAAGTGCAGTGACCTCTCGAGCATTTGGCGCAATTTGGCTGTCTTCTGCAGTAAGATGTTTGGTGTCCATATAGCTGGCAATTACCGCATCTAATGATTGGGCGAAAAGAACGAATGGAGCATATATTGAGACCCACCTGTATAAATGTTTTATCCAGAAGTTCCTGTGATGCTTTTGTTTCTAATTGCAATATAATGTGATATAGAGTTGAGTTATCCTTCTTTCAAATTTTCAATATGGTGATGTTTTTATCCGACAAATTTTCTTCAAGGTATGGTATTATTTCATTTTTAGGTACTGAGGATGGAATACCAGTTATTATTATTCTTTTATAATTAGTCAGTTTATATGTTATTTCTGTGAGCTTTGTAATATCAGGAATGTTTTCTATTATTTTTAACAGATGTTCTGTATTGTCATCCGTATTGGATTGTATAATAATTGTATATGGATTTCTGGAATTTCTGCAGTAAATTGCTGGGACATCTTTCTCTTTATTAAAGTTTTCATTAAGTAGTGCTTTTAGTTTTGGTATCTTTATATGTTTTGCAATAGTTCTAATTATTATTGCAGAGTTAGACTTCGCTGAGGCAGGGAGGTCGCCTGTCCGTGTTTCACTACCGCACTTTTCTCCTTGAGGGCCCCTACTTGAGTATTCCAGGTTTCGTGTCACCAACTCCTCAATTTTTTGGTAGTCTGTTTGATAGTTGAATAAACCCTCCTTCATCATTATCTTCTATGCTGACATTATCGTTGTTTACCATTATTGTTTGAGTTGTTACTGTTTATGATTTGACTTCTGTTTGTATAATTTTTTCTTTAGTATGTGGTTTTAATTGCTTCTGTTGTCTTTTTAATTTATTAATTTCTTCTTTGAGGCTTTCATTAATTTGTTCTTTACTTTGTTCCTCCTTGACCAAAGAGTCTTTTATACGTATAAACGGGGAACTGCGGTTAATTTAAGGTGCGCGTTGTTTATCTATGTGTGCGTGATTGTTCAAATCTAATAGTGTGCCGACGCTAACCGCCGGCCGGGGCTACACGATCTTCCCCTTATTTTAAAACACTAAAAACAATGTTTTAATTCAGCACAGCTATGCAAAATCTCTTGAAAAAAGCAAAAAGAACAGCATAAAAGGGAAAATTAACGTAATGCATTGAAAATTAACTTAATACAAATGCGTTTTCATGGGGTAGTAATATGACCAGGTTAAATGACAAGAAATTGTGGTGATTTGGACCAACATAGCTACCGGGTGTCCGAAAACAACTGATGGTTTTTAAAATTCCATAACTTGCAAACGGTGACAGATATTAAAAAAAATTCTTGCAGGATTATTATGTAAGATGTCTGGAGTTTTTATGCTGGGATTATGAGTTTTAGTTACAATTAGCATCGATAAATGGCGCTGCAAGCAATAACCGGTAAATACAGGCTCCGGCCTCTCTCTTCTTCCATGCGAAAAAAGGAGATTAAAATGTATTGAATGAATCCCGAAGTGCCAAAAACCGGTTCTGTACTGAGCGCTTATTGCTCTCAGCGCCATCTGTTGTTTAAAATTCGAACTAAAATCAAGAATCACTATACAAAAACTCCTGACATCATGCATAACCCTCCTGCAAAAAAATTGTTTAATATCTGTCACCGTTTGGAAGTTATTGAATTTTAAAATCCATCAGTCTTTTTGGGACACCCGGTAAGAACGTGCGAATAGGACACAAATCAATATTCATATCGGCCAAGAAACTGATTTGGAAAATTAATTAACTGTCATTTTGGAAGATTAATTATCTATTCGAAATAAAATCTCCTCAACAGCATCATTAAATTAACCAACCAAGCGCGTTTAAAGAAATTACCTTCGTTCTGCGAAAGGGCTCCCCAGTCGCCTGGAAAATTGGAGACAAACGCATCCTGGACGTGATGTTTGAACAAGAAAGATTAAGCACAATGATATTGGCAGTGGGGGCCGTAATCAAAGACATGTTCAGCTGTTTTGCTCTCTTTAACTCTCAAACCTGTTATCTTCAGACGTACCTTATCATTTGCAGTTGTTGGGAAATGAAAACAATAAGCTGCTGACACTAATTTCAAACTTTTGACTAAAAGGTATGCTTATGCTTTTGTAGTATATAGTTGTGTGCTCGTCATGACTGTAAAAAAAGTTCGTCCTTTCCCGCAAAAAAAAATTTCATTTATTTCTTAAAGAAGACCTCAAAGCATTTTTGAAGCTCTACAGAAACGTTAATGAACTAGGGACTGATTGGGTGAGATCAAAACATTTTTTTACCTTTTATGTTTTACCTTTTATGGATTTCAAAATTTCTTTTCAATGTAATGATTTGTTTTTTTTTCGGTATAATCATTTAATATTATAAAAATAATTTTATAATACTTCTGGAAATTTTAATATTTCCTATTTATAACTTTACTAAACCATAACTCTGTTAGAAATGAATATATATGATGTTTTACAATTATGAAAATTATCTCACGGATTGTGTAAACGAACAGTTTAAAATTAAAAATAAACTTAGTTATTTTGTGTAAAATGATTATAAATCCTATTAAGGTAGGATGTACCTTTAATGCGATTTCGTATCGCACATTCTATTAAAACTGTAATGGTATTGTGATTTCAAATAATTAAATGTTAGAGCATATGTATTGTACCGATGTATCTAGACTAAGTAATTAACAATTTGTTTGGCAAATTGGTTCACGAGCAGTATTACTGCCTATATCTATCAAATGCATGAAGTTGAATCTATTATTCTCAATAAGTTGTGAAATGCTAAATAATTTTTACACCAAAAAATAAATTACTAATTATTTTAATTTTTAATAGTACAAGAACAAACAATAAACATAATGATATATTTAATGTTTCATTAATTTCAATATTTAAGGTCTATAGCTCTAATAAATCTGAGAATTTTAATAGTTCATTATATATTTTTTAATGAAATGAGTTATATCTCTTTAAATGAAATGATTTGTTTATTCAATAAAATAATCAATGAATATTATAAAGACACGGTCCCAATGCAGTTTAACTTTTGAATACATTTTACTTATAACTCGAAAATCGAGAAGTAAAATAATACATATTTGATACATCACAACTATTAAACTCTCTGAAGAATGTTGAAACAGAACAGCATAAAACTTAAAGTTAAATTAATTAATTAGAGTAAATTTAAAAGTAATATAGCTGTAAAAAAAATTAATAGGATTTTGCGTAACACTTTCTATTAAACCTCTATATTTTGTAATTTCAAGTAATTAAATGCTAGGGAGAATACGTATTGAATCAATGTATCAAGATCAAGCACCATACAATTTATTTGGTATTTTGATAACTGATATTGTGTGATTAATTATTATGTGAATGTATCACTAATTACCTAATTGAATTGAAACTTACTAGAGTGGCGAATATAAGCTTTAGATGACTGAAAAGCAAAATCCTAATTTTGTTATTTGTATAATATTGTAGAGAAGATCTATAGTAATGAAATAAACTTTTTCTTTGACAGTCTTTGAGTGTGTCAATGAACGAATGTTATGGAAATATATTTCATTCTCATATAGGGATATAGGAAGACTACAGAATATTGGTTACACGTGACGCCTATTTTTAAATTTTTTATTAGAAGGTTTGGTAAGTTTTTATTCAATGGAAAAATTCGTGTAATTTGCCGAATTTCGAAATTCACTGACAGTTATCGGCAGATCATAAAAGAACTCCGAATTCAACATTTTGGCCCAATATAGTACAATCATCCTCATATCGGGATATATGAAGACCACCGAAGGTTTATTACAAGTGAGGCCTATTTTAAGATTTTTTTATTAGAAGGTTTAAAAACTTTTTATTCAACGGAAAAATTCGTGTAATTTGCCGATTTTTGAAATTCACTAACAGTTATCGGCGGCTTTTAAAAGAACACCGCATTCAACATTTTGGCCCAATATAGCACAATTTGTCTTCCTTTCAAAAAAGTTTATTCGGAGTTTCGAAAGAGAATCTGAATTTTGATGAAAGTCCTGAATCCACAGATAATGTGTACTTTTCATCAGGCGATATCTTACAGATACCTTATTCTTGAAACCTTGTAATTTGTATCCCCCATTATTTACCTAACATTACACTTTCTTTTATTTTATTTTGTAACCCGATTTAAAAAATGATGCAGTGATGGTTTTCGTAACAAATTCTTTAAAAATTCCGGGTGAGCCAAAAGTCCGTTACAACTTTAAAAACTCATAAAAAGGGAAGAAATAGTGATAACGCGATTGTGTGTTTGTATTGTGTGGAGAAACATTCCGCAATCAATAAAAGTCCTTCCGGCCAGTGCCGGGAGGAAGAGGTAGCTTTCATAATCCTTATTTTAAAAAAGCCAACTTATATCATGCAAACACACGAAACTCAATTTAGTGGAAACCGGATATAGGAGATTCAATACTAATTTTTATCAATATAATGAATGAGAATTTCGCGAAATTAGTCAGCTTTGTCCAAGCTGCTTTTCTTTAAAGTAACTTATATTTGGCTGCCAAATTCGGCAATTTCTTAAAGTACCTGTCATTTTAAAACAACATGGTGGATGAGGCTAACCAGTGAACTTGGTCGAGACCTTAGTAATTGCTGTGCACATGTTCACTCACATCGGAATCGGTTAATATATAGGAGTGCTGTCGCATGCAAAATATCAGATTTTTCAAAATGTCACACACAATAGAAATTGAAACTGTTATATCTGAGCCATTTTTTAAGGTAAAGACAAACAAAAAATGCTCCTGAATCCTTATATCAAGATCAAATACTTAAGAAAGAAACCTTTTCAATTTCTAATTTTTTTGCACCTCACTTTAAATATATATATATATTTTTTAATTTAATGGCCGCCATTTTGAAGCAAGATGGCTGATGAATCTGGCCAGCGAACTTGGTCGAGGTGTTGATGTATACTATCCACATGCCTTCTTATATCGAAATAGGCGAATACGTGTATTATCGCGGGACAAATACAAGATCGTTTCAAAATGTTAGCCATGCTAGAAATTCAAAGTGCTATAAATCAACCATTTTTTAAGATATCAACAAAAGAACAAATTTTCAGAAACAAAAACTGCTCCGGAATCTTTGTATCAAGGCCAAACACATAAAAAAAATCTTTTTCATTTTCCAATTTTTTAATACCTCATTTTGAATTTTAAATTTAATTTTTTTTAAATGGCAACCCTTTTGAAACAAGATGGCGAATGAAGCTGGCCAACGAACTCGGTCGAGACATTGGTATGTACTATGTACAGACCAAGTTACATCCAAATAGGTTCATAAATACGCCTGTTATCGCGTGACAAAAATCAGGTCGTTTTAAAATGTCAGCCACAAGAGAAATTCAAAATGCTATTACTCAGCCATTTTTTTTTTTAGATATAGACGAAAGAAAAACTGTTCCGGAATCTTTGTATTAAGGTCAAACACATACAAAAAAAATCTTTTTCATTTTCCAATTTTTTGGTATCTCATTTAAATTTTTTTATTTTTTAATTTTTTTAAATGGCCGCCATTTTGAAACAAGATGGCGGATGAAGCTGGCCAACGAACTCGGTCGAGATATTTGTATGTACTATGTACACACCAAGGTACATCCATGTCGGTCCATAAATACGCCTGTTATTACATGAGAAAAATCAGGACGTTTCAAAATGTCAGCCACGCTAGAAATTCAAAATGCTATAACTCAGTCATTTCTTAAGATATAGACGAAACAAAAACTGCTCTCGAATCTTTTTATCAAGGTCAAACACATAAGAAGAAAATATTTTTTCAATTTTCAATTTTTGGTACCACATTTCAAATTTAAATTTTTCTTAAAAATTTAAATGGCCGCCATTTTTAAACAAGATGGCGAGTGAATCTGGCCAACGAACCCGGTCGAGACATTGGTATGTACTATGTATAAACGAAGTTACATCCAAATCGGTTCATAAATACGCCTTTTATCGCATGACAAAATTCAGGACGCTTCAAAATGTCAGCCACGCTAGAAATTCAAAATGCTATAACTCAGCCATTTTTTAAGATATAGACGAAACAAAAACTGCTCCGAAATCTTTGTATAAAGGTCAAATACATAAGAAAAAAATATTTTTCCATTTTCAATTTTTTGGTACCACATTTCAAATTTTAAATTTAAAAAAAAAATTTAAATGGCCGCCATTTTGAAACAAAATGGCGGATGAAGCTGGCCAACGAACTCGGTCGAGAGATTGGTATGTACTATGTACACACCGAATTACATCCAAATCGGTTCATAAATACGCCTTTTATCGCGTGACAAAATTCAGGACGTTTCAAAATGTCAGCCACGCTAGAAATTCAAAATGCTATAACTCAGCCATTTTTTAAGATATAGACGAAACAAAAACTGCTCCGGAATCTTTGTATAAAGGTCAAATACATAAGAAAAAAATATTTTTCCATTTATAATTTTTTGGTACCACATTTCAAGTTTTAAATTTTTTTAAAAATTTTAAATGGCCGCCATTTTGAAACAAAACGGCGGATGAAGCTGGCCAACGAACTCGGTCGAGACATTGGTATGTACTATGTACACACCGAATTACATCGAAATCGGTTCATAATTACGGGAGTTACAGTGTGACATAGGTCAGATATATATATATATATATATATAGATATATATATATATATATATATATATATATATCAATTTTGAACGGAGGGTGGTTTCGGGGTCTGGGGGTCATGATCGATGAAAATATACCAAAATTTTTTGAAATCGCTTTCCTCCGAACGGCTGCAATAGGTAGCTTTTTTGTAAAGAAAGCTACCTAAAAGAATACATAGATTATTTCAAATAATAATTATTTTTAAACTGAATATCAAAAGGAAAATTTCTCTGTGACGTGAACGAAAAAAATCCGACAGAAATTTTCTCTTTGTTCGTTTCCGATATTATTAAATGCACTGCTCAAAACAATTAGGGGAGCACGTGGTTTTAAGGAAATTACGCAAATATTTACACCGATAAGTAATGTAAAATAAAACATCCATAATTTAAAGTGTTGTAGAAAACAGATAAAGAAAACTTCACATGTAAATTAAAGCTTATAACGTCAAAAATTAGAAAAAAGGAGATAAGTGCAGAATTCGGGATTTTGCAAAAACGTCTGTTTCACTGCCTCAGTTGTAAAATTCAATTGCTAAGCTTGTGTTTGAAGAAAATGTGGCTTGAAAATGTCACAACAACATGATTTACCGCAATACATGGCTTGGCGTGTTATCGGGACAGATGAATTTGGGGAAACACAACGAAGTGTAGTGGATGTTGTTGGAGTCGCAGGAAGTGTCCATGAAAGGCTGTGGAATCGATTCCATTACACATGAAATAGTAGTCATCGACAAGTGCAAGGTCAAAAATGTGCTAACACAGAAGCGGATCACCGATATATCCTGTTAACAGCTCGTCGAGACGGAACGGGCAATGCTACTCGGCTGCAAACACAGTTGTTCTTGGCCACGGGACGAAGAGTTTCCAGCCAAACAGTGAAAAATAGGCTTCATCAGGGTGGTCTCTATGCACGTAAGCAAATGGTCTGTATTCCGTTGACCTCAAACCACTGTGTGGCCCAAAGAAGTTGGGGAACTGAACATCGAGTTTAGAGGCAACGTTGTTGGAGTCAAGTTCTGTTTACAGACGAGTGCCGATTCAGTCTGGATGTGACATATGATGTGTTTTTGGCATGGAGAGAAATAGGCACTCAAAATAATCACATTCGTTCGTGAAAGATCACGTTACAGGCCAGGTGGGTTGGCACTTTGACGATCCGAAGTTATACAGAAGAGATATTGAGACCTCATGTCGTATTTTATGTCTCAGAAATTAGTGATTTCTTTTTTTCCATGCATGTAATGCCAGACTTCATGCAGTTCGTCTTGTGGAAAACATGTTTGAAGCTAAAACAATACAGCGTATGGAATGACCAGCATGCTCGCCTGACCTAAATGCAATCGAGCATGTTTGGGACATACTCAGAAGACGCATCGTTGCGAGACCGAGGCCTGCTTTTACTGTTTGGGACATGGAGATTGCAATTCTTGAGCAGTGGAACAGTATTCCCCAAAGTTTTATCGATAACCTCATCGCATCTATGGAAAACAGGTGTGCATCACTCTTAGCTGTTCGAGGAGACCACACGCCATATTAAAAATCTTGCATCATTTCTAAACAATACTTTTTTTATCATTTACATGAAACCAAATTATTAACCTAAACCATCTTTTCACGTTCTTTTCACCTTTTCAAAAAAATAAAACTTCCCTTACAATTTTTTTGCGTCTTTTTCTCTGTATTGCGCATTGATACACGTGTACTATCCATTTTATGCCCATACATAGCTGTCTTGCACTATTCTTTTCTCTTTTTTGCTTGCTCCCCTAATTTTTTTGAGTAGTGTATTTTACCAAAGCTTTTTGCCATAAAAACGAGGGCAGTATTCCGTATTAAGTTAGAGGTAAATAATTTTGTCTGTTACATATCATTAGCCTTTTTTAATTTTCCTTTGTCACTCGGTTTAAAAATGATAAAGTGATGGTTTTCATAGTACATTCTTTAAAAATACCCTGTGAGCCTAAAGTTCGTTACAACTTTAAAAACTCATAAAAAGGGAAGAAATTGTGATAAAGGAGTGCGGTTTGAGAGAAAAGGCTCACAAGGTAGTCGGATTTTTTTTTAGCAAAAAAAAAAAAAAAGTTAAAAAATCATACGTAGAGGGAGCTGATGACCCGAAATACAATGAACAGGACAGCAATAATGTGTAAAATATTCTCTAGAGGTCATGATGAACATTTGTTTTTGGAAGAACAAATGAAAGGAGCGTGTTGTTGTCCTATTCATTGCGTTTCGGATCCTCGGTGCCGTTTAGTGGAGACTAGATAGAATTGACCCACCCATCAGTTTTCATATTTAAAAGAATTTCAGAGTTTTATCAATAGGTGTCAACCAAAGCTACTGGAATGCTCTAAAAACCGTCATTGTTTCATACATTCAATAGAAATAGGTGTGGAAATAATCAATTGTGAGTTGTTTTAAACCTAAGGGTTATGTTTTTTAGAAATACTTTGTAAGCTTTTTACACATAAAATATATCATAGAAATTTAATTAAGTAGGTTTTAAGTAATGCAGAAATATCGAGCTTTCATTCCAAGGATAAAGATAGCACAGTAAATTAGGCTTAACATAACAATGTGTTATTCTCTAAAAAAGGACTATGTTGGGAGGCTTGACTTAGTCAATGTGAAGGAGGGTTGTCCAGATGCTCAAGGCTCCCTTAATTAAGTGATTTTGGAAATCTTTTTTATTATACACTGTGCATAATGAAAGGTTAATGGTCATATATAAAAAAGAATGTAAATTTATTCTGCAAAACCACAGTAAAATTTTGTGATGGAAAAGAAAATGTTCCAAAATGACAAAAGACAGATGCAAAAAATTGCTATAGTATCCGCTACAAGAAAAAATTTAATGAAATATAAATGGGAAAGTTGATAGGAACTTTTTCTATTTAAATATTACTTACAATAGGTAAATAGAAACAGTAGAAAAGAATAGAAAGGGCTAGAAATAGTATGAAAGCAACAGTCTTTACCCTTTCAGAGGCAGTAGTATGTTTATCAAACCACATAATTTGAATTCTGAAACGGCACAATTGCATCAAATTTTTCCATTCAATATGTATGTGAAACATAGCCTTTTTTTTAATTAAAATATGTTAATGATAAGTTATGTGCTCATGCGGCTGAAAAAGAATATAGCATTGATCGAAAAATACAGGAAGGTGTGTAGACAAATTTGAACAGGTTGAATACAATGAGGTGAAGCCAAACTATGTGACAATTAGAGATGTCAGGTCGAGTGTCACAAAAAGTAGGACAAGCGCAAAGAAAGAAGCATGACAGTGGCTCCTCTTACGGACATAATAATACATGAAACACTATGATAATGGACTCTGTCTCTAACGGAACAACCTCTTAAATGTTAAAATTTCATTTTCATTGCTACACAATTATACCGGTACAGACAAAATCCTGTTTAAAACAAATTTTTTCTCCTCTGACTTGCGATTGTGCCTAAACAGGTTTATTTAAGCATTATATTTTCAAAAATATTTTTCTATCATAATTAAAGCATGTAGCATAAAGTTATTTTGCTTTTTTTTTTAACTGATTTTATTTTTCCTCACAAACATTTCAATATAAAACAAAGTGTGTCAAGCCACCCATATAGTGGGTCAACCCTCCCATATGTGGGGAGCCTTGACCCATTATTTTTTCATGATTAAAATCAATCATTTTTCAAATTTCTTATATAGTATTACACGTGAGTAGCAATTTTATTTTGATAACTGACTGTATAATGAATAAATGATATATAAAACTTTATTCTAAGTTCAATATTTAAAAAATAAAAAAAAATATTTTGCAAAAAGTGAGTCAACCCTCCCTAGTCTCTCCTGCATGTGATTTTTTAACTTTTTTTTTCTTGTTGCTAAATCAATATCCGACTACCTTGTGAGCCCTTTCTTGCAAATTGCACTACTTTATCATAGTTTCTTCCTTTTTTATGATTTTTTAAAGTTGTAATGAACTTTTGGCTCACCCGCTATATAACTTGCCTTTTGCTGTTGTTGAAAGCGGCACTAAAGCTGGATGATTTTTCGACATTAGACTTGTCCTGAAATTGAGCTTATTTTGTCTCGGCAGAGTCTGAATTGGTCGGGAACTGCCTTATGCTTTTTATACTATGTTAGTTAATTTATTCATTGTATTTTCAATCTTTCATATTCTTTTATTCATAAATCTCGAGCGGGGTAAGCATTCTTTCTTTCTTCGGTGAAGAAAATTTCGTTCACAAATAGAATTTCATTCAGAAAGGAGTTTCAATAAAGAACAGATAAAAAATATTTAACAACCAGAATATGATGAATTATTCATTTGAAGTATAACAACAGGTAGTCTTTTCACATTCTAATAGCCTAAACCCTAACAAAGTCATGTTTGCTTGTCATCGGTTTATAAATTCAGTAAATCTACACAATATGATATTTCATACGGTCTGTTTCCTGGTGAGATTTTTGTTACGAAGCCTAGAGAAAGTTATAATATTTTACCAGATTTTTATTTTTATTTATATTCACAGGTAAAATCTCACATAATAAATCAAGTGGCAATAGCAAATATAGTCACTGCACTGTAAAAAGAAGGAATATGCGCCAAATATACGGCTTATGTAAAAGTTACTAAAGCCAGTTTTGTTTGAGCTTAGACTAAAGAACTTCTCTGAGGAATATATGATCAATACGCTTCAAATTCTACAGCTTCTAACTGTTAAATTTTTTGTCACCGCTATTTCCGTATGGCGTATTTAAAATAAAAGATTGGTTCCGGAATTCGAGGTCACTTCAACTATGTATTTGTACGAACGTGTTACAAAATTTGTGCATATGAATTGTTGCAATCAACTCATCGTATTATTTGTTCGAGTAAGTAATAAATATTTTTAAAATGATAATAGTTGCACGCATCTGTTGTTATATGTCTAACCAATTTTTAAGTAATTATCAAACCAAATCCTACGAATATGCACAGAATTTTTATTTGCTCTATGTACAATTTGATTCACAACTAAAATTTAAACACATAACTAACCCATGTAATCGAAAGTTTAAAATTTTAAGTTTTAAGTCATTTAAGTAAGCTGTAATGGATAATCTTCCAGCACTTATCGTGTATCAATCGCTTAAATCATAACAGTAAAGTTTAAACGTCGATTGCTGAACATAGTACAAATTGTATCAAATTCTATTACAGCCCAATTAACCCTCCCTAGCATTGTATATACAGGGTGTGTCATAAGTTGGTGGAAACTTTAAAAAAAATTATAATAAAAGAAGTATTCCCTTCTCCCCCCAAAAAGTTCGGTTTGGGCGAATATGATTAGAGAGATATTGGATTTTTCCCTATGTATACAGATGTGCAATGTGACGTCACGAACATGTTTCTGCTGCTGCTGTGGGAGTAGAAGAGCTATCGGAAACGTTATCAATGCATTTTCTATTTGTATGTCCAAGAGTTCTTTCAACGTTTTACGATAAATGTCACGTGATCTGAACTGCTTTATTAAAAAGTGATTCCAAAAGTAACTGAAATAAGGCGCCACTGCATCCACCAAGCTTTTGCATTCCTCTCATATGAATGTTCGGTGTGGTTTCACAACGTCTTTCATTATAGGAGTTTTCTTTTTTGAAGAGTCTTGTCCTGAATCCGGATAGAAAACCTGTAAAGTCACTGCAGAACGGTATGTTATGCTTTTGAGTGACCACTTTGAGTCTGCATTTCCGGAAAGGCATGGTTTACCTACAATTAACTTCATCCAGGATGGTGTCCTGCCCCAATTTGCACGTGAAGTCAAGCCGTTCCTGTTGGACAATGTCACTGATGATCGAGCGATATGTCAAGGTGGGGTTACTTAAAGTCTAGTGTTTACCGGGTGTCCGCAGCCACTTTTGTAGAACTGAAAAATTCCATTCAACGGACCGTCGCCGGTAGCATTGATGCTGACATGTTACACTCAGCTGCAATAGGTGTATTGACGCGCATCACTTGCCTAATACCAGGTGGTGGTGGTCATGTTGAACATATTTTACTTTAAAATAAATGCGCAATGTCATGTTATTGTGATTTGTTTCATTGTCTGTTTGTGTTTGCCTGATTTAAGTAAAAAATCTCAGTATGACGTGTGAGCGCCCTCTTTCGTTCACTTGTGGAATCATTTTTTATAATAAGTAGAAAGAAAATGCAATGTCCCTCTAATCATGTTCGCGCAAACCGAAATTTTTTCCGAGCATTACTTCTTTTATTATGGATTTTTTTTTAAGTATGCACGAACATATGAAGCACTCTGTACATAAAAAGTGATATACATTTACATTATGATGTAAATATGCGTGACATCATATATGGTAAATTTTAGACTACAACTATTTTACTTATTTATGAGTTAAGTTTTGAGTCACATGAGTCAGCTGAAGAAGTGTGGTACTAAATTTCGCTACTCTTATCTTGAGACAATCTCATAAATC
This sequence comes from Maratus speciosus, assembly GCA_963932465.1. Taxonomy (NCBI): domain Eukaryota; kingdom Metazoa; phylum Arthropoda; class Arachnida; order Araneae; family Salticidae; genus Maratus; species Maratus speciosus. Next base: position 379,061,385 of record OZ010786.1, read on the forward strand.
ATATTTATTATCAGTGAAGATGAATCATCGACTGCGTAATACAATACAAATATGTGCAAATCATATTATATTATATTTTTATAATTACTTACCATTACACAGACTGTTTGTTAAATACAATGTTTAAGAATGCGTATTTATTTTAATCTAATTAATTTACCAAATCTAAAACTTTCGAAAAATAATTTTAATTAAAAGCAAAATTTAAAACATTTATTTTAACATTACATTAAATCTACGATAATATTTCATGAAAAGCTTTTAATTTTAATGACGTAGGGAGAGATAAATATTTTAAATACTTCTTACTAGAACTCAATTACTTAAAGGATTGAATAAAAATTAATACAAATGCAAATAAAATGAATGAAAAATGAAATTCTGTTTTAAATTACTTAATAATGAAAAGAATTTTCTTAATTAAGTTCAATTTAATTAAAATGAAAATTTTGAGAAAACGAAAAAAAAGATAAATGAAAAACATTTGAAATTTGCAAATTTAAGTGATTAACTGGACAAAAGATTTATAGTTATTTTAATAAATATATTATATAGGCTATAAATTAAAACCTTTTCATCGCACACTGGAAACATTTAATTAAGTATAGTAATGATTTAAATTTTTCTACTTATCTTATTCTACCTTATAAAAAATGAAATTATGCATTTTATATGATTTTATTCAGGTAAATATATTTTATATTATAATAATCTGATAATGTAACCGATAATTTAAGTAAAATAGTAAATAATTTAAAGTATTTGACAAGGTGAAATAATACAAACCTTTGATTTATTTAATCTATAATAAACAACATTTAATTATGTATATGAAATATAAAAAATTTCTATTTCTGTTATTTCAGTTTATAAAAAATTAAATTATACATTTTATATAATTTTATTCAAGCAAAGTGATTTTATATTATAATAATATGGAGCTATAATAATTAATTTTAGTAAAATATTAAATATTTTAAAAGTTTTTTGCTAAGTAAAAAAAAATACAAACCTTTGATTTGTTGAATCTATAACAAAAAAGGAAAATAAATTGTTAGTATTAAGAACTTCATTCATTATTCCTAAATTCCTTAAGCAAAGAAAGTATTCGATTTCCCCCCCTAAAAAAGTTTCTACGGAAGGGTAAATACAAGTTTACTCTTGACTATAAGAAGTATTCTTCTAACGTACCTACAGGGCTCTTTATAAGTTGTCTGCTTTCACCGAAAAGTTAAATATTTTTCTTTCTACGTAAGCAATTATATTTATATTAACTATTCACGTTCTCTACTCAATTACGTATAGCATAACAATCGGAAATTTTGAGCTTAATAAATTAATCAAAATATATATAAAACATTTTTATTATAGTATGATACTTTTTTTTTATTTTGTTGTCATTTGTTGTTACCTTATTTTTTTAATATACTTTTACAATTACCTATCTATCTATGTATCTGCATATCTATCTATATCTATATATGTGGTATAATGACAATGGATGTTGGCGAAAATCACATTTACCTGGATTTCCAAATTATTTCGCAAAGGTTTTGGTTGGTGGGACATGCGAAGAAGAACATAGATGAAAAACAAATAATGGAGAAACAGTCGACTGAGCTAACTTGAAAATTTTATTAACATGTTCAAGAATAGTTTTTTGTGGAGAAATTCTCTTTTCACCCAATGATAAAAATATGATTCACCCGCAGGTGGTAATTTAAAATTGTGAAGAAAAAAGGAACTTCACGTCAACTTTCGAAGTCTTATAAAACATTCCATCTCGACTCCGACCTCCCACACTTATTCTCTCTTATATTCTCACTTATTCTCTCTCACACTTATTACACTACATCTTTTTACACACTTCAACACAGCGTGTCTGGCTGTGCGTCTGTATTTTAACTACATCGGCTCAACGTTACAATACAGGTCAGCTGATTCCACTTTTCCAATCATATAGCTTTTAAGAGAGATTTATTACTATTTCCGGTGGCATAATATCGAAGTAAATAAACTTCCTCGAGCGAAAGCATTGTTCTAGAATCTTCTCTAGCCTCAAATCAGATGCACAAGGCGTAAACACAAATCATTCCCTGCCATCGAGGTTGCAGCTAAAATGAGATTCTTCCCGTCAGACAATAATTTTAACAGAAACGAAACATGAATTTATTGCCGGGGAATAGGTTTTAAAGCATTGAAATATTATAGTAGACACGTTGATTTTTTAATAAAAGAATGATTTTAAGTAAATAGGTTTTTTAGATGAGATAAATTATGAATTATGATATTTTAGCAATTAAATAAAGAATTTAGAGGGGTTTGATATACTGGGAAATAATAGCGAATTTTAATAGGGATTTAAATAATAAAAGGGTTTTATAAAAGGAATAGAAGTAGTCAGCGCCATTTTTAAGATGTACGCAATTTGGAATAATGTTATTTAATGGATTAAGATCTTATACCTTTACATATGGAGATTATTAGATTAGTTTAAGAAGAGGGTTTAAATTTAATAAGCCGGAATAACATATGGAATATTATTAAAAGGGAAATTTATAGTAATATACTTGACAAATTCTTCTGGAATTTCAGGATTAAAAAGAACAGGTATGACCTCATAATCAGCAGTGTCGATTTGATAAGGGGGGCGCGGAATTAGGGGACCAACCAAAAATCAAAGAAAAAATAATAATACTTGGGATCACCCTGTAAAATAAAATGAACGAAATGATCAATCGCTACCGAATATAAATAAACAGACATTGTGCAATATGTGTATTCTTTTTTGTAAGAATGGCACGTATATTGATAGAGATATAACGATTTATTTAGAAAAATTAAAAAAAAACTCTTGCATATTTTTTGCTTATAACATGCAGGGTTTTCAACCAAATTTAACGCTGGTGTCAGAAAAATTGACAAAATGTAGTAGAAATAATATAGTGCAATTGGAATATAAATACAGCCAAACCCCGATATACCTCCATTATCCGTTCGAGAAATTTTTGGCGCTATAAAGTGTTTGGCGGTATATCAAATTATAATACAATAGAAATTAATTTTGATACTATTATACTAATATTATTATTATTATAAAAATAAATATCATAATGCCTTTTTATTAAATTATCCAATAGTATATATAATTAATATAATATAATTAATATACATAATATAATTAATACTGCATGACTCAAAATTAAGCAATTAATGTAAGAAAATAACATGTTCTCACTTCTTTATATAATCAATTTTAGCTGAAGTAAACAATTATGCATATAACAGACACACACATACATTAAATCTCACACTGAATTTATTTTACTTTAATTATCTTTTAGACGGAAATATTTTAAAATGCTAGTTTGAGTTTTCTTTTCCATATTGATTTTTTCAGTATCTCTTTCTAAAACTAAAAGATTGATCATCATTTTTAACACTTTCCAACAAAGTTGAAAAGTGTTTATGACTTCGGTTTGTCTGACCGTCTGTCCGCGCTCTAACTCCCATAAATATACTCGGATTGGCCTGAAATTTTTGGATATTATTGACGCTTACCGTAGCACGTTCCCTTTTTTAAATGAAGTTTCTATGTTTAGTTCATTTACAGGGACAGTCAAAAGTATTCCGTTACATTACGGGCAATGGGAAAAAATCGTTTGAAATGATATTTAATGATACTACATGCTTTCAAAGATTATAAAATTGATATGCATTTATGAAGTGCACTAAAATATGCATTCTGTGGAGTATGCGGTGCAAAAAATATTATTCATTTACAGGATCATAGAAAGGAATTCCGTTATTTAATGATATAGGAGGTCAAGGGAATTGTTTGCGGCGTATTTTAATCATGTTAAATTATTTCATGTATAATTAAATTGATATACGTCGCTGAGGTTTACTGTAACTTATTTCATGTATAATAGGAAGTGCATAGCATTTACAGGGGCACACAAAATATTTCAGATACTATATTGTATACGAAGTACTGTACAGTTGCAATGACTACTGGAAATGCATTTTTAATTATATTATGCGCTTTTAGGCTTCACTATATTTATCAATAGTATATGGTGCGCATAAATGCTATAATTCATATACAGGACTACACAAAAGAATTCGTAGTGGTTACTGGGTATAAGTGCAAATTGCTTAAAGGTGGTTTTTAAATGAGTTATGCATTTTTACGCTGAACTGCATTTAGCTTACTAATAGACAAAATGATATACAGGGTCACGCAAAGAATTGTTTACATGGCCATCTATGGATGATAATATCTGGAAATGTGATTTTAGTAGTTTTAAGACTCTTTTAGTTTGAATTAAATTTTAGTTACGTAGTGGCGTGTAATAAAGCTTCTAGGTAAACTACAGGTCTGTACAAAAGTAGTCAAGTATGTTTCCATCTATTAGTATAACTTTCTGAAAGAGAAATTTCATCAAATTTTTTTTATGCTAAATTAAATTTTCCCATCATATAGCATATATATCAACCTGCAGATCAAATACAGGGCTGTTAAAAAAATTGGAATACATATTTGGCTATGGACGGAGACTGATGAAATCAGTTTTTCAACTGTTTTATGCGTTTTCTAAAATGTTTTATTAGTTATCTTATATACCTTATTTTCCTAAATAACAAAGCTTTGTTAAAGCATTCAGGAAGTGTTGAAAAGTGCTTCATAACTTATGCTTAACGCATGATTCTTCTTTCTTGTTTTTTTATCAGTTGCATGTTTTTATAAAATAATTCTTATTTTCCCATTGCAATTTTTAACTTCATCAGATGTAATTTGCGGCGTTTCAACTTCTTCATATTCGCTGTCAGATGAATTTGAATTTTGATTTTGATTGGCAACCATTTTTTTGATTGCCAAATCTTCAAACGTTGAAACACTTTTGTCTATATTAATGTAGTTCTTATTTGCCGATAGAGGATGCTCAAAATATGTTAATTTGTGTATTTAGTCTTGTAGTTCTCGAAGTGCTGTACTGTTTTGTTTTTTAGTAGATCCTTCAGATTTAATCAATACAGTATGTTTCCAGCTGTTAACAATAGTTTCTGATGAAATTTCATTCCATGATTTTTTTGTCATGCGAATAGCATCATGTAAAAGGATTGGAGAAAAATCATCTTTACTGATTTTTTCAATGATATGGTGGACGTGATACTTTCGATAATGAGCTTTGAATGAGGTTATTATACTCGTATCCAAAGGTTGTAAAAATCCAGTACAGTCAAGAGGTAAAACTTTAGTGAGGATATTGCTCGTTGGATATGCTATGAGACAAGGAGCATTATCCAAAATCATTAAATTATGGCGTTTGCTTCTTTTTATTTTTAAGGTGAAACTCACTAAAGGTTTTTGTAATTATTCTGTAGTCATCCAAGCTTTCTTGTTATTCTCATAATCTACATAAAGAGCAGGGTTAAATTTTTTAAAACATCTGGGGATAGCCGATTTTCCAGTCACTGTCATAGTTATTTTATCATATCCATCACTATTCGCACAGAACACAAGAGACACACGATCTTTTTTTTTTTTTTTTTTTTTTTTTTTTTTTTTTGCATCTTTTAGCAGGCCCCCTCGAAATTGCATTATCTGGCAGCAAATGGTAAAAAACCCCACTTTCATCTATATTGTAAACGTCCTCTGTTTTATACTCTAAAAACAGCGCACTCAGTTTTTTACGACCATTTAACACAATATATTCATCGATACCTACAGTCTCATTCGTATGTACTGACAGAGTTCTCGTCAATTTTTTAATCTATTCAAACAGCCACTACTGTATTCGAAATCTGAGATATTCATTTGCTGGCCAAGAACTTTTGCCTGCTCTCTGATGATGACTACGTTTATAGTAGCATTTCTAGAACTTATTTGTTGTATCCCTGTGCAAAGGGTCTAAGTCTTTGCGTTTCGCTGTTTTCAGTATTTTTGCATTTGACTGCAGATCGTTGGTGTTAATCCATTTTTCTGTATTCATCAAAATGTCTCCAATGCAGTGCCTGCTAACATTGCATGCCTTTTTTTTTTCTAGAAATCAACATTAACTGCAGGCAGTCTTTCATCTATTCTTTTTGTTAGGACTACCGACCACTGGACGGAGAAGTTCTCTTCTGCATTTTTCTGACCCGAGAGAGGAGAGACCCTTTCGGCCAATGGCGTGCCTTGTCGGAATCAGAACTTTCACTTGTTCGGCAGTTCAGCGCATGGTATTTTTCTTCTCCCAATGACGGGCAGGAGCATTTTGGCAGGTGTTGAGAACAATACGAATTCCTTGCTTTTTAATAAAGTTTGAATTGAACTTAAAAACATCTAGACGCAGATAAAGTAAGTGCCCATTTAAATTCTAACAAAAATTTAAAAAAAAGAAATATATTCTAAGAAAATACTCAGTTCCCAAGTTTTTTTTTTTTTTTGGGGGTATATCGAGTTGGCGCTTTAACGGATGCATTACAATGAAATTCTTATTTGACAGATTTGTTCATAGGCACAATTGGCGGTTAATCGGAATTGGCGTTATTTCGAGATGGCACTAAATCGGTGTTTGACGTATATTAAATATTTTAGAAAATATGAGCAGTTCTATGAAATAATTTTTATCTGCGCATACGCGAACGATAACAAGGATCATTTTACATAATTTAATAGTCAACTCTATGGAGCAACTTATTAAAAAAATCTAGTCAAATATCGTAAAAATTCAGAAATATATCGGCGTTAGAGTGAGCAAATTTTTAGTTGTTCTCTAAAAGTGGCTAAATGATAAGGGATTTTACAAAAATTGTCATTTTTTATTAACTGACTTTCAGAAAAAAAATTAGTATTTAGCGACTATGAATATCACGAATATGAGTGCTATGCTTACACAAATGCATACAAACATTGAACAGGACCCAATTAGTCATTTACCACAGTGACAAACCATTTCCAGCCTTTCCTGTTACATAGGTGATCGCAAATATCATTTTATTATTAAATTTATTATTAGCCCCCTAATTGTACCCCCGACTAAATCTTCACCGATAAATATAAAATCAAACATGTTCTTTTCATCCCAGAAGTTCAAGAACAATTCGCCAATAATTGTTGTAGATATTCGACAAAACGTGTGCAATCGAAAGCATCCAGTCCCTGTACCTTAACTTTTGGGGGCCAGTGTAGATACATATGTATATGAGGAGCAGACAAATAAAAATGGATCACTATTATTAACTATCAGGGTGCGATGTTAGTAAAACCTGAATTTCATTGCTGAACTGACATATGAATCAGACTCGCGAAAGCACATTTACAACGTGCGCTCACACTTGACTCATTAATTATTTATGCTGGATGCGAGGTTAGAGATACACGTGTTTATTAAAAAAAATGTAATGAAGGGAAGTTAAGAACATCGCGATTTTTGATTGCAGAAAGTGTAGGAGGGCGAAATATCCATTCCCACATTCCTGCTGTTTAAGGTCAAAACATTATGTCATGCTTTCGTGTATTGAAATTGCACAAGAGATATGGCAAGGTGCGTGTATCTCTCAAAAGACGATGGTCGACCAGGACAGACTAATCGCCTCCATACTTCTGTTGTTACTGCTGAGTTGGTAGCTGACCAGTTTTCATTTGACTGCTACGTGAGTTTCAAAACTCCACGCCTTATCCAGATAATCAAATTTTGGGATATCGCTAAAACACCCAGCCTACTTCCAATAGTTTTCAATGTAAGCCAAGATTTTACACTGCTTGAAATACAGCATAAAACTAGTTTTATTACAGATTATAGTGTTTTTTCGGTACAAGTTCACAAGTAGAATATATTGAAAGAGAAAACTCGATATTTTAAATTTTGGATAAGAAGAGTTGAAAGACTCATGTCCACATATATATACAACAGTTCTCTGAATTTTAGCAGCAATCTTGGTAAATTATAGAATACCTCCACAAACAATACCCCTTCTTACTCAAAGAAATTAGTACTGAAGGGACTGAATTATTTAAAAATAACTGTGGTCGATACAATGTAAAAGCGAGAAATATTTCTTGATGACTTTTTAAGAGCAATCTTTGTGAGTTTTAGAATACCTCTACAAACAATACCCCTTCCTACTCAATGAAATTAGTACTGAAGGGACTGAATAATTTAAAAATGACTGTGGTCAGTACATTGTAAAAGCGAAAAATAGTTCTTGAACTAGCAAGAAAGTTTACGAAAATTCAATTGAAAGAATTTCTACTATTCCAGTTTAGCCATGAATCGAAAAAGACTTTGTTATCTCTAGACATCCAGAAAAGATTTTCGAAATGTAAAGACACATTTCTGCAGCAGAAACCCCTTTTGCTGCTCTTGATTTTCGTAAGCATATTCGAGTAACATTTACATTTTATTAATTTTATAATAGAATAAATAGAAATTTTACACGAAATTCTAGAAATGGATACGATATTAAATAAAAAAAAAAATGGTATTTTGCTCTTTAAATAATATTTTTGCTTTACAATATTTCTGGAGTAAGATATATTATACATGTTTTATGTATTTATTCATAAAGGTATATGTATAACTTGATTTAACTTTAAAGTGATTGAGTTAAACATGTGCACTGTGCGACCCAATGTTTGCTGAATAGCACGCGAATTCCACTGTGATAGCGCATTAGCAGTTTATTTTTTCTTGACACAATAAACTAAAAATATCGGCTAAACAGCTCTTTTTTGAAAAATATAATATTCACCTAAAATTTTCTGTCATTAAATAGAGCGAAGAATTAAAAATTAGCGGTATCCGAAACTGTTAAGAAGTGGACTGTTAAGAAGTTGAAGAAGTCACAAATCCATTAGCTTCAGAAATTACCGAGACAGTGAAAAGTCAGTCGCACAGAAGATATTTAAAACGCTGTGACTTCAAGAAAAAGGCCCAAAAATCAAATATGATAATTTTTGCACCTAAATTTTTATATTAATTTTCAGATTCTAGCTGATTATATATTGTATGTAACTACCTGAAAAATTCTGATAGAACTTAATTATTTCCTCAAAATAAGAGAGGAGAACAGATGAAAGTGCTTTTATAGTACATTCTCCATAATACTTCTTATTTCACTTAATTTTTGGTTTTTAATAGTAATGATTTCTTTCTTTTGTAATGTATTGGCGATTCAACGATCCATAATGTAATCCCATCAAATATCCATAATGTAAAGCCAGGAGAGATCACGGATAAAGAGATTGGACGGGAAGGAGTAGAGTGCGCGCGCAGCGACTCCAGGTAGTTGCACAGCCGCATTAGTGCAGTGTCTACATAAATGTTCACATTGATTATTCCAAGCGTCTTGGATAAAGCATTGCTATTTTGTTTTGTTTTTCCAAAGTAAGTGCACGAATTTCCATAACTGTTTTTCAGAATTTTTATAGAATGTCAGTAGTGCAAAATACTTTAAACTTAAAAGATTTCTTATAAGCTACGAGCCTAGACTATGGATGTGAACACCAATAATCTATTTTCGAAGCGGATATTTTTAAATAAGAAGACGCGCAATCTCTCCTACCAAAATAGGATATTTTACGCATCTGCTACTTAGGAGAGATAGCGCATTTCCCCATCAATTTCAGTGCTAGAAGAGATTACGCAGCTTATTGGTAAATTTGCATGAATTGCAGATTACGCGGTTAACATATGAATGAAACAATTTTTAAATAATTTTTGAAAAACACATAATTATCGACACTAAATTTGACAGCAAATTAATTTGCAAAAAAATACTTTTGCAGATAAAAAATTTGTTAATGAATTAATAATACAGTTGTTATTAAATTAATTTTATGTAATTATTTTTTTAATAAATTCATTAAATATTTATATACATATTTTTTTTTTATTTATTAACAAATAATTTTCCAATAAATGAATTTTGTTAACTGAAATAAATTTTCTAATAACTCCTACAATGTTTTGAAAAAGCTTCTACCCATTCCAAGTAATTTAATGACATCGTAATCAAAAAGAAACAAAGTGCAACTAATGTTACTGATCCACAAAATATACATGAAAAAACACTTAAGGCTGTTCTCAACTGCTCTGCTCAACAAGCGCAAAACGTAAATAAAATTGGAAATTCCTGACTATAGAAGAGATTTGGAATCGAACTGCGTTTAACAGTTTCTGATAAATAAATTACCTATTGAGTTATAAGCGATTTATATCACGTGACGTAGACGTTTTTCGTCCGTTATTGAGTGGTTATTCTTCTTTCGCACGGAAATTCTGCTCAAAACGCCGACTATGACATTTTTTTCTGAAAGATCTATTGAGCTTGCAAGAAAACGGAAAAAACAAATCGATTACATAGTTTCTGAACAGGGGATGACAGGGATGACCGCCCCGGGAACCCAGCTTTCGCTTTAGAGTATAAGTGCAATCCCGGGGGGAGAATAGTTTCTGAACAACAGTACCTTCTAGTTTCATGCATATCCGAGAAAAAATAAATTAAAACTTGTGTGAAAAAGTTGCCTTTTTGGATTTGAGAACAGCCTTAAGAAGGATGCCGCTACAAAAAAAAAAAAAAAAAAAAAAAAACTAAAGATAAGATACTTCCAGAAAAATTGGGGTAAAAAAACTTGCGGAAACAAAACGAAGGTCAATGAGTATGAGTGCATTGAATGTCTGGAACTGTACCAGGAGACCACTTCGATCAGAGACTGGATTCAATGTATTGCTTGTGGCAGGTGATTGTACGAAAGCTGCACGATTTATAACAATAATTGCATCGATTGTGGATGACGACAACTTCGGTTAGCAAACAAAATACATTGAAACTATGGAATTGAAAATGAAGTAATTTTCAAGTTAAACGTGTTATCAAGTAGATTAATGTTATTTTGTAATCAAAGTGGGGCTTGTTTTTCTGATATTTTAATCTTCTTCTTCAATTACAATTCTTTAACTGTTGTTAACCCATTAAACGCCAACGCTCCCGTTGCGGGAACAACAATTTGTTATTTTTCCCCTCAACATATTTTTGAATTATTTAAAAACTACATTTTGTGAAGAAAAGTAAATAGTATGGCGTGTAGTATACATATTTTTTCAGAATGATATATATATATTTACTATTTTTTTCAGATTTTTAAAAAAAGAGAATTTTTGGTTTTTAGACTTCCTCAAGTAAAATTAGTAAAAAGAAAAAAGTAAATTCTTTAGTTTTTACAAGTGCAGTGAATATTTAAAGCCAACAGATCATCTAATAATAAATTCCTAATACGAAGTAAATATATTCATTTAAAGCAATATTAGAAAGGTTTCTTTCGTATGTTCCCACATCGGGAGCGTTGGCGGCTTGTGGTTACAGCCCCGTCCCTTTGTCTGCAAGCGTGCTTCCATAAAGAGAGGAACATTTTATATTGATTTTTCATGAAAAGCAGTGTATGTCAGTTCGCTTGAATGTGGATTCGTAATATTATACGGAAAAACAGAACCATTGTGAACAAAAAACCCCTTAAAATTTACCTTTATGATGTTCATCCGCAGAAAAAAAATCTTTAAATTACAATTAAAATGCAAGATGCAAAAATAAAAGATTGCGTTTTGCATGGAAGTAAGTTATTACTAAAATATTAAAAAAGAATTTTGGTAATTTCTTCTAACAGTAAATTTGACCATAAATTAAGATATAATACAGTTGTAGTTGGCAGCTACTTTTGAAACTTAAATCCATAGGTAGATTCACATACAATATAAAAAAAGAAAAAGAAGGATTACGAAAATTCTAAATTGTTTCATGTTATATTAATTGTACTAACGGTGATACTGTTGTAGATCGATTTTTAAATATATGCAGGCCTCTTATTAAAGAGATAATATATATATATATATTTAAATACTTTGAAAATCGATGTTTGGTAATAGTAACGTGAAAAGCATTTATTATATTGAAATAAGAGATGTCTCAATTTTCATTTGTAAAACAACTACTTTATTTGAAACAGGTAATAAAGAAAATTCAAAACATCATTTAGGAATATATAGAGTTATATATATCAGTTACGTGTCGATGAAAAAAACTATATTCTAATATAAGTATATGCCAGAAATCTAGGTGTAAAAAAAATTTATACATATGTGCGTGTAGTGTTTATTACAACATAATGTTATATCTGAGTTATTCCTTTCAAGTTGCATAGACAATGTGTAGGGAAATAATAAAATAGAAAGAGTGACGTTATATTTCTAATATTTGGAATATTCGTTAAAAAATTTAAATGAAAGTGATTTATGAATATTAATATTAAATTTTTAATCCATATATTTTTAGTAATTGTTTATATGTTTGTTTATTTGTTTGCATCATGTCTAAAAATGAAGTTTTATTAAATTTTCTAATCGCAATTGCATTATGGCAGGAGAAAATAACGCGCGTTTCTTTGCAGTTCAGAGGAAGGTTCAACCCCCATTAGACGCCAACGCTCCCGCTACGGGAACATGTTATACATTCTAAACGGTTACAGTTATTAAAAAAATTTCAACTGCTTTATCATAGGGGCATCTTATGTATATAAAATATATAAATAAACTTTATTTATTTAACGTGCTTAATATAGCGGCGCTTAATGGGTTAAAATTCTTTCTTGTTTTATTATTCAAACATTAGGGTGAAATATTCACTCCTAATGCAATAATATTTACTCACAAAAACCTTACAACAATGTCATTTAAGTGCAAACAATTTAATTGTATTTATTATAAATAACGATATCTTCTATCTGTGTGCAATCTCTCCTACCCATGTGCGCAATCTTTCCTCCCCATGTGAGCAATCTTACCAACCCTGTAAAGAGAGATTGCGCAAAAGAGTTCACTTGGTTTTATTACTCATCTTCTATTAAATTACAGCATAACAACAAAATAAAAATGGAAATGCATAAAAACAAATGAAGTCAAATTATTCATGCATAGTTTAGCAAAAAATTAATAATTAAATTTTTTATTCTTCTTCTTACTCTCCTAGCCTTACCTTATGTACTTTTTGTGGCGCAAGTTTTATAAGAGATGCATGACAACGAATTTCATTTTTAAAGAAATATGGAAGATGCATTAAATGCAGGTGTGAACCATCTAATCCTAAAAAACAATTAAATGGTAAATTGCAATTTTTAAGTGTGTTGAAATGTTATTAGTATAATGGATGGGTGGGTCATACAGAAGAAATTTGCAAGCTGCTGATAAAAACAATGTGTGTCAGACAAATTTATCATTTTGTACATTTGTAATAGAAATAATACTCTATAAATAGAATTATTACATTCTAAGAAAATTAATAAAAGTAATACACTGCTTATAAATATACAAAAGGTAAAACACTGTCCTTAGATAAACATGACTGAACTTTTGCAACCTCATTTTGGGGACAGCATTGTGCTGATTTAAAATAATATTGCGCCCTGTCATTTGAGACACTGATATAACTAACTTTTAAGTATCGTATTTTCTAGTTCACAAATCATGTGTTGTTGTGTTACAAAGTATGTGTCACACTTGTTGAAAACAGATTGAAAAATATAGTATTTTTACGCAAAACCTTTTTTTTAAAACAAAATAAAAAAAAGGAGAAGAGATGAAAGTACTTTTATAGTTCTTTCTCCATAATACGTCTCATTTCTTAAATTCTTTGTTTTTAATTTAATCCAAGAACCGACAGCACAAAAACCTATGTTATCAACATCAGGAAAAAAAATCTTTATTTTATGGGAGAGTAGAAATAGGGGAATCTAATAATCCACGTCTGCCGGAAATGAAGTGGTGTATAATCCAAAAATTAATACCATCAGTGGTTGACTAGTAGGTTTATCATTGTGTTTGTCTTACAACTGTCCTCCATGTTTTCATATCTTTGTTTGTAGGACAAACACAACGATAAATCTACAAGTCAACCACTGGTGGTATTAATTTTTGGCTTATGCACCATTTCACTTCCGGCAGACATGGATCATTAGATACCCCTACTTTTACTCTTCCATAAAATATATGTTTTTTTTTCTTGTGCTTGATAACATAGGACATAGGTTTTTGTGCTGTCGGCTCTTGGACTAATAGCAATGATTTCTTTTCTTTTGTAATGCATTGGCGGTTCAACGATCTTCAAATATCCATATGTAGTTTTTGTCGTGCAATTTTTATGAGAGATGCAAGGCAACAAATTTCATTTTTAAAGAGGTATGGAATATGCATTAAATGCAGGTGAGAACAATCATGAAAAACAATTAAATTGTAAATTGCAATGTTTAAATGTGTTGAAATGTTATTATTATAATGGATAGATGGGTCATACAGATGGAATTTGCTAGTTGCGGATGAAAAAATTCTGTGTCTGACAAATTTTTCATTTTGTACATTTGCAATGAAAATAATACGCTATAAATAAAATTAATATATTCTAAAAAAATAATAATAACAATAATGCACTGGCCATAGATCTAAATACCGGGTGGATAAAATGTCTGTATAAAATTTAAAAATTCATAAAAACCGATCAAATAACCGAAATGAAAGACTGTTTGCAGGATTAGCATCTATAGGTCACGGGAACTTTTTAAAGACACAAATAAAAAATAACTCAAACAAGTGGGTAAGTGTGATCACAGATCGCACAGAGGGTTTCGTTTAATTTTCATTTCAAAACACTTTATCCTTTTGAAAAATCTGTTAGTTCCACATTTCGCGACCAGGGGCGCACTCTATTCTAAACAAATCTCTATCCGAACGAAACTCCGTTTTACATACTATCCGTATATGTATTAGTCGAAGGGATTGGGCCCATAGCACCCGAGATAAGTAGGCGCACCTGGCGGTAAAACGTGGAACTCAAATATGTAAGGCTATGGTGCATAATATAAAAGAATGGTCAAAGGGGTGCGGCAAAAGTTGGAAAAGTGCTCCCCGGGTGAAAAGGGCGGAGGTTACGAAAATTGCTTAAAATATACGTTAGAGCACGGAGGAGTAAATAATATAAGACTTTTTGAAAAATTTATGATTTGTCGTGTGGTCTGAGGTATTCAGCTATACGTATGCAAAAATTCATATCTCCAACTTAATTAGGGGCTTTCTTAGAAAGAATTGCTTAAAATACATATGTGGTAGCTCAAAGGATTAAACGTAAGACTTTTTCAAGATTTTATAATTTGTCGCCTGGCCTCAGGTGTTCTGCTATAATAAGCATGCAAAATTCCAAATCTCCAATTTAATAAGGGGCTCAGTTAGGAAGAATTGCTTAAAACACGCATGTGGGAGCCGAAAGGGTTAAATGTACGACTTTTTCAAATTTTTATGATTTGTCGCATGATGGTGTTCAGCTAGTATGCAAAATTTCACGCCTCCAACCTAAATAGAGTGTCACTTAGAAAGAATTGTTTAAAATACACATGTAGGAACCCAAAAGCTTAAATGTACGACTTTTTCAAAATTTTATGATTTGCCGTTTGATGTGTGATGCTTAGCTATAAGTATGCAGAATTTCACGCCTCCAACCTAATTAGGGGCTCACTTTGAAAGAATTGTTTAAAATACACATGTGGGAGCCCAAGGGGTTAAACGTACGACTTTTTAAAATTTTATGGTTTGTCATTTGATGTGAGGTGTTCAGCTATAAGTATGCCAAATTTCACACCTCCAACGTAAATAGGGGCTCACTTAAAAAGAATTGTTTAAAATACACTTGTGGGAGCTCAAAGGGTTAAATGTACGACTTTTTGAAAATTTATGATTTGTCGTTTAATGTGAGGTATTCAACTATAAGTATGCAAAATTTCACGCCTCCAATCTAATTAGGGTTCACTTAGAAAGAATTGTTTAAAATACATATGTGGGAGCCCAAAGGGTTAAATGTACGACTTTTTCAAAATTTTATGATTTGTCGTTTGATGTGGGATACTCAGCTATAAGTATGCAAAATTTCACTGCTCCAACCTAATTAGGGTTAACTTAGAAAGAATTGTTTAAAATACACATGTGGGAGCCCAAAGAGTTAAATGTACGACTTTTTCAAAATTTTATGATTTGTCGTTTGATGTGGGGTATTCAGCTATAATTATGCAAAATTTCACAACTCCAACCTAAATAGGGGCTCACTTAAAAAGAATTGTTTAGAATACACATGTGGGAGCCCAAAGGGTTAAATATACAACTTTTTGAAAATTTTATGATTTGTCGTTTGATGTGAGGTATTCAGCTATAAGTATGCAATATTTCACACCTCCAACCTAATTAGGGTTCACGTAGAAAGAATTGTTTAAAATACACATGTGGGAGCCCAAAGGGTTAAATGTTCGACTCTTTCAAAATTTTATAGTTTGTCGTTTGATGTCAGGTGTTCAGCTATAAGTTTGAAAAATTTCACGCCTCCAACCTAATTAGAGGCTCACATAGAAAGAATTGTTTGAAATACACATGGGGGAGCCCAAAGGGTTAAATGTACGACTTTTTCAAAATTTTATGATTTGTCCTTTGATGCGAGGTATTCAGCTATAAGTATGAAAAATTTCACACCTCCAATCTAATTAGAGGTTCACATAGAGAGAATTGTTTAAAATACACATGTGGGAGCCCAAAGTGCTAAATGTATGACTTTTTCAAAATTTTATGATTTGTTGTTTGATCTCAGGTGTCCATCTATAAGTACGCAAAATTTCACGCCTGCAACCTAATTAGGGACGCACTTAGAAAGAATTGTTTAAAATACACATGTGGGAGCTCAAAGGGTTAAATGTACGACTTTTTCAAAATTTTACGATTTGTCCTTTGATGCGAGGTATTCAGCTATAAGTATGCAAAATTTCACGCCTCCAATCTAATTAGAGGTTCACATAGAAAGAATTGTTTAAAATACACATGTGGGAGGCCAAAGGGTTAAATGTACGACTTTTTCAAAATTTTATGATTTGTCGTTTGATGTGAGGTATTCAGCTATAAGTATGCAAATTTTCACGCCCCCAATCTAATTAGAGGTTCACATAGAAAGAATTGTTTAATATACACATGTGGGAGTCCAAAGGGTTAAATGTACGACTTTTCCAAATTTTATGATTTGTCCTTTGATGCGAGGTATTCAGCTATAAGTATGCAAAATTTCACGCCTCCAATGTAATTAGAGGTTCACATAGAAAGAATTGTTTAAAATACACATGTGGGTTCCCAAAGGGTTAAATGTACGACTTTTTCAAAATTTTATGATTTGTCGTATGATGAGTCGTGGTCATCTATAAGTATGCAAAATTTCAAATCTCCAACATGTGTAGTTTCTGAGAACGGGCTCTGTGACGGACAGACAGACGGACAGACAGACATACAGACAGAGGAGCGAGACGAATAGGGTTTCGTCAGATGAACGAAACCCTAAAAACAACCGATCAATGTCGCTGGTTCGTACGATTTTGGTGGAAATATGCAAATGAAACGGTTATAAGAACTCGCGCTCCTAATCCAGAACTTGTTCATGTAAAATAACTTCACCAACAAAGCTTTATCCTTCATACTCAGCATCCTTAATCACGTACACAGCTCAAAACGTTTTCTGTTATTTATGATTTATTAAAGTTTATACGGACTTTTTGCTCACCCGGTAGTAAAACGCTGTCCTTACATTAAACTTGACTGAGATTTTGAAGTCTCATTTTGAAGACTACATAGAGCTGCTTTAAAATATTATTGCGCCCTGTCATTTGAGCCATTGTTATAATTGACTTTTAAGTATTGTGTTTTCTAGTTCACAAAGCATGTATTACGCATGTAAAAAAATATATTGAAAAATATGATACTTTTTACGCAGTACATAAAGTATAATGTCATTTAAAAATTAAAGAAGTAAAAAACAATTAATTTATATATGCATGACAATAAAGAGACAGAGTTCAAATGTAAGACAAGACCGAAAATTACAGTATTGAGCTACACATTTACAACCACGATGAAAACACAGAACTTTACACGTATTTATAAACTTATGTGGCGGATCTGGCAGAAAGGAGGCGTACCTGACAGAAAGCTAGCTGAAGGACCTCATCATAGTTAAACAAAAATAATTGTATAAAACAGAAAAAAAGACATAACAGCAATTCAGTCTAAAGATATGATTAAAATATTCTAACACTGCTCCTTGGATTCTTTTTAGGATAAATTAAATAAACTTCTTACTAAATTTTATGTTTAGTAATTTTATAGAGTTAATAAACTGTTTAAAACTGTTTTTCTACAATATATTTTTATAATTTGTTCTTTACAGAACATTAAAAAAAAAAAAAAAAATGAATTCAAGACACAAACTTTGTCTTTACGAAATGATTTACAAGAAAATTTAATCAATTCCTTACTTTAAGAATAACACTTAATAAAGCAAAATAACTCGTTAAAAAAAAAAAAAATACAATGTAAACATTTACCAAAACAATAAACGCGAGCATCTTAGTTTATCTTTTAAGATAAACTTACTTTTTGTGCTCTCGTGTAATAAAGAAAACAATTAATGAATATTTGAAAAATCTTGCAGTAAGTGTTGACAAGAAAAAGGCAGTCGTCTGGGGCAGTGATAGAAAGAAAGGGAAATTAAAACTTTATTCTTAATGCATTAGTATTGATTCCGCCCAGATGTCCCCTGGAATCGATCTCCCAATTTCAATGTTGAAGTCAGTATCTATTTAATTCTACTGTTACTACAGTATTGAAATTTCTTTTAGATAATGAAGAATCAATTCTACATTAAGAACTGGCAAGAATATGTTTCCTTACTGTAATTTTCCTCACGTTTAAGAAAAATTGGTGAAATTGCAAATTTCAAGAACGAATATATAAATGCTTTTCCTATGTTTTCATATTTATTTACTGTCAGTTTTACTGATTTAATTTTTCGAACATTAAAGAGTAAACATATTTAAAAAGCAATATTGAAATTCTTAAATAAGATACCCGTCAACTTTTTTATTTTATCCACAATTATAAAATTATAGTAAAAACCATCAAAACGGATCTTTCATATAAAGGGGATCACGCTTAAGCTTAAAGTTATCATACGCTCGTCGAAAAGAATAAGATCTACTTTGGTGTAATAATGTTTAATTATTAAATTTTCTCAACATGAAAACATATTTCCACGTCAACTGGTACATTGTACAACTGAGTTGAGAAAACAGAAATTTTTGCCAAATGGAATCTTTAAATTACACGATTTTTAACCACACGTTTCATCTTCAAAATGGATAGTTTTCTAGGGCAAAGTCCCCACATGAAAAAGATGCTCGAGGCATAAGTCATATAATAACTAACAAAAACACAAAGTTACAATAACGAACCGTTTCCTTCATAAACAAACAAAATATTTAGGTTAGAACATATATCACACAAATATGATTATTCATCTTTTCTGAATGGGACAGTCCATTCAAACTTGAAATAAACAAGTCTGAAATTGCACGTCAAACATGGCAAATGTGGTACGTTCGTACTATAACTAGTTTTATAAATATTCTTTGCACAGCATATTTTACTGAATGTATATTTTAGTGCACTTCATAAGTGCATATCAATTTTATTCTATTCGAAAGGCTGCAACATCATTAAAATGCACTTGAAATAACTTTTTCCCATTGGCCGTAATGTAACGGAAAAATTTCGAGTGTCTCTGTAATTAAACTATAAATCCGATTTTCATAAAATTGAAATGACTCGAAAAAATGTTGTAAAAATTATATATTTAAAATTTCAAACAATTCGGTTGGGTAGTTTTTGCTCTTATATGCGGACAGATGGATAGACAGACAAACAGACGGACCAAATGACGACTATAGGTGCGACGTATTTATATAATTACGAACGCACCTAAAAAGAAAGAAATTTCTAAAGTATTAAGGGAATAAAATTACTTAAAATGTAATGCAACATAAACTATAAATAAAATAAAGCAGTCAAACTATATGTTATTAGAATTACAAGAAATGAATGACGTATTCAGTAAAAAAAAAAAAAAAAAAAAAAAAAAAAAAAAAAAAAAAAAAAAGAGGGTTTTATCTTACATATTATAAATCTTATATGCCAAAAATTCCTTGCTTTAATGATATAGTTTCCTTTATATCAATTTTATTGTAGGCTTTCATTTAAAGGCATGGATTCGCTGTTTTATATGGAAATCTAAAACGAAGGAAAGGCCGCATATCCTTTCACAATTATTCGAAGATGGTACGGTAGCAGAAATTGGCAGTTCTCTAATACTGAGAGGGTAGACATGCATTTTGTGTATGGAGTTGAACTTGTCTACGACGTTAAAGATGACGTAATAACATTTCTCGGAAAATTACTCATATATTACACTGTGATGTAATGTAAATGTTTCTTAATCTTGAGAATATAACCACGAGGGAAAATAATCAATTACCACTTCTGAGTTACCCACTATTAAGAAAATCGTTCTTTATCTTTAAAACTTCAGTAATAAATATATTTTCAAGAAACATTTGAATAAAATATGTTTCTTTTGTTGTCAGTTATTTTTTTAAACATTTCCGAGTAGTTTTCTTTGTGTTTTACTCCTTCTTCTTAAACTGGAATATAGATTTATAGATGCTACCAATGCTCAAGTAAACATTTTCACGCTCAAATAATATGTTTTACAGACAAAATATTGCTACTCTTTCATGTAAAATATTGAAATATGCAGATAGAAATGTTTAATGTATGATTGATAACACCCTAAAAATCGATATTTCGGTTCGCGAAAACTAATGAACTATAAAAACTACTCTAAAACGTTTCGGAAAATCACAGCCAACAAATAAACTTATTTTTTATGAATGCTTTTCTAAATCTTGAATTTATATTGATTTCGGTTGTTTCTAATTCTTGTAAAAACTGAGGCGGTGAAAATATGGAAGTTAATTTTGTGCCGCTGGCAAAAAAGTATTGACCCAGTTTATATTTTTCATTCTTATATTGAAATAAATAAATTTCTCCTAACTGTGATATTTAACTGTGATAAGTATAGATGCCGTTGGTCGTCGCTATACACACTTATTCGATACTACCTGTAAATATTGATTTTATTCAGTGATAAGAAAATAGATTCTTTATCTCAGACGAGGCGACGATGATAAATCGAGAGCTTGTGCTGTACACGAAATTTTATTCACTTCCTTCTGGATTAAATGTAAAAAGATAAATACAGATTAGATTAATATATATACACAACATTTAAAAGTTGTTTACAAAAGGTTTTGTGCTGGTTTAAATATGTATACTGACTCAGTATTTAATGGAGCGTTTGACGCTTTCAGAACAGACAGTAGAAACCAGATTTCTCACCAGCCAATGTCTCGCTTGATGAGCGTTTTGCCAGCAACTTAATCCAAAATGAAAGTGTCGACAGAGATCTTTAATTAAAGAAACAAAGCGGACTTATCAAATCAGCGAAATTTCTTTGCAAGTTCAATACATAGAGAATTGTCTAACTCTTAGCTCTGTGTAGTGCTGCGATCTGGTGGATATGAAGCTAACTGAGCTCGGCCTTGCGATCCATTATAGGGTAAAGCAGACAGAGTTCTGATGATGCCATCTATCGTGAATCGATAATACTATTGTTCGTATTTCAAAATCAGGTTTGTTTTGGTGGAAAATTCTTGAATAATATAAGTCACACTGTTACGTAGTTCACATAAGAACACGATGCAAAATGTTGCATACCTCACTAGACATATTTCCAAACAAATAAAATAGAGGCGAGTTTATACCCAAAATATTGATTTGGATATTCGAAGATTCCAACACTAATGATAAAGAATGCTTTTCGGAATCATGAGAATCTCGGAACAGGTTTTGCTATAGCTTCATTCGTGGTTATATATTCTGGCCGATTAAGAAGCATATCTCATTTTTATAGTGTACTTTGTATAGTGCGAGGGTAGAACTTTTCAGATATTACACACTTAACTGTTTGATGAGGGAAAGATATATTTTTACAATGCGAGACAATTCATGAGGCTAAAGGGTAGTTAGAACGTAAGATTAAAAAAAATAGGCTTATTGTTAAAAACAATACATAAAAAGAAGTCAAGCAGCTGAGCTTTTTCAGAGTGTATCTATGACCTTATGGCGTGTTCTTCACAAAGGCCGACTTTAATCTTACCATATGAACTATGTCTATTAGTTAGTATATATATATATATATATATACACTTTTCTCAAAATGTTATATTTTCTCATTGGTTCTGGTCCTTACACAGTAGTTAAGTAAGTCAGATATGTGCAACGGTGCAGTTACTACTAAACATAATGCATATGTTTAAACAACCATTAATCCTTCTAACACGGCTTCATTTCAGCCAGCTGCATTTCTCTGTTTATGTAGATGCGGAGGTTGCTCACAGTCACTTAATTGACGTCGTTATAAATTTGGTAATTTCTTTCAGCAAGGCGACCTTTTTACATAATTTTGTTTAAATTAACGTGTTTTTAATGCAAATATTTAATATTGCAATCTATTTTTATTTTACATTCTGATATGCTATAATTACAAAAAAATATGTACGGAGGTGTGTTTCCGAGGACGATATAATATTTTAATATTTTTAGAGTTTAATTATAAAATAATATAGTAATTTTAAGGCATATTTATATAACATTCCATAGGTAATATGTCGCTAAATATTCGTTATGTTTAAAAAGGTTTACAACAACAATGGATTTAACTTCACGTCAAACCACGCTCAGTTGTGCGGCAATCAACTGGCTGTTAAGTTGCAACAACAAGCTATTTTTAATACGATAAAGTACAAAATATAAAAAAATAAAGAGTGTAATATACATTTTTAAATTATGCTTTAAGCAATTAATAGGCGCATATTAATTAAAGTAATATAATATGATAAAAAGAATTTTTAAATCCTAAAAATAAATTTTAAATTATTGTTTTATTTTCATTCTTGTTGCAATATATTAAAAAGAACAAAAGAAATTATAATTTTTTTTTTTTATAAATCGAATAGCTCGCGCTTTCTACAAAGCATAAAAAATACAGCGCTGAATTTTACATCATATTCGATGCCAACACCAAACTTATGGATTGCAACAGAAGAGTTTTGGAAAACATGTTTTCCAGTGATAAAATTAGGGGTTGAAAAAAGCGTTGATAAAAGAGTATTTTAAAGAGTATTTAAAAAAAAAACTTTTTTTACATTTATACTTATTTTATGTAGGTTGGTCTCACACATATCTTTCCAACAAAGAATTGTCGGTCCGTAATAACCTGGATAGGAGAAATTACCTAAATACTGTATTTCTGTACCAGTGGTTTAGAAATGGTAAAGCTATTCTTTAGCATCTAAATTTCCTGATCATTCGTCTGTCTTTATTTTTCTGTCTTCATTAAGATAATCCCCATCATTCATTAACCTGAAATATTATTGCTACTGTAGATGTACATTGCATATCCTTAACCTCCCAAGTACTATGCCAATTATTTAGTTAGTGTATTGATGCATGTATTACTGAAATATCAAACATTAGTTCTAATTATGCTTATGAAAGTTATTTTAAATTTTTCCAGATTCTTCGTCTGAAGTGGTGAAAAAACTGCCATGCGAAACTGTAAAAAAAAAAAGGCATACTTATTTGATACAATAAATCATAAATTATCCGCAAACCAATTAAATGCGCTGTGTAACTTCAGATTTAAAGTTCTTTTTCTTGCTCATTGAAATTCAGATGAAATTTTCTCTTCTTAATAAGAAAAATATACACATTAATAAGAGAAATAAATACACTATGCTAAATTTGATGGTGATCTCAGAATCTGAATACAAAGAAATGTAACTGATTATCTCACAAAATATGAGGTACATTTCGTTCAAATGTAATGTAATTTTTTTCGACTGTACTGCATTGTATTTGTTTACATTACGAACATCGCATTTATATTTGTCACATTGCTTTTAATTTTGTAGTGCGTGCTGTAACTTTATGTAATAAGCATTAAATTAAATTCAAATTGTTAGTATGCAATATCGGAATATCAGAACAGATAGGTTAATTAAAAAATTTCCTATGTGCGGTAATGCGTTATTTAGATTATCCTGGGTAATCTTGCTACACATTGTTCAGAAAATTTGTCTTCTACAGAATAATTTTTAAAAATATTTTTAATTTTTCTTTGATGATTATTTTTGTTTATAGTATTTATCACATTATATGAAGTATATTAAAAAGGTCATTTACAAAAATATGCGTATTTCTATTGCATTTCTGGACGCAACGATTTCAGTTTGTTTAGTATTTTTATTTATTAAAGATATAGGAGATAATGTGTACTATTTTAGCATATATGCTTCCCGTTAATCAAGGACACTAATATCTGTTCGGATCTACAGGGTGTCCCAAATCCATCATTATAACTTTGTTCCTCCATAAAATCTAAACCAAGTAAGATAGCTAAGTTTGGTTTTATGTACGTAAAACAACAAATCATAAAGTTTTATTTGTTCTCAAAAGAATGTTTTTGCTTTCAAGTACGACCGGCACTGTAAAAAAAATCTGTAAAGTTACTAAAGTTTTTCTAGGAAACTGGATATCCTAGGACTTTTTATGTAACGGCAACAACAAAAATCCATATAACAGACACACTTTTTCTTCGAAAATCAAAAAATCTGTAAAGTTAGTAAGATTTTTTTGGGAAACTGCGATGCCTAGAACTTTTCATGTAACTGCAACCAGGGTTACAGATAAAATTTTAGTAATATTACTGTAATTTTAGCAGATTCGTTTGAAAAGTTACAGATTGCTGTAGCTTTACAAAAACTAGTTTTTTAGATTTGCAGCTCTGATGTATAGTTACACATGAAAATTTAGTAAGCATGTAACTTTACATCTGTAGATCTACAGATTTTTTTACACTGCAGAACAATCCATAAATAGTGATGGCTACACTACAGGAAAAGGGCATGGTTCATAGACGCGAATTCAGATACACAATTCTGAAGGAATTTCCAAACAAAATACGGACGTCTCCCACCATCCAAGTCCTCAATACGCGCGTGGCACAATACGTTTATGGAGACCGGCAGGAATGTGGCAGGAGGTTGAATACTCGTCTTGACGTTGTTCGTGAAACCAAAAGTGATCATGTGAAGCTCTTCATCATCACAGAAAAATTTGGAACTTCCTGTTCATGTTACAATGAAACAGATTTTTTTCTAACCTAATTTCGCTTATTATAGAGGATCAAACTTGTAAAGATAAATTTGGGACACACTGTAAATCATATTCTGTTGAAAAGAAATTAATAAAAATATGACATTTTTAACATATTAGTGATTTTTACATTTTAAATTAAATTTACTAATATTTGTACAAGGTTTTTTTTTAATATTTCATTAAGTAAGTCCTATTACAAGCTTTACATGTAGAGAGATAAAATCTTACAGTACATAAATAAGATCCAAAAATGGATAGTTCAGAGCAATCAATATGTTTTTCGCTGAATTTTGACGTACTAAAGAACTTGATATGTTAGAATTTTGCAAATCTAATTAACTGTGTGCAGGATATAAACAGTGTCAGACTGTAAAGAAATAAGGAGAAATATAACGTAACTCTAAAAGTTCCTTCGCAAACAAGCATGATTTTTTCAAAGGAAAATATACAGAACGTGATGGTGGCCTTCAATTGATGACTACATTAATAAATAAGATTTCAAGGAATGTTTTTTTGCCTCCATATATGCGTTAAAAAAGATTTTTTTCAAGATAAAATTAAGTAACTCGGAGGAAAGCTAAATAAATAACCGAATATTAGTTATTTTATCATGTGTGGTGATCTGCATGATTAAAATGGGACATTGTCCAGATAATGTTCTAAATGGTTTATTTCTATTTCAAAAGAGACGTATTATGTACAATAAATCAGGGCTTATGAAAAAAAAAGATATACAAAATTCGATACTACGTTAATACGATGGAAAAATAATTACTTCACACTATTTTGTATCTTTACTTCAATAAAGACTGCTATAATATAGCTGTTAATCTGTAGATTTTTGTAAAAATGCTTCTTAATGAATACAGGAGTCAAACATCGGTATGGTGAATATAGTTAATACTGACTGTAATGAAAGAAGAGAAATAACGCATATTTATCTCTAAATAGTCTTCCATAAACAAGCGTAAATATTTAAAAAACAACATGTTGTCATATAACTATTGACTTTATCGCTTCAATATCATACAACATTTTAAAAAAAAACATTTTTTCGCATTGTACTTAAGGAGAAAAGGCTTTTTTAAGATTTGAAAAAAACTAATGTCGGTGTGCGTTATCAGCCTTAGGATTCTACTATTCGTATACTTTGAAAGCCGGAGAAAACCTTAAATTCTTGGCCAGCGAATGGAAAGCAAATATAAGAATTAAATATTTTGAAATTATAAAGTAAAATTTTACTTTTCTATTGTATTAAATCTTATGTCTTTACAGTTAAATTATTTCATTAGCATTCTTTTACATTTCTTTGCGTACAGCTGCAGTAAATAATAAAAATTCCAATTTAATACTGCATAATTACTGCGTAAAATTACATATCACATTTTGTTTTTTTCTTTCTAGTGTTCATATATTTTCTAATGACATGACGAAAAATACTTTAATCGCATTCTTGTATTTACGATTCAGTTCCTTAATAATTCCTGTTTGTACGGTTCATATAGCTAATAGCCATATGAACTTTGCGTATAACGTTGTACAATTCGTCAAAAGTAACATAAAGCGCCACTATTATTTCTGCAGATAATGGTGCTAAAAATTTCTCTCTTTTTTTTTTTTTTCAATCATAATTTTAGCTTCTGGCTCTCTTTCATTTGCTAAATAAAAGCAGTTTCCTGCCTATTATTTACTGACTTATGCAAAAACTCATGAAAACTTTTCGTCATAATATCGCTCATCTTTTAATAAAATAATGAAAGTATAGAAAACTGATTCTAGATCGTAGCCCATCGCACCTGTCTATAGTGAGGCTGGAACTAGCGCGAACAGATAACAGTTCAGAGGAAAAGTGCGCCCGCACATAAGTGGATAGGGTGATCACTCATTTTTTCATTTTACCAAAACAAACAGGAAAACCCTAGCATTTACCTACATTTAATAGACCGAAGTAGAAGCGTTTACGAGTTGCATTCAAGTTCTGAGGCCTCCGATTTTTAGGTAGTTTTCATTGCAAAAAGCTACCTATTGCAGCCGTTCGGAGGAAAATGATTTCGAAAAATTTTGGTATATTTTCACAGATCATGACGCCCAGACTCCGAAATAATTCTCTGTTCCAAATGTTGATATATATATATATATATATATATATATATATATATATATATATAACCATTATATAATTACAAATCCTAATCTATTTCCAATTACCAAAATTAAATTAATAAATTTAGCTACAATTCATAACTCTGACATTATACAAAATAAAGATGGAAACTTTAACTAGTAATACAGAATCAAGCACAATACCACTAATTCACTAGCACATTGCGGACGCTTAATCCACATAAAACATGTGAAAAACCACCAAATTTTGATAAAATATCCTATTAAAGACAAAAGATACAAATAACCAGCGAAATAATGTTCAACCATTAAAAGACGTATCGTAAACAAACAATAGATCAAATGGATGGATGTAGCCGGAAGCTTATATAGCATTTCACTTTTTCAAGGGTACATGAAATACATATATAAGGAAAAACATAGTAGATTTCTGTAATAGAATCCAAAAATAAGCTAAAAATTGTATTCCATTATGTACCCAATCGACTATACACCAAAAAGTATAAATTTACCATGCCATATCAATTGAATTAAAAAAAATGTTAATCAATGCAAAATCCGTAATAATGAACAATATGAAAAAATTGTAACATTTAAAATAAAGACATTCCATGCAAGAACATTGCTATGACCATATTACAACTCAAACATGTAACCAATTTTAGTACAGCAAAAATTCCGCCTAATTAATTGGTACAGTTAAAAGCGAATCCTTAAGGTTGCAAATCATCACAGCTTCCAGAAAATATTCACATTCTTATAAATATAATAATTATAATTAACGTATGTAGTATGCATAATAAAAATTATTATTTGCTATTTTAATGATCCTGGTATAAATTATTACAAAAATTACATAAAGAAGTATATGTTTAAAATTAAACAGGTAATAATTAAGAGATATAAAATAAAATAATAAAGGATGGCAACATTATTATTTTAGAACTGAATAAATAATTATTTAATGCTGCCGTCTAGCGGATAAAATAGCTTCATAAAATTAAAAAGTTAATCATGATATATGAATACTATCACGTCTAAAATAAGTAGAAAGAATTTATAGTGGTACCATCTATTGGAAATTACCAAATAAGTTTGTGTCTATTAATCACTTAATAAATTTAATGTTTTAATTTTTAAAATGTTTCTTAATTGAATGGAAGGGTTATATACAAACAGATTTTAACATTTCTACATACTGATAAATACATATATCATAAACTGTATTAGGGTCCACCATTACAAAACGAAATATATTGAAGTAAATCAATGAAAGTGACTTAAATTGATGTAAATTAATATAATATAAATATTTTTATACAGCACCAAGGACAACAACTTCACAAGGGCCAAAATAAACACGGAAACTCATAAATTCAACGTGAGATTCCCTTTTCTTTTTAAAAATATATATATTAAATCAACATTTGCGTATTAATTATCCAGACAACTCCTCCCTCCTCCATAATTTAACATCTACCAGCCCAACCAACCTATTTAAATTTTTTATATATATTTTGCATTTTGTATTTTTTTTTTTTTGCTTATTTTTATTTTTATTTTTAATTTTTTGTATACATTTTTTTGATACGCAAAATGTTAATAGTAACATACAAGAAACCTCCCTGCTATCCATTGTTTAGATCATTAATTGATTGTAGATTAAGTAATATATGAATTTCTTAGGAAAACCATGATTTAATGCATCAAATATTAATTGTTTAATGTTTTTATTATTAAGATGTGATGAACATAAACTTTTGATTCTATACAAATTATTAATTAGTATATTACGGTAAACTGAAATATGTAGACAGGATTTGAAACGAGTAAATGTATTAACTTTGAATTGAAAGTCTTTACGTTTGTCATAAAGATTGTTTTGTTTTGTGCGATTATGATTTTTAGATCTAAAAAGTTAATAGTATTATTTGTTAAAAGGTTTTCTGTCAATTCTAAATTAGTTGGATAATCAACTGGAAATTGAAAAATATTTTATTACTTAGTGTCAATTAAAATAATGCCATCAATACAGCGATACATTAGTATATTATCATTACTGAAATTACGTTCTTATTGATATAAATATAAAGCAGACATCAAACTGGATGTAGATCCGCCTTGTGGTTCCTTCTATTTGTAGATAAATAATATTATCTTGTAAGATATAGATATTGTGTATTATAAAATTAGTTAAAGCGCGAAAATATTTTATATCCATATATGTAGGAAGAGTTAATTTATTTTTATATGTTTAAATTGTGTATTAATTATATTATGCAGGTCTTTAAGATTTATATTATTAAATATTTGTTTGAAATCGTATGTACGTATATTTTTTGCAAATTTAATGTCTTTAAGTACATTAAAACCTTCTCACTGACAAGCCCGTGTTAATACGTTCACTAAGCTCCAGGTTTCACTGCAATACAAGCAGTATTTAAAGTAATATAATTCTATTGATTTAATGTATTTTTAATACATTGAACAATGATTAATACTTCCAAGGATTGCATTCATATTCGTAATTAAGTTTTTTTTATAAAATGTTCAAAGAATCATTTTTTTTAGCATTTTAAAACAAAATGCAGAGAAAACAACATTACAATTTTGCCCTTTTCCAAGACAGTTGGAGGGTTAACCAATTGATAACTATGTTTTATACAATGTTTATTATCTGTTTCTGTTGTTAGATTATAAATTTGACTCAGATTTTTTAATTAAATATTGTTAGTATAATTATTATATGTATTACATCCAATTGTAACTGCTCTGAATTTAAGTGGTGTCTTATGAAATTTAGGAATGAGTACTAAATATGGATAGTTAAAGTTAGTAGGAATAATATTTAGTAGTTTATAATAAGCAATAACTTTACGATTGTTAACAATAATATCATCATTAGTTTTTTGGAAAGGCTTATTTGATGAAATACAAGATGCAAGAAGATGGTGATAATAAGATTTGCATATGATTGCATAATTATTAGGGTATTTGTCAATATATGTGATTACATATTCTTTTTAAATATTTTTAACTTGTTGGAAAATGTGTTTGGTATTGACTTTAACAAGATTAGATACATTTGCCCTAAGAGCATAAGTTAGATTTTCAATAACCAATATTTTCCATTGATTAAAATATGCAATATGTTTATTGCAATAAATAGAAATTTTATATATAAACAAATCGATATCATATGTAAATTGCTGTATAATTGAATTTAAATTAACTTTTGATGGATGTCTATATTTAGTGCCATATCCCATTAATTTTCTTAATGTAAAATCATTTACAATATTAAGATTACCAGTGATTATATGACCATGATCTTTATTAATGTATTGCTGTAGTGAGGGGTCGTTGCAGCTACAAGGAAAAGTACTTTTAGCAGATGTATTTTTTGAAAAAGGATTATAATGAAAAACCTTTCTACCTAAAGGAATTGTATATTTAAATGTTCTAGATAATTGAATATTATGAATAGGAAATTTACATTTTTTCTCGTAGAATTAATATTAATTCTATTGAGTATTTGATTTGTTTAAGTAATTAGAATTAGTGTATTTGTATTTTTAAGTTTAGGTTTTTTTTTTTTTTTTTTTTTTTTTTTTTTTTTTTTGTAAATTAATGTTAAATTGATTAATTCCGGTCAAAATAAAATCACACTATTTGGATGGGCAAATCCCAAAACTTATACATCTTAATATTTCAAAAACTAGTTACACATGTTAATACTTCAATGTTATTAGTTCATTATTATACCAACTTTGATTTTCACCTTAAATTCACTTTGAATTTCTAGTGTGGCTGACACTTTGAAACGATTTCATTTTTGTCACGCGATAACGCACGTATTTATGAACGGATTTGGATATAACTTGGTGTATGCATAGTACAAACCAATGTCTCGACCGAGTTTGTTTGCCAGCTTCATCCACCATCTTGTTTCAAAATGACGACCATATATATATATGTTAATTAAATTTTAAAATGAGGTACAAAAAAATGGCTGAGATATAGCAGTTTTAATTTTTAATGTGGGTACATTTAAAAAAATCAGATTTTTTGCTTGAGACAGAACTCCTATATATCAACCAATTCCGATGCGGGTGAGCATGTGCACAGGAATTACTAAGGTCTCTGCCAAGTTTATTGGTTAGCTTCACCCATCATGTTCTTTTAAAATGACGGGCACTTCAAGATATCACCGAATTTGGTGACCAACTTTAAATCACTTTAAATAAAACCAGCTTGGATAAAGACAAAAATTAGTTGATAAATTAGTATTTGACAAAAATTAGTATTTAATCTTCTATAATCGGGTTCCACTAATTTGATCTCCGTGTGTTTGAATAATATAAGCAGGCTTTTAAAAAATAAGGACTATGAAAGCAACCTCTTCCTCCCAGCACTGGCCGGAAGGACTTTTTTTCTGACTAACTACTCACCCGAAAACGATGAAACTGGTGTTACTTCTTGACGAAATATCCCTGCAGACGTACACATTTTTCACAACGCCAACGCTATGATTCCATAGCCGCTGCGAAGGCTGCTTTAGGAGTCTGTTTTGACCACTGGAAAATCGCTGAAGCAATAGCAGTACGGCTGTTGTATGTGCGACAACGGACAGTGTCTTTCATTGTTGGAAATAGCCAAAAGTCACTGGGAGCTAGGTCAGGTTAGTAGCATGAGAAATCACTTCAAAGTTATTTTCACTAAGAAACTGTTGCGTAACGTTAGCCCGGTGTGCGGGTGCGTTATCTTGGTGAAACAGCACGATTTGCTTCAGCGATTTTCCAGAGAAGCCTCGGCTGCGGTCATGGAGTCACGGCATCGACGTTGTGAAAAATGTGTACGTCTGCAGGGAGATTACGTCGAGAAGTAACACAAGTTTCATAGTTTTCGAGTGAGTAGTTGGAAAAAAAATCTGAGAATTTAGAACTTGACTGCATCTCGTAAATCCGTATTTCGGGCTTTTACAAACTCACTTTGCATATACCACTATTTAACTGTAAAACATAGGGTTCACCAAACTTCGGGCTTTTACATTAGAATATATAAAACAACAGGAAAAGGTTTACTTTATGGAGTTTTAGTATTCTCTTTAATTATTATGCTCAATTGAACAAATATCGCTTTCAAGTCAATAGACAAGTCACAGTAATTGGAGTCATACGCAGAAGTTTAAAAATCGAAAGTAATATCACATTAATAAGATGCATAAAAAAATAGTTAGAATACTTTCTATGTTTTTCAATTAAAGATGGACTTCAGATTTATTATTACTTTCTTCTATCTTTACAAGAAGAAAGTATTGGATTCGTGAAAATTTTCGAATTCCTGTTTCCACGGATTTACACGTTTTAGGGGTCCGAAATCCCGAAAAACATGTTTTTACAAAATGTCTGTTTATCTGTCTGTCTGTCTGTCTCTGTGTGTGTGACACAAATATTGTGAGCATTCTATCTCAAGAACTAACGCACGGAATTTTATTTAGTTAGCCTCTAATATAAATTGGTTCTGATTAGTTTTTGGTGCAAATCGCTCAACAGGTGGCGCTGCTATGCTGCATTTTTTTACGATTACGTAATGGCTCTATCTGAAGAAATAATCCACGGATTTCCATGACACTTCAGATTCAGTTAGTCCTTCATATGAGTTGATGTTTACTATGTTTTGGTGTAAATCATCCCAGCAGGAGGCGCTGCTAAACATCATTTTCCCTGATTTCCGGAGTAGCTCTATCTCAAAAACTAACGCGTGGATTATCATCAAACTTCCGATTCAGTTAGTCCTTGATATGAGTTGGCACTGACTACGTTTTGGTGTAAATCGCCCAACAAGTGGCGCTGCTATGCTGCATTTTTCCTGATTACAGCAATATTTTTATCCCAAGAAGGGATGCACGAAATTTAATCAAATTCAGATTCAGATATCAGGTTGACTTAAGTTGTTATTTATTAGGTTTTGGTATCTATCGCCCAACATGTGGCAATGCTATGCAGAATTTTTTACCATTTCCGCCATAGCTCTGCTCAAAAACTAATGCACGGATTTTCATGAAACTTCAGATTCAGTTAGAAGTTGAAATAAGTTGTTGCTGATTAGATTTTGGTGTAAATCATCTAACAGGCTGCATTTTTCAGGAAGTGTTAACATGTATGAGATAGAGGAAAGTTTTGGGATTGCCACATCCGACTAGTTTATTTGTAAGATTTACTTAAGATAGAAGTTGTTTCGTAAGATTTTCGAAATTATGTTTCTGAATAATAGGGGAAACAAATATCTCTATGTTAATTATAAATAAAGTTTGACAGTAATGAATTCACGCGAAAGATAAATTCTTAACGTATTATTTATTTAAATTTTAATTTTCCTATATAATATAAATTTACTTCTTTATAATTCATTTATTCAATAACACTAGTAACATCTTATACTGAAGCATAACATTCAAAGCCATTAACAAGACACCAAAATGAATACTTCAGAGTATTCCGTATATATTTTCATTAATAACTGGAATAATAAAGCAGTTGATCTGCAAGGTTTTTGTAAATATGCATTTCATTTAATGCAGTAACAGAATATCAAAGTCAAACATACGTAATGTTAGACTGTTAAGTAATAAGGAGAGATATGACATGTTTAACTCAAAAAATATTTGCACAAACAAGCATACATCTTACAAAGAAAAAAATATAGAACGTGATGTTAGCATTCAATTACAGACTTCCTCGCTTCATTAAGAAACAGAATTTCGAGATATATATTTTTTTCTTTATATATGAGTAGAAATAGAGATTTTTTTTAATAAGTTTAATCAAATAATAGCGTAAAAAAAGAACGAAGAAAAGTATCTTAGTTATTTAATTTTGTAAGGGTTCTCTCTGCTTATTTGTATGTAGGAGTCTACGTGTTGTAACTTCTAGTTCTGAAATATTTGAATATATAATGTTGTTGAAAAAGAAACAGTAAATTTAATAATTTTTGAACTTTTTATTTCAGAGGAAGTTAAAAAAAGGAAACTCATATAATTCTTTTTTTCTTACTTTGTTTTTAAAAATTGAACAAGTGTTGAATTTTGGGAGGAAAGTTCTGCACCACAAATTGCTAATTTTCACCTCTAAATATTAATACTATTCTTCACAATACTAACTTTCAGAAATTATATAATCAAGGCGAGGAATGCTATTAGAATTTAGTGGTAGCAATCAGTCATTTGTGGCGCAGCGCTTTCATCCTTATGAATTTTTTCATTGCAAAATTTAATTCATGATTTTTAAATATTCTACGCAACATTTTATTTTTATTTCAATAAGCGAGAATCAAATATCTTAAAAATTGGGCATTATGAAATGCAAATCAAAATACCTTTTATCTTAGAAAAAAATGAAAACTCTAAGACGTTTAAATTCCAGATTTCGATTGCGATAAATGATTAACGTATTATTAACAATTAAGCTCATGTGTGTTTTTTTAGTTTGTAGAAGAAATTGTAGTTTTTATTTCTTTAATTATTGATAATTACAAAGCATAAAATATAATATATAAATTATATAAATTATATAAATTATATAAAATATATAATATATAAATTATATAAATTATATAAAATATATAATATATATAATATATAAATTATATAAATTATATAAAATATATAATATATATAATATATAAATTATATAAAAAAAATATATAATAACTTTTAACTTTATACACAATAAGCATGCCATAAATAACATAAATGAAGACCATTAGATGAACATTATTTGACCATAAATGGAGTAGACCGTATTAGACCATAAATGAACTAATTATTTTTGTGTGCTTGTAAATGTACTATAAATGGGTCGCACTTCCTTTTCTATACCGAACTTCTATACGAAACCTAAAAAAATTATAACGATTGAAGTATATTCTCAAAAGTTAGAGCACGGCCAGACGGATAGACGAACAAGCCAAATTCATAAAAAAAAAAAAAATCACTTTGTTTGGAAAGTGTTTAAAAGGGTAAAATGCGTTTATAATTATTCACGTGATCGCAAAAAAGACGCATTTGCAAGAGATAGTTGTTCCCTTTTTCTAAATGCATTGACATATCTTGCACTTTTATGTGAAATAATAATATAAAATGTGTATATGAAATGCTGTACATTTAAGCTTTAACGGGAAAGGGAAATCCGAATAGTAGATGCAAGCTGTAAGCCGGATGGAGTGTTGTCCTATGGTCAGCCGAAACCCTTCCTTACGGTCAGTCCATTCTTTTGACAGAGTTTTTAAATTTTTCCTTTTTTGTTTTTCTTGATTGTACAATGTTTATATTTATGCTTTAGTCACTCAAAAAAAACTGTAAGATTCTCATTAGAGCTGCCTTGTTCAAAACACAACAATTTATAATAAACAGTAAATATTAGTAACAAAAACACATCTATAATAATAAATAGTAATAATAATAATTAACGAATACAGTAAAACCTCCCTAAAACGACCACGTTCCGTTCCAATAAAAATTGGTCGCTCCGAAAGGTGGTCTCTCGTAATGGAGATCGTGTTTAAATCAAGATTTTAATTGCTGGAAAAAGCTAACAATTAATGTTAGTAAAATTTACTTTTTCACATTAGTTAAAAAATAGGAAAATTTAAGCATCAAAACAAAAGTTAATTACATAAGTCAATTATTGCTCAGTTTAAAAAAATGAATATATTGACGTATGTTGTGATTTAACAGTTTTATCTTTTATAACTTTTATTTCCAAGTGCTTTTGATTTTCAGTAAATAAATGCATTTTTTTTTTTTGGGGGGGGGGGGGGGACGGGAATAAATAATAATGAGATCATTAATTTAGCTATTTCTTTGAGAGTTTCCTGACAGAATAGGGCAGGGGTGTTTATTGACTGTCATTTTTAATTTGTCATCAGAGTTAAATTCAGTGCCTAAAAAGGCACAAAAGGGTTTAAATACCTAAAAGTTACCGGAATAAATTTTTAAAAAAGATTCTAAGCTTAGTTCAGAAGTTTGATGAACAATTCGCTCTCCGGAATTATTTTTCTAATAAAACTTTCTTTAAACGACCAGGAAAAAACTGAATTTGTTTCATTTTCTTCACAGAAATTGGTCGCTCATGGAGGGAGTTCAACTGGGATGGTGTCTGAATGGAGGTAAAATTAGTATTGAGCCTATGGGAATAAATTTCGTTCCATGAAAAAATGGTCGTTCCGGGAGGTGGTCACTTAATTGAGGGGGTCGCACAAGGAGGTTTCACTGTATAAATGAAAACTATTTACAATGGGAACAGAAAAGTTGACAAAAAGAAAGTCATAATCCTGTCGTCTGATGAAGTGCATGAGAAGTATGGATATTTATTTCTAAAAATGACTTCATTTCCTTTATACAGCTCAATGGTGTAAATATTCTGCTCATGAGAACAGGACGTTCACGAATATAATTAATCTAGTCCGGAATCGTCATACTTCTGTGCTTTTTAACGTGATAATATGTTGTCAGCGGAAAATCTGTGACTCCTGAGTGTCCTTTAACGTAAAACGTTTTGTTGGATTTGTATATTTCCGCTGTATCTGTATTTTGAAGAACCATTAAACTTAAGAGGCTATCTGAAGAGATTTGGAATGATTTGTTATCAAAGGAATCCAACCAAAGCACAGCGTTTTCAATGACAAAAAATTCAGCTTGGAAAACGGAAGTCTCTACAGAAAGTCCAAGCATGTATTAGGGAGTTATCTTTAAATGCTCAAAAAGAGGACCCTGTCACCTTAACAGATTTTGAACCGTTAGAGAAGATATGTATTTTAAACTTTAAATCAAGTAAGGAACTAAACGCAAGTTACATACTTGGAAATAAATTATATATTTTGAAAATATGCATTATTCTCTGGATTGATCTATGGTACTGAATACTTTTGGGGGAAATTTATTCATATCCATACAAAAACGTTTTATGTTAATAAATAATATTAATAGCTATTATACAATTCTGGAAACATTCATTATGTTATTATAATTCGTACAGACTTTTTTTTTTCAACATTAAAAATAAAATCGCTTATGAAGTAATCGATAACAGCTTACTCCAGATAGGTAAATTAGTCCCCATTCCATTTTTTCAAGCATAGTAAAATTTCAATTGTCAATATTTACAAATTTGACAATTTCCAATATTTCATTTAACAGCAATAATGTCAAACAGAAGCTTAGTACTCAGGATTTTAATATACTCAACTTTTTTTGTCTTCTTAAAAAAAATTAAAATACCATGACAATTCTTAATTTAAAGTACTTATAATATCACCCATCGTTATACAAATATCAAAAATTAATTTTTCAAATGTATTTTTAAATATGTATTATGAATTTATTTTTAAATACATATTGATAAAAGCTCCATTTATAGATAGAAGTTCCATAAATAGCTATAAAATTTAATTTACAGTCTTTCAATATCAATAAATCCCTTTTAATTGAGACTGTGTAAATAGCATATTTCTTCATAAATAATATATTATATGGGGCATTGTCACAATCTTTTTACGTTTAAGTCCCTGAATAATAATTTTTATTTTAGTACATATTCTTGTGGTTTTTTTTCATATACTGGGGAACATCCCATTGCATGATTGCACAACAATATTAACGAGATAAATAAGTTTTGGATGATGTCGGGGGTCCAAACACCAGGAAAACTCCTGTACCTTCCCGTGTCCCTGATGCTGATTTTTAAGTTTGAATCTGCCTGCATAAAACTGTTTCAATAAAAGTAATTCGATGTAATTTTTTTCAGAAACTGGGACAATTGTTTTATATAAATATGTAACAAAAAATTAACCTGCACACAATTTTACAGGTTGGTATTATTTTTTGAACTCCGTCCCTGGGTTTTAGATTCCTTACTATCCCTCTTGCTAAACTTATACAGAAAATCACTTCAGATGCAGCCACTAAATTTTTTTCAAGTTTTTCCACATGCAGATGTATGCTAGAGAAAGAATGTCTAAAATTCTTTGACAGGAAATTTATTGCAGAATTTAAATCACCCTTTAAATATCAATTTCAAGCATCGTGACTTTATTGGTAGTCTTACCGTCCCCAAGGTTTATTCCTGCACATTTCGAGGTAAATTATTTTTTTTTTAATTTAATCTAATGTAAATATCTGTTTCTAAAAATCAATGAACATTGTGGCTATCACTTAGTCTTAACATGATTTGCCTAAAAATAGTGGTAATTTTCCTTATCGTCCCGTCCTTACCATCCCGTTTTTTTCATTACCGTCCCTTTTTTCCCCTTCCATCCCTTCTTTAACGGCACTTTAGGACAATGTTATACTAAAATTTTGTACTAAAAATCCGACATTGTTATTATTTTTTATTTGAATGTCCTGTGGGTACTATGCAAATTCATTATAATTAGAAATGTATAAGAAAATAGAAAGTTATATTGGTAAAATGGAAAGGAAAATTAAACTCGCATGTTTAACTTCTACCTCAGTTAAATAAAAACATTTTCGTTGCTGACCATTTATTCTTTAATTTGAATCATTAAGACTTTCGTCTATCAAATTAAAATGTCAAAATTAAAATGCAAGTTTAATTTCACCAGATTTTTATTCCCGAAAGTCAAAATAT
The DNA here is from genome assembly GCA_963932465.1 of Maratus speciosus. Lineage (NCBI taxonomy): Eukaryota > Metazoa > Arthropoda > Arachnida > Araneae > Salticidae > Maratus > Maratus speciosus. Next base: position 379,100,377 of record OZ010786.1, read on the forward strand.
TGTGAGAATGCCCCATATGTATTTATGGGGAATTTGTATCATTGTAACCATGGATTAGCAAGTTATGGCTTGTTTCCTATAGAGAGAACGTCAATATATTTGAATGCAGAGTGATCTTTTCTCTTTCAATTTACATATTTTCTTGTAGGAACCAGTTTTTGAGCTATGTTATTTTGATCATTTTCTATTAATTACAACATTAACGTTATTGTATTGTCCTTCGCATTATTTTTAATATTTAAACTATTTGGTATTGATCAAATCTGTTTCTTTATCTCTTCTGTTCCTATTTTTTTGTAGGAACGCTTTTTTGAGCACTGTTATTTGTATCATTTTATATTAATTAAAAATTATTATTGCTTTATTGTGCTTCGAATTGTTTTATTATAAAAATAATTTATCTTTGCGAAATCTTAATCAGTTTTATTACGCATCAAGCATTATGGTGATTCCATATAATTAACATTAAGTGTAATTATTTTTCAATTAATTTACTTAACTAACTTACATGCATTGTTAAAACTTCTTTGGTGACAATATGATAATATTGAATAACTAGAATTTCTTTCAAGCCGAAGTGTCGGGGATATGTTGTATAGATGCATTAAAAATTAAATGAAAGAATGCGAATAACCGAAAATTTGTTTTTAAAGACACGCTCAATAAACATAGTTAAAAGATTCACTCACTGAGTAGGTTACTATTTCGCTTTCGAAATTGCTCTTGCGTTTTACCACTTTATAGCAGTTTAAAATCGCATTCATCATATTACAACGAATTATCATTGGAAAATCAATGATCAACATGTATACTATATGATGATCTTGCGAAAAAACGAATGAGTTAAAGTCATCTTTTACAAATCTTAATGGTATGTTTTGCTGCCATTATTAACTAATCTAATAAGAACTAAAAATATAACAGATTCATAGAAAATTTGTAACTTTTTTATCACTACATTGCTTTATGTAGATTTCGAAAGAAATACTACATATTACATTCTCCCCTATTCAGGAATTTCTGAAAAATGTTTGCAGATCTACTGCGATTATGACCTCTAGAACCTAAACCACTCCTCAGTTCAAAACGTTATCTATCTATCTATATCACCTTTTTATGGACACGATATCTTTCAAAATTCTGCACAAATCTGCTCCAAACAGATACATAAAATCAAGACGCAGAAAATCTCGGTCAAATTCGTTAATGGGCAATATCGAACCAAGGAGGTGGAAACAGGGAGGGAATTTGTGAAAACAGAAAAAACCCACAGCTTCTTAATTCTACATATAAAATCAGTTTAAAGTTACTATTACTTCTAGAAAAAGGGCCAAAAGTTTATATATGACAGATTTTCGATGAAATTAAAAATGGACTCAAGGGGCAAAAAAAATAGGGCTTACGGAGAAAAAAAATCATAATTTCGTCAGTTCGTAAGATAATAAATCCAATTATACTTATTATAAATCTTCTTAATCTAAAACTTTTATATTGGCAAGTTTTTGATAAGGCCAACTATTATTGCAAAAAGAAATTTAAAACGAAAACAAACAGGGGAGTTGAAGAAGGAAAAAATTCATAACATCGTCAATTCACAAGATATCAAATCCGCTTAAATTTATTATAAATCGTCTTAATATTATCTACAGCTTTAATATTGAGAAATGTTTGATACGACAAATTCTTAGTACAAAAATAAAATAAAAATACACAGCGTTTGAATAAAAAATCATCGCATTAAGGGTGTACTCAAATCCAAGCTGCTCATTTTCTGTCTCATTTTTAAATTCATTTTTGCACTCAAACGCATCCATTTGGGACGGTCTATTATTCATAAACTATAAAATAGGCCGTATGGGTCGATTTTTGATAAAGGCAGAATATATTTCAAAAAATGCAGTCAAAGTGGGCATTTTGAACCAAATTTCCCGAAGCAATAGCGCTAGGAACGATAAAAATGGTCATTCTGAGAAAATAATTGTTTATAATTCGAGTTCTAATTAATTACAGAAAAACATTACACAGGTCACTCTGCAAAAATCACGTCGGAAAGTTTCATGTTTTTTCTTTTAAAAAATGAATCTTAAAATTTCGACTTGTTGACCGTGGAAAAATACCTTTTGAATAGCGCCTTAATATGATTCTGCCAGCTCTTACCAACCAGTAAAACCAGCTCTTACAGAAAAATTAAATTAAAAATTTGCCAAAAGCGGTCAGATAAAACTGTTAAAAAGGATTTATAGCTAATTTTAATTTTATTGGTGCAATCAGTACTAAAATTCGAACTCTACGTGCGCCTATAGGCCACGCCAGAAGGGATCTTTTTAGTCTCGGCTTTTCCTTGTATAAAATATGGCTTATGTCATTTCTGATCACATTTGCTCAGTGCACTGCCTGTAACAAAATTGAAGAATTTTCTACTGTTTGGGAGAATCTGGTGTTTTGGTATTCCTGGGAAAAACGCTTGCTTTCATTTCCTTTCCTTTCGCTTCCTAAATTGCAGAAAATCTGTAACATGGCAGCGAATGTGTTCTGAATTCCACTCAAATGTATCATCTTAACATTTGCATTGACAGTGTGACATATCTCCGACTATGCGTATAAGATTCTTTAAATATCCATATAAGACAAATGCAATTAGACAAAATAATATGTCTGGTTGAAATCTTGCATAAATGATTTTGAATGATAGACAAAAATTTGCACTTAAAATTAACTAGAAAGATAACACAATTTGGAAGAAAAAAATCATTAGAAAAAATTAAATGACAACGTGATAGGCTTTGTTTATTTCGCTTAGTTTTTACTTTAAATTATATGTTACATTTGCAGTAAGAAATAAAAATACAACGTTTAATCAAACTTTTTTTGCGTGGTTGGGGGGGGGGGGGGGAGAGAAAAAATATTATCTCTTTTTTTCAAGTCGTGAATTGAAAAAAATATTACTACTGCACTTAAAGTTAACACAATCGTTCAAAAGATATTACAAAAATACCATCAAGTTGCGATGTTCAAGGGAACCTGTACAAAAGAAATATTTAAAAAATAAGTTAACAATAAATTGGCCAGCGGTTAAGCCAAGAAAGTGTAAGGGTGCTAAATATTGTTACTGCACTGCCGCGTAAAGATAATACTAACATGGATCCTATATCAGATAAGACATGTCCTTTATATCGTTACGAAAAACAAACGAGTACAATTCTACTATAGCTGATAAACTGATACATGTAGAAAAATGTACTAGAAATATACGAACTTAATAACATTTAGGCAATTTAAAGACATACATTTAATCATACACAAACTATTCATAGGGTTTATTTATTTCATCTATTTATTTATTTTTGTATTTTTATCATTCTAATTTAAATATTTCACGTTAAACAGAATTTTTTTAATTTCTTTACGTAGGGTGCCAATTTAAGAAATAACAAACATATTTAACTAAAGATGACTTCATATCTTGTATACCATGGATACTATATTAATACATTAGAATCTATCAGACGCAAACTTAATCAAGAAATATTGGAAATTTATCGATGTTTTACCATGTGTATATATAACGCAATTATTGATGTACTTTCTATATTTATTAAAAATGTGTAGATATATTTTGCAAAAACTGGACAAAATATTACTTTACTTTAATGAAATATTTTTAAGGAGAAATTAAAATATATTAATTGACAAGTTTGTCGATAAACGTATATTGATTTCAACATTTATTATAGAAATATTTTCAAATTCATATCTTAATAAATAACATTAAATAAAAAATCAATTAAAAATTATCTTTCCAAAGTCTAATTCATTAAACATGCTACTAAGTAATTTAATGTCTGACCAATAATTAATTCTAGCCACTTATTGCCTCGTAAATTTATAATGTTGTGTTCTTCGAACTGTAATTTTAAGTAAAATTATACCATGCCTTTCAACAATCCTTCAAACAATTGTATGCATAAATATTAACGTTGCGTCACATTAATTTCTTCAGCAGATTATTTCTTAAACAAATAGTAGCCTATATTTAAACATACTTTGAATCCTTAAAGTAAATCGTTTATTAAAGGTATTATATCAAACTTCCATAAACTGAACTTTTGATAACAAATAGTTTCGTGTTACAACAGAATAGTCAAATAGATACTTAATTATACAGAACAAGGTAAACTGATCATTAGGTGAATAACAATCGACTGTCTTTTCAAGTTCTGTTAGCTAACATCTGAAGTGCAATGTTTGTTTTTCGTCGTCTTATAATTTAAGAGAAAATATATCTGGTTGTAATATTTAGATTTCTGTAAATGGCTGTATTTAAATGTGCCAGTTACAAGTTGAGACTAGATTAAAGAAAAGGTCTGTTAATATTAAAGCAGGAGAGAGTAGGAATGTATTGTTTAGTTACTAATCTAATTTTGTAAGATAAAATTCGTCGCCTTATAATTTAAGAGAACGTATACCTGGTTGTAATATTTAAATTTCTGGAAATGACCGTATTTAAATGTGTCAGTTACGCGTTGAGATTAGATTAAGGAAAATGTCTGTTAATGTTAAAGCAGGAGAGAATAGGAATGTATTGTTTAGTTACTTATCTAATTTTGTAAGAAAAAATTCGTCGTCTTATAATTTAAGAGAGCGTATACCTGGTTGTAATATTTAGAATTCTGGAAATGACCGTATTTAAATGTGCCAGTTACACGTTGAGACTATATTAAGGAAAAGGTTTGTTAATGTTAAAGCAGGAGAGAACATGAATGTATTGTTTAGTTACTTATCTAATTTTGTAAGAAAAAAATCGTCGTCTTATAATTTAAGAGAACGTGTACCTCGTTGTAATATTTAGGTTTCTGGAAATGACCGTATTTAAATGTAACAGTTACACGTTGAGACTAGATTAAGGAAAAGGTCTGTTAATGTTAAAGCAGTAGAGAATAGGAATGTATTGTTCAGTTACTTATCTTATTTTGTAATAAAAAAAATCGTCGTCTTATAATTTAACAGAACGTATACCTGGTTGTAATATTTAGATTTCTGGAAATGGCCGTATTTAAATGTGCCTGTTACACGTTGAGACTAGATTACGGAAAAGGTCTCTTAATGTTAAAGCTGGAGAGAATAGGAAGGTATTGTTTAGTTACTTATCTAATTTTGTAAGGGAAAAAATGATGTTTTATTAAAAAACAGAAAAAAGGAACTCACTAACTAAAATGTATTTAATAATGATATTAAAAAAAGTGATAAAATGTAGTTAAAATTTTTATTAGATGCTTTGTAAAAATTCATTTAAAAGAAACGTTCGAACAGTGAATTAATGCACTCTTGGTGACCTTTTATGGACTGTCTAGTTACTTTTACACCATCTAGATGTTTAAGCGACTTGTTGAGACGATAAAGAACCATTCAAAAAATAAATTTACCTATAGTAAAAACCTACTTTAAAATTAATTGAATTTAATTAAAAATAAGAGTACGAATAATTAATAAAGATTAAATAAATAATATATCAATTCATGTTAAGTTTAAAGCACAAAAATGAGAATAAAAACATTTGATTAGGCCGTATTTTAACTGTGACGTGACAGCAAACAGAAATTGTAGTATTGCTCAAACTCTTGTAAAATATAGATAAGGCATTTTTCAAAAAGCCATTCATTTTATATATAAATGGAATTTATGTTACTATTAAAATGTTTATTAAACTCTAAAAATAAATGCGTAAAATTACAATTTAAAACAGGTATACTGGTGATATAAAAACGATTTCTTATATGTCTAAAGTAGTGTGTAAATTTCAAAATGCACGCCTTTTGAGACAGTGTTAAAATACACATTCTTATGTGCATTTTGATGATAATACATTGAGCTGCAAAAGGGTTCTCAGATAACTCGGAAATACACAATTGAGTGCGTAAATTTCACATGAGTACACATATTTATGTGTATAAAAAGAACAACAAATTTTTTGTATACGTAGTTTAAACATAAAGTTTGTAATGTAAATTGTGAACTAGATGTTCATAATAGGTCGCTAGACAAAAATGCATACAAAACAAAATAATGTACTTGGTGTTTTTTGCTCTAGTATATTTGTCTTAAGATTACAAAATAGTGTATATTTAATTTGCAAGAGACAAGATCGTCTGAAATTACATTTTACGCATGCCATCTCTTCGTTAATGTTGTTTTGAAGTACTAAAATGGTATAGACACAATTTGTGACAGAACCTGTATTATCTGAATAAATAAACTGCAAACATTTTTTTTTGTAAAATACCTAAGGGCAGTTCCATGTGACTCACGTTACCATTTGACATAATTTTCCAAAAGTAAATTCTATATACATCGAAGAAATATCACATTTGCTTTTAAAAAAGTTCTTCATAGATATCTGGGGCACAATAAGAAATTAAGAATAACAATGTAATAAATTTTTAAATGAACAGATGGTATGCAGACCCTAATTTGGTACTGTGACTCACATTACAAAAAAAAAAAAAAGGAAGTCAAGTTTCATGGGTTAATGAAGACCTAGAATTTCTCCTCATTTATCACAAAACAGTAAAAAAGAAGTATTTCAAAGAGTACAACACACTTTCAACTTACGATATACACAAAAATAATATTGTTTTAATAGTAATTAATTATATCAATCAATATTCTGAGTCAGACTCACGTTACATGATATTGTGACTCACATTACATTTCCCTTTTTAACCATTAATCCTTTCAGGCGCAAGCAATTGCGTTTCTGTAATGTTGAACTCACACCGGAATATTCGAAAAATTTAGTTTCAAAATATGGAAAAGCAATTTTTTTATTTTTTTCCACCAAAGTTAGAAAGATAAATTTTAATTAAATGTTTCTGGTGCAAATCTCGATTAAAATTACGTGGGATAAAGTATATCCCCCCGCCCTTCAAGGGTCTACACTATAGTTCCCATGTTATGTGGAATTGCCTTTAAATTGCCTGTACTATTTCCATATTTTTTCGAGGTTTTTGCTATCAGTCTGAGACATCATTTTTCAAAGGTACATTTACATGAAGAAGAGAATCTCTCTATTTAAATCAATCTACAGTAAGGAAGCAATGCTTACCGGAAAGGGATACGATCGTAAACCGAACTAAGGAACTACAACTTTCCAAAGCGTCACCTTAACAATTCAGCTGTGATTACACAAGATAAACTTTTAAGTATCGATATTTATTGAGTGGACTTAAGTACACATATTTATGTGTAATATTATGTTCTTACACATATTGCTATGTAATATTCTTACATATAATCTTGCGTAATATTCTGTTCTTACATATCCGAGGTGTGGCTATTACATAGACGAAGGCTGTAAAATATTTTGTTTTAAATACACATTTAATTTTTGTCCCCTTCAACATACTCTCTTTCTTTATCCCTACAACGCTCCATGCTAATTTTCCATTGTTTGAAACAGTGCTGAAAGTTTTCTTCTATGAGCTCTTTCATGACACGTGCAACTTTTTCATTCACAGCATCAATGGTCTGAAATCTGATTCATTTTAATGCAAATTTGACCATGGGGAACAGATAAAAATCACAAGAAGGCAAGTCAGGCGAATTAAGCGGATAGTCCAACACTGGGATGTTATACATAGCTTGAAACATCTTAACAGGCAATGTAGTGTTAAGCGGTGCGTTGTCCTGATAAAGCACTCATGCCTTGTTCTAACGCAATTCGGGTCATTTTTTTTTTCACGGAGTTGAGCAAAGGCCTCAACGTAGTAACGTTGATTAATAGTTTGACTTTCTAAAACCCAATGGAGGTACACAATCACAGGAATATCGAAAATTTCCCCGTTCTTTAGGAGGAAAGGCGACCAGGGGAACATCATCTTCAATGTCGTCTCGCCTATCTTGGAACCGCACAAACCCCACAAAAACCCGCCAAAATTTTTCATGGTTAGTTTAGCAAAAAATTAATATTTATTTTTTTTAACCATTTGGAAAAATGGTTATTGTTCTCGTCAGGGTAGGAAATCAAAAGCATATCTGAACGTTTTCATTGGTTTAATCCGCAATTTATTCGTTATCTGATTGGTATATACAGTAATCTGTATTTCCCTTTGGTTTCAACAACGATGGACAACAGATTGTTGCCACTATGACAAAAAAGTAATAAAAACATAAAAAAAATTAATAAATCATAAACGAATTGAGATACAGCATTTAAACAAATTGCATTTAAAACTACATTTTTTCTCTATCCGACGGTATAAAAAGTAATATTGTCGGATGTTTAGAAGTTTAAGAATGAAATTTTATTTAAAATTGGTCTTGAGATTTTTTGGAAATCTGATGATAGAAAAGCCTTTTCCCGAACAGCCAATGAAATGCTTGGCTATTACGTAAGTTTCATAGGAAATCTGACGAGTCGTAGGCGATTTTTCTTGCTTGCAATTTTTACGTGTAATAACGCTATTAATCTTTAATTCATGGCGTACGTAATGTATGACCAGCTCCGTAGAAGTTTAAAAATTTACAGTACCGAAAATTGTAAAACTGAAATTTCTTTTAAAATTTGTTCATGATGGGTCCAGGAATGTTATCGTTTAATCCATGGCGTACGTAATGTAGGATAACTCCGTGCGATTTTTTATGTCTTAAATTTTAGTTTTGAAAAAATCATTTTCCAAATGGTCGTTGTAATATGTTAAATTGCTTTTATTATTATTATTATTATTATTATTATTATTATTTTGAAATGTGCGCAGACACTCCTAGCTTTACATTAATATTTATTATTCACACGATCAGTTATAGATCACGGCAATCGAATCAAATCAATAATTTAATATATTCGTAAACAAACATTGGAATTCATTTAGAATTCTTACCCAAATCTTTTATTTGACATCTAACGGAACTTCATCCCTTTTGTTGAGATATATACTATGGAACACCAAAAACCTCTCTTGATACGTTTTATTTTTTTAATCTTCGATACACGATAGTAGGAGAGCTGTTGAACATTCTTGAGTAGGTATTTGAGGCACCCTGAAAATTTGTGCAGCACTTGTTTTGTAATGACTGAATACAAAATCGAATGTCTGACTGAAGGATCGTGGAACAAAACCTGTGCCAGACACGTGTCAAGTGTCATTTTTTGACACTACCCAAAAAAAGTATTTGAGGCACGCTGAGATTGAAACAGAATAATATTTATACTTAGAAAAAAATATTTTGAAAATGACAGACACTTTAGTCGGCCCAAAACCTGTGCCAGACACGTGTCAAGTGCCATTTTTTGACTACCCAAAAAAGGTATTTGAGGCATGCTGAGATTGAGGCACAATAATATCTATGCTAAAAAAAAAATATTTTGAAAATGACAGACACTTTAGTCGGCACAAAAACTGTGCCAGACACGTGTCAAGTGCCATTTTTTTGTCTGGCACAGGTTTTGGGCCACGATCCTTCAGCCAGACATTCGATTTTGTATTCAGGCATTACAAAAGAAGAGTTGCACAAATTTTCAGGGTCCCTCAAATACCTTCCCTAAAATGTTTAACAGCTCTTGGACTACGAGAATAACGCCAAATATCTTGCAATTTCTTCACGTTCCTAGTGTTATGCCTTTTATTTTCATATGATGTCGTATATAGATTAATATAACTCTTGAGTTTGTTAAGTTGCATTGTTAAGAATATTTACTCTCCCACGTATGAGGGGCCCACAACCATAGTAGATCAAATTTATTTTGAAACAAAAAAGGAAATAGTCCATTTAGAAGGTGCATGAAATTTGTTTTATTCACTCTCACAGTGAACCAAGTCTGTATTCAGATGCCATATGTAAAAAAGTATGTGAAAACAGACTTTATTCACTATGGGTGTAGATAAACCAGATTTTATGCCCCTTCTAAATGTACACTATATTGCCATTAATCACCGGCAACTTTCACTTTTAGACATTTTGTCGAATATTTAGAAATATACTTGACAGATTCTTCTGGAATTTCAGGATTAAAAAGATCAGTTATGACCTCATATTCAACAATGTCAATTTGATAAGGGGGGAAATTAGGTGGCCAACAAAAAATCAAAGAAAAAAAAATAAAACTTGGTATCACCCTGTAAAACAAACCATTTCGAACCTTTCCTGTTACATAGGGGATCGCAAATATTATTTTATTATTAAATTTATTATTAGCCCCCTAATTGTATCCCCGACTAAATCTTCACCGATAAATATAAAATCAAACATGTTCTTTTCATCCCAGAAGTTCAAGAACAATTCGCCAATACTTTTTGTAGATATTCGACAAAACGAGTGCAACCGAAAGCATCCAGTCCCTGTACCTTAACTTTTGGAGGCCAGTGTAATATAAAACCATTAATAGCAATTACAAATTACCAACAAAGATCGTTAAAGAATAAATATAAAGACAGATCCCCTAAAGAATTTCAACATTGATTATAAAAACAAAGTAAAAATCGGATAAAATAAATATAATGGAAGTTTGTATACATATGCACTTTATGGCCATTAATGACCGGCAACTTTCAATTTTAGACATTTTGTCGAATATTTAGAAATATACTTGACAGATTCTTCTGGAATTTCAGGATTAAAAAGATCAGTTATGACCTCATATTTAACAATGTCAATTTGATAAGGGGGGAAATTAGGTGGCCAACAAAAAATCAAAGAAAAAAAAATAAAACTTGGTATCACCCTGTAAAATAAAATGCACGAAATGATCTGCCGCTGCCGAGTATAAATAAACAGACATTGTGCAATATGTGTATTCTTTTGTGTAAGAATAGCACATATATTAATAGAGATATAGCGATTTATTTAAAAAAAAATAAAAAAAAAATCTTGCATGTTTTTTGCTTATAACATGCAGGGTTTTCAACCAAATTTAACGCCGATTTCAGGAAAATTGACAAAGTACATTAGAAACAATATAGTGCAATTGGAATATAAATATATTAAATATTTTAGGAAATATGAGCAGTTGTGTGAAATAATTTTTATCTGCGCATGCGCGAACGATAACAAGGATCATATTAAATAATTTAGTAGTCAACTCTATGGAGCAACTTATCAAAAAAAAAACTAGTCAAATATCGTAAAAATTCAGAAAGATATCGGCGTTAAAGTGAGGAAATTTTTAGTTGTTCTCTAAAAGCAGCTGAATGATAAGGGATTTTACACAAATTGTCATTTTTTTATTAACTGACTTTCAGAAAAATGTTAGTATTTAGTGAGTATCAACGAGTGGATTTGGAAAAAATGCTTCGATTTTGATACTTCTTTTGATCATGTAATAGGCTCGTTCTGGTGGGTATGCAAGAAGAACTAAAGCATCAATAAAAAATGAAAATTAAAAAAAAATTAAAAATTAGAAATGACAATCTGTGGAAAATAGACATATATCACAACTATAGTTGTGAACTCCCTCATATATATGTCTATAATTTCGGTAAATCAAAACAACGAAAGATTTCATGAAATAGCGATATGTAACTATACATTGTCATTATCTACCGGGTATCCTAAAAAGGGCTGACTGATTCTAAATTCATTAACTTGCAAACGGTGACAGATATTTAAAAAATTCTTGCAAGAGGGTTATGCTTAAGGTCAAACGTTTTCTTTTTAACAGTGATTTTCAATTTTAGTTCGAATTACCAAAATAGATGGCGCTGTAAGCAATAGGCGCTAAATACGGGCTGGATTTTTGGCCTTTCTCTTCTTCCATGCAGAAAAGGGAGATACAAATGTATTGAGTTGGTTCCGAAGAACTAAAAAACGAGCCTGAATTTAGCGTCTATTGATAGCAGCGCCATCTATTCTTTGTAATTCGAACTATAATCGAAAATCACTGTAAAAATCTTTTGATCTCATGCTTAACCCGCCTGCAAGAATTTTTTAAAATCTGTCACCATTTGCAAGTTATTGAATTTTAAAATCAGTCAGTCCTTTTTAGGACACCCGGTCTTTGGAACTGAAATAAACTTTAATATTCACGTAAAAATAAGTTATAATTTTAAGCTATTTTTTGCTTTTATCATGAAATTAAAGGCTGTCGACGAACCAAAAATTTAAACTGGGAACTCTATACTAATTATTCAAAGAAGATTTAAAACGTTTGTATAATTTAAATATATTTTTAACACAAAAACAATTTAAGTTCTTCTATATCTTGGTAATTTAGAAATATAGCGAAATTAGTAGTTATGGGAAAAATCTTCACTTTTATCTTTATTCAAAATTAATTATTACGATCTTTGTAGTATTTTTATTTTGCGTTAGTTATTGGTTTCACGTATAATTTTTATAAATAATATATATTTATCTCCAAGCATCATTAAAATCCATTTTAAGGAATTTTTGCACAACAAATTTCATATTTATGTGATTTTAAACGTTACTAATTATGAAGAGAAAAAAATTGCACTTTTTAAAATCCCGTTATAGAAATTTTAGGAAATGGATTTTTAATATTTGAGTTTTAAAAATTGAAAAACGTGTCTTTAACAAATAACACATTATAAATTGTAGCTAATTTAAAAATTCAAGCTATCATATTTATTATTTTTTTAGTTTTTAAACTTCTTTTTTTCCTCTTTACAAAAGAATGAAAAGCCTCGAGATATTTAATATAAATTTGATAAATTGAAAAACGCATTGCTTCAAGATATCATAAATTAAGATCTTTTTTGATTGAGAAAGTAATTGAATTCAGTTCTTTGTATAATATATTTTTAAAGCTGCTAATATTTTTCCATATTTAAAATACACATATTTATAAATAAATTATTTGTGAAATGCCAATTTTGTATTGCGGAAAGGTTGTCTTTATTTATTTGTTGATAAAAATAATAAGGACAAATAAATCAAGGCGATTTCATTGGGAATGTTTACTTCAAAAGAGTTAATATTTTAATAAAAGTTCATACTAAACATAAAAAAATGACATATATTAAGACAAAATATATCACAAATTATATAAATAAAGGTACACTGTGAAACGTAAGTTGGTTACTATTAGTACTATTACTATTATTACATTACTATTAGTACTATTACTATTATTACATTACTATTAGTACTATTACTATTATTACATTACTATTAGTACTATTACTATTATTACTATGAGTTGATAGTCCAGTTACTATTTCTTTTTCATTCTTAGGCGATAATCTTGGAAATGTTTTAGTTACTTTTCTGAAACATAACACACATAGGGCTACTACCTGAAATGTGTATAACAGTTTCAAAGATGCATTTTTTAAATTGGGTATTAATATTTTAAAGTGACAGCGGACATTGGAAATCAAATATTTTATTTTTCAATGGATTCATTTGAAAATTGGAAGCCTTTTTAATGACAATCTTAAATAGTTATACAGTAGAACCTCGATTATCCGAAGAAATTGGGACAGATCCTCTTTCAGAAAATCGCAATTTTCGGATAATCGAGGATGCTTCAATTTTAAGAAGATGGACAAATATATGCGCTATTTCTTTTTTGGTAACACGTTCTTAATAAAAATGAAGTAATAGCAAAATAGAAAGAATTATAATTGACTTTAATTATAATTTTGAAATTAAATACCTTTTACATATTTCACAAGGGTTTGAAACAAAGTTTTGTTTGTGGCAGTTTCGATTGCCTTTGATTTGCAGCTCTATCACGAAGTTTTTTTTAAAATAGTATGTGAATTCTTTTGTAGGTTATTCACTTATTAAAATTTCTTAAGTGTATTTTACTATTGATATAAAAATAGCATTCATATAACAAAAAAAAAAAAAAAAAAAAAAAAAAATGACGAACAAGGGGACTTCAGATGTGTATTTTTTTCCCCATGATTAACAAAGCTATGTAGTATTTATTTTTTTTATTTAAATGCAGCTTTAAAAATGGATTTTGCACACAAGGAATCTGATATTAAAATAAAATTTTTAAAAATGGATTTTGCACGAGAGAAATGTGATAGAAAAAACTTCAAAAATGGATTTCAGTTAACTGAGATTTTCGGTTAAAAGAGTTTCGGATAAAAGAGGTTCTACTGTATTCAAAATTTTGAATTAAAATAATAATAATTTTTCAAATTATTCGCTATTTAATTTAAAAAAATGAATAATTTTCATATTTGAAAATGTCCCATGCGCATTTCTTTTGCATGAAATATGAGAGTGTGTATTTATGAGATACATATTATATATTACAATGGAAGTTGGGATGAAATGAAAAAATAAATGTTGAATGTATAATCAGAAAAAAATATTTTTATAATTATGCTTTGTTTTTTCTAATAAAAGTAGATATATATTTTATATGCATATAAATTTCAACACTAAAATACCCGTGAAATGAAACTTTTTTTGCTAACATTTATTTAGTATTATATAGATAATATACAGTATAAATTTCAAAAGAATCTGATGATGGCGAATGCGCATGGATCATTTCAAATGTTAGAAATATGCGAAATTTTCAATTTTGAGAAATCAGAATTTTAAGCAAAAAACATACATACATAAATATATAAATATATCCAGTTTTTTACAAATATAAAAGCTTATATCTCTGCGAAGACGCGACAGAATTGAAAAATATTTTTGAATCTGATAAATTTGAGCATCTATTTTCATAATACTCCAAATAAATAAAAAAAACTACTTTTCATGATTTTCGAAGTCCTCTGTCTCCTTAATATACGGGAAAATAACGAAATAACCTGGGCCATGATTTTCAATGTGACTCAGGAGTTTCTGGCAATTCACCTTCAAAAAGCTAATGTTCATTTGAATTAAAGTCTGGACTTTTGTAAATGTATTCAGTTAGGTTCCCTCTATCAGATAGAAATGCTCAAAATTACGTTTTAATATTTAAAAAAAAATTATGCATATTTCATCTTTCTTTCCTCATGGGTCCGATTTCCCCATAAAATTGGGGTAAGTGGACAAGGAGGGTCTATGTTCCACACGCGTTTATTTTATTTTATTTTATTTTATTTTATTTTTTCATATGGGATATCAGGTCCTGTTTGAAAAAGTGTAAACAACTTACAAAAATTTAAACCAGGCCGATCATGTAAATTATATATCAACAAATAAGCATTGTAAGGGAAACCTTTGCTGCCAAATTGTCTGAAAAAACACCAAAAGTGAAAATATTACATTTATTTATACCAAGAACATAAAAATTAGGTAAGTAATTATGTACTTCAGTATAGGTAATAAGTATAAAAGTCACACGGATATTTTAAGGAAAAAAATAGGTAGGTAAATCTATGAACTAACGGCTACTTAAGTACTTTAATACTTTATCTGTATCCAGGAGTCGCATTATATAGGGGACATTTTATTGTTACTACCAGAACCCTTAATGAGTTACCTTAATGATAATTTTATTTAACATCCTCGAAAGAAAGATGCGATGAAGATATTATTTTCAAAATAGTGGTAGAAACAATAGAAGTTTCCATATAGAATGCGACCCCTGTGTATCGTACAATTTCAAGATTTGGCTATCTCGCTGTCAGGGACAGGCATTCGTAAAATGTTGAAATAATTTAATGACATCAGTATTACAAGAGAATCTCTTTGTAAACAAGTAAAAGTATATTTTCGCGTATACTAATTAGTTTGCAATAGTGCGTCTTTATCCGATAAATAACCTTTTTAATGCAATGTTATAATACATTTTTTTTTTGTAATAGGGCTTCTTTTCTGATAAATAACTGTGTTAATGCGATCTAATAATGTGTTTTGCAATAGTGCTTTTTTTCTGATAAATAACTGTGGCAATGCGATTTAATACTTTTTATTTTGTAATAGCACTCCTTTTTCGGATAAATAACTGTGTTAATAAGATCTAACAATGTTATTCCTTATTAATCTGCGAAATAGAATTTTACGAACAAATCTTGTTTTTTTTCAACTATTTTTTTTAGTCTATGTTCAAAAACTAAATCCAGTCACGTATCAAGCATAAAGGAATAAAAAGATATGTATTTGGGATTTCATGTATGCTGAATGTTTATACTTATTGTCGGAGATGACATTCGTTGAATGGAAAATGATTTACTCTAATATATGCCGAACACGTTTTTTGTTCTAGAGTAAGTATTCAAAATTCCAACAAATGCACACTGCACGTGCATATCAGATATTATATTCTTTTATGAAACTGAACGTCAAGAAATGCAAGAAAATGCTACTGTGAATTTATGGAAGTAATTTCAGCTTACTAAAGTATGGTAGAATTTTTTTTTTCGAAATCTAAGCTATATTTTTTTTTCCTTGCTAACTAACAAATTTTCTTTAAACTAAAATGTGTACAAAATATATAAGGAAATAATTCAATTTCTGGAAGCCTTTTTTATTCCTTAGCCGTATATTTTATTAATGACGTGAATAAATTAAACATTTGATATACATGAAAGAAGTGATTAAATTTCTATATATTCTAGGATTACATATGCTATTAACCTCATCAATTTTTTTATATATCTATGAAAAAGTTATAACAACATTTTTTATAACTTTTAAAAAATATCTTGCATTAAAACATCTTCCAAATTTTGTCAAGAAAATAATTATAAAAAACTAAAAAATGTTTAAGTAAAAGAATTTTTTAATAAAAATTGTTTTTCAGAACATATTACTTAATTCATGATTTCTATTATAAAAATAAAATACAGTTGAACCTCGTTATCCCGACACTCTAATGACCAGGAAAAAGTGTCGTCATAAGCGGAGTGTCGCGTTAACATTTAAGACAATTTTAAGTTCATAACTGATCTTGCAGTTTTAAGCAATAAAACATTATTATTAAAAAAATAAATGCAAAAACAAAATTGAAAAGAATAAAAATCAGATTTATGATGACTTGTTTTTTTTTTTTTTATTGCTACATGAAATACTGATAAATTAAGGTTTGCTTAACCCTATATGTTATTCCTACAGTTCTTATTTCAATATTATACAATGAAGTGTAATAAATATTCGTTTTTTCAGAAATGGATGTTAGATCATTTCTGATCGTTTCAATGCAATGCAATGCTTTGGTTTTAATCTGATGAAAAAAGCCGTGTAACCATAAGAAACCGCCAACTGACCAGAGCAAAATGATCTCGAGTACCCTGATACGTCTATCTGGAGCTTATGTGGGTCATTTATAGTGTGTGGGTTTATTTATTTAGATAAAGGACTGAAGTAAAATTTCTCATTCACCTCACTGTGTATTTTAGACTTCTTTTGTGAAAACTTTGGCTAAGACGTCTCTTACCGCTTAATTTACGTGCGTATAAGATGGATTATGAAAAAAGGGCAATTTTCCAAAACAGTCGGGATATACGGAGGTGAAAATTATTCAACGACGTAAAATCCGGAGTTCATTTACATTAAAATCATATACGGAAAATCGGGACTTTGAAAAACTGACGTGATAAGCCGGGTGACGTGAAAACCGGTTGTCGGAATAACGAGGTCCGACTGTATTTGTATACAGTTTTCAATAAATTTTAGATATGTTGAATTTTTGTAAGGCAGACTGTTTGAGTTAATACTGTATAAGAAAGAAGACTTTCAACCAAATAATTTTACAATGGATGACAAAAACATTGTATCACCTAGAAAAATACATCTTTTGCAATTTTAACGCACTATTATGTTTGCCTAAAATTAATTTAGTTGCTTCAAAGCAATGTATGGCTTCACCGTGCGTCAGTATAGCTTCAAACAACAATTGTGTAGTAATACATCAACCAGTTTTAATAAATAGAGCACCAAAATAAATGAGTGAAAGACCAGTTGTCTTAATTTTTAAGCTGATAAAGAATGGTTTCATACTTTAAATTGACACCTGGAAAAAATTGTGACAGTTGCTTTAGGTAAGTTGGTGTTTTCTAAAAGTTTGATTACCAAAAATATAGGATGCTATAAGTCCAAAACTGGTATAGTGATTAAATGAAAGTGTGAAACTGGGGATGTCTTAAGAATAGCCTCATGAGGCAAAAAGAGGTTAACTACAGCGAACGAAAATCGATATAGGAAACAAATGTGTCTGAGTAAACGCCAAGTGAATAAATGCTCTTGATTTAAAGCTGAATTTTAAAAACAATGTGGTAACAAGACCGAACTTATTGAGCTGAAACACGTGAGTTTAACTCACTTTTTCTGGGTTTTGAGTTGAGTTCGACTATTAAAAATAAAAGCGTGAATTAGTTCAACTAAAAAAAGCTGCTAGTTTGAATCAAAATTACAACTCAAACTCAATCATTTTTTTCATAATAAAAAAATTCGACGTTAAAAGCACGTTTTCCCCTTCAAATGTCAGTTCCCACAAGCTAGCGAAACCAGTATAGAATACTTAGAAATCATATGGGAATGTGTTTACTAAATCTTTAAAGTAATCTTCTTACTAACACACCCCTTTCCAGAGATGCGGACAAAGACTCCACGGATAAAAATCACACCAGACAAAAGATACGACCACCTGATTCAGATGATTTTTTTGAAAATTGACATCTTTGTTTCCGGGGTAGGGGGCTGCAAAAACTTATTTTAAAAGTTATCATGTCATCACTTGAATGATAAAATTTTGTAAGATACAGAAAATAAGAATCGAAACAACCGATATGTAACTTAAAAAAAAATTCCATCCCCATTGTACTTTTGCGAATAGGTCTTGAAAATCGTATATCCTAATCTATTACCACCTTAGAAGATAAAATGTTGGCAAGATATATTCAAACAATATAAATATAAGATCGGATGATTCTTTTTATTTGCTCCTTTTGCCCGCCTTCTCCCTAAAATGAAGAGAAATATAATCTTTCTGATAAAACTTTAAAAATTTAGATTCTGCTGTTATATATAGAGAACCTGCATATTGCAACGTTTTATCAGTAAGGTCGTGATAGCTTTTGTCCTCATTCTCCGTCGAAGAGGAAAGGGGAGCAAATAAATAAAACATTATCCAACCTGATGTTTAAATTCTTAGAAAATATCTTGCAAAATTTTATCTTTACGGCCAAAATCTATCATGGATTTATTAGATTACACGGGTTACCCCATTCTGCTCCACTGCGGAAAAACAACCGCCTCCAGATTTAAGCAAATAATTAAAAAAAAATAATAATGTCAATTCCTACTTATGTCATCAAACTAATATTAGTTTTTATTGCATTAAAATATCTGAATTTGTTGATTTTCTATACGCAAGTAAACGCTATTGGTTTACAATGGAAGTCTGCGGGAATTTGGCGAAATATTAGAGATATCGCCAAGTTGGCGTCACTTTTGCCGACTCATTTTGGTCGCCAAATTTGGCAATAAACTGGGCGGTGTTTAGCGACAGAATAGGGTCCCCTCTATGATAACACCCTTTATAGGTATGGATATGCATTAAATGCTGTTCAATAACCAATGTCCACCATTTCTTCTCCCATATAAAACTAAAATTAATTAATTAATTTTAATTAAGGAATTAATATTTGAAAAAAATCTACTAGCATCAAGTGTCATCCACTACAAGTTTCAAACAATGTATTTGAACTTGAGTCGATGAATAATAAATATTTTATTAACGATTGAAAATTTGAACAAGATATATATAGGGATAGTGTGAACTAATAGTAGGAATTGCAAAAAAAGAGATATGCAGATAGTCTTTTTATTCTGATTCTCTGTATCTGACAAAATTTTATGAATAAGACGGCGACATATTTTGAGGTAACTTTTACGCCCCATCCTACTTCCTTTACGGGAGACACAGATGCCGAATTTAAAAAAAGTCATACAAATCTGGTTTTAATATTATAAGCTTTACTAAATTACCATCCTACTTATCTAAGTATCTCACTTGTGAATAAATTAACTATATTATTTATATAAAAATATTCCACGATTAATGAATCAAGAATTTCTTCACTTAAACTAGTAAACTTATTTAATATATAATACGTGATTTATCACATTGTTAACGAAGCGTAGAACCAACAATATGAAAAATTTCCAAGCCGACAATCGAACCCTGAACACTTATAATAACGCTCGAAGTGCTCTACCATTTAAGCTACGAGGAAGACGCCCAGCTTAATATTTCCCACATATGTTAATGTTTGCAACCTTGCCAACATATATGGTAAATGCTAAGCTGTTCGTCTCCCTAGTAGCTTAAATTGTAGAGCACTTGGAGAACTATTCCAAGGGTTCCGGATTCGATTCCCGGCTTGGAAATTTTTCATATTGTTGATTCGAAGTTTCGTTAGCAATGTGATAAATCACGTATTATATATTGAATAATTTCGAGCATAATTTCACTGATGAAAATTAATTGTAAAATTATATAGTACACTTATATTAAACTTATGTTTGAAACATAATGTAAATGTACCTTCTACATACCCCTCCTTACCTCGAAAAAAATATTTATATAGATATGTTATCTATTAAAATGCCTAGGAACCGCATTTAAAATAGCCCTTCGTACTTAATAATATCTTGTTCATTGAAGGGATTTTTTATTTTTTTTTTATTGTGTAATAAATTTTGCATATTCATAGATGAAGCATTTCAAGTTCTCAAGTGTGTAAACTGTTTCTCTCATTGCTTTTATCGTTTAAAGGAATAGAAGAAAATAAATGGAGTAAGCTAAAAATAGCGACATTGTAACTTTAATGTGTTCCTTTATTGCCGCCGAAAATAAAAAAAATACAAAACATATTGCCACAGTACCTTCTATCAGCACAAAGACCTTTACCAAAGAATCGTCAGGATCTGGTACTCAACTGTGGTATCAATTAAAGTTGCTCAGCTTTTGTTACATGTATTAAAAGGAATTATTATTGACCATTGGTGCAAAAATTCCCTTATTGGGGTGGATTTACCACATTACATAATTCAGAGAAAAAAGAGAATAAGAACGTACATTGTGCAGATGTCAGCTTAAGACTTTGTTTTGTTAAATAGAATCTAAAATTTGTATATTAAACGATTTATAGAAAATCCCTATAAGTAGAAGTATACAATGGAACATCAAATCTTCACAAAAAAGTAAGAGATGCTCTTTTTAAATGTCACTTTAATGATATTCCTAAATAAGGTAAATGTATTATCTGACGTATATCTGTATCGATTTATAAAGTTTTAATCTATCTATATTGGACTTTTCCTTATAAGATTGCAAATTCAAAACACAATAAATTAATGACAAGTAAAAATTACATCATTAAAACATTTAGATGTGTTTATTATTATTAACACTACGTTATTATTATTATTTTTTTAGAAGCATTTTTAGTATTTGCTTCGTGGTGATGGCACGCATGCTTCTTCTGGAAATGTGAGCAATAAAGTCCCAACATAGTTGAAAAATATTTGTGAATTCAGTTTATTCTGTCTATCTGCCGCCTGTCTGTGTTCTAACTCGCGTAAATATACTCGGATTGCCAAGAAATTGTTACATGTTACTGATGTTTACTATCAAGTGTTTGGTATTGAAAATGAAGTATGTGGCCATTATAATTCGTTTACAGGGGCACTCAAAAGAGTTCCGTTACATTACGATCTAGAGGGTAAATTTGTTTGCGGTGTATTTTAACGGAGTTAAACTACTTCAAACATATTGAAATTGACATATATCACGACGGTTTACTAAAATATGCTTACCGTATATACTTGCATACAAGGCCGTTCGTGTGTATGCCGATCTCCCCTATTTTGAGTGACAAAATATTGGTAAAATTCTTGACCCGCATATAAGCCGACCCCAAAAAATTCCAATATCTTTTCAGACTGAAATCATATTTTAAGGAAATACTAAACAAGCAAAAATAATTGTATAAAAAATTAAAACACTCAAACGAATCCTTCAAATCCTGAATCACTATCTGAAACGTCAAAAAGTTCCCTGAAGTCCCGCCCCTTTGCTTCCTTGTCATAAAAATCAGACTCAGCATAGGAAGAGTTTTTGTCTTTACTTTCGTAAATAAAATCGTTTCTAGTACCATCCATAGAAATGCTAACACTTACTTTTTAAATGTTTTCTCAATCATCTCCTTTGGAATTGACATTCACGCCTTTTTAACCAAAGAGGCGATAACGTCGATTACTGCTCTTTTCAAATTGCCGCCCTTTGTCTTATGCACATCTGGCGAATAGATCTAATAAATCCAGATTTTTCTCAATCTACCTTTTAAGGATTTGTTGATCAAACATCAATTTGCCCACGCCAATCAGAAAGCTCTGTGACTTCTAAAATTTCTCCCAAAATCTGACACGACGACTTCCCTCTTTTTAAAAAACAATTGTAGGTCAACATTTTTCCCTTATACCCGAATATATACGGTATTCTCGAATAGGGTGTACATCACGGTTTTTGTTTCACTTACAGGGGCACACAAAACAATTCGTTTACGGTACTGTCTACGACCAATAATTGCTGTAAGTGGGCCTTCTGTTGCGGTATGCGTTTTCAAATGGAACTAAATTTTTCACATAACATACTGTGAATAAATTCTTTTGATCATATACAGGGCTGCACAAAAGATATCGAGTACATTTCCATTTACTGACGGATTTCTGGGGGGGGGGGGGGATTTTGGGATTTTTTAACTGGGCTATCAATTTTCTAACTGTACTAAATTTTAGCATGATAGTTACTATATATAACAAATCGATAAGACTTATACAGGGTTGCAAAGAAAATTTTAAATTTTGCTTTCAACTATGGATGAAAATTGCTGAAATTATGTTTTTAAATGCGTCATGCGTTTTTAAAATTGTTTATTTAGTCATCATACATCATCTTTCAAAAGTGTGAAGTTTTGTAACAGTATTCAAAATATTTTGAAAATTATTGACGTTTTCTTCAGGCAAAAGCAAAATTTCCATCAGACAAGAGCATACTTGCTCATTGCGTGTTGCCTCCATCGTTCCTGTAGGCGATACTGAATATATCTGAACTTTCATGGCTGCCACTGACGTACTACTTTTAATAAATGAACAGTCAAATTTCCACGTATGCAGTACAAATGAAACTAAAAATGGAAAATAAAAATAAATTTGCGTGCAATAAAGTATGCGAATAAAAAAATTATGATTCTTCTTTACTGAACAGCCCTCGTACTTTACTTATGTTTGGGATAGAAAATGATAAATAATAAAAACATTAAAATAGATGTAAATGTAAACTAAGTTTTAGCTGCAAAGGATCGATTATTTTTAGTATCCTATTCCAAAATTAAAAAAAAAAAATTGAGAAAATGAAACGATTAACAAATTTACATAAACTTTGTAATGCTTCAATGCCCATAAGAACAAATATATATTGTTTCAAATTCATATCTTGTAATGCATTGTTTTCACTAACATATTGTAATAAAATACAATGTTTATGAAAACGTATATGTTATAAAATAATTGACACACAGATTCAAGATTGCATCAGAACAATAACAATTAATCAAACATCCAAAATCTTATAAATAAGAAGTGAACATTTAACCAAATTAACCTTCAGGCAAAAAAATCTGTGAGACTTACTACTCTTTTGACATTTCTATCCGAAAAAAGAAGACCAATTCAAGTCCTTTTTTTTTTTATGGATGTACAAATTTTTGGAAGGTTATAGGATTATATCAGAAACTTCGAAGGATATGGCCCTTTTTCTATGATTAGGTAAACTCTCCTAGATTCCAATACACGCACCACGGTATATATTCATTTAAAATATAAACCTAATGTGTCCCCTTTGAAAGACGTGCCACATGGAAGTAATAATGGACGTTGGCGGGTTAAGAATAAAATGTTTCCACTTCTCTTTAGCCTACGGACGGAAAAAAACTTCAATCACCTGGGAAACATAAATTCGTAACAGTATATTTATATGGATGTTCATGTATACTAAATATTTATATGTATTCTACATTCGTTGAATGGAAATGATTTGCTTTAATGTACGCCAAACACGTATTTTTTTTTTCTGAAGCAAGCATTCAAAATCCCAACAAATGCACACTACATGTCGTATACACGAAATTATTTTATTTTTTGCTAAACTGCATGTCAAGAAATTCAACGAAATGTGAATGCAAATTTATGGTAGTAATTTTGAATTACTAAACATGCATTGGAAGATGATTTCTTCTCTTATTTTAATATCACAATAATTTTTTTAAAAATAACTGTGCAATAACTTTAAACGCAATTTTCTTTTATTAATAATCATGAAGTGTTTTCCCTTATTCAATCAATATTTACCCTTATTCAAGAAATAAATCCTTACAAATTGCGAAATAAATAAAAAATTCAATTAAACATCTATTATTTCTTAAATTGTTCATAATAATTTGATATTTTAGATGTGTTATTGTTTATATAAAAGTAGATATTATTTTTATAACTGTAAGTTAAGTTTTTTTTTTCGATTTAATCAAAGGAAATTATGTAGTGAAAAAGATAAAATTTCAAATACTATGGAAGGCAACAGAGTTTTGACCCCCCCCCCCCCCCCACACACACACACACAAAAAAAAAAAAAAAATCGTGAAAGCTGTTTTTAAGTTTCTAATTAATTATACACTATATGGTCAGTAATGACCGGACACTTTCAATTTTAGATATTTTCTTGAATATTTAGAAATATACTTGTCAGATCCTTCTGTAATTTCAAGATTTCAAAGAACAGGTTTAACCAGATATTTATCACCGTCGACTTGAAAAGAATGACAATCAGGGGGCCAACAAAAATCGAAGAAAAAAATAATACTTGGGATCACCCTGTAATATAAAATGTACGAAATGATCTATTGCTGCAGAATATAAATAGACAGACAATGTACAATCTGTGAATTTATGTAAAAATATTACGCATATTACTATAAATATAGCGATTAAATAAATAATAATAATAATAATAATAAACTCTTGCAGGTTTTTGGCTTACAAAATGTAGGGTTTTCAACCAAATTTGACGATTTCATAAAGTTGAAAAAATCTAGTAGAAACAATGTAGTGTAATTGGATTATAAATATATTAAATAGTTTCGGAAATATGAGCAGTTGTGTGAAATAATTTTTATCTGCGTATGCGCGAACGATAACAAGATCTTTTTACATAATTTAATAGTCATCTCTATGGAGTAACTTATGAAAAAAATCCAATCAAATATCGTAAAAAATTGAGAAAGATATCTTCGTTAAAGTAAGCTAATTTTTAGTTGTTCGTTAAAAGCAGCTGAATGATAAGGGATTTTCCACAAATTGTCGTTTTTTATTAACTGACTTTCAGAAAAAGGTTAGTATTTAGTGACTATCAACGATCAAAATTCCTAGATTTTGATACTTCTTTTTATCACGGTAGAGGCTTGTTCTGCTGGTTATCCAAGAAAAACTGAAACATCAATAAAAAATGAAAAAAAAATAATATTGACAATTTGTGGACAATCCCTAATAATTCAGATAATTTTAGCGAACAACTAAAAATTTGCTCATTCTAATGCCGACATCTTTCTGAATTTTACGATATTTGGCTGGATTTTTTTAATAAGTTGCTCCATAGAATTGACTATTAAATTATGTAAAAATATCCTTGTTATAGGTCGCGCATGCGCAGGTAAAAATTATTTCATACAACTGCTCATAGTTCCTAAAATATATAATATATTTATATTCCAATTTCACTATAATGTTTCTACTACATTTTGTCAATTTGTCTGAAACTGGCTTTAAATTTGGTTGAAAACCCTGGATGTTATAAACAAAAAACATGCAAGATTTTCTTCATTTTTAAAGAAAATTGCTATATCTTTATTAATATACGCGCTGTTATTACTCAAATGGATACACATATTGTACAATGTCCGTTTATTTACATTCTGTAGCGATAGCTCATTTCGTACATTTTATTTTACAGGGGGATCCCAAGTATTATTATTTTTTGATTTTTTGTTGCCCCCCCCCCCACCCTATCTGTCTTCCTTATGAAATTGACGTCGACAAATATGATATCATACCTGTTCTTTTTAATCCTAATATTTTTAGTCTAAAATCTTTTTAATCTAAATATTTTTAATACGTGATTTATCACATTGCTAACTAAGCGTAGAACCAACCGAGCGAAAAATGTCCAAGCTTCTGTTAGTTCTACGCTTAGTTAGGAATGTGATAAATCCCGTATTAAAAATATTCAATAATTTCAAGCGTAATTTCACTGCTGAAAATTAATTGAAAAATTAATTAAAAATTATATATTTCTAAATATTCGACAAAATGCCTAAAATTGAAAGTGGCCGTTCGTTAATGGCCATATAGTGCATTTTTCAGTTTATAATTTTAAATTTAATTAATTTATTAGTTGATATTAGTTATAAGCTTATGTTATTGCTGCTGGTTAGTACATCACGTATTTCATTTTTACATATTAATTTAAAATAAATATATATTTGAAATTTATATTTGAATAAAAACAAGAAATATACTCTGTTAATTTTTTTTTAAACAGATATTGGTTTTCTATGCATTTAAATATGTAAATTCAAAATTATAGTTCATTACGAAAAAGTTTTATAGATTTATTGCTTAAAACACTACCGCATTGCAGTTTGTTTTGATACTATTTATCCTTTATCTACTGATGGTGTTTATAAGTACCACTCATTTTAAACTTTCATCCCATTAAGAGTATTTCTAATATTCTAATGGCACTTTTCAGAACCAATCTTTTCACTCCACTTTTTCAGCCTATAAGGCAGCTATAGTTCTAGGTTCATTATTTTAGCGAAGAAAGAGGCTATCTTTGAAATAGTCGATGTGTTTTCTCCCGACATTGTACGGATTGTCACACTTGTCTTTTTATTGCTGTACTTTGTGCCATTACACAGTAATGGACGCAAGGTAATTGTTGGATTTCTTTATATGTTCATTATGATCTTAGAATACAACATGACTAGCTATTTTAAGTGAACTGTGTATGTAATTGATTTAACAGTTGAATTACTCGGTGGTACTTATAAGTACCGTCAGTACACTGGGTGCTAGAGAGAAACTTCTTATTTACTTTTCGTCTGTGTAGTTATGTATCTCATTTATCTGCTTTATAATGTAGTTACTAAATTATAGTGTAGAAATGTTTTTGTGGTATTTCTTTTCTGCTTTATTATTATTTTTTACAGGAAATTGAAAGAGTGGTGGCAACGTTCTTTTTTGCCATGCTAGAAATGACGGATGGAAATTCATATATTTCATATGTGGAGATGCGAGAGAGCATGACGTCGCTGCACTGTAGATGTTGGATAACTAAAGGTCTGCTAAAAAACTCGAAACCGAAAAACCTAATTTTTTCTTCTTTTTTTTTTTTTTTTTTTTTTTTTTTTTTTTTTTTTTGTACCATCAAATTTAAATTTTTACTTATTTTTCCTGAATAAAATAAAATTGTCAATTTAATATTTTTTTATTGTTAACTTATGATAGTCTTCTGGTTATTTAGAATTTTTAAGAGTTTAAACTTAATTTGAAATGTGATGTGAGTTTTTCTATCTATATTATAAAGGAGAAACATATCTGTGCGTAACGCATACGTCATTTTGCGAATGGCAGCACTTTGAAATTTGAAATGAAATTTCGGTTTTGCAATTTTCGCTACTGCAAATTTTTAAACTTCTAAACATCGCACATTTTCAAGTTTTACACCTTCGTACAGGGAAAAAAATGTGCTTTTAAATGCAATTTGTTTGAAATCTGTATCTCAATTTATTTTTGAGATATTAATTTTTTATTAGTTTTTAATAAAAATTTTGTAATCGTGGCAACTGAAGTACTCAATTTATATTGAAAGGGGAAAATAGTCATGGTTTATTATTTTCATTGATTATATCCATATTGATGCCATTTTCACATTACAAATAAAAGTAACTTTTTATAATTTTTGAACAGAAAATGACGTCAGACATTAAAAAATAAAAAATAAAAAAAATAAAAAATAAATAAAAAAAAAACACGCATTCTTCTTCATAAATTAGCTACATTTTAATATTTTTACATTATGTTGATACTGAGTTTGAGGCGCTAGGCAAAATGATTCAGTGAGTAAAAATGATATATTTAAAACAAAACGATCATTTTTTTTTAAATATAAAACTAAATATTTGACCAATACTAAATGGCCATACTTTCAAATAGTGAATTTGAGTGGTGCGTTTGTAAATTATGAGAATGTGAAAATAATGTACAGTTTAGATTTTATGGGGGAAAATTTTATGATGTGGCAAAGCGAAATCCTTTTTACTATTTTTCATCCCGTAAAAACAAAAATAAGAGCTCCATCGATAACTTCATCATAATTACTCATCTTGATTACGTAATGTAATACAGTTTTCAATAATTTAAGCAGTTGAAGTTTGTGGAAATAACATTTTGGTAATTTTAGGTTTAAAATATTATTTGTTTTAAGAGTTAGACAACCAATGTAAGATGAATTTTTTATTGTAATTATTTTTGTAGGTTTATTATAAATTCGATCTGACAGTTCCTTTCTAACATTTTAGTTCGTCGAATTTCGACGGGTTCCAACTCGTATATTTAAAAGATAAGGTTTTCTTTTTTTAGTCATGTATCTTGAGCTTTTTTTTTTTTTTTTTACCAATTTTAATAATTCTTTTCTTTAATGAAAGCTGTTTCTTTGTAGATTTGCCCGCACTAGCTATTTTTTTAAATATTCCCATTTTTATATTTAAATTTAAAATTTAAAAAAAATCCATGAATTTGTTCCAAAATGGTAGCAATTGGATTACTTCCATTGTTGTAAAGAAAGGAAAAATAATAAGGTTTGCTTATCTTTATTGATGCCATTTTCTCATAAAATTCAAAATAAACTTTCTGAAAAAATTGAACAAAAAATGACGTCATGCTTCAATAAAATACTCAAGTTTTCCGCAAAAAAGCTGTTACAATTAAATTCTTTTTCATTCATTGAGATTGAGATGCTTGGTGAAATGCTTCATTGAGGCAAAATGACATCATATTTAAATGAAAACTGTCATTTTCTCTGATAAAAGTAAATATTTTACTACGAACGCCTCTAAAAGATATAAATTTCTGGAATTTTACTCGCCGATACAGAGATTAGAATCACAAGTCAAGAGTGCGAATGTTCACATGCAAAGTCGTAGTTGACAAACTTGATTGCAAGTATAGAAATATATGTATTAATCACATATTGCGCATTGTAATATTTTTGAAATGATGAATGTAAATTAAATATAAGAGATGCGTATGCAAATTATGAGACGGTGAAAATAACATAAAGTTTACATTTTACGCGAAAAATAATTCCATGATTAACTTAAGGTGAAATTTCCTCTATTCTATTTTACTAGCCACTATTTTTTTTTCGAACTTTTCATTCTTTGTAAGCTTCCAAATCGATGCAATTCCTTTTGAATTATAAATTAAGAGAAACGAAAAGAAAATCGAATACGAAAAATACGATTTTGGGCATTAGTCGAATGGCTACGAGTGATACTCAAAGAAATCGAGAAAAATATAATGTCATGTATGCATTACTCATATGTATGTATTCTTATGTATGTATGTTTGTATTTAGACGAATGTATGTTTCTATTGGGAAATTTTCGTAATCGGGTTTGTAGACAAATTCATAATTTACTGACAAGGACGGTCTCCATACGGGCATACTCAGAAAAATCTGAAAAAAAAAATTACAGAATGTTCTTCTCATATGGATATATATGTTTAAAAAATTTTTTTGGCGGAGCCCCGATACAGCGTTCGTAAAAAAATAATGAAATTTTCGTTTATTTGGCGATTTATCACCAGTTGGCGATGAAAAAAAAATATGCTTTTATGTAGGAAAAAACTTTTTATGTCGAATTTATTTATATAAGTTTAATTTGAATAACTTTAGTTTTGTCATTTTTAGTTTGCTTTTATTATAGTTTGTCATATATATTTATATGTATTTATAATAAAATTTAAATGTCATATTTTACGATTTAAAACAAAATTTAAATTGATTTAATTTGTTTCTCAAAAATAAGGCAGATAGAACACTGTCGGTTTGATTTTGTTGCTATGGAAACGACTTCGTATTCGATATGAAAGTGTATTATGGCAATCAAATGACAGCTGGCTATAACTTGAAATAGATAATTGTAACTTCAAAGCATTATATATAGAATGACACAAAATGTATAACGCTTCCGGGATTGAACTCATCCGTTTCCTGATAATCTCGCGGCCATGTTAAGCTTAAGCACTCCGATGCCGTATTTGCCACTGTCTTATTTAATCTGTCTATCTATTCGTTGTGTAACATATTATTCCTCAATTTTTCTAAAACCTTCAAAAAGTATACAATTATAACGCTTTAAGATCTAATTTAAAAATAACCAGATACCAACAAAAGGCTTCCGGTGTATTACCGTTGCCATTGATAAGCACAAATTACAAATCCAAAAACAAATGAATGACTCTTTCAGCTATTCATTAAATGCTCTTAAAATATTATGCAAAAGCATATTAATATTTTGAAATACTTTTTCATTTTTGTTTACATTTATTTACAGTTTGAATTCAGTATACACTGTTAAAAATATCGCAAAAAATTACCTCTGTTTTTCAAGGCTATCTATTTTCTGACCAATGAGAACGCTTCATAGTGCTCAGCGAATACAACTCGATATAGCTGTATTCTTGAATTCATTCCTGTGAATTATTTTGTTCTGGATTAAAGTTTCCTTTCTAAAAATAAACGTATTTCAAATTATTTAAAGGCTTTATTATGCTTTAAAAAATATTTTAAGAGCAAAATCAGATGTCGACCGTATTTTTTAATGGTTCGTTCAAAGAGTCATTCATTTGTTTCTGGATTTGGAATTTGTGTTGTACAAGTGGCATCACGAGTGAATGTTGATTTAATTTTTCAATATCTAAAAACGTGCTTACTTTTTCGCTATTCGCTAACAAAATTATTAGAAATTGATGTCCTACCCTTCATCTTTTTTTTCATAAGAAATTGGAAGGTTATAGTTTCTTTTTCTTTTAATGAAATGTACGAAGACGAAAGTCCCATTGCAAGAAGACGGCGAAGGAATAATGAGCGGCAAGCAAGATGGCTAGCCAGGCTTACCAGGAGTCGCGAGATAGAATTCGAGCAGAAAATGCTGCAGCTCAACGAGTACGACGAGAAAGAAGTGCAGAAGAACATCGTTCTCGAGAGCTTCAAAGCCATTTAAGTGTTGAAGTCGATGAACACTTCTGCGGATCGATGAGCGCTACTTGCCAGTTCTGTGCTTCCAAAAATTTCAGTGCTGAACGCCCGCCTGACGGGAAATTTACAAGTTGCTGCCGTAAAGGAAGAGTGAAACTTGAGATGCCTATAAATGCTGAGGGAAATATTTTGTCATACCCTAATTTTTTGTTGAACTTGCTTACGGATCCGAGCAATCCTGATTACAAGAACTTTCGCGAAAATATTCGCTCATACAACAGTGCTGCTTCATTCGCTTCAATGGGGGCAAAAGTTGTTGATTTTAATGATAGAGGACCTGATATTTTTAAAGTACATGGCCAAATTTGTCACCGAACAAGCCTCATTCAATCGCTCAATGGTGAAGGTCCCCAGTTTGCGCAACTCTAAGCCATTGACAGTACTCAAGCTACTGAAATTAGAGTTACTCATCCTGCTAATGAGCAATGCTTCCCACGTATATTGGATCAAATTGATCGTTTTTTTTTAGGCAGCACAATCGGCTAACTAATACGTACTCTTTGCTTCGGGATGTTCAGGCTCGATAAATATCTTAAATTACTATATACAGTCAACTCTGTGAAATCCGCTGATGTATAATCTGCAAATGTCTATTATCTGCACAGCACATTAGAATGTAAACAATGGAAATTGTCAGTAACAGTTAAACTCATAAAATTAAATTTGGTATTTTTTTTTTTACCAGTTCTCGATTTTCCTATGAATAAATATTTAAATATAAACATTGGATGTAAGTAACTTTAAAATGCATTTTTTGTTTGATTTATGTTTAATTATTATTCTGTCTTACCAACGGAGAAAATGCGATATTTAAAAAGGAAAAATGGAATAAGTATTTACAAATTTCTTCATCTGCTATGTCAACTCTGTGAAATCCATATAATCTGTAAAATAATCCAAATGAATTATTTGTGAACTATCCAAATAATTTGTGAAATCTACAATACACTTCGTTTACAGAAATTTGTTACTTTTGCTCCCACTTCTTACTCCCTTTGGATTTTATGTTTTCTGTCTTACCAACGGAGAAAAAACAATATTTAAA
Organism: Maratus speciosus; assembly: GCA_963932465.1. NCBI lineage: Eukaryota > Metazoa > Arthropoda > Arachnida > Araneae > Salticidae > Maratus > Maratus speciosus. The sequence continues at coordinate 379,132,719 of OZ010786.1, forward strand.
AAGGAAAAATGCAATAAGTATTTATAAATCTTAATCTGCTATATACAGTCAACTCTGTGAAATCCATATAATCTGTGAAATAATCCAAATGAATAATCTGTGAACTATCCAAATAATCTGTGAAATCTACAATACACTTCGTTTACAGAAATCTTTTACTACTTTTGCTCCTACTTCTTAATTACTGTGGATTTTATGTTTTCTGTTTTACCAATGGAGAAAAGGCGATATTTAAAAAGGAAAAATGCAATAAGTATTTATAAATATCTTAATCTACTATATACAGTCAACTCTGTGAAATCCATATAATCTGTGAAATAATCCAAATGAATTATTTGTGAAATATCCAAATAATTTGTGAAATCTACAATACACTTCGTTTACAGAAATTTGTTACTTTTGCTCCCACTTCTTACTCCCTTTGGATTTTATGTTTTCTGTCTTACCAACGGAGAAAAAACAATATTTAAAAAGGAAAAATGCAATAAGTATTTATAAATCTTAATCTGCTATATACAGTCAACTCTGTGAAATCCATATAATGTGTGAAATAATCCAAATGAATAATATGTTAACTATCCAAATAATCTGTGAAATCTACAATACACTTCGTTTACAGAAATCTGTTACTACTTTTGCTCCTACTTCTTACTCCGTTTGGATTTTATGTTTTTGTCTTACCAACGGAGAAAAAACAATATTTAAAAAGGAAAAATGCAATAAGTATTTATAAATCTTAATCTGCTATATACAGTCAACTCTGTGAAATCCATATAATCTGTGAAATAATCCAAACGAATAATCTGTGAACTATCCAAATAATCTGTGAAATCTACAATACACTTCGTTTACAGAAATCTGTTACTACTTTTGCTCCTACTTCTTACTCCGTTTGGATTTTATGTTTTCTGTCTTACCAACGGAGAAAAAGCGATATTTAAAAAGGAAAAATGCAATAAGTATTTATAAACATCTTAATCTCCTATATACAGTCAACTCTGTGAAATCCGCTGATGTATAATCTGCAAATGTCTATTATCTGCACTACACATTGGAATGTAAACAATGAAAATTGTCAGTAACAGTTAAACTCATAAAATTATATTTGGTATTTTTTTCTTAAAACCAGTTATCGATTTTCCTATGAATAAATACTTAAATACAAACTTTGGATCTAAGTAACTTTAGAATTTGTTCCTACTTCTTACTCCCTTTGAATTTTATGTTTTCTGTCTTACTAATGGAGAAAAGGCGATATTTAAAAAGGAAAAATGCCATAAGTATTTATAAACATCTTAATCTACTATATAGTAACCTACTATATATTTTTAGTAACTTTAAAACACATTTTTTTAAATTTATGTTTAATTATTATAATTATCTTAATTATAGATGTGTGCTTTAATTGAGTATACTTATTATACCCTGGTGTAAAACAGTTCATTGACAATGTTTTAAAATAGCATTATTAGTACTAATTTGCATGTTTTTTGTGAAATAGTTCTTCAAATTTTGTGAACTACGATCACATTAATTGTATATATATATACTATAATGATACGATTGACATTTAATCTTACACTTTGGCGACAGTTTTAGTCAATGGGATAATAAAATAGTACCTAATTTTCTGGCAAATTAGGTTTGAATGAAAAAGGGACTGTTTTTATAACTATTTTACCCCAACTGACTCTAATGGTCAGATCGGGATAAAATTTATTACTCCATCATTCTTTTTATAGTGCAATTCTATATCATTCTTTTAAAAATGCAAACACGTCATTCTGACGGGCTATCGTCTAGTAGAAAATATTTTTACAGTGATAGAATTAAATAATTACAGCAACAAGCAACATATTTATGTAACATAAAAAAAATATATAATAATCTCTTTCATTAATTAAGTTTAAATTCATTAAATACCGTGCATTCTAAAAAAGAATTAATAAACAATTTTCAGATGCATTAAAATCGTTTGCTTTTGGCGAGGAAATATCTTGCTCGCCAAATCCCGTGTCACTTTCGTATTTTCACGCCAAATATTCGAAAGTATTTTATTTTTTTACAGACTTTCTACTGAAATTCCGCCGTTAAATTTAACTGTTCTCTTATTACATACATGAGTAGTTTCACTAGCATTTTTTTCAACATATTCTGAGTATGCCCTGTAAGGAGACCTTCCTTGTGAGCATTGTTTGACGCTAAAATTTAACAATTTGGTAGCTGCCCCAATTACTATGACGATTACTCAATTTTTTTTAATTTATCGTAGTTGAATATATTTCAACTGAAATTCAAGTGAACATTCTGAAGTAAATGTGATAAACATTTTTTTTTTGTCAAGATGTACACTAGAAAACAGAAATATGTAGATTACAAAATAAAAAATCCCTGCCGGCTCGGGCCTACAGCCGCAGGTAGATTTCGAAGTTAAATACTAAATTCACCAACAAAAATTAAAACACGATTAGAGATAAACCCAGTTCCTTCACTAAAAATGAGCTTTAGGGAGATAAACATTTTGAGAAAATTCTAATATACACGAATACACATACGCGTGTATATGGAATAGGTTTAAAAATGGCTAAAGCAAATTCAGAGAACCTCAAAGTGTTAAAATATGTTAATATTTCCATAGTCGGGTTTTTATCATGTTTTAATACGTTTCTTCTAACTCACATGGCGTTACATATTCACCTGCTGAGGTCCATTATGTTTCTAATATGACGCAATATATATATTTTTTTTAATTCGTCAAACTATTTATTTCATTTTGAGTTTTCATGCTGAAATCTTGCTCTTGAAAACTTATGACGTAATATTCAATTTGTTTTCAATTCGTCAAACTTTATTTAATTCAATTTTTCACGTGAAATTCTTGCAATAGAGAAGCAATTGTTGTGGTGAGAATTTTACTGCTTTTTAGGTAGATTTCGTAAGAAATACTACCTATTGCAGTCGTTACCATGGTGCGACTTTTGAAAAATTCCTTCATAACTTTTCATTATAGGACCCCAGGAACCCAAAACCACCCCCCTCCCTAAAAAGTTTATATATATATATATATATATATATATATATATATATATATATGTATGTATGTACTAAATTTTGTCCGCACGATAAAAGTCGCAATTATGCACGAATCATCTTCAAACTCTCCAACAACTTTGAGATGGCTAATATCTCGGCGGGGATTGAAAATGGGCGAAATCGGCCCAAGTGGGTGGAAATGGGGAGGGTTCAAAATTTTGAAAACTGTCTTAACATGATTCTGATAAAACCAGCTCTTACACAACAATGGCAGGAAAAAAAAATAAAAGTTTTTCGTTATAGCAGTTGCCAACAATAAAAAAAAAAAAAAACAAATAATAAAATTCTCACCACAACAATTACTTTTCTTTTGCAAAATTTTCACGTGTAAAATTAAATAGTTTGACAAATTGAAAACAAATTGAATATTACGTCATAAGTTTCCTAGAGCAAGATTTCAGCATGAAAACTCAAAATAAATAGGTTGACGAATTAAAAAAATATGTATATTGCGTCATATTGGAAATATAATGGACCTCAGCAGGTGAATATGTAACGCCATGTAAGTTTGAAGAAACGTATTAAAACATGATAAAAACCCGACTATGGAAATATTAACATATTTCAACACTTTAAGGTTCTCTGAATTTTTTGTAACCATTTTTTAAACCTATTCCATATGTATGTGTGTGTGTATTCGTGTATATTACAATTTTCACAAAAAGTTTAGCTCCCTACAGCTCGCTCTTTGTGGAGAAACTGGGTTTTATCTCTAATCTTGATTTAAGTTTTGTTGGAGAATTTAGTACTTAACAACGAAATCTACCTCCGCCTGTAGGCCCGAGCCGGCAGGGATTTTTTTTTTTTAATTGTTGGCAATCGCTATAACGAAAAATATTTATTTTTTCCTGACATTGTTGTGTATGAGCTGGGTTTATCAGAATCATGTTAAGACGGTATTCAAAATTTTGAACCCTTCCCATTTCCATTCCCTTGGGCCGATTTTGACCATTTTCAATCCCCGCCGAGATATTAGCCATCTCAAAGTTGTTGGCGAGTTTGAAGACGATCCGTGCATCATTGCAACTTTTATCGTGCGGACAAAATTTAGTACATACATACATACATTATATATATATATATATATATATATATATATGTGTGTGTGTGTGTGTGTGTGTGTGTGTGTATATATATATATATATACCATATATGTATAAAATCCTAATGAAACGAATTTATGAAACCAATATATGAAACGCCTGAAATGTATCGATTCTTTGAATCGACTGATTAAACAACAGATTTAGTTTCACGGCGATTTCTCCTAAAATGTGGAATACTTTGCGATGAAATTAACACCAAATATCCGTGTTGATCCACATATCTCAAAACTGGTATTAGAATTCTTAAATTCGAATTAGTTTTCAAAATATTAATATTTTTTCTAATTTTAAATACATTTTTTCTAATGATGGCAACTCAAATTTTAATCATAACAGAATTTTTTTTTTTCATAATTCAGAGAAGGTTACTATTTTAAATTAATTTGGCGACAGTAGGGCCTCCTTTAAATCTATGCTAAGAATAATGCTTTTTTTTTTTTTTGTATTTCGTAATCATTTTATTAAATACAAAACTTTCATTTAAAAATTAAACATTTAAATTGATGGCTTTCACTTCTTAAAAAAAAAAAAAAAAAAAAAAAAAAAAAAATACGAAAAGAAAAATATTAGACACAGATGTCATATACACACCGGGGCAATTGGCGCACAAATGGCATTATTTTGATAGACATGGTAACCCGGCTATTGTTGTTTATTTAATAATAAATGTATATTTACTTTTATTTCTTTTTTAAATTTATATAAATTATTTTGTTCGATAGTAACTAATTATTTTTTTGCTATTTCCTTTTGAAAATAATAGAAAATAATTAAAAAATACGATACAATGTAGTAGTTATTCCGTCACCCAATTTCGCAAATTATATAAATCGCCAAACCACTCGCCAAATGGTACAGATTGACAAAACCTTTATTTTAAATAACGAAAGATCAAATAAATTAGTATAACATTAATAAATATAAAAATAAAACGTCGAAATAAAAATCACTCGATGACGTAAACACGTGTAACTTGCTAAAAGTCAAGTGAATGTGACATTTACCATCAAGCATTATTGACATTTAATCTTATAGTTCGCGATAGATTTTTTGTCGACGGGATAACTAAGTAGTACCAAAAATACATATGTAACTGGTATTCGAAAACGAGGCTTTCACCAAATTTTTGTAAAAAATTCGTGCCAAACATGCGGTGCGACTATGCGACATCTGGCGAATATGACATCATGCGGTATATGACATCTGGCGAAATATTAAATTATGAAACAAACCATGACATTTAATTTCAACTTCAAATCAATGTTTTAATTTACCACTCGAACAATAAAAAAAACGCTAACTGGCGAGTTGAAAAAAAGATATTGGCGAGATTTGCACCCGGCTTTATTTTTCGGCACAGATGTCATATACGTCCCCATATTGGCGCGATTTTTTTCGGACGCCAATGTCATATACGCAACGGGTACTTAACTGGCGCCAAAGTATCGTTATTTTGCTTGATATGGTAAGCCGGATGTTGTTGTTTATGCTGTAGATGCGTTCCCCAAATTGGAGTTGGAAAAAAATCGCGCCAATATGGGGCGTATATGACATTTGTTCCAAACTTTCATATGAAAGGCGAAGGGATCAGATCGTATTTGTTTATGGCATTTGATGACTTGAACTATTATAATATAGATGAAATGATGGGGATAGAATAATATGTGGCGACTTATCACCTGTGCCTGGATAACATTAAAGTATCAAAATGGCACCTAGAGTATAAAAAGCAAAGTGTTCCGCCCGGAACTGTTGATGATAGTCACATGATTTAGGCTATTGTTATAGAGATTGTTTTAAAATATCGGTTGACAAAGACTCTGAATGCTTAATTCATTTTATTTTAGCTTCTTTTCAAATGTTTAACTGATCCTCTTTAATCAAAAACAAAAACAACCATTGGATGTCTTAACAGCAACTGATTCTCCATTAAATTTTTGCAATCAAAGGGAATTGAATGGAAACCCGTTTACAGCGAGATCTGCACAGCTGTTTCAGTATAATTTAATCTTCTCGAATATTTTTAAAATCCATTAGATTTTCAGATTCTGCGGTGTCTGAACGGGGGTGGGCGAGCGTAGCTTGCAGTGGGCAGAGCCCCCTAGTTACGATAATATATTAGGCATAGTATGCTGGCGGTACTTTAAAGTAAAACTTTAATTATTCAGCTCTAACAAATTAAATTTCTCACGGGTGAGCATTTGTTTTATGTAAATCCTTTAATTGCAGTAGATCGTAATGCAGTAGATAAAGTGTTAAACAAAATTTGACATTAAAATTTCGAAAATTTAGATACGGTTGATTCCTTAGTTGCTTAACCCAATAACTTTCAGTTTGATTTTAAAAGATAAAATGCACCGATTTATCCAATTATAATGTAAAAGTTCGGATCTCGTGTTGAAAATTTCAAAATTTGTTACAGTTTCCGGACAAATCGTAATTGGAAAAGGCCCCCTCAAAATATGTTTTAAAATAAGTATATTGAAGACCAATCTAATGGTTATCTTCGTTTGTCTGGCAATTTAGCGATTAAAAATTATGGGTGTGTTCTTTTTTATTTCTTGACGATTGCACATTCGTTAGTTGTAGAGTCGTTTTCTTATTCGAAAACGTTTTGTTTTGTATATTCTAATATTGAGTTGTAAGGAATACATCACATAAGAGAAAAAGCAAAATGAAGTTTGAGAGTCGTAAAGAAAAGATTCTCAAAGTGTAACTTCACATAAACTTTTTTAACGTTTTTAAATATCCTCTTTCGAGACGGAAGTAAGAATTGCTTTGTAATGTTTGCAGTTTTTAAAAAATGTATATTTATTTGTATTTTATGTTATATCAGAATATACTGTTTTATTCCTGTTCAGATTAGGCAGGATACATATGCCTGGATACAATTTTAACATTATTTTACGTTCTTTTAAATAAATAATTGTATATGAATTTCTGAAAGCATCAAATTCAAAAAGCTAAGATTCTAGATCGTGTTAGACATCACACTACAGGCAAATGTAGCTTTGTGCGCTATTAGTACCTGGTGGACAAATATAAAATAAAGGGTGGTTATAATTAAACTTCCCCAATAAACAACATCTTACAGCGCAAACGGGTGAACGGAAAGAAATCAAATTTGGTACATAGACTATACACTAGATGCGCTCACGGAATGTCGAAAATAAAATTTTAGTTCTAAAATGTGCACCAGACGGCGTCTTTTCCGGTAAAACTTTACATTTAACACAACAACGACCAAAACAGAATACAGAAATAAGATTAACAATCCAGAACAAGAATTATGAGTAATAAAATGTAAAACTGGTTGTTTTGGTCGTTTATTGTGTTAAATTTAATGTTTTTCCGGGAAAGGGTGAACGCTGGTGGACATTTCGGAACTAATTTTTTTTTTTCGAAATTCCGTGAGTGCATCTGGTTTATAGTCTACAGTCGTGGCCAAAAGTTTAGGACCACCGTGCAGAAACTAGCATTTTTAAAATTGAAACCACAGATAACGTCACAAATCAAATCGATTTTCGTCAGATGGCGTCATTCCGTCTGACAGTGGTGTTACTGTATTCGCTTTTCTTTTGAACTTTGACTGATAAATGTCGCAGATGCAATTTACTGTCTGGATCTTAAATTTAAGTGGTGGTCCTAAACTTATGGCCACGACTGTATATACCAAATTTCTTTGCATTCCGTTCACACGTTTACGCTGTAGTATGGTGTTTATAGATGAAGTTTAATTATAACCACCTGGTATATCTGTCTCTTGGATTCTATGCAGAGTCTATGTGTGTGAATTGGCAGCCTTCATAATACCTAAGCAAACAGGAGTCGTGTCTTCTTGTCCGGGATTAGATATATTAGGCTGACAAGGAAGGTCTCCATACAGGGCATACTCAGAATATGTTGAAAAAAATGCTAGTGAAAGTATTCATGTATGTAATAAGAGATCAATCAAATTTAACGGCGGAATTTCAGTAGAAAGTCTGTAAAAAAATAAAATATTTTCGAATATTTGGCACGAAAATACGAAAGTGACACGCGATTTGGCGAGCAGGATATTTCCTAGCCAAAAGCAAACGATTTTAATGCATCTGAAAATTTATTAATTGTTTTTTAGAATGCACGGTTTTTAATGAATTCAAACTTAATCAATTAAAGAGGTTATTATATTTTTTTTTATATTACATATATATGTTGCTTATTGCTGTAGTTATTTAATTTCTTCACTCTAAAAATATTTTCTATGCTTTGCAAGTTGAAAATATCCATTTTAAGTTATAGTCAGCTGATATTTGATTTAACATTTCCACATCGAAGACGAAGTCGTTTCCATAGCAACAAAATCAAGTCGACAGTGTTCTATCTGCCTTATTTTTGAGCTTGAAATAATTTAAATCAATTTAAATTTTGTTTCAAATCGTAAAATATGATATTTAAATTTTATTATAAACGAGGTGGAACCCGTCGAATTTCGACGAAAGAAAATGTTTACAAAGAAACTGTTGCATCAACTTTATAATACATCGACAACAATAATTACAATAAAAAATTCATCTGACACTTGAAATTTAACTCTCCAAAGACATATTTTAACCTAAGATTAACAAAATACTTTTTTCATAAACTTCAACTGTTAAAATTATTGAAAAATTAAACTTTATTCATATACTTAATCAGTAACATATAATCAAGATAAGTAATTTTGATTAAGATATCAATTGATGCTTGGTATTACGGAATGAAAAAATCAGCAAAAATGATTTCACCTTGACATAATCATAGAATTTTTTCCCCTTTAAATCTAAACAAATCAAGTCATTTTCAACGTTTCACATCAATATTAACCATTTAAAAACATTTTAACGCGCAATATGTTATTGATAAATATATTTTCAAGCTTTAAGTCACGTTTGTCAACTATTACAACTTCCCATGTTAAAATTCCCAATCGTGATTTGAGGTCTTAGAATAATCTCTGTACCTGCGTGTAAAAATTCCAGAAATTTATAACTTTTAGACGTATTCATGGGGAAATATCTCGTTTTGTCAAATAAAATTATCGGTTTCTTTTAAATATGACGTCATTTTCAGTCGCTGAAATATTTTACCTATTGTCTCAAACTCAATGTAAGCGAAATGAAAAAATAGTGAAATATAACAGCATCATCAGGGAGATTGTGTCTTTTTTTCAATTCCTACTATTAGCTCACACTCTCCCTATATTTATTTATATATTTATATATTTATCTTGTACAAATTTTCAATCGTTAATAAAATACTCATTATTCATCCTATCAGGTTGAAATAAATTTTTTTAAACTTGTACTGGATGACAATTGATGTTAATAAAGTTTTTTCAAATATTAATTAATTAATTAAATTTTAATTAATTAATTTTAGTTTTGCATGGGAAAGAAAATGGCCGCCATTGGTTATTGAATTCCAATGAAAGTATTTTCAATAAGGGTTACCATAAAGGGGAACCCTGTTCTGTCTCCAAATACCGCCAAGTTTGTCGCCAACTTGGCGATATATCGCCAAATTTGGCTGCCAAAATGAGTCGCCAAAAGTGACGCCAACTTGGGGGTATCTGTAATATTTCGCCAAATTCCCATAGAGTTCCATTGTAAACCTACTTGCTTATAGAAAATTAACAGATTGAGATATTTTAATGCAACAAAAACTAATATTAGCTTGATTATATTAAATTTTTCTTTGATGGCCTAAGTAGGAATTGACTTTAAAAACAAAATTTTTATATTACTTGTTAAAGCGTAAGGTCATTTTCTGTTCAAATTTTTAAAAAATATATTTTTAATTGTAATGAGAAAATGGCATCAGTAAGAATATAATCAATAAAGATAACTAAACCACTTTTAATAGAAATGAAGTACTTCAGTTGCCACGATTAGAAAATTGGTATTAAAAACTATAAAAAAATTAATATCTCAAAAATAAATTGAGGTACAGCTTTCAAACAAATTGCATTTAAAAGTGCATTTTTTTCTGCATACGACGATGCAAACATTTAAAACGTGGTATGTTTAGAAGTTTAAAAATTTGCAGTAGCGAAAATTGCAAAACCAAAATTTTATTTCAAATTTCAAAGTGTTGCCATTCGAAGAATGACGTATGCGTTACGCACAGATATGTTTGTCCTTTATAATATAGATACATATCACAAACAATAGTTAAAACAAACTAAAAATGACAAAACTATTGTTAAAACAAATTAAAAATGACAAAACTAAAGTTATTTAAATTAAACTTGTATAAACAAATTCAACATAAAAAGTTTTTCCTACATAAAACCGTATTTTTCTTTTATCGCCAACCGGTGGTAAATCGCCAAATAAACGAAAATTTCGTCATATTTTTACGGACGCTGTATCGGGGTTCCGCCAAAAAATTTTTTTATAAATATGTATATCCATATGAGAAGAACATTCTGTAATTTTTTTCAGATTTGTCTGAGTATGCCCGTATGGAGACCTTCCTTGTGAGCAAAAATTCTGGGAAATTTTTAATCTAATAGTTACCAGATTTTTTATCGTATATGATGGCCATGCCAGCAATACTGAGCTGTATTGCCAGCAGATGGATCGCGTCTATGACCAATTGGTGCAGAAGTATGAAATATTGGTTCGCCGAAAGCGCGTTTTGTTTCAGCAGGAAGATGCCAAACGGCACTTGACCCAGAAGACCAAGGACAAGTTTGCACAGTTGGACAGCGTCGAAATTCTCCCATACCCGCCTATATTCCAGATTGGGCTCCATCCGATTATGGCTTTTTTCGATCAATGTAACATTTGTTCAAGGGCCTTAAATTTGCATCTTTTAATGAAGATGAAGAAGCAGGTCAAAAGATTTTGGATTCCAAGAAGCCGCCATGGTACTTCCAGCATCTGGCAGAATGATGGCAGTAAGTCGTAGACTATGATGGTCTCTACTTTGAAGAATAGTCTTTGTTGCTTTTGGTGTTAATTTGCGCATAACAACGCAACTTTTACAAATTTCCCAGAACTTTTTGCTCAACCTAGTATATGCTGGCCTATGTTGCTTAACTTCACTTGGAACTCCGTAAATTCCCTTTTCTCAGAAAGATTCATGTCATTTCACTTATAACGCACACAGCAATAAGTTAGGAAAACGGAGAAAAAACTGAACAGTTTCAAATTTTCAATAAAATATTATAATACACAAATAAAAAGCTTCCTTTTAAAAACCACAGATTGAGCTATTGTAATAATATTAAATTAATAAACTTTTATAATGGCAAATTCCACTGAACATCATGGGATGTACAGTCGTGGAAAAAAAAGTAAACACCCCTACTAACTTTTCAACATATTATCGTAGACGGAAGATAGTGGTACCGAACGATTGGAAATAAAGTCCACTTTTAAATGGTGTATATAAAATTTGCTTAGGGGCCATCTACATATTAAAACGAACCCAAACCTCATTTTTTTTTAAACGGCAATACCCAATTTTAACGAGATATTTCAAATCTTCGGTTCAAACTATGCCTAGACACCAAATTTCAAGTCATTTCAATAAGTTTTTGAATTATAACTTTCAAAATTTAGCAAATTTTTTTTGGTGGATTTAGATTTATTAAATCCTGCTTTATGAAAATCCAAAATTTTACATTTTTCTTCCAAATAGTTTTCAAATTATGCTTAAAAAACGGTAAAATGATAGTTTAAGGGGACGTCTATGATAGAAGTGAGTAGGTATTTTGAAATTTCTTCTGCTGTCCTGTTATCTAACAGGCTTCATTGACTGCTTGAGTCAGGGGGCTCTCTCGGTTAACAATAAAGTAGGGGAGACTGGGGATGAAAGGGACAAGGGATGAAAGGGGCACTCAGAATTTCAGGAAGAAAATAAAATGTAGAAATTTTCAACTTTGGCTCAATCGATGGCGATACTTGTTCTGTCTTTATAATCCTTATAACTAACGTCAGCAATAGTAGCGTTGTAGGTGAAGAAAGCAAAACCTTATTTTGATATAAAAACGTAAATTTTGATCTTGCTTTTCTTTTTTTCTCTAAAAAATTAATATTGTGTTTAGCATTATAATATTTATTTTATTTAGCACTGTAAAGTATGCAGTTTATGTGAATACCAGTATATTTTTTAGCTCAAATATTGTCATGCATGAATACATTTTTAATTTTGCTAGTGGGTATGGGGTTGAAAGGGACAGTAACTGAGGGGTTGAAAGGTACACATCGTTGTTTTTAATTATTTCAACAAAATATTATTTACGTTTCGAAAGTTTTAAGTTATGGTTTTTAGCTTTGTATGTAGAAAGAATGAATGCATTATAAAGTAGAACAAAAATATGCAAATATTACAATAACATATACCTACATATTTAGGTATTTTTTCCTTTAACAAAAATCACCAAAAGTCAATAATCTTCGAAAACTGAGAAAAATCGAATCAGTGAAGAAGAAATGAGGGGTACTGTATCTGAAGTAGAGGAAAAAGGATTGTCTGTAATACCAAGAGCTAAAGCCTACGGCATTGAAAACCCCTGTTTAGAAAGAACTGTTATAAAATTTAAGAATGCACAAGCAGGTGAATTTCAGTACACACATTTGGTAATAAAAAAGTTTTTAGTGAAGGTCAATAAAAACAGTTTGCTTCTCAAATTTGCTCTAAGCATCTAATATGATCTATGGTTCAACAATTGTGCATATGAGTATTCAATTTCTTTGAATTCTCGAAATAACTCCTTGTCTTGGAAAAGAAACAAGCAAACTGGAAATGATTGGTTCCAAGATTTTAATCAACAGAATTCATTACTTTCTCTTAAGAAAACCTATAGCCATTAAATTAACAAGAAGTACAAGTTTCAACAAAGCTAATGTTGATATTTTTTAAACACCTTTAGTCAGTTATGAATCGTTAAAAGTTCACACGGAATATAATATGTAACTGTGATGAAACAGGTTTAATGACAGAGCACAATTCACCAAATAAAGTAGTAAAACCTGGTGAAAGCAATTTTCTGACGTAACATCAGCTGAACGTGGTAAACTTGTCACACTTTTGTTTCTGCATCAGGTAACTCTTTTCAACAGTATTCGTTTTCCGAAGGAAGAATTACAAAGAGTTCATGCTCGGAGCTGCCCCATCCCAAAGGCTTGGACTTGCTCATCAATGTTGGTGGATGACCGCAAATTTTTTTTTAAAGCAATTGTGCATTAGCTTGATATTCTAGTTGTTACAAAACTGATCCAACTCTTCTCCTATTGGATAATCATGCAATCAATACAAACATTAAGGCAATAGAGTTTGCGAAAGGTAATGGAATAATTATGGTAACATTCCTGTCGCACTTTATCCACAAACTCCTGGAAAGCATTCGGAATGAATTCGAAGTACATTTTTTCAGATAAAAAAAATTAAAACCACTTTGTATTTACTGATAATATTGACATGAATGACGCTAATATCAATGATATTTCGATGAAGTTACCTAAATCCGTAACTGGTGGTGATACAGCTAGAGCTAAATCTTTCTTTAAATTTTTGATTTAAAGTTTTTTTTTTTCACGTAGACCTAAACAAGTTATTTTTCTTGTTTTTGTTTTATCATATGTTGTAATATATTTTATTTCTATTTGTGTATTATTATCCTTTATTTTTGAATAATATAATCGCAAATAAAAAGAAAAATATTTCATAAAATTATTTTATTTATGTGTGTCCCTTTCAACCCCGCACAGTGTCCCTTTCATCCCCTACAATGGGGTTAAAAGGGACATTTCTCCCAATTTATAAAAATGCTTACAAATTTTAAATTATTGTATTTGAGGATAAGAGGTTTTACTAGTATTAAAGCTAAGGTTTTAGACGAGAATTAGGCGCAATCATGATAATGATATCTTTTGATGTCATTATTTTATAAGCTTATAAAGACAAAATGTCCCTTTCATACCCACTCTCCCCTACCGAACTTCAATTTGGATACAGCCCTTAAAATACGCTCGTTTTAAAATAATTAATTTCGCGGAAACTTATGGTACGAATTGCATAAAAATTTATTTTTAGGCTAATTGAATGGTGTAGAGTTCATTTCTACTGTCAGAATTGTGTATTGCTATTAAAAAAACAAAGTTATGGTTCGTTTTGATATGTAGATGGCTCCCTAAGCAAATTTTATATGCATCATTTAAAAGTAGACTTTATTTCCAATCATTCGGTACCAGTAACTTTCTTCTACGATAATTTGTTGAGGAGTTAGTAGGGGTTTTTACTTTTTTTTCCACGACTGTACTTTAAGATGTAACTGTAATACCGTATCATATAGCTTGTCATTATGCAGACTATTGAGGTCTTTTTTGTATATTTTCAACCGAAAATGGATAATGAAATCATTGGGAGTTGTAGGAAGAACGATGATTTTATTATTGTGAGAGTTATTTAATTTGAAACAGATTTCAAAGTTTTCAAAATATTTCAAATTTGCTAAATGTTGAGGTTTCACAAGTAGCGCACACGCTTCCTGGGAGTTTAAATAAAATGACATTTAAAAAATCTACATATAGTCAGTTATATTTGACAAACGCATACAAAGGTTAAAAACATAAAAAGCATTTAAGAAGAATAACTAATGTCCGAAACCACAGACTTTCGTGGAGTCGGAAAACACATTTTTGTTTTTAAGTTCAAAGATATCACTATGGCAACAGAAAGAGTACCTGCAAAATCCAGGTGTTATAAATGAAAAGAAAAACAAGATATAACTCGTACACATCAAAGAACTCTATGGGGAATTCCTGTGCTCCGAATATGACACTATTTAATCAACACATAACCTAAATGATGTCCTTGTTAATCCATAAATAAATAAATAAAATCTGTATGAAAATTTGTCGAAAGGTGGCAATGTTACATTAAAAAAATTTTCAGTAAGCTATACATTTTAATGTATGTCATGCCTTCATATAAATATTTTATATATTTACAATAAATGCTTTTGATGGGCTACTTCCATTATCGACAACTTTCTGCAATCACAAAACCACATTCCTTATAACAAAGTGCCGCGATTCTGAGGGAAAAAAAAGGGGGGGGGGTAATGAATGCTTTCTCCCATAGCGGAACAGGTACAATAATTATTAAATTTCTATATTATAAAATTTTATTTAACGTATATAACTAGCGTATCATTCGTATTAACTATAGCTTAAATGTCGTAAAATTCAGAGTTGTTGAAGGCACTGTAGAACTTTCTGAAGTGGATAACTTATTCCTTGCTAGACCTGTAGATTAATTACGAGCACACTTTGACATTGGAACTTATTTTATAGGGTTTAATTTTAAGAAAAAGGTGATTAAGTTCCGTATAAAACAAATATATATACCTCACAGCAATTAAATCTTAAAATCAAATCCTTCGCATTAAATAAATTAGTTCAGAATGCTAAAATTCTTCTTAAAAATGTAATATAAAAATACGCAAATGAAGGCGAGGCTTTTATGATTTGATATGGACAAGTAGTGTTCGTAACGACTGTTTAAATCTGATATCATGATGATGGCTAGGTACATAGCCGAAAATACTTGACTTTTAACTGTATTAATCATTGTTTAGTTATAGAATCATGTATGTATTTTTATATTGAAAATCCTTCACGTTTTCCTCATGTTGGATACGTAGGGGTAAGTTATATCATGTAGGTTACGGCGCAACCCGATTTTTTCAATGGTTATATTGTCTGAATACAGACATTAAGCTACCTGCATTACACACTGGAGAAAAAAGGTTATTATGGATTGACTTTAAGGTTTTTCTATGGTTTTTGATTCCAATATCACGCTTCTTAGGCGAGCATTAATTAAAGATAGTTATAACATTGACGTTAAAAATATTTCAAAACTTATTTCAGAAATTGTACGAAGAAAATTATGCTTAAATAATAAAAATAGGTCATATACTTTAAAGTTTTAATTTTTTCAAAAGATAGCTGATCATATTTATGAAATATTAGAAAGCAAATTATCACTAAATTTTATTATACAGTTATATTTACTTCTCACGTACACATTAAATTTAAAGCATTACTAATTTAAAGTCGATATTGTACTTACATTTGAAATTTATGCTATTGACGCATTAAGTTAGAAAAACTTCGAAAGAATCACAGAAGTCCGAATTAAACTATTTAATCGCAGTTATTTAAATTGTATTTCCTAGTGTCACGGTAGTAATAGTTGTAAGGAACCAGTAACTTTGTTACAAAGGCTCTCTAGTGGTTTGAAGGTGAACATGGTGTATGCCGTAACTCTAATATAGAGGCACTCTAATTGTTCGCGGTGCATTTTTAATTAGGAATTCGCTGTTCCGCGCGTTAGCGGTAACCGTATGCAAATTTATTTGCTCAGTCTGTCAGCGTATAAATAGGGGAGCGAAAATATGTAATGCGGTCAGTCAGTAGTTGGTTAGTCAGTGCAGTTAGACGTTTGAAAGAGTGTGAGTTTGCGTAAATAGTTTTGGTGTGGAGAAACTCCATGTACGGCTGGAGCTTAGCCTGGGAACAAGAACAGATTTAGAATACGATGAAATCTAGACGTCGATTTGAAATGAACCCCACCGTCGCAGCTCAAGCATGCTGCGGAGAAATGAAGTTACGTGAGTTAACGTTTAAGCTTTATATTTAATTAAGATTGTTTTATTGCTATTACGGAGTGAGGGCGAAATTTATTAGATCTTGCCTGCAACCCTTTGCTCATTGTTGAACAAAATTCCATATTTAAAGCTTGTAAGACTTCTTCATGAACTCACACCACTATAAACACGCCACATAATAAGTAATAGTGTAATAGTGTAATCCGTAATATAATAAGTTTTAAAAAAACTCGTTTATTATTGTTGTTACTATTATTATTATTTTAACAATCATGGATACCTTTATGTAATGAAACTCGGTGTTTAAGAATGAAATAATTGAAAAAATATATTAACATTATAGTTTTCAAGAACGAAAATAATGTTGAAAGAAGTATTTTATTAAAATTATAAAAGATAATATTTAAATACAAGCAAAAATGAAATTGATAATATGAAATTTAGATAAATTAGTAACAACACCTTGTAGAAAAATTTCTTCTTATTTACACAAATATATATTTTCATTAAAAGAATGATTTACATGATAATTAGTTGGAAACAAACTTTGGAAATTTTTATGTTAATGTTCTGTTTTAGAATCTGTAACACAATCTATTCACTGTTCGTTTTCTTATGTTATTTAAAAATATTTCAAAATTATGTTAATAATATATAATGATAAAAAATTCTATCTTAGTAGAACAAACTTTTACTAATTTATAAATGCAAATTTGTTTATTTCTTCCTTTTATCATTCTCCATGATCACAGAAGGGACACAAAATGAAAATCATCAACCTTTATACCTTATTTATATAGTGAATATGTTGTATAACATGTTCAAATTCATGTAAAATTCAAATCATGATGTTTTCACATAAACATCCAAATACATTTTCGGTGTCAAAGAATGAATGACAAGTCTTTATATTCATTGAAGTAAGTGTTATGTCCTTGCATACAAAAAAGCAGAGTGAAGAATATTGTTAGACGTGAATAAAGATATAAAATGATTTTTGAAAGGTTTCAAAAAAAAAATATTTTGTATACAGTTTACTAAATTATACAGGATTTATAGCATATAAATTTATAAGAAAAGTTTAGTATCTTAATTTATACTGTTTTCAATCGATTTTTTAAAAGAAGTTACATTAAAGAAACTGTTTATAATAAATACTACGTATATGTATATTTTGTGGAAATAGCGCTGTACATTTTAAAAGAAATATATCGTAATTCACAATAATAAAGTAACTGAGTGAAATATTTATACAAATAATCTATGATGTTCCAATAATTAATATTATTCACAATAGATGTTATATTAATGCATAATGAATTGCAGTCTTAATCATCTCACATGCCACTTTAGTGAATATTTTATGTAAAGTATCTCTTTAGTACTATCAAGATAAATAACTTTATTATAAAATCTGTTCTTATATTAAGGACATTTTCTTGATAATATGAATGCCGCTCAGAGTTTTGTATTTCAGACCAATAAAAAAGCCTCTATGAAAATATTTATAAGATAAGTAACTGGATACAATTGGTATTAATGTGAAATATTAATATTATTGTCACAATGTGGAGATATTTAGTGCATTTTATTGCTTTTAATCATTTAAGAATGTTATTAGTACTTTATAATATATTATTGCTTAATAATTATACAATCATGATTTTTCAAATCAAAGTAATGGAATTTTATTTTTATTAAAATAATTTTTTTCGATTATTTCTCCTACATTAATATATTGAATAGGTACCAATGGTATTAGATTTCCAAAATAATTTCTCATCATGCTTTATCTATTCTTATAAATATCTTGCTACATTTAACTGTACCTTAAATTTTATTAGTTTAAATAAAGCTGTCATAGTAGACACAATTTCTGGGACATGGTTTATTTTTATTTAGAAAATTATTTATATTTTATGAAAACAATTGTAATATTTGTACACATGAATTAATAAAAAAAAATTAAACATAAATGTTTAATGATAAAAAACAATTAATTATATCTAAAAAACAAATTAAAACAACAAAAACCTAAATATGGTTATCGATTATGTATTCTTCATTCATGATATTATTATATTTAATTATAGCATTTATTGCCTTTTCAATTTAAGTTTTTAAGATAGTCAATAATACGTTTAAATAAGACACTGGCATGATTCTAAAGTCAAGTGGGAATTACCAACTTAAGCTAATTTAATGAAATTGCTTCCTTTCTATATTGCTTTATATTCCGATTTTGACGATAAGATTATCCGATAACGCACCAGTTTTGATTAGATTTTGTAACGTCTGCTGGAGTTAAATAATTTGGATGAAATTAAATAATCATTGTTTAAAGATTTTGATTATAATATGCGAAATTAACCATAAAAACATTAAAAAGCATTAAACCTTAAAGTGCGATTACAAAAAAGAAAAAAACAATTTTAATATTCTGAATTATCAAAGATTCGCCTAAAATCCATTTGAATTATAAATAATTTTTTTAACCCATTCGGGACCATGGGTGCTTATATGCACCCTAAAAAAGAGCATACTGAATTTGTTTTTGGTACCAGTAAAAAAGAAAAATAATATTTGCCTTCTTTAATTTGAGCATTTTTGTGATTATTTTAGTAATGGTAACTTTTTTTAAATAATGGTGCCAACCGAATAAAATTTGTGTAAAAGGTGCCGGTCCCGAAAGGGTTAAAAAGAAATTTATATTGTGAAAAAGAATACTTTGTCATTCTAAATACACTAAATAAATTATCGTCAATTTATTTCCAGTAATAATCTTATTATATTGAATAATATTGTTTATTGCTTAGTAAATTTAATTTTCTGCGTTGCTTAAGTAATCTATAATACGTTTAAATGACGCACTTCCATGATTATAATATCACATGGGAATTAATATCTTAAGCATATTAAATAAATCTGCTTATTTCCTATATTGCATTATTTTCAAATTTTGACGCTGGTATTATCGGATATTGAATTTCTTTTGGTTAGATCTGAAAATATTTAAAAGGAGAGGGTCTGAGGTTGGTTCACCAAATACGATGAACATTTGTGTATCGATATAGTATAGATAGTATATAAATTTATGACCGCCATAAAGCGCAACCCCCAGGGGGTCTTGAGAAAATAAGTCGCAAAGTTTAAGCTGCAGTTTATAATTAGATAAATTTTATTTTTTGGCAAGCGTTTCAGTAGCATGGTCGGCAGTATGCGGGATTTGAGATTTTCTACTCGAGTTCATATACGTCTCGGGCTTGTTTTTCGGAACGAAAATTTTTATCAATCATTTTCGAACCGCAATTGATAAAATATGAATAATAATTGAAATTTACGAAAAATATGAATTAAATGTATATATTTTGTAGCATATAAGTGTTTTTTAACTAAGAAATTTTGCATGTTTAAATATATAATGAAAAGTAAAAGAAAAAAAAAAACGCATGTATATATGTCTATAGACCAGAAATTTTTTGTTGTTATTTAAAATTATTTACTTTTTTTTCCAATGAATACCTAAAATTTTTAACAAAAAAATAAATTAAAATAAGTGAAGAAATATATAATTTCATTTTGTATCCTCATTCAAATACTTCAAATATATCATGGTTTATTAAAAATAAGCTTTTATATTTTTAATATGATTTTTTAAAGTCTGGGATTCTTGATTTTTAATTAGAATAAGTGTCTACGTAGTAATTTCTTTCGGAAATCAATTTTTTTCTTGTTTAATATTTTTATATAATGCAGTTTAGTTATATAAATATAATTTTAACTGCGAATCTTGGCATGCTTATACAGTATAACTTCAAAAATCCGGCATCATCGGGACCGACACACTGCCGGATTTTTGAAGGAATATCAAAAGTATTACTATATTCTTAATGGTGAATCTAGCCATAATTTAATTTATTGTTAAGTGATCATTATGTAAGAAAAAGGGAAAATTAAATATAAAAAATCTTAATTTGTTTGAAATATTCTATGTTACAGAAAAAAATTCTAATGAAGAGTGAAATTATTTCTTCAGCTGTAATTTAGAAACATCGATGTCAACTTTGTTTGCTTCAATTGTTTGGTCGTTCTTTAATTTTTTTTTCTTTTGTATTTTATACAAGAGAAGAAGGTCTATTTCAGAAATACAGTCTTGGTACTCTAAAGCATGTATTAATTCGCCAGTCAAATTTATGCATTTTTCTACTGACTCCTTTTCTTCTGCCGGTTGTTCAGCCTCGTTTTCCGAGCTGCTACTACCATCATCAGCGGTTCTGTTTAGCACAACGTCAGCAATCTCGCTATACGTTAAATTGTTCGTTGTTGATGCATTTTCGTCATTACTTATCTAATCATCTATATCCATTTTTTCGGCACTTAATGCATTCGCAGATTTTGCGTGTTCAATCAGGTCATAAATTTCGACTTATTCATGGGAAAAGTGAAAGCATGAAAATTCTGCCTCATCATTGATGTCGCCATTGCCTAAAATTCTTTCCAGCCATATATTGTGCCATGCATTCTCCAAAATTGTCCCCAAAGTTGTTCACGTTGCTATGCAACGGCGCATCTGCAAGAAAATTTGTTCAGAAAATAATCGCCTCTGGCAAATGAAAAAAAAGTAAAATATTCTTTTTTTGCATTTTTACTTTAAATCTTGAATTCATAAAGAATTGCTATTTTTCTTCTCCCATAACTTGAAAGTGCAAAAGAAAAGGGAAAAGATGGTTTGAGTCCGGATTTTTTAAGTTGCCGGATATTTGAAGTCATACTGTATATTTAATTAAAGTAAAGATAAAATAAATAATTAATTAAAACAGCAAACTTAAAAAAAGTTAATTGGAACTTTTATAGACCAAAAAATTAAGCTAATTTTAAAATTTATTTACTGTTATTTACATAAATAAGCTACTATTTTTCACAGTGAAATAAGTGTATTTTTTATTACCAACTACTTTTTTAACTTTTGAATTTTGTAAATCATGGATTCTTTTGATTTTAGTTAGCATAACTGTATTTGTGCTTAAAAATAAGTTCTAAAAAGACAGTGAATTGCTGAAAATAGTTATTACTTAGGTAATAATTACAAAATCAAAAATCCGAAATAAAAAAAAAGTCATAGAATTTTGAGAAAGTGTATTAAAAAAACCGATCAAATATTTAAAATATTTTCATATAAAAAGAAAATTAAAATAATATACTTATTCACGTATTTATATCGCGTGTTTTAATTTATTTCCCCGTGAAAAATAGCAGATTATTCATTGAAATAACTGTAAATAATTTTATATAACGACAAAAAATTTCTGGTCTTTAAACATGCGTTTTTTCTTTTATTATATATTTAAACATGCAAAATTTCGTAGTTTAAAAAAGCATTTATATGCTACAAAACATACATTTAATTCATATTTTTCGTAAATTTCAATTGTTATACACATTTTTTCAATTACGGTTCGAAAAGGCTTCGTAAAAATTTTCGTTTTGAAAAACAAGTGCGAGCCGGATTTGAATTTGGGTAGAAAAATCTCAAATTCCGCATGCTGCCGGCCATGCTGATTAACCACTTGCTAAAAACGGAAATTTATCCGATTATAATCTGTAGCTTAAGCTTTGCGACTTATTTCTTCAATGCCCCCTGGGGGTTGCGCTTTATGGTGGTCATATATTTATATACTAACTATACTCTATGGATACACAAATATTCATCGTATTAGGTGACACCAACCTCGGACCCTGGCCTTGTTAGAAAGATTAAAAAATCGTTGTAAAAAACAAGTTTAAATGAAACTTTTTTAAGTCAGCAGCAAACTGTCCAGCCATTCGAAATTTTTTTTATAGATAATGGTTACTTGACCATACTATTAATTGTATCTGGCTATATTATGGTCAAGGTAAAGTTATGTTAGGGTATGTAATCATTATTCCTTCCTCCAGTTAATATGGGTTTTAGCCCATTTTAATATTTTCCATCTTTTTTGGAAAAGATAAACATGGAATTTTTGTTGAATTCGAACAACTAAACCAAAAAACTCGCAGGCTGCACCGGAAAGCATTTGAACTCAACAATGTATGGGATTTCGCCATTTCATCTTGCATATATCCAGATGTTTTTCTTCTGCCACCTATGCTCAGTCTATTTAATCTTGTGTTATTGCTTGCTGTTGTTACAACTTTTCTAGACGTTAGCAGTTTGTTTTTGTAGTGCCGCAGTCTCCTAATACTGCTTTAAAAATTTAGATAAACAATCTTTGGTTACGTTTTGACAAAGTTCCCTTCAAATTTATTCATAACAATAAAATTGCTCACTTTATAGTACTACTTTACATAGCTTTCTAGGTGAGCAGCTTCTGCTTCATTTTACTAATCGCAGTAAAATGCGAGTTAATAACGATTATAATTTTAATAGAATCTGTATTTTTAGTCACTCTATTGTTTGAAAACTGCTTGAAAATCATTGGTTTGCTTGGATGAAAAGCACGTTTCGCTGAAGGAACATCCGATGTACAAGTCATCTACGAAAAATCGAGAAAATCCCGCAAAATCGCTATCACAGAGCCCTCTTCTATGTGAATATTCTCATTTTCAACTAGGACCTGACGTCCATGGTCAAAAACGTATATACGAAGTTTGGTTTAGTTCTATTCATACCTTCATACAGTTTCCGATGGTACAAAAAAAAATCGCACAAAAATCGTTATCATAAAGCCCCTCCTGGGAGAATATTCCAAATTTCACAATGGGACATGGCGGTCAAAAAAGCATGCATGTGAAGTTTGGTTAAATTCTATGCATAAATTCCTACACTTACCGATGATACAATAAGGAAAATGGTACAATAACCGCTACCATACGTCCCCCTTTTTGGATAATATCACTACATTCAAGTTGGACATGCAGGCCAAAGTCAAACTCACTGATAAAGTTTGTCTGGTTGAATTCTATGCATAAAGCCATACTCTTTTTCATGATACAAAGAGGATACACACACACACACACACACGGACAGACGGACATTTTGTATTAACGTGGTTTTCGGAATTATTGACCCCTAAACCGTGTAAATCCGTTGAAAATCGGAAGTAAAAAAATTGGATTACAATGCTTTCTTCTGTTATAGGTATGAGAAAATAAAAATGGTAGTCACATTGCGTGTAGTTTTTTAATATATAAGGTAAAACTAATATACGATAATCTACTGCACAACAAATATGAGTAATCCTAGAAACAATGTGATTTCCAGTGAAGATTGATAACACTAACGGTTTGACCTAAAAGCGCTTAATTGTACTTTGTAGTTAAGGTGTGTCCCACCGAAATAAAGCCACCGAGATTGAGTGCTGTAATTGGACACGAAACAAATCAATAATAACGGCACAAATATATTAAGAAAGGTCTGTATACAAATACATATTTACAAGTACTAACTCATTTCCTGCCTTACATGGGCAGGAAAAAAATGAATTTGTAGAAAAAAAGAGGGGGTAAAAGTGTCCCGCCGAAATAAAGTCACTACTGTTAATAGACAATATATCCACCATGGTTATTTATGACTTGGAATATACGATGTGGCATACCATTTACCAATCCTTGGAGGACAGTAGCATCAATATTTTCCCACGCTTCAATGATGGTGATCTTCAATTTTGCTGCAGACTGATACTGTCTGCCATTGGCATATACAGCCCTACTGAGGATACCTAACACATTTTCTTGGAGATTTAGACCAGGGAAAAATTGCAGGACATTCCATGACATGTACCCGATTTTCTAAAAACCGTTTACAGGAGGATTTTGCAAAGAGAATGGAGGTCTTGTCCTGCTGGAAAATACAACTTAGTCCACCAATTCTCTTTGTAAATAGCAGTAAATGGTTTCTAGCATTTCTTGTTAAGCGGTAGCCTTCATGCGGCCTGAAAGAAAAGACAGGCTATGTTTACCTCCATAGCCGAAGACTCCCCACACCATTAATGAGCCTCCACCTTGCTGCCTTTTGGAGAACATTTCCTCTTCTTTACCCATGTCTTACCAATAGAAAGCAAGGCCATCTGGCCCATCCATTTATTTATTTATCATCTGAAACTATAAAACGATGCCACTGGTCCTTCCTGGCTTGATGATATTTGACACAATAGACTCCTTTGCATGTGGATAGCTTTCCACGTGGGCTACCGTTTCCTTTTCTCATATCAAAAGTTGCTTGTGCGTTTTTCAATTCGTGACAAGGTTGATTTTGTCACAGGGATGTTATCCTCTTTGGCCAACTATTTTAGGGAAATACCACCTTGTGAAAGACGACGCAAAACTTCTCTTTTCTGCCTGTAAGTCATTTTTTTGCATGTACATTTCCTTTTTTCGGCACGTAAGCATTGTCCTGAATTACAAAATTGTCTATTACGGTTTTAGATCGTTTGATTTGCTTAGATATTGGTCTATGTGAAAGACTTTGTTCATTAAAAACTATTATCTATCCTTTCTCGAACTTTGATATATGGGTTTTCTTTCCCAATGCTGCAGGAGAAACAGAAAATACAAACTTCTAAAGTCTATACAAAGTTCGACTGATACAGAACAAGTACTTGACAACGTTCTGACGTCATAAACATCTTGAACTGCAGCAGCTCGAATGTCGTGAGTTATTAATAAATACTAATATTGGCAGTGGCTTTATTTTGGCGGGACACTCCCCCCCCCCTTCTTTTACACATTCACCCCCTTAATCTTTCCCAGGTGGATCAGAAAGTGAGTTACTCCTTGTAAATATCTATTCTATAAAGACTTTCTCAGTATATTTGTTTTGTTCTTATTTGTTTCTTTCGTGTCCAGTTACGGCACACAAATACGGTGGCTTTATTTCGTTGGGCCACACCTTACTTCGGATAAAATTTTATACTACCGTTTTAGACAAAATTGAGAAAAGACGTCGGAAACAATTTTATGTTCAAGCTCTTCTTGATGTCGTAGCTATATTTAAAACGGTTAAGGTGATATAAATTTAATGAGAAAATTTAAAGAAGAGAAATTTATTTTCCCTCCAGTGAATTTGTAAATTTAAAACAAAGTTTTGGGAGAAATAAAAAATAGAGGCACCGTTCATCAGGTTATATTAGAAAAGATAATGTTTGTTTCTTGAGATATCCCTTGTCATATATGTAATCTAATGAAGAAGAAATTACTAATCTCCCTCCCCCTAAGAAATTACTCCAGAAAGTATAGATGTAAGTTAATAAATTATCAAACAAGTTTGAAATTGCACGTCAAACGTGGCAAATGAGGTGCGTTTGTACTATAACCTGTTTTATAAATATTTTTCGCACCGCATATTGTACTGAATGTTTATATTTATGCACTTCATAAGTGCATATCAATTTAATTCTGTTCGAAAGGCTGTAACGTCATTAAAATGCGCTTGAAATAATTTTTCCCATTGGCCGTAATGTAACGGAAAACTTTCGATTGTCCTGTAATTTAACTACACATCCGATTTTCATAAAATCTGAAATGACTCGAAAAAATTTTGCGAAAATTTTATATTTAAAATTTCAGATCATTCGGCTGGCTAGTTTTTGCTCTGTTATATTCGGACGGAAGGACAGACAGACGGACTAAACGAACGAAGACTATAGGTGCTATGTATTTATATAATAACGCAAGCACCTAAAAATGAGGACGAAGACTATATGAGCTACGTATTTATATAATAAGGAACACGCCTAAAATGGGGGAATTACCCATTTAAACTTTTAAGTCTATATTTCTTATTTGTTTGCTTTTACTGTTATGTATGTAAGATAAATTCTATGTAGTGTTACACAACTAGATGACGCTATGTAAAATTTTATTTGGATACTACATAAGGATTGTATTTTTAATTTAATATAATTAATATTAAGTATTCTAAATATTAGATAAAAAACAGTTTTATTTTTATCACATATTAAATGTTATATATTTTTGTATCATATTAATTAGAAATTTTTTGAAAGTTTGTCTTTTAAAAAGGCATTTATTTTAATGACAGGAGCACAAAAATAATTTAATTATTCCTCAGAAAAATTTAATTACTGTATTGGTTTGAATAAAATTCGTATAAATTCAAAGTAAGTTAATTTAGGAAAAATCTTATTTTTAAATTATTGAATAAGGTAAAGAATTTACTCAATTAAGATTCGCTTAATTAAAATGAAATATTTTTGAGAAAATGGAAAAAAAACTGAAAAATGAAGCGTATTAAATTGATAATGGCTATGCTTCGCTGAATGAATAAGTATAAGGTATATAAGTATGTTCTTCGTTATAAAATAAACTGAATGCTTTTAAATAAGCAATTGAAATAAATTTAATTTAATCATCAGGAGAATATAAAGTTATGAAATCTTCTGTTTCGCAAATATTTAGTTATTAGTTAATTTTATCAACTAATTAATGATAAATAAACAATCATTTGTAGCATTTTTCAACGTAGTTGAAAAGTGCTTGTGAATTTGGTTTGTCCGTCTGCCTGTGCTCTAATGGGCTTAAATATATTCGTATTGACATGCAATTGATGCATGTTTTCCGAAGTATGTTCGGTATTGAAAATGAAAAGTGCAGCACGCATAGTCATTTTATGGGGATAGTTATAAGAATTCCGTTACATTACTTACTATGGGGGAAACCGTTTGCGGTATACTTTAATGATGTTATGCTATTTAACCCTCCGCATACCAGACGTGTCCAATGAACAAGACAAGTACATTCAAATGATTTTTCTCAAGAAAAAAAAAAAAAAAAAAAAAAAACTGAAAATTTGTAAATATGTGACTTTTTTGAATACGTGATTTTTGTTAACACGTGAACTTACAATAACAAAGTCACATATTTACAGAATTTTCAGTGATTTTTTAGTAGAAAGAATCATTTTGAAAGTACGTGTCAGGTCTGGTTAAAGCATATTGAAATTTATCGCACCGAGGAGCAGTATAACATACTTACTATAGAATAATTATAATATAGAAAGATTGTTCGTATCCAAAGTTGGTGTCCATCGTTCATTTACAGGGGCACACAAAAATTTTTGTTAAGTGTTTAAGAATATTTTCTGAGAGTGCATTTTCGGCTGTTTTACGTATTTTCAAATTAAATAAATTTTTGACTTATTACTTAGTGTATAAAAATTTCCAACTGTTGATGGAAATCGCTGAAATTTTCTTTTCAATTGTGTTATGCATTTTCTAAATTGTTTTTTATACATCAACTTTCAACGTATTAAACGGGGAAATTTTGTTAAAGTATTCTGGAAGAGTTGGAAAATACGTCATAATCTTTGCTTGGCTATAATTTTTCGTTGCAAGTTTTTTTTTTTTTTTCTTTTAACTTTCTTCTATCGTTACAAGAAGAAAGTATTGGATTCGTGAAAATTTTCTACTTTCGGTTTTCAATGGGTTTACACGCTTTAGAGGTCAGAGAATCCGAAAAACACGTTTTTACAAAATGTCTGCCTGTGAGTCTGTCTGTCTGTGTGACTGTGTGTTACACAAATTTTGTGGGCGCTCTATCTCAAGAACTAATATACGGAATTTAACAAAAATTTATATTCAGTTAGTCCCTGATATAAATTAGTGCTGATTAGTTTTTGGTGTAAATGGCTCAACGGATGCTATGCAGCATTTTTCACGATTTCCGCAATAGCTCAATCTTCAGAACTAATGCACCGATTTTCATCAAATTCAGTTTTTTTTTCACTTCAGATTCAGTTAGCCCGTGACATGAATTCAAGTTTTGTACATTTTGGTGTAAATCTCTCAACAGGTGGCGCTGCTATACTGCACTTTTTACGATTTCCGCAATAGCTCTATCTCAAGAACTAATGCGTGGATTTTCAGCAAACTTCAGATTCAGGTATACCTTGATATGAGTTAGTGCTGTATATGTTTTGGTGCAAATCGCTCAAGAGGTGGCACTGCTACGCTGCATTTTTCAGAATTTCCACTATAACTCTATCTCAATAACTAATGCACGAATTTTCATCAAACATCAAATTCAAGTATACTTTGACATTAATTAGTGCTGTTTGTGTTTTAGTGTAAATCGCTCAACAGGTGGCGCTGCTATGCTACATTTTTTCAGAATTTCCGCTATAGCTCTATCTCAAAAACTAATGCACGTAGTTTCATCAAACTTCAAATTCAGATATATTTTGATATGAATTGGTGCTAACTTGATGTAATTTCTTGTACTATTTAAATTATTTAATTGACGTGATTTATATAGAAGAAAGTCTTCTGATGGCCACAACATACTAGTTTAATTTAACACCAGAAATTAAATTTTTATATTGTACTAGCAAACCCCGCGGCTTTGCTCGCGTAATATTTGAAATATGCCAAGTGATATTTATATGTCTAATTTTTATTAAATGGTACTAACTAAATTTTTATTTTATTAAAAGGTAATATTTTATTTTATTAAAAGGTACTTATTACTTTTAGGAATAATTTAAAAAAATTACTATTTAAAACACAGTTTGATTAAATATCATTGTTACACTGCATAAGGCAGAAATGAGACTTAAATTAATAAAACGAAATAAAACTAAATAAATAATAATTTAGAAAATATTTTGAAACTTTTATGCCCAATTAATACGCTCATTTCAGTATTCCTTTGAAGTTTTGAATTTTTTAGAAGCCATCTTCTTACATCTTAAATTAACCATCATGTCAAATTCCAAGTCCTACCACCTCTCTCAACATAAAGGGCTACGTTCAAATAGGAACTGTCACCATTAATTTGCCAACATTAATTTTGAAATTGGTTTGTTATTTCCTAATATTCCACAGAAACGAAATTTAGAAAGCTTTTAAAGGCCTTTTTTAGAGCGTTTGTTGTTCCTGTGAATCCCAGGTGGTAGAATCATCGGCATAAAGTATAGCCTGTGTAGATCATAGACTGTTACCAATGATTCGCAACTATTACTTTTATATTTGGTTTATATTTCCTGAAATAGCGTAGAAATCGTAATTTAGGACTTTTTTAGAATACTTTTCGCACCTCCCCTTCACTTCACCCCTTTTTAATTCGAATTTATTTTCGACAGTCCTTCGAGGTCATTTATATTTTATAAATAACTGCCATGCCATATTTAAAGTTTCTAGCCTTTTCAGTATCACAGAAATCGCAATTTAGAAAGTTTTCAGCTACTGCAACCCTCTGGTGGTAGTGGCACACACATAAAATATAGATTATGTTTGAGCAGGTTCTATCATCAACAATTTGTTATCATTATTTTTTTAATCGGTTTGGTATTTGAAAAGATTACATAAAAATTGTAATTTATAACGCTTTTCGCTCACTTCATCTTTTTAAATTTGAAATTTTCTTTCGACAGTTCATAGAAAGCAGTTGCATATTGTAAGTAAATAACATGCCATACTTCAAAGTGTTAGACCCTTCAGTTATGCAAAAAACGCAAATTAGAACATGTTTTGCTTTTTCAACCCTCAGATGGTAGTGACAGCAACATAAAATATAACTTATGTTATAGCAGGGTCTGTCACCATTGATTTGCAACCATTACTTTTGAAATAGCTTTGAAATTTCCTGAGATTGAGTAGAAAACGCAATTTAGAATGTTTTTAGAACGCTTTTCGCGCATTTCCACCCCTTTTTAAATTTCCAATTTTTTCGAAACTGTTCTTAAAGATCATTTATATGTAATACATATGTACCTTGCCTAATTTTAAGTTGCTAGCCCCTACCGATCACAAAAATCGAAATTTGGAACGCTTTTTTGCTCCTGCAACGTCTAGGTGATAGTGATACCGACTTAAAATAGCGTCTATGTTAGAGCAGAGGCTGTCAGCATCAATATCTTACCATTACTTTTGAAATCAATTTGATTCTTCCTGAGATATTGGTGACAAATCGGCATTTAGAACGTTTTTAGAACGCTTTTCGCTCATTTTTCTCCTGCATCTCCTCTGGGTTAGTGGAAACATATATAAAATATAGCCTATCTTGGAGCAAGATCTGTCACCATCATTTTAACACCACTATATTTGAAATCGGTTCAGTATTTCCTAAGATTGCATAGAAATTGCAATTTAAACGTTTTTTACAACGCTTTTTGCGCATTTTGACCCTCCTTTTAAATTTCGATTTTTTTTAGGAAATGTCCTTAGAGATCATTGATATCTTATAACTAACTACCATTCTAAATTTCACGATTCAAGGCCCTTCCGTCACGCAAAAACCGCAATTTAGAACGTTTTTCTCCTGCAGCCCCTTTAAGGTAGTGGCACAGACATAAAACGTAGCCTATGTTGGAGCAAGGATTTTCACCATCATTTTTTGACGCCATTATTTTTTAAATCGGTTTGGTATTTCCTGAGATTGTGTAGAAACTACCATTTAGAACGTTTTTTAGAACACTTTTTGCGCATTTTCACCCCTTTTAAATTTCGAATTGTTTAAGAACTGTTCTTAGAAATCCTTTATATCTAATAAGTAGCTGATACTTCAAATTTCATATTTCTAGGCCCATCAGTAACACATAAATCGCATTTTTAGAACGTTTTTTGCTCCTACACCCCCTTTGGGGCAGTAGCACCGACATAAAACATAGCCTATCTTGGAGCAAACGTTGTCACTCTCATTTTGACACCAATATTTTTTTATATCGGTTTGGTATTTCCTGAGATTACGTAGAAACTACCATTTAGAACGTTTTTTAGAACGCTTTTTGTGCATTTTCACCCCTTTTAAATTTCGAATTGTTTAAGAACTGTTCTTAGGCACCATTTATAACTTATAAGTAACTAATGTTCCAAATTTCATATTTCTAGGTCCTTCAGTAACGCAAAAATCGCATTTTTAGAACGTTTTTTGCTCCTGCACCCCCTTTGGGGTATTGGCACCGACATAAAATACAGCCTATGTTCTAAGTTGGACTAACACCATCATTTTGATACCATTGCTTTTTAAATCGGTTTGGTATTTCCTGAGATTATGTAGAAACTACCATTTAGAACGTTTTTTAGAACGCTTTTTGTGCATTTTCACCCCTTTTAAATTTCGAATTGTTTAAGAACTGTTCTTAGACACTATTTATATCTTATAAGTAACTAATATTCCAAATTTCATATTTCTAGGCCCTTCAGTAACGCAAAAATCGCATTTTTGGAACGTTTTTTGCTCCTGCACCCCCTTTGGGGTAGTGGCACCGACATAAGATATAGCCTATGTTCTAAGTTGGGCGAACACCATCATTTTGATACCATTACTTTTGGAATCGGTTCGGTAGTTCCTGAGCTTATCTCCGACAAATAAACAATTTTTACCTCTTTATAATAGGAGTATGATGACTAACAGTTTATGGAAAATTAAAAAGATCGCGCCCAATTTGAGAGATACACAGTGTTTCTTTTTGTTGCATTTCTCGACAGCTTGGGGTAAAATTAAAACTATTTATCTATGTTGTTAAGTCAACAACGCATTATTATAGATTAATATATATATATATATATATATATATATATATATATATATATTTGTTAGGTGCTAAGGAATGAAGGAAGAATATGGGTTTTTTATACAAAACTCTTGAAACACTATTATTTATTATGAAATTTAGATTTTTAGAAAATAAATTTTACTTTGTTTTAAATAAATATATTTTAGCAGGCATATAGTGGTTTATTTCACCTATAAAATGAAAAATTTGTTTGCGTGTTTAATGAATAAAATGTTTTATTGTGGCGTATGACATATGGTTTCTGAAATATTTAAGAAATAAGTTAAGATTTTTCTAGCCGCCTTCTATACAACACATATAATATGTAAATTTCAGATTTGCATCAATTGAAATTTTAAAAAAATGCAACATATGATTAATCAGGATATTTCATTTTATTCAGAGTGAGTGTATTTTAATTTTTACTTACCTCTTAACCTCTTTTATCCGAAACCCTCGGTTAACCGAAATCCATTTTAAAGCTTTTTTTTTTTTTTTCTTTTAAATACTATCACACTCCTTGTGTGCAAAATCCATTTTGAAAACTTTATTTATTTTTTGACTATCATATTCCTTGTGTACAAACGGTCCCTTCTGAACTACGAGTACATATAAATATTTTCGATCCCCTTTCTAAGAGTTCCATTGAATTTAATTTGAGCTCCCGTACGCTGCGGAGTGGTACGAAAATTAGTAATTCTGAAGCTTTAGAATGTTTTGCAAAAGGTTTGGCATGGTGGAACAGCAGAAAAACTGTGATGCTGATGAAGTAATAATATTAAAAAACTCCGTGATAGAGCTTCAAATCAAAAGCAATCGAAACTGCGACAAGCAAAACATTTTTTCAAACCCTTGTGATACATGTAAAATGTACTTAATTTCAAAATTAAAATTCAGGTAATTTATTCTTGTTTCCATTTTGCTGTTGGTTTATTTTTATTAAGCACTTGTTACCATAATAAGAAATTTGTGTACATTTCTCCTTAATCTCAAAATTGAATCATTCTCGATTATCCGAAAATTTTGATTTTCCGGAAGCTGATCGGTCCCTATTATTTCAGATAATCGAGGATCTACTTGTACACGTTTTGAGATGCGATGAACATGATTTTTTTTTTTTTTGCAAAATCCTGCCTCTCTGTGTGCGACACAAATTTTGTGGCCTCTCTGTTTCAAGAATTAATATACGGAACTTTGCCAAATTTCATATTCAGATAAAAATTTATATAAGTTGGCATTGGTCATGTTTTGAGGAGGATCACTCAATAGGTGGCACTGCTGCTCTGTGTTTTTCATGATTTTCGTTATAGCTACGTCGCTGCGTCTGTCGGTTGGAATTTAATCAGATTTCACATTGAGTTACACAATCAAAAAGTTGCTGCTGATTAATGTTTGGTGTATAGACATAAAAGTGGAGTGGCTGTGCTGTGTGTTTCGCGATTTCTGTGATATTTTATCACGATGCTTTTGGAATGAAAATTCGTGAAACTTCATATTGAATTAGAGCTTCACATAAATCGATGCTCATTATATTTCGGTGTATGCCGCCCTACAATTGGTACTGCTGTGCTGCGTTTTTCACAATTTCTACGATGTCTACAGTTTTGCATGAATGAAATGTTGTTTCACCAAATTTAATATGTAAGATACTCATGTCAAAAACTATGCGGATTCCATATTGCTTTAATCTCACAACAGGCGGCGACGCCGTGATATGTTTTTTTACGTTGAACATTAAAGCTGTATCTCGACTTCTATTGTACAGAAATGTATCCCATTTTATAATTGAGGATGGGATTGATAATTAAAAATATATAAGCTCATCTAATTTAATTTTTGAAACTCTGATGCTGGTGTTTCAAAAAGTGAATACAAAAAGTCAGTTCAGTGAATTTTCCATATTATATATTATCCATATATAGAAATTATCCATATTATATATTATATCAATATGTTATTCAATATATATATATATATCAATTTAATATATTCAATATATATTAAATGGATTCAATATTGATTCTGTGAATACGAAAAGTTCAGCATAAGAGAAACCATTAAAAACGGTTTCTCTTATACTTATACTGAACTTTTTGTATTCACTGATCACTGTATCTCCGTGTTAAATGCAACGATATAATATATTTCAAAATTATTAGTGATGCTCCACTATTTAAATTAATAGATTAGAATGTTAAAGAATAAAATATTCTGATGATTACAGCGTACTTGTTTCAATAATGCTGTTAAATACATCCCGATTCATAATAATGTTGACTGCATTGATGTGATATATAAATACAATAATTAAAAAATGAAGCAAAAATGTTTAAAGCTGATGAGATATTTTAAACAAGCGGCAAATTCGAGTGTTTAAATTTAAATTAAAAAAAATAATTCTTTAAATATTGAATCAATTTAAAAAATAATTCTTTAAATATTGAATCAATTTAAAAATAATTCTTGAAATATTGAGTATATGTTAAGTCTTTTAATACACATTGATATAAATTAATAAAAATATCTTACTTGCAAGCCCGTCCATGTTGCATTTACATTAGGAACAATGATAGTAATCAACATATTTCGTAACTTAAAACTTTTAAAATATACAGTTTGCATTTTTTTTAACAATTTTAAATTCAATGTTCCTGATATTTCCCTTTGTTGCGTCATATATATATCCATTTTAAATTACGGGGTAATTATTTAATAGTCCAATTATGCATGGGAATGTATAAAAACATGCTAGGCCAACTGCTAGTGCTTAACATGCATAAGTCTCGCTCGGCTTATGGATAAAATAAACTAAATGGAATGCAGTGTTGGAGACTTTTTTGTCCTCAGATTGGTGATTGTCCCGCTTTTTTGAAATAGAAATATTCGGCCTATTTACAAAAGAGATTAAATATTCTGAAAAATAATTATACTATTTTAAAAAAGTGGTGACAGTCAAATAATCTAAATTAAAAAAGTCCCCAATGTGGAAATGTCCC
Organism: Maratus speciosus; assembly: GCA_963932465.1. NCBI lineage: Eukaryota > Metazoa > Arthropoda > Arachnida > Araneae > Salticidae > Maratus > Maratus speciosus. The sequence continues at coordinate 379,168,053 of OZ010786.1, forward strand.
CAATACGCTGATAGAATGCGTCCGAAGCAAGTATGGCCGTTATATGAAATTAAAACAAATGTCACACCCACGTCTCCTTAATAGTAATTTGAATTTTAGTACAGAAAGGAAAATATTTTCAGGTTTTCAATACCGACATTGTTAAAATACTTTCCTCGTATAATTTTTTTTTTTTTTTTTTTTTTTTTTTTTTTTACGTGGAAATTTCCGATTAATATACAGTTGAACCCGGTCAAATGTCACCTATTAAGCGGGAACTCGCATTAAATGTGATATGTATAATGTTGCAGGAAGTGGCCTTATTTACATCATATCTAAATGAATTTTAGAGGTTTTATGGTATACCTTTACAGTCGAAAATTGTATCTTTTATGTATATTTAGATTAAAATTTAGCTTATTAAAATTTAACGCATTTTTTCTTTTTATAAGGCAGACTAGAAAAATAACTGAAAATAAATATGGATTCAAGGGTGTATTTATTATCTTTATAACCAAAAATAATCCTCAAAAATAACTTTCCTGCTACGCTAATGATAAAAAAAAATCTGTGAAACTCAATTCAGTTGTTAAAACGATATTTCGTACGTAGGATGATGAAATGATATTATAATGTGTCATTTTTAATATGATAAGAAACAAAACTATTCTTATTAATTTTTTCGTAAACTAGGGGGCTCTGCCCCCTACGAGCTACGCTCGTCAACCCCCGTTCAGACACCGCAGACTCTAAAAGTACGCTAATTTGATCAGCTTTAAAAAGATTTCGGAAGATTGAATTATAATTTAAAAAACAATGGCGATCTCCCTATAAACGGATTTCTATTCATTTCTCGTTGACTGGGGAATTTTAAGGCCAAATCCGCTGTGGAACTACTTGATTAACCCGTCGACCAATTTCGCCAAATTATATAAATCGCCAAAGCACTCACCAAATTATACAAATTGACATCATTTTTATTTTAAATAACGAAAAAACAAATAAATTAGTGCAACAATAATAAAAATACAAATAAAACGTCGAAATAAAAATAACTTGATGACGTAGACACGTGTAACGTGCTTAAAGTCAAGTTAATGTGACATTTACGATCAAACATTATTGTCATTTAATCTTATAGTTTAGCGAATGATAGATCCCTCATAGCATGCATGGTCACAGTGACGTCGTTGTGACGTCACTGTGAGTCACTGTGGTCACGTCACATCTGTGACCGAAATGCCACCACTCAGTGATGTCACATTGTGAATGAGATGTGAACTTCTTTGAAAACTTTAAAAAATTACAAAAAATCTTCAAAACATGTTGTTACTGTAAAATTTTATTTTTCTGGCAATAAAAAAGAATTGTTATATCACTGCATGTAACGTAGGTCACGACACACTCACAAAAAAAATTGTAATAAATTGTAAAAAATTGTAACCCATATTGTAAGTCACAGTCTGAGAAAAATATGAACTTCAAAAATCTTTGAAAATGAAGAGAAATGTTTTAAAAAGGCCCGCGTTACAGCGGCATAAGGAATGAAAATATATTAGTGGGTAGCAAGTAGTAAATTCAGACACGAAAAGATGGTGGTGGTGGTGGGGGGGGCATATAAAGGAAAATGCACGGTACAAGTATAAACAAACTAGATTTCCATGCTATATTTTATCAATTTGATATCTTAGAGTGTGAAAGTATACTTTTTTCCTGATTTCAATTTTATCTAGTATTGCAATTTAATATAATAATCCTTCTCTTATTCTTATTATTATAAAAGTGTTTCTCGGAAAAATGGTACGTGCTGGAGCAATTTGGATAACATATTTAGAATTAGGAATATTAAATATATACACTTTACATATTTAGTTTGCAGGAAGGAAAATTTTTAATTTATTTTTACCGACCACTGGTATTCGAAACACTTTTGTGGCTTCAAACTAAAAAAATTCTATTATAGTTAAGTCTGCAGCTTTTAATGAGCACGTAGAAAGAGTCTTCAGAGTTTAGTCATACATACATTTCTTGCTTTATAATTTGCATTCAAGTCATATTTTTTCCTGTTAGTGTACCTATTTTAAGTAACTATTTTTTAAAAAAATTCTACTTCTTTCAGACTTTTAAAATAAAATTAGCATTTTCCGAATAAATAAAAATAATACAAAATTTATGCAAAACCCATGATATAATTTATTATTCGTATTTCAAATTTGTGTTTTAGAGATATGACTCTAAAAAAAAAGTTATTTTACGAATTGTTTTATTTTACAGGAGATTAACATGAAAAGAATGACGATTGACAAAGAAATTTTTTTTATCCTCGATATTTATTTATATCTTTTTATTTTTTAGGAAGATATTTTGTATTTGTGTAAAACAATCTTTACTTAGAAAAAGGGAGGGGGGGGTTAAAACTGATAAAAAGAAAAGGTAAAATACATTGGAAAATTCTTGAAATACAAAAATTTAAATACAGACAGTCTCATAAAATGATTGCACATATAAGTTCCATATCTGTTTATATAAAAGGAAATAAACTCACACCTGCCCCAAATCGTCTGCCACGATACCGCAGGGTAAACAGAGAACTTTTTGTTCTAACAGATGCGGTAAGTTACTAGTCTAAAATATAAGCTTTTGCGTGTGCTTTTTTTAATGGAAGAAAAAGACGTCGCCATTTTCGGATACACACGGATATTAATAATTAATTTATGGAGCTCAAAAAGTAAGTCTTATTTAATTTAAATTGTTTGTTCCTGTTTTGTATATTTGGTGAGATGAGTTAAATAGTTTTACATTATACCTATAGAAAGAGACTGTTCTGGGATTGTTTTTCAGATTAGAAATTAACGTTATACTGAATGGGAAATGCCGTTTTACATACTATAGTAGTGAAACTTTTGAAAGACTTTTTTTCATTGCTAATAATATTTTAAATTATTATTTAAAATCCTAAATCTTCATATCAATGTTTTCAGATTTAACATTTGCCAAAATTATAAAATAATAGGAATTCCTTGTAACACATGGAGAGATTTTTGAGAAATTGTTAAATCTAATAATACATTTAATTCATCTATTGTACTTTGTTGTTGTTTAATAGTACAATTATAAATACTAATTATATAGTGTTTTTCAAATTGGTATATTTATTTATTTTTTAAATTGTATGTAAGCACGTTTTTGTTGTTCGTGATTTTAATCAAACATTTAATTGTAGACATTCAGAATCAGTTATTAAATTTTCTTCGATTGTAAACTCATTTTCTACGTTTTCGATACACGTTCGATACTTCGCATTAAAAAATAAAATATGACAATTAAGCATTGAAATAAAGTGTTTTTCATGCCTGATAACAAGTTTATAGATTAAACTGCTTTACTATACTTTTTAAAATTTGATATTTATAATATTTATAAAAAAAATATTTATAATTTATGATATTTATAAAAGTTGATATTGTACTGTTCATTAGCGATAATTGCTGGAAATGCATTTTTAATTATAATATGCGCTTTTATGATCCACTATATTTATGCATAGTATATGGTGTATATAAAAGCTATAATTCATATACAAGGTTACACAAAAGTATACGTAAGTGTTAAGGGGTATGGACGCAAATTGCTTAAAGGTGTTTTTTAGATGAGTTATGGATTTTTATGTTGAACTGCATTTAATTTACTAAGAAATGTTTGTAGAATATGGATAAAATGATGCACAGGGTCACGCAAGGAAATGGATATATGGCCGTCTATAAATTATAATTTCTGGAAATGTGATTTCAGCAGTTTTAAAAGTGTTTTAATTTGAATTAAATTTTAACTAAATAGTGGCGTGTAATAAAGATTCTAGGTAAACTACAGGGTTGTACAAAAGTATTCAAGTATGTTTTTATATATTAGTATAAATTTTTGAATGAGAATTTCAACCTGTTATGCATTTTCTTGCTAAACTAAATTTTCACATTATATACTAGTATATATCAACCTACAGATTAAATGCAGGGCTATTCAAAAGAATTGGAAAACATATTTGGCTATGAACGGTAACTGCTGAAATCAGTTTTTCAAATGTTTTATGCGTTTTCTAAAATATTTGCTTAGTTATCTTATTTACGTTATTTCCTTAAATTACGATGTCTAGTTAAAGCATTCAGGAAGCGTTGGAAAGTGCTTTATAATCTATGCTTAACGCATGATTTTTCTTACTTGTTTTTTCTATTTCCCAGATCAGTCATTTCCTATAAATCATACCAAATCTATTTAGCTCATATTAACAAAATACAATATACACGGGAATAAAAAATTTAAATAAATATGGCTTATCTTATTCTTCTTTAAATAGGAAATGTATTAATATCCGTTAGACTCCATGTTCGTATTTAATAAAATAATAACAAATCACAACACACAAAACATTCTTAATATAAAGCTTGAACTCAAGATCAAGCTTAGAACTTAATAAAAAAGGATGCCAGTTGATAAGCATTGTTTTTTTCAGTGTAAAAATTAAAAGTATTTTAGAAGAATAGGACTCCAAAATAGCGATACATTGCTAAAAAGTACGGTAAAAAGATAATATTGTATATTTCAAACAAAACTTTATTTCAAAATTCATCACAGTGTTTATAACAAGAATCATCACAGTATTAATGCTTGGAAATTTTTCCAGAGAGAAACATTCGCCTTGGATACAATATTTCAAATGAAAATCAAATTTCAAATTGATTGCTTAAAAGGCGCAAAAGCCAATATAGTGAAAAAACTTCCATAACGGTACTTGAATCCGGGCCATCAGTATAGCGCACTGACATTCTACTGACTAAACCACATGGAACGAGACCCAGCCTGGAAAATTTCTTACTAGTACATGTTGGCAAGGCTACAAACGCAGCACAAGATGGAATATTTATCATGAGCCACCGACATGGGGCAAACACGAAACTTAATTAAATCCAGCAGCGATTCAAACTATATGAATACTTGGAAATTTTTCCAGAGAGAAACATTCGCCTTGGTTACAATATTTCAAATGAAAATCAAATTTCAAATTAAAATTGCATTTTAAGCAATTAATTTGAAATTTGATTTTTATTTGAAATATTGCATGCAAGGCGAATGGTTCTCTATGGAAAAATTTCCAAGTATTTATATAGTTTGAATCGATGCTGGATTTAATTAAGTTTCGTGTTTACCCGATGTTGGCGGCTCACGATAAATATTCCATCTTGTGCTGCGTTTGTAGACTTGCCAACATGTACTAGTAAGAAATTTTCCAGGCTGGGTCTCGTTCCATGTGGTTTAGTCGGTAGAATGTCAGTGCGGTACACTGATGGCCCGGATTCGAGTCCCGGCTTGGAATTTTTTTCTCTATGTTGGCCTTTGCCCTTTTAAGCAATTAATTTGAAATTTGATTTTCATTTGAAATCATCACTTTGTTTATGACAAGTTCGTCACAAATGACACATATTTCACAAATTAGTCACAGTGTGACGTCAAAGCATTGTCGCTGTCGTCACAGGTTAGTCACAACGTTAAGGCCAAAATAGTCACAAATGACACACTTTTCACAAATTTGTCACACCGTGACTTCACAGAGTGGTCACAATGTGACGTCACAAACGACCTCTAAAACGGCCATAACGACCTCGCATTCTAGTCACTATGACGTCACATCGACGTCACGTGACGTCACATCGACGGTCACAAAATCACAGTGTGACTTCACAACGACGTCGCCGTGACGTCACCATGCCTTACGGGATTTTTAGTCGACGGGATATCTAAGTAGTACCAAAAATACATATGTCAATCGCTGTTTTCGTCTTTGATTAAGTAAAATAAGATAAACATTTCAAACTAAGCCAATATAAAAGAAATTAAGTAAACAGAATCTTTGTCTCCCGGTATTTTTTAACAAAGCGAAAAGAAAGTTCTTTTAAATAAGACATTTTAAATTAATCGTTTTTAATCTGACGTAGTTTTGACCAAACTATTCTTTCTCTTTTTAATATTCACGTGAAAATACTTGTTTTAGAAATGAAATATTATTTGCGCTTTCCAAACAAAAATAGTTGAAAAGTATCCTCTCAAAATATCAAATAAATGTCTAGCACAATTTCTAAATTTAAACCGTTTTGCAATATTATTTTGTGCCCATTTTATGTAATAACTGTAATGTGACATAAATATGACGTAATTTCTCCTATTTAAGACTTCTAACGCATGTTAATAAATTTATTATTTTACAAATTCTTTTCTCTCTTAAAATTCACGTGTAATTATAGTTTTTATGACGTAATTTTTAATAAGTTCCTCCTTTTTGTACATAATTATTAAATTCTAATTCCAAATGTTTTTTTTCTGTTTATACTAGTCACGTGTAAATAAATTTTTAATTTATTACAGGTATAATTTATTTTTTGAAGCAAACATTATTGTTTCCGCTGTTTATACAGTTGGCAACAGTTTAAATTAATATCACTTTCTAAAGTCTGTAAAAAATATGTCTAGAAATGCTGAAAATTTGAATTTAAAATAGAAATAAAACCTCAAAAAATTAGCCAAATTAAAAAAAGAAATACAATCTGCACACCGGGAACTTCAAACGTATAAAATGATCTAAAAATGATTAAATTCCCATGAATAGATTTTGCTCCTATAAAACTTTTTTAGTGGAACGATTTTGCCCAACTTTAGCATTAAATATCTCTTAAAATAATTCTTCGATTTGAAAACTGTCTGCACCAGCGTATTTATCAAACATTTCTCTATAAAACCACCGATTTTCATATTTTTGTATGCATTATTTTTCTTAATATTAACGAAGAAAGACCTCCGGTCACAAAAAATTCAAAACCGGCGGCGGTGACAGCGGTAGTTACTTTTTTTAGAATAGAGAGAAAATATTGTTAGCATAGGAAAAAGTAAACAAAGCATTGAAAGTATAAAATAATTATACAACTGCAGTCGTATTTGTAAAAATTTACGAGTTTCATTTTTTTTTTTTTTTTTTTTTTTTTTTTTTTTTTTTTTTTTTGCATATCACATGCATTATAAAACATAGTAGTGATAGTGATATAAAGTACACAAGTTCTCACAGACATATCAGGTATAACCATCTCTAATCATAATAATTGTTTTGACGTACCAGCGCATCAAGAATTTTAAATATAAGAAAAGTAAAAATATAACAATATCTGTATTTTTAATACATAGATTTATTAAACATATTACTGCATTTTTTGTGAAGCAAATTGTTAACCAAATTCACGTAATAAAAATGAAGCAAAAAGTTACAACTCTAATAAACATATTAATATACAGGGTGTTGCTGAAATTGACATACAATTTCACTGATGTGATAGTAGGCATGAAGAAGCTGAAAAATTATTATAGAAAATGGGGTCGAAAAATCACGTATTTAGTCAGAAATACAGAGTGTTTCCTTCTAACTGAAATTGGATTGATGGTCATAATTTTGAGAAAAAAAACATTGGAATGAAAATGCAATGATATGTGTCATGTTATAACATCACGAAAAGTTCTTGTAAAACAGGGTACTCAAGCGATCGATGATACCATATGAACTGGTAACTGAGGTGCAAAATGTGGAGTCTCTAGTACATACTGCTGGTGTGATAATAGGAACTTCTACAACTTTTTTTATATTATCACATTTGTAACATAGGCCAGAATTTCTATTAAAAAGTTTTACTATAATATACTTCGGTTTTCTGAAAGTTATTTTGGTCGACCCAAATCTAGTTAGGGTAGAACACACTGTATTTTTGATTAAATATGTGGTTTGCGACCCTATATGCTATGGTAATTTTTCGTCTTCTTGATGCCTACTACCATCTCTCTGAATTTGTCGGTCGACTTCGGCAACACCGTGTATTGATGCTTACTCGAATTCTCCATTAGTGCTTGTAATCATAATTTTTTTAATTTCTTAAAAAAAATAATATGGGTAAGTTGTCGTTGCACCATCTATTTATTTACTAATTTCGTGTAAAGTTATTTGTGATAAAAGGGTATGAAGTTTACAAAAATAAATATTTTTCCGCTTAACTGTTTTGCCCGAGTGCCGCTCGAGCAAAAAGAGTTTTCAATATTCGGTACTAAAATCTTTTTTATACCACTTAATTTTAGCTGTAATCTTTGGTTTGTTCAATGGCATACCATTTTGACTGTACAAAGGCAAATATTTTAGTAAAAAAAAGTGGTGCCTGGTCCTTATTTTTAGTGTGTCATATTTGATGTGTTTAAAAAAAAGAAACAGTTATCACTAGAACGTCCGGAACTTTTATACAAATTTAATAAAAAACATTTTAATACCAGAATTTTTATTTCAAACTATTTCATTTATGTATTTAACTGAGTTTTCTCCACTTACAATTTAACTGATTTCACGAAAAAAATTCAGGTTCTAATCAACATTTTATGATTTGACTGGTGTCGAAATGACACCAGGTGGACGTTCTAGTGTCAAAGTGGTTAATATAAATGGTTTATTAGGTAATTTTCTATAAAGCATTTTCAGAGTCATTAGGAGGAAACAGTTGTTTACATTCGATTTAAAGTATTAAGTTTTATAGGTACTCTTTTTTTACATAATATTGTTTATATTTAAACTGAATGGCCTACAGTCATATGTTAACATATGTCAAATTGCTTAATTCTTCACGTACTCACTCATTTTCATCTCTAGTAAATTATAAATTTAGATATTTAGTACTAAACAAGTATATAGCCCCTCGTCAAAAACGACGGAAAGTTGATCTGCGTTTCATTTTCATAAGACTTCATACAAACAAACATAATGAAGGTTTTATTATTAAAGGGTTTGCATTGTATAAAAGTATATTTTAAATAAACAACTAAATTTAAAAAATCAAAAAACCCGGCTGCGTAAAAAGCGAACTAATTAATTATTGCTCATCAACGTGAAATTATTTTTTTTTCAATTCTTACTATTAGCTCACACTCTCACTATTATATATCTTGTTCAAATTTTCAATCATTAATAAAATACTTATTATTCATCCAATCAAGGTCAAATAATTTTTTTAACTCTTAGTGGATGACACTTGATCTTATTTTTTTTTCAAATATTAATTCATTAATTTAATTTAATTAATTAATTTTCAATAATCGAGAGGGCCCTCTTCTTGATCAAGGTATTTTAAGACCGTGAGAGCCCTCTTCTTGATCAAGGCATTTTATGCACCACTCAAGAAAAAAGAAGAATGGGAGAAAAAAAATTCTCTTATTGACCTAAGTAGGATTTGACTTAAAATATTTTTCTTATATTACTTGTTTATATTACTTACCTATTTTTTTTCTTTTTATTTGTATTGATGACGTTCAAGTTGTGTTTAATTGTTAGTTCCTATCTATAAACACTGTTTTGATGAGGTCTACAGATGTCTATGATGGTTAGAGTTGCAGTGAAGCTAGAGATCCTACCTACACAACTTCCAGGCTGTATAATGTTTTAACCGAGATTCTGACTGTAAAATAGTCAATGAAACATCGTCTTCATTTTGAAAGACATATCCAATGATATGCCACTCAATAGAGTGTGTCATTTTTTTCATATCTACTGCCATTTTGTTTTTTACGGTTGCCATTTTGAACTTATAAAAACAAAACCGAGCCTATAAACATCGGGCCGTTAAGACGAATCGATAGAGACCTCATTCATTAAAATCCATCCAGCCTTTGGGATGTTTCGAGGGTATAAAGAAATCCACATGCACAGATACGCGTGAAACACATAACCATTCTTTTCAGTCGGGTAAAAAGACAAATGATTTCTACAAATACAAATGATGAGGATATATATATGTTAGGTTGCATAAAATGCATACCACTTTAGTGAAACATTGCTGCTGCATGCATCAAAATTTTGGAATATTGGCAGCTATTGACAAGCTGTGTTACTTTGCAGATGACAATTCTAATCAACTACATTGAGTTGTTCGTAATAGTTGAGAATTGGCTAAGTCCAATCGAAACTCCAATATTCATTAAGCAGTCGAATTATATTTAGACGGTCATGTCATAAGAGTAGTAAAACAAAATATTAAGAAATCCGGTGGTATCACGATTAAAACAGAGACAAATGTCACTTTAAAATGGTTATTCAGTCACACAAGAAAACGTGAACAACTCCCAAATCACGAGAGTTTTCGTATAGCCTTCGGGCTAGAGCACGAATCACTACTCCATGCTAAACAAATTTAGACGATCTACTAGATGCTAAGACACCTCGTAACAGAGTTTTAAAACAATCAAACAACACAAAATTCTCTGCTCAGAGCTCACGCACGAAGGTTTTGTTAGCACTTGCGTAGGAAGATATATAGGAATGTAAATTTCAAGACGACCAATCGGTATCAAGAACGAGCCACACAGTGATATGCTCTTGATTATTCAACTAATGGAAAGCGAGAGAGGAGCTTAATAGGGAATTAGTTCCGTATCTGCTTACGGATGGTCAGACTCCTGCAATTGCACGGGAAGTGGATTCATGAAATAATATTAGAAATTAAAATAGTAAAAGTGGCTTTTAAAAGCATTCGAAAATAAAAAGTAATTTCTCTCAGTATATAGTTATATATTCAGAAATTATATATACAATATATAGTTTTGGTAGCTGATAAAAATTAATGAGGGGAATAAAAGTTTTAGATTAAGATTTCGAATAAGGTAATTATTAATATACGAGTTTTTAGTTTAAAGGAAGTTAACTAGAAATAAATAATAGATATTATTAAGATATAGGGAAATAATGAATATGACGGAAAATTTGAATAATTCAGTGATGGATCAGTGTAGCCCCAGAGAATCAATTAACACTGCTAAATTTTAATAGTATTCTTCGTCTTACTTCAGAATTGAATTTCTGAGATTTTTCAAGGCAATGAATACTATTAAAATTTAGTGGTGACAAACGTCCAAATGCTGCGTTACTGTTGCATTACTGATAATTTAAATCAATATTGAAAGTAAAATATTTATATATATATATATATATACTCAATATTCATTTTCTGAAATAGTTCGTGAATGGGACAAAACAAATATCAATATTCATTGCAACAATAATAATAACTTGCAAAATGAAATACAATTTCTGAAGATTTTACAATACATTAAAATTAAATATTCATTGCATTCAAGAATTTTATTTTTTTAAATATATTATTTGTACAAATATGAATAAATCCCATTAATGAATGGCTCAACAAACTGCTTAGGAGTAAATCGAGCAGGAGTTTTACTCTTCGATTAATGAAGTTTTATGTTTCGTTTTTAAATATAAATCTGGCGCCTGCTATATCCATCGGCACTTAATGAAAACGAAGGAACTTTTGTTAAAATTGTAGTTTTTTTATAGGAAATATGCAGAGTGCGTTGATTTTATTCAATATCAATTTTTAAAACCTTCATCTATCTAACTTTAAAAATTCCTTCCGTGTAAATAAAAACCAAAATTATCATTATTATTTCTTTCGTAAAATTTTAATTTAATTTTATCAATTTTTAAGAGTTTAGCTAATATCCACTTGAAATTTGCTTGCATTGAAAATCAAATTTATATTTCTTATCAAGTGTAATTAAAATGTAAGGAATGTGCAATACCATGTACTACATATATTAATTACAACAATGAAGATAAAATTTCGATTCTTAATATAGTAAAATTTGAACATAACTTTGGAGTGAAAAAAAAATTGTACTTTAATAAAAGAATGTGAAAGAATAATTTTCAGACATACTAATGCAATCATGATAACAGCTTTTATTTCAATTACAGCTGAAAAAAAAACTGATTTTATTTATAATGTAGAAAATTTTTTAAGTGGGTAAATGTTAAACTCTTAAAAGAAAAAAAAATCTAAATCTAAACTCTATTAAAGGTATCATAATAATAAATATATTCATTTTAATTATACTGAACGAAATTTTAAAATTACATACGGAAACGTTTAAAAAATGATCTTGAACAACATTATTAGGTCCTGTATTCTTAAAAGAAAAGAAAAAAAAAAAACTACAATTTCAGTCTGAAGTTCCTTTATTTATATTAATTGTCTATAGATGGCACCAAAATAATATGGAAATAAAGCGTAGTTCATTCATGCATGAAGATAGAGATCTATATTCTAATTTCATGATGCATGGAACTGTGGTCTTGTTTATATAAAACAATTAAATCCGTTTTTTCAGAAAACCATGAGTCTCGCTGTATAAAAGTGAAAAACGCATTTTAAAATATTTAAAGGCTTTAATAGTCTTTTAGAAATGTTTTAAGGGTAGAATCGGATGATAAACGTTTTTTTGTTTTGTTTTTTCTTATAAAACGATGAAAGAATCATTCGTTTGTTTCTAGATTTGGAATTTATGCTTCTAAAAGGCAACGTGTTCGTTTGTTTACGTCAGTAATCTGTTGTTGGTAGCTGGTTATTTTCAATTTAGAACTTAAAACATCATGAATGTATATTTGTTGAAGGTTTTAGAGAAAATGAAGAATAATAGATGCGATGCAACGTAGATTATTATAAGTCGAGCAATTGCTTCGTTTACGGGATCGGAAGGCTTAAGCTGAACATGACCGCGATATTTTTTTCTGAGGCCGAGCGCGACCCGGCATCGTCACCATAGCGTATATATAAATTCATTTGGCCAAAACGTATAACTAAAAAAACAGAAGAAGAAGAAGAAATTTTACTAACGAAAAGGCGTTTATTTATAACGCGGTGTTAACTACAGATAAAGAATAAAAATAAATTAATTGTTTCACTTCTACAAATCTTAAGTAAAAAATCATAAGAGGAATTAGCGCAAAAATACTTTCCAATGTACTAAAATTTTTATTTTTACGTACCCGATCACGGAAGATGCCACCAGAAAATTTTTAAAGTTAGATTTGTCAAGTTCAGTTCATCAACCAAGAGAGCTCGACCGCCGCTATTTAAAGCAAAAAGCTGCGTGGAATCGTACATCCTTTTTGCTCAGGTTAGCGACAGAAATGGTAGCGCACCCTGTCACTGAAGTTTGGAAAATTTTAAAAGGGCAATTTTAAATAGACACTGTGGAATTTTAAAAGCTAAACTCAGTAAGTTTAAACTGGTAATTTTTCTTTAACCTCAACCTCGCGTTAAAAGCTTAAAACCCTGTTGAACCCGAAATCCAATTCATCGTTCTCTCAACCTGATGAAATGGACCGAAAAAATGAAACTGAAGTCGAATAATGCAGCTAAGCTGGAATAAAATGTTGGTCAGATGCCGCACATGCCAAGTTGTAGGTAAGATGGCGGTCGTTTTCAAATTGAGGTTTGATGCTTCTGTTTTTTAAGACAAAACTGTTCGTGATTCATTAATAAAGGGAAATTTTAATTGTAAAAGATGTTATTGTCAAGGAATGTCTCACTTTAGTTCCACGCTTTTGTTGGATATTTTAGCTCTGTGAATCCAAAATTGTATTAATATCCGACCAAACATTCATTTTTCATGATACTGATTTACTGAGTATATTCCGGTAGCACCATCTACCCAATCGAAATAGAAATTAGTGATGTTATCTTCTATTTTATAGTAATATAGTTCAAATATATCTTACTCTCTCCTTTTCTTTTTCCTTTTTTTAATAATATTCAAAAATATATTCATTTTTTTTTCTTCCAATTCAGTCCCACGTGTTAACTTTCATATTTGAGGACATCAGAAGATGAAAGGTACAAGTGACAAAATTTCGATTTGGAGTAAATTGAGTTCAAAGATAATAGATGTTAAAGTTGAACATCAATAATAATTGACTGAATTTAAATAGGAAACTGCTGGTTGTTTCTCAGTGGTCTTTGAACTCCTTTTTCAATAAATGTGAAAAAAGTAGAGCGCAATTTTCTTTAAATTTATAATTAATCAATATTGATCATTATTTGGCAAAAGTGTTTGATCTCTAAAACACAACACATAATTAGAAAATCACTTATATTTCTTTGCCTGAAAATAAAAAAGTCCTTCCGGCCAGTGCCGGGAGGAAGAGGTAGCTTTCATATTCCTTATTTTAAAAAAGCCAACTTATATTATTCAAACACACGGAGCTCAATTTAGTGGAAACCGAATATAGGAGATTCAATACTAATTTTTATCAATACTAAATCATTATGAATGAGAATTTCGCGAAATTAGTCAGCTTTATCCAAGCTGCTTTTATTTAAAGTAACTTATATTTGGCTGCCAAATTCGGCGATTTATTAAAGTGCCTGTCATTTTAAGAAAACATGGTGGAAGAGGCGAACCAGTGAACTTGGTCGAGACCTTAGTAATTCCTGTGCACATGCTCACTCACATCGGAATCGGTTGATATATGCGAGTGCTGTCGCAGGCAAAAAATCAGATTTTTCAAAATGTCACCCACATTAGAAATTGAAACTGCTATATCTGAGCCATTTTTTAAGATAAAGACAAACAAAAAAGGCTCCTGAATCCTTATATCAAGGTCAAATACTGAAGAAAGAAACCTTTTTCAAGTTCTAATTTTTTTGCACCTCACTTTAAATATAATTTTTTTTTAAATTTGATTTCCGCCATTTGGAAACAAGATGGCTGATGAAACTGGCCAGCGATCTTGGTCGAGATATTGATGTATACTATCCACATGCCTTCTTACATCGAAATAGGCGAATACGTGTGTTATCGCGTGACAAATACAAGGTCGTTTCAAAATGTTAGCCATGCTAGAAATTCAAAGTACTATAATTCAACCATTTTTTAAAATATAAACAAAAGAACAAATTTTCAGAAACAAAAACTGCTCCGGAATCTTTGTATCAAGGCCAAACACATAAAAAAAAATCTTTTTCATTTTCCAATTTTTTAATACCTCATTTTAAATTTTTAATTTAATTTTTTTAATGGCAACCCTTTTGAAACAAGATGGCGAATGAAGCTGGCCAACGAACTCGGTCGAGACATTGGTATGTACTATGTACAGACCAAGTTACATCCAAATCGGTTCATAAGTGCGCCTGTTATCGCGTGACAAAAATCAGGTCGTTTTAAAATGTCAGCCACAATAGAAATTCAAAATGCAATAACTCAGCCATTTTTTTAGATATAGACGAAACAAAACCTGTTCCGGAATCTTTGTATAAAGGTAAAACACATACGAAAAAAATCTTTTTCATTTTCTAAATTTTGGTATTTCATTTTAAATTTAAATTTTTTTTAAATTTTTTAAATGGCCGCCATTTTGAAACTAGATGGCGGATGAAGCTGGCCAACGAACTCGGTCGAGATATTTATATGTACTATGTACATGCCAAGGTACATCCAAATCGGTTCATAAATACGCCTGTTATCACGTGACAAAAATCAGGACGTTTCAAAATGTCAGCAACGCTAGAAATTCAAAATGCTATAACTCAGCCATTTTTTAAGATATAGACGAAACAAAAACTGCTCCCGAATCTTTTTATCAAGGTCAAACACTTAAGAAAAAAATATTTTTTCAATTTTCAGTTTTTTGGTACCACATTTCAAATTTAAATTTTTCTTAAAATTTTAAATGGCCGCCATTTTTAAACAAGATGGCGGATGAAGCTGGCCAACGAACCCGGTCGAGACATTGGTATGTACTATGTATAAACGAAGTTACATCTAAATCGGTTCATAAATACGCCTTTTATCGCGCGACAAAATTCAGGACGTTTCAAAATGTCAGCCATGCTAGAAATTCAAAATGCTATAACTCAGCCATTTTTTAAGATATAGACGAAACAAAAACTGCTCCGTAGTCTTTGTATACAGGTAAAACGCATAAGAAAAAAATATTTTTCTATTTTCAATATTTTAGTACCACATTTCAAATTTTAAATTTTTTAAAAAATTTTAAATGGCGCCATTTTGAAACAAGATAGCGGATGAAGGTGGTCAACGAACTTGGTCGAGACATTGGTATGTACTATGTACACAGCGAATTACATCCAAATCGGTTCATAAATACGAGAGTTACAGTATGACAAAGGTCAGATATATATCAATTTTGAACGGAGGGTAGTTTTGGGGTCTGGGGGTCATGATCGATGAAAATATACCAAAATTTTTTGAAATCGCTTTCCTCCGAACGGCTGCAATAGGTAGCTTTTTGTAATGAAAGCTACCTAAAAGCAAATTTCCAGGTCGTTTGTGCACTTAGTCATATTTTTTATTTTGTCACTTATACCCCTTGACTTCTGGGGTCCTCATTTGTTAATTTTTTTAAAAGTTTTACCTATATGTGGTCATTTGTTCATAAGAGTTAAATAATAATACGTTTAATTAATATATACCATGATTATTCTTTTAATTATATACTTGCTGGTTTAATTTTTTTTTGTTGTTGTTGTTTGTTTGAATGAGACGTTTTTCGGACGATTTTTTATAAAAATTTCGCGTTAGATTAAAGTTTTTTAAACCTTCTTCTAAAATTACTAACAAACATCTGAAAAAAAAAAAAAACTTTTAGAATAATCTGAAACCCATGAAATTAAATAAATAAATAAATGAATAAATAAAATAAAATAGAAACACCATTTTCTTTAATTTTTTGCTACCGGCATCCTATTTCCAAGATAATTTAATTGAATCTGTAATAAATTATATTTAGTTAAATGAAAATATATACAGGGTTATTATAAATGATGTACCCGATTTAAAAAAAAAATCATATTTTCGAAACTACTGCACATATTACAATGCGCGATACATGAATTTAAAGAAAAATATACCAAGTTTTTTTCAGTTACAAATGTTTGATGTGTGATCCTCTTGTTTCACGGCATACGTCCAATCTGTAATCGAGTCCGTTCCAAACATTTTGTAGCATCACTCTGTCAATGGTTCTGAAAGCTCCACAAATGCGTTCTTTAAGTTCTGAACACTTTGTTTTCGGCAGTGGTGGTACACTGTCAGAACTTAAAGAACACATTTGTGCAGAATTCAGAATCATTGACAGAGTGATGCTACAAAATGTCTGGAACGAAGTGGATTACAGATTTGAAGTATGCCATGTAACAGGACGGTCACACATCGAACATTTGTAAGTGAAGAAAATATGATATATTTCTCTATAAATTCATGTATCACTTATTGTAATATGTGCAATAGTTTCGAAAATATAATTTTTTTAATTCGGGTCCATCATTTGTAATAGCCCTGCATATATAAAAGGTAAAGCTAGGAGACGTCGCGCGGTAGGAGAGATCGCGCACAAAGAGATTCGACGGGAATCAGTAGTGTGCGCACGCAGCAACTCCAGTTAGTTGTACAGCAACATTAGTGCAGTGTCTACATGAATAGGCACATTGATTGTTCAAGCGTCTTGGATAAAGCATTGCTATTTTCTTTTGTTTTTCTAGAGTAAGTTCTTGAATTTTCATAACTGTTCGTCAGAATTTTTATAGAATGTCAGTAGTGCAAAATATTTTGAACTTAAACGATTTCATATAAACTACTGACCTAGACTAAGGATGCGGACACCAATAATTCATTTTAGAAGATGCCATGTTTAAATAAAAGGCCACGCAATCTCTCTTACCAAAATAGGAGAGTTTGCGCATCTGCTACTTAGGAGAGATGGCGCATTTCCCCATAGGTTTCAGTGCTAGGAGAGATTAAGCAGACTATTGGTAAATTCGCATTAATTGCAAATTACGTACGAAACATATGAATGAATCAATTTTGAAATAACTTCGGAAAAACACATAATTATCGAAACTAAATTTGGCAACAAATTAATTTGCAAAAAAATACATTTATAGATACAAATTTTATTAATAAATTAATAATACAGTTGTTATTAAATTAATTTTATGCAATTATTTTTGTTAATAAATTAATAATATTTTGTAAATAAATAAATTAAATATTTTTATTTTTTTTTTAAATTTTGAACAATGAATTTGCTAATAAATTAATAACACCTACAATGTTTTGGAAACGTTTTCACGCATTGGAAGTAGTTTAATGCTATCGGAATAAAAAGGAAACAGTGTGCAACTAATATTACTGATCCACAAAATATACATGAATAAAAGACATAAGTAGGATGCCGCTACAATAAAACAGCTGAAGATAAGATGCTTCCAGAAAAAGTGGGATAAAAAAACTGACCGAAAAAATGAAGGTCAATGAGGATGAGTGCATTGTGGTTGGAACTGTACCAGGAGATAACTTCGACCACGGACTGGATTTAATATATTACTTGTGGCAGGTGATTGCACGAAAGCTGCATACTTTACAACAATAAGTACATCGCTTGTGGAGAACGACAACTTCGGTTAGCAAACGAAATACTTCGAAACTGTGGAAATAAAAATGATGTAATTTTCAAGTCAAACATGTTATCATGTAGAGTAATGTTATTTTTTAATCTTAATAGGGCTTGCTTTTACTGATATTTCAATCTTCTTAAATTAAAATTCTTTCTTTTCTTATTGTTTAAACATAAGGTTGAAATATTCTCTCCCAATATAATAATATTTGCTCACAAAAACTTTACAAAAATGTCATTTATGTATAATTATTATTGTTAACAATTTAATTGTAGTTATTATTAATAACAATCTCTTCTACCCATGTTCCCAATCTCTCCTACCCATTTGCGCAATCTCTCCTACCCTGTAAGGAGAGATTGCGCAAAATAGTTTTCTTGGTTTTATTACTGCTGCTCGATTAAATTACAGCCTAACAACAAAATAACAATGGAAATGCATAAAAAACAAATGATTTCAAAATTTTTCATGCACAGTTTAGCAAAAAAATAATATTTAGATTTTTTATTATTATTCTTTTGAAATGTGTGCAGACTCTCCTAGCTTTACCTTACATATATATATATATATATATATTAAAAATAAATACTGTATGAAAATGTCATTTTATATAATGGTGGTTAATTGACCGATTAAACAACGAACAGCGGGTTCGGACTGGCGGACTTACGTGGGACGAGCGTGGCAGCTTTAAGCTTACTCATTATTTTGCAGAGTGATAAAGTATTTTGATACAGACAAACACGAAAAAAGCAAACATAAAGTCATATACGAAATAGAATTAAATTACTCTTTCACAATCTTTCTGTTCTCTTTTAAAATATGGATTTAAATAATTAATAGAAATTTTATTAAATGAAATTTTAAAAAATGCATAACTTTTTCTTCCTTAAAATTAAAAAAAAGAATTTTGAAATTCGATAAAATAAAAAAAAATAATGTTCTTAGTAATAGAACATGAGTTTGTGTAATTACCACAAAGATTAGAAAAAGGGAAATAATAATTAGTAAGGTTATTGGTCGGGACTTTTCTTTAAAAGATAAAAAACGATATTTGTACTTCTAAAAAAATCTTTAATTATGTAATTGCATATGTTGTGATTGAATTTGTTTCCTTAATAAAAGTAATTAAAATATAAGTAGGGAAATAAAACGATCATCCGCTAACAATGGTTTTAATATAGAATTCCTATATTGGAATTTTCTTGCTCTATATTATTATATTTGTAATTGTTTTAGCATTTATAAAAAAATAAAAATCATAAATAATCATATAAATGACTTAGAGGATAATTATTTCCATGAAGACCTTTTTTTTTTTAATATTCCACGAAAAGGTTTTCTTTCGTAGAACTGCAACAAGTTAAAAAACAAGTAAGTATAATAATTTATTTTTTGCTAATGTTACATAAATCATCATTAGAGTCATAAAGACAAAAGTATAATACTTTCCAATCTACTCGAATGCATAAGATACATTATATTAATGGAATAATGTTAATATTTCCATAAATCATTCTACACTCAATCTTTTAATAATTTGTTAACAACTTCTTATTCTTTAAATTATAAGTTTAGACATTTACGACTGATATTTACCATGTGATGAAAAAGTATATCGAAAGTTACAAACACACACACTTTCTATTCATAAAAAACAATAAAAATGAAATATCATGCTTCAAGCATTGATTATGAAATTCTTTGCAGCAAATTCAGAATTCTGTAAAAAAACTTGGCCGTTTGAAATGATGAAAGATGATATATTAAGTAAACAACTTCAACTAGGTGGGGAGACCTACACAAGAGCTAAAGTTCCATAAGCCCAACCTAGAAAACCACATTAGACCATCTACAACCTTATATCCCAGTATGTCTAAGTGAACAAACAAGATCAATCAGGTAGGCAGTCCTACGCAAGAATTCTAAAGTACTACTAGCAGGAGCAAAAACACTTTCTAAAAATGCGATTTTTGTGTTACTGAAGGACCTAGAAACATGAAATTTGACCTGTTAGTTAGTTATAATATATAAATGATCTCTAAGAATATTTCTTAAAAAATACGAATATTAAAAGGGGCGAAAACGCCCGAAAAACGTCTAAAAAACGTTCTAAATTTCGATTTCTACAAAATCTCAGGATGAACCGTACCCATTTAAAAAATAATGGTGTCAAAATGATGGTGAAGCCCTTGCTCTAAGATAGATTATATTTTATGTCGGTGCTACTACGCCCCAAAGTGGGTGCAGGAACAAAAAACGTTCTATAAATGCAATGTTTGTGTTGCTGAAGGGCCTAGAATAATGAAATTTGGCATGATAGTTATTTATTAGATATAAATGATCTCTAAGGACATTTCTTAAAAAAAATCCAAAATTAAAACAGATGAAAATACACGAAAAGCATTCTAAAAACGATCTGGCAATTTCTACGCAATTTCTGGAAGTATCAATCCGATTTCAAAAGTAACGGTTGGAAATTGACGGTTGCAGCCCTTGCTATAACATAGGCTTTATTTTATGTCGGTGTGACTTCCAGCTAGGTTTTGCAGGAGCAAAAAATGTTCTAAGTTGCGATTTTGTGATAGTGCAGGGGCTAGCAACTTGAAATTAGGCATGATAGTTTCTTAAAAAATGTAAATGCTTTCTACTAATCGCCGAAATAAAATTCCACGTTTAAAAATTTTAAACGAGAGAAAAGCGTTCTAAAAACTTTCTAAATTACGATTTTTATGCAATCTTATGAAATACCAAACAGATTTCAAAAATAATGGTTTCAAATCGATGGTGATAGACTAGACGTACGATGGTGAATCGATGGTGATAGACCTGCTCAAACATAAGCTATACTTTATGTCGGTGACACTACCACCAAAGGATTGCAGAAGCAAAAAATGTTCTAAATTGTGATTTCTGTGATATTTTAGATGCTAGAAACTTTAAATATGGCATGGTAGTTACTCATAAAATATAAATGCCCTCTTAGAACAACCGAAAATAAATGCGAAATTTTAAAGGGCTGAATCGAAGGAAAGGAGCGAAAAGCGTTCAAAAAAGTCCTAAATTACGAGTTTTTTGCAATCTCAGGAAATAGTAAACTGATTACAAAAGTAATGGTGTCGAATCAAAGGTAATAGTCTCTTATCTGACACAGGCTATATTTTACGCTAGTGTCACTGTCATCTGGGGTTGGTAGGAACAACAAACGTTCTAAAAAAGCCTTTAAAAACTTTCTAAATTACATTTTCTATGACATATTAGTAAATAACAAATATATTTCAAAATTAGTGTTGGCAAATTAATGATGACAGTCCTTGTTTCAACATAGGCATTTTATGTTAGTGCCACTACCATCAGAGAGGTAGTAGACCGTTAGACTGGATGTTTGGAATTTGACATGATGGTTAATTTTAAGATGTACATACTTACTAAGAAGATGGTTTTTAAAAATTCCAAACTTCAAATGAATACTGAAATTAGCGTATGAAATACGCATAAAAGATTCGAAATACTTTCTAAATTATCATTTATTCAGAATTAGCTTTAGTTCTTCTTATTAATTTAAGTCTCATTTCTACCTAATGCAGTGTAATAATGAAGTTAAGTCAAACTGTCAAGTCATAATTAGTAATTTATGAATTATTCCTAAAAGTGTAATTTCTTCTAATAAAACTTAGACATACCAATATCACTTGTCATATTTCAACTATTGCGCGAGAAAAGCCGCGAGATTTGCTTATAATTTATAAAGGCCTTTTGCAACCAAATTAACACTTTTCTGGGAAAATGGCAACAGAAAGGTATAATTGTTATTTTTTCCTTTACTGTCTACAGAAATGGAGTACTTGAATTGCCAAAATTAAACAAGTGACGCTAAAAACTACAAAGAAAAAACAATAATATCTCAAAAATAAATTGAGATGTAGTTTCGAACAAATTGCATTTAAAAGTAATTTATTCACCAATACGATTGTATAAAAATTGAAAATGCTCGACGCCTAGATGTTTAAAAAACTGGAATTGAGTATTTAAGAGTACAATGATACATCTTCTTTGTTACACAGTTGGCTTATACAACGGAACATTATTTTTTGGAGACGAATGAAAGCTAAAGGCAACACTGAATACTAATTTACGTACAATGCTTAAACTAGAACATTAAGTTACTATCATACAATGAAATGTTGGATGAAAGTAATACTTTTCTTGACTTCCATAATTTTGATACTTTACACCATAATTCGCAGACATTGACATGCAATAAATATATTTATATTACATAAGGAACAATCCCTCATTAAGAGCATTAAGATATTGGCACACAGTCAAATATTAAAAACCAGTAATATTGTTCTTAAATTCTATATGTTTTATACATTGCACTGCCAATCGCATTCATGCTTTACATTAATCGATATTTACTGATAGTTACGGAAATATAAGTTAACTATATATTAGCCATTAGAACACTAGTCATTTAAGTCTACTTAAAAATTCTCAGAAATATATATATGTAGAGTGAAATTATGACCCTGATAAAGAAAAACATACGACACTCGTACATTATATATACTCGTACATTACATACACACAATACATCATACACACAGTATACTCGTACATTCAAGGTGCTTATAATAAGTGATAATCACCTCGAGCACCATATTTTTTTTTGGAAAACGTATAGCACATTTAAAAAAACTGATTTCTGCAATTTGCATCTATAGTCGGAAAAATGTCCTATTTTATTTCGTACCGCCTCATATGTTAACGATAGATTTTTATATTAACTAAGTATGCCAACCTTTATTTTATTTTGGAACCGCTTAACATAGTTGAAAATTCCACTTCTGCAATTTCCGTCAATGAGAAGAAATATACTCGAATTCTTTTGTGCAGTTGTGCATGTGATCTTTATTATTTTTACACATTAAATTATATGCAATAAATTTGTTAAATTTAATAAGGCATATCACAATTATAAACGCATTTACAGCAAATATGGCTTATACAACGTACGGTAACTGAATTTTTTCCTGTACCTCTAAATGAACGATAAATAAAATTCAAACCATATTCTATATTAAGCATGTTTTAGTGCACATCATTGATGTATATCAAGTGCATTATGTTTGAAATAGTGTAACATCATTTAAATGCCTCTGAAAATGAACTAGAGATGTTCCGTTTTTCATGCTGAACAAGCCATGATAAACCTTAATCACATATATAAATTACATGATAATCCGACTATTTATGTGAGTTAGAGAAAAGGTAAACTGAATTCATAAACATGTTTCAACTTTGTTGGAAAGCGTTAACAAATATGTTGTGAAATTCTAAAAAATATCTAACATTAACCATTCAACAGACAATCGTTTAATAATATGCTTGTTCAATCATTTTCTTAGTCTAGAGTTTAGGTATTTTTTATAGATTTGGATGAAAAATTACATTGCACATTACAAAACACATTAACTTTTTATTCTTAAAAGTTATAAAATATGTATGGGTATAACGAAAATATTATAATTCACTGTTGTTGAAAAAACAATGTTTTCTGAAATTTGTGTGATTAAGTTAAAGATCGAAAAAAGAATAATAACTAGAGAACAGGAGTTCTGCTTTTTCAGAATTTAGTGTCGCCCCCGACATTTCCATTACTTCATTTTCTTCTGGTGGACTGGTGGTTTCTATTATTATGAAACAGCCATTATAAATGATGAAGATGAAAGAGCAGTCATACAAAAAAAAATTATGGCCATTTTTTCAATTCTGACCAGTAAATCATAGTTCTAACATTTACGGCTGTTCTTTCATCTTCACCTAACGCTTCATTTATAATGGCTGTTTCATAATAATAGAAGCCACCAATCTATCAGAAGAAAATAACTCGGTTAAACGGGACTCGGATAATCGGGACTCTATTGTAGTGCAAAACATATTTCAATTTTAAGACTTAAAGCAGAGGCTTTTATTTTATGTAAAATGACGTCATTTGCATTAATATCGATACTTAAAATTAAATATAGTTTATAATAGCTCCATGTTTTATCATGAATCATTTATTTATATTTTTCTCAAATTAGCACGTGTTTTCATTACATTTTTTCAGCTTTTATGGGAAAATGGCAACAAGAAGATATAATTGCTATTTTTCAACTATTTTTTCTTTACTTTCTACAGAAATGGAGTACTTGTGTTGCCAAAATGAGACAAATGTCGCTAAAAACTACAAAAAAATTAATATCTCAAAAATAAATGGAGATGCAGTTTTCAAACAAATTGCATTAAAAAGTACTTTTCTTCCCCAATACGACGATATAAACATTGAAAATGTGCAATGCTTAGAAGTTTTAAAAAATGCTGTAGAGTATTTAATCGCACAATGAAACATTGGCTTTTGTTTTACGGCTGGCTTATACAAGGTGACGTTATTTATTGGAGAGAAAATAAACGCTGGGAGAAAGAAATAGCATACCGGGGGCTAATAAACTTTATGATCAAAACTTTCCATGCCCTTTCATTGAGAGAAAAAAAAGTGGTTCTAACAATTTCCTATAATTCGCCGTCCATAAAAGATTTAATTACGCGATTGCGTTTTTTAGGAACAATTTGCTTACTTACTTGTAAGAATAACAAGTTGGAAATTGCTCGTCAAACGTGGCAAATGAGGTGCGTTCGTACTATAACTAGTTTTATAATTATTTTTTGCACCCCATATTGTACTGAATGTATATTTGTTTGCACTTCATAAGTGCATAGTCTGTAACATCATTAAAATGCACTTGCAATAATTTTTACCCATTCCCCGTAATGTAACGGAAAACTTTTGACTGTCCCTGTAATTAAACTACACATCCGATTTTCATAAAATAGGAAATGGCTCGACAAAATATTGCAACAATTATTTATTTAAAATTTCAGACCATTCGGAAGTCTGCAACATCATTAAAATACATTTGCAATAATTTTTCCCATTGGTCGTAATGTAAAGAAAACCTTTTGACTGTCCCTGTAATTAAACTATACATCCGATTTTCATAAAATTTGAAATGGCTCGACAAAATTTTGCAACAATCATATATTTAAAATTTCAGCGCATTCGGTTGGGTAGTTTTTGCTCTGTTACATGCGGACGGACGGACAGACGGACAGACGGACTTAACGACGACTATAGGTGCTACGTATTTATATAATTACGAACGCACCTAAAAAACACAATTTTTAAATTAAAAAACTGTACGCTGTATTTATTTTAATGTACAGTTATTTTCTTGTATTGGTAGTATTATACATACAATAAAACTTTTTTGCATGCGGTAATAAATAAATAAATAAATAAATAAATAAAAAATCTACATTTCATAGACGATAATTAGTTTTCGCAAACCACTTTTTATTTCTTTATTCTGCTAAGAGGCGTTCTTTGGTAAAAAAAAAGGCATGACTGGAGATAAAATAAGAAATATATACTCATATGTGTTTTTACTTGGCTAATCTTACATGAATCATAATTAATGTTATTAATGTAAAACAATAATACTTGCATTTGATCTCATATGAAAGGGTTCGTACGGGTACCGTTATTTTCAAGGCCCAATATTAGAATTTTTTTACAGATAAATAAATCTAGTTTAACGGTCATTCCACGTAAAATGAGCAAAAATTAAAAAATAGCCGTGGCCACATACTAACTAATTTAAATAAAATTCGATGCACAGGCTCAATTCATATTCAAGTAATGCTCTCTAAAATATCTTGACAAAAAAAAAAAAAAAAAAAAAAAAAAAAAAGCAGTTTTGGACATTTAAAAAACTTATATAGAATGGCATGAGCGTAATCGTTCAAAGTTGCAAGTTTGAAGTTCTGTATCTTGAAAACTATTTAATAGAAAGGAGTTTTTTTTTATAATTTTGTATACTCTGAAAAATTATCTTCTGTTTTACTGAGAAATAATAATCTAGTAACACCATGATTATTTATGAATTGGTGGTAAAAATTGAATTTTTGTGAATTTTGTGAAAATTAGAAACGTTATAAAAATAAAAGGAATTGAAAAACATCTGTGAAATTAATGCCTGATGTTTTATGACATATGGAGATCGAATTCCCCAAGTTTGAAAGTCGCCATTTATTTCCTTCATCTTAAAAAAATTTAGAAACTTAAAAAAAATTACAAAATCATGATTTTCCCTCTTCTGTATGAGCAAAAAATAAATAAAGGACAGGATCGACATTAACAACATTGTACAAAAGATAAGATTAATAAGTCCATGATATGTTCTAAAAAATTCAAGATTGCCTTTTGATTCCTAACATAACAAAAATGGGTTCAAAATAATAATGTTTTCTACATTCCATTCGCTATACCTCTTTGAATTCGCCCGCGTTTGTTAAAATATTGCACGATTTCATGGAAAGAACTTAGTGCTGCCATCTAGTTTTTTTTTTTAAATTTCGAATTAATGTAATTTTTTTTGTTCACGGTCATTTCTTTATACTCTAATTTTAAATTCTCTTGAGGCAAAAATAAAAAGGCAAGAATAAAAGTTTCTATATTTGAAATATACACTGTTATCTATAATATCAAATAATTTAAAAGTTTACCAAAGCCATCCTTCACTTAAAAAGAAGTGATAGAAATATTGCATTTTACCCTCAACATTTTTTTTATATTTATTTTTTTTTCTCATTAAGGAATAAAAAGGCAAGAATGAAACTTTCGACATTTAAAATATATACATTTAGCTATACCGCAAAAAAAAAAAAATTGTAAAATTGTCAAAGCTGTCCTTCATGCTTAAATGAGAAATAGAAATATTGCATTTTTACCTTAAAATTTTTGAAAAATAATTTTTGTCTCGATAAAGAATAAAAATACAATTACTAACTTACGCCAGTCTGTTAATTATTATTAATTCCTAATTATAAATAATTTTTAAGATAGTCTTTCCTTTTCTAAGGCTAATAATCAAAATTGAAATTTTAAGCACGTAGACAATACCTCGCTAATTTTGCATTCACTATTAATGTAAATTTTAATAAATAAACAATCCTGAAATCTATTATTTTACATTTACTTATAAATAGACATGATCTACATATAGACTGCTTTTCATTAAAATCTGTGACATGTCTGCCACAGCTGATTTGCTCACTTCGCATGGAATGAGCCTTAAACGGACGAAATTTAGCCTTATTTCAGGAGAGATTTTCCATAAGAAAATACTGGTACCGAAGAATTTCTTGATCATGAAATTCAAGCACCCGTATGAACCCTGTATGATTAAGATATTTTTTTCTTAATGGATTAATGTTAATATTTTCTTTAAACATCATACAGCCCTATAGGACATGATTGAATATTCCGCTTTAGCAATCATGTTTTAAGTTTTAAGTTATAGGTTTAATTATTTATTCCCAATTCTGATGGAAAGTTTTATTGAGAATAAACATTTTTGTCTTAAAAGTATGCACAGAAAATATGAAAATCACAAAAATAATATTCTTTGTGTTGAAATAGTATTGACTTCTAAAATTTTTGTAATTACCACAAATTAGAAGAAAGATAATAATAAATAATGGGATTACTATTGGTCACAATATCCCAGATCGGGTTCCTGTAGCATTATTTTGAAATTAAGGCACTTTTTATTATACTAGCTGCAAGCAATTCCATTTCTCTCTCATTTTTATATTTTTTATTTCATTCTTTTATTTTATAAAAAGCTTTAACTCTACCCACAAATCGCTTTTTTTGCAAACAAATTCGCTTTTTATATTTTTTAAATTAATGTTCAAACATTTAGAATTCATTCCAAAAATGCCTTACTTTTCGTTCAGCGACAATTAGAAGCAATGTTATAGCCCAAAATATAAACCAGAAATGAACTTTCTGAAACCGGAAGTGACCTTTTAAAGATCGACAGAAAGGTAAAAAGTACATTTTAATACACATATAATATATAATATATACACAAATATATAAACACCTACAAATAAAGTGGATATTAAAGTTGTAAACGTTATACAATTTTTTTTTTTTTTTTTTTTTTTTTGGCTATATTAAAATCTCAATTTGCGTGTTCTGGAAAACTGTGTTTTTCATTGATTATGTTTACTAGAAACCAAATATTTTAAAACGTTTTTAAGGTATTGAAATAAAATTTTATCAGGTTTCAGGTCATATATTAGTATGTTATGAAGGAAAATATAGAGTGTAAGTATATATATATTGATTTAAGAGATATTTTTATTGAAAAATAAACATTAACAAAATCATATTTTGTATACAAATTTTGTATGTGATAGTAAATTTAAGAGCTATTGGAAATATTTTGCTTCATAACATAGGTATGTGGTTTGCTACTATATTGTCAAAAAAAAGTGAAATATATT
Organism: Maratus speciosus; assembly: GCA_963932465.1. Classification (NCBI taxonomy): domain Eukaryota; kingdom Metazoa; phylum Arthropoda; class Arachnida; order Araneae; family Salticidae; genus Maratus; species Maratus speciosus. The sequence goes on from OZ010786.1 coordinate 379,196,768, forward strand.
GAATAGATTTCGTTATAGAAGGTTTGGCATAAACGCAATTCTTTACTAAAATTTGACTAAATATTGCCTAAATTTGAAAAGTTAATTAAAATTCCATTACAAAATTACTTGAATTCATAGTTTTATTCAGTGTTTTAACTTAAGAAAAAAAAAAAAAACTTGTGTTTAATAAAAATTTCTTATTTAAAGAAAAAGTGCCCGAAAGTAGGTATATACCTTTAAATCAAGTAAAAAAATAATTAACATATCAAAAATTTGTATAAAAATATTATACGCCCCCCAATCTCCCTACTAAATTACACTATAAATAAAATCTCTACTTAGAAATTTTTCCTTTTCAGTAGCTCATTTTTCAGCATACCACCTTTTCCATTGCTTACTCCCATTTTTGCTACCAACCATATTTTGATTGCTATCCTGTTATCTACCATTCTCCGATGATGTGTGGTGTAGACTAATGGCTCTTCGGGCAAAAATCTTCAAAACCTATCACAATATTCGTTTAAGAGATTTTTTAATAAAAAAAACCCGCTGATAATAACCTTTTATGTATGTAATTTTATTTGTAGGTATCGAAAACTTTAATTACGAAAAATTCTTATAAAGTACAAATAAAACGTACTAAAATTACTTTTAGGTGCATATACTCGTATATAATATAAAATTACTTAAAACAAATTAAAATACTTTAAAAATACATTAAAAACACTGACGATGGTTTGTGAATTTGGCTGAAAATGTTTGGGGAATTCAATTTGATTTTTTATGTATTTTTAAGGACTTTTAATGTATTTTAAATTAATTTACATTATACTTCAAGTAACTTCGTCGATGGTAAAAATAAATAAATAAATAAGATTCTTACAAAATAATTATTGCCTTGCAGTCTTTTATTCTACACTTAATTTCCCAAACAGAAGTTTTATCATTAAGAAAAAGCGATAATTGAAAAAAAATAAAGAAATATGTAATTGATTTTTTTCGCAGTCTTACGCAAATCATTATTAAGGTCATTAAGACAAAACATTAATAATTACAAAAAGAATCGTAGTATTAAGATACTTTTTACTTTTTCGATTTATGTTACTATTTTTCGTTAAACATCCTGAAGCAGAACAAGAAATTGTTTAATATTTCGATTACTATAGAATTTTCCCTATAAATTACGGTTATAGATATTTAATAGCGATTCTGATGAAAAATTAGATTGAAAGCAGAAATCGCATTTAATGTTTATACACAGAAATATACATGGAAGTATTCAAAATAGAAAAATGCTTATTTTTTACAGTCAAACCTTTAATAAATTCCAAATTTTTTATTATTAACTCAAAAGAGGTGAATTAGAAAATAATATATACTGATATAAATTCCTTAAAAATGTTATGACAACAGTGAATTTTAAATAAATAAGAGTATAAAAGAAAATGTTTAAAACGAAGATTAAATTTATTTACTTTAACGCTTTATGTGCTGAATTATGAATTCATGAAAATTTTATCCTCTAAAGCATTTTTTGTGGATTGTTTAAACTACATTATAAGATTTACATAATCATTTAATAAATTTTAGAAGGAATTTAGAAGGTTTGAAGGATTTAGAAGGATTAATTAAATTTGTACGGATTTTGTGCAATATTTATAACTCCACTCAAATCTTTTATTTAAAATATTTTTCTTAGTATTTTGTAGAATTAGGAAATGTGAAAATATAATGTTCTTGCAATAGATATATAGAAATATTTCCGAATTGAAAAATTTCCACCCCCTCCCCAATCCGCCGATGAGTGACGAATCGCTGTTGAATTTTAGTTTCTGAAACTTGACAGAGAAAAACCTGAGCAATCCTATTGGGTGATTATACGCAAATAGGCCATAATGATGAAACTGGAGGATATTTAATTTTTTTCAACAGAAAAACTTAATGCATTGTTTCTAACATGTAGTTTAGACATGGTTTTATCATATTAGCTTATATAATTGGAGCATTAAGGGGAAGGTGGAGCTTAAAATTCCTTAAATATATATATATTTTATTTTTGTTAATTTCAACTTAAATATTATTCAAGGGTGCATTATATACATTATGGCATGTATTTATCCCAAAAAAATTTATTTTTGAGGAAAACAAAATGGAATTTTACGTGTCGTCTTAGAAATCTTCGAAATGCCCCATGCGTCTTCCATATCAATGAAATTCCGCAATATTTTTTATTAAAGTTTGGTTTATATATATAAATAAAATAGAGCATCGAATTTTATATATTTGAATTTAAAGGTAAAAAAAAAAAAAATCAAAATTTCAAAATTTTTTCGAAAAAATTTCAAAATTTTTCAAAAAATATTTTTTTTATCCTTTAAATTCAAATATATAAAATTCGATGCTCTATTTTATTTCTATATATAAATGAAACTTTTATAAAAAATATTGGGGATTTTCATTGATATGGAAGATGTATGGGGCATTTCGATGATTTCTAACACGACGCGTAAAATTCCATTTTTTTCTCAAAAATAATTTTTTTTTAATTTTTTTTGTGATAAATGCATGTTATAATGTATATAATGTTCCCTTGAATAATATTTAAGTTGAAATTTACCAAAAAAAAAAAAAACTTTTTTAAGGATTTTAAACTCCACCGTCCCCTTAATTAAAACACATATTTAAAATAAATTTTTAAACCTATAAAATAACATTCCTTCACATGAAACTACTTCCACACACAGAAAAAAAAATCATTCCCTATTGAAATATTTATATTTCTTTTTGTCAATTTTCTTTATTTTAATAAAAACTCATAAAGTATTATTTATTATTTCTATGCATTACATATTTTTTTTTTTTTTTTTTTGAGATGGGTCTGCTACTTTTTATTTGGCAAAAAGTTTGCAACTCATATTTCAGATCATTCTCTCACTAATTAATAATTCCGGATATTTGAAATAGGTGATGCTAGTGTAGACAGAAGCATTGCACATTTGCAGAGCAACCTTACTTGTCTGTAAAACAATTTTCAGTCATCCTGAAGAAATACTTCAATGTATAAGGAATAATTTAATAGACAGATTGAGCAAATGTTACGATGACGTTGCCATTCACTCATTCAAGTTTACAAAAATGATAAATCTCTAAAAATGCATTAATGAGTAGTTTAGTTTTCCCTAAAGGGATAATTTGAGAACATGTAATGTTTTTGTATTTACTTAATGAGTACAGATTGTAAAAGCTAATAATGTACATTTTATCAATTCCTCACTAGTCATACCTTCATGTGAGGAAGTTATTCTTATGTGAGAGAATTGTTCTATTATTTTTATAAACTTCAAGAAAATATATTTTTGTTGAAAATTTAATGCTTTTAATGAAAATAAAAGCGTATTTTAAAGCAAATGGGTGTATAAAATGTTGTTTATTATATGAAAGGTAAAGAAAAGTGAGAAAGGAAACCAAGGATAAAAAATTCGGGGAGCAATTTCATCAATAGAACTTGCAAAAGAATTTAGCATTCAGTTGAAAGTATTCCTGGTACGCAGCAGAAATGGAACTTATCAATATGATCCAATTAAGAAAATAAAGTCATCTTAAACACAAAACTATATCTTATTGCATACAGATTTCAGCGAAAAATTTATTTCTAAGTTCACTGGAGAAATTCAGTCTGTATATTTCGAAAGAGATAGGCAACAATGAATTTTCCATTCTGGTATTACCGCAATTTCCTGCGTATAATCCGTGGATCAAGCAATCATTTTTGGGACTTGAAATTTTATTTCGTAAAATGCAACTTGTAAGATCGCGGTAAATATTTGACTTCAATTATTAAATAAAATTTCTGGATCCAAAAATGATTGTTCGAACCGCGGATTATACGCCGGAAATTACACTATGCATAAAAACAATTGGGACTCAATAAATTCGTTTTAACAGGGTCTCTAAATCATTTGTATTGAATAATTTTCGAGCATGAAATTGAAATGTATCATAGAGAATTGTTGGAAATTGATAACAAATCAGTCAAAGTAAATGCTGTTGAACGTACAGGCAATGGGAAGTTAATACTGGTATACAAAACAGGATATTTATGTACTACCAAATTTGCGACATTGTTAAAAAAATTTAACATCTATAACCATTTGATGGAAGAGTGTGTAGATTTAATTTTTCTGGACAAAAGTTTTCTTAAAATAATTATTTGAAATTGTTTTTCGCAAAATTGTCATTTTCTCACATTCTAATCATCCCCTCATTCTAATAAAAATCTAATAATTATAGAATTTCTTAATATTAAACCTGGCGGCTATTTTTTTTCCAGTAAGTATTTTTTCCAGTGTCTTGTTACAAAAGATTAGAAATTTGTGACATTATTTATTTTTTCGTCATCACTATGATGAAATAGCTTATTTGCGTAGAATCGCCCTCTTGCATTAAACTTTGCGTAAAGCTTGTTAATTCCGAAATAGAAAATATCCGCAAGATTTAGCAGACCTTCGAGAGTGAGTGAAGCAAGTTCTAAAATACCTTCAACATCCAGAAATATGATCGTAATTGACAAAGTGAAGACTGATGATGCAGGATCGCAGAACCATCAGCAAGGAGAACTACCAAGATGTTTTGCGTCACCTTCGTGGCTGGGCGTACTCGACGAGGAGGGCGGTGATGGGGCTACAGTCCCCCCCCCCCCGAAATTTTCGAAAGTTATATGAAAAAGTTGCTGATTTTTTTTCTTTCTTTTTTGGATTTTTTTAAAATTTGTTCTAGCATACACCGGGCTAGCCATTCTTATTAGCCCCATATAAGTCCACATTGACACTAAAGAAGAGAAAGGCGACTAATGGGGTTAAAGCCCCCTCCTTCCAAATTATTCGAAAACTAAATGAAAAAAGTGTTTTTCCTTACTTTTTTAGATAAATCTGTAATTTGTTCTTCTGTCATACAGAGAAATAACCATTCTCGTTAACACCATATTATCTACATTGACATCACATCATACTCAAATATGGACTGGTGGAATTACAGCCCCCTCATCTCGAAATAGTCAAAAATAAAATGAAAAAAATAGTGCTCATTGTTTTTCTTTCTGCTTGAGATAAATTTGCATTTTCTCCCCTATCATTCAATAGACTAGCCGCTCCCTTCTCTTTAGTTCCATATTAGTACACAGTGACACTACATTATACCCAAAAATTGGAAGGAGGCTAATGTGGTTGCAGCCCCTCCCAAAATAGTCGAAAATGAAATTTAAAAAGTACTTATTTTTTTCTTTTTGTTTGAGATAAATTTGCATTTCTTCCCTATCATTCAACAGACTAGCCGCTCTCTTCTCTTTAGTTCCATATTAGTGAACAGTTACACCACATTATACCCAAACAGGTGAAAGGGAATAATGGGTTTACAGCCTCCTCCTCCAAAATAGTCGAAAATGAAATGAAAAAAGTAATGCTTTTTCTTTCTGTTTAAGATAAATTTATATCCCCCCCCCCTTTTTTAAGCATACTAGTGACTCTCTTCTCCTTAGTTCCACATTAGTGCATAGTGACACATTATTCCCAAAGAAGTGGAAGGGTGTAATGGGGTTACAGACCCCTCTCAAAATAGTCGAAAAGGAAATGAAAAAAAATACTGATTTTTTCTTTTTGTTTGAAATAAATTTGTAACTTTGTTTTCTGCGATATAAAGAACTAGAAATTCTGGTTAGTCCCATATCAGTGAAGAGTTACACTACAGTATACCCAAAGAGGAGAAGGGGGCTGATGGGGTTACAGACCCTCTTTCGAAAAAGTCAAAAGTGAAATGAAAAAGGTGCTGATTTTTTTTTCTTTCTGTTTGAGAAAATTTGTAATTTAGTTTTCTGTTTTACCGCGGATTAACCATTCTCGTTAATCCCATATTAGTCTACTTAGACACCACAGCATACCCAAAGAATTTGAAGGAGACTTTATTTTCAGTGGTGGGGAGAACAATTTTCTAGATTTTAAATTACAATGACTTACTTTCAAACGATAGTATATAAAATAAAACCCATTAACACTTTTCATCTTATTTAGGAGTACGGCGGCTTCTAGATCGGACCCGTACCAACCCACCCCCCTTTCAGGATTAATTCTGAGTTTAAAAATTGTCACATTCACAGCAAATTTTTTGAAAGGTTACAGCAGATGGGTAAGGGGGGGGGGGTATCCTTTCCCGGCACTATTTAGTTTTGTTTCAGTTTGGGTTAACTCTGTTTCGTAGTTTTCATTTCTGGTCGATTTCAGGTTGAATGTAGATTCCTGCAAGTTGGGTCCGGGTTAACCAGATTTTTAAAAAGGTAGTTCAGTATATTATTTCTGTTTAAAAACTATACCTATATGAATAAACGTCGTTGTTTGCAGATGTGCTTTTTTCTAAAGAAACCACCGTGTTTTTCCACGACTCTTTAAGGAAATTCATGCTTGTATGATGACCCTTTGACGAAATTTACGTTTTTCCGTAATCCTTTGTCGAAATTTGCATTTTCCGCGGCTTTTTGAAGAAATTCACGTTTTTTCTCTCCTTTGCTGATATTTACGTTTTTCTGGCAATCCCTTGTCGAAATTTGCGTTTTTTTCCACAATTTTCTTCCGTAATTTGCATTTTTTAGTATCTTTTGGACGAATTTTCCGTTTTTTCTGATCCTATGTCGAACTTTTCCCTTTTTCTGCGTCTTTGTTGACGAAATTCGCGTTTTTTCGCAGCCCTTTGACGAAATTCACGTTTTTGCGATGCTTAGACGAAATTCGCTTTTTTTCCACGACCCTTTGGCGAAATATGTGTTTTTTCGTGATCCTTTGTCGAAATTTGCATTGCTAATCACGATCGTTGGACGAAATTCGTCATTTTGGGTTGCTTTAACGAGATTTCCCTTTTCTGCGCAGTCTTTTATCGGAATACGTCCTTTTTTAGTGAACCTTTGTCGAAATTTTCATTTTTTCTCGCAGCCCTTGCATGAAACCCGCGTTTTTTAAAACGCCCTTTGATGAAATTCACATAATTGTGCGATCCCGTTGACGAAATTCGCGTTTTTTCGCAAGAATTTCACAGAATACGCGCATTTTCAGTGATAATTTGTCTGAATTTTCTCAGCTTTTTGACGTAATTCGCTGCCTTTTTGACTAAATTCGCGTTTTATCTGCGGCTCTTTAACGAATTTCACGTTTTTTTCCGCGATTCCTTGTCGTTTTTATTGCGATTCTTTGTCGAAATTCGTCTTACATTCCGCGGACATTTGACGGAATACGTTTTTATTTTCGCGGTCATTTGTGGGAATTCGCAATTTCTCAGCGTCTTTTTGACGAAATTTCTTGTTTTTTCTTCGCCGCTTTGACGATATTTGTGTTTTTCAGTGATCATTAGACGATATTCAAGTTTCCTCCTGCTTTGAACTTTTTTTTCGCTGAGTTTGAGAATTAAGAAGGCCTTATCATACTTTTTCACCTCGGATGCATGAACAATAGAACAATGTTTGTCAATTGTAAGTTGAGGCTTATCAACCAAAATATGTTTTAGAATTTTAATTAGGAATAAATTTTCTTTCATTATTAAAATGAAGGTTTCTCTCGTGATAATTAGTTTAATACTGGATATAATCTTTAAAAGAATAATATAATAATTTTTCTCTACTGAAAGATTTATTCTGAAAGAACTAGTTTTAATTACCTCTATTTCATACTCGAAAATTAATTATGAGAATTATCATTCATTTAAAAATACCCAATCAATTTTCAACACAATTAATACAGTTCAGGTCAAAAGTTCCACGCGGAAAATAAATCTATGAAACATCATTTTGTTCTAACAGCGTGTTCTTAATAGTTTCGTGTTCTTGAATTATGAAGATAAAATGCACAATATATGTAGAACACAAGCTGCTGGAACCTATAAATATCTTTGCTTTTACATAGAAAGTTATTTGATAAATAGCTATAGTTGAACTCTTTGCAATAAGTTATTAATCTTGAAAGCCTAATTTAAGTGCACGGACATACCAGAAACTTATATATAGGAGCATAATTACCAATTAAGGTGTTGTGTGTCTATCTTCTTAAAAGTATACCACTCTTCATAAACAACTTATATATTTAATAACTTAATAAAATAATGTAATAAAAGGAAATTTACTTTAAAAGTTAATACTTAAGTTATACGAGAATATTTCTTTTAAACACTATACAAAATAATGTTTACCCACACATAAATACAAAGTATATTTAAAATTTAAATTACATTATTTAATATTTATTGTAAAATTCAAAGCAGATATTTGTTTAAGACATAGGTTTTAATAAAAATAGAAATATTCAAAATTTCATTTGTTATTTTTTAAAACTCTTTGTAATGTATATTTTGTTAATGTTCCAATGCTGTTTCAAAGTTTTTAAATATTCTCATCAATAAAACTGGCAATAAAGTTTTAATAAAACAATGCCTTAAACAAGAATCATTAACATTGTCAAAAAAAAAAAAAAAAAAAAAAAAAAAAAAAGTTTCAACAACAAAACTCTAGAAACTACACTGTTAAGAAATTGCAGCAAACTGCCCAGTCACTCTACCATTTTTAGGGTTTCGTTCAGCTGACGAAACCCTATTCCTCTCTCTCCTCTGTCTGTCTGTCCGTCCGTCACAGTGCCCGTTCTCAGAAACTATATATATTGGAGACTTGAAATTTTGGCTTCTTATAACTAAACTCCTCACATCAAACAACAAATCATAAAATTTTTAAAAAGTCTTATATTTATACCTCTGGGCTCTAACTTATGTGTTTTAAGCTTTTTTTAATAACTGCGCCCCTAATTAAGTTGAAGACTTTAAATTTTGGATTCTTATAGCTGAACACCTCACATGAAAGGACAAATCATACAATTTTGAAAAAGTCTTATATTTAGCCCTCTGATTTCTAACTTGTGTATTTTAAACAATTTTTCTAACTCAGCCCCTAAAAAAGTTTGAGTTGTGATATTTTGCATACTTATAGCAGAACACTTGCGATCACACGAAAAATCATAAAAATTTCAAAAAGTCTTGCACTATTTACCCCTCCAGGCTCTAACTTCTGTATTTTTAACAATTTTTCTAACCTCCACCCTTTTCACCCGGAGTGCACTTTTCTAACTTTTGCCGACATTTCTTTGATCATTCTTTCATATTATGCATCATAGCCGTACATATTTTATTTCCAATTTTTACCGGCAGGGGCACCTACCTATCTCGGATGCTATGAGCCCGATCCCCTCGTTTAATATATCTACTGATAGTTTGTAAAACGGAGTTTCGTTCGGACAGAAATTTGTTTAGAATAGAGTGCGCCCCTTGGTTGCGAAATGAAGAACTATCAGATTTTGAAAAATGATAAAGTTCTTTGAAAGGAATATTAATCGAAACCCTCTGTGCGATCTGCGATCACACTTACCGACTTGTTGTAAAGAATGATTACACAACTGTGATTTAACAGTATTCTGACCATATTATTGCACATATTATGGTCAGAATAGAGTTATGTAACCGCTTTATATAGCAACAGTCGAATAACTGCAGTTTCTACAAAGTTTAAAAGTGTATGTGTACCATTTAACGTTTTGACTTTTTTAAAACTTCATAAATTAGGCTACTTTTTAAAACTCTATAAGTTTTTGTTATAACTTTTGAATTTAAAAAGGTTATACATTTTAATTAACATGTTATGTAATAAGAGATGAGGATGTAATAGACATTCGAACAGAAAAAATAATTGAATTTTTCTTTCATGAAAATTTTAAAAGCGCCCTTTACAATGAATGAAACCCTTTGAAGCCTCTTGAATTGAAACAACAGCGTTTCAACAACATACTGAATTTAATATTGCTGATCAATGGGCTCTTTCAAGATTCTGATGCGGAAGTAATAGATATTCGAGCTGAAAGAATAATTGAATTTTTCTATCATGAAAATTTTAAAAGCGAACTTTACAATGAATGAAACCCTTTGAAGCCTTTTGAATTGAAATAACAGAATTTCAACAACATACTGAATTTAATGTTGTTGGTCATTGGGCTCTTTCAAGATTCTGATGCGGAAGTAATAGACATTCGAGCTGAAAGAATAATTGAATTTTTCTATCATGAAAATTTTAAAAGCGAATTTTACAATGAATGGAACCCTTTGAAGCCTTTTGAATGGAAATAACAGAATTTCGACAACATACTGAATTTAATGTTGCTGATCATTCGGCTCCTTCAAGATTCTGATGCGGAAGTAATAGACATTCGAGCTGAAGGAATAATTGAATTTTTCTATCATGAAAATTTTAAAAGCGAACTATACAATGAATGAAACCCTTTGAAGCCTCTTGAATGGAAACAACAGAATTTCGACAACATACTGAATTTAATGTTGTTGGTCATTGAGCTCTTTCAAGATTCTGATGTGGAAGAAATAGACATTCGAGCTGAAAGAATAAATGAATTTTTCTATCATGAAAATTTTAAAAGCCAACTTAATGAAGCCTTTGAAGCCTTTTGAATGGAAATAACAGAATTTCGACAACATACTGAATTTAATGTTGCTGGTCATTGGGCTCTTACAAGATTCTTCAGTGTCCGTGTGCATTAACTTTCACGCAGGTGCACGAACAGCATCTGTCCGCGAGCGCATTCTAAGCCAGAGTCTATATAGTTCATTAATAAAAAAATAACTTAATATCTGTTAAATGTGAGAAATTCTTTTAATATAACAATTATTAAAACATCATTCCTATGTTATTGCAGAGAACTGAAAGCAAAAAGTATACGAATTATATCACACAAGCATTTTACATACTCTATTAAATTTTATATATTTGTTATCTGATTACATTCATAATTAATTAACATAATTCAATATGATAGATGATTTTAAATATTTAACTATAAATTGGGATTTTGATTATCGTAACTTAATCACTACCTGTGTAAGTTTAGATTTGTTGATTGTTGACGATATAGAAATTTTTTTCACATCAGGGCTAAACAGACCGCGTTCTCTGTCACCCTGCATTTTTTTTTTTTTTTTTTTTTTTTTTTTTTTTTTTTTTTGTAGTCAGCGCTCTAACAATTTGACAAAGAGATTGATGCTACAAAAATAGAATTGCACTTAATGGATTGAACAGCATCAGGTGCCATAATGGTTATTAAACGTTGGAAACGCAAGAAAGTGAGAAACTCCTTAATAATTTAATTTAAAGTTTATTTTTCTGGCAGGTGATTTTCTCGAAATATTTAAATATTCACTGTGATAAAATTAAGGGCGGGGGGGGGGGGTAATCAATAACTTTAAAAAATATTTTATTTGTTTATTTATTTATTTTTATTATTTTTTTTCTTGCACTTTTTAAACCCTTAACGTATCTAGAACACACTCTTTAGTATATTAATTGTCTCACAAAATAAACTTTTTTGCAGACAGTTTCACAGATCAGTGTCAAGTCTGACAAAAATTTTAAAAGCGATTTACTTGAAATAAGTTTTTTTTTTTTTTTTTAAGTCGGTGTAGGTTTTCATAACTATGTCATGCTATCAATATATAGTGTTTTGTAAATTAAACTGGGCATTTTTATTACTTCAGTTTTTTTACATGGTTTTGATTTTGGAAACTCAGTGACAAAACTTTCAAACTTAAACAGACACGAACTTAAAAAAAAAAAAGATTTATTTTAACAAGTTTAATCTTAATTCCTAAATTAACTTATTGTATTTTAAGAATTTATGTAAATTTAAATGTATCAAGTGTTTAAAAAATTCTGAAGGAAAAGTTATAAGTAACAAGTCTTCTTATAAATTATATAGAATCTCAAATTTCAAATTTAGAGCAACTTTATTTTTTCAAAAAGTTTTCGATAGCATTGTTTAGATATTCTTATTTTACAGCTTTTAATAACAATTAATATATATTTTGTATATAACTTCGTACTTTTATTTCTTATATGAGTTCACGAATTTTTATTTTAGATGCACATAAAAATTCAAGATTCTTTCACTCTTTCCTTATTATCTGTTTTTATTAGCTATCATGAAAATAAAATATAAAATAAGTTTTTAAGATCTTTTTATGTATCATAAAACATTGCTTGCAGTAACCTTCTTGAAACTTATCTTATTTTGAACTTAAATGTATTTTTTCATTACATAATTAGATTTTATTTAAAAAATAAACAGCATAATAAAATTTTAAAATGAAAGTTTTACTTCTAAATACATGAAAACGTATCCGTGTGCTACAGTATCTTATCAATTTTATATTAACCTCGAAATAACACTAATTTCTTAGTTATATACAATAATAAAGACTAAATTTGCATTTGTGAAATGCAAATAAAATTAGTATAATTTTTAAACGTTACATAAATAGTTTAAAACGCATGTTAATTTTATGAATAGAGACATTTTCAATTATATTTTAAAAAATAAAATTTTGTGGTAATTTGAGATAAATACAGAACATAGCTAAGTACATAGCGTTCTAACTGTATATTTCTATTAAAATAATTTATAATTGTTGTAGTGTTAAATTATTAACCATTTGGAAAAATGGTTATTGTCCTCGTCAGGGTAGGGAATCAAAAGTATAGCTGAAGCTTTTTATTGGTTTAATCCGCATTTTATTCGTTTTCTGATTGGTCTATACAGTAATCTGTATTTCCCTTTACTTTCAACAGAGATGGGTACTACTGTTGCCACTATGACAAAAAAGTAATAAAAACTACAAAAAAAATTAATAACTCGGAAACAAATTGAGATACAGTTTTCAAACGAATTGCATTTAAAAGTACATATTTTTCTCTATACGACGGTGTAAAAAGTAATGTTGTGGGATGTTTAGAAGTTTAAGAATGAAATTTCATTTAAAATGGGTCGTCAGATTTCTACGCTGGAAAAGCCTTTTCCCAAACAGCCAATGAAATGCTTGGATAATACGTAAGTTTCAGGTGAATAATACGTAAGTTTAAGGAAATTTAACAAGTCGCAGGTGATTTTTGTCGCTTGCAATTTTTACGTGTAATAACACTATTAATGTTTAATTCATGGCGTACGTAATGTATGATGAACTCCGGGCGACTTTTTATGTCTTAAATTTTAGTCTTTGAAAAAAATAATTTTGCAAATGGTCGTTGTAATTTGTTAAATTGCTTTTTTTTAAATTTATTGAGCACCTACATCTGACTTCTGTGCTTGACATCAGGTTTATTAGAAGTTTTGTTTTTTCTCAACCCTTTTTGTTAAAACTGTACTAGAACCTTTATATACTTTTTTTATTTAAATTGTACAGTTTTATATACCTAAAGCAGGGCTTCCACAAGCGACTATTTTTTTATTCTGTCTCGCGCCACTTTTTTAAAACAAAAAAATTTCACACAAACTTTGACAGGTGAACAATCGATATTTTGATGGGATGCCCAGTAGCGGTGATACTCAACTCCCTGTATCTGAGTACATGTTTATCACATCATAGAAGGAGACATAAGAAAAGGTCTAGCCATAGCACATAACATCTGCAAGAGCAATACATTACAAAATTTATTTTCTTAAAATAGTGGTTAAAATAGAATATAAAAATAGTCACTTGTGGCAGGCCTTCTGAAGCATAAGTGTTAATGTTTTAGTATTTTAATTTACAATTTTGAGTTATTATATGTATTAAATTTGGTTTATTTTCATTGTTCTAATTTATCTGCACCAAATTTAAGTATAAAAATATATTTAAAACTATTTATTGGTAATGAAAACGTGTCATATTATAATGATATGCTTATTCTGAAATTCTTTGGGAATGTATAATTATGTAGCTTGAAATATATTCGGAAATAATGAACAAATGTAAAACAAATGATAGCATTTATGTATGATTGCATAAAAAAGCAACTATATGGAATAAAACAAGAAAGACGAATCGTGCTTCAAGCATATATTAATAAACACTTTCCAACACATTCAGAATACAGTAACAATCTTCTCAGATTAATATGGTAAAACATGATGTATAAGTAAACAATTTTGAAAACACATAACACTTTGTAAAAACTAATTTTAGCAATCAACATGAATTGTCGTGAAAACATCCAAATGTTTTCTGCATCCCTGTATAAAAGTTATGAAAATTACGCACACCATATTCAAAGCAAGCATATTATAGGGCACTTTAGTTATATATATATATATATATATATATATATAATAAAATATTTCGCCTTTTTTCTTTGTAAAACGATTCCATATTTTTCCTTTTTTACCTATCTTTAATAATATCTTAATATCTTTTGTCTTTTAATTCATGCATTTAAATTTGCGAATTCTTTTATTATTCTAAAAACCTTAATCCATTCGCCTAATCTTATAAAACCCATTAAATTACTTTTTCATTTTCTTCTAAAACTAAATTCTTTTTCTTTCGAATGTTTTTTTAATAGCATTTTTTCGAGAAGGTTTTGTACCCACAATTCCATGCGCTCGCCAGCATTTAATAGCGCTTTAATTCTGACGCTGTATAAAGAGTTCATTATCGACGTCATTCTCTTCCCATCAAATTGTAGCTTGTTTTTGTCCCATTCCTCCCCATCTCACTGCTGGCATTGGTTCTCCACTTTTCTGTATCCGCCCGCGTTCTGTTGCTTGTAGTACATATATCGTTACATCGGCGAGGAGCGAGAGAATTTACAATTTTCCGGTTGTTTAATTAAGCTGCGTCGCTCGGAGTGAACGATTCTAATGTCTAGATCCTAATCTTGTAACACCTAAAGTTTTATGAAGTGAATGATCGATTACTGAGAGTTGATGAAACAGCTACTGGGAATGTTCGATATGTTTTTGTCAAATAAACAAGTTTAAAGTTACCATGTCTCTATTCATTATGTGATGGGAAATTTCACAAAGTTTATTAAGCCTGTCTTACTCGCCTCCCTGACTGCAATCCAATATTTTCATGATAACGGATGGTTGGCCTTGATTGCTCTACTACGTTTTATTTCGAGATGTACTAGTGTCGCCGAAATGTCTGAAAGTCGATAGCAAAATGTCCCATATATATATATATATATATATATATATATATATATAGTAGAAAAGTATGAATGGGTATACCATAAAAGTTCAAAGAGATATGAAGCTTAAAAAAATATAAAATATTACTATTATGTATAACTCATTTTTTAATCTTATCTTAATCTGTTTATGATGAACTTAATTCGGTACAGATAATAAAAGTACTGCATATCTAAACTTCATACGGCATCTCATAAAACTAAATTCAGCGTAGTAATAATCTTTTATTTTTACAGTGTAGCTAAAACAAAACCATTGATCAAAGTTTAAACTTGGCGTTATACTATGTGCACTTCGAGAGGAGGTCGCAAAGCTGCAATTCCGCCTTTTTTCCGTACCATGTTTTTCCAGATAGGATTTTAATTAACTTTTAAAGATACGGGAGGCGTATTGAGAGAGCCACTCAATGCAAACTGGTCGCGAATCCCATAGTATTTATGTGATTCATTCTAATTAAATTATTATTTTTAACAAATTGACGCTTATTTCTTTTATCCTACTTGTTTTATTGCTACTGGGCGTTGAATTACTCAAATATATAATTAAAAGTTGTTATCTAGGCTTTAAAAGCCGATGGTACGCCGCCCCTGTCATTATGTATGCCCAAATCGTCCGAATCTTTAAGGGTTAATATTTTGGCTAATACCTGACAATTTTTTTCGAAAATAATTAACAATAATGCTTTCATAATTCTGATGCTATAGGTACCAACAGTGCTCCTCAACACCTTTTCTGAATGCCATCAAATCAAAATTTGTGTGTAACAGAAAAATGCGCTTTTCTCAAAAACTATGTGACTTAGGGTAATCGCTATAATTTTCCTGCAAATTTTAAATTAACGTCTACTACCTCTAAATTTTTCATAATTTTAGTTCCAGTAGATTCGGAAATAGATGGCGGGATGGGGGGACATACTTTTGCACTTCATTTTAGAAGATATATCTGAAAATATGGTACATGAAATTAAAAGAAATGTATTTTTGAGTTCAGCGTTACGAAAGCTTTCACACGATATACAAAGAAAATAATGTTTTTTAAAATAACTTAATAAGCTCCTGTACATTTTCCCCTAAATATATTTGTGAATGTTTAATAATCTGTAAATATGTTAGTCAATAGTCTTTATTACTTCACCCAATTTGAACTTTCCACCTTCCATAGTTTACGAGAAATGTGGCTGTGACAGAAGGATCAGACAGACACAGGAGTGATCTTATAATGGTTCCGTTTTTACTTTTTAATCACAGAACCCTAAAAATGATAAATTTACTAACTTCATATTTATCAAGGGAGGCAAAACTTGATATACAGTTATTTATTTGGTTACATCATATTTTCATTATAAAATGCTAAGTAATATTTATGATACTTATATTTAAATGAACAGATTTTGTTTTTAAATGGATAAAAATTCATAATATAAAATTATAGATTCATATAATACATTATATCTTTGGAATATACAAATCTGCTAAAAAATCACTAACGACAATAGAATGTCACGAATGGGGAATAACCATTTTGTTCAAACTATTATGCAATAAAAGTTTTCTATTATGTTATAATAGAAGTTCAGGATATGAAAATGGGGAAATCTATTCTGATGTAATTACGATAATTAATTTCTTTTCAAAAAGCAATAGGATCCGATAATACGTATAAACCATATATTTGGATGATCATTATGAACAAAGGGGATAACTTTCGGGCCTGATTTAATAAGATTTCTTTTTTAATATATTATTTTCTATTTTTATAACTTACATTATCAAGAAATTGATCGAATTTAATTAGTTTTATTTTAAATGCCATCTCATGATGACACTTTAGAGTAGGTTAAAATATATTTGTGCACTATTTAGAAAACAAAGTGGAAGATGATTAAAAATAAAAAATCGAACATTATAATGTTTTTTACATTCTGGGAATCTTTTAATATAGTCAAATTTTTATGTTTTAAAATAATAATTGTTAAAAGAATATATATTTGGGGTGCAATTTTTTCTATCATTAAATTAATATAGAGGTTTTATTCTTATTTATTGAGCATCTGGATTTTATAAGCACACATTGAATAAAATAGGTCACTACAAACAAAATTGACATACAGGGTGTCCAGCGAATAAGATCCTGATTTCAAAATTAAATATCTCAAAAACACAGATCAGTATAATTTTGCGGTAAACGGTTTGTTTATTAGCTAAGCTGTAAAAATGTTATACAGAAGTTTCAAAATTTAGTTGCAAAAAGCATTAACAGATAGCGCTGTAATCGCAATGCCTATGAATTGTGCTTCGAAGTCCAGAGAACTCGCATTTCATTCCTAGATGGTTCCCTATGAAAAAGCACTTTTCGTTGGGGTGAGGTGCTGAAGGGGAGACATTTGGTAACAGAATTATCGCACCAGGTTTACTTTTAGAGCATTTCAATTAACAGGATTTTCAAAAAAAAGTTTAGAAATCATTATATAAGAACTTATTAAAATGTTTTATTATATTGAATTTTTAGTGCCATATAATTATTTAAATCAAAATGCATATACTATTTATAAAAATAATTTTGTACTATTTATTTATTTTTTTTAAATCACGGCATAATATTTTGGTTTTAGCACAACACATATATTTCTTTTCTTTGTAAACAAAGTTTTAGGGACATAAATTATGCATTAAATTATCTCATTTTTAAAAGGAATTGATGATAAGTCATATCATCAACGTCGATGCAAAGGTATTTTAGAGGCTGCACTCCTTTCCAAAACTTCGGATCATATCGCTAGAAGCTGCACCATAATTCTGTGCTCAATGATAGAAAAAAAATGAAAATCAGTTTTTAAAATTAAAATGATTTTTTAACTTAATTAAGTTTTAAAAAATAGAAACTTTGTATTTTTTTCATTCAAATTATTTTCTACAAAAAAGATTTATGAATTATTATTAGAAATGCTCAATGATAAAAAGAGTTTCTTTTAGCTTAATTAAATTTTTAAATTAGAAACTTTGGATTTCTTTTATTCAAACTTTTTTCACAATTTAAATAAATATTAAAAAGTAAAGATTTCCAAATTTTCCAATCCTCATCTGCTTGGATTCGATTCCATGATCTACCAATTAGGAGAGAAAAGACATACCACAGGGATACTCGTATCCAAATCTAAATAGCTTATAACATAATTTGAAACAAATCTCAATTCTCTCAATCTCCGCTTCTGCACATCACCCGAACTAAGAAGAGGACTTCCCACTTTTCGTCCTTCCATAGGGAACCATCTAGGAATGAAACACTAGTGCTTTGGACTTCGAAACACAATTTATAGGCATTGTGATTACAGCGCCATCTGTTAACGGTTTTTGCAACTAAATTTTGCAACTTCTGTATAACATTTTTACAGCTTAGCTAATAAAAAAACCGTTTACCGCATAATTCTATTGATCTTTGTTTTTGAGATATTTAATTTTGAAATCAGTGTCTTTTTCGCGGGGCACCCTGTATATACCTTACATATTAAAATTTTTACGCTCTTCTTTATTCTCATTACACGATTTTATTTAACTTAACTTGGTCCACCCATGTTAATGTGAAATTTTGTAGTTGATTTTTTGTTCCTTTCCTGATCCTTGAATGCTGCGAAATTGTCGTTACGTAATTCGGGTTCTCGTAGATGGATTATTCATTTTGACGTCTTTCTACATCTATTTTACGAATATTTTAGTAGAAAAAAATATCTCAAAATTATAAGAATACAAATATCCGAAAGTGTTAAACGCTAAGCAGTAACATTGGTTGGTAGGAAATAGGATACGCTTTGGACCCCTTCGGAACATAATCCACGATTATTAATTGTTGCCTCTGGTGGTCAGTAGAAGAGGAAAAAAGATGTCGAGGGAGGTCCAATTCAATGGCGCTTCTAACACTCCACAGGAAAGTTCCACAACTACATAAGTACCCCCGTCACCAAGTAATCACAAGACCGGAACCAATGTCTACAGCTTGTCCTGCCTTGCTTTAGTAAATTCGATGCTTAACTTTTAACCGGCAAAAATAATTTCTTCAAAATTCTCAAATACACAGGAAGTTTACATATTTTTCTAACAATTTCGATAAAGGATTTTAGAAATGCAAATACCTCGGGGAAAAATTTCTGGAAACGGAAAATTATTTGTAAATAAATTCATCGATTGATACTTCTAAATTTATTTATTTTTCAAAATGACGCATGTAAACAGGCTTTGGATCGGAGTATACGTTTTTTAGGTAGCTTTCATTACAAAAATCTACCTATTGTAGCCGTTCGGAGGAAAGCGATTTCAAAAAATTTTGGTATATTTTCATCGATCATGACCCCCAGACACCGAAACCACACTCCGTTCAAAATTGACACACACACACACACACATATATATATATATATATTACCATTAATTAAACATAACCTGCCACCGTCAATTATAATGAATTAAAGCTGTAAGTAATAAAAAAAAAAAAAAAAAAAAAAATATTATAAGAATTATTATGGAAGAAAAAAGTGGACACCGACAAAAATTGAAAAGCTTATACATTGAATTACGTTATCGAGGGCACAGAATTCAATGATATAAGCAAAATGTTTGTTTTCTGTGGGAGAAATAAGCTAAAGCTAAAATTAATTTTCCCCTGTGCCCGAACAACCACTAAAATCAAGTGAATTGATTAAAAATGAAAGCAGAATAGAAACAAATAATATGAAATGGAAGAATCAATAAAACGTATTTAAATATTTATATGATATAAAATAGAAATAATAAACACCATACCGATTAATATTTCAGTATTTTACAAAAAACCCATGTGCACATGTCTTCCAGTATATCAAAAAGATTAAGGTGAATAAAACAGTTAAGAAATCACAGTAAATGATACCAAAGGATGCAGTTAATACATTTTGAAATAATATTTGAAATACCTTGTAAAACAAATTTAATCTAATATAAAATATATAGAAATTAATTACATTATTTAAAATGCACTATTAAATTAATAGATAACAGTTTAACAATATCGTCAAAATTTAGCTAAAAATACACCCTGGTGTATAAAATATAACTAAAATGGAGCTAGAAAAATTAAAAATAAGAGCAATATGAAAGATACAATTTTAGTGCTGCCATCTATTAATAATTATATTAAACATCTATCGCAAGATAAAAATTTGCAAGCTTTTGAATGTAAATAACTGTTTAAACAGCAAAACCAAACAAATCCTTATATATAGAGAATTATAAACCTAATATAAATCACACAAAGTATTTAAAACTATTGTTAATAAAATTTAAAAGCATACAATATGTTCTATTAGCTAAATTATTTAATCTAAACTAAGAGTTTAAATAATGTTAGAACATTGATAATATATAGCATATATCTATATGCTATAAAACAAAATAAATTCAGTAATAATTAATATAAATAATTATTAAAAATTATCTAAAAATTATTTTTTAATGAATTATATATAAGAAATTTATAAAATGAACAGGAAATATCAAACATGTGGAAGTATATAGAAGGTTAAATAATACTTAAAATCCCATTACTTAAAACGCACAAATATAGAATGTGGATTATTTTCAGACATCCATAAAAATCCATAAAGTATGAATATGGGACATTCAAAAACATTAAACTAAGAGTGGCATACTATTAGTAATTAATATGATATTGTCCTTAGTAAATTAGAATTTAATAACAAATAATTGTAAATTAGATTAATGAATAATTAAGCTAATTATAATATTAATGAAAATCTCCAACTTACATATAAAATATCAAATCAACATCCACATAAAATACATAACAAAAAAATAGTAATAATACAAGAGCCCCGCTTTTTTTTTTTTTTTTTTTTTTTTTTAAATAAATAATTAACAATTGCGTATTATCCAGACAACACCACCCTCCTCCGTACTCTAACATCTACCCACCCAACCAACCTATAATATTTTTTTTATATTATTTTACAATTTTTAATTTTTTATAGATATTTTTTTATTTTATAATTTTTTTTGTAATTTTGTTTACGCATGTGTTAATTTGTGTTTATAGATCATATAAGAAAAGTACTAATTGTATATTAATGAATATATGAATTTTTTTGGAAAACCATGATTTAATGCATCATAAATTAGTTTTTTAATATTATTGTTAATTAGAGGAGAAGAACATAAACATTTTATTCTATATAAATGATTAAGTATTATATTACGAAATACAGAATGATGTAGACAAGATTTAAAATTTGTAAATGTATTAACTGTGAATTTAAATTCTTTACGTTTGTCATACAAATCTGTGATTGTTTTATTGTCTTTTATTGTAATTTTAAGATCTAAGAAGTTAATTGTATTGTTAGATAAAAGGTTTTCCGTTAATTCCAAATTAGTGGGATAATCAACTGGAAATCGAGTAATTGCAGATTGATCAGTTTCAATTAAAATGATGTCATCAATATAACGATATAAATGTAGATTATTATTAGTAAAATTGCGTTCATAATGAGATAAGTATAAGTCTGAGAGTAAACTGGAAGTACAACCGCCTTGTGGTATACCGACATGCTGTAAATATAAAGTATTATCTTGCAATATATAATTATTATAGATAATGAAGTTAGTTAAAGATTTAAAATATGAAATATCTATATAAGATGGTAATTCCAGTTTTTTATAATACTTTTTAAATAATGCATTTATAATTTTATGTAAATCTAATAGGTCTATATTATTAAAAAGATCTTTGAAGTCATATGTCGTTATATTACAAACAGAATGAAGATTTTTTTAAATCTTAACAAGTTGATAGCTATTTTTTATACAATGTGTATTATCATTGTTTGTAGTAAGTTCATATATTTGATTAAGAATTTTTAAGAGAAGTGTATTGGCTTTATTATTATATGTATTACAACCAATAGTAACAGTCCTAAATTTAATAGGTGTTTTATGAAATTTGGGAATAAGAACTAAATATGGATAATTAAAATTAGTAGATAAAATATTTAAAAGTTTATAATAACTTCGAATTTTACGATTATTTACAATAACATTTTCATTAGTTTTTTGAAAAGACTTATTAGAAGAAATAGAATTTGTAAGTAGTTGGTGATAATATGATTTACATATAATAGCATAATTGTTAGGAGATTTGTCTACATATGTAATAACGAAGTTTTTTTGTAATTTAGTAATTTGTTGGAAATAATGCTGTGTATTAATAGAAACCAAATCAGCAATATTATTTTTTAAAACCATACTTAATTTTTCAATTACTAATATCTTCCATTGATTAAAATATTCAATAGGCTTATTATAAGAGATAGAAATTTTATAAATAAAAATATCAATATCATATGTAAACTGTTTGATAATAGATTTAACATTAAATTTAGATGGAAGTCTATATTTAGTACCATAACCCATTAGTTGTTTCAATTTAATATCATGAACAATATCAAGATTTCCAGTGATTATATGTCCATGATCATTGTTTATGTATTTTTTTAGAGTGGGGTCTTTGCAGTTACACGGAAAAGTACTTGCAGCAGATGTATTTTTTGAAAATGTATTATAGTTAAAAATTTTTCTCCCAATTGTATTCGGATATTTAAAGGTTTTTGATATATGAAGATTATTGATAGGAAAAAAGCAATTTTTATCATTAATTATAGAATTGATATTAATTTTATTAAAAATGTGATTTGAAAAAGTAATTATCATTTGAGTATTCATGTTCTGAATTTTGTGTTTTTTTTGTATATTAATATTTAAAAGATTAACCCTACTCATAATAAGGTCAAAGTAAATATCAGAGAAATGTTTAGAGAAAGATTTACTTAGAAAGACATTTAAATGTTGTACCAGCTGTTTCTTTTTAATAGCAAAGATGTTTTTACGAATTAACAACCAGTTATAATTCTCTAAGTAATTTCGTTGAAGATCATTAATTTGTTTTGTGATAGATTTTTTGGAAACTACAACTGATGATGAACCCTTTCCGCGTTTATTACGTGTTGTTTTAGCATTTAAATTATGATTAAGAGTAGGATAAATTTGAGAATAATCAATATTGTTATTTATAGATGTGAAGACTTTGACAGGTCTGTTAAATACTTCACTGTTAAGTCCATAAGGATAAATTGTGTTATAATATTTCATATATGATGATTCCATATAAAGACGTTCTGATTTATTTTTTAGAATTTGAAGGATTTCAATTGTCGTATTTTTAAATAGATGTTTATGAAAATGTTGAATTTCAGCTGTAGATTGTATATTTTTTGCTTTGTTATTATTAGAGTCTGATCGATGATGATTGATTCGTTTATGAATTGGACCTGATGTTTCACCAATATATTTCATATTACATAAGTTGCACTTTATACTATAAATAACATTAAATGCTTTACAAAAACTTGAATAGTTAGGATCTGAGACAATTTGTGTCTGAGCAGCGTATGGACATGTCTTGCACCGAGAATCATAGCACTTACGAAAAAATAAAGGACGAGGGGGAGAGTATAAATGGTCGCTGGATGACGATCCAGGAACAACCCAATTATTATTCCTGTACCGGGCACTACACTGCATAGATGCTAAGTGTATCTTGCCAGTATCGAGATGTTTACTAAGAACTGCCATATAAAAATTATGTATGGAAAGTGCAATAATTGCCATAAAAATAAGAAATTTTAATAATAAAAATTAATAATTTAATTAAATTAGCCTTGATTAAATAATAAAACTTGAGTATGAAAAAATATATATATACAATATTTACAATCATAGAAGCAGAACGCAGAAACAATCTTCAAATTATCCAAAACCAAATTATGATAACAACCCAAATAACGTAGATGAATAATATCAAGCAACCACTAGACTATTTTATAACAAATAAGTCTAAAAAGATCCGCATAACATCCAAATCCTAGAACAACTATAACCATGCAAAGACAACCAAAACGCTTACCCAACTAACTACTCAGATCAAAGTAATATGAATTTAAACTAAAGCAAATTAACATTAAATCATTGAATAGAAATAATTATTGCTACCATATTAATGTATATATAAAATGATTATCTCTACAGAATTATGTAAAGCTATAGCACAAATAGAAAATATATAGGACAATATCATACACTAACTACAAGAAAATTCAGATAAAATCATAGCTAGAAAATTAAAAAACATTAAATAAATCGTTGCAATGATAGGAATGAAAAAAATAATGGAATCCTAAAATAGGTATCAGATAACTACATGGTAGAAATCTTATTGATAATAGACATAGATTGTGCGCTAATTGCAGCAATGATCTAAGCGTATAATATTTAAAAGATTGCTAAATAATTTAGCGACCTGGGAATATATAAAAATATATATAAGATACCTTAAGGAAAAAATACATCAAAATGAATTGTTGACATTCAAAATGAAAAGATATTTAAAATATCGTAAAAAGCATACATTCATAATTACTTGCGCAAATGCATCATAGTAATTTGAATGCTAATATATTACCATTAATTAAACATAACCTGCCACCGTCAATTATAATGAATTAAAGCTGTAAGTAATAAAAAAAAAAAAAAAAAAAAAAAAAAAAAATATTATAAGAATTATTATGGAAGAAAAAAGTGGACACCGACAAAAATTGAAAAGCTTATACATTGAATTACGTTATCGAGGGCACAGAATTCAATGATATAAGCAAAATGTTTGTTTTCTGTGGGAGAAATAAGCTAAAGCTAAAATTAATTTTCCCCTGTGCCCGAACAACCACTAAAATCAAGTGAATTGATTAAAAATGAAAGCAGAATAGAAACAAATAATATGAAATGGAAGAATCAATAAAACGTATTTAAATATTTATATGATATAAAATAGAAATAATAAACACCATACCGATTAATATTTCAGTATTTTACAAAAAACCCATGTGCACATGTCTTCCAGTATATCAAAAAGATTAAGGTGAATAAAACAGTTAAGAAATCACAGTAAATGATACCAAAGGATGCAGTTAATACATTTTGAAATAATATTTGAAATACCTTGTAAAACAAATTTAATCTAATATAAAATATATAGAAATTAATTACATTATTTAAAATGCACTATTAAATTAATAGATAACAGTTTAACAATATCGTCAAAATTTAGCTAAATATACACCCTGGTGTATAAAATATAACTAAAATGGAGCTAGAAATATTAAAAATAAGAGCAATATGAAAGATACAATTTTAGTGCTGCCATCTATTAATAATTATATTAAACATCTATCGCAAGATAAAAATTTGCAAGCTTTTGAATGTAAATAACTGTTTAAACAGCAAAACCCAACAAATCCTTATATATAGAGAATTATAGAACAACCACTAAAATCAAGTGAATTGATTAAAAATGAAAGCAGAATAGAAACAAATAATATGAAATGGAAGAATCAATAAAACGTATTTAAATATTTATAGGATATAAAATAGAAATAATAAACACCATACCGATTAATATTTCAGTATTTTACAAAAATCCATGTGCACATGTCTTCCAGTATATCAAAAAGATTAAGGTGAATAAAACAGTTAAGAAATCACAGTAAATGATACCAAAGGATGCAGTTAATAGATTTTGAAATAATATTTGAAATACCTTGTAAAACAAATTTAATCTAATATAAAATATATAGAAATTAATTACATTATTTAAAATGCACTATTAAATTAATAGATAACAGTTTAACAATATCGTCAAAATTTAGCTAAAAATACACCCTGGTGTATAAAATATAACTAAAATGGAGCTAGAAAAATTAAAAATAAGAGCAATATGAAAGATACAATTTTAGTGCTGCCATCTATTAATAATTATATTAAACATCTAATATATATATATATATATATATATATCTGACATTTGTCACACTGTAACTCTCGTATTTATGAACCGATTTGGATGTACTTCGGTGTGTACATAGAACATACCAATGTCTCAACCGAGTTCGTTGGCCAGCTTCATCCGCAATTTTGTTGCAAAATGGCGGCCATTTAAAATTTTTTTAAAAATTTAAAATTTGAAATGTGGTACCAAAAAATTTAAAATGGAAAAATGTTTTTTTCTTATGTATTTGACCTTTGTACAAAGATTCCGGAGCAGTTTTTGTTTCGTCTATATCTTAAAAAATGGCTGAGTTATAGCATTTTGAATTTCTAGAGTGGCTGACATTTTGAAACGTCCTGAATTTTGTCACGCGATAAAATGCGCATTAATGAACCGATTTGGATGTAACTTCGTTTATACATAGTACATACCAATGTCTCGACCGAGTTCGTTGGCCAGCTTCATCCGCCATCTTGTTTAAAAATGGCGGTCATTTAATTTTTTAAGAAAAATTTAAATTTGAAATGTGGTACCAAAAAAGTTAAAATTGAAAAAATATTTTTTTCTAATGTGTTTGACCTTGATAAACAGATTCGGGAGCAGTTTTTGTTTCGTCTATATCTTAAAAAATGGCTGAGTTATTGCATTTTGAATTTCTAGCGTGGCTGACATTTTGAAACGTCCTCATTTTTGTCACGTGATAACGGGCGTATTTATGAACCGATTTGAATGTACCTTGGTGTGTACATAGTACATACAAATATCTCGACCGAGTTCGTTGTCCAGCTTCATCCGCGATCTTGTTTCAAAATGGCGGCCATTTAAATAATTTAAAAAAAAATTGAAATTTAAAATGAGATACCAAAAATTTGGAAAATGAAAAAGATGTTTTAAGTATGTCTTTGACTTTAATACAAAGATTCCGGAACAGTTTTTGTTTTGTCTATATCTAAAAAATGGCTGAGTTATAGCATTTTGAATTTCTATTGTGGCTGACATTTTAAAACGACCTGATATTTGTCACGCGATAACAGGTGTATTTATGAACCGATTTGGATGTAACTTGGTCTGTACATAGTACATACCATTGTCTCGACCGAGTTCGTTGGTCAGCTTCATTCGCCATCTTGTTTCAAAAGGGTTGCCATTTAAAAAAAATAAATTTAAAATTTAAAATGAGGTATTAAAAAATTGGAAAATGAAAAAGATATTTTTTATGTTATTGGCCTTGATACAAAGATTCCGGAGCAATTTTTGTTTCTGAAAATTTGTTCTTTCGTTTATATCTTAAAAAATGGTTGAATTATAGCACTTTGAATTTCTATCATGGCTAACATTTTGAAACGATCTTGTATTTGTCACGCGATAACACACGTATTCGCTTATTTCGATGTAAGAAGGCATGTGGATAGTATACATCAATATCTCGACCAAGTTCGCTGGCCAGCTTCATCAGCTATCTTGTTTCAAAACGGCGGCCATTAAATTAAAAAAAATTATATTTAAAGTGAGGGGCAAAAAAATTATGAATTGAAAAAAGGTTTCTTTCTTAAGTATTTGACATTGATATAAGGAATCAGGAGCATTTTTTTTTTTAACTTTATCTTAAAAAATGGCTCACATATAGCAGTTTCAATATCTAATGTGGGTGACATTTTGAAAAATCTGATTTTTTGCCTGCGACAGCACTCGTATATATCAATTGATTCCGATGTGAGTGAGCATGTGCACAGCAATTACTAAGGTCTCGACCAAGTTCACAGGTTAGCCTCATCCACCATGTTGTCTTAAAATGGCAAGCACTTTAAGAAATCGCCGAATTTGGCAGCCAAATATAAGTTACTTTAAATAAAAGCAGCTTGGATAAAGCTGACTAATTTCGCGAAATTCTCATTCATAATGATTTAGTATTGATAAAAATTAGTATTGAATCTCCTATATTCGGTTTCCACTAAATTGAACTTCGTGTGTTTGAATAATATAAGTTGGCTTTTTTAAAATAAGGAATATGAAAGCTACCTCTTCCTCCCGGCACTAGCCGGGAGGACTTTTTTCTTTCCAAGGAGAAATATTCTTATTCCATAATAATAATAATTAAAAAAAATTATAACACAGAAACTTTTTATCCAAAATGCACAGGAAGCTAGTACATCTGGCAAGTACTAAAATTTCAGGGCAGCTCCAAAATAAATTTAAAAGTGGGGCTGGCCTCATATTTCCACTTTTATACTTTTACATTGCAGATCTAATAATTTTAGTGAGAATAGATGACAAATGCCTTTAACACGTTGAGTGCCACGATGACTGACACTGAAGCGCTGAAAATTTGCAATGTTTAAATTAATTTTATTAAATTATTATCCTGTAATAAATAAAAGGTAGGTAAATTTTAAATATTTGTTCAGTAATTATTTAAAAATATGTATATATTTTTTCATTTTTGTATCATATTTTAGACGCCAGCCATCGGTGAATGACGCGTTTTAAACGGAAAGTTCACTCTCAGCCACCGGTGGCTGACGTGGAGCTTAACGTATTAAAAATACACAAATTTTCAGGAAACATATCTAATTATGAAATTTAATCAGAAAGATGTCAGCCAATCATATAGTATCCACGTTCCATGTATGTTCAAAGTAATTGAAGATACAACAACTATATATATTTCAAATATATTATATCAACAGTATAAAGAGCGAACACAAATTAAGTTGTTTTTGAAATATATATAGTGTTGTCTATGCCCCTCACGCTAATAATATATGTATAGCTGATGAGTTTGTATACATGTAGCATTTAGAAAACTTCTCTCGAATTAAATTAGACCGCAAAATGGCACTGTGCTTTCCCTACCTTCAGAGGTTAATTGGGTCCCGGTGATACGCATGGTATAAACGACTCTAAGTGCAAACTAAAAATCACTATAATTCAAAAGGGAAACTCGTAAGATAGTAGGATAGACCATGTGTGCTATAGGGGCACATTTTACATTAACGATATTTTTCGAACTATCCTGTAGATTGCGTTACTAGCTGAGAGACATGTGTCTTATCATGTCGTCTTTCACCGATAACAACGTTAGCTGAGAAAAAGAAATAAATTAAAAGCCACTTCAAATTTTCAAATCTTCACTAAGGTAATTTTTTTTCCATTTATAAATTATCGTTTCTAATTTGTTTCTAAATTAAAGTTTATTATTGATAAAGAGCAATCTTAAAGACCACCGTTCAGAGCTTATTTTCCACCTACTGATTAAATATATATATATTAACAGAATATTTTGACACGATGATCAAATAACAAAATAGCGATATGGGGCAAGTTGGCCCATTTAATACGAGGCATGTTGGCCCACAGTCCAAGAGTTTGTTTTCTACATTCATTAGCCTATCAAAGTGAATAAAATTGCTGATTTTTGTGTTTTACTGGGCAGGGGGCGGTATTAATTCTTTATGTACTGAATTTTCAATTCATGGAAATTTTATCTTCTAACGCATTTTTCGTGATTTTTTTAAACACCATTCGAAGACTTACATAATCATTTAATACATTTTAGAAGGATTTTAGAAGGATTGAAGGATTTAGAAGGATTAATTAAATTTGAATAGAGATTTTGGCACTATTTATAACCCCACTCAAATCTTTTATTTTAAATATTTTTCTTAGTAGTTTGTAGAATTAGGAAATGTACAAATATAATATTCTTACAACAGAAATATAAAAATATTTCCGAATTGAAAAATTCCCCTCCCCTCCAAAGCCATGAAAGCTAAAAGATGCAAAGGCAAAAGAAATCATCCTTTTAAAAATATTTTTTGTTTTGTGTAACCAATAATGCTTTTGGAACAAGATAAAGTACTATATCTATAACTCATTCTAAACTGTAATACAACTAATAGATGTATTAAATGAATTTTATTACAAGTTATTTTAATGGTGCTTGTAAGTACCGTCAGTAGTTATATGGTTAACTAAAAGGCAAATAAGACAATAGTGGATTCAATGTACCAGGTGCAAACATTCGGCACACGAATCATGTATCACTGGGGTCAAAATATCTTAGATTTACATTCATTGTGGCGATGAGAAAGATTTTGATGAAGGCAGTAGTTAAGTTGATCAAAATATCTTTTTTTAGGTGCGTTCGTAATTATATAAATACGTAGCACCTATAGTCATCCTTCAGTCCGTCTGTCCGCATATAACAACGAAAAATCTACCCATCCGAATCGTTCGAAATTTAAAATATATAATTGTCGCACAATTTTCTCGAGTCAATTCAAATTTAATGAAAATCGGATGTGTGGCTTAATTACAGGGACAGTCAAAAGTTTTTCGATGCATTATGGCCAATGAGAAAAAATTATTTCAGGTGCATTTTAATGATGTTACAGCATTATAAACAGAATGAAACGGATATGCACTTATGAAGTACACTAAATTATACATGCAATACAATATGTCGTGTAAAAAATATTTATAAAACTAGTTTTAGTACGAACGCACCTCATTTGCCATATTTGGCGTGCAATTTCCAACTTGGTATCATTTGTATCTTCCATATACCAAATTAATATTACCTTTGATATTTTATGTGTGTTTTGTTTTCGTTGGTAATCCGAAAATCAAATCAATTGAGAGGGCAAACATACATTGTTCGATGAGGCAGTTTGGCCGAGTAACTTGATATCTTTCTGAGCTTCATGTAGAAACAATTAATTAATATTTTTCAAAATTTCCCATGCGTAGTAAGTTTTAAAATACGCTGGTTGTACAAACTAAAGAACATTAAACCCGTTTTTGATAGGACCAACTTTTACAGAAAAAAAAAAAAAAATTAAAATCAGCAAAAAAAAGGGGTGGGGGATAAAAAATAAAAATAAATCACTAGAAAACAGGGATTCTGCTTTTTAGAATTTAGTGTTGCCCCCGATGGAAAAAAATATGTATATAAAAAATAGTACAAAACATATTTCAATTTTAAGACTTAACGTAAGCTTTTATTTTATGTAAAACTAGCAGAACTACCCGGCTTCGCCGTGTCAATTATAAGGAGCCTTCCAGGTAAAATAAATTAAAACGAAATAATACGGCAATCACAATAACTGAAATTTGTGCATTCCCATCCACAAATCGTTATAAAGACAATCAAAAATCATGTCGTTATTGTATTGCAACCATAGTAAAATCCCTGAGCTTTAATAACAGAATGCACGTTTTCTTTGGCGGGTATAAGAGAAAAATGTGTGATTTTCCTGACAATACGAAAAAAAGAAATTCCTCCAAATCGCGCAGCACTTAGTGAAATTCCGTTTGTATGGTATTATCTATATTATAAAGTAAAAACACTATGTCAGTGCCTATAAATTGTGCCCCATAAATTGTAACCCATAAAATGTGCCTATACTGCAATTTTTCTAACTTTTATATATCACACAAGTTCATTTTTTACTATGCCGATTAGGAAAAAGTTCTCTCAAATGAAATTTGTTTGAAAATTGTACCTCAGTTTTCTGATTTTAATGGATTTTAAAGTAATTTTTAAACATGGATATTTTTAAAGTTGAGTGCAACCCGATTATGAAATATGAACCTGTTTACACTTAACGCAATAGTATAAAGAAAAGACATGTCTATGAGTAACGCGCTGGTATCATATTTTCGGTGGCAACAACCTAACACAACAAATTATCCTTTTTATTGCAGTTTAACGTCTAAATATTGTACATTCGATTGTTCCAACGTATTATAGAAAAGAAAAGTATTTTTAGTGATAATTGTTTGTAATGCTTATCTCAATTTACGAATTTTTTATGGGTTTTAAAATAATTTTGAAGCATGCATATTTTTTAAATATGCTTGCAACCCAAATACAAAAGATTAACTCAATTGTTCAAAAACATTGTAAATAGTTCAGAATTTGTTTGCTTTCGCGTAATATTCAATAACTAAATTGGCAAACGAAATTAAAACGCCAAAAATAAAATAAAATAAAACACGAATTTAACAGATATCAAATCAAACTACTCATAATAACCTGATAAGTCATAGAATTATAGGGGAAAATTATATAATCATGTGAGCCCAATTATGAAGGATTAGTCTTATTAGCTGAATGAAAAATGCAGAACTATTTTTATCTCTAAGTATATTGACGGGTTTATCTTCGGTAATGGGGCTGTGCGCTAGGATATTCTTATTTTAATGAGTGTGCCTGACACCTATTATGGCATGCACCTTTGTTTAAAACAATATAGAATGACTTATGTTTTAAGCGACTATCTGACATGCAACTTGATTACAAAACACTAACCTGCAAATGCTTAAGGTACTTCTCTAGTTCCCTGCTCAACAACGCGAAACTTTCTGACACATTTTCTGACTCATTAAACGTAAAGGCTTAAAATTTGTAGGCCTGACAATTAAAGCGATTTGGAATTGAAATGAGTTTTTCCTTTCTTCATAAATAAATTACTTATCGAGTTATGAGCAATTGTGGTTGCGTGACGGCCGGTTTTTATCCTTTATTGCACTGTTGCGTCCGAAATTCAGTTCAAACCACCAGCTGAAAGATCTTATACCTTTACCAACAAATGGAAACTATCTTTCGATTACATAGTTTCTAAATAAGAACTCCTGTTAATTTCATGCGTTTCCGAACAAAAATTAATTAAAAGTATGTCAGAAAATAGCTCCTTTGGATTTCAGAACAGCCTTAACTTTATGAACAGCCTTAACTTGAAGTTTATGAAAAAACTCACATTTTTAGTTTTAATTTTGAAACTCGCGAAATTTAAATTCAGAAAAAGGATGTTCTTTTGACACATTGTGGTAATTTTTTTAAAACTTTTAAATTTAATATAAATGAATATAATAAATGTTTTCTTTGGCGCGCGTAACAGAAGTATACAATATCTTCACAATACGGGGGAAAATGCAAAAGAAAAACATCCAATTGAGGTAGTAGTTACTAAAATTTTATTTGGAAAATTTTAAATTTTATTGAAATTAAATCTACAATGATTAGATGAAATGATGTCATTTTCCATAAATTTTAAATCAAGACATCTGTCAAGATTTTTTTTTAAAAAGTAAATAACCGTTCTCTTTTTGCTATAAATCACAGAAAATGTTAGCACTGAATCTAAACCAATACAACACTTAGCGATAACGTATAGCTATAAGATATGGCTGTAGTATACAATCGAAGTAGTAAGCAAAATATAGGAGCCATATCTTTACAATGAGTTTGATTACGCGTTGAAAAGATTTGATAGAATGTGACGTCATATCTAGCCTTTTTTAGGTGCGTTCGTAATTATATAAATACGTAGCACCTATAGTCGTCGTTCAGTCCGTCCGTCCGTCCGTCTGTCCGTCCGTCTGTCCGTCCGTCTGTCCGCATGTAACAGAGCAAAAACTACCCAACCGAATGGTCTGAAATTTCAAATATATGATTGTTGCAAAATTTTGTCGAGCCATTTCAAATTTTATGAAAATCGGATGTATAGTTTAATTACAGGGACAGTCAAAAGTTTTTCTTTACATTACGGCCAATGGGAAAAATTATTGCAAGTGCATTTTAATGATATTAGAGCCTTCCGAATGATCTGAAATTTTAAAGATATAACTGTTGCAAAATTGTGTCGAGCCATTTCAAATTTTAGGAAAATGGGATGTATAGTTTAATTACAGGGACAGTCAAAAGTTTTTCTTTACATTACGGCCAATGGGGAAAATTATTGCAAGTGCATTTTAATGATATTACAGCCTTCCGAATGGTCTGAAATTTTAAAGATATAATTGTTGCAAAGTTTTGTTGAGCTGTTTCAAATTTTAGGAAAATCGGATGTATAGTTTAATTACACGGACAGTCAAAAGTGTTCCGTTACATTACGGGGAATGGGAAAAAATTATTGGAAGTGCATTTTAATGATGTATCAGACTATGCGCTTTATGAAGTGCAAAAAAGTATACATTCAGTACAATATGGGGTGCAAAAAATAATTATAAAACTAGTTATAGTACGAACGCACCTCATTTGCCACGTTTGACGAGCAATTTCCAACTTGTTTTCTTTTTCTTAAATTGTTTTCATGAAATTTGACTGTTTGTATTAAAATAGATGTTTTATTAAAAAAAAAAACAACAACATTCAAATTGAGGTGCTACGTTATTTTCCCGCTCTTATATTTAAAGTTTTTATTTTTTATACAAAAAAATGTAAATTTTCTGTTTAGAATGACGTCAATATCAAACACGTAAAAATATAGCAAAAAAATCTGAATTTTTATTGGCAAATAGAAACAAAATACACGCGTTATCCTTAATTTTTTCACATTCTTGTGTCATTTTTTAGGGTTTGGCAACAGAAAAGAAACGTTTGAATTAAAAAAACATTTAAAAGAGATATTTCTATAATGTTAAATTATGGAAGTGGTAGAAAAAAGGGATAAATAGTGGTCTGATAATTTTTTAAAGTAGACAGTTACCTTTCCCACGTTCCAAAACGTATGTACATCGAGTTTCGTGCAAATCGGTCAAAAATTAAAGATTTGTATAAAGGACATACACACAGAGAACGGCTTTTATATATATAGATGACATCATTCGCATCCGCTTAAGTATTGCACATTTAGGATCCACTCTTAAACATCTGCAGTAAAGTATGCATAGGACGTCACTATCGCGAAATAATACACAAATGCAGCAAAAGAGATGCCGTCATTAAAGAAACTCGCCAGAAAAAAAGACGGCTATCTAATGCTTCACAGGCCTTCATTTGTTTCTAACATTAATATAGATAATTAAAATTAAATATAGTTTATAATAGCTCCATGTTTTAACAGAAGTCATTCGTTTATATTTTTTCAAAATAGCACGTATTTTAATTACATTTTCGTTCGGTTGTTATGAGAAAATGGCAACACAAATACATAATTACTATTTTTACTACTATTTTTCCTTTACTTTTTACTGAAGCGGAGTACTTTCGATGCTAATATTAAGCAAATTGCTGTAAAAACTACAAAAAAAATTAATGTTTCAAAAATAAATGGAGACGTAATTTTCAAACAAATTGCATTTAAAAGTACTTTTTTGTCCAATACGACGGTATAAAAATTGAAAATGTACGATGCTTAGAAGTTTAAAAAAAATGCTATAGATTATTTAATCGTACAAAGATACATCTGCTTTCTTTTACGGCTGGCTTATGCAACGTAACGTTATTTATTTTTTAGACGACACAAAATAAGCTAGGAGAAATAAATAGCATACGGGGCTGGGTGCTAAAAAATAATAAAATGAAATAAAATAAATATTAAAGTAAATATGGACTAACAAGATCCGATCTACCCTACATTTATATAGAAAAAGATAAGACATCAAGTTGAAAAAAACATATGAAAAATATTTCATTCCCAGACTGAAAAGAAAGTTTCAGCAAAGGATTTTTGTCGCTGGCATCTCTTAAGGGTACCGGGAAAGCAAAATTCAACCAAAAATTAGATTTTTACTTTTTTATATCATTAGATAGTTTAAAATTTATCTTTCCAACGATGTGTCACACATGTTTATATATATAAAAAAAATAAGTGTGGAAATTATTCATTCTTTCTAAGAGTACTTCACAGCTTAATGGCCATTTAAATCTTTAGCGGATTTTTTTTCTTAAAACTTAGATTTTTCATGTTTATGTTCCTTTTTTTCAATATATATTAAAGTTTAGAACTCAGATTTTTGTTAATACTTATATTGTATAGTTTAACACAGGGATTTAATGACTTGTTGAGAATTATATATTTTAGGCAGTGAAATCTTAGAAAAAATGCTAATTTAAAAATGACTTTCAATAAATAATAATTAATTTTGAGTTTCACTAAGAAAGAAAATGCTCTGTTAAAATACGTAAATCATGTTATTTTAATTACTTTAAAAAATCTAGACCTCTATCTTTTCCCATTTCTGAAGAAAAGGTACATAAAGTTGGCGAATTTAACATGGCGGAGATAGGACTACCCCGGTTCCCTTAAAATGGAAAAATAAAAATAAGAAAAATGAAAAATATGTTAATATCAGTATAGGATCAGGAGCACGTTTTACGTCGTATATATACAAATGAAATTCTAATTATGCATTCAACCCAGGGCTGCGAAGTCGATGGGAAAAATGAACGACTCCGACTCCGGGAATTTTAACATATCCGACACCGAGTCTTTCGCTCAAAAATGGGTCGACTCCGACTCCGACTCCGACTACGCAGACCTGCTTGTAAAGTGGAAGACTCCGAGAATTTTAACAGATCCGACTCCGACTCTGACTCTTTCGCTCAAAAATGGGTCGACTCCGACTCCGACAGCGCAGACCTGCTTGTAAAATAGAAGACTCCGACTCCGACTACGCAGACCTGCTTGTAAAATGGACGACTCCAACTCCAGGAATTTTAACCCGGTGGAAGGCGCGCACTCATTAGCACACATTTGGTCGCGTGGGGTTCCTGTATAACCCCACCGAAAAACTTACGTTTAATGCAATTTACGCATGTAAATTTATTCAAACATATATAAAAAATGTATAAAATATATTTTTAAGATATAAGTTTCAATTTCAGAATATATTTAAATAAATATCTGCACTAATAATTCTTAAAAAAAAAAAAAAAAAAAAAAAAACTTACTCATTTTCAAAAAAAATTACATACCTTTATTGGACTTTACATACATTTGTCACAGACGTAATTAGTGTGATCCTTGCAAGTAAATTGTTCACATTTAATACAACTAATTGTGGTTTTTTTGTCCTTAGCTCGAGGACAAACTGCACATCGTCCTTTACCAAGCTTTATTCTCTTTGGCAAGTTATTATCAGGATCATCATTACTTTCTGTTGAGGGCAAATCAGATTTA
This sequence comes from Maratus speciosus, assembly GCA_963932465.1. Taxonomy (NCBI): domain Eukaryota; kingdom Metazoa; phylum Arthropoda; class Arachnida; order Araneae; family Salticidae; genus Maratus; species Maratus speciosus. The sequence continues at coordinate 379,233,654 of OZ010786.1, forward strand.
ATTTTTTCTCGTAATTCCTTGGGCAACATTGACATAGTTGATCTTTTCATAATTTGTTGGTTAACTAGAGACAATGCCAATGTTTTCAAGAACATTCGCCTACTTTTGTACTGCAGAGGAGCATTTTTGGTGGACATAAGTGCAACTCGCGCATTTATAGCTGCCACATTCAACACACAATAGAAAACAACCATCGGCCACCTATTTGTTTTCCTCGCAGTAGAATAAAGTGTAGACATTTCATCAACAGTATCCACTCCTCCCTTTGTTTCATTGTAAAATTGTATTATTTCCGGCTTCTTTTTCTCAGAGTTTTCATCTATCGTGTTATCATGATGCATTGTAGACAACAAAACTACACATTTCGATTTCTTCGGAACATAAGACACTAATGTTACGTCCTTTTGGAATCCAAATATAGATGAAAAAACTTCCCTTGTTTTTGCTTCTAAAAATTCAACAGGAATCACAGCTTTATTTTTCTTCAAAGTTCCCACGATAGTTAGTTTCTTTGATAGAAGCTCTTTTGCTAATGGATAGCTTGTGTACCAGTTGTCCATTGTCACGTTCCTTGCGGATCCAAATAACGGGGTGCAGAGTCGTTTTACAATTGCAGATGGTGAATTGTCGACTTTGAACGGACCTTCTGGTTGTTGTCCGGCATAAATTTCCATATTATATGTATAAAATGTCCTCGCATCGACTAAGGCGAATATTTTAATTCCATATCTTGCCGGTTTTTTCGGAATGTACTGCCGAAATCCACAACGACCTCGAAACTTTTCTAACTTCTCGTCTATAGTGACATATTCACTAACTGAATATATCTCTTGACACTTTTTATTGAATGCACTGAAAAAATCTCTCACTGCTGCCAGTTTATCTAATTGACGTCGATCTTCACGGTCTTTTATATTATCAAATCTCAAGCATCTGAGAAGAAATGTGAACCGCTTGTAAGACATTGTTTTTCGAAGCAGTTCAATTCCAGTTCCATCGGCGCTCCACAAATCCTTTGCATTAGTATGGGATGATTTGTGTAGCCCGCATAAATATAAGAGACCAAATAGCGCTCTCATCTCCACTTCATCCGTATTTCTAGCATCACGACTTCGTTGGAAATTTGCAGATATTTTATCAATAAAAATATTAGTGCAATCCACGATATTTTTTATAACGTTGGAATCAAAAAAGAGTTCCCAACTTTCAACAGGTTCCGTAATACCTGATGCAACTGATTTTAGTCCAGGTAGATGAATAATGATGTTGCACGAGCTAGTTCTCACTTTTGCATTCGGTTTATCTTTTTTCCAGACTGTTTTATCTTTTCCTACGTAAATGTCATTTTCTTGATCGGATTCACCGCTTATATTGGCAGCTTCAAATTCACTGTCACTGTCGTGACTACTATAAATTTCATAATCAATTTCATCTTCACTAGCAGAGTCTATTTCTTCATCTGAAGTTTCAACAGTATCCAGCAGCCCTCTCAATCTCTCCATTTCTTTCTCATATTCCGTCAATTTTCGTTTAGCTGCCATTTTCGAAAAGAACAAAAAATCAAGCGTCCACTATCTATGCGAGCAGAAAACTAATGAGAGGGAATTGCTGTAAAATGCGGTCGCGCGGGGTTGCTAGGTTACCCCAGTGGCAGGTGGCTTTCCAGGAAATGATTGCTTCTCCCTAACAAAAGAAAAACACCTGCTGATGGCAGGTGCTATTGAAAGAAAACATTTTAAAAGTTAGCTACTGAAGGGATGAATAATGACGGACTAATACGAATTCCAGAATAGAAGTTTTTATGAGACCGGGGTGACTCAGGTACCCCGCGCGCCTTCCACCGGGTTAACAGATTCGACTCCGAATCCGACTCCATGACTCCGACTCAGACCCCGCAGCCCTGATCCGACCAATCTTTATTGTGTTAAGTTCCACTATAAAAAGCATTGGAAGATTGTGGTCGAGGCGTGAGACAAAATCAGCATCTACATTTCAAGTATTATCTCTTTTATCTTTGAAATCCAGATGGAAAGTTCATCAAAAAAGCCATCAGATTGAACATATTAGATTTTTTTTTTTTTCATATCTTCTTTTCCAAAATGTTTACAAAAATTTGTGAACATCCTCTGTAATAATGAGAGGCAATTTTAACTAATAGTGTCTAGGAGACTTGTGATTATAAAGGTTTTATATAAAAGAGAAGAAATTTCGTTTAAAAAATTTATAGCGAAAATATTTTATTAATAAAATGTTATTTCTTACCTTTTTTTAACATTTCTGAACTGTGTGTTGAGTACTATAACCAAGAGGTAAAAATATAAAAGCAGTTTTAACATGGGAGACCCTGTATTTATATGTATTATCGAAAAAAATTAAGAAAAATCTAATAAATGTAACATATCACGTGTCATTAAATATTTTATAAAATATGCATCTCTTCAAAAATATTTTCCATCTTAAATGAAAGACGTTTAGTTTGTAAATGTTCCCTATCATTTCTGAACCATAATGCTTAACCAAGCTTATTTCCTTTGTGTTAACGGGAGCGTAAACAGCTATAAACACAATTTGACAGTTTGTGCGGAAAAGCTTTTTTAGCACTACTTTAGTAAATTCTTCCGTCTTTAAAGTAATTCACGTTTGAATGAAAGATAAAATATATTTTTCAAAAAGGAAAAAAATATATACAACTTTTATTATGCTTTTCTGCAGACAAATCATATTATATATGATGTTTTTTGGTTTTTGCATAAGCCATTTACTTTATTTTTTGCACATAATTATCTTTTTATTTCTTTTGTGGTAGTATTTACTTAGTTTGTGATTATAATATACATTTGCATATAATCTGTGCAATTTTTTTTCTGTTTATTAAACAGGAAATAAGTTTTACTTTTTGTTTATTTTAGGTTAGCTTAAAAAAAAAAAAATGAATTTTTCAACACGTAAAGATTAGTTTTTGATGTTTATGCTGCATCTTATGTTACATCAGAACGGCAATAATTACATATTTCATATTTAGATCAGTAGAATATTAAAAATCAAGATAACATTAATTTATGTACCGTAGAGATTTCATAAATGTAACATACATGTAATCAAATATTGAAAAAATTCAACGTATCTTAAACCAATTCTAAATTTTATTTTATGCCATTTAGGGGGTCTGGGGCTCAAAATTCTATTTTTTTTTTTTTTTTTTTTTTATTTATAGAGATTTTGTTATGAATTTTTTTTCTGAAATATGTTTTAATATAATAAGAATATTGCATGTAAAAAAGTCTGAAAAATTATAAATATTAAAAAAAAAAATAAAAATTTTAAAAATTTTAATTTTTGGTATAGCTCTGGAAGTACCTACTCGATTTACAAATTTTTTATGCTTTTGTATACAGAAAATGTGTCATTTTAATTTGTCTTCAGGATTTCTTAAAATATTGATTATGAATTTTATAAAAAAACTTTAAGTAAAAATGTGAAGTTTTTTTTTATGAGTGAGTTTTACATTAATTAGCGTATTTCCACAATTATCACTCAAAATTAAAAATCATGAAAGCACTTTTTTGTAAATATAGCTTAAAATATCTGTTGAAAATTTCATATAATTATCTTGTAAGGAGCTTTAGATATTGTTTTAAAATTGACATCTCGTGAAAAAATTCGTTCTGAGATAAATAAAGTTAAAATTTTCGTCAGAGGGTTGCTGATGCATCGCTTCTCAAGGCAAAAGGTGTTTTATCTCTGGATCTAATGAAGATAAAAGTATGTGGTTTGCGGTATTTAACGCTAAAAATAAAGTATTTTGTTTAAACCAATACAAAAAAAAAAAAAAAAAAAAAAAAATGCATTTTTTTTAGAATTTTTAGGCCCGGACCCCCTAAAATTTACTTTAATTCCCCTTAAATATATTACTCCATTTGCAATGCGTGGCATACTTTTTATTCTTTTTTGTTGAATTTCCCTCTTTAAAATTCGTCTTGTACAGACGACAAAAACATTTTTATTTCTGTCAATTACATTCTATTCAATACGCTGTATTCTTTTTACCCGACTGCCAAGAAGGGTTATGTGTTTCACGCGAATTTGGGTATGTGGATTTTTTTATACCTTCGAAACATCCCAACGGCTGGATGGATTTTAATGAATGAGGTCTCTATCCATTCGTCTCACCCGTCTGATGGTTATAGGCTAGGTTTTGTTTTTTTACTTCAAAATGGCGGTAGAGACGAAAAAAATTATGCACCTTACTGACTGGCATATCATTGGTTAGGTCTTTCAAAATGAAGACGATGTTTCATTGACTATTTTACAGTCAGAAGCTCCGTTTAAATATTTTACAAGCTGGAAGTTGTGTATGTAGGATCTCTAGCTTTACTGCAACTCTAACCTTGATAGACATCTATAGGCCTCATCAAAACAGTATTTATTAGATAGGGACAAACAGTTAAACACAACTTAAAAGTCATTAATACAAGTAAATAAAAAAACACAAATAGGTAAGTAATATAAAAAATAGTTTCACATTGATGAGAAATAATTAATTAGCTCGCTTTTTACGCAGTCGGGTTTTTTGATTTTTTAAATTTAATTTTATTATTATCAAGATCGTTTATCGCTCTTCTCAGATACTATCGAATGTTTTCACCTCTTTTCTTCAGTCGTGGTTAGACCCATTCGGCATCCACAGACGCAGCCTGAAGTTTGAGTCTAGCTAATTGTTATTCGCTTATGTCTCATTGCAAATAATTTTGATCATGCGCACTTACTATAAATCCCATGTGGACGAGGGTAGAGTGAGATTTATGGCAGAGTGCTACAGAAGCTTGCAGCATCTTAAAAGTGTTCAGTTTAGGCTGATCAAAGAATTTAATTATATTTAATGTTTAATTACTAAATTTTTAAGATCAAGTTCTACTTAATATGTGCAGTAAAAAAAAGCTGTTTTTTGCTCATATCCATTGTAACTGCTTTTATCTCACTGATTTGAATCTCATAGATTTGAATCCTTTATCTTTGATAGCTTTTCAAGCTTTTCAATTACATGGTATGATAAAATGCTACCTATAAATTGTATAGCTGTGCTGCCGCTGTGTAACAATAGACTATGTGCTACGATTGTACTTAATCTATAATGTGGTTAATTTTTGCATAGTTGAAACTTCTAGCATCTTCGTTGTTTTAAGGGAACCAGGTAAGCTCTATCTCGGCTATCCTAAAATACACCAACTTTATGTATATTTTTCTCAGAAATGGTGAAAGATAGAGGTCTAGGTTTTTTAGAGTAGTTTGAACAACATTCGTTACGTATTTTAACTGATCATTTTCTTTTTAAGTGAAACTAAAAATTAATTATGAATTATTTAGAAAGTCATTTTTAAATTAGCATTTTTGGTAAGATTTCATTGCCTAAGATAAATCATTCTCAACAAAACGTATGCACTATAACATAAGTATTTTGAAAAATCTGAGTTCTTAAGTTTAGTAGATATTGAAAAAAATGAACACAAACCTGAAAAATCGAAGTTTTGAGAAAAAGTCAATTAAAGCTGTGACTCAGTGATGCCAGTGGACTACTTTTTTTAAGTTCTGATTTCTTGATTAGCCCCATTTTTTTTTAAATAGTAAAATTCGCCTTATTTAATAACATATTAATTAAGGCAAAAACAATCGGAATTTTACCACTTCAGAAAAGTAGTGCCAATCAAGAAATCTGAATTTAAAAGAAGTAGCCCACTGCTGTGAAGTGCTCTTAGAAAGAATGAAAAAATCCAGCACCAGTAGCACTCCCTTTGCACTACATACTAATATTGCAGCTACCGGTGCACTGAACTGAGAGTTGAAATACATTTAGATGAATTGAGTGTATACTGTCTGACGTAGCAAGATATTTTGTTAAAGAAATGGCAAAAAAAACCCAATTTTTGGAAATTTTATAATGATATTACTAGAATTTATGGTTTTTACCCCATTCTTTATTACAATTGATCTAAAAAATGTTGTATTTATTAAATATCGAATATTAAAAAAAAGCGCTCCAAATGTAGGTAGACAGATGCCTTAAAATTAGAGTTGCAAAGACTAGAAAAATCTGATTTAAACCCTGAAATAAACTGGTTTTTTTTTAGGCATAAACCAGGTTTTTTGGGAATAAACCAGGTGCTTTGGGAATAAACCGGGTCTGTTGGAGATAAATTCAGTAACAAACTTTTTTTTTTCTTTTGCAACATAACTTAAAATGTGCTTGTAAATTGTGCTTGTCGCCTATTAACTTAGAAAGCTATTCTGCTATTTTTTAACAGGTTTGATTTTCAAAATGCAGATTTTTAATGTCTGCCAAATTTTTAAGAAAAATGACAATTTTATGTCTAGAATAATATCTGAAGCTGGGAAATTGCAAAAGAGTTATAAAAACTGGATATTAAAATTAAATATTAATAATGAATGCAAATAATATGAAGCGTAATAGTCCAGGCAATAAAGACCGTATAGGGACTCTACCTAGCAAAATTAATGGTAGTACTGGAAATCGGCTTTCTAGATGTTTTTTGGGTCGCTGAATCCGAATTTGTAACTTCCCACCAAAATTTCCCCCGGCAACACCCCCAAATTTTGGTAAAAAGCCCCCCAAAAAAGGTTTTTATTAAAAAATTCCATTTTTTTTATTGTTTCAGGGGAAAAGTAGCTAGAAATTTAGAAAGTAGACAACATTTGCAACAAATTAGATATATGACATTATGAATTAGGATGAAAGGGAAGGGGGGATCTGCCTCGGAACATGCGCCGCAGTGCTGCGTGAACTAAGTTGCGCAATTCCACTTAACCACTCACACGTTTACATTAGCTCTCACACCTTCCCTCCGAAATTTCTCTATAAGTTTTACTTTAAGTTTTTCTGGTCGCTGAACCCGAATTTTTAATTTTCCCCAAAATTTCCCCCCCTCCCCAAATAGTTGTTTTTAACTTAAATTTCTTATTGTTTTAGGGGAAAAGCATTACGAAATACAGAAACTAGACAAAATTTGCAACAAATAGGATATATGGCATTATGACGTAGGATAAACAGGGAGAGAGGGGGCTGCCTCGGATAATTTCCCGCGCACTTTTCTCAAAAACCAAATTTCTTTAAAAAAATCAATTTTTTGGGAGTTGCCGGGTGAAATTTTGGTGGGAAGTTACAAATTCGGATTCAGCGACCCAAAAAACATAAAGTGAGTCGAAATCCAGAACTAGTATTAATTTTGCCAGATAAAATCCCCAATTGCCTGAACTTCATAATTTAGTGCACGTAGCGCCGCAGTGCATGTTCAGAGGCAGCCCTCACCCTCCCCGTTCATCCTAATTCATAATGTCATATATCCTATTTGTTGTAAATTTTGTCTAGTTTCAGAATTTCGTAATGCTTTTCCCCTGAAACAATAAGAAATTTAGGTTAAAAACAACTATTTGGGGGGTGTTCGGGGGGGGGGATTTTTGGGGTAAAGTTCAAAATTCAGATTCAGCGACCCAAAAATCTTAAAGTAAACCTTATAGAGAAAGTTCGGAGGGGAGATGGGAGGGCGAATGTAAACGTGTGAGTGGTTAAAAGGAATTGTGCAGCTTAGTTTACGCAGCACCGCGCGCTTGTTCCGAGGCAGATCCCCCATTCCCCTTCATCCTAAGTCATAATGTCACATATCTAATTTGTTGGAAATTTTGTCTACTTTCTGAATTTCTAGATACGTTTTCTCTAAAATAATAAAACAATGGAATTTTTTAATAAAAACCTTTTTGGGGGGGCTTTTTACCAAACTTTGGGGATGTTGCCGGGGGAAATTTTGGTGGGAAGTTACAAATTCGGATTCAGCGACCCAAAAAACATCTAGAAAGCCGATTTCCAGTACTACCATTAATTTTGCTAGGTAAAATTCCCTATTTCCTGGACTATAAAGAAACGATTAAATATGTATATATTTGAGATTATCCAATTTTTAGAATTTCCATAATTTGATTAAAAAAAAGAAAAGTTTTTATATGAAGTTCAATGAGAAAAAAATATGATTCTGGCATCTAGAATCTAAGTTATGCCTCTAGAAAAAATAGTTTTATGTCATCCCTATAAATTCTCGTTCTCTTTGCTAGAGAGTTCTAAAGTCTCCTACTAGAATTCAAGAGCGTTTTCCTATATTTTTGTGATCAAACCTATTTAAAAATCTCTGCAAATAGATGTGAATACAAGAGATTTGTTTTAGTAACTATAATTCTAGTTTATGAAACCATTCCAGAAATCAAGTGATAATTTCTCGCCACTGAAATAATACATTATCATTTCGTCAGCTAGAAAACAAGAGACTAGAAATTCTAGATTCTTTCGTCTATTCTGTTTAGTTGTTTACCCTATTCGCATAGCTCGAAACATATATTTCTAGTTTAAGGATTCAGAAAATGACAACCTATACATTCTAGGTGATGCTGGTATTTTTTTTTTTTTTTTCGTCAGTGTTGAATTGAACCACAATTTTAAAATATCACTTATTTTCCTCTTGGGAATACATGTAGTGCTGATATTTATTAATATTTTTCAATAAAATATGCATGTATAATTTTCTAGTTAAATTATAAGCAAAAATGTCTGATCCGTTACACCGACATAAAAAGAAAAATATATATGTAAGTCCATTGTCATAAACATTCAAAGAAAAGCGGAAATGGAAGGCAAACTGTATTACAATATATGCTCGTTAAATCATTTCAGAATTTTTATCATCCGTTCTCAATTTCATGTTTTACATTTTCGATTTTAAACAGCTGATTTTTTTCCAGTCAAGTAATTGAAAAATATAGTTGACATTACATTATAAACTAGTTGGATGTGCCAATCCCAAAACTTCCTTCTATCTCATGTCAATATTTCATTTTAATTAGTTTAATTAGTATTTTTATTAGAATTATGCATAACTTTAATTTACATTTTTCGATGGAACAATATTGAAAATTGCACAAAAATCGCTAATACAGCGCCCCATTCCGGCGGAATTTTTACAAATTCAGGGAGGACCTTCTTGCCATGGCCTAAAACAAACAAAAAAATTTGGTTCAATTCTATGCATAACTTCATACACATTTCGATGGTAGAATATTCAAAATGCACAAAAATCGCCATTACAGCGCCCCCTACTGGCCGAATTTTTTAAGTTCAGAGAGGCCTTCTTGTCATGGCCACAAACATACACAAAAAATTTGGTTCAATTCTATGCATAACTTCATACACTTTTCGATGGTACAATATTTAAAATGCACAAAAATTGCTATTACAGCGCCCCCTAGCAGCGGTTTTTTTCCAAATTAATGGAGGACCTGCTTGCCATTGCCAAAAACATAAAAAAAATTTGGTTCAATTCTATGCATAACTTCATAAAATTTTTAATAGTACAATGGCAACACACGGACATACGGACACACGGACTGACAGGCATTTTGTATAAACATGTTTTTGTGAACTCTGACCCCTAAAACGTGTAAATCCGTCGAAAACCGGAAGTCGAAAAAAATTTCGATTACAATACTTTCTTCTATTGAAGATAGAAGAAAGTAAAAATATGGCTCGTACAAAAATAATTTTGCCAGTAGATAAATGAATGTTATACATAAAAACATGCCAGTATTCCCAAATAATGCTTTTATGAATAAATGTTTTGAGATTTGGTTGTTTATTTTAACTTTAAACCTGGATTCCTGCAATATTGTGTAAAAATGACCAGTGAATATACAACATCATTTTTGCATCACGTGCAACAGGCATTAAGTTAACTAACTAAGACATCCTTTCTACCGTGAACAGTCAATTGTGAGACAACACCGTCTGCAGTCTATTGTCTACACACCGTCTACAGTCTACTTCTACCGTCAACAGTCAATTGTAATCGTAGTGCTTAGGAATTTATTTGTTAGGGGGCAGATTATATCATTGTAAAGAGAAAAGTGTGAGACAATATTTCCCGAGTCATTCTTAAATTTCAATTCTGTTAATTACATAAAAAATAATGGAAATTATGAAAATCACAAGATTACAACTTTAAATATCACTCTAAATATACAAATTCTGAATATAAAAAGTCCGGTGAATGGAAGCATAAAACAACTAAATCCAATCATGGAAACAAAATACCTTTAACCACCCTCCAAGTAACATCTGTTGGCCACAATACACTTATGACATCGTTGATAAAGCCTTTGGAATGAGTCATCAAAGGCCTCTTTTGGGATCGACCGTAGCACAGATGTCACACGTAATGGATGATGCTGCTAACAGTGTCCTTGATGAGTCCTAATTCTTCTAAATATTCATATTAAAGACAATCGGCGATTGTTTAACAGCATCTGTCGCACCTGCTCGTTGTTCTCTGTCGTCACACTTGTTGAGAGTCAACCTGAACTTGGTTCATCACTCATGGTTTCCTTTCCCTTTCAAAAAACGTTTAAATCAGTCGTACACGCATTTCGTGCTCACTACTCACTGCGTCTGTTCTGTACAACTGGACCAACATTGTATGCGATTCTGTGGCGGTTTTTCGCAATTTCTAGTAAAACTTTATGTTTATCCGTTGCTTCATATCAGTATGACGCGAGTTTTCAAACATACACCGTTCGACTGCCCATAGCAGACTATTATTCCTTGGTTTCTTGCGCTTCTTGCTGCGTGCCGTCTTTCTATTGGTCTCTACTTGCGCATTTGCAGGAACGCATTTTTAATTCTCGCTGTTTATGAGATATCCATCCATTCACCGAACTTTTTTGACGCATCTTGTATGCTAAATAGAAGAATAAAAAGTAGCAAGCGGTACACCATTTTGTGAAACTCTGGTTTCCATTGGAGCACTAGGAGACCGCGTTTTTTCAAAAGAAAACAAAACTGTGAAAAAAAAATCAGTTTTAGTTAAAATGTAAGTTTTCTGTTTACTGCTTCTGTGTAACCTTTTACTGTTCAGAGCTTTATGGAATTGACTTTTCAGTCGGCCAATGGGTTCAAGACAATAGCAAAATCATTAATATGATGAAAAATGATAAGAGAATTTATCTGAAACCAATATCATAAATATTCGGAGAAAAGGGGGAAATGGAACACAAATTATATTACAATATATATTAGTTAAATCCTTTCTGAATTTTAATCATCCGTTTTTAATTTTATGTTTCATATTTTTTATTTTAATTAGGTGATTTTTTTTTCGAGCCAAATAACTAAAAAATATATTTGACATTATGTTGTGGAAATTATGGCAAGTGTTCAAGAAAACATTGTACTACCCATTCATCTCATGTAACATAATATTTTTATGTCCACTTTATCTACAGAAAGAAAATGAAATAACAGTAAATGGAGGGAAATATAAAAAGTTTGTTTTCTTCTAGAATAATATACTATGTTTATACAAAATAAGAACTTTTCCCAACCGAAAACTCTATTAGCATTATTTATTATTTAAATGATCAGTTTTATTTGAAGAAAATATTTCTGCAGGAAGAAATTAAGGATAAATGCTTATCCAAGCAAAAATCTATTATAAGACAAAATAATACTTCCTCTTTAAACATTGTAATATTTTTCGTATCTTATAAGTACCATAAAAATATTTTCGAAATTAACACTTTTCTATATTTTATATTTAAAGAAGCTTAAAATTAAAGTGCACTACAGTTTTGATATTTAACATATAAATGGGAACAACCTATCCATTTTTAATATATAGCAAAAAATAAAAAAAAAAAAAAAAAAAACAATTTAACAAATTACGAAGACCATTTGGAAAATGATTTTTTCAAACACTAAAATTTAAGACATAAAAAATCGCACATTATGTACGCCATGAGTTAAACATTAACATTCCTGGACCCATCATGAACAAATTTTAAAAGAAATTTCAGTTTTAAAATTTTCGGTACTGTAAATTTTTAAACGTGTTCGGAGCTGGTCATACATTACGTACGCCATAGATTAAACATTAATATTCCTGGACCAATTTTAAATGAAATTTCGTTTTTAAACTTCTAAACATCCCACAATATTACTTTTTATATCGTTGTATAGAGAAAAAAAAATTCATTTTTAACTACAATTTGTTTGAAAGCTGTATCTCAATTTGTTTCTGAGTTATTAATTTTTTTTGTAGTTTTTATTATTTTTTTGTCATAGTGGCAACAGAAGTATCCATCTCTGCTGAAAGTAAAGGGAAAATACAGATTACTGTATAGACCAATCATAAAACGAATACAATGCGGGATTCAACTAATAAAACGCTTCAGAGATGTTTTTCATTTCCTACCCTGAACGACGACAATAACCATTTTTCCAAATGGTTAATAACGTGCATAATATGTAAGAATACGTGGAAAATTGAATGATTCCGTTTCATAGAACGAACAATTTTTAGAATATTTTTTTCAAAATGACTAGAGTACAATTGAAACAAGTAACAGTCGAAATTAACGTATTTTTATTGCTTTAAAAGCTTTAATATTTACACCTTTTTGCATTTCAGATAGGTATGCTATCCATTTTTTTAAGTACAGTTTTATCAGAAGCGATTATATGATACGATACGAGTTCAGGATAAATGTAAATAAGATAGTTTTATCGATAAATGAAAATGCGAAATTTAATGCAGTTTTTCTATTCACAAACAATAGGTTCAAATCCCGTGTGAATAATAAGGGGTTGAATAATCGTGGTATATCGGACGCCATTGTAAATAATGGTCTTCTCTTCTACCATCCTGTGCAAACGAGGAGAGTATTATACAAGGAAAAAAAATCTACGTCGTATTTTTTAAGGGGTCAAATACCCTGACCCCTTAAAAAAATGAGTTCAAAAATCGATTTTTAAAAAAATATATATAATTAAATACAATTATTTAAGAACATTTAAAATTAAACCCCATACAAAAATTCGCATTAGAAGAGAAATTATATCTAAAACACTTTGAGCTTTTTCTATATAATCAAGGGGCGATTTAGTCTTTAATTTCAATTTTCTCGAAACAGCGATTTTGATTATTGCGCGCACGATTTCTGAAAATGGTTACCAAGAATTTCACGAAATTTTCAGTGAAAACATATAGAGGCACAAAATGCTGCATTATTATGTTTCTTAAGTAAGGAGTTTAGAATCCAGGACTACTTTTGCATTAAAAAAATCTCGATGTTTAGAGTTTCCTTACAATTTTTTTTTTTTTTTTTTTTTTCTCGGGGTCTACAAGTTTTATTTTCTTTTTCATTGTAGGTCATTTTGAAAACACATTATATTTGTGCTCATAAAAAAAACTGGGTTTCTTTAGGCTTACAAATGTGCAAAATCATCCCCACAATGTATGCAAGAATAATTTTTTCGTAAAAATTACATCATCTATAAAAATAAATTAAAAAACTTTATACATGTGTATACTTTTTTAACGACTTTAATATCCTATAAAATAAAATGTCCATAATATGTGTTTTTAGTTCTATAATTAAAAGTCAACTAGTTATAGAGTGACGGTAATTCTCATAGAGGTCACATTTTCATGTATTTTGTTAGTTCAAAGGGTACCTGACCCCTCCTTAAGTACATTTTTTGTCTAATAAGAAATACGTTTATGCGTTGTTCGAAATTCAAATTACAATATCAATTATGAGTTCAAAATCTTGTACAAATTCGGGTTCAAATTAACTCATATTTCCAGGAAGAATACGTACAATCTGACCATGTTTTTCCAGTTCCTGTATTTATATTGTAATGGAACTTGACATGAGCGCAGTTAAGTATATGACGCACATTTGTCATACACTTTTCACATGTATGACACGAATTTCACACGTGTGTGACATACACTTAAACTACTAGTTAAAGTTAACGAAACATACCAGTGCTTTCATCGTTTGTTAAACCATGAGGAAAAGATCTTGTAAAGTACATTGATCCAAATTCGAAGTTTTCCAGGTAGTACCGCTAATGATCGTACCTCAACTGCTGGTTAAGTGCGATAACCTCAGCAAATTCATGAATGGAATACAAGATTGACCTCTTAGGAACACATTGCGATGAAAACGCAATCTGATTAACCAATTTATGCCTGAATTTTTGTTTTCTCAAATTTCTTGGCAAAATTCCTTTAAAATGTTGCAAAATGATCTGGAAAAATACTAAAAAAAATTCGCTAAAATATTTCTGTATTTATTTGCGAAATGTGAACGTAATAAATATATTCTTATGTGAAAAAATACACAATTATATATTTTGTCAAAATTTATATAAGTTAAGCTTTGAAATTGTATATTTTATACTGTAAGTACTATTTTTATGAACTATTAAAAATATATTTATTTCTTTACAGATACTAATAACGTTATAAATATTATTAATAATAAATTAAGAATTATCGTATTTGAGGTTAGAAAACAATTTATTTCAAAATCATCTTGAAAAGGATTTTACATAAATAACTGTCCTTTAACTTGCTAATAGAAATGTGTACCTATTTGCGCCTAGCTCCCTATATTTTGTACGTTACAAACATGCATAAAAAATATGCTTGAACATATAATTTCGCAATTTAAAAGAATATGTATTTGAAAGAAGTTTACAAGCTAAGATTGACTTATTTATTTGGATCCTCGATACAAAAAATAAAATAAACTTACTTTTTACATTTCGCTATCTTGTAAAATGAAAAACGTATAAACATCTAAAAAAGGCCTTCATTTAAGCAAATAAATATCAATTATTTTCTATGCTATGATCTCTCGGTAATGGATAAAGACATTTATAGACAATTACTTCATAGAGTTTGCATGTTGTAACGAAGAAGAAAATTATAAAAAATTGTTCAAATTCGTAAGTCCCAAAAATGGGACGCTATGCATAAATGGGTTAAAGATGAATACCATGAGGGCGTTCAACCAAGGTTTTAGCGTTTTACAGACAAATGGTTAATACGATAATAAATGATGTGCATTTACATATATTTCTAATTAAAATTAACAATATTAAACGCACTCCTTAGAAAATTATCTCGTTAATCTATATATTTAAAAGACAAGGCTGTTTTTTTAATCATCTGGCCTGAACATTCTACTGAATCGATTTTAATAATTAGTTTTTTTAAATGAAAACACTTTAATTGTAGATGTGCGCTCAGTCGATATTCTTTTAATTATCCCATTTTTATATTTTAATTTTAATTTTTAAAGTCATTTATGTAATGTCTTCACATTGGTGGCGATTGGGTCACTTCCTTTGTTAAAAAGAGAAGGGAACGATGAGGATTACCATATCATAACAGATGTCATTTTCGTATCACAATAAATGCATATTTGAAATTCTAACGTATATCCTCATCATATTTTGGACAAAAAATAATTAAATATCGAGAACAAAAAGTGGCAAACAAAACTGAAATTAAAATGACCGATGGCCATCTCTCCTTCAAGCCGAGGCGAGATGATTAACCAATACAAGAAAGAAAATATGAAGTTAAAATAGCAAAAATAACACAATTCATGCAGTTAATCATAAAAAACATATAGAAATTTTTAAAGATGCAATTATATCATGGAAAATCACTGAATAAGTTTGAGTAAACAAAATTTGAAGTATAATTTCAATCCTTCACTTTTCGTAGTATTTTACCACCTTTTTGGCAAAGATCTTGATAGTTTGTACACGGTTCATGGAACCACTTTTAGCACCTTATGCATTGTATCCAGTCATCCTTTTTGGTTGGAATATTATATTCTTCTCCACAACCAACACAGTGATCCTCGTCCAATTCTATTCCTCCGGACTCTGTACAATGTCATAATTTCAAATGTATTTCATCTTCTTCGCAGCTGGAAATGTCGTGTTTTCGTTTTTTTCTCGCGTTTATTTAAAATTTTTTCACGGTTTTAAGTTTATTTATCAAATTTACCTGTTTCTGGGATGAACGTTTCCGAAGTTTTTCAGTATTTTATGAAACAAAATACATCGTTAGAGTATTATATTATTGTTATTGAAATATTTCTGTAAGTTAAAATTTAAATAATTATGTTAGTTAAAATTTAAATAATTATATCAATTAAAATAATTATAAAAAATAAACAATGTATAATTATTTTAAAAATAATTATATTTAGTTAAAAACCTCACTCTGTATAATTTTGAAATATTGATTATAGATGGCCATCTCTCCTCGTTTGATGTGGCCAACTAAGTTAAAATGACGGACAGATTGCCATCCAATTTAAATCAACACTCCGGTATTGTACGTCTTTGCTTTAGACTTAATAGAAAAGATTGCATTATATACGTGCCTTAAAAGTCCTTACAATAAAAATAAATGTAGGATACTTACTGGAAAACGTTCAGATACCTAACTCAACAAAAATATCCAACCACTAAATTAAATAAACATTAAAATTACTCTTTCTTTTTATAATTGAAAAACACAGCTGACGGCGCATTGAATGAAAATGATGGACTATTTCTTACGAACACATTTATGCTGCAACCTATGATATAATTTCTGAAATATTTAGACTGGCAGTCTCTCCTCTATGGCCATATATCCCACAATTACTCTATTGAATACCGCCAACCCCTTTTTATTATTGAAAACTATAATAGAATTTTCCATTAAATGTATTTTTTTAGACTGCCAACTAACAACACCAAAAATAATTTTTATATGAAAAATATGAATTATACATTGGAATTTGTTAAATACCATACTAGCCCTTTGAAAAGGGTAGCCTAAGGGATCGACAAAGAATATTCTTCCTACTGAAGATTTTATCAATCTGATTGTTTCAGTCTTTGGGTAAGTTGTTTGATTACACGCTTGTTAAAATTGAGTATTATTTATATTATTTTATTTATTTATTTATTTACACATCTATCGATGAAGTGTTAATTGAATTATCAAATTTAAGAAAGAATCAAACCCTGAACTATTTTTGATCTTTAAAGGAAAACGGGTTATCAATCTGCAAGCTATATAGTTAGATTTTTTTTACGGTGTTTGAAAACTATTTAAAAATCCTTAAGAAAAACCTAGAATTTGAAATACAATTTTCATACGAATTACATTAAAAATTATTTTAATTCGATGCATATAAGAATTAAATTTAAAGGAAATTGAAATAAATTGTTACGCAATTACCATCGTGAATATGACGTAAACGTTATTTATATTTTCTTTGTAATATAGATTAACGAAAAATTCATGAGAATTTTGTTTGTGTTAAATTTTGATTTCGAACAAGACAAATGAAAGATCGAAGTTTTATTATAGAAACGAAATTTTATTGTACAATTACAGAGCTACCATTTAAATGATAGCTAAAACTATCCATATAAATAATCTCACTGATATTTTAAAATAGCGCATTTTTATGATGAATTTTCAAGTATAATCTAGATTTACTTTAAAATAGTGCAATAATAACACAATTGTAAATTGAAAAAGTAAACTTACAGCCATCAGTCATATTAAAATATTAAATTTCCAATAATGCAATTACAGTAGAACCTCGATTGTCCGAAGTAATTAGGACCGGCCATCTTTCGGAAAACCGAAATTTTCGGATACTCGGAACACTTTTGAGATTAAGAAGAAATATATGCAATATTTCTTATTATGGTAACAAGTGCTTAATAAAAATAAAACAATAGCAAAATAGAAACAAGAATAAATTAACTGAATTTTAATTTTGAAATTAAGTACCTTTTACATATATCACAAGGGTTGGAAAAAATGTTTTGTTTGTCGCAGTTTCGATTGCTTTTGATTTTAAGCTCTATCTCGGAGTTTTTAATATTATTAGTTCCCCAGTATCAGAGTCTACAGCCATGCCAAACCTTTTGCAAAACATTCAAAAGCTTCAGAATTCCTAATTGATTCGTTTTCTTCGTTCCACTCTGCAGCTTACCGGAGCTCAAGTTAAATTCAAAGGAACTCTAAAAAAGGGGACAGAAAATATTTATATCTACTCGTAGATCGGAAAGGACCGCTTGCGCACAAGGAATATGACAGTCTTTTAAAAAAAGCTTTCAAAATGGAATTTGCACACAAGGAATGTGATAGTGAAAAAAAAAAAAAAAAAAAAAAAAAAAAAAGCTTTAAAAATGGATTTCGGTTAATCGAGAGTTTCGGATAAAAGAGGTTCTATTGTATTACTAATAAAAAACCATTCAAATATCTTTATTCCACGAAACATGTATTAATTTAAATTAAAGAATTAAAGAAAAAAGTGCAATAAATAAACTACAAAAAAGTACTAAAAAAGAAGACAAGCTACAAATTTGCGATAAAAAGTCTTTTTATGGTTTTTTTATACACCATAATTATAATTTCTCATTTTCTATCCTTTATTACCCATTAACTAACGTTTCTTGCGAGAACATGTCTTCTCGTTTCCAAGATGTGCTCTTAGAAATTTTGTTTTGAAAATTCATAAAATAACAGTTTTTTTGCACGGGCTTTTCTTATTATCTCATTTTATTAGATATCATAAAAGGAAGAAAAGCGGATTTAAGTTATTTTTTATACAGCATAAAATTCTGTATGCAAAAGTCTTGTAGAGTTTTTTTCTAAAAATGGGCATGACATATTTTTACGTAATTAAAACGTATTTTATTTTTAAATTGAAACGTATAGTAATCTTTTCCGCCCGAAGTTTTTACATTGGTTATTACACATAAAAATGTAAAAAAGGTGTAACAGAGAGGGATAGACTTTGTGCTAAAATAAATTTTTATTTTAATAGAACTTAAACGATTTACACAGT
The DNA here is from genome assembly GCA_963932465.1 of Maratus speciosus. NCBI lineage: Eukaryota > Metazoa > Arthropoda > Arachnida > Araneae > Salticidae > Maratus > Maratus speciosus. The sequence continues at coordinate 379,252,431 of OZ010786.1, forward strand.
TAAACAGATTATTAGTATTTTTCGAAGAACCAGTATACTTTATTACAGTAAAATGCAATGTTAAAATATACGCAATATATATTTTAATAATATATTAATAAGTATATTTTGAAATGTATGCAAATTTGGGTTATTTTTTCATTTTATGAAGCTCAGCTTTTAGATCTGTATCAAAATAAATAAAAGAAAGATGTTTCTCTATGTGTGTGTCTGTCATTGTGCGATGCCTTGGAAACTCTACTACATGTAGACGTTTACAAATTTGGAAGAGGATAGGCAAATGCAGTTACTAAGGAACCTCAGGCTCAGATTTTTCATTTTTTATATATTAATTACAACCCTCAATTAAAACGTGCTTCTGAACAAATGTCGCACTTAGAGTGCTAGAAACGCTTTTCCGAGGCCGGAAAAAAGACAAGATTAAAAAAGCTGAGATTGGGTTTTTTGTCAACCGTTTTTCTAAACGCGCATTGTTCGAACTGTTAAAAATAGCTGAAAACCACCCATACCAAATTAAATAACTCGCTTATACTTTTAAAACGCTTTAATTCTAGAAAAATATTATTTCTAACCCTTGGAAACAGTTCGATTTCGCAGGGTTTTGTCCCTTTGTTCTAAGCTCTCATAAGGCTCAAATTTAGAAATACGATCCACCAAAACTACCCACTTCAAGCAGAGATTCTCTTTTCTACGAAGATGTAATTTTTTAAACACGAGTATTAACCATTTCGAAATATTCGCAACTAGGAGTCACTTCGCGCCTCTCAGATAAAACATCAAACATCACAGAGAGAACATCACATCAAAAAATTGAGCAATTTACATTTTGCATTATCAAACAGAGTTTTTTATTTTGCGAAAAAGTCTCATATCTTTGTTTGCGAACAAGCCTTTTTTAAAAGATAGTCGTTCACTTTAATTCAACTGCTAAAATGAAGTTTGCAAATTTCAAAAATTTATAGCGATTGTGGCTTTTCAGAATTATGGCTTTCACGTTTATAGCTCATACACCACATCAAAAATTTAAGCAATTTACATTTTGGCATCATCAAACAGAGGTTTTTATTTTGCGAAAAAGTCTCATTTCTTTCATTGAAAACATGCCTTTTTTAAAAGATAGTCGTTCACATTAGGACTACTGCTAAAATAACGTTTGCAAATTTCACAAATTTATAGCGATTGTGACTAATTTTCAAAAATGAATTTTTAGAAAATCACGAGCATTTGTTTAATACATTTATGTAAAGTAACTATTGGTAGGTATATTTGCAAATTAATAAATAAAAAACTTCATTAAACTAATGTCGAATAACCAGTAGGATGCCGCATTTTCGCATTAAACTGAACCCTACCAACAAAAGACAGATTTTCAGGACGAAAGGACGAATACCAAAGACAAGTTTGCAAATTCCACAAATTTGTAGCGATAGTGGATTTTCTGAATTATGACTTTACTGTTTATAGCTCATATATCACTCAAAAAAAATTAACAATTTATAATCTTGCGTCATCCAACAGAAGAATGAATGATACTATTGAAAGAAATTTTTAAAACTGTAATTCAATTCAGTGAAATTTGTGATTTTTCAAAAACATTTCAAGCACGAATTCTTAGAAAATATATCACCAAAATGAGCAACTGTTTCATACAATTATGTAAAGTAACAATTGACAGGATTATAAGGAAAACTGACTTATTTCCCAGAATAAATACATAAAGAAAAACATTATTAACCTAAAATCAAATTGAGTGTAGGATGCCGCATTTTTGCGCTAAACTCAACTCTACCAACGAAAGACAGATTTTCCATTTATGTTGGATATGTTATTAATATAATGTTAAATGAAATTAGTTACAATATAAATTGTATTAAAATTTGCACGTAATTGTGTATTTCTCACTTTTTTTCTAACGAGCCAACCAAAAAATAAATTACAAATTATGACATTATCTATGGTTTTTGCATTATTATTATTTTTTAAATATCAAATTTAAAGTTAGCAGAAAATGAAAATAAGATTAATGCTAAAGTCTTTTTTTTTTTTTTTTTTTTTTTTTTTTTTTTTTTTTTTTTAAGATGCAACATTAAATTATTTTAACCATGTGCTTACAAAATTACTTTCAACTTTCAAACACTTAGAAATATTAAGTATAAAATTTATTTCACTCTATTTAAATTTAAATTTGTGTTTCATATTCACCGGAATGTGTTTAGAGAACAAAGCTGCTAAGAAAATTTATATGACCATATTCATTCTCCAGAGTAAATATATAAAGCAAAACATTATTCCCCTAATATCAAATTAGCACTAGGATTCCACATTTCTGCGCTAAAGGGAATTCGACCAGCAAAAGACTGGTTTTCCTTTAATGTTGGACATGATATTAATATAATATTAAATTAAATTCGTTCAAATATAAATTACATTAAGTTTGCTCGGAATTGTATATTTTCTAACTTTTTTTCATAGACGCAACAACAAAAAGAACAACAAATTATAAACTACAATGTAAAAAACAGATGTAAATCTATAGATGTAAAGCTGTAGAAATCTTTATGCTTGCAAAAATTTTATCTGTACACTGTTTAAAAAAAAAAAAATGTAAATCTACAACGTTAGTTGTTGTAAAGCTACAGAAATCTCCCCAACAAACACACAACTTGTGGACCACTGAAGGAAACGTTGGCCTTGGCCAAAAAGGTTCGATATCGGCCCACTATCGTTTAACGTAGTGGCTCCGTAAAAAAGCGTCACGCCGGAAACAATGAGGCCGCAAGAAAATTGGCCGTAAATACAAGAAGTTGCCCGGAATCATAGCACTAACTTTTCACCAAAAATTCTAGATAACCTCAAGCTGGCCATGTTTATTCTTTTAATGGCCACTAAAAATAATGGACAGCCAGAAGTTCGCCATAGTCCAGCCATTTATGTTGTCAAGAATTAAATTTAGACCAGGCTGCCCCCCTCTCCCCCAAAGCCTTTTATGGTTTCTTTTAAATGTAAACAAATCAAAAGGCTGCCATAAATATTATTTTCTTTAATGAAAGCATAAAGCTATAGCTGCCGCAACAAGCGTCGTGTCATTTACGGCACAACATTGTTTGATTACAAATGGCCTTAACTCCTTTTGACCGCGACAAATACGCCATTCGGCCGAAAATTCGGCCGATGTGTTTGCTGGGTCTATATTTACAAAAGTTTTACAGGCAACAGGGAATAATTACATGATTTAATTTTTGTTACACTTACGTAACATTTTCGAGACATCTTAGTTTCCTAGAAAATTCTTAGTAACATTACAGATTTTTGTTTTATAGTGTAAATATAAAATGATTTGAATAATTTTGAAATGGTTTTAAATTATTTTGAAATTGTGTTTGTTTTTGCAGTTACATAAAAAGTTCTAGGCATCCCTATTTCCTAGAAAATTCTTAGTAACCTAAATTGTTTTTAAAGTGTATGACATTACCTATAGTATTTGGATTATCATTACTTTTTAAAATATCCATTAAAAACTGAAAAGAAAATGAATACAAGCGTCTATTTTTGGAAAATGCAACATTAAATTTATCTTAACCATGTGCTTATATCTAAAGAATTCAACTTTCAAACACTTAGAAATAATATATATAAAAACGAAAATTTATTTCACTCTATTTAAATTTAAAATTGTGTGCCATATTCATCGGAGTATGTTTAGAGAACAAAACTTCTAAGAAAATTTATATGACCATATATAATATGTATATTGGAATTCCCCAGTACACATATCTAAGAAAATGTACCTCGAAAAACAGATTAAACTTTGAGAAATAACTGCATTTTACGAGATGCTTACGGAATAGGAAAGCATATAAGTACGATCTTCGCAATTTCAGTATTTCCCATGAGAATAGTGAGGAGAATTTAAAAATTGAAACTGAACATTTTCTGTAATATTTCTAATGCTCACAGAAATGTTTTATATAAAAATATATACTTTATCAAAATTCATCTATAGAACTCATCTATTTTGGAAGTATTTTAACAAATTGTGTTTTGCGAATTTAAAATTTCTTAAAACTTTATTTCGTTTATATTAAGTACGGTCTCAATTGTATTTCGCAATGAAAAAAAGAACAGGTTTGTGCCTTAAGAGAAATAAATAACGGGAAATAAACTTATATTTTTGTATCAAGAATTTTTCTTAAACTATTTCTTTATGTCTTCATTTCAAGCAAATTCATTCTTTTTTATTTCCTTAATTCAGAAAAAAATATGTATTTTCCAAACCATATTTTAATTTGATGCTGAAAACACGACGTTTGATTAACGCTAGAACGCCCGGAAATTTTACTCAAGTTTCATAAAAATACTTGACACCAGAATTTTTATTTAAAACTGTTTGACTGATTTATTTAACGTAGATCTGCGCGGTTTAAATTTAACTTAATTTATGAAAGAATTTCTGGCTCCAGTTGGCATTTAATCATATGGTCGACTCCTTCCGGGCGTTTTAGTGTTAAAAATCACTCTTAATTTAAACTAGTTGAATGTGCCGATCCCAAAACTGTCTTATTTATCATACATGTTAATATTTGAAAAATCTATTACACATGTTAATCTTTCAGTGTTATTTCTTCAGTACTACACCAACTATCCACAATGATTATCATCTTAAATTTCTGTTTCATTTTACTAATCGGAGAAAAAACAAGTTAATGTCGATCATAATATTTACTAAAATCAGTATTGTTCGTTATTCTTTGTACATAACCTGTTTGAGAATCACCAGGTTACATGGATGCGAATTTCCCGTCGCTGCATGAACAGCCAATATATAACAAAACTATGAACAATCTAGAAAAATGGATGTTACAGCGACCCCTTCAGTCGGATTGTTCTGAAATTCACTTTGGATCTGCTGGCCTTAACCAAAAATATATACATGGGATTTGGTTCATATCTATGATTAAGTCCATACACTTTTCGATATTAAAATAATGAAAATTGCATAAAACTCGTTATAGCGTCCCATTTCGTCGGAATATTTCGAAATTCAAGGAGGACTTGCTTGCCATCATAAAAAATTTATGCACGAGATTTGGTTCAATTCCATGCATAACACCTTGATGACATTTTACTGCATTATTATTTTTTAAATGTTAGTTATTTCATAGTTTTATTTCTAGAACAACTAAATTCGCTTTTTACGAATTGAAGTCAAATATTAAAACATGTGTAAATAAATAGAATTTTTTAAATGTTTGTCCGTTAAATATTATAAAGATTTTTTTTTCATTCTTTTGAATATATGTATAATTATGAAACAACTAACATTTAAATTAATTAGGAATGTTTCTTTAGTTGATTCATGTAATACAATACTGAAGAGATCCAGGGATAAGTTTAAAGATTGGAATCCCCTTAAAACCCCTTTGAAACCAGCACCATATACACGAATTTTATTCGGTTTACACAACTTATTTCTAAACAGTTGCATTCACGTATTTAATCACATGCTTTATATTAAATGTTATTAGTTCAATAGTCCAGTCTGAGGTTTTACCTGCATCTCTTCCGTAAAGAATCTTAATCGCCTGTACCGCAAACATCTCCGTACTGTACGTAATGCATCACGCTACTATGAAACTCTACCGTCCGAAGAGACCTAAAAACCCTAACTTTTCGTAAACATATCAATGATCTTCAAAAGATATTTTACAGCAAAATTTATAACCTACCAAATGAAATCACAGCGGAGCTACCTGATTATGACGCCTTCGAGCCCCGCCGCCGCAAGCATCCCAATTATTCCATGATAATGGACACCTAGTGAGCTTTACATTCACCACAACTAGATTGCTCTTCTGCTTCTTTCATACATATTTTAAAACCTTAAAAAAATCATAAAATAAAGCGAAATATATATAGCACTGATTAGTGCTTTTTTTGTGTTAGTGGCTTTTGCTACATATTTTATAGCTTTTCCTGTCTTACCTTGGTGAGAATCATTTCTAAACAAGTGCTAACTTTAAATCTTTACTTTTTATCTCTTACGTACGAGTATAGTAGTTTTGCAACTGCAGCCATACTTTAACTTGATTGTCAATTTTTCACTTTACTAATCTACTTACTAACTTTCTTGACTTAATAACAAAAACGTAATATTTAATTCTTAATCTTTTATGCCTTTTATAAATTTATGAATTTTTGATTATACGTTAAATTTATTGTCATTTACTTCTTATGTAGTTTTAAACTACACTTTTTTCTTTTCCTAATGGCTCACAATTATACTATACATTCAAACATTATACTGGGTGTTAAGTTGATCACAACTATGTAACCCCTCAATGCTACACTACTGTTCAGCACTGTACGAAGTGTAAATGAATGCAAGTATATTTCAATATTGAAATTTATCTCAGCAAATCAAGAATGATATACGTGCTGTTATTCTTGATTCCTGTGTTCCCATAAACTATTCTGCTGGAAATTTACGTCAATAGTCATGTTTTAATACTTTCTAAATTTTAAATTTATATTTTGTTTGTTTTTTTAATTCAGCCAGGAAATGCATACATAGAGGAGAAGGTGTAAAAACGGGCACAGGTGTAAATATGGGCACCCCACCTGAAGTGGTCATGAAAGGTGTTGAAGGCTGGCGACCACGATTGTACAAGATGCCACTTGTTGATATAATATTATAAAGAGCAGTTGGGATCCATTCTTCCAAGCATTGTGAATGAAGCGTGAGTTATCGCGCGAGCTGATGTTTGTTTTGGACTGCAAACTTTTGACAGGTATCTGAAATCGTTTTCTTTTCATGTCCTTATAGTTACTTTCTAGAAAGACGGGAGCGGTCATTTTGACCGAAAATGAATTTCAAACGCTTGTATTTTTCTTAAATATTTTTCGATTTCTTCATCGTTTTGAATTTTCCTAATTATTCATAAGGATTATGTAGCGCAAAAATTTTAATTTTTTTAAACAATATTATGAGCCCTATAATTATGTATACCTGGAAAGACGGATTGCGGTCATTTTGACCGCTGAAGATATAAAATCTAACATTACATTTATTTTTCAATTTTTGCTGTCTACGAACGATTATTCTTTCTTTTCGAGATAATTTTAATAACATTTCATGGACGTGAAGTAGGGAGGGATGTTAAAAACATCTGCTTGTCAAGTGATTCTTTTTGTAGGGGCTGTAATAGAATGCTGTCATTTGGAGAATACGCGAGATTGAAAAACACCTGCTGGTCACGTAAAAATCCTTTTATGTTCGAAAGCATCTGATTTTTTAGTTACAGATATTTATTTCTTTTGACGTTCTTGAGCTGTCAGATGTACATTTTTTTTCACGCTAAGGCGAGAAGAACTGTTGGTAAAAGTAATGTGTCAGAAGAAGAGTTTCTAAAAATATTGCGGACTGTATCTGAAACCGATTCTGGTACAGATGAAAATTCAAATTTATCTGACGATGAATATGACCCTGGAAATGTATGTGAATCCTCTTCCGCGGACGAATGCCGTTTTCTTTACTGAAACTGCACAAACAGATTTTTCGTTTGAATCTGAAAATGAAAATTTTTTTATAAATGTCGATTCAAATCATGCGAGTACCACACGTGGTAGAAAAAAACAAAACAAAACAGAAAACGTCAAACGAAAAGTACACTACTACGTAAAAGTGAAGAACAAAGAGTATGTTTCCAAAATGAGGGAAATTAGTAAAATGTAGACGTAGCAAAAGGTGGAAAATTATGGGCAGTTCCTTCTGGTAATATTTCTTCAGGAAAACGACAGCATCACAATGTGTTGAGAGAAAATCCTGGACCAAGTTCATTTGACAATATAAATGTAATGTTAGGGAATTTCACAAGTGCATGGAGACTATTCATAAATGAAAAGATTCTTCGTTTCATAAAAATGTGCACAGAAGCGGAAGCTCATCGATGTTTGCAGGACCCGCATTGGAATATATGTTTAGACGAATTAGATGCTTTTATTTCCATACTGTATGCTCGTGGAGCTTTTATTTCTAAAGGTATTTCAATAAACAACTTATGGTCCACGACATGGGGAATAAACTTTCTTTACCAAACAATGGCTCGGAACAGGTTCAAAGAAATAATGAGATATTTGCGGTTTGATCTGAAGGCAACAAGATCTGAAAGAATTCGATCTCATCAATTTGCACTAGTGTCAGAGATCTGGAACTCGTTTATTGAAAATTGTTTACTTTGCTATGAACCGGGAGAATATATAACAGTAGACGAACAACTCTTCCCAAGTAAGGCACATTGCCCATTTACACAGTATATTCCGCGAAAACCAGATAAATTCGGGATTAAATTTTGGCTAGCAGCTGGCGTTCGATCAAAATGTTTGTTGAATGGCTTTCCATATTTAGGTAAAAATGAAAATAGACCTATAGATGAAACTGTTGGAGAACATGCTGTTTGTCGCTTCGCAGAGGAATTTCATAATACAGGTAGGAACATAACAACGGATAATATTTTCAGAACGTTCAAATTAGCCAAAACTCTAAGAAATAAAGGATTTAGCATCGTTGGAACTGTGAAACGTGGAAAGAAAGAAGTGCCCGAATCCTTCAAACTCACAAAGGGAGAACTATATTCAAGCAAAATTCTCAAGCAAGATAATATATTACTGACCTCGTATCGAGGAAAGAAAAACAAAAATGTTTTTTTGTTAAGCACTTTACATCCTACACTTAAAGTCAATGGCAATGAAAAAAAGACGCCTGAGGTTGTTCAGTTTTACAACTCAACGAAAAACGGTGTGGATGTACTTGACCAGATGACAAGAAAATGTTCCACAAAATCAAATTCTCGACGATGACCTGTGCAAGTTTTTGTTAATATTCTGGACTTAGCTGCTATAAATGCTTGTGTGATTTATAAAGAGAATACCGGTGTAAATATAAAGCTTCGTGATTTTATTTTGAATTTAGCTGTCGAACTGCATACAAAATATGTCTCCTCTAAGACATCTCCACTGTCAGACTTAACTCCAAATATAGGTGCACCCACAATGTCGGATACGAAACGCAAACAATGCCAAATCAATCGATGCCGGAAGAAAACTATAAACATTTGTAGTGATTGCAAAAAGTCAGTTTGTGGCTCCTGCACTTACAAAGTTATAAAGCTGAGTATTTGCAGAGAATGTAAAAAGGAATAATGTAATTTATTTTTGTAATATTTATATATTTAAATATATACACTTAAAAAAGCAATTATGTTATATAAATTTAAGATACTTTGAGTAAATCCAAAATTTTTGTTTTAATTGTTCATTTTTTTTTATATTTGTAATTTTTGTTGATAATTGATTATATATATATATATTGTATTTCCTTTAACTAAAATTAATGTTATATATAAAACGGTAAATAAATAAAATAATATTCTATTATTCTATTAATAAATGTACTTTAAAAACTTGTTTGAACAAAAAAATATAAAAAAAAAATGCTTTATTTTTGGTCCTTCAAATAGAGCGGTAAAAATTACCGCTCTTCGTCTTTCTAGGTATACAAAAACTTCCGCCTTTCTAGTGATAATTTCAGAATGATATCAGGAAAGCGAAGATCCTAAGCTACTTTTAGAAGCACGCCTTTAGTCATGCAAGTCTTTAGGTTGCATGTGAAAGTGTACATCTTTCTTAGTTTGGGTTGGTGTAAATATGGGCACCCTTTCTTGGTGTAAATATGGGCCCGCTCCTTTTTCGAACTATCTTGATATACAAACACATCAATCTCTAGTTATGCTAATTGATGTGGCTTCTGAAACACCGCAATGTTCTCCGGAAATTGTAAATTTAGTTTGTTCGTTCGATGTATCTCCTGTTCCCAACATGGAGAAGAGACCCACTAATCGTGGATGCAAAGCGCCAAGTTTCACCGTCATCACTGGATTACCATGAAAAGATCAGTTTACCAAGCCGCTTGACAAAAGTGCTCTCAAGAATACGTCCTTGAGTTTTCTCAGAGTAAGAGATCGGTCAGGGGGCAGGGGTGGGAAGACCAAAGGCCTTAAAAAATTGACACACGAAATGATACGATTCATCCTCAGATTCAACGATGCTTCCCCCTGGGATTGCACTTATACTCTAAAGCGAAAGCGGGGTTCCTGGGGCGGTTATCCCTGTCATCCCTGTTGACAATGATGTTGATATCAACCTGGATATCAACGATGGGAATAAACTAGTCTCGAACGATGCAACTTGCATCTTTTGTGATAGAAAAGTTCTGTAATGACACTCGCAGATAAGTATGGGTTAAATAATGTGTGAAGCGCCAAATGTAAGCACACTTAGATTGCGCCGATCTGAAAGACCCAGATAAGTTTTCGATTTCTGTAAATATTTATTTTCTGTACTAAATACATTTTCTACCATTTTTGTATTGTTTTTTCCCGTCTTAAAGCATTTTAAACTCGTTTTGTGACCTTTTCGGAGAGGGCTCATATTTGGACCCCATTTTTTTGGTTCTTTATTCAAAGTTTTTGTAAATCTTCTTTTTTGAATTGAAATAATTGATATTAATCAGTGTTTTGCATTCACCCATTTAGTAAACTTGTTTCAATTGTTAATGGAGGTCAAAATTCTAATTTTTTTTTTAAAATGAAAGTCACATTAAGTCAAAAGAGGGCGTATTTTTGAGAACACATAGGGTGACCGCGCCAGTAGTTGATACCCTTCCAGTTGTTGATAATTGTTTTGAAATATTGTGCCATTTCGGGCGGAAATGAGTTTTACACATGGACCAGGACATAATATTTTTGTTTGAATGTTTGAGCACCTATTGTTACATTGTCGTCAGCTGGCTGCTATAAGTGAAGCAATTTTATGATTTTTGTTTTTAGAAAATGTAAAAATTATGTTTTTGTTTAATTGGAGACAATTACGGTAAATTAAAGTAATTCATTTCAATCTCGCTTATTTCAAATAATAGTTTTATATGAATTATTGTTAATCACAGCTTAAACATGATATTTCAAAGATTAATTTTTCAATTTTCGACTGATTACTTCGATTGATCAACTACTGGGGAAATGACAATTCAAGAAACTATTTACTTATAATCTTGTTGCTATTTAAGTTCAGCAGATTTTATTTTGCCCCGTTTTAGGACATTCATTAAGGGTTGTAGCAATTATGTTAGTTTACTTCTAAAACATAAAAGGAATTAAATATAATAAAAAAAAACGTAGCACCGACCTTATTTGATCAGCTACTGGCTCGGTCACCACATTTACACATTTTCCTCTACATATATGAAGAAATTTATGCACATAAATGTAGTCCTAAAATAGACTAAAGGTTTTTAATATTCAATAACAGCTAAACTGTCACAGGTATTGAAGTTCTCTTTAGGAGAGAGGAACTGGAATATGATATTGCTTTGCAGTGATTATCTGCTTTAATTTAAAATATCACAGTTTAATTGCGCTGTGCTGTCTCAAACTGTCTGAACTTCCAAATCAGCCTATACAATTGAATCAATGATCTCTCAGTTTTTAACAGTCTTTCTATTTTTCTGTTGAAATGACAAAAAGTGATTTGAATGAAATGCGTATTTGCTAACAAAATTGAAAAATAAGGGTAAATTTAAAAACAAAATAGAAATTATTCATTTATCGGTAAATAATTATTAACTAAAGTAATTTCAAAACATGTTAGTATTCCCAATTTAAAAGTTGACAGTTCAATAAATAAAAAGTGAGAACGAAATGAGAATACATTTTAAATATGCTACCAATACTTTCAAAATGAAATAAATATGAAAAAATACAAATGCAAGCAAACGTATTTTCTTCTAAATATCCAGAGCTGTCAAATTTATTTTTGAGCCTTTTGATTTCTTGAAAACCTGCAAGCAAAACAAATTTAGCTACTTTTAATATGACAGCCGATACTCATTGTAAAAGATAGTTTGGTATTTCGATCTAGAAAACCTGCCAGAATAGTTTTATGTAAAATCATGTTAGGTGAACTTCAAAATAATTCATGGGAAATTTTACATATTTTAATATCAGATGATATATCATCGCTTACATTCCTTTTTGAAAACATTGTATGTTATTAAAACAGATATTCTTAAACTAGAGGAGTGTATGTATTTATTTTTTAGGGCATTATATATGGTTAGGGTTGCCTACTTTAGGACAGAACAGAAAAAAATAAAAGACTAAGTTTTTTTCTTATCTTAATTATTTTTTATCTACTTCTATGTTTTTATAAGTACATTCAGGATTTTTGAGATATAGAGTTAACTTTTGGCAAATCATAGTATTGTTCGTATACGGACTCCTGGCATGATACATTATGTTGACCGATAAAATTTAAAACACTCTGGCTGCAAATACTCCGGACATTTTTTTAAATATTTCACATGACCTTTAATGAGGAAATAAGCTGGTGTAATACAATAGCATCAAAGGAGCTTTTTAAAACATCATACAATGGAAGAAGGCCTTTCGAAAGAACTTTCTTCATCAGGAGCATAAAACACGTGCTTCAATTTTGAAAGCAGGAGTAAGATTATGAGGTAAAAAATAAGCGAAAGGAACAAGCTGAAGGAACAGTCAATAGAAAGACGAAGGCATCAATCAATCATACAAGAACATTACCCAAGCATAAAAACACAGACACAAGGGGAATTATGAAACAAATTGAATAAAAACAGAGTAAAAAATACGAATATATAAAATATATAATGAATAAATAAATAAATTTTATATCATTTTTACTTATTTATTTATTGAATTTTATATTTTACATATTAGTATTTTTATACTCTTTTTTTAGTCATTTCGCTTCATATTTCTCCTTCTAGTCTGTGTTCTTCTGATTGTGTAAAGCTCTTGTGTGATTGGCTGATGCCTTCTGCATTCCTATTGGTTGTTACTTTATTTTGTCAATTTTCCTTACCTTTTTCCTCGCACTAGGGAATATCCCCAACTGACTCGTGTAAGAGACTCGTGTAAGAAAGTTCGTTAAGAGGACTCGTGTGTGTTCGCATCAAGAGGACTCGCCAGCAAGACCTGGTATTCTGTGCGTCTGTTGACTGAGAGGTGAGCTATTATATAGTATCGTAATGGTCTTCTGTTGTTCGATTGTGCCATTTTGTTTTTTGAAAGTGTTCTTTTTCATCGAACTTTTGCGAGTAAATCTGTTCTTCTAAGAATTGTTTGTGAGTGAAAGTGCAATGTCGGCGATGGAAGAAAGTACGGACAATAGCTGTAAGCCATTGACTGTCGTTTTTGGTGATGATTACAAACTTTTGAATGATTGGATCGAGCATTGCTACGACGATTTCTCTGAGGGAGACGTTGGGATTGCCGTCCTGAGCACTATGAAAGATCTCCCTACCATCATTGCTGGAGGTGGTGACCTCACCAGACAGAATTTCTACAACAACATGGAAGGTATGTGGCCTTTACTTTCAACATATGCCGATTCTAGGGACCCTGCTCAATTAATCTTAAGCAGATAAATTACACAAATTATTCTTAATTATCTTAAAGGCTTAGGTGCCTCCTTCCCTCCTATGCCAGCTCCGGCTGCGGGTGCTAAGAGGAGATTTGATCTTGATGATGGTTTTAAGACACCATCTAAAACGGCCAAGGTAGTAAATCCTAAAATTGTAAATCCTGTTGCCTTAAGCAACAAATTTGATAAGCTCAGCACTGCTGAGAATAATAATGTCAATGACCATTCCACTGAAGCTACTGTTACTGTTCCTAAGGAACCTAGACCAGAACCATTCTATGTTAAGACACAGAATTGGAAGAAAGTAGCTGATGAGATAGACACTTTAGCTAGATGCAAAGTCTATAAAAAAGTTCAGGACAATTTAATTAATTTTTTCCTAGCACTATTGAAATTTATAGGAAAATTCAAAATTATCTAACTGAACAGAATATTGAATTCTTTGGCATGAAACTTAAGAACGAACGGCCTAGGAAGGTACTGATTAAGGGAATTCCCATTGATTTTGACATTGCTGAGGTAAAGGGTGAATTAAGTGCCCTGGGGTACAATGTACATAGGGTTTCGCAGCTTAAAAATTTTAGGACCAAGCTTCCCATGCCCATCTACCTGGTCGATGTTTTCGTCAACGACCAATTTAAGCACATTTTTGAGATAAAGAACTTGATGGGCTTCTTCGTTAAAGTTGAGGCTTATAAGTTCAAAGGAGCCAAACAATGCTATAACGCCAAATGTATAATCACTCAAGTGAGTGTTGTTTCTTGAAACCTGTGTGCCTTAAATGCTCTGCTGAACATAATATCAAACAATGTACTGTCACTGATAGAGAAGGTATTAATTTCGCCAATTTTGGCGAAAATCACACGACTAATTTCGGAGGGTGAATGAAGAATCCGAAAAATATGAGAAATAGTTGAGTGCAGACCTTCCGCAACTCTAATCAAGTGCTCAGGGCAAAACCTGTTCATAAGAACTTATCTTTTGCAAGTGCTGTAGCGACTAATGTCGCAGGTAGTGCTAAACCTCAAACTGATTCTAATGGGTAGGTTTTGCCTACTGTAAATACTACTAAAGTTGCTAATGTTTCTAAATTTAATGTTCCTCTTGTAAAAAATATAAATACTTCTAATTCTTATTCTAGTGCTAATTCATCTTCTAATAATGTAAATAATGTGTTGATCTTATACTTCATGATTGATCAGAATGTTTTATTAAATCTTTTTTTGTCTAACCCTAAAATTTTTGAAATTATTTTTGACAAGTTAAATAAACTGTGTACTTTACTGGAAAGAATCCAGAAATTAATTGCCATCAAAAATGTTGCTGAATACTGATAGCCTTACGGGTGTGAAAAGCTCTGGCAAAATTTAACTTTTTATGGGGGTTTTCGAAATTCTTTTTTGGAATGCCAATGGCCTTAGATCAAAGCTCAGTGAACTCAGGGATTTTGTTATAGACAACCCTGTAGATCTCATTCTTGTGCAGGAGGTTCGTTGTACTTCTTTTAGGGACCTCAATATTCAAAATTTCAGTTCTTATTTTACTCCACGTACTGATGGTACTGGAATTTCGCCATATGGCGGGACTGCTATTTTCGTGAGTAGAAGGGTCACTCACGCTCATATTCCATCCTTATCTCTCAATCTTCTTGAGAACACAAACGTTAAAATTTATTTAGATAATCAAAATTCATTTGTCGTTTCCTCCATTTATCTTCTGGTTTCGAACCATTCGGATCTTTCTTCTGACCATAATAAATTACTCAGGCTAGATAATAATATTATCCTTGCAGGTGATTTTAATGCCCATCATCCCAGTTGGTGTCCCAACAGCAATATGGATTCTTTAGGGGAAACCCTTCACAATTTCTGTACAAACAACGGTATAGAAATTGCTGCTCCTACTTCCCCCACTCGTTTTGGCCCTCTGGGAAATGGTATGACAATTGATCTGGCACTGCTAAATAACATCCATTACCCATATGTCATCACCCCCATTTCGGCTCTCGCATCGGATCACCTCCCGATTCAAATTAGCATTGATTGTAATCCCTCCTTACCTTCTATTATCTCTCCTTATGCTTATAATTGGAAATCCTTTACCAATACAATCAATGAGGCTCCCTCCCCCATTTGGCGACTTAAATTCTGTCGAGGACATTGACATGGCTGTCACCAATTTAACTAAATTAATCCAACATTCTCTAGAGGCATCTAAGTGCACCAGGCTCAGCAAAATTTTCTTTCTCTTCCTTTTGAAATTAAAGCTAATATTAGACAACGTAATCGCCTCCGGCAGTTGTGGCAAACCAGTAGGGACCCCAGCATTTGCTCTGATCTTAACCGTCTTAATGCTACCATTAAGAGGGATATAAAAATTTTCAAATCCAGTAAATGGTCTGATTTTTTTACCTCCCTGACTCCTACGGATAACTCCCTTCGGAATTATCTGAAAATAGTTAGGAAACCCTTCACCCCCATTCCCCCTCTCCAAACGGATGCTGGTACTAAATGTCTCGACAAGGAAAAAGTAGAGATGATTGCAGATCAGTATGAACGTCAGTTCCAACCTCATAGTGACGTCTTTGAAGCGGACACTATTGATCGTGTTGAGCATACTGTTGGCAGATTCTTGGACCATGTCCCAGTCAGATCGATTGAACCGACCACTACCGGTGAGGTCATCACGGTGATCAAAAATCTCTCTAATCGAAAGGCCCCTGGGCTTGATGGGATCACTATTTCGGCTCTCAAAAATCTCCCACTTAAGTATGCAGGTTATCTAGCCACTCTTATCAATGCCATTTTCATGTTTCATTTTTTCCCACTGATTGGAAGAAAATTGTAATTGTTCCAATAAAGAAACCCGGAGAGGACCCTTCTCTAGCTAAGAGTTACAGGCCCGTGAGTTTGCTTCCTGTTCTGAGTAAGGTCACCGAACATATTTTTCTTACACGCCTTCAAAATTTTATTCCTGACATTCCATAACAATTTGGCTTTAGGCCCGAACACTCCACCGCACACCAGCTGCTCCGGGTGGTCGAGTTCATTCATGATGGACTGGACAGCTCGGAGTATGTTGGCTCTATTTTCATCGATGTTGCGAAGGCTTTCGACACTGTTTGGATTATTGGACTCATTTACAAACCAATTAAAGTTCCTACTGCATATATTTTGTTTATACTCAAGTACCTTCGTAGCAGAACATTCTGTATCCGCAATGCCAACATACTTTCCACACTTCCCCCGATTAATGCGGGTGTGCCACAAGGCTCCAAATTGGGTCCCTGGCTCTACAAGGTTTTTATATCTATCATTCCTACTTCATCTCACACTATGTTGGGTATTTATGCGGACGACACTACAGTGTTGGCTCGTGACAAGGACTGCCTTGTTATGCACGACCATCTTCAACAACACATTAACATACTTGAAAACTATTTCATTAATTTGCGTATTAAAATTAATTCAAACAAATCACAGGCAGTCATATTCACACGTAAGCGGACACTTCCACCACAACTCTATCTGGACGGTTCCTTTCTCAGTTTCGGACGGGAAGTTAAATAATTGGGTGTATTCTTAGATAGTACTCTCACTTGGCGCAAGCACATCGATTATAGCGTCCAAACGTTTTACAAAGCCAAAAATGATCTTGCCCATCTCCTGTACAGCAATGAGATGAGCATGGGAAACAAGTTGCTGCTATATAATTAAGTGTTACGTCCCATCCTTCTCTTCTGTGCGCAGATCTGGGGCTCTGCGGCGAAAACAAATCTACAGAAAATCCAAGTCGTCCAAAATAAAACCCTTAGGAGTATCTGTCATGCACCCTGGTATCGCAGAAATACTGTCATCCATCATGATCTAGGCACTCCTCCTATTCGCAGTGTGATCAAAAAGCAAGCCATCAATTTCTTTGAAAAAATTCACAATATCCAAAATCCTGCACTTCAAGATATTTCTACCTATGATGAACGTGCCCGTTGGCGTAGGCCAAGAGCAACACTCCTCCTGGCTGAAACATCGACCCGGGATAATTACTCAGTTTCTCCCCTGCCTTGATAGGGAATACCTTCCTAGCTGTTCTCTATGGTCATTGCACTCTTGTATATATATGTAAATATTTTTCTTTTCTTTAGCTCATTCATTTATATTAATTATTAATTATTTATCATTTTTCTTTTGACTGTTATTTATTTATATTAATGTATGGTGCCTCAAAAGGGCCTTTTTTATTATTTAACATCTGGGGAGTCCCTCTTTTCCGCGTTTCTGGCGTTCTGTTAGCCAGACATCGGCTATGTTGTTGTATTGTTCCACAGTTCCATTTCTCTACTAGAGGTGCGGAGCTTCGCTCTGGTACTCTGCAAAAGTATTTATTCCAAGTTCCAACTTATCCCCAACTGTCAGTTCTGGATTTTGGTGAGAAGGAACTATATTCCCGAATCTAATAGCTCACGATATATGCACTCTTTTCTGTTTTGGAAGAAAATAAATAAAAAAGGGAAAACTGCATGAGATTTCTTCAATAGGTATCGAAGGCAGGAATTGTGCCTTATAATAACCAGGACGTTGTTTTTATACATAAAGTGTTGAAAACATAAGTATTTCTAGCCCTAGGCACCAATGATGAAGGTATTATTGTTTTTCAGTCAGCGCGTTTGTTTAGTAAGTGTTTAGTAGTAATTAGTAGAACATACCTGTTTTATTGATGGGAAGACTGGATCTGTGTTTCGCATTAAGGCCTTTTGGAAAGCAAATACTGATGCATTGCATCGAACGTATGTGAAGAGAACTGGCTGTAGGCCAAGTGATGTTTCTTTAGTATGCCTCCTTTAGTATGTATAGTAATAGTATTAGTGTTAACACCACGAAAAATACTCCAATGAGTTTTTTACTAATCTCCTATTTTGTTTTCTAACTATTTGTAGTCTTGGTAGAAGTAAATATCCAGTGACTGAATACATTTTGTCGATCCAGAAAGGAAGACTCGCTGCACAAGCAGAACCTAGTTTTTCGCTGGCATAGGAAGACTAGATCAGTGTTTCACATTAGGGCCTTTTGGAAAGAATACACAGACGCATTGCATCGAAGGTATGTGAAAATAACTGGCTGTAGGCCAAGTGATGTTTTTACTGGTTTCTATCTTTACAAGAAAAAAGTATTGGATTCATGAAAATTTTCAAATTCATGTTTTCGCCGGATATGCACGTCTTAGGGGTCAGAGAACCCGAAAAACATATTTTTACAAAATGTCTGTCTGTTAGTCTGTGAGTCTCTTTGTCTGGCTATCTGTGTGTGACACAAATTTTGTGGGCTCTCTATCTCAAGAACTAATGAACGGAATTTAATAAAAATTATTTAGTGAGTTCCTGATAAAAATTGGTGCTGATTAGTTTTTGGTGTAAATCACTCAACAGGTGGCGCTGCTATGCAGCATTTTTAACGATTTTCACAATAGCTCAATCTGCTGAACTAATGCACGGATTTTCATCAAACTTCATATTCAGTTAGTCTTTGACAGGAATTGAATTGACATTTTATACATTTTGGTGTAAATCACACAACAGGTAGCGCTGCTATGCTGCATTATTTGTGATTTCCGCAATAGCCCTATTTCAACAACTAATGCTTTGATTTTCAACAAACTTTAGATTCAGGTATACCTTGATATGAATTACTGCCGTTTATGTTTTGGTACAAGTCGCTCAACAGGTGGCGCCGCTATGCTGCATTTTTCAGAATTTCCAATATAGCGCTATCTCAATAACTAATGCGCGAATTTTCATCAAACCTCAGATTCATGTACACCTTGATATCAATTAGTGCTGTTTATGTTTTAGTGCAAATCTCTCAATAGGTGGTGCTGCTATGCTACATTTTTCAGAATTTCCGCTATAGCTCTATATCAATAACTTATGCGCGAATTTTCATCAAACTTCAGATTCAGATATAATTTGATAAGAATTGACGCTAAATTGATGTAATTTCTTGTATTATTTAAATGACGTTATTGACGTTATTAAATGACTTGATTTAATTGACGTGATTTATATAGAAGAAAATTTTGCGATGGCCACAACATACTAGTTTTAGTATGCATTCCATAGTATTAGATTTAAGATCACAACAAATACTCCAATGAAATTTTTTTTCCCAACTATTTGTAGTCTTGGCAGAAGTGAATATCCATTGACTGAAGCTATTTTGTCGATCCAGCCGGGAGGAAGACTCGCTGTATAGAAGAACCTAGTTTTTTGCTTGACATATTTTCAACTGTTTGTTCTCTGCATCTGCCCAGTACCAGGATCGAATTCTCATTACCATTCTATAATGAAGCACTAACATGAAATATCCGATAGCTTTTGAAGGAATCTCATGTTGTTTTTCCTTCTTTATTATCTCCTTTTCCGAAACAGAAAACGTTTGATATGTCGTGATTTTTTGGATTTGGGTGGATAGTTCCTATATACAGGAGTATTCTAAATGATGGTCCCATTAAAAAAAAATAATTGTATTTATTAAAGTACAAATCCAAAATGAGCAATATTTATACCAATAAAAAGGGAATTTTCAAAGTTTTTTTTAAGACATGGGCGATTCTCAAAAGGTGGGCACTGGACACACGTCATAAATTTAAGCCTTTCAAACATAACTTTAATTATCATTGACTTTATTATTATTATTTTTTTTTTACACTGAGTTTTTAATCCTATTCAGAGACAGAAAATGACATAATTTATTGTAAAAGCTTTGTATAAATATCTTAAAATTTTATCATTTTATGCTAAAGAGGCCATTTTCGGACATTCATAACGTTAACTGCTCCAATGTACCACCAAGAAAAAGAGTTTTAACTTTTTTCCAGGTGTTTCTAATGGTAAACAACGAATGCATAAAGGAAACGGATGATTTTTTGATCATTTCGTTAAGTGATGGCAGGATGATTTATTGCTTTTTTGAAGATAGAAGGACTTTTCTATAAAGTCCTTTAAAGATTTTTCCAGTTTTCTTTAAAGATTTTTTTTTGTATTTTGTTATGTCCGAAAGTAACGTACGAGACAAAGCATTTGATTTTATTATTATTATTACTGGATAACAAAAAGTTAACTATGCATATATATATGTATACACATACAATTATAGGACACATTTACTACATTCTTAGTCTTAAGAATTTTTTAAATACTAAGCGCAACGTCTAAAATCTGTAACGTACGTGCGAAAAAATGTCCAAAATTTGTAACGTACACAACTGCTAATTAAATGCTTTAATAATTAATTTTCCAGAATAGTTGATGTCTTTTAATGTTTGTGTATAATTTTGTAGACAAGCTATTAAAAATATTAATATATTATATTTATAGACAAAATACTATTAAAGAAAAAGAGTAGACTAAAGAAAAGACTATTAAAGAAAAATTGGCCTTAAATTTGAAAATTTTAAAAATTACATATTGTTAACGCTTAATGATTTCACCTTTTGAGAATCTTCCACATTATAAATGTTCAATGTGTCCCTTTGGGGTCTCACATGTGTATTTTATACAATCCTTTCTAAGTGAGCCCCTAATTTAGTTGGAGGCGTGAAATTGTACATACTTATAGCTGAACACCTCACATCAAAAGACAAATCATAAAATTTTGAAAAAGTCGCACATTTAACCCTTTGCGCTCCCACATGTGTATTTTAAATAATTCTTTCTAAGTGAACCCTAATTACGTTGGAGGCGTGAAATTTTGCATACTTATAGCTGATCACCTCACATCAAACGACAAATCATAAAATTTTGAAAAGGTCGTACATTTAACCCTTTGGGCTCCCTCATGTGTATTTTAAACAATTCTTTCAATGTGAGCCTCTAATTAGGTTGGAGGCGTGATATTTTGCATACTTATAGCTCAACACCTCACATCAAACGAGAAATCATAAAATTTTGAAAAAGTCGTACATTTAACCATTTGGGCTTCCACATGCGTATTTTAAGCAATTCTTTCTAACTGAGCCCCTTATTAAATTGCAGATTTGAAATTTTGCATACTTATAGCAGAACACGCGAGGCCAGGCACCAAATCATAAAATCTTGAAAAAGTCTTACGCTTACCCCTTTGAGCTACCACATATGTATTTTAAGCAATTCTTTCTAAGGGAGTCCCTAATTAAGTTGGAGACATGGCTTTTTGCATACGTATAGCTGAATACCTCAGACCACACGACCAATCATCAAATTTTCAAAAAGTCTTATATTATTTACTCCTCCGGGCTCTAACTTGTGTATTTTAAGCACCTTTTCTAACCTCCGACTTTTTCACCCGAGGAGTACTTTTCCAACTTTCGCCGACATCCCTTTGACCATTCTTTCATATTATGCACCATAGTCTTACATATTTTAGTTCCACTTTTTATCGCCAGGGGCGCCTACATATCTCGGTTGCTATGGGTTCAATCCCCTCGACTAATACATCTACGGATAGTATGTAAAACGGAGTTTCGTTCGGATAGAGGTTTGTTTAGAATAGAGTGCGCCCCTGGTTGCGAAATGTGGAACTATCAAATTTTTCAAAATGATAAAGTGTTTTGAAAGGAATATTATACGAAACCCTCTGTGCTATCTGTGATCATACTTACCCACTTGTTATTTTCAAAATCATCAGAGAAAAGTTTATTTAGTTAATTCAATTTGAAAATCCAGGGAGGGGCAATGTCCTTCCTCTGCACTGCCCCTTTGCCCGCACCCATGGATGAATGATACATAGTGTGGAATAATCACATAACTTTATTTTTCACTTTCAGTACAAAAAAGTAGGCCCAGCTATAGGATATTTAATTGGAAAATTTAATATAGGAATTTAATAGGAATTGTTGTTTCAGAAACAATAAAAATTTCGAATCAATACATTTCGTTTCAAAGCATGCATTCAGTGTAGCAGTATTAAAATATAGATTTCTGCCGCAAATTGACAGCCAAATAGTTTGTTGTAGGAAATTAAAATTAAAATTGAATGTTGCTTGGTGAATAAAATAGTCTCATGTAAACACATTATAAAGCATTAAGTAAAGTGTCTAAATATATTGTAAATTTACAAAAATTAATGATATCTAACAAAAACATAGCTGTGAAAAAAGGGAGCCAAGTTCTGTAAAGACAATGGAAAGAAAAGAAATGATATCTAAGTGGGTGCCAAGTTCAAATAAAATTCACTCAACTTACTTACTGAAGTATTATAGCATTTTTTAAATTGTTTAGAAATAAAAATTATTGATAGCATATTAATAATAAATCTAGAACTTGGCAAGTTTTTGATAAATGTTTTGCCTATCAATTTCATGTCTTAATAAAATGATGATGTTAATATTAACAACAATGTCATTATAAAAAAATTAATATAGTTATTATTATAAACAAATGACTCATGTTAAAGATTTGATAAACCAATAAATACACAAATACATTCCCGCTCGTCTTTGGTTATCACTCGACACTCACCCTTCGGAAACCTCAATGCAAACAGACTAAAAGGACTGAGAAGGAAACAGATACCTTTACGCTTGTCCTTGGTCATCCCTCTAAAGACTCCTTTAACCCTTCAGGGGCAAAGATCTTTTATTCGTGATATGCTGAAATGATTCTATCACACCAGAATTTAAAAACAAATTTATTTCAAAATGGGTAAAAGCTTCTTTTCACGTATTTAATAAAATTAAACTTTTTAGTCCTAAATTCTAGTGTCAATGTGGCATTTTGCAGTTAAAATTAGGTGGGATATATTTTATCCCACCATCCTTCAAGGGGAAGGAGCTCACTCAAATGAAGGCTCCCAAACATGAAATAACAAGTTTAGATATAATAATGTCATTAATAAAAATAAATGACTTGTAGGTAAAAACTTGCCAAGTTCTAGATTTATTATTAATATGCTATCAATAATTTTTATTCCTAAACAATTTAAAAAATACTAATACTTCATTAGGTAAGTTTGAGTGAGTTTTATTTGAACTTGGCACCCACTTAGATATCACTTCTTTTCTTGCCATTGTCTTTACAGAACTTGGCTCCCTTTTTTCACAGCTATGTTTTTGTTAGATAAATGTTCAATGTGTCCACCGTTTGCTGCACGGCAAACATCGTCCCACACACGAGAAAGCGCATCTGCTGTTTCTGACAAGGAAGGTCTCCTTACTGGGCATACTCGGAATATTTTGAAAAAAATACCAATTAAACTACTTATGTATGTAATAAATGTTCAGTCAAATTTAGCGGCGGAATTCCAGTAGAAAGTCTATAAAAAAATATAATATTTTCGAGTATTTGGCGCGAAAAGACGAAAGCGTCATGCGATTTGGCGAGCAGTACTTTTCTTCGCCAAAAGCAAACGATTTTAATGCAACCTGAAAATTGCTTGTTAATTGATTTTTAGAATGCTTGTAAAGTATTTAATGAATTTAAACATAAACAATGATAGAGTTTAATAAATACATTTTTTCGTATTACATATTTATGTTGCTTGTTATTTAATTTTATTACTTTAAAAACAAGTTCATACATAAAAAATACTTTCATATATTTAAGCATATTCCAATATAATGGAATTAATTCATTTACCAGTAATTCATTTCAGTATCAAAGAATTCGTCGTTTCCATAGCAACAAAAATAAATTGACAGTGCTCAATTGGACTTAATTTTGAAATATTGAAACAATTTTAATTTATTTTAATTTTGTTTTAATTTATAAAATTTGATATTTAACTTTCATTATATATATATATATATATATGACAAAACTAGATTTAAATAAAACTAAAACTGACAAAACTAAAGTTATTTACATTAAATTTATTTAAATAATTTCAATATGAAACATTTTTATCTTAAAGAGTATTCGACATAAAAAAGTATTTTTCGAAATTTCATTTCTTCGCCAAACGATGAGAAATCGCCAAATAAACGAAATTTTCATTATTTTTTTACGAACATTCTATCGAGTTTCCGCCCAAAAATTTTTTATAAACGTATATATGAACATGAGAAGAACATTCTGCAATTTTTTCAGATTTGTCTGAATATGCCCGTATGGAGACCTTCCTTGTGAGTTCAAAGCGGTGGTGGTTCAGAATCGGCCGGTAGAGGTCGCGCGGCAATTGGCCGCGATTTCGTTTCGCTGACAGTTGTGAATGAGATGGCTACTGTGGACCACAAGGTTTTCTGCGTTCTTGAGTTCGCAAGAAATGAGTCGCAAATTGCAGTGAAGTGGACATTTCGTACCAAATTCGGTATTAACGATGGACACATGGAACATTTATAATATCTTAAAAAAAAAACATTGAAACTTCCTCTTTTCATTGGTATAAAAATTGTCCATTTTGGATATTTACTTTAATAAATACAAGTTTTTGAAAATGGATCCACCATTTAGAATAACCCTGTATTTCTTGATTCTCATGACAATAGATTTCGAAAAAAGCCACTCTCGTCAAAATCCAGAACTGGCAATTGGGGATGTTACCTAGTTAGCCTTGCTCCTGCTTTCAAAGTAGAAGCACGTGTTCTACGCCTTTTTTAAGTTTTGGTGTGTTTAAGAAGCTCTTTTTGATCTTATTTCAAGTGGTTGTTAAAGGTTAAAGTTCTCCTACCTAAACAAATAAAAATTATTTTTTGTGAATCATCGTATGAAAAAAGAAAGAAAAACTTTATTTGCTGCTTTCAGATACATTTAACATCATGTCTGAGACACCGGAACTCAGTTCGGGCAACGAGAATGCGACAAATTTAGAATGCCTGACTTGAGTTCGGGAAAGAGAAAAATCGGTGTTTCAATTCCGTGCAGCCCGAACTCTGTTCGTCCAATGCATAATGTGTGACTTACCGTTTTTCACAATAGATGGCTATACTTTCCCGCTAAATGTTCGGCGGTTTCGAGCCATTTGGCGGATTCTTGTAATTTTGCACTTCTTCCAAAATTTCATTCAAACCACATTACCATATTGTAAAAGATTTGTGAAATTCAAAGGAATCTGAGGGATATGGAATTCATAACAGTTTATATAAATAAAAATATTGTTGTATAAGTTTATTATATTTATCATGGAAATTATGTCATTTGATTTATTTTGTTATGATTTCAGCGAAAATTACTGTCATCCATTAATATTTCCCATATACCTGAAAATATTGAATACAGAAGATTTTTTTTTTTTTAATATAATCTATTTCTAACATTTTGATGATAATAACGAACAAAATTAAAGATTTTTTTTTTCATTTTTGACACGTTTTTCTTAAATAAATTCTACAGGCAAGAGATTAATAATGTAGTAAATGTTATGAAGAGATCGTTTTTCTCAACATGCATTTAAAAGGCAAACATCGTCGTACAAATAGCAATTCAACGAAGAAAAAACAGATTAAATATCATTGATTATGTGCAAGCCGCCTGTCTAAAATGAGCTAACATTTTACTTTCCATTTCATTAATGACTTAAATCTATATGTGAGGTTAATATATTAACCCTTTATCTACTGACGGTATTTATAATTACCATTAAAATAACTTGTCATAGAGTTAATTTAATTCATCGATTAGTTGTAATACAGTTTAGGATAAGTTATAGATACATTACTTTATCTTGTTCCAAAAGCATTATTGGTTACACAAAACAAAAATATTTTTAAAAGGATGATTTCTATGCCTTTGCATTTTTCAGATTTCTTGGCGTTGGAGGGGGGGGGGGATTTTTCAATTCGGCAATATTTCTATTGTAAGAACAATTTATTTCTACATTTCATAATTCTACAAAATACTCAGAAAAATATTTCAAATAAAAACTTAGAGTGGGATTATAAATATTGCAGAAAATCCCTATAAATTCCAATTTAATCAATCCTTCTAAATCCTTCAATCCTTCTAAAATCCTTCTAAAATTTATTAAATGATTATGTAAATCTTCTAATGAGCGGTCCATAAATGATGCCACACTTTTTTCAATATTTTTGAACCCCCCCCCCCTTTGTCACAAAGTGTTACACTTCACCATACCCCCACCCCCTTGTCACATGTCACGCTATATTACATAAACATATACTTGCAGTTCAGATACAAAGCACTACGTTATAGATCATATTTCAAACTTTATTTTTAAACATTAACTATGTGTTTTAACGACATTTGTAAGCATAACAATAAAAAAACATTCATGTACTTATTTTATATGAAATAAGATTAAGGTTTATAACAAAAACATAGTATACAATAGTAATAAAATATTAATACGAAAGAGCAGTTCAAAACAGTCGTATTTTGGAATTTGAAATAGAATTTAATATATTTGGCTTTAAATCTACTTTATAAACACAAAATACTTTAATTTCAAAATAACTTCAAAATTTAATCTGCTGATCTTTAATGCTTTTATTTTAACTAAAATGTGTGATTTCACATTTCTTCTTATCCCCTCCCATCCCCTTGTCACAAACTGTCACAATTTCACCAACCCCGTCCCCCTTCCAAGCGTGACATCATTTGTAGAAGGCCCCTAATGTAATTAAACAATTCACGAAAATTGCTTTAGAAGACAAAATTTTGATGAATCCATAATTCAGTACATAAAGGGTTAAAAAGAATGATATTGAATTTGTCTAACATGCATGAATTCCTCAGTCTGAAAAATATAATTAAACGACGCATTGTGTGAACAATTGTATTTTTACTAAAAAACTGCGAAGAAAGGAAGGTTTTTTTTTTTTTTTTTTTTTTTGTACTATCGCAGTATAGTGAAAAATGTTTAAATATGGAAATATACACAAAAGCAAGCAAAAGTGTTTTCTTCAAAACATCCAGAGCTGTCTAATTTAGGCATGAAACTGTTTATTCTCTTCAAAATTTAACGGGAATAAAATAAGTTTACCTATATTTAATATGACGGCCGATACGAATATTAAAATTTAGTTTGAAATTTCGATCTAAAAAAAGCTGCCAAAACAGTTTATGCAGAAACGGTGTCACGTAGATTTCAAAATATCGCAAGTGAAATTTTAGGAATTTTATTATTGAAAATGAAAAAAAAGATGGCTTTACTTTATTTTGATTATGGTATGTCATAAAAACAAATAACCTTAAAGAAGGTGAATTTATATATTTATTTTGTTCTATTATTTTACAGCATTGGACAATGCAATATATTCTTATGAGGTAATAATTTTCAGAATTTTCAGGCCTTTTATTTAACTTCCATATCGTCTGTTGCAAACACTGAAATTAAAAGTAAATTTGAGCACATTCTAAAAATATTCTCAAGTTCATCAACATGGTTAAAATATAAAAATAAACAAAATCATTGGCAAAAATAATTTCTTCGAAATTTCCAGAACTGTCAAATTTTTGAATAAAGCTCTTAGATATCTTCAAAATAAAAGATAATTAAAATACTTTTACCTACTTTTAATATGACAGAAAATACGATTATTAAACTTCCTGAAGTTTAATATTGGTATTAAAATTATAGTCGAAATAATTATGAAAATAAAAAGGTTTCGAATATTAAATGTCGTATACTGAAAGAACATATTGTATTTTATTGTTACGAATAATTACGTTTAATGATATTAACGATATTAAGTGCAAAAAATAAATAAATCAGTTATTAACAATATTAAAAATTAAAAAAATGATTTTAATAATTTATAAATAATGAGGTAAAACTCATAAATGTATACAATATATATGCTGTAACAGTGAATAGTGGGAAATAAACATACAAGACATTTAAAACCATAAAAATATGTTAAAACTTCCAGACACTTTCGGCTAGACCACTTGAGCACCATCAAGGGACTTAAAGGTTTAACATGCAATGTCTCCAAATATAACGAGAAGAAAATGGGGGGGGGGGACGGGACGTAAACCCCAAAGAGAAACGGAGGAAAAGTAAGGAAAACGCAAAGGGAAGAAAAACATGCGAAATTCTAACCACTGATGTCATCTGTTGATCAAGAGAAAAAAAAAAAAATAGAAGGATAGACTTAAGTCCCTAACATCGGAAAACTAAAAAACAAAAAAGACGATTGTGGGGGAGGTAAAATATTTTTCAATAAATTAATACCGTCATTGGGAATAGTAAAAGATCAGCTATCGTTACATATGTCATTCTGCCTTATGATGATTGTGGATTTTAATAATATTTTTGCTTATATTAATGCTTAGGATGATTAAGTCATGCTGTTTGTTTCTTTAAAATGTCAACTAACGCGTAAGTTTGGTTTTCTATCTAGAAAAACGGAAAACGGTGTATGTAAAAAATATGTCAGGTATGTTTCAGAAAAATACTTTCGAAATTTCATGTATTTTAATGTTAAATTCACCAAACTTATTTTTTAAGGATATATCGTAAAAACAATTAATTTAAAAGAAGAAATTTATAATTATTTGTTTTTTATGGGATTTTGTATCGTTGGACTGTAATTTATTTTTTGTATACTACTGATTAATGCTGTTTTGTTAAAGGTATAATGTTTTTATTCTTTGTTAGTTGTTACTTGTTAGTAAATTGATCATTTTTAAAATGTTAATTTTAATTAATTTAGTTAATAAATGTTAATTTTAATAATTGTTATATTTTTTAAAAGATATCATAAATTCTTTGTTGTCGTAAGTAGGAAAGAAAAGCGTTAAGAGCGTGAATATTCAAAAGTTGACAGTTGCAGTATAAAATAGTGAAAAGAAATTAAAAATAAGGGAGATGGGAAAGGAAAGACACATTTTGTCTTTGCAAGCTTATAAAATAATGATAATTTAATACATATAAATTGGAAGAAATGTCTTTTTAAATCAAATTGTAGATGTGAATGCGAATTAGGTTATCTTCACATTTTCAGTTTAAGCAGGGCTCGCACCGTTCCTAAAATTTTCGTACTTTGCTACCACTAAATAAAAACGATAATCTTTGTTGTATAGTTCTATTATAGATGTTAAAGGAATGTACTACGAAGAATTCTTATTTAAAATACTGGTAGCAAAGCGCGAAAATTTTAGGAACGGTGCGAGCCCTGTTTAAGTGCTAATTGCCTTTTCACCCGTTCCATTCAAAATAATGTTTTTACTAAATTCTTAACTTTAAATGTCAATTTTTATCTAGTTTCAATTTACTAATTAAGGATTTTTCCTTTTGTAAAGTTAAACTTTTGTTTTAATTCTGTCTGATTAATTCTCTAACCGCATCAAACGATATTAAAATAAAAAAAAAATGGAAAGGAAATGTTCTTTCCGCATAGTAAAACTTTTTAATCTTCATTACAAAGCTAATCCGGTTGCCATGCAAATTTACACAGACATTCTTCATCTATCCTTTTGATGATTATCATCACAGACGCTCATATGTCATTTGCAACATATATAATTATTTCAGTGAGTAATTTGTCCCTAAATTCTTATTATTTTTAGTCAATGCCCTTTTTTTACTGGACTCCATCATTGTCATTTTGGCAGCCCCCTGTAAATTGTGGTCTTGTAGTATTACAGCATACTTACTTCTCCTGTTATCCCTTGGCGTTAAAAATTTTATGTTTGCCCTATGACACTCCCATTGAATTTTCATTAGTTGAAACACATGAAATATCATGTATTATTGGCTATTTTTATCTATTTGTTTTCCGTGAAAGATCAAGGTTCTGAGAGAAAGTAATCATGTCACACTACTCTTGATAGTCGCACTGTAAATGTAACGAGTTTCTCTCCAGATTCTTGACAAGGGCTCGCTCTGTGATCAAATAAAATGGATCCTGATGTTCAAAGTCTATAATAAAGTAATGTTTGAAGATCAATGTTTGTGTACTTATGAGATACACGGCATAACCCCCAGATTACGTTATCTTTTAGCTAAGCATTCGATGCTATAACCCTACTCTTAATATCAATAATACAATATGGCAACAAATCAATGCCATAGTAGGGGATGAAAGGCGTAATGGATGGTGTTAACAGGGACACGCATAATTAGGATTCTTTTTTAAGAAAATTTTTACTTTTTATTTGAGATTAAATTATTAAGAAAAGATAATAATACACAAATAAAAATATAAATGATTTCAAAACAATAATAAAAAGAATAACATGTTTAGACCTGCTTGACATAAAAGAAATTTAAATCATTTACTTCAAATTCATTACTTATGATTTTTTCCGGTAATTTTGTCAGAGTCCAGTGCTTTTAATATTTTCCATTGAGCCGCACTAAAGCTATATTATCAACGTTTAAATTATCAGAGATTGGGCATATATCACAGTCCGGTAAATAAGACCTGCGACTGCTACTAATATGTGGGAAATCTAAAAATACAATTTTTTCTTCAGTCTCATTCCACTGGTTTTCTTTAGATAGAATGGGGCGGCGTTTACACTTAGGTCACCTCCTGCACATTGTCTTTTTTAGGAGTATTAGTTAATTCTTGTATATCCCTTTCTACGTTTGTTCATACATAGTTTTCTGGCATATGCCTTTAGAAACGGTCTTACCTTTTGAGAAGACACAACATTGAATTCTTTCTGATATTTTTGGAGTAGAAAAAGAAGTAGGTGGCAGGTTAGTGGGGTTTTCTTTATTATGTGGAATAAATGGATATCATGACTCTGGAATGTGGGAATTGATGTAACAGAAGAGCTTGTAGATGATAGGTTGATATGGTTCAAATCTTCACCATGTGTTACAGATGGAGGTTCTGTAGCAATAGGGTTAGGTCTGTCACTAACATAGGATTCTATAAAATCAATCTCAATAAAATTTTTGTGAGTTAAACAGTTAAACAGATAAAGATGGACAAGATGTTGTAGTATAAAAAGCTGCCAGGTTAACTTTTTTATTTTTTATGTAGAACAGATGTATACTCTGTATCTGCAATGGGAGTTGCTGGAACTGAACAAATAGTAAACTGTAGGTTGATAGAATTATAATATGTACCATGTTGTACGAAAGTAATAGATAGAGCTCTGACTGTTGCTTTGTAGCAAGTTCACCAACATTATAAATTGTTATTGGTTTTCTGGTGTTGTTGGTCATCCAGTCATTGGCGGAAACATTTATGATCGTTTTAGTGCTCCAAAAATAGCAATGTCTTGCAGCTAGAGTTTATTGCTACAGTGCAGCGAGAATGTCGCCATAATTATTTAATTATTTTTCACTAATTGTATTGTCTTAATATTTGTATGGTGTTATGTAGAGGAATCGAAATAAAAGAAAATAAAGGAATGAAACTATTTGAAAGTTAAATTATTAAAATTTGGAATGTAGATTTCATGAAAATTCATTTTAAATGAGAGAGGAGAAAGTTTATTACTTTATGGCATAAAGGTCGTAATTTAAAAAAAAAAAGGTAGATTCTGATGTAAAAAAGAGTAAACAAATGAAAACAATCTTCATGGAAAAATGATTAAATAATAAAAATATGACTCACCTGAACTATAGAAACAGAAACGTCGAAACTAAGTGATTGAACATATCAAATTCATGTTCATATTCGACATAAAGAATACGTAACATAGTGCCAAAAACTGTATTTTGTGTTTGAAATTGTAAATAATCCTGCTACTGTATAATCATATCCTTTTTATAAGCTCTAAAATAAATAAAGTTAAATATTTATTTAAAAACTTATTTATGAAGAATGATTTTGGCACAATAACGATATATACATTAAATAAATGCAAATTGAAACACATGAAAGAGACAAATTTACTCAATATATAAATTACTTTTATTGAAATGAAATATTGATTAGAATGGGGGAGGGGGAGGAGGAACATGAAGCAATCGTTCTTACAATTATAATTACAAATGTATTTTACTATTATATTTGAATGAATTTAACTATTCATTCTATTGAATATAGAATTTACAATTTACAAATTTTCCATTTTAAAAATAATACTTCGGAAACCTCACAGGTATGCATTACTACTGCGCATATGATTTTACTGCCCTTATTAGGAAAATATATCTCAACAAATACAGATGACAGTCTTAAATACCTGCAATCATAATTTTTTTTTGTACAAGTTCCTTTTGAAAAGAGTTCTAGTTCATGAATGAAACAATTCAATGTGGAATTATGCAAGGGTTACCTTAAGCTTCATTCAGTAGGAAAATATTCTCACATTGAAAAGTCAAATTTCTTTATTATTAGGCGCTAGAAACTTTAAAAATTTAGAGAATCCAGAAGAAACTTTGTGAGCATGGAGAATTTGCATCATTGAGAATAAATGGGTTGCATAAAAATAACCCTCGTAATTTGATTTCTTGGGCCGATCTTCTAAAATTTAATAAAAGAGAACATTACTGATCAGTAGCTCGAGATATCAAATTAAGCGTGATTCTTGGATATCACATTTAATTCACAGCCAATTGTAGGAAAAATCATCAGAAGTCGTGGGGATATCATATTTGGTTAAATATCATATTAACATCACCATCGACTGCAGGCAGATTCATCAATAGCATACGTTATCCATACCGTCCTTTCCAGTTCAACTATATGACATTTCTAACAGTACAACAGTCTGCAACAGCTCGGAATTAACATATTTGCTTTCTTGTTGTTGTATAGCTAAACAATATTTTTTATATAAAAAGACAGATGGTTCTTAATTACTTATCAGCCATTAATTTCTACATTTAAAAAATCCGTTACCCCCACCGGCCACAGATAGCCGGAGGGATAGAAATACGCGTCCTTAAATGACGACGTTTTTGGCAGAGATAGAGAAAGAGAGGTGACGCTAACATGAATCGGCGTTGGTTCTGAAAGGGCGCAAACGTAACGAATTGGCTGTTCCTTTCGTTGCCACAAGGACTGATAAAGATTTAAATAAATGATCGTTAGGTGATGAATTTCAATTTTATATTTAAAAAGTTTTATGAAAAAATTCTATTTCGTCAGGCAAATTCATCAGAAGTCTCGAGGATATCATATTTGGTGTGATTGTTAAATATCATATTAACATGACCGTCGACTGCAGGCAGATTCATCAGTAACATACGTTATCCATATCGTCTTTGCCTGTTCAACTATATGGCATTTCTAACGATACAGCAGTCGGCAACAGCTCGGAATTAACATATTTACTTTCTGGTTGTTGTATAGCTAAACAATAATTTTTTATGTAAAAATATAGATGGATCTTAATTACTTATAAGCCATTAACTTCTACATTTAAAAAATTCGTTAGCCCCAACGGCCGCAGATCGCCGGAGGGATAAAAATACGCGGCCTTACATGACGACGTTTTTTGGCAGAGACAGAGAGAGAGAGAGGTGTGACGCTAACATGACTCGGCGTTGGATCTGAAAGGAAGCGAATGTAGCGGATTGGCTGTTCCCACTCGTTGCCACAAGGATTGAT
Organism: Maratus speciosus; assembly: GCA_963932465.1. NCBI lineage: Eukaryota > Metazoa > Arthropoda > Arachnida > Araneae > Salticidae > Maratus > Maratus speciosus. Next base: position 379,286,331 of record OZ010786.1, read on the forward strand.
AAAGATTTAATTAAATGATCGTTAGGTGATGAATTTGAATTTTATATTTAAAAATTATAAAAATATTCTATTTCGGCAGAAAGTATTAATATTCAGATTTTATATTTTATTATTGATAATTTTAACGATCTTTTCTGCAGGATAAATTAAAATTGTTTTTAAGTAAAAATTAACTGAAAACAAACTTGATAAAAGTTAATGAATATTTAAAAGGAGAATTTTAAATTTTGAAGTTAAAAATGTTTATTGATTATTTCAAATATTTTAAATCAATTGAAATATCTTTAGTGAAAAAGATGTTGTCACCAATATATGGCTTTCACGATTATCAAGTAAGGAAATCGTATGATCAGTTTTGGAACAACTGGAATATTTAGCGTAATACCATTACTTTAAAATTTTTCGTTACATTGGAATGGAGCACCTCCGAGCGTGAATGTCTTCAAATTCTACCTTTGGGAAACGAATGCTTGTGGTAAAGAGTTACCAGATGCAGAGACAAAACACAATATGACTACGTTCAGCTGATGTTACGTGAGAAACTTATTTTTCATCTCGTTTTGCTATTATATTAGTTTTCTTGTGCAATATCATTAACCCTGTTTCATGTTCTTTTTCTATTTTAATCTTACAATAAATATTTTTCTTATTTAAGAGAAAATCGTAAAATAAATTAATAAAAACATGCCTTCGTATGATACTCATTATCATGATGATTCATGCATGATACTCGTATTCAACAGAATAATGTAAATTTATAAATCAATTTTTTAGATTGCTGTAGAAAGAATATAATATACAGGGTGTCCACTCTCAACGGTGTCGAATGTATAATTCCTAAACCGTTAGTCATAGACATATAGTTCCATTTACAAAAATGTTTTAAAGGAGGTAAAGAAATATTTTAAATGCGATTTGGGTCAATAAAAACATTTCTTAAAAAATTACGAAATTAAAAATTTTATACGGTATCCTGGTCTTATAAGTTATATTTATTAAAATGTTCATGTTACACTGACAAGTAAGACACAACAAGTCCCGCTATTATACTATTAAAATTGACCGAGTAATAGCTGTTTACAGTTGGAGTATATGTTCTGCTGCAAATTAGGTGTCATTCACAAATTTAGTAGAAAAATAATTTCGTCAGACATATTTAAAAAATGGTTGAGAGTAAAATGAACACTGCAATATAAATTTGAAATCCTTAATCATTCTGACATATTAATGCAAAATATACAATTTGTAATAAATATATTACAAGAAAAAAAACAGAATTTTTGTTAAATAAAATGATGAAAATTAATAGCCTCAATTCTTTACAAAATGATACATATTTTAAAATGTTATTAGATTACAGTAGCCAGCAAAAAATGTGTTATGTCATGTTTTTTAGCTTTTGATGATTGTTTCTGATTGTTGATGATAGCTTCTGATGTATTCTGTACCGCTGAATTCGAAAGTGACCTTCATTTTTTACCGTCACGTAAAGATTTTTTGCAAATCGTAAATTTTAAAGTTAAAAACAGAAAAAATGTGATGTGATTGTTGTTTTTAACTTATGATAACTGATTTTTATGTGTTCTTTACCGCTGAATCCGAAAATGACCTTTATTTTAAACCATCACGTCATATTTTAAGCAAACGTTAAATTTCAAAGTTCAAAAGTTCAAAGTTCAAATTGAGTTTTTTCCCCCACCTTATCGTACCCATCAGCTGTTTAACTATAAGAATCCTAGTCCAAGTTAAAAAATGAATAAATTATTGAATAAAATAAAATAAAATAAGTTTTACATTTGTTTTACAGTATCAGATTTTCACTATATTTTAACTTTGACGTTTACGATTTGCAAAATAACTATAACGTGATGGTTAAAAATGAAAGTCATTTTCAGATTCAGTGCTAAAAAGTACACAAAAGTCAATTATCAAAAGTTTAAGTTCGCAGTCATCTCCTCTATTTCAAAGTGTCCGATTTTTGCATTTTTTTTATTTTGAAAATTTACGATTTGCGAAAAATCCTGACATGGTGGTTAAAAATTAAGGTTATTTTCGAAGTAAAAAAAAAAAAAAAAAAAACACAATATCGTAGCCTTGTGTTATCTAATCTAAATTTTTTTCTTAAACTTCTTGGTGGCAATCTATTCATTTTTTTTTTTGTGTGTGTTATTCTGTAGAATCCTGTAAAGTGGTAATCACCGAAATTCATGATAATATTTTATTGTCATCGGATTTACGTCAGTATGTAAAATTTAATCTCGATCAGATATTTGAAAGTGAGTTAAAGTTCGAATACTAATTTTAAACTCGAAAAACATACATAAGATCGTTGAAGTTAAAAAAAAAACTTATAAAAGTAACATAATTTTTTGTTAAAAGAAACCATGAAAAGAAACGGTCTCAAAACCTTATAAAATAAATCATACGTTAAAATACAATTATTTTAGCCAATCTGAAACATAATTAAACTTAACTCATTCGTAATACTTGTAGGATTTTTTTCAAAGCGCAGATACACATGAAATAAATTGTTCGAATACTTTAAGCACTTGCTATATGACCCCTCAAAGCATGATGGAACTCATCTGTGTTCAGATGCATGAAAGTGGTATAAGCCATGCTTTTTTAAAGTTTCATAACTCGGTCAATTTTAGTGTTATATGAACGTGACATTTTTTATCTTACTTTTCAGTGTAAAAAAATATTTACTTAATATAACATATAGGAACGGGGTGCCATATAAAAATTTAAATTTCGTTATTTTTAAAAAAAAGTGCTTTTATTGACCCAAATCACTTTTAAAATATTTCATTACCTCATTTAAAACATTTTTGCAATTGGAACTATATGTCTACGACTAACGGTTTAGGAATTAGCCATTGGACACTGTTGAGAGTGGACACCCTGTATATTAGTTATAATATTTGTTAAACATTCAAATGATATAGCTCGTATTCTAAGAAAACTTGAAAGTTAATATTTTTATATATACAATGAATTACATTTCATAGCTTCAATTATTTTAGAACAACTTTGTCAAAATTACTATATAAAAGCAAGCATTTTTTCCCATTTTCCTAGTTTTTTCCATATTAACCATTCATAAACATTTATTACAAATTATGGGAATCTAATCATTAATCATATAAGAGAAAAATTACATTCAAACGGCACATAACGGATTTTAATATTCATATATATACTTGCATTTTTATATGACTAACTGATACTAGAAAAAATGATTAAGCCTTCTTTTTCAGTTTTAACAATAAAGATCTGGTATTTTCGCATGTAATATTTTGAAATTTTCTTGACATCTTTTTAAACATTAACTGTTTCGGTAGCTTTTCTTCGATCGAAATTTCAAACTAACATTTAGTATTTGTATCGTCCGTCATATTAAATATAGTTAGACTCATTTAACTTCGCTTAGCTTTTGAAGAAAACCTACCCCTTCATGCATAAATTTGACAGTTCTGGATATTTTGTAGAAAATACTTTTCCCTGCGAATGCATGGATTTCCATATTTAAACCTTCTGAAAAATATTCAGCATATTTTTAATATTCTTCTCATTTTCTTTTCAGTTTCATAGATTGAAAATGTGAACTTTTAAATGAGGAATACAAAATATATTTTGAAACTATGTGGTTCATTTTTCTTTTCTAATAAATCATAGATATATTTGTGTTTAAATTTAAAAAATAAAACAAAATCGCAAATTTTATATAAATAACTTTCAGTAATAAAAATCTTATAAAATTAAACTTCATAAAATAGCAATTTAAACTTATTGTCAAATGTCGTAATGATTCAAACTAAAGAAAAAAAAATGGTCAGCAGCGACAATATTTTTATTTAAGAGGCTACTTCAGTCAAGTGAAAAGACCCGTTCACTAATGCTAATCCTATGGAAGAAATTTATAAAGATATCTCGGTTGAATTTCAATATTCTTAAATGATTTTTTTGCATTGGATAGCTGAGGTTGATCTCTACATCTGCCATTTATTACTTTATCGATTTTGTTTGCAGATATTTTTAAAGAAGATGCTTTCGCTTTCAAAACCGGTTCCGAAATTGAAAGTGTCCTCGTCAAAAATATCTGTAAACAGATATCTTTATAAATGTCTTCCGTAGGATTAGCATTACCGGACGGGTCTTTTCCCTTGACTGAAGTAGCCTCTTAAGTGAGGTTTAAATAAAACTTGCGAGTTTAATTTTTCTTACCTTTTTAATTTCTTGTAAATATTTACTTATAATGAATTTGCATAGTAGCCACAGAACATTCAAATAAGAAATAATAACAAAGTAGTATTTTTAATGCAAAATTTTGGTATAACATTGGCTAAAGGAATGTTAAGGAAGGCACGGTAAGGATAAAATGACGGTAAGGAAAATTGCCACCTAGGCAAATCATGTTAAAACTAAGTGATACCGAAATATTCATAGATTTTTAGCAACAGTTATTTAGATTAGATTAAATTAAAAAAAAAATACCACGAAAAGTTCAACAATAAACCTTGAGGACATTGAGACTACCAATAAAGCCACACTGCTTGAAAATAATATCTATATGCTGATTTAAATTCTGCAGTAAATTTCTTGTCAAAGAATTTTAGCCATTCTTTCTCTAGCATACATCCGCATGAGAAAAAAAATTGAAAAAAATCCTTTGGCTGCATCTGACGTGGATTTCTGTACAATTTTAGCAAGAGGGGTGATAAGGAATCTAAAATCAAGGACAGAGTTAAAAAAAATAATAACAACCGTAAAAATGTGTGCAGGAAAATGTTTTGCTACATATTTAGATAAAACAATAGTCCCAGTTTCGAGAAAAAATTACATCGAATAACTTTTACTGAAACAATTTTATACAGACAGCTCCGAAATTAAAAACCAGCATTAGGAACACGAGACGGTAAGGAATTTCGTGGTATATTTGGATGCCCAACATTTATTTGTCACGTTAATACTGTTATAGAGTCATGCAATGGGATTATTTCCCGTATAAGAATTTAAAAAAAGCTCAAGAATATGTACTAAAATAAAAATTATTATTCAAGGACTTAAAATTCACAATTACGTGAGAATGCCTCATATATGAGGCCGTGAGTTTCAAATCTCACCTTATTAGAAAATCAAATTTTGGGATATCGCGAAAGACTGCGTATACTGGTTTTCATTGTAAACCAAGATTTTACTCCAAACAATGCCAGAAATTCTCTACAAAACTAGTTTTTGTACAAATTGCAGTATTTGTTTGATGCAGGTTCGCCAATAGATTAGATTGATAGAAAAAACTCGATTTTTTTTAAATTTTGGATAAGACGACTTTCAAAACGCATGTCTTCATACCTACATGCCAGGGTATCAGTGTATATATTTGTACAGTCGTGGAAAAAAAGTAAACACCCCCTGCTAACGCCTCAACAAATTATCGTAGAAGAAAGTTACTGGTACCGAACGATTGGAAATAAAGTCTACTTTTAAATGATGTATATGTTGCGGCCAAAACCCGGAGTTTGACCAATACGCGAATTGGTCGGCCAATTCGCGAACTGGCCGAGATTCCTGGCCAAAACCCGAAATACATGAAATGAACAGCCTATTACGGGTTTTGGCCGGCCAACTCGCGAACTGGCCGGGAAGCCTTGGCCTATATACGAAGTGTTCAGCAATGGGTATCCACATCCGGTAATGTGTTTCTTTTAGCTTTCATGCAGCCCTGCATATGATCTACAAACCTGGTAATACACTACATATAAATTACATTTTAAAAGCCTATCACAGCTGAAAATGCACATCAAGCAATAATGGCTCATAGCCATACCAATAACCCAAATTATTTCAGTGACTCTTTAAATAAATGCCAAATTCTACTTAGTCAATAATCCATAGAAAACATGTTGTAGAATATAATAGTAATGTATAACAGTTTCATTATGTATGAAGTAGTGTAACATCATTAGAATACCCTATAAGCGACTTGTTCACATATATCATAATTCTTTATCGGAATTTGTTTGGCGTCCGTATAAATGAACTATAATGACTACTTAATCAATACTTTACAAAAAAGCATATTGCTCCCAACATGTGTGAGGCGTGTGAATTTTATTATGTTTGAAATAGATTGACATCATTTAAGTGTACTAAAAATTATCTTTCACCATTCACTGCAATGTAATGAAATACTTTTAAATGTCTCTGTAAACAAACTATAATTGCTACTGATTTCATACACTTAGATAACAGTTTGTTGTCCATCTTAATGATGCATACCAATTTCATTATAATTGAGATAATGTAACAACATTAAAATACACCGGAAATACTTTTCTCCTTGATGATATTGTAACGAAATACTTTATTGTGCCGCTGTAAATTAACCAAAAATAGTACACACTTCACTTGCAATATCGAAATTAATTTATAAACCTAAATAATATAACAATTACAAGTCAATCCGAATATTTACTCGAGTTAGAGCACGGACAGGCAGACTGCTAGACAAATTGAATTCACCAATAGTTTCAACTATGTTAGAAAGAGATAAAAAGTAAAAATTGGTTTCTATATACTTATTTCGCGAACTGGCCGATCGCATCTGGCCAATTCCCGAATTGGCCAGTCAGTTTAAAGCGTTGTTGGCCAGTTCGCGAATTGGCCGGCCAGTTCGCGAATTGGCCGGCCAATTCGGGTTTTGGCCAATTTCGGGTTTTGGCCGTAACATATAATATTTGCTTAGGGAGCCATCTACATATTAAAACGAACCATAACTTTGTTTTTTTCAATAGCAGTACACAATTCTGACAGCATAAATGAACTCAACACCCTTCAATTAGTCTAAAAACAAATTTTTATGCAATTCGTACCATAAATTTTCGAGAAATTAATTATTTTAAAACTAGCGTATTTTAAGGGCTGTATCCAAATTGAAGTTCGGTACACGATTGTTAACCGGGAGAGCTCCCTTCTTGATCAAGGCACCTTAAGCAGTCAATTAAGCCTGTTAGATTATAGGGCAGCATAAGAAATTTCAAAATATTTAGTCACTTCTATCATAGACCCTTTAAACCATCATTTTGCCGTTTTTTACGCATAATTTGAAAACCACTCGGAAGAAAAATGTGAAATTTTGGATTTCCATAAAGCAGGACTTAATAAATGTCAATCCATCAAAAAAATTGTAGGTTGCAATTCATAATTTTTTGAATAATAATTTCATAATTCATATCAGAAAGTTATAAAAATTGCAAATTCAACGTATTTATGTTTGGGTATATTAGTATTATTGCTACACAAAAAAGTCAGAACATTAGGATCATAATTTCAGAAGTTATAAGTAAAAATATGAAAATGTAATTTAACGTTAGAAGCACTAAATTTTGAATGTTTATAATTCAAAAACCTATCATTCAAATGACTTGAAATTTTGTGCCTAGGCATAGTTTGAACCAAAGATTTGAAATATCTCGTTAAAATTGGATATTGTCATTGAAAAAAAATGAAGTTAGGATTCGTTTTAATTTGTAGATGGCCCCCTAAGCAAATTTTATATACTTCATTTAAAAGTAGACTTTATTTCCAATCGTTCGGTACCAGTGACTTTCGTCTACGATAATTTGTTGAGGAGTTAGTAGAGTTGTTTACTTTTTTCCCACGACTGTACATATGCGTCTATGTCTGGGTGCATACTTTTCTGGTTAAAGCACAAGAATCATCTTGCAAGGTGGTTATTTCAAATTCCAGTAGCGTGTTATGTAAATAACTGATGTTTGTTAAAGACAAAGAAGGATAAGTCTTAACATTCACTTCATTTAACCTCAATTAAAATATTAAAATGTTTGAAAATTTAACCGTAAATTAGTATGACACAGTAAGAGAAATTACGAACCAATACTGATTAATACAAAACTTTGTAGGCGATGAAAGCAAAGTGTTTTTTGATATAAAAAAGTAAGTTTTGATCTTGCTTTTCCTTTTTGTTTTCTTAATGAAATAACATTTTGTTTATCATCATAATATTTATGTTATTTAGCACTGTGAAGTATGAACTTTATATGAATAACAGTACATTTTGTTAGCTAAAATACTGGCATACCAGAATACAATTTCACTTTCCCTAAGTGGATATGGGGTTGAAAGGGAAGTGTCCGTTTCAGCACCTCGTTGTTTATAATTATTCCAACAAAATATTATTTTTGATTCTTATAACTTGTGTTACATTTTTTTAGTTTTTTATGTAAAATAATGCATGCATTTTTATGTCGAAAAAAAAAAGTATACAAATATAACAATAACATATACCTACTGTTTAGGAATTTTTTCATGCTACAGAAATCCTCAAAAAGTTACTATGCCTCGAAAATATAAAAGGAAAAGTCAGACAATTGAAATACTGAATAAGGAATAATGGCTGCCGTAGATGAATTTGTGTAAAAAGAGCGTCTGTAAGATCACCTGTTAAAGCATACAGCATTGCAAAGTCCTTTTTAGCAAAAATGTTTCCAAACTTCAAGAAGGCACAAGATGGTGAATTTTAATATGGCCCATTAATTAGTAATAAAAAAGATTTTAGTAGAGCTAAAGAAAAAGAGTTAACTTCAAATTTACTGCAAGCATCTAATATGAACTATGCTTTGCCAGCTGTTGAAACAAAAAAATTAGCATATGAGTATTCAACTGCTTTGATCTCTCTAAATATATAATATTATTAAGCAAAAAAGCAAGCTGGAATTGATTAGTTCGAAGGTTTTATGCAACGAAATTCAACACTTTCCCTTAAGAATCCTAAAGCCACTGGTTGATTAAGAAGAACAAGTTTCAACAATGCTAATGTTGATGATTTTTTTTAAACTTTCAGTCACTTATAGAACGCTGTAATTTTTTACCAAATATAATACATAACTGCAATGAAACACTGTATGGTTGATTGGTAGGTTTCCCACTGTGTTTTCCTCTATCCAGTACTCCATGTTTTCACATGTTTGGGTGCAGGAAGACACAATGATAAACCTACCAATCAACCATTAAAATCAGGTCTGTATGTGATTCCCATCACTATATTACTTGGCAGACCAGTTTCATTTAAATATAATAATCATAAAATAAATAATCCTGTAATTTCAGTCATGAACTCGATGATGTGATGGTTTGTGCAACCGCTGCCCGGTCTACTATGCAAAAAAAAAAAGTTTTAAAAATATTCAATAGCGAACAAGAAATTTGAAAAAATCTCACGTATATATGATTAATATTTACATATGATTAACATTTTGAGAAATTTGTCGAGTGACTAGCCAGGGTTCGTACGCTTCAAGGACATTCAAGAACCTTTTACCAGAATTTTTGTGAAGTAACATGTGCCTTATTTAATGAGAAAAATAATCTATCTTCGGATAGAGCGGCCAGTACTTTACGATATTTCTTGTACTAAAACTTCCCAAATCCGCTCAATTCCTTAATGCGTACAAACCCTGCTTGCGTATGCTCCTAAGCACCATTATGTTAATTTTAATTGCAGTGAAATTTAAAACTGCTTGCGGTGAATGTTTACATAACTATCAACAAGTTTTACAATTTTATTTATTTATTTATTTATTTAACAAGTATTTTAACGAAATTCACGTAATTCGAGTAATTCTTATGTCAGTAATATTCTATGCTGAAAAAAATACATTATTTGATTGATATTTCTATGACTTTATAAACATTTAACTATAAAATTTATTTAAGCCTGTTTTTTTTTATCTCAACATGTTTCTGTTTAGTAAAATTATTTATTGGTATAACGCGAGTCGAGTTTTTTAAGTTATTATCACTTTGGTATTAAAAAAACCTAAGGCTAAATTTTATATTTAGAAAATTACATAAAAGCATGTACCTTAGTCTATGTTTCAACATAATGTCTATTACGACACATATCGCATATTAACTTACAGATTTTGTATCCCACCCTCATATAAATATGCTGCCTGCTCTGCTAATAATAGCATCACCACCTTTTCGACGGCGATATTGTCTTTGTAGCGCTGACCGCTAGAGTATTGGTTTGTTTTATTTTATATATTACAATTTATTGCTGGTTAAAAATCATAATCATTTTGTGCTATGTCAGGGCGATAGGGAAAGAGATGAAATTCTTCTCAAGAATATCATGCGATGACATCTTCAGTTAACCTGACTTAGTGACAAGTGACTACCACTTCTTAATTCACTTAAGCTGCGAACGGACCATCCTTCTAACTGTTATTAGTTTTCGCATCTTTTGTTGTGGCAACGCGGTGTTTTTGGTCTTTAATGACTTTAAAAGGAAAGCGACTGATGTCCTGCAAAAGAGGAATCTTCTTTCAAGTACAGTTGAGATCCTTATCTCGTGACCCATCGTAGATTCCCCTCATTCTTTTGTGAGTAAATCGCAGAAGCTTCCAGAATAAAAGATTTTCCACGAAAACTGTAGAAGTAGGTAAAACAAACGTGTGTATGCAGCCTTAAAGAAGTACCTTGGCAGTCAGCGTGTAATGAAGAGGACAACATGAAAACGGCGATGATGCAGTGCTTAGCACAGCAGGCGGCAAATTTCTATGAAGATAGAATACAAAAGCTGGTCGTTTTATCAAAACGAATGAAAAATATAAATACACGACTAGTTTATCTGAAGAGACAAAACCCTCTAAATCACTTTATTCACAGAAAACATAGTGTCCCAAATGAAAAATGCTCTATTTTGAAGAAACATACTGTTGTCTGACCAAATTAAAAAATATATATTTTGATCACAAATTCCATTTGAAATTAAAATAATCTCTTCTGTTTTGCAGAAATTCCCCCTTTGCATGTGCACAGATGTCATAATAACAGAAAAAACTGATAAATGAAGTAAAGTGAAATGCCCCCTCCCCCCTCATGCCGCGATTTTTTTTTCAACTACGACTTAATTTTTTATATAATTTTAATTTTTCGTATTGTGCAGTACACAGTAATGCATCTGTGCACTCATCAATATTTCAAAAACGCGTCCAATTCACGAGTATTTTCAACTTCCTCAAACATTCATGCTTTATGCCTGATGTGCACTGCCATGTAATTAATATCGGCAACACATTTTATATCTACATCATTGATAAAGATTTTTTTAAATTCTCATTCTTGAACAGAAAGTTCATTCTCTGCGAGTCGTTCACAAGCACCATTTTCACGAACCATATACTCAGGGCCATCCAGCGGGTAATAATTTAGTTACAAACATGTAAAAGTAAAATTTCGATATTTCCATTTCATGATAGATTTTTTTTTCCCTCAAAATGGTAAAATAAGAAATATTTCATTTTTAATGGGCTTTTAGATAACACAATTGTTAGCCCTCAAAATTTGAAAAAAATTAAATGTATTCAATAAAAATATTTAAAACAACTTTTCCTTATTTATTTCTACCTTATTCATAAACGCATTCATCACATTAATTAAATAAAAACGGGAAATCTTAAACATCTTACATTAATTTGAAAGGAAGATATTTAATGATGACTATAAATTTACTCTTTTACTATCTCAAAGCCTTTTTTGATTAATTTCGTGAAATTGTACGTTTTACACATATTCTTCCGATAAGGAATACCTTTTTGCGTACATGTAAAACAATTCAAGCATATACCATATTTATTTCACGTATATTATTATCAAACATTTTCTTGGACAAAAATATTATTAAATTTATTTAAGGGATAACATTAAAGACACAAAGTTAGGACGAAAAATCATGTAGCACGATTTTATACATATTTACCTCATCACAAATAAGGAACTACGTAAATATACAGTAAATAGAGAGAAACGTAAAAAATTTTCTTTCCTTTTGGCATGATGTAGTGCGGACACATCACGCAAGACTTAAACTTTGCTGAAATGAAAACACTTATTAGCGTTATTTATATAAAAGTGAACGGCACTAGTTGGGCAAAATATCATGCACGAGGAACTAAGGAGAAATCTTCTGGATGAAAGAATATTTTTATAGTTAGCTAAGAATCTTGATATTAGAATTACTGATAATATTTTTGTTTATTATTTTTAATATTACAAAATAATATGATTTTATACGATCTCGATATACAAATATTTTTATTTTATATCTGAAATGTTAAAAAATGGTGTTTTCATAATTTAATAAATAAGCTTAATATATTAAAAGAAACATTAACAAAAAAAAAAAAAAAAAAAAGAAAGAGACTCAGAAATAGGGAGGGAGGGAGAAAAAGGAGCCAGGAGAAAAAGAGCCGGTTAGAGAAGAGAGACGATAAAGTAACAAAATTCGAACAAAAAACCGCATAGTGCGATTAGTTTATTTAGATAAATTATTTATATATTTTTTTTTTTAAGTGTGGCTCATGTGTTACTGAAACAGAATTATACTATTTATGCTTAATATAAGATAAAATTAGTAAAATTTTCAAGGTTTTGAAAACATGTTTTAAAATATAAAAATATAATATTAAAAAATAAAATACTTCTGTATTTTACTTCATTGTTTCTCTTTGTAATATGAATTCTATAGAAAACATATTTCACACATCTTCATCAGTTTATTATACAGCAGACGGAACATGTTTCAGCAAAATTTTAAATGGAATATATCTGTGCAAATGACACAAATGTAAGAACGATATCACCAACATCTGCGTATGAAAAGCAGGTAAAGTTAAAAGAAATACGTTACGGATTAAACTTTCTTGGATAAGTTCGAAAACACGACCACCAAGATGATAATAGTAATCAGACTCAGCACTTAGAATCTTGTAGTAATCAAGATAAAGGATTAACATCGTAGAACAATGGATTGTGGCATATTAGAAAAAGTTTACTGGATTCAATTCTGTATGGGTGGTGTCATAAATTCATAAATACATAATTCATAAATAATCAAATTCATAAAGACATCCGAATAGCTAGTTAATTTTTAAAATATCCTGCAAAAAATCTTGCAAAATTTTTTTCACGCACTGCAGTTAAAATAGAAAAGTATAATTTGCGTCTTTTCTATAAATCTTATGAAGCTAAAAAGAAAAAGTTAAAAAAAAAAAGCTCTTTTCCGATATACATACACAATCCCAAATGTGATTTGTATTACAAACTCGGGAAAAAATAGTGATTAGCTATTTATTGAACGAGGATCTTTTATGAATTATTATTATTTAATCATAACACCGGAAAAAATCTTAATTTGCTATTTTTGTATCGAAAATACTCTTAAGTATACCAAAATGGATAATACATGGAATTTTTCCCAGAGAGAAACATTCGCCTTGCATACAATATTTCAAATGAAAAACAAATTTCAAATTAATTGCTTAAAAGGCGCAATGGCCAACATAGTGAAAAAGTTCCCATGCCAGAACTCGAACTCGGGCCATCAGTATAGCACACTGACATTCTACCGAATAAACCACATGGAACGATACCCAGCCTGGAAAATTTCTCACTCTTACATGTTGGCAAGGCTACAAACGCAGCACAAGATGGAATATTTATCGTGATCCACGTACATGGAGCAAACACGAAACTCAATTAAATTCAGCATCAATTGAAACTATATTAATATTTGGATTTTTTTTTTTTTTTCAGAGAGAAACATTCGCCTTGCATACAATATTTCAAATGAAAAAATGGGTATCGTTGCATGTAGTTTAGTCGGTAGAATGTCAGTGTGCTATACTGATGGCCCGGGTTCGAGTCCCGGCATGGAATCTTTTTCACTATGTTGGCCTTTGCGCCTTTTAAGCAATTAGTTTGAAATTTGATTTTAATTTCAGTACCAAAATGGATTTTACCATCTTGAAGTTGCCCGGTGATGAGGAAGCTTAAATAAAAATATTTTGGCGGCAATAAAATTATATTTAAAGTAAGTTATTTGAGAGATGCCGGCTAAGAAAAATTTAACAATCAGTCACAAACATAATTTCGTTTACCTTGTCACTGGATGATATATCCAATCTATTGAGAGCGCCGCAAAATGGAGTAACAAAATACAGAGCGATTTAAAATCTCATCCTATCCTATATAAAATCCTATCCCATACAGTTCATGTGGCGACATCTTAAGTCAATATTAAATGATTACTCTAATGCTAACAGACATCTAAAATTTCATGTCTGTAATTTAAATTGAGTTTTATTTTAATATTTTATTTTAATATAGCGGACTTCGCCCGCTTCCCTGGTCGGTTTCTCTAAAAGATTGAATCAAACGAAATATATCTAGCAAAGATGAAAGGTGTTTACCTATTTTTTTAGTATGTTTGTTATCTTGAATTTCACGCTTCTACCTAAAATGGCTGCTAAGAGATGCAAAATGTTCTAAAATTTTCACCCCCTCCCCCACTACACCCTTTTTAAACCTCTTAGGGTGGGAAATTTGTAAAATCGCTGAAACATGTTTTCAATTATTTTTTATTAATTTATTTTCTGGAATTTCACGCTTCTACCTAAAACGGCTGCTGGGCCAAATGTTCTAAAATTTTCAACACCCGTTTTAACCCCCTGAATGGTAAATTTCTAAAAACGCTGACACACATGTTTAATTATTTTTTTAGTAGATTTATTTTCTGGAATTTCACGCTCCTATCTCAAACGGCTGTTGAGATATGGCAAATGTCTAAAAGTTTGACACCCCTTTTAACCTAGTTTAGGGTAAATCTCTAAAATCGCTGAAATACGTGCTTAATTACTTTTTTAATAGATTTATTTTCTGGAATTTCACGCCTTTAGCTAAAACATGGCCAATAGAAATATGGCCAAATGTTCAAAAATTTCGACACTTCCCCCCTTTAAACATTCTAAAATCGCTGAAACATGTGTTTAATTTTTTTTTAGATTTATTTTCTGGAATTTCACGCTCCTAACTAAAAAGGCTGCTGAGATACGGATAGATGCTCTAAAATGTTCGCCTCCCCCCCTTTTAATCCCTTTAGGGGGGAGGGAGTTTTAAAAATTCATCCTTAGCGCTCTTTTCCCTCCAATTTTCATTCTTCTAGGTTCACTAGTTTGCTCTCTCCCTTTTATATATTTAGATAAAGATTAGAAAAATAAAGATTAGTATCCCTGTAATTCCCCACTCCACCCACCGCGATCAAACTGCCTGGTCCAAACAGCAGGAGTCCAAGGACTATCTAACCACTACAACCGTATATGGGTGGCAGTAGGTGTTCATGGAGAAAAGTCTACCTGTACCCACAGACAATTGACTTATATATATATAGGTATATAGATTAATGCGTATAACTTCTTTTATTTTAAGTATATATCTGTATTCATAGTTCGTTAGAGTCTGTACTGTTTAAATGTTATAATTTTATATGATAAATTTCGCACGTACAACATTATTTTATGTTTCATTTTGCGCCTACTTTCACGCTTTGCGATAATAGTATTTCTTTACATGAAAATTATAAAAAACTTCTAGAAAGCTCTAGTTTTGAGAAATTTAATTTACATATATTAGATTATATTAATATTTCAGTATATATCAATTATGATAACGGGACGTTATCATTTTAATTGCGTTTTATGTATAAAAATATATTCTGATTAGCTAACTTAACTGAATATGTAACAAGGCTACAGAAAACAAATTTACTTTAGAAATACTGTTTCAAAAACCTTCATATTTAATCATTTCTTTTATTAGTAAATTTTGTATCTTACCCTTTCGGCAAATTCACTTAAAATGAAATCATGACACAGATTTAAACAAACACACAACATTTTATTCAGGGTGATGAACAGGTTGATTCTCAGTAGAGCGAAACAATTTACAGAACTGGGGTATCTGAAACGCAGGGTTCATTCAAAATCAATCCAATCAAAACCTTGTCGCACAATATATAGCAACTACACAATAATCTACATCTAATAATCATATCATTGCAAGAAAGAACCGTGAAAATTAGATTACCGAAAATTCCGACATTCTTTTCTAAACTTTAAGAAATACATCTAATAATCATACATCTACATCTAATAATTATATCATTGCAAGAAAAAACCGTGAAAATTAGATTACCGGAAATTCAGACATTCTTTTCTAAATTTTAAGAAATCGCAAAATAGATAGCTAATTCAAGGGCAAATGTTAGGATTCAGGAACCCATGATCGCACCAAAATCTTAAAATCCACTCGATTAAAAATTACCTTTATAAAAGAGTAGCTATTTACTATGCTACAATTCAGGAGATAAAATATATGAAAATTAGTATTATATCTTTTTTCTTCAAAACCTGTCGTCAATGGAAACTTTTCAATGTCACATTCTTTTCCAATATCCCCGAAAAATTAAAAATTACTATTTACTTAATTAAAAAAACATGCCTTGATGAACAGTGTTATTAGAATAGTAATAGAAACTATAAAGTTCTTAGGAGAATAGAATTCGTACGCTTTTTATACTTAAATACGATGCTCTGATTCTCGCTGAACTATAATTACGTATGATGAAATTAGATTACCTTAAATTCCGACTTTTTTTTTTCTAAATTTTAAGAAATACATCTAATAATCATACATCTGTATCTAATAATCATATCGTTGCAAGAAAGAACTGTAAAAAGTAGTTTAACGGAAATTCAGACATTCTTTTCTAAATATTAAGAAATCGTAAAATAGATAGCTAATTCAAGGGAAAATGTTAGGATTCAGGAACCCATGATCGCACCAAAATCTTAAAATCCACTCGATTAAAAAATACATTTATAAAAGAGTAGCTATTTACTATGCTACAATTCAGTAGATAAAATATACGAAAATTAGCATTATATCTTTTTTTCTTCAAAACCTGTCGTCAATAGAAACTTTTCAATGTCACATTCTTTTCCAATATCCCCGAAAAATTAAAAATTACTATTTACTTAATAAAAAAAAAACATGCCTTGATAAACAGTGTTATTAGAATAGTAATAGAAAATATAAAGTTCTTAGGAGAATAGAATTCGTACGCTTTTTATACTTAAATACGATGCTCTGATTCTCACTGAACTATAATTACATATACAGTTTTTTTGTTTTATGTTCATTTATGCATAGCATATTTTCATAAACATACTTTAATGCAAAAATTGCCATTTCCCAACAAATACAGTATACAGAACAAATGTTTTTCTTTATTGCAATTAAAATTGAAGCACAGCAAAAAATATATTACTTTATTTTAAAATTTCACTAAATCTTCATTTACAAAAATTGACCTATAGAGAAGGGTAATTTTGTTTTTAAATATTTTTTTGGCTGTTTACGTAAATTAACAGAGAATGCAATAAAAAATACCACCTTCTACAGAAATATATTTATCCCTTTCCTGCTTTAAAAAAATCTTTTAGAAATATCTGATTAATATAAATCAACATGGAAAAAATGGATTAAAATAAATTAATCTATTTATCCAAATCTTTACGGAATAGTGAATAATATTTTCTCTGCTTTAAACCTAATTTAATTAAAAATTTCTCTTTTATATAAATTGCAAATTCATTTTTCAAAAAACGAAGAAAAATTATCGAATTGCTTTTAATGCTAAAATATTTAGCATTAATAGTAATAGTATTTCTAATACTATTACTATTAATGCTACTATAAATACGCTACTATAATGCTATACGCTACTATATGCTACTATAATGCTACTATAAATACGATTGTATAACATTAAAAAAAAAAATCTTTTTTTTTTTTTTTTTTTTTTTTTTTTTTTTTTTTTTTTTTGTAACGTGATTCAAAATGTATCTGTAGAAGAAAAGAAGTAAAAGAAAAAATAAATTAAAATTATCCATTTTGTTATTATTATTAACAGATTTTTTTATTAAAAATTCTCATAAGCGTCCTACACAATTTACTTAATAATACTTTTATGCGCGCTTCTGTAAACTGCTGGAGTACACTGTAAAAAAAAAAAAAAAAAAAAAATGCGACCAGTTTTTCTGTAGGAATCGGAGAAATAGTTGCCCGTATCGTACCGGAAAATTTTCCTACCCAGCTCGGAATAAAATCCGTAAAAAAGGAAATAGTCAATAAAACGGCATTTTACGGATTTTATTTCGATTTTACGGATTTCATTCCAAGCTGGGTCGGAAATTTTTCCAGTACGATAAGGCCAACTATTTTTCCGATTCCTACAGGAAAACTGGTCGTATTTTTTTACAGTGTTATATATGCAAGTTATTTAGATTTTTTTCAAATTCGAGGCAAAACATACAATAGATCCATACAATCGATTTAAAAATTGATTTTTTATTAAAATTTTTTTATTGAAACGATTTATAAAACAAATATAGTTGCTTAGTGTAATTATAATCTCATAAAAATCATTTACAATATATTTGATATTTTTATGCAAGCTCCTGTAAACTGCTGCGTAATAATTATGTAAAAAAAAAAAATATATATATATATATATATATGTAACATTTACAAAAAAAAATATATATATATATATATATAAACAATTGGTTTTTCATTTATAAATTCATTTTCTTGTTATTTAAAAACTGAATTAAAACGTTTTATAAAAACGAAAATAGGCATTATTATGGGGTGAGACTTCATACATAACTCACAACTCACTTTTAGGACGAGCACTGACATTTATTGAGACGAACACACAAACAAAAAATACAGATATAAACACTCTTCTCGTTCTTTAATTAGCTTAAAGTCTATAATTCAGGACGTCGTTGAATATTTCTGAGATTTTCTTACGTCGTGTAAATATTCAATCTTATTTCACCGAAATATGTTCTGTTCTTTTTTAACAAAACCTTGCGTCGTAAAACTCATTTCGTTGTCTTTACTTCTTCCGCATTTCCACTTCACACAGCTTCGTTAAGGCTCGTTTCCTTTTTAATCTCGAAGCGGAAAATACGGGGACACTCAGTCTGATGCAGGTGTTGCTTGCGAAATTCTCCACAAGCGGCCGTCCTGACATCTGGAGCTGCCGCAGCGACATGTGGTAAAATAGAATCTGAAAAACAAAAAACAAAAACCAGTAACTGTTCTTAGGGGAAAAGAAAAATAATTAATCTGCACATCATAGTTGAAGTAGCGTAACATCGTATAGAGATTTCTTTGAAAGCAGTGACTTGTAAAATGTTTATAGGACACAGAAAGACAAGATTTAATTTTTTTTTTTTTTTTTTTTTTTTTTTTTTTTTTTTTTTTTTTTTTGTAAGTTTCAGTTTTCGTCAGGCCAAGGTTTCATGTATTCAGCACAGGAGCTAGTATTTATCGGTCCTTCAGTTGATGAGATTTTCGTTACGTCGTAGGTGTCGTTAGACTTCACTTTGATTACTTTATACGGACCTAAGAATTTAGATTTCAACTTTAAACCTGGTCCTTGCTGGGTTCTCTTAATTGCTACAAGGTCACCAAGCTTGTACTTACGGGGTTTCTTACGTCGTAAATTATAGTGCTTGCGGTTTTCTTGTTGAATTTCCAGAATATTCTTCTTGGCTTCTTTACGGAGCTCTTCTCTGTCTTTCATAAATTGTTCTTCGACTGCACTGTTTAAGAGGTCAATAATTTGTACATCTTCTTTCTGTTTCATTTTTGTACCAAATAATATTTCAAACGGTGTTCTCTTACTGCTTCTTTGGTAAGTTGAATTAATAACTTATTGAACTTTAGGAACATGTTTAAACCATTTGGTCGGTTCGTCTTTGGACATTTTAGAGATTACAGAAATTATGGTGGAATTAAGTCGCTCTACTTGACCATTGGCACGGGGAAGGCCAGTTGTAACTGTCTCGTGCTTTATATTTTCATCTTGACAATAATCAGCAAATTCTTTGCTTGTAAATGCAGGACCTTTATCGCTAATGATGATGGAAGGATTGCCAAAAGTATGACTTTGTTGTCGTAGTTTTGATATAACTTTGGTAGCAGAAGTACTTTTACATGGATACAACCAGACGAATTTAGTAAATGCGTCTATTAAAGACAAAATATGTTTATAATTTTTGTTGGTTGTTTCAAGAGGGCCTAAATGATCAATGTGGTAGGTTTGGAGAGGAGTCTCTTCTTTAGGTAAGGAATGTAATTCACCTTCTTGTTTGCCACGTTTGCGATTATACAAAAGGCATTTTACACAATTTGCTATAATTTTATCAATTTTATTTGACATATTAGGGATGAGAAATTCTTCGTTAAGGAGTTCTTCACAGCGTTTACGGCCAAAATGTCCTTTGTCATGAACGTGTTTAATGTCATTTAGCTGCATTTCATCCGGCACAACTATCAGATCGATACCTTTATGATTTTTATAGAGAACGTTTTTTTTATGGAAATAGTTGTCATATGGCTTTGTTTTCAAAATTTCTTTGATGGCCTGTATATGTTCGTCAGTGTTCTGTGATTGTATGATTTTGGTAGTAAAACTATCTTGAAAGATCATACATATTGGATTTCTATTTAAAGCGTCGACATGGCGCATGCGTGTACCTTGTCTGTGTTCTATTGTATAGTTATAGTCAGCTAACGTTAAAGCCCATCGAGCAATCTTGGTGCAAAGATCTTTTTTATTCATAGTAAGGGCGAATGCGTGCAATCTGTGACTATCTTGAATGGAATACCTAGAATGTAAACGCGAAATTTTTTAAGGGCTTCTATGACAGCTAAAACTTCTAATTCATAACTCGAATATTTACGTTCGGCATCTGTGGTTTTTTTGCTCATAAAATAGACAGGGTGAAATTGATTGTCAATAGAAGACTTTTGAAGGAGGACTGCTCCGTAACCGTCAATAGATGCATCACAGTGAACTTCTGTTTCGTTACTAGGGTTATAAATGCTTAAAACAGGACCTGAAGAAAGGATGTGTTTCAGCTGATTAAATGCATTTCGTTGCTGGTCGCCAAAGTGAAATTTAGTGTCCTTTCTAAGAAGATCTGTTAAAGGCTTAGCTATTAAAGAGTAATCTTGAATGAATTTACGAAAATTTGAAGTTAATCCGACAAATGAATGTACATCTTTTATACTTTTAGGTTCTGGGAAATTAAGGACAGCTTTAGTTTTTAAGGGGGATGGGTGCAGTTGACCATTTTTAATGTGGTAACCGAAAAAATCAATTTCTCGTTGTAGAAAGTGGCATTTTTTAAGATTCAGTTCTAAACCATATTCGGATGCAGTTGTAAGGACGCGTTGTAATTTCTGGAGTCCTTCGACTTCGTTCTCAGCTGGTATTATGAAGTCATCCATATAGACAATAAGTACTTTTTCATTAATGAGGTCTCGAAAAACGTTATAAATATATCTTTGAAACACTAAGGGTGTATCGCTAAGGCCATAATTCATATATAAGAATTCAAATTGACCAGAATGTGTTACGAAAGAAGTATATTTTCTACTATTTTCTTCTACTTCGACATGAAAAAAGCATTTTTAAGGTCAAGAGTAGTAAATACTTTTGCAGAATGCAACTGATCAATAATGTCATCAATTACTGGGAGGGGAAAACGTTGTTTATGTGTTTTAGAATTTAACTTCCTATAGTCAACACACAATCTATATGAACCATCTTTCTTTTTTACGAGGACAATAGGTGATGAAAAATTACTAGTGCTTTTACGAATAATTCCTTTTTCGAGCCACTAAGAAATTTGTTTTTCGACGAAGTTTTTCTCTATTTGCGCCAAGCGCCTGGGAGGACAAGTAACAGGTTCTTCGTTTTCCAGATGAATTGATAATTTAACATCAGTTGTCTTTATTTTTTTAGGAGAATAATTTTGAATAAGTTCTGAAATTTTTAAACGTGTTGTTTCATCGGTAATATGAGATAAATCAAGATTAAGATCGTCTAACACATGAGCAATATTAATCAAAAAATTATTGGACGTATCGTCATTTTTCTCGATTTTTTGCATCGAAATATTATTTCCAGAAATTGTTAAAATACATTGTTGAATGATATCTGTACCAATAATAAGATCAAAAGATATGGAATAATCTGGGACTACATAAACATTAGTTGTATAATTAAAATCATCTATCATAATGTTCGTAGAGAAAAAACCTAGGGGTTTGATTATAGTATTTCCTAATCCAGTTAATGTGATAGTTGAATGTTCAAGCTTTGAAATTGTAGGGAGTTTGCGATAAGTACTTTCCTTTAGTAAACTTCTTTCACTACCTGTGTCTACCAATGATGTAACATTTACAGACGAAATAATGACTTGTTTGGTCTTGAAAGTGTTCGACGTGACAGTGGAAACATTGGAGGGTTCTGACTTAACTCTAGGCCTCCTTGGTTGATCACATTGAGCCGATTTATGGCCAAAATTCGAACAATTAAAACAACGGGGGCCTTTATCTTTATGTCTGCATTGGCTACTTTTATGATTCGACAAACCACAATTAAAGCAAAAAAGATCAGATTTTGGTCGAAAGGATTTCTCTTTCACTGGCATTTCAGGTTTGACTTTGCGAAATTTAGTGTTCTCAAAGTGATGTCGAATTTTGTCATAAATTTTGAGCTTTTGCTTGAATTCTACAATGGATTGGCATCCATATAACATGGATTTTCTGAAAACAGAGTCGGGTATACCATTTATGATGTATTGCATTAATGCGGAATCCTCGATTTTACCCCGCGAGCATATTTGTTTCATGATAAGAAAATATTCTTCTATTGATTCATTTTCTTGCAATTTTCGTTTATATAATATATCATGTAACTCGGCAGAATTATAAGTGGTGCTAAATTCTGATATTAAGAGTTGTTTAAGTTTGTCATATGAATTGATATGAAATTCTGTTTGTGCTAATAACTGGGCTTTTCCTCGTAATGATCTTTTACAAAATATGAATTTATGAAAGTCAGATAAATTAAACATATTAGTAACATCCTCAAAATTATTAAACCATACATGTATATCACTAAAAGAACTACCATCGAAAGGAGGTATTACACTTCCAATATCAGTAAAATTAATAGACGATGGCATAAAACTTTGAACTGGAAATTGCTGTTGTTTGTCAAAATTTGATAATTCAGTGTTATTACTTGAAGTCATATTATTTGAAGGCAGTTCGGGTTCCGAGTCAGTGTCACTTTCATTTTGTATAATATTATTTTGTAGTAAGGTCAAGTCTGAAAGGTATGTAACTAATCGGGTTGCGAGATCGTTTAAAGATCCCTCATTATCAATACAAAGTAGATTGCACACTGTAATCAGATCATTTAATGAAAAATCAGTTTGAACTTTAGTTATTTTATTTTTGAATTCGGTGCTGTCGGTTTGAAACCCGAAACCAGTAAAATCACGTATTCTCTTTCTATTAGAGCGATCACCGTCAGCATCAAATAGGAATTTATGCAGCAATTTAATTTTATGCGTTCGTTCGTTTTTAAATGCAACTTCCAGTTCAGGTATCTCAACTAACTTCATAATCAAAATAATAATAATGAACTCACCGTTAGAATAATATCCGGCTTGAATCTGTAGGATGAATAACTCTAATTAATCATATTGGTGGGTTAACTGTCACTTCTGACACCAATTTATGGGGTGAGACTCCATACATAACTCACAACTCACTTTTAGGACGAGCACTGACATTTATTGAGACGAACACACAAACAAAAAATACAGATATAAACACTCTTCTCGTTCTTTAATTAGCTTAAAGTCTATAATTCAGGACGTCGTTGAATATTTCTGAGATTTTCTTACGTCGTGTAAATATTCAATCTTATTTCACCGAAATATGTTCTGTTCTTTTTTAACAAAACCTTGCGTCGTAAAACTCATTTCGTTCTCTTTACTTCTTCCGCATTTCCACATCACACAGCTTCGTTAAGGCTCGTTTCCTTTTTAATCTCGAAGCGGAAAATACGGGGACACTCAGTCTGATGCAGGTGTTGCTTGCGAAATTCTCCACATTATTATTACTAAAAGATGCATAAAATATACTCGAAATATTGTTTTGGAAATGAATAGATATTTTTATTTTCTTTGCCTCGTCTTTTTTTAAAGACTGCATCGAGCTTCAAACGTACGTTTAAATTTAAATCCTAAAAAATTAACACTAATATTAATGGAAATTCTATAAATATACATAATATAAAAAAAAAAATGCCAGTTAAACTGATGGCATTGAGCTCAGAGGCTATTCACACTAATTGTATATTATACGCTTATTTCAAGGAATAATGCCCCTCCAAAAACAAATTAAAGGGAGAATTAGCTCTCCCTCTTTCCCCCCTTTATACTTAACGAATGAACCACCAAATCTACTCAGGGAAGCGCCTTTTTAGAATTAACCGCTACACCAAATTTGAAGTAAAACTGATACTTCTGCATGAAAAAACCATTTATCTAACAAGGTAACCACTTTTGGAGTTGCTCGCACCTAGCATCGAGACCTGGTGCGTTTTGTATCCCTATGCATAAAAGTTAGAGAACCGATAAAATTTCTCAGTTAAAATCATATTTTATATACTTTTTTATACTTTTATTTTTTTATTATTACATTTTTATTTGTTTATTTCACGCCAAAAGTGAGTTAAGTCGCCAAATATGGCGCTACAATTTTTCCGACCGCTTTATCCAAAGAGTAAATATACAATGCATATTACTAGTATTCAGATTGCGATTTTTTTTTAAATAATTGATAGCAATAACAAATATTAGGTTTTTATTTCTTTTTCTATGCAGACGATAAATATATAAGTAATAAATATAATTCTATGAAAGCTTCGAAGATCATTGAAAACTGTTTTTTAGTGAAATAGAAAATAAGCAAACAATTTTCTTTTGAAATCGAATGGAATAAAGTTTCGAATGTTTAAAATGAAATGTTACTGCATTAAATGGTCCTTTGGTAAAAGTAATCATAAAGTAAATTAATATTTTTACACAATTTAGAAAAATTACTGTTGCTAAATATATCGGACATTGCAATTTCTAGCCATTACGAATTCATCTATGACATTTGGCTAGGGTTGCCGTAAAGCTCTCCTTTTGACAATAAACGCCAACTGTTTCCCCGCCAAAAATATGAATATAATGTTGCAATTTTTCAAAATCAAATTCGTGAGTTTTTGAAGGAATTTTCGAACTTTTTAAAATATTTTATACTTATTATTAACTAATTTTTATTTTTAAATGCTTTTCTTTAAAAAAAAAATCAATATTAATAGTCCAGTCCGATAAGTGGTCTCTAAAATTGCATTTTCCGAAAGTTATGCTGCTGTAAAATCAAGAAATATTATTTTAACAGAAAAATTTTATCGATTCTCAAACTTCATGATATAGGGCTTTAAAATGCACCAGGTCTCAATGCTAGGTGCGAGCAACACCAAAAGTGGTTCCTTGTAAGTTAAGGGGGGTATTAACCCCTCCGTTCTTCCCTTTCTACTTAACCAATGAATCCTCAAAACTAATCAGGGAAGCGCCTTATCAGAATGAACCTAAAAAAAAATTGAAGCAAATCGGATATTTCTATCAAGAGTTATCTCGTTACGTACATACGTACATACAGAACCGGTAGGCACATTAGCTCACAGGCTTTGGTAGCATGTCAGCAAAAAAAAATTGATGTGAGGATAATAAATATCCTTTTAAAATTATCAACTCTTTATAAAAAAATTCTTCCAAAATGCTTTTAAAAACTTTTTGAAAATTTAAAATGATTTAAGAACAGCTTTAGAGAATATGGTTATCTTATAATTTCACTGACGTATTATCGTACGTTTACATTCTGAAAATATTTATTTTCAAAAACAATGTAGCAGAAATAATATCATCTGAAACAAAATAACTTAGATGTTCATGTGTTAGTTCTTTTCAATCATAGCTTGACTGCGTTCGGCCATTTGAAAGTTAGAATCATTTATCATGTCTGAACCGAGGCTATTTTGAGAAATGGAGTGGAAATCATGAAAGCTAAAGTAGCACATATTAGTGAAGGGAGAATTCGAAAGCAAAATGCTATCTTTAAAAATGAGTTACTATTTTTCATACATTGTTTGAAAATAAGTACATTTTGTAATGTTCAATGACATTTTCAAGAAAACGAAGAATATTTTTGCATATGTTATATATTTTGAATTCTTTTTCTACACATGAAACTAGAAATCCCAATTAAAAAATACAATATCAAGTACTTGTTTTAAGTAACTTTATAGAAGAAAAAGTGGCTATTAAATTTATTATTTTAAAAATTTATCAAGTTGTAGTTTTAGTTTTTCTTAAATATGATAATTTATTACTTTTTCATTATCCGCATATTCTCCTATACAAATAAAAGAATTTTTTTTTTTTTTTTTTTTTTTTTTTTTAATCTGTCTGTATTTTTGTCTGTTCGTCTGTGCACGATGTCTAGGGAAATCGACCGTGTCTGAGAATTTGCAATTTACATGAGGATAGTTCAAGGCAAGTTATAATGCACCTAATGATAATATTCCTTAATTCCTTATTTGATAACTATCCCAGATATTAAATACGAAACAAAGTGAACACTCATCAAAAAGTCATTCTTTGTCTCAAAATAGAGCAGCGTCTCTACCAAAGAACCGCTAAAGGTGAGGAACCAAAGAACGGAAAATATTTTTTTGAGGCATCTTCCGTAGCCCCCACCGGCCAAACCAGTTGAAATACGGAAAAATAAAAATACACACAAGCATTTCTTACATTTTACTTCTAAACGGTTTAATCCACATAAAATAATTTCAATTTTGACCCTTTAAATAAAATGTTTAAAAAAGTTCAACTTTGCGAATTTCCTCCACATTCCCCCTTTTTTAAAACTCGGACAGAGCTCAATTTTTGAGAGTCTTAAAAACGCAAATAATAACTTAATACGGACATTTTCTTCTCTACGACGACGGTGAAATATGCTTTTAAAAACATGAATATTTATCCTTTCAAAAAAATTCGCGACTGAAAGTCACTCTACCAGGGACATTCCTTTTTCTACACTAGCAGTGACTAAATTTCGGTATTTTAACACAATCGCTTTACACATTCTTTGTACACTGCATTTACATCATCTATAAAAATCTTGTAATATTCGGACAATTAGAATTATTAAAAAAAAAAAAAAGAATTATTAAAAAAAAAAAAAAAATTTTTGCTCGGAACATGAATACGTGGGTGACTCTTGCTCTTCATTTTACAACTAAATATCCACATTTTTGAACGGAATTTATACTTAGCCTTCGAAGCATTATGCTTGTAGTTCATAAAAATTTCAGAGTTTGGACTATAAAAACTATTGTTTTTAATTGTAAACGACTCGACAAAAAGAAAAAAAAAAAAAAAAGTGAGAAGGAAACACAGCCCCATTACAGCAAAATATCGATATTTTTTCATGACATTTTTACACAGGCTTCAAAATAACAATTTCAAAGAATTTGGAGATAAGAACCATTTTTTGAAACTATTAAATTACCCAATGAGAATAACAAAGATCTTTTTACAAGCGCCTTTACTCGAAAATACTAATATTTTTTTACGCATTTTATATACAAGCTTCAAAACACTTATATTTGGAAATGATAAAAATTTTAAAGAGTTTGAAAAATAAGATTTGTTTAATGATCCCATGGGAAAATTTCCGCACACATTAAAATGCTAAATCCGCTTTTTTTTTTTTTTTTTTTTTTTTTTTTTTTTTTTTGTCAAATTACGGAAAAGCATATTGCGCTCAATTAAAGAGCATATATTTTATTTTAAAAAGGCTAATTCTGATTAAAAAAATATATATATACTAGGGGGCCTCCGAAACGAGGATCACTTGGAATGATTTACATTTAAAACTATATATTCTCAGAAAATCGGGTTAAGGAAGACTTTTTACGATTTTTAGTGCTTTGCGGCGATTTTTCCGCTATAGAAAAATCCGGTATTACTGTTTTAACTAAATTTAGTAAGTATTGTCCTCTTTTAATTACCGTTTATTTAAAATTCGTGCAAATATTTTTAATTTTTCGTGAATTTTTTCTGTGCAATTTTTGGAAATTGTTGACGTTTCGTGATGATTTATTTTGACATTTCTATACGGAATCCGGTTATAATACTTTACCTCAACTTAGTAAATTTTCTTCTTTCCGATTTTGGAAGTTTTCTTTTATTTTAGGAAATTTTTAGCGTTTTTTCGCATTTCTCTGCAAATTTTGCTGAAACATGTAAAAAGAATCCAGTTTAAAACTTTTAGCCCAAAAATATCCAAAATATTCCCATTGATAAAGGGGTCCTGTTTCAACCTTTTCGCCCAATTTATTAAAATTTGTTCCTTCCGATTTTTTAATTTTTAATAAGATTTTTAGCATTTTTTTATGCTTCACGGAGATTTTGTGACAATTTTTTTTTCTGAAATCAATAGATTTACCTAGTAAATGTTACTATTATTGTATTTAATTCCGAATTGGAAGAATGCCAAATCGGTTTCTATAACAACGTGAACGGCGGTGCTGAAAATCTAAATTTAATTATAATTCGAAAAAAGTCATAATAAATCAATATTCGTGTACCTCATTAATATATAAATTACCTCATTTTTGTGGATAAAAGACAGATAGGGGAAAACGATAGGGATTATTAGCTATCATTTTATGACGACATTTTCAAATTGAAATTGAAAATTAAAATTATCCCTTTTTTTAAGAAATTGAGAAAATAAAATTGTGACTGAATTGTATTTTTCAAGAAATTTTGAAGAAAGAAAAATTATTTTCACACATTCAAACTTTAGGAATCAGTTTATTTTAGAAAGCAAAATATCTTCGGTCAACTGGAACCCTCACAAAAACACATCTGTGCTCCTTGCATTTAAATAAAGCATCACTGTCATCTAATAAATTCGTCCTAATGACGTCATTTATATATATAAAAATAGGAGGGGGGAGGGGGTAAAGAAATTACTGAGGAAATTATAAATTACTTACTATTATTTACTCATGATATTTCGTAAATCCATTTGATAATAATAAATATATTTTTTGAGTAGATGCTGAAAACTAAATCGTGATTACATTAAATTTTCAATAAAATTTTAAGATAAAAACTTTTTTTCAGATATTTACGCTTTAGGTATCAATTTATCTTTAAATAACAACTAGTTGGATGTGCCAATCCCGACACTTTCATCTATCTCATACATCTTAAAATTTCAAAAAGTAGTTACACATGTTAATACTTCAATATTATTAGTTAAATACTTTGCCAACTTTGATTTTCATCTTAAATTTCTGCTTCTGTCAATTAATTGAAGTGATCATAATATTTATTAAAATCGATAGCTTTTCCTTAGATTGTTGTCACCAATTGTTTGCGAATAGCCGACTTACCAGGACGCGAATTCCCGTCGCTGCACGAGCCACCGATGGACATTAGAACTACGAAAAATCGAAAATATTATGCAAAAATCGCTATCACAGCGCCCCTTTTTCGCGGAATATTCCCAAATTCAAGGAAGACCTGCTGGCCATAGCCAAAAACATGCACACACAATTTGGTTCAATTCTATGCATACCTTTATACACTTTTCGATGGTACAATAAAGAAAATGGCACAAAAATCGCTATTACCGCGACCCCTTCAGGCAGAATATTTTCAGATTCAAGGAGATACTGCTGGCAGTAGCCAAAAGCATACACGGAAAATTTGGTTCAATTCTATACACAACTTTATACAGTTTTCGATGGTAGAATAAGGAAAATGGAACAGACATCGCTATTCATCGCTGTTAAAGTGTCTCCTCCCGGAACAATTTTTTCAAATTCAGGGAGGACCTGCTTGTCATAGAAAAAACATACGCAAAAAAATTGGTTCAATTCTAGCATAACTTCGTACACTTTTCGATGGTACAATATTGAAAATGGCTCAAAAATCGCTATTACTGTGCCCCCTTCCGGCGGAATTTTTCTGAATTGGAAGAGAATCTGCTGGCCATAGCACGATATTCTAAGCAAACGTCGACCTTACAAAGCGCTTTCCGAATGAGAAATGCACTGCTCAACTTTTCTTTTATGCAGTGCTTCAGATGCCGTTTCTCCAGTCCGCGTCGTCTAAATGCGCTGAAATACTAATCATTTGCATATTCCAACCTCTTCTTTCTTTCATGTGATTTTGACATTCGTCAGATCATTCCTTCCTGGTGCTGCAATTTTAATGGCTAGCAGTGTATTTAACGAAAGTCGTAAAACAAAAACTAATCTCCTTGTATTTAACTGAACAATTATTCATCACAATGGACCCAATCATTTGTAAGGTCACAGGCAACCTAACACCACGTATAAACCGCAAATTGGATAAGCACAAATCTTTGCGAAGTACGGTGTCAAAGGTATTTAAACGGTTTGTATGGATTCAATTTAATATTAATATGCGCAGTTGCATTGCCTGTAACATCACACTAATGGGATTCAATTACGAAAACTTAATTTAAAAAAGAAAAACCGATTTTTAACTATTTCCTTAATATGTCGATTAAAACTTTCACAAGGGTTTTAAAAACAAAATGTTTTACGGAGAAAAATTAAAATTTTGCAAGTTTTTTTTTTAATTCGTAAATGTGAGTATGGCCAGCTGGTAGCATAGCGACAGGCGATCCCAGCACTTTCCCCTAAGCCCAACCCTAAGACGTACAGTCGTGAAAAAAAAAAAGTAAACACCCCCTACTAACTCCTCAACAAATTATCGTAGAAGAACGTTACTGGTACCGAACGATTCGAAATAAATTCTACTTTTAAATGATACATAAAAAATTTGTTTAAGGGGCCATCTACATATTAAAACGAACCATAAGTTTGTTATTTTCAATATCAGTACCCAATTTTGACAGCATAAATGAACTCTACACTTCAATTAGCCTAAAAACGAATTTTTATGCAATTCGTACCATAAGTTTCCGAGAAATTAATTATTTTAAAACGAGCGTATTTTAAGGGCTGTATCCAAATTGAAGTTCCGTACTGGATTGTTAACCCAGAGAGCCGCTTCCTTGATCAAGGCACCTTAAGCGCCACTCAAGGAGTCAATGAAGCGTGTTAGATTACAGTACGGCAGAATAAATTTCAAAATGTCAACTCACTTCCATCATAGACGGTCCCTTAACCCATCATTTTGCCGTTTTTTAAGGATAATTTGAAAACTACTTGGAAGAAAAATGTGAAATTTTTGAATTTCCATAAAGCAGGACTTAATAAATCTAAATCCATCAAAAAAATTGTAGGTTGCAATTCATAATTTTTTCGAATATTAATTTCATAATTCATAATTCATATCATAAAATTATAAAAATTACAAATTCAGCTTATTTATGTTTGGGTATATTAGTATTATTACCACAAAAAAAATTAGCACATTAGGAGCATAATTTCGGGAGATATAAATAAAAATATGAAAATATAATTTAACATTAGAAGCACTAAATTTTGAATGTTTATAATTCAAAAACTTATCATTCAAATGACTTGAAATTTGGTGTATAGGCATAGTTTGAACCGAAGATTTGAAATATCTTGTTAAAATTGGGTATTGCCATTGAAAAAAATGAAGTTAGGATTTGTTTTAATATGTAGATGACCCCTAAGAAAATTTTATATACATCATTTAAAAGTAGACTTTATTTCCAATCGTTCGGTACCAGTAACTTTCATCTATGATGATTTGTTGATGAGTTAGTAGGGGGTGTTTACTTTTTTTTTCCACGACTGTACATAGCTTCGCCACAAGAAAAGAAACAGATCAGCAGATTTCTGATGAGAATTAAAATGTAAATGTAATGGAAGTGTAAGGGGTTTTTCAAAGTCTTTTGGAGAGGACAGATTTCCCAGCCACGCCAGAGTACAATGTAATCTTATAAGTTCGGCTAGTAAGCCTCAAGTTATGTTAAATTTAATACTGTATATGGTCATGTTTTATTAATGTTAAACAGTTCAATACCATTTATATACAATTAATATTTAAAATTTTGGGTGAAAAATGGACTTCTGCTAAAATCTATCATCCATTATTACGCTAGGGATATCAGAGCTTGGCTGGGCTGCCTGTCCATGCCAACGTCAAATATAACTCTGATGTGAATTTTAACATTAATCAGCATATTATTTTTGGGTTGGGTATCTGCGTCACGTCTATTCTCAAGATAACTGGCTGACAGCATCTTAGTGCTAAGTATAAGCCTTGGAAATGTCTAACCACAATGACTGATAGCATAACAGGCGATCTCAGCACTTTCCCACGAACAAGTTCGTGGTGTATTTTTCCCTGTGACAGCTTCGCCACAAGAAAGGAAACAGATCAGCAGATTTCAGCTGAGAAATAAAATGTACCGTATTTACCCGCGTATAAGTCGAGAAATTTTGGACAAAAAAAGACTTTAAAGTTTGGGGGGTCGACTTATACGAGGGTCCTTTTTTTTTTTAATTTTATTTTACCAGAAGTCAAAAATACCCTTCTGAAAGACAATTATTTTCTTTTCGCATTCCATAACAGAATGACGTCGTTTACTGTCGATTTCCATACCATGAGAGAAAAAGAGGAGACTGAGTGACGTGTTTGGTCCTGGCGATGAATGTACGCCTACTACCGCCCCCCCCCCCCCTCCTCCCTCTGACAGATCAGTGGATAAAACTCCGAGAATGTATCCCCTCTATGTGCAATTGAATAGTCCGCGAGTGGTTAGAAACATGTGACTCTCTAAAAATACGTGACCCGGGTTATATCTTGGGTGTTCTTGATAGTACACATAATCATTATTTCTTCGTTTAACTTACTGAACTTTTTCTCCTTGTTTCTACTGATATGGCTGATTTAGTTATTAGAAAACAGAATCGCAATTCATACGCAACTGGATTTAAACTTAAAGTTATTTTTTTTGCGGAAAGAGTCTAACAACTGTGCTGCTTCTCGTCAGTTTGAGGTTCACGAAAAATTGATTCGTGATTGGCGAAACTAGAAAACAGCCCAAAATCAAAAAAAGCTTTGCGGCGTGGAAAATCGCCCTTCCCAGAACTGAAAATGTATTGCATGGTTTTATTATCACTAGAACTGGCATACGTTTACGAGCAATGAAGCTTCCAAAAGAAGAAAAGTATGGTGTTCCAAACACGTTTCGTGCATCAGAACATCGGTGCACTAGATTTAAGAATCGTCATGGTTTGATTTTACGCCAGCGCACTAAACTGGTACAAAAATTACCATCTGACTTGGAAGCAAAGATTATGAAATTTCAAAAATACGTCATCGATCAAAGAAAAATTAAATCTTTTGAACTTTGCTATATAGGAAATATGAAAAATCCTCTACCAGAAAATAAAACAGTGAATTGCAAGGGGGGAAAAAGCATTTTGGAAAAAACGACTGATCACAAAAAACCCGTTTTACAGTCGTTCTTTCCTGTTTGGCCGACGGTAATAAGCTTCATCCGTTGATTATTTTTAAAAGAAAAATGTTGCCGAAAAACGTTACATTTCCTTCTGGTGTGCTGATTCGAGCCCATGAAGAGGGGTGGATGGATGCTGACGGAACAGTCGACTGGCTTAAAAATGTGTGGGGTAAAAGACTGGGAGGTGTTTTCAAAAAACCTTCCCTTTTAGTTTACGGCTCGTTTCGTGGCCACTTTTCTGAAAACATGAATAAAGCGACAAAAGAACTGAAAACGACTGTAGCTGTAATCCGGGGAGGTTTGACATCTGTCCTTCAACCCCTAGACATTTGCCTCAAAAAGCCCTTCAAAACAAATGTTAGAAAATGTTGGAAAGAGTGGATTTCATCTGGTTGTCCAACATTTACAAAGGGCGGTAACATTAGAAAGCCCGACATTGCATAATTGCCCAGTGGGTTAAAGATGCGTGGAATCAAATTCCTTCCGAAATGATTATAAAATCGTTCAAGAAATGCTGCATAAGCAGCGAACTAGACAGCACAGAAGATGATGCCAATTTTGAATGTGATAACGACGAGGAAGAATGTCGCGATACAGAGATTGAAAACGTGTATCGTGATGAGCCGATAAAGACGGAGGATTTTTGTGAATTGTTTGGCGAATCTGATACTGAATCGGACCTTGAATCAGTTTAACTTTGTATATTACTTTAGTATTTTATTATCTTCATTATAACATATTTAATACTTTTTTTTTCATATGATTTCGAATAAATGAAAAAAAAAATTAAAGTTTCTTTATTATTGTACATTTAGTACTTTCTTTTTTTTCCATGTGATTTTGAATAATGTATTTTAAAAAAATTCAAATTTCTTGATCGGAAAAGTGGGTGGTCGACTTATACGCGGGATTTTAAAAAAATCAAATTTCTTGATTGGGAAAGTAGGGGGTCGACTTATACGCGGGATCGACGTATACGCGGGTAAATACGGTATATGTAATGTAAATGTAAGGAGTTGTTCACGGGATTTTCGAGAAAACGGATCTCTTATCCACGCCAGGGTAAGATGTAATCTAATAAGTTCGTCTAATAAGCCACAAGTTATGCTAACTTTAATACTGTATATAGTTACGTTTAAATCCTTATATAACCGAGGTTTTTTTCATTGAATATTATTATATTTCAATTATGACTCTTTAATAAACCCCAAATACTGCCTCAGTACATCACATAAACATATAATGATTTTGAATGAATTCGTCAAAACAAAGCAATTTTTTGAATAGGCTCAACCAAATGTCATCATTTCCACCAGCTCCTGAATTTGAAGCCGAATCTGAGAAGAAAAAAAAACTTTTGACAAACAAAATTTTAAAAAATGTGCAATTTTATCGGGAAACTTTTAATTTAAATTATAAATATAATGTATTGCTTTATTTATTGCATTTAATATCAATTAATAACATAATTTTCTAAAATTACACTAGAGTTAGATTTCATTTTCTCCTAAAGAATCGAATGATCTCATGGAATTCAAAGGCAACACATCGGGTTGCCACGCAGCTAGTACCTTAAAAAGAAAAGTTACCCTAAAAATTTAGAATTTCATGAAAGAAAATAATATTTTGAAAAGAGTTTTATGAAGTATTATGTGTATAATTTATATCTAGCATAATTCTGTAATAATCAGCATAATGTTTCCTTCGTTTAATAACAGACAAGAAACTACATAAGTATTCCTTAAATGGAGATAGTTTTAAAATATTCTTCGTTAAACATGAGGTAGAAAGCATTTTGCACGCAAGAATGAAACTTTGCTCAACTGAAAACTCTATATACTTTACTTATTATGAAAATAAATGTTTTTAGTTGGGAAGTACTTTTACGCACGAAAGGCTAGGGAAAAAATACTTTCGCATGAGAAAAATATTTTTGTACACGGTAAGAATTATTCATCAGTTAAATATATTTTTTCAATTTTTGTTAATGTTTCACAAATTATTTTTTTCTGTTTTCAAATTTTCCATAATCTTCAAGTAAACGTCATACTCCTATAAAAACTCTTTGTTTAATTGAGAATTTTATAATACTTTTAAAACTGCACATTATTCATTGTTTTATGACGAAAAATGAGTTAATGAAGATAAACTGGTATTTGCATGGTTAAATTTGAGAATTTTAATTAAGAAAATTTTAAAAGAGCACTTTGCCTGCCATTTTAATCTTTTTGAACAATTTTTTAATGCCTTTTTACTTTCTTCTATCTTTACAAGAAGAATGTATTGGATTCGTAAAAGTTTTCGAATACTGGTTTACGACAAATTTACACATTTTAGAGGTAATATCCTTAAATAGATGTTTTTACAAAATGTCTGTCTGTGAGTCTGTCTGTCCGTCCGTCTGTGTGTACGTATGTGACACAAATTTTGTGGGCACTCCGTCTCAAGAACAAATGAACAGAATTTAATAAAATTTTAAATTCAGTTAGTTCCTAATATAAGTTAGAGCTGATTACTTTTTGATGCAAATCGCTCACCAGGCGGCGTTGCTATTCTGCATTTTTCACTATTTCCGCAACAGCTATATCTCAAGAATTAATGCACGGATTTTCAGAAAACTTCAAATCCAGTCTGTCCTTGATATAATTTGTCGCTGCTTAGTTTTTGGAGTAAATCGCCCGACAGGTGGCTCTGCTATGCTGCATTTTTCACTATTTCCATACCTGCTGTATCTCAAGAACTAATGCATGAATTTTAATCAAACCAGATTTAGTTAATGCTTGATATAAATTGGTCCTGATTAGTTTTCGTGTAAGTCGGCCAACAATTGGCGCTGCTATGCAGAATTTTTTATGATTTCCGCAATAGCTCTATCTCAAAAAACTAATGCATGGATTCTCATCAAACTTCATATTCAGTTAGAAGTTGACATAAGTTGTTGCTGATTAGATTTTGTTATAAATCACCTAACCGGTGGTCCTGCTAAGCTGCCTTTTTCAGGACGTATTAACATGTATGAGATAGAAAAAAGTTGTGGGATTGCCACTTCCGACCAGTTTACTAATGTGATCTATAACAGTAAAGAACACATTTTATAAAAAAAATAATAAATAAAAAAATACATTAAAAAAATTTCGAGACATAGGTAACTTACTATCAAAATTATTTTTTATTTGATATTTTTTATTAAAAAACTATTTATATTACTGGCGCAACAATCGTTAGTTTCATCAAATATACCATAAAGAACACCGTAAAATAATCAAATCAATTGAGAAATATCTGGTGGAAATTTCTAGGCCTCATCAAGCTCTGGAGATTATGAATGATATTAGGAGAGATATACAGATTGAGAGATCATGCAGAAGTTATCAGGTTATCAAGAGTTATTAAATATGGAATCAATTTAAATTCTATTTCGAAATACTTGTACTTGTAATAATACATTATCATACACCCTTCCCAAGATTTGGTATAATTTTCTAAGTATAACATAAACTCTCTTCCCATTTCAATTTCAATTTTAGAACAGTAATAAACAAGATAGCATCCGCCATTTTCAGTTTGAATTTTTGAACAACCCATCAAGTATATGAATGAAAGAACCAGAACTCCATTTTTTAACGATTTAAGCAAGATGATGAGCCCGTCAGATATTCAAAAGTACTTTATTTTGATATTGTACGTTGATAGTTCAACAATTATTGTCCCTAATGTACATAAAATATTTGTACTGCGATGGTTGATGTGAAATATCGAAGCCTAATCTTTAAAATGCCTATTAGCTCAATTTCAGAATGTAGCTGCTATATTAACATAGTTTTGGATGGAGGGGTGAAGTTTTAAAGACCTATTTCTGGGGAGTTTTTAAGGAGGGGTATGAGGGTGAAATGCTGGTTTGGAACTTATAAGGCTACATTTGTGAGAGTGGATGAAATGTGGCTACATCACTATAATCCCGAGTCCAAACGACATAAGTTACGTCTCATCCACTGTCACAAATATAGCCCCATTAGCTAAAAATAAGCCTTTCTCCCTACTCCCCCCTCTCACTCTTCCCTCCAAAACTATGTGAATATAGCAGCTACGATTCTGAAATTGAGTATATAGGCATCTAAAACATTAGGCTTCAATATTCCATAACAACCATCGCAATACATATATTTTAAATACACAAGGGACAATAATTATTGAACCACCCTCGTAGTTGTACAGTGCATGCATTTTAATAAAACAATTTTAAGTAATTTCAAATGGATTTTTATTTATTTACTTATTTATTTTACGAAATAATTTATATGACCTGTCAGAAAAATGAGTTTCAAGATTGCAACTAATAATTATATAGGAAAAATATAAACACAAAAAAGCATTTTTCGCATATTTTTAATTATGGGATCTTGATAAAACTACAACAGACTATAAATGTCTACATTTATTTTATGTACAAAATTGAAAAAGTGATATTTTTGTCATTTTACGTAAAATGATAAAAAAAAAAAAATGAATATAATAATTGTTTTAAATGATTTTCTTTGGCATATAAAAGTTTGTTAAATAAACAATTGTTAAATAAATTGTTTTTTACGATTTATTTTTAATTTTCACAAGTATATTGGCAAATATTGAATATATTGATACTTATTAATCATATCTGCATGACAGGAATAAGTACAGCTTACTAACATATTTGAAGTTGAGTTATTGAAAATGGGAAGAACTACAAAGTTAATGATAAAAGTAAACTACTAGAAGTATCTTTCGGGAATCCATCCAAATTATCACTTAGGTGATTTTTCATCAATTATCTGTATGTTGATTTATAATATATATTCGGATAAATATAAACGACACAAAGTTTTCAAAATGAAAATCTACGCTGAAAATACAGATGAAAAGTGTCCGAAAAACAAATATATCTAAAATTCAAAGTTTTCGAGAAAAATATTAATTGAAAACTTTGATATCACTTCCAAAGTACCAAAAAACAAACCTCAATGAGTCTGATGAAATTACAAAACATATTAAAAGCATTCTTTTGTTTAAATCAAACTTAAAAAAGATAAAAAATAAATATTTTAGGCATGTTAATTGAAAAAACTTCAAAAATACTGGACCTGCATACGTGAGTCTATGCAAACAAACAGTCATTGTTGAGATCACTTTAAAATATGGCAGCTTGAAATTATCGTAAATATTTGTAAAATATTCTATTAGTAAGTATTGAGATATGTACTTGACTTTTCGATAAGGTTACTGTAACGCATTGCAAAATGTTCGGAATAAAGAGTTTAAATCATATATTTTATTTCAAAAACTAAGTGGCGTCAAAGTATGGTTCTTCTGAAAGCATTTATCTACTGATAGAGAGGTCTCCGGTTTCCACAAGCTGAGCAGTAGTATCCCAACAACATGTATAAATGGAACGATAGTCGTAACTGAATGCTCGTGTAATCATGCTTTTTTTTTAATCTATTAAAAATTTTGGTTTCTGAAATCTTTTAAAACTATTCACCTTAATTTTTTTTTAATTCTTCAAATTTCTATGATCTATCTTCCTAAATTTCAATAATAGAAGATATTTGCTTTATTTAGGTTACATAAACAAACACTTTTGTTTACTTAAACTTAGACTACCAGTTTAAGGACAGAAACAAAAAACGCCATAAATGCACTCACGAAGATCGTCTGCAAAAAACGAAAACTGTTTTCGAAAACGAAATTATAAAGCTTACAAATAAAACAATAAGAAATCTTTCGTATCTTCATATATAAAATGCTAAGGAACCTGACTGAGGAAAAGCGGTTATTTCTCTTTTTCCGATTTCGACGAGTGGTTTGTGATAATAAAAAATAATCAGAATTTTCACCAATTGGTTAAATTAAAAAAAAAAAAATGAACAAGATATCGATTCGAAAATTTCAGAGAAATGTAGAAATTTTTCTGACATCCGAATAGTCAGTTTTTTTTTTTAATCAGTCGGTATTTTTTCTTATTTTTTGGAAAATAATTGACGGTGGCAGTACGAAAATATAAATTTAAAATATTTGACAATAATACAAGGAGTATAAATATGAGTTAGTAGAGAAAGCAGGCGAATATGACGTCACTGAAAGAATTAAATAGAAAATGAACATGGCGTCATACAGGAAGTATAACTGACATTTTCGAATATTCGACAGTAGTAGAAGGATACACGGAAGAATATTAGTAAGTACAAAAAGCGATGAATTTGACA
This sequence comes from Maratus speciosus, assembly GCA_963932465.1. Classification (NCBI taxonomy): domain Eukaryota; kingdom Metazoa; phylum Arthropoda; class Arachnida; order Araneae; family Salticidae; genus Maratus; species Maratus speciosus. The sequence goes on from OZ010786.1 coordinate 379,325,942, forward strand.
TCATATTTGAAATAAAACGAACACGTTCAGCTATTTGTAAAAATACAAGGAGCATCAAGGAAAGTAAGTACAGAAAGATAAATATGATGTGATATTTAAAATAAATGTATGGTTAATAGTTTTAACAAGAGAAAGGCATGCCATGAATGACTTTTCATTTATAAAACAAGAATTATTTCTCTTTCAATTTTTTTTCATTAATCAAGACTATATTTATTTAGACTAATGGCACTTTTTAAAAATACTTGTATAAAAGTAAAGAAATTTAAAGCTCGCAGTAAATAAAAAAAATAGCATATTTGCGCAAGATTCATATACTGGGGGGGGGAAAATGTTAACAAGTTTAGTTCGTACGGAGTTTAATGTTTTTAATTGATTTTTCTCAAAAAATATTCTTAAAAAACGCAGTGTACCACAGCTAATTTGATGAAAAATGGGCATTAACTTAGCGATAATAAATTCAGTAAATTAAATCAGAAGTATGAATTATGTATGTAATGATCACAAAATGGAAGCAATATAATTTATTTATATTAATTACATTGGAGTTTCAGCTAATATGGTGTTAATTGAAAACGCTAGCTTTACATTAGAAATATTTGTAATGCATCGCCGGTATTAATTTCGTGTTAAATTTACATTACTATTAAAATTTATGGCAATAACATCGCAAAAGGTTCTGGAAATATATCAGAGGTATTGGTAAAATGTAAATCCATAAAACTTTTAACACTAAAACATACCAATATCACTAGCATGGTTAGGATACAGCTAATAGACTAAAAATAGCGATCCAACAGTTTAAAAAATATTATAATTAAATTTATTTAGAAAGTGCTATTTAAGTTGAAACCCTATGTATAAACCATACAAAATATGGTTCATTACTTTTTTTTCAAAAATCTATACAAATAAAAGAAAGTTCCGCTGTGTGTGTCTCTGCGTCGGCTAATGAAATCTACGGCAAGTACGAAGCTGAATATTTTTTTGAAGATAGCCCAAGGCCTCTTCTAATGTAACTTAAATTCACAACTTTAAATTTACAATAATTAGCTGGGATGTTAATGAAAAACTCATCAAGTGGCCCAAATAAAAAGTCTTTTATCAAAACCAAAAGCTGACTAGAATTGGACCCTGATAAAAGGCTAGCGCACGACTGTCCAACCAAAACGCTTCTCTTCAAATCGAGGCTAGCGGTTCAAAGAAAATTAGTTCTCTATTTTTTCGAAAGGAGGAGGGCGGTGGTTACTACAATTTGTAGTTCGAAGGGCGATAAATGTACTGGGCACAATTTTAACGAAAAATTCCTTCTTAAAAATAAAAATAAATGCATTGCTATTACTTCTGCACATTATCTACATCCAAGCGTTTGTTCGCTAAGCATTTCGAGGGGAGGAGAGAGAGGCACTGGAAGAAAATTTTAAAAACGTACAGTTTTCTGCGAAAGCGCTTGTCCAACAATAATTATTTTACGACCCATTTTTTGGATCGATTTCAACATTTGAGATATTTGATAACACTTAAAAATTTTAAAGAAGGCGGGAGAGTTGAATTTCGGGGTAGGAAGGAGGGTGCGCGAAATAAATTTCTTAAATCCGTAGCATTTTCCGCACTAAGTATCCTTTATATGCTATTTTCTGAAGGAGACCTGCGATAAGTATTATTTTTTAGGCCTAAAAATTTCAAAGAGGTGGTGGATAAATTCCGGGAGCTAGAGAACGAACCCACGCGTGAAGAAGGGGATTTTCAGAAACACTCATGTGATATATCATCGAAAATCCCCCAGACCACTCTTTCATATTAGTAACGTTTCTTCAACCCTCCCCTCAGTTCGAAACCCCCGGGGGGAAATATCTTAACTCATCTCCTAATAAAGCTACATCGAGATTCGACCTCATTTGATGGCTTGGCCGAGCGTATAACTCCCCATGGTCCTTCGATTGATTGGGTCAATTTTGACCTCAGAAAATTAGGAGGCTTTCGTCCTCCACAGGGGGTGCGGAATTTTTTCCCGTGACATATCGTTTGAAAGCTTTTTGCCTGTAAATTACTAAGCATCTCCCCCCCCCCTCTCTTAACTAATTTTTTCATCATTAGAGTGCGTTTTAAAGTTTTAATTTGTACACAAATTACTACATCAAACAATTTTCCAAAAATTATGAAAAAAATTACATAACAAATTTTTACGTAACAAATCTCAACAATTTGCAGCTTCTACCCATTTCCACACGGTGAACGTGTACGTATTTCAGACAAGATCGAGTTAAAAGATATAAAATCATACAAATTCAAGGTTCATTTAAGGTTCACGGGCCTGGGACACGACGGCGGTTTAGGTAGTAACAAAAAAGAAACAAAGACCAGCTCCTTAAAAGCAGAGAAATATAAAAAAATAAATCTTAAGTCTTCAGCATGATATATAACAACTAAACTTTTCTGAACTCAAAGCTCTATTGGCGTTATTTATTATGAAAATAAACAGTTCCAGTTAGGAAGTACCTTTAAGCACGCAAATCTAAAGTGAAATACTTTCACATGTGAAAACATTATTTATATTCACAGCAAGTAATTGTTTTCAGTTAATATTTTTTTCCCTTTTTTATACTCGCTAAGTTTTGACAAATAATTAATTTTTCTCTTTTTTTCACATTTTCATATCTTCCAAACGTTAGCAAATTCTAAAATTTGAAAGCTTTTACTAGAGAGACTTTTCTACACAAAAATGTAAGCATAAGTTAGCAAAGTTTGTTAATTTAAAATTATATTAGGTATATTAAAATTTCCATGAAAAATATGTTTACTAATTTTAATTAAAATTGAAAAGTTAGATATAACATTCTTTATAGAAGATTATCCGCATGATTTTGCACTAAATTTAAATTTTAAATTTTTTAAGAAGTAAATTTTACATTATTTTTAATCAATCCGGAATTAAAATGTTATATCAGTTTTACGGAGGCTACCAAATCTAAAGCAAACGTTTCAAGCTGTGTAACAGAATTTCGGCCTGCAAGAGAGACAAAATAATGTTCACCAGTTAATGTCTGTTAATTTTTTTTTTAACTTGAGCTTAACTTTTGCCTAGTATTTGATACATTTTCAAAAAAACTTTCTTCAATTCACGGAAATTCTACTGGCAGCAGTGCTGCCGGCATATTTCCGTGAATTGACGAATATTCGTTTTTTTCTCTCCGTTTTAGGAAGTAAAATATCCGTCAATTGAAGAAAGTTGGGAAAAAGTAAAAAGCGGCAGATGTTGAATTCAAACCAGTCATCTTAGATTTAGGAGACGAGAGCGCTAGCACGAAGCCATAGTTGTACAGCAGAGAAACGTTTTGAAGGAAATATGTTCGCTTCAGGTGGGTACACTGTAAAAAAAAAAATAATGCCAGTTTTCCGGTAGGATTCGGAAAAAATAGTTGCCCTTATCGTACCGGAATAATTTCCAACCCAGATCTGAATAAAATCCGTAAAATACCGTTTTACTGACTATTTCTTTATTTTTACGGATTTTATACCGAGCTGGGTCGGAAATTATTCCGGTATGATAAGGGCAACTATTTTTCCGATTCCTACCGGAAAACTGGCAGTATTTTTTTTACAGTGTATGGCTTGATCAATTTCTTTAAAAAGCTTTTAATTTTGAAGTTAATTTGGGTAAGATTTCGTCTTTAAAGAGATTGTGTCTGGGGTTTTTATACTTTACTATTAATATAGGATAAAAATATGTATTTTAAATATTTTTACGTAGATTTATAGATGTAAAATATGAATATTATATTTTTTATTCGATAAGATTTTTTTTTTTTTTAAGTAATATCTATTTTTTTCCATTTAATTTTTTAATTAAAATATCTTTTAAATGTGTTCATTTAAAGTATATTTTAAATGCGAATATTTATTTATAAACAACTTTGTAGATTCAACTTTATTTAACTTTATGAACTTTAAAAAATAAATTGTGAGTAATTTTGAATGAATGAGAAAAGTAATTGTTATTTATTTTTAAATTCGAAAACTTTTTTGTCTTTTTTAATTAAATTAGGAATCTTAATTTGTAGAAATTTTGGTTTTTCATTTTTAAAATAATTCGGATTTATTATTAATAGACCTAATACGTATGCGTTCTAGGAATGAACGGAATTTCTCCCTCTTTTTTAGGCGTTCGGTGAGAATTCACAAATATTAAATTTTTTTCTGGGGGTACGGGAATTATTTCTTACAAAATGAGGAATGATTTAGTGTATATTGACGAGTTTTTCTGACAGTGTATGTATAACTTCTATTGATCCCATACTAGGCTACACAAAAGGATTAACGTAAGTATACACTACACGTAAGTATACTTGCGTATATACAACACGTAAATATTGCCGAGTATCAGCGTAAATAGCATAAAGGTGGTTTTTAATTGAGTATTCACTTTCAAGTTGGATTATATTTAGTGCATCAAGAGACGTTTGTATATTATAAATAAAATAATATGTAGGCAGACGCAAAGAAATGGATTCATGGACTCCTATGGTTAATAATGTATGGGAGTGTTATTTCGGTAGTTTTAACAATGTTTTAGCCTGAATTAAATTTTAGCTTAATACATGGCGCATATGCTCTGTTGGTAATATACAGGGTTGTACAAAACAATTCAAGTATTTTTCCGTATATTGATAGAAATATTTCAAATTGAATTTTCAACCTATTATGCTTTTTTTCACAAAATTAAATTTGAGTATACTATGTAGAATAGATAGAAATATGTAGATTAAAGACAATGCTGAACAAAAGAATTGGGCTACTTTTCTAGCTGTAGACGGTAATTGCTGAAATCTATGTGTTAAGCGTTTTCTAAAATTTTTACATAACTTTTGTCTAATTAAAATCTCATTATATTACGTTTTTTAAATAAAATACATTAAATTTTAATTTAGAATAATAAAAAAAATGTGAATCTTGATAACTACAACCTAAAAGCAAGACTCCGCTTATTTAATAAGATTTTTGACACAAAACATGCATATTTGAGTTGAAAAAGAAAACTCGAAGATTGCTACGTATGCACGTTTTAGAATTAGTTTTTATTAACCCATTTGTTTCCGTAAAGTGCATTTCAGAAATTTGTTTCTTATAAAAAAAAAATCGTATTCATACCAGATGTTCTGTATAGTATTTTTTGCTTTATTGTATGACAGACCTTTCCTTTAGAACATAAAGTAAAAATTATTTGTTCGAAATTTCTTAATAAAAATGAAATTTCTGAAATGGAAGCATATATGCGTTATGAAAAGAGGTTAAAAATGCTTTATCCTATGCGAAAATATTTTATTTTAGTCCGCAAGTATTTTTATTTAGTTTTTAGTTTGAAAAAAAAAGATATTTGTCCTACTTTCCAATTCTTACATTTTGAGACTTATCAAAAGTAAATCAGAGAAATAACGCTTGTCTTTCAATCTTTCAAGATATTCTCAAAAATAGAAAAGAACAATGGCTTAAGGCCAACTTTATATAAATAACTCGAAGAATTCGAATTTTTAGAACTGTATTCTCAAAACAAATAGTAATTCCAAATAGGTGAAGATGTGATTGGTTCTTTTGACATTTTTGGAGTTTTCGTAACTTTTCAAGAATAGAAAATTTATTTTGCATAAAAATTGAAAACTTTTAAGGGTTTTATGTATATAATATCCTTCTTTTGAGCTCCTTTTGAAGAAAAATTCCATAACATTTAGATATGTAGGACTGAAAACTAATTTCAATACTTTACAGTTTGTAGCATTAATAATACAGGGCTATTACAAATGATGGATCCGATGTTAAGCGGACACGGTACCTTTTAAACTACTTTTTCGATTTTGAATAATACTGTAATATACTTAAATATAATGCCACTGCAGATATGAGGTACTATAAAGCAAATATAATTTCATATAATTAAAAAAAAAAATCTTGTAGAACAGCCTATTTAACTAAAATTTAAATAAAAAAAATAAAAAAAATGTTTTTAAATCCCTACTACTTTAAATAGGAATATTTTTGCTTCAATTTTTTTCCATATTCCTTAGATTATACTACATAAAACTGTGCATGGATTTTTAGATGTATGGTATATTACATTTAATATCAATCTTTTTTTCTTTTGTATAGTAAAAAATCAAGGAAAAATAATTGAAATTCTTAAAAAAAAGTAACTATAACCATGAATATTAAATCCATGCACAATTTTATGTAGTATGTTTTTAGGATTATGGAAAAAAAATTGAAGCAAAAATATTCATATTTAAAAAAGTAGTAGGGATTTAAAAACATTTTTTTAATTTTTTTAAAATTTAAATTTTAGTTAAATAGGCTGTTCTACAAGATTTTTTTTTTGAAATGATATGAAATTATATTTGCTTTATAGTGCCTCATATCTGTAGTGACATTATATTTGCTTTATAGTGCCTCATATCTGTAGTGACATTATATATAAGTATATTACAGTATTATTCAAAATTGAAAAAGTAGTTTAAAAGGTACTGTGTCCTCTTAAAAAATCATATTTTCGAAACTACTGCACATATTACAATAAGTGATACACGAATTTAAAGAGAAATATACAAATTTTTTCAGTTACTAAATGTTCGATGTGTGACCCTCTTGTTACATGACATACGTCCAATCTGTAATCCAGTTCGCCCCAAACATTTTGTAGCATCACTCAGGCCATGGTTCTGAATTCTGCACAAATGCGTGCTTTAAATTCTGACAGTATCAAAGACATAGTTTATGTACCACCAATGACGAAAACAAAGTGTTCAAAAATTAAAGAACGCATTTATGAAGCTTTCAGAACCATTGACAGAGTGATGCTATAAAATGTTTGGAATGAACTCGATTACAGATCGGACGTATGCCGTGTAACAAAAGGGTCACACATCGAATATTTGTAACTGAAAAAAAAGTAGTATATTTCTCTTTAAATTCATGTATCACTTATTGTAATATGTGCAGTAATTTCGAAAATATGATTTTTTTAAATAGGGTCCATCATTTGTAATAGCCCTGTAGCATATAAAAGTGAAGATCAATTTTACTCTATTGTATGACGTATAATGAAACAGGTCATAATATTAAAAAAAAAAACTGGAACGCTAAAGAAGATCGTATTAACATTTTATGGCCAAATATGATGAAAAATATTATAATATGAAAAGTGCGATATATTACATTCATACCGTAAAAGAGAAATGTCATTACCACGAAGGAAAATTCCTAATCCTCTGAAAAGTACACGAATTTTAGATACCACTGATAATAGGTGATTATCGTATTTTCCAGAACTTCTGACATTTTCTCATACTGATAATTTTATATTTTGTCTTGTTTTTCAATCCTAAACTTACACAACTTCTAAAATAAACATTTTTCACTAAAAAGTACACTTACTATTTAGCATTTAATATTAAAACATACTACATAACAAAACAGCGTACAGCAGTTTTGATTTTCGTATAGATATGAACTTTCCCATAAAAATATACATAAAATTCATAAAATATTATGTAAAAAGAGAAATACGAAACAAGCTCCATTTTCTAATCATACTCTGAAATAGTCTATTCTGCAAAAGAAAGTAAAAGCGGACAGTTATAGCATAGGGATGCGTTTTAGAACATGGAATCGAGTGAAGGAAAAAATTGAAAATGATGAAGAACATGGAGTGGAGTGAAGAAAAAATATTTGAATACGAAGAATAACATGGAGCGAGTAAAGAAGATTTAATACGATAAAGAATATGGAGTCGAGTGAAAAAAAAATTGAATAAGATGAAGATTTGGTGAAGATACGATGAAGTCAAAAGCTGAATGGTTATCGAAGGATATTTTGTGGCATAATTTGCAGCTTGTCGTAAAAACTACAGCTTGAAAGTTTTCGCAATTATTACACATGCAAACATATTATTTTAGCCTTTTAATGAACTATTGGTAGAATTTTCCATGATGCAGGATATTTTATATGGATTCCTTAAAACTACAATAGAGTGCGAATTTTAGAGAACACCGAATTCGATATTTTACTGGTTCTTAAACTTCTCATTATTTAAGCCTATGAAGATTAGAAAAGGTGTCAGTTAAAGAATCTAAAAAAATTCAACTAATGTTATAGTATATAAATTAATTTCTGTTGATTTATGAGATGATATGTCCCAAAGTTGTAGTGAAGCATTTTTCTGAGGGAGGGAATTTTGCAACTCTCGGAGAGGGGCATTATGAGGTTCCGATGGAAATTTTGCACTTTTAGACTATTAAAAAATTCAAAATCTCAAGTATTCCGGATGTGGGGACTATTTCTCCTGTACACCATACATCCCTATTCTTCAATTCATTACTTATTTGCTTAATTACTTTTTGGAAATTTTTTAATTGGTATGAAAAGATGATTATAAAGTAGTATTTTCCGAATAAAAAGAAAAAATATAAGTAAAATATTACATACTAGTACACCCGCCCGGTGCTGTCCGAGAACTGTAAATAATAACCTTAAACAAAACTCAAGTTTGTATGATTTTATGTCTTTTGAAAATCTTTTAAATGAACTTAATTTCGGAGGCACCCAATGCCTTCCGAAACGTCTAGTGTGTTCCCAACAAACTTCTTTCCGAACGAACCGGTAATCTGGGTCTACGCTACCGAAGGAAGCATGTACCGGAAGTGCTCCGCACGTGCTGGAGACAATTGAAAACCAAGTTGAGTGAACCAAACCTCGTAGTAATCAAGCCCTTAGAATACAAAAAAAGAATGCATCATTAATGTTAGAAAATGTTAGTAACGGAAATCTAAGATAAAATTTCATAATACAGAAAGTAACCAAATTGTAATCTATGTTGAATGAACCAAATCCCGTTAAAATTAGGTCTTCAGAATTGGAGGGAAAAATGCACCCCCAAGCGGTGCAAGATGGCCTCTCTTCCATTGTAAATGCTCAGGAATTACTTTTAACATTAACACGATATTTAATTAAATGATGAAATCCATTATTGAAAGTTACCTTTAAATTAACGCGAATTTTAATTTACGGCTGTAGTGAATAAACGTAAGTGGATGCTGAAAAAGGATACTAATTTTCGAAAAAAGTGGTAGCTGATTTATACAGAAAGGTCGGGCCCTTTTGGCCAGCGTCTTAACTGTAATGTAATTAGGTATAAGGAAATTTTTTAGCAGTTTTAAAGTAGCTGTAGGACGCTGAAACTATGTTAAAAATAAATGTAATAGAATTGGATAGGTTTTAAAGAAGCCGCAAGAAAGGGCCCAAGAAGGCAGATTAATATTCAAAATTGGTGGTAGCTGAAGTCTGAGAATTTTTTTGTCATTCATGCAGTAGCAGCAGGATTTCAGAAGTTGTTAAAAAAAATCTAGTGAATCGGACCGTTTTGAAGGGACATATAACAAAGGGCCCAAAGAGGGCTGGCTGATAGTAAAGAGCAGGGCCCAAACATGAAAACGTGTTAAAATATCTAAGTTTTAGCATTTTAGATCTTCAATTAGTCAAAATTAGGCATATGGTATGAATTAATCATTAGAATAAATTTTTAAAGAAATGCGCAAAAAGTAGAGGGAAATGTTTAAAACAGGGTCAAGGGATCCAATAACAATAAGTGGGTGTTAGTCCGGGGTGAAGAGTGAAAGACTCAATATTAAAAATTAGCATTGATAATGCGAGAAAATTAGGTGATGAAAAATGCATGCAGCACAAAACGTTCAAGGAGCTCCGGATCGGGCCATATGGAACTCTAGGGTGCCAAAGGATTGCTGCTGGAATAAAGAAACCGGAGAATAACCAAATGGAAAAAGGCTTCCAAAAATGAAAATCGGATTAAGGGGAGGCAATTTATTAATAATTTATGGTGCAAAAACTTCAAGGAGCGCGAGGACTTAAGTGGCATGTAGTTGCGTAAAAAATACTTTATAGAAATTTTTAAAGTAGTCAGAGGATGCTAGAAATGTGTTAAAGAAAATTGCAAGTAATTCGCATCACTTTTAAAGAAGCTGCACCAAGGGCCCCAAAAAGGCGATTAATATTCAAAATTGGTGGTAGCTGAATTCTGAATTTTTTTTTCGTCGTTCATGTAGTAGCTGGCGGATCTAAGAAGTTGTTAAAAAAAAAAAAAAAGCTTCTGAATTGGTCCATTTTTAAGGGAGCTATAGTATGGGGGTCCAACAGGTGCCAACTGATAGTTAAAATATGGCCCTAATATGGAAACATGTTACAATGTCTTAGTACTTAACGATTTAGATCTATAATTAGTCAAAACTAAGCATATCATATGAATTTTTCGTTAGAATAATATTTTTAAAAAGTACAAAAAAATGGGTAAATGCTTCAAAAAAGGCTTTAGGGCCCCAATAAAAGTATGAGAATGTTGGTCCTGGAAGGAAAGTCCAAGACTGAACTTTAAAATTATACACTGAGGAGGTGAGAAAATTAGAGAGTAAAAAATGCATGGCGCACAAAAAATTCAAGGGATCTGGACAGGGTCCTGATGGGCCCCAGGGCCTCAACGAAACGTGAGAACAACTAAATGTAAAAATGGTTCCAAAAATGAAGATGGGATTTAGAGGGGGGCAATTTACTAACCATTTATGGTGAAAACTTCAAGGGACTCTGTGCCGGGCCCCGAGGACCATAGACATAACTGGCATGTAGTTGGGCATAAAGATATTTTTAGTAGCTTTTAAAGTAATCGGAGTAAATAGTAATAATTATAACCTAATCGTATGCTAACTGTAATGTAACTGTAATATAACTTTACCATGACCAAGCTGTATCCTAAGCGTAATCTAATTATCACCTAAACGTAACCTAATTATAACCTAACAGTTACCTAACCGCAATCTAAATGTAATTTAAGTGCAACGTAACCGTAACCTAAGTGTAACCTAATTATAAAGTAACCGTAACCTAACTGCAACCTAACAGTAACCTAATTGTAACCTACTGGGACGTAACCGTAATCTCACACTGTAACTAACGTTTGCCTAATTATAACATAATCGTATGCTAACTGTAATGTAACTGTAACATAACTTTACCATGACGTAGCTGTAACCTAAGCGTAATCTAATTATCACCTAAACGTAACCTAATTATAACCTAACCGGTACCTAACCGTAATCCAAGAGTAAGTAATCGCAACTGTATCCTAACTGTAACCAAACTGCAAATTAACTGTAACCTAACGAGAGGTGCATGATATGAAAGAGTGATCAAAGGGCTGCCCATTCCAATGATATGTCACTTAAGGGATGTCGGAAAAGTCCTTACTACTACTACCGCTACAACTATGTTAAAGAAAATTGCAAGCAATTCGAATCATTTTAAAATAAGCTGCACCAAGGGCTCCAAGAAGTCGAGGAATATTCAAAATTGGTGGTAGCTAAAGCCTGAGACATTTTTTTCTTCTTTTTGTAGCTCATGTAGTAGCTGAAGAACCTAAGAAGTTGTTAGAAAAAAATCTTTTGAATCGGACCATTTTTAAGGGAGCTATAATAGTAGGCCGAAAAACGGCCAACTTATAGTTAAAAACAGGGTCCTAAAATGAAAACATCTTAAAATGTCTTAGTACTTAGCTCTTTAGATCTTCAATTAGTTAAAATTAAGAATAGGGAATTATATGAATTATTCGTTAAAATAATATTTTAAAAAATGCACGAAAATGGGGTAAATGTTTAAAAAAGGGGCCTAGGGCCCCAATAAAAATATGAGGGTATTGGTCTGGGAAGAAAAGTCTAAGACTCAACTTTAAAATTATGCACTGAGAAGATGAGAATAATAGGCGATTAAAAATGATTCTCGCATAAAAAGTCCAAGGGGCCCTGGACCAGCCCTACGGACCCCAGGGAGACGCAGGATCTTAACTGGAATGTAGAAACGTGAGAATAACTAAATTGAAAAGGATATGAAAAATGAAGATCGGATTAAAAGTAAGCAATTTATTAACGATTTATTAGCACAAAAAATTTAAGGGACCCTGTATCGGACCCCAAGGTGCCTGGGTCCTAACTGAAAAGTTGAAAGGCGATGATCACTAAATGGAGATAGGTCCCCTAAAATGAAGATGGGATGCAAAGAGGGCAAGTTATTAACAATTTAGTGCATAAAAACGTAAAGAGGTCCAGGGACTCTGGCCCTTAAAAAATTATAAATCTGAGCCTCAGGTACATCTGGACCTGTTTTGGACTATTCACATCTATATTTTCAGACTTCTACGTGAGTAGTTTTCGCTAGACTTCGCACACACACAGACAGACAGACACACACGCACACACACATACACACACAGAGCGATTTCTTCTTCTGTTAGTATAGATTTTGTAAATAAATCTTGCTTTAACGAAGTAATATAGAGCCATTTTTGCCAATTTTAAGTGAGTTTAATTTTAAATATTTCCTGTCATGAAATCGACCATTATATTCGAATTAGATCAACGTAACTTTTTCATCTTTACTATTAACCCCCCTTAAATATACACAACGATATTTTTTATAAATAAAAATAATAGCGAACGTCTTTCTTGCCTGGGCAAAGGATATACGTTTATGCATGCGACAAATAGTCCTTGATATAATTATCATAATAGGGTCATTATCCAAAGACTAAAAACAATAAATCGCAAACAGAATCAAGTATTTTATACATATAATTTTAAATTATGTAAGGTTATGGTATTTACGAAGTTATATATATATATATATATAACTTCGTAAATACCATAACCTTACATAATTTAAAATTATATGTAATAAAATTATATGTATATATATATTAGAATTTAGAGAAGAACAATTTCTTGTATGTTAAATATTTTTATTAAATATTGAATTAAAATGATGGGGTCGATTTCCTTCTAAAGTTTGTTGAAGTATAATTTAAATATAAATAATAAAATTTGAAAACATCCATCTCGTACAAAATTAAAATGTATAAATTTAGGAAAAGTAGCAGCTTTTAAAATCGATGTTTACACAAATGTTTCAATATTTCTGTGCAAATTCTTTAAAAAAAAAAAAAAAAAAAAAAAAAAAAAAAAAAAAAAAAAAATTAAAAATTAAAAATGCATGCCAAAATACAACTTTTCCAGCTCGATAAATGTTTGATAAACCAATTTACCGATTTTTAATCCTTAAATGATAATTTTGAGTTTTTTAATGTTCGTGGAATTTTTTTTTCACTTTTATCTATACTAATAAAATAACAAATCGCTGTTTGTCTCTCTGTCTGTGTGTGTGTGTGTGTGTCTGCGATGGCTTGTGAAAACTACTGCACGTAGAAATCTAAAAATTTACTTGTGAACAATCCAAGACAGGTCATGATGCTCCTGAGGCTCAGATTTTTAATTTTTTAAGGGTCCCTTTAAGTTTTTATACACTAAATGTTTAATAACATGCCTCTTTTCTATCCGAACTTCTTCGTTTTTGGGGAGAATTCTCCATTCAGTTTCTACCCCATTTCTGCATTTCAGTTAAGACTCTGGCACCCTTGGACCCGAAACATGGCCCTTTTAAGTTTTAGTGCACTAGATTGTTAATAAATTGCTTCCTTTTAATCATGTCTTCATTTTTGTGATCCTTTTCCCATATAATTATTCTCTCATTTCTACATTCCAGTTAAAACCCTGGGCCCGGTAAAGGGCCCCTTGTATTTTTTGTGTGTCATACATTTATCACCGCTTAATTTTTTAACCTTCTCAGTACGTATTTTTAAAGTTAATTCTTGGTCTCATCTCCCTAGACCAACACCCACATATTTTTATTGGGTCAATAATAACCTTTTTTAAGCATTTTCCAATTTTTTGCGTATTTCTTTAAAATTATATTTTAATGATTAATTCATACCCTACGGTTAATTTTGACTAATCAAATATCTAAAACGCTAAGTAATAAAACGTTCTAACATGTTTTCATGTTAGGGCCTTGCTCACAACTATTAGTTGACCTCTATTGGGGCCCATATAATAACTCCCTTAAAAATAGTCCCATTCACTAACTTTTTTTTCTAAAACTTATTAGGTTCTTCAGCTACTACATGAACGACAAAAGAAAAAAAAAAAGAAAAAAAAATAAAAAAAAAATCAATCTTTAGCTACCATCAATTTTGCTTATTAATTGCCTTCTTGGGGCCCTTGGTGCAGCTTCTTTAAAAATGATCCGAATTGCTTGCAATTTTCTTTAACGTGATTCTAGCTCCCTATGATTACTTTAAAAACTACTAAAAAGTATTTTTATACCCAACAACACTCCACTTAAGTACCTGGCCCCTTGGGGCCTGGTGCAGCTCCCCTTGAAGTTTTTTCACCATAAATTGTTAATAAATCCACCCCTCTTAATCCAATTTTCATTTTTGGAAACCTTTTCCATTTAGTTATTCTTCCGTTTCTATATTCCAGTTAAAATCCTAGGGCACCCTAAGGTCGCGTAAGGCCGGATCAGACGCCCATTGAACTTTTTGTGTGCCATTTTTTACCCGCAATTTTCTCATTTTCTCAGTGCATAATTTCAAAATTGAGTCTTGGACTCTTCTCCTTGACAAACACCCTCATATTTTTATTGGGCCTCTAGGGCCCATTTTTAATCATTTACTCAATTTTTTGCACATTTTTTAAAATATTATTTTTATGATTAATTCAAACCCTATACTTAATTTTGACAAATCGAAGGTCTAAAACGTTAAGTACTAAATTTTTTTGACATGCTTTCATGTTATGGCCCTGTTTTTAGCAGCCTGTTGGGCCCCGTTTGTGGGCCCCTATTATAGCTCCCTTAAAAATGGTCTGATTTACTAGCTTTTTTTTACAACTTATTAGGTGCTCCACCTACTACATAAACAAAACAAAACAAACAAAAAAAAAATCTCAGTCTTCTGCTACCATTAATTTTGAATATTAATCGTCTTCTTGGGGCCCTTGGTGCAGCTTTTTGAGAAAATATCCGAATTGCATGCAATTTTCTTTAACATAGTTCTAGCGTCCTCTGATTATTTTAAAAACTATAAAAAAGTATCTTTACACCCAAGTACATGCCTCTTAAGTCACTGGCCTCTTGAAGTCCCCTTGAAGTTCTTCAGGTCCCCTTGAAGTTTTTGCATCATAAATTGTTAATAAATTTCCTCCTCTTAATCAGAACTTTATCTTTGTAACCCTTTTTCCGTTTAGTTATTCTCCCGTATCTTTATTCCAGTAAAAATTCTAGGAAAACCTAGAGCTCCATAGGGCCCCATCCGGGGTCCCTTGAATTTTTTGTAAGCCATGCATTTTTCATCACCTAATTTTCTCGCATTCTGAATGCAACATTTTAAAATTGAGTCTTGCACTCTTCTTCCTGGACCAATATTAATGTACTTCTTCGTCCTTTGTTACAGCTTCTTTAAAAACTAGCCGATTCTATTACAGTTTTCTTTAACATAGTTTCAGTGTGTTCATAGTTCACAGTGTTCCGCCTCCAGCTACTTTAATAAAAAATTTCTTATACTCAACTACATTCCAGTTTAAATCCTGGCCCTCAGAGACCGGTCTTTCTATAACGTTCGAAAAAAGTGTAGCTGAGGTATAATCTCCTTTTACAGCACCGACTTACGTTTACTTACAGCAGCCGTAAATTGCGTTACCTTAAAGGTAACTTTAGATAAGGGATTTCGTCCATTTATTAAATATCGTATTAATGTTTAAAGTAATTCATGAATTTTACAAGGTGATGGGCATCTTATACCACTTTGGGGCTCATTCTTTCAAAGGATTCTAAGGACGCAATTTCAACGGGATTTGGTTAATTCAACTTAGATTACATTTCAGCTACTTTCTGTAATATGAAATTTTATCTTAATCGTCAGTTACCAACATTTTCTAATATTAATGATGCATACTTTTTTTATTTATGTACTTGATTACTACGAGGTTTGGCTCATTCAACTTAGTTTTCAATTGTCTCTGGCACGTGCGAGCTCATCCGGTACCTGCTGCCTTGGGTAGCGGGGACCCAGTTTACAGGTTTGTTCAGAAGAAAGTTTGTTGGGAACAACTAGACGCTGCAGAAAGCAATGTGGGTCTCCGAAATTAAGTTATTTAAAATAATTTTAAAAGATATAAAAGTATATAAAACTGAGATTTGTTTAAGGTTATTATTTAGGACCCGGGTAACGCCGGGCGAGTCTGCTAGTATACTATAAAAAATCTAACAAACTATCCAGAATGTGCATACAAAGTAAATGTTCCTCCCTTATGCGAAATTAAATGAAATCTTTATTTAATCTGCTTCAAATTAATAATTTTCCAATAACACAAAATGAAATTGAAAAAATATAAAACATGTTCGAGCATAATGGCTTTATTTCTTCCTGAGGTACTGTAGATTGCAGTTGATATTGATAGATGAACGATTTTTCGATATATTTTTTTTTTTGCTTTTATATTAATGTGGAAATTTTCATTGGAAAAATATGAATCTCTGGCTGAAAACGGAGTCAGTCTCATTCCCATTATTTTTATTGACGTTCTACTCTTTTTTCTGAAGTTAATTGACAATAAATAATAGAAACGTTTTAAATTTAAACATGAAGGAAAAATCATCTGAGCAGCATAGAATATGAAACACTTTCCAAGACATTCAGAATACTATAACAAAAGTTCACAGTTTACTAATTTGAAAGATGACGTCTAAATGAACAATTTGGAAAACGCATAACGCATTTGAAAACTCAATTTGTGCTATTGACATGAATAGGCTTAAAAATATACAATTTTTAGCACCCCTGTATATGATCTATAGATATGTGTGCATGCTCAATAGTATGCTAAAAGTTAGTTCAGTTAAACGTATAGCACATTTGCAAATTTCACCATAGCAATTTCCGCTTATAAACGGATTTTGTTCAGAAATTATGTGCGACTTTGTATATGCTAAATAGAATGTATACACACCAAGTAATATTTAAAAAAAAATAAAGTTAAAAAATCCTTTCGGCATATGCCGGGAGGAAAAGGTAGCATTCCTAATCCTTGATTTTTTTAAATATAGCTTATTTTACTCAAACACATGAAGCTAAAATTAGTAGAGCTCGATTAGATGATTCAATAAAAATACCTTAGTCCTTGGTTTTAAAATTTTGCAAATTTTATTCAAATACAACATAACAACAATGACATGAAAATGACATTAAATGAGATAAACACCACTGAAATACAAATACCTGTTCTATATAAATGTCCATCAGTATATATAATTGTAATATTTTTTAATGTTACTCATATTTATTCGAAAAACAGAAATTCTCCTTCTTGAACAGCTGAAAATTTCCATGTTAAAAACAGGAGAATACGAAAACTGAAAATAGACGGAAACTTCGCAACCAGTACTTTTTTTAGTTCTTTTACGAACTTTTTTTTTCAACAGTGTGCTTCAAATTTATTTCCTTTCGAGTAAATAATAAATTCAGAATCAAATATCCATCTAGAGTAAAGTTCATGAGGAGCAAAAGAAATCACTTAACGACATACATCATTTTCTTTTTTGAAAGAATATTTCAAGTGCTGAAGGATATACATCAAATTGTTTTGGCTATAAAAATCTACAAAGGTCATTAATTAGCTTGTATTTAATAGCAAATGTCTCTAAAATATAAAATGTTCGTAATTAACTTGTAGGATACGCCCCGTGAATATTTTCCTTTATAAAGTACAGTCGTAAGAGTCCCTTAGACTCATCAAGGGATATATATATATCTGATCTTTGTCACACTGTAACAGTCGTATTAATGAAATGATTTAGCTGTAACTAGATGTGATCATAGTACATACTAATGTCATGATCGAGTTCGTTGGCCAGCTTCATCCGCCACACTGTTTCAAAATGGTGGCCAATTAAAATTTTTAAAAGCATTATAAATTTAAAATTATATACAAAATTAAGAAATTGAAAAATATTTTTTTCTTATGTGTTTGAAGTTGATACAAAGATTTAGGAGCATTTTTTTGTTTCTGTAATGTGACTCTGAGACATGTAAATTGAAACGAAAATTCGAAAAGAAATATTTAAATCTGATCGAAATAAATTCAATTCATATCTCCCAAAATCGCACTACGGCCGTAAGGTATAGTGGCAAAGTGAAATGCGTCGTAATTAAATTAAATTAAATATAAAAAAGAAAATGTTTAAATATAAACAAGGAATATATTACTCACCCCATGAAGATAAATTGATACTTACAAAACAAAGGAAAAGACTGTAAATTGCACAATTAAATTTATTATGAGCAAGCACATTAATTATATCAGAAACACTTTTAGATCCGGATCTTTTAAATATCAACTAAAGGCATAAATGTAAGATACAATCACAATTATTCTTGAAATTCTCTTGACAGCTACTTGATTTTAAATAATATTGATATTTTAATTAAAGGGGATTGATGATACATTCCATACATATTATATTTTGACTTTAACGTTTAGTTTCCAAAAGTTCTCGGATAGTTCAAATACTGTTTCACCGTTAATAGTTCCATTATCCAAATAATTTAAAATAAAAAATTCGAGTTACTAAAGTTCATTTCCATAATATGAACTTTCAAGTACGATGTTAAACAGAAATTCTGTACAATGATTATAGCAATCCAATGGATGATGAGTCAGATAGGTATAATGGTCAGCTTTTAAAGAATACGGACATCTGGTTATCTCACTTGAAGGTTAAGGCACGCTGAGACAGATAAGGCAATTTTTTAGAGAAGGGGAGATATGATTCAAAATATGACAATTGTCATAACTCTGACGAAATAATTGCCATCACGGTAAAATCAAATGATTATTCTTCATCCAACCAAACCATTTTAAAGTAAGGATGCGTTGAATCCATCAAAATAACCACAATGAGAAGACAGTGCAGTTTATCGGTGCGCTCCGTCTGGAATCCGAGGAAACAATCATTGCAGTTAAACGACGCGCTCATTAAGAAATTGAGAATCGGAGTGCTTCTAAAAACTTTAGGATATACAATGTTACACTCTGATCATTCTTTATTGTTATTTTTATATTGCGCAACACTCAAAGAAATTAAAGCGAAATTGAATTAATCCACAACGTTACTTGTTACGCTCGCCGGGGCCAACGCCCTACGCCGAAGAGAAAAGATGGGATACGTCTATATGGCACGGGATTTCGAATTCAACTCCCCCCAAAAATGATTTTCCAAGACGATTTTCGGCAGTTGGGAAAACAGACGTCCAATCCCCGTTCTCCACGAAGTAAGATCCCCTACGAATTCCTAAACTCGGGAGTTCAATAACCCCGCGCGTCCCCAAGCCATCTCAAGAAGAGCTGTTAGAAAAGAAAAAACATGGCTCTCAAAACGCAAGAATGCGCGTCTTTTAAAAGAGAGAAAAGATTAGAATATATTTTCGTACTTATCTGGTAAAGTTGAAAATCAATTGAGCTGAAATTTTACCAGAGCAATGAGAAAAAATATTAGAATTCAATAAACGTTATTCCAAAATAAAATAATAATAAAAAAAAGATTTTAGAATTTTAATATTTAAAAACTTAGTAAAATTTGCTGTCAAATTGAAATATCGTAAATTGAAGTAGTTTATTAAAGTAAACAAAATATACAAATTTAAATTTATGTAAATTTAAGAAGGGGGAATGTTATGTAAAACTTTTAAAACATAACAGTTTCGTCTATATCTTTAAAAATGGCTTGAGTTATAGTACTTTGAATTTCTAGTTGGGCTGACATTTTGAAATGATCTGATTTTTTGTCACGCGATAACACGCGTATTTATGAACCGATTTAGATCTTACTTTATGTATACATAGTACATATCAAGCTCTCGACCGAGTTCGTTGGCCAGCTACATTCATCACCTTGTTTCAAAATGGCGGCTATTGAAATAAAAAAAATAATAATTTAATATGGGGTAAAAAAAAAAATAGAAATCGAAAAACAAATGTCTTATGTGTTTGGCCTTGATACAAAGATTTCGGGTCATTTTTACTTTCTTCTATCGTTACAAGAAAACAGTATTGCATTTGTGAAAATTTTTGAATTCTGGTTTTCGACGGATTTACACGTTTTAGAGGTCAGAGAACCCGAAAAATATGTTTTTACAAAATTCCTGTCTGTGAGTCTGTGACTTTTTCTGTATGTATGTATGTGACACAAATATTGTGGGCGCTCTATCTCAAGAACTAATGCACGCAATTTAATAAAAATTTATATTCAGTTAGTGTCTGATATAAATTGGTGCTGATTAGTTTTTGGTGGAAATCGCTCAACAGGTGGCGCTGCTATGCAGCATTTTTTGCGATATCCACAGTAGTTCAATCTCCAGAACTAAAGAAAAGATTTGCATCAAACTTCAGATTCAATTAGTCCTTGAATTGACATTTTATGCATTTTGGTGTAAATCGCTCGACAAGTGGCGCTGCTATGCTGAATTTTTTGCGATTACCGCAATAGCTCTATCTCAAGAACTGATGCTTGGATTTTCAACAAACTTCAGATTCAGGTATACCTTCATATGAATTAGTGCTTTTTATGCTTTGGTGCAAATCGTTCAACAGGTGGTCTGCTGTGCTGCATTTTTTGCGATTTCCGCAATGGCTCTGTTTCAAGAAGTAATGCTCCGATTTTCAACAAACTTCAGATTCAGGTATACCTGGATATGAATTATTGCTTTTTATGTTTTGGTGTAAATTGTTCAACAGGTGGCGCTGCTATGCAGCATTTTTGACAATTTCCACAATAGCTCAATCGCCAGAACTAATGCACGGATTTTCATCGAACTTCAGATTCAGTTAGTCCTTGACATGAAGTGACGTTTTATACATTTTGGTTTAAATCGCTCAACAAGTGGCGCTGCTATGCTGCATTTTTTGCAATTTCCACAATAGTTCTACCTCAAGAACTATTGCTTGGATTTTCAACAAATTTCAGATTCAGGTATACCTTGATATGAGTAAGTGCTTTTTATGTTTTGGTGCAAATCGCTCTTCAGGTGGCACGCTATGCTGCATTTTTCAGAATTTCCGCTATAGCTCTATCTCAAGAACTATCCCACGAATTTTCATCAAACTTCAAATCCAGTTATACTTTGATATGAATTGGTGCTAAATTGATGTAATTTCTTGTATTATTTAATGGATTTAATTGACGTTATTTATGTAGAAGAAAGTTTGTGATGGCGACGTGATTTATGTAGAAGAAAATTTTGTGATGGCCACAAGATATTAGTTTGTTTCGTCTATATCTTAAAAAATGGTTGAATTATGGAACTTCGCATTTCTAGTGTGGCTGACATTTTGGAACGATCTGATTTTTGTCACATGATAACACGCGTATTGATTAACTGATTAGGATGTGAGTTGGCACGTACATAGTATATAACTATGTCTCAACCAAGTTCGTTGGCTAGATCCATCCGCCATTTTATTTAAAAATGGCGGCCATTAAAAAAATTAAATTTAAAATGAGGTACATAAAATTAGAAATTGAAAAGGGTTTTTTGTTAAGTGTTTGACCTTGATAGAAGGATTCCGAAGCATTTTTTGTTTTGTCTTTATCTTAGAAAATGGCTGAGATATAACAGTTTCAATTTCTAATGTGGGTGACATTTTGAAAAATCTTATTGTTTTCCTGCGACAACACTCGCATATATCAACCGATTTGGATGTGAGTGAGCATGTGCACGGGAATTACTAAGGTATTGAACAGGTTCATTGGTTAGCTTTGTTAAAACCATCATGTTGTTTTAAAATGTCAGGCACTTCAAAATATCGCCGAATTTAGCGACGAAGTATAAATCACTTTAAATAAAACCAGCTTGCATAAAGTTGACTAATTTCGCGAAATTTTTACTCGTATTCATTATTGACAAAAACTAGTGATGAATCTTCCATAATCGGTTTCCACTAATTTGAGCTTCATGTGTTTGAATAACATAAGAAGGCTTTTAAAAAAATAAGGAATATGAAAGCTACCCCTTCCTCCTTGCAATGGCCGGAAGGACTTTTTTATGTTATGTGTGAACTTGTGGTGAAGTTTTTTCATATATTACGTCTATTAATTCATATTTGGGATGCTTTAATATAAATATTTTTATAAAGGCTAATAAGTATGTCTTACCGAAAATTAAGCTTTTGTAAATATTCAATAATGTATGGTAAATGGTAAAGTTTTTTGGATTCATGTCCGGAGAACGTGCTTCTTAAATCATTCGTAAGGTCTCTTTAACTTTAAACAAATCTAACACTTACCCAGCAGGAAGTGGTCTGCCACTATTTTCCATTAAAATGAAACTATCTCCAACCGTTCACAGTAGGGAGCTACAAAAAAGTATAAGAATCTTTTATATTTTAAGAAGTGGTGTCCGAAATCCTGTTTCAAACAATGGGGAGGTAGGTGAAAACGTTCACAAAGATTCTATCCCGCACAACGACACAACTTTTCAAATTGAAACACTTCTTGTACAAATGCATGATTGTTTGGAATTCTATGTTCACTTTAACATGAAAATGCACCTTTTATTAGGACGGGCAGTAAAACGGAACTCGTCGCAGCGAGGGGTGTTGCTCGAAACATGTTTTCTGAAATTGACATTCTCTCTTCCTTACTTTCGTCGGTCAGCACCAACTTGCTATTAACTCCTTCGGGACGAGCGTCATTTACAGAATTTTTAATCTTTTATCAGCGGTTTTTAAAAACAGAAGTTTTTGCCTAATTGTATCGGGCTTAACAGTGGCTTAACAGTGTTTGCACTTTGAGGGGCTTCTGCGTTGTTTACAACTTTACGCTCAGTCTGTTGATGATTGTTTAATAATGACTAAGCCATTGGGATAAAAAGTCTAACTCTAGTCTAATACTACTATAAAATTTTAATAAAAATAAAGATTATTAAAAAATGAAAAAATACTTTTAAAGGAAAGTGGTAAAATAAAGTTACAATAGTACGAAGTGTTACTGGTTAATTATTAAGAGAGCAATTAATAGTAAAATAAAAGTAAATAAGTTAAGTTTAAAAATATTATAAGCACAGTTAAGAAAGATAAGCTAAAAAGCTGTCGCACAAAGCTGTTAAGGGTAGTCGGCAATGGGTGTGACAGATGTTAATGTCACAGAAAAACAAAAAAGGCACATTTCAGAGTCCATACATTTTTTTTTTTTCATTTGTTACAGAATAACGTAAAATGCTCGGATTAGATAAGGCAAAATTTACAGTAAAAATTTACTGGTGAAAATAATCACTGATTCTGAGCACCTTACGTGGCACGAACACAGGTCGCTCGTCCCCAAGGGGTTAATGAAACACATAAGATATCTACGATCTTATAGACGTTACAATGAGGAATATGTTTAGGTAATTTAACTCAAAATTATTTTACGGGAAGCTTAGTCACGATATTTTAATAAATGTGCTTTATAAAAATCGAATATCAAATTTATAGAATAGTTATGACTTTTTTTAACATATTTAATTTAAGTGGGATTTTTTTACGTTACTTTTTTAGTATTATTTCAACTACACTGCATTTTTCATTTATTTAATTATCGTATTGAGTACAACGTAATTATTAGTTTTGGATGACATTAACCCAGTTGTAATCCCTAACTCAGATATTTGAACTTATTTTAAAAACAGATAATATACCGGGTGTCCCAAAAATAACTGATGGATTTTAAAATTCAATAACTTTCAAACGGTGACAGATATTAAAAACATTCTTGCAGGAGTGTTATGTAAGATGTCAGGAATTTTTATGCTGCGATTTTCAGTTTTAGTTATAAATAGCATCGATAGATGGCGATGTAAAGCAATAACCGCTAAATCCAGGGTCGATTTTTTTGCCTCCCTCTTCTTCCATGCGAAAAAAGGAGATTAAAATGTATTGAATGGATCCCGAAGTACCAAAAATGGGGGTCTGGATTGAGCACCTATTGCTCTCAGCGCCATCTATTGTTTTAAATTCAAATTAAAATAAAGAATCACAGTAAAGAAACTCCTGACATCATACATAACCTTCCTGCAAGAATTTTTTAAATATCTGTGACCGTTTCAAAGTTATTGAATTTTAAAATCCATCAGTCATTTTTGGCACACCCGGTAGAAGTGTGTTTTCGAAATCTTGTTTATGGTCTCTGCTCTACATTATTTTTGTATATTGGTCCAGTATTCTTAAAAAGTTTTTAATGAGCAAAAACATATTTTGCTTTTAAATTATTTTTCGCTCTTCCAAAATAACTTATTTTTAAATTTATATGAATGACATTTTTAAGACTTTTCTGGACGTTAAAATTTGGAGAAAGCAGCAGTTTTATAACAGCAATTCCCCCAAAAAATCAAGAAAATAATATTTATTTATTTATAGCAAAGCGTAGCACTAAGAAAGTACTGTGTCATAAAATTTCTCATCAGACAAGTTTATGGTTCATCTTCATAAAAAATGAACAGTAAAAATTTTCCAGTTATTTTTAAGTAAAGTGAAAAATTTAAAGAAGGTTGTAAATAACAGAAAATATAAAACTTTACTACAAGTTTATAGTTATATTAGATAAATAATAAATTTCTAATAGAACTGCCTGAAAACAATAATCGAGAATTTGGAAAGTCAAGATCGAATTGAATAGATTAACAAAGATTTATTTTTCATTTGTAATAATTTATTTTGCACAATTGCTCAAAAATAATTCCTTTCTAAATTATAGATTAACTAATGGGTTATCGAACAAGAGACAATAATCTCAAAATATAAATTACTGCTAAATGGATAACTCTAGAACTTCGCTTGCGCAAGCGTAGTATTTTGTTTTTGTTATGAAATTTGTTTTCTATTCATTCAGTCATTTTTTTTCCTTTGAAAATGAACGCGTGTGCGTTCGAAAGACCTCAGGATTGTATTAAATAAAATTTTTATATGTTTGTGTCACATTTTAAGTAGATATAAGTTGGTTTTAAAGTTTATATTTTTGAAAAGGTGAAAATTCCACCACGGCACTTGTTTTTTAATACAGTGTTTTGACTCTATTGATTTTCTTAATTTTCTGATATTAGTAAAAATTAGAAAATTCAACCTTCTGCGATTCGATTATCTTTCATTTTCACTTGGAAGTCAAGACCAGTTCATGCGCCATTTTTTGCCGTTTTGGTTTGAAAAATGCTTTTTCGACGAAACTTATAATTAGTTTGTTATTAGTATCTGGATTAATTACGAGCAGATTTTTACAAAATAAACATTATTTAAACAAGTACAAAATTTAGTATATTGGGGTAAAAAAATTAAACTTGTTTATTTTTATTTGTGTAGAAAAATCTCATTAAAACGTGAAAAAGCGCTAAAAATCGAATAAAATTTTGAAAAAAAAAAAAAAATAATTAAAAAATCTAAAATCGGATTTCGAAGAACAAACCTTATTGGATGTATACAGGTCCCCCCCCCCCCCCCCCCCCAAAGTGTGTAGCTCTACGTGCAGCGATCTCTTCAGAACACCGTTGACACACTCACACATAAAATTCTTTCTTTATTATTATACACTAAGAAAAAGGAATTGGTTTAAAACTACAAAACAGGTTTTGTTGAGTGTATTTTGGTTGTTTTAAACAAAATTTTTAGTTGAAGTAAAAAGTCAGGTTTGTTGCTTGAAAAAAAGAAAAAAAAAAAAACTCTTTTGCAAAATTTCATAGATTTTACTTGAATTAACAAAATCTGTTTTTCAATTTTACAATAATTTTGTGCATATGTACGTATGTATGTACGCACGTAACATGATAACTCTTGATAGAAATATCCGATTTGATTCATTTTTTTTTCTGCGTTTATTCTGATAAGACGCTTCCCTGATTTCGTTTTGAAGGTTTATTGGTTAAGTAAAAAGGGCGGAATGGGGGGATAATCTCCCCCTTAACATTGATAAATGTGTTTTCATGCAGAATTATCAGATTCACTTCAAATTCGGTATACCGGTTAATTCTGATAAGGCGATACCCTGATTAGATTTAAAGGTTCATCGTTTAAGTATAAAGGGAGGTACGGTGGCTAATACCCCCTTAATTTAGATAAATGAATTTTTCTATCCGATATGATTCGAATTTTATATACCGGTTTATTCTGATAAGGCGCCTCCATGATGAGATTTGGAGGCTCATTAGTTAAGCATAAAGAGGGGAAAGGGGGGGGGGGGCTAATCGTAATTTAAATTTGTAATTCCAGCAAAATTTTCTTGTTTTTGCAAAATTTAAACTGTTCTGTAGTAGCTATACCTCTCTCAAGTAATTTGGTGTTTATTTGATTTATATAAATATATAATTAAAGGATTAACATAATTTTTTAATAATTAAAACTTTTTAAATTGGGACGGAACAAGGTAGTTTTAATAATCCCCGTGTTCCATTTAATTTTCTCGATTTTTCATTTGAAATTTGAACATTTAAATTTAAATAGTTCATAATATTTAGCAGGTAAATTACATCAAAATAATGTGTACTGTAAAAAGTTAATTCCTTGGAGACGTCTTAATTTTAAAAATAAGAAAAAATAATGCAAGACAAAGACATTTTTTTAGGAAATAAAGTATTTGTCGTATTAAAAAAACTAAGTTAGTGTGACATATTTTATTACTGTACGGATCTTATTGATATTCTAGCCGGACTTCGCCCTTATAGACGGGAGCCCCTCTGCCTTTGCATGTGTGTTTCCCGGGCGCCATCAAAGAAATTACTTCACATTTATAAACTCCTCCAAAATTTCTTTCCCGTTCGTAAAGTAGCTCTCGAGAAACAAATTAATTAAAATAATTTCGAAATGTTCACATGGAAAACAGAAAATCTTATATCACCGGTTTTTGCGAGCTATTTTATGAATTTTTATGAACTTTTTTTTCGACTCGCAGTCTTGTCTGAAAAAAAAAAAAAAAAAAAAACACAATCGCCAATTTTTAATGAAAATTTCCGTAATTAAAAAAATATTTATACCGGATTTCGCGTTTTTTTTTTCGAAAACCCCTTTAAAATCTGTATTTGTTTTTAAAATTCGGTATCGCCTGAAAGACTAAAATATTACCATTACTTTGACGTAAATGTTTGGCATTTCATTTGAAAATTAATAGAGCATGTGAAATACAGAAAAAAATCGTAAATCGCGCTATTTTTACAATATCTGGTAAAAATCGTATCGACTGGCTTTATAATACAAAAAAAATGTTCGCGATTTGTCAACGAAAATTTTTGGAAGAATAAAATATTTTATCGGAAAGATATATTTTTGTGATTTCTTTCGAAAATGTGATTAAAAATCCAAATTTGTTGAAAAGATTGTGATCGTCTAAAAGAGAAAAAAAATCTTTCTATTATGACGTCAACTCCGTGCATTTCCAATAAAAATTGTGAGCAGTATAAAATATTTAAAATAAAAAAATCGATATCGGTCCGAATTTGGAGCTTTTATTCTTTTTATATTTTTATTAAAGTTTAAGTTTATTAGGGAATATTAAATGCATTTTTAAAATTAATGGGTTGTATATATTTTCTTATTTTCCTTCAAGGAATCATTACAACAATATGAAATAAAACTGTTACTTTTTAATTCCTTTGTGATATGCATGCCTGTATGATAAATAAAATATGTTACTAGAGAAATAAAATGATTTAAAAAATATATATTTTTACTAGATTAATATTAACACAATTATTCTAATCGGTAAACAAATCATATTATTCATTTCGCCCAGTTGGAAATTTTCATCTAATATATATTTATATTTCATATATTTCTTTTAAAATCCGGACAGTGATAAACAGAATAATTGTCAAAAATGGCCTATATTTGTATATTTAAAAAATTTGTTTTTGAGTTCATTTTAAAAATGATCTTCAATTATTTGAATAATCAAAAGAATTTTTTAAATAGGTCCTTCATTCATATTATTCATTATATACTTAATCGCAGAAAAGAAAAAATACTTCATAAGTTAATTCAACTTATTTTCTAATTATATATTCATTTTAAAATGAATATGTAAGTTTCTTATTTTCTTTTAAAAAAAATTATTAAAAAGTTTTTAAATTTTTTTACAAATTATAAAAATATCAAAATATCAAAAAATCTACCCATATTTTTAGCATTAAAAATTTTCGCTAATATATTTATTTCATTCATTTAAATATTAAATTATCTTTTAAATACACGCACATAAGACAGTTACAAAAAAAAAAAAAATATCTTTAAAAACACTTCAAAATCCCAATCGTTGCATCTACCATTTATCTACAACTTCAAACCATCACTTATCAAAATGCCTTAACTTATAACCCATAGAATCCACTCCTCATCAAGGCTCAGTGGCCGATTGGTTAAAGTGTTTATCCTCTGCACTTCGGGGCGTGAGATCGAACCCAGTCTCTTCCAGCGCCGAAATATGTTATTTGAAATATTAAAACATATACATTCCAAGACGGATCATAGATGGCTCCATCGATGCGAAAATATTGTTTCTCAAATATAGTTTTAAAGTAAATATTATAATTGTTCCTTTAACAAAAACTTTTGTTGTTAAAACAAATAAAATTCTTAAAATTACACAAAACGATTGTTCTTTAAACAAAAATTTTTGTTGGCGAAACTAAAAGCACTCTTAAAGTAATATATATTTATGTTTATTTTGAAAAAAACTTTCAACCAAAGAATTATATTAATTCTTTATAAAATATTATAAAATTATAAAATTGGACCATTTTACTTGAATTAACAAAACATTTTTTTTTTTTTTTTTTTTTTTTTTTTCTTGTTGGAATTGCAAAAAAATCATTTTTTTTTTTTTTTTTTTTTTTTTTTGTTTTTAATTTAAACAAAATTTCTATTGACCCATATTAAACGAACAGTTTTGTTGGACCAACCAAATTTTTGTTGATTCAACAAAACTTTTTTCTGTGTGTAGATTAGCATTACAACACGTTAGGCTGACTTCTTGACCAGAACATGTGTTATATAACACCCCAGGTTCATAGAATTCGTAATAAGTACCCATGATAAGCGGGACATGATTTTATATTGCTTATAATACGGTAAAGGTTTAGTTTAATTTATTTGTAAAACTAATACTATGGATTAGAGTGCATGTATACCCCTCCCCCCCCCAAAAAAAAAAAAAGAATGATTATATTTCGTGCGTAATTTGTAACACTTGTTTTTTTTTTTTTTTTTTTTTTTTTTTTTTTTTTTTTTTTTTGTTCTGGTGTGTTTCATGAAACTTTAGAGGAGTAAAATATTTTATTAACACACCAAAAATAGAAATTTGCAGAAATTAATTTAAATTAATATCATTTTCTACCCCACTTTACTACTACACCGTCAGTACTTATTTCTTGGTAATTTCTACAGTCTTTTAACACTAGAACGCGCGTAAATTTTGCTCAAGTTTCATAAAAATATTCGACACCAGAATTTTTATTTAAAATTATTTAATTGATTTATTTAACATAGATCTGAGTGATTTGAATTTAACTTATTTTATGAAAAAATATCTGGTTCCGATTGACATTTAATCACATGGTCGGAGTCGAATCACTCCTTCCGGGTGTTAAAACCAAGAGGCCTCTTACCTTAGGGAAAATATAAATTTATAATTTCTTATATGATTTCATGATTTATATTTACAAATAAATGATAAAATGATGTAATTATCCAATTTTATAATTCTATGATTTAATATTTATTCAAAAAAATTATAATTCGCTAGAAAGTATTTGGCATTTTTTACACAGTATGTGAAAGCTGTCGCACAAATAAAAGCATTATACGTTTTAAATCATACATTTCTTTATCAGTTTATCAGAATTTCTGTAGATTATTGACAGTTTCTGGATATTTTTGAAGCATAATTCACTTACCTATCAATATTTATAAAATCGAAAGCCTTTAGATAGATATGGAGCAAGAATATTATTTTCAAAATTTTCGATTTGAAAAAGTGAAAAATCACTTCAGTGTTTCATAAAAATATAAAAGAAAACATTATATTTCATTATCACAAAAAAGAATTTATTGCAAAAATGTCTAAAATGGTCTAAATAAATAACGATTATAACAGTTAAATAGAAATTTTAGGTATTTATTCTTAAAACGGGAAATTTAAAAATTGTATTTAAAATACGTACTTATGAGCTGTTTGAGTTCTCAACAGAATAAAAGCAATTTGTTAGTTTGACCAATAAACTAAAACATTACGTTCTAAAATATTGTACGAATAAAATTGAGATATTTTTTTGAATGAGAAACGTCAAGCGTTTCTTAATATGAAAAAATATTTATTTTATTACTAATCAAAATCAAAAGTCGCTAAGAATTAAAAGAAAATTATAATCAAGGTCTAAAGAAATTCTTTTTCTAAAATGGTGCATTAAATTTTGATAGATAAATTTACTCATTTAATGTATGTTTAATGGGCAAAAAACAAAATTAGTTTAATAGAAAAATATAGTCATGATTTACGACATAATTACTATAGTTTAGAATTAGACACTTTCCTAAAATTATGCACTAAATTCTGATCCATAAATTTACTCATTCAATTTATTTTTAATGGACAGAATAGAGAATTTGGTACAGTAGAAAAATACATCGCTGATTCTCGATTAATTATTACATTTTAGAATTAGACAATTTTATAAACATGATATGCTAAGTTAACTGCTGCAGTTTCACAATTTCTAAGGGTATTATTACTCTAATTTCTACTTTTGTAGTTATTTGGTACCTAAACTTATAAGAAATGTCATTTGAAGCTGCAATTTTATGAATTCAATGGGTTATAATTCATTAACGAATGCATATAGCGACATATAAAATTTTCATACAAGGTACGATTTCAATTTTAATTTTTCATTTTCGCATTTGCGATTGATATATATATATTTATAATGGTTAAATATATAGTATATTTATATATGTATGTTTTAAATCTTAAATTATAACTTACTTTAAACAAATTCAGAAAAACGGAATAAAATTAATCCGTTTAAAATACACACACAAAAAAAAAGTATACCTTGCGAGCAGCGAAAAGGAATAATTAAACAATGTAAGATCCTTGATGATCTTCGTAGCTGATGTGCCCGATGCTTTAGGGAGACCTTGGAAAACTATGTTTAGCTGTAGTAAAAAAAAAAAAAAAAAAAAAAAAAAAAGTTATTTAATTAAATTTAAAATTTGAGAAATTGACAGTATACGAAAGATGCGCAAATATTTAAAACAGTGCTAAATAAATTATGGTTAAATTTAAAATACAAAAATTAAACAAAAAAATTATTAAATTGTTCCTGAACCTGAAAATATATGTTGCACGGAAATAAACCCCCAAGAACTTCTAAACCCACGAAAAAGGAACTTTTCAAGAGACATAGATAATTTTACTTGGTTACTTAAAGTTCAAAACACATAGTGTATGCCTCCGTGGATGTGGCGTATTAGTAAAATATATGTTAAACAGGCTAGGTCTTAGAACTGAGCCCAGTTTGTAGTGTATAAGTCCGACATGAACTATGAAGCTGAATTAATTTGTTAATAACGTCCTCGTGCCAGACTTTATACACAATTTTACGATAAAACATAGACTTTTTTAAAAATTAAAACCCTTTCAGGTCCGCATTTTTATTTACAAGCGGAAAAATCTGAATTTCTGGAATTAAGGTTACTTTTCGCTCAGATAAACATAAATGTAATTAAAAAAATATTTAACATTTTTAATAGTTTTTTGCATTGCATTTTTAATGCGTTATATACATTGCATTTTTAATGCGTATTCATTTATTAATGTCCATTTCATGTATAATTGTATTTACTGAAGTTTCAGGCTTTTTGAAAGAATAGAGATTTGTTTGATGCACAAAGGTGGTGTTGGTGTTGTTTATGACGGCCGATTAGCTACACGAGAGATATATACTCAAAGGAATGGTGCCCTCAGTGGGGGGCTTTTCTAAGGGATCCTAACCCGTATTTTCGTAAGAATAACTAAGGTTCGATGAAAACCACGGAAAACTCCGAACAGTTAGGCTGACGAGAACGATTGGTTCCGAACCAGCACTTCCCGTCTACGAGCTTTGCCAGCGTAACCTCTTATCCCCTTAATACGCTAAGTTATCTGTAATTTATTCATCACAAAATAATATCTAGATTTTCAAATTCATCTTATAATACTTATTATCTACAGAAATAGTTACAGGATCGACAGAATCATTTGTATCCAGATCAAGAATATTGACAATCGAATTTGGAGTCTCATGTGCATTGTATAAATTGCGTGCACTTTCAGTGTCCTCTTCGTCAGATTTTTCAATTTCAGTATCAGAAAGATCATCATACCTTAGTAAATAAATGGCTCTTTCTGGAGATATAAACTATTTCTTTCGCTTTGCCATGATCAATAATAAAGGATTTTTTTTCCTTTAAAAAACTGCCAAATCAAATAAGAAATCAAAATTAGAGTTAAGTTTTTACCATCTAACTAGTCCCAGTGATGCCATTTGGAATCATGTATATTTACTATGCATTGTTACTAAAATAAAAATACAATTGCAGATTTATAAATGCGAAAATATGTACAAAAATATACAATAATATATGTAGACATTACAACTTATATTCAAAGTATTGTTATTTTTAAAAAAAGGAAAAGTGGAAATAATATTTTTCTTTCGTAGTCATGTTTTCCATTCACGTTTTAAAAGGAAATGAAGCAATAATTTTTAGTTTCTAGAAACTCTGCTACCATCTATTGAGGAAATAAAAAACAACACTACTGAAAAGACAGAAAAAGTGTATTTTGAATGACACCAAACAGAATCACCGAGATTCAGTTTTTAAATATAAAACACATTTTTGAAAGTCATGATCCCATTTGGCATGACTGCCCAGGTTGAAATTCATGCTGGTATTCTTTACCAGACAAGCATTAAATGTTGTATCCCAGCAAGTACAATAGCATAAGCTACCATAACACATTTGCTGGTTCCACCAGAATTACCAGCAAGTCATGGCGTGTCTTGGCCCACTTTACTGCTTGGCCAGCATACATAATCCAGCTTGCATTGCTTGAGTATGTTGCTGGCCTAGCAGCAATCAAGACCATCACTTGCTTGCATTTTCTGCTATTCTAGCAGTAATTCACATGCAATAGATACTTTTTGTTGCTATTCTAACATTAAATTTCTACTATCAGTTGCTTTTAATTTTTGCTTTTCTAACATCACTTGCATTTAAAATATTTGCTATGCTGGCATTACTTTACTAGCATCACTTGCTTTTAATTTTTACTATTCTAGCATTACTTTTTTAGCATAACTTGCTTGAATTGTGCATAAAAAGTATATAAAAAAAAAAAAAAAAAAGCTGGTTGCGCCATTTTTGGAGAATTTCTGAAGTACCTGCATTTTTTAGTAGTGGAAATTTATGTCGTGTTTCTTGTTCCTCCGAGGATGACAGAACTCGCTACCCACACAGCACGATTTCATCTCGAGAACCTCGCAGGTTTGTCACACGTATTTGTAAACGATTTTAAATGCTGGTAATGCTAAATGTAGCTGATTCTGCTGTGCGTTGATAATTTTATAAGATAGAGTGTGAATTTATCGATGCTGTTATCCTCTAAGTTTCAATTAATAAGGTTAATTTATTAGTAGGGTTGTAGGGTTTTTCTATGGTTAATGGGCACTTAGAATATGGCTTGATTAATATAATTCATTACTGGAATTTTTGTTTGCTGAGTGAATGGTTTGAATATGGTCTGAATTATTTGTTGCTGAGAAATATACATTTTTGAAATGTATTTAGGATAGAATTTATCAGTTTCAGGTGGGAGTTAATATTTTAAAACTTTAGTGCTTACGGGAGAGTGAGGGAATCAATTGTACGCATTTTCAACTCGATTGTTATGATCATATTTGTTAAATGAAACAGTTCTCCTTGAATTTTGAAATTTAACTGACTAAACTATCTTTTTGAAAAGCAAAACTATTTTTTTTTTGTATAACTAAAATAATGAAACGCCAAGAGAATGAACTGCTGAGAATTTTACGATGAGAGGAGGGGATCCCGCGGTTTTTCCGAAAATCCGTCGTGAAAATTAATTTTCAGTTTTATTTTTATAGATTTATGTGTTAAAATTTTATCTAAGCGGGTGGACGAAGGCAGTGTTGAATTTACGTTGTATTATCCCCAAAAAAGAAATCTACTGCCCCTAGTTTTTAAAATTTAACAAACTAAAATTGTTTCTCTTATTTTAATAAACACAGTAAATTTAATCTTTTCTAGAAACTTAAAAGAATGAAATGCCAAGGAAAGTGCAGCTATAAATTTTCTTCCATTTAAGGGTGGGCTGTTGGGTTGGTGGGGGGGTAAAGGGGGTCCCTTTAAATCTAGCATGGAAATAAATTGTTATTATTTGTTAAGGTTTGTATGTTAAAATATTATTTCAAATGTGTTCAAGGGCAGTAACAGGTGTCTGTGACACACCTCATTCCCTTTCCCAGCTTTTGAAATTTAACAAACAATTTTTTTTTTCTCCCATTTCTAAAGATAGAGAAAATTTGTAATTTTCAAGAAATTAAAATAATTTAACTGTAAGAGGAACGTCAGTTTAAAAATTTCCGTTGGTGTGTGTGTGTGGGGGGGGGGTGGAGTTACTCTTCTGTATCCGCTATGGAAATTAATTTTTAGTTCTCTTTCTTTTGATGTTTAGGTGCTAAAAAATTAATCTGAAATGGGTGATTTAAGACAGTCTTGAATTCATGTGGCGGCCAGCCCCTCCCCACGGATTTTAAATTTTAATAAACAAAATTTTCCTTTTCTCCGTTTTTTAAAGACTTACCTCATTTTTTCGTGTAAGTTAAAATATTTAAATTTCAAGAAAAAGAAGAAAAAAATCCTTTATAGGTGGGGAGGGAAGGTGGAGGAGTCTCCTAGAAGACTCTCATAGAAGTTAAATCCCTCACAGAATTTAATCTCACTCCCATAGAAGTTAATTTAAAAAAATGGAAGTTATATTTTACATCTTGCAAAATTACAATATACAGTAAAACCTCCATAACGCAAACTCCTTAATATTCCGTTAATGACATGACATCACGGTGCTTAAGGAGTGCCAACGCGGCGTGCAACGCCGCAGCGCGTATTCTCCAACTAATTATGAAAAAGAACTAATGATGAATTTCGAAACAATGCACGGCCTAAAAGTATAATTTGGAAGCTCTGGTGGAGTCCCGAGGGCTATTCCAGAGTTGGAAGCACGAGGTTAAATATAACCTCCAGAAAAAGGGATGCATAAGGTATGCTAGAATTCTAAATAATCTAAATTCTTCTTAAAAATTCTTCTAAAAAATCTAAATAATAAGGCATCCATCTTTGACCGGTGGTGCTCAGGCATCCCGGTCACGGAATTCATGTCCCAATTTTTTGAGTCAATTTTGAAGTTACTTGTCTATTTTTTAGCTTTTAATTTTAAATCTTAACTTGTCCCCATTTTCGATCACTGTCAGTGCCAAAATGTAATTTGCAATAGCGGTCTTCTCTCGATGTCTAGTACCACAAAACCTTTTTCAGGGCTAAACGGTTTGTGCGAAAGCCGGGAGACCCGCGACCTGTAATGCGCACTAGGCTTGATATCTAAATTAGTGGGCTATGTGGTCCACTTTGTTTTTTATAAGTTTTTAGAGTTAGATAGGCTTGCTTACCTTATGCTATAGCTTTCCTGTGCTCGCTGGTACCCTACTACCTTTACATTCTCCGTTATTTGCCTACGACAGTCGGTGAAGTGACATCGAAGTATAGGGCAACCAAAAAAATATTCCGTTAATGGAAGAGGTCTTAGGGGATCCATTAATCCTCCCTCGATTTTAAAATTTAACTAATTTTTTTCTCTTATTTTTGTAAATTTAATATTTTCTCTTGGCTTAAAATAAAAGAGGAAGTAAGAATTTTCTGTTAGGGGACGAAGGCGGAAGAGAACTATGGTATCTCCCCGAATTTCAAAATTTCATTTATAATTAAAATTTAATTTCAAAAACATAGTCAGATTTATACTTTTCGAAACATTTGATGCTGGCAAGTATTAACAAGCACACAATTGTTCATTGATGTACCTACCTCACCATAAATGGAAGAGACTTCTGTAGCAAATTAGCACATCTTACTGGCACACAGCACAGCATGCTGTTTTCTACCTAAGCTGACTGCATAACATATTATGCTGGCAAGCATAAAAAAGCATATAATAACATTTAATGTACCTACCTCTCCATGCTTTGCCAGAACCTTAAACAGAAAATAAGTCTAAAATGCTTGTACATAGCTTGCCATGCTGTTTCTCCCTAAGCTGGCTGCATAGCATATTATGCTGCAAAGCATAAGGAAGCATATAATAGCACGTTCAGTTACCTACCTCTTGATGCTTTGTAAGAAGATTAAACAGCAAATAAGCATAAAATACTTGTACATAGCTTGTCATGCTATTTCCCTTAAGCTGACTCCATAGCATGTTATGCTGGCAACCATAAAAAAGCGTATAATAGCACGGTAAGGTACTTACCTCTCCATGCTTTGTAAGAAGCTTAATCAGCAAATAAGCATAAAATTCTTGTATATATCTTGTCATGTAACTAGCCTATTTTTGTTGCTGGTACTAGAATGAATTTTGACCAGGTGGTTCGAAAGTGTTTTAATGGTGTTCGTTTAAGCGGTTATCTAGTCCTACGCCTTGCACTTTTACTAAATTTTCAATACATCGTCACCATTACTTTTACCTGTATGTCCTAATTATTTACTACTTATAATGTGTACATGACAAATATAACGTAATGTAGAACAGTCTATTTAATTTAATGTTGTCAGCAATGATTTCTAAAGAATATAACAAT
The DNA here is from genome assembly GCA_963932465.1 of Maratus speciosus. Lineage (NCBI taxonomy): Eukaryota > Metazoa > Arthropoda > Arachnida > Araneae > Salticidae > Maratus > Maratus speciosus. The sequence goes on from OZ010786.1 coordinate 379,362,858, forward strand.
TTATAAAAATTAATTTGTAAAAAAATTTCAATACGAATACACAATACTGAAGTAAACATGCATATACAGGGTGTCCCAAAAAGGACCACCTATTTTTAAAAATGAATAATTAACAAACGAATAGAGTTATTAAAAAATTCTTGCAGGAAACGAATATGTGAAGTCTGGAATTTTGTTTAGAACTCTTTATTATAATAGTTCAAAATCTGACCGACAGATGGCGGTACAGCACATTTTGATGGCTATATGAACAAAAGGAGCATGCGTGAAGACCTGACAGAAGTAGACATGGTCAATGAATGTTCAGTAGTAACCATTTCAAGGGAAACAGTAGTTGTCGTTGCGTAAAATTTTCAAAATGGTGTATTCGTTGACGATATAACCACCAAAATGTGCTATAGCGCCATCTGTCGGTCATATTTTGAACTATTATAACAAAAAGTTCTAAACAAAATTCCAGACTTCACACAACCGTTTCCTGCAAGAATTTTTTTAATAACTCTATTCGTTTGTTAATTATTCATTTTTAAAAGTAGGTGGTTCTTTTTGGGACACCCTGTATATTTAATCTAATGGAAATAGTCACATATTAATTGTATAACATGCAATTTTAAGTACATCAAACTTTTTCAATCCATCGCATTGTAAAATCTTCTATTCGACAGATATATAGAATTACAATAATAGGTTTATTTTGACTTATTTCAATTTTCGATTTATTAGAAATCCTACAAAATTTCTCTTTTAAGTCAAAATTATCAGGATTAAAAGCAACCATATTAATAGTATTGTGACGTATAACCCAAAAAATGATTAAGAAATATTTATTTAACCATATAACGATGATTATGTATAGATACAAGAAACTATCGAAAAAGAAGGTCTTTTAATTATATAATGGATTTTGACAGTTCTGCCTCACATAAAAACTATTCCTTCCAAAACGTCTTTTTCCTAATTACTATTATCATGCTTAAAAGAAACTAGTTTCCAAAAATCAATACAACATTTTTATTGAACTTTCCTTGTAATTTATTAATTTCTTGAAGTAAATAATAAAAAAATTCTGATCAATATATTCTGAGAATGTTTTATCTAAGAAGAAAACTTTTAGTTGAAAAAACGAAAGAAGTAAACATAATTTATTAATTTGCATAAAATCGATATTATCCGCTCTTTTTTGTTCGTTTAAGAAAGCAATTTTTGTTTTTAATGCTTCAAATAACGTACAAAAGAAACTTTTAAAAATTTAAAAGATGTTAGATGAGCATAACTTATTTATAATTGAAAGTAATACTTTTTTTTTCTTTACATATTAAGGTAAGTTTTTCATTTTAGTATTATAAAAATAATATTAAAACCTGTAGCATACAATATATTTGAAACTTTGAAAATTACGGTGAATTCCTTGAATTGCGTTTTAAACTGTTTTATAAAAATTGCACTCTAGTTTTTGTAATATATATTTAATTTATTTGAAAATTTTATACATGGTTGACTTGTCAATATTAAATTAAACAACATTGTTTACATGGGTGTATTTCAAATTATATTTCTTCTTTCTTTATAATACCTACATATAAATATAGTCACTATAAGATAAGATGTTGTAGAAAGATTAGACTGTGTAAAAATATCCCATACATACCTATCACACAATTACAATGCAACTCGTGCGTTTACAGCCATTTTTTCAAAATCTCAAATAACAATATACTTTTCGTAAAAACTTAATTAAATTGCAAAATATTAATATTAATCTAAAATTGCGAGATATCTACAGCAGGTCCCAGTGTGTAGGGCACATCTTATCGCAGATGATTCAAATGGCAGGCATCGAGATCAGAAATGTGATACATGAGGCGGGGTATCTAGGAATATATCGTCATAAAATAATGACGCTATGAGTAGAAGCGATATAACGTCGTACTGACTAACGGCATTCGCCCATTGAAATTCGTGATAAGGCAGTACATATGCGTTATTGCATGATCCACAAAACGCCGCGCCTTTAGGATATTACTGTTACAGAATTAATTTTTCTATGATTCTATGTTCTGAGATTGCCAGGTGATGTACGACGTTTGTCTGATAAGTATCCGACCTTGATTTTTCGCGCGAAGTAGTGATTCTAAGGCGGCTGCTTTGTGAACAGTGAAGGAGACAGTTTAACCCTTAAATCAGCAATTTTTTGTTTTATTTCGAAAAAATTATGTATGATTCTCTAAAAGGTTTATTACACAAAAAATAATGAGAAAAAATCAGAGATTCATTTTTCATATAATACGTCAGTTTTTTTCATATGTTGCACATTTGCAATACAAGTAAAAACTAATGTCGTGTGGCGGTTTTACACTGAAATAATGCAAATTAGTAAATACTTTAATAAGTATGTCTCCCAATACCTTATTTTATATAATTATTAATTTTATAAAACTTAATCTTTAACCCTTTAATTCCCATAATAGAATACGTTCTAGAAATTACGTACTTCAGAGAATCTGATTTTACACCAGAAAGTTTCAATTGTTAATTCCTTTTTATTTAAATACGGAATGTCTGTTTTTCAATTAAAGCAAATATTGATATTTTAATTTTCTGTTGTGAATTAGGTATATGCGAATAAAAATAATCAATTGAATTCAAAACAGCGTTGTTTGCATATATGCAAAGCTGCGCATTAACACTAGAACGCCCGGAAGGAGTAGAACCGACTCCGACCATATGATTAAATGTCAATTGGAACCAGAAATTCTTTCATAAAATAAGTTAAATTTTAACCACGAAGATTTACGTTAAATATATTAGTCAAATAATTTTGAATAACAATTCTGGTTTTAAATATTTTTATGAAACTTGAGTAAAATTTCCGGGCGTTCTAGTGTTAAAGGGATAATGCGCATTCCTGTATCCCCCCCCCCACCCCTAGTTCCAGTCGTTTCCTGCTAGCCGCCGTGTGAGGTGGTGCTATACGTGTTCATAGGATTCTGAACGAGTTGAGTTATGGAACTGCATCAAATTTTTCTAAAAACTTCGTCATTTTCAAAGAGAAACAATTCGTAAAATTCAACAGGTGTTTGGAAACGATTCTATGGGGGTTGCATCATGACAATACTCCAGCTCATTCGTCGCATCTGATACAGACATTCTTGGCGAAACATGGAATTCCAGATATGTCTCCTTACCATTTCTAGTTGATACCGAAATTCAAGGCGCCTTTCAAAAGGATCCAGTTTTGAGAGTAGAGATGAGATAGTGCTGAAAGCGGCGGCGATGATGAACACCATTCCAAAAGAAGCCCTCCTGGAGTGTTTCCGGCAGAGGAAGGAACGTTGTACAAAGTGTGTGGAAGTGCTACTTTGAAGAGGACTCGGGTCATTCGGAAACGATTGGAAAAGATTCTATGGGTGTTGCACATGACAATACTCTAGCTCATTCATCGCATCTGATTCAGACTTTCTTGGCGAAACATGGAATTCCAGATATGTCTCCTTGCCACTTCTAGTTGATACCGAAATTCAAGGCGCCTTTCAAAAGGATCCAGTTTTGAGAGTAGAGATGAGATAGTGCTGAAAGCGGTGGCGATGATGAACACCATTCCAAAAGAAGCCCTCCTGGAGTGTTTTCGGTAGAGGAAGGAACGTTGTACTAAATGTGTGGATGTGCTACTTTGAAGAGGACTCGGGTCATTCGGAAACGATTGGAAAAGATTCTATGGGTGTTGCAAATGACAATACTCTAGCTGATTCATCGCATCTGATTCAGACTTTCTTGGCGAAACACGGAATTCCAGTCATTTGGTAACCTGCCACTCTTTATACATGACTCCTTGCCACTTCTGGTTGATACCGAAATTCAAGGCGCCTTCAAAAGGATCTCGTTTTGAGAGTAGAGATGAGATAATGTGGAAAGCGGCGGCGATGTTGAACAACATTCCAAAAGAAGGCTTCCAGGAGTGTTTTCGGCAGAGGAAGGAACGGTGTACTAAGTGTGTGGAGGCGCTACTTTGAAGAGGATTAGGGTCCTAACCCCGTCAGGTTACTTATATATTTTTTTCGTCTAAAGGACGGATACTTTTCAAGCAGGCTTTGTATTAGTGTTTGCTCATTTCTACCGTTCGTTGTAAGAATACGCTGGAATCTGGCGTTGCAAATACATTGGGATACCCTGTAATTAAATTTACTTTGTGGGAATAAATGTAACATATTAAGTTGTTGGTTATCAGCCTTATATATATATATATTTACAGTACTCAGTTATATTGCGAATTGGTAGTATTGTAACTTTTTTATGTTTTCCGACACGACAGTCAAAAGGAAAGGCGGCACTATTACATCATTAATATATTATTATTTATATATAATAATTTTATTGAAGTATGTTTATTTACTAAATAAAAAAGTATTCTAAAAAATCACAGAATATTCCACGTTTTATACACGAGTCTAGGGAGATTGTACTTTTATAAACTTAAATAATATTGAATCCTTTAATGATCTTTTTGCTAGATTATTAAAAAAAAAGTTATTTTAGTTACAAAAGTTTTCTTTTTGTAGAAAAACGTTAAGGAAATATTTTTTTTTTTTGTGTCCTTAAAATTAGCTTTCTAAAATTTGATCTTTGCACTCATCAATCAGTACCTTTTAATAGCATCAATGAATCTTAAGTTTCTTTAACTAAATACGCACGCAGTAAAAAAAAAAGAAAGAAAACGTTTATGCTCTTTCTTAAATTCAAGTTTCAAGCATTATTATCATCTCTAGATCAAAATTCATAACATGAAAATTACTTGTTTATAAAAGTTTTCCGATATAAAACATAGGATTATGAGAAATAAATTGCTGTATGTATTACAATTATGTTGATGCATTATTCACGATGTTCGCTTTTGCAAATAAATATTTCGCTTGACGTACAGAAAAATAAAATTAGGGGAAGTATTTTTCAAAGTCGGCTATCTTTGTAGCACATTATTAAAAGAAACATGAATTATAAATGAAAATATTGTGTAAGCCATTTTCCTTACTACATGAATGAGAGTAGAATAGAGTTTCTTATTATACAAGGTGGCCATAATTAAACTGACGGTACTCAGAGTGTTCTGTAGCGTGATCTAATTGCGAGAATGGCGCCAAATTTTGTAGGAAGATTAAACAAAACGGCAGACGAAGGATTCCGCGAAAAAAAAAATTAGTTCAAAAAATCACCGCGAGAGGAATATTTGGCGCTGTGTATTCTAAAAAAAGAGTTTCAAAAAATAAAAATCTATACTGAAATAAAATTGCCCTTTATTTAGAGCATCCAACTCAGGTTCGATGTGGCCGCCGTTTTTGTGGACCACATATAGCTTTCTGTCCAAACCATTTACAACAGCACAGAATAACATGTCTGCAGGAATCTGCCGTACAGTTCGCAGTATGTTATCCTTCAACGTAGCCAGGTCCTGGACACCTCCGTGATAGACCTTGGACTTTATGTAACCCCATAGCCAAATGTCGCAGGGTGTAAGATCAGGGAACCGAGGTGGCCATGAAGTTGGAAAACAGCAGCTAATGACTCTTTCTGTTGTGAATTTCTGTCGTAGCAACTGCTGTACCCGCAAAGCAATATGTGGAGGGGTTCCATCTTGCATGAAAATGATTTTCTCCAGGCACTGTCTTTGCTGAAGTGCCGGAATAACAAAGTTGTTTAGCATTTGGCGATATTTGTCTCCAGTAACAGAACAAGTTACAGATCCTGTCGGAGTAATGTTCTCATAGAAGAATGGACCTATGATCATATCTGCTGTGAAACCACACCAAACAATTATCTTTGGTGAATGCAAAGGTATTTCTTTGAATGCTCTTGGTGACTTGTTATACCAAATTCGGCAGTTCTGGGTATTTACAGTTCCATTCAGGTAAAAGTGAGCCTCGTCTCCCGATACGATTTTCCGGGGTCAAGCATCATCCAACTCCATTCTGGAAAGAAAAGTGAGAGCAAAAGTCAATCGCTTATCATGGTCTGTGTGACGTAACGCTGATATTGTACGGAAAGAAGTAGATAATCTTTCGTAGGATTTTCCATACCGTACGATAAGGCATATCCAGATTCCGAGCTATCCCACGAGCGCTGGAAGTGGTAGCAATATTGTCTGGTGCTCTGTCGACAATAGCCGTTGCCACTTCTTTGATTGTATCCTGTGATACGGGTTTTCGTCCTCTGCCTGACTGAACATTTAGAGAACCTGTTTTCTCAAACTTCTCAACCATTGCTTTTAAACCATTAACTGACAAAGGACCGTTACCTTTACGCATTTTTTTTTTGTGGTTTCTAAAAGCACGAAGAGCGACTGGCGCATTGCACTGGTTGATGTAAAAGAATTTGACTAGTAGAGCTCGCTCGACTAAAGGACACATGAAAAATAACTTTCAATGAAATTGCTTCTAACAGTAGCACATTACCTTTTAAAGCCGAACAAGCTGGCACTGGGCCAAAAGATGTAACGTGAAATTTGAATAAAGAACTTCTTCTTCTGCTGTAGTTTTCTTTGGGGCTCTGTAAGTGAAATTGCAGATAAAGAAACTTTAGCAGTGTTTATGTAAATTGTTAGCTTTTTATAAACTGTTACCATTTTGAGCTTGGATTAAATTGCTAAATTCTTTAAATAAACGGTAATTTTATTTCAGTATTGATTCTTCAATTTTTGAAACTCTCTTTTTCGAATACACAGCGCCACATATTCCCCTGACGATGATTTTTGGAACTATTTTTTTTCACGGAATCCTTCGTCACCCGTCTTGTTTAATCTTCCTACAAAATTTGGCGCCATTCTCACATTCAGATCGCACTATAGAACACTCTGAGTACCGTCAGTTTAATTATGGCCACCTTGTATATATATATATATATATATGTAATTAATATACATTTGTAGTAATATGTAGTGAAATAAATATGACATAAACAACTATACAGAAAAAAAACAATATATCACCAATATTTCCCATTACCTATATACAGGGTGTCCCAAAAATGACTGATGGATTTTAAAATTCAATAACTTTCAAACCGTGACAGATATTAAAGAAATTCTTGCAGGAATGTTATGTATGATGATAGGAGAATTTTACTGAGATTCTTGATTTAAATTCGAATTTCAAGCAATAGATGGCGCTGAGAGCACTAGGTGCTCAGTCCAGACCCGAATTTTGGTACTTTGAGATCCATTCAATACATTTTAATCTCGTTTTTTCGCATGGAAGAAGAACAAGGCCGAAAAATCTAGTCTGGATTTAGCAGTTATTGCTTGCAACGCCATCTATCGATGCAATATTTAACTAAAACAGAGAATCATAGCATAAAAACTCCTGACATCTTAAATAACACTCCTGCAAGAATTTTTTTAATATCTATCACCGTTTGCAAGTTATTGAATTTTAAAATCCATTAGTCATTTTTGGAGCACCCGGTATAAATAATTATAATATACACAAAACGAAAAATTAACTTATATAAATGAATCTGGAAAACATAAAAAAAAAACTTCTCTTGTAAAATATAAAGTAAACAAATAAATAAACTTCTTTCCTCCATTTTTTTATTTATGTAATAGATTAATATATGTCAAGTATGACAGGTTTCAAATGTGGTATGTTTTAGCCTATTACCAGTAAACTGTTTCTACGTAAAACTAATTTCTACTTAACTATTATAAATTTCCCAATTTACCTTTTTTAAACCATATTACGAATTTCAAATATTTCACATGAGATTTGGAGAGAAAAAAATCCAACCTATAGTAAAATATTACATCCACTTTATTATAAGAAGGATTATTTCAATATATTTTATTTTCTGAAAACGTCTTAAATAATATTTCATACTAATATTTGTAACAGATTAAATAGCATAATGTCACAAGTATTCTCTCAGATGTTGAATAGATTCATATAAAGAAAGGAACTGTATATGAAACATAGTGTATTATTAAGAGTTGTTTCACATAATAAGAAAACAAACAAATAAGAAAACTATTAACGCAATGTGTAGTTTCAAATTACGTTTTTTTTTTTTTTTTCAAATAAGAATGCGTAAGATATATAAAAAAGAATGAAAACAGGATGGGTATAAAGAGAAATATTAAAACTTCATTATTTATGTGGAAAAACGAAAAAAAAAATTATTTTAATAGCAAATTATTGATTTAAATATAATATATCTATATCGCATTTACAATCGTATTTTGCGATCTTTTTTCACCATTTAGTTGGTTCTAAAAGTAGGAGGTGCGAAAAATGTGCGACTTCTATTTTGTTAATAAAATTGCTTGAACGACAACTTACAATGTTAATAAAATGATCTTCTATAGAAAGAATATAATATTTTGAAACATAAACATTTAAGATTAAACAAAATGTTTAGAAATAATTTATTAACTGGAACAATATAATATATATACATTTTTTTGTCTGAAACATTCTACACAAAGAAAAAAACACATCGGTGTACGGAGGTGTACGAAAATAGAAATAAATAGAGGACTGTATCAAAATAAGAAAGTTTAATGCAAGATATTTGCAGTTTCTTGCTCGTGAGATTGTGTCTCAAACAGAGTTGGGCAAAATACACACCGAAAAACCATTTGTATGCAAAAAATAAAACACATTTGTTTATGATTCTAAAATACAAAATACTTAAAAAAAAATTCCAAATACAAAATACATGTATTTTCAAAATACATTTAAAATACAACATGCATTTCGAAATTTCAAAAAATTATTGATGAAAAATATCTTTTCGAAAGTAATTTTGCAATTTAAAGGAGAAGGGGGCTTTATCACATGCTCTCGTAAAAGGGTGTCCCAACTGGCTACCCCACTGTTTGTCAATAAGTCACTGAATTTAAATTACTTAAACATTCATAACATATTGAATATATTGGTCATTTATATTATAAAAATACGTTACATTATTATCGCAAAAAAATATTTTCTTGATATTTTTTCAATTAATTTAAAAGCCAAATATTATACAATTTGAAACTCTCTGTACATTGAACATTAAACTGGGTTTTCAAACTTTTAAAACGTAAACAACAACAACAACATCAGTTAATAATGAATTATTAGTTATAAATTCAAACAAAATAATCTTTTAATAATATTTTCGATTTTATTTTAAACAACACATGCATATCTTATATCCACATGTACGTACTGTGTCTTTGTAAGATGTATGTGATTTTTATTAATAACATATTTGCATGTACATATACTAGATACCATATAAATTCGTTAAAATTTCCATTTTCGTTTTCTGTTAAAACTCGAATCGAAATACGGTTTTGAACTGAAAATCTTGGTCAGCTAATTTATATCTTCACTGCGTTAATTATTTCACAAACAATCTATGTTATAAAGAAAAAAATATGTCCGGGAATCTACATTATTAAAAAATTATTAAAGTACTTTCAAATGTTATTTCATTGAAAACCGTATATTAATTTATCCAGCTTTTAGGGATTTTAAAAATAGTTTTCAAGCTTGATTTTTTTAAAACCCATCTCGTAAATATTCTTTCGACCCAATTACGGAAGATTAACCCTTGCACTTAAAATAACGATGCAGTTCAGCATTTGTTTGCTTAGGTGTAATATTCCATAACTAAATTCCAAAACGAAATTAAAATCACACAAATACATAAATAAAACACGAATCTAACAGACATGTAATTGAACTACGCGTTTAAGTGTTGAATTAATCAAAATAACAAAGTTTGCTACAAAAAATAAAAATCTTTCGTGATTACTTGCTGGTATGTGGCTAAGATAAGAAGGTCTCAAAATGCGTTTTTGGTGTAGTTGGTTGGAAAACCAAGAAAATATACTAAATAAAAAATATATGTATTAGTTTTCAATTAAAAAATAATTTTCACTTGTGTTCCATACACTGCGCAGTATATAGGACATCTTTAATCTGAGTGAGTATTGTAAAACAAAAACATGTCCATGAGTAACGCTGATGTAATATTGACGATGCAGCGATCTGAGTAATAAACTTTTCTTTTCAGCAAATCTCTTAATGTCTAATCATCCCGCAAATTGAAGTTTTACATCGTCGAATAGAAAAAAAAATGTACTTTAAAAATGAAATGTATTTGAAAACTGTCTTATTTTACAGATTTCTTATAGTTTTAAAAAAACAGAGCATAACTTTAAAAAAAAAACTACATCACGTGCAGCCCAATTGCGGAAGATTTACCTGTATGCACTTAAAATGATGTAAGTAAGTTAATCATTTGTCCCTGCCTAATATTCGATAACGATTTAAAAAGTTCATAAAATATAAATACACTGGTTATCAAAAATTAAGGAAAAGTCACAAAATGCTTATTTTCAAAGGCTCGAACACTCAAAAGGAAATAATATAATTCAAGTAATTACTATCTCTACAACACAGCTAGTCCATATGACATCTCATTCATGTCACACATGGTCACAAGTGTCACAGTCACTACGGTGGAGCAAAAAAAAACAGGAAATTCCATACATCTCATTATGAGTCTCAAATGATCACTATAGGTGACTCCACTGAGACGTCACTTTGACTGCTGCTTTATGACGAGTCACCATGTAACTTTACAATGTAGTTACACTGTGACTCTCATGTGACTGTCATTTGTAGACTCAATTTCAAAGTTATCGGAACGTTGTATTGTGATAAGTTACCAAATAATGTCACATTAAAGTCACATGATGACTTTCAGGTGACAGAGAGACTACTGTGAAGTCACCATTGCGCTCTTATGGGAAAAGCCTCCATGTGACTATAATGTGATATTATTTGGTGACTTATCATAATGCAACGTTCATGAGGACTATGAAATTGAGTCTAAAAATGACAGTCACACGAGAGTCACAATTTAACTACATTATAAAATCACCTGGTGACTCGTCACAAAGCAGCAGTCATATTGACTTCTCAGTTGAGTCACATATATAGATCATTTTAGACTCATAATGAGATGTATGGAATTTCCTATTTTTTTTTTTTTTTTGCTTCACCGTAGTGACTGTGACACTTGTGACCATGTGTGACATGAATGAGATTTTATATGGGCTAACTGTGTTGTAGAGATAGTAATTACTCGAATTATATCATTTCCTTTTGAGTGTTCGCGTATTTGAAAATTAGCATTTTGTGACTAATTTTTGATAACCAGTGTAGATAAACGCAAATTTAACCAGTATATAATCGAACTACCACTGGCATAAGCAGTAGAATAAAAAAATGCTGCTATAATTACTGAATTATTTGGCGATTTCTTTGGCTATTAATCCTTGGTATTTAGCTAATGCTAAAGTACCATTTTAAATAAATATCAAAACATTGTTTAAATGCATAATATATATTTTTCGTGTAAAATTGCTTTTTTGTGACGCTAGTGATAACAAAAATCGTAAAAAATATATAGAGTTTTTGATTAAAAATGATTTTCATCAATTGATTTGTACACTAAGCAGTATGTTCTTTAAGACAGGATGCCAGGGTTAGCTTTGCATGTGTAAAATAAAAAAAATTAAGTGTCAAGATGATTTGGAATGCAAAGTCAACCAAGTAAACACTAAAGTATAATAAATTCAGCTCCGCAGTTGAACACCCAGTATCTAATATACTCAATTTACATACAGTTAATGAACATTTTCATACTTTATGGATAAATTGAGCTAAATTTTACATTAAAGTTCAATTCCAATTAAATGAATATGAAAGGTTGGGTGAATCATATTAGAACCTAAAAATGAATACTAAGAAACCATAGGGAAAATAATGTTAAAATTGATATATTATGGTATAAGACGGAAATATTGCATTTAAATACGTTTTGAAGTTTGTTTTATCATTAAAAAAATTAATCTATAATCGAACATCTTGTTTTATACTGCTGTATCTCCCCTTATTTTTTTATTATCATCAACAAAACATTAAAAATATTTCATGTGTAATAGCGCATATTACGCATTATTATAATTAATCCTCTTGGGAAAATTTCATTGGGAGAATTAATAGTATTTCCATGAGCCTCAGCAGTAACTAACAGCATTACACTTTTAATGTATTTTAAATAGGCAGCACCTGCCTATGCAACAAATTTCACACAACAATATTTTGTAACCCTCATTAAATGTTATGAATTATAAAAACTTGTTTTGTGACTACTCTGCAAAAAAATGCTTTTGCAGAAGTAAACATACGATTCATTAATATGCTTACCGTACATCGCACGGTGGGTGATTTACCGATTCTAGCTGGCCAAAAGTCGATTTTTAAAAGTTTATCATAGCATAATTTATTTTTTGCCTGTTATAGCTCAATAGTTAGGGCGTTGTACCCTACTATTGGTTTTGATATAAATATAATTTGATATGTATGGTCCAAAGATTAGCGCAAATTTGGTGCTTCTTAGTTGGGAATGAATAAATCAATTTGAGCATAGTTCTTTAATCTGTTACTTGAACCGGAATAAAATATACTGCTCGATTATGGACGCTTCCAAATAAAATATGGACTTTATTTTATCTGATTTATGTGCATAAAGTTTGCACATATCAGCTGTTATTTCATATTTAATGCCTCAAAAAACACTGTATTTTCTTTTTACTATTTTTCAGTTTTAATATTGAAGAAGTTATATGATAAAGCTCAATTAAGCTCAATTTTTCATATGATTAAATAGTTTAGATAATTAATTTTTCGTTTCAATTTAATTTGTCTGCCCTTAGTGCCCTCCCAGTTTTTAGAATTGTTTTTAGCTTATTAATTCTAAATATTTTTTTTTTTTTAATTTTAGTTCAAGTACCATTTTCTTTTTATCAAAGACGGTAGAATTTAAGTTAGACACAGAAATAAGCTTTTGCACAATTATGCAACGGCAACAAGATTTAAAATTTAACGAAAATGTGAATTTGGTTGAAAATATTTTGTTTATAGAGTAAAATTACAATGAAGTTTTGCAAGAGCGAAATGTTTAAATTTATGACCAAATTTGGACAAAAATTGCCAGTTTGTATTATGTAGTTGTATGTAAATCTCAGGACAAAATTATTTAAAATATCATAACATAACAGTAACTTGGCTGTAAATTTCGTGTGGTTACAAAATTGATCCAAATAAATTCTCCAAATTCAGATCTGGTACAATGCAAAACATAATGTAGGCATTTTCTCATGATATCTTATAGTTCCCATTCTTTACATAGGGATCCTCTGTGCAGAGATAAATATAAATATACAATAGAATATACAACACAGCAATTTTCATTAAAGCTATCGAATGTTTGTCCGCTAACTTAAATTTTAGAAAAAGAAATTTTAGGATTTTTTATAATAATACAAAAATAGTTTTATCAATTTAGCTTCCATACCGTTAAGAAAGTATTAAAATTATCAAGAAGAAGTATGCAACAAATCGCACAAATCCATGCGTCAATCAGATAATGAAGCATTTTTTAACACATTCGGACTACTATAATAAAACTTCATAGATTAATAATGTGAAAAACAAAGTAATAATTTGTAAAACATATAACACGTTCGAAAACACAAATTCAACCAATGTAAAAAAAAAAAAAAAAATAGCTGAAAATTTTGTACATCCTTGTATATGAACTACAGATTTATAATTTAATTCACAATATGCTAAAATTTAGAACTGTTATTGAGCGCATGGTACAGTTGAAAATACCTCGTCAGCAATTTCCGTCAATAAACGGAAATGTACTTATGATGCTTTTCGCAACCCTGTATATGATTTATAGAATTTAGACACACTAAATAGTATGCAATTTTTATAATTTAAATAAGAGTTCCACAACTGAAAACCCACTTCCATTAATTGTTGCTCATACAGAAAAAAAATATAACTGATTTATTTTGTGTGCCCTTGTATATGAAAGATGAATGTCACATCCTATTCGATAGTAAACATCTTATAGAGCACTAGATTAATATTAACACAATTATTCTAATTGGTAAACAAATCATATTAGATGTAAATTTCCAACTGGGCGAAAAATGTCCGGACCAGGATTCGAACCCGGGATCTCCTGGCTGAAGCCGCCAGTGCTCTGCCATCTGAGCTATCCCGGACGATTCTGGCCGAACTTTTTCACCCAGCTAACCTTGATGATTTCAGCATCTGGTCTGAAACGTGGTTCAGCTCAACAGAATAAATCACAGGTAATGGAACTCCAGAAATCGCTGGATACGAAATTACACTAGATTAATATTAACACAATTATTCTAATTGGTAAACAAATCATATTAGATGTAAATTTCCAACTGGGCGAAAAATGTCCGGACCAGGAGTATCTGGTCCGGACATTTTTCGCCAGGGACATTTCGGACATTTCGGACCTCGGACATTTTCCGGACCTCGGACACAATTCGCCGGACATTTCGGACCAGGATCCTGGTCCGGACATTTTTCGCCCAGTTGGAAATTTACATCTAATATGATTTGTTTACCAATTAGAATAATTGTGTTAATATTAATCTAGTGTAATTTCGTATCCAGCGATTTCTGGAGTTCCATTACCTGTGATTTATTCTGTTGAGCTGAACCACGTTTCAGACCAGATGCTGAAATCATCAAGGTTAGCTGGGTGAAAAAGTTCGGCCAGAATCGTCCGGGATAGCTCAGATGGCAGAGCACTGGCGGCTTCAGCCAGGAGATCCCGGGTTCGAATCCTGGTCCGGACATTTTTCGCCCAGTTGGAAATTTACATCTAATCTTATAGAGCACCTAGGATATATATATCAATTTAAATACTTTTGAAATAGTGTAACTTACAAAATACACCGCAAACAATTTTTCTCCATAGGCAGTAAATTAACATAATTATTTTTTGTGTCCCTGTAAATGATCTATAAATGCTATCTATACCATATTCTATAGCAATCATCTTTCAGTGCACTTCATAGATATGTATATAAATTTCAAAATGTTTGAAATTGTGAAACATCATTAAAAACCACCGCAAATGATTTCCCCCCATAGGCCGTAATGTAATAAAATACTTTTGAATGTCCCTGTAACGAAATTATGACTGCTACGCGCTACATTTTTAATACCTAACATTCAATAATGAATATCAATAACAGTTTTTAATTTCATGGAGATGGGACTATATTGAATAATTATGTAGGCTCTTAAGAGCCTACACTAGTCACTCAAAAAGGCCTGGATGATAATATTAATCTTATGGGGAAGTTATTTCCAAATATCTCGCTTGCATTTTGATATTTTCGAATGATTTTTTTTTTTTTTTTTTTTTTTTTTTTTGCATAGGATAGCTGAGGGCGATCTACAACTGGGCTAGCATTTACTTTTTTGATTTTGGTTATAGTTTTTTTTTTTTAATATTAGGATAGTTTCAATTTCAGAACCGGACCAAAGAGCTTCCGAAAGTAAAAGTAATTAAAAAAAAATGTATATTAAACCAAAAGGAAAAAAGTAAAAACTAAGACAGTTGTAGATCGTCCGCAGCTATCCTATGGGAGAAAAATCATTCGAAAATATCAAAATTCAAGCGAGATATTTGAAAATAACTTCCCCATAGGATTAACATTATCATCCGGGTCCTTTTGAGTGACTAGTATGGGCTCTTAACCAAGACTGCAAATCACTTCTCAAGTGACCTCACTTTTCTGCTCTCATCTGTTGGGACATAACACAAATATATCTGAAACATTTTTAGACACACTTTTAAACTAAATTAAAAATGTAATTTTAAAATTTAAGTTTTTTCATAATATTTTGTACAACCATTCATATTATATTTTTTACAATACATGATGCTAACTACTGACGCCAGATGATAATTTTAATAAAAAAAAGATATGTTCTAATACCAAATAAAAATAAATTCATAATACATTGTTTAAAAATTACAGATTGAATTTGACTCTGTTTAATTACAGATATTCCAGCTCTAAATAAATACATTAATCCGAAAAATTATGATATGCTTTATTCCATTTAGTGAAGAGAAAATCAATTTTAATTTAATCAGCAGAAGCAGTGCAAAGAAAATCTAATTTTAATCTAATAATTAATCTAATTTAATCTAATAATCTGTAATAATCTAATAATCTAAAATCTAATTTTTTCAGAATATGTTTTTACAACCATTGTTATTATACGTTTTACAATACATGATACCAACTACTAACGCCAAATGATAATTTAAAATGAAAAAATATATTATAATGCCAAATAAAATTAGATTCATAATACATTGTTTAAAAATTACAGATTGAATTCGACTCTGTTTAGTTACAGATATTCCAACTCTAAATAAATACATTAATCCGAAAAATTATGATATGATTTATTCCATTTAATAAAGAGAAAATCATTTTCAATGCAATCATCAGAAGCAGCACACAGAATAGAAAAACACTATGAAATAAGTTAAACGAAAATATTCATCGAAATGCATACGTCAAAAAATAATATTCATCTAACATTTTTCGAAAACTTTTTGGCAATGTATATTTTGTGAAATAGCTGGTACATGACATATTTTGAACTTGATTCTGCATTTGCATACAATACCGTATCGACTGGAGACCACAAAGTTTTGAATTTAAATATGACAATTTATTATTCATTCCTATCATGTGTCAGAAAATATTCAGTGTATATCGTGTGCTTCAGGGAGAAATATTTTAAAACTGGTTCTTCACTCTTCACGAAACGCAGCTGGTTACCTCAAAGATTTCTTCTTGTTATTGCTCCAGATAGCTCATAGAAAAAAAATTTACATTTTAGATTTTTGTTATTATGTTTTCTTGTGTAACACTGAAATATTACAAATTTTTATATTCGCAATAGTACAAAAGGTGAATATATACATATATATATATATATATTAATTTTACAGGGTTTTTTTTTTCCTATACCGACTACCCCTAAACTGTATACATTTTATGATAATCAGAGGTGCCAAATGCGCTCATATTTTTTGCACTTTTTTGCATACTGAATAATTAAAATCACAGAAATTATGCAAAACTAAATCTACAAAAATATATATAAATTTTACAGATTTTGCCATTAATTAAGTACAAATTTTAACAGAAAAAATATGATTGTATACCTATCAGTTCTGGGATTTAAATAATCTCTGTATTTAAAGGTTCGCAAACATAAGTAATATCTTTAAATGTGTGTTTAAACTTCGCAGTGAAAAACTAATATATTTACACTAAAACAGTTACAAGAATGAAATCCAAATTAGTTTTAAAATTACGGAATTAGTAAAAAAAGCGTGTACAGTCATATTTGTTTTTGTATTTTACAGTTTATCTTCTTGTAATTAATGTACATTTAGTTACTTCTGAAATACATTAATATTTTGAAACAAAAATCTTGTTTATGGGCATGCATTTTTTCTGTGTTATTACTTTTTTCTGTATCTAATAATGTTAAATAAGAAGATATGGTATTATATATTATTAAAAAAAACATCATTTAAGCCGTTCATCATTAAACTTTGTAAATGAAAAATCAATTTCTTTTTTTAGAAAACAATCTAAGAATCTAAATAGAAATGTATTTGTAATTGTCTTGAGCATTGTCAAAAATTTAAATACTAAGAATAATGACCAATTAAAATATGTATGTTTGTTAATACTGATAATACTACTACTAATCAATACTAATATTATAAAGAGGTAAAAATTGTTTATTTGTAGTAGGTAAGCTCTGGAACTACCGAACCGATTACAAAAGTAATGGTATCAAAATGATGGTGCTAGTCCAACTTAGAACATTGGCTATATCTTATGTCCGTGCCACTCGTCAAAAGGGGGTGTAGGAGCAAAAAACGTTCTAAAATGCGAATTTTGTGATACTGAAGGGCCTTGAAACATGGAATTTGGAATGGTAGTTACTTATAAGATACTAGTGAGCTCTAAGGACATTTCTTTAAAAAATCGAAATTAAAAAGGAGGTGAAAATTCGCGAAAAGCGTTCTAAAAAATGTTCTAAATGGCGATTTTTACTCAATTTCAGGAAGTACCAAACAGATTTCAAAAGTAATGGTGTCAAAATGATGGTGACAACCCTTGCTTCAACATAGGCTACATTTTATATCGGTGCTACTATCCCTAAAGGGGTGCAGGAGCAAACAAACGTTCAAAATTGTGATTTTAGATGTTACCGAAGGGCCCAGATGCATGGAATTTGGCATGGTAGTTACTTATTACATATAAATGATCTCATAGAACATTTCTTAAAAAATTCGAAATTTAAAAGGGGTGAAAATGCGCAAAAGGGTGTTCTAAAAAACGTTCTAAATGGCGATTTTTACGCAAACTCAAGAAGTACCAAACCGATTTAAAAAATAATGGTGTCAAAATGATTGTGACAACCCTTGCTACAACATGGGCTACATTTCATTTCGGTGCCATTACCCCCAAAGTGAGTGCAGGAGCAATAAACGTCCGAAAATGCGATTTTTGTGTTACTGAAGGGCCTAGAAACATGAAATTTGGAATGGTAGTTACTTATAAGATATAAACGATCTCTAAGAACATTTCTTAAAAAATTCGAAATTTAAAAGGGGTGAAAATGCCCAAAAGAGTTCTAAAAAGCGTTCTAAATGGCAATTTACCCTAATGGCAGTGCCCTACTGATTTTAAGGGGCCACAGGACCTTTGAGTTTCTCGAAACAATCAAAAACATTGCCTTCTTCAAAGTACCAAAACACAAACAATATGTAATTAAGATCTTTTCTTCCCCTTTCTGCCTAAAGTATATACCCTTAACAGCATTATCCAGAAAAATAAATGTTGTATGTACAAAATTAATATTTACATTTTAAATTTTAAAAAATCCCTGCCGGCTCGGGTCTACAGGCGGAGGTAGATTTCGAAGCTAAGTACTAAATTCACCAACAAAACTTAAATCAAGATTAAAGATAAACCCAGTTCCTTCGCTAAGAATGAGCTCTAGGGAGCTAAACATTTTGTGAAAATTCTAATATACACAAATACACGCACGCATGTATATGGAATAGGTTTAAAAATGGCTAAATCAAATTCAGAGAACCTCAAAGTGTTAAAATATGTTAATATTTCCATACTCGGGTTTTTATCATGTTTTAATACGTTTCTTCAAACTAACATGACGTTACCTATTCACCTGCTGTGGTCCATTATATTTTCAATATGACGCAATATTTTTTGTTGTTGTTGTTTTAATTCGTCAAACTATTTATTTCATTTTGAATTTTCATGCAGAAATCTTGCTCTAGAAAACTTATGACGTAATATTTAATTTGTTTACAATTCGTCAATTTATTTCATTTTGAATTTTCATGCAGAAATCTTGCTCTAGAAAATTTATGACGTAATATTCAATTTGTTTTCAATTCTTCAAACTGTTTATCTAACTTAATTTTTCACGTGAAATCATTGCATTAGAAAAGCAATTGTTGTGGTGAGAATTTTATTGCTTTTTTTTAATTGTTGGCAACAGTTTTAACGAAAAATATTTATTTTTTCCTGCCATTGTTGTGTAAAAGCTGGTTTTATCAGAATCATGTTAAGACGGTATTCAAAATTTTTAACCTTCCCAATTCCCATTCCTTTGGACCGATTTTGCTCATTTTCAATCCCCGCCGAGAAATTAGCCATCTTAAAGTTGTTGGCGAGTTTGAAGACGTTCCGTGCATAATTGCGACTTTTATCGTGCGGACAAAATTTAGTACATACATACATACATATATATATATATATATAACCTTTTTAGGTGGGAGTGGTTTTGGGTTCCTGGGGTCATGTAATGAAAAGTTATGAAGGAATTTTTAAAAAGTCGCACTATGGTAACGACTGCAATAGGTAGTATTTCTTACGAAATCTACCTAAAATTCATCTTACTAATGCGTGATTTAGTGCTGCGCGCATGATAAAACTCTAAATTATGCATATAGAAAACAATTTTTGAACAAAATACAATCATAACACACCTACTTCTAACTTAAAACCAAAATATACGCAAAACATTTTGTTTAAAATTTAATTTTAACACAATATAAAAAAAAAAGTTCAAAATTCTCAAAATTTTTTTCAAGTTTTTCAAATGCAAAAAAAAAAAACAAACAAAAAATGTGAATTTTTTTTGTTTTAGCCTATAAACTATAAAGAAACGCATGTGTGGTTAATTTTTTTAAGCTGTAGCTTACATAGTTTAAAAGTAACAGTGCGCGCAAACACCAAGTTTACTATTCTGAGAAAGCGCTTTTTTAAAATTTCAATATCTACGGATCTTCCATTTTACTCAGCGTCTATAAATGATTACAACTCAAGAAATAATGCAGTTTTTTAATGTGGTTTTTTGAATATTGTTGAGAAATTTTAGAACATTCAGAAAAAAGCAAATACAGAAAACTGATTTTTTGAAATTTTAAAGGTCCTGTGCCCCCTTAAAAGTAATGGATGGAAATTGATGATGATAGCCGTTGCTCCAATATAGGATCTACTTTACATTGGCGTTACTACCACCTTGCGATTGTATTTTAAAAAAACGTTCTAAATTGTGGTTTTTGTGATACTGAAGGGGCTAGAAACTTGAAATTTGGCATGGTAATTACTTATGAGATGCAAATGCTCTCTGAGAAGAGTTCCTTAAATATTTTTAATTTAAATGGGGTGAAAATAAACGAAAAGCGTTCGAAAAACGTCCTAAATAGCGATTTCTACGCAATCGAAGGATATATAAACCGATTTCAGAAGTAATGGATTCAAATTGATGGTGACAGTCCTCCAACATAGCCTATATTTTACGTTGTTGTCACTACCATTTGATGGTTACAGACGCCAAAAATGTTCTAAATTGCATTTTTTGTGTTAAAGAGAGTGGTCTAACATATTAAATTTGAAATGGTAATTACTTCAAAGATGCAAATGCTTTCAAAGAATTGTCGAAAGAAAATTCAAAATTTAAAAGGATGAAGTGAGCGAAAAGCGTTCTAAATTACGATTTTTATACAATCGTATGAAATACGAAACCGATTTCAAACATAATGGTTGCAAATTGATGGTTCTAGAACCTGCTCAAACATAAGCTATATTTTATGTCGGTGCAACAATACCTAGAGGGTTGCAGGAGCAAGAAACTTCCTAAATTGCGATTTCTGCGATACTGAAGAGGCTAGAAACTTTAAATATAGCAAGGTAGATACTTATAAAATATAAATGTCCTCTAAGAACAGTCGAAAATAAATTCGAAATTAAGAAGGGATGAAGCAAAGGGATGGAGGGAAAAGCATTCTAATAGAGTCCTAAATTACGATTTCTATGGAATCTCTGGAAATAATAAACCGATTACAGAAGTTACTGGTTTCGACTCAAGGGTGATAGTCCCTGATCCTATACGGGCTATATTTTACGCCAATGTCACTACCACCTGGTTGGCAGAAACAACAAGAAAGCCTTTAAAAACATCTAAATTCCTTTTTCTATAGAATATTAGGAAATACCAACCGATTTCAAGGTTAATGTTGGCAAATTAATGGTGACAGTCTACGTTTCCACAAATTTCGAGACATTCTATTTCAACTCTGTTTCGTCATTTTATGTTGGTGCCATTAACACCAGAGAGGGTATAGACTTTTAGACAAGAAGCTTGGAATTTGACATGATGTTTAATTTTAAGGTGGTTATAAAAAAATCGAAACTTCAAATGAATACTGAAATGAGCATAAAAGTCTCAAAATATTTACTAAATTAACATTTATTTGGAATTAGTTTTCGTTCTTCTTATTAATTAAAATCTCATTTCTGTCTATTGCACTTTTATAATGAAGTTTAGTCAAAGTGTGGCTTAATTTGTAATTTATTAATTATTCCAAAAAGTGTTTTTCTAATAAAAATTAGTCACGCAAATATCATTTGGCATATTTCAACTATTGCGCGAGCAAAGCCTCGGGGTTTGCTAGTAATAATAATAAAAGAATTTCTTTAATGTAACTTTCGCAATCTACTAAGTTCAGAATTTTTAGATCTTCATAATAAAATTTCTTTGCGTTTATATATTATTCAATGTTATAAGAACTAGACTCTAGGGAGAGTCCTAACTATCGTGCAGGCTACTCTCGTCCCCAGAGCTTTATCAGTTCCCGTAAGAAAAACAAAACCACGTGACCAATGACGCAACACGAACGTCATACGCAGATGCAGTTTTGCAAAATGGGAAAGATAGAAGAGAGATATTTGTGAACAAATTATTTAGAGCCTTTAAATATATAACAAATCTTGGTACAGATGTCATATTCGCCCCATATTGGCGCGATTTTTTTCTGTCGCCAATATCATATAGGCAACGGGTACTTAACTTGCGCTAAAGGGCTTGATGTGGTAACCCGGATTATGTTGTTTATGCTGTTGATGTTTTCGCCAAATTGGCAACCGAAAAAAATCGCGCCAATATGGGGCGAATATGACATCTGTTCCCAAATCCTTTGTTTTTATTTGGGTTAAAACATACACAAGTAATCCAGAATCCACAGTTTTATAAACTATGGACATTGCAGCAGGTTTCATACATCTTTTCGTAAATTATACACAGCATTTTCTACAATATATGCAACATCCACATAAATATGAAATATCAGTAAGAGAATCTTAAAACAAGGTTTCCATTAATTTATGTATTGTTGCCATTGCTTTTGTCACAGATAAGAATTTCTATTTTGTGAATAAATTATTTAGAGCCTTTAAATATATAACAAATCCTTTGTTTTTATTAGGGTTAAAACATACACAAGTAATCCAGAATCCACATCCACAGTTTTATAAACTATGAATATTGCAGCAGGTTTCGAACATCTTTTTTGTAAATTATGCATAGCATTTTCTACAATCTATGCAACATCTACATAAATATGAAATATCAGTAAGAAAACATTAAAACAATGTTTCCATTAATTTATGTGTTGTTGTCATTGCTTTTGTCAGAGATAAGAATTTCTATTTAACCCGTTACATTTATGTATAGCCATTTCATTACATATTCCTTATGATTCATTTATTTTTAACTCATTTAACAAAAACTGTTTATAAAACTTTCTTCCGAAAATTGTGTATTATTAAAAAGTGTCAACAATCAGAATTTGTATTGAAATTTCTTTCTATACTATTAGAAATCATTAAAAAGAGCATGGAGCAATGATAGAACTGTAAACAGATTCTAGAGATATGATGCATAAAAAAAAAAAAGTTTTCAGAACAAGCTGTCTGGTATTATTATAGTAAAATAGTGCATTTTTGTATAATTTCATACTGCTTCTTCAGTGTTATTGTCACAGCAATTTCAAAAGGTGTTGGTGTTGTTTTATGACAGCCAATTATCAACATGAGGGATATAGGCCCAAAGGTGGGAAGTGCTCTCCATGGTGGTCTTTCGAAAGGAACCTAACCCGTATTTATACAAAGAATTCAAGGTTCGAAGTAAACCAAGGAAAACTGAATTATTGGGTTTGAACCCAGCACCTCCCGTCTACCAGCTTCGAGAGCAAGAACGTCTCGGCTACTGGTGGGGCAGCAATTTCAAAAGGCAAAATATAAAATTAAGCATTGTTAATAACTTTATAAAGAAAATGTTCCAATCATATTTTTTTTATAAAAAATATATATAGTATAAGATCTTTATAACGCAATTCTCCATATAACGCACAGCTTCTGAAATGTAAACAATGAATTTTACACTTAAGAAGAGCCTGCAATTTATATTGTAGAAATGTTGCTAGCTTCTAGAGGACTAAATTTCAAATGTTATTTCCTCTTTATCTATATAATTTAAATTTTTTTTTGGAAATAAGTAATGTAATGTTTTGTTCGTGTGTATTTTGATCATGTTTGTAAGGTAATTTCACAATATATGAAATGATCTGTATTATGCAAAAATTTATAATCTGCATAAACTTTTCGTCCTGAAGAATGCAATATAAAGATCTTCTACTATACATTGATATGTTCCAGACCTATTTGGCCATGTTTACAAGGTAAGTTTCAATGATCTATGAAATGATCTATGCAATGCAAAATTCTATATGCTGCAAAAACTTGCGTTTTTAGGTTTGCGTTATAAAGATCCTCTACTTACTTTATTTACTTTGTATTTTTTGCCTTTCAAAGAGAAACTGTAAAAAAACATTATTTAATCATTTTTGTCTCAGTAAGCAATAGTGTAATGTAAGTGTTCATTAATAAAATAAACACTTAGTATTTCTCTATATCCTAATATCTCAAGAAGCTCAACTGTATAAAAATAATATTACTTTGTTATGGACACTATTTCTACAATTTAAACCCTTATGCTGCATAAGTAATAATTATTAGATGACAAGAAATCATTTATAGTAATAAATATTTGAATAGAAGAAAGGAAAAAAATAAACTCGTTGACTTTTTATTTCAAATTTTTAATACATAATAGTGGCAAATCACTGTCATTAATTTTGGAAAAGGCTAAGTTGCATTTGTGTGTACATACACTAGAATGTTAAAATAGAAGTTTTTGAATATTAGTTCATGTCGTTATTTGATATGACAAGGATATAAGCATTTAGAAAAGTTAAATGTGCACAGAAACGATTAAATACAAAAAAATATAGATAGACTATACAAACTGATTTTCCCTCCCAAGCGTTCTTTGATTATAACATGCAAAGTTTTCATTCAAATTTTTTAACGGACAATATTTATTATCAAATTGATGCAGTTATAAATAAAACTAATAATCTGAAGCTGTCCAATGTTTCATTTTAAATGACTTTTTGCTTCTAAAAAGTAGTTTGGTTTCTGAATAATCATATAATTACAAATTATACTTCATAACGTAGAATGCTGTTAAAAATTTTGAAGACTTATTTTCTTGTAGTAAAGACATTATTATTATACAGTAGACTCCCTCAAATGCACAACCCTAAAATGCACACATCATCACAAATGTAAACAATTAAACTTTCAGTTCAAATGTAGGGGGGAAAATTTAGTTTTTTTTTTTTTTTTTTTTTTTTTTTTTTTATCATTCTATATACATTTTCATATGTAATTCTTGTTCATATGATTGAACTCGTGCTTTTTCTTTAAGGAGTATAGATTTATTTCTGAAAAAAAATCAAGGTTTTGCTGGATACTGGTGATCACAATTTCTTTTTTGGTTATTAAGTTTGGCTAAATCTGAAATAAAACTTCCCTATTTTATGATTTTGATGTGAATTAGTAGTGTATCTTTATAAGGCAAGTTTCAATGAATAATTAAAAAAAAAATGCAAATCTTTATTATGCATTATTATTTACTTGACCTTTACTTTTAATAATTTAGCCATTTTTAAAATTATCTTAATTTTTATTATTTTACTTTATTACTTCCTTTTTTCTACTTAATTATTTTACTAGCATTCATTATAATTTTGATTACAGTATTGCATTCAAATTACTGTTTAAAAAATGTAAAAGCGATGACCAGAAATCCACAAAATTCTAAAATCTGCACAACCTCTGGTCCCAAACCCTGCGGATTTGAGGGAGTCTACTGTATTATCAGAATTTGCATTACAATATTTATTATATTTATCTTAATGGTGACTAGTTTACAAATTTTTACTTAAAGATTATAAGTACACTTTTATCAAACTTAATAAACCTTAATCATTTTAATAAAAACCAAACACTTACAAATATTAATTATCACATAATGTAGTTTGTACAAATGTTAGCACTGTTTACCAATCTGTGTCCTGCTGGAGTACTCAACCTGCACCAGCAAATTCAATTTGAAGAGAGAGTTTATTCTATCCTTAGGTTTTTACCACTTTTTCCCAGGTTTTTACTGGTAAAAATGTTGTTTTTATGATGTCCTGGTAAAAACCAGTTTTTACCGGTAAAAAGACAACCCTGACTGTATTACAAAAAATAAGATATCAACTAATGTTTGAGAAAAAGCAATTAGTTACAATATAATTTCCTATTTTTCTTTTATAATCATCTCTATTTCCTTGCACAGGTACTTGTAAAGTCAACTAGCATTGCTGATAAGTAATACTTCATACCAATTTTACATCATTAAACATACATTGTTGAAAATATGTTCCCTCTGTTTGCTTTTCTGAAAATGGTTCATAATTTTAGAAAAGTAATCTAAATGTTAATGGAGAAAATATATGCTTTATGTGCCATTAAACATATTTCTTAAATGTGTTTATTACATTATACTGGAAAATATTAGATATGTTTGTATGAGATTTTTTTTCATCTATCATCCAGCAGTTCAGAAATAAAACCACCAAAAGTTCAATAAACAAAAATTCTTGTATCTTAGCAATTGAAAAATAAATATTAAATTAAAATTCTGAAATCTTTCCTATTTATCCACAAATTTTATAAACTGATGTATTAAATCAAGAACTATATGTAGAGGAAAAAAGATGTTTCCTGTATTGTATTATCTTTTCTAGGGGATTTTTAGCTGACAATATCTATTGCAATTTTTCTATTAGGAAAAACAAACTAAATCTTCTATATGTTCTTAAGCATATGAGCAGCTTTTAAATACAAAATGGTCATGTATAACGATTTAAGTACAGTATGGAACATCAAATCTGAAATCCGCAATTTTTCTATTAGGAAAAACAAACTAAATCTTCTATATGTTCTTAAGCATATGAGCAGCTTTTAAATACAAAATGGTCATGCATAACGATTTAAGTACAGTATGGAACATCAAATCTGAAATCCGAACTCTCTCTTACAAAAAAAAAAGGAATTTTTCTCAAAAAAGAAAAGTTTAAAAAGGGACGTCAGATAAAAATATTTCCTGTTGGCGGCAAAAGATGGTGCTACCTGTTTAAAAAGTGTGGCAAATGGAAAACAATCACTATAAAAAATATGGAGCGCTATGTGGAGAGGGGTTTGCGTTCCTTGCTCCGGATAGCTGTAAAACGCTAACTGACGTTTTTTTAAAAATTTTAAATAACTATAATAGTAGCTATAATTTTATGTTCTGTTGTAGTAAAGATTTTTTCTAACATTAGGTAAGCGCACTTTCTATATGTCTTTCGCTTCGCTAATTTAATTCATTTATTTGTTTTTAAACCCAGTTTTAAATACTTTTTTTTCAATCTGTT
Source organism: Maratus speciosus (assembly GCA_963932465.1). Classification (NCBI taxonomy): domain Eukaryota; kingdom Metazoa; phylum Arthropoda; class Arachnida; order Araneae; family Salticidae; genus Maratus; species Maratus speciosus. The sequence continues at coordinate 379,390,035 of OZ010786.1, forward strand.
TTTTTCTAAAACATTTTTATTATTTTGACTTCTTTTAAAAGCATAAATTATAAGTCTTATGCTAAATACAACAGATATCGAAATATCATCATATTACTTTCATTTGTTGGCTTTTCTTTTGAGTGAAGACCTAAAATCTGGTAAATTCTGAAATCTGGAAAGCAGTGGTCCAGAGCACTTCGGATTTGGGGATTCCATACTGTATTTTTTATACTGAATATTTTATGTATTGTAGTACATTAGACTCCCTCAAATCCGCAACTCTAAAATCCACAAATGCTTGAAATCCACAGATCATTGGAGATGTAAACAATGAAACTCACAGTTCAGATTTAAGGACAAAAATACAGGCTTTTATATATATATATATATCGTTCCGTTTTGTATTTTAATATGTTCTCATTAATGTGACTGAACTCATGCCTTTTTCATGAAGGAAGTATATATATTTATTTATTAAAAAATTCAAGATATTGCTGATATCACTGTCACTTGTGATCACAATCTTTTTGCTAAATATATTTATGTATTCCTCTAGCCTTCTTGGTTATTAAGTGTAGTTAAATCTGGAATGAAGCTTCCTTATTTTAGGATTTTGATGTGAATTAGTAGGGTACCTTTATGAGGCAAGTTTCATTGAATAATTCAAGAAAAATGTATCTCATATTTATTATGCATATTTAATTACACATTATTATTTACATGACCTTTACTTATAATAATTTAATCATTTTTTAAATTATATAACTTCTTGTTTTAGTTTATTAATTTACTTAATTATTTCAATATTTACTGTATTGCAAGCATTCATTTATAATTTTGATTGCATTATTACATTCAAATGACTGTTTTAAAAATGTAAACAAATCAATGGCCAGAAATCCGCAAAATTCGTACAACATCTGGTCCCAAGGTGTGCAGATTTACGGAGTCTAATGTATAAAATATATGCATTAAAATATTACAGAAATAGTCCTTGAAAATATAATTTCCGTATTAATAAAAAAAAAAAAAATTAAATAATATTTTTTTTTGACGTTGAACTATTAAAATTATGCAATCTTTGATATTGTATATACAATGTGCTGTAATATAAAAAAAAAAGATATTAAGGAAACGTTTCTGTAATTTTGAACACAAAGTTACATAAAAACCAGCACCTCGCCAAAAAATCATCACCTTTAATGACATGGGGGGAGAATTAAAAAAAAAAAAATCTGTATCCAACATTCATATAAAAACTAATGTACACATAAAATAAATAGAAAAAATCACATAACTGATAATTTTTTTGATTTTCAAAAGGAGGAGGGAGGGGAGAAATAGTACTTAATGATTTTACTATAAAGATGGGTACTTCCTGGTTACAGGGGCCCCTGCAATTGCAGTTATGAAATGGTTGCAATTATGAAAGCAAAGGTCGTTGTCAGACATGTATACAACATATGTATACTATATACATAAACACTGATATGAGTATATACATATGTGTGTGAATAAAAATATAAAATACTACATGGTGATTTATTACTTCAAATGTATATTCCTAAAAAATTTAAACTTTGTGAACTGAGGAGGGGAAAAAAGAGAAGATTTTTTTTTTTTTTTTTTTTTTTTTTTGGGGGGGGGGGGTCGGGCATTATTAGATAACTGATTATTTACCTTACTAAAGATTTACAAATAGGACAAAAAAAAAATGACAAAGTTTTAAAGGCTTTAAATTTGTATTCTTGGTAAGAAGGTGAAACAATTTCGAGTGAGGATGGAAGAAAATTATATGATTGATTATATATTGTTGCAATAAAGTAACAGATGGAGCAGAATTTTTTTTAAAAATTGCTTTAACAATTTTAAACTTGAGGTGAACTGAGGCCGAGGGGGGAGGGGGGGGGGCAGCAGAGGCAGAATGGAGAGATTTTTTTTTTTTTTCTTGGAGGGAGCTGGAGTTTATTAGATAACTTATTTATTTACCATGCTAAAGATTTACAAATTATAGTACAGTAGACTCCCTCAAATCCGCACAGCTTGGAACCAGAGGTTGTGCGGATTTTAGAATTTTGCGGGTTTCTGGTCATTGATTTGTTTACATTTTTGAAACATTCAATTTGATTGGTCGTTAAGCTAGGGAAATTATAATGAATGCTTACAATAAAGAGAAACATTAAAATAATTTAAATATTAAAATAATTTATTAGTTTAAAAGTAAGTCATTATTAAAATAGTTATGTAAAATAAAAATTTAGAAAAATATTAAATTATTAGGAATGAAATCGATTCAATTCGATTACAAAAGTCCTATGCTGCCATCTAGTGATAGCAAGGAGAACAGTGTTAATGCTATTATCAGTATATATAGCTTATTGTGCTCACTGTAACTTTTTTCATTGTTATTTAGAGTATTAAATGCTTTTCTTATACTGCTTTGTATGTTTAGAAATAAATTTGTCTATAATTAAAAAAAAAAAAAAAAATCCGCGAACAATAATTTTAAAATAGCGTTCCAGTTAATGGATTTTTCCATTTCGAACCCTGGAATTTTTTATATAGATATGCTAATTTATATCAAAATCAAAAGTAATGTAAATTTATTTAGTAATAAATCAGCTGTAATAGCCAAAAGAGAATGATTAACAAAAAATTTAGTAAAAAAATCATTGCGGTAGTCGCTGATTTCTGAGCCATCTTGATTTTTTTTCCTGCAATTTAACTGTAAATTTCATGGTTTACATCCGAAAAAATACGCGGATTTAAGGCGTTCGCGGATTTTAGGGTCGCGGATTTAAGGGAGTCTACTGTATTTTAAACTAATTAATAAATAATCACATCCTCAAGGTTGAGATGGCCATGTAGATACTTATAGGCCGGGAGACGACTGCCCAAACCATCACCTCATCGAGTTGACGGCTGAAATTCCAGGATTAGTTAAAATTCGATTCACATATTAAAATGCAACTGGTCGGCCAAGTCATATCTTGGTGGAAGACACCTGCAAACCCGATTTTAGTAGTTATCTTATTACTATTGTGTTTTCCTGCTCCCAGTTCACCATGTCTTCATACCTTTAGGTGCAAGAAAACACCATGATAAACCTACCGATCAACGACTAAAATCAGGTCTGCAAGTGGTTTCTATCAAGATATGACTTGGCAGACCAGTTGCATTTCAATATGCTAATCAAGTTCTGTCTAATCCTAGAGTTTCAGACACCAATTCGATGAGGTGATGGTCTGTGCAGCTGCCTCCTGGTCTATTAAGGCTCAACTGCTCTGCACAACAAGTGCAAAACGTTTTGACACATTTACAAATTCATTTTTTTAACGGAAAGATATAAAATTGGAAGGCCTTGCTGGAAGCGATTTGGAATCGAACTATGTTTTCCATTTTTTGATAAATATATTACCTATTGAGTTATAAGACATTTTGATCACGTGACAAACACGTTTTTCTCCCTTTGCTGACTGGTTTTTGCTGCTTTCTTCAGGAACTTCAGTTCAAAACACCCACTTTGACACTATTTTCTGAAAGATCATTGCGTTTGCAAAAAAACTGAAAAAACAGTTCGATGACATAGTTTCTGATCAACAACACCTGCTAGTTTCATGCATTTCCGAACAAAAATAAATTTAAATTTATGTCATAAAGTTGCCCTTTTGGATTTTAGAACAGTTTTAATTAATCTTTAATTTTACGCATAACAAACGAACACCAGTTACATACACACACTACACATTTTTGACACTGTTCTGTTTTTATTAGAAAAGTATAATTTGCTTACATGACAGGCTTTTCAAATACTTGTGATGCCATCTAGTGAGTAATATTCAAACTGAAAAATATTACACAAACAGTGCATGCTTGCTAAGAAGGGCAAAGGAGAAAAGCTCTAATTTTGAGAGTGGAAAGAGTCGATTATTTATCGTTACAATAAATTAATAAAAACAGCAGAAACAGTTTTTAAAAAATTATGTAGTTTTAAAAAATTGAAACTTTGCGTATTTTGGTGTTGGGGAAAGAGGGAAGCAAAATTTTGGAAGGGAGGAAATTTAAATGAATTTTTTTACGATTTTTAAAAAAAATCAGAAATTCACCGAAATGCAGAAGAGTTTCACTGCTGATTAAGAAACAATAGGAGAGTAAAATGGTACTTGTGTATTATCCAGGCCAGATAGATAGATCGCCAAAAATGGTTGACAATCGTCAATTTGATTTATCATAAAGGTGATACAAAACACTAATTTTGGTACTACTTAGCTATGCTATTGACCAATTTCGCCAAATTATACAAACTAATATAATTTTTATTTTAAATAACGAAAGAACAAATAAATTAGTATAACATTAATAAAAATGCAAATAAAACGTCGAAATAAAAATCACTTGATGACATAAACACATGTAACTTGCTTAAAATCAAGTGAATTTGACATTTACGATCAACCATTATTGTCATTTAATCTTATAGTTTGGCGATAGATTTTTGGTCGACAGGATAACTAGGTAGTACCCTAATTTCATATACATTTATTAAATACATAGCATCAAATTGGCAGCTTTTAGCAATAAATGATATTAACATTGGCAGTTTTATTTCCAGTGGTTTGTTATACCCACCAGAATGAACATAATATAAATATACTGTAACAATGAATATGTCTATGCTATAGCATTTATATAATTATACATATATAAATACTTCTGCCACTACCTTTAATATGGCTATTAACTTTGCAGTTAAAATAAACAAAGCAAAACAAAAATAAAAATAAGGCTTACTATAATTAATATTTTTAATGACATTGTTGGCACAGTGAAGTACCAACAAAATTAAGGACTTTTAGCAGATTTTTCAAACAAATAAGGACTTTCAAGGACCAAAAATTATTTTTAAAAATTTTAAGGGTTTTCAAGGACCCTGAAAACTTCATAACTACTTAATTACTATTTGAAATACACATATGCATTAACCCTGCCAGGGGCAAAGTACTTCTATTTGTAAAATGAATGAACGACATCAGAATTCACAAACAAATTTATTTGAAAATAAATAAAAGCCTTTCTTCACATGCTTAATAAAAGGAAAAATTTTATTCCAAAATTCTAATGCCAATATGGCACTTAGGAATTAAAATTACGTGTTCCGAAACTGAACCATAAGAACCTTTGAAAGGATTAAAATGATAAAAAAACGAACAGAAATTAACGTCAATTTTTAATAAATTTACTTTAAAAGTATCTCGGGGGGGGGGGGGGGGGGGGGTAACATTAACATTTGAATTGCGAGGCAAGAATTTTAACTACAATCAGACCACTGTCTAACAAATCAGTTAGCTTAAGATATGCATAAAATAATACACTTATGGATAAAGGCAATCATTTTTTTCAATATACAAGTCCTTAGTTGATTTAAAAATTGCCAATAAATTCAATCACAAAATTATTAAATAAATTCAGTTTGATATTTAGTTTTCAGAACATTCTTTCACAATAACAAGTTTATACAAAGTATAGATACCGATAATAAACCTGAAAATTTTGCTGCACTTACTATTCAAAGTAGACGAAATAATTTTACATCGAAGCCAGGGCAAACGAAGGAATTTTGCATTAATCCTAATTCAGCTAGCAGACATAATTAAGATAACTGAAAGATATATAACACTTCAATTATCATAATTAGACCAACTAGCTAAGAGTTCAAACAAATTTCACAGAAATAAACAACCTACAGTTTCGTTTTTAACTTTCGCACATCAACAGCTGATTAGCGCAAAGGACACTGGGAAAATACTACAACAGCCGAGGTCGATAAACGCTGGTAACGAGAGTGCCTTGCACGGTAGTTAGGACTCTCCCTAGGGTCTAGTTGTTATAAGATTGTTAAAAAAAAGAAGATAGTATTATTAAAGTATGTGTGTGTTGCGTAATCTATCTAGTTTTTATCTGAGCTCGAGAGAGGAGAGATCACGTGACATGATTTTCACATTATATTTTTGTATCTGAATGCATAAAAAACTGATTTATTTTGTTCATCGCGTTTTATTGATTACTATGATTTCTTTTTGTAAAATGGCAACAGTTTTATCATTGTAATTTTGTTATTTAAGAAATGTAAGAATATTCTAGATAGTTGAAACGTTCTGAAATGTACTCTTAAGATGTACAAAGTTTAAGAAGTGTTATTTTTTGTTTTTATAATAAATGTTTTGTTTGTGATGTTAATTTAAGATCTTTTTCTGAATTAGTCAAGCAAATTATAACATCGGGTAGATGTTTTGTATCTAGTAATGCTCTGTTTATTTGTTTTTTAAATCGCATCAGATGAAATTTATTCTTCTGTCTGCAACAGTGTGTGTATGTATGTTTTAGAGAAATTGCAATGCCGGTACATTATTTCCTAAAATTATGTCTAGTTATTTTCATCTGACAGACTAAGTTGTGTACTGTCTATTTATAGGATATTAATCAAAGTTACATTGAGCTTAGACAAATCACAATTGATGCGGTGAGAACTATCCTCGACAGCAGCGATTTCGAAAAATTTAAATATTTTCCGAAAGTTTTTTTAGATAAATTTTGTGATTGGTAGATTAGACAAATCTTATTCAGCAAGCATAATGTGACTAAGTTGTTCACTCTTTTACTGATTACTTGACGTCCTAGTGACGCTGTACTATCTGTTAAACTGGCTCTATCATTTAAATAGTTTCGAAATTAATAAAATTCATTATACAGACAACAGATGGCATGACATACAATGATTTGGACCTTCTCATTTTTTTTTTACGAAAATGTGATATAGACTGGTTCGCAACACCCCATTTCGTCTTTGTAAAAGAATTCGATATTTACTCGTATTTATTGGTGCAATGTGCTGATGAAAATTATTAGCGCAATAGAAATTGAGCTGATATAATAGGTTTAAAAATAAATTTAAAAAAAATACAATGGAATTACAATTATGAAGATTAATGTGCTTAGATTGTAATGAGATATAGCGAAATCAGGATAATTCAGAGATTTCCCTGTAAGAGGGTATAGTACTTCAAAGGTTCTGTTTACTAAAAATTAAGACCAAATATATTCAATATACATTAGGCCTAACATTTAATTATTATTCATTTACTATAAACAGTTTTTAAATATGCATGAATTTAAACGTGGTTGTTTAAAGTTTTCATCAAAATTAATTGTTTTGTAAAAAAAAAAAAAAAAAAAAAAAAAAGATAATGTAAATTGTAATTATCCAAAATGTAAATGGAATTATCCAAATATGCACTTTGGAAATTTCAATTGAATAGAATTTTTTTTACATTGGTTTAAATGGAAATTTTAAGGAATTTGTTGTTTTAAGAATTAATACATAAATTTGCATTTCAACGAGACATTTTTCTCAAGACTCTTAAAATTGGAAAAATGAAAAAAAAAAGAAGATTTTCAACATTTAATGCCTTAAAATGTATTTGATTTAAAAACGCAATTTTTATTGAGATGAAAGATATAAATAGGTTCTTTCATTTCATGTATTTAAAAAATTCGAAGATGCAGAATTACTATTTATAGGGCGCTCCAAACTGTCGGACATTTGTCGAGCAGAAAATTGGTACAACACCTTACGCGTAGGATTACAAAATAAATTTTGCAACTAGAATAAAATTTGTCATGCCTAATTATAAAGCAAATTGTAGTAATTACCCTGAACCTAAATAAATTTGTATTTAAAGCATTTTTATATTTTTAATATAGAGTTGTACTTGGCTAATACAACATTTCGAAAATTCCAACAGTGTAATCACCTAAAAAAAATTTTTTTTTGAGAAATAAAAATGAAATTTTATGTTCAGTTTATACAGACTAACATGAAATACTTGTTTTGAAAATTTCATGAAAAAATATTCAGATGTTTTAAATATTAATAATATTAAAACAATTTTAATATTAATAAATTTGCGCGTTATGCCCCAAAACATCATTTGAAGAAAATTGACTTCAAAGTTTCGGAAACGCCGCTTCAACTATTGAGTGGGTAGAATACTAAAAGCCATAACTTCTGTTCTAATGGGAATTTCAAGGAAGCAATTACATCAAATTTTTCAGAAAAGGTAGGAGTTTAACATCTAAAAAAATTAATATTTCGAAAGTTTTGAAGCTTTAAGAATCATGAGACCCCTTAAAAAACTTTTTCTGTCATGATATTGCTCCAGATATATTTAGATCTAGATAATTATAGTTTTCATATATTTTAAAATAATACTTTTAAATATAATACATATGAATGGATACAAATAAATTTTACTAGAAGATATTTTCAAATTGTTCTTAATTGAGAATGTACACTTGTGTCCAAAAATTAAGAGGCAGTGACCAAATGCTTTCGACTGCATGCGGTTTGTCGAACACCAACTGCAATTCTAGAATTATCCTTGAACATCTAGGATTCAAAGAACATGTTTGATTTCATATTTTTCAGTGAAGATTTTGCCGCACTAACAATTCGGGGCAGCACTAAATTCAGTAATAAAAGAATGTTTGCGATCACTTATTTAACAGAAAGTGCTCACAATGCCCTGGCACTGTAGCTAAGGACTACGTGGGTCCTGTTTCACGTTTGTGCACATTTGTGTAAGCAGAGCACCCATATTGGTAAAGATGCAATGTTTCTGCAAAATAATTCAAATGTTTTTGTTTATAGAACAGAGAATATTAAACCAAATTAATGCCACTTTCCGAAAATATGAAAAAAAATAGTACAAACAGTATACTGTAATTAAACCTGAGAATATTGAATATCTGATGAGATATGTGGATTTGTATGAAATAATTTCCAACAGTTCCTAATAATTACAAAATCTTTATTTCCTCATTCGGTAGTCAAATATTTAGAACAACTTATATAAAAAGTCCAGTCAAATATTGTGAAAACAGAAAAAGATAACACAAAATATACCTACAATATTTGTCAAACTTTGGAAAATTCCTTATTATAAACGTACTGTTGAAAAGCAATTCACTATATCGTCCCTGTCTTTCTGAATTTTTGAGATATTTGACTGTACGTTTTACACAAGTTGCAGTAAATAGCTGACTTTCAAAGCATGAAATGGAAATTTTAGAATCTTTTACGCATGCGCAGTTAAAAATAATTTCATACAAATGCTCATATCTTATGAAATATTCAATATGTTAATATTTTAATTGCAGTATGCTGTTTCTACAGTTTGTTTTCAAGTTTTTGGAAAGTAGTGTCAAATTCGGTTGAAAACTCTGTATTCTATAAACAAAAAAGTTTTAATTCTTATACAGAAAAGTTAACAACTTCACGAATATGCGTGTTATGTACACAAATGCACAAATATAATAAACATAAGTCTTGTGTATGCGGGTCCTTTTATTGGACTTTCATAGTCATTTGCTTACAATAACTCACCATTTTGAGCATTTTCTGTTACATTAGTGATCACAGACATTATTTCATTATTAAATTTATTGTTGGTCACCTAACTGTTCCTGTGACTAAATTGTCACTGAAAAATATCAAGTCAAACATGTTCTTTACATCATCGAAGTTCAAGGAAAATCCGTCAAGAATTTCAGAAGATATTCGACAAACCGTGTACAGTCGAAAGCATCCGTTCACTGCTGCTTATTTTTTGGACATCAGCGTAGTTAAAAAAAATAATAATAGTAAATTTGGATATCTGTGTACAAAAAAAAAAAACGTACATAGATGAAAATCAATTTATAGTTGAAAAAGAAAGAAAAATTAATAAAAAAATACACGAAAAAACTTATTAAGTACAAAGAAGATAAATAGATATGAATATTACAGTCTGTCCTTTTTATAAATAATTATTCTTCAATATTTTCGGGTCATTAATCATTTCACAATGCGGGAAAGCGGAAACAGTAAGATGGGAATATAAATTAGCTCACTATTTTTTTTTTTTTAATATTTTCAGTAATTATAATGGCAGTACCCTTATTTGATAAATTGATAGCAAGTAATTTTTATTTGAGATACATACTGCAGAATATTGTAAGGATCTAGTTATAGAATATTAATCAAAATTACAATAAGCCTTAAAGAAAATACATAAATCATCTAGCCAAAAAAAAAAAAAATAAATAAATAAAAATAAATAAATAAATAAATAAAAATCCGCAAAATAATTTCTTAGTTGCCAAAAAAAGAAAATAAATGGTTAAATTAGCAAATTTTTTATGCATTACTTGCCCTCGCATCTATTTTTTTAATGTTTCTTCTCTGAAAATTTAGGTGTCAAAAATGATACAAAAATTCAACGGTTTAACGCTTTCAGGGACAAAGTACATCTACTCGTAAAATGATGAAATGACTGACTGACGCCAGAATTCACAACCAAATTTGTTTGAAAATAAGTAAAAGCTTTTATTAGTATACTTAATAAAAGAAAAATTTTGATTCCATAAACCTTGTGTCAATGTGGCACATTTAGGAATTAAAATTAGGTGGTTCAAAAATGAATCACCCCAATTGAAGGGGTTAAACATAATTCCTCACTAAAGTAAAAAAAAAAAAAAAAAAAAAAAAAAAAGAGGGGGACAGTGCGCCATGCTTAGATTATGAAACACTACCAAACACTTCCGGGAATATTGTTGCGAAACTTTACTGTTTGATATGGTAACAGGTTATAAATAAATAAAGAATTTAGGAAATGTATAGCAGTCGAAAATACGTTTTTAGTATAATTGATAATTTCATTTGCATTTGAAAACAAATACTGATCGTTTTGCAATCGTGTTAAATTCTTTAGCGTAGCCACCAGGGTTTGTAAATATCATGATATTTTCGAAAATATAAGAAATATCCGATATTTAGATATATATATATATATATATACGGTATTTTCGATACATGTCCGATATTTTCAAAATAGTCAACTTATTGATAATTATAAATATTTTCTGACCTAATATAAATTAGAAACTAAAACATTGCATTTAGCTTGAAAACTTAATAAAACAGTAATTTAAATGCATATTTTTATTTCAGTTATGTACAAAATTGAATATCAAGTAACTGAAAACGTGATATACATATACACACAATTTTCTATTTGCAGCCACAAAAAAAAAAAAAAAAAAAAAAAAAAAAAAAAAAACATGGGCATATATATATTATCATGTTTCCAGAACATTTTGTAACAAAATTATACACAAAATATCTGTTTTTATTGAAATAATTGAACATAAATGTAAGCTTGTGTTGTTTTTCGTTCTCTAACCTGTATGTAGTTTAAACTAAAGAAAACCAAAACCAGAAAAGATTCTAATGAAGCTGTAAATAATTTTTCTAAATTAGACAATTTAATTTTTAATAGCTGTTTTAATAAATATTGTCTAACGTAATTATTGGTTCTACATTTTACATTTAATAATTCAGCTTCAAACTTCAAATATAAGAGGGGTTGGGGGCAATGGAGCTAAAATGGCTGGCTAAAAACGGTCTGCAAAAGCAAAAGTTCTTATCTTTAGAATGACACAATCAATTACAGTTAAAAATTCATTTATATATGTTTTGACTGAAAATATCAAAAATACCATCGCAATATTTTGAAAATTAGTGTGAAATATATGAAAAAATCGAAAATATCAAACTTCATGATATTTTGTAAATAAATATCGGATATATATATATATCAAGATATATATCCATTGATACATACCACCGAACCCTGGTAGCCACAAAACCAAAAGATTCAAAAGTGGTCAAAAGTGTCAAGTGTAGTGGTCAAAAGCATTTCAAACGTAACACATAGAATAATGAAAGTTAATTCTTCTAGAAAACTAAAAAAGTCTTCTTATCTTAGTCTTCGTATCTTAGTCGTCGTGAGTTAGAAAGAAATTGGTAGAAAATATAAAAAAATAGAGATTACATTGAAAATATATTTTCTATTAATTGGAATTGCCCTTATCCCCCTTTGATTTTAAATGCATATTGACATTGTATAAAACGGTTTGAGAGTAGTATATATTTTAAACATAGCTTTTTTAGAAATATTCTCATGTTGGTAATTGCATTAGAATGTAATATTTTTACAATTACAGTAGTTAGTATTGTTAAGATACTGAAACATTCTACATTTCATATGCAGTGATGCATTCTACCAATAATAAGAGTACTGAGAGTAATTAAAGAGTAAATATCGCAAATAAAAATAAAATTACACTGGGAACAAACGTAGCAATCCGATGTTTCAGACAAAAACTACTTTTTATCTCGCGTAAAGCCAAATTTATATTTTTGTTTAGAAACATAACAATAATGAAGCGTTTATAAAGATATAAGGTACAGTCCTACTTTGATGTATGTAAATTGCAAAAGCATCACTAAAAGTGCACAGAAATTCAGTTTGTAGTGTCAACTATATTTTGAAAGTAACTTATTAGTCGCTGCTTGCAAATGATGATGAATATTTCGTTTTACAGATAGAAATGTAATTTATGGAATTTTTTCTTAAAATATATTTATTTATGTTAACAGTATGAGGAAAATGGTCTCTATATTTCTTAATTAATAAATTGTTTAATATAATTATTTTCTATATAAATATTGCTTGTCTTGACATGAGTTTTCATTCCTCTTTTTTATAGTAGATATAATGATTAATCTCTGTTACCATATTTTTTAATCCTAATTCATAAAAATTTAGAAGAAATATTTTCTTTAAGTACACTTCTAACATAGAGAGTATCTTAGAAAATGTGGAGAAAATAAAATTGTATCAATAACAATTGATATTTTAAAAGTCCAGCCATATATATATTTCAAGATGATAAGTATAAATTACCCGGTATCGTTTATGTTATTCCCTGCAAAGATTGGAATAGTGTTTATATTGTTGAAACAGGTAGATCATTGTAAATTCTCCTAAAAGAAGATACTGGTGCTATAAAAATGGTAATTTTAATTCAAAAATTGTCCAGCATTCACTTCAAACGAATCACATCCCGCTAATTCTGAACGCCAGTATTTTTCAATCGGGTTGCAACAGATATCACGGTAGATTACTCCTTGAGGGTTGGTTCACTCAATTGCGATCGCAAACTTTGAATGAACGTCGTTCTGCCCCAAGTGAATATTGTATGTTTTTAAAATAACTAACTTTAACTGTTCTTGATTTGTTACGTCGTTTGCTATTCAATGGATATTTTGTACTGATGCACCGCGTGTAAGAGATCTGAAACGCGCGATTCGGAGGAATCTACAAGGAAATCTTAACGCAACGAAGCGTACATTTCACACCTTATACTTCCCGCCTGTCATAAAAATTCCGGGAGGAAATAATAAATCGAGACAGCGTGCATTTTGCACCCTCTCTGAATCGCGCTTCTCAGAACTCTTAACTGCAGGTGATGACGGGAACATCAGACAGTAGCTAATCTCCGAAATTAAGGAATGTCGTTTAGTGCTTCCACCCGGCGGTATAATCTTTAAATATTTGTTACACAGTTATAGAAAACCGAGATATCCTTCAAAAAGAGCAAACAGAAAAAAAAAATATATATATATAAATATAAATTTCCTGAAACCATATAAAACGAATAAAAATAATGCGTTGTGCGTCCAGAAACTTAACATTAGCGACGGGTAATAGAAATTCCACTGACTAACAACCTTCTGGTAAATGCTATAATATCATATCATCCTTTACGATTGTCAAAATAATTTAATTTTTTTTGCAATTTTAATTTTGGTGTCAACGGTCCAAACTAGTTTTTATTTATACAGTCAGCTCAAAAAGAATTATGGGAATTAAATATTAATAAACATCAGTAAAATTAAACAGCACGCGATTAACAAGATATGCATTTAATAATAGATTATAAAATAATAAATAAGCAAATAATTTAATTTTTGGATGCCGGTAATAAAATACAAGATTCTAAAACAATACTGAAGAATTCTTTATTGAAAACAATAAAAAAAATACAAAAATAGTATTGAAAGAGTTTTGTAAACTGTTAGTCAAAGCCAATTATGTCACATAGATGAGAACACTATAGCAGAGTGCGATCAGAATATGTCGTTCTTTAATACAGGCTGAACTGTACATTTCATGTAAAGATCCCCCCCCCCCCCCCCCCCAAAAAAAAAAAAAAAAAAAAAAAAATTGGCGATGACCTAGTTTGCAGGATGTTGTTTCGAACCCATATTTCAGGGCAGCGATCCAATACAAAAGCAAATAGCATTTCCTTAAAGCATTTCCTTACACTTTAAAGATGCGATGCTTTAAAGTTAAACTACTCAACCATTTTAAGTTAATCTTTTTCATTAATCATGCACAGTTTCAAAAAGCAGTTGAAAAAAGTTCCTTCGTAAATAAATATCCGCGTCATTTGTATTATTTTAATAATTTATAAATATTTTAAATAAATTGTAAATTTATTACATAGAGCATTTATACTTAAGTAACGAATTGTAATGCTTGTAAGTATTATTTATTTTATTTTAGGAAATGTTTTAGATTTGCTCAATCATTCAAAAAAGTAAAATTATTAAAATATAAATAATTCACAGTTCGATTAGAGACAGGATTTATTTTTTACCTCTTGAAGCTAAATTATTTTAAAAAGATAAACTATAAAAACAACAGGGTTATCATTTAGAACTATGGATGAGACGTTGCAGGTGCAGCTAAAAGAAAATAAATTAATGAAGCAGAAAGCATTATAGGTAAAATAAATAGTTCCACACGGGGAAAAATGAACTGTAGGAAAGAACAGAAAAGAAAGTTAATTGCAGTTCTTAAGAGATTCTAGAACAGCACTTTTTAGGTCTAGACACTTAGAAGAAAAATGCTCTCTTTGAAACTTTCTAGACTATTATTTTACAGTACATAAATCTTATGAAAATTTACTAAAATCGTGTTACATATTTACATATAAAAAATTACATATCCGAATTTTTTCCTTTCCAAGTTTACTTAAATATATTTAATTTTAGTCAATGCATTTAAGTATTGTCATTAATATGTAGTGAGCGTGAGCAATAATTTTTCACAAAATAACAGAAAAAATAATCTAAAAAATGATTTAAGATTATTTTAAACAGAAACATTGAAAATAGTTATATCTAACACATATTATCAAGAAATGAATTCATCATATTTAAAACCTATTTAAATTTATAAACGCAAACAAAAGTTGCCTACATTTTCCCTTCATTCACATTATTCTTAATGATGCTTGATCACTTTTTCTCCTGTTTTTGTTATTTTACAAGATTAATCTAAACTTTTTTATACTATGAAATATTGTGCACATAAAATATGAGATGTTAAATAAACACAGATTCTAATATTTATTCACGAGAAAAACTAAATAGGGGAGAGTAGGACACAATAAGACATCGTACACAGTAAGACAGCAGCCACTTTGACATATAGTTGTAACATTTTCTCCAAGCTAGCATACACACATAACGATCTCATCTTATGCAACACGTGGATGTAGTTTCGACATTTCAGTTACTCGTCCAACAAAATAGTAAATAATTCTTTATTTTATAGTGGTTAAAGTTACATAAACTTCTATTTTAGAGTATATTTCCTTCAATATAACATACATTCACTTAACCAAACTTAGCTATATCTAATAATAGACTATTTCGACAAAACGACATAAACTTTTTAAAGCGATGAAATTGATGTAACAGATGTGGCATGCATTTTGTTACAACATAACGAAAGTACACAGTGAGGCACACAGTTGTGGTACACAGTGAGACGTGCCTCATTGTGTATCTACTATGCGGTTCTGATGCAAAAAAAGTTATTTATTAATAAAAGAAGGTTTTTTTCGCTCTCTTTATCTCTGTGTGTGTGTGGGGGGGGGGGGGGGGGGGGCAGGGGGAGCGTGCGATGGCTAGTGAAATCTACTAAACGTAAGAGGCTGAAAATTTGCATGAAGGTAGCCCAATGTCTGCCATTGTCCACCCGAGGCTCATATTTTTTAATTTTTTTTAAATCTAGAAATATTAATTAGAAATCATAAACTTCAGAAAATTATTGATAGAGTGTAAAAATGTATTATTTATGAAAATATATACATTGCCTCACTGTGTACCACTTGTGGTACACAGCTAGACAGTTTCCGATACTCTGTTATGCTGCTTCTCTGCTTGTATAAGTAACTTTTTAAAAACCATTTATACATTAATGCGTAGCGTATTTGTGTAGCTTAAAGATGTAGCAAAATATTTTTTTAAAGAATAAAAATCATCACCATTCGTTAAGTAATAATAATTTCCATCTCATTGTGTACTATCCCCCCCCCCCCTATATTTAGCTAATTTCCAAACGGAAAATAATCCGCTTTAATAATATTATTTTATGTTTCACTATTTTCAGCTTACAAGGTCAAAGGTAGCAACAAATCTGATTTTTATATAAGTTGCATGTTACAATTTTCAAATAAAGGTGCTTAAAATAGAAGTCCTTGAAATATGTAAATTGTGAAGTACACTTAACAATGTAAATTCTCTTACAAGAAATACTCATGGCTTAATCTACTTAAGTCTGGAAATGAGTAGAAAGCATGCTTTAAATTAGTAGTTTACACACAATCTTCTTAGAAATTAATCTACAAAATTGATTGTATTTAACATTGATTATTTTCTTTATTACTTAACAATGAAGCAAAATAAGTTACATGTGATATTTATGTTTCATTGAAATTATATAAAGACTGTAATGGCAGATATTTTTTTTAAATATTATTATGTATTTTGAGATAAAAAGAAATAAATTTTATTATTATCACTGATTTTTGTATATATTTATGAATAAAATCAAATATATAAATGGAGAAGTTTTCAACCAAGATAAGTATACTCTATAAATATAATTGTTTTTTTTTTTTTTTTTTTTTTTTTTTTTTTTTGTCATTTTTACTCTTTCAAAGGCAGTGCGCCCTCCTTACCCAACAAGTAGAAATATGATTTTCATACAATTTTTATGCTGCTCACTTTGAGTAAAAAATAAAAGAATTAGTTTAAAATAAAAGAACTTTTTAAATATTCTTTTAAGTATAATATGTATACATTTTTTTTTTTTTTGAGGAATACTCATTTTGTTACTTTTTCGAACAAAGAAAGAGGCATCTTATATAGCAAATCAAAATTAATTTTCTTACATATTAACGAACAAGAATATTTACAGAGATTTTTATAACAATTGTTTCTAAATAACAATAGAAAAAAATATATTACAATTTGTATTTAAAAGAACCATTTTATCAAAGGTCTACGAAATCTGCATAGTTAATAAGCGATTGCCTACAGATTTTTTTTTTTTTTTTTTTTTTGTACTTTTTCAGTTTGTACTGTTGGATCTTGACGCGATATTAAATTTGACGAGTGAAGGGAATTTTTCATGCTTATTTTCTGGCAACCTAAAAATTTTTTATACATACAAGAATGTTTGTAAAATTTATACAATCTACGAGGGTGTATCAATACGTTTTTGACCTCACATAGAAATAATTGAGGGACATTCATGAAATTGCTACATTGCATTAGTCCTTTTCTATATAGTCATTGTGCACAGTAACACATTTTTGCAACCGGTATTTCAAGGAGAGTGGGGAGGATGTATATCAGGAGGCGCGATAGTAGACCCAATGGGAGGGGGCATTTTTCTAATTTTTATTGATCCCCACATATGACATTTTGTTGGAAAGGCCTGTGACCACTTATTCATGCTATGCAACTACCGAGAACCTCCCTCTAAAATTCCCTCCCCGGGGGCATGGATGATGTCCTCATAATTCAGAAAACTGCCCCACGTAGGGCAAATTTGGGGGAGGGGCTAGGGGGTACATAACATGAATAAGAAGTTACAGGCCTTTCCAAAAATATGTCACGTATGTGGTCGGTAAAAGTTGGAAAAATGCCACCCTTTGGGTCTACTATCGGGCTTCATGGAATACATCCTCCCCTCCCTCTGTTTGAAGTACAATTTTCAGAAATGTTTTACTGTGAACTGTGAAAAGGACTAATACAATGTAACAGTTTCATAAATTTCACTCAACTATTTCCATGTGACAGCAAAAACTTATTAATACACCCCACGAATATATATTGATTTATTGATTATTTATAGAGTCGTTTGTACATTTTTATATACAAAGATACGTAAACTATATAACCCTAACTATAATAGTTTATATATAAATATTTATGCATATATATATATATATATATACACTGGTGGACAAAATTTAAGGACCACTGTTATTTTCAACGATTACAGTTAGAAATAGATCCGCAACAGCACGTGTAAATTTGCATGAATGTATGAAGTACTCTGTTTTGTGAAAGTTATGCATATTCTGTACTTTCGCTTTTGTTGATCACGTGACAGCAGAGATAAGAGATTTTAGGCAATAGGCGGGTGCTGTGAGTTGTCATTAGATGTAAAAATTGAAGGAGATCGAGTGAAGCTTGAACATTAAAATTTTGAACATGTCTTTGAGGCATCATTTAGACGATATTACCCGTGGTTGAATAATCAGAAAGTTGGAAGAAGGACGTAAAATGAGAAATGTCGCCCATGAATTTAACATCGTGCACTGTATTGTTTCTAGGCTATGAGCGGCATTCCAAAAGAGTGGAATATGTACTAGGTGCACAGGAGGAGGTCATCCTAACAGAACGGCGTCCCAAGAAGATCTGTATATTGTTATTTCGGCAAAAAGGAACCGACGCAGCACAGCTGGTCAATTAGCAAATCAACATTGTGCTGTCATAGGAATTAAAATATCGTGGAGAACTGTTGCAAGACGTTTGAAAAAGGGTGTACCATACGCACGGAGACCTGTTGTGTGTGTCGCACTCTCGAGACGCCAACATAGTGCCCGTTTACAGTGGGGCCGTATGCACCGAAATTGGACAGATGACGATTGGTCTACCGTGCTCTTCTCACATGAGAGTAGATTCAGTCTATCGTCTGATTGTAGATGCAAACTGATATGGCGCGAAGTTAGTAGTGCTTAGTTCACGAAAATATTCTAGAAAGAGATCGATATGCGACCTGAATCCCATTGAAAATGTATGGGATGCCTTGGGGAGACGAATTGCTGCTCGTCGTTTTCCTCCCACACACAAGGTAACCCTCATCCGTGCAGTAAAAGAGAAATGGGGCAACTCACCTCAACAGCTACTGAATCATGTTGTTCTCAGTATGCCACGCAGTGTTGAAAGTTGTCTCGCATTACACGGTGGCAATATCCTTTATTGATATGGCACTGACGATTGTTAGCTGTGGGTATTTTGCTTTCTTCGTACAGTTATGTTTTTGGACAATATTCACTTTTTTGAAAAAGAACCTCTGGTAATTCCCTGTATACATCCTTTCAACAAAGTTTTTTTTTTATTAAATCCTGTGTAACATTCTGTCAGTACTATTGTTTGCTCTTTGACCCACAATCTCACGTAGATTTCATTTACATGAACATTTATTCTTGGTCTTTAAGTTTTGTCCAACAGTGATATGCCTGCAATTATGCCAGACAAAATGTTTATGTATATATATAACTTTTAATACTAGATAAATAAACTTTTGCATATATAAACTTTTCATACATACAAGCATTTTTAAAAATTTATAGAATCAATTTATTATAAAAAAGTCGTTTGTCTTTATTATATAAGTATATATATTATATAAGTATATATATATATATATATATATATATATATATATATCATCATCATCATCATCATCATCATCAACCGTTTTCAATCCACTGCTGGATGTAGGTCTCTCCCAGATTTTTCCAATGTTTCCTGTCTAGTGCTTTAGTCATCCAATTTACACCGGCTACTTTTCTGATTTCATCACCCCATCTTACTTGAGGTCGTCTTCTTGGCCGTTTTACATCTGTGGGATACCACTGTAGGTTGTTTGTGCTCCATCTATTGTCTTGTCTTCTTGCGATGTGCCCAGCCCATTTCCATTTTAGCCGTTTAATTCTTTAAATGATGTCAAAAACTTTCGTCTGACTTCTTATCCAGGTTATTCTTTTTCTCTCTCTTCTAGTTATACCTAGCATACATCTTTCCATACTTCTCTGTGTTGTTTGTAATCTTTGTACCATCCGTTTTGTTAGCGTCCATGTTATATATATATATATATATATATATATGATATATATATGATATATATATATAATTATACCATACAAAATGTTTATGTATACATATATAAATATATTAGTAAGCATATAAATATGTAAGCATGTAAAATTGTTTGTTTTCATAGCTGTTTATATTACATGGCAACAGATATTACTTTCTGAAACGGGAAATGTGTCACTGTGTAGCATTTTATTTAAACTCAAGAAATGTATCTATATTACAAAGGACAAACATATCGGTGCGTAACGCATACGTCATTCTGCGGATGGAAAAACTTTGAAATTTGAAATGAAATTTGGGTTTTGCAATTTTCGCTACTGCAAATTTTTAAACTTCTAAACATCGCACAGTTTCAATTGTTACACCGTCGTATAGGGGGAAAATGTACTTTTAAACGCAATTTGTTTGAAAGCTCTATCTTAATTTATTTTTGAGATATTAAATTTTTTTATAGTTTTTAGTACCAATTTTGTAATTGTGGCCACTGAAGTACTCCATTTCTATTAAAAGGAAAAGGAGAGTAGTCATGTTTTATTTATTTTTATTAATTATATCCTTATTGATGCCATTTTTAAATTACAAATAAAAGTAACTTTTTTCTCATTTTTGAACAAAAAAATGACGCCAGCCATTAAAAAAAAATTCTTCTTAATAAATCACAAGATTGAAGAAGATATTTCAGCATT
This sequence comes from Maratus speciosus, assembly GCA_963932465.1. Lineage (NCBI taxonomy): Eukaryota > Metazoa > Arthropoda > Arachnida > Araneae > Salticidae > Maratus > Maratus speciosus. The sequence continues at coordinate 379,410,897 of OZ010786.1, forward strand.
TTTACATTACGCTGATAGTGAGTGAGTTTGAGACGCTAGGCAAAATGATTGAGTGAGTAAAACTGATGTCATATTTAAAACAAAACGATCATTTTCCGTCATAAAACTATATATTTGACCAATACTATGGCAACTAAAGGCAAATTTCTGAATGGTAAATTTTCGCGGGTACTGAGATTAGAACTTAAAGTTTGTGCGAATGTTCACATGAAAAGTTGTATGAGACAAACGTGACTTTAAGTAAAACGTGATTTTAAGAAATATATTCATTAATAAAGTATTGCGAGGTAAAATACTTTTAAATTGTGAATTTGAGTGGTGCGTATGTAAATTTTCAGAATGTGAAAATAACGTACAGTTTAGATTTTATGGGGGAAATTTTTATGATGTGACAAAGCTGATTTTACTGATTTTTCATCTCATAAAAACAAACATAAGACCCTCAACCGATAACTTCAGAATAATTACTCACCTTGATTACGTATTCTAATACAGTTTAATTTTGCAATAATTTAAGCAGTTGAAGTTTGTGAAAATAATATTTTGGAAATTTTACGTTAATAAACATTATTTGTTTAAGTGTTAGACAACCAATGCAAGATAAATTTTTTATTGTAATTATTTTTGTAAGTTTATTAAAAATTCGATCGAATAGTTCCATTCTAAACCTTTTAATTCGTAGTATTTAGACGTGTTCAAACTCGTATATTTAAAAATCATATGTTTAATTATGAAAACATAGAACTAACGAAATGTGCTCACTATAAAAACGAAGATGTTTTTCCTACATAAAGAGAACTACCAGCGATTCATTTCTTAGTAACATTTTTACTATTATTTTATGCTTGAATGTTTGTTGTTGAAAGGATAGTAAAGAACTACGAATCATTTACATGCTACGATAGTCAAGTAAAAATACTTAAATCAGAAGACATTTTAAAAATATATTTTGCGGGTGGCATATGAAAATATAAACTTTCTTCCAAAAGAAATGTCCATTTCAAAATTTAGCACAGTGCACTGATAAAATAATATATATACATTTTTTTTATTATTAGTGAATTGCTTTTAATGTAGATATACTAATACAGTGAAAATCATAATGAAAAGTACGAAATTGAAAAAAGGTATAAAATATAATTAATCAATTAAAAATTTTTAATCCAATTAATCATTCAATTTAAAGAAACTCAAGGAATATATGTTTTTTCCATAGACACCAACATTTTTTTCTTAAGCTAACTGAATATTTATAACATTTGTTGAAAGATTCTTTTTATTTAGAATCATAATCTGAAAGAAAAAATCATAAACTTAGTTTGTTTTCCACAAAAATATTTAAATTTTGCAAGGATTTTAATGTACAATAGTTAAATATTACAAAAGTATATGCTAAGATTAAGATTTATTAAAGATTAAGATGTGTACTAAAATATTAAAAATGACATATTATAATATTATTACCATTTTTAGTTGTATTGTACATTATTATATGTTTTATTATATTATGTTATATTATGCATTATTTACCCATCATTGTATTACCATTTTTTTTCACATTTTATAAAGGTTGAAAAATTATACATCCATGTTAGATTTAAATACTTCCTTGAGCCTACCATCTATCTGAATGACATTTCTGTTTTTTCATGTAAAATATTTAATTTCAATGGGAAAACTTAAAAGTTTACCCCCTATTATGCATAACCATCTTCTCCTTTTTTAAGGGGCTCCGGGCTCAAAATACTAAATTTTTATTTATAGAGATTTTGTTATGAAATTTTTTTTCTGAAATATATTTTAATATAATAAAAATATTGAATGTAAAAAAATCTGAAAAATTTTAAATATTTTTTCAAAAATTTAAATTAAAAATTTTTAAACGTACTGTTTAAGTTTTGATATAACTCTGGAAATACTCGATTTACTAAAAATTTTTACACTTTTTTGTACAGAAAATGTGTAATTTTAATTTGTATACAGGATTTCTTAAAATATTGATTATGAATTTTGTAAAAAAATTTTAAGTAATAAAATGAAGTTTTTTTATGAGTGAGTTTTGCATTAGTTAGCATATTTTCACAATTATCACGCATAATTAAAATTACTAAAGACAATTTGTTGGAAATATAGCATAAAAGCTCTTTTGAAAATTTTATACATATATCTTGCAAGGAACTTTAGACATATCCTTTTAAAGTTGGCAAATCGCGAAAAAATTCATTCTGAGATAAATGAAGTTAAAGTCGGGGACGAGGGTCCTTAAAAATCAATTTTTTACTTTTTGTAAATTTCCCTTTAAATATTATTCAAGGGTACATTATATGCATTATGGCATACATTTATCACAAAAAAAAAAAAAGAAAAAAAAAAAGAAATTGAGTAAAAAAGGAATTTTACGCGTTATCTTAGAAATTTTCAAAATGCCCCCTGCGCTTTCCATATTAATGAAAATCCCCAATATTTTTTTATAAAAGTTTTGTTTATACTATATATAAATAAAATTGTGCATCGAATTTTATGTATTTGAATACAAAGATAAGAAAAAAAAAATCAATTTTTTTTTTAATTTTTTCAATTTTTTTTTTACTTTTATATTTAAACTAGGGGGCTCTGCCCCCTGCAAGCTATGCTCGCCAACTCCCGTCAGACACCGCATAATCTAAAAACACGCTAATCTGATCGGTTTAAAAAATATTATAGAAGATTGAATTATACTGAAAAAAGCAGTGCAGATCTCCCTGTAAACGGGTTTCTATTCAATTTCCTTTGAGTTCAAAAATTTAAGGCCGAATCAGTTGCTGTTAATACATTCAGTGGTTGTTTTCGTGTTTGATTAAAGAGAATGAGTTAAACGTTTGAAAAGAAGCTAAAATAAAATGAATTAAGTGTACGGAGTCTTTGTCTCCCGGTATTTTAAAACAATTTCTATAACAATAGCCTAAGTCATGTGACTATCATCAACAGTTCCGGGCGAACCACTTCGATTTTTATATTCTTGGTGCCATTTTGGTACTTTAATGTTAGCCAGGTACAGGTGATAAGTCGCCAAATATCATTCTATCGCCATTAATTCATCTATATTATAATAGTCCAAGTCATGTAACTGCCATAAATAAATACGCTCTGATCCCTTCGCTTTTCATATGAAAGTTTGGCCCAGATATCATATACGGCCCCATATTGGCGCGATTTTTTTTCCGACGCTAATTTAAGGAAAACATCAACAGCATAAACAAACATCCGGCTTATCAAATCAAGCAAAACGATACTATGGCACCAGTTAAGTACCCGTTGCGTATATGACATTGGCGTCAGAACAAAATCGCGCCAATATGGGTCCGTATATGACATCTGTGCAGGGGGTTTTCCCTTTTGATTAAAAAATCAAATTTCTTTTTCGAATAAAACTAAATAAAAGTTTTTATGGTCGCAAAGAATTCTTGGTACTGTTACGCTAGCCAGGCGCAAATCTCTCCAATAGCTACTTTTCAACTCGCCAGTAAGCATTTTTTTTCGAGTGGTAAATTAAAACTTGCTTTGAAATTGAAATTAAATGTCATCGTTTGTTAATCATTTAATATTTGGCCAGATGCCATATACGCTCCGGGTTTGGCGTGATTTTTTTTACGAAAATTTGGCGAAAACCTCGTTTTCGAATACCAGTTACATTTGTATTTTTGGTACTACTTAGTTATTCCGTCGACCAAAAATCTATCACCAAACTATAAGATTAAATGCCAATAATGGTTGATCGTAAATGTCACATTCACTTGACTTTAAGCAAGTTACACGTCTTTACGGCATCAATTGATTTTTATTTCGACGTTTTATTTGTATATTTATTAATGTTATACTATTTTCTTTGTTCTTTCTTTATTTAAAATAAAAATTATGTCAATTTGTATAATTTGGCGAGTGGTTTGGCGATTTATATAATTTGGCGAAATGGGTCGATGGAATAACTAAGAAGTACCGTATTTTTTAATTAATTTCTATTTTTTTTTTTTTTTTTAAAGGAAAATAACCAAAAAAATAATTAACTATGGAACAAAACAATTTATGTAATTTAAAAAAAGAAAATAATGTAAATAAACATTTATTATTAAATAAACAACAATAGCCGGGTTACCATGTCAACCAAAATAATGCCATTTTGGCGCCAATTAGGTACCTCGGTGCGTATATGACATCTGTGCCTAATATTTTTCTTTTCATTTCGTTTAAAAAAAAATAAAGAAGTGAAAGCCATTTATTTTATATGTTTCAGTTTATATTAAATAAAATGATAATGAAACACAAATTGAATTATAAATAAAAGTAACATGATACATTTCTTAGCATATATTTAAGGGAGGCCAAACTTCTCGCCAAATTAGTTTAAAATAGTAACCTTTTCTAAAATCTGAAGAAAAAAATTATCTGTTATGATTAAAATTTGAGTTGCCATCATTAGAGAAAAGTATATAAAATTAGAAAAAAATTAATATTTCGAAAACTAATTCTAATTTGAAAATCCTAATACCAGTTTTGAGATCTGCAGATCAATTCGGATTTTTGGTGTTAATTTCATCGCAAAGTATTCCGTATTTTAGGAGAAATCGCCGTGAAACATAATCAATTGTTTAATCAGTCGTTTCATAGAATCGTTACATAAATTCGTTTCATAATATCCGTTTCATTGGGATTTTATATATATAGGGTAGATATATAAAATTCGATGCACAGTTTTATTTATATAGATAAACCAAACTTTTATAAAAAATATTGGGGATTTTAATTGATATGGAAAGCGCAGGGGGCATTTTGAACTTTTCTAAGATAATGCGTAAAATTCCTTTTTTTTCCCTGAAAAATTTATTTATTATTATTTATTTTTATGATAAATGCGTGCCATAATGCATATAATGTACCACTGAATGCTAAAAAAATCTATTTTTGGGAGAATCTTTAGCCCCGGACCCCTTAAAAAATCAGAAAATGTGCATTTTCAATATTTGAAAATGCCGGTGAACAAGACAAGAATTGTTGAATGTAAAAAGACCGTTTCAATACAAGTTTAATATATTTTCAAAGAGTATTTTGATATTAATGCAACATATATTTAATTTTAAATGTTTTTTTAATATAATTAAATCACACTCTAAGTATTTGCAGCTATAATTTGGAAAATAAGCAGATGTTTTTATCCATTTACATTGTATTGGTCGTTGAGTATTCATCAGTTGTTTACACTCATACTAAAGTCGACCCCACCAGTGGCCGAGAGGTTCTGTTCTCGAACCTGGTAGACGGGAGGTGCTGGATTCGAATCGTGCCCGTCCAATCGTATCCAATCGTGCCCGTCGGCCTAATCGTTCGTAGTTTTCGTAGTTTTCTTCGAACCATGGATTTCCATGCGTAAATACGGTTTAGGTTCCCTTAGAAAGAACGCCACGAAGGTCACCCCCCCCCCCCCTTGAACGTATATCCCTCGAATAGGTAATCGGCCCATACTAAAGTCTTTTTGGAATACTTAAGGGAGACATTTGTTTTTGCTCAGAATTTCATACTGTGGTGAATAATATACAATAGGTACATAGGTATACAATTTATTTCCATATCTAACAAATTATTGAGTTAAATTGTATCTGAGAATTGCATAATTCTACTCATTAAATGATTACTCTAAATTAGTATATATTTGAGTTTCTTATTTCATTAAAATATAGTACTTTTTGCAATATTTAATAAATAAAGATATTTACAATTTTTTTATTAATATATTTAATTACATTGTAACATCTTTGTATTAATTTTCTGTTCAGTAAAAAACAGGCTATGTTTTAAATATATATCTCAATGACATAAAAGCATATTTAGCAGTAACCATGCTGGTTTCACCCATACTATAACCCAGATTTCTTGTACACTAGCAAAAAACTACTCATGTTTCTGTTATCGCAAATATTATAAGTGTGAACAAAGTTTTCGAGATTAAAAATAATTTGAAATCGATTGACGGTACACAGGTTACAGATGAATTAAGAGACTTTCATTGAAAAATTTCAGCTGTTCTATTTCGTGCGTTTTGAATAACAATGACACCTTCAAATAATTTTCTGTGTAGTAGATTTATTTTTCCATTCGAACATTTATTTGTTTATAATCAAAACTAAAAGTTTTTAGAGTTTTGGCAATTTAGAAAAGCAAAGTTAGATACAAGTAAAGAACAAAGACAGAATTGAAGTATCTGTACATAATACCATAACAGGCAATTAGTGTTAGTACAATATACAACTGTTAAAAAATTACATAATATTACGCCGCTAAAGATGATCAAAAACAAATAGACAAATTCTAGAATTTACGTCTAATAATAGGCAAAATTAGAAAGAAATATCTCATATTACTTCGCAGAAAAAATGTCTCAGTGAATGAGCAGATGGTTTCTTTAACAAAAAAGTGTGCAGTAAAAAATATATATATTAGGAATACCTAATCAAGAAGAACTAGAGAACTTAATTTTCGCAGCATCATATTTTGATACTGAAGTTTACCGAAGAAAACTTTCTTTGCACGCGTGTAAAAAAGAAAAATCTCTGTGTTGGTGTTGTAGCAGTAATTAGGCTAGAAAATATACTGTACCATGTAACACATCTTTTCTTTGGCAATAATCTTAGTTAGATTCTAATACTTGGTGAACTAATTAAAATACGAAATTCATGTAGAGGTACTATTATGTTGTCTACAATTCCACTAGGTGTTCCTCTGGTTGGTTGGTTGGTTGATTCTTGACGGCCGATTATCTACACTAGGGATATAGGCCCGAGGGGGGAGTGCCCTTCATGGGGGTCTTCCTAAAGGAACCTAACCCCTATTTACGCATGGAAATCCATGGCTCGAAGAAAACCACGAAAACTCTGAACGATTAGGGCGGCGGGCGCGATTGGGTTCGAACTCAGCACTTCCCGTCTACCAGTTTCGAGAGCAGAACCTCTCAGCCACTGGTGGGGCAGGTGTTCCTCTGACAAATGATAAAATATTAAAAAAAAATAAAAGTATCATCTTACATAAAACAGTTCGACAGTGTGATGGAGTATGCGATTTGAACTGGTTTGATAAAAAATCTGTGCTCCTTTGTTCACCAAAACTTGGCGCTGAAACAAGCAATAAATGCAAACGATGGTAACAAAAGAAGAAAATATGGTGGAATTGCAGCACCTATAGCTATGAAGGAGTGCAATGTTAACAGTGTTGGAATTAACCTAATTGGTAAAGTGATCAACTGTTATAAAATTAACACTTTCAGCAGGAAATGGGCAGTTAAATGTATACTCCATTTCTTTGATCTAATAATAGTGAACTCATAGAATCTATTGAGAGAGAATAAATGCATTAAAAGGAGGAAAATACATGCATTTTTTAGACTTTAATGTGCTTTTTGGTGAACAGCTTTTGAAGATGGGTTACTCAAATGACAACGAAATCTCATGTCCCGAAACTTCTTTACCTAGCATACGCAATAGGGCGGATCGAAAAGATTTTTTTTTTAAATTTTCAAACGCCTGCGGTTGGGAAAAGTTGTGTATGGTGACAATAAACTCACACACCAATTTTTATCAATATCTGAATATGGTAAGACCTGTCTCCGGGTCATTGAAAATTTCGTTGTTCCTATGATGGGAAATACAGTAAACCCTCGATTTAACGGACCTCGGTTCAACGGACTTCGGATTCAACGGACTAATTTAAAAAAAAAAAATAAAAATTAAAAATTAAACAAAAATTAAAGTAAAACATGTGGGTAAGTGTGATCGCAGATCGCACAGAGGGTTTCGTTTAATATCCCTTTTAAAACACTTTATACTTAAATTAACAAATCGTAATCGTTAATTTAAAATTATTCCCCTCTCCCTAACCTGAAATTCAACGCCCGTATTTCAAATTTTTATATTTCACAAATGTCAAATATTTATTTATCACTATTATTTACTGGAAGCCTCCATGATAAAACAGCTTCTAAAACGATGAAACACGCTTCGAAAAAAAAAAGTATTACTGCCCCCCTCCCCCTCCCCTACTTGAGAATCAACACGCAAACCTCTTTTAAAGTTTTATATGTAAAAAATCAAGCAATGAACAACGACAAAGCATTTCTTTTTACTATTTTTAAAAAGCGAATTCTCGGTAAAATATAAAAATATTTATTATATCTGTGGCGACACAATGTCTGGTGATAAAATGAACGAAACCTTAAAAAAGGGAAAGAACACGAAACGCCGAAAGCGCGCGCTTTGATTCTCACTGCAGCGTGGTTTTCGTTCTAAGCATGCGCAATGATGCTGGCGACCTATGCGGCCATGTGATATGCTTTTCGTTCTATGCATGGATAAAAGTTGCATATGTGTTAATTCGTTTGTATTTCATTACCACTATTGTATTACTAAAAGTAATGTATTGTGTTTATATATACATATACAGTAGTATATATGTATATACAATATATATTTATGTATATACATATATTGTATACATACAATACATGTATATACGCTGTATATATTGTATATATATATATATATATATGTAATTTGCACTGTAATAATATATGTAATTACAAGTACGTAATAATATATATATGTACTATAATTATAACAAAATAATATTATAAATAGTACTTTGCTATTTAACGGACTTTCGATTTAACGGATACATCTTAGTCCCAATTAGTCCGTTAAATCGAGGGTTTACTGTATACCATTTTCAGTACTTTATGCCTACTTTTCTCGATTTCTGTAAGCGATTTTAAACTGTTTGCACTATTGGAGTTTTTTTTTTAGTTATTGTTTACAGTTGAGCAGTATTTTCTCTTATTTCAAAATTTCTCAGTCTTCATAGAGAGTCTTTGAAATTTAAATTTGACCATTTTAGGATTTTTTTCTGATTTTCTTTTGAGTCTTTAGCTGTTTATTGAAAATAGCTGACATTCAGTATAATATTTTAAACATTTTTTATATATGGTTATGTAATTCAATATCTTTCAATTTTTGTAACGAATTTTTAAATACTCCCTTCATTTAAAAAAAAAAATAAATCCTGTATTGACGTTACTAATAATTATTAGCTTAATATTGCTAATTGGACATTACTAATACATATTATCTGGTTTCAGTCTGGGATATAGAAGAGATCCCGTTTCTTCCGTGTTGTATTGAAGGGAAAGGGGTTTTATTCACCATTTCAAAAGCGATGACATCTAAAACTAGACAATTATTATATGATCCTGTTTTGGGTTACCCAAAGGAACTTAGTAACCTTCCTACCTGTGAGAATTTGCTCCAGTATTGCCTATATGTTCAACAAAACACTTTGGCCAAAGATCCTTTGGAAGGAAGTATCTCTTCCAAGTGTATTCCACCATATGTGCTTGATATGATGTATTTGATCTTATCATATGTATTGTATCTCACACATCATGTTAATGTTTTGTCTTTGCGCCAAAGCTTGCGAAGTGACACCCTTTTCTGATTGTTCAGTTTGCAATTCTAAGCGCGACTTCTTTCTCTCACGTCTCATCTTGCTCTTATCAATAACTTTAGATGTGTTGCCTTTGGTGATGATTCCAAAATCTTCTAATGCAGCATTACTAATCATTGCCGCTGTTCGGTCAGTTACTTTATCTCTGTCAGCTGTTTTGGCCTGAGGTACTCCAGCCTGAAATATGATTAAGTCCAGTTGGAAAGAATATTCGTACCCTTCATTATGACCTAATTACATGGTATACAGGAGTTTCCGTGTTAAAGTAGTTTCATCATGTAAATGCTATAGTTATAGCTCGGATGAATGAAACTAGCGCTGCAGTTCGCAGCCAAGTCCAACTAATAAGAGTGAATTATGTCATCCAGGTATCGGTCCGGATAGCCTAACAGGTAAAGCATTGGCACGGCACGCCAAGTATCCAGGTTCGATCCCTGGTCTGGACATTTTTCGCTCTGTTGGAATAAACTTCAACTGTGCTACTCCAGCCTGAAATATAATGATAGTATTTCATCATTAATAAATAGTTATTATCTTCTTTTAAAAAATGTTTCTAGATATTCTTTCTGTTTGGTCCAACTGTTGAATCTTTTGATCTGTATAGCTCTATCTCTAATTATTTCATTTCTATTATAAAATATATAACAGTTGTAAAAGCGTAATTAAGGAAACCACATGTGTCGCTATATACAAAGTGTACCCCCCCCCCCCCCTCTGCAAAATATTATAGCGCGCCCGCATAAAGTTTTTCAAAAAATCATTTTTCGACATGTACCTCTATTTTAAGATAAACTATTATCTAAAGAAAGGAAGCGAAAACAAAACATCACGTTTTTATGTAACAAGTGATTAATAATCTTCTTACGGAAAATATATATATATTTGCATACAGGGTGACAGAAATAAACTCCCCAATTTGAAAATTCAATAATTCCTTAACTTTAATAAATGTTACTGTGAAATGAGTGACATTTATATCTGGTGGGTCTTAAATTTTATGTATTGTAAATGTAAAAATATTTAAAATTTCCACAAATAGAGGGCGTTGCACCACCTCAAACTACAATAATTCTCAAACTAGCATGTAAATCTGCATAAAAAATCTGACGTTGTATTATATATTCAATAAGCGATTGAAACACGAAAATACAATTTATTTTTTTTTAATTTGAGCATTATTGTAGTTTATGGTGGTGCAGTGCCCTCTATTGACGGAAGTTTGAACGATTTTTACATTTACAGTACATAAAATTTAAGACCCACCATATGTAAATTTCACTCAATTCATATTCATATTTATTTATAGTTAAAGAATTATTGAATTTTAAAATTTGGGTTTTATTTCTGGTCACTCTGTAGATGTAATATAATCTTCTTCTTATAGAATAATAAACCAGAAAGAAAAATTATGCGTTTAGCATAGATTATGAAACACTTTCCAACACCTTCTAAATGCTTTAATAAAACTTTGTTATTTAGGAAAATATGGTAAATGAGATAACTAAGAAGAATTTTTAGAAAACACATAAAATATTTAAAAAACTGATTTCAGCAATAACCGTCTATATCTAAATATGCATTTCAATTCTTTTAAACAGCCCTGTATTTGATCTTTAAATGGATATATATACTATATAATGGGAAAATTTAGTTTAGCAAGAAAACGCATAACAGGTTGAAATTTCTCTTTCAGCAATTTATACTAGCAGATGGAAATATACTTGAATGCTTTTGTACAGCCCTGTAGTCTAACTAGTACTTTAATTACACGCCACTATTTTGCTCAAATTTAATTAAAACTAGAACACTCTTAAAACTACGGAAATCACATTTCTAGATGTTATCATCCATAGACGGCCATGTATCCAATTCTTTGTGTGGCTGTTTATATCATTTTACATATATTCTGCAAATATTTCTTAGTAAGCTAAATGTAGTTCTGCGTGAAAAACACCACCTTTAAGCAATTTAAGCTCATACTCATTAACCCTGACGAATTCCTTTCTGTAGCCCCGTATATGAACTATAGCATTTATACACACTATATAGTATGCACAAATATAGTGAAATTTAAAAGCGCATATCATAGTTAAAAAGGCATTTCCAGCAATCAATGCTAATGTACAGTATTTCGGATAAAATTTAGTATCTGAAATCTTATGTGTGTCCCTGTAAATTCTATGCACTTCGTATTATACACGAAATAACTTATATGAAACCTCAGCGACGTATATAAATTTCATTACATATGAAATAGTTTAGCATTATTGAAATACGCTGAAAACAATCCCCCACCCCCACACCTATACCATAATGTAACGGAACTCTTTTGTGTGCCCCTGTAAATGAATGATAACTATTCTTTGTACAGCATATTCTACAGAATGCATATATTAGTGTACATCTTAAATATATATCATTTTCTTTATGTTTGAAAGGGTGTAACACTATTAAAAATAATTTGAAACATTTTTTAATCCCAATGAACGTAATGTAAGGAATACTTTTGACTGTCCCTGTAAATGAACTAAACATGCTACAAACTTCACTTGAAATAGGGATCGTGCTATGGTAGGGGTAACATCCAAAAATTTCAGAACAATCGGAGTATATTTAGGAGAGTTAGAGCGCGAACAGATGGACAGACGGCTAGTCAAACCGAAGCAATAAACACTTTTCAACTTTGTTGGAAAGTGTTAAAAAAATAATGCACTATTAGTTACAAGTGAAACCATTTTCAACGAAAGTACCTGATGACTATAGTTAAGAATTTTTTTTTCTAAAGATAATTTTTTTCTACTTATTATATTTAGTTATGAAAATCAACCATTTATTAATTAAATATCGAAAAATTAAACGTACAATTTTATAGGTAGCACTAATAAATAATTATTTGCACAAAGAAAATACACATTTACAAGAAGAAATTTTGTACAGATATTAATTAAATCAAAAGCTATTATTTTATGTTTTAACGCTTGTTCTTTTAAAATTCAAAAGTATTACAAATCTGATTTACATAAAATTTGCATGTCACTGTCTTCAAGAAGGAACGTTTAAAATAAAATAAAAAAGCTTTTCATATATATTCTGAAGTAAATATATCAATGTGAAGTTTCTTCCTAGAAATACACATATCATAATCTTCTTAAGGAAAGGAATGTCAAGAGGGGTAGTTCTTATGTAAAATGTCCCAAATAATCTTCTTACGAAATAAGGTACTAAAATATTTACATAGATAATGCTAAAATTCACTTCTTACTGAATAACAAAGAAAAATAGATTATAACATACAAATGAAACCCGTTTATGGACAAGTGACTGTACAGTACGTATCTAATCTTTACTATTTTTTTTTATTTTCTTTCTTTTTGAAATATCGTATGCGTAATTATTCGAAGGAAGGTCTTAGCAAATGATACACGATAATATATGAGATGGAATTTTACATTTTAAAGCTGACAATCAGAACAATCAAATGGATATTTAATTAACTGGTCTTCACTCAGAAAATGCATTTTAATTCAATTTAACTGTTTTCAAAACAAGCTTCGATTGCTACACTTGTGTGCAAAACTTAAGCAACAAGCATAAAAGGCTAATTTCAAACATGTGAGTACTCAAAAGTAAATGATATAAACATCAGGTGTAGCAAATAGGTAATATATCTACAAGACACCTAGTTGATGTGACATCTCCTTCATGTCACACATGGCCACAAGTGTCACAGTCACTATGAAGACACGAAATTTGAAATCTTTCATTCGTCTCATTATTACTCTAAAATGATCGTCATATGGTAACTCCACTGAAAAGTTACTGTGGCTATTGTTTTGTGATGAGTCACCAACTGACATTACAATGAGGTCACATTGTGATTCTCATGTTACTGTCATTTGAAGACTCAGTTTTGAGGATATTGTGAGCATTGCATTGTGCTGAGTCTCCAGATAATGTCACAATGATGTCATATGGTGACTTTCAGGTGACCGTGACCCTACTGTGAAATCATCATTGTGCTCCATTGTGAAAAGTCACCAGATGATTTCATTTTCCATCACTAGGGAACTCGTCACAAACAGCTATCGTGATGATTTTACAATGGAGTCTCCAAATGACGTTCACATGGGTATCACAAAGTGACTTCATTATAAAGTCATCTGGTGACTCTTCACAAAGCAGCAGTCATGGTGACTTCTTGGTGGAGTGATCAAATGAGATTAAGAATGAGACGAATGAAAGATATCACATTTCAATTCATTGTAGTGACCGTGACACTTGTGACCCTTTGTGAGTTCATGGAGACTTTCTATAAGCTGGCTATGCTGTTAGGATAACACTTATTTTTTTACACTTGCTGTTTATAGAATTTTCTTTTGACTACTCACGTGTTTAGAAATTAACATTTTGTGTTCGTTCTTAAGTTTTACACACTGGTGTTTCATTGACTGCACTTTTATATAACCAATGAAATTTTTAAATATTTTTAATTTATTTATTTACTTTTAAATCTGTATTAAGAGATATAATTAATAAAATTAAATGTAATCATTTTTTTATTTCATAACATTGTTTCCAAGGAATATTAAATTCAAATATTAATTGTTAATTAAATATATTATAATTTAGTCATGGAATCTCACAGATGCGCATTAAATCTTTATTTATATGAACATAGATTATAGTTCTCCGATTTTCTAAGGGTGATATTAATCTTTATGTTACCATGTCATACAGATGTACGTTACCTCAGTTTATATGAAGTACATGCTAAAATTGATATAAGACCATTATATTAACATGGCATACAGATATACATTACCTCTTATTTTATATGAACTCCATTGCAGTAATCATTGTAGCACCATTATATCATCATTATTAATTTATATTAAGTTTTTAAGTTTTATTAATTACTAAATGTATATTTAAAGTATAATTAATAAAAACAAATGCGCTGCACTTTTTTTTATTGTGTCATAACATTTCTTACAAAGAGAACATCAAATATGAAGTGAAACTCTTATTTAACTAGTTTAATTTACAAGGTGGACATAATTAAACCGACAGTACTCAGAGTGTTCTGTAGCGCGATCTAATTCAGAGAATGAGGCTGAATTTTGTATTAAGATTAAACAAGACGGGGGACGAAGGATTCCTCGAAACAAAATTAGATCCAAAAGCCAACTCTATGGGAATATGTGACGCTGTGTAACATAAAAGTGTGTTTTAAAAAATGCGGAATCAATACTAAAAATGTGCTAAATAAAAAGTAATTTTACTTCAGTATTAATTCTGCATTTTTTAAAACTCTCTTTTATGTTACACAACGCCACATATTCTCCTAGCAGTGAATTATGGAACTAATTTTTTTTCGCGGAATCCTTCGTCCCCGGTTTTGTTTAATCTTATTACAAATTTTGGCCACATACTCTCCATTAGATAGCGCTACAAAACACTCTGAGTCAGTTTAATTTTGGCCCCCTTGTACAATAATAAAGTCATATAGTAGATATACATTATATTTTGGGTTATGTGAACTGCATTCAAAATATCTTTCTATCAACAACATATTGTCTTTATATCACCAATTCATACAGATATACATTACACCATAGGTTACATGAGTACATACATAAATCATTATATAGTTCTTAAATTAGCAAGTCATACAGATATAAATTATATCTTATAGTATATGATCTCTAAGCAAAAATCAATATACCACTATTATATTACCATTATTAATTTTTGAACAAAAAATTCGTGCTTTCTTTACAACTAAATTTATATATGTACGTATAATTAATAAAAACAAATATAATCCAATAATTTTATTTAATTCATAACATTTACTCACAAGAGAACATTAAATTTAAAGTTCAACACTTATTTAAATATTTTAGAATATAGTCAATAAACCTTGCAAATGTACATTACAACTTATGTTATATGAACTCCATGCAAAAATTTCACAATAAAAATAATTCTGTTTAATGATATTTACACTCGTTATTGCACTTTGATAGAACATATTAGGCCAGAAATGACTTTCGCTTTCGAAATTAACATACTTATTTAAAATTATAAATCACTAGAATTCCCCGGCTACAGTAGACATTAAGGTTCAGTCTGGACGTTTTAATTTGATTTATTTTAGAAATGTACTAAAATAAACGCAAGTAAACTGAATTAACTTCATTCATTTCACCGTGTTCTAAAGATAATTAACATTAAGTCAGTTGTTTTGTGCAAACTAATTAGAGTTACTAGAATTGTTTGAATTTGAACAGTTGCATGGCTGCCTTAGCTGACGTATTTTAACATAAAGTGCATTTTATTTTATTCTGGCTAACTTTTGTTAGTTGACAAGTATATTTATTGCTTTTCTCTCTATTTTTATGTTAATAGCAGCTGAATGAAATTGCTGGATTTTAATAAAAATGTTATATCATATATAAATTCCTAAGACGAAATGCAATAGTCTGTCTACCTTGATTCAATCATAAAATACACGAAATATGAGCTTTAAAAATCTCCCCGTTTTACTTAAAAGTCGGCAAATATAATATTAATATAGATGTTACAAATAACAAATATACATGAAATTTAAAACTTTTTAGTACTTTCGGCCTGCAATTCCTGCGGCCATCGTCAGGAATTTATAAAAAATATATTATTCGACGATGGCCGCTGGAATTGCAGGCCGAAAGTACTAAAAAAATTTTAAATAAAATGTATATTTATAACTTACATTACATATATTATTACTATTATTTTTGCCTTTTAAATAAAGCTGTGATCTTTTTAAAATTCATATTGTGTACTCGTACTTTGGGAAGTATATCATGTTTTATTTAACATTCTTTCTCTTTCGACTTTGTGATAGCGTTATTCCACGCACAAATCAACATAATCTTACATTTTTTTAAATAATTAAACACACATTCCTTTCCAAATTTGGAATGAATATATAATAATAACGAAAAGATTTCTATCGCTCTTAGATTAATCTCTACACAGTTGCATCTCTTGCGATTTGGCAGAAAAATTTCTTCTATTGAAATTAATTAACATAATATTTTCTGCATTTTGATGAAAATTGTTTACCATTCGTAACCATTTATATTTTTTCGCAGTTAAATCAAGCCACTAATTAAAAGATTGTTTTTAATTTAATGCAAAGAAATTCTGCCGCGTAAAATTTTTAAACGGTCCTTTTCAACGGATGCAACGAATGCAATTGATTTAACATTTGTAGCAGCTGCGGTTGTTGCAACGTTTGCAAGAGATACAGTACATTTTAAACGCAAAAATAAATATTTATATTCCAATCCGCCCAATCGGAATAAAATGTATATATCCTGCATTACTGTATCTGTATTTTATACAAGCGTAGTAATAAAAAAAAAACTATAAATACACTTTCTTACTATTCTATTTATGCTACTATAATAATTGCTGTAGAAGGCCGAAAAAAGTGTGATTTTAGCGTTTTTCTGGAATTCGAAAGAAGATTTTAGCTACGATTTTTTGCATTTTAATTTTTGTTATTTGAAGAACACGTCAAAATTTAAATACCAAATTGGTGACATTGCTCGAGTTGAAAGGGATGAATGTTCTAATGTGTACGACGTGCACTTTCAATCGGTCGGGATAAGATAGATCACCAGAGTCGTCTGCAATCAATTTTGGTTAAGGATTATGAAAGTTGTCTGGAGCCGCCAATACTTTGAGGTTAACAAAGTATCTGCCATTTGAAAAAAAAATGTCTATTTTTACCACAGTTTTCGCAATTTGGCGTGATTCTAAAAATGTTGAATTTTCATAAAAATGGCTGAAAATGCTTCAAGAACAAATACGTTATATTCCATTTAATATAAGAAAATCAGTTTAATAGTTTTTAAATTTTTCACTTTTTACCATTTGAAAAAAAAAAAGTCGAAAAAAGCCGTAGAATGCGTTAACAGTTTTATGTCATCTGTATAATGGCTTTGAAATAAACTCATAGCGTGGTGCCCGTAGCAGCCTCTAAATAGCATCAGGATAAATTTTCAAATTTTCATGAAAGGGTCGAAGTAGAAAGTTAAAATCTCCCGAGAACACATTGTCTCCAAAACCGGGTCTAAGTCGACGGTAGCGTTGCGATCAAGCATTAATCTTATCGCTGCGCATCCCGCGATTTTCCACGGGCAACGTAAAGGTAGCAAAATCTGCACAATCCGCTATTTCGGCGGAGATACATTTTTTGCGTCTGTTTAAAAGCATAACCCACTCTTTTTTCGTTTAACGGTTCAATTCGAGTTTTCTCCGATGTTTAATTGTTGATTCAGTTTCGGGTTAACCGATGGCGTTAGTTGTCCATATTTCTGTGAAGTTCACAAGCTTTCTGCGCGTTCTTTTCAAAGCTCAAAGTCGACTCCACACCATGAGTCTCACCGCTCGACATTTTGCTAGCCATATACCCCCTATTCTCCCCAAGGAAAAGCCTCGTAGACAGTGTGCTGTTTGTTGTTAAAGAAACTGAAATTAACAAAACAAATCACAAGGAAACGCGAATTTGGGACGCGAAGTAGGACTTTGCCTCGAACCTTTTCGAAATTTATCACACTAAACATTTATAGTACAATGTTTGTAATTATTATGCATATTTTCATTAGTATATATATGTCTTAACTTTGTATTTCCTAACATAAATCGCAATTTATCCAAGATTAATTTTCAGATTTTTGCTTTTATATGATTATTTTTTAAATTCAGCTTTAAACGCTTTTACAAAAAAAAAAAATTACGTATTTTAATTCTAAAATATATGTAGATTTGAAATGTGTAACAAAAAAATGCGCAATTTTTTTAACCTAGTTTGATTAAAAAAAAAAAAAATAAATAAATAAAAAAAAAATAAACAAAAATAAAAAAAAAATAAAAAAAATTGTAGTGAGAGGGTTACCACTCCATCGGGCGCGCCTGATCTCACAGATACGTACGTGACATTTTACTTCTTTCTGAAAGGAAAAATAATTCTCGCGGCCTTCACCTTCGCAGTATCCGCCGTTTGGACAAGGTCGTTGGTGAAATACTTTGGCTTTAAGATTTCGTTAAGAGAAGTTAAGTTATCACGCTCATATTAGGTAGAAAACCAGAAATTTCTTACAATTCCAATTGAAAATGCACATAATTGTATTAAAGTTTCTTTTGATTATCAAGCAAATTTTGTATTCTTATTGAATATTATTTTTTTTTCATAATTTTACGTCATCATTTATATTGTAACTGCACATAATATTTATATAATTGTATTGTACATCTATTTAATTCTTGTACTTAATTCAAATAATAAAAAAAACAAAATAATAAAATAAAAGGTGAGGATAGGTCCAGGTGTAAGAGAACTGTTGCCAGGAAATGGAAAAAAAACCCCTCACTTTTAACTCAGATGCAATAGCAAAATAAGAAAGGTATCTGTGAGATACAGCTCGCCCGCCGGTTTAACTGTTTGGGCACACCTGAAGGAGTGTTTAAATAACTACGAAAGGACATCGAGTTATGCCAAATCGTTTTATATGTGTAATCAACAGACTATAGTGAATAGATAAATTCAAAGAGAAATAATTCGATTTTTTCAACCGAAAAAAGCTAGTTCCCTATTAAATTTATTCTCTACTGTTCCGAGTAGCACAAAATGGTTGGGCCGCATTTGGGTTACTACTGTCATACGTTTGATTGCACGCTGATACTAGACAATTTCATGTTTTATGAAATTTTCTTCTTCCACTGTACGGAGATAATGTATCGAAAATATTATATACAGTGGTGGCCAAAATTGTGGACATTTTTTTATTTTTTATTTTTACGTTTTATAACTTTGTATGCTTATAGAATGTATTAATTTTCACTTAAATATAAATGCTTATGTATAGCATTCAAGGAAATTTAATATAGAATTTAATAAAAGAAAACAAACAGAATTACAATATCTGCATTACAAAAAAAGTTACGATAACTTTAGTCTAAAATACAAACACAATTAGTCATGAATGGTGAAGTGTATTGTAATAAAAGCTTCCTAGCCAATCACAATTACTGTTCTGAGAAGCAATCAAATGTCAGTAGATAAACTATAGTATATTTTGATTTGTAAAAACGGATTTATGCTGGAATGAATTTTGCAAAAGGATGGATACTAGTGTAACTAAACAGGATAATGTTTTTTTTTCTTTTTTTTTAATATATATTTCTATTTTTTTCTTAATGCAAATAATTTAAAACAATGCCATCAACAACAAGAACTGATGGACACCTACAAAAAGAATCAGAATTGTCACATTGAGAGAAAATGGTCTCTCTTATGCTGAAATTGCAAGACAGGTTGGTGGATCAGTCACTTTATCTGGCGTACGAAAGTTGTGCTTACGTTATGAAGAAACTAAATCAGTGATAAATAAGGCAAGATCAGACCGAAAAAAAATCACAAGTGCTTCTGACGATAGAAAGCTAAAAAGGATATGCCTCAAAAGATAGTAGAATTTCATCAGATGCTGTTAGATATGAAATGAATGCAATGGGTATTACAGTTAGTTCAAGAACAATAAGGAGAAAATTAGCAGGTTTAGATTGAAAGGTAGAATTGCGGGGAAAAAATATTTTTAAATTTTCAGCAACGCAAGAAATGAGTTCATTGGGCAAAAGAACGCATTAATTGGTCAGAAAATCAGAGGAAGCAAATAATCTGGAGTGATGAGAGTTAAATATCGCTCTTTGGTAGTGATGGGCGAAAATATGTGAGACGTAGAGTTGGGGGTGTGATGCATCTTGATTGCATTGAAGCAACTACACAGAACGAAACAAATGACATGATTTGGGCCTGTATGTCTGCAGATGGTGTGGGCCGCAATCAAGTATTCTGAATACAAAAAAATACATCGAAACTGTCCAGGAACCAAAATTGATACCTTCTATCAAGGATCTCTTCCCCAATAAAGCACCATTTACCTTTCAGCCGGATTCAACAATTATTACCCTGGCCTCGAAACAGCCCTGATTTGAATCCTATAGAACATTTGTGGCGACGTTTGAAAATCCTTGTACAAGAAACCCGTCTATCTAATAAAACGCAACTTATTGAAGTTATAAGGTCATTGTGCCAAAATGAGACGCGATTTCCCATTGTTTTGTCGCATTTAGGGTATATTTGGAATTTTATTATATAAATATGTATTTTATTAAGTAGCAAATTACTGAATATTGTACCTATAGTTCGAAACTAACTTGTTTTGCATAAATTTAATAATTATCCGTAGTGTACCACAATATACGATTGTCGCATTTAGGTAATTTTTGTCGCATTTACAGCAGTTAAAACGTAAATGAGATGTCCATAGTCCTAAATGTGATCATGCATTTTACGCATGACAATTCATCTGAAAAAGTTCATTTAACCCTTAACAGCTGTTGCAGAAAATTGCCACATAACAATTGTGAGCAGTTTGCGAAACCATTCGATTGAAATATGAATAAAAGTCTCGATTAATTATAAAATGCTGTTTTTGCACTAAACTGTTTGTTCACTACTATTTCTAATAAAATTTCGCTTCTTCAAAAATTTCAAACAATTGTACTTGGACTCCAAATGAAGCAAAATTTCACTGTATCGATAGTTAAACTGGAAATTACAAGTTAAAAAGTGAAAATTTAAAAAAAAATTAGCACTAACGACAGTTAATGGTTAACTGCAATTATTTTTTTAATTATTTAACCCTTAACTGCCGTGACAGGAATCGTCGCATTGCTATAATTTATATGATAAAACATTAACGGAGATGCATAATATGAAATTAATTATAATTAAACATCGCACATCTCAATATTCATACTTTTCAACACATCCATCAAGTTTGAATTGTTTATCACGGCGTAGCACCGTTCATTTAATAATTTTACTCTGCTAATATCCAAAAGTTCCGTAATGTTATTCGAAAATTGTGCATAATGCTTCTGTTCCTAATATAAATAACTCTCATCCCTCTTTTCCATACATCTTTGACCGTAACTACAATTAAATGATTGTCGCGGAAAACTTCGTTTAAAATTAGCGGAATTTGCACGTGAATATCAACCCATAATTTTTTCACTAGTACGATTTGAGTTTCCGTAACTTCAGATCCGCCTAATTTTGCTCGCAATCTAGTGATAAGGAAATATAACTGCATCATTCATATACGAAATTTAACAAGAAATCGAAATGAAATATTAAATATTATCAAAAGTTTTATTTTGTTAATGAAAAATAGGAATTAATTAAAGCATGTTTTAAATAACACCGACATTTCGGTCGGTGCGAATTCTGATTAGTGTGGAGCTTACTGGTTAAAAGAGTATTTACAAGATATTTATAATTTTGTAAACAAGAATATTTATTACATATAACTTTATTTATTATAAAATGTCACATGATAAATATATCAACTTTATAAATATATAAAATCATACAATATTCTTAATAATTCTGATTAAGCCAAAGAGAAGCCCTGTGCCTTACATTCTGTGGACCCGCCTGCCCTCTTCATTTTTCTTGAACTTTCAAAAAAATTGAGCATTTTCTGAACCTAAAAATACGTATATGGAAACAAATACTTATTTACATTTTTAATTATAGTTTTCTAATTTAAAAGTAGAAAATATCGATTATAATGAGTAAAAAGGGAAAACGAAATTAAGATATCAGATTTTTTAAAATTGCTGACAAGAATTACGAACTCCTAAATCAGGGCATAGATCAACTGCAACCTGATTTAATCATAGACTGCATTTAATCTACCGATGGTATAATGTTGATAAGATTAACTTACTTAACCGCATTAAAATAAACATTATTTAAGAGTTTTCAGTTTACACAAGATTTTTCAGAATTTCGATCATATAAAGTTATTTCAAATTCCGTAATCATGTGTCTAAATTATGTTTCTGAAATATACACCGCATTTCTTATACTTTTTTTAAATTAAAAATTTTAATAAGCGTACTTTTTTTCTATTTTTATCATCTTAAAATACATATTTAAGTGTCTGGTTAAAGAAAAACGTTAGTGGAGAATTATGCTGACTCAACACAGCTTAATTAAACATAATATTTACTTTAAACATCATTTTAATACAATATGTGAAAGATTCCATATAAACTTACCATGTTAATCTCCTAAATATCTTTACGCATTTACAGTATTCGGTATGTCGCTATTAAGTACCTGCAGAGAACAATGTGTCCAAAATGCATAGACTATTTTAAATTCTAATCCGAAAACTGGTCGTCTTTTCTTAAGTTTAACTGGTCATGTAACTGAAACAGACAACATAGTTCTTGACGTTCATAAGGTTATTTGATCTTCAAAGTTAAAAAGAGCCAGTTTCCGAAATTTTCTTCGCATTTGCGAAACATGGAGGCGATATAAAATGAACGATTTGTATTTGATTGAAAATTTCTTTAAAAAGAAAACGTTTTAAATGCAAAAAAATGTTTCGGGTTTTGTTCATTAAGATCGGATGCCTCATTATACAGCAATTATTTATAATTCTTGCATTAAGAGTTTAAATAAAAGAACATCATATTTATGCACAATGACCTTAATTGATTATTGGCATCATATAATTAAAAAGGATGCACTCCAAACACTAGATCTCTCAATTCTCAATGAAAAAACGCTGTGAAGCTCTAATAAAAAACAAGGTTATCCTACTAAATATTGAATGTGTAAGTGTAATACAAGTTAAAATACAATGAGTTAAAATACAATAAGTTAAAATACAATGAAACCTATGTAGATCTTATGTTTTGCCAGCGTAACTTTTTTTGAAATGCAGATATTTTCATTATGTTTTTTTTAAATAAATTTTACATTAAATTTCCTTGAACATGATATATAAACATTTGTATTTAAGTGACATTTATTATATTCTTCAACCACACGAAGTTATAAAAACATGAAAATTTCAGAGGATGTCCATAATCTTGGCCACTTCTTTATATCAGTAGTACAATTTAAGGAAACTAGATATCATTCAAGATGTCATTTCTTAATAGAATATGGTCAAAAATGAAGCAAACGACAAAAGTAAGTCCAACTCTCACAGTTACGGTTACGGTGACAAAATTTTAAAAATTGAAATTTGCAACACCCAATTTTTCATTTTCCAAAATGATCTACGTATTCAAAAAACATAAATGTCGTTAAAAACTAAGCTTATCAGTGAAAATGTCGACAAAAAAGAAAAGTAGAAAAAAGCGATGAAAAAATTAACCCACACAATCAAAAAAAAAAAGAAAAAAAGAAAAAAAGAAAAAAAAAGAAAAAAGAAAAAAAAAGAAAAAAAAGAAACTTGGGATAGAATTTTTTTAGGATAGACAGTTGTTACGTTTACAGATGATAGTACAATGCATGTGAAAAACTATGTGCTATCATAAATCACGCATTAATTCAATGCTGAATCTGACACTTAATCTAATTTTTTATATCATACTTTCTCAGCGAATTTGGCAGCTAAAATTTTAAATACTCCAACCGACAAAAATAAGTTTGTTCATTTAGCCCTGCTGATCACCATAATGCGAAATATTGTAAAAGACAATGCCATTAATTTGATCTTGGTGTACACGTGGAAGACGAAATGGTTTTCTTTGAGTTTGTTGTATGTCATCATTTCCCCAGCTAAATCTAATTTTAAAGCCTGTTTGTGACTTTCTACATTGTTGCACATTTTGCGATAAAAAGAACTCATTGTTGTTATTTAAAATTTTTGAAATTATGTCACTGTAACAGCTACTGTGAGAGTTGTAATTGATTCTTTATCTCATTCTCGCATCCTGTCATAAAATGACTTAAATGGCATCCCGTTTTCTTGAATGATATGGTTGCTAGAGGCTCATAAATTGGCAATTTTTTGTGTTTTCTAATTTCTCTCCATGTCTCTTTATATATGTACACACACACACACACACACACACATATATATATATATATATATACACGGAAAGAGGTAGTGTAGCTCATGGAAGGAAAATATGGGCTAGAACACACACACACACACATATATACAAGGTGACTGATACACAGTAAAAAAGTGTACTTTTACAATCAATTAAATATTTATTCCTAAATTATATATATATATATTTAAGTGTCAATTACCCTCATACATTGGCCGAAATTATGATACGGTTTCAAAGTTTACCGGTTGTACCATTTTAAAGTTCCAGATGTACATATTTATTACCGTTACGTCAATACAGAATAATATAAATTATATATATAAAATTTATTAAAAAATAATATTAATGCCATTTTTTGAGATTGCAAATCTTTATACGATTCTTCATTTCCGATTAAAAAAAATTCTCTTACAAAACTGACGAAAAAGAAAATTTTGGCGATCTGATCAGAACGTAAAAAATTATTCAACTTAGTATTAACATTAACAATGACAATTTTTCTCACTATAACCCATCTACTTGTAAAAAAAAATTCGAGTGGAGAAAAGTGTTGGTAACCATTCCGGTACGAACCATTCTGGGCTACGAATCGAACGTAGCTAAACGCCATGCTAGACTTAATGGAAAACCTATGCTAACATATGACAGCTAATTGATAATTTCTTCTACTTGAAATAATGTTTGTTCAGCATATTTTCATATAAAACATGTATATCATATCCAATTATAATGTTTTAAGCCAAATTAAAAATAAGCTATTATAAACATCAGATTACTAGATATAAACAAAAGAACACTGTTGCCATTCACAATTTCCGAATCTTGAAACAAATGAATGACTTTTTTGAACGCTACATAAAAAAAATATTAGCGTCGAAGCTGCTCTTAAAATATTTGTAAAAGTATATTAAAACCTTTAAGTATTTTAACTTTATAATAAAACACACATACTACAATATATATTAAAACACACATACACACATAAATAACGCCTGCATTCAACAGTTAAAGGTATATATAAATATTTTACAGACATACATACAATAAATACAATAAACCCAACTGGAGTGAAAAATTAGCCAAAGCCAGGAATTGAACCCGAGACCAAAGTATACAAGACTGCTGCTCTAACCACTGATCTACCCCAGCCGATGTAGACTCGGGCATTTTTTATGCAGACTTTTTTATGCATTTTATCAGATTTGCAGGCATTGCAAATAAAAAGAATATTGCTTAGCAATTTTCATATAAATAGTAACATTGAGAATGTATAACACAGTGGTACATCATATTTTAATCATCTTGCAGAGAAAATTATGAATTTTAACATAACAAGTTTGTAGCGAAAAAAAAGTCATTAATGCAATTTACTTTCAGAAACAATGCAAATTAAAATCATGAAAAATGTGCTGTTTAGCATATTACAGAATAATTCAAAATTAGTTTCTGAGTAGAAACTGATTTTGAATTATTCTGTAATATGCTAGACAGCAAATTTTTAATATAGAGGGAACCTAAACAAGCATTTTCGTTATATAATGTGTAGCTGGAAATGGCGTGTTTAAGCGCTGGTGACTAAATTGTAGTTTACAAAATGTCTTTGTTCAAATCATCAAAAATCAAAGGATAATACTTTTTGATTAACAAAATGCATGAGGCATTTTTGTTTAAAGTCAGAAAAATATATATTTTAAATATTGTTTTGAAGATTTGTCATTCACATTCCGTCATTTTTGACAGGGGTTATATACTAGTAAAGGGTAAAACGTGTAGAACTTTTAGCACAATTTATGGATAATTTTAACCTTTTCATGCCACAATTTAATTTTACATTTATCTTCGGAATTGTGACTAATCTTTGTTCACATTAAATGTAGGTGCGAGGCGGTGGTAATGGGACAATTTTCATCAAAACATTTTTTATCGATTGTATACTTCTCATTTTAGATACACTTGTGTATAATAATGAATAGTTTTTTTTTTTTTTTTTGTCGTTGTTGTTAAATTAAAATACATATGAGATAATTCAAAATAATTGAAAATATTTCCCGACAATTCCAAAAATTGTGAAAATTTCGTTCCAATTCCTCCTCAAGTGCGTGTGGAGTGAGTTAGAAATACATCTAAAGTAGAAGAAAATCTGAGGTATTTAGAATTTAACGAATATTATATTTTCACTGATCTAAGCTTTAAGAAAACATGGTATAGGTTTATTTTTTACAAGTAGTCCTGTAAAATTTGCAGCTCAAAGAATAAAAATATTTAATTTTGAAAATTTTTAACAGATGAAACGCAATTAGTAAATTCTAATTTCCAGTCGATATTTACATTTAATACCAATTTAAATATAACAAAAAAATCAGTATTATTGAAAATAATTAAAATTGTTAAATTAAATATTTGTAGTTCTTTAGGAAAACAGACGAAAAAAAACTGAAGTACCCACGCTTGAAATGAACTTTCTTCATCTCTAAGTGTCCCAATCCTCACCAAAGAAGCATGTTTTTTACATAGCTTATTATTTAATTAGTGAACTCTAACCATGGTATCGAAGGAATTATGGTATAGTTCATTAATTTTGCGCTACAGATTTTAAAAGTTCTAAAGTCAATTTCAAAATACAGTTCAATATTAACTTTTCACATATCAAAATTACACAATTAAATAAAAATAAATTAATTCTGCATAAGTTAATTTTATAGCATATATAAATACGTTATCTTGTGTTGAATTAACAATGAATAATGATGGTTAATTTAAGAAAAGTTTTTTACAACTCCTGCAGCCACTTCCTTATTCCTTATGCATTCCTTAATCTTATACATTCATTTGAACACTTTAAAGAAAACACAAAGTGGTTAGTTACTAACTCTAAAATATTTTTAAGTTTAAACAAGAGCATAGCTAAGATATTAAAATAAATAATTATGATATAAAAAATCATATATTAATAAAATTTCCCCTTTCCCTACTGTCAAAGTAGAACGTTCAAAAATTCTTATGGGACTTTAAAATGAATTGAGGGCTAAAGGCGATACCCTGCCAATTAGTCGATGTAAATCTCTCTCTCAGAAAATAGCCGCATAAATTGTAACCTTTGGCAAATTTATTGGCGAGATTGTAAGTATGCAGCAATATTCGATGTATGGATCACTCGCCCCTTTGCCTTCTCTTGCTTGCATTTATGTATCCCTCGCTTCCTCACCTCGTTGTTTCGTAATAAACATTTTCTCATCCAACCTGGAATTAAGTTTATGTTTATGGTCTACTATAATTGTCTGATAAGTACTTTAGAAATTACAGAATCTACGTATGGTACAAACATAATAGTATAATAATATTTAAGTTTTATTCTGAACAAATATGAGTTGCATGCAAATTCATGTTAAATTTTAATAATTAAAAGTTGTAGTTTTCACATTTTGAGGTATTTAATGTTATGCAATGAAGTTCGTTTCACAATATTATAAAAAATTACATTAAATGTATTGCATTAAATTACATTAAATACATTTTTACTATCAAAATCTCTTTTGAGAATGTGCCGGAAAGTATTGCTATAAAATTCAACATTATGTTATACATATGAGACGTGTTCAAATGAAACCATTTCGAAGAATGCAAATTAACAAGTCGGTGCTTAAAATGGGAAATGTGCATGAGCAAATAACGTCATATGCATGGAGCATGCATTGGATTGCAAAACGGTCATTCTGCTTTCGTTTTTTGATGATAGCAGTACGTCAGAGATTACTGGATAGATTACGAGCACGTCGAAAAAAGAACAAAGTGCAATAATACAGTTTTTATCGAAGCGGGTTGTAAGCCTGTTGGGATTCATTCGAGAACGGTTGCTGTGTATGGGAGAAAGTGCTTATCAAAGACAACTGTTACATATTGGTCACGGATGTTCCACGACGACCGTGAGGAAGCAACAGAATTGGTTCGTCCTGGTCAAATGCACAAATTTGTTACCGAGACACTAATTGCGAGAATTGACACTGCGGTCAAGCTGAATAGTCGACGAAGCATTCGTGACTTCGGAAGTGAATGTAACGTTTCGGTGTGTTCAAGCAACAACCGAAATATTTCTTCGTCAATGGCACATTCGGCGCCATCCAAAACAATGGGATGCATGTCTCAACGCTATGGGTGATTTTTATAAAACAAATGTGTATGCTGTAAGTTTAATATGTATGGGAGAGTTGTACAAAACCGGGTAGGCGGATAAAACCGGGTAGCGCTGGTTCCTCCTAAATTTGAACTTTTATTTGTCGGCCAACACCAGGAATTGCTTGTCGAAAATCATTACGGCATGTGTAGCTGAACGAAGCGCTATTGTGTGCGGTTATTTTTGTGTGAAGGAACGCGTTTAAATTTCTCTTAAAAAAATATTTTGTTTGTTACTAGGTTTTACGCATATATTAACTATTTGCCAGAATATTAAATATTAGTAAGTTCTACATTTAATTATTTGCTTTCTTGCAAGTATTTAAAAATTCTTACTGATCTTTTAATATAGGACTGAGAGTAATGACGTCATGTTTAAAAATCTGTGTCACGTTGGGGTAAACCCGAGTACTTAAGAGTGGGTCAAAACCGGGTATACCCATTTTTGTCCTAAACTCATGTAATGATTTTTTAGGATAGTTAATACTTTAGCATGGAGTTTTATGTTGCAGTTTAATGCTGTTAAGTACTGTTAACCCTTTGATGTGTTATTCATAGCACCTCTAAACTTATATTACAAACACGAGGAGAGGAAGTGGTTACTTCCAATACTGGGCGATATGTAACAATTTACTAAGTTAAAAAATCATTCAAAGCTGCATATTTTAGAGAAGTAGTTATAAATACTCCAATTAGATGGTTTGAGAAAACAGGGATTTTTCCTTACAACAACGATGTTTTTCCTGGATCTATTTGCTCCTACTGAAACGACAGAGAAACCCATGAAAGTCAATGATAAAGCACCTAGGTCTACGCAGCTGTAGGTTGGCATAGTTGCAGCAATAAATATTTCTGAAATATTACAGGATCGAGATCTGATATTGTGTAGTCAGCAATCTGCATTTCGAATTTCAATTAAAATGTTATTTCCCCACACCAGGAAGGGTTTAGGATTGAGAAAACTGCTGACAAAAGAAGTGGAAACTGTTATTTTAACTACATCACCCTATATATAAATTAGAGCTCGAAACATATATTAAAGAGAAAGAAGCCAAACAGTCTGGAAAACGAAAAAGGAAGATTCATAAAAAGAAAATAAGAATCAACAGCAAGAGAAACTAAAAAAGGTTGATGAGGCATTCTCATAAGATAAGGAAGTTAATGAAACCTGAATATTTTGCAATGAACTTTACTCGAATTCTAAATCCAGAGAAAGTTGAATACAATGTGTTAAATGTCACGGATGGGCACACGAAGCATGTAGTATGAAAAAGAATATTATAATAAATTTGTTTGTGATTTTTTGTAATTAAAATAACTCAGAGACTTCCAGCAATAAGTAGGCCTATACAATGTAGATAATTTGCTACAGATTTATTTTTGACACATATGGAAGAACACATGTGCAATTTCGTTTTGTTAAATATAACAAAGATGTATTTTTTTACTATATTAAACAAGATTTTTTAAAAAAGAAAATGAGTTTTCCACGAGTTTTAAAGGGGTACCCGGTTTTACCCAACCAGTGGGCTAAGTGTCGTTTGGTAAACTATAAAATTTCTGTAAATGTCATTTTTCAGAATTGTCTTCACGAAAATTGCAATTTTTTTTAATTCATTTAATTTTATGGGTTTTATATGACAAAATCGAGAATATTTTATTAGTGAAACTAGTTTATTAATCTTATTATTTCGTTCATTTTGGACTATTTCAAAATGCAATTCAGCTAATATCATTTCTAATAGCATTTATTAAAGTAAAGAAATGGTATTTAATATTAAATTATAGCCATAAAATGTCCTTTGATTATTTCAAATATTAACTATATATGAATATTCTATGACTGTTTTACAGTACAGAAAATGAGACTTAATTTCAGCTTTAGATCAAATATCTTCAGTTGACATAAGAACCATATTAATATATTTAAAAAAAAAATCATTTTTTCTAGATTTCCGAAATAGCTATATTTTAAAAACGGAATTTCTTCAATTTGTTTATTATGACATAAATAGCATACCTTGCATACCTTGACATAAATAGATGCTGATAATATTTTGGTGTATATCACTCAACAGTTGTCTGTGCAATGCTGTGTTTTTCACGACTCCTGCGATGGCTATATCGCAAACAATAATACACGGAAATTTATCAAGCTTTATAATCTGTTACACCATGACATAAATAGATGATAATTCAATTTTGAATTTGATCGATAAATATTAGGCGCTTTTAGGCTGTCGTTTGGTAAAGATTTATAATATTGTGTGCACTTAAATGATTCAATTTAGGGAACATTATTCTTTCTATTATTATTCCTTGATCACTGAAATTTTATGCTAAATTCAAATGAAGGCATTATGCTTCATAACTGATATCATTAATGCTGGTTGAATATGCTATTAAAATTAATATATTATAATGATACAAAATAAACTTTTGTGATGACAACAACGTACTAGTTTTTACAGTGTGCATCATATTCTAGCGATCGAAAGTCGCGTAGAGGAAGCTGCATTTAAAATCATCCCGAAATCCCCTATGCAGTTACGTGTTCGAACTTTTAATAACAGGATACCTATCCTTAATTCAAAGCTTATTGTGATTTCATGTATTATATTTAGTTATGTTTGAAAAGTCACATATGCCAATCAATGGGCAATAATTTGTTTATACAATTTTTTAAACAACGTGTATGAGTTGCATTGAGTACGAATATTCGTCACTATTGCACTAATTGAAGATACTTCCAATACCAACATCATAAATCTATAATATAAGAAATTAATATTATATACTTTCAACAACCTACAAGAGATGTTCGTAATACAAGCAGAAAAAAAATATGAAGTTAATCTCTAGTAATAAAACTAATTCATGGATACTTTTTGGGAAAAAAAATATTTTTTACATTCTGAATAAATGTGAGAATCAGTAAAATTTAATAAAAATTCAAAAAGAAAATTTCTTGTTAGAAAATAGTAATATTATTTAAATTTCACTATTATGTACAAATTGGGTAAAGTATAGCATCAGCAAATTCATAAACTGCAAATGTAGAAAAGTTCTTGAAAAAATACTATATAAAAAGCAAAAAATGTGTATATAAGAAAAAGTGAAACAATGAATAGAAAAATGCTGATGTCCCTTTATTTCCCCTCTAAAATACGTCTGTTCACCAAATAAAATAACAGGAGAAATGTTCCTTATTTATTCTTCCAGATACATATAAGAGGAAAATAGAATAAGAAATCGGCCGATGTTTTGACTATACCCTATTAAGTTAATGGGCATGTTGTTTCCGAAAAGCGTATTTAGAAAGCTATAATAATAGCTTTTCCTTTTGCAGGAAGCATTATCCAGAATAAAGAAGGCAAATGGTTGAAGACTTCATGCAAAGTATTCAGTATCCTTTTCTATATCAAAGAGAAGCATATATGATAGAATCTCAGAAGTTTCGCTAAGCATTATTACTTCAAAATTTTATTCTTTTTACACCCTTTATTTAAATTAATTTGGTTCATGCACACAAATATGAATTTTCTAATCGATTTTTCTATCTGATATTTTCTGATCCTTTCTGATATGCTAGAATTAAAAAAATTATGTATTCAGGTTTGTTTTCGATATTAGAACATCATTTTAATATTTTTATAACTTAATTATATACTTATAAATCAATTTTGAGACATTTTTCCATTATTAAGCGCTGGTAATACACCGACAATTTTTTTATGATTACGATTATTCTCGAGTTACTAGAATAATTGTGTTATTTATGCATCAAATGTCGCACGCTAAAGTATGACAACTGGCTGTCAAACTAGAAAAATGAAATATTTTAAATGCTAAAAAGTACATAAAAGTACAATAATTTTGTAAACAATACACTTTTTTACAAAAAACTTTTCGTGTATTTGGAATATACTGCTAAAATATCTATAAAAATATTTCTCCTAATTTTTAATAATCATACGATGTTTCCCTACGTACTTATAGTTACCTCCTCTAAATCATTTATGAAAAATCAATGTAACACTTCGATGTGTTCAATTATGTTTTATTTTATACACTTTAATTAATTTATTTATTTATATTTAATTACGTTAATATAGTTGCATGGAGTTTATGTTCTAATTATAAGAAGAAACATAATTATTAGAGGAATTTAATTTGCTTAGAATTATGTAAAGAGTTAAAACATTTGGAAATATATTAGATGAAAAGATCTTTGCACGGTCGTTCACAAAATACCTTTTAAAAATAGCTATTTAAATTGGTATAACTAAAAATCTATTGTTTGCTGCCTATAAAAATAGCGTACTACTGAAGGAAGGCATATACCGGGAGTCCCAAAAAGGACTGACTGATTTTAAAATTCAATAACTTCCAAACGGTGGAAGATATTTAAAAAAATCTTGCAGGAGGGTTATGCATAAAGTCAAAAGTTTTATTACAGTGATTTTCGATTTTAGTTCAAATTACAAACAATAGGTGGCGCTGTGATCAAAAGAGGCTAAATTCAGGCTTGATTTTTGGTACTTCGTGGCCCGGATAATACATTTCCATCTCCTTTTTCTGCATGGAACAACAGAAAGGACCAAAAATCGAGCCTGTATTTAGCGACTATTGCTTACAGCACCATCTGTTGTTTGTAATTCGAACCAAAATCGAAAATCACTGTAATAAAACTTTTGACTTTATGCATAACCCTCCTGCAAGAATTTTTTTAATATCTGTCACCGTTTGGAAGATATTGAATTTTAAAATCAGTCAGTCGTTTTTGGGACACTCGGTATATATATGATATGCCCTGGTCCAAACAAAACCTATTTCAAAACGGATTTTCAAACATTGTTTCCTGGAACTTATGTTAGGAACCGTATTTCAGATTCAACTGATATAGACAATGGATGATTTTTAAAGTATAAATATTTAACTTTTTGATAGTATTTTTGTCATTATTATAGTATAAAAAGACGAATCTCTTCTAATAATCTAAGGGATCTCAAGACTCTTAAAATTAGAAAAAAATGAAAAAAAAAAAGATTTTTAAATATTTCAAAATTGTATTTTTCAAAATTAAATGTATATGATTTTAAAACAATTTTTATTGGGATCAAAGATATACGTAGATTCTTTCATTTCATGTCTTTAAATAATTGCAAGATGCAGAATTAACATTTACAGGGGGTTCCAAACTGTCAGACATTCGACAAGCAGAAAATTGGCTTAACAGTTTACGCGCAGGCTTACAAAATTCATTTTGCTACTAGAATGAAAATTTTGGTGCCTACTCATACTTCAGTGAGCAATAGTTACCCTGAACTCAAATAAATTTGTATTTAAGGTATTTTTATATGTTTAATACAAAGTTGTATTTAGATAATGCATAATTTTGGAAATTTCAAGAGTATAATCACATAAAAAATATTTTTTTGAACAATAAAAGGTAAATTTTATGTTCCGTTTATACAGACTAGGATGAAACATACGTTTTAAAAATTTCATAAAAATATCTTCAGAAGTTTTTGAGATATCGTGCGCGTTATGTCCAAAAACGTCATTGGGAGAAAAATGACTTCAAATTTTCGGAAACGCTGCTTCAGCTATGAAGCTTGTATAATTCTAAAAGCCATAACTTCTGTTCTAATAGGAAATTCAAGGAAAAACTTATATCAAAATGTTCAGAAAAGATAGGAGACGATAAAGGACAAAATAATTGACTGACACCAGAATATTCAAAATAATTTCTTCAAAAATAAAAACCCGCTAATTTGCATTTTTATTACAAAAACAAAACTTTTATTAAAATATTTTCGGTGTCATTTGTCAGTTTTGGAATTAAAATTAGGTGGCTAGACCTCTTAGCCACCGCACTTGAAAGGGATAAATCTAGGTCGTCGTATTGAAGAAACTCGCAATAGACGTTCCACGCTGAGAAATGTGCATGTAGATTAGCTCTCACGAATGCAAACGTGTATCGCGAGGAATGGCGAACTTTTCGAACATACTGAATATTAACATTTTATCACTGCGAGACAGTTTGTTTTTTTTTGTTTTTGTGTGTTGTTATCAAAATTTATTGTGATAAGTACTTATTTATACCATTAATTGTGTGTATGTCCTCATATTTCTGGCTGTTCCATTCAAACCTTTACCCAAAATAGAGTGCATCGATTTCGGACATTTTTGTGTATACAGGCGAAGATTTATCTTATCCATGTAAACCAAATGTCGTTTAGTATTAATGAATCGATGCTCTATTACATTCTAATTGGAAATTTCTCATCTATCTCTTCTATCTCTTTTCGTTTTCGATTTGGAATGGCTACCTTCCAGATTTTGCCACTAGAGGGAGCTGCTGTCGTTTGCATTAAATCGGGCGTAGTCGATGTACTATATCGCTATCTCACTTTCATAGCTGTAGCTCTCTCCGTTCGCAAGTATTTTCAGGTTAAAGGGGCTTTCCTTTGCACCCTGTATTTTACAGTTTAAAAACAAAATTCTGTATCTCAGTTTTTGCTATTTAAATTGTAGAAAGAAACTACAAATGAGATTTTATCTCAGTCTGAATGTTGCAATGTTGAACTAAAGAAACTTAAAATGCAAAAGAAAAATATACTTTAGAGTAATTATATCATTGTACACAGTATGAAATATCAATTGCATAATACTCTTAAGAATAGAAACTATGTGTAAACGTGCTCATCTGATTCTAAATCAAATAAACTTCTAGGGAATTAAAGTAACGGTTTATTTACGCAGATATGTATTTAAAACCATATTAAGATAATGAAATATGAACGAGTAATCTGTAAAAAACCCCGCCATTGACTGACATTGGCATCTCAGAATACAAGTGAATTAAAAAATGTGTCAGAAAGTTGGCAGTTTGGATTTGTTAACAAACTTAAATAGCTACTATTATAAAACATAATAAGTAACAGTTATCAGAAAAGAGATATTTAAAAAATCATACAAATGCAGATTTAAGGAGAAAATTCAATAATTACGTAACTTTTACTTTTTGTTTTAGGTAAAAATAAGACGTAAGGAGAAAAAATCATTGATACAACTTTTGTTTTCTTTTTAGTTCTGATTTGATTGCAGCAAGATTTTGTATTAGCTTTTGGATTACCTCTCCATGTTCTTGATTTTCAAACCATTTTATTGCGCAAGAGAAATTACAAT
This sequence comes from Maratus speciosus, assembly GCA_963932465.1. Classification (NCBI taxonomy): domain Eukaryota; kingdom Metazoa; phylum Arthropoda; class Arachnida; order Araneae; family Salticidae; genus Maratus; species Maratus speciosus. Next base: position 379,446,762 of record OZ010786.1, read on the forward strand.
GTATATGAATGTTTGTTTGCGAGAATTCTTCCTAGATGGCAAAATTTTTCGATCTATTTAAAAATATTATTGTGAGAAAATTTTGTATTATTCACTTTTCAATTTAATGAAATAGTTTTAAACTATTTTAATCAGTCGTTAGCATTTTTACAATGTTTAAAGATTTGTATAATTGAAAAAGATTAAAAAAGGATACATTTTCATCAGGTCATATGACTAGTATAGCCTTCAAAATTTAAATTTGCATTTATTATGTATGTCTTCAATGAATAAAATATTAATGACGGTATGAATATTTTCTTGCATTTTCAAAGTATAGAATCCGATATTGTTATATATTTTTAATTAAATATTTTATTTTCATGTAAACAAATAAATTCAATGTTTCGACTTAAAATTTATGTAAGTTTTTATAAATTCTTGATTCATTGTCAGTTTTGATTGAGTGAAATTTAATTTTTAAATGTTAATATATAAAAACTACAGATACTTTATTTATTGTGGAATATAATTTCTGTGCAAACTATATCATAACATCAGATTTTTTCTTTCAAATTAATGAAAATCACTATATACCTACGCATATGTGAATAGATAATCAATAGTGTTAAAATCATCATTATTGATATAAAAGTATCTCATTAAAATATGGAAGCAAGTATTAAATGAAAATTTAAAGTACTACTTCATTTTCGATATACTAAAAAAATTTCCAAATATATAATTTTTCGAGAATGTTTTAAAAATAAAGGTGCGAAATATTTCATAATTAAATTAATCGACAGAGTTATATTTATGATCAATTCGAGAAATCTGTTATACGGATTTTTCTTATCTTATTATTTCGCGAATATATGTATATATTTAAGTATAGGAAATGAATATTTTATCCGTATGGATAAGGTTTGTCTGACGAGTTTATGCAATATAGAATCGCTACAATATCACATTTTTTTAAAACACTTTCCAACATAATTGAAAAGTATTTATGAATTTGGTTTGTCTGTCTGTCCATGCTCTAACTCACTTAAATATAGTGAGATTGTCATGCAATTCAGGGGTTTACCGTGGCATGTTTGGTATTGAAAATTAATTGTGTATTTTTTACGTTTCATTGACAGGGGCACTCAAAAGAAATCCATTATATTAAGGCTTGAGGGAAATATCGTTTGAGATATATTTAAACGATATTACACTATTTAAATATATGGATATTACTGAGGTGTACTTCAAAGCCCTACTAAAGTCTCTTTCGTGCACTATTCCCTATGGGCGCGATGGATAGCGTTTAAGTCCATTCTAAATGTAGGTGGGAAGGCTGGGAGAGTAGAGAAACTTGCTCCGCAAACACGTAGTATTTGCGTCATCATTGTTTATGTTCAGATTTAAGTAACGTATGTCATATATTCCCGCGGACACCATCTTAGATGTTTTGAGATTTCTTGGCGATTTTTTGTTGGCGATGTTTTTAGATTGCGGAATCCAGTGATTTTTTTTCGGTATATGAACGCGCAACTTTCATTCATCATTTGCTAATTGCTGCTTTAACGAGTTTTGTGAATTTTTGAGAATACTGCACAGCAACATACGTGTATTTACGAACTGCCGCTTTAATGAATTTCGTGCATTTTCCAGATTGCTGTACAAGTAGTTTATAGAATCTAGTGATGTTATATTTCTGTTTATGAACGCGTAGCGTTCATACTTTCATTTACTAATTTCCGCTGTAAGGAGTTTCCTGCGTTTTTCAGTTTTATATTTCATTATTCACATTTTATTTTTGTTAAGCCTAACATGCGCATACCTATCTGTACTTGTCGGGAAAGTGGTTTTCATGCCAAGAAAAAATCCCAGGTGGGGGCTGCGAGAATATATGACATCTGTTCCGTAAATCTGAACATAAACAATGACGACCCAAATACCACGTGGTTTGCGGAGCAATTTTATCTGCTCTCCCACCCTACCCCTTTGCATTTCGAATGAACTTAACCCTGTTCCGTCGCCCCAGTAGGGAATAGCACACGAAAGAGACGCTAGTCAAAGACCTTATTGTAGAATCTGGTGTGCATATAATTTATCCTTCATTTAAATACACACACACACACACAGGTATTTGGCTGCAGTACTGCCAATGAAGAATAATTGCTGGAAGTATGTTTTCAGTTGTGGTACGCGTTATAAAATTTAACTAATGTTTTGCATATTACTTGGTGTGCATAAATTTCATAGATACAGGGATATCCAAAATATCATGTACATTTTCATTTATTGAAGGAAATTGCTGAAAAGAATTTTGCAAATGTTCTATAGGTTTAATTGAACTAATTTTTAGCATACTATGTACTTAGTATACGTGGTAATGGATAGATCATATACAGGGCTGTAGAAAAAAAAATCCGACTATTGAAGGTAATGTCAGTAATTAGGTTTTCAAATGCGTTGGACATTTTCGAAGTTGTTTATATATACATCTTTAAACATAATATACTGTAAAGGTTTATTACAGTATTCTGAATGTGTTGGAAAGTGTTGCATAATCTATGCTGGACGCATGATTTTTAGTTCTTGTTTGCAAATACATTAATTATTGTAAGCATTATATTGAAACTATCGTAACATTATCAATTATCCTCTATATGTAACTAAATTTTAAAAGTTACATATAATGTTTAATGTAGTGCTCCCTATTAAACGTTTATACGAGTATAACTATAATACGTATTATACGGGGCTACGGATTCAGATACGTATAATATGGCTACTGAGGTTATACGTGTTATTCAAAACAGCATTTACGATACATCGTATATACGGATCTTAACCGAGCGATTAAACGTATAAACATCTAAAAGTTTTTCGTTCAAGGCATAAAAATAGATGCTTATCTGCGGATTTTGGACATTGAGAAATATCCACTATACTGTAAAAAAAATCTGTAAAGTTACTAAAGTTTTTCTAGGAAACTAGGATTCCAAGAACTGTTTATGTAACGGTAACACAAAAGTTCATGTAACAGACACACTTTTGTGCCGAAAATCAAGAAATCTTTTGGTTACTAAGAATTTTTTCTGAAACAGGGATGCCTAGAACTTTTCATGTAACTGCAACCAGGGTTAGAGATAAAATTTTAGTAAGATTACTGTAATTTTAGTAGATTCATTTATAAAGTTACAGATTTCTGTCGCTTTACAAAAACTAGTTTTTTAAATTTGCAGCCTTTTTTTTTTTTTTTTTTTTTTTTTTTTTTTTTTTTTTTACAGCTACAGATGAAAGTTTAGTAAGCATGTAACTTTACTTACAGTGTAGAGTCCTGCATTCTCGCGGTTTACCAGGGCCTTCGCGATTCTTTGTTGAAAGAACCACGATGGCCTGGGATTTACCTATCTTCTGGTTGTTGTGAATAGGTACTTTAAAAAAATGAGAATACTTTTCATCAGATTTGATTTTGGTTGTTTTCCCTAACAACTAATCTGTTAATTATTAAATGTTTTACTATTGAAAGTGGGTAGCTTTCGCAGATCTGTACCTAGCTTCCTTTGATTTATGGCATGCACCCTTCGCGTGAAACATTATTTTTCTTGCGACCACATTATTCTAAAAAGAAAAGAGAAGGCAAGTCCTTTTAAGCATGTGTAATTGCGTTCTAAAAGCTGCAAGTCGATTATTTGCCGGTTTAAATGTAAACGAAATTTATAGGTAGGGTAAACCGGGGCACGTTTACGCAATGCACTTTTTCCGAAACGAGTTATAACTGGCGCACCACCAGTCATGACAGATCGATGCCGCTATGTAGTAGGTATTCTCACATGTTTTTGAGCGTCAGTCGATCTTCTGTCTTGCATAAGGAAAGGATAATCTGTTTTCTGTCAAGATGAGTAAATTTTGTGTTGAACTTACTGAAACTTATTATAAACTAATAATACTTAGTTAAGAATAAACAAATATATGAACATTAGCAGAATTTTATCCGTTTTTGAGAACTGTATTTGTATGAGCAGAAATGTTATTAATTTTCGTTGCACGTTAAAAATAAATCCAAACATGGCGACGGAGCACGTTTACGCATTGACATCGGGGCACCTTTATGCTCGTTCAAAAACAAGAAATTACGTAAACATTTACTAATTTCTATGGAAGCAGAACCAGAAGATAGAAAAGAAAAAACTATGAAACCAAAATCTGCAAAAGGGAAAAAATTTGTACACTCTGGAATAAAGAAAATAGTGAATGAATCTTATGGCGAAGATTCAAACTGTGTGTGTATTTATTGTTTGAAATCATACAACCAATCCAAAAAAGGACAAAACTGGTTTCAATGTCTTGGGTGCAAAAGGTGGTGCCATGACAAGTGTGCAAATGGAAATACTTTATGTTTTGTTTGTCAAAACTGTAACAGTGATGATGAAGATGACTAAATAGTTTCTCTTTTTAATTAGAAATAATCCCTAGGTTTTCAGTTTAGCCTATAAAATGTTATTTAATTAATTCTCCTTAATTTTTTTTTTAAACAGTGCCTTAAGTTATAAATAAAAAATTTCAATTTGATTAAATATTTATTTCACTTACTCCTTGGTATCCCTTATAATATGCGTACACGTGCCCCACTTGATGCGCGCAAAAGACTTGGACCTTTTTTTTTTTTTTTGGTTAAAAACACAAATAGTGCAACAACGGATTACACAAATTTGACTTTATTTACTGCTTTATAAAACCGCTATGTCTAAAATTTCCTAAGTTAAATCATAAGAATTAGAAAATTCATTGAAAAAAAAATCGCGTAAACATGCCCCGGTCTACCCTACTTTATACAAAAAATGACATTTGTCAATATTAACAAATCTTAAACGTAATGCCCTAACATTTTGTATAAAAAGTACCATGAGTGTCACGATTAAAAAAATGGATTTCTCATACATTAAGAGAGTAGAAAACATTAGTTCCATGGAAAGAATATCATTTGCGCTAGGATGCAATCTTTAGTGTAACACAGACGAGTAAAGAATTTTTAAAAGATTAAAAAAAAAAAAAAAAAAAAAAAACATACTTAACAAGAATTCACAATAAATCCGAAACATTTATACTCTCATTCTTTACTCAAAAAGTGTGTAATTTTAGTAGTTTCTTACAACGGATACAATTTGCATACATTATATGCACAAAATATAAAAATAACGGAGTGTGATCTCAATACCATGAGATGAACGAAAGATCTAAGTGAATTCAAAGTAAAAATTTGCGAAGTACTTTTTGCGATTCACGGTAATAAATTTCGGTTTTGAAATAAAACACTAACATATTTCCAGACCATTGTTATTAAAAGTGAATGCAATACTTGAAATATACGTATACTTTAAATGTATGTATACTTAAATATACGTTTAACCGATGCACCCTTATACGTATCCGGATACGTTTAAACGTATATTTTAAGGTATTCGTAATTCATAGAAACGTATTATACGGTTATACGTATATCGTTTAATTGTATAATTGAAATACGTATCCCATCGTGAGCACTATTTTAATGTCATCGTTGCAATGTTTCTTTGACTGGAAGAAGCACAAACCATATGTGGGTGTTTTTGGCAGTTCACATTTCCAGAAACTTTAAATATGCTTATCATTAGGCTTAATAACCTCATTTGAAACAAGAATGAATTTGATATCTCTAATTAAAGTAAACATAATAATTTCGAGACTTTCAATCAGAATCATTTTGAACTAATACTTTACTCTGGCTGCTTTCTGTTTTCAATCTGAACAAATATAATTAGCGAACTGCGAACTGATTAAAAGTAATCTTTGACATGATTATAATTATGAAAAGTCATTTTGACTTGAAATATTCTGAAATAAGCAGTCATTAAGTTTGTAAATTTCTGCAAATCACAGTAATATTCTAAAGAATATCACTTCAAGCTTGTTAAAATTATAAATTTTATGAACTTATAATAATATTCTTAGAAAAAAATATTATTTTTGTTTTAATTGGGAGAATATTCTAGTAAAAACATAATTTTTTTTAATAATATTAAAGTAAAGTTCAATAATTATTCTAGATTGAGTTTCGTAGAAATTTAGTTTTCAATACTTCAGAAATAAAAATCAGAAAGAAAATAGAGTTTTTGTTAAACAGAAAGATATTTATTCTAAAATTATGCTAAAATGAAACATTTTTAAACATTAGAAATCTTTCAGCCACAGTTGTACATGCACAATAAATTAGTAAATCATAATAAAAAGAATGAAAACATTCAAGAAAAGCTGATAATGTACACATAAATGCATCATAATCAGAAAACTTGCGATTTGAAAGCAGAAACATACAAGGAAAGCTTTATACATGGGTGTGTATACTATTATGTTAGTAAACCATGATAAAAAAAAATAACTAATTAATAAAAGCTCATAATGTACATATATTCTATAAATAACAGAACATTTATGCTGTTTATATAGAAATGTTTGGGACCATTTGTACATATACAAGAAACTAGTAAACCATGATAGGAAAAAATTCAACTATTAAAGTAAGACTCATAATGTACACATAACAGATAAGCAAGCGAAAAATTATGCTTTACGTGTAACAACAGAGAAGCCCTTTGTACATATATGTAACTAGAAAACAGGAATTCTGATTTTTCAGAATTTAGTGTTGCCCCCTATGAAAAAAAAATATAAATATAGATAGTACAAAACAGATTTAAGTTTTAAGACTTAAAATACACGCCTTTATTTTGTATAAAATAACGTCATATATGCGCCTGTTGAAGAATTCCATATTTATGATCCAGTCTTAAACAATATCTGTACATAAGTATGCATATGACGTCATTATCGCGGGAAAATACACAAACCTAGCAAAACGGGATGTCGTCACTCAAGAAACGCAACAAAATATCAATCCGGTATCTAATGATTCATATACCTTCATTTGTTTGTAACATTAATATGGATAATGAAAATTAAACATACTTTATAATAGCTCCATGTTTCATCAGAAATCCTTCATTTATAGTTTTTAAAAATTCGGAAAATGTTATTGCACACGGATTAATAAAATTTCATTATTTCAGCTTTTTGATTGAAATTAAGTAAATGCGGAGAAAATAAGTAACACAAATATTCATTAAAATACAGTTGTATAACAGACAATATTCTTGGTATAGCGCGTAGTTTAGTTACAATATTTTTCAGTTGTAAGGAGAAAATGGCAACGAAAAGATGAAGTGATCTACTATTTTCCCTTAACTTTCTATAGAAATGGAGTAGTTCAGTTTGCCACCATTACTGAAATAACATTAAAAAATACACAAAAATTAATATCTCAAAAATAAATTGAGATGCAGTTTTCAAACAAATTGCCTTTAAAAGAACTTTTTTTCCTCATACGATGGTGTAAATTTTTAAACAGGCAATGTTTAGAAGTTTAAAACATTACAGTACATTATCAATATTTAACCGTACAATGAAACACCTGCTTCGTTTTATGGGGAGCTTATAGTTAATTGTTACTTTTTTTTGTGTGAAGTCACTTTAATTGTTATATAAAAGAAATAGCATATCGGGGGCTAATAAATTAGTACATCACGCTAAAATAAATAAAACAGTTTAGCAAAGATTATTTTGTAACGCAAGTTTTTGTTAAATAACGCATTAAGAAAAGAAAACATGCTCTAAAAGATATAGTAATATAACAAATCCTTTTATTTGCTGATATAAAGTGCTCTGTTTATGTAATAAAATAACAGCAAAAATTTCCTTATTTATTCTTCCACATACGGGAAAGAAGTAAATAGGAAAACAGCCGGCTGATGTTTTGACTATGCCCTATTAGGTTAATGAGCATGCTGTTCCCGAAAAGCGTATTTAGAAAGTTTTGATAATAGTTTTTCCGTTTGCAGGAAGCATTATCCAGAGTAAAGGAAGTAAATGAATGAAGATTTCTCTGTACTTCAGTGAAGTAATATTAATAGGAGAAAATTTTATTCATTTGATAAAATATATAAATATTATTATCTTAAGTTAATTTTTATACGAAAAGTTTTTCATAAAATATTTAACAGGAATTTTATTTTCCTGTATAATAGTCAAGTTTAAATTAAGAGTTTTAATTAAAAATAAATACTTTTATATATTTTCCATCAATTTAACTAAACAAAGCTTTATCAACACTTAATTTTTTTAGTAGAATCGATTTTCTTAAGTATAGATATGCTCAATGAAATTATGTGGAAAAAATTCCTAGCGTAATTTCGAGTGAATGATATTTTAAAAATAGAATGTCTTCCCTTTTTTATTATTTAAAATATTACTGTTAGTTATATTTGATCTTTTTTAGAATCCGAAGTATGTTTTCTCGGCGAATTAACTCTTTTTTACAATATATTTAACTAAAATGAAAAGGGAATTTACTCACTACACTAATCTTAATGCAATGGTATGTACAAAAGTCGATACAAATACACTCCATATTGTTAATCTTCAAACTTCCTAGCAGTGTTGTGTACAATCAACAATCTGGGGACTTTTTTGTCCCCAGATTGTTGATTGTCACCGCTTTTTTGAAATAGAAATATTCAGCCTACTTAAAAATAGATTAAAAATTCTGATAAATAAGGCGAATTATACGATTTAAAAAAGTGGTGACAGTCAAATAATCTGAATCAAAAAAGTCCCCAATCTAGCAACACTGCTTCCTAGGAAAAATAGAAATAGCCATTCAACTAGAAATTCTACTTTCTTTAAATTTATTTTGAAATATTAAGGATAGTGGATCACGGCAATATAGCAGACCCTTTGCAGATATACAATAAATTTGTAAACCATGATAAATGAATAACACATTTTAGTAAAGCTCATATTGTACACATAAAGCATCCAGAAAAGAAGACATACAGTAATATAGCAGATCCTTTTATTTTCAAATTAAAGCGCTCTGTTCATGTAATAAATTAATAGCAAAAAATTTCCTTATATATGTTCTTCCACATACGGGAAAGAAGTAAATAGGAAAACAGTCGGCTGATGTTTTGACCATACACTATTAGGTTAATGAACATGCTGTTACTGAAAAGCGTATTTAGAAAGCTTTGATAATTTCCGTTTGCAGGAAACATAATCGAGAATAAAGGAGGTAAATGGATGAAGAATTAAAGCATAACGTTCACTATCCTTCCTTATTTCTAAGAAAAGCAAATGAAAGTGGTGGGATCTCAGTAGTTCAGAGAAATATTATAAATATCAAAAAATTTTATTCATTAGACCAAATATATTTATGTGAATAGTATTATCTTAAGTTAATTTTTATGTGGAAAGTTTTTCTTAAAATATTTAACAGGAATTTTATTTTCCTGTATAAAAGTTTAGTGGAAATTAAGAATTTCATTTAAAAATAAATATTTTTATATGTTTTTCATCAACTTAATTAAACTAAGTTTTATCAAAAACTTAATTTTTTATTAGAACCGATTTTATTATGCATAAATAAACTCAATGAAATTATGTGTAAAAAATACTTAGCGTAATTTCCTGGTAATGGTACTTTTAAAATAGAATGTCATCCCTTTTTTAATATTTAAAATATTAATGTTAGTTTTATTTGATCATTTTAGATTTTATCTTTTTTTTTCTCTTTTTTTCTTTTTTTTTTTTTCTCGGCGTATTAGTAGTTTTTACAGTTTGTTATATTTACCTAAAATGAAAAGGGAGTTTACTCTCTACACTAATCTTAATGCAATGGTATGTACAAAAGTCGATACAAGTACACCATACATTGTTAATCTCCAAACTTCCTAGGAAAAATAGAAATAGCCATTCGACTAGAAATTCTACTTTCTTTCAATTTATGTTAAAATATAAAGCTTAGTGGATCATGGCAATGTAGCAGATCCTTTGTACATATACAGTAAATTAGTAAGCCATGATAAATGAATAGCACATTTTAGTAAAGCTCATATTGTACACATAAAGCATTCACAAAAGAAAAAATACCCTTGGAGATATAGTAATATACGAGATCATTTTATTTTCTCACTAAAGTACTCTGTTCATGTAATAGAATAACAACAAAAATGTCCCTATTTATTCTTCCACATACGAGAAAGAAATAAATAGGAAAACAGTCGGCTGATGTTTTGACTATGCCCTATTAGGTTAATGGGCATGCTTTTCCTGAAAAGCGTATTTAGAAAGCTTTGATAATAGCTTTTTCGTTTGCAGGAAGCATTATCCAGAATAAAGAAGGTAAATGGATGAAGAATTCGTGCATAACATTCAATATCCTTTCCTATGTCAAAGAAAAGCAAATGAAAGTGGTGGGATCTCAGTAGTTCAGAGAAGTATTATTATTAGCGGGAAGTTTTATTTATTTGACAAAATATGTTTATGTAAATAGTACTAGTTAAATTTTATTAAAAAAAATTAAGGGGATACTTTACCTCAAAATTGGTAAAAAAAAAAAAAAAAAAAAAAAAAAAAAAAAAAAAAAAAAGTTTTTTGTTTTTCAGTATTAAATTATAGCCAGTTTAATTGTGAATATTTTGACACCTTACTTTTACCCATACGTCATTTATATCGCGAGATATTATAAGTTTTGCTAATACAACCAGCGTAATTACCGACACAAATTAAAACTTTTAATGATTTTCAAGCTCATATTATCTTTACTTTCATGTTCGAAAAATTCTAAGGATTTTTTTTTATTTTTGAGATATAGATTTAATTTTTTTTGTTCATGTTCTTTATTATATATACGATAAATCTTCGCGTGGAATTAACCTTCAGGTCTTTTTTTTTTTTTTTAATAAAAGTATATGAAGATGTGTTAGATTTCATCTAATTACAGTATATATATATATATATATATATATATATATATCAGTAAAAAAATTACATTAAATATAATATTAAATTATCTAAAAATCCATGTGCATTCTTGTATAATACACATTTGAAAAAAAAAATAGGCAAAAATATCAATATTAAAAAAGTAGTAGGGATTTTAAAAAATTCAAAATTTTTTGTAATTTTTTAAAGATGTTAATTAAATATGCAGCTATTTTTTTCAAATGTACTTTTAGTTGACCATAGAATTTCAGTGAATTCACCATTTGAGCCATATTAAAAAAAAAAAAAAAAATGTTGAAAAAGTAAGCTGTCACCTTAAAATATTTAACAGGACTCTTGTTCATAATAGTTTATTTGAAATTAAAAATTTTAATTAAAAATAAATGCTTTTATACGTTTTTCATCAATTTAATTAAACTAAGTTTTCTAAAAACATAATTATTTAGTGGAATTGAATACATTTTAGTATGCATTTATTTAATAGAATTATGAGGAAAAATCACTTAGCGTAGTTTGGAGTGACTTATACTTTAAAAATAGAATTTCATCACTGTTTTAATCGTTTAATTTATAAATTATGTGAAAGTCGCGTATATTCAGTGGTCGAAGAAGTCTTTAGAAAACTCGGAATCGGAACAGCCAGAGAGAGAGACGATATAGTCTGTAATCTTGGATGTGTTCGAAAAGGCGCTGGTGAAATATGTAATCCTGTAGCGTACTATTAACTTATATTGTGTGTGTTTGTTGTTGTCTATGTGTTCGTCCAATATACATAAATTAAAAGTATTTAACCGGATCACTACATTACTACAATTTTCCTCATCAACATCCCGGAATCCCGAACCAGTCATGATAATGGCGCAGCCGAAAAGGATGATGATGGTCTTCATTATTTAAAAATCATCTTAAGTGTTATTGCTGCGTAAAATGGCATCGTGGAATATTGTGTTTAACAGCATCGTAGATACTAATTGAAGAAAGTTGTGTCCATAGTATTTAATTGACATCAAAGAGAATTCGATAACTAGCCTGGCTATCATAAAGGGTTTTTTTTATTAAATCGAGAGTTTAGTTTAAATATATATTATTAAAATGGTTCTTTAAAGTGCTTGTAGTAAATATATATCGAAACAAAAGGTTAATATTTATTCAGTTAATAGAATAAATATGGTACTTTATTCAGTAATTAAGTTTGAAAAGTAAATAATTATTGATGTTACACTGTTTCGTAAAGCTTAAGAATTCCATTTTTGTTGTATATTTAATTGGCGTAGTAATATGAATGCAGAGTTATTTATTACGGTTGTTAAAATTCGGTACAGCTGTGTTTTATAAGTAATTATATTTAGCATGGAACTTTAAATTTTGTTATTTAATAAATATTTTCTAGTTATTGTTGCTAAAAAGAGAAAAGAAAAAGAAACATAAAAATGAGATTCAATTATCATATTAAATGTTCATAATAGGTCTGTGAAGCTATTTACTCTTTAAGAATAAAAGGAAAATAATGGGTTAAATAAGTTAATTATTGTTTTGGAAGAAAAAAAGAAAGAAATAATTGATCTATTTGCAAATGTTTTTATTTTACTTTTTTAGCTTTCTGATTAGATTAAACAGTGCTATTTTCAAAGTATGTAGAGGAAGTAATAGTTTTTTTTTAATTTATATTTTGTTAAGTATTATTCTGGAATTCTTTGAAATGTTTAATTTATGACTTATTCAGATTGAATTATGAAATAAAACTTGAGTCATCTCTGATCAGTGAAACTAAGAATGGTTAATTTGTTCGTTATTTGATTATTGCGGTTTTGGTTGTTTATTTACTTATTTACTTATTTTTTTTGTCGTGCCTAAATGTCAGGCATTTTTTTGTGTGTGTTATTGCGTTTATTTTCGGTTTACACAGTGTAAGAAAGTACAGAGATTTTATTTGCGTTTCAAACCAAGATAAAAGAAAGATTTTCATATCTTTAATACAATTTAATTTAATTAAAAGGTTTTAATTTAAGATTATGATTTATGAATATTTGGTTCGTTTTGAAATATAATTTAATAAGAGATTAAAGTGTTAAACGAAAAACAAGATACTGTATTATGTATTTTTGAATGATTATTAGAAATTAATACGCAATTCATTGACAAATTCTTGTTTTGTTAGAACACAAATGTTTTATTTATTTTTTTAACTTGACATATTGGTAAAAGTATATTTTAATTATTGCAAGAATTATTTTCTGGATATATTTATTTTACTGTTGTGCAGATGCGTTTTAATTTATTCAGTAATACTAATATAAGTATTTAAATAAAATAAATTTTGTTCAATTTGATGGATTATGAACAAAAGAATGTTCAGGTTTAAATTAAATTTAGTTTAAGGCGTTCTTAGGGAAAGTTCCAATTAATGTAGAGATACTCTTTGAGCATTGTTGAATTTTTTCGATTTTTGAAATTTGGTTTATCAAATATGGCTTATTTAAACAAATGAAGTAAAAAAGTAGATTTACAGCAAGTGGCGGTTGAGCTTGGAGTTCAGGATGTCGAAAATGTAAAAATTGCAGATCTGAAAAAGACTATACTTGAAGTGGAAGAATGTGATGAAGATTTTGTTAAGGGATTTTTGAGTTCTGTAATTGAGGATAAGAAAAAGAAAGAAGAGAAGGGAGAAAAAATACGTCAGGAAGAGAGTGAAGAAAAGAGAGGCCAGGAAGAGAGGGAATATAAAATATCGCAAGAAGAACGGGAAGAGAGGATACCAGGGAAACGAAAGAACATGAACTTGAAATGAAAAATAACTGGAGCAATTACAGAAATTTCTGGAACAAAGAAATGAATCAAAAGTTGGGATAGCTGCAAAAATTCAATAAACACAGATTGTCCCGAAATTTGATGAAAAACGTGATGAGATGGACTTATTTTCGATAAATTTTGAAAGAAGAGCAGAAATGGCACAAGTACCAAAGAAAGACAGGGTAGACTACCTGTTGACAGTTTTACCAGTGGAAATTGCAATTTTGCTAGCTAGGGAACCCTCAGAAGATGCAATTAATTACGATTTTGTGAAAACTCTTATCTTAAAGCGATACAAGTTAAACAGTGAAAAATTAAAACAATATTTTTACAGACACCACAAAACATATAAAAAATCATGGAGGAATTATACACTAGAGCTTTTATGTTATTTTACTGAATGGGATCACAGAATTAAATGTTAACACTTTCCAGCAATTAAAAGATTTAATCGTAACCGAACAATTAAAATTTCGTGGGCCTGTAGAAATAAGAGAACATTTCTTGGAAAATTGGCTCATAAATACGACGCCTTTAAAATTAGCAGAAAAACATGATGATTACGAGAGCATTACCTACAGTTTTAAAAGAAAAGAATTTCCGAGTAAAAATTTATGTAACTCTCGAAATCAAAGTTGGAATAATTATATTTCTGAATCAAAAAATATATGAGAGATGGTAAACTGAAATTTGAACCCAAGACCGAAGCCTCTCTTGGAGTGCAACGAAATAAAAGAGAATTTCGCACAAAATATGCCTTTTTCTCATGTGGCAAGAAAGGGCATGTGAAGAAGTATTGTCCTAAATTGAATACAGTAAAGATGGAGGAAAAACTTGAGAAGCGATCTTGAGAAAAAAGGGTCTAAATGCAATTAATTTTGAATATGAATATTCCGCTTTAAGAAACAGATGGGAGACTCCTTAAGGTAGATGCAGGAATGGGCAAGCAGAAGTTTCAGGGAATCATCGATAGTGGTGCAGAGATTACAGTGCTGCTGAAGTCGGTGGTGCCGGAATAGCATTTACAGTAATGTGGAAAGGTGTTCTTCAGATCCGCAATAGGGAGTCCTGTAGAAGCAAAGCTTGTTTCCGTCCTGCTCACTCTTCGGACAGTAGATGAGGTTATTCGGTATGTACGAGTACAGGTTGCGGTAGTGGAAGGATAACACGAAGAAGCTTTGATCACTCCCAAGGTTTTCGCTCTATTAATGAACAGTAGAAGTTTTATTTAGGGGATGAGGTAGATATCACACCTTTGAAGAAAACAAAGAAAAAATTCTATTTAATGTGGAAAGAAGGTGTCCAGAAGGATAACTGGAAACAGGCCTAAATAATGAAGATGAAAACAAAGAAGCTTCAGATCAGGAACTGATTCCTATGCCGTTCGAGGCAACGTAATGCCCTAAAAAGTTTGTAACGAGGACCAGAAGAAAAGTTGTTCAGTTTCACAAACGCAACTGTTGAAAAAGAAGCAATTGGTTTGTTCTACATTAGAAAAATGCTTTGAAGATGCAAAGCGGCAGAAAAATAATTATTGGGTACAATCCGGTTTATTGTATCATAGAGGCAAGGTTGGAGAACAAAATTATGCTCCACTTGTTGTACCTGCCAGTAGAAGAAGAGAAATGTTGAGTTTAGCACATGAAACACCAACTGGTGGACACTTAGCTGCTAAGAAAACAAGAGATAGAATGGCTATGTCGTTTTGGTGGGAAGGACTTTCTTAAAGAAGTAAAACAACTATGCGCTGCTTGTCATGATTGTCAAATGCGCAGAAAGGCAAAAGTAACGGACATAACACCTATTAAAGCTGTCGGAAGACCAGAACTCCCATTTCAAGTAGTAAATGCAGATATTGTGGGACCAATTGATCCGAAGTCCTCTCGAGGCCACCGGTATGTTCTGGCTGTTATGGATCGACATATTCATTTTCCTGAAGCAATCCCTATTAAATCATTGACAGCAAAAGCAGCTTGTGAATCGTTTATTGAAATTTTGGTTAGAACTGGAATTTGTAGAATCATTGCAGCCTTTGGCATGAAAAACACTAAGTTTTAGACGGAAATAAGAATGCAAAATGTAGAGGGAAATGTAAAATCAAGAACAATTGAAATACTTGACAGTTTACTGAAAGAGAAATAGTCTGACAAAAGTGTTATTAGTGAAAATGTTCCAGAAATGACATTTGAAGAGTTTATTAAGTATTATGAAATTGAAAAAGAAGAAAAGAAGATCTATGATTGAGCAAGAAACTATGGATGAATTGAAACAATTGAAAAAATGTTTGGCGTCGACGAAGGTTTTATTATTTTCAAATATTCTGAAGTCAAATATGGATGAAGAAGATGTAATGGAAAGTAATTCAAAGACTCCGGAGCGTGTTAATCGTGTTTATGAAGTCAAAATGGTAGAAGTTGAGGAAGATTTTAATTAAAAAATATATAAAAATATTGGGTACTGTAAATATGAGAAAAAAATGATGGAAAGCATTGTTTTAAAGCAGAAAAAAGATCAAGTAACAAATTTTCATGAATGAATCAGAAATGAAAGATGCTACTGAATCAGTTAAAGGAATGAAAAAAAAGGTATTCAGTTTTACCTTAAGTTGTATTGTAGTATTCTGAAGAAAATTTTATTCTGTGATTCTATTTCTAAAAATTGAGAAAAATGCTATAAAGTATGATATTGATTCTCTTCATAAAGTTAAACAAGAAATCTAATACAAAATTGACACTGAGGATAAAAACTTATAGTTTCCTTTAAGGACTTATACTTTGCAAAGTCTTTTACCGATCTGACCATAAAAACTGTTTCAAATGATATTCAATGGTCGGAAGATGCTAAAAATTCGTTAGCCTATGTGAAGTTACAAACCTTTATACCCCAGACATGTCCAAACCGTTCGAAATAAACACCGATGCTTCTATATCGAGAATTGGTGCCTGTTTAATGCAAAGCGACAAACACGGCAAGATAAAGCCCATAACCTTTCCCAGTCAAAAGCTTACTCCAATTCAAACAAAGGGGATCACAATTGAAAGAAGCATATGCTGTAATCTGGGCACTTGGGAGATTCAAACTTTGGACTTATGGAACCACCATAATATTGAATACGGGTCATAATCCTCTAAAATACTTAACAGAGGGAACTCCTAAGAACACTTTATTACAGAGATGGTCGTTGGCACTACCTCGCTGTCAGTTTTCTATTACCCATAAACCAGGAAATTCTAATGTAGTGGCACATGCTTTATTTCGCATTTATGAGTAGAAAAAAAATCTATATATGTGCATATCTTGCATTATTTTATTATTATACATTGTATCATGTGTATTTGTAATATGTATATTTTTAGTATATAGTGTATAAGAATTTATATATGTAAGTAGTTTAAGTAAATGCTCTCGATGGGACGGGTAAAGAACTATGCCTTTCGATAGGACTTTTAAATAAGACTTTTCTAAGTAAGACATTTGTTAAGACTTTTAAGAGTATTTTCACAGTGTGGGACATCGTCCAACATGTAGAAACTGGAGGGAAAGTGTGAAAGTCGCCTATATTCCGTGGAGGAAGGACTCTTTAGAATACTCGGAATGGCAATAGCCAGTAGAGGGAGAGGGAGAGACAATGTAATGTTTGTACATTGTATCATGTGTATTGAATACATTGTACCATGTATATTGAAAAGGCGTTGGTAAAATATGTAATACTGTAGTGTATTATTAACTTATATTATGTGTGTTTGTTGTTGTCAATGTGTTCCTAGTTTTAAAATTTAATTAAGCTAAAAGAAACGCTTTTTTTTAAAAAATCATTGAGCATTTATAATATTGATTCATAAATCCTTTTTTTAAATCGTAGAAAAAAGTCAGAATTTAAAAAAAACAAGTTTATATTTTAAAAAACTTAATGAAGTTAAAAAAATAGTTTTAATTTTAAAAACTAATTTTCATTTTTTTTATCATTGAGCACAGAAGTATGGTGCAGCTTCTAGCGATATGATCCGAAGTTTGGGAAAGGAGTGCAGCATCCAAAATACTTTTGCTTCGACGTTGATGATATGACTTATCATCAACTCCTTTTAAAAATGAAATAATTTAATGCATAATTTCTGTCCCTAAAACTTTGTTTTCAAAGAAAAGAAATACTATATGTGCTGTACTAAAACCAAAATGTTATGCCGTAATTTAAACATATAAATTAAATGTGCAAAATTACTGTTTTATTTATTCAGGTTTAAACAATAATACCAAAATATTATGCCGTGATTTAAAATTATAAAAATAAATAAAAAGAAGAAATTTATTTTTCTAAATATATGCATTTTGATTTAAATAATTATATGGCCTTAAAAATTGAGTTTAATAAAATAATTTAATACGTTCTTATATAATGATTCCTAAACATTTTATTTAAAATTTTATGATTTGAAATTCTCTAAAATTGAAGCTGGGGAATAATTCTATGACCAGAATCCTCCACTTCTGCACATCACCCATATGAAAAAGTGGACTTTCCCAATTTTCGTTCTTCCATAGGGAAACATCTAGGGGTGAGACGCTAGTGCTCTGAACTTTTAAGCACAATTTATAGGCACTGCGTTTACAGTACCATCTGTTAACGGTTTTTCAACTAAATTTTGAAAATTCTGTATAACATTTTTACAGCTTAGCTAATAAACAAACCGTTTGCCGCTTAATTCTATTGGTCTTTGTTTTTGAGATATTTAATTTTGAAATCAGGTTCCTATTAGCTGGACACCCTATATATATATATTAATACAAAAAACCCTTAACGGGTTTAAATTATGTGACACAGCACTTTATCTTATTCCTATGAGAATTTTAAATATGGAACTTAAAAATAATGATATCAAATTTTAAGTGACGCAATGCTATTAATTAATGTATATGTATACATACATTTATATTATTTATTTCATAATTTTATTTTTGTTTTATTTATAATTGCATATGTAAGAATTATGTTAAATTTAAAAGGGTGTATACAAATTTATTCATTGATGCTTTATCATTCACATCTTTCATAAATTCAATATATGAGTTTTAAAAGATATGATATCAAAATTTAAGTGACGCCTTGATGTAGCTTTAAACAATGTTTTAAAATTCAATTTCAATTGTTTTCGGTTTGGCTAAATATATTTACACATGTAACCAAAACTTTTAATTTACCAATACACTGTTAAAAATATCACTCTCACTGAACATATACAATGCACTGCAATGTATTTATCTGAAAAAAATTGATTTATCTTTTGTGCCAAGCTATCCAAAATCAAAAGTAAATTTATGTAAATGATTTTTGTGCGTCATATTATCCATTTGTATATACTTCGTTTAGTTTGGATACAATGACGTACAGAAATCATTTACATAAATTTTACTTTTGATTTTAGATAGCGTGGCACAAAAGGTATAGGTTCAGTCAGAGTGATATTTTTAACAGTGTATTGGTAAATTAAAAATTTCATATATATAAAGCTTTGTTAAATTTTACTACGTAAAAAGCTTACTTTTTTAAGAAGAATATCAAGAAATCTTACTCTTTAAACCTTTTTATTTAAAATATAATAATTGCTCATTATTAAAAGTAAATAAATCTATCTAAATCAAATTCTAACCAAGAATTTTTTGCTTAATAATTGAGTATCCATTTTCATTTAGCAACAGTTCGAATATACATACATCCATACAGAAAACACAGGAAAGCATCAATCTTCCACACCAGTAAATGAAATTCTACTGTAAGAGAAAGGTTGCCAAAGAGAACTGGTAACATTAAATCGCCAAGACCTCGCCAAAATGTAATCTCGTTAATATCATGATAAAGCAACGATAAATGACTAAATCTCTTAAATATAATTGCTGTTCATAAAATATACTGAAGCTTGGTATTCATCTGAACTTTCGAGACCCAAATTAATTTTTTTGGGGGCCTATTTACCAGTATTTAAAATTTCAAATGCACGGAAGAGGTGTTATATGGAATATTATTATATTTACATTTGAAAGACAAATGACAGCACCAGAAATCACTAATTTCAGTAATTCAGAAATGTAAACGGGATTGATTTTACTGGATCTAGCAAAAGAATTTGAAGGTTATTAATTATTTGCTAAATATATAACAAAATAGAACATGCAATTTGATAAAAAAAGACTGTCGGGTATTTTTTGCGTTTGCAATCTTTAGTACAATATTTCAAAGTGAAATATTAATTAGTAATACTTCTTAAGTTTCTAACAACAACAAGAGAAAAAAAACCATGAGCTTGTGCATTTATTTATAATTTTTTTTACACATGGAAAGAGTTCAAAGTATGAAGTTTCCATTTTATGAATTTAATGAAAAGTAAAAGCGAAAAATGTGCGCATTTTTATTTGTTAAATTGACATATTCGTTTTATTTACAGTTTTTTACACATAAAAATTCGTATTTTCCTCAGCGAAACGGATTGAAATACGATATACATAAATAAACTATACAATTTAATTTTTTTTTCAATTATCCTAAAAATTATAAAATATATATGATTTTTAAAAAACTACTTTTTTAAATTTTGAATGTATGACATTTTTTTAAATCTCGTAGTCTTCCATTTACAGTTAGAATAACGGCATGTTTATATATATATAAAGGTAATGGAAGAATAACAGCCTGTTTTTTTTTCTTTTTTTATTATAAGGGTAATGGAAAAAATAAAAACGCATAATTTAAATTTATGTACCGTAGAAAAACAAAAATTTATTTGTGTTAAAAATTGTAAATAAAAAACAAACTGTTGTGGACTGAACAAATATAAACTGCGTATTTTCTTTTCCTTATAATTAAATCTGAAAAATTTCAAAATTAAAATTCTCTCTTTGTAAACAAATGAGTGCGTAAAAATGTGCTTTTATTTATATTTGTATACTATATGTATTTATTTATTATATGTATTTGATATATCTATCAGTTTTCCATCAAAGTTCCATTTACCGAATGCTTTTCGGTTTTAAAATATTCTTTTTTCCGTCTCATGTAAAAATTGGCTTTCGGCGGACCTTAAAAACCTTCCTCTTTCCGCGTTAGACAGATTTCGGCTTATGGAGCACGTATTAATGCATTTTCAATGGATTTGCCGAGACTTGAAACTCTTTCCGAGGTAGGCAGATTTCTGGCTTACACAGAGTCTGCCTTTGACAGATTTTACAGTATTTTTACTGTCTGAAAAATTGTCACGAAATAGTGATATGTGAAACTCTTAAAGAAAAAAATCAAAATAAACCAGTACATTTTTATAGAAATATAAAATCAAATTTACTTTATTAACTGACTTAAAAGGGATAAAAAAGAAAAAAGTGCTTACTGCTTCAAAGACGACAGACCTCGCAAACGGTGTATTGCAAGGCCGGCGCTTAACCGACTGAGCTACAGAAGGTACTTAAACTTTCTTGTAAAAGTTGAGCAGAAGAAATTAAGCACACGAATACAGTGTCGCATCTTTGGTGAATTTCCCATAAATGGCGGAAAAATATAGTCAGATTTTTCATGCTTATTACATAACGAATAATGGTCTTCATGGAAACAAACATGGTCTTATTCGGCTCATCTAAATTATATTCATATTATATATTAATTTTAATAAAATCGCCCATATTATTTTCGGAGGGAAAAAATCCGAATAAAAAAAAATAAAGTTTTCTCGGAAACAACTGATATCTTATTCTCTTCACATAAAACAGATTTATATTATGTATCAATTTAAAGAAAATCATGCGTGCCGTTTTCGCATAATCGAAATTTGGAATTTCTGACATCGCTTTTGTTTCAAAATGGGTATTTAGATCTCAAAATATACTGCACGTAGAAATCTAAACATTTCAGAATAGGATTAGACTGCAGATATAAGGCTGTTTTAAAAAATCAGAATAATAAGAGCAATATTTGCTGAGTTATTGAAAGGCGGCTTTTCGCGTTTTCTTTGAAGCCGAGATAGGTGTATATATGAGTTCCGCTATCTACGAATTCTGCGATACGATACGATACGATTTTAGGCTTACGGCTGCATCACTAGAATACTATCGTCTTCCATGATTATATCATAGACGTTAAGTTTTCAGAAATACTGGTGGGGTCCAAATGCTCTATATAACAAAAGTTTGAATAAATTTCATTAAAAATAATTTTCTCATTAAAAACTCATCGAATAAAAATATGTAAAATGGCGCGATATCGGGAAACAAATTTAATGAATGTCAAAGTTTTTCAAGATAGAAATGACCCAAATAAAAGGAAACTGACAAAGAGCAAACTTGTTTAATGGGCACGAAACAAAAGTAGAAAAACTTCATTGGTGAAAGTAGTCAAGGTTTGCCAGATTGCATGTTTTCCTCGTAAGTTGTACGTTATTCAGGCTCATTGTAAATTGTGCGTTTAAACCATTTCCATATGACGATTTCTACCGTTTTTTTTTCCAAACATATCTTATTTATAATACTTTCAAGTATTTTCTCAGCTTACATTTTCCATTTTCTTCAAAAGTTTCGCTATTTGATGCAAAACGTTATTGTTACCCTGTTATCGTTACGTTAGTCAAGAAATCACGCTGTTAAGAATTGCTCCCCGGTCAATTTAATTGAACGGTAGCTATGAGGAACAAAACTCTCTACCATGGAAAATTAATCAAAAGTTTTATTTTAAAATCTTGATTACGTAGAACACAACAAAAATAATAAATTAAATGCATAGGTCGTTGACTTATATGATTATATAAAACACTGAGTCCTTGTAGATTCAAATTGGTAAAACAGTTTACTCTAGAACATCTCATTCAGCAGCGAGCTCGTTGGTCGGGTGGCTTTTACGGGAAGGTCTCTCGCCGTCCTGCACAAGTTCCGAGCGCTTCGCTCAATTTTTTCGGCACCTCTCGTGCCTTCAGCCCGGGAAAAAATCTCTTTTTCCCTCGTTCTGGCGAGCCAAACGCACACTCCAGTTCCCGACTCCAAACTGATCCCCTCCTCTCTTTTTCTCCGACAAAATGGTCACTTTCCCAGATCCCGTGAGAAAACTTCCAACATCCATCTCTGTCAACGCCTTTAGGCATTAGCGAATTCCTTTGCGAGACCTAAACAGGGTGGTCTATACTCCGAACCCTTAGCGTATCTCATGTCCTTTATCAGGGCGTGCTACGTCCTAAGTGCTAATCCATCATCACTTACAATGTCCTAGAGCGTGGGAAAAATGTCTACTAGTCTTTCTATGCACCTGAGTGTATCCAGTTTTTCTTTAGGAAGATTTCTTCCCCCATCATCTGAAAACATAGAAGTTCATTTCTTTACAACACCCCCCTCTAAAAGACGATTCTTCAGGCTTGAATGAAGAATCTTATGACCAGTAGATGAATGCAACAAATTCCAATATCTCAGAGTGGCAGATGCAATAAATAAAATTATCATTGCGCGCTCTGATACATTACACTAAAAAAATAATATACATATATATACGTAACAAGATCAAAAATTACCAAATGAAAAATTTAGAATAAAACAACTATTTTTGGCTTACAAAGTATAAACAAATGAAATTATTATTTTTTTTTCGTACATAGTACTTTTAGCTTTTAGTATTTAATGAGTTTATTCCGCACGACTTAAATAATCAACATGTGCAATATCTCGGCCTGGTCTATGCTTTATTGCATAATGATAGGGTTGCAGTTTGAGAGCCCATCGTAAAAGCCTCGGATTATTCCCAGAATTTCGTTTAAGAAAAACTAAAGGATTAATCGGTTTCTATAGAAAAGAGTTGGCCGTCAACTTAGTGACGCAATTTCTTGATTGCAAAGATAATAGCTGCACATTCTTTCTCCGTCGCACAAAAACTTTTTTCTGTTTCCGAAAATTTCCGACTTAAGTAAATTATGGGATGTTTCTCTGAACCCCCACGTTGTGCTAAAATAACCCTAATACCCTTTTCAGAAGCATCCGTTTGTATGATAAACTCCTTAGAATAGTTGGGAGCGTACAAAATGGGTTCTTCCGTAAGTTTCGTTTTCAACAGTTGAAAAGCCTTTTCCATTTCGTTGCTCCAAGTTACCGTTTCCCTTTTATTTTTACCTTTAAGCGCGCACGTTAATGGTTCCACAATAACTGCGTAATCTTTTATGTACCTTGAGTAGTAACCCGCCATACCCAAGCATCGACGTATCTCAGTTTTGTTTTTAGGGGTTGGTAAATCTGATATAGCACGAATTTTAGTTTCTGCTGGGGAGCGTCTCCCGTCGCCTACCACATGCCCCAAATATTTGACCGTTTTTTGTGCAAACTTGCACTTAGATAATTTAATCTTTACCTCAGCTTCTTCTACCCTCATGAGCACTTTTTCTAGGTGCTGCAAATGATCCTCCCAAGTTTCCGAGAATACGGCCATGTCATCAAGGTAAGGTAAACAAAATTCCTCTAAACCTCTTAACATTTTATCCATAAATTTCGAAAATCTATAGTACGCGTTTAACATTCCAAAAGGCATGACCAGGGGGATATAAGAACGGAAACTGGTTACGAATGCGGCCAAACTTTGCGCAATAGCTGTCAATGGAATTTGCCAATATCCTTTCGTGAGATTCAAAACTGTTATATAATTCGCACTAGCATCTCTCTCTACTATATCCTCTATGTTTTGTAAGGGAAAAAACTCGGCCCGGGTGATCTCATTTAACTTTCGGTAATCTATACAAGGACGAGCGTCTTTCCCAGGGGCCTCTACCAGAATCATCGGGGAAGTGAAATCTGACTCCCCTTCAACTATTATCTTTCACTCTAACATTCTTTTGATTTCTTTCCTCAAAATTTCAGTTTGTCTAGGCGAAGATCTGTAAGGTTTTATCTTTACAGGTTTATATTCTAATAGTTCCACGTCATGCTCCATTAAGTCAGTGCGCCCCGGATCATTAGAAAATAAAGATTTAAATTTATCTAATAAATTTCTCAATTGCTTTATCTGCACCGACGTACATCTAGAACTCAAATTGCTGTCTTTAATAACATTTTCAAAATCATAAATCTCAGCCCCCGCTTCTGGAAATGCTATGTCCAAATCTTGATTTTCCTCGCCCTCATCTATCTCTTGCGCTACAAAATTCACTAACTCAATTCTTCTCAAACAGGGTTTTAAGAGATTGACGTGATATATTTCAGCCATTTCGCGCCTACCAGGAACATTCACAATATAATTTGTCTCTGAGATTTTGGACTGAATTTTCCCTGGACCTATCCACGATACCAATAATTTGTTCTTTTTGTTGGTAGCTAGAACCAACACATCGTCACCCACCTTAAATTTCCGTTCTACCGCCGTTTTGTCATACCACAACTTTCTTTTTTCACGAGATTCGGTTATATTTTCCACTGCTAGTTCCTGACAGTGTTTTAGCCTATTAACCAAATTAAATACATATTCAGTAACTAACTCATTCTCTTCCTCTCCTCCCGTCCACTTTTCAAAAAGCAATGATTCGGGGGTTCGTAAATTCTTTCCATGTACTAACTCTGCAGGAGAAAAACCCGTAGAATCATGATTTACCGTCCGCAAGGCTAATAACGCATACGGCAAATTTCCCTCCCAACTTGCGCCATTTTCAACACACAAATTTTTCAATAATCTTTTCACTGAGCGATGCCATCGCTCAACCAAATTACTTTGTGGTCGACAAACCGACGAGTGAGTTAACTTAACTCCAAATTTCTTTAAGAATGCGGTTGTTAACTCGCTTACAAAATATCTTCCGAGATCTGTTTGTAACTCTCTGGGATATCCTAATCTGCTAAATACCCACATTAATGCTTCAATTATAGTTTCCGATCGGACATTAGATATCGCAACAGCCTCCGGATACCTGGCCGCAACACAAATAACTGTTAAAATAAACCTATTCCCTTTTTCAGACTTCGGTAAGTGACCCACAATGTCAGCTGATAACTTCGAATAAAAAACCTCTCCAATACTCGGCACACGTCTGAGAGGAGCTTTCCCTATTTCCCTAGGTTTCGCAATCCTTTGACATGAATCACATGTTTTGACAAAATTCTCTATGTGTTTTATTACATTCGGCCAAAAGTAATGACGCAAAACCTTAACCTTTGTTTTCATTTCACCAAAGTGCGATGAAATCCCCTCATGACAGGCTCCTAAAACGTCTAATCTGAATTTCGAAGGCACCACTAACTGCAATCTCTCCCCACCACGATTGTCAAAAGTTTTCCTAAACACCAAGTGATTCATAATTTCATAGTGAGATTTCTTGGCTCTCGCTTTTTCCCTAACTTCTTTTAACGAAGGATCAACATCCTGTTCTTTTTTAAATTCCTCACGACTAATCCGTGCTAAATTTCCGAACTTGTCATTTAAATCAGCAGGTAACAATACACTTTCCGAGGTTTCATTTTCCGTTAGATGCTCTAACTCCTTTCGCATTGTTCTGCAAAGTCGTCCGATTCACATTCTAAATCCACGAAACTGCTTTCCCTCTCCCCTTTCGCAATTCGTATTTACACTAGCCACGTCCATCAAACTAACCGTGTCTTTCTTTGCCTGCGATCTCGTCATTACCGCATTCACTGCATTAACCTTTTTTCGGGCTAATTCAATTATCTTTTGCGTTTTATTCCCTAAGAGATAATAATGCAAGTCTTCTTCTTTGTCTACAACCCTAACTTCCGTCTTTAGGGAACTCAATCCATCCAAATCTATCTCTATGTGAGCGACAGGTAAACAGCGGATTTTAGAATCCAAGGGCTGTTTCACGAAGATATAATCTCCGGTCAGTTGTTCCTTTTTTACGTGTTTCTCACCACACAAATCATAATTGGTACCCGCATCTCTTAGAGTGACAATATCACGCCCATTTATTTTCGCTCTACTAAGATAAGGTTTGAACCCTTCTTCATAATCCGACGTTTTACTCACATGATTCACTTTAGCGGTGGCTTTCTCCTTCTTTTTTAACTGCAAACAATTGGCTCGATGGTGAGTTGTGGAATCACAAAGGAAACACTTGTTTACCCTCCTTTTTTCGAAAACACGATCCCTATCTGTCACTATATTCTTGTCCCTCCAATTGAAACTTTTATCTGCACTTTTATTCTCCATCCCCGAGCTATTTTTCTCGAATTTCTTATCAAAAAAATTTCTCGAATTTCCTGTTTTCCTTTGGGAATTTTTCACAACCTCTAATTCATCTAAGCGTTTCACTAAAACTTCTGGGTCAGTGAAATTTAACCAGACATCAATCAGATGATCCTTTAATTCTTGAGGGGCTCTTTTTTTAATTTGATCAGTGATCAAAAGCTTTTTTAATTCCTCAAAATTAGTGATTTTTAAAGAATTTAACCATCCCTCTAGATAGCTATTCAACTCGAAAATTAAATCACGCCACGGATTATTTGAATTCCTCTGGTGTTGATTAAATTTTAGTCTAGATGATTCTGCATTTAATTTGTACCTTTCACATAATCATAATTATCAATCAAATGTGATGGCTCTCTAAGAATTAATTCTGCCACATTTACCGGTAGAAGCTAGATGAATTTGTCACAAATTCATCCTCTTCTAAATTACATTTTTTTTCGCCTGCCTCTCAAACAAATATAAGAATAAAGATATTTGTGATCGACCCTCATCGAAACGATGTATTAAGGATTTTAAGGGCAATTTATTGCTTCCCTCTGCACCATGATTTGATGTTAAGCTACGCGTTTCTGCTTCTTGCAATAATTTCAACTTTTCGAGTTCATAAGCCCTGTCTTTGTCTCGATCATCCCTTTCTAATCTCTTTCTTTCTTTTTCCTCCGCTACAAGCGCTTCCCGATCTTGCAGTATATTTTTGGCTTGTGCCAATTCAAAATATCTATCGAAATCTTCAACCGCTTCTATTTTATTAACTATTTTTGCAATCGTGTCGCTCTCATCTATTTGAACATCTAATTCACCAGCCAGGATTCTCAAATCTACATTTTTGAAATTTTTCCTCTCTGACATTTTTGAAAAATTAACCCCAAAACCTAATTTATATGGATATCAGATTAAATTTAAAAAAGAAAAATACATACATACACAAAAAATATAATTCAGTTATACATTTACAAAACAGTTAGAAATATAATTTCCCCTTTTTATAACTTGTATTAAAAAATGGCGCTATGTTTCACTTCTGCAGCCCATCATCTCGCAAAATTTTCACATATTGAACGTCTTTGCCAGATCACGACAAATACATTTTTCCGAAAGAAAAGCCAGAACATTAAAATATCAAATTTTAAATACAGCTCAAGCAAAATTTTCCTAAACAAAACTTGTTATTAACAGAATAACTGCACTGAAAATTTTCCTGACAGTAAAAATTATTAACATTTCTCTTTTTTTTTCACATGCCAATAACAGAAAGACTATCCTTTATTATTACGTTTCTTTTGAGAGGAAAAAAAATAACTGCCCTTTATCCTTGAAATATAATATTTCTCGTGTCACAAACAATAAACCACTGACACACAATAGCCAGCTTAAGGCAAAAGGAAATTAAACTCAACAGAATGCCACTGAGATAAAAGAATTTGTTAGCTCACCCCTTTTGAAGACAGGATCCGTTGTCGTCCACCCAGCTGTTTGGAATAGAAGGCACTGTCAATCAACGTCGTCACTACGATAAGCATTTAGCTCCAGAGATTTATAATCCACACAGAAATATTTTTGTAGCTTGACCCAAGATACACAGTATAAACACAAGGCAGTCAGTTCTAAGAAATGATTCTTTCCAGTAATCCTTGACGTTGTCACCACTAATAGCACTTGATAACAAGTTCTGTAAATCACCACAATGCTTGTCACTATTAACGCTGCACTTCATAAATGTTCCTTGAGGACCCCTATTGTTCTACTCATCATCTGGTCAACATGATCTTCCGCTGCCACCAGCTGTTAAGAATTGCTCCCCGGTCAATTTAATTGAACGGTAGCTATGAGGAACAAAACTTTCTACCATGGAAAATTAATGAAAAGTTTTATTTTAAAATCTTGATTACGTAGAACACAACAAAAATAACAAATTAAATGCGTAGGTCGTTGACTTATATGATTATATAAAACACTGAGTACTTGTAGATTCAAATTGGTAAAACAGTTTACTCTAGAACATCTCATTCAGCAGCGAGCTCGTTGGCCGGGTGGCTTTTACGAGAAGGTCTTTTGCCGTCATGCACAAGTTCCGAGCGCTTCGCTCAATTTTCTCGGCACCTCTCGTGCCTTCAGCCCGGGAAGAAATCTCTTTTTCCCTCGTTCGTGCGAGCCAAACGCACACTCCAGTTCCCGACTCCAAACTGATCCCCTCCTCTCTTTTTCTCCGACGAAATGGTCACTTTCCCAGATCCCGTGAGAAAACTTCCAACATCCATCTCTGTCAATGCCTTTAGGCATTAGCGAATTCCTTTGCGAGACCTAAACAGGGTGGTCTATACTCCGAACCCTTAGCATATCTCATGTCCTTTATCAGGGCGTGCTACGTCCTAAGTGCTAATCCATCATCATTTACAATGTCCTAGAGCGTGAGAAAAATGTCTACTAGTCTTTCTCTGCACCTGGGTGTATCCAGTTTTTCTTTAGGAAGATTTCTTCCCCCATCATCTGAAAACATAGAAGTTCATTTCTTTACAACACCATTACATTTTTTGAATACATACCTGCTAAAATATTCTTTCTTGCATACATAGTCAGTAAGTTGCTGTATGAAATGCTATATTTGATTAAAAAATATACAAAACTAAGCCGTGGCCATGAAAAT
Organism: Maratus speciosus; assembly: GCA_963932465.1. NCBI lineage: Eukaryota > Metazoa > Arthropoda > Arachnida > Araneae > Salticidae > Maratus > Maratus speciosus. Next base: position 379,476,239 of record OZ010786.1, read on the forward strand.
TGGTAGAACTTTAACGTGGCGTTATTACCCCAGGACACATTGTATGAAAATGAAAACTTTCTCGACATTGCGACGGAAACAAAATATGCATTTTTCTAGATAAAGACAAGAAATCAAATGAACAAAAGAATTTCTTTTTAAAATTATTAACATTTTCCAAAATATAGAATGAAATCGAAAATATTTGAGGATCTCTTATACAAATCTAATCACTGAAAAGTAATTAGAATGTTTTAAGCATTTTCCAACACCCTTGAAAGGTGTTTAGGAATTCGGTTTGTCTGTCTGTGTGCCTGTTTAAGCTTTAACTCGTAGTCCCCTTGAGTTCTTGAAAACAAGCATCTATTGTATACACATATTTCGACGCCGGAGTACCAAGTGAAATAAAAGTAGTTCAAAAATATTCGGGAACTAGTGAGAATCTTAATTTTTCATTATTTTGTATATATTCAGAGATTTTGTTTATATATGAAAATGAAAACATTTTCCACGTTACCTGGGAAATACGATTTGGCTTTTCCTGATAAAGGAAAGGATTGAATACAGGCAAATAATTACTTATTAAAATAAATTGTTTTCCAAAATATAAAAAATAAATTTAAAATACTTCCTGCTACATAAATTTAATAACTGAAAGAGAATTAGGTAGTTTCAAACATTTTCCAAAATACTTGAAAAGATTTTATGAATTTGGTTTATCCCTCCATCTTCCTGTCCGAGCTCGAAATTGCATAAATATAGCCAGTAGGCTATGTAATTCACATGTGTTATTGAGAATTGGTATAAGTTGTAGGGTAGTGAAAATTAAGTGTTTAGCATTCGTAGTTCATTCACAGGACACTCAAAAAAATTCCGTTACATTATTGTCTATGAGGAAAAATCGTTGCAATGTAATTTTTTGTAATTTAACTGTTTCATACATATTGAAATTGATATATATCACTGATATGTACTGCAGAATGCTTATTGTGGAAGAGGGTGTGTATAGCATTTATCATTCATTTACAGGGATGCACAAAAGATTCCGGTTATGCTACTGTCTATGAGTGATAACTGCTGGAAATGCGTTTTCAATTGTAGTGCACAGAAAAAACTGTTTTGTTGAAACAACTAAATTTCGGTTAATATAGCTCCAACCAAATATTTTGGTTGGAATGATCAAATTTTGGTTAGACTAACCAAATGATTTTGTTAATTCAACAAATCATTTAGTTATTCCAACCAAAATTTGGTCATTCCAACCAAAATAATTGGTTGGAACTATATTAACCAGAATTTTGTTGTTTCAACAAAAGAGTTTTTTCCGTGTATGCGGTTTTATTTTTAATTATTTTTTTCATATTACGTGGTGTGAATATATTATATATCTCATATACAGGGCTGTAAAAAATATTAAAATGCATTTCCATTTGTCGCCAGAAATTGCAGAAAGGGAATTTGCAATTGTGCTATTCATTTCCTAGTCAAACTAAAATTTAGTATAATGTGCAATATTATACAATTCGATAAATCATATACAAGAATTTAAATTATTATACACCTAAAGGTGGTTCTTGTAAAAAGTGAGTTTATAAACGTTTTATGCGTTCTCCAAATTCTTTACTTATCTATTATCTTTTACGATATTAAATTGTGAAGTTTTGTTATAGTAATCTGAATGTGGTTGAAAGTGTTTCACAATCTATGCATGACGTATGAGTTTTCTTTCTTTTTGTGATTTGTGTTCATTAATAATTAACGCTTGTCATTTTCAAATATATTCAAAAATGCTAATATAAAAATCGAAGTAAATACAAATACAAAGCTATAGTGACAAAAGAAAATTTACATATATCGTCAATTCAGAGCAACAACAGAACATCCAGTAATAATAAAAAAGGAGATATCTGACATACTGCTATTATAACGGATTTCCCGTTATATATTCATTTAAAACCTTCCCCCTCTCTAAAAATCAACATTTAATCTTACTGATTCATTTTTGTAGTTGTCATTATCCCCCCCCCCCTCAAATAAAATATTTAGTTTAAACTTGACATTTTATACTTAATTTTCATATGTCGGTATTCATTCACTTCCCACTCACACTACTGTAAGTTTCATTTATACTTTAAATGTTCATTTTAAATGCAGGCATCATTTATCAGACAATTCTTTTTTCTTTTAATTTCACACAGACATGTCGATAGAAATAAATCTTAACAGCAGTGATTTTCCTTTTCGATAAAAAAAAAAAAAGAATAAAATAGAAATGAATTTCCTCGACCTCTCTCAGCCGACAGTATGTAAAGTATATTTTATGAGTAACACAGATCTGCGCATTAGAATTTTCTCATCCTTTTCGGTTTGCATTCCTCTCTTTATTTTATCAGATAACTACCATAATCCCCTACTGACTAATACAGCTGTCGTTAAAGTTGTAACGTACATGTAATATCACGTGTTTAGCAATTCCTTGGGTTATCCCGCTAACCACAAGAATTTTAACTAGCAACCCTATATGCCCGCCATGGCGTATATTTTATTTCAATGTAAAGCTTCGGGATTTTTCCTGTTTGCCTTGTCTATCTCATCCCTATTATCGCAAAGATCTTACATATTTTTGTCTTATGCTCGCCAGTGCGTGAGTAATTCTAACAAATACTTTTCCACTACTGTTTCTGATTCTGAGCGCTCGAGACGTCAGCGTTCCCCCTCGTGGGGTTTACCCGTCCGGGCAATCTTGTTAAATTCCCCCTTTTCTCTGTATTTCACGGCCATCCCTTTAAAAATTTCCATCATAAAATAAGTTAAAGTCCTCTGGAATATTGTGATGGAGTTTTTACTGGTTTGTGAACCTGGGTACACGAAATTACCTTTAGAGCTATGGAAACTGTGTTTGAAAACCAGTGGGACAATTTCTGAAACACAAAGTTATGCTTAATACTATATATCACATGTGTTTTTAAAAATTCTCAACTGTTCCACTAGATACAGACACAGTATTTCATAGCAGTAAGTGAGACATCTCATTTTCGATTATTACCAGATGTCATTCTGTTGCTCTGGGACGTCGTTATCTTATGTCTTAGAATGTCTTAGAAATACTGAAATACACAAAATACTGCATTTTAAAGAATATCGTTATAAGCGTGCATTAATTATTATACTGTTTAAATGTATTTAGACATGTTTTCTTTAAATGTATTTAGACATGATATTCCTAATAAGTTTTGATGATGCTACAAAAATATCTGATTATTATAAATATTTGAAATGATTTAGATTTAAAATTCTTAAACACATTTTTTGAGTTAAACACTTTTATATCTTGCCTTATGTCACAATAATATTACTTCAAAAGGTAAAAATTCCCTTGAATGTGTCATGAAATGTCTATTTGTAACTTCTATTTATAAATATCTGTTTCCTAAACGGAATCAAATAAAGGAATCTTTTTTCTAATTTTAATTCACATTAAGCTCAGGACTCTGATTAACTTTTGAATAATTGTTATAGCTAAATGGTCTTTAACAGATGTTTTTTAACCAACTGGCTTTTCTACATTCATATTGATTTAGAAATATCTTTTATATCTACATTTTTTTTAATACTATTAATAAAAAAAGTAACAATATAAACAAAATTTACATGTGATATATTCGATTTTTTCATCGGAATAAGCACCAAGTCAAATAAAACTATTTCAAAAATATTCAAGAACGACTTCAAGAGTCTTATTCAAGATTCTTATTTTTTGAAACATTTGTGTGTCCAGCAACTTTATTTGTTGATAAAAACGAAAAAGTCTGTTACATTTCGACGAAAAAAACGACTTGTCTTATTCGAGATAAAGGAAAAAGTGATTTCATTTCCCATTTAAAACTTGTATCAAATTTCAAAAATGATAAAAATAAATTTTAGATAACTAAAGAACCGTTACATCAAAACAGTCGATTAAAGTACGCATAAGTGTTTAAAAGTAAATTTATGTATTATCTTCATTCAGTAGTTTGAGATTAAATATGGACGATTGTTTAAAATTATTAAACCATATTAAGCTTGCATAACATGTATTTTTTTAGTTTTTAGGTTAAGTCATCTTATATATAAATATTACATTATGCGTTCTGCCGAATGTCAGTGAATTGCTCATAGATAACTTGGATTCTTTATCAGTGTTCTAACTTTTTACGGCTGCTCTTTCATCTTCACCTAACACTTCATTTATAATGGCTTTTTCATAATAATGGAAGTTATCAGTCTATTAGAAGAAAATGGTTCATTCCAAAGGTATAAGTTTGATTGCAAAAGACTATTTAATACTTTGAGAAGAAAGTAGGCTGCACCTCTAACTTTCATGACACTAATAGAATCACATGGCTACGGTTTTGTTACCTCTAAAATTTAATACAAATTATTGCCATATTTAATCGTTGACAATAGCTAGATTTCGGCAATTGAATTAGGCAAAATTTATTGGTGAGTTATAGTGGTAAGGAAAAATCTTAGAAATTAATAGCTATGCAGTAGCGTAATACTGTAGAAAAAAAATTGCAGCAAAATTGACATTTAACAAACTAAAATCTATCAATGGCTTTTTCAAATAAACAATTTTCTTCCCCGTTTTTCTTATAAAAGTAACGGAAATGTACATCAAAGAAATGTTACAAGTACCATAAAAATTAATTAATTAAGTGAAAATTTATATTTCATCTCCTTAGTTGGTGACGATTTGTGTAAATCCGGTTTATCCGAGTTGAGTTTAGTCCATATTAACTTGAATAATCGGGACTCTACTGTTTCAATATTTTAAATAAATACTCACAAATTTATGTAAAATGTGATTTATTTTACAATTTAATGATTACATTGGACTCAATTTCTTGAGAGCATTAATATTTATACGATAACATATGAGCCACTAATAATCCCAACAGTACATTCCACTGCAACTTTATAAAAGATGTGCTGTTTACTTCAATGCAAAATCCTTTAGTGTATGACGAAAGACCATCTGTAAATCTTGTAGTAAATTGCAGAGCTACATCTCCACATGGTTTACCTATTTCTTCGTTGAAACACTTGTAGACACCTGAAATAAATTTTACATTGCTTATTTGTCTTACTTATATTAGTAAATATAAAATTTCTTGATAACGCTATATTTCTGCATTCAATTAGCGTCATATTTAAACAGGCGATGGGATAAAAAAATCACGACTTCTTAGAAAGTCATTTTTACATCATACTAACTTGGGAATTTTTTACTGTTGTTATTGACTTGTCCCATGTATCTCATACACTTCTTGGGGTAGAAACGCTAATTCCGCATTTGCCTCTAGAAAGAGATGATAAATAATTTACCATGCAATGCATACCTATTTTACTATACCTAGACACCACGTTCATAGTTTAACTAATTCAGTTCTTCAGCTGTTTGAGACGAAAAAGAGACAAGGAATCTGTAAACGAAACGTTGGTAAATATATTTTTTACTTAAAGAAAAAACAAATAACTATTATGTCACCATTATATAATTAGTGAACTTCCTTACGTTGTTTACAATATGTACGGAATAATGGTATATATGTTAATTTACTTCCAAGAAAAATAATTTACTATTATGTAAGCATATTATTATAAGCATTCTTCCTTACTTTAAACAAGTAATATAAAAATTTTGCTTTTAAATGTCAATTCCTACTTAGGTCATCAAAGAAAAATTTAATATAATCCCTTAAGCTAATATTAGTTTTTGTTGCATTAAAATATCTCAGTTTGTTGATTTTCTATAAGGAAGTAGGTTTACAATGGAACTCTATGGGAATTTGGTGAAATATTAGAGATATCGCCAAGTTGGCATCACTTTTGGCGACTCATTTTGGGCGCCAAATTTGGCAATATATCGCCAAGTTGGCGACAAACTTGGCAGTATTTGGCGACAGAACAGGGTTCCCCCCTATGGTATCCCCTTATTGAAAATACTTTCATTGATCTTCAATAAACAATGGCCGCCATTTTGTTTCCCATGCAAAACTAAAATTAATTGATTAAAATTTAATTAATTAATTAATAATTGAAAAAACTGTATTAACATCAATTGTCATCTAGTACAAGTTTAAAAAAATTTATTTCAACTTGATAGGATAAATAATGAGTATTTTATTAACGATTGAAAATTTGAACAAGATATATCTACCCTATATATATAAAATCCTAATGAAACGAATTTATGAAGCGGAAGTATGAAACGGAAGTATGAATCGACTGATTAAACAACTGATTATGTTTCAAGCGATTTCTCCTAAAATATGGAATATATTGTGATGAAATTAACACGAAAAATCAATATTGATCCGCAGATTTCAAAACTGGTATTAGAATTTTTAAATTCGAAATATTAATTTTTTTCTAATTTTATATACATTTTTTTAATGATAGCAACTCAAATTTTAATCAAACAGATATATTTTTTTAATATTTCAGAAAAGGTTGACATGGTAACCCGGATATTGTTGTTTATTTGATAATAAATGTTTATTTCATTTATTTCTTTTTACAAATTATACAAATTATTTTGTTCTATGATTATTAATTTTTTTTATATTTCCTTTAGAAAATAATAGAAAATAATTAAGAAATACAGTACCACTTAGTTATTCTGTCGACCAATTTCGCCAAATTATATAAATCGCCAAAACACTCGCCAAATTATACAAATTGACATAATTTTTATTTTAAATAACGAAAGAACAAATGAATTAGTATAACATTAATAAATATCCGAATAAAACGTCGAAATAAAAATCACTTGATGACGTAAACACGTGTAACTTGCTTAAAGTCAAGTGAATGTGACATTTACGATCAACCATTATTGGCATTTAATCTTATAGTTTGGAGATAGATTTTTGGTCGTCGGGATATCTAAGGACTACCAAAAATGCATATGTAACTGGTATTTGAAAACGAGGTTTTCGCCAAATTTTCGTAAAAAAATAAAAAACACGCCAAACCTTTATATCTGTAACCGTGTACATCTGTAACCTGTATAACCGTATCTGGCTAAATATTACCACTCGAAAACAAAAATGCTAACTGGTAGTTGAAAAAAAGCTATTAGCGAGATTTGCATCCTGCTAGCGTATAAGTACCTAGAATTCTTTGCGACCATGGCAAATTTTATGTAGTTTTATTCGAAAAAAAAATTTTTGATTTTTTTAATGAAAATGGAAAATTTACGGTCCCAAATTGGCGCGATTTTTTCCTGACGCCAATGTCATATACGGAACGGGAACATAACTGGCGCCAAAGTATCGTTATTTTGCTTCATATGGTAAGCCGGATGTTGTTGTTTATGCTGTTGATGCGTTTCCCAAATTGGCGTCGTAAAAAAAATCACGCCAATATGGGACGTATATGACATCTTTGCCAAACTATCATATGAACGGCGAAGGGATCAGACCGTATTTGTTTATGGCAGTTGATGACTTGAACTATTATAATATAGATGAAATGATGGCGATAGAATGATATTTGGCGACTTATCACCTGTACCTGGCTAACATTAAAGAATCAAAATGGCACCTAGAATATAAAATCAAAGTGGTCCGCTTGGAACTGTTGATGATAGTCACATGATTTAGGCTATTGTTATAGAGATTGTTTTAAAATACCGGGAGTCAAAGACTCTTATACTTTATTTATTTTATTTTAGCTTCTTTTCAAATGTTTAAATCATCCTCTTTAATCAAAAACGAAAACAACCATTGGATGTATTAACAGCAACTGATTCGCACTTAATTTTTTGCAATCAAAGGGAATTGAATGGAAACCCGTTTGCAGGGAGATCTGCGCAGCTTTTTTCAGTATAATTCAATCTTCTCTAATATTTTTAAAACCCATCAGATTAGCGTATTTTTAGATTCTGCTGTGTCTCAATGGGGTTTGGCGAGCGTAGCTCGCTGGGGGCAGAGCCCCTTAGTAAATATATAAATATATAAATAAATAAATATAGGGAGGGTGTGAACTATTAGTACGAATTGAAAAAAATTGCCCATTTGCATTATTGCAATTAAATATTACGTATAAAGTAATATTTTATAAAGCACATCTTGTTCCATTACCCATTTCTAAAAACTAAATTCTTTTCTTCGAAATCAGAGGTACTTAAAAGAATCGTATTTCTAGAGCTTTTCTGTATACCGTAAGTAAAAATACAAACTTCCTCTGCGTTGCGCGGTAAACACAATTTGTCCTTTTATGTGGTAAATTATGAAGTCGAAATTCGGTAAACCATGCTTTGGTTTTTGACATTTAAAATAAGTATAAAATTTTGAAAATGTTAAAAAGAAATTTTAGATACTCACAAAATTTTTATATAAATCAAATTAGTGAAACAAAATGACAGTTTTTAAAAATGTTTACTTTATTATTTCTGTTCATTCAGTAACTACGAGTAAAATGAATGTCATAAATTTTAAAACGTTTTCATCATATTAATTATATATACGGAATAATCATATTTATTTAACTTTGTGAGAACAGTTCGTAACTATTTAAGCACTATAGCAACCTATTTTACTTTGTAAAAACGTGCCCCAATAACATTATTCTTAATTAAATAGATTTAAAAAAAGGTTAAACGAATAATAACTTTTTAGTCTGTACGTAAAAAATATATACCAAGCATCCAAAAAGTTTATGTTGTCCTACTAATTGTTTCAAAAAACTGATATATCTTGTTATGCATTCTTTTTATTTCGGAAGGAGACAGCAGTACCATATCAAATAAAAGTTCTTCTAAAATACTCAAAATCCAGCTAAGATTTTATTTTGTGAACTTTTTTCTGTGCATAAACTTTATTGATAGGTAAAAACGCAAACTACTTTCGATTTTCGACGAAATAAGATTTGTGTTTTACCAGATAAGGGAAGACGTCAAAAACCAGCAATATACTTACTAAAAAATCTTTTCTTTTGGACATGTAACAATTGCATAAAATCTCGAAACTGATAAACAGAGTTTTTATATGTAAAGGTAAATCCAGCTTAGATGCCCTATGCCCCATAGGGATAGTTACCCTTCTCACTGTATTTCAGCTATAGTACGTGAGGAGGAGCTAGTGACGTTCTTCTACGCTCAAATGCTTTAAAAAAGCGTAGTAGGCAAAGTTAGAGAAAATTGTTTCTAAACATAAGAGTTAAATGCATCAAAGAAAGTTTAGCTTTTGCTGTTCTTCTCATAAGATATTGAGTAGCAGAAGATGAAATAACTATTATTTTAACACAATCAAACTGATTGGTAAAGCTATCATACGAATTGAATATTTCCAACTGAGCGAAAAAATGCCCAGGCCGGGAATCGAACTCAGATCCTTGGCTTACAAGGCCAATGCTTTTCCGTTTAAGCTAACTGGGCCGACAAAAAAAAAAAACCGGAAAAGCTTTGACTTAAACGGAAAAGCATTGGCCTTGTAAGCCAAGGATCTGGGTTCGATTCCCGGCCTGGGCATTTTTTCGCTCAGTTGGAGAAGATGAAATGTTATGTACTTACTAGAGATTGTTTTATGAAATATTTGTGAATATATTTTAAACTGGTATCGCGCAATGAGTTATAAGTTGCAGTCATATTTGTTCGTACATCCTGAACAACTGACTATGGCATCTATTCAGGAATGAAAGGATATGCAGCTACATCGAGGATATATGACTGGCTAGTAATTCTGGATACGACGCCTTATTTATAAAATAATTTTGATACGTGAGCATATTTTTTTCAATCTACAAGAATGTAAGAAAAAAATGTTTTATCTTTCGGTTGATCATGGCTCTCCTGGGAGATCATTACCTAGTGATAACTTTCCCATTTAAGTAATGATTAAAAAATTTTCGTTACTTTCATATCAGAAAGTTGGTTCCAAAGGTTGCAATTCCATCACATTTTAAAATGAAAATCTTTAAGTGTTTGTATTTATAGCTGTGGTTATAACATTTTGATTCACATATTCCGGACGTTCCCTCCATTTAAATCAGAATATATTCAGAAGTACAAAAAATAAATCTAAAATTTCTGAAGTATGTCATTCTCACAGTAAAATTCGAAAAGAGTATAACGGAGTGTCATATTACAGGTATTATCCCTCTTTGGACTTATTTATCTATCTAAGTTATACTTATTTTATTTCTGGCAATTTTTGTGCCCCTATCCTTAATTTAAATTACGCAAGTTGAACCTTTCGTGGAATATATAAAATATTTTGAAATCCTTCATTATGAAACATTAAAATCTAACGCATTTAATTTGAGAATTTTAAGCTCGCTTCGGGAATTATTTTTCATACGCCAAAATCACGATGCTGAAAGGAGCACAAAAGACTTCCTTTTCTTTATTTCCGGTTCTTATAGAGAAGGTATACTGGATAACTTCCAAAAGAAAACAGATTTGATTGACATAGACATTTCTCGAAGTCAAAGCTCACCTGTATAGATTGAAAACGGTCAAAAATAACATCGTACTTCTACAAGTCAGTCTCCTTCTAAATTTTTATTTAAAATCAACCTTATTCTTGCTTTTGGAATGCGAGAACATAGAAGCAAAAATAAGGTAGCACAATTGCTAGAGAAAGAATATGTCGCAGAAGAAAAAAGAGAATAGCTCCGCTCTAAGGATAAGACATCCAAAAATTAAGAAAAATAAATAGAACACTGTTTGTCAAAAAGGTACAAGGGAAGAGCAATTGCGAAGAAATTAGGGATGAACCAAAGAGCTTACCATCAATAGCAGCAATTTGTTTAGAATGTCATAAAAATTATTTTTAAACTAAACATCGTGTCAAGTGCCATTTTTGGCAAAATGGCACTTGACACGTGCCTGGCACAGTTTTTGTGCCGACTAAAGTGTCTGGCATTTTCAAAATATTTTTTTCTAAGTATAAATATTATTCTGTCTCAATCTCAACGTGCCTCAAATACCTTTTTTTGGTAGTCAAAAAATAGCACTTGACACGTGTCTGGCACAGTTTTTGGGCCACGATCCCTCAGCCAGACATTCGATTTTGTATTCAGCCAATACAAAAGAAGTGTTGCACAAATTTTCAGGGTGCCTCAAATACCTACTCAGAAATGTTCAATAGCTCTCCTACTATTACTGACTGTTTGAAACATCATCCCCATTGAAATCCCTTCGAAAACTGTAGGATACAAAATTTAGTCACAATCATTACAACTGTTTTTAAGATAAAATGTGCATACACACACAAGATTTGCTCGGATTATAATATTGGTTTCAAATACTCTCTATACAGTTTTTCCCTGAAGAGCGCATGTAAACCAAATTCTATATAAACCAAATTCAGAAGTATTATTTATTGTTTAGGATGGCTACTTGAGCGGTCGCGGACGATTAGCCGTAAACCAAATAGCCGACAAGACATTTAGCAGGCAGCACTTAGACGACAGGACGTTTAGCCGACAATTACATTTAGTCGACACGTACATTTAGCAGACAGGACATGTAGCGGACAAGTACATTTAGCCGACAGGACAAGTAGCCGAAACGTACGTATAGCATACAGGACAATTAGCCGAAACGGACATTTAGCGTGTACAGCGTATAATATCCGTTGCAATATTGGCAGAAAAAAGGGATAAAAGAAAGTAAAAAAAATTAGGAAAAAATAACAACATCTATTCAACATTTATATATATATATATTTATTTAAATAGGTCATAAATTTTATGTAAATCGGATATTAAGTCAAATGCAAATCTAGATTTTAAATTATAAATGTTAATTTCCTATGCTTCAACGAATGGAACATCAATTCCGATCAGATGAGGTGTCTAACACTGATGTCCGAGATTTTAGACGGCCAAAATCATTAAGTTTTTTAATAACAATCCTATCTTGTTTGGAATTTATATTACAATAATATTATTTAGATTATTTATGCACTTATAGTAGATGGTTATATGTGCATTAAAAATCATTGCAATAAAAAAGGAGCATTACTTCTTTCTTAATGGGAGCAACTATCCCAGACTTACCATAACTAAATTAGTAGATACTAATAACGAAATTTTAGTTTATGTAAATCCAATCCTTCAAGAAAAGTAGTAGTAAATTAAAAGACTACGTTTAGCGTTTTATTAACAGTAATAAGTATTTTTTCACTCTTTTATTTAATTTTTTGGTTTTTGCGTGTAAAGGGGGAATTTTCTAAACGATTCTTCATTCCTTACTGATACGTTATTATTATAGAAAATAATATACACAGGAGTGCTTCTGATGACGGTGTAGCACTTAAATATTTTTAGAAATTAATAAAAAAATTAATTAATTTTAAGGCATTTTTCTGTTCTCATAGCGCAGAGTCAATGGCCAAATAATGTGTTTGACAACAATGGTTTACGAATTAGAAAACTGGTGGAGTTGATGATGCGTGAAAGCACACTCACCAAAGCATGCCAACTGAATATGAAATTGCAACAGTGAAATATTTTAAGCTAAGAAGTAGAAATTGTAAAAGAGAAAAAAAAGTTTAAAGATTGTTTTAAAAATACTCATCTATAATTAATAGTGTAAAATTAATTAAATTTTGATTATATTCTGAGAAGACAATTTAGAAATGCTGAATATATAGTTTAAATAATGTTATTTTTATATCTTTCGTGTTGCCAGATCTTAAAACAGACGCAAAGTAGATAAAAATAAGGAAGAACTAATGCCAACGCATCAAAACATTATTGCCGGCATCCCGACGCAATCCGCGAATCTGGTTCATTTCGTGTAAAATAGGGTTGCTCGAAATGATACAGGAATGTAATTCACATTAATTTTAAATCTCATTTTTGCAATATACCTTATTTTTATGCGCAGTAGATTATCACATTTTAAAAGTTTAATAGTTTTCTTAAAAAATAAAGTATACAAGATACTACGACTGTTTCAAGTTACTGCTGTGTGATTTAACACGATATTAAAAGTGAAGGACGGTTAGTAAATGTTTATGAAGTTAAGGGGACAATATAAGCAAAATTTGGTGGGAAAATTTTTACTTTTACTTTTACGATTTTTACTTTTTTATATCATTAAATAGTTTAAACTTATATCTTTCCAACGATGTGTCCCACGTGTTTATATATTTAAAAAAGAAGTGTTGGAATTATTTATTCTTTCTAAGAGTACTTCACAGCTTAATGGCCATTAATTTTTTTAATTGACTTTTTCTCAGAACTTGAATTTTTCATGTTTGTGTTCCTTTTTTTTTGATATCTATTAAACTTAACTCAAATTTTTTAATACATTTATTATGTTATATTATATACTTTAACAAAGGGATTTAATGACATGTTGAGAATTATTTATTTTATGCAGTGAAACCTTACCAAAAATTCTAGTTTAAATATGCCTTTCAATAAATAATTAATAATTAATTTTCAGGTTCACTTAGAAAGAAAATGGTGTGTTAAACTACATAAATCATGTTATTCTTACTACTCTAAAAAATCTAGAACTCTTAACTTTCACCATTTCTGAGAAAAGCGTACATAAAGTTGGTGAATTTAACATGGCGGAGATAGGGGTTTCCCAGTCCCCTTCAAACATCTAAAGCAAAAATGAGACATGGAAACACAACATACAGACAAACATATCATATTTAGGCCCTAACGATATTAAAAGGTATCTGTCTGCATACCTTAAAAAAAGTATGAAAATTCGACCATCCGTTCAAGAATTAGGTGTAGACATACAATAATTTCGTAACGATTGGTCAATTTTTGCAAAAACTAAAGCCTGTCAAGAAAGCAAAAAACATGAAAACGCACATGCAGAGAGCAATATAATTTTTAGAACGAAATGATATGAAAATCTGCAGATAGAGATCTTTTTAAAAAGTATGGAAATTCCATCTGACCAATAGTTCGGTGTGGGCATACAATGAAAAAAGTAAAAGACACAAACGAATTGTAGGGTAACTCTAGGATAGATGGCCATAGTTTTTAAAAATTGAAATAAAAATTCTTAGATTGAACGGTGTGGACATACAATGAAAAAAGTAAAAGACACAAACGAATTGTAGAGTAACTCTAGGATAGATGGCCATAGTTTTTAAAAATTGAAATAAAAATTCTTAGAATGAACGGTGTGGACATACAATGAAAAAAGTAAAAGACACAAATGAATTGTAGGGTAACTCTATGATAGATGGCCATAGTTTTTAAAAATTGAAATAAAAATTCTTAGAATGAACGGTGTGGACATACAATGAAAAAAGTAAAAGACACAAATGAATTGTAGGGTAACTCTAAAATAGATGGCCATAGTTTTTAAAAATTGAAATAAAAATTCTTAGAATGAACGGTGTGGACATACAATGAAAAAAGTAAAAGACACAAATGAATTGTAGGGTAACTCTAGGATAGATGGCCATAGTTTTTAAAAATTGAAATAAAAATTCTTAGAATGCAAATACAAGAAATATTGATGAATATTTAAAATTCTTATACACATACTCATAACATTTTATGCAAAAAATAATTAAATATTTAAAACAACAGTGTTAAACAAAATTGAAATTTAAATGGCAGATGGCCATCTCGTCTTAAAGCCGAGGAGAGATGGCCATCCAATACAAGAAAGAAAAAGTTAATTTAAATAGCAAAAAAAAAAACAACACATTTCATGTAGTTAATTATGAGAAACATATAGCAATTTGTAAAAATGCATTAATATGATGGAAAATAAGTGAAGAAAACCCGGACAAAGATCTTGATAATTCGTACATGTTTCATGGAACCACTTCAGATGCCTTATGCATTATATCCAGATATTCTTTCTGGATGTGATATTATGTTGTTTTGCACAACCAACACAGTGATGCTAATCCAATTTTATTTACTCGGAATCTGTAAAATCTGATAATTTAAATGTATTTCGTTTTCTTCGCTACTGGAATTGTCGAGTTTTTTTCTCGCGTTAATTGTAGGTTTATTACGTTAATTTAGTTTATTTATCAACTTTATCAGTTTCTGTTATGAAACTTTGAGACATTTTTCAGTATTTTCTGAAACAAATAAATCGTTAGGTCTTATCATATTATTATTATTATTATTGAAATATTTATATTAGTTAAAATTTAAATAATTATATCAATTAATATATTTATAAACGTAAACGTTATATATTTATTTTAAATTTAGCTATACTTAGTTAAAATCATCACTAAGTATAATTTTGAAATATTGATTAAAGGTGGCCATCTATCCTCAATTTCATGTGACCATCTATCCTGAAATTGAAGGACTGGTGATTGCCCGATTTAAAAAGTCCATATAAAAAATATATATATATATATATAAGGCAGTTACTGCAAAACATTCAGATACCTAAGTCAAAAAAATATTCCACCACCTATTTAATTTGCATTAAAATTGCACTTACTTTTTATAATCGAAAAAAACAACTGCATGTCGTAATAAATAAACCTCGTTGAACTATTTCATACGAATAATGTTTATATTGCACTCTATGATCAAGTTTTGAAGATATTTAGAGTGGCCATCTCTCCTCTATTGTCATCTATCTTAGAGTTACCCTATGTATAACCTTTATTGTTGAATGCTGCTTAAAAAAAAGCGAAGGAAATTTAGTTTTATTATTATTTTTTTTACTGTACATTTTCGGTGTCCCTAATGTGAAATGAGAAAAGAACTTCTGAAATATATTCTAAAACCAGTGAGAATCGTATCTTTAAAAAAACTTTGTGTCCAGAAAATTTATTTGTAAATCAAAACGAAAACTTTTTTTCTCTTTGCAACGGAAACAGTATTTTTTAGTTGAATGCAGAAGTTGAAACTCAGTAATTCAAGGAAAAACTAAAAAAAAAAAAAAGATATTTTCTTGCTGACTTTTAACACGTGTATAAAATTTCAAAGATGATAAAGCGAAATTTTAGATGCATGGAAAGTTATTTATATTTAGTCGAAAGAGCAAAGAAAATTTTGGATATTGAAAAGTTTATTTTATGATTTGTGTTTAATCTGTGTTAAAATTTTCTCATTTTAAAACAAAATCAAAATTACAAATTTAATAATGAGATGAAGTACAGATAATAAAAGAACTGCTATAAAACCACCATAAACTTTTATAAAATGCTATATTATTTTTAAAGGCATGGTGAAGTTCAAAAAGTGTTTTTCTTAATAAAGACGTGCAGTTAAAAAATACATTGAAGTACATTGACTCATAATGATTTTAAGCTTCCTTAAAAATATCCATACAATCATTTATGCAGTGGTGGGCACTTTTAGGTCGCTTTCATTATAAAAAGTAAAAATTTACCTATTACCGCCGTCCGAAGGGAAGCACTTCGGGAAAATTTTCTATATTTTCGCCGATCATGACCCCCAGATACCAAAACCACCCTTCGTTGAAATGATGACTTATACATACATACTATATATATAATATATATGTATAAATAAACACACACACACATATATATATATATATATATATATATATATATTAGGGTGGTCCTTAAAAAATTAACTTTTAAAATTTCTATGGGGCACCCTCCTATTTTGTTCTATGTATAAAATAAAGACTTCCACAAAAATTTCAAAATTTTAAATCATTTTTTAAGGGTCGCTACCAAGGTTTGAATATTTAAAAAAAATTAAAAACTGACATATTTTGTAATTTGATAATACATTATTAATACAAATCCATAGTCATTGCCAAATTGAGTCATGGTATGATATTAGGCTTTAAAGAATGTCATTTGTTTCAAGTTTCAACATATTTATACAGTCTATTTTCAAAACACAGACAAGAGTATTTCATGTCGACACTCCATTTCACCTCAACTTGGTAGCATTGTGAAAGGTAGAGAATCTGACATTCCGCCTTCAAAAATAGTCCTCCGTTATTTTTTAATCTTAAATAGCTAAAATGCGTAGGAATTTATAAGATAATGTTTATAAATTATAGGATTTGATTTTTTTTAATATTCGTAAAATGTCGTACTAAATGGCCATATTCGTATCAAAAGCAGAGCACAAAACATAAAAAAAGAGTTTTCGGCATGCGTTCTTTTGACTGTTCACTGGGATTGTAAAATTTTAGAAGACCTGAAATTGTAGACAGATTACCCATTATTGTTTCAGGTAAAGGTACTGACCATTTAACTAGCTGTTCCAAAACTTCAATCAGGAACAGGTGAGGCAATAGCTTCTGCTGTTAACGAAACATTGGAGTTGTGGGGATTACAAGCAAGTAAAATGTATAACTTTTGATATAACCTTTGTTAATACCCAATTATCAGGAGACGCTTGTGCTCTTCTGGATCAGAATATGAACAAAGAAATGATTTCGCTTGCCATCATCACATCCTTAAAATTATGCTTGAGGAAGTTGTTGTTAAGTCTCTCTGAGTTTCAAACGGAACAGACATACTTTTATTGAAACAATTTAAAATTTCTTGGATGTCTATCGATTATGGCATATTTCAGACTCCCATAACTGACAATTTAATCAATGAAAAAAATAACACATAATGCGTCAGAAATTACAGAATTTGCTCACAATCATTTTAATGATTTTTCAACCAATGGACGATTACAAGGAACTGATAGAGCTTGCCATCATTTTCTTAGGAAGAGTACCCGAAAGAGGCGTTTACATTAGAGCGCCAGGTGGATTGTATCGGGTTCCATGGATGGTGAAGGCCATATACTTGCTCAAGATTTATTTATTTAGACTCTCTAAGCAAACTTAGTTTAAACTCTCTAAGGAGGAAGAATCTGGAGTTCATCAAGTTTGCTCGTCTGTGGTGAAAATCTACATTCACAGCTGGTATCAGGCCCAATGATTTATTGCTCCTAAAGAACTTGAAAAAAGACGAACACGTAAACTGAAATCATTTCTTTCTGTGCTTTGAAGAAGTTCCTAGAACATTTCTGTACTTCACAGAAGAACTAGTTACTTTTGCAGTTTTCGATGATAATGTCTTTTTTGAATGTAAAAGAAAAATGGTGCATGCTTTTAAAAATGAAGAAATTTATGAACCCTTGAAACGTATACACGCTGATCCTGATGTCATTCTCCAAAATGACTTGCAAGATTTTCTAACAAGCAGCAATCTGAGGGTTTTTTTAAATTATAGATTTACCTTCACACTTTTTTGAAATAGACTAATTGGAATGAAAATGAATCTTACAAGACACTTTAAAGCACTAGCGACTTCGGTCAAAGTTGTTAATGATGTAGCCAAAAGTGGGATAGCACTCATGGAGGAATATAATAAACTTCATACAAAAGATAAAGAACAAAAACAGTATTTCAAGGATGTGATGATGGTAATCCAAATCATTTCTTTGTTCATATTCTGTTCCAAAAGAGGACAAGCTTCACTTGATAATCCGTTATTAACAAAGGTTATATCAAAACTCATACATTTTACTTGCTCGGTACTCCTCATGACTCTAATATTTCGTTATCAGCGGAAGCTATTGCCTCACCTGTTCCTGATTGAAGTTTTGAAACAAGTAACTGGTCAATACCTTTTCCTGAAAAGATAATGAGATACATTATCTTTTTTCATTATCTGAAAAGATAATCGGAATGTCTAGATTTTCAGATCCTGAAATGCCTTCTAAAATTTTGAAAACCTGGTGAACAGTCAAAAGAATGCTTGCCGAAAACTCTTTTTTTAAGGTTTGGGCTCTGTTTGCTCAGTTTCTGATACGATTATGTCCATTTAGTACGACATTTTATGGATATCAAATAATCAAATTCTATAATTTATAAACATTATTTTATAAATTTTTACACATTTTAGCTATTAAGATTAAAAAATAACGGAGAACTATTTTTCAAGGCGGGTTGTTAGATTCTCTACCTTTCACAAAACTGCCAAGTTGAGATGAAATAGAGTGTAGACATGAAATACTCCTGTCTGTGTTTTGACAATAGACTGCGTAAATATGTTGAAACTTGAAAGAAATGACAGTCTTTAAAGCCTAATATCATACCATGATTCAATTTGGTAATGACTATGGATTTGTATTAATAATATATTATTAAATTACAAAATATGTCAATTTTTTATTTTTTTTTAAATATTCAATCCTTGGTAGCGACCCTTAAAAAATGTTTTAAAATTTTGAAATTTTTATGGAAGTCTTTATTTTATACATAGAACAAAATAGGAGGGTGCCCCATAGAAAATTTAAAAGTTAATTTTTTAAGGACCACCCTAATATATATATTTACATCTGAATTTTGTCATGCTATAACTCTCGAATTTTTTAACAGATTTCGATGACATTTTTCATATGCATAGTACATACTAATGTCTCGACCGAGTTCGTTGGTCAGCTTCATATGCATCTTCTTTTTAAATGGCAGTCATTTGTATTTTGTGGACACTTTTGGAAATTTTTGGTTTCCTAACTTTCTCTTTAAAATGAGCTATTTTGTTAACTTACAATGTGTGAATATTTAAAATATATTTTAATGTTTCTAACATTCTGTTTAAAATGATACATAAAAGCTTGTATTTTGTGAAACGTAACATTTTCTATAAGTATACAATGTTAGAAAACAAAAAAAAAAAATCTAAAATTCAAATGATCGTCATTTTGAAACAAGATGGCGGATGAAGCTGGCCAACGAACTCGGTCGAGATAGTAGTATGTACTATGCAAATGAAAATTTTTCATCCAAATCGGTTAAAAAATTCATGAGTTACAGCATGACAAAATTCAGATATATATATATATATATATACACTATATGGCCATTAAAGACCGGCAACTTTCAATTTTAGACATTTTGTCGAATATTTAGAAATGTACTTGTCAGATTCTTCTGGAATTTCAGGATTAAAAAGAACAGGTATTATATATTCTTCGACTTTTTAAAGCGATGAATCAAAATTATGATCCAAATGAATGGCGATTATTTATCGATTCATCTGAATATAGCTTGTGAGCTGTATTAATTCATAACGGTAAGATAAAACAATTTTTACCTATTGGCCATGCCGTAAACAGTAAAGAAACCTATCAAACAATGTCTCTTTTAATGAAAATGGTACATATGAACAGCACAACTGGAAAATATGTGGCAATTTAAAAGTAGTTGTTATGTTACTGGGATTATAAGGCGGCTATAAAAAATATTCATGTTTTTTTGCCTGTGGGATAGCCGAGCAAAAGAACTCCATTACATAAAAAATAATTTCTTGTCCGAAATGATTTACTGCAAGAAAAATGAATGTGAAATATAAATCTTTAGTGGATCCGCAAAATATAATTTTTCCACCTTTACAAATTAAATTGGGCCTAATAAAAAATTTCGTCAAAGCCATGGATAAAAACAGTGCTGCTTTTAAATATTTTCAAAAAAAAAAAAATTCCGAGTATTTCAGACGCAAAAAGGGGGAATTTTTGTCGGTTCACACATACGTAAACTGATGCAAGATAAGGACTTTGAGAAAATTTTATCTACTAATGAAAAAAATGCTTGGGATCCCCAACGGTCATTCATGGATTCTTAGCAAATCATAAAGATGAAAATTATGAAAAAAAATATTGCTGTTTTATTAAAAAATTCTCATGCAATGGGTGTGAGCATGTCTCTGAAGATACATTTTCCCCTTTCACTACTGGATTTTTTCCCTGAAAACTTGGGCGAAGTGTGTGACGAGCAGGGCGAACCTTTTCATCAAGACCTAATTTTTTGAAGACAGACACAAAGATTTTTTGGACGTTAGGAGGCTACTGCTGGTCCATTTTAAGAGAAACAGATCAAGAAAATTGTAAAAAGAAGAGTAAAATCCATCATTTCTAATTTTTTCTTTTTATATTTCATCCTATTATTATTTTTATTTTATATTTAAATATTTAATAAATATTTTTTAAACTAGATGTGACAGATTTCTTACTATAATTTTCTGGTACTCAGTGCATGAGAATCTCTCTATTCTAAAAAAAGGTAACTACCGCTGTCACCGCCGCCGCCGCCGCCGCCGCCGCCGGTTTTGAATTTTTTGTGACCGGAGCTTTTTCTTTGCTAATATTAAGGAACATAATGCATACAAAAATGTGAAAATCGGTACTATTATACAGAAATGTTTGATAAACACGCTGATGCAGACAGTTTTCAAATCGAAGAATTATTTTAAGAGATATTTAATGCTAAAGTTGGACAAAATCGTTCCACTAAAAAAGTTTTATAGGAGCAAAAACTATTCATAGGAATTTAATCATTTTTAAATCATTTTATACGTTAGAATTTCCCGGTGTGCAGAATTAATTTATTTTTTTAATTTGACTCATTTTTCGAGGTTTTATTTCTATTTTAAATTCAAATTTTCAGCATTTCGAGAGATATTTTTTACTTATTTTAGAAAATTGTACTAATTTAACCTGTTGCCAACTGTATAAACAACGGAAACAATAATGTTTGCTTCAAATTAAACATTTATTTACACGTGACTATTATAATTAGAAAAGATACTTTCAAATTAAAATTAATTAATTGCGTATAAAAAGCAGGAACTTATTGAAAATTACGTCATAAAAAGTATACACGTGAATTTTGAAAGTGAAAGGATATTGTAAAATAATAAATTCATTAACATGCGTTAGAAGTCTTAAATAGGAGAAATTACGTCACATTTACGTCACATTACAGTTATTACATAAAATGAACACAAAATAATATTGCAAAACAGTTTAAATTTAGAAATTGCGCTAGACATTTATTTGATATTCTGAGAGGATATTATCAACTATTTTTGTTGGGAAAGCGGAAATAATATTTCATTTCTAACAAAAGTATTTTCACGTGAATATTTAAAAGAGAAAGAATAGCTTGGTCAAAATTACCTCAGATTAAAAACGATTAATTTAAAATGTCTCATTTAAAAGAACTTTCTTTTCGCTTTGTTAAAAAATACCAGGAGACAAAGACTCTGTTTACTTAATTCCTTTTATATTAGCTTATTTTGAAATGTAGTTACACGTGTCTACGTCATCAAGTTGTTTTTATTTCGACGTTTTATTTGTATTTTTATTAATGTTGTACTAATTTATTTGTTCTTTCGTTATTTAAAATAAAAATTATGTCAATTTGTATTATTTGGCGAGTGGTTTGGCGATTTATATAATTTGGCGAAATTGGTCGACTGGATAATCAAGTAGTACCGCAGCGGATTTGGCGTTAAAATTCCCCAATAAAAGTGAAATGAATAGAAATCCGTTTATAGGGAGGTCGCCACTGTTTTTTTAATTATAATTTAATCTTTCGAAATCTTTTTAAAGCCGATCAAATTAGCGTGCATTTAGAGTCTGCGGTGTCTGGACGTGGGTTGACTAGCGTTGCTCGTAGGGGTCCGAGCCCTCTAGTCTATTAAAAAATACACATTTTGGCGAAAATATATAAAACGTGTAAAGCAACGTTATTTGTATGTCAGAAAAAAAAAATTCTCGAGTTTTGCGAATTACTTAGCAAATTTCTGGCATCTTTAATTTAATAATTATTTCTTGCCAATAAAAAGACAGATAAAAACGGAATGGAAAATAATATTTAGCTACAACATAATACTTAACTACGAAAAAATAAAAAGGTTTTCTTTCGGTTTTCATTAACTAAAGAAATGTCTTCAGTCACTGTATAACTGTCATTGTATTTTAAATTATAAACTAAAAAATTTTTTATTTTGAGTTTTCATTATCTAAAGAAATTTTATATGTCAATGTATAACTGTAATAGTATTTTAAATTATAAAGAGTCTCTTGAATCTAATACCAAATTATTATTTGAAATTTTGCTTTTTTTTCTAGGCAAAATGAAATTAAAATATTTGTATTCATGGTTTCATTAATAGAAACATCAATGATTTGTTAAAACTGGGGACAAATATACATAGTCAGTCAGTAAGGGAACGTGGCCTAAAATAATCCTAGCGTGCAAAAGGATCCACATATCTTTTCTTCCAGACAGGCCGCGCTATGTAAAAAGTAACACATAAACTAATTGTGCCAAGTGAAAAAAAAGCAATGCCCTTATTCAAGCAATCTTAGTATTATGCATCTGAATAGAATTCTTTGAAAAATTGGGTTTTATAACATCTGTTATAAGTAAGCACTAAAATTCATATTTATTTAGATATACAGTCTTTCATGTACATAAATATGACTTGGTTTACGTAATGGAGTATGTTTTTAGATGTAAATTAAACTTACTAAGTTTGTTATGTTTCTCTGCGTCATCCAGTAATATGACCTAAAATGAGCAGCCATGTTGCCGGGTAATTTTTTTTTAACATTGTGGCAACACGTCCCAATTCTACATGTGCTCCTCTGTGATTGGTGTTTACCTTACAGCTAGCGCCACCTGTCGCACACTTTCTAAGCTATCTTCTTTCACCTTTCTGTTCATTTGTGACCTTGTCCCCTGACGGGCACGTGTTTGCAGTAGCTGTTTAAGGGATGTCATATTTTCCCCCTCGAAACGCGTCTTATGAATTGCATTGATTTTATGGAGATTTACATAAAGTTTTATTATTTTAATTGTGATTTATCACCAGTTGATGGTGCTATTTCAACTGAAGGATCATTTTGCCCTTTGGTGAGGGGCCCTTTGGACGCTTTTTCAAAAATCTATTTTTTTCATTACTCAATTTCGGTTTAAAATATTATTAAAATATATTTAAAATGCAAAATACAGAGTAAAACATACAAGCAAAGGGAAAAAGTTTTATTTAAACAGTTATGTTATTTTACGCCAGTTTTCCGCTTAAGGGGATCCTTTTAGGCCAACTTCCCCTTATTCGTATTTTTGAACAAAGTCTTTTTTTTTTTTTTTAAGAAATTTACTATATTATATTAAATTTGAATGAGAGTTCTGTTCTGGCTGCATACAACTTGAATTTGGCTGCATATATCTTGCTGGGACTGGAAATGCTAGTTAGATAATTTTTAAAGTAAGGTTTTGGTTTATAATGTGTTGTTCTACGTTGCTTACTTGTATAATTCTGTGGGAATTCCTAATCAAGTGATCCCAATTATGAAAGTTTAGTCTTAAAAAAAATTCCCTGTATGGATTTTCATCAGACTTGCATTATTAGTTAGATAATAATTCAGAGATAGTTTTAGTATATTGCATATCGCTCTTTATCAAAATATACTGCAAATTATTAACTACAACTGTTGGTGCTTTAGAGCAAAAGTATGTCTCACACATTAGAATATATCATAGCGCAATGGAGTCCGCATATTTTTATCTATTTTTTGCGTCCAATAACTTTATTTGTATATAAAAATGAAAACTTCTTCTGCGCTACTGTGGAAATGTGGGAACACGGAAACAGGATTCTCCCTTTTCAGATAAACGCAGAAGTTGAAATCCACAAATAGACTAAAACTTTATTTCATTGTTGATATTTAACACATGTACGAATTTTTGAAAATGGCGAAAATAAATTTTAGATACTTAGAAAGTCCTTATATAAATACATTAAATGAAAAAAAATTTGTTAATTTAAAACTGTATTTTAGGATTTGTGTTCGATTAGTATTAAACATTTCTCATTAAAAATGTTAGTGTGTATTAGAAGCATTTTTTCCCTTGTCTCCCTCATTTTGTGATTCAGGTGTTTGTTTATGGATTTTACTCTACTTTTCCTTTCAAGCTTTTTCCCTCAAGCTTCTCAAGTGATGCCCAGCTACTTCTAGGTTTGATTTCAGAATTGATATTACCACCTTAAAACGGAGGTTGTACTTCGTTGGATCAAAATTTTATTATTTTCTTATTTTCTATTCTTTGCATCCTTTGAATGTAAATATTTTTGCCTTAAAGCGGATTCGTGATATTTAAATTCCTTACAGTATTTTGCGCTCATTGAATGTAACATTGATCGTTGAAAATAATGCTGTTGTAAAATGTTAAACATATTTATTTCAAAATTGTGTTTTTCAAACTGGGCTATAACTTTCTTCGAGAACTATTTTACCGATTTCCATCATTATTAGGGTTCCTTGCTTAAAAAGAGAAATTTTATTATAAGGATACCGTTATAAGTTAACTCCTGTGTCTGTCTGTCTGTCACAGCCATTTTACTCGTAAACTAGTTCTACGACTCCCAGTTTCCTAAAAGATTCTTAGTAACCCAACGGATATTTTTATTTATAGCCCAAACGTGTATCTATTACATGGATTTTTGTTGTTGCCTTTACATAAAAGTTCTAGGCACCCCAGTTTCCTAGAAAATCATTGTAACTTTATAGACTCTTTTTTACAGTGTATATGAAGAATAATTATTATTTCAGCGTCCTTTTTTAAAATATTAAACTTAACTGTCACTATGTCAGAATAATATTGTTTGTAACAAAATTATCTCGAAACTAATAAAATATGTACATGTTTATTGTCCTATTAAAATATGTACCCTTTTACCTGCTATTGAGTCTGAAAAAAATTAAATAAAAAAACTTTATTGATAATTTCGTTAATATTAAAGTTGCACTCTGCAGTGTGCAAACTCATAATTTACGTAAGTACATAACAAGCAACTGGTTCTTTTAAACCGAGTTCATTTATTTTGTATTCCAAAATCGAAGAAAAAAAGATAAAATATAAAGATTAATAAGAAATGAAGGATACCGTAAGAAAAGAAGATCAGATTTCCTTTCCATATAGAGATAGACTCTCTATTCTAGAGCAGAAGTGTATAGTTAAATACAAATATTAAAATATTCAGAAACAAGCTAGATTGTATTGTAGGGGTTTGGAGGGTGGGTAGCGTGCATAGAAATTTTATTTGTTATTAAAATCGAAACTTACCTCTTCATTTCGATGGAAACACGATTTGTCTTTTCCACATAAAAGCAAAAATCCAAATCCAGCACAAGATAAAAAAAAAAAAAAAATATTCGTTTTCAATGACATTTAAATATTTTATGCTATTTTGAAAATTATACAAAGCAATTTTTAAATCACGCAAAGTCGTTACATGGGAAATACAATCGATACAAGAAAATGACAGTATCTTGAAAGTTTACTTTTTCTTTAGTGTTCATTTAGTAGTTTTAAGTAATATTTTGTAGAATTAATGTAAAATATCATCATTTTATTAGGGTTTTATTGGTTCAAATTCATTTAAATTGGAAAATTTATATAAAAAAAAAACTACTTTATATCTCTATTTGTTGCTCAATGTTTAAAATTGCTACATTCTCTGTCTTTTTAGGGAAATAGTTATAAAAAGATAAATAAAAAAACTATACATATAAGACAAGTAAATGCGAAAAATGAGTTTTCTTCTTCTTATCCTTTCTTTTTTCTACATTCAGAAGTACCGGGTCAAACAAAAGTGCTTCTAAAAAATTTAAGATCTAGTAGGTATCTTATTTTTGGATCTTTTGTACTTAGAGATATTTTTAGCTTATTTGTAGATAAAAAGAAAACTACCGCCCGTGTTGAACGGAAACAAGGCTTCCCCTTTCTTCAAATAAATGCAAAAGTTGAAATTCAGGAAAAGTATTTTTTGTTGCTGTTGACATTTTAAACATTTATAAAATTTCAGAAACGATAAAAAGAAATTTTAGATACTTTAAACCATTCTCATATAAATCAAATTGATTCAAAACGAAAAGATAGTTTTTTTTTTTAATTATTCTATATTTTGTTTTAATTTGCAGATTTAAATAGTTATTAGCCACCGATATGCTATTTCTTTCAGGCAACAATTAAAGTTTCGTACCTAAAAAATAACGTCACGTTACATAGGCTATCAGTAAAAGGAAGTAGCTGTATCATTGTACAGTTAAATACTGATAATCGCTACTACAATTTTATTAACTTCTAAGCATCGCACATTTTCAAATTTTAAACGAAAAAAAAACTTTTATTTGCAATTTATTTGAAAACTGCATATCAATTTAATTTTTCTATTTTTTTTTTATTTTTTTATTTATTTTTTTCTTTTTTTTTGGTAGTGTTTAATGCCATTTCTGTAATGATGGCAAATGAAGTATTTCCTTTCTGTAGAAAGTAAAGGGAAAATAGTAGATTGCTGTACATTCTTGTTGCTATTTTCTGATTAAAAAAAAAAAAAAAAAAAAAAGTTAATTAAAATACGTGCTATTTTGAAAAAATATAAATGAATGCTTTCTCATAAATCATGGAGCTATTATAAACTATATTTAATTTTAAGCATCCATATTAATGTTACAAACAAATGAAGGTATATGAATCATTAGAACCGATTTTTTGTGGAGTTTCTTGAAGGACGACATCGCTTTTTGCTGGGTTTATGCATTATTTTGAGATAGTGATCTCATATGCATTCTTTTCTATATATGTTGTTTAAGACTGCATCTTACATGTGCAATTCTTCAGCGGATACAGATGACATAATTTTATATAAAATAAAAGGTGTATTTTAAGTCTTTAAATTGAAATATGTTTTGTACTATATGTATTTATACAGAGTAACTACGGGAATGTCGCCGCATTCGGGATAGCTGCCGCACCCCTTGTATTTCTTGGAATTATCGATAGATGGACGTCAAACGAGCAGTATAGGTGCGCAACGAGATTATTTTAACCAGTATATAGCGTGAATCTCATTTCGATGTTTAATTATATGTACAATCCTTATTTTGACGTAAGTGCATGATTTCACTGTCCAAACTTTTAAACGCGTTATGCTTAAATGCATTTCATGCTTTAATTACTAAATCCCTGCATGATTTCGAAGTCAAAACTAAGTGTAGTGTTTGTATAGAGTACTATGTGTATGGTTACGCCATTTTCCTTAGCGATGGCAGGTAACTGTGATGTGCGACGTTTGTACCATGCAAAATGGGATACGTATCGCACAGCAATTCCGGTATACATGCCGCAGTTTCTTTTGTATTATGTGTTATTATACGAATTTGAATATTTCCAACTGAGCGGGAAAATGCCCAGGCTGGGAATCGAACCCAGATCCTTGGCTTACAAGGCCAATGCTTTTCCGTTTAAGCTAACTGGGCCGACAACCAGCCAGCATATTTCGCTCAGATTTTTCGCTCAGTTGGAAATATTCAAATTCGTATGATAACTTTACCAATCAGTTTGATTGTGTTAAAATAATAGTTCATCTACGTATCGATCGTTTATATGGAGTTCCTTTACCTGCGGTTTATTCTGTTGAGCTGTCTACATGACAGACCAGATGTTCTACCAATAAGGTTTTCTGAGCGAAATATGTGTTATTAATTTTTCTTTTTGCACATACTAAATCAAGTTATGCATGTTGTCAAGTTTACTAAAACCAAAGGAGAAAAAGAGAAAAATAAGAAAGTAAGAAGGACAAGAAAGATGCAAATCAAGATGGTAATAATGAAAAATTGGATTACGCGTAACTCAGACGTTCTTTGCAATGAATGTTTAAAACTACTACAAAAAAGAGGAAGTGTAATTGGCTTCGTTGCATCATGTGTGAAATGTAGTTACATAAATACCGTATTTTCAACACTTTTTGTGTAAATTGCGGTCGAAAAAACAGGTCTATTAACCAATAAATTATGTAAACACAATTTTACTTTTATCCCCCCCCCCCCTCTAATACATTGATGTTACGTTGTTGCTGAAAAAATAATTAAAATTTAATGTAAAAAAATAAGTCGATAATTTTAATAGTGAAAGTATGCAAACAATTATTAATCTGAATCTACTAATACGTTTCATTGTACTCATTTAGTTCGTTTTTGTTATTACACAGTTAATTATAATCCAGATATGAATATATTTTTTAATATTTTTATTTATAATTTCATTCTGTTCTTATTACAAGCGCGGCATAACTACCACACAAGTATGGGGTCTCAGCCTAAATGTACGGGTGACGCACCGCAGTGTAATGTTTTAGAAAAAAAAAAAATTAAAAAATATTAATTATTTGTTTTTAATTTTTTGTTGCAGTACACGTGTGTTATACATTTAACATTAAATAGCATAACATGATTTTTTTTTTTTATGTCCACAGTCGGATTTTATACACACATTCCAAAAATATGCGGCATAAATCCCGTAATTACTCTATGTATTTCTTTATCTTTTCTAGTTATTAAATTAATATTGGGGTTTTCAGCATCAAATAGATGATCTTAATGAGTCAAAATTCTCTTACATTTAGATAGTGATTCAGAACTATATATGTTTTAGCACTTTATCTTATTAGTGTTACATTATCGGCATTTTTTAAATGTTATATAAAGATAAGAAAAATGGCGAAAATAACGAGATCTATTTCTGTTATACTTGCCTCTTCGTCAGCAAAACTACAAAGTCAAACGTCAGTTGGGAGACCGGGGCTAGTAGGCGCAGTTTTCAGTTGTTGATTTTTATTATTTTTTCTGTTTAAGTTTTTTTATGAAACTTTAACTGCCCTTTTAAATAACAGTCATTGGGCTATAAATGCCCGTAGTTTTGAGTTTGCAGCTTTTGTAGTTTATGTTTAGCGAAAGGCAAAATTAAAAAGAAAATTGTGCGCTAACCTACCCCGTCACGGGGCAAGTTGCCTATACCTATGGGGTAAGTTGGCACACGTTTTACAAAAATTTAAATGAAACTCAAATAAGACACGCAGTTAAGAGAAATCAATTTAATTATTACCAGTAAGTTTAAGCAAAGGCATTATCGCCGTACATTGTAAATTCTAAATTATACAGAGATAAAAATAATGAATAAGACATTAACATTGAGTAACTTCTATCCTACTCGATGTCATCATCAGAGTTACAGTTGTCACATATAAAAAATCAAGTGTCTCCGTTTGAGCAAGCCTCGTGTACCCAAAATCTTGCATTTCAACCACTTTTCTCGGTGTTTGCAGTTTTTCAAGCTACCAGCACACACCAGTCACCTAGCCAATTTGCTCCGTGTTTAATGCGCCTACTAGCCCCATAATAATTTTCTTCACAAAAGGGACACGTAACCATCTAAGCATAAATAATCCAAGTAAATCACATGTGGGGTATGTACAGTTAATCATACACTAAGAAAAACTATATAAGTTAAATTGCAATTATTAAGATAAGTATTGGAAATTAGAAAAAGAATGACGCAATAAAAAATTACTCATGAGTGCAAAAAACTGAAAAATCGTAATAAATATCCACTTCGCGTAGGTAACGCTGCAAAAGTACAATGAGGATTGTAAAAAGCAAGAAGAAAGGTACTCTGTGACTGGTTGCGCAATCTATCCACAAACAGGCGATTTATGAGGTCTGCTCCTACTTACCCCTGTAGCCAACTAGCCCAGGTCTCCCCTACTTCTAAAGTTCAAAGACAGCATTGCGAATTTTACCTTTTGAACATTTAAAAGTCAAAAAGCTAACAGCGTTTAGATAAAAGCGTAAACAACTTTTGCAATGTAATCACTATTTGATATTTCCAAATAAGGCAGAATTTGCGATTTAGCAAAAGTCTAAAAAAAGTCTGTTTTGTAGATATTTATCAGTTGTATAAAATTTAAGAAACGATAAAAATACATTTTAGATACTGTACAATATCTTTAGAAAAATCCAATTGATCGAAACCAAACTAGCGGTTTTTAAAAATTTTATTTCATTGTTACAGTTTAATTATGCTCTAACTCGCGTAAATATAGACCGATTGCCATGAAATTAATATATGTTATTTATTTTACTATGGCATGATCGCTATTGAAAATGAAGTATGTAGCATTTACGGTTCATATAGAGGGACAATTAAAATAATTTTGTTACATTACGGCATATGGGAAAAAATTGCCTGCGGTATACTTTAATGAGATCACACTATTTTAAACATATGGAAATTTATATATATCACTTTATACTTTTTCACTTTTACTACGAGTAGCTTACTGTAGAATCTGATATACATATAAATTATGATCCATTTACAGTGACACACAAAAGTATTTGGCTATGAAGAATAATTGCTGCGTGTTCAGTTGTACTACGCGTTTAAAATTGTAACAATTTATTTTGGATATTGAATGGTGTCTATAAATTCTATAAATTTTGTAGATCATTTACAGGACAACACTAAAGATTTTAACTATATTTTGGTTTAGTGACGAAAATTGCTTAATGAGCATTTTCTATGCCGTTCGTTTAACTGCACTAATTTCAAACAAACTATGTAGTACACATACAAATCCATAGATCATGTACAGGGGTATACAAAAAATTCGGAACTTTTTCTGACTGTTGATGCTGGTTACAGAAATTGGGTTTTCAATTGCGTTATGAATTTTCTAAATCGTTTATTTAGATATTTTTCACCCAACGTTTCGTTACGATATTGTAAATGTGTTGGAAAGTATTTAATACTCTATGCTGGACACATCATTTTTCAATAAAACACACATGATACAATATATAATATAACACACAAATAACGCCTGCATTCAACAGTTAACAGTATATATAAATATTATCTAGACATACATAAAATAAATATAATAAACCTAACTGGAGTGAAAAATTAGCCAGTATGTATCTTCTGTTCCTCTACGGTATGAATTACGTCATGACATCAAAGTAGTATGGAAACACAATTATTCCTTAACGGTACTCTGAAATTAACTAAAGTTTATTTTTAAAGAAAAATCTAAAAATATTTCTGACTGACTTGCTTTATGAAACACTGCAACATATACATCCTTAAAATTTATCTTATGATCTCAGTGGTTAAAGCGACCGCCTGGAATGCTGTGGTTCCGGGTTCGATTCCTGGCTCTGGCTAATTTTCCATTCCAGTTGGGTTTATTGTATTTATTTTATGTATGTCTGTATAATATTTATATATAGTGTTAACATCATTTTTCGTTCTTCTTTGACATAAATTAATGTTTTCGACAGCAGCAGTATAAAGCCAATTAAAAGTACTTTTAAAATATTCAAGATAAAGTTATAATCTT
Organism: Maratus speciosus; assembly: GCA_963932465.1. NCBI lineage: Eukaryota > Metazoa > Arthropoda > Arachnida > Araneae > Salticidae > Maratus > Maratus speciosus. Next base: position 379,508,194 of record OZ010786.1, read on the forward strand.
ATTTTTAAAGTTATTATTATTAATGCTATAAGTTATTAATGTACGTTATTTGTATAAAGTTAAAGTTAAGTATAAAGTTAGTATTATTAAAGTTATAATCTTAACTTTTGTGCGTCTAGAAACTCTACTTCTAGATAAAAACGAAAACTACGTCTACGGCGGAAACACTATTTGTCCTTTCCAGATAAAGGCTGAAGTTTAGATTCAACAGAAACTCAAAAGAAAGTCTGTTTTGTTGACATTTTAAACTTGTGTGACATTTCTAAAATGATAAGAAGGATTTTTAGATACTTTCAATAATACCCTACATTCAAAACATATTTATATTCAATACTTTATGTAAATAAAATCGGTCAAATGAAATGATTATTTGAAAGATTATTTTGCGTTTCTTGTGCAATTAGTAATTTCAAGTTCAGTGTTTTAAGAAATAGTGTTTAAATATTTAGCATCTCACTAAGCGTCTATTACAAATATTAGTTAGTTTACAGGCTAAGTATTAGCATCCTTAAAAAAAGAAATATTTTTTCAACGGCCTCATGTTATTTTCTGAAGTTGTTTTCAATAATATGACGAAAGTAAACAATGTGTATGAATTGTTGCTAAAGTTATAAATACATAATTTTCAAATAGATTAAACAGATTAAAGCTGCTTATGAAATTTGGGCTCTTTCAGATTTTTTCAATGGATAAGATTATTTTCTGAAGTTGTTTTCAATCATATGACGAAAGTAACATGAAAGTATCATGACGAAAGTAAGCACTGTGTATGAATTGTTGCAAAATCTATATACATAATTTTGAAATAGATTAAACAGATTAAAGCTGACTATGAAATTTGTGTACTTTCATTTTTTTTTTCAGTGGATAAGAAAACAAAGATAAAATTATGAGTAGAACATTTAAACAAAGGTAAGACTCAAACCCTCATAAAATGATACCAAAGTCTGTCAAAATATTTGTTATTCTTATGTGCGCTCATATCAAAAGTATAATCAAAATATACTACACAATCTTCGTTAATAATTAAAACAACGATATTACATTGAATACTTTTATAAATATTATACACTATTTATTTTATTTTACGAGATTACATTTAGTATGCGATATTATGTTAACTCTCTCATATACGTAGAGTTCTGCAATTATATTTCTTCAGCACTAATCTAAAATAGTAAAATTCGGCTAGCATTTTTTTCGACGATCGATTTTTTGTCCGAAATATTGGTACGAAAAATAAAATAATTATCATACATCACGCATGAATGGGATATTATTGCATTAAAATTTGAACATATTTCTAGATGCTTCCCTATTAGTCTCCAAAAAACATTAAACAATTTTAAAAGTAATCATAGGCTTTGTTACTAAATTCATTTCGAAAGATTTTAGTCCCTTTCACTAAAATATATATCTTGTAGTTTTTTCACGATAAAATTTAAGGCTTTAAATCTTCTGTTCCTCTACGGCATGAATTTCGCCATGACATCAAAGTAGTATGGAAACACAGTCATTCCTTAACGGTACTACGAAATTAACTAAAGCTTATATTTAAAGAAAAATGTAAAAATGTTTCTAATTCACTTGCTTTATGAAACACCGCAACACACATCCTTAAAATGTATCTTATGATTTTAATATTAAATAATATCTGTAATGTGGATAAAGAGTGTGATTTATTAAACTAACATGCTACAACACATTCCAAACTTGTTGACACATAGAAAGTATTTTGGAACAATCGTTAAGAATATTATTTCAAACGTATAACATAAAATTGAAACTGAAAAAAAAATCATAGGATTTACTAATTAAAAATTTCTATGATTATCTTACAACGCCTGTCTTTTCCAAAGCAATTTTTATTTTCTTCTATCTTCAATAGAAGAAAGTATTGTAATCGAAAATTTTTTCGACTTCCGTTTTTCGACGGATTTACACATTTTAGGGGTCAGATGTCCGTAAAAACATGTCTATAGGAAATGTCCTTCTGTCCGTGTGTCTGTCGTTATTGTACCATCAAAAGGTATACGAAGTTATGCATAGAATTGAACCATTTTTTCTTATGTTTTTGGCTATGGCAAGCAGGTCCTTCATTAATTTTGAAAAAATCCGCCGGAAGGGGGCGCTGTAATAGTGATTTTTGTGGCATTTTGAATATTGTACCATCGAAAAGTGCATGAAGTTATGCATAGAATTGAACCAAAAATTTCTTTTAAGTTCTTGGTTATGGTAAGCAGGCTCTTCCATAATTTGGAAAAAATCCGCAGGTAGGGGCGCTGTAATAGCGATTTTTGTGCCATTTTGAATATTGTACCATAAAAAAGTGTATGAAGTTATGCAAAGAATTGAACCAATTTTTTATATTTGGTTTTGGCCATGACAAGAATGTGCTCCATGAATTTGGAGAAATTCCGCCGGAAGGGGGCGCTGTAATAGTGATTTTTGTGCAATTTTCAATATTGTAGCATTGGGAAGTGTATGAAGTTATGCATAAAATTTAACGAAATTTTTTATGTAGGTTTTCGGTCATAGCAAGAAGGTCCCCCCTGAATTTGGAAAAAATCCGCCGGAAGGGGGCGCTGTAATAGGGATTTTTGTGCAATTTTCAATATTGTACCATTGAAAAGTGTATGAAGTTATGCATAAATTTTAACCAAATTGTTTATGTAGGTTTTCGGTTATAGCAAGAAGGTCCCCCCTGAATTTGGAAAAAATCCGCCGTAAGGGGGCGCTGTAATAGCGATTTTTGTGCAATTTTCAATATTGTACCATTGAAAAGTGCATGAAGTTATGCATAGAATTGAACAAATTTTTTTGTGTAGGTTTTTGGTCATACCAAGAAGGTCCTCCCTGAATTTTGAAAAATTCCGCCGGAAGGGGGCGCTGTAATAGTGATTTTTATGCAATTTTCAATAATGTACCATTCAAAATTGTGTGAAGTTATGCATAGAATTGGACCAATTTTTTTTTATGTATGTTTTTGGCCATGGCAAGAAGGTCCTCCCTGAATTTTGAAATATTCTGCTGAAAGGGTGCAGTATAATAGCGATTTTTGTGTGATTTTTCGTAGTTCTATTGTACACCGGCGGCTGATGAAGCGACGGGAACTTCCCATCCCGATAAGCCGACTATTCGCGAACAGCTGATATACAATAGAATAACAGAAAACTACTGGTTTTAATTTCATCGAGATTAACTCGTTTTCACTCCGATTAATTGACTGAAGCAGAAATTTAAGATGAAAGTCAAAGTTGACATAGTATTGAAATTATAAAAGTGAAATATTGACATTTTTAACAACATGTTGAAATATCAAATATATATGAGATAGAATAAAATTTTGGATTGGCACATCCAACATGTTTTAAAAGTCTTAAATAATATATACTACTGTGGTATGACTTATATCGCAACAGAAACACGAAGAGAAGTTTCAAAATTCCTCTTTCCCTTTATAGTCCAGGCAATAGAGACCGTATAGGGACTCTACCTAGAAAAATTAATGGTAGTACTGGAAATCGGCTTTCTAGATGTTTTTTGGGTCGCTGAATCCAAATTTGTAACCTCCCACCAAAATTTCCCCCGGCAACCTCCCAAAATTTTGGTAAAAAGCCCCCCAAAAAAGGTTTTTATTAAAAAATTCCATTTTTTTATTGTTTTAAAGCAAAAGTAGCTAGACATTCAGAAAGTAGACGAAATTTGCAACAAATTAGATACATGACATTATGACTTAGGATGAAGGGGAAGAGGGGATCTGCCTCGGAACATGCGCCGCAGTGCTGCGTGGACTAAGTTGCGAATTCCACTTAACCACTCACACGTTTACATTAGCCCTCCCATCTTCCCTCCGAACTTTCTCTATAAAGTTTACTTTAAGTTTATTGGGTCGATGAATTCGAATTTTTAACTTACCCCCAAAATTTCCCACCGAATCCCCCCCCCCAATAGTTGTTTCTAACTTAAATTTCTTATTGTTTTAGGGGAAAAAGATTACAAAATTCAAAAACTAGACAAAATTTGCAACAAATAGGATATATGACATTATGACGTAGGATAAACGGTGAGAGGGGGGGCTGCCTCGGAGCATTCTCCGCGCGCTTTTCTCAAAAACCAAATTTTTTCAAAAAATGAGTTTTTTGGGGGGTTGCCGTGTGAAATTTTGGTGGGAAGTTACGAATTCGGATTCAGCGACCCAAAAAACATAAAGTGAATCGACGTTCAGAACTAGTATTAATTTTGCCAGATAAAATCCCCTATTGCCTGGACTTCATTATTTAGTGCACGTAGCGCCGCAGTGCATGTTCAGAGGCAGCCCTCACCCTCCCCGTTCATCCTAATTCATAATGTCATATATCCTATTTGTTGCAAATTGTAACTAGTTTCTGAATTTCCTAATGCTTTTCCCCTAAAACAATAAGAAATTTAAGTTAAAAACAACTATTTGGTGGGGGGGGGGGGGGGAATTTTGGGGGGAAAGTTAAAAATTCGGATTCAGCAACCCAAAAATCTTAAAGTAAACCTTATAGAGAAAGTTCGGAGGGCAGATGGAAGGGCGAATGTAAACGTGTGAGTGGTTAAGTGGAATTGCGCAACTTAGTCTACGCAGCACCGCGCGCATTTTCCGAGGCAGATCCCCCCTCCCCCTTCATCGTAAGTCATAATGTCATATATCTAATTTGCTGGAAATTTTGTCTACTTTCTGAATTTCTAGATACTTTTTCTCTAACACAATAATAAACCCCCCCCTTTTACACCCCCCCTTTTTTGGGGGGCTTTTTACCAAAATTTTGGGAGGTTGCCGGGGGAAATTTTGGTGGGAAGTTACGAATTCGGATTCAGCGACCCAAGAAAAACATCTAGAAAGCCAATTTACAGTACTACCATTAATTTTGCTAGGTAAAATTCCCTATTGCCTGGACTATTACTACACTTTGAAATTAACTGAAGCTGATTTTTACATCGACCGTTGAGTGGGTGTGTGTTAGATTTTTATGACACAAGTTGTTATGTTTTCCCTGCTTTTACAAATTTTGGTAATATGCATAGTAAACCGATTACTTACGATACTCGGACTATGGGCGTCGTCAGTAATTGGGTTACTATTTATTTCATATTACAGGGGGGGGGGGGTGACGATTTTATCCTTTGGATGATTCTGGAAATCTGTCAATAAATACGTCTGCTTCCAAATAATCTAACAATTTCATAAAAAATACATTAATATGTACTATTTCAAGTTCTTTTCATACAACGAATTTCTTAGGTAAATTTTCATGTTTATAAAGTCTGAAAATGCCCTCTTATATTGCCCTTGGATAACTGATAATATGCAGATGACTTCGTGAATTTTATGTAGGCTATGTATTGACATGAAGTCTTCTGTCTAAACAAAAATATTTTCTGTAATAGGCAAGTGCTACAAATTTATTTTTGTTGCAAATCGAAACCCACATATTTTTCAGCATCAATAAATAATAATTTTACTTATTGATGTCAATTGAATACTTATTGATTTCTTATTATATGTCAAAGTAAAAAACAAAACAAAAAAAAAAAAAACAGCTCAATTTCCATCATTTTTACTTATTCTGATGAAATTCTCGTACCATAAGATTATATAGAAATTGTTTCTAAACTTAAGGGGTCTCAGGACTCTTAAAATTGGAAAATATGAAAAAAAGACTATTTTCAGCATTTAATATCTTAAAATGTATATGATTTTAAAACAAAATTTTTATTGGGGAAGAAATATATAAGTATGTTCTTTCATTTCATGTATCTAAAAAAATAGCAATATGCAGAATTGGCATTTATAGGTGGCTCCATATTGTGAGGCATCGGACGAGCAGAAAATTGATATACCAGTTTACGCCCAGGACTACAAAATACATTTTGCAGCTAGAATTAAAATTTTGTTGCCAACTTATACTTCAGATTGTAATAATTACCCTAAACCCAAATTTAAAGCATTTTTATATTTGCAATACAAAGTTGTATTTACCTAATTCAAAATTTTGAAAATTTCAACTGCATAATCACCTAAAAAATACATTTATTTGAACAATAAAAGGAAAATTTCAGATTCAGTTTATACAGACTAACATGAAACATATGGTTTGAAAATTCCATGAAAAAATATTCAGAAGTTTTTGAGATATCCTGCGCGTTATTCCCAAAACGTCATTTGGAGAAAAATGACCTCAAAGTTTCGAAAACACGGCTTTAGCTATTGAGCGAGATGTAGCTAGAGACAGGGATTTAGTTTATCCTTCTCTTCTCCTACACACCTATACGTATCCTGGTGTCACCGAATACCTTCATGCCTTGATGTATAATCAGGGGTGTAGTGGAGGGTATACGCAGATATACGCCGTATACCTTCTGGGTTTTTTTTTTTTTTTTTTTTTTTTTTTTTTTAAGAAGCTCCGTATACCTCCTGCTTCTCATATAAAGCTATAGCGCATACTCTAGGCGCATGACGTTCATGACTTTAGTGTATACCTTCTGTTTTTTTTTTTACCATTACAACTTTGTGTATAATATGGCACACTTGTCATCGTGAGAGTTATCAACCTGTCCAGACCGTCGCTGTAAGTAAATATACTTATGATAAAAAAAATCAATATGATTTTACTAAATCAATCTTATTTATACACTGCAAAACTCTGTGTATCAAAGTAGTTACATGCAAAATGTTTGGACCTTGTATTTATTATATTCGTTGATAAATAAACAATACTACATAATACTGCCTTGCTAGAATACGAAAATTGTAACAGTGAAATATTTATAACTGATTTATTTTTTATACCGCATAGGGTAAAGAATATTATAATTTTTTTTCGTGTAATCGTAAGATATTAAATTAATTTTTAAAGTTTATATTTTAGAAAATACTCTGAGTTTATGCACATTATACACTGGTTATTAAAATTAAAGGATAATGAGAAAAATATGCTCACTAAGTTAATGTTGCAGCCAATGGCCAATGTTGCACATTATTTATGTTAATGGGGAAATTGCACGTTTTTCAATTTAACTTGCATTTTATAGAGTACAAAAGTACGAGCAATTTGATACCATTTTTACGTTTTTTTGAAACTCGGAAAATCCATTAAATTAACTTTAAAAATTCAGTTTTTGTCTTGGCGGGAAAAAGCCGCGTCACGTGACGAAAGCGGTTTTGACGTCACTGCACATGTAAACAAATCTTTGCTGTATTTTCCCCCGTACTTTTCTATGGGGATAGCTTGCGTTACGCTGAATGATTTCTTTCTTTTCTTAAAAATTATTAGTAGAACAAACTAAAAGCATTATAAATTGTTGAAATGAATAAATAATATTGTGAATTCGAGTGAGATTTTTTCTCCTCGTTTTTCTAAGGATTTTCATTTCGAGATCTTGATGTAGAAATAAAATATCTGTACAAGTTTATACTACAATTGTATTTTATAGAAAATTATACTTTTCTTTTTCATATTAATGTTCCGCAATAATTGATTTCATAAACTGGTTCAAATAGTATTTCTTTCATTACTGACGGGGGGGGGGGGGGAGGGGCAACTTATAAAAAGGTTTTCATATTTGTATTTTATATTTGAAATAAGAATTTGCCCTGCTTTCGTTAAACGTGCTATCTCTTCAGTTGTTAAATAAGCTATTTTTGAATAAAGAACAGATAAACTCAGAAAGAGAGCAATTTGCTGAGGTAGCTTTAAGATAGCCTTACAGAATTTTTATCTAAATATACCCCAAAAAAATTTAACAATTCTTCAAAAATGTTTCATATGGGCAAAAAATAACAAGTAGTTATTTTAAATACTATCAGTTTTGTGAACTTCATCAGACCTTCAGATTGAAAATTTTACGCTTTATAAAACTGCAGATTACAACTCACTGTTTAGTTTATGAATTCTATTTTTTTATTTTTGTTATAAATTAGCAGTATTTCAACGGACGTTAAATGGCCCAAAAGAGGAATTCAGGCACCCCCCCCCCCGACTTACGTAAGCAATGCGTTCTGTAAACTTTTACGTAACTTGAATTTTACATAAGTCGAATTTGTAAATTGCTTATGCATAATTTTGTAAGAAAGTGCAATATTTATTATATATATAATATTTACAGAGTAATATTTTGTAAATGAAGAATAATACAGCGGTGCTTACTCGGATATAAAGTAGTATTAAAAAAAATATAAAAGCAAACTGAAAGGACACTTTTCAAATAACAAATATTTTGTGGATTACGGAATTAATATACGAATAAGTAATAAAATAATAAATATTATAAAATAATTATAAACGTTTATAAAACATGCTAGTATGTTCACAATTGTAATGTTTGAGATATATTACATACTTGCGAATCTACACATGTCGCATAATACGTAAGTCGGAGGATGCCTCAGATTGAAAGAATGATAATATGTTTGAATTTTCATGATCAATAAACGCTTTCTTTATTCTTTCGCTTTATGTTAATTTTTTATTGCTAAATTAATACTCAATCCATACCTTCCAAATAATTAAAAACATAATAATCATGCAAATTCATGTCTTATTTGTGAATTGAATTTAGAAATCATTGTGATATTATAGCAAAGTGTTACCATCTCTTAACGTTGCCCTTATGATACTAACGCATTATCCAAACAAAGAATTAATCTTGAATGATAATATATGCTAAATTATTTATATGTCACTATAAAAAGTTTATGTATAATGAGATGTCTGCTTTCAAAAGTGAAAAGAGTGTCCTCCACCGGAACAGCATATTCAAAATGAAAATACTGCTTTTCTTTAACAAGATATTCAAACCATTTTCATTATTATGTATTATGTTTTTTTTTTTTTTTTTTTTTTTTAACCGAAGTTGGAGCATTGAGGAAAATACTGATATAACATGTTTAGAACCTGATAAATATTAAGTAGGACATTCTGAGAAACTACATTTCAAACAAACCACTCAAACAAACAAAAACTACATGCATTCAAAAGTTATTCGTAAGCAAATAATCCTAAAACGGTAATTAAATTATTTTTACACTTTTTCATTTAACTTAACTTGGTTTTTGCATGTGAGGTTAAGATTTTGTATTTGATCTTTCATTCACTTTCAGATAAATTAAGAAATATAAAAATTATGCACAAAGGTATGCTTCCAGTGACAATACAACATTTTAATATTTTTATAAGTTAATTATAAATTAATACATTAATTTTAACATGTTTACCCGTTAGCCCATCACAGTTGATAAATCGTCGAATATTCTTTGTCGTTAGAAGTTGTAACAACAGTGGATTTATTATGCTCTAAACTACGGTCGCCCAAAAAAGGTCAAATGGTTGTGAAGCTGCAATTATTTTACACAGTAAAAAGTAGAAAATATAAGTAAAAAAATAAAGAGTGTAATATATTTAAGAAATATGCTTGAATAAATTAACACTTTCATATTAATTGAACAATGATTATGCGTTGAAAAATCAGTTTAGAAATTCTAAATGATAGTTTAAATAATGCTATTCTTTTCTTTCCTCTTTCCATATATTAAAACAGAAATAGAGCAAAGATTATAATTTTTTTCGAAATAAATTGACGAGCTTACATTTTCTACCAAATGTAAAAAAAAGCAGTGAATTATACATAACCGGAAAGTTTTTGCTTTAATACTTATTTTTAAGTAAGCTCATGAAAAAATATTAAATAAAAGGCAATACTTATAAATTTACTCACGTATGTTGTAGTAATTTGTTTCTGGTGTATGGATACGCACTTATTACCGACAGTAGCTAATTTAAAATTTTTATTCCATAAGTCAGTATTAAACAAATAATTTTTTCTTGTTTTCTGCGTTATTACTCGAAATTTCATTTTCTCATAGTAAATTCGAGTTCATTTTTTATCTGTAATATAACCTGCATAACACGAAATTTTATTCATAACAAAAATAACTATTAAAGCATTACAATGAATTAAGGAAACATTACATTTCAAGAACTAGATAAAGACAATTTCACTTTACTTACAATTTATTTTTCAATAAAACTATCATTCTTTATTCTTTTAAGTAAACTAGGGGATCGTATCCGGGCTTCCCGGGCTAAAGAATATAGGTGAAAACATTTTTTTAAATTGAAAACTAATAATTTTTTTATGTGCAATAAATTTTTTAGATTCACCACTTACATTAAAAAAGCATTTTTCATATAGAAAATACGAATTATACAATCAAATAAATTTTTGAAATTTATCAAAAGCGATATTTTCTTATTAGCCGCATGCTAAGAGTTATTTGCCAAGATTTTGCTACTTATGGCATCCTTTTATATTCTGATAAGTTCAGAGCTTATATAAATCTGGTAAATTTGAGTTTTATTTATATTATATTATTTATTTATTTATTCATAGGGAAGTTTTTTTTTAATGGATTTTAGCCGTAAGAAAATGATGAACTCTTTATTTTGTTTTAAGGGCAAACGGATTAATCTTTCGTAATCGAGCTCCGCGCGATATAGATAAATTAAAAAATATTTCATATTTTAAAATTGTTTTTAAAACCATAGACAATCAGTAAACTGAGATGAACTTTGCAAACAAATTCCATTTGAAAAAAAAAAAAAATCCTATTTGGTGATCTAAAAATTTAAATTGTACGATTACAAATATGTTAGATTTGTGTTTTTACAATATTATTCTTTTATTTGTTTATAAAAGAAGTATTAATTTTGTTAATTTGTCTTTCACAAATATGTTAGATTGGTGGTTTTTTTAATGTTATTCTTTTATTTTTTTATAAAGAAGTATTAATTTCGTTATGCAAAAATAGTCAGAAACAAATGCTGAAAATGTTTGTTGCTTTTTGTGCAAAACGTTTATTATTTTGTATTGTAACCGGCACGTGATAATATAAACTTTAAAATAATCATGCTTAAAAATTATTTTAGAAAATATAATACGTGAGTCAATGAATACAGTTTTTAAACAAATTATATTTGAATGTAAAATTTTTCCCAATATACGACGAAAATTGAATATGCACGATGGTCAGAAGATTTAAAAATTGCAGTGGCGAAAATTTCACGACCGAAATTTGATCGTGAAGAAGTGTTGCCATTCACAAAATGACGTCAGTATTGCGCACAGATACGTTTGTTCTTCATAATATAGCTACTTAATCAGTAAAATATAATAAAGATCAGTTATCAGGATGTGGTTATCAATTGAGGCTCTTATGCTTGGATTTCCGGAATGAAAACAGCAATTTTCACCTTCTCAAAATTTGCGTACGCACGTCTCATATCCATATTCATTATTTTTCAAAAATTTGTATTTTGTTTGATCATTTAAAAATCATTTTAACTCAAAACTCGAAGTCACGATTGTCAGCAACATCTTTTATGTGAACAGACGCAATCTTTACTTGAGATTTTAATCTCAATTCCGGAGAGTAAAATTTCCGTAATTTATGTTTTTTAGACGCATTTGTGTTAAAATGTTTAGTTTTATCTAAGAAAATGATCGTTTTCTTTTAAATACGTCTTCATTTTCACTTAAATAAGCATTTTGCTTACTGTCTGAAACTTATTATCAGTAGGGTAAGGTACCCTATTATCGTTCCCCAGTCACTTTTAGGTCCTTGGAAGTTGTAATTTTCATTGAAAATCTACCAAATTTGGGTTTTAGATAGACTAACTACCCATGCACATAGAAACATAGGCAAATTCGTACAAAAAAAAATTTTAACAATGCGAAAAATTGTTTTTTCAAAAGTATCTAAAAAATTCAAAGGAAAAAAATTGTCCCAATTTCGTCCCCCTAAAAAATCCAATACGCCGAGGCTTAACTTGTAACTAAATCAAAATTTATTTCTAAATGAGTAAATAATTTAATTTACATTAAAGTAAGACACAAAGGAATGTACTAATTATCAATGGAAGAATAACATAACGAAACATTAGTCATCCAAACCTTAGGAAAAAGTTGAAAAAAAATGTCATGAAAAAGCATTCTTAATTTCGTCCCCGGGACGAAAATACGAACTGCAAGGGGCACAAAATTGAGACCACGCTACTTCCCAATATGGCGGAGCTTCAGTTCCTGTAAGATGAACTGAACATCCTAAAATTCACTGTATGCTACTGTCAGCATCTTACGAACGTAAAATACATGCAATGAATAAGAAATAAATATTTACAGTACAGTAAATAACGTTCTACAAACGACGTAATAAGAACTTAGGTTTTCTAAAAATGGGAAATTCGCCTTCTTTCATTTATGTATGCGTCTTGGCGAACGAAACTTTCAATCTTGACCCCTTTTACGTTCCGTCTCCTGTGCCTTGCGTCATAAGTGGCACCCCTTTTGCAGAAGCGGCGAAGTTAAGGGGGACGAAATTAGGAGAGGGGACGAAATATGGGCACTTTACCCTACACATGCAAAAGGAAAAGCAATATAGAAAATTTATGAGGAAAAATGCGTGTTTTCAAAAGCAGTATGTCATTTTCCGTTATTATGTCCCTAATATAATATTCTGCTCCTAATGGGATTTTGCGCCACTAAACCCTATACAACAATTTTTATCAACAATTTCGAATTTTTATCAGAAAATCACATGAATAAAGTTAAAAATACCTCATTATTTCACTCCTGTCTGCAATAATGAAAGCTATCTAACTTTCACCATTTTGAAGAAATTTCATAAAATGCTTTTAAAATTAAAATATAAAAGTGGAGATATTAAAAAAAAAAAAAAAACAGACAGTGCGATCACATCTACAAAGGAAGAGCTTTCAGCTAAAATATATATATATATTAGTAAAATTGGTTCAGCAGAAAGATCAGTGCAGATGACTAAAAAACAAACTTGAGTTTTAAATATATAGATTATGTAAAATTAGGAAAAATTAAATTAAGCAAATTATGTTATTTTGGTAAAATTATAGTAGAATGTCACCAAAGAATAGCATTAAAATTATATTATTCGAGAGAATTTTCGACAAAAACTTCAGGAACACGATATTATTTTAAACCACAAATTATTTGTTTGCTTGTCTAACTCGGCGAAGCAAATCCATCCAGGCGAGAATCATCAATTTCTGTAATATAAATCGCTATTATTTGCATGTCACCTCTCTTTTATAAAGACACTCTAAAATTTTCTGAAACATTGCGCTTTATCAGTGTGTGATTTCGATTACTTTATTTTCAAAAGTGAAGCATTTTTACCTGCGAAGAATTTCAAAGCAGCTGGGCTGTGAAAATGACGCACTTCTAAAAAACATAATTCACGTTTAGGAATTAAAATACACGCTTTTTTATAAAATGACGTCATTTGCCTCCTCTAAAGCAATCCACTTTTACAATCCAGTTTTAAACTTCGTCTATAGAAAAGTGTGCATATGACGTCATTATCACGGAATAACCGACAATATTCTTGACATAACCCATATTTTAATTTCAACTTTTTTTTCAGGTTTTATGAGAAAACGGGAACAAAAAGATACAGTATCTCTCATTTTCGACTATTTTCCGCTTACTTTCAATAACTTTCAATAGAAATGAGGTACTTTTGTTGCCACGATAAGAAAAATGGTATTAAAAACTACAAAAAAATTAATATCTCAAAAATAAATTGAGATACAACTTTCAAACAAATTGCATTTAAAAGAGCATTTTTTTCTCATACAACGGCGTAAAAATTTAAAAGGTGCGATGCATAGAAGTTTAAAAATTTGCAGTAGAGAAAATTGCAAAACCAAAATTTTATTTCAAATTTCAAAGTGTTGCCATTCGCAAAATGACGTATGCGTTACGCACAGATATGTTTGTCCTTTATAATATAGATAGGAGTAAGTTAAAAATAAATGTGCCTTTTAGCTTTAGCGTCTTGTATCTTTACCCACATGAAATGCATTTTTTATGCCCTTAAAATAAATTTGAGGGGGAAAAAACTATTTCCAGAAGGTATAATTTCATATTTTTCGAATCCAACCAGCTGCAGCACTTTTCTAAATGAAAATTAATACAAATGTATAAATTAATAGTACGTTATATTTGGATGTGTTAAAATAATCTGTTGATTCTAATTTGACTTTGTGCAAATGAGTCTTTAAAAGATGTTTATAGTAGATAACAAACAGAAATCAATGGAAAACAGCTTGCATGCACAATGCAGGCCGCTACGGAGAATCCGCGTTTCATGTGTAGTGACGTCAAACCAATCCCGTCCCGTTTTCGGATCACGTGGTTTTGTTTTGCTTTTAACGGGGTTTTAAACTGCAATAACTAGTTATTTTAAATAATTTTTAGAATTCAGAGTTGAGTTTCGAGGAATGTAAGATCGTCTTCATCAATTAAACATAAAAGAAGGCATAATTTAGAGTGAGTGCAACTTCCCCATTAAATACAATTGAACAAAAAATTGCACTTCCCGTATATGATAGCGCCGGAAACATCCAAATTCCATGATTGACAACCTGTTGCGCAATGGACTCATGCTAGAATACTGGTCTGACGTGTTGTTTAAAGTGTGTGTATTGTCTGAGTGTAATCATTATTCACCAGTTATAGATCAAAGTCATCATTTAAGTGAAGGTCAAAAGTGGCACATAATTGGTAGAATATAGAGAAGTCAAACACAAATGGGGGTCACCCAAGATTTGAATATCCCTCAAAGTGTGATATGAAGAGCTTGGAACAGCTTTTTAAGCAATGGATCCGTTGATAGACAGTCTGATCAAGGCCGACCAAAAGCAACAAGTGCATTCGAAGACATTTTTTCTGTCATTTTCGGCTCAAACATACTGCGAAATGGCTACAAGAGATTTGCTTTCAGGCTTTCACGTTGCCACAAGAACTCAAATCAGCTACTCTACTGCTACACGAAGGCTTAACGAAAGTGGACTGTATGCGAGAAAACCAATAATTTGTGTTCCACTCACTCCAGCTTCCAAAGGGGCCCGTTTAAACTGATGCCGTTGTCATGTTCAATGGATACAAGAAGACTGGGCGCGAGTATTGTTTACTGACGAGACCAGATATAGTCTGAACACTGACTCTAGACGTGTTTCGATCTAGAGAGACGGGAGAACATACAGATTGACTTGCTTTGTGCGTGAAATATCCCGTTTCCACGACCGTGGTTTAACGGTTTTGATGAGAATCATAACAAATGGCCACACCGAGATTCACATCTTTCATGGTGGTTCTATAACCATTCGGAGATATGTGGAGAAGTTATTGGAAACCCAAGTTAGACTGTTTGCGGGTGCTGTTTGCTCAGGATGTTTGCTAATGGATGACAATGCTCGGCCACATCGAGCATATCTGGTGTCAGAAGATATAACTCGAATAAATTAGCCACTTTACTCACTCGAATTTAACCCGAATGAGCATGTGTGGGAAGCCTTAGGGCACCAAATTTCAGCATGCCAAATTTCTCCCCGGATACTCTAGGAGCTACAAAGTGCACTTTTAGAAGAGTGTCGAGCAATTTCACAAGACTTGATGAATACTTTGGTAAAGTTTAGAAAATTAAGATATTATGTATGCATATCTGCTCTAGGTGACCACGCACCATATTAAAGAAAAATACTTCTCACAAGAGGTGACTTAGTTTTTCCATCATTTTTTAATTTCCATAAATTGGTTTTAATTTCAATATTTTGAGAATAATCAACTGCCAAAAATTGTAATTTATGTCAACTAATGCTGTTGTACAAATTTCTATAAAAATTTTTTCATTAAGTATCAGTTCAGTTTTATTTCTGTCATTATCCTTTAATTTTGATGGCCAGTGTATAATAATAGCAACCATAAGTCAATTTTAATATTCTTATATGTTTTCTTATTGCAAGGTGCGGCCATTAATTCCCAAGACTCATCTAATAACTTACGAAAATATTATATGAAATGCATATCTCTTAAATATTCTTAGAAGTAACTCCCATCTGCCGTAATGAACTTCTGCGTTCGGCTGTATAAATTTCTGGAACATTTTTTAAAGTCCTCTTTTGGAATGCTCTTTAATTTGGACATCACCGTTTTCTTGATGGCTTCGATATCCTCAAATCTTGTTCAAATAGGTCTTCTGTCAAAATTCGCCGAGCCATCTCCTAGGAAATTTTCAGTTCATTGTCGAATACTTGAATAGTCAATCGGCGATCTGAATTCACAAGCTCACGTACTTTCTCAATTGTTTCTGGCGTACGCACGGAATGCGGACATCCATTGTGCGCTTCAACTTCGACCCACTGGCGGTTGTCCCGAAAACATTCAAAAGTGCGAAAACCTATTATGATTCCTCTCCGTGCACTTGTATCAACATTTCACGAGCTTCTCTAGGAGTTTTGCCCAATTTGAAGCAGATATTAATGTTTATTCTCCGCTCCATATCGATTTCGATAACACACATTTAACAGCTACGCTTTAATGCGTGTTTCAAGATCAACTGTTTGCTACTGAAGGGCGACAAAGTCGTTGGACATGCGCAGATAAACAATGTTCCAGATACCAGCATTACCTCGTTCTGACGATTTCCAGTTCTCCTAGAGTTACGTCACTCCTGGAAATTAATGGCTGAACCATGTATATATTATATGTTACTTATTAGTTAACAGATTATCTCTGATAATCTCTTAAGGAGTGAAACGTATACAATTTCCCACCTCTACCCCCTAGAAAAAAAAAAACAAGAAAACATTTTCTCAAAAAGTATCAATCGCACAACAAATATACAGAATATTTTCATTTGCAGGTATCGAAACGCAGACTTTTTAAATAAAACATTTTCTATATTACTAGCAAAAGCCATTCTTTGTTATGGATGCACGAAGCATTATTTAATAAGATGCAAACTGCATTTGAAAGTAACAATATTTTATTATATTATTTTTGCATTTTATTTAAGCAAAAACTTTATTTTATGTTTTGTTGCATTTTAATTTTAGAAGTATAAATTCATCCAAATAACTAAGACTTTCCTCGGAATTTTTTATTTATGATATAATACTGGTATAAATAAAAATATTTTCGAAGCAAAATTTTACAAAATCTTTTTAAATGTTTAACTAAAAGCTCTTTTAAGGGGTCTCAGGACTCTTAAAATTTGAAAAATCGAAAAAAAGGCCATTTTCAACATATAATATCTTAAAAAGTAATTGATTTTAAGACAAAATTTTATATTGGGATGAAAGATATAAGTATGTTCTTTCATTTCATGTATTTGAAAAATTACAAGATGCAGAATTAGAATTCACAGTATGCTCCAAAATGTCAGACATTTGATGAGCGGAAAATCGGCATAACAGATTATGCGCACGATTACAAAATAAATTTTGCAAGTAGAAGGAAAATTTTGGGTCTTACGTATGCTTCACATTATAATAATTACTCTGAACCTAAATAAATTTGTATTTAAAGCATTTTTTCTATTTTTAATACAAAGTTGTATTTAGTTAATGCCAAATTTAGAAATTTTCATCAGTATAATCACCTATAAAGAATATATTTCTGAACAATAAGAAGGAAATTTTATGTTCAGTTTATACAGACTAACATGAAACGTATTTTTTGAAAATTTCATGAAAAAAAAAATTCAGAAGTTTTTGAGATATCGTGCGCGTTATGACCAAAAGCGTCATTTGGAGAAAACTGACTTCAAAGTTTCTGAAACGCCGCTTCAGCTATTGAGCGGGTATAATTCTAAAAGGTTCAACTTCTATAAAGGTTCAAATATTCAACTTCTGTTCTAATTGGAATTTCAAGGAAACATTTGTAGCAAAATGTTCAGAAAAGATAGTAGTTTAATATTTAAAAAAATTAAAATTTCGAAAATTTTAAAGCTTTAAGAGTCCTGAGACCCCTTAAAGATGTTTTTACATTTTTCAAAAGCCTCTGCTGTTTTCTCAAATGGTTTGAAATAGGTGTGTTTCCAATCTTTGTAACTCACATCAAATAATCTTTGATAGCAATCTTAGAATAATATATTCGAAGAGAGCTTAAAGAAAGTTACTTCTTCAAAATCCTATTTACTGGAAAAACATTTGAAATCTGCTCTCGTTGATACTAAGAATTATTAACTGTAAAACTTTTCATTCTAATTTCTTCTGTTTACTGCATGTTAGCATACGAGAATTTTTGATATTGTAGAATCTCTCGTAAGAAAATTTTCTAATAAATGCTAAACCTTGAATGGTTTTCACTCTCGACAACGCTACGTACGTTAAGCCAACTGATGTCTCTTTATCCAAATATCTACAACTGCTTTATCTAATGTTAAACCTTAGGATTTATGAATTTAACTGCAAAGGTAACTGCAGAGGAAATTGTTTTATTGAGCAATTTATATTTCCATTTCTCCAGAATTTAGCTATTGGCGGAATGGGAACGCAGCTATTCTCATAAGTTGAATGACTGTAGTTTTTAAATTTAACCATGAATATTCGCGGCATCTGGTTTGGAGGCCCATGATTTGCTTCATAAGTAATATCTGCAACATAGCCCAAAGCCCCGTTTACTAACCGTTTTTGGTCCACAAATTTGAACGTAACGTTATTTTAGACCCAAATGTTAACTAAGAAATGGTCCGTTTGTCATTTCAGAATCGGCAAACTTTGCTTTAGAATAATTATAATGGAAATAATACATTCCGTAAGTCGTTTTTAAACGGCAAACATGAGAAATAATACTATTAGTAATTACTTCTTACTAGTAAATATGTTTCATTTGGTTCAAGTTTCAACCTTCGAATTCGAATAACACTTTATAACGAATTTAACGATTAATTTTATTTGTTTACAATTCTTTTGTTGTCACTTAAAAAAAAAACAAACAAAAACTAATATAATTTTTTTTAAATGCGTAAGTATCGTCTGCGTAAATGATTTCACATAATAAGAATAAATTGTGTATTTGAATTCACTTTCATAATCGAATGTAAATAATTGAATTTTCAAAAATTTTAATTCATCAAAAATATACTATAATTTTCATAAAAAAGGTATTTAAAAAATTTCATAAAAGAAATCATAAATCCATTGTATGGTTAAAAGGAATGAGCATAAAAATATGCGCCATTTTCAACCAATCTTAATAAAGTATTCTATTAATATGTATATTTTCCTCTCAAATAACATACATTTTTAATATAAGAAAAAATAAAGTTGTTTTACTGTTTGAAGTATAAATTCTGCAGTTATTGTCAATATTTAATATATTTCGTCTTTGCAAAATGCAGATATATAAGTTCCTTATTTAAATAATTTAAAAAAATGAGAAATTTTGATGCAACGATAATAGTTCACGTACTTAATCATTCATAACTTTATTTATTTTTACTGACTCAATGATTTTTATTTACTGAAAGAAATGCGGAAGTTTCATTATCGTTTGCAAAATTAAATGCGTATAATGCAAAAATATATTCAACGAAATAATAAAAAATGTTTTTTTTTTTTTTAATCATTCGGTACGAACATAATATTGAATTAATCTACAGATCATATTTTATCTCTATCAAGTCCATAAATATTTATTTCCTCAATTAAATTAAAAAAAAAAAAGTTTTTGAGATATTTTGGCGGAATAATGAAAATATATTTTATTTATTTAATTAATCATGATTCTATCTATAATTATTAACTCCATGATTGATTTTTTTCTTCTGAAAATATACGTGTTTCATTTTTTATTTGCAAAAGTGCGTCCGTAATGGAAAAACATGTAAAATAAATTAATTAAAATAATAATTTTTTAAGGTTATTCTGTAAAAAAAATAATATTCTGCAAATCTACAGATCATAATTTATTTTTATGTTTAATTTTATGTTAAAATATTGAATAGTTTTTTTGTAAAGTGTACGACAAAATGTAATTTGTGTAGCCTAGTAGAGAGACTAGTAGTCCGCTTCGCTCATCCTAATTAACGATAATACATTATTCAGAGTTATAAAAATTGCAAATAAAATATTTTTCGAAAACAAAATAAAAAAATTAACATAAATACGTTAAATTAAACAGACCTGAAAATAAATTATTCTTTCTATACAGATGCTTCTAATGTTCTTGGACACGCTGAATTCAAAAACTATTTCGTTCAAACAAATTTTGTCGCTGAAGTGTCAACAAATATTCAGGATTCAGACAGATATCAAACAGATAGGAAAAATTTTCTTGACTAAATACTTAAAAATAAGTTGTATATAAACTTTTTTTAATCTTGGATATTCACAGTAATTGAAATACCATCATATTGCCTTCACCCTAAATAAAAATATGTTATGATGAGTACGATACCATTTTTTGTTGCTTCCTAGACAACCACCAGCAATAGTTATGTTCGTGCTTATGTATGTTAGCAGGAAATATAAAATTGTTCGGCAAATGAGAACTTCTGGCGTGTTTATGGTTAAATTTTGTATTTTACCAACGAGATTAGGCATTTTAGGTTAGAGTTGAAACTATATGGGATGGAACTTTTTTCACTACGAAATCAAAATTAGAAAATATATAAGAAGCGTTTTCCACTTTCAAAGAACAATCCAGCCCTGTGTTATCACTTATTTTCTATAAATCTTCTCATGCTAAAACTAAATCAAAATCTTAGAGAATATAAAATTGTGAAACAATATATGAAAATTTATGCTTCTCTTCTTTCGACACATTGATTAATTATTTGTTTAACGACTACATAATGTATTTTAACAGAATAAATTAAATGTTTAATATTAATGTATTTATAGAAATTATTAACTATAATTCTAAAATTTATCCACTCATATTCTAAAATGTTTATTTGTTTTCTATCCATTCAATGTTTTCATTCGTATCCTACATTTACGTTTATGGTATTCACATATGCAATTGGGGTACATATCTGATTATCGAGTTTCTATTTACTGCATATTCATAGAAAATTAGCACTGTTTGCTCACAGACATGTCATTAATTATCATTGAATGCAAATGCGATATTAAGTTAAAAGTTCTACACATTGTACACAAAGAGTTGCATTAGTTAATCTTAAACGCTCGATATATTTTAGTTATTTGAAAAAAAGTCCTGTAAATAGAGTTTAATGTGCAAAAAATACCATAAAAAACATATTTGTATAATTAAAGCTAAACATTAATTAGTAATTACCTGTAGCTGCAAACAAGTTTTCATCATTTTTTTATGCATACAGAAATATATAAAAATTTCATTATTTAAATGTTTGTCGTATATCTTTTTAATGCATAAAAAATTTTTTAAAAGAAAGAAGCCTGTAAAAACAAATTTTTTAATCTTTAAGTTTATGTAAATGCATACACATCTTATCTTTTGTACAGAACCTACTCAAAAATTCAGTCATAACAATCCTTCTCTACAATCTCTGAATAATGTCTTGTAAAAGATAAAAGAGGAATGTATACAAAATTATATAAAATGTAATTTACGACAAACGTTATTTCCATGTGAATTATGAGATAAAAATTTATATGTAGATTATAGCCCACGCCATGTATTGAAGCGTTAAAAATAGAGTTTAAAAAATATGTTTGTATTTTTCCACTCAAAACTGAAAAAAAAAAAAAAAAACTTTAGAAAAGTTTTTGTAAAAATAAAGAAAAATGATCTAACTATATTTTTGAGAAGATTCTTTTATAATGTTGCAATTTAAATGTATTTTAAATCATTTAATGTCATATGTTCAGAATTAAATTTATGAATGCAAAAGTTGCCAACATTAGAGTCAATTGGAACGCCTCTATGTATCTATGAGATACACTTCAAGACAGTACTTTATTTTTCAAACTTATCAAAAATTTTATAAGGTCGGATCTTTCTTTCGGAGGTCGAAATAACTCATTGACTGCCTTTTTAATGATATTTATGCAAGAAAAAATAGGATTTCACTTGTAAAATTAGAAAAATCATAAAAAATATTTCAGTGAGTTTTGGACTAAAGAACTGTACGTTTATTTATTCGCAACTTATCAAAAAATTCTTCTTAGGAAATGAAATTACGATTTCAGAGAATCAATATACAGGGTGGCAAAAATTACAACACTCCTACTGCGACATCAATATATATATTGAACTACTAAATTATAAGTTTCAGATTGCGCATAAGTACTATTCAAGACACGACAAAAAGGAAAAATTAAAAAAAATGGTTCAGGAAATCGCCGATAGAGGGAAATGTACATCTGGTTATATGCTGAAAAGACACAAAAAATGTTCTAAACACAATTTATTTGAACGCACCGAACATTCATGTGACAAGCATCTTATCGATGAAAGGAATGCCGCTTAACATGATTCATTTCTTGAAAATGTAAAATCTGCAATCTGTCAACAGATTGTTCAGCTGCCCGTCGTAACTGGTCGATTAAGGTGCTTCTCACATGGATAATGATACCTTCATTCAAGTCCGCCAAGGTTACAAAAGGTGCTCCAAAACATGATTTTCCCCCGCAATGTCAAGACAGCCAAAAATAGCACGGATTAGAAATTCGGAGAAAAGGATGGCTCGGTCACAAGAAACACACGGCTGATCGTTCTCTCATAAGTGAAATGTTGCCAAAAGAAACTGTAGTACAAAGAGTTCAGTTTATATATGTGTTCCATCTTCCATATTGTAATTGAGTCAAGACAATGTCGTTGTTGCAAATGAGGCACAACAAACGTTTCGAGCATTCTTTTGTGCCATCTGGCTGTAACGGCGCATGTCACAGGGCCATTGCGTCTAGCCTCTTTGAAAAAGAAATATCCAAGAAGGAATGTAGCTATGAATACACAACTGACTGTAACTTTTGGCGCGTGGAGTGTAGGCTCTTCGGAGGGGCGGATTTCATGTCGCAAATGTCCACCAGGGTTCGAGAGGTTCTGCTCTCGAAGCTGGTAGACGGGAGGTGCTGGGTTTGATCCCAATCGCGCCCGTCGGCTTAATCGTTCAGAGTTTTCGTGGTTTTCTTCGGACCTTGGTTTTCCAAGCGTAAATACGGCTTAGGTTCCCTCAGAAAGATCCCTACGGAGGACCCCCCCCCCTTAGGGCCTATTTCCCTCGTACTGATAATTGGCCGTCATAAATACAACCAACCAACCCTGTCACAAATGCGAAAGTTATATGTGTTCACTATTCACTGAGGTGGAAATGGGTTTCATCGTCCAACAGATTTAGTCAATGCCACAATACAGACACTTCAAATTAAGCAAGGAATCTCAACTGAAAGATCGGTAGTTTTCCTCTGTCGATGTGTGTTTTGATGTGTCTTCTAATTGATGAAACTGTTGATTATAAAACATTTCCTGCTGTAAAGAATGCACAATTTTCCTTACTGTGTTCCACACTGTGATATTGTAAGTAAAATCCAAAGGTCGGGGTACTACTCGTGCACTACTACAGCTTACATCATTATCAGCTGATTCTGTGTCATCACCTTCAAAAGACATCTAAACGAATTCGTTTGCGTCTTCGATCCGGCTGAAATCTAAAATTTTCATTTTTGTCTAATCGAAAGACTATTCTCCTAAGAGTTTGTGGGAGAAATGGTCCTTTGCACAAATTTTTAAGTCCGCAAAACTCTGTAAGTGCAGTTGCAGTATTTCCTGTTTCCGTTCAAGACTTTTACAAACAAAGCGCGTTCTCGTACAGTGTCAGCCATCACTGATAAGAATGAAATTCTCAGTTTTTAAACTATTTTATGCCTAGAACATGGCTGTAAACCATAGGTAGTTTATGCAATTTTTTTATAGTTACAGTTCAAAATGTCTCTTACAGTGGTAGTTTAAGCTTCTTTACTTTTTATTTATTTCCCTTTTCCATAAGTGTAACAAAAATTAAAAAGGAAATTTTTACTTCTAGGGTATTTATTTTTTCATATTATTATCTTTTTTCATATTTTGTGTTGTATAGTGCCATCTATCAGTGTTTCTGGAACTAGTATTTTTTTTCTCGTAATCAGTTTCCCTATATCCTGAATAGTATGTGTGTAAAATTTTAAACCTTTACACTGTAATTTATTTCGATATGCAGGGATGTGGGGCATCCGTGGACGAGTGATTAATGCACCTCGCCGCTAATCGCTTGAGAGTTTAGGAGGTCTCTGGGTTCGACTCCCGCTGGACCCGTTGCACACTCTTTGTGGAGCTCACGGCTGTAATTCTCTGGTGTTCTTAATTTCCCTGTGCTGTCTTTTTATCAGTGTATAGTGATGAAATTGTTCTCTCTGATTTGTATAATTATTTCAGTTTATAAATAAAGTATCATTCGAGGTGACAGCCATTATAGCTATAGGCCCAAAAGCAATCCCCACTTAGGTGGATTTCAAATTAAGGGGTGTCAGATTAGGGGTGTTTTTATTCTGGCTACCGGTACGATAATTCAGAATTTGGTAATATTTGTGTTAATTTTCGGAATACTTGCTAAATGATCATTTTCTAATTCTTACAATTAATTAAAGGCACTGTTGCCATTTTTATGTTCTATACTTTATTATTTATGTATTCAGAGTTAGAGTGTTTATTATTCTTAAATCTCGAATTGATATCCAACTAATGAAGGGAAAATCTTTGAACGAATCTATTATAAATATCCATACTAATAAAAAATCTATGAAACCAGATGTGTTAAAGGAAATTTGCCATAAAGTGTAATAAAACTGAAAAAAAAACAAATATTTATGAATTAAAAAAAAATCTTTCTCTGAATTTTTATTTCATATTATGACGCAAACTTAGACATTTAAATCATGAAAACTAATTTAAAATTCAAATATTAATAGAAGTGTTTGAAAATATTAGTTAAAAATTTGAATAATATAAGTATAAAATACATCATATGAAACATATTTCTGGAGAAAAAAAATTCTTTATGAATGTTATTAAAAAATATGTGTACATTTAGTGGAAAAGAAAGCATTTCTTTATAATCAATAATATATATTTAGGGCTTTATTTCTTTTTATTTCTAACGGATTTTCCATAAAAGTTGTTATTGGATACGTGATCGATTCCTTTTATTATATGTTAACAATATATGAGAAAAAATCCCTACCGGCTTGGCCTACATGGGCAAGTTAGATTTCGAAGTTAAAAGTTATTTTTTTATTTTAAATAACAAAAGAACAAATAAATTAGTATAACATTAATCAAAATACAAATAAAGTGTTGAAATAAAAATCACTTGATAACGTAAACACGTGTAATTTGCTTAAAGTCACGTGAATGTGACTTTTCCGATCAAACATTATTGGCATTTAATCTTATAGTTTGGCGATAAATTTTTGGGCAACGGGATTACTAAATAGTATCAATATTAGTTTTTGTTGCATTAAAATATCTCAATATGTTGATTTTCTGTAAACAAGTAAACCCTATTTGTTTACAATGCAAATCTATGGGAATTTTGCGAAATATTAGAGATGTCGACAAGTTGACGATAAATTTGGCGACAAATGGCAACAGAACAGTGTTCCCCTTACGGTAACCCCCCTCATATGTATCGAGATACGATAATGTAATATATATATATAGATTTTTAGTTTTCACGTGGAAATATTGCTACAGAAAAGTAATTGTTGTGGTAAAAATTTTATTGTGTGTGTGTTTTTTTATTGTTGGCAACTGCTATAACAATTCTTTTTTCTACTTTTCCTGTCATTTTTCTGAAAGAGTTGGTTTTATCAGAATCATGTTAAGGTGGTATTCAAAAATTTTAACCCTACCCCATTTCTACTGCCTTGGACCGATTTCGCTCATTTGTCATCCCCGCCGAGATATTAGCCATCTCAATGCTTTTGGTGTGTTTGAAGACGATCCGCGCATAATTGTGGCTTTTATCGTGCGGACAAAATGTAGTACATACGTACGTACATATATATATATATATATATATATATGTGTGTGTGTGAGTTGGTGTGTGTGTGTGTGTAAACCTTTTAGGTGGGGATAGTTCCTGGAGTCATATAATGAAAAGTTATGAAGGAATTTTTCAAAAGTCGCACATGCTAACGACTGCAATAGGTAATATTTCTTACGAAATCTACCTAAAAGTTATTTTATAACGAAAAATATGCCTACATAGAACTTTACAATATGGCTAAAAAAAATAAAAAAAATTAGGTCGCTAAATATCTGACAAATATAATGTCCTCTTTTATTGGAATTGTGCACGTGGCCAAAGTCACCATGATACTGGGGCCAGAAACCGCAGATATCAACAACGTATACAGGCGGATCTTTGTTAAAGCAGTCAGAAATTATAAAAGAAAAAACAATCGTTTCCCATCCGCAATTACCTTTAATAAGGAGAACTTATTAATTACCTGAATACTTTTGTGCAGCCCTGTACATCAGATATAGAATTTATATATGACGAGTAACATACAAAAAATTATTAAATCTAAAAGCGCATACCGAATTTCGAACCGTAAAGTACGGCAATTATTACTCAAAGAGAGTACTCTAACCGATTTCTTTTGAGTGTCCCTGTAAATGAATAAAAAATAACATTAATGCCTTGTTCTATTGTGATCATAGTGATTTACATCAGTTTCAATACATTTGAAATCGCGTAATGTCATAAAAATACTCTGCAAACGATTTTTTTCCGATATACAATAATGTAATGGAATACTTTTGAGTACCCCTGTAATTGAACTATTAATCCTACATACTTCATATACAATACCAAACATGCTTTGATGACCCTAAATAACCTTTATCGATTTCCTGAACATCCGAGTATATTTGCACGACTTAGAGCGTGGACAGACGGACAGACCGCCAGACAAACCGAATGCATAAACACTTTTCAACATTGTTGTAAAGTGTTAAAAAGGCAATATTTAAGAAGTGAACAGAGAAAGACGAAGTTAAAAATAGTTATATCCCGAGGAAAGTTTTTGAATCTAAAAATGCATCAAATGGCCATAGACATAATATTACCGAGTGGAATTCGGAATATAAGTGACTAGCGGACTTACGGCTCCTCATCAGTCAGGCTGGAAATCTCACTCTCTAATGCTAAAGATCTGCGTCAATAATGCGTCAGTATTTTTCAAACTTCTTCTAGGAAAATTATTTTTTTCTTATATTTTCTGAATACTCTTCTTCAAGAATGTTTTTCTTTTCTTTTTTATTGATTAAAATATTTTTTAAAATCCATTCTTAGTTTATTTAAAGTGTTAAAATCTTACTTACAACTCGAATGCTTCACTTACATTTTAACATTTAAAACATAAAACTAAATATATATTTTGGCAAATAAAAAAAACAAAAAGTTTCTCCTACAGCAGCATACAGAAAACATATACTTTCAGAAAAAACTGTTTTTGAGCGTTTGCTCTTCAATTTTCACGGGCAACAGACTTTTTTGATGAAAAACGGTTTGATCCACGAAAAAAATACTGTACGACCCCATACATTTTCCTCCGATAGGGTGTAACCCTTCATTTTATTCGTGTTTCGAAAAATAATGTCACAGCCGCGACCGTAACATATTTTTTAACTCGCCAAAAAAGCGATTCTCTGATGATTATCTAACGTGCTATGTGCTACGGAATAGTAAGTAAAGTGTTACTATTGTGACTACAGTGACGTCGTATGCATACATTTCTATAGATATTATTTAAGACTGCATCGTAAGTGCATTATTCTTCAGCGGATAGAACTAACATCATTTTATATAAAGTACAAGGTGTATTTTAAGTCTTAAAATTGATATATGTTTTATATATATATATATATATATATATATATATATATATAGCACATCGGAATGAGGATTTTTATGAGTTAAAATTCTCTTACACTGGGCCAGTGATAAAGAATTATGTCTATATGTCTTAGCACTTTACCCTATTAGTACTATATTATCGGTATCTTTTAATGTTATATAAACACAGAATAAAATTGTGAAAATATCGACATTTATTTTTGTTATACACGCCTCTTTCCTCAGCAAAACTACAAAGTAGAACTCTAGTACTTCTAAAATCCCCAGACAACATTGCGAATTTTACCTTTTAGAACATTTAAAAGTCAAGAAGCTCTGTTTTTAGATAAAAAGTAAACAACTTTTGCAATGTAAACACTACTTTATCTTCCAGATAAGGCAAAAGTTGAATTTTTAGCAAAAGTCTAAAAAAAGTCTGCTTTGTTGACATTTATCAGTTGTATAAAATTTAAGAACTGATAAAAATATATTTTAGATACCGTACAATATCTTTGGGAAAATACATTCGGTAAAAACCAAACTAGCTGTTTTTCTTGTGTTTCCTTTTCAAGTTTAATTTTTACTTTTAAGAGAACTTTTCATAAGTAGTATTTGATTTATCAACACCATATTAAAGATTTTTCTAATTTCAATTTCTTTTACAGTTCTATATTGATTAAAAATAATTTTTGTAACAATAATTGTTGCAATTTATCACTATATTATGAAGATTTCGAAGACAATTATTATAAATATATACGAAAAATAGAGAAAACAGAGAGATTCCTTTTTGTAGTGTATATATTTTGTATATAAATGTTTATATGTATATATATTTATGTATATATGTTTTTATTTGTATTTAATGAGCACTCAGGTATGTTTTTATATAATTATTATTCGAAATATTAGAATCATAATAACGATTTTTATTCGTTTTATTTGTTTTATATTTGCATATTGGTAAAGAATTAATTACATAGCCAAAACTGCTGCAATGTATTATAATGTCGCTACATAATCGAATGTTTTTAAAACTGTTATAAAAAATAAGAAGAAAATATTGAAAACACTAGGAATCACTTTTAACGCTTTAAACATAGATGAAATGTTTTATGAAATCGCTTTTTCAGTAAGTCTGATTGTCGTGTATATACTCGTGTACATATAGACCCAATTGTTATGAAATTAATATGTGCTATTGGAATTTACAATGGCATGTTCGCTATTGAAAATGAAGTATATAGCATTCAAAGTTTATTTACAAGAAAACTCAAAAGAATTCCGTTACATTACGGTCTATGAGGAAAATTGTCTGCGGTTACTTTAATGATATTCGACTATTTTAAACATATTAAAATTTATATATATCACCGAGGTGTACTACAAGGTGATTACTGTATAATTTGGTATGCATATAATTTACAGGGACACACAAAACTATTTCGCCATTGTTCTGCCAATGATGTATAATTGCTGGAAGAGCGTTTTCAGTGGTAATACGCGTTTTAAATTATAACTGTCTTTTGAATATTATCTAGTGTGCATAATATCTATAGATCATATACATGTCTACACGAATGATCTGAAGTATATACAGTGTGTCCGGTCTCAACGGTGTCCAATGGCTAATTCCTAAACCGTTAGTCATAGACATATAGTTCCAATTGCAAAAATGTTTTAAATGAGGTAAAGAAGTATTTTTGAAGCGATTTCTGTCAAGAAAAAGATTTATTAAAAAATTACGAAATTTAAATTTTTATACGGTCCCCAGGTCCTATAAGTGATATTTAGTAAAAGTATCCTATTGCACTGAAAAGTAAGACAAATAAAGTCCCATTCCTCTGCGATTAAAACTGACCGAGTAATAGATGATTAAAGTTGGAGTATCTTTTTTGCTGCAAAATAGGGATCAGTCACAAATTTACTAGAAATAAAAATAACCGTCAGATATAAATTTAACATTAAACATTGAGAGTAAATTAACATTACAAATATGTTTTGAGATTTTTGTTCATTCTGACATATTAAAACAAAATATACAACTTGTACTAAAAATATAAGTAAAAAAAGTAACAGAAATTTTGTTAAATGATTAGAAAAGCAACAGTCACAACTCTTTAGAAAATGATACATAGTTACATTACCTAATCTAAAACTTAATTAATAAAAATAAAGGTTATCTTAAAACGTGCTCGAAGTGACGTCCCTTCGTCTACAATGCAGAAATGTACATGTGAAATAAATTCTTCTTCTACTTTTTTCAACATTGTAGGTGTTACAGATCTGCACGCCATAGCAATACGATTCCACAAATCTGCTCGACTAGTGGATTCTCTTTCATATACCTTATTTTTCAGAAAACCCCCAAACAAAAAAATCTAAAAGATTCAAATCTGGCAACCTGGGAGGCCACTTAATACGACCTCCATATTCGATAGTATTATTTCCAAAACTACTGCTTTGATTTTGGTCTCTAAAATATTTTTTTCAAACAAGTTTTTATAAAGAACTAAAAATTTGAATTTGAAAACAGCATAATATCATCAAAATGTATAATAAACAATCCCTGCTCATACATCGTAATGTATCTGACTTCTTTTGTGAGGCACTGTATAAAAAATATAAACCGCAACGCACTTTCATTTGCAAAAATTACATTGTGAATCTCTATGCCTTACATAAATGTTACTGATTTTTATTTTAAAATTTTTGTTTGTAGGCATACTTGTATACAAAATTTTTGGAGTGGTCCTGTAAAATAAATATAAATGGTACGTACCTAAAATCATATTAATATTAAATTGTCATTGGATTTACATAATTATGCAAAATTTAATCTTGATCGGATATTTGGAAGAGAGTTAAAATTGGAATACAAATTTTGAATTAGGAAGACATACATACGAACGTCGTAAGTTAAAAGCTTATAAAAGTAATGCAACTTTTTAAAATAAAATCATCAAAAGAAACACACTCATTTCCTTACAAAAAAAAAAAAAAATAATAATAATAATGTCAAATTTCAATTGAGGACATCAGTTTCGAAACTCACCTTATACAAAATTTAAAAAATCGTGTTTCTCTATCAATCTATTCTATTGGTATAACTGTGCCAATCAAACACTACAATCTCCAAATTTTCAATGAATACCAATGGAAGCATTTAAAGTTTTTACGCGATTTCCCAAAATTTGATTTTCTCGATAAGGCTAGTTTTGAAACTCACTTCTTCAATTATTTTAACCAAACTGAAAGTTAATTATTAAAAATTAACACTACCGTATTATTTATAGGGGCAGCACCTTCAGTTAAATCGCTTTGAAAATACTTCTTTACATTATTTAAAACCTTTTTGTAATTGGAACTATATGTCTTTGACTAACGGTTTAGGAATTAGCCATTGAACATCGTTTGGAGTGGACGCCCTTTATAATACTTTAAGCACTTCGTGTACGACCCCTGAAAGCTTGGTCCAACTCATCTGTTTTCGGTTACAGAAAAGTGGTTTAAGTCATAAAATTGAAAATGTCATAACTCTGGCAATTTTAGAGTTAGATGAATGGGACTTTTTTTGCCGTACTTGTTAGAGAAATAGGAAAAGTTTACTAAATATCACTTATAGGACCGGGGGACCGTATAAAAATTTAAATTTCGTAATTTTTAAATAAATGTTTTTCTTGGCCTAAATCACTTTAAAAATACTTCTTTACCTCATTTAAAACATTTTTCTAATTGGAACTATATGTCTATGATTAACGGTTTAGGAATTAGCCATTGGACACCGTTGAGACCGGACACCCTGTATATCGGTTTACTGGAGAAAATTTCTAAATTTGAATTTTCAACTCTGCTGTGCGTTTAATTAAACTAGCTTTAAACATACTATGTACTATACACACAAATCCATAGATTATAAACAGGACTGCACGAAAACTTCAGATCTTTCTCTGATTATTGATGGTGATTCCAGAAATTGGATTTTCAAATGCGTTAGGAATTTTCTAAATTGTTTATTGATATTTTTCATATAAAGTTTTGTTACAGTATTTTAAATGTGTAGGAAAGTGTTTCATAATCGATGCTGTAGGCATGATTTTTCGTTACTGTTTGATATAAATTATTTTTTTCGACAGTAGAAATATAAAGCCAAAATAAAAGTACTTTCGACGCATTCAGGACCGAGTGAAAATCTTATTTTTGGAACTTTTGTCTGTCCAGAAACTCTACTTCTAGATAGAAAAGAAAACTGCGTCTGCTGCGGAAACACTATTTGTCCTTTCCTGGTAAAGGCAGAAGTTGAGATTCAACAGCAACACAAAAGAAATTCTTTTTTGTTAGCATTTTAAACTTGTGTAACATTTCGAAAATGCTAAGAAATATTTTTAGATACTTTCAATGATGCTTTACATTCAATATATACTTATATTCAAGATTTTTTATAAATAAAATCAGTTAAATAAAACGGTTCTTTGAAAAATTGTTGTACGTTTTTTGTGTAATTAGTAATTTTATGTTCAATGTTTTTAGGAATATTCTTTAAATCTTTAACATCATTTTTAGCACCTATTGCAAAAATTGTTTAGTTTATAGTTTAACTCATAGCATCTTTAAATATACGTGCTTTTTTAGAGACTACATGTTATTTTTGGAAGTTGTTTTCAAGCATATAACGAAAGTAAACACTTTGTATAAATTGTTGCTAATCCTATATACTTAATTTTCAAATAGATTAAACTAATTGAAACTAACTATGAAATTTGGGCACATTCACTTTTATTCAAATGTGTGTTTGAAAAAAAAAGATAAAACTATGGGCAGAACATTTTAAAAAAGGTAAGAATTCAACATTCTTAAAATGGTATTAAATTTGTCAAAGTATTTGCTATTCTTATGTATCCATATGAATAACATCATCCAAATATGTTAAACAATCTTCGTTAATAATTAAAACGACGATATTAGTTTGATTAATATTGATCATACGATACACTATTATATTTTAATTTACGAGATTGCGTTTAATAATACGATATTATGTATCTCTCCCATATTCACAGAGTTTTGTAATTATGTTTCAGCAGAACTATTCTAAAATAGTAAAACTCTGCTTGCAAAAATTAAACGATTTAATAACACGATTTTTTGTCAAGAATACTGGTACGAAAAATAATTATCATACATCGCACATCCATGAGATATTATAAGAGTAATATTTGATCAAATTTCCACATGCTTCCTTTCCAGTCACCAAGAAACTCTAAACAATTTTTTAATCAATCATAGCCTTTTTTATTAAATCCATTTCGAAAAATTTTAGTCCCTTTCCCCGAAATATTTATCTTGTAGTCTTTTTCACGTCCAAATTTATGGTTTTAAATCCTCTGTTACTCTAAGATATGAATTACACCCTGACATCAATGTAATATGGAAATTCAGTTTTTCCTTAATGGTACTTTGAAATTAAATAAATCTTATTTTTAAAGAAAAATCTAAAAATGTTTCTAATTGACTTACTTTTTGTAACACTGCAGCATATACACTTTAAATGTATCTTTTAATTTAAATATTATAAAATATCTGTAATGGAGATAAAAAGTTTTATTTTCTAAAATAACATTCAACAACAAATTCTAAACTTGTTACACATGGAAAGTGTTTTGTAACAATCGTAAGAGTATTATTTTAAAACTATAATATAAAATTTAATTTAGAATATAATATAGATTTGCTATTGAAAATTCCTATGAATATCTTACAACACTTTTCACAGAACTGCATATTATAGTCTTTTCCACGACAAACCTTTTAATAGTTTTATAATAATCTATACATTTTTTTAATATTTAGCTTTATAGCGTAAAGTCAACGCAACGAAATGCCTTTTAAATTTCCTCTTTTACTTTACTACACTTTAAAAATTAATTGAATCTCATTTTAATTTGACGATTGAGTGATCTTGTGCTATACTTTTAGAACACGTGGTTTTTAATTTTACTATGCTTTTAGAAATTTTGGTAAAATGTACAGCAACAACATTACTTACGATAATTCGACTATAGGCACCATCAGTAATCGGGTAGCTATTCATTCCACAATTAATGGGCTGAGCAATTTTGCTATGGCAACACACTCGCTATTTCACCAAATGACAGTCAATCAGTTTAGTTATCTATATCATATAATCTATCATCCACATTTCACATTCATCGACGCTAAAATAGCCTATAGAAAAATGTGACGCTGCCTCAGGATTATAAGGCTAAGTTTCCTTTTTCGATATTCTTTTCTATACCCTGTGAAGCAACCTGTATGTATTGACATGAAGTTTGTACACTAAAAGTAATATTTCATATAATATTCAAGTGTTATAAATTTTACGTTAGTTGCAACTGGAAACCCACATAATTTTCAGAATGAGTAAGTAATATTTTTGCTACGTGAAAGTTTAAAAAGAAACAGTTCAATTTTCCTCATTTTTGCTGGTACTGATGAATTTCTCCTAACACATAATATTATATAGAAATCATTTGAAAACTTAAAGCAGGTATTGAAAATAATCCCACATCGAGCTTATATGAGGTGAATACCAAGAGTTATATGGATGTGAATGTAGCTTTAGGCAGGGATTTACTTTAAGTTTTTTTTTTCTCTCGTACATTATAAACTATATTTTTTCATGCCGTATAGGATAAAGACAATTATAATTTTTTTTTTTTTTTCATGTAACCAAAAAATATTATATTCATTCCCGAAAGTTTATTTTTTAGAAACTATACATTTTTCATACACATTAAATAATATTCGGAACCACAAATCAATTTTCTTTTCCCTATATGTATTCTTATTCTTAGAATATGTATTATATGTTACATATTATATGCTAACAGAACATCTCAGATAATCTGTTAACCCTTTATCTACTGACGGTACATATAAAATTCATTTAACACATCGATTAGTAGCAAAACAGTTTGGAATGAGTTATAGAAGCATTTCTTTATCTTATTCCAAAAGCATTATTGGTTACACAAAATAAAAATATTTTAAAAAGGATGATTTATTTTGCCTTTGCATCTTTTCAACATTCTTGGCGTTGGGGGGGGGGGGGGATTTTTGAATTCGGAAATATTTCTATATTTATATTGTAAGAGAATTATATTTGAACATTTCTTAATTCTATAAAATAGTAAGAACAATATTTAAAATAAAAGATTTGAGTGGAGTTATAAATATTGCACAGAATCCATATGAATTAAAATTAATTAATCCTTTTAAATCCTTCAAACCTTCTAAAATCCTTCTTAAATTTATTAAATGATTATGTAAATCTCCTAATGTAGTTTAAAAAATTCACGAAAAATGCTTTAGAAGATAAAATTTTCATAAATTCATAATTCAGTACATAAAGGATTAAGGAGTAGAAAGAATATAATTTCCTCCCACCCACCCATATAAAAAGAAAAAGAAAACATTTTTTTAGGAAGTATTAAACGCACAACAAATATACAAAATATTTTCATTTCCAGTTATCGAAACGCAGACCTTTTAAAGAAAACATTTTATGTATTATTTACGAATAGTATAGAAATATAGTATACGAATAGTATACGAATAGTATACGAATAGTATACGAATAGTACGAATAGTATTATACACTGTACATTGTTCAGATTTACATAAAAAAAGTGCAAATAAAACGATTTTTCTAAAAGAAAAAAAATAAGATAATTACTTTAAGCAGTTCTGAATTTTGTTGTTGTTGTTGTTCTACACCGCTTTCGTTGCTTCTAATGCTTTTTGACATGCTGAATTCAAAAATTTTGAGTTCAAGCCATTTTTTTCTGAGAATTTTCAAAGAATATTCAGGAAAATCAGACAGAATATCAGACAAGATTCTTGAAAAAATACCTAAAAATAAGTTGTTTCATAAACTTTATTTAATGTTTTAAGGTATTCACAGTAATTAAACAAACATCATACTCCCTTCCCCTTGAAGAAAGATAAGCAATCCCGTTTATTTTAGAACGTTTTTTCCAAATTGCTTTTGGTTGCTTCCTGTACAACAATCAGCAATAGTTAACTATCGTGCTTACGACAACGCGAAAAAATTGTTATATGGCAAATAAGAACTTCAGGCGTCTTTATGTCTAAATTTTGTAATTTATCAACCAGATAGACATTTTATGTTTGTGTTGGAACTGTTTTCAATACGCTTTCTAAAATCAACATCGGGAAACATAGAAGAAACTTTTTTCACACTGAAGGAAAAATTTTATCGTAGCCCTGTGTTATCTTTTATTTTCTACAAATTTTCTCATGTAAAATCTTAATTCAACTTAAAATGATGAATAAATGTATTAAAATTTATATTCGTCTTCTCGGGACACATTGGTTAATTATTTGTTTAACGACTACATAATGCATTATAACAAAATAAATTAGATGTTTAATATAAATGCATGCATAGAAATTATTAACTATGATTCTAAAGTTTATCCACTCATATTCCAAAATAATTATTTCTTTACTAGCCAATCGATGTTTTCATTCGCATTATACAAAAACGTTTGTGGTATTCCCATATACACTTTCAGTACACATTTAATGATCGAGTTTCTATGAACTGCATATCCATAACAAATTAGCATTTTTTGCTTACCGTCATGTGATTAATTATCATTGAATGCAAATGCGATAATAAGTTAGAATTCCTATACAATGTGCACACAGACCTGTTGTATTTAAAACGTAAATCCATCATATGTTAAATTGTATTAAAAAAAAATTCTTTTATATATATAGTTTAATATGCAAAGAGCCGGAGAAATACTGACATAAAATATTTTTTCTTTTAATTAAGACTAAAAATTTGCTTCTGATTTTGAAGAAAATACTTTTATGCCGTTCCTGTGTAAGCATTCACTTTCTATACATCTTTTTATGTAAAGTCTAACAAAATCTTTGAAGAATTTAAAGTCATGAATAAATATATTAAAATTTATACTTGTCTTCTCTCGACAAACTGGTTAGTTATTTGTTTAACGACTACAAAATGTATTTAAACAAAATAAAATAAATGTTCAACATCAATGTATTTATAGAGATTATTAACCATGATTCCAAAGTTTGTCTACTTATATTTCAAAATGATATTTGTTTTATATTCAATCAATGTTTTCATTCGCATTATACATTTAAGTTTATGGTATTTCTATAAACAATTTGAGCATACATCTAATGATCGAGTTCCTATTTACTGCTATATTGATAGGAAATTAGCATTGTTTGCTCACCGACATGCCATTAATTATTGTCATTGAATGCAAAGTCGATATTAAGTTAAAAGTTATATACAATGTACACACAGAGCTCCATTATTTAAACCTTAAATTCTCGATACATTTTATTTACTTGACAAAAGTCCTATTAATGCAGTTTGATGTGAGAAAAGCCTGAATAACATAAAAAATATAGTTTTTTTTTTAAATATAATTTAGGCTAAACATTAATTAATAATTGACGGTAGCTACAAGCATGCTTTTATCAGTTTCTATATCCATACAAAATAAAATATAAATAATTTAATGATTTCTTCAACCTTTTTAACTCGTAAGAAAAAAATACATTTACTAAGCTTTAGATTTATGCAATAACATACAGAACTTATCTTTTGTGCAGTGCCCTTCTCTAAAATTCGATTATAACAATAATCTCTCTTTGCAGTCAGTGACTATTTTCTTGTAGTAAGAGATAAAAGAAGAATGGGTACAAAAAATATATAAAATATAATTTACGCAAGCATTAATTCGATATGAATTATGAGCTAAAAACTTTTGTAAAAGTCTCAAAAACATAGTTTGAAAAGTCTGATAATAATCATTTATAGAATAAGCTCAAAATCCGTTGTTCCCAAAATGAAGCAAAAACATGAGGGGTTGTATCCATATATACATTGATTAGTGCCAATTTAGCATACACAATATTGCACGTACTACTGTATTTGGATACTGTATTTGGTTTTGCTTCATTTTGGGAACAACAGATTTTGAGCTTATTCTATAAACGCTTATTATCAGACTTTTCAAATTATGTTTTTGAGACTTTTACAAAAGTTGCTCTATACATTTAGCTAACACATTATGCACATTATATTTTAATTGCATTCGCGCATGCGCAGTGAAACATTTTTTAGTAAACCTGCTCATTTTTCACCCAATTTTTATTATTTTTTAATTCTGACTGCAGGGTATTGGGTACAATGTTGTTCGTCATATTTTCGGAAAAGAGCTTTTTTTTATATATTAAGAACTCTGCAAATAAGCAAAAAACTTCGCGAAATTTGGGACTGTTTTTATAAAAACCTTAATTGCTCTACGAGTATGCATGCTATCCGCATAAAAATGAAGACAATATATTACAATAAGCCACTTATATCTCGAGTTTAAACGCTTTTGCTCCATTAGTTCTTACAGGGTTATCCGAAAGATATTCGGTCTTTTCAATTTGTTGACGGTCCTCTATGGGGTTTCGGGAAAAAATCTTCCCGGAAATATATGACCTATAGTATACTGTTTACACACCTGCAGTTTCAGGTTAATTCCTCATGTATTTTTCTAGATATTTAACAAAACGTCAAAAATCGCAAGTGACCGGTCACCTTTGGCCATATAGTATATATATATTTCTTTTTTTTTTTACCTTAAAATTGGAATGACAAATAAAAGGTATCGTTGCAGACTAAATCTCTACGTGCATGCTTTTCTATGAATTTTCTTATAATAGATTTTTGATAACAATTTGAAATAAAAATCAATTTTGTGTCATTAAACAATATTCCTATAATCCCCTCCAAATTTAATTTTGATAAAGCTGCACGGCCAAATGTAATGCCTGACTCATGCTCCTATTTTCTGATACTAAACTTAATCGAAGTAATTCCTTCGTGATATTTAATGTCCCCCCCCCCCCCATTCATTAACGTAAGGTATCTCATAAATCCCTGATAGGTCTTCTTGATTTAAGGATCAAACAGCTTATTAAGTAAATTCTTTAATTTTGGTTGTGGTTTCTCAATTGACTCACTATCAAACTCTTTTAATTTAAATTTCAACTCCTTAAAACTACCTTTCAAATAGGGAAAAGAAAATCTTTTAAATTTAGTAAGTACAGCAATTTCAACTTTACAAATGATATCTTAATAATATTTCTACAAAGAAACAGATAAATGCCGTTAATGATATCCCACTACCGTCTCTTATCGATACACTACAGATTACAGTTTTAGTTTTTCAGGTCAATCTGTAAAGTTTGCCCTTTTTATATTTTTTAAGTGTTTTTCACCAACTTTAAGCTATTTTTCACAAAATAAAAACTTTCTTGGGCAATTACAACGCTTATCGTAAAATGATGTTAGAATATTACAAGAAATAAAAAGCCATGTTTAACGTGTTTCATAAAGACAACCTAACATTAATTTTCAATAAATAATTAACCATGTAATAAATAGAATAAATTTAATACGTAGCATGTGATAAAGTAAATCATAAATATTGTATACAGTTATCTAAAAATAGTGCACATTTTGGTGAATGGATGCGCTGCGTTTTCCTCGAACTGAAAGAATGCTCGTAACTTAACGATTTTAAAAGGCGAAATTTTATTTTCACTTTATTCAAACGCGATAAACACAAATAAAAAGGAAAAGAAAAAGAAAAAAATGATAATTAGACAAAAACAAACTAATAATGAAAAGTATAAACTATTAGATATTTGATTAAGATTTCACGTTAGGTTGAGAAATTTTTAAATTGTTTGATATCGCCGCGCCATCATTCGACAAAGAACTTTTATTCAAATTACTGTGAAAAAAGGCTATGAGCTATACTAGATTATTCCTATTAAATTATTTAATTTTAAACTTAAGGCACTCATTAAAAAAGATACTTATGAAGAAATTATAAAAAAAAAACTTTAATACTTTAAAATGTAATCGTTTATATTGTATAATCAAGTTTTTCAATGCATAAATTTCTTACTTTCTCTTAAAAGGATTGTTAATTTAGAGAACAATATTATCTGAATAAATAACAACATACAATACATACTCAAATAGATTGAAAATGGTATTTAGTCTATTAAACTAATTAACTAAATTACATTACTACAACATATTATGCTTTTAACTACTAAATCTTCACTTTTTCCATAAATTATCATCATCATCATGTTAAACGTTACGCGCATGCTAATGATAACTTTTTATGAATAGTAAACCATCTGCATTCTCCATCATTAAAAAAAATTTATTCTAAAGAGTCATTACTTTAACTATTAGTATTCATGATAATGATTTTTAAATTATTGTTTACATTATTTCTATATAAGTAGAATAATGATAGCTATTTTTCATTACGAAATAAATGAAAAACTGAACTATAAAGAACGTGTTAAAGCATTATGGAAAATTCTTATGATTATCGGCTTTTAATTGCATGTAAATAATTTTAATTTATTATTATAACCAAGTTATTATTATTATTATTGCGTACTTCCTAAAAAGTATAGCATTGTGTACTCTAAATGTTAAGTGGATATGACTCTTATTTCTTGAAATAAATCGATTTTCGAAAAACTTTATGTTTTAAAGAGTAATATTTTATGAACACGTTAAAAAAATATTAATGACACCCTTAATAAATGTTAAATATGTAACATTTTCAACGACAGAATTTTGACTAAAATCATTATTGACAAAATACGAAGGAGGTTTAATAATCGCGAGTGTCTATAAAATATTTGTACTGTGATGGTTGTTGTGGAATATTAAATTCTAATGTCTTAGATACCTATATGCCCAATTTCACAACCGTAGCTGCTATATTAAGATATTCTTTTTTTCATTGAAAAGAGGGAAAATGCTGGTCTAGAGCTTATGGGTCCAGTCCTGAAGCAGTTCAGTGATAGATTTGTGACAGTGGATGAGATGTGGCTACATCACTATGACCCCGAGTCCAAACGACAGTAGCCACGTCTCATTCACTGTCACCCCCCAATCTCCCCCCTTTCAAGCTGCTTGCGACCTCTCACACCAAAAACGAAACAAAAATATGTTAATATAGCAGCTACAGTTCTGAAATTGGGCATATAGGCATCTAAGATATTAGGCTTGAAAATTCCACTTCAACTATCGAAGTACAAATATTTTACACACACTCGGGAAAATAATTATTGAACCACCCTCGTATTACTAAGTGTGTAGGCTGATAAATCTTAATTGTTTCAAGAAAAGGCGCTAAAAAATAGGGTTGGTTCACAGTCTAACTTCTTATGTCATTTTGTAGATATGACAGTACCTTTCAAAATGCTGTTGATGTTTAAGCGTTCTCAAGTTAGTCGCATATTTTTTTCGTGTGATAAACATACCACGTTTCCTGATAAATGAGTATGTGCGAAAAGTTCTGCTTTTCATGTTCAAACAAAAGAAAAATGCGACTGGAAGTCCTCGTATATTTGTGGAAACTTACGGTGACAATAAACTGGCGCAAGATCAAAGGTTGGCAAGCATCAACTTTGACCGCAAAACCGAATCGCTTTTGAGAGAAGATAATACAGTGCATTTTTTCGGATCCAAAGAGTGTCGTGTACTATGATCTTTTAAAATGAGGTGAAACAATTGATACCATTCCCTACCGTCAACGAAAGATCAATTTGAACAATACGCTGATCCAAAAGCAACCAGAATGTGCTAAAAGACACGAACAATATATTCTGCTTCACGACACCCCCCCCCCCCCCACACACACACACACTCCTTCCTCACACGTACCTAAAGCAGCACATACACAATTCTTATTTTTGGTTGGGAATTCGTCCGCCGTGCTCATCAAACTTTTCCCCTTCCGACTTGTTTTAGTCGATATCTCACGCACTGTCCATGAAATATTTAAATAATTACGGAGATGTCGAAAAATGGGTTGATGACTGGATCACCACAAAAGATGAACGATATTCCTGGAAGCATTACCACAAATTGACAGCGAGATTGAGAAAATGTGTAGCCAGCGATGATGGCATATACTTTTAATAAACTTTTTGTTACCTTTCTCCTAAATTATGCGAGTTTTTTTTAGTGAACGAATTAATAATTATTAACCGCCATACCTTGTATTATAAGGTATTGAAATCAAAGTAAAAACTTTTCAATATTTATTTAGGGAATTTTCAAGATATATAGTATATGATAAATGTATGAAGTTAACATAAATTTCCATCTTTTTTTTCTTATTTATTCCTAAACTTTTGAAATTTGTATATAAGAAAGATACAATTCTGGTTTTAAAAATAAAAGTTATATAAATAATGAATTTTTTCGATTCAGCGTAAGCACGAGGTTGTCCAATGTAATTAAATACCAGAAATCTCGTTCTGGATGCAGAAATTCTTTTGTAACTATGCTGATAGCCTGTGAATGAAATTTTCTGCTTGACAAGTTTAAAACCCCAATAAAAGACAATTTCCCCTAATATTATCGGACAAAAAAGTGAAATGAAAGAAAAAGGTGTAT
Organism: Maratus speciosus; assembly: GCA_963932465.1. Classification (NCBI taxonomy): domain Eukaryota; kingdom Metazoa; phylum Arthropoda; class Arachnida; order Araneae; family Salticidae; genus Maratus; species Maratus speciosus. The sequence goes on from OZ010786.1 coordinate 379,550,466, forward strand.
CAAATAACAAATTTAAAAATTTTGTTTTTGAAATATATCCTTTCTAAGATATAATATAATGAAAATAAATTTAAAATGGTATATACAAATAATTTTTTACTTTTAGACATTTTAAGAACCCCATACCTCTTTCAAATAAAATACTAGACCCGTCAAGATTTGATGGTAAATTGGATACATGTTTGTTTGGATAAATTCTTGAACTTTTAATTAATTGCTTTTAAATTATTTAAATATTAAAATCGTGTCAAATTGCTATATTGTATAAGTGTTTCTTATTGATAGATGGTGCTGCAAGGCAAACCTTTCACTGAAAAGAAAGAAGGTGCTGTCAGTCTAACCTATTCAATGAAAAGAAATAATTCTTATTTTATAATTTATAACTAATTATGCTTGCCTATTATCAGAAGTTTAACAAAAGAGTATTATGTTTAGTATTTATTTTTACTTAGTACGGTCCGTTTTTTTTTTTTTTTAAATAACAATATTTTGATTTGTTTTGACTGTACCGCCATTACAAACTGTCATGAATTTTATCAGAATCATTCTCCAAAAGCCTAAATTCGAAACTTGATGCAGCTAACGATTTATAATATATGTTTTTTTTATTACTTGATTCATTTATACATTTTAAAGATATTTAATCATGAATATCGAGGTAATATCTTTTATAATTCTTGTATGAATATTTTTCTTTATTTCCATTTTCTTTTTACATTTTTGGCGGAAAAGAACAACAAGCTTTTCTCTCTATAACACACACATATATATTCTTGATAATGGTCTGAAAATATAACAAAAGATATAGATCAACTCAATTTAATAAACTGATAATTACATGCAAAATATTTTAGCTTATATATTTTAAATATAAAATTATACTTTTTTAAAATATATTGTTGAACAAAAAATTTAATTTAACTTTAAAGCATTATAATAAAAATAAAAATAAATAGAAGTTATATAAGTTCTCCTCCTAGTTAAATAATGAATTATTACAGCCAAAAATATTACGGAAATTATTTAGCCAGTCGTTCGTGCTGAACCCGCTTCCTCTGAAAAAAAAAAAAAAAAAAAAAAAAAAAAAAAAAATCACAGTTTTAAACTGGTGCTTTTGACCACTGTGCTAACCGGATCTCGTCGTTCCTTCCTCTAAATTGAAGAGTTTCTAAAATTTAATTTCAAGCATACGCAAATGTGGCAATTTTGCTATGAACAGATCTTACAGAAGTTAATAGACCTTAACATTTTTAAATACAGGGCTATTACAAATGATGGACGCGATTAAAAAAAAAAAAAATCATATTTTCGAAACTACTACACATATTACAATAAGTGATACATGAATTTAAAGAAAAATTTACTAAGTTTTTTTCAGTTACAAATGTTCGATGTGTGATCCTTTTGTCACACGGCATACGTCCAATCTGTAATCGAGTTCGTTCTGAACATTTTGTAGCATCACTCCGTCAATGGTTCTGAAAGCTTCACAAATGCGTTCTTCAAGTTATGAACACTTTGTTTTCGGCATTGGTGGTACATAAACAATGTCTTTGACATTGTAAGAACTTAAAGAACGCAATTGTGCAGAATTCAGAACCATTGACAGAGTGATGCTACAAAATTTTTGAGATGAACTGGATTACAGACTAGAGGTATGCCATGTAACGAGAGGGTCACACATCGAACATTTATAACTGAAACTAACTTGATATATTTTTCTTTAAATTCATGTATCACTTGTTGTAATATGTGCAGTAGTTTCGAAAATATGATTTTTTAAAATCGGATCCATCATTTGAAATAGCCCTGTATATATAATATGCAACATAGTTTTTATTTACAACATTGTGGTACTGTTTTTTCTAAAGTCTAAAAGGGTACTTGTTTGTAATAAGAGCTTTAGAACACAATTTGGGCTCAAGATTTGTTGACATACAATGTTAATAAATATGAAAACAAACCTGATGAACTTTTATGTTTGTTTATATATGTCTTTATACAGGGTGTCCGGTCTCAATGGTGTCCAATGGCTAATTCCTAAACCGTTAGGCATAGACATATAGTTCCAATTACAAAAATGTTTTTAATCAGGTAAAGAAAAATTTTAAAAACGATTTGGGTCAATAAAAATAATTCTTAAAAAATTACGAAATTTAAATTTTTATACGGTCCCCCGGTCCTATAAGTTATATTTAGTAAAATTTTCCTTTTACACTGACAAGTAATACAAAAAAAGTCCCGTTATTCTACGATTAAAATTGACCGACTAATAGCTGTTTAAAGATGGAGCATATTTTTTGCTGCAAATTGGGGGTCATTCACAAATTTACTCGAAATATAATTTCGTCAGATATATTAAAAAATGGTTGAGAGTAAAATTAACGTTGTAATATAAATTTGAAATCTTTAATCATTCTGAAATATTAATGCAAAATATACAATTTGTAATAAACATTTAAGGAGAAAGAAAAATCAGAATTTTTGTTAAATAAAAGGATGCTAAATTAACAGCCTCAATTCTTTAAAAAATGATACGTATTTTAAAATATTATTAGATTGCAGTAGCCTGCAAAATTTGGGTTATGTCATGTTTTTTAGCTTTTGATAATTGATTCTTATGTATTCTGTACCGCTGAATCCGAAATTGACCTTCATTTGTAACCATCAACTCAGGACTTTTCGAAAATTGTAAATTTCAAAGTTAAAAAGTTCAAAGTTAGAATTGAACCTCCTCCCCTATCTCATCGGACCACTCAGCTGTTTAGCTGTAAGAATCCCAGGATAAGCAAAAATATCGAATAAATTATTGAATAAAATAAATTAAAATAAAATAAAACAAAATAAAAAAAAGTTTTACATATGTTTTATAGTACGAGATTTTCGCTATATTTTAACTTACACATTTACGATTTGCAAAAAAAATTCTAACGTGATGGTTAAAATGAAGGTCATTTTCATATTCAGTGCTAAAAAGTACGTAAAAATCAATTATCAAAAGTTAAAAAAACACAACCATCTCCTCTACTTTATAGTATCCGATTTTTGTTATTCTTTAAATTTGACAAATTATGATTTGCGAAATATCCTGACATGATGGTTAAAAATTAAGTTAATTTTCCGATTCAGAGCTAAAAAATACATAAAAGTTAAAAAACCCAACAATCGCAGTCTTGTATCTAATCTAAAACTTTTTCTTAAACTTCTTGGCGGTAATCAATCCGAAATTTTTTGTGTTATCCTGTAAAATAAATATAAATGGTAACGACCGAAAATCATAATGATATTAGATTGTTATCGGATTTGCGCCAGTATGTAAAATGTATTCTCGATCGGATATTTGAAAGTGAGTTAAAGTTCCAGTACAAATTTTGAACTGGAAAAACATACATACGATCATTGAAGTAACATAAAAACTTATAAAAATTACATAATTTTTGTTAAAAGAAATCATAAAAGAAACAGTCTCAAATCCTGACAAAATAAAACATATGTTATTTTAGCCAATCTGAAACTTAATAAATATTAACTTAATCATAATACATATACGATTTTTTTCAAAGCGCAGATGCACATGGAATAAGATCTTCGAATACTTTAAGCACTTGGTATGTGATCCCTCAAAGCCAAACCGAACTCATTTGTTTTCAGAGCAGAAAAGTGGCATAAGTCATGCATTTTTAAAGTTTCATAACTTGCTCAATTTTAGTGTTATATGAATGAGACTTTTTTTGTCTTACTTGTCAGTGTAAAAGGAAAATTTTACTAAATATAAGTTATAGGACCGGGGGACCATATAAAAATTTTAATTTCGTAATTTTTTACGAAATGTTTTTATTGACCCAAATCGCTTTTAAAATATATCTTTACTTGATTTAAAACATTTTTGTAATTGGAACTATATGTCTATCACTAACGGTTTAGGTATTAGTCATTGGACACCGTTGAGACCGGACACCCTGTATATATTCATAAACCTTTTATTTATATATGTATTATTGATGTTTTTTATACACAAATTACTTTTAACTGTCCTTAAAATCTGATAAATGACTTACCTATATTAAATAATTTGTATAAAAATTTGTAAAAAAGTAGTCTGTATCAATGAAACATTGCGTAGGTTACCTGAAAATATGTATGGAGATTTTCCTTCTCTCTATCCAAACTCTCTATAATAAACAAGTACATCAAAAAGAATATTAATTTTCAAATATTTTTATTAATATTTAAAATACTTTATCATTTATTAATTCACATATAGAAGTCGTTGCTATTGATAAAAATATTCTACACAAGTGTGTCAATGTTCTCTTTAATAAAATAAAATATTCTACTAAAATAAATTAATCAATTAACGTAGCTAAATAGAGTTTATGTAAAATTCTAATTGTGAATAAATAAATCAGAGCTTAGGCAAAGTGCATTTATTCTTACGGAAGTTGTCATAAATTATGATAAGCGAACATGGACAAATTACCATATTGATTACATTAGCCCTTGATTTATTAATGCTCTTGAATGACGATCGTCAGCTGATGAGGATATTAGTTTAATGACAGAGTAAATTGAGCTAGACTACATTACATGTCTTTATGCATTAAAAGCGTGGATAATTCAAGCATGATTATAAAGATTATAATTGCATTTTGATGTTCTTATTGATTATCTTCTCAGTCCATAGTACGCAATGAAAATCAGCGCTGCGGTAAAGTTAAAAGCGCTAAAGTAAAAAAAAAAAAAAAAAATCTATCAAAAGTATGTATAAAAAACATTGTTTAAAATTGCTTTTAACGTATAATCTGAAAATGAAATTGTTTAAGCTAATGACTCTAAAGACATTAAATTTATTTTTACTTTCTTGTATCTTTACAAGAAGAAAATATTGGATTCGTGAAAAATTTTGACTCCTGGTTTCTGAAGGTTTTACACGTTTTAGAATTTCCTGAATACTTTTAAACTGTTTTAAGCAAATGTGTGTAAGTCTGTGTGTCTTTCCGACAGTCTGTCTGTCAATATTTCTGCCTGTGATAAAAATATTGTGGGCGCTATATCTCAAGAACTAATGCACGGAATTAAATTAAACTTCAGATTGTATTATTAGTCCAGACAATAGAGACGGTATGGGAGCTCTACCTAGCAAAATTCTTGGTATTTCTGGAAAAAGGCTTACTATATGTTTTTTGGGTCGCTGAATCTGAATTTTTAACTTCCCACCAAAATTTTCCCAGGCAACACCCCCCAAATTTTGGTAAAAAGCCCCCCAAAAAAGGTTTTTATTAAAAAAATCAAGTTTTTTATTGTTTTAGGGAAAACGTATCTAGAAATTCAGAAAGTAGATAAAATTTGCAACAAATTGGATACATGACTTTATGACTTAGGATGAAAGGGAAGGGGGGATCTGCCACGGAACATGCGCGGGTGCTTCGTGAACTAAGTTGCGCAATTCCACTTAACCACTCACACGTTTACATTCGCCCTCCCACCTCCCCTCCGAACTTTCTCTATAAGGTTTACTTTAAGTTTTTTGGGTCGCTGAATCCGAATTTTTAACAATCCCCCAAAATTCCCAAATAGTTGTTTTTTACTTAAATTTCTTATTGTTTTAGGTGAAAAGCATTATGAAATTCAGAAACTAGATAAAATTTGCAACAAATAGGATATGTGACATTATGACGTAGGATGAACGCGGAGGGAAAGGGCTGCCTCTAAACGTGCACTGCGGCGTTACGTGCACTAAGTTATGAAGTCCAGGCAATAGGGGATTTTACTTGGAAAAATTAATACTAGTTCTGGATTTCGACTCACTTTATGTTTTTTTGGGTCTCTGAATCCGAATTTGTAACTTCCCACCAAAATTTCACCCGGCAACCCCCAGAAAAATTGATTTTTTGAAAAAAAATTTGTTTTTGAGAAAAGCGCGCGGGGAATGTTCCGAGGCAGCCCCCTCTCTCCCCGTTTATCCTACGTCATAATGCCATACATCCTATTTGTTGCAAATTTTGTCTATTTTCTGAATTTAATACTTTTCCCCTAAAACAATAAGAAATTTAAGTTAATAACAACTATTTTGGGGGGTTTCGGTGGTGGGAAATTTTGGGGGTAGGTTAAAAATTGAGATTCAGCGACCCAAAAAACTTAAAGTAAACCTTATAAGGATAGTTCGGAGGGGAGATGGGAGGGCGAATGTAAACGTGTGAGTGTTTAAGCGGAATTGAGCAGCTTAGTCCATGCAGCACCGCGCGCATGTTCCGAGGCAGATCCCCCCTTCCCCTTCATCCTAACTCATAATGTCATATATCTAATTTGTTGCAAATTTTGTCTACTTTCTGAATTTCTAGATACTTTTTCCCTAAAAGAATAAAAAAATGGGGGGGGGGGGGGTGGGCTTTTACCAAAATTTTGGGGGTTGCCGGAGGAAATTTTGGTGGGAAGTTACAAATTCGGATTCAGCGACCCAAAAAACATAAAGTGAGTCAACATTCAGAACTAGTTATAATTTTTCCAGATAAAATCCCCTATTGCCTGGACTATATTCTTTTATTTTATTCGGGATCATTATTTTTTTGGTGTAAATCGCCGAAGAAGTGGTGCTGCTAAAAACAAGCTCTGTCTTAAAAACTAAGGCACAGATTCTCATCAAACTTTAGATTCATTAACACGTTCACATCAGTTATTGCTGATTAGGTTTAGATGTAAATCTCCAAACAGTAGGCTCTGCTATGCTACCTTTTTCACGATTTCTGTAATACAGTGCGTCTCATAAATATAAAGACACTGACATTTTCGAAATAATATTTTAATAATTCAGTATTCAAAATTATATTTATGCATATAACGAAAAGCATGTGCCAAGAAAACATTTTGCAGCAAATTAAATTAGAATTAAATAATTTCAACTCGAAAATTCACAATGTAAATAAATTTGCTGTCTCATAAATGTAAAGACATTTTACATACTTTTGAATTACCATCCAATAAAAGATCCATTCCTATTAATGACAGAATATATTCTAGCTGGCATGCTGTTTATTAAGTTGCATAACTATTGGGCTTTATATCAAGCCAACTTCGTTCGATTTCTTTTTAAAACTCAAGGACGTTTGAAAATTGTCTTCCAGATGCATATATACTGCGAACGAGAATGCCACAAAGATTCTTAACTGGATTTAAATCAGGGTTACGTGCGGGCCACAACGTGACATGAACATTGTTATCGGCAAACCATTTTTTGTGCGTCTTGATGCGTGAATCGATGCATTATCCTGATTGTACAAATAATTCCGACCACCAAGAGTTTCAGCAATTAGCAACAACTGACTATCAAGCAGTTCTATGTACTCTTTAGATGTCTGTTTACCTTCCAGAAACGCAATATCTGTAATTCCATTAAAAGAGAAGGCACCCCAAACCATAACAGAACCTCCCCTTTTCTGCCTACTGGAGAGGGTTGGAGATTCACGTCTTAAATCGTGCGAGTAGGAATTCCAACCATCTGGACCATCCAAGTTGAACCTCTTTTTATCTGAAAAAATGTCTTGCATCCATTCGCCCTTCCAGTGCATATGATCTTTAGCCCAGATTAACCGCCGTTCTTTGTGTTCTTTTTTCAGTAAAAGAAATCTGCACATATGCCAGCATACAATGTTTTTTCTTTCGTTTATACGACGATGTACTGTATCCTTTGCGACCATACCATAAATTTGTTGAGAAATTTATCTGAGTGACATTTTTTTGCGACGAAACAAGTCGCATGATCTTGCGATCGAGTCTTTCAATAGTCTTTCTCGGTCTGCCAGATCGTTATCTCGAATATATATTGTAAGTTTTTGATATAAGTTTATAAAGTGCAGCTCAGCTTCTCCCAGTTTTTTTACATATTTGACAAACTGTTAAGCCATTAGCTTTAAATTCACGCATTTTACAAATCTCATCTTTAGAAATTTCAATGTTCCACGACATCTTTGAAATTGAAACAAGTCAAACAACTTTGCTCGTTTGGGAAACTTAAAGTGTATTTCTGCGCGTGCGCATTAATTCTGCACTCACGCATTCGAAAAAAAATTGCATATGAAGCAGTTTCAAGTTTGTCTTTATACTTATGAGACAGCGTATTTTTTTATTATTTTTATTATTTGAGTCGAAATTATTTTATTTAAATTAAAACCCTTATAAGAGATTCATTTTAATTTTCTTAATTTGAGGTATAAAATTTAATTTCTTAACTGAATTAATAATATGTAATTTCAAAAACATCTGTGTCTTTATATTTACGAGACGCACTGTACTTCTATCTCAAGAACTAATGCGCGGAATTTAATAAAACTTTAGATTCGTTTGGTCATTGGTATATATAAATGGCTGCTGATTAGTTTTTGGCGTAAATTGCCTAATAAGTAGCGCTGCTGTGCTATATTTTTCACAAATTCCGCAATAGCTTTGTCTCAAAAACTAATGCATGTTTTTTCTTCAAAATTCACATTCAGTTAGGCATTGACATAAGTTGCTGCTGATGAGATTTTGGTAAATCTTCCAACAGGTGGTACTGCTATGAGGAATTTTTAGAGATTTACACGATTTTTGCGATACTCCTATCTCAAGAAATAATGCACGGAACTTCATGAAAGTTCATATTCTGTTACACCTTTACATTGGTTAATGCTTATTACGTTTTCGTGTAAGTTATACAACATACGGCGGTGCTATGCTTCATTTTTAAATAATTTTCGAGATAGTTATAACTCAAAAACTAATGCACGAAGTTTAATCAAACTTAATATTCTGTTACACTTTCACATAAACGGATTATTATTATACTTGGGTGTGTACCGCCCAACAGGTGTCGCTTTTATGCTCTTTGGGTTGGTAATTTTGGTTGCAAATATCTAAGAGGGTGATTTTTATTTTATAATTTAAATATAAAAAGGTAAAGATGCGTTCTTAATAATATATCTTTATATCAAAAGTCGAATGTAGCTCAGTCAATAAATTTGAGAATGTGGATATTTAACAAACTTTAATCTCGATAATTCTCCAGAAAATTTACAATTGCTATGTTGAAACAACGCAGTAGAATAAGCATAAGCTTTGAGATATTCAGAATATGTAAATTTTACTTATTTAAAAATAAGAAAAAAATATACTCATTTGACGCTTGTAACAATAGGTAATGAGTGGGCGTGCTTCATATTTTAATTTGCGTATGTTTATTATTAAAAAAAATTAGCGTGTGCATTTATTTTATTTCGTTTATTCTAAAATATATTAAAATATTTTTGTTGACTATTCAAAACATTTCGAATATAGCACAGCAAAATTATTATAGTACGGATTTAATTACGAAAAAAAAATTTTTTTTTCAATATAATTCTTGAAATTAGAATACGATTTTCCTTCTTTTGGTTGTATATTCGTTTAATAGTTTGAAGCATTTAAACGGTGGTTCATTTTTTTAGCATTGTAATTATGTTTTTAATTCGATGAATATTATTTAAAATATTTATTTACCAATTCATCATTCTGTAGTGAAGATGTGAAAACAATTATTATCTAATTTATTTGCTTAAAAAAGAGAAAAGATTAAGCATTCCATGTTTGAAAATGTGTATGTATTTTTTTATACTTATTATTCAAATATAAAAGTTTATTTTCAGATTCTACAAAATATATATGTTTACTTTTATATGAAGAAAACTATGTAGATTTAATTACATTGAGAAGTTTTTTTTACATCCAGAAGGAATTATTTTGAATGACAAAACTTATCTTTTTTTCTATTTTCGTATTACATTCTGTTGAAAAATAAAGGTCAAATTGGAATGGAAAATTTCAAATGATATGTGAAACAGTTTCGGCCTTTTCTTAGTAATTAAAAAAACTTTTTTTTTTAAATTAAGAAGTTATAAAAATGCATTACTGCTATTAAAAATAATGATTAAAAAATTTTATTTAATTTTTTAGGGTTACGTACTTAAAAAGTGACATGTCGGAAATTGTACGTGAAATGTGGTGAATGAGGCGCGTTCGTATTATAACTAGTTTAATAAATATTCAGATCTTGATGCAATATTTGTTGTACTCAAAAATGCGTGAATAGAAAATATATTAAGATTATACATATTAAATCCAGTAATAAGGTAATAATATGACTCCATCTTAAATACGACATAATAACCATGGCAAACAAGAATCACTACATATTAAGTGATATCATTACCTAGGATAGTATTTAATAGAATAATCACTATGGCGACATAGAAGCATTACCTATCATGGGATATCATTGAAGTAATTACGAACATTGAAGTATTATCTTTTTAAGTTTTTTTTTTCAAAAAAATTGAAATGACGCGACAAAATTCTGCAAACATTACATATTAAATTTCAAACTCTTCGGTTGCGTAGATTCTGCGCCAGTCAGATGGACGGATAAGACGACGATTATAGGCACTACGTATTTAGGAATAATGTTACAAAAAATCGTTACTAAGCGCCCGCAAAGTGAAGTGTGTAACGAAAAAATGCAATTTTCTGAAAAACTATGTGACCTAGATTATTAGCTATTGTTTATCGGACCAATTTAAATAACTTTCTACTACATCTAATTTTTTCATAATTTTAATTTCTTACAATCAGAAATAGAGATGGTGGATTATATTTTTGCACTATTGTGTTGACGCTATCTCTGAAATTATAATACCTAAAATTAAAATTAATACTTTTTGGGTTCGGAGTTAGGAGAGATTTCATACGATACACCACACGATATATTAAAAATAGATTTTTATTTTTAAGTAAATTAATTAACCGCCGCACATTTTTCCTAAATATATTTGTGAAAGGCAAATAATCTATAAATATGTGGGTTAATATAGGAATTATTATCTTTGCCAAATTGGAAATTTCCACGTTCCGACGTTTACTAGAAAACCAGCTATGATAGACGGACAGACAGACACACGAGTGATCGTATAATGATTCCGTTTTTAGATGCGTTCTTAATTATCGTCTGTAAATTGTCACATAAAGTGATAACATATTTCAAATTTTAACAGAAAATTTCTAGCCATTTTTTTTAATAAAATGTTAATTTAAGTATGAGGAATGAAATTTTAAATTTCTTATTTAAAATTGATTTATTAGCTTCGTTTTAAGTCGCTCTTAAACAATTGGATTAAAATGTAAGTTTGTATGCATTTCTTTTTCAAAATTTTCATATATTCGAAATTATTCCTTTATTTCATTCCTTTTTTAGTTAACTTAAATTATGTTCAGCTGATATAATGTTAGTCGAAAACTTTTTGGTTAAGTTGTATTTTATTTTATTAAAAAAAACTCAAATAACTGATAATTATTCTTTAAAATAGCAACGAAATTAGCAGTGCTTAATAAAGATTTTTTGTAGCATTACAAATACTAATTAATATATTTACTTTACGGAACTCTTTGTACTCGATTAATACTCGCACTTTACAGATTATTTACTTTTATATACATTTTTTATAAATGGAAACATTTTAATAAAGGAAGTTTAAAATAACTGATTAATTGATTAAATTGATAAAATTTTCGTAATGTACAAAATGGTCATGAAAAACTTGTGTTCATGAAAATAATGTATCTTTTTTTTTCTTTTCTACACCTCTCTCTATGCAGTGAATGAGATATTATTCATATCAGAGAATGTCAGTTAATATAGTTGACACTGAATAAGAAAATCAATAATTTCAAAATTCATAATTTTTCAGGAATTAACAATAACTGTGCTTCACAAAATACTACATTTTTTAAAACACTTTTTGTAGTAATTGTATTTCTAAATCTTCCAAATTTGAAGATTAATTATCAGTTATTTAGGGGGTTTTTTTAATTAAAAAAAACTTAACAAAAAGATTTTCGACTAATATTATATCTACTAAACATAGAGTTGAGTTAACTAAAAACGGGGAATCAAATGAAAAAATGTTCAAAAATATGAAAAACGTAAGAAAGAAACACGCAAGTAATTACATTTTAAACTTATTTTTTAACTCTGACATTAAAACGAAGCTACTAAATAAAACTTATATAAAAAATTAAATAAATAAATCCTATTAATTAAATTAACATTTTATATTTAAAATGGTTAGAAAAGTTTTGTTCAAATTTCAAATGTACTTTCACTTTATGTGACAATTTACTTAAATTTAATGGACACTGCTGAAGTACACATTTGTGGGAAGTAAATATTTTTCGCTCAAAGAGTATATGTATATGCATATTGTTGTATCATTTATAATGACATGAAATGGTGATAAAGGACTCTTCAGATAATGTGCTAGAGATTTATTTTGCAATTAAAAAGCATCGTCGATTGACAGCGCTTTCGATCTTGTGATATGTAATTTATCAACTATATATGAAAACTGCAAATGAGAATTTCGTGCCGGCCGTTTATAACCGAAGTTTTACTTAATGGATTTGATAGTAACTTGTACCGATAATTAGGTAATGTTTCAGGGAAAGTTTAAGCATATCGCATATTGTTCGGTATTTCTCAGTTATAGAATTTTGTGCAAAAGTTCTATAATTAGGTGAACCGTATTATGAAAGATATTATTTTATGCAAAGTTCTACTGGAAGGATATTTATGAGATTTGCACTGCCAGTTGGATGCTTATTCATGCAAGATCTTAGTATATTACATATATTTCTACTTTGCTCAGAAACAGAATTATGGGGAAAGTTCTTTAATTAGGGAAACTCAATTATGAAAGATTGGCATTTTTGAAAAGTTCTACCAATCGGAGTTTGATTAGAATTGCACTGTTAGTTAGATAGTCTTTACTTTCTCCTACCTTCAATAAAAGAAAGTATTGTAATCGATTTTTTTTCTTTTTCCGGTTTTTGGATGGATTTACACGTTTTAGATCCCAAAAAGCATGTTTATACAAAATGCTGTCTGTCCATGTGTGTTCTCGTAAGTCCGTGTGTTGCCATTGTCCCATCGAAAAGTGTATAAAGTTATGCACAGAACTAAAGAAATTTTTTTGTGCATGTTTTTGGCTATGCAAGGAGGTCCTCATTGAATTTTGAAAAATTCCGCCGGAAAGCGTCACTGTAATAGCGATTTTTGTATAATTTTCTCAATTTTTCTCAGTTTTATTGTACATTGGCGGCTCGTGCAGCGACGGGAACTTCTCATCCTACTAATCCAGCTATTCAAAAACAGCTGATATACACCATAATATCGAAAATGTTTTGACTTTAATAAATGTCATGATCTAGATTAAATCGCTTTTACTCTGATTGATTGACTAAAACAAGAAATTTAAGATGGAAATCAAAGTTGGTACAGTGTTGAACTAAAAATATTGAAGTATTAACATTTATAACTTCTTTTTGAAATATTAATATGTATTAGACAGAAGAAATTTTTTGTATTGACACATCCAGTTAGTTTAGGGATTGTTTTAGTATATTGCATGTTCTATATTGCCGACCAGTTATAGAATTAACTGGGATATTTCTACAATACGTAGACATTCCGCCAACTTTTTTTGGTAATTAAAAAAAAAAAAAAATGTTTTTAGTGGCTTGATGCGTTTCGCAGAAATTTTAAACTTACGTTTCACTGTGTATTATGTATAAAAATTTATACATCAGATACTGGACTAACAAAAGTAACTCGCATGCGTTACCGGCTATGGAGAGAAATTTCTGAAAATGGATTTTTAATTTCTTTTTGTGTCTTTTAAATTATTTACAGCAATATCTGATTTTATTATGTGAAGAAAGAAAATTGCTTTGCAATATACTGATGTTTCATAATCCGAGTCTGGAAACGTTTCTTAATCCCTAATATTAGCAATTTTTCTGTAAAACCAGAGATAACCAAATGGTAGTCCATTATTCTAAGTATTATGTAAAATTACTGAGATTAGAAAAACAGAGATTATGGTAAATAACAGAGAAAGCAATTGATAAATTTAGAGTAAACTCTGTAAATGTATTTATTTTTAATGATAATAATTAAATTTGCTTTTTGAAATCACACTGTGAAAAAAATACTGCCAGGTTTCCGGTAGGAAACGGAAAAATAGTTGCCCTTATCGTACCGGAATAATTTCCGACCCAGCTCGGAATAAAATCCGTAAAAATAAGGAAATAGTCAGTAAAACGGTATTTTAAGGATTTTATTCCGATTTTACGGATTTTATTCCGAGCTGGGTTGGAAATTATTCCGGTACGATAAGGGCAACCCTTTTTTCCGATTCCTACCGGAAAACTGGCATTATTGTTTTTGCAGTGCAGTGAATATTTACGCTTCGAAGAATTGGACTTTTTTTTGAATGAATTTGAACTATTCTAATATATAATTTTATAAGTATTTATTTCTACGCTGCCCGGAAATTTTAACCGGAGTTCCCTCGGTTGCACTCTAACATCTTACTGACTGTGTTATAGTAGATGTAAAGATTTGGTGAAAATGATGCCTTTTATGATTCAGCTGGTAAATACTTTTACTTTACGTTTAGTAATACGAAGCTTCACGTACATGGTGAGTGAAGCAACACCAAGGATTCTCGATAAAAATCCTCGCTAGCACAGCAGAGATGATTTTTCCCTTTCTAAAATATTTATATTATTCCGAGCTGTGTTGGAAATTATTCCGGTACGATAAGGGCAACCCTTTTTTCCGATTCCTACCGGAAAACTGGCATTATTTTTTTTTGCAGTGCAGTGAATATTTACACTTCGAAGAATTAGACTTTTTTTTGAATGAATTTGAACTACTGTAATATATAATTTTATAAGTTTGATTTCTACGCTGCCCGGAAATTTTAACCGGAGTTCCCTCGGTTGCACTCAAACATCTCTTATTGACTGTGTTATAGTAGATCTAAAGATTTGGTGAAAATGATGCCTTTTATGATTCAGCTAAATACTTTTACTTTACGTTTAGTAATACGAAGCTTCACGCACAGTGGCGGTCAAAAGTTTCCGGCCATATAGTTTTTTTTTTTTATTTGTTTGACAGAACGTTTTAGCGGAGAAGTTCAATTGCTCCAAAAGTTAGGAATAAGCAAATTACCTCTGAACACGTGATCATTTTGATTGGTTACTTAAGATACTTGATGCAAAGGGGGGGGGGGAATTCAAAATTTGCGCGTGCAAAAGTTTCCGGTCATTCGTCATTCATTAGTTTCTGCTATCGCTAAAGTGTTTTTTTGGCCATGTTTGTTAATTAATCAAGGTGAATAATGTATTTGAAATTCAAAAATGAAAAGTTTAATAATTTATTGTTTCTAAATGAGTGATTTGTTTGTCGCTAAAGGGGCAATCCTCTCGTGAGATTGCGGCAAAGTTGTCGATCGGAAAATTTGCTGTAAACGATATTTTTAAAAATATATAAAGATGGTCATGGCCTTGGGAACTTGCCACTATCCGGGGGACTCCGGAAAACGACTATTCTTGTGAACAGAATTATCAGAAGAAAAGCAGTTGATGACCCGCGTAAAAATGCCGCTGCAATTCCACGCCATTTATGGTGTTAAAAGCGATTTATGGTGTTATGGTTATTGCTGAAACAAGTATATCTACAGTGTCGAGACGCTTATGCGACGTAGAACTTTATAGAACAGGTGGTGTTAAAAAACCTTTCATAAGTAAAAAAATTCAGAAGGCCCGAATGGCGTTTGCCAAGGAATACAAAGACTGGACAACTGAAAACTGAAAAAAGTACTATTTTCAGATGATTCGACGTTCAATCTTTTTGTGAGTGATAAAAAACATTACAACCGACGACCTAAAACCAAAAGATAAGGTTCTAGATATATTATTCCTAAAATGAAGCACGGCGGAGTACACGTTATGCTGTGGGGACCATTTTCTGGAACATGCGCTTGCCCGTTATTTGAAATCCGCTGCAAGATGAATAGTGCAATGCAAAAGGATATCTTTCAAGATCATTTGCTGCCTTACTGGAGGAAAAATTATGGTCGCAACTATTTGTTTCATCATGATAACAACCAAAAGCATACAAGCTAGCTCGTCAAGCAGTGACTTTCGCACAAAAAATTTCCGCTTTTGAAATGGACAGCCCAATCACCCGATCTGAATATAATAGAAAATCTTTGAAACTAAATTGAAAACGTGTGTGGAATTATAAAAATTCCAATTCAGCAGCATTTTCACAAAAATTGCCAGAACCGTGGACAAAATGTAACATTGGTGATCTAAAACCGTTGATTGAATCAATGCCACGTTGCTGCGCCGCAATACATATGGCTAAATGTATGAATACAAAATACTAATTGTAAATGTTGTTGATCACTGTTATTTTCTTTTATGACACCATTTTTTCCCAAACTTGCCAAGGTGGCCGGAAACTTTTGAGAACATGCGTTTTCTTTTGCAATTAATTTTGTCAATTAAATTTATTAATATTTATTTTTTATTCCATAAATAAGTTCTTAACTGTTATGTCAATAAAGTGTATAAGTATCACTTCGAGATTCCTCTTCATATGGGTATACTTACAAATTAACCAAAAATTTTATGCTGGCCGGAAACTTTTGACCGCCACTGTACATGGTGAGTGAAGCAACACCAATTATTCTCGATAAAAATCCCCGCTAGCACAGCAGAGATGATTTTTCCCTTTCTAAAATATTCATATTTTTAATAAAACAATTTTAAAACCAAAATTTTCTTCTTTAATATTTCTACTAAAATTGTAAAATAATTTTAAAAGTTTGTATTTTGAATTGCAGGTTAAAACAAAGATAAAAAATATTTTAAAATAAAGACGTGGGGATCCCTAATTGAAATTGGATATAAGAAAATGGAAATGTCGGTAAAATGATTACCGGGAAAGTCAATACAATGAATTTAACCGAAAACTTGTGTAAATTTACAGAGAGTCTAGTTTTTCTCTGTGTATTAACAGTGCATCTCTAATGCATCATTTTTCATTCCTCATTTGTTCATAAATAAAAATCAAAACGCAGTGAGACTTATAACAATTTTGATATTACATATTTCTGTATCTGCATATGCAATTAAATTACTTTAGATAGTGAAATATCACTTACAATATTGCATAAGAATAAATATGTTCGAAAATATAACTTTTTTTAAAATTTTCTAGAACTTTCTTTTCTTTGAATTTGTTTTATTCCGTTATTCCGACGTGCTTTTTTTTTTTTTTTTTTTTTTTTTTTTTTTTTTTTTTTTTTATAGCCATATGTTAATATAATAACGTTTTCGCTCACTCAAGTTTAAATATAGCGTAAATTGAGGTGAGATGCCGTATTGTACAAAGTGCCATATCCCGTAGTTTTCATATACGCAGGCGCTGTAGGGAAACGACGCTCTGTTGTAAAGAAGAGGGTTCCCAACTGATAATTTAATTTCCGTTTGTTTCTTGTTCAAAAATTTTAAGTGGTGTTTTTTTATTGCAATTTCGTCTTAACACTTCTGGTAAGTATTCAAAATCTTTTACGTGACTTCTTTATTTGTCTATATAAGTCGTAGATTAAACACCAGAGAAATAAATCTGATGTTTTTAGATAGTACTGGTTCTTGGCCTTTCTGCAAAGCATAAATGACGGTCAGTTCCCACTTCTTCACGCCAGTGGGGGCAGCGGAGAGGGACTTGCCCGATAATTTGGGGGGAGTCGACGAAAATCTTTGGATGTAAGATGCCGGTTTTTTTCCGTTGCGGTTATGTTATACGAAAATTTTGTACTAAAAAATACTACATTGTTATTATTTCTTATTTGAATGTCCTGTGGGTACTATGCAAATTCATTATATGTAAAAATTTAGAAGAAAATAGAAAGTTACAGTGCTAAAATGGTAAGGAAAATTAAACTCGCAAGTTTAACATAAGCCTCAGTTAAATAAAACTTTTTTCGTTGCTGACCATTTTTTCTTTATTTTGAATCATTAATGCATTCGTCTATCAGATTAAAATGTTATTTTAGCAAGTTTAATTTCACCAGATTTTTATTCCCGGATGTCAAAATATTGTGAGAATGCCCATATACGCACGCTTTGCATAAAAACATTCCTTCTTAAAACTTTTAAGAATTTTAATAGCGAAGCATTATTCAGAAATTTGCAAACGTAACACTATACATATATCACCTTTTTCAGCAATAAATATCATTTTTAAAGGGAGATATGGATGAATTTCAATTTAAATCTGATGACAATTACCTTGTTTATGCATGAATATAATCATCAGTAAAAATACACTTCTTTTTCGTTAAAGGCTTAGTAATATTACAAAGAAATCTTTAATATTACTAGGATTAAAAAAATATCGATAACTTTTCGCTAATTAGCTTGATAATATTTCAAAGTATATTAAATTACGCAAAAAATAAATAGACATTCCTTTGATGTTTATTCAGCCATTTTTTATGGTTTCATAGGTAAAAACAAGTTACTTGTAATTAACGCTTCATGTTTATAAATTTGTATAACTTGGTTTTACCTATACAAAAAAGGTAATATATATAATATGCAAATATGTTGAACAAAAATCTTTCATAATATACTTCATATCTCTCACGTTATATTAAATAAAAGCAAAAAACGTTCGTGTTGCGGTTAAGAAAGTATTTACGTATTTAGTAATTTAATAAACTGTTTAGAATTTTTTATAGAATGGAATAATCGTGCTATGCTGAATAATTAATTTAAACTTTTTTTAAATCTGAATGTACATTTACAATTTATTATGAGCATTAAAAAGAGAAATGAAAAATACTTTTCATTAGACAAATAGATTATTGAGCGTGCATACGCTATTCATTAACAAGGAAGAAAAATTATATGTCACGCATTGTTTAAGAAACACCTTTGAACTTATTCTGTAACAAAACGTACCGTTTAATAACGTAAAATATTATGTCTAAAAATAATGGTCTCCTTAAACGCATACTGAGAAAATATTTAAAAAATGGAATGTTCTTCTCATCAAGATATATGTGTTTATAAAAAAAAAATCTCGCAGGAACATCGATAGAGCGTCCGTAAAAAAATAATGGAAATTTCTTTTTCTTGGCGATTTATGGCTGGTTGACGACACAAGTTTTATTTTTTTTAACTACACTTTTATAACTGTACTCTTTAAGGAAAAACCTTTTCTACTCTTCACATTTAACTAGTTTAAATACGGTTTTCCTACATAAGTACAATTTTACAACTACGTATTTCCCATATACATTTATATGTGCCTATAATGAATTTTAACGATCGTTTAACGCGGTTTAGAACAAAAGTTAAATTTATTAAAAAACTTCAATCTCAAAATTAAGTTCCAATTTGCAGCACTGTAAATTTAATTTCGATGTTGTTAGTGTCGGATATAAAAAGAGAATAATATTGTTGCCATGGAAACAATAAGTTATTCAAAATCAAAATATGTAAGGAGATAATGAAGGGAACGAATATTTTTTCCAACTGGATTATATCATATTCAAAGCTGGAGTAGCACAGTTGAAGTTTATTCCAACAGAGCGAAAAATGTCCAGACCAGGGATCGAACCTGGATACTTGGCGTGCCGTGCCAATGCCTTACCTGTTAGGCTATCCGGACCGATACCTGGCTGAGTGAATTATGTCAGCCAGGTATCGGTCCGGATAGCCTATTAATTGCTTAAAATGCAATTTTAATTTGAAATTTGATTTTCATTTGAAATATTGTATGCAAGGCGAATGTTTCTCTCTGGAAAAATTTCCAAGTATTCATATAGTTTGAATCGTTGCTGGATTTAATTAAGTTTAGTGTTTGCCCCATGTCGGTGGCTAATGATAAATATTCCATCTTGTGCTGTGTTTGTAGACTTGCCAACATGTAATAGTAAGACATTTTCCAGGCTGGGTCTCGTTCCATGTGGTTTAGTCGGTAGAATGTCAGTGCACTATACTGATGGCCCGGATTCCAGGACCGTTATGGAATTTTTTTCACTATCTTGCCTTTTGCGCCTTTTAAGCAATCAATTTGAAACTTGATTACCATTTGAAATATTGTTTGCAAGGCGAATGTTTCTCTCTGGAAAAATTTCCAAGCATTAATACTGTGATGATTCTTGTTATAAACACTGTGATGAATTTTAAAATAAAGTTTTGTTTGAAATATACAATATTATCTTTTTACTGTACTTTTTAGCAATGTATCGGTATTTTGGAGTCCTATTCTTCTAAAATACTTTTAATTTTTACACTGAAAAAAACAATGCTTATCAACTGGCATCCTTTTTTATTAAGTTCTAAGCTTGATCTTGAGTTCAAGCTTTATATTAAGAATGTGTAAGTTTTTATGTGTTGTGATTTGTTATTATTTTATTAAATACGAACATGGAGTCTAACGGATATTAATACATTTCCTATTTAAAGAAGAATAAGATAAGCCATATTTATTTAAATTTTTTATTCCCGTGTATATTGTATTTTGTTAATATGAGCTAAATAGATTTGGTATGATTTATAGGAAATGACTGATCTGGGAAATAGAAAAAACAAATAAGAAAAATCATTGGTTAAGCATAGATTATAAAGCACTTTCCAACGCTTCCTGAATGCTTTAACTAGACATCGTAATTTAAGGAAATAACGTAAATAAGATAACTAAGTAAATATTTTAGAAAACACATAAAACATTTGAAAAACTAATTTCAGCAGTTACCGTCCATAGCCAAATATGTTTTCCATTTCTTTTGAATAGTCCTGTATTTAATCTGTAGGTTGATATATACTAGTATATAATGTGAAAATTTAGTTTAGCAAGAAAACGCATAACAGGTTGAAATTCTCATTCAGCAATTTATACTAATATATGAAAACATACTTTTGTACAACCCTGTAGTTTACCTAGAATCTTTATTACACGCCACTATTTAGTTAAAATTTAATTCAAATTAAAACACTCTTAAAACTGCTGAAATCACATTTCCAGAAATTATAATTTATAGACGGCCATATATCCATTTCCTTGCGTGACCCTGTGTATCATTTTATCCATATTCTACAAACATTTCTTAGTAAATTAAATGCAGTTCAACATAAAAATCCATAACTCATCTAAAAAACACCTTTAAGCAATTTGCGCCCATACCATTTAACTCTTACGTATACTTTTGTGTAGCCTTGTATATGAATTATAGCTTTTATATACACCATATACTATGCATAAATATAGTGAATCATAAAAGCGCATATTATAATTAAAAATGCATTTTCAGCAATTATCGCTAATGAACAGTATAATATCAACTTTTATAAATATCATAAATTATAAATATTTGTTTATAAATATTATAAATATCAAATTTTAAAAAGTATAGTAAAGCAGTTTAATCTATAAACTTGTTATCAGGCATGAAAAACAATTTATTTCAATGCTTAATTGTCATATTTTATTTTTTAATGCGAAGTATCGAACGTGTATCAAAAACGTAGAAAATGAGTTTACAATCGAAGAAAATTTAATAACTGATTCTGAATGTCTACAATGAAATGTTTGTTAAAATCACGAACAGCAAAAACGTGCTTACATACAATTTAAAAAAATAAATATACCAATTTGAAAAACACTATATAATTAGTATTTATAATTGTACTATTAAACAACAACAAAGTACAATAGATGAATTAAATGTATTGTTAGATTTAACAATTTCTCAAAAATCTCTCCATATGTTACAAGGAATTCCTATTATTTTATAATTCTGGCAAATGTTAAATCTGAAAACATTGATATGAAGATTTAGGATTTTAAATAATAATTTAAAATATTATTAGCAATGAAAAAAAGTCTTTCAAAAGTTTCACTACTATAGTATGTAAAACGGCATTTCCCATTCAGTATAATGTTAATTTCTAATCTGAAAAACAATTCCAGATCAGTCTCTTTCTATAGGTATAATATAAAACTATTTAACTCATCTCACCAAATATACAAAACAGGATAAACAATTTAAATTAAATAAGACTTACTTTTTGAGCTCCATAAATTAATTATTAATATCCGTGTGTATCCGAAAATGCCGACGTCTTTTTCTTCCATTAAAAAAAGCACACGCAAAAGCTTACATTTTAGACTAGTAACTTACCGCATCTGTTAGAACAAAAAGTTCTCTGTTTACCCTGCGGTATCGTGGCAGACGATTTGAGGCAGGTGTTAATTTACTTCCTTTTATATAAACAGATATGGAACTTATATGTGCAATCATTTTATGAGACTGTCTGTATTTAAATTTTTGTATTTGAAGAATTTTCCAATGTATTTTACCTTTTCTTTTTATCAGTTTTAACACCCCCCCCCTCCCTTTTTCTAAGTAAAGATTGTTTCACACATAATAAATACAAAATATCTTCCTAAAAAATAAAAATATATAAATAAATATCGAGGATAAAAAAAATTTCTTTGTCAATCGTCATTCTTTTCATGTTAATTTCCTTTAGAATAAAACAATTCGTAAAATAACTTTTTTTAGAGTCATATCTCTAAAGCACAAATTTGAAATACGAATAATAAATTATATCATGGGTTTTGCATAAATTTTGTATTATTATTTTTTTTTTTATTCGGAAAATGCTAATTTTATTTTAAAAGTCTGAAAGAAGTAGAATTTTTTTAAAAAAATAGTTACTTAAAATAGGTACACTAACAGGAAAAAATATGACTTGAATGCAAATTATAAAGCAAGAAATGTATGTATGACTAAACTCTGAAGATTCTTTCTACGTGCTCATTAAAAGCTGCAGACTTAACTATAATAGAAATTTTTTAGTTTGCCACAAAAGTGTTTCGAATACCAGTGGTCGGTAAAAATAAATTAAAATTTTTCCTTCCTGCAAACTAAATATGTAAAGTGTATATATTTAATATTCCTAAATATGTTATCCAAATTGCTCCAGCACGTACCATTTTTCCGAGAAACACTTTTATAATAATAAGAATAAGAGAAGGATTATTATATTAAATTGCAATACTAGATAAAATTGAAATCAGGAAAAAAGTATACTTTCACACTCTTAGATATCAAATTGATAAAATATAGCATGAAAATCTAGTTTGTTGATACTTGTACCGTGCATTTTCCTTTATATGCCCCCCACCCCTCCACCATCTTTTCGTGTCTGAATTTACTACTTGCTACCCACTAATATATTTTCATTCCTTATGCCGCTGTAACTCGGGCCTTTTTAAAACATTTCTCTTCATTTTCAAAGATTTTTGAAGTTCGTATTTTTCTCACACTGTGACTTACAATATGGGAGGATTTTTTTTGTGAGTGTGTCGTGACCTACGTTACATGCAGTGACATAACAATTCTTTTTTATTGCCAGGAAAATAAAATTTTACAGTAACAACATGTTTTGAAGATTTTTTGTAATTTTTTAAAGTTTTCTAAGAAGTTCACATCTCATTCACAATGTGACATCACTGAGTGGTGGCATTTCGGTCACAGATGTGACGTGACCACAGTGACTCACAGTGACGTCACAACGGCGTCACTGTGATCATGCATGCTATGAGGGTAATAACATTATAAGTATCTATACTAATAAAGGTACAGATCGCTCTCTGTGTGTGTGTCGGCGATGACTAACGAAATCTACGGGGCGTACGAGGTTGAAATAATTTGCGTTGACAGTCGAAGATCTTTCCTAATGCACTTGGTCCTCATAATTTTAAATATTTAATTAATAACTGAGGAATTAATTAACAATCGGAACTCACTCTCATCAAGCGGCCGAATTAAAAAAAGGATTTCTTTCTTCAAAACCAGAATTTGACTGGAATGGGACACCGTTCCGAGGATAGAGGTTTACAGAGGGAAGACTGATATAATAGGTTGGGAACCCGCATTCACCGGGTTCCTGCATTTCAAAGTACACTAGAAGTTTTTAAGGGACGTTATATATATTTTTATTATTGCTTTTATCGAGTTGAAACGAACACACCTATGAGTATTTTGAACGACGAATTCAAACATTCTTTGAAAAACAACAGCAATTAGCGAATATAAATTAATTAACAATTTAAAAAATTTTTTAGTGTTTTTTTATCTGGTAGCAGTTTGATAAATCATTTGAGCATAGACTTCTCAATGACAGGAGATCACGTGTGTACCATTTTCGCAGGCAACGAGATGCATTCTTCCAGCGGAATTGAAATTATTAAAAAAAATAATAATAACTTTTTTGACAACGGGTCTACCTGTATAAAAAAAAGTTTATATTTGTTAGATTTGTGTGAATAGGGGGGGGGGGGAGAACTACTTTTGATTAAATGTCCCAGTTAGTCCATATGACAAATATTATTATGATAAAGACTAGCGTGCTTCGCCCGCCATCGCATAATTTGTATTTGTTAGATTTGTGTAAATGGAAAGGGGGTGGGAGGAAACTACTTTTGATTAAATATCGCAGTTAGTCCGCATTACAGATATTATGACAAAGACTAGCGTGCTTCGCCCGCTATCGTATAATTTCAGTGCGTGCGCAGCTGATGTAGAATGAGATGCATTCTGCCACCGAAATTGAAAACCGTGCTTCGCCCGCTATCGGATAATTTGTATTTGTTAGGTTTGTGTAAATGGAAAGGGGGGGGGAGGGAACTACTTTTGATTAAATATCCCATTTAGTTCGCATTACAGATATTATTATGACAAAGACTAGCGTGCTTCGCCCGCTATCGCATAATTGCAATGCGTGCGCAACTGACGCAAAATGAAATACATTCTTCCAGCGAAAATGAAAAGCGTGCATCGCCCGCTATCGGATAATTTGTATTTGTTAGGTTTGTGTAAATGGAAAGGGGGGGGGGGGCTACTTTTGATTAAATATCCGAGTTAGTCCGCATTACAGATATTATTATGACAAAAACTAGGGTGCTTCGCCCGCTATTGCATAATTTTAGTGCGTGCAGAGCTGATTTAAAATGAGATGCATTCTTCCAGCGAAATTGAAAATAATTTAAAAAAAAAATAATAATTATTTTGACAATGGGTCTACCTGTATAAAGGAACATTGTATAAAGAAAACATTTGTATTTGTTAGATTTGTGTAAATGGGGAGTGGGGGGGGGGGCTAATTTTGATTAAATATCCCAGTTAGTCCGCATGACAGATATTATTATGACAAAGACTAGCGTGCTTCGCCCGCTATGGCATAATTTCAGCTGCTGGTTATAAAATGAGATGAATTCTTCCAGCAGAATTGAAAATTATTTAAAAATAAATAAATTTTTAACAACGGGTCTACCTGTATAATGAAACATTTGTAGTTGTTAGATTTGTGTAAATGGGTAGGGGGTGGAGGGAACTACTTTTGATTAAAGTTAGTCCGCATGACAGATTTTATTATGACAAAGACTAGAGTGCTTCGCCTGCTATCGCATAATTTCAGTGAGTGCGCAGCATATGTAAAATGAGATGCATTCTTAAAATTAAAGGTTTATTTAAGAATATCATTACATGCCAGGGCAACGCCAGGCGGTCTGCTAGTTATTAATAATAAAATGAGAATAATTGTATTTCAGGCTAATTTTATTTTTCTAAATCATCTTGAAAAGGACTTTATATAAATAACTTTCTCCTAAGTGACTAATAGAAATATGCACCCATTTCCACCTAGCGCCCTATATTTTGTACGCTACAAACACGCATAAAAAATAGGCTTGAACATATAATTTCGCAATAAAAAAAATATATATACATATTTCAAAGAAGTCAACAAGCTAAGATTATGATTTATTTCTTTCGATCCTTGATACAAAAAAATACAAATAAATTTGCTTTTTACATTTCGCTATCTTGAAAAATGAAAAATCTATAGACACTGAAAAAAGACTTTCAGTTAATCAAATAAATATCTTATTCTGTCATCTCTCGGTGATACATAAAAACATGTATAGATAATTACTTCATACAGTTTTCAAATTATATAGAAGATGAAAATTATAAAAAAATTATTAGAATTCGAAACGTCCCAAAAATGGGACGCTAGGCATAAAGGGGTTAATAAAACTCATAAAGTAAAAGTTTTTTTTCTGAATTATAAAATTATTCTACTGTATATTTTATACTAAAGTTTTTGTTTAGTAAATAACTCAGGGCGTTTCAATAAAATTTACCATCGTGTCCAGATTTCTATGTTTCTGAAGTTGTGATTTAGCTCAGCAAAATGTGGATAAAAATTGTGCTAAAGAAATTTTGGACACGGCCAATTAGAGGTTGTTTAAGGAAGGGACGGCAAACCTTTTCACCTACAAGTGTGAAATTCTTCCAAAAATATATTTTACGTTATCATGGCGTGCCAACAGTAAAAAAAAATAATGGATCAAATAACAAGGAATGAAAAATATTTAAAGTTGTGGTTTTAGCATTAAAAAAATATGGGTAATATTTCATGTTATATTTAAAAAAAATATTTAAAAAATATTATTCCAGTTGTCTCATCTTACATGCGAAATAATTTTTATGAGCTTCCAGTTTGTTATTTTTAAAACAGAATTCAAGTTGAATTTGACTCATTTGACAAGGTGTTTTTATTGCATTTTTCATAGTATTCATTTCTGAAAAGAATGTCTCGCATAAAATGACGCTGTCAAAATAGCAAGCGCCAGAAATTATAACTTTTTGTGTCTGGAATTGAATTCCAAGTTGTTATAATTTTACATTTTTGTTTATAATGCCTTTTAATCCTTCTTTTGTCCCAATCTCCTGATTCTCTGTTATTCTAAAAATTTGTGAGGCAATATTGAACTAGATTGTCATACATTAAGTTATATTTCGGTTTCTTCAATCTGTATGACAATGACGTCTAAACGATCTAATCTAATTCAGGTAAACAGAGACAACATCTAGTTTGATTAATGCGTTTTGTGAAATTCTACTATATTTTGATTTAGAGCCTCAATCTATGGCGTGCTAAAAATAATCTGCAGCGTACCACTTATGGCGCGAGTGCCAGAGGTTCGCCGTCCCTGGTTTAAGGTGGTGATTTCTTTGAGTTCCATTTTCTCCATCGCTCGATTCAGAATCGAGCTTTTAATTTTAGGTATTAGATTTTCAAAGATGTCGCTTAAAGTGTAATACAAAAATGCCCGCTCTCTATTTCCGAATCTAACAAAACTAAAATTATGAAAAAAATAGGGGAAGTGGAAGTTAATTTAACCATTACAGGAAAACTATATAGATTCCCTATGTCAGATAGTTTTTAAGAAAAACTCATTTTCCGTTACATACAAATTTCAAATTCCGGGCATTCAGTGAAGAAGTATTGGAGTGCTGGCGGTACCTATTGCTGCAGAAGTATGAAAGGATTGTTGAAAATGATTTTCGGAAAAAGTTTTTGGTAATTAACGGAGATATTAATCCTTAAATTAAACAACGCTTTGGACATGCATAAAGACTTGGGCGGCTCACTCTTTGCGCCATCGGCTTTTAAAGCCTAGAAAACAATTTTCAATGATATATATGTGAAACGCAATGCTCAGTAGTAGTATAAAAGCAATAAACGGCAAACTTTTAAAAATAGTCTAATTTAATTAGAATTAATCACATAACTACTATGGGATTCGTGACTACTTTGGGTTGAGTTGCTCTCTCAATACTGCACCTGTGTCTTTAAAGGTTAATTAAAACATATCTGGAGAAACACGACACGGATCCCGTCGTTTCAACTTTGTTACCTCCTTTTGAAGGGCGCTTTTCACAATGCCAAGTTTAAACTTTGAACAAGAGTTTTGTTTTAGATACGCTGTTAAATAGAAAGATTATTACTACGCTGAATTTGGGTTTATGAAATGTCAAATGAAGTTTAAATATCCGCTACTTTTGTTTTCAGCACCGAATTAAGTCCATCATAAACATATTAGGGTAAGATAAGAAAATAGAGTTATACAGAATAGCAATATTTGATACTATTTAGGCTTAATATGTCTTTGAACTTGCGTGGTATTCATTTAAATTTTTTGTAGTATATGCAACTATACCCAAACCTACATTGCATAGTTTTTTAGCTCACAGGCTATCAAAGCCTGGGAGCTAATGTGCCCGCCGGTTATGTATGTATGTATGTACGTACGTACGTATGTATGTACGTACGTACGTATGTATGTACGTACGTAACGCGATAACTCTTGATAGAAACATCCGATTTGCTTCAATTTTTTTTCTTGGTTCATTCTGATAAGGCGTTTCCCTTATTAGTTTTGGGGGCTCGTTGGTTAAGTATAAAGGGGGGAAAGGGGGCTAATCCCCCCTTTCATTTAGATAAATGGGTTTTTTATGCAGAATTATTCAATTTGCTCCAAATTTGGTATATCGATTTATTATGTTAAGGAGCTTCCCTGATTAGATTTGGAGGTTCATTAGTTAAGTAAAAAGGGGGGAAAGGGGGGGCTTCCTCCCCTTAATTTAGATAAATGGGTTTTTCATGCAGAATTATTCGATTTGTTCCAAATTTGGTATACCGGTTTATTATGTTAAAAAGCTGCCTTGATTAGATTTGGAGGTTCATTAGTTAAGTATAAAGGAGGGGGGGAGGTGTCTAGACCCCCTTTATTTAGATAAATGGGTTTTCCATGCAGAGTTATTCGATTTGCTCCAAATTTGATATACCGGTTTATTATGTTAAAAAGCTGCCTTGATTAGATTTGAAGGTTCATTAGTTAAGTATAAAGAGGGGAAAGTGTAGCTAGACGCCCCCCCCCCCCACTTAATTTAGATAAATGGGTATTTCATGCAGAATTATTCGATTTGCTCCAAATTTTGTATTCGGGTTTTTTCATGTTAAGAAACTGCCTTGATTAGATTTGGATGCTCATTAGTTAAGTATAAAGGAGGGAAAGGGGGTTTGTATCCCTCCCCCTTAATTTAGATAAATGGGTTTTTCATGCACAGTTATTCGATTTCACCCAAATTTGGTATACCGGTTTATTATGTTAAGGAGCTGCCTTGATTATTTTTGGAAGTTTATTGGTTGTTTAAACGAGGAGCTGGGGCTAGACACAACCTTTAATATAGATAAATGGGTTTTTCATGCAGAATTAATCGATTAGCTTCAAATTTGATAAGCCGGTTTATTCCGATATGGTGCTTCCTTTATTAAATTTGGAGGTTCTTTGGTTAAGTATAAAAAGGGGAAAGGGAGGCAAGACCCATCCCCTTAATTTAGGTAAATGTGGATTTTCATGCAGAAACATCCAATTTGTTTTAATTTTTTTTCTATGTTCATTCTGATAAGGAGCTTTCCTAATGAGATTTGGAGGTTCATTAGTTAAATATAAAGGGAGGAAAGGGGGTTAGACCCGCCCCCCTTAATTTAGCGAAATGATTTTTTCATGTAGAATTATCTGATTTTCTTCAAATTTGGTATACCGGTTTATTATGTTAAGGTGCTTCCCTTATTAGATTTGGAGGTTCATTAAGTTTAAAGTGGTTAAGTTTAAAGTGAGGGAACGGGGGCTAATCCCCCTTCATTTATTTTTTGTGGGCATTATTCTTTGAAATAAGAGTATAATATACAATTAGTGGGAATAACCTGTGCCATCAGTTTAACTGGGCACTTTTCTTCTTATTACAAAGTCTTTTTATTCGCTCAGCAACGATTTTATTTAACTGGCTGTTTAACCCATTCTACGCACGAAAGCTCATGAATTTAATTCAAAAACCAAAATTAAAAATGAAAATCAGTACAACCAAACTAAAGTTTTTGAATATAAAAATTTGTTATGTCAATTAAGAATCAGCATTTACACAACCAATATTAAATAAGTATGCACACAAAAAATCAACTATGTCTTAAAAAATAATTAAAAGTAAGTATTCACAAAACGAAATTAAAGTTTGGTAATATACAAATCAGTTATAAATTCAATATTTGCACCCAAAGAAAAATTTGTAAGAAAAAAGTAAAATGTGCATCGCCATTGCAAAAAGAATGAAAAAAAAAATTTTTAAATGAAAAATCTTTGGACTATTTCCCCCGCCACAAATGAGGTAAAGTGCGGTAGACTCGTTATTTTAGTGAGTATTTACACAACCAAATTAAAGGTTAGGAAATCAGTTATAATGTCAATATTTACACAACCATCTTCCTCTACATCTTCTTAGTATTGCAGCGTGGCGTACGTAATATGTTTATTACCTCACATTGCAGTAAACATTTAGGACTGGTTAGAACTCGCGCGATTACGGGTTGAACAGAAAAAAGACAAAAAATCGTCAAAAACTTAAAAAAAAATCTATTAAAAATTTTCGAATTTTTTGCGCCAATCGTTCATGAGCCTCCTACCAGCAACCCGTGTGACAAACATCGTAGCCCTGCGCCCTGTGGTTCCCAAGTTTTTGAGGTTACATATGTACGTGCACGGATTTGATTCGGGTAGATAATACAGTTCCTAATTAATATATTTATTGTATGGAACCCTTTGTGCGCGAGTAATACTCGCACTTGACCATTTATTTTCGATTTAAAATCGAGCCTGTATCCACAGAATTGCGTGAATTTTCCCTTGGCATAACCGGAAATCTGTTATTTGTTTTAATATTATTCTTATCAAACAGGATCCTATTAATTACGGGAAACCACCAAAACTTTTAATTTCTACCAAAAATCTTTCGGTATTAAAGGGCTAAGGCTCACGAGAAAATAATTTTATAATTAATTTAAACAAAACCAGAATTCGAAATTTCTTCTCATTATTTTCGAACAGTTTACGTTTAAAATATTTATCAATAAATCTATAAGTATATACCTTTAACAAATTAAATGACATTCAAAAAGATTTATAATTTTACGAAAAATAAGTTAATCTTTTATGCTCATATTTTCATAGAAAATACGAGATAAATGAAATGAACATTATCAAAAGTTCTGTTTTTACAATTTTCGATTTGGATATTTATCGATTATTGTTCTTAATAGTTTCTTTAAAAATTATGATTTTCCAATAACTTTGATTCATGTGGAATGTTTTTCAAAGAGCGGAATTTTCAATGAGTTTCTTTCTAGTAAAAATATGCATATATCGTCTGAAACCGACATGTGAAATACTATTTTACTTATCCATCATACGTAATATAGGGTAAGTATTGTAATCGTTTCAAAAATCGAAAAATGTGTTGGCAGATTTACACGTTTCAGACTCTGGAGTTCCGGAAAAACATATTTTTAGAAAAAAAAATTGTCGTCCGTCTGTCTCTGTGTGTGTTTGTAAACGAACTATCTTCCGAACAAATTGAGATAGAAACTTGAAATTCGGTATGTGCTTATTATGTAATAATGAAAAGAGGCCTATTGAATTTCAGTAACCTCGATTATCCGGAAGTTTTTTTCGGACCCTCGAAATATTCGTTCTGATAAAAGGTACATAAAAATTATCGAAATTGTTTAATTTAAGGAGTGAATATAAAAGATACTAAAAACATAAATTTGCATAAAGAATGAAGTCGATCGGATAATTATTTCCCGAGATATTCGTAATTATATTTTGTACATTAGTCGATTTTTCATGACACTGTATTTCATTCAAATTTCGATTCAAAGATAGATTTTAATCGGAAATGAGACGCTTAATCCGACGCAGTAAACTGTTAGTTAATATGATTATCATTTTTGGAGTTATAAAGATTTTTCTTTTACACAATTCAGTTATAGAACTTTTAAAGTTTATGACGTCCTCAAGACACGATTTCAAACACTATCTACTGAACAAATTTAGATAGAGTCTTGCAAGTTGGTGTGGACTTAGACAAACTAGGACTTGAAATACAATAGGACAAAGCCTATTATATTTCAGTAACCTTAGTTATCCGGAATTATTTTTTCGGACTCATTCGTTCGAAATTATCGTTCTGATGAAGTTATAAAAATTTTCGCAATTATTTCTTTTAAAGAATGAATGTAACATAAATTTTACACAAAGAATGAAGTTGATCCGACAATCAGTTGCCTTGATATCTGCGATTCTAATTTCCACATTATTTTATATTATGCATATTCATGATAGGTATTACGGTAGCCTCCAACGACTAGGTTTTTTTTTTTATTTTAACTAAGAAAAATTAAAACACTCAAAGTTTTTGTTGATTCAAAAATTTAAAAATATGTTCCAAACATCTTATTAAAACATTTAACTTGAATATTTTCACATACAGGGCTAGCACGAAATAAATTATTCACTTCAGAGAGCTCTGGGGTGCATTCTACTGCTATTAATTTTATGACATTTAACGGAAAACACAAATGGTGTGTTAATGATGTTTTAAATAAAAATTTAGTAGTACAGAAATTCACTGACAAATGTGTCTGTGCAGCTATGTTAGAATACTTTCGTTAGTATTATTTTTTAGATATTTGTCCAGATTCACTGCAATTTTCTCTAGGAAATACACGGTAAAAAACAACCAATGTTTCTGAATATTCCAATATAAAATAGAAAGACCAATAAATATATTCAAAAACCACTTTCGAGTTACATATGACTTCGAAACCATTCTCTATCATTAGAAACCCTGAAACCAAACTATTTTTGAAATTTGAAGAATAATTTATAAAAACAATTTTTTTTTGCTACCAATGATTTCCGGAAATGTTTTAGAGTAGTTGCTATGTTGTAGGGAAATTCCGGGATTTATGCCGCATATTTTTTTTTATTTGTGTATAAAATGGTGGACATTAAAAAAAAAAAAAAATCCCACTGTGCTATTTAATGTTAAATATACAACACGTGTGCTGCGGAAAAAAAATAAAAACAAAAATAAAACAAAAAATAAAAAAATAAAAAAAAATAAAAACAAATAATTAATATATATATATATATATATTTTTCTAAAACATTACACTGCGGCGCGTCGCCCTTACATTCAGGCTGAGACGTCGCACTTGTGCGGTAGTTATGCCGCGCTTGTAATAAGAGCAGAATAAAATTATAAATAGAAATATTTTTAAAAATATATACATATCAGGACTATAATTAACTATGCAATAACAAAAATAAACTAAATGAGTACAATGGGACGCATTATGAGATTCAAATTAATAATTATTTGCCTACTTCCACAACAAAAATTGTCGACTTATTTTTTATGTTAAATTTTAAGAGGGAAATGAAAAAAAGTAAAATTGCGTTTACATAATTTATTTGTTAACCCATTCGGGACCGGCGGCTTTTACACAAATTTTATTCGGTTGGCACCACTTTTTAAAAAGGAGTTACCTTTACTTAAATAATCACGAGAATACTCTAATTAAAGAAAGCATATATGACTTTTCTTTTTTACTAGTATCAGAAACAAATTTTGTATGCTCTTTTTGAAGGTGCATGTATGCATGCACCCATGGTCCCAAATGGGTTAATAGACCTGTTTTTTCGATCGCAATCTACACAAAAAGTGTCGAAAAAGTATAGTCTTTATGCAACTATATTTGACACATTATGCAGCAAAGTCAATAACACTTCCTCTTTTTTGGAGTAGCTAAACATTCCTTGCAAAGAACGTCTGCGTTATCCGTAATCCAATTTTACATTATTATCATCTTGACTTGCAACTTTCTTGCCCTACATACTTTTAATTTTTTTTCGTTTTTCTCCTTTCGTTTTAACAAACTTCATAACATGACTAACTTGGTTAGTCTGTGCAAAATGAAAAGGAAAAGTTAATAACACTTAATCATTCCGTACAAAGGAAATTGCGGCATGTATACCGGAATAGCAGTGCAGCATGTATCCCATTTTGCATGGTACAGACGTTGAACTTCACAGTTACATGCCGTCGCTAAGGAAAATGGCGTAAACATACACACAGTACTCTATACAAACGCTACACTTAGTTTTGACTTCGAAATATTGCATGTATTTAGTAATTATCGTATGAAATGTATTTAAGCATAACGTGTTTAAAACATTTGATAGTGAAATAATGCACTTACGTCAAAATAAAGATTGTCCAGTTACAAGTAAACATTGAAATGGAATTCACGCTATACAGAGGTTAAAATAATCTAAGTGCGCACTTGTACTGCGCGTTTGACGACCATCTATCGATAACTACAAGAAATACGGGGGGTGCGACATCTATCCTGGATGCGGTGACTCTCCCGGAGTTGTTCTATTAGTTAATTTTCATAAACCGCAATAAAGGTTTATCGAATGCTATCAGTTCTTAATTAAAGGTTTTCAACTGCGTAACTGAATTTATACATCCAAGAGTAACGAAATTATATTAATTCTAATTTTAATTTGAAAGCTGTTAATTTTCATATTTAACTGTAAAACATGTTTGTTTCAACATGATAATGTTTACTTGACAATTGGTTCATCAAGATTAAGAAACATCTGTATTTTTACAACAAAGTTGAAAAGTCTTAATGAAGTCGGTTTGTCTGTCTGTCTGTCTGTCCGTGCTCTAATTTGTGTAAATATGGTCGGATTATCGTGCAATAGATATTAGTTATTGAGCTTTACAAAGCCATGTTCGGAATTTAAAATAAAGGGTGCAGCTCTTATAGTTCATTTGTAGGGACACTCAAAATAATTCTGTTGCATTATGGTCTATAGGGGAAAGGTATTGGCAGTTTATTTTAATGATTTTACACTATTTCAAACATACTGAAATTGATACACATTACTGATGTTCACTACAAGACGTTTACTGTAGAATATAGTGTGCATAGCCTTTATAGCTCATTTACAGGGATACTCAAATGAATTCCGTTACATTACTGTCAATCAGTAAAATCGTTTGCGGTATATCTATATTATAAAGGCCAAACATATCTATGCGTAACGCATACGTCATTTTGCGAATAGCAACACTTTGAAATTTGAAATAAAATTTTGGTTTTGCAACTTTCTCTACTGTAAAATTTTAAAACTTCTAAACATCGCACATTTTTTTTTTTTTTTTTTTTTTTTTTTTTTTTTTTTACGCCGGCGTATAGGGAAAAAAATTCGCTTTTAAATGCAATTTCAAAGCTGTATTACAATTTAGTTTTCAGATATTATTATTATTATTATTTTTTTATTCCTTTTTTTCCAATCGTGGTAACTGAAGCACTCAATTAATGGGTTGAAAGTAAAGGGAAAAAAGGAAAATAGTAGATTGCTGTATCTTTTTGTTGTCATTTTCTCATAAAAACTGAAAATAAATCGAAATTAAAATACGTGCTATGTCAAGAGTACCGTTTGTTATAAAACCCGGTGAGTTTTGGCTTTATTTCGTTTTTATTTATCAACTAAATAATTTTTAGTTTATTGCAATTTAACTTTACAATCGATACAACACATTCTCTTTGCAAAAATGTATTTTAAAGAATATTTGTGTGACTTATTTTTTCCGCATTTACTTAATTCGTATCAAAAATCTGAAATAATGCAATTTTATGAATTCGTGTGTAATTATATTTTCCGAATTTTGAAAAAAAAGAATAAATGAATGACTTCTGATAAAACATGGAGTTATGGAAAACAAAAAATGAAGTCATATAAATCATTACATACCCGAGACAATTTTTCTGAGTTTCTTAAATGACGTCATTGCTTTCTGCTGGGTTTGTGTATTATACACGATAATGATGTAATTTGCACACTGTTCTAAAGATGTTTTTTAAGACGGGATCGTAAAAGTGGAATGCTTTAGAGGATGCAATTAACGTCATTTTATAAAAAAAGCGCGTATTTTAATTCTTAAAACTGAAAAACGTTTTGTAGAAGTGCGTCATTTTCACCCTAGCTTCTTTGATGCTTTAAATTTGAGAATAACGTAATCGAAATCACACACTGATAAAACGCAATGTTTTACAAATATTTAGAGTGACTTTATAGAAGGGCAGTAACATACAGTGTGCATGCTCTTTGTCGGAAAAATAGCGATTTATATTACAAAACCTGGTGATTCTCTGTTGGATGAATACGCTTCGCCGAGTTAGACAATCAATCAAAGCAGATCTTGACAATAATTCTAAGTTTAAAATAATATCCGGTTCCCCAAGTTTTTGTCCAAAATTCTCTCTACTAATAAAATTTTATTAATATTCTTTAAGACATGTTACTGTAATTTTATCAAAATAACATAATTTGCTTAATTTAATTTTACATAATTATATATAATCTATATATTTAAAACAAATAATGTTTTTTAGTCATCTACACTAAACTTTCTGCTGAACAAAATTTACAAATATTTTTTTTAATCTGAAAGCTGTTCATTTGTAGATGTGCCCGTACTAGCTGTTTTTTTAACAGCCCATTATTATTTTTTAATTTTAAATGAATTCTATGAAACTTCTTCAAAATGATGGTAATGAGATAGCTTTCATTATTGCAGAGAAGAGAGAAATAAAGAGGTTTATTTATCTTTATTCATGTGATTATCTGATAAAAATTCAAAATTGTTAATAAAAATTGTTTTATAGGTTTCAATGGCGCAAAATCCCATTAGGGACATAATATTTTGATCGGAAAATTACGTACTGTTTCGAAAACGCGCATTACCCCCCATAAAGTTGCCGTTCTTTTTTTCCTTCTGTATATGTACTAAATTTCAGAAACTAGGTGAAATGCTTAAGTCAGTGAAAATGATGTCATATTTAAAAGAAAACGATGATTTTTTTTAGATAAAACTAAACTTTTTAACACAAATGCTTAAAAAAACATAAATTGCGGCACTTTTTACTCTCCGATACTGAGACTCAAATCTCGAGTTAAGAGTGCGACTGTTCACATGCAAAAGTTTTGCTGACAATCGTGATTTTACGTTTTGAGTCAAAAAGATTTTAAAATGATCAAATTAAAATACCAATTTTTAAAAAATGGTAATTTAGGGTATGAGATGTTAATTTTTAAATTTATATATATATCGTGTGGAGCTCGATTAAGAGAGATTAATTTGCCCTTAAAACAACATAAAGAGTTCATTATTTTCTTACAACTAATATTCTGTAAACAAAATAAAACTTCCTCTATGATTAAATAAATAAAATAACGTAAATAAAACAGAAATTTAACAGACGTGTAATTGAACTACGCGCTTAAAGCTCTGAAATTATTAGAAAATAAAAGGATGCCGTATGCAGCAAAATCATGGGCTAATAACTCTTAGCATGCGGCTAATACAAAAAAAAAAAACCGCTTTTGATAAATTTTAAAAGTTTATTTGATTGCATAATTCATATTTTTCATATGAAAAATGCTTTTTTAGTTTTAGTGGGCAATCAAAAAAATATATTGCATATAAAAAAGCATTACTTTTCAATTAAAAAAATTGTTTTTCACCTACATTCTGTAACCCCGGAAGCCCGAATACGATCTCCTAGATTTAATAATTCTTCAAACTTTTAAACATATTCAAATTGATATATGTATAACTGTTGTGCATTACAAGATGTTTACCGCAGAATATTGCGTGTATAACATTCATCGTTTCTTTACAGGGAGACACAAAAGAATTCGTTTAAAATACTGTCTATTAACAATAATTGTTGGAAGTGCAAAATGCGTTTTTAAATTTAACTATCTTGATATTGTTATTTATTGACTATAAATTTCAGGGATTATAGACAGGGCAGTACAAATGATTTCGAGCAAATATACGATTATTATTGGAAATTCCGTTAGTTGAGTTTGGAACTGTGCTATGTATTTCTTAACTGAAACAAAATTTAGCATTCTACATAGTATCCACATATACGTATGCACTGCACAAGTATAGATGCATGTATATATACAGATATATATGCATATATATATATATATATATATATATATATATATATGCATATATATCTATATATAATCTATATATATATCTATATAAAAAATATATTGCATATAAAAAAGCATTACTTTTCAATTAAAAAAATTGTTTTTCACCTACATTCTGTAACCCTGGAAGCCCGAATACGATCTCCTAGATTTAATAATTCTTCAAACTTTTAAACATATTCAAATTGATATATGTATAACTGTTGTGCATTACAAGACTGTACTATATATATACATATATATATATATATAGATATATATATGCGTATATATACAATATATGTTTTATACAATATATATATGGAATGTCCATATATGTATGTATATATTTTTGTACATATAACTCTAGCGCCTGGCTAATTGAAAAGTAAGGGAATGCGGCTTAAAATGATCCTGTTAAGGGGAAAACTTGTGTAAAATAACATAACTGTGTAAATGAAACTGTGGCCTTGTGGTAATAGGTTTTACATTATATTTTGCATTATAAATATATTTTAATAATATTTTAAACCCAAATTGATTAATGAAAAAAATAGATTTTTTTTAAAGTGTCCAAAGGATCATTTTACTCTCACCCAATGGCAAAATGATCTTTCATTTAAAAATAATTGTAAATTGTTTTTCTATCGTCAAAATAAAGATATAAAAGTACTTACGACAATACATAATGAAATAAAATAAGTTTTGCCCTCAAATAGCATACATAATTTATTTTATGTAAATTTTAAAATATAAAAGTGTCACAAATAATTTTGAAAAAAATAAAAAATAAAATGGAATATTTGGAAATTATGATATGTACAATAACACGTGGATTCAAAGAGAAAGGTTTGGGGTAGTCACACATTTGGCTCCCATGATATCTAGGACTCGGTACCGAAGTTTCTTTAGCCAATGGAATGGTAGTAAAACGATCCACAACTACTTAATGGATCATTTTACCCGGCAACATGGCCATCTATTTTACGTCACATAACTGGATGACTCCCAGAAACTCAACAGACTTAGCAAGTGTAATTCACATCTAAAAACATACTTTATTAAGTAAACCAAGTTATATTTCTGTACATGAAAGGCTGTATATCTAAGTAAATATGAAAGTCACTGCTTATCTTATAACAGATGTTTTAAAAACCACTTTTTGAAAGAATTCTATTCAGACGCGTAATACCACGATCGTTTGAGTACCGCCATTGCTTCTTTTTCATTTGGCACAACTAGTTTATGAGTTACCCTGTAGATAGCGCAACATGTCAGGAGGAAAAACTATGTGTGATCGTTTTGCCCACTAGGATCATTTTAGACCACCTTCCCCTACTTAAGAAATCAATAGTTGTTTCTCTTAAGGTAATTTAGTACTGTCTGTGAACATTTCAATGTATGCTACCAAGGAGAAAATAATTTTGTTAATGATATTTCTAAATGATAAGTCTTTTCTTTTACAATATGGCCAAAATAAGCTGATGCTTCAAAAAATCATTCCCCTTCTTAATTTATCTAGAAGAAAGTCTTAATTATTCACGATCGATATATTTTTTTAAAAAAGCAATCTCTATCCCAAAGTTATAAAACTTTTGTTCATATAAATGCGTATGCGTTCGTTTTATACATGCATCGACATAAATCATTTCAAGAAATGACTTCAAATTTATAGGATATTCCATTTGTAGATAAATAAATCAGTCTTAGATTATTTGTTGTTGTGAAAGCTGCATAAATTATAATGAGAGAACACTGACAAACTGCAATACCGAATATATTAGATCATGATTTATTAATGTTCCTGAGTTACGATCATCAACTGATTAGGAGATTAGTTTAATGACAGTGTAAATTGTAGCAGATTACATTACATGATTTGGCGTATTAAAAGAGATGATATTTCTAATTGACTAACAAGGTTTTATTCCCATATTGGTTTTCTTATTTACTGGCCTCGTAGTTTCCAAGGAGGAGCAAAAATTAATGATGTGATCATATTTTTTGCATATTTTCATCATATGTTTAAAAAATAAATTTTAAAATTTATTGTGAAAGCAATTTTAAATGTATAACACTACATTTGACGCTAATTGTTTTAAATATGGTAAGAAAGAATAGAATACTGATTGCTTGGAAAAATTGGTATATAAAAAAGACAATTTAATTAGTTAGATAAATTATTTGTATGCAAAGTCTTTTCAGTTTTTATTATTTTTAGGAAAATATATCGATATTTATATACTGGAAAATCTATAATCGTTAATATATTAACGACAGTTAACAGTTTTATTTTTCAATAAATATGTATTAACTTGAATCTAAAGAGCTTCTAAATCTAACTCGCTACTGAAATTAAGGAGCATCTTAATTTGTAGCAAAACAAAACTAATTTTGGATAAAAAAGTTTAAAATATGAAATAAATAAAATTCGAAACTTTAACCTGTGACATTACCCGACTTTTTACTAGATTCTTGTTCGCACGTCTGAAATTAGCTACATCATTAAAACAATAGCACCATTTCAAAACTTTGTTGATGTCAAATGAAAACATTTGATACACACACAGGAATACGGGTCCTGCGTCTGGCCCATAAAGACATTCTAGCAAATTCTGAGTTTTGAATTTCATTATTTATTAGTTTTTTTAATTTAAAATTTTGACGTAAAAAAGTACGAGTCTACTTTTTCTGGCATAAAAAAAGGACCGAAGCCCGTCCCCTAGAAGAGCAGGGTCCTGGTAACTTATTCAATGTGATCATACACATGTTTAAAAATAAGGAAGTAATTCAGTGCAAGCAGAAATGCAAAATTGAAAGTCAATCCCATGCCAGTTTAGAGAATAAACTCCATCTATTTTATTTTTATTTTATTATATTTTTACTTTGTTGTTCTATTCATTTGTTCTAAAAATATGCAATCATTTAAGCATATTTGAGTAGTTTGTTGGACATGTTAGTTTTGCTAACACACACTCAAGCAATGCACTAGCCCATACGAATATTTTTTTCCTTTCAAAGTTTTTGAAATTCGTAAATTTTACATGAGAATAAATAATTGAATAAATAAAAATTAAATTTAAAAAATCAAAAAACCCGACTGCGTAAAAAGCAAACTAATTGGTTATTTCTCATCAAAATTACACTATTTTTTATATTAGTTACCTATTTTTTTTATTTACTTGTATTGATGACTTTTAAGTTTTATTTAATTGTTAGTTCCTATCTATAAACACTGTTTTGATGAGGCCTATAGATGTCTATGAAGTTTAGAGTTGCAGTTGCAGTAAAACTAAAGATCCTACCTGCACAACTTCCAGGTTGTGCAATATTTAAACGGAGCTTCTAAATGTAAAATAGTCAAAACTCACATAGAATACCCCAGAAAACTTAAAAAAATTAGGAAACTTGCGAAGTATGGTTAATGCTATTTTTTTTTTTTATATTTTCGATATAATTCAAAATTTGTATCCATTCTTCAAAGACATCTGGCTGCCTACATCTGTAGATATTTTTCTATATAGATCATGAGTACTGCTTTTAGATGTGACTTCAGTGCTAGAGTATTTGAAAATGTCGTCTCTTCAGTTCCATCTATAGCATATATGATTACGAGTGGAGTGGATTTGCGGGATAAATTAATGGTTCATAGCACATTATAGAAGTGGGAAAGTGGGCTAGTTGTAAGTCTTTCAGTTTAATTCTATAAAAAAAAAAAAAAAAAAAAAAAAAAAAAAAAAAAAAAACTATTCAAAGAGGGGAAAACGTTTCACAATTGAGTTCAATCAAAAAATAAAACTTTTTCTATGGTTGAGAATGGCTACATAAAATTATTGCACACAAAAACACATAATAATGATTGTAAGTACAGGCATTAGCCAGGCTTACGTAAGTAATGCGTTCCGTCAACTTTACGTAAATCGAATTTGTAAATTCCTTAGGTAAAATTTAGGCAGAAACTGCAATATTTATTATATATATATATAATATATACATCATTAACACAGTATTATTTTGTAAATAAAGTAGCATGCAGCAGTATCTATTTGGATATAAACTATAAAAGTATGAAAAAATATAAAAACAAACTGAAAGAACACTTTTCAAATAAAAAGTATCTTGTGGAATATGGGATGTATAAATTTAACATTGATGAATTAATTTATATAGATTTTGAATCTACATCAAACGAACAGCTCTGAAGCTGGAAGGAAAATACACTCGTTCTTCTTCATCGAAACTTTAAAATTAGGTTTCGTTGTGGTTTGAATTCAGCTAACAAAACTGTAACGGTTAAATAGAGTTTTTTTTTGGTTCATTTTTATCAGATTTGTGTTTGTTTTGGTAAAGATTTGAATATATATCCCAATAAAAATGTAACTATATCTAATATATAAAACAATATTATTGTTGTGGTTGTTACCTGCATATTTTATGTATAAACAATTATCAAAAGTATGAAAATTCGAATCAATCGCGCTAGCATGTTCATAAATATAATTTTCGAGATTTCTTACGTAAGTACGAATTTACGTAAGTCGATATGCCTGTATAATTATATCCTTGAATCTGAGCAACTTTCTTATCCTATACCGATACCGTAACATTCAGCAAGTAACCATTTAGATTGCTATCGCCAAATTGAATTCTTTCTCCCCGTGATGAGGCATAGCAGTTAAGACACATTCGTTTTATCATCACAGCAAGATCCACTGTAAATCCGATTCCTCTCACAATATCCTAATCTTACCAAACAGTCACAATCATTAAATTATCATAAGGTTCCAGAAAAACACGTGATAATCTAATTTTCTGAATTCTTTCATATTACATAAATAAAAAGAGAAACAAGCTAACCACGACAACTAATTTCATTGAGGCACTATATTATCATATTAGCGATACCACAATACTCAGCAAGCTGCCTTTCACATTCCTATTGTGAAGTCACTCGGATCTCAACATATTATTACACAGCAGCTCAGTTACCTTAGTTTAATCAGCAGAGAGAAATTCGCGTCCACGTACTCTCGAAAAATTTTACTGTTTATCTTTATCAAAGAATTATAATCATTTAATTATCCTAAGATCGCAACAAATA
The DNA here is from genome assembly GCA_963932465.1 of Maratus speciosus. Classification (NCBI taxonomy): domain Eukaryota; kingdom Metazoa; phylum Arthropoda; class Arachnida; order Araneae; family Salticidae; genus Maratus; species Maratus speciosus. The sequence continues at coordinate 379,593,320 of OZ010786.1, forward strand.
CATGTGGCGATTTAATTTTTTGATTTATTTCATACCACATAAAATATAAAGAGACATTTTAATCTCAAGAACTTTCTTTATTGATTCACAATATTATCGCATTAACAAGTCCGCAATAATCCGCAAGCTTCTCTTTTGATTCCTATTGTGAAATTCACTCCAATCTCCACGTGTTAAGCAACTAGTATGGCGATATTCGCTCTAACCCAATTCCTCTCTATAAAACCTTACTATTTATCTCTATCAAAGAATCATAATCATCTAATTTTTATTTCGCAAAAACATGACGATCTAACTCTTCGAATTCTTTCATACCATATAAAATATAAAGAAAGATATAGTTATCACATTAGCAATACCGTAACACTTCACTAGTTGCATTTCAGATAAGATTATCGTTAATTCCGTACAATCGTCATGTGTTAAGGTATAGCAGCACATTTAAATTAGTTTCACTAGCATGGAGAAATTCTCTCTAACCAAATTCCTCTCGATTTATCCTTACTGTTTACCTTTACAAAAAATCTTAATCATGGGTTTATCATAGGTTCGCAAAAAACACATGTAGTAATCTAGTTTTTCAAATTCTTTCATACTATATGGAATAGAAATAAAGACAAAATATGATTCAGATTCATGCACAAAAAATATCAACGAAAGACAGCATGCTCGCATCAACAACTAGTGGAAACAACTAGAGTATCCTTCTCAAGAATACGTTGTAGCACAACAAAACATAAAAATATACATTAAAAGGTAATATAATAACAAATAAAAAATAAAAAATAAATAGTTTTGCAATCCACTTAAAAAAGAAGAAAAATTAAATAATGTGGACTACGATAAAAAGAAATATTTAAACAATTATTAAAGGATTTTTTAAAAGTTTATATTAATAAAAAAGAGAAGAAATAGATAATTCATATCACGCAGGAACATTTTCATAAATCTAGATTAGATTTAACAAGTAAGTGATAATAAATGGCATTTAGATCCTATAGACATCGAATACCAGACATACTTAAAACTTTCCTGAAAAATTCGGTCAATTAAATGCATCAAAAATTTTTACTAAGTGGAATTGAGATAATCTTTCTTTTTTCTGCACTTTCTATAGTAAGAATTCCATGTACATTTCTAAAAAATAAAATTAGGGACAATTGTTTCGGCATATATAAAAAGAAGATTTTCTTTTAAGACAATCGGCATAAAAGATTGAAATGTTTTACATTTTCACATATAAATTTTTAGCAGTTATTTCCTGAAACTGATTGAATTTAAACGCTTTTTAAAGTTATAAATTTCTATCAAATATTTCGAGTAATTCGTTCAAATTTATATGTATACAGAATGATTCTAATTTCATGGTACAAACTTTAAGGGTTTGTACAGGACACTGTAACAATCATTTATTGTACAGGAATGTATGGGCGCAAGTGACGCTTTGAGGTGCAAACACCAAGGGGTCAATTTGGCCCTTTTTTTTATCATAATTTCTCATTCACACCTGATAGTTCCTATACTATTAGTTTCTTTATTTAAGACTGATATTTCATAATTACATAAAGAAAAAATTCTTCTATGGAAATTTTCGGTTTGAAATCGAAATTTGTAAAAAAAAAAAAAAAAAAAAAAAAAAAAACCCAAAAACAGGTTGGTTGGTTGATTTTTGACGGCCGATTATCTACTCTTGGAATATAGGCCCTAGGGGGAGTGCCCTTCGTGGGGGTGTTTCTAAGGGAACCTAACCCGTATTTACGCACGGAAATCCAAGGTTTTTAAGAAAACCACGAAAACTCCGAAACGGTTAGGCCGACAAGCGCGATTGGGTTCGAACCCAGCACCTCCCGTCTACCAGCTCGAGAGCAGAACCTCTCAGCCACTGGTGGGGCAAAAAAAAAAAAAAAAACACAGGACATACATGAAAATAAATAGATATAGAGTTTCTTTAATCAAAAATTTTGATTTCCTACCGGAAATTTTGAAAGATTTTTTTTCTAACGTAATCATGAAATGCATGTCTTAAATAAAGAAAAGAATAGTATAGAAATTTTCTGGTATGAAAGAGAAATTTGGAAATAAAAAAAGTCCAAATTGACCTCTCTTGTGTTTGTGCTTCAATGCGTCACTTGCGCCCATACATTCCAATACAGTAAATAATTGTGACAGTGTTCTGTACTAGCCCTTAAAGCTGTACCATGAATTTAGAATCACCCTGTATGTGGAACATACAACATTGCATTACGTTAATGTTTAACGCAGTTATTCAAATGGTTAATAAATCATATTAGTTGCAAATTTCCAAGTGGGGGGGGGGGATGTCAGGGCCGGAATTCAAACCAGGGATCTCATAGTCGAGGTCGCCAAGTGTTCTACTAACTCAGTCATCACGGAAGAATCTGTAGGGTCTAATTCACCAAGCTAAACTGTAATGATCGCAGCATCAGACACGGACATTTTCCACCAACTTGGAAATTTACAACTCACATACAACATTCTTTCCGCATTAGAAAATGTACAATATACGCAAAATGAAAATCACGGTATGCAACAGTGCATGTTAAAAGTTCTGAATATTTTTTTCCCTTTTTCTGAATGTTTTATATTTAATATGTTATTATAAAAATAATATTTGAATATACAATCATTCATATGAGAAAGCATATTCTAAAATCGTGTTGGTTTTAGTGACTACACAATTTATCTTTAATAATTTCAATTTATATTGTATTAGTAACTGCCTTCTCAAAATTTATATCATATATTATTAATACTAGTAACTTTTTTCAGCTTTAACTTTTTTGATGAATATAGTCAAATGTGCCTTATATAGTTCCTCTCAAAAGTTTAAGCACCCTACAAATCTAGTTAAAAAGATGAAGAAAAAAATATAAAAAATATACAAAGTCGAATTTTGTAAAAAAAAAAAAAAAAAAAAACAATTCATTACATTAAATATTCAACATTATTTAAAATAATCATTTTTTGTTGGTTAAAATAAAATTGTATCATTTTTTATTTTTTTTTTTCTGAACGAAGCACCGTATCAAAAGTTTAATGTGACTGTGGACCTTTATTTGAGCAAAAATCAACTCCAAAATCGACATTTATTTTTGTGTGTATTAATATACTCCAATTTGTACTACGTCATACGTGGAAAACAACATGGAGATGTGATTGTTTTACGCAAAATTACAAGCGTTTTAATTTTGTTCACAAACAATTTTTTGTCTTTTTAATATACTTTAAATCTGTTTTTCTCAATACTGATGGTTCAGATTCTTTTTAATTTTTGAAATGATCCTTGCTACTTAATTGTTTATCAAAATTCGTCAAACTGATAAGGAAGAATAATGAAATTTCTTAAAAAGAAATTGTGTATGCATTTTTAAATTCGACTTCATTAAGACAATTGAATTTGATTTTTAACTTATTATAAGGCAGAATTTTGATGAAAATCGATATGGAATTCAGAAAAATATCTCTATAAAATTAACTATTTAATGGATTTAAAAATCGATACACAGATTTGTTTGTAATACAGTTTTAAGTGATTAAAATCCAAAATCGAGGAAATATCTAAAAAACTAACACGCAAGGAGATTTTAAAATCTCGCTTTAAAATTTTAAATTTTATAAAAGATCTTAAAATTATAATGAGATTGGAAATTTATTTTAAGGTGTTTTATATTCCTATGGAGAAATGTATATTTGCGCAAAATTTCAAATCTCTATAATGAAAATTAAAATAAAATTTTTAAGGGGTCTCAGGACTCTTAAAATTGGAAAAAATGAAAAAAAAGACCATTTTCAACATTTAATATCTTAACATGTATTTGATTTTAAGACACAATTTTAATTGGAATAAAATATGTAAGTATGTTCTTTTATTTCATGTATTTAAAAAATTATAAGATGCAGAATTAACATTTACAGGGGCTCCAAACTGTTAGGCATTTGATGAGCAAAAAATCGGCATAACAGCTTACGCGCACGATTCTAAAATAAGTATTGCAACTAGAATAAAAATTTTGGTGCCTTCAGATTGTAATAATTACACTGAACCTAAATACATTTGTATTTAAAGCTCTTTTATAATTTTAATACAAAGTTGTATTTAGCTAATGCAAAATTAAGAAAATTTCAACAGTATAATCACCTAAAAAAATATTGTTTTGAACAATAAAAAGGAAATTTTAGGTTCAGTTTATACAGACTAACATAGAACATATGTTTTGAAAATTTCATGAAAAAATATTCATAAGTTTTTGAGATATCGTGCGCGGTATGTCCAAAAACGTCATTTGGAGAAAAATGGCTTCAAAGTTTCCGAAACGACGCTTCAGCTACTCAACGTGTATAAATGTAAAGGCCAAAACTTCAGTTTTAATAGGAATTTCAAAGAAACAATTATATCAAAACATTCAGAAAAGATAGGAGTTTAACATCTAAAAAATATAAAATTTTAAAGCTTTAAGAGTCCTGAGACCCCTTAAACGTCCACCTTAAGCACTTTAAGAAATTTTTTTAGAAACAAGGCATTGGACGGGTGTAATGACCTAGTAGGGTCAAAGAAGGGTAAAGAATTCACAAAATGTGGGATTTTAAAATTTTTAAGTTGAAAAAAAAAACAAAATAAAACTATTTTTGAAATTGCAAACATTTTAAATCGATCAAAGCAAGGCAATATAAATTATAGTGTAGAAATGATAATTTCAAACTGAAACGAAGATGTGGATTACCACATATAACGACTATTCAGACAAATCGGAGAATACGGAAATTGGTGCCAGGCAAAATATGTTTATATGGCAAATAAAAAATAATCTGGGTTATCAGGTGTCTAAAGACTCTGTACATAAACGTATTAAAGAATGTGATAGCATCATGTTAAAGAAAATGGCTTGCAAACCGTGTCCCAAACTACGACACAAAGTGGAAAGTAGGAACTATGCTTTAAAACACATGTCTTACGGGGGCAAGTAACTTACTGTTTTGTTCAATAATGAGAAAAATCTGGAACTTAGATGGCCCAGATGGGTGAAACACGTAATAGCATGATCTACAAAAGGAGCCAAAGACTTTTTTCAGCAGGCAGCAATGCTGTAAGTCTGTTATGTTTATGTTTTGTTTTTTTTTTGGGGGGGGGAGGGGGAATCCAGCTTCAACGACCCGACCTCTCTGAACAGAATTACCAAAAATATCAAGACACATTGAATCAACATTTGCTTTCATTCGGTCACATTAGGGGGGGGGGGGGTGTTCATGAATTGATCTTTCCACTAGAAAATACCTAAATCCACATATCACATTCTACACAACTATGACTGTCACAGAAAATAATGTTAAAATGCTTGAGTGTCGGCTTTAAGTCCAGACATAAACCCGACTGAGAATGTCTGGGATATTTTAACCTGTCAGGTTTACAATAATGGAAAGCAATGTGATTCTCTTGAAGAACTGCAAAACGCCATTGAGAAAGCATGTACTCATTAGCCCCAGAAACCCGACAAAACCGAATAATTTCGATGGACTCATGTTTATTTGAACTAATCCGAAATCTCGGAAAAATAATTTGCTTTTAACAGTGCTGTAAAAATCATAATTCTAGTGATTTTTGCCGTTGTGCATAAACTTTTGGGACAGTTTTGTTTGAACATTTTTAAAATTATATTTTTTACTATTGTGTAATTTATTTTTTTCAACTTTTGATATCGTTTATTTAAATGAAGTTGCGAAATCAGTAAAACGATTTTTTAAAATTTATTTTAACATTCTATTATTCTGTTGAAATTGACATTTTATGCTTGTGCTTTAACATTTGAGGCGGATTACGTATATAAATCATAATTTTACGGTTTTCTAAAACGAATTTATGTACAGCGGTTTTTTTAAACGATTTTATGAAACGAAATTATGAAACACTTTTTGAAACGCTTAAATGTAGAGTTTGTATAACGCTGGCAGTAGTGTAATTTTAATATATTTTTACAGTCTCTTACAGCATTTTTTACTGAAAAATGGTGTATATAAGAATTATAGTTAATAAATATAGCCTGCACTCTACGAAATTTTTATATGTTACAAAGTCTCTCTCCAGCATGTTCGTCTTTGAAAATATGGGATGAAATATCTATAGTTAATTTACAGAAAAAAAAAAATAGATGAACGACACCTTATCGGCAATTACTATTGGAAAAGCTATTTTCAATCACCTTTATTTAACTTTTGATAACTCATCTATCTGTATGTATAACTATGTCTTAAACTAGGTTGAAAATTTTAAATGGATTTGTTTAATGTTTTTATTTTCAAAGAGCAACTATAGTGAATTTAAAAATAGAAAGATTACTAAACTTTGTTTTCCACTTTTAACTTTCCGTAGCGAGAAATAGAAGATTGCATTTTAAATAACAGTAGATTATTTTTAATGTTTCACAGTGTGACAGCTGTACTTAGGGTAATAACAAGTAGTACAGATTCAACATAATTTTCTTTGTGTTTATAGCATCCCCATTGTCGGAAATGGGGTAACCAAATTTCTATAAAATTGAATTTTTAAGTTTTTCGCTACATGGAATCTATACTGAAGTTAAAAATAGTTTGCATAGATTTTACAGAGTTTTCTTTTTCGATTATTGTGTCCCTATTTAAAAGAAAAAATTGATTTTTCCCTTTTTTATTTTATTAAGTCTTCAGAATAAAATTCATTCACCGTTAGAACTATGTATTGATAAAAATCTTCACATGACAGGTGTTTTTACGCGAACCTCTGAGAAATTGCATAACTGACATTTTAAAAGAGATTTTTTTATGTTTTCTCAAAAAACAATCACACTGTAAGTTAAAAATATATAGAAGAGATTTAAATCAACTTCATTTTATGCTGATAACACACTCTAGCGATAAAAAGTATAGCCAAATTTAAATAAAGTATGGTTTTTAATTTATCACTGTATGGAAGTCGTACACGATATATAAAAAAAAGTACTACTGATTTAACACATTTTTATTTATTTATTTATTTATTTATTTATTTATTTATTTATTTTTTTGCGTTTACATTAACACCCTTGTGGGAAATTGGTTAACTGCATATAATTAAAATTGATTTCTTTTTAATGTTTTCCTGTATGAACACATTTTAGAAGATTACTTTTAATGTAAACTCATTTCTAATGAAAACAAAATTTTAAAGTATGAATATTGAAATAACAACAAATTAGGAATTAATTAATGATACTAAAAAACAACTAAGTTGGTACATGAAACAGCAAAAAGGTAAGATATGTACAATTATCTTTTTTTTGGCCATTCCGCCCTTGGACAATTCAAATTATTTAAAAACTAGTATACCCGCTCGGCGATGCCAGGTGACTGTAAAAAGTAACCTAAAACAAAACTCAAGTTTGTATGATTTTATATCTTTTGAAAATCTTTTAAATGAACCTACTTTCGGGGGCCCAATTGCCTTCCGCAGCGTCAAGTGTGTTCCCAACAAACTTCTTTCCGAACGAATTTGGGACCTGGGTCCCTGCTACCTAAAGCAGCATGCGTCGTATACGCACCGCACATGCCGGAGACAATCAAAAACAAAGTTGAGTGAGCCAGCCCTCGTAGTAATCAATCTCACAAAACCCTAAAAAAGAATGCACCATTAATGTTCGAAAACGTTGGTAAGTAAAATCTAAGATAAAATTTCGTAATACAGAAAGTAACCGAATTGTCATATAAGTTCAATGAAAAAAATCACATTGAAAGTCGGTTCTTAGAACCCGAGGAAATAATGCGCCCCCAAGCGGTCGAGTGTGCTCCCTCCTGTAAATTTCACAAATTACTTTTAACATTAACAAGATATTTAACAAACGGATAAAATCCCTTATCTGAAGTTATCTTTAAAGTAACGGGATTTCTAATTTACGGCTGTAGTGACTAAACGTAAGCTTTTGCCGAAGAAGGAGATGAATGTTCGAAAAAATGTGGAAGCTGAGGTATAAAGAAAGACCGGGCACTGGGGCCAGGGTCTTAACTGGAGTGTAGGCGGGTATAAGAAAATTTTTTAATTGTTTTAAAGAAGCTGGAAGACGCTAAAACTATGTTAAAGAAAATTGCAATAGAATAGGATAGTTTTTAACCAAGCTGCAACAAAGGCCGCAAGAAGGCGATTAATATTCAACATATTTTTATTTGCCATTTAGGGACAGTTATTTATGTAAAGTTCTTTTAAAGACGATTATGAAATTGTTTTTAAGCCTCAAATACAATTATTCTTAGTTTATTGTTACTGATACATATAACGTTATTAGTATCGGTAAAGAAATAAATATATATTTTTTAGAAGTTCATAAAAATACTAATTATAGTTGATAATATGCTATTTAATAGCTTATTTTATATAAATTTAGACAAAATATATAATTATGCATATTATAGTATTACAAATATTATGCATATTCCCATATTTAGTAAATTTACATTTTATCAAAAAAATGCAAAAAAATTGTAGCGTAATTTCTTTTAGCATTTTTCCAGTTCATTTTGCAACATTTTAAAGTGCTTTTAAGAAAACATTTCAGAAAACAAAAATTCCGGCACAAATGGGTTAATGTAACATTTTGCATCGGTTTAATTATAAGATACCAATCATAGCATTTCATATACAGGTATTCTATAAAACAAAAGTTTCGATACACCCTAATAAAATTTCTTTTGTTATTACAGTAGAACGTCTTTTATCCGAAACTCTTTTAACCGAAACTCTCGGTTAACCGAAATCCATTTTAAAGCCCCCTTTTTTTTACTATTTTTCCTTGCAAGAAAAATCCATTTTTGGAAGCTTTTTTTTTTCTTTTTGACTATCATATTCCTTATGTGCAAGCAGATAATTCAAATCACATTTTCCTTTTTCTTTCTACCTAAAGGACAATGACGATATTACAAGGAAGTGATCGTAAATTGCATTTTGATCTACTAAACGCAGATTTTTGCGCTTAAAGCCCTTCTGAACAACTGATATGAAAATTTCAGATAATGAAATTTTTTTCTTTACTTTGAAAAATAGGAATTTTTAAACAACCTTCGAAAGATAAAATTAAGAAAAAATGCTTTGATATTTTAAGTAAGATTTTGTTTTAAGAGAATGGACATTAATGATTTAAATAACTTAAGATGTCTCAAGACTCCCAAAGCTTTAAAATTTTCGATTTTTTTTTTTTTTTTAGATGTTTAACCCCTATCATTTCAGAATATTTTGATATAATTGATTTGTTAAGTATCTTAAGAAGTCTCAGGATGCTCAAAGCTTCAAAATTTTCGAATGTTTAATTTTTTATGTGTTAAACACCTATCTTTTCTGAACGTTTTGATATAATTGTTTCCTTGAAATTCCCATTAGAACAGAAGTTATCGATTTTAGAATTATACCCGCTCAGTAGATGAAGCACGTTTCCGCAACTTTGAAGTCATTTTTCTCCAAATGACGTTTTAGATCATAACGCGCACGATATCTCAAAAATTTCTGAATATTTTTTCATGGAATTTCCAAAACGTATGTTTCATTTCAGTCTGTATAAACTGAACCTAAAATTTCCTTTTTATTGTTAAAAAAAATATGTTTATAGGTGATTATATTGTTTAAATCTTCTAAATTTTGTATTAACTCTATATAGATTTGCATTAAAAATTTAAAAATGCTTTAAATACGAATTTATTTAGGTTCAGAGTAATGATTACGATCTGTAGCATAAGTAGGCACCGAAATTTTCTTTTAGCTGTAAAATTTATTCTGTAATCCTGCGCGTAATCTTGCAATTTTTTAAGTACATAAAATGAAAGAACATATTTATATCTTTCATCCCAATTAAAATTGGGTCTTAAAATCAAATGCAATTTAAGATATTATATGTTGAAAATGGACCTTTTTTTTCATTTTTTCCAATTTTAAGAGTTCCGAGATCTCTTAAATATTCATTTATGATATTTTTTGCGTATATGTCACGAAACGAATTCAAACTCAACTGCATATACACGGTGACCATAAAAAAAATGTCCCAGTTACAATGATATATTAAAATAGTTCCATTTAGACTATTTACAACAAATCATACATCAAATTGAAGGTAAACTAACATAGTTTTTCTTTAAAATGTTCAATATGTGCACACAGCCAACCTAAAGTCTAATTTTTGCCACACTTCGCTTAAGAAGTTCGGAGTAATGGAAGCAATATCATCTTCAATTCTGTGCGTTTTCACCACATGGAGGATCATAATTAAACTTTAAGGGGGTCCGTGACGCAAAAATTTTCAAACTTTCTAAAATTTTTTTATTACATTGAAAATTTCTCTGTTTTGATTCTGTTTAAAATGAAGTTTAAATCATGTTTCTATCTTAATTGGAACAGGAAATATTCATTTTTAAGTCTAGCTTTCTTTTCAAAATCTAGCTTTCAAGCAATGGTTGTCTTGAAAACATCTTTTTGCGAAAATACGTTTTTTTTTTCATCATTTCTCGCATTTAAAATGTTATAAGTCAAGAACCGTTAAAGATAAATGGTTCAAACTTGGAACATGTATATTTCAATTGTTTTACTTTAATTATAATTCAGCAAATTTGAAAAAATATTTACTTTTGAAAATATGAATTATTTTTATTAAGTTACGTGATTTTTTTTTCAAATTTTTAATTTTTATTTAAATTAATATTTTTTAAAATACCGAATCTAAATTAAATCTTACATATTTCTGTTTATTTAAATGCAAAAAAATTGAATTTCTACGAATAATATTTCGAGTTATAACGATTTTAAACTACTCCACTTTTATAATAAAATTTAAATTTTAAATTTAAAAGAAAGTATGCAAAGTTTTATCATGCGATTTTATTTACAAATAATATGGTTATCCATCACAAAAAATTTCGAAATTTTAACTCAATAAATAAAAATTATTTGAAACTGTGTCCCGGACCCCATTAAACGAAATGCGCGTTGGAGAGAAATAACAGATTCACTCTTAGCAACTTGCAGAACGCAAAACGTTTTACGCTCAGGAGTCTCCATATTGCATATATGGAACTGCAAGCGGGTTAATAACAAAGCAGTACGTATCGCATACGATTATCTAAAACTGTTTGAGTTACTCTTTATTTGTGATCTTAAACATACACTCTACAACCCAAAGCTTACTGTTGATAATATTAAAATTTATAACTGGGACATAATATTGTCTAAATACTGTCATGAATCGAATGAATCTAAATAAATAGCATATACTGTTAGTAACGAGCCGTCAGCATCTGGTAAATATTGTTACATATTATAACAAAAACCTTGTCACAATTTTCTTATTTTTCAATTTAATTTATACCTAAAAAGTTTCTACAAACATTAATTGTTTTTAAAAATATTATAGACTAGTATATAAAAAATGCTTCAATATTAATTGGAGTATTTTCTAAATTTAAAATATGCTATATCAATAACAATGGAGAAGAAATCGATAGTTCAAATCTCTTCGGATATTTTTCTGCATACAGATGAGAGTAAAGATGTTACAAGTAGTTCAGTGATGATAAATTATATTTTAATCCCCTAGACCTAGATCTGTGCACTTAAAGTAATTCGAAACAATTGATAGGCGAATTTCAGATAATGAAAAATGTTGTTCTTTACATTGCATATTAAGAATTCTTAGTACCTTTCTAAAAATATAAATCTAGGAAGAAAATGCTTCGATATTTTTTATTAAGAGAATCTTCATAAACGGATGAAGCACCTTACGCTTTCAATCATAAATTTTAAATAGTTTTTTTGAAAATTTCATTTAATTTTTAACCCTTTGAGTGTCCTAACCATGTTTTTCTGTCACGTAATGTTTGAATTCAAAGGCTGATTTAACACAAAATGGGCGTTAATGTTACTTTTTTGAAGTGTATGAGATAAATAAGTATGTAGGTTTATCAAATACAAATTCCCATACCAATACCTTTCATAGCTGTTATTTTACGAATTATTAAACATGGATGATACATTCTGCAGGGCAATTAGAGGGTTTTAATTAATATATGACCAATATATGTTGTGCTTTCTGCCTTATTAAATAAATTTGACCAGCGTTAAAAATGTCTTCGCACCGTACATTTCCAACATAGTTGAAAAGCGTTTATGACTTCGGTTTTTCAGTCCGTCTTTTCGATCTATAACTCTCGTAAATATACCTGGATTTCCGTGAATTTTTTTTAATGTTATTGAAGCTTACTATAGCACGATGGCTGTTTAAACAGAAGTTAGTAGCATTTATCAATCATTTAAGGGTTGGCCAGCAATATTATGTTACATTAATGTCAGTTGGAAAACATGAATTGAAATAGTATCTACTAAATTTAAAATATGCTATATCAATAATAATTGAGAAGAAATCCATAGTTCAAATCACATGGGGATTTGGTTTTCTCATCTATATGAGAGTAGACATATTGTAATTAGTTCTGTGATGATACATTACATTTCGAACACCTAGACGTAGATCTGCACACATTAAGTTTTTCGGAACAAATGATAGGCCAATTCTTGAAAATGAAAAATTTGATCTTTACATTACATATTTAGGATTCTTAGTACCTATCGAAAAAAATAATCTAGGAAGAAAATGCTTCGGCGACATATGGTAAATATTATTATATATTATAACAAAAGCGTTGTCACACATTTCTTGTTTCTCAACTTAATTTATACCTAAAAATTTTCTACAAACATAAAAAAAAATTAAGTATTATAGCCTAGAAAATAAAAAAAGCGCTTCAACATTAATTGGAGTACTTTCCAAATTTCAAATGCTATATCAGTAACAATGGAGAAGAAATCGATAGTTCAAATCTCTTCGGATATTTTTCTGCATATAGATGAGAGTAAAGATATTACAAGTAGTTCAGTGATGATAAATTACATTTTAATCCCCCAGACCTAGATCTGTGCACTTAAAGTATTTCGTAACAATTGATAGGCGAATTTCAGATAATGAAAAATTTTCTTCTTTACATTGCATATTAAGAATTCTTAGTACCTTTCTAAAAATATAAATCTAGGAAGAAAATGCTTCGGTATATTTTTTATTAAGAGAATCTTCATAAACGAATGAAGCACATTACGCTTTCAATCATAAATTTTAAATAGTTTTTTTGAAAATTTCATTTAATTTTTAACCCTTTGAGTGCCCTAACCATGTTCTTCTGTCACGTAATGTTTGAATTCAAAGGCTGATTTAACACAAAATGGGCGTTAATGTTACTTTTTGAAGTGCATGAGATAAATAAGTATGTAAGGTTATCAAATACAAATTCCCATACCAATACCTTTCATAGCTGTTATTTTATGAATTCTTAAACATGGATGATAATTTTGCAGGACACTTAATTGGTTTTAATTAATATATGACAAATATATATTGTGCTTTCTGCTTATTAAATAAATTTGACCAGCGCTAAAGTTGTCTACGCAGCGTACATTTCCAACATATAGTGAAATACGTTTAACACGAAAACGCTTAGCCTGAAAAATCTGTTAACACGAAATGATATAGCTTCCCGGACAGTATACTATGCAATTTAATACATTTTTCCCTTTTAACCGAAACAAAAATCGTTTAACACGAAACAAATTCGCTTTCGATCTAGTTAGTTTGAGTTAAAATTGGTTATTTTGTTTTAAAACCACTAAATTTTGGGTGAAACTCGGTGAACTTTGTGTGTTTTTCTTTTTTTAATTAGCTTATGTTTTATGTGCACAATGGCTGATAAATTGGTGCGAAAACAAACTGTCGTTTCGCTTCAAATGAAGATGAAGCTGCTGAGTGCAATTGATGAAACAGAAGGACGAAAAGAGAAATCTGCAAAGAGTTTGGCGTTGCCAATTCTACTTTATCAACGATAATGAAAAAACAGGGATCCCATTACTTTGATGTTTGAGCGCAGTATGTTTAAGCCAGAGAGAAAACGCATGAGAACCGTTAAGCACGATTAGAAACAGCTTTGCTTATTTGATTCAAACAAGCTAGATCTCAGAATGCTGAAAAAGACGCTAAAAAAAAAACCCTGATTTTTTCCCTAAAAACACGATATATATATATATATATATATATACCGGGTGATCCAAAAGTCAGGACTAACTTAAAAAATGAATAATTCGAAAACGAATCAAGACACAAAGATACGGTTTTCACCAAACGGATGGAAAAAAACCGGGTTTTGTGTGGCAATGAAAAAAAAATAGTTCTTTTGGTGACCAACAGATGGCGGTATAGTATTTTATTGCATCAAATGATGATTTACAAATGGAAAAATGTTGAGAACTTACAAGTACACCTAATTACAGTTAATTAGTACTACAGTAAGTGTTCAGTGTGCTGTCCATCATTCTGAAGTACAGCTGTGAGACGAGTCACCACACCGTTCACAGCATTGAAAAGAATTTCTAGCGTTATGGCAGACACATTTTGGCGGATGGCATCTTTCAGTGCTGCTAGTGATGCCGGTTGGTCTCGGTACACATTTGACTTCAGAATCCTCACAGCCAAAAGTCACAGGCTGTCAGATCGGGAGATCTTGGAGGCCATGCGTGATTAAAGTATCGACTGATAATGCGATAATCCCCAAATGTTGAGCGTAGCAAGCGTTGCACAGGCAGTGCAATATGAGGTGGTGCTCCATCTTGCAAAAAGGTGACTGTTTGGAGTGCCTGTCGCTTTTGCAGTTCGGGGATAATGTTATTCTGTAACAGTGCTGCATATCGCTGACCAGTGACAGAAAGTCTTTTGAAAACTGTCCGTGTCACTTACTTCCTCGAAAAAAATCGACCAATTATTACATCAGCAGTGAAGCCATACCAGACTTTCACTTTAGGCTGCTGCAAGGGTACCTCAACAAATGCATGTGGATTTTCTGCGGTCCACACTCGACAATTGTGAGTGTTAACAGCACCAGAGAGTGTAAAAAGTGCTTCATCTGTCCAAAGCACAATGTGAAGCCAGTCGTGCTGCTCTTCCATGTTATTGAATACCAAATTCGCAAAATCTCGGCGAGAGTCGAAGTCAGGAGCTTTCAGTTCTTGGTTATGTTGCAGCTTGTAGGGATATCGTTGAAAAGTTATTCGCAGTGCTCTCTAGACACTTACGTACGACACTCCTGTCTGCCTCGAAACTTCTTGACCACAGCACTTCCCATGTGCAGCAGCCTCCGACATGGATTGCACCGTCTGTTCCACTGTCGTGGCAACAGCAGCGGATGTTGAGGGACGTCCACTTTTTTGACATGACGCCAAAGAATCTGTAGCTTCAAATTTCTTCATCATTTTGTTCAATGCAGAAGACGTTATTGGTCCTTTACTATCTCGCATACCTTTCATTAAGTAATATGCTCCCAATGCCTTTCCGGCACTTTCCGAATTCTTATAATACAGTTTAACTAATAGGGCTTTCTCAACTACGGACAGCATTTCGATGCATACAAGCTTCGACTACCATTACCTGCTGCAGTTAATCCTTTTTACATCGTTTGTTGCTTTGCATAATCATACATCAGACAACAGACAGCGCCATTTTTTGGTCTCAAACACAACTATTTTTTGTTGCCACAGAAAACCAGGTTTCTTTTCCATCCGTTTGGTACAAACCGTATCTTTGTATCTTGATTCGTTTTCGAATTATTCATTTTTAAATTTCGTCCTGACTTTTGGATCACCCGGTATATTATCCTAATAGATGCAACCTACTAGTAGTTTAACAGGAAATCGGAATAAAATTTTACGACGTCGAAAATATTTGTGAGATTTGATCTCTTTTATATGAATCTTTAAACGCAAAATTCTTTTAATACGAAAAAATTTTTCGGCCCCCTTAATTTCGTATTAAACGTAGTTGAAAAGTGTTTATAACTTCGGTTTTTTAGTCCGTCTTTTCGATCTCAAACTCTCGTAAATATACTCGGATTTTCCTGATTTATTTTTATGGTATTGACGCTTACTATAGCACGATGACTGTTTAAACAGATGTGTGTAGCATTTATAAATCATTTACTGGGCTGGTCAGCAATATTTTGTTACATTACTGTCAGTCGAAAAACATGAACTGAAATAGTATCTTCTAAACTTAAAATATGATATATGAATAATAGAGAATTGAGAAGAAATCCATAGTTCAAATCACTTGGACCGTTATTTTTCTCATCTAGAAGAGATAGATATATTATAAGTAGTTAAGTGAAGATAAATTACATTTTGATCCCCTCGACGTAGATCTGCGCACTTAAGGTATTTCGGAACAAATTATAGGCAAATTTCTGATAATGAAAAACTTCTACTTTATACTGCGTATTAAGAATTCCTACTACCTTCCAAAAAAAAAATCTAGGTAGAAAATGTTTCGATATATTTTTAATTAAGAGAATATGAATACGCGGATGAAACATCTTACATTTTAAATTATAAATGTTAAATGGTTTTTCATAATTGTCCTTTAATTTTTAATGATCATATGACATATACTGTGTTTTCTGCATTATTAACTAAATTTGACCAGATTTAAAATTATGTCTTCGTAGGTTACATTTTAACAATGAAGGAAATACCGATAATTCAAATCACTTGGGCTTTTTTTTTATCCACATGACAGTCGATATATTACAATTAGTTACGTGATGATAAATTGCATTTTGATCCCCAGGAAATAGGTGTGTGCACTTAAAGTATTCCGCAACAATTGATAGCCGAATTTCAGATAATGAAAAATTTCTTTTTTACATTGCATATTAAGAATTCTCTGTACCTTTCTCAAAAAATAAATTTAGGAAGAAAATTCTTCTGTATATTTTTAGTTAAGAGAATTTGCATAAACTGATGAAACATCTTACATTTTCAAACATAAAAGTGAAATGTTTTTTCGTAAATTGCATTTAATTTTTAATTAATATATGACCCATATATTGTGCTTTCTAAATTATTAAATAAATTTCAAAAGCGCTAAAATTTTTTCTTCGCAGCGTACATTTTTAACTCTTTTCCAACATAGTTGAAAAGTGTATATGACTTCGGCTTGTCTGTCGTCTTTCCGATCTCTAACTCTCATAAATATAATCGGATTTCCCTGGTTTTTTTCTGTTATTTGAGTTTACTATAGAACGCTAGCTATTGAAAAGGAAGCGAGTAGTATTTATAGTTAATTTACAAGGCGGGCCAACAATATTCTGTCACATTACTGACAATGGAAAAATAATTTATATTTCATTTAAATGTTTTTAGACCATTTAAGTCATAATAATTGATACGCATTTATGAAGTGTACTAAAACATGCATTCTGTGGAATATAGTATGCAAAGCATTTTTTATTCATTTACAAGGCAACACAAAATGTCTATTACTTAATGATCTACGGGGAAAAATGGTTACGCTATTTCTACTATAATGAAACTAATATACATTAATTACTACTATAAGATACTTAAAAAAAATAATTTGTGCATAGTATTTATCTTTCATTTATAAGGACACACAAAAGAATCGGATACAGTATATCTGAAGTTTTGTCTATTAGCGATAATTGCTGGAAGTGACATTTCATTTATGGTATACTTGTTTAAGTTTAAGAAAATTTTTGCTTACTAAGTGGTGTGAATAAATGCTCTACATCATATACAGAGCTGCACAAAATAATTCTTAAGCATTGTAGAGTATCTACGTGGATTGCTTATATGCGGCTTCTAATTGTGTTATCCACTTTCATGTTCAACTATATGTAGTGTACTAAGAGGTGTTTGTATAATATAAATAAAATGATTTGCAGGGCTGTGCAATAAACTAGCTACATGATCTCCTAAGGTCCATAATGATTGTAAGTTTGAATTAAGAAATTTTAATCATGTTTTTGCTTGAATCAAATTTTACCTTAATATGTGGCCCGTGTAAAGATGTGTTGGTAATATGCATGGTTGTACAAAATAATATAGGCACGTTTCTGCATATTGGAAAAAAAATATGGAAGTGAATTTTTCAGCCTACCATGGATTTTCTTACTAAACTGAGTTTTAGCATGCTATGTAGAATCTATAGATTAAATACAGGGCTGTACAAATGAATTGAATTGATTTTGGAACTACAGATGATAATTGCTGAAATCTGGATTTCAAATGCTTTACGCCTTTTCTAAAATGTTTAATTATAAAGTATAGTAGGGGGGAGGGGGCTTAGCAATAAGCAATTTTATGAAAGTAAAAATGTTCATGCTCCCACCGACTAATTCTGTTAAAATAAAAACAAGGGCTGTGCAGAATTTTAACTCAATTGGATATCTTCAAGGCGAACCTCAAATGCCTTGAAGTTTGTAACATTCCATACTCAACGAGTAATTCCGTTCAAAAACGGTATATTCTTCCCTATCTTGACAATTTGTTTCTTCTAACAGAAGTTCATGTAGACACATCCAAGTAATCCACCCCATCTGTTGTTTAAAAAACGTTCTAAATCATAATTACCAAAATTAAATTTGAAAAATTCCCAAAATATCTGCAAAAAGTTACAAAATATTAGGATTTTTTAATAAAGCTCACAATCGCTAAAAGAGAAACACATTTTATTTCCAACAATAATCGCTATAACATCAAAAACATAATATGAATAGTGTTCATACTGAACAATGTGAATACTTTTTAGGGTTCTGTAAAAACTAGAGATTGAACATTATTTTTTCCGGAGAGGGGATTTAGTGGCAGTTGGTTATTTTTTACGGTTTTTGCTGACGATCTGTAAAACAAATTGTTTCTCAGTGCTTGAATTTTGACAACTATTCCCCATTTCTCTACTGTTAAGTAAACAGCAATGGCTTGCTCTTCTCCTGAAGATGTTGCGATTTCAGGAGCTCCAACAGTTACTCCTAGCCTTGAAAAGTTGCTATTATTACCAGTCGGTCTACCTTATCAATTCATGTGAGTGCTCGGAGCAGCTTCCATCCCAGTGCAACACCAATTCTCGACAGTCATTTAGGATAATTTTTTTCTGCATTTTTGCGTATCTCGCCTCTCTTAATTGTTTTCTAACGAGTTGAAAAGAAGTGCGAATTATTACCGGGTTTTCAGTATCAAGCCCGAGAGCTTTTGAAGTAGCCATTAATATGTAAACCGCATTTCGGTCAGCGATTTTGCATCTATCAAAAATTTCAGATCTACGGGGAGTAAATAATTGCAATGTACATCGAGTTCCTGAAACTTCTGTTGATGCTGCTGTTGTTGGTGTTTCCGATATTTTCTGATCAAAGGAAGAATTTTTTCTGTCATCGTCAATACCACCGGTTTCGCTGCTTGATTCTGAATCGTCATTTACTGATGAAGCAAACTTATAATTGCAAAAATTTGTTTCTATTTCTTCATAAGCACGTTTTTTCCTGGTTCCCAGTTTCCATAGCAGTGCGTTTCAGTGCTCGTTTTTCTTTGTGTTTTATTTTTTTTATCTGCACCACCACAGAGCCCGCCCTTCCTTTTTGGCGCTACGGCATTAAGGATTTTTCATGATCTTCAAATTTCATCTTTACCAAAGCGTCTGAATGTGCTATGTCCGTGACTTTGAATGTGGCAACGCTCCATGTTAGTTTTCCATTGTTTGAAACATGCTGAAAGTTTTCTTCTATGAGCTCTTTCATGACACGTGCCACTTTTTCATCCACAGCATCAATGGTCTGAAATCTGATTCATTTTAATGTTGGAAACGAATTTTTGAAAGGATAACAAATTACACACTTCCATTACACCGATAAACATACATAAATACAGGTAAATTGTTTGTGACAAGAGTATAAATTTTATAAAAAAAAGTATGATTTTACAAATTCACGCATATACCTAAGTAATTTATATATATATATTTAGAGTGTACTTATATATATGAAAGGATAAAAATAAATAAATAAAAATAATCCCCTTTTTAAAATTCAAAATTGAAATTAAAATTTTAAGCCTACATAGCATTGCCTGAATGTGCCAATTTTATCCAAAATTGGAAGTATGTGCCCAGGGTCAATAATTAAGGAGATAGCCTATTACTTCGATATTTATGAATCTCACTTTCTAAATACTGACAATTGAAATACTGAAATCTACTGAAATATTGAAAGATGGATATGTATTGAATATTAATGATTGCATTATCAACAGTTTTGAACGAAAATAGAATAGATTAGAACGCACTTTTGTGTACCTACAAGCGATTGTTGAGTGAATGACGAATTCCACAAAATAAACGAAATCATATTAGATGTAAATTTTCCAACTGGGCGAAAAATGTCCGGACCAGGATTCGAACCCGGGACCTCCTGACTGAAACCGCCAGTGCTCTGCCATCTGAGCTATCCCGGACGATTCTGGTTGAACTTTTTCACCCAGCTAACGTTGATGATTACAGCATCTGGTCTGACACCTGGTTCAGCTCAACAGAATAAATCTCAGGTAATGGAACTCCAGAAATCGCTGGATACGAAATTACACTAGATTAATATTAACACAATTATTCTAATTGGTAAACAATTTCCATTTCTGGAAAAACCTTATATAACTTATAAATAGGTCATGGAAAGGTCAAAGTAATTACAATGACTTTAGCTAATGGAAGTAAAATTAATGGTGAAATTTTAAAAACAGAAATAACCCTCCAAGTAAAAGGAAAATCTTTAAAAATATAATTACATTGTTTTACCCAAAACTAAAGTAATCGTACTTTGTTAGGAATATACCTTTTGCAAAAGGCAGGAATTGTGTATGATGTAACGAACCGCTAGTGGTGTTTTCATGACAGTCCTCGTCAAGTTTATCTTTTTCCTGATAGTGGCCAATTGCTTCCACAGAACCTGCCGAACGTTTTTAATTTGTGTATATTACATGAGA
The DNA here is from genome assembly GCA_963932465.1 of Maratus speciosus. Classification (NCBI taxonomy): domain Eukaryota; kingdom Metazoa; phylum Arthropoda; class Arachnida; order Araneae; family Salticidae; genus Maratus; species Maratus speciosus. The sequence continues at coordinate 379,614,234 of OZ010786.1, forward strand.
AGAAAGAAATCATCTGCCTGAAGACCAAAGTGAATAATTAAGCCAATTATACGAGAATATGAGAGATATGTTCAAACCAGGGGGAGCCCACTCCCTTTATAAAATATCATATTCCTGCTATGTACCGTACACCAGTAGCTGGAGCACCCTACCGAATGTCACCTATGAAAATTAGAGAAGGAATTGGATGTTTTACTCAAACATGGTATTGCAGAAGAATACGAATCCCCGTATGCAACTATGTTGTCCTTATACCAAAACATAACGGTAAAATGCGTCCTTGCATAGACTATCGAAAGTTGAATGATATTACGACTCCGGACACTTATCTAATTCCGAGATTGGATGATTTATTGCAGGATGCTACTCCCACAGTGTACATGCCAACAATTGATCTAAAATCTGGTTATCACTAAGTTAATGTGTGTGATAGAGATAAAATAGCTTACGTTTGCCCAGTTGGAATATTTCGTTATACAGGAATGCCTTTTATATTACGTAATAATCCAGTAACGTTAGAAAGGTTAATGGATAAATTCTTCTATGGGCTTAGCAGCGTTAAAAGTTTGACATATCTAGATGATACATTTGTTCTGGCATAGACCTTTGAGAAACATCTTTCTGATCTAAGGTTAATGTTTGAAAGAATGTCTAAATTTAAACTCCATTCTAATCGTGATAAAAGCATTGTGCTGGTTCACGATTCAAATATCTCGGACATTGGATAACAAACAAAGGAACTGAAGTTGACCAAGAAATATTTGCATGGTATCGTAGGTTTATCTAAAATTTTCTTGATGTTTCACGTCCTCTAAGTGATCTTACTAAAAAGAATGTTCAGTGGAAATGGGGGACTGAAGAAAAAAATGGTTTTCCCACTCTAAAGCAATGTCTCGTCACAGCTCCTATATTACAACAAGGTGATACGACAAAAACATTCATTATTCGAACTGATGCCAGTGCATACGTTCTTGGAACTGTTTCATTGATGGGCGAATGATACGAGGAACATTCTGTGAAGTATGCCAACAGACTTCTTACTTCTGCTGAGCTTAACTATTCAACCACAAAGCGTGAAGCCTTAGCCGTTGAGTGGGTTCTAAATAAATTTCGATTGTATATTGCAGGTTCATAAACCATAATATCCTCAGACCATCAACATCTCCGATGGCTGATGAGCCTAAAATTTTCATAAGGTAGGTTGTCCAGATGGGCGTTGCAGACACTAATCTAAAGACAGAATATATCCCAGGTAAAGCAAACGTGGTTGCGGATTTGCTATCTCACCCAGAGTATTCAGATCATCAATGTGAGATGAATGCTGTTATAGTGGACTTCCACACTAAAAGTTCTAAAGTCATTCAAGAATAATAATTGAAAGATCCAGAGTTGAAGTATGTTATTGGAGGTTTTGACAGTAGCCCTCCTGCTACATATTTAATTAACTGGGCTGAAAGAGGTTATTTGACGAATTAGGGTCTATTGTACCGAAATGCCCCTGACTCAGAAGTTGAAGTAGCTCAGTTGGTAGTTCCAACTCTTGACCGTGAAAGGATCCTAATAGAATATCATGATGCCCCAGTCGCTGGACATTATGGCGCCGGAGGAATATTCCTCGGGATTATTAAATTATAATACTGGGCAGGTATGAGCAACTTTATAACGTAATATGTTAAATCTTGTCCTGATTGCAACAGATATAAAGCCTCAAATCAAAAACCAGCTGGACTGCTAAAAAACCCAATTTATGCTCAAACATTGGAATCTCTTTCTATAGATTTGTTTCGACAACTTCCCGAAAGCAAAACTGGAAAATGATGGATTTTCATTGTTCAGGATTGTGCAACACGCTGGGTGGAGCTCTTCGCATTATCACAGGCTACCGCTAGGGAATGCGCAATAACACTTCTCAATGAAATGTTTTTACTTTAAGGATTACCTAGGAAATAAATTAGAGATAATGGATCCCACTTTGTGAATGATGTCATGCAACATTTATGTCATCTATTGGACATTAAGCAAAGTCTAATACAAGTTTATCATCCTCAAGCGAACCCTGCTGTGGCTAAAAATGAAGATTTAAAACCTCGCCATTTTAATAGAATATGACCATGGCTTCTGGAAAGCACGCTTACCAGATATTTGGTTTGCAATGAATTCAGTCAGTCTAGAAATCAAACTGCCGCGTATTTCCAGTTTGCGAATGAGATGAGTACACTCTATGATGTTACGCATGATTTAAGGACTGTGATAAATAACGATATTTTCATTCCTGAAATCGCACCGTAACTTACAAACTTCGCAATTTTTTCATATAAGCTAGTCGAAGAAGAGCAAGATAAACGTAAATCTTATGCAGATGAAAAGCATCGAACAGGCCCAAATTATAATCCTGGAGAACAGGTAGGTGTGACTTTAAATCCAATTAGTAAGTCTAAGCAAAACCGCAGTGCCAAATTCATGCCGCGCAGAGATGGTTCGTGTACCATTCTAACTAAAAAATCATTAACAACTTATGCGATAGCTCATCCAAGTAATTCCAAAATTTCGGTAGGTACTTACCACACATCTGCACTCAGTCAATATCAAGGTTCTGATGAGCTGCCCGTGCAACCATTACGGAAACGTGGTACACCGCCAAAGATTTCTGGTTCCTCATCGACGCGTTTTCTTAAACAGAGGGGTGATTCTAACACGTCTTTTTTGCTGCTTCTCTGTGCTAGGGGTGATGGTTCTTTGCACGGAATAACTTTTAACCCCTCGGCAGTTATGAGTTAGGCGATGTGCAAAGAGGGCCACATACGTTGAACGATAAAATGAAACACACAAATTCTTGGTGTTAATTATGTTTAAATATGTGAAATGCTGGTTGTAAAATATCGTCGTGTTCTCTATGTGTAAATTTGCATTTGTGGCGCCTTCAAATAAATTTGAAGACGCTTTTTATTACAAGAAACCCTTCATTTCCTTGAAAGAAGTGCCTTACAATACCAAAGGAAATATCAAATTGTTAAGAAAAAAATATCTGTATTTTACAACAAAAAGTGCTGACACCACATCTGCTAACACAGTTGCTGTAAAATTTACAATCTGCTTTCTCATAGTGTGCTATAAAGTTTACAATCTACTGTCTTATAAAGTGCTGTAAAAAATTTCAAGTCTGGGAGAATTTGAGTTGCTATTGGCTACCTGGTGCACGTGACAGAAAAAATAATCCGTTTTTACTTCACTTGTTACATGAATTTAATTTCACAGAATCGGTGCTTGAAAGTTTGTAACATAAAGAGCAGTAAAAATAACTGCAGCTGCGTGGTACATGCGACTGAAAGAATTAGGATTTTACTTACGTTGTTGCTTGGATTTGATTTTAGAGCATCGGTGCTTGAATTCGATTTCACAACATCGATGTTTGAAAAATTGCAACACAAAGTGCTAGAAAAGTCAGAACAATTTTTTACAGTGAAAGCTTGCCATAATTAAGACTCCTTGAAATCTTACGGGTAATAATGAAGAAAGCATCCGAATAAATACTACGAAGAAATAAAACTATCTAGAGTCCAGTATAAAATCTGTATGTTCATCCGTGTTCAAAATGACCTCATACCACTTATATTGTCAAATTGATTGATTACTGCTATTAAACCTAAAGTTTATGTCGTTAAATACTTAAAAATATCGATTTCTTTTATTTTTGGTAAATATTTATATGTATAACGGGATGTTATAATATTATGAATCACATGAAATTGTATTCTAATTTTTTCTCGTTTCAAATATTGTTTGTCATTTTAATGTCTAATAAGATGTAAGAAATTTTATGCCAATATCTTCTGTAAATTTAAATTACAACAATACTCGGCTATATGAAATGACTTTTCATAGTCGGTACATAAAAGTTAATTTATTTAAATTTGCTTTATTCGATTTTTATGATATACTGATTTGATGTAACGTACTGAGGAGCTGAAATAATAATTACTATTCATAAGCCTGGAGTAGCGCAGTTGATGTTTATTCCAACAGAGCGAAAAATGTCCAGACCAGGAATCGAACCTGGATATTTGGCGCACCGTGCTAATGCTTTTGCCAGAAGCATTGGAACTGTACAACAAGTATGCAGGTTCGAATCCTGGTCTGGACATTTTTCGCTCTGTTGGAATAAACTTTAACTGTGCTACTCCAGCTTTGAATATGGTTTAATCCAGTTGGAAAAATATATTCGTTTTCTTCATTATAAGAATTATTATTTGAGCAGATTTAAGTTGTTGTCTCAGATGGATAATAACGTCATCGTGCATATTCATGTTACTTGTTTTGCGACAAACTATTATTACCATGTTAATTAATCAAGTTCTGGGTCATTACAGGATATTTTAATGGTAATCTCTATTTATCACATAAACGAGGAAGAGAGAGAGAGAATGTGTTACGTACAAATGATATTCTTCGAGCCATAATCTTATTTAAGGGAAATAATATGCACAAATCCTTATCCTTTACAATGTATGAGACAACAACAGCGACTAGTTCATATGAAAAGCTCATAATATAGAGAAATCTTTTTCTCGCCAATGATTGAAGCAATTTCACTTGTTCTTCACGTTATAATTAGTATTATATAGACAATTTTTGTTTTCTGTAAAACCGATTCATTATTATTAACGTTTATTTATTTAATTATTTTTTAACTAGATTTTTTTTATGAAATCATGAAATTAATGCACATTCTGATTCCATTTATTATCAATCGATGAAAGCAGAATTTAGCTACTGAGAAAAATGTATTTATCAAATATTTTTTAAATAGCTTCAGTAGTTACGAAGCAAAACATACTTTAATATCATCTGTTTTTAGAAGATTTTACATCCGGTACTATAACCTTAAAGAGAATGTGATTCAGACCTAAACACTAGGGAGTAAGGCAAAATTTAAGAATATCTGATATATTATAAAAATATACTATTATTTCAATTTCTACATTTATTATTAAGCAGATGTAAACATATCTAAGCTCAAAAAAAGTCCTAGAAGTAGCGACATAAGCTACCGTTTTCACTTTGTTTGTAAGTATCTTCGCTACAAAATACAGAAAAAATCTATATTCTCTGTCGAATAAGACAACATAAATGTGCTGTAAAGAAAATTTACTCTAAAACTGTCATTTAAAGAAGACATTTATGAAGATTAAAAAATTAATCTATAGGCATGTAATTTTTAAATTAACTCATGATATACGAATAAAAGTTTGTTTGCTACAATAATGAAAGGAAAAAAATTCTCCACCTTATGCTAAACTAATAGGAAACTAGCATTGTTACCATAACTTGCAATATACTGTCGAAAGCTAAGAAGGGAACGTGCTTCTGGCTTTATAAATGTATATTGAATCTGTATTTTAAGAGGTTAAAAAATATTCTTAAGTATTGGTAAATATGAGAACTACTCATATTATGTAATTTATGAACACTCCCGTGTGTTATATTTGTGAGACAAATTTAAATTATTATTCACAAAATCATCCAAGAAAATGTATTATTAAACAATTTGTTTATATCACTGAATGTGATATGTTTTTGTAAAAATGTACTTTGTTAGAACTATGCATTCGAAACTCCTTAAACATAAGGAGAATTTTTTTTAATGTTCACGAAAAGCTTCTTATTAAACAAGTTTATTTTGAGTGCATCAAATGACCCAAAGAAGATATTTTTGTGCATTGAGAAATATACTTTTCTCTGTCCTATATATGCGGTAAATGTAAAAGGTTATTCGGAAATAATTTTAAAGGAAAACATATATTTATATAACTATTTTTGATACCTGAGCATGTGACTGGGACCTTGTAAAAAAATATTATTGGTATATTCTATTAGGAATTCCACTATTATCAGAGATCACTTTCATTCAATAATGAATAAAGATTTTCTCCTTTTACAAAGGGTTATTGAACCTGCATCAAAGAAAATAACAGCAAAATTAGTTGGATGTACCAATCCCAAAACTTCCTTCTATCTCATATATTTTAATATTTTAAAATGTTGTTACAGATGTAAATATTTGATTTTTATTAGTTCAATACTATGTCAACTTTGACTTTCATCTTAAATTTCTGCTTCAGTCAATCAATCGAAGTAAGAACGAGTTAATCTCGATCATGATACTTATTAAAATCATCAATAGTCGCGAATAGTAGGCTTACCAGGATGGGAAGTTTTGGTCGATTCACGAGCCACTGAGTTACAATAGAATTACGAAAAATTAAGCAAATTACACAAAAATCGCTATTAAAGCGCCCACGTCCGGCGGAATTTACCCACATTCAGGGAGGACCTTTCTGCCATGGCCAAAATCATACACAAAAAAATTGGTTCAATTCTATGCATAACTTCATACACCTTTCGAAGGTACAATATTCAAAATGGCACAAAAATCGCAATTACAGCGCCCCCATCCGGTGGAATTTTTCCAAATTTAGGAAGATCCTTCTTGCCGTGACAAAAAACGTACACAAAAAATTTGGTTCAATTCTTTGCATAACTTCAAACACTTTTTGATGGTACAATGGTGACAGACACATGGACAAACGGACACACGGACAGACGGACCCACAAACAGACATACATTTTTTGGGACCTGGTTTCTATAGCCAAAAACTTTAAAAGAATTTGGTCCAATTCTATGCATAACTTCATACACTTTTCGATGATACAATATTCAAATGGCACAAAAATCGTACAAAAATTGCTATTACAGCGCTTCCTTCTGACGGATTTTTTTCGAAATTAAGAAAGGACCTGCTTGCCATAGCTAATAACTTTAAAAAAATTTGGTTCAATTCTATCATAACTTCACACACTTTTTGATGCTACAGTATTCAAAATCGAACAAAAATCGCTATTACAGAGTCCCCTTCCGGTCTATTTTTTCCAAATTAAGAGGGGCCCACTTTGCCATTGCCAAAAACTTAAAAAAATTTCGGTTCTATTCTATGCATAACTTTATACACTTTTGAATGGTACAATTGCGACAGACACACGGACAGATCGAAGGACGAACAGACGGACACACTAACAGACAGACATTTTCTATAAACATGTTTCTTGGCATCTCCGGCTACTAAAACTTGTAAATCCGTCGAAAACTGGAAGTCGAAAAAATTTCTATTACAATACTTTTTTGTATTTAAAAGTGAAGAAAGTAATATATATATTGCAAAAGACGCTTCCTATTATCTGTATTCTTTATATGAGGAAAATGTAAATTAAATAGTATTTAACTTTACAACATACTTATAACTTCTTAAACGGTGACATCTTTTTTGTGTCACCTTTTAAGTAGTTATAAGTATGCTGTAAAATTTATTAATAACAAGGTGAAAATTTCCTTCACGACGCTAGTTTTTTAATACAGTGTTTTGACTCTATTAAATAGTATTTTTAGGAAAATATATTTATAAACACTTTTGATCTCTGCGTTGGTTACAAGATCTCGGGAAAAGGCACTTTGCCGGTACCTTGCAATAGGAATGATTAGAAAATTAGATAACATCTAGATTCAAATATTCACCAGAATTATTCTGGACATATAAAGATATATTGAATCTGAAAAAGAGGAGGTCAAAAAGATATCTTTTATATATTGAAAATATAACCACTTAGCACTTTCTATGCTTTCTTTATTGGAGGTAAATGAATAATAATATTCAGAAAAACTTTTTAAGAAAATATATTAATAACACTTTTCTTTACAGATCCCAAGAGGTTACCTAATTCGAATATTTACTGGTGTTTCGACTAGGGGCTCCTGAGAGATCTTTCACTACTTCTTTTTTCTCCTCCTCTTTGTGTGACCTCTTTTCTATTTTGTATATTATTTACTCTTTGTTTAACACTCGTTGTGATATCCTCATCGGAGAAATGGGCAACATTGCGTAACCGAGAGAAAGCTGTCAGAACCCTCTTCCCCCCCCCCCCCTTGGTGAAAAACACCCACAGGTTTGCCTTGCGTGAAGAGGTGCGTGTTTGCCATACCTGGAGAGCTAGATCATGGTAAATAAGGAAATCAAGCATATTGTTTTGTCATCTGCTTCAGGTAGACGTTGGATGTATGTTAGTACCGTATGCAACATTCCGCTTGTCAGCTGACTTGTCACTGCTTAGAGATCAAGTAAAATGTTACTTACTAACCATCTGCTTAGGAATGTAGTCTGGTACACAAGCGTTTTGTGAACGTATGAACTTAGCTGACATGGCTTCACAAAATGCTTTTCTTTTGTTGTATTCGGGAGGAGATGCTGCAATATAGTTTAGAATTGATATTTTTTATAACGGATGGAAATATTTAACTGTCATTCATTTGACTACTATGTGGATAGCAACAAACTATAAGGAACAAATATTTAATCCCATTTATTATTATTAAACATATCACCAGTATATCTGGTAATTTATTTATTAAAACTTCACTATTTCTCATAGGAAAAATTTATCATTTCATTTTTGGTAATGTTTACCCAATTAAAATAATATAATCTAGTCTTATGATGGTCAACGTTTCATAAGCAGTCAACCAAATCTACTTTCGATTTGTAAAGGAATAACTTTCTTCAATGTACAGGTTTAAACATCTTTGAAGACGATCGTAATGTATATTCTGCATTTTAATTCTTGGATTCTATAAAAGAATAACTAATTAAAAATCCAAAAAAGCCAAGTGTTAATGATGTACACCAAATATACGTGTGAAGGAACATATGCTTCCTACTAAGTATATCATTCTGACATTTAACATTTCAACCTTACCTGCGATAATCAAAGCTACATATCTTAGCTATTGTCCGGTCTAACTCTTAGCGATTCTTTCACTGCTAATGTCATTGTCACACTAAAATTTCCTGTAGTGTTTCCATTACTTCATGCAAATATCAACCATAACAATATTTTTAAAAAAATGCGAAACTCTGTTGTAATAGGAAAGGTGACCAAGAACAATATTATCATTTCTGTCCAAACTGAATCTGTGAAAAAGAGGTTATCGTTATATAAATTACTCAAAAACTTTCTTACCCCGATGCTCAAAACTGTTTATAATTCAGAATCCCATGTGTTGACTGTAGTTTATTAAAACAACTTTCAAAATCAGTAATGCGCATAAACACACGAAGTAACTCCCTCATCGCCTGCTGATACTTCTTTTACATTATCATTTAGTACTGTTAAGAAAACAACTCAATATTTCTTCTATTCTTCCAGGCGAGAAAATATACCTATAATTCAATTTTTATTACAATTGAAGAGCTAAGTGGAAGAACATGTTAAGTAACAAAAAGTACATTTGAAGAAATTTGATGTGAAAGTTTTGTTGTCAATTTTAATGATTTATTCTCTGTTTGATACCATGTGTTTAAAATATTAACAAGTGTGGTACTAAACTCTATCAAAAAAAAACGTTATCCTATTTCATTTTTAAATATTAAAAAATATTAATATTATTGACATTATTAAATATTAAATATTAATGAATAATGTCTTAAATCTTCAAGACTAAATAGAATCTTGGTATTTTAGCTTTACCATGTGATAAAATACCTGATAACGGCTTCGTCCAAAAGATAAAATAATTTTTAAGAAAATGTAGCATAACATGTACTTCCACTCAGCTCTTCAATTATCAACAACTGTTACAGTAGAATAATGCTCTCAACAAAATGCATACATGTGTGAATCTCCATCAAGTCAGTCCCCAAATCAATCTGAACTTGTGGTTGAGCAAATTTTTGAATATATATATATTACAAAAAGGAAATTAAAAGTCGTTTGCACAGAAAGAGAAATGGAACGCTTCATTTCATGTTTCCTCACAGTGTAAAACTACGAAAAAAAAAGAATTATGAATTGGGTTTGGCCAATCTACAAATTTATTTAGTGTCAAAATACATTTTGAAACAGAATTCAATCTTCACTTATTATCTACCAGCGAGGAAAACTGAGCTACGCTCTTTTAAAATTAGCTTTATGTTAAAACAGATATAAAAATAAATTCTGATTGGTTAAATCATATATCTTGACACCCAATTGAAATTTTTAGAAAATTTCTTCAGATTCTAAAATCCAATTTTTTCTCAAAATATCGACAAAAATCATCAAATTTTGCGAGTTTCTTTCGTTTGGCCCAAAGCATGTGTTTTGGTAATCGTAATCTTGAAAGTCAATTTTCCGCCATATCTTGAAAATTTGGTTACTATTCACCAAGAAATGTTGCCAAATTTGCTTCTTTTTTTTTTCCTGCCAACTGTTCAACAATTTAATAACTGTTTTAACTTTCAGTCTCATTGAAATGCGATGATCCGTAGTTCCACAAATGACCCATTAACCAAATTTTCTCAAACATGTGACATAGACCAATGGTTTTCATCGTACCCCAATATGGTAGGATACAAAATTGAGTCAGAACAACCGTTTTTAAAATAATATGTGCATACACACACACACACACACCTGGACGCAAGATTTTCTCGTATTATAATATATGATAAAAATTAGACCTTTGTTCTTAAATTATGGCAACGATTTTGGCTATTTTCCGTATTTATAAGACAATAATAAGACTAATCTTGGAAAAAAGTTTGGTCAATCTGAAAACCATTAACATAATGTATCATCTGGACTAAGGAATTGGTTACTGAGGATTGTATGGAAGAGATGATGCAAGATAAATGTTCCATTTCATGCTTCTATATCCCCAAACAACAAAAAAATTATTATAAAACATTCCTTTTAAGTTTTTATTGCGTGATTATATGTTTAAATTGCAAACCTTGTAATAAATGTCAAAATAAATGTCATAAATAATATGATCCCTAAATTGGTTCTATCAAAAGGAGTTTTTTCATCTACATACATTTTTAATATTTCAGTTGCACATTTTGCAGCACACATAGTAATGAATACAGTCAAATCATGACTTTTATTAAATTCATATATCTAAAAGTATAATAACGGTTCAAATTTCGCTGATTTTACTCAATATGTTAGATGTCTATCGCATTTATCCGCACTTAAGTTATGAGTGAAACAAAATTTTTTTTCTAATTTTCTTGAAATTAAAACTTTCAATTATTTTGTCTTATATATTTTATTGTTTTATATAATACAAAATATTATTATAGCACAGTTGAATGTCATACCGATAAGAATATGTTGTGTAAGAAATAGCGAATGAAAATCGTCCCATTTCTTCAACCATTTCCCTTTGTTGTTTTGTCATGTAAATTGAGAATATACGTTGTTTATTACATATAAACAAATGATTTATTATATGAAATACACGTAAAACAAATTTTCTCAAATAAATTTGGAAAAAGAAAGAGTGATATATTTTATGAATTATATGAAGATTATGACATTTTTTTTATATTTTGCAGTTTTCTCTAAAAATAGAACCAGCTATGAAATATGAAATATATTGCGATCGATACAAATGGGATTTCATCTATCTCAAATGGAGCTTACTTTAAAGTATACCTCATTTTATATGCATTGGGCCATTTTGCATCAATATCATTTGTCGATTTGCTACTCAGTGTGAAGCGTATAATATTCTAGAAGTTCAAAATGCCTTAGAATTTGAAATTTATCTCTGTATGCATAAATATGTTATCTATAAATTGTTCAGGAAAATCTGAAATATTCATGTTTTCTTATTTTATGTTAAAATAATATTATGAAGGGAAATTATATCATGTATTATGCTTTTTTAAAATATCAAAAGTTTTGTGCTAATATGTAATGCAAATTTTTTGCATATAAAATGTTTTTATAACTTCTTTATAATCTTTTTTACTGATACACAATACATAACGTCGTACTAATCAAATATGTAATTATTTGTATGTCATAAATTGCTTGAGCTAGGTTAATTGGAGAATCATCTGACTCTTTTCAATCAGTTTGATATGTATTTCAGGCTTCTGCACATCTGCATTAGACCGGAGTGAAAAACAAAAAGTTTTGCAAATCGAATCGTAATAGTGCGGAAAAGTTGCTACTCGTCAATACAAGCACAGTGAAAAAAAAAAATTTTGAAATCGAAGAATATCTTCCGTTCGCGCATCGCGTTCAAAGTTTTCGAATTTGAACAAAAATTGTACAAATATACGAAAAATCGTAAAAAGGTGTAAACTTTTTCCGAACGAACACATTTTTTTTGTACCTACTATGACCTTGAGATGTAGAATGGAGGAAAAAATATCACACACTCCTCCTTTATCCCCTTCTAACCCCCCTCAAGGGGGTGAAAATGGCCAATTTTCGTGGAAAATACAGAAATTACAGAATATGTAAATATTGACGAATCGACCTGATTTTTTTTTACATAAGGCAACCTTGAGGCTAAAAGTCGAAAACAATCCCCCCCCTCGACAGGTCCTCTATCCGCTTTGAACCCTGTCGAGGGGGCGACTTTTTGCGGCAAACATTATGTTTTGGTTTGTTTGCCGCCCGGTCACTCGACCTCTCCATCTCGTCAGCCCCTTTCTTCTTCGGTGCACTGTAATGCTCGCTGCGCGTGCGCACCGCTGGAATTCAGAGAAACGGAGTGGGGGAGAAGCTAGCACAGTACCCGTACCTGGTAACGATTGCTGTGCGTCACTCAGTTTTGCCTCAGCGTCGCTGCGTGTTTCTGCTTGTCTGGCTTGTAAAAGAATATATCTCGCCTATAAAAGAAGCGCTGCTCTTGCTGAAAACTTTCTTGTCGGCTTCGTTTAGAATCCCGTAGCTTGAATTGGATAACGGTTTCATCGATCAAAATTTAGCTTCTTTTATCATCATTATGGCGCTCACTCGAAGCGTTCATACTCGCTGCCCATTTTTTGGTGCACCAAAACCACTACCATCGGTAATTCTTCCCACCAATGCTGACGTTGTCAAATGTTGGCATGAAGTGCAATACGCCATGTTATTGCAGTCTGGTAACTTTAAACCTGGAAGGAAGTTGAGCTTTTTAGAAGTGGCAAACACTGTAGCTCAACAGATTGAGTCACTGTATTTGAAGGCTTCGATTCCTCCAGTTTGTCACACAAGAGTCGTTCAAAAGATGAAAGAACTACACGATCCCTATTATTCTCTTCATAAATCATATCCAAGAGACAAAGACACGGCTGGGAAACAGAAGAAGTACAATGATTTCATCCATCAGTCGTATAACACATTATTTGACATATCAGATGCAAATGCGAAATGACACTAGAATGCACTTGAGGGAAAAACTTTGACAAGTGTATTTGTCCTAATCCTATAGCTGTCAGCTGCGATTGCCCTAAGGACAGGAAAATACCTACATTGGAACTGATGTTTCTTTACGCACAAAGACACCTTAGATCAGGTAAAATAGGACCGACGGTGCATAAAAAGGAAACCCAAAAACTTACATCATGGTTTCAAAGAAAGGCTCGTCATCTTGATGTGCTTAGCACACAAATGCAAAGATTGCCTGGTTGCAGCATTGATCCTGAAAGAGAGGAGACAAATGTTGATGTCAATGATGATCAGGATGATTTAGATTTTCAGCGCACACGATCTTTGTCTGCTCTGTCAAGGAGCCCAGACTCTTCACAAATGCGCATGTCGCTTCCAGCTACTGAGAAGTAATCGCTTTGGTCTGTCAGACAGAACAACAGCTGCTATTACCTCTAGCGTGCTAAAAGACGTAGGTCTTATTACTGATAGTAATACATCACTGATCGTTGATAGAAGCAAAATTAGACGAGAAAAAGAAAAGTGCAGGGCAATTCTTACCAATTCAAACATAGATTACCTGTCCTCCTCTATTGGTAAATATTTCTTCAGCTGACATTGCAGACTTGATTTCCAAGGGGGAAAAGCCAACTCTTCCTTTGAATCTGGCAGACATACCATGTCATACGCAAGCCGTAGAGCTCAGTGTTAAGCTGGTAACACAGGCCTCCTCAAAAGTGCCTGGGCATGAGCGATGTGATGGTTTTATAAGAGCCACCCTCGCTTCTCGTGCTATCATGATAAAATTTGACACTAAATCAGAATTCGCAGTACCTGAATCTGCATCTGCATAATTCTCCACGCTCACATTTTGGTTGGTTGGTTGAGTAGGGTGTGGGTGGGACTCGCAGTGCAGCCACCTTCCCGTGGTGAGTCCTGAGTCATCCTTAGAAGGACGGGCCAAGAGCTGCACAATTTTGATCTCTCGAGGGGGGAGGGGGATTGTTTTCTACTTTTAGCCTCAAGGTTGCCTTATGAAAAAAAAAATGAGACCGATTTGTCAATATTTGCATATCCTGTAATTTCGGTATTTTCCACGAAAATTGGCCATTTTCACCCCCTTGAGGGGTTTTGAAGGGGATAAAGGAGGAGTGTGTGGTATTTTCCTTCCATTCTACATCTCAAGGTAATGGTATGTACAAAAAAATGTGTTCAATCGGAAAAAGTTTACACCTTTTTACGATTTTTCGTATATTTGTACAATTTTTGTTCAAATTCGAAAACTTTGAACGCGATGCGCGAACGGAAGATATTCTTCGATTTCAATTTTTTTTTTTCACTGTGCTTGTATTGACGAGTAGCAACTTTTCCGCGCTATTACGATTCCATTTGCAAAACTTTTTGTTTTTCACTCCGGTCTAATCTGCATACTCAAAAATGTTTTTTTTTTTTTTTTTTTTTTTTTTTTTTTTTTTTTTTTAATATAGCATATGTTTGTCATGATGATATATATGTTATAAAAAAAATTCAGCAGAACCTCGATACAGCGTCAAAAAATAATGATAATTTCGTTTTCTTGGCAATTCATCGCTGGTTGGCGACACAAAGAATTAAAAAAAAAATACGATTCTTTGATAAATCCTCTTTAAGGAGAAACTTGTTCAACTCTTCATAGTTTAAGTAAGTTTAAGTAAGTTAAATAACTAATTTAAGTAAGTTTAAATTAAATAAATACCCTTTTATAACTATGGTTTCGTCATATATATTTAGATCTATGTATAATAAAGTTTATCGATCGCATAACAACTGTTTATAACAAAATTTAAATTGATTAAAAATGCTTCAAATTTAAACTTAAGACGAGATTTTGAGCACTGTTAATTCGACTTTGATATTATTATTGTCGAGACAACAAGAAAAAGGTATGGTTGTCATGGGAACAACGCCTTATCCAGTATCGTAATGTATAAAGAGAGGATTTTTAATCGGAAAGCTTCTTTTAAAATACTCTTAAAAGTTACCCAGCTGGTGAAGGCGAGTAAAATTAAATATCTTCAGTACAACGCAACTTGTATACATATTATATAATCTTATAAAAAAATAATAGTCAATTTCATCGTTTAAGTTTAAATTCTTTATGCACTGAGCATTTAAACACTATTTTAACCAGTGTTTTCTAAATGCATTGAAATCGCCTGCATTTGACGAGGAAAGGTATTGCTCGCCAAATAGCATAGGGCATTCATCTTTTCGCGCCAAATAATCGAAACTATTGTATTTTTTTACAGATTTTTTACTGAAATTCAGCAGCGAAATTTGACTGACCCTTTATAATGTACAGAAAAAGTTTCATTAGCATTTTTTTCAGAACTTTCTGAGTATGCGTTTAAAAGAGACTTTCCTTGTTAGTGCAAAGAGTTTTAGTATAATTGAAACATAAACATTTGTTTCTCAGTCAGCTTGAATTTGTTTAGGTTTATTCCAAAATGTATACGTAGCGTAAAGCTAATTGTGAATTACCCATTTGTTTTTAAACCAGCATGATATTTTTTAGGTTTATTGTAAAGAATCTACAAATTAGAATATCACCATTTGTTTCTCAATCAGCCCGATACTTTTAAGGTTTATTGCAAAGTGCCTTGGCTAAGTTAGGCTAATTGGAAAATGACTAATGTTTCTCAATCGGTCTGATTTCTTAATGATTTATTGTAATGGGACTACGCAATTTAAAAATAAATAGAAAATGACGAGCTGGTAAATCTGAACACTGTTAAAAATATTTACGGGCAGAGGCCGGCAACAGAGATTTCAGTCATACCCCGTAAAATAAAAAATAAAAAAAAATAAACAATCCGTGTCCATCATTTTGCGTCACCGTGTAAATACTAGCGGAGTATAATGTATGTGGTCGTACCGTATTTCATGGTTTTTGATTTTACCTTTGACGTAACAGATGGGGTATAACTGCAAGAATATGTGGATTGCTCTTAATTTTCTAAGTCTAAAAATATCTCTGTAAAATTACGGGCAGAGGCCGGCAGCAGAGATTCCACTCATATCCCGTAAAAGAAAAATCCATACATTTTGTGCAGCCCGTAATTTTACGTACTAAGATATAATGCACTTCAAAACACATTAACATTTTACTTACTGTTTCGTAGCACGTAGAACGTTTGATAATCATCACATAATTGCTTTTTTGGCGGGTTAAAAAATATGTTATTGTCGCGGTTAACTGGCATTATTTTTCAAAACACGATTAAAACGAAGGGTTACACCCTAGCGGAGGAAAATTGTAGGGTCGTACCGTATTTTTTTAGTGGATCAGACCGTTTTTCCTAAAACAAGGCTGTTTTACGTGAAAATTGAACAGCAAAGGCTCATAAATTTACAGTTTTTTTTCTGACAGTGAATAGTTTTATTCTAGTTAATAGCAATAAATACAAGTTCGTGAATGTTTATACATATTTTATATATAGAAATTAGAAGCAGGTACTTAAAATGCTTACGAAAATGTAATGAAAATTATCTAATCGAAATATTTTATTAACGCATGTGAGAGTGCAAGGTTAGTGAATGTTTAATTTTTATTTTAAGTGCAAATTTTTAACAACTCCACTGCAGAAGCTCTGCAGATGATGAAGATTTTTAATATATTCCTAGCATTGCGTAGATAAAATGTGACCCTTGATGAAAATAATTATAAAAATACTAAGAAAATTTCTGTATTAAAGACATCTGCATAATACAATATTCAATTTAATACGCCCATTTGGCCGAATAAAAAAAAAAAAAAAAGAAAGAGGATATCTCCACATACCGGTCTCTAAAATGTCACAGAACAAAACTGAACTATCCATTCAATGCAAAATTATGACTTCTTTAAATTAAGGTTAAAAAATAAATGTAGAGGGTCGTCTTCATAGTAAGATTGTACCAAACTCTAAAATTTGTAATAATAAAACTTAATTTTAACATCATACTTGGCTTTTCAGTAAATATATAGGGTTAGTCTAAATGATTCATTGTGCTTCAAAAGATTGTTTATTTGAAAGTATACGACTTAAAAAGACGGGTGATAGATGAAAAAAATTAATACTCTCACTAAGTTTCTGGTACATATTACAAATGTTCAATGTGTGCGCCCTTATACAACCGGCACACATCCCAACGGTAATCCAGTTCTATCTATACATTCAATAGCATGTTTCAGTCAATGTCCGTCACAGCAGCAGTGATGCGTTCCTGCAATCCTTGCAGCGTTGTTGGTATTGGGGGTACATAAATTTTTTCCTTCACATAACCCCACAGAAAAAGTCACATGGGGAGTGATCGGGCGAACGAGGGAGGGGAGCATGGCAACAGAGGAACATCACCCAGATCGCCATGGACTTTACCCACGAATGGCAACAACCACGCCTCTGCGGGAATTTCCCCTCCGCAAAAGACTGTTTATTGGACGAAAGGTAAGCAGCGTTACAATGTTTTTCACGCCTATTGGTCTTTTTCCACTATTTACCCGCGGCTGACGTCACATCGTTAAAGTCCATTGCCGCCATCATGTACAGTGGGCCACAGTCCCGCGACCTACCATGCACGCGAGCTGCGCGGCTGGCTTTAAAGCTTGGTGAGTGTATGTATCTTGTCCTCTATGCTATATCACCCGTATTTCTATGTTGTATACCTCTCAATACACATTGGTTTGTAACCGGGTGAACCATTCAGGCTAACTCTGTACTTTAGATTGCAAAATGCAAAATCATTCGAACAAGTAGTTAGAAGTTACGAACGCTTAAAGTTTGGAATTCCTACCGTTAAATTTATTTGTAAACGCTGCAAAAGAAATTGCAATGGATATAGGTTTTTAAACGTAACTCGGAAATAATAAGCAGAATGATATAAAACTTTGCATTCGTAAGAATACTTTCAGAATAATTTAATAATACGTTGCTGTTAAAATAGGTAAATGAGATCCCTAAGTAAACGCTTAACCCATTTAAAAAACATGATTCAAAAGTTACCATTCATAGCCGGAAAAGTGCTCCAATTCTCTTTTAGAAAAATACTTGAATTATTTGGTACATACCTGTATATTACCTACAGGTTTTTATTCATGACACATATAAGGCTAAAAGTTAATTCAAGCATAAAACACGCTTAAAACTACTGAAAACTCATTTTTAGAAGTTTTCATCAATAAGCGTTGCTTTATTCAGTTATTTGTGTGGCCATGTATACAATTTTATTCAACTTATGAGCCTCACTCAAATGACAATACAAGCACTAGCGTGATTTATTTTTCTGATCCTAATTTACTGACAAAAAATCATGATGTGTTTCTTGTTTAAAATATTGTACGTATCTCCAACGTTCAAATTATTCAATCATTGATATCTATCCCAGCAAAGAGGAAATTGCTGGCCAGCAGCATGATAGGTGCTGGCAATGATGGAGAAGTGCTTGTTGATGGTCTACCACTGCATGACCCTGCTGGACAGCTTCATTCAACTTTGCTGTTGAAAATCACCAGATAAAATTCTGGTGGGCATCCATTTTATTTCATGCGCTAGCCCACCACTACATCGAAGTGCACGAACCTTTGCAGTATTATTGCTGGGAACCCTTATGCTAGGTGGCGCTGCGAATATAGAAGACATTCAGTATTTGAACACAAATACGAAATGAATATCTTAACACAATTTAAGCTGTGCAGCTAATTTTTTTTTTTTTTTTTTTTTTTTTTTTTAACTGTAAAAAATATAGCACCACTGCCACCAACAAAATAAATAAGTAAATGAATAAATAAATAAGTTCTTTATTTCAACGCACTTTTTTTTCTCCTTAAATCTGGTTTTACTAGGTTACAAAGGATTTCGGTTTTCATAATTTACGCAATTCATCAATAATAATAATAAAAAAAAAACGTATAAACTACATAGGATTTCTATACAATAGAATAATTTCTATACCAGTTTAATGATTGGGAACGTAAATCACGAAAGAAACAAACTTGAAATAATGTAATGAAAGCTTGAAAACTACGAGCAGTCGTAGCGTACGCTGAAAGCACTTGTTCATGTCCGATCACGAAAACCAAACAGTATCGAGCGCGGTCAGTACTTGGGAGGGTGACAACATGCAGTTCAAATATTTCCGTAGACATTTCCATTATAGACACTTCTACCGATATTTTTATAGCTCTTGGTGAAACTAGCTTATAGAAAAAAGAGCCTTAATTATATAATACTTTGTTTTTTATATAGAATTCTATAAGAAATTTTTGTAAGGGAAAGTGCTGGGCCAGCAAAGGAATAGCAGTGGGATAAGTGCTAGCACTGCAGGAAAAGTGCCGGATTGAAGTAATGTGATGCATACCAATGCTGGCCTGGTGTTGGCCATCACTGATGGGCTAGCTGCATTCGGCTCGGACACTTTTCGACAGGTTTAAGTATTGGCACCCTTGCACTTTACCGATTATGGCACTGCTGTCTGCCATCTTTTCTCCAGCTGATGGCCCACTGTTTCTTTCTTTGCTGGGATATATCTTCGATTTTTCTTCTAATATTTTACTAAAAATTTCGATTTCTACAATACACATTTATGTAAATGTAATTTCATTCATGTTTTTCATACATACGGAAAGAGTTTATTTCAATAATAGAACTCATCATTTATTCTTGACCTATTATATTTAAAAATGTCCTTCGGTGATAAAAAATGAAACAGGAATTCTTAGAAAACTCAGATAGGAATTCTGTGTTATAGGTAATAACTTTGAAAACATAAATTTTTATGAGATTTTTACGAAATGTAGAGCGTTGTCAAAAAATATATATATATATTTGGTATCAAAAAGAATGATTCTTGAATTTTCGTTATGTACTTCATGTATTATTTTTTTTTTAAAATAAAAATTGAAAGATAGTAGAAGTATCGTCCTGTGCAGGTCAGATTGTACCCGACTCGAACCAGAAAATTCCATTTGTTTTCAAAACCGCAACCCAACCCGAATCCGACAAAAACAAATTAATCCCCTTACAGCCCGACACGAACCCGTTAAAAGAATTTGATCGACACGGAACCCGATATATTTCCGACCGCGCCCGACCCGAACACGAAATACGTCAACCCGACCCGAATCCGAAATGAAACGATCATGTCTTTATATATTCATGAAAAATAATCTATAATTATATCTCTAATACCAATTCTATATTATATATAGAAATAGGAATATATCTGCATTCTTTAATATTCAAATATAGTAAAACCTCTGAATAGCGGACATCTCGCTATCTTTGAATAGCGTCTTGAATCGGATCGGCTTGTCACTTTCTTTTTTCTGCTCGAGATGACTTTTGTTTTGACTTCTGTGAGATTATTTTTCTGTTTGTTGGAATAAATAGCATAATTCGTGTGGGTCACATTTAGATTTATCGTAAGGAGGGTTTTAAAAAAAGTCTAAACAGAATTATGTTCCTCGTGAAAATAAATACCCTGTCAGAAATATTCGACTTTATACACTAAATTAGTCGTCATTTTTAAACAACTAATTTCCGTACTCATAGATAACACGCTTTTTGCGTTTATTCTTCCCGAATCACAGCGGGACGTTTTAATGATCTAGGTAGACAAAATCCATTTTTCCGATTATCTCAGAATTTGACAAAACCACGTGTACTGGTAGCAGAACGTCTGTATTTTCGAAATCCGTACTAATTTTGGCTTAAAAAATCATAGGTGTCGATTAATTGTGATCGTAAAGTAGCCATTTGCGCACTTGCTTTGAGGGAGTTTCAACAGTTGCACTAGCTTCTCTAAGTTTAAAAGCACGTCGTGACTATTCTGTTTTATTTAAAAGCGCGAGTTTGCTGATCTAATGTCACAGCTTTGTCAAGGTTAGTTTTAATCCATTTTTGCTTGAAAATAAGCGATTTTGAATCCGCTTTACCGCTTTTATCAAAGGCTGAAATTCGGAATGATCCTTGATGATGCTTACAAATTTCGTCTTGACTTTTAACAAATTTTTCAGCATTATTCAGCGCATTTTTTTTTTAAATCAAAGTGTCATTTCTAAATTATTGGAAAATTAAACAAACTCCTGCTGATAGCTACAGATAAGTAAGTTTTTATTAATAACCAAGCATCACATTAACTTCCAGTGCATGTATGTATGTTTAGTTCAAATTTTGCAGGTCGAATTTAAGTAACATTTAATTATCCTATTGAGTCGAAACAATGAATACATGTTTAATTTGAATGATAATACAATATTATTATAATTTAATGAACGTAGAAGTTTGTTTAAGATATTGTTTCTACAGGGATTCACAAAAAATTAGATTAAAATTTGCAATTTAATTTTAAACCAATTTTAATAATCTGATTGAGCTGGAACTTTGCTCATGATATGTAGTTCTGGTGAAAATGCTAGATTATTATAATTTATAGAAGGTAGCTGTTAGGCTTATTCTAGCCACATAAATTCTAGTTCAAATCTTGCAAGACAATTTTAAACCACTTTCAGTTATCTAATTGAGCTAAAACTTTGTCTACATGTGTTTTTTGACAATTCTATTAAGTTATAATTTGGCGAACTTAGAAATTAAGCATTTTTAATAGGGCCACACACAATATCGCGGATAGATTGTCGCTAAAAAGCAGAAATTTTAACAAAAATTTCAAATTAATTAACTTTTAACAAATTATTTAATTAAATTTTAAGAAAATTACTATAGGTTGTTGAGATACACAATAGCATTTCTTAAATTGAAAACAATGTGCGTAGAAGATATATTTCTTTTACAGGGACACATAAAATATTCGGATGCATTACCGTCTATATGTTGAAATTTTATTTCAATTTGTATAAAATTCACATGGGTTATTTATTCACGAAACAGCATTTTTTCAACCGAAAATAATTTAGGTAGCATTTATATGTTTTACAGAATAACACAAAATATTAAAGTTTTTTTATTATTATTATTTGATTTTATTTTTCAGGATGACTACACAAATTTCTAGAGCAAATTTGAGTAGACAAAAATAAAATAAAAAATGAATGTTAACTTACGTGTGCGAATTAAATTGTTTTTTGCTTAATAGTAAAATAAGTACGTTTAACGCATTCTTTGTAATTCATTATATTTTTATTTTGAAACATTATTCTTAAATAAACCACTTATTCCTCGCTATTTGAGCTATTTTATCAGGGACACATTCGAAAAATCAGCAAAAACGAATTAAACTTCAACGAAATAATTTTGTCCACATAGATCATCAAAACAGACATACCGTCAGATATACCTTGCGGATGTCTGAAAAAGTGGGGCAATTCCGTTTATTACATCCACGCATGTGTATTGATTGTATTAATAAGAACGTTCGAAGTTATTTTTATAATGAGAAACCGAAAACTCAATAAATTAAAATTTCTAATTTTAACAAAAATAATAGTTTCGCTTTTAGTAAAGTAGCAATTCTCTCATTCATTTAAAGTTATTCGCAATTTATTTATTTTTTTAGTAGTAAAAAGATATATTCTTATTTAAAATATATTCTAAACAATCACATTTAAAAAATATGTAGTAATTCAATCAATGTAAAATATCGATTTTATTCGAAAATGCAGATTTCTTCTCGAATTTAATTAAAAATATAATATTCATGTTTTACGTCTAACAATCAAATTATGTCTTATTAAAAATATCTATTATGTAATGTTATTTATCCACTATTATTCTATGTTAAAACACCAACCATTATTTTATTTTAAAAAAATGTCCTTACAATTAAGTTTAAATTTCCGAGCTTTCTGATCAAGAAATTTAACAAGCTTGACCAATCAATCATTTAAAAAAAACCCGCATCTTCATTTTAAACGCTCCATTTCCCGAGTGCTCGCTGACCGAGTAGTTAAGGTACTTGATTCGAAATGCGCGGTCACAGTTCAACCCTAAATGGAACCACGGAAGAACGAGTGAATTATTTTCTTAAAAACTTTTTTTCATATTATAGAAATTTTCTGTTCTATAACAAAACAACAAAAAAAGAATGGTAATTTCTTCAATTCAAGGATATATATTGGTAGCAGTGCAGGAATTGAGGCCAGTCTATTTAAATGCTTCTACCTAACTCTCCCAACCTCTCTCTTATGAATTACTGTGCATTTGTAAATTTAAAACATGCTTTTCATAAATGCTATCTTAAAATATTGGATGGACTCTTGAAGTCTGTGATCGAGAAGTGGAACGAAAAAAATCTTGATATTTTTAGAAAAGCGCTTTTATCTTGAAAATCGTAATATGATAGTTCAGTAAAAGGGCTATCAGACTGAACATATTAATATACAGGGTGCAATATGTTATCTATCGCCGACCTTTAATTTCTCAACCGTTGGTCGTAGACATAGTTCCAATTACAAAAACGTTTTAAATGAGGTAAATATTCATGTTGTGGCATTATTTAAAGTAAAAAATCAATTTTATAAAAATTACGAAATCTAACTTTTTATACGGTCCCCCAGACCCCATAGTTATATTTAGTATAAGTTTACACATATCATAACAGATATAATACAAAAAGTTTCACATCTGTACTACAAAAATTGACACAGTTATTAAATTTCAAAGTTTGAGATTTTGGCACATGATTTTGTCTTTCATGGAGGAATCAGTTTAAAGATGAATTTAATTCGAGATCAAAATCAGGGTGCAATTCCGCTGCCATTTATCTAGTCCTTAGTGAGTATGTTTTATTTTCCGGTTGTAGATCCTACCTACTTTGACGTTTGAATGTTGTTCGACGCATAAACGTTAGCTCAAATTTTTAGATGAAATAACCCTCTTTGGTGATACTGGCTAAAGGTGGTTTCGCCGTAAGAAGCACATTGCACCCTGACTTTGATCTCGAATTACTTTAATTCATCTCTTAACTGATCCCTCAATGAAAGGTAAAATCATGAGCAAAAATCTCAAACTTTGAAAATTAATAACTGTGTCAATTTTTGCAGTACAGATGTCATTCTTTTTGTGTTATATGTGTTATGATATGTGTAAACTTTCACTAAATATAACTACAGGGACTGGGGGACAGTATAAAAAGTTCGATTTCGTAATTTTTATAAAGTTGATTTTTTACTTTAAATAATGCCACAACATGAATATTTAGCTCATTTGAAACGAAACTTTTGTAATTGGAACTTTATGTTTACAGCCATCGGTTGAGAAATTAAAGGTCTGAGATAGATAACATATTGCACCCTGTATATATATATATATATATACATATATAAATTTATATTTCAAAGTATGTTCCACAAATGTGCGAAGATTTTCAACATTATCTTACATTCAGCTTATGGATCTTAATATTTGAATTTCGAACTGCCCAGATACATTTATTTTTAGCCCTTCAAAAATAAACCAATGTGCTTTTTAACATATATCTCCGTTCCTTTTTTTTCCAGAAAAGAAGGAAATGTTATAGAAATTGAAAATTCAAAGAATCATTCATTTCAGTAACAACTATCATTTTTTCAACCCATGTTATTTCATGTAAACGACATCGAATTTATTTTTGTTGGTATTATATATACTCCAGATTTCGCTTGAAATTTTTTTTCTATTCCTATATTCCACTTTTGACCACGGAAAGTAATTTTTCAATAAAATAGGTCAAGAAAATACTTTAAAAATGATGATTTCTATTATTCAAATAAACTCATTCTCTATGTATGAAAAACATTAAAGAAATTACATTTACATAAATTTTCATCATATAAATAGAATTTCTAGAAAAATATAAAATAAAATATTGAACATATATAAAACAGGAATGGTTGAGTAGTTGACATGATGGAAATAAATGCAATGTTTTTAAACATGAAATACGTCGTGATATTTTCTTCTGGTGGTGACAAAAAAAATGAATCTATTTAAAGTTATTTTTATAACTTACTGTAAAACTTTTATAAACACTTTATAAACAAATTATTACTTTTATATAAAAAAAATGATTAGATTTTTTTAAAGAAATACCCGGTATTTAGAAAAATGATGAATATTGTTTGGTTTTTGTAATAAAATAAAGGTAATTTGTAAGAAATAAAAAGCTCCACAGTGCCAAATGCCTAAAATAAAAAAACATACGTTTTTGCTGATATATTATTTTTTATTGTTCATTACAGTCTCAATTGATATAATAATGCTAAATATAAACATTTTATTGTATTTAAAGTATCGTTAATACAGATAATACAATATATTGAACATTAATATTTTATTAATATTTATAGTGTTAAAAAATGAAATAGCATTTGCAGTATCAGATTTAAACTAAAATATATTCTTATTAGATTATATTTTTGAACAAATGAAAAAGGTTAAAAATTATTCATGTAATTTTATCCGATAAATGATAAAAGTAGATGAAAACTGCCCAAAGTATCTGTCTAAAAAACTATTTTTAAAACATATCGTGACATGTTGATTATACTAATTGTTTTAAAAAGTTAAAAATGTCTGCATATCTATTTCTTTAAAATAACATTATTAAGTTAATTGGATAAAATGAATACCGGCCGAAATTTCTTAACTTTATGGTTATTTCGTTATTTACATCAACCAAAATATATTCAATAAATGAAAATTAAAATTTAAGTGCTATATTCACCGTGAGTTATATAATTAAAATATACATAAAGCACAAATAATTATACAAAAAATACTTTTAGGTGCATAAATATAATATGAAGATATTTAAAATACATATTTCAAATATCTCAAAATACATACGGACCTCAATTTAATGAAGTCGCTAAATCCCGAAAAAAAGTTCGTTATATGGGAAATTCGTTAAATAGAGCGTCACCTTTTAGAACTCTTTAAACTACATAAAACATATCCATAAACACAAAATATAATTTAAAAAAGTAATTAACCACACTTTTTTTATAAATTATATCTATTTGTTTTATTTATTTTACCCATCAAAAAGAAATCTGCAAAAGAAATAAGAATGAAACAAAACATTGTCTGGAAATACATTGTATTTTCAGTTTAAAAAATGATCTTACATTAAAATCACGATTTTTTATTATCGTTGATAAGCTGTTTGGAGGAATAACAAATTTTAAAGCAGTATTCTTTTTCTTCACGCCCTTAACCACCTCATCAGTATTTTTTTTTCTTTGATGCTCAAGCACTTTCGCCTTGATATTTTCGAGCTACAAGAATCGAAATTACCAACACGACTGGTCATGACCAACAATCTAGAAAATCGGAGACTCTAGGAGCATCTCCATTGAGAGTTAAAAGGGGATATTGAAAGTTTGCACTTCTTGGATGAAAAGCAAAAAATCACAGCGATTTTACTGTTCTCGGTGAGTTAGGTGCCTGGTAAGACCTGGTCTTGGTCATTGATCATCATAAAATGTGTTAAAAGAAAGAATAAGTTTGAAATGTCCAGTAATATTTTGCGAAATAGGGAGAAAAAAAATTTAGATCCCAAGAAAAAGTTCGTTAAATAGAGAATGCACTTCGCTATTTGGGGGTTATTTTACGAAGAAATTTACAGAATGTTCTTCGTTCCAAGTAAAAGTTCGCAAAATAGAGAAATTAGCAAAATAGAGGTTCGTTAAATAGAGGTCCGACTGTACATCAGAAAAACCTAGAATGTTTTCGACCATTACAAGGCCGTAATCAGTAGGATTTAAATGCTGTTATTATTTTCATTGCGCTTATTCGAGAATTGTTTAGAAGATCTTTATCTGGC
Organism: Maratus speciosus; assembly: GCA_963932465.1. Classification (NCBI taxonomy): domain Eukaryota; kingdom Metazoa; phylum Arthropoda; class Arachnida; order Araneae; family Salticidae; genus Maratus; species Maratus speciosus. The sequence continues at coordinate 379,641,243 of OZ010786.1, forward strand.
ATCTCATCTAACGTACAACATTTAAATTTAAATTACAATGTTTTCTTCTGGGCAATTCTCGAATAGGTGCAAAGAAAAAAAATGCAATTTAACAAATTAAAACGACTATTTGGAAAATGATTTTTTCAAAGACTAAAATGTAAGACATAAAAAAATCGCACGGATTTGATAATACATTACGTACGCCATGGATTACATTTTTCGGTACTGTAAATTTTTAAACTTCTACGGAGCTGGTCATTCATTACGTACGCCATGGGTTAAACATTAATATTCCTGGACCAATTTTAAATGAAATTTCATTCTTAGACTTCTAAACGTCCCACAATATTACTTTTTACACCGTCGTATAGAGAAAAAAATTTACTTTTAAATGCAGTTTGTTTGAAAGCTGAATCTCAATTTGTTTCTGAGTTATTATTTTTTTTTTTTTTGTAGTTTTTATTACTTTTTTGTCATAGTGGCAACGGAAGTATAAATCTCTGTTGAAAGTAAAGGGAAAATACAGATTACTGTATAGACCATTCAGAAAACGAATAAAATGCGGATTCAACCAATAAAACGCTTCAGATATGTTTTTGATTTCCTACCCTGACAGAGGACAATAACCATTTTTCCAAATGGTTAATAATAACAACATTTAAATACTACTGAAGGCGGCCTTGTAGTGGTTGGAAACGTTCTAGGTTTTTCTGATGTATTTTTAGATATTTTAAATTTGTATTTTAAATATCTTTATATTATATTTATGCACCTAAATGTAATTTTTGTACAATTATTTGTGCTTTATATATATTTCAAAATATATTCTTATTAAATTAGATTTTTCAACAAATGAAAAAGGCTAAAAAAATTATCCATGTAATTTTATCCAATAAATGATAAAAGTAGAAGAAAATTGAACTAAATATAGGCTTGAAAAATGTGTCTAAAAATTATTTTTAAACCATATTCTGACATAGGTTGATTATACTAATTGTTTTAAAAAGTTAAAAGTGTCTGCATATCTATTTCTGTAAAATAACATTATTAAGTTAAATGAAGAAAATTAATACCGACCGATTATTTGGTTATTTCGTTACTTACATCAACCAAAATATATTCTTATTAGATTAGATATTTCCACAAATGAAAAAGATTAAAAAAATTATCCATGTTATTTTAATAAATGACAAAAGTAGTTAAAAATTGAACTAAGTATAGGCCTGAAAAATCTGTATAAAAATCTATTTTTAAAACATATAGTGATATGTTGATTATACTGATTCTTTTCAAAAGTTAAAAATGTCTGCATATCAATTACTTTAAAATATCTTTATTAAGTTAAGTTAAGAAAATTAATACCGACCGAAATTTCTTTACTGTATGGTTATTTTGATACTTACATCTACCAAACATCGAGACATAATTTATTAATTATCTTAAAGGTAGTAAAAATTATTATTATTTAAAATTAATAATAATTCAAATTTCCTTCTATTATCTCTTATTTTTGAAGTATTGATAGATTGAATACATATATGTATATATATAAATCTTTACTGTTAATTAATTACAAGTGTCTGAAGAATGTTATTACATATTTCCATTTATCGTATATTCAACTTGCTAATTTGAATCATCTTCAAATTTAAAAACATGAAGTTTTTTTTTGTTGTTTTAAATCATAAAGCAATGGTCTTTTTAAAACTAAAATTATTTTCCTTTTTCGCAATAAAAATAAAAATAAAATTTAAATTCAAATTCAAAATTTAAAACATCATCCTTTTAAGTAAATTTCATACCTTATAAAAATGACATCGAGATTTTTTTTTACCATAATTAGCCTAGCCAGGTTTAGCCTAAACGATTCATCGGGTTTCCAAACAATGTGTGTTGAGATGTATACTACTTAAAAACACGGGTGATACATAACAAGATACATACGTCCACTAATTTTAAAAACCCGCCTCGTGGTTGACTTGCAGGAAGGCATCACTGCTGTTGTGATGGATAAAAAGAGAGATATGCTAATATCTTGAACGTATGGACGCAACTAAATTACCGTTGTGATGTATGCCGAGTAAATAAGTACGCACACATTGAACATTTGTAGTATGCACTAGGACAGGGTTTACGAACCTTTTTGTTGCCGCGAGCCAAATTCGATCAAAAAATATTTTACGTGACTATGACGTGCCAACTAAAAAACAAATTTAGTAGGTGGAAAAATAATGGTTTAAAATTACTTAAAATTCTCTATTAAGATTTAAAAAATATGAGGAACGTACATGTAGGTATTACACTATAATAATTATGGAAATATATATTTTTTTGAAAGTAATTTAAAAAATTTAATGCGATGTAATTTGGTTTCTATTGCTGCATCTGAATATCAAGTTAATTTTAATGCAAACTGAACCGAATTTTTCTGAAAAGCGCTTTCAGTATCAGTTTTGATATTATTCATTTGTGAAAACAATGACTCGGAAGAATAGATAGACAGAAAAACTTAAAATAGCAAACGCCAGTTTCTTTGAAAAGCTCTGAAATAAATTCTAAGTTGCCACAACTTTACCAGCGGAATTTAGTAATGTCTAATAACCAATTCTTATCGATAGTTTTCAAATATCGTATTTATTCGAATAATTTTTGAGACCATAATTAATTAGGTTGGAATATAATATGCCGCGATTTGATTTTTTTCAATTTACATTTAATCGAATTTAGAAAAGATCAGTCACGATTTTGTGTAATCTCTCTTTATTTTGATTTAGAGCCATAGAAGTGCCGTGCCAAAAATATTCTATCGCGTGCCATAGGTTCGCCGACCCTGCACTAGGATCTTGACAATTGTATGTATCTTTTCATTTGTCATCTGTCTTTGTACGTCGTATACTTGTAAAGAAACAGTCTTTTCAAACCCAATGCCATTTTTTATAATTATGATCACTTTTTTCCCATTCTAACAAGAAGATAAGAGTTCTAACCAAAGCGATATAAGTAAGCGTCCTATCGTAAATGGGAGAGGTAACCGCAAGATTAAAGGCGAGGTCACGTCAATCAAGGTCATACGCCACCCAACGGACGGAGTGAACTACAAGAGGATTATTAACTTCTTTCCCCTTTATGGATGATCTATAAGTTCAAAATCTATGAAATAACTATGCGCACGCGCAGCCGTGATTTTATTCGTTTGTCGTCTGCAGTACTTAATTGTTGGAAGTATAGATATAATTCGATTTATTTATTCGCCATTATTTAATTTATTAATTGAAGTTAGTTATTTAAACAAAATCAGTTCTTTTAAGAACTTATATTATTTGGGAAAATACCACGTTGTCGTTCTAATTATTGCAGATTTCAAAACTGCAAAAATAACTCTCTATCTGAGAGAACTCATTTTTTTTCGCTTCCCAAAAGAGAAAAACAGGTATAATTTATAAAAAAGTTAAAACATTATTTAATGTATTTTAGATGTCAGTGATTTTAATACGTTCTATTTGAATTATGTTTTTGTAATGCAATGAACAAGGACATATAAAAATTAGTTAATGTATGTTAAGATAGAATTTTACAGCAGCGTTTTTAATTCAATTCCTGATAAGATAAAATTATAAAATTTACATAAACATGTGTATTTCCAATGAGAATTAAACGTTTTATTACGCTTAGAGTCTAAGTATAAATCATTTAATTAATTTTAAGGCATATTTTTTATTTACCGGACGCAGGCGATAAATTGCCAAATATTCTCTTGATCGAATCGTATTTATAATATTTAAAATAGAAGCCTTTCATTCATTCCATTTAAAACTCATTTAATTTTACATTAGGATCCACTTTAATTTAAAATGCAAGCAGTAATTCTTGTACTATTAAACCACCAATAATTGATTATTTATAGTTTTAAATATTTTGAGAATTTTAGACAACAGCTTTAAAAAAATTCCTAAAATCGACAAATTACTTTTTTTTTTTAAATCTAGAAATATGTCGGTCATTGTGTCATATCCGGGAAAAATAGTTTTCATGGGATACCTGCACTTCGCACAGGTGAATAACATTGCAGAAAGCATACAAAGTATAGAAGAAACTTCAAAAATTGGAATAAAATATAAAATATTTGCAAATAGTACGTGGTATGCTCCATTAAACATTTATTATCTTACACCGGTTCTTCGCAGTGGTAAAATGGATAACTTTCCGTAATCGGGCCGATAGCCATGATTGGCGTTAAATGAGAAAACAGTATGCAATTGTAACTGTATAAAAGTTAAATAATGGTTAGAAAATGAAAGTAACTTTTGTCGAAATAACCCAATTGCGGAACATTCTCCAAATTTGAAAAAGGCTTATGAAACACACAACAATTGCCAATAACTGAAAACTATAGACTAATAATAAGCTCGGAGACTACTGATCTACCCCTACCTACTGGGGTTAACCCAGCTGAACGGTTTGTAATTGCCTGGAAAGCAGGGCGATGCATTGTGATTACATACGCCAGATCGCCGCAGGCGGCGGACTACACCGCGGTGACCACACCAGCAAGTACCCGGGCCGACTGTACTAAGCCAAGTTGATGAGTCTAGGTTCATTATTGCACTTTGCAAAACTATGATTGTTGCCGCACACCACGTACTTGCCATGCCAGTTGGAAAAGGGCTGGATTATGTTTGATGCCTAAAAGGTGGTAAACTTCTTAGCTGTAGAAGAGGGCAATTTTGAGGGAAAATTAAAATTAAAATGGCCGAAAAGCTAAGATTTACCGCTGTAGAGATAATTTTGGGCCGAATTGCAAGATAGACGAATCGCTGCAGAGGGAGACGGGAATAAACCCGACATCATTGCCTCGATCGTCATCCTATCTGCAGTGCCTACTGCTCGTAATAAGCTCGTAATAAGCTCGACGTAGCAGTTGTTGGTCGGTAGCCAATAATTTCAAATTTCCCTTTTAATTTTGTCCGGTTTCAATTTTTGATTTTTTTTTTTTTCAGTCTGGCTTCCGCAAAAGAGTCGGAATAAGTAGTAGAAAAAAGGGCTGCGGACGGAGATGGGCCAATTAAACGTATTAAAATCACTGACATTTAATAATATATATTAAATAATGTTTTAACTTTTTTATAAAAAATTATAGGGCTGAAAATCACTTTTAAGATACTTAAAGGTTTTAAATGTTTCTCTTTTCAAATTTCCCAACCAGCTGGTATATTTTAGAAATTGTAGTTTGTTACATAACTTACTCAATTGTTGTACTTGTATATATACAGTTGTAACAACCATAAAGAATGTTTAAAGATTTATCAGCAACGTTTAGATAACGTAAAATTAATTTGCTTATTTATAATCAAGTTGTAAAAATACTAAAATGTTGCATAGTTACTAAAAACACATCCATGTACATAATTTTTATTTTTCTAGCATATCTGGGAGGGAAAAATCGATTAAAATTGTTTATCTTTTCATATATATGTACAGGGTTAGGTTAAATAAACAGTGTAAAAAAGTATTTTTATGTTAGCCGGCCGCAGTTCATAAGCCGTCAAATATTTTCCCCATCACCAGCGTTTATGTTGCAATCATTTCATTCAAAATATAAAATCATCATTTTAAAATTATACTCCTCACTTGAAAAACATAACTTTATTTAAAATACATACATACTGGTATAGTACATCAATTTAAACACATTCTTTTCGCTCATTATATTTAAAATACATTTTTTTTCTAAAAAATAATAACATAGACCCAAGATGGGCAAGTTTCTTCCAATGAGGGAAAAAAAAACATGGAATTAAAAGTTACGCCTATAACTTTTATTAACAAAAATGGTTTTCTTTTAGCCTGAATAGCTTGCATAAAATTCAGGTCTATTTGAAGATATTTACAATTTAAGAGTTATAGGCGGAAAAGCAGACAAAGCCATTTTAGAGAATACCTGTTAAAATTTTAATCGTGAATTTCAAATATTTACTCACTCATGGAAGATTAACCTTGTTTACCAGATTTATTGCAAAATATTTTTGTTACAGCTTGTTTTAATAAAAATATATGTATTTAAAAAATAGTTGCAATGTGAGCTTAGTTTCGGGCAAAAGGCAATACTGTTTACGTAGCATTAGTGCTTTTTTCTCCCGAAATTAAAATGACATTGCGATTTTTTTTTTTTTAATACACATATTTTCATCAAAACAAACTGTAACAAAAATATTTTGCAATAAATCTGGTAAACAAGGTTCATCTTCCATGAGTGAGTAAATATTTGAAATTCATGATTAAACTTTTAACAGGTATTCTCTAAAATAGCTTTGTCTGCTTTTCCGCCTATAACTCTTAAATTGTAAACATCTTAAAATAGACCTGCGCACGAGATGCGCAGATGGTAGATATTCTGTCATATATGACGTCATACAAAAAACCCGCGTATTTGCGTTATTCACTCAATCCACAAGATGGCGCAGCTGTGTCAATTTACGGCAGATTCCAGCATTAACTTTGTACGCTTACTTGTACCGCTTTGGTTCTAACTTTTTACGCTGCTCTTTCATCTTCACCTAACACTTCATTCATAATGGTTAATAATGGCTTCCATAAATGGCTTCCATAATAATGGAAGCCATCAGTCCATCAGAAGAAAATAACTCGGTTAAAGTGGAAACTCGGTTAAGCTCGACAGGGATAATCGAGACTTTACTGTACTTATTAAAAAAAAAAAATAGTCGATAATAATTTTGAAATAGCGTTCCGTTCCCTGGATTTTTCCATTTGGAGCCATGCTTATAAGTACCGCCAGTACACTGGGTGTTGGATAAAAACTTTTTGTTTTCTTTTCGTCTGTGTAGTTATTCATCGTTTTTCATCTACTTCTTAATGTAATTATTATACTGTAGTGTAGTAATGATTATGTACGTGGTATTTCTTTTCTGTTTCATTGTTATTTTAGGCAGCTTTCATTACAAAAAGTATTAGTTATAGGTTTCATTACAAAATGTAAAAATCTACATATTGCAGCCGTCCGGTCGTAAGCACTTCCTGAAAATTTTGGAATATTTTTATCGATCATGACCCCCAGACCCCAAAACCAAATATATATATATTATACAGTCTGTTACAAAAATATAAGACCACAACATATTTTGCTATTTAGGTAATTAAAGAAATATATCAATCAAAATAAAGAATATTCTATGTTAGTACATCAACATTTTAGTAAAATCTAGCAACTTGCACAAATGAAATTAATTCGAAAAAAATAAAATATCAATATAACAAAAAAGTGTCACAATGAACTGTTACAAAATAATAGGACCACCTGTGGGAAAGACAGTTTTCTCAAATTTAGTAGGATGTTGCTCCACCATTTCTCTAAATAACTTCAAACACACGATTTGGCATAGAGTTTATTAATTTTTAAAGGAAAGATTCGGATATATTGTCCCATTTCTCTATAATGGCCATTTCTAATTCACATGTTGAATGATATTGTTTGTTATTTTCATATACACTTCGCGAGAAAAATTACCCTACAAGTTTTCTACAGGTTTAGGTTAGAGCTTCCATTTGGCCAAGGTAAAACATAATCTTTTCTCTTTTAAGCCATTATTTTGTTGATTTTGATGAATGAGTGCGAGCATTATCTTGTTGAAACTTCCATTTTGCATCTCCTAAAAGTGGTCCGAAGGATATCAGACTTCGCAATAGCATCCGTTGGTAACTGTCAGAGTTAATTTTCTTTTCAACTCTTTGGAGATCACATCTTCCTGCATATGAAAATGCGCCCCACACCATAACGGAACCGCCTTCCATTTGCCTAATGAAAAACTCGCGAGATCTTTGACTTAAATAATGCCAGTAGTAAATATTGCCGACTGGACCATCAAGATTGAATTTTTTCTCGTCTGAAAACAATATATTTCTCCATGCAGAGCTCCAGGATATGACATTCTGTGCCCACTTAAGACGAGCTTCTTTGTGACATTTCAGTAGTAGTGGTTTACTTCTTATTTTTCGGCTAATAGCACCGGCATTAGATTCCAAACTTCGCCGCACGGTTGCATGTGATACCTTTTTAGTTATATGTTGTGCTATTTTAAGAGTCGACTGGTATTTTTTCGTTGCCAGTTTGACAATTCGCCTATTATCACGATCTGCTAAGTTCTTTTTACGACCAGATCGTTTATGCGTTCCATACAATTCTTTTTTACTTAAAACATTATGAATCGCAGTTTTAGAACGATTAAGAATCTTACTTATTTCACGTTCAGAATTTCCTTTTCCTTTGTAGAACCACACTCTTCTTACTTCTATTTTAGACAGCTCACTCCGACGAGGTATTTTACTAATAAATTCAAAGAATAAGATACAATTCAGAATTTCTGCATTTTATTCTTCTTTTTAAATTTTACAGATTGTTTTGGTTACAGTTAAACTCTGAGATCAAAATAAAATCGTCTGTTTTATTAATAATATAAGAGTGGTCTTATATTTATGAAACAGCGGGTTTGCGTAAAATCGTTTAGCATGAAACAAAAAATTATTCAAACTTTCTTTCCCTGAGTTAAATAATCATTATAGAGCTATTTCTTTTCATACAACTATTTTTAAATTCTAACTAAAATTCTCTTTGTTGAAAAAAGGTGAAATTCTGAGTGGTCTTATAATTTTGCAACAGACTGTATACATGATTTTTGTCTTGCGATAACTCTCTTATTTATGAAATTAATTAATGATTAGGATTCAGGATGAAATTAATTTATGCATAATACATACTAATCTCTCGACCGAGTTCGTTGACCCGTTTCATCCGCCATCTTGTTACAAAATGGCTGCCATTTAGAAAAAAAATTTAAATTTAAAAAGCGGTGCAAATAAATTAAAAACTGAAAAATATTATTTTCTTAAGAGTTTGACCTTAATACAAGGATTCCGGAGCATATTTTGTCTTTACCTTAAAAAACGGCTGAGATATAGTAGGTTGAATTTCTAGAGTGGCTGACATTTTGGCTTCAGCAGCCATCTTGTTTGGAAATGGCGTTCTTTGGTTATTGAACAGCGTTTAATGCATCTCCATTCTTATAAAGGGTTACCATAGGGGGACGTTGTTCTGTCACCAAATGCCGCCAAGGTTCTCACTAACTTGATGATATATCGCCAAATTTGGTGGCCAAAATTTATCGCCAAAAGTGACGCGAACTTGGAGATATTTTTAATATTTCGCCAAATTCAAATAGACTTCCATTGTAAACCAATAGGGTTTACTTGCTTACAGAAAATCAACAGATATTTTAATGCAACAAAAACTAATATTAGCTTAAGGGATTATATTAATTATATTTAGGGGAGTCTAGTAAATTAAATAATGAATAAAAGTAACATGATACAATGCTTAGCATGCTTTCCCAAACATAAATTTTAAGAGAGACCAAATTGGTCGCCAAGGGCGGCTAGTAGCTTACTAATTTGGCGCAAATTTCATTCAAATTCAGTACTGGCGAAGATTCTCTTATCGAGTTCGTCGCATTTTAGCTTCTTAAAATTTGAGCAAAATTAGCTTCGAGTAAAACTTGCAAAATTTTAAAACCAAGAAATATGATAGCTACCTCTTACTGGCCGAAGGGACTTTTGTTATAGGAAATTAAAAAAGTTGTGATATCGGCTCGTTTTGCTGTGCTAGAAATGTCATGTATGGGGATGCGAGAGAACATGTTGTCCCTGGAGCGTTGCATAACTAAAGGACTGCTAACATGATCGGAACCTGAGAAAAAGTTTTTTTTTTTTTTTTTTAATGTCATCAAATTGGACATTTTACCCAGTTTTCATGTGTAAAATAAAACTATGTCAATTTAATATTTTCTTATTGTTAACTTGCGAGTGTCTTTTTGTTAATTACCATTTCTAAGAGTTTAAACTTTATTTAAAATAGAATGTGGGTTTTCTGTTACGAGAATATTTTAGGTATAGTGTACTGACGGTACTTTAGAATGCCACATTAATTAATTACCTAAACGATTTAAATTTATAGTGGATGAGTATTTTTACGTATATCCTTTAATTTCCATTGTAGTAACTGAAAAATATAAATGAAAAAATCTCCAGTAGATCATAATGCAGTAGATAAAGGGTTAAGAAGCAGTTAACGTATTTTTTTTCGTTTTCAACTTTTCTCCCAGTCAAATGTAAACTTTGACTTTTCTTATATTTTTATTAATTATATTAACTATTGTACGTATGGAAATATTAACCCTTTTTATTAACAATTAAATAAGGGCATTTCTCTTCCTAAAGAGCATATAAAAATCTAATTAAATATAAACGTTACATCAAATCTATAGAAATATAAAAATCGTTTAGAAATGCAATTTGGTGTTTATAAATTATGTTAAAACATATGAAAATACAAAGTAAAAATATTAAGTAACAGAGTTCTGAAACAATTATTAATAAGGAATTTTTGCTAATAAAAATACCGAATTTAATGGCGGTGTCTTTTTTCTTTTATTTTAAAATGTTTCGAAATTCTTTAATTATGTTAAGAAGCGCTAAATTTAGTAAAAATGCATTTTATAAATTGAACTATATGGCGATACGTTAAAAGTAATTATGCATAAGTATAATGAACATAGCATTTTATTCATGTATGTTTAAATAAGAGAAAATATAATTTTTCGCTAACTATTGATTATAAAAAAACGTTATTTAATGTATTATATACACTACGAAAAAAAACACTTTTTAAAGAAACAATAAAGTATAAAGAATAATTTATTCTTTCATAATGCCTTCTGAAATAACTGTAATTTATGTAATTCATAAAATTAAGATGAGATCATTAAGATAATTTCTCATTTTGCTTGTGGCAGTTAATTAATTAAAATGGAGTGTGTAGGCAAACAACACAAGTATCCCCCGCGATTGTGCCTTTTTTAACACTTTCCAACAAAGTTGAAAAGTGTTTATGACTTCGGTTTTTTTGTCCATCTGTCCGTTTGTGCGCGCTCTAACTCTCGTAAATACACTCGAATCATTCTGCAATTTTTGGATGTTAGTGACCTCTACCATAGCACGATGCTTATTTCAAATGAAGTTTTAGCATGTTTCGTTCATTTACAGGGACAGTCAAAAGTATTCCGTTACATTACGGCAATTTTAAAAAATCGTTTCAAATGATTTTTAATTTTGTTACACTCTTTCAAACATAGTAAAATTGATATGCATTTAAGAAGTCCACTAAAATATGCATTCTGTAGAATATGTGGTGCAAAAAAATAGTTATTATTCATTTACAGGACCACACAAAATAATTCCGTTAGGTAATGGTATAGGGGAGGTGAGGAGGGATTGTTTGCGGCGTATTTGAATTATGTTAAACTATTTCAAATATAAAAAAAAATGATATAAGTCGCTGCGCTTTAGTATAAGTTATTTCATATATAATACGAAATGCATAGCATTTACAGGGACACACAAAAGATTTCAGATACTATATTGTATCCGAATTACTGTATATTAGCAATGATTGGATGAAACGCACTCTTAATTATGGTATGCGATTTTAAGTTTCACTATGTTTATGCATACTATATAGAGTGTATAAATGCTACAGTTCATATACAGGGATACAGAAAAGAATTCGTAAGAGTTACTGAGTATGAGCGTAAATTGCTTAAAGGTTGGTTTTAAATGAGTTATGCATTTTTATGCTGAACTGAATTTAGTTTACTAAGAAATGCTTGTAGAATATAGATTAAATGATATACAGGGTCACGCAAATAATAGGATACATGGCCGTTTTTAAATGATAAATTCTGGCAATGTGATTTCAGTAGTTTTAAGAGTGTTTTAGTTTTAGTTAAATTTTAGTTAAATAGCGGCGTGTAATTAAGGTTCTAGGTAAACTACAGGATTGTACAAAAGTATTCAAGTATGTTTCTAACTATTAGTATAAATTGCTGATAGAGAAATTTCAACCTGTTATGCGTCTTCTTGCTAAAGAAACTTTTTCCATTAGGTAGTATATGTATATCAACCTACAGATCAAATACAGGGCTGTTCAGAATAATTAGAATACATATATAGCTATGGATTGTAACTGATAAAATCAGTTTTTCAAATGTTTTATGCGTTTTCTAAAATGTTTACTTAGTTATCTTATTTAATTTATTTCCCTAAATAACGAAGTTTTGTGGAAGCATTCAGGAAGTATTGGAAACAGTTTCATAATTTATGCTTAACGGATGATTTTTCTTTCATGTTTACATTTGTAATACTTTCATGTTTTTTCAATTTAGTATATGTATTTACTGTTTATGGAATTGATTTCTTTTAATTCTGCGAAAGATCTACATAGTATCAGAAACATAAGATATCTACAACTAATATGGCAATTCTAAGATTTGAAAATTTTAAACGGTACTAGTATATGATTAAAACTAAAATTAACTAAGAAAGCAGACGCATTTAGCACTACTTTTGTTTTAAAATTTTAATAAGTCAAAATTTATACCTGTAGCAAATTGAGAGTAGATGAAGACCACATGCAGATAATATATGCATGTGCATAGGTTAAATAAAAAAAAGATGATTTATAATTAATGCACAAAAAACGGTAAATATTACAAAACAAAATAATTTTTTTTAAGAAAAAATGTATAGAACTAGTTAAAAATGCATAAACAGCATATTAAAAAAATGGTAAGCAATTAAAAAAATACACTAAAAATGTTTTTTTAATTATTACTTCAAATAATGGAAATAAAAACTTGGATAATAACTTATCTTTAGAAACACATAAGCATTACGACACAAGTTGTTTTACGTCTTTCCTGTGATTTTTAAAGATAAAAAGTTATCATTACTGGTAAGTCCGACACATTTCTCGTGCACGAAATTACGTCACAGGTCACAGAATCTCATTACTACAACATTTTTGTCCCTACAAATACTTCAAAAAAAGAATTCTTTATAATATTTTTATTGCTCTTGAACCCTTTGTCCGTTTTTATTCCCATCCAAATGTTTTTTGTTTGTTTAATAGCTGATGTGATGTTGTTTGATCTTCAATATTATTTGAGAAGCTTTGGGGAAAATGCAATTTTTAAAAACCCATACAATAACAAAATCCGCACTATAGTTCACTGCAAGCATTATGAGACAAGTTGTTTTACGTCTTTTCTGTGATGATATCAAATTTTGAAAGTGAACAAAAGCATAACTTTTGTCTTTATATCTTCAGAAGTTGAAATGTCAAAAATGGATCGGAAAAACAAATAGAACGATTTGAGGAAACGAGACACTACAACGACAATTTTTTACAGAAGATGTCCCTTTGGTGGGATTTTCTTGCTTCTTTTGGCACTATTCTTTGTTAAATTGGTAACTGAACTTGAAGAAAATGTCATCTTACACATTCCATTTGGATTGGAAGAATAGTTACCCGTCACTTTAAAGTCATCTTTAAAGTTGGCAGATGTCATAGCTATATCCGAAACTGTAGACTATATTCTTCCACATAAATCCTTTGTAATGTCAGCATAATTATTTTTTTCAAAAAATAAATAAAAGACTTCTTGGTCAAAAACATACTTAAACGGTACCCAAACACTCATACAATTTTCCTATCTCATAACTTTTATCTTTATTTCTGTATTTATAGTCTAAAACGAAACAACAATAAAGTAATAAGTTAATTCATTTACATAAATGTTATATCGCCATGTGTACAATACGTACAATATGGCCATGTAGCATCAAAATATACTTTTATTAAAGTGTTCGTAATTCTGAATGAGCAGTCCGGGAATACTGGCAAGGCAGACCTAAATCAACTCTCCCTAGTTTCCGCAACTGGATTACAGTAAAATCTTTAGGATTTCACTGTAACAAATAACATTTTTATGGGTTGGCCACATGAATTGCACTCTAAAACATAAATGTGTAAATTAGTCACTTTTACATATGTTTATGTGTAAATTTGTAATATTACACATTTGTCATAAAATTTGCACTCTTGTCGTTAAAATGGACCTGTAATATTATGTGTGTATTGACTTAATGGAAGTGTGTCATTTGTTGTCCCTTCAAAAACTCAATCAAGTGTGTAAATGATAGAAAATTTTACTGAATTACCCGAATTGGTGTGTTAATGTAATTTACAAATTTTGCATATTACACAATTTCAATTCAATTTGTATATTACACCGAGATATGGTAAAAGTATTACACAGATATGTGCGTAAGAACAGAATATTTCACAGAAGTATCCGTACGAATTTTATACAGCTATATGTGAAAGAACAACGATTATGTGTAACAATATTACGCAAAAATGTGTGTAGGAACAGAATATTACACAGAAATATGCATTCTTACATGAAAACAATAAATATCGATACTTGAAGACTTGGCTTAAAATAGTTGAATGGAACATTAAAAGAAAGTCGCAAATCGTGTGTTGAAATCCCGTTTGGGCAAATATTGCTTATTTAAAGTAGATTGAATTAAATAAAGAATTTCTCCTCTTGATACATATGTATCTTTCAAAACTAGTGACTAAAATTGATCGAAAAATAAATCCGACAAAATACGGAAATAGTACCGGGGCGAATTACGAATTTTTCTAAATTTTAATTTACAGTGTATTTATTCAGATTATACATTTTCTATTCATAAATTATATCTATATTATTTTAGGGATTCAAAACAACTTTAACGGAAAATTTCGTGAAGTAAATATAATTTTAGATGACTCTGTTTTCTGTAAATAAAGGTTATTTTGTGGTCTAAAAACAAATCTGCTGGAAAGAGGACAAACACACCTAGCACATGCGTTTGTTCATCTTGCAAATTTGTTTTGCGACCATAAAAATAATTTGTTCAAAACTTACATCCCGAATTTTAAGTTTATGTACTATATGCATAATGTCCATCGATTTTGTATATTATACAGACATATGTGCACACATGTGCAATTTACACGATAAATTGAGCACTCCTCAATTATTTCATAAAATTTTATACACTTAACCCTTTAAGGATCGTTTAATATTTGGAAAAACCATAAAAAATGTACCTTTTTTTATTACAGAAATTGAATAATTATACGGTTTCTAAATAAAATATTTAATGAATTTCTTTTTAAGGAAAAAAAAAAAAAAAAAAAAAAGACGCTATGGAACAAATTTACATTTGTAGAAAAGCCATCATGCGAGAATTCTGTGTCTTAATGTTGGTTTTGCACCGTATAAATTAATGCAAATAAGGCCTTTGTTTTTCACATCTTAGATCTTTATTTATCATCAGCACACACATTTTTACAAATCATATTTGAAATAATATATATACATTAAATTTTGATTGTTAATATTTTTTTTAGTGTGATATATTTCGAAACATGCAATACAACGTTAGTCCAACATTACAATCAGCTGACAAAACCAAACACAAACGGTAATGTTCATTGGCTTCACATGGAAATGCCACTTAAATTTTTCTGATTTCAGAAGTTTTTTCAGCAATTAAATCTCCAGCCCGAAATATGACGAGTACGAGAAATAACGAACAGTGTTGCCAGTGGGCTACTTTTTTAAAACTCAGATTTGTTGATTGGCACCACTTTTTTAAAATGATAAAATTCTCTTTGTTTTCGCGTTAATAAATGTGTCATTAAACAATGCAAATTTTACCATTTAAAAAAGGTGGTGTCAAACAAGAAAAATTGATTTTTAAAAAGTAGCCCACTGGCAACACTGATAACGAACTCCACCTCACCCCGTGATACTGACGAGAGCGAGAAATAAGGGGTTAAACTGCTTAATGCTCTATTAAAATACTCAGGAAAATAGTTATTGAAATTGACACACATTTTCGATATGATGCCTTCATACATCGTACTATTTTTCGGGTATGTTTCACATTGTTGTGATTTGTAGTGGTTTATAGTAAATAAATCCAAAATCATATATTTTAAATTTTGCTAAATAAATCTACGTTTCACATCCTGTATGAAACATTTAAGTAATCTTCAAACAATATCCAATCCAATAGGCAGTAAATATAGATCATAATTTATATTACCACGATTAAAATAATTTTGCAGAAGAATAGCATTTTTGACAACATCGGAAGGGAGGAGGTGAGAGACACATTTTCAAATAATTTTTACTTATTGAGTTAAAACTCTGAATTTTTTTGTGATGGTTTACCATATCATTTGTAAACAAAATCACATGATAAAACTTCTCATATTTTTTTTTAATTTAAAATTTAAAATTTATTAAAAAAGTGAGGTAAATAAAAATCGTTATAACTCGAAATATTATTAATGTAATTTCAATTTTTTTTTTCATTTAAATAAACAGAAATATATACGTTTTAATTTGGATTCAGTATTTTTAAAAATATAAATTTTTAAACAAATTAAAAGTATTTAGCGATTTTTTTTTAATGGTGCAAAATAAAAAAAAAATCATATTTTCAAAAGTAAATACACTGCTCAAAACAATTAGGGGAGCACATGGTTTTAACGAAATTACACAAATATTTACACCGATAAGTAACGTAAAATAAAACATCCATAATTTAAAGTGTTGTAGAAAACAGATAAAGAAAACTTCACATGTAAATTAAAGTTTATGACGTGAAAAAATGTTTATGAAGTGCATAAAGTTTATGAAGTGCAGAAATCTCTATTTTGCAGAAACGTCTGTTTCACTGCCTCAGTTGTAAAATCCAATTGCTCAGCTTGTGTTTTGAGAAAAAGTGGCTTGAAAATGTCACAAAAACTTGATTTACCGCAATCCATGGCTTGCGTGTTATCGGGACAGTTGAATTTGGAGAAACACAACGAAATGTAGTGGACGCTGTTGGAGTCGCAACAGTTGTCCATTAAAGGCTGTGGAATCGATTCCAAGACACATGGAATGGTAGTGATCGACAAGTGCAAGGTCGAAAATGTGCTAACACAGAAACTGATGACCGATATATCCTGTTAACAGCTCGTCGAGACGGAACAAGTAATGCTACTCAGCTGCAAACGCAGTTGTTCTTGGCCACAGAACGATGGGTGTCCAGCCAAACAATCCAAAATAGACTTCATCAGTGTCGTCTCTATTGACGTAAACAAATGGACTGTATTCCGTTGAGCTCTAGCCACTGTGCGACCCAAAGAAGTTGGGGAACTGAACATCGAGTTTGGAAGTAACGTTGTTCGAGTCAAATTCTGTTTACAGACGAATCCCGATTCAGTCTGGATGAGACATCTGATGTGTTTTGGCATGGAGAGAAACAGGAACTCAAAGTAATCCCACATCGTTCGTGAAAGATCATATTATAGACGAGGTGGGTTGATGCTATTGACTGGAATCAGCATAGGTGGACATACGGGACTCCATATCATTCGGAATGGCACTTTGACGGTCCGAAGTTATACAGCCGAGATAGTAAGACCTCCAGTCGCATTTTATGTTGCAGCAATTAATGATTTCTTTTTTTTCCATTCATGATAATGCCAAACTTCATACAGTTCGTCATGTGGAAAACATGCTTGAAGCTAAAACAATACAGCGTATGGAATGACCAGCATGCTATCTTGACCTAAATCCGATCGAGCATATTTAGGACATACTCAGGCGACACATTGCTGCGAGACCGAGGCCTCCTTTTACTGTCCGGGACTTGGAGATTGCAATTCTTGAGAAGTGGAACAGTATTCCCCAAAGTCTTATCGATAACCTCATCGCATCCATGGAAAACAGGTGTGCAACAGTCTTAGCTGTTCGAGGAGACTACACGCCATATTAAAAATATTGCATCATTTCTAAACAATACTTTTTTTTTAATCATTTACCAAATCCAATTGTTGCCCTTAACCATCTTTTTATGTTCTTTTCATCTTTTCAAAGAATAAAGGCTCCCTTAAAAATTTTTTGCGTCTTTTTTTTCTGTATTGCGCATTGATACACGAGTACTATTCATTTTATGCTCATACATGGCTGTCTTGCACTGTTCTCTTCACTTTTTTGCTTGCTCCCCTAATTTTTTTGAGCAGTGTAAATTTCTTTTTCAAATATGCCGAATCAAACTTAAAGTAAAACAATTCAAAAGGATATGTTCCAAGTTTCTTTAACAGTTGTTGACTTATACGTGAAATGTTGAAAAAAACTATCATGAAGAAAAACGAATTTTTACAATAAATCGTTTCCATGAAAGCTTGATTTTGAAAACATACCAAAACGAAAAATTTAATATTTCTTGTTCTAATTAAGAATGAAATATTATTTAAAAGTAATTTTAAGCAGGAAAAGACAGAGAAATTTTTAATGAAATAAAATGTTTTTACAAAATTTAAAGATTTTTTAGTCCCGGACCCTCTTAAATTATAATCTCCTACGTACTTGACTAGAAATAACTTTTAAATTACTTTTTAAGGTTGTCAAGTTGACTCAAGTTCAACTTTTTAAGATACTCAAGACTATTGTTCAATATTCCTAATTTAGTATTCAATATAATTCTATTGAATAAGAATTCAGCGTGATTACCGATTTCTTTACTTTCTAGATATTTAAATTTTAGAAAATTTCTTATTAGAAATGACGGAAGAGTATCACCTGCTTTATATAAAACATTCAGTTTTATATAAGGTGGCCCGGGCTCAAAGTTCTATTTTTTTTATTTATAGAGATTTTGTTATGACATTTTTTTCAGAAATATATTTTAATATAATAAAAATATTGAATGTAAAAAAAAAATCTGAAATTTTTTAAATA
The DNA here is from genome assembly GCA_963932465.1 of Maratus speciosus. Classification (NCBI taxonomy): domain Eukaryota; kingdom Metazoa; phylum Arthropoda; class Arachnida; order Araneae; family Salticidae; genus Maratus; species Maratus speciosus. The sequence continues at coordinate 379,659,986 of OZ010786.1, forward strand.
TCTTTTAAATTTTAATTTTAAAATTTTAAACATATTTAATTCTTGATATAACTCTGGAAGCACTTACTCGATTTACAAAATTTTTAAACTTTTTTGTAGAAGAAAATATGTTATTTTAATTTGTCAGCTGGATTTCTTAAAATATTGATTATGAATTTAAAAAAATAAGTAAGAATATGAAGGTTTTTTATGAATGAGTTTTGCATTAATTAACATTTTTTCAAAATTATCACTCTAAATTAAAAATCCCGAAGACAATTTGTTGAAAATGTAGCATAAAAGCTCTTTCGAAAATTTCATACATATAACTTTTAAGGAACTTTAGATATATCCTTTTAAAATTGACAAATCGTGATAAATTCATTCGGAGATAAATGAAGATAAAGTCGGAGACAAGGGACCTTAAAAATCAATTTGTTGTTGTTTGTAAATTTTATGTTAAATATTATTCAAGGGTACATTATATGCATTAAAGAATGCATTTATCACACACAAAAGAAAATATTTTGGAGAAAAAAAAATGGAATTTTACGCGTTAACTTAGAAATTTTCAAATTGCCCCCTTTGCTTTCCATATCAATGAAAATCCCCAATATTTTTTATAAAAGTTTGATTTATATATTTAAATAAAACAGTGCATTGAATTTTATATATTTGAATATAAAAGGGAAAAAAATTGAAATTTTTCCGAAAAAATTTCAAAATTTCAAAATTTTTCATTTTTTTTAAATTTTTATTTTCAGATATATAATATTACCTTATATATTCAAATATATAAAATTAGATGCACAGTTTTAGTTATATATAAACCAAACTTTTATAAAAAAATATTGAGGACTTTCATTGATATGGAAAGCGAAGGGGGCATTTTGAAAATTTCTAAGATAACGCGTAAAAATCCTTTTTTTACTCGAAAAAAAAAAAAAAAAAAAAAATATATATATATATATATATATATATATATATGTATATATATATATTTGTAATAAATGCATGCCATAATGCATATACAGTACCCTTGAGTAATAAAAAGTATTCCATTTTTTGGAAAATTTTTAGCCCCGTAATCTAACGTAAAATCTGTAATAAACAAATTAAAGCATTTCGTGGTTTGTGATTTTTGTTTTAATTTTTTGTCAGTCAAAACGAAAAAAAAAAATTAATGTAACACTTCTACGTTACAACGTAACTTTAACAACATCTTAAATTTTTATGAAATATCTTTATGATACATTCATAGAAAATCTGACTTGCAAAATTCATTATTTTTCAAAAAGAAAAATGCACAATTTTTAGTGTAGGTTCCACCTATATGTTTAAAATTAATGATTTTCCAATAATTTTGAATTCTTTGAAAGTATTTTAAAACTTTGAAAGTTCTAGTGGTTTATTTTCTTGACGAAATGATGCTAGTGTCGACTGATATCGACAGATGAAATGCATTTTTCACTTTCACAAAGATTAAGAAACTGCCCCCGTCACTCAAAAACTTTGTTGAATTGGAGTTCTAAGGGAAAATATTTTAAAATGTATAAGTATTTAAGTTAATTTAAGATTTTTGGTGACGTTGTTTTAACAGTATTAACAATAATTTAAAATTGAATTAAATTAAGATGCAAATGTAACATGATCTCTATATACAGGGTGATTCAGAAAAAATGGGAAAAATTTTAAGAGGTGATAGTACACACCCAAACAAACATTTTGTATCAAAGAATGCATGGTCGAAAACTAAACGTAAAAAAGTTAGAGGGCGCCAAAAGTTATGTTCTTATACGAGGCAAAAACACACAATGAACTATTAATTAAGTTACGAAAACAAATTTAATGGAATTTGATTACAATAAGTGCTCAAAACATTGACCGGCAGCTGTTATGCACGCTGTACAACGGCGAAGAACAGATTGGCGAATTTTCGGAAACACAACAGGCATATCGCGAACTTCCCCTACAGCAGCTGAAAGCTTGGCGACAAGTTCTTCTGCGGATTCAATGGGAGTCTCCTACACAAGAGCCTTTAGCTGTCCCCACACAAAAAAAATCGAGACATGAAAGATCTGGCGAGCGCGGTGGTGCCTGGTGTGTTTCAGAAAATTCGCCAATCTGTTCTTCGCCGTTGTACTGCCTGCATAACAGCTGCCGGTCAATGTTTTGAGCACTTATTGTAATCAAATGCCATTAAATTTGTTTTCGTAACTTAATTTTATCGTTCATTGTGTGTTTTTCCTCGTATAAGAACATAACTTTTGGCGCCCTCTAACTTTTTTACGTTTAGTTTTCGACCATGCATTCTTTCATACAAAATGTTTGTTTGGGTGTGTACTATCACCTCTTAATTTTTTCCCATCCTTTTTGAATTACCCGGCATATTACGCTATCGTATGTGGCACAGAAAACGCGATTTTTTGTTAATTATTTAATGGCAACGCCCGCTTGAAAAGCATCTCTTTGGGTTTTGAATACCATTTAATGCATCTCATATCTATAAGGGGCGTTACCAAAAGGGGGCGGGGAGCTGTTCTGTAGCCAAATGGCGATATCTCTAATAATTCACCAAATTCCCGTAGACTTCCATTGTAAACCAATACAGTTTACTTGCTCACAGAAAATTAACCAATTGAGATATTTTAATGCAACAAAAACTAATATTAGCTTAAGGGATTATATTAATTATATTTAAGTGAATACAAGTAAATTAAATTATGAATAAGGGTAACATGATACAATGCTTAACATGCTTTCCCAAACATACATTTTAAGGGAGACCAAACTGGTCGCCAAGGGTGGCTAGTATGTTCAAATGTTTTCAATGTTATTAAAATCCCTTAATTTTTTAAGCATAAATCTACAGTAATATTGAATAGTAAGAAACACTTCATTTCTGTAGGGTAGACTAAAATTGAAAGAACTTTTTAAAAAGTTTTTAGCAAGCAAATGGTGACAATATTAACCTTATTCTTGGCGGAAAGCAAACTCTGAAATCCAGACTATACAGTGTGTCCATAAAGAAATGTCCAATATGTAAATTTTAATAGTATCAAGTGTAAGCGTTGTAGAGAGCTGGTCCAGGGTCACAAATAAAGAGTAACTTAAACAGTCTCAGATAAGCACATGCGCGATAACTGTTTTGTTATTTACTCGCTTGCCATACCAATACACAAAATGGTGAGTGCTGAGCATAAAGTGTTATTGCTGGGCAGAAGATTTTAAACCGTACACTACCGGCGTTAGCCAAGCGATTTTTACCTTTGGGGCTTTATGAAAGATTGTGTCTACGTTACACCGCTACGTAATTATTTGCCAGAGTTGAGACACAGAATTGAAGAGGCTTTTGTTTTCCATAACTCTGGAATTGTTAACTGAAGTGTGGGAAGACTTGGACTTTAGATTGGATGTGTGCAGTATAAATATAGGAGCACATATCGAACATTTGTAAGAAAAACTAGGTTAGTTTATCTTCAATTTGATGTACGATTTATTTTAAACAGTCTAATTTAAACTATTGGGACATTATTTTATGAATTCCCTGTACTACTGTTCATATATTAGTTCGAAATGTCAATGACAGGCAGATTAACCCTTTATGTACTGAATTATGAATTCATGAAATTTTCATCTTCTAATAAAGGATTAATTAAATTTGAATTCACCAGGATTTTGTGCAATATTTATAATTCCACTCAACACTTTTATTTTAAATACAGTCGAACCTCGTTATCCCGACACCCGGTTTTCGCGTCACTCCGTTTATCACGTCAGTTTTTCAAAGTCCCGATTTTCTGTATATGATTTTAATGTAAATAAACTCCAGATTTTACGTCGTTGAATAATTTTCAACTCCGGATATCCCGACGGTTTAGGAAAATTGTCCGTTTTTCATTATCGATCTTATAAGCACGGAAATTAAGCGGTAAGAAATGTCTTAGCCAAACTTTTCATAAAAATGTCTAAAATACCCATTGAGATAAATGGGAAATTTAAAATCCTTTGTCTGAATAAATAAACCCACACACAATGAATGACCCACTTAAGCTCTAGATAGACGTATTAGTCTACTCGTGGTCTTTTTGTTCTGGTCAGTCGGCGCTTTCTTGTGATTACACGGCGTTTTTCATCCGACTAAAATCGAAGCATTGCATTACAACGATCAGAAATTATTTAACATCCATTTCTGAAACAACGAATGTTGATTACAATTCATTGTATAATAATATTGGAAAAAGAATTGTAGGAAGAAGATCTGGGGATAAACAAACCTTAATTCATCAATATTTCAGGTAACAATAAAAAAACAAGTCATCATAAATCTGAGTTTTATTCTTTTCAATTTTATGTTTGTGTTTATTTTGTTTTATAATAATGTTTTATTGCTTGAAACTGTAAGAACAGTTATGAATTTAAAATTGTCTTAAACTAATTAAAAATACAGCTTTATATAAACATATTTTTCTCCAACTCCGGTTACCGCGACACTCCGCTTATCACGACACTTTTTACTGGTCATTAGGGTGTCGTGATAACGAGGTTCGACTGTATTTTTCTTAATTTTTTGTACAATTAGGAAATGTACAAATATAACAATAGAAATATAGAAATATTTCCTAATTGAAAAATCCCCCCCCCCCCCCCCCAACGCCAAGAAAACTGAAGAGATGCAAAGGGCAATAGAAATCCCGCTTTAAAAATATTTTCGTTTTGTATAACCAATATTGCTTTTCGAACAAGGTAAAGTATCTATAACTCATTCTAATCTGTATTACTACTAATCGATGTAGGGGAGACCGGGGCTAGTTGGTTACAGGGGTAAGTGCGCGTAGTCCTCATAAATCGCCTGTTTGTGGATAGATTGCGCAACCAGTCACAGAGTACCTTTCTTATTGATTTTTAGAATCCTCATTGTAGTTTTGCATCGTTACCTACGTGCAGTGGACATTTATTACGATTTTTCTGTTTTTTGCACTCATGAGTAATTTTTTGTTGCTTCTTTCTTTTTCTAATTTCTAATACTTATATTAATAATTGCGATTTAACCTGGGCAGTTTTTCTTAGTGTATGATTACCTGTACCTACCAAATATGTGATTTACTTGGATTATTTATGCTTAGAGGATTACGTGTCCCTTTTGTGAAGGAATTTATTATGGGGCAAGTAGGCACATTGAACACGGGGTAAGTTGGCTCGGTGTTTGGTGCATGCTGGTAGATTGAAAAACAGCAAACAACGAGAAAAGTGGTTGCAATGCAAGACTTTGGGCACACGAGGCCTGCCCAAACGGAGACACTCAATTTTTTATTTGTGACAACTGTAACTCTGATGTTGATATCGTGTAGGATAGAAGTTGCTCAATGTTAATGTTTTATTCATTATTTTCATGTTTGTATGATTTAGAATTTACATTGTACTGCTATTACGCCTTTGTCTAACCTTACTGGTATAATGAAATTGATTTCGCTTAACTGTGTATCTTATTTGAGCTTCATTTAAATTATTATAAAGCGTTTGCCAACTTACCCCATAGGTATAGGCAACTTGCCCCGTAACAGGGTAGGTTGGCGCACAATTTTTCTTTTACTTTAGGCTTCCGATAAACATAAACTACAAAAGCTACAGACTCAAAACTCCGGGTATTTATAGCCAAATGTCAGTTCTTTAAAAGTGAGGTTAAAGTTTGTTAAAAAAATTAAATAAAAAATTTATAAAAATCAAAAAATGAAAAGTGCACCTACTAGCCCGGTCTCCCCTATTAAATGAATTTTATATCAAGTTATTTTAATGATACTTATAAGTAGAGGAAAAGGTCCAAATACCGGCTACTCGGTGTTCTGAGAACTGAGTGCAGCGCAGCCTAGCCGTGATAGGCAGAGTTTGTAGCTTTAATTGAGAGAAGAATGTTACGAAAAGTACGTCACTTAAGTCTGTCTCATTTACAAATAGTAAATACAAAAGTGTCGAATCGACTTAATCTGGTACGTCAAAAGTTTTTCACATGTGTGTTTCTCATTTTTTTTAAATATACTGATCGTATATTGGCTTGAGATGTTGATGAACTTATTTTCTAGACATATTTAACTCTCAATTGCAACGCGCACATTATTGGCATTTTATTATATGAATGAGTAATACCGGTTTTGACTTAAACATAGGAGTGGTTCGAATACCGGCTACCTAGAGTGGTCTAAATACCAGCTAGCCGATATTTGGACCTCTCTCGGTTGCTCTGCTTGAACGGGGGAAATAAATTAATTTAAATTGTCCCATAATTGATAAATTAATTTAAATGGTTCAGAAACAGTTCCAGTCCCATTTCGCAATATGAAAAAAGCAATTGTGTCCATAATTCTTCAGGACCGACACTGGTTACCTGATCACTTTCCAAAAAAAGATCTGTTGGATACTCCAAAATTGCCTATAATAAATGTGAAGAGAAAGAAACTCCGGTGTAAAAGAAAATGACGGAGTAACCAGGGTAAAGAGGCAGAAATTGGATTTTAATCCTCTCGCTGCGCAACCCGAGATCTCCTCGAGCAACGTAAAAGTAGCAAAATTTGCACAACCCGAGATTTCCGCGAGGATGTAATTTTTCCGTCTAATTAACCCTCCTTTCTTATTCCCACCAGTTATTTTTTTATTGAAATTTTTGCCTTATTTAATCGGTGCATTTTCCCGATTAAATTAGACAAAAATGTTTGTTTTGAAAAACAGGTGACAAAAGAATAAAAATTCTTAAAAGACGCTCGCCGCGAAGGGGTTAAATACGCAATTTTTGAAGCTATTTTGATAAAACAATTACGCAGCGAGAGGGTTAAAAAAGTGAAAAGGGAAAATATCCAACAGAGGAAGATGATGTAATTTGTGTCTTCTACATAGGTGCTTTCTCTGTGGACAAGAATGGGGGAGGGGATTCTGGGTTCAATGTTAAGAATGCGATATGTGGGCTGATAGGGACTTCACCGACGCAGAGAGCGATATTATGTTTGTGATTTTTTCGGATGAAATAATTCTCATTTCAATCAGCAAGCATTTTTTTTTGTTTTACACGTTAAAAAACAAAACTAGAAACATAGTGGGAAGAAGACTGTGAGAGATAGTCGTAAAGAATTTCATAATTATGACAAAAATGCTTGCTTGTTAAAAAATGCGTATTTTTCTGTGCATAAGAAATTTTATTAATCAATAAAATTTATTAAAATAATATTCTTATTGCTTAATAATTGTCATTAACTCTATTTGTGTGATCTTTTGGAAAAAAAAACTTAGGTAGCCGGTATTTAGACCCCATTTTAAAAACTCAAAATTTGAAGACTTTCGAATTTTACTTTTTATAAACAGAAAACGCCTTTTAAACTGATTTACTGATTTTTTTTTTCTCTAAACATGTGTAAAACATGTCAAGGTGACCTGCTGTTACTTTTTATTTTATTAATTTTGAAAATTGTATGATCTAGATTGAAAACAAAAGTGGTATCTGGTATTTGGACCTTTTCCTCTACTGTCAGTAGATAAATAGTTAAAATTTTAATACTGCTCAAAGTATCAAAGATAATCTTCAATCTTCCAATTTCAAAACGCAAACCGTAATTTTAGTGTTTTAACAATAAACAAAATAAAGTTCAAAAACAGAATCGGCATTTTTTTTTACATTAGGTTGAGACTTGTAAGAATATAAAACCGCGCATTGCCATTTAATTGAAAGTAAAACAATAATGCGTGGTTTAGAAATTATGACTTCACATTAATTTCCTAAAGATGTAGTTCAAAAGCTCTTACTTTTTACTTGTTATTTCTTTAGTCACTTTTAAAATTAACTGTTCTATGGGTTTTGAAATACACTGCTCAAAACTATTAAAGGATATTTGAAGTTTTATATAAAATAAAGATATAAACGAAATTTTTTTTGCCGAAAATAGAAGAAGAGAATCACAAATGCAAATTTTTCTGGTTTTTAAACTGTGGAGTATGCAAATTTTGAGTTCGACGTCAAAAACGTCGCTTCAGCGGCAGCGAATGAAATTTGACTTTCAACTGGATAAAAGAGAATGAAGACAAGGATGATCGGCATTCAGTGATTCCTTTGTTTCGATGAGTACGATGTCTCAGCGAAGTCATTTGACAGATTCAGAAGCTTTGAGAATTGTTGGTAGGTTAGAAGTGGGCCAAACTCAAGCCGAAGTAGCGCAAGCCATTGGAGTGTCACAAAGTGTCATTTCCAGGATCTGGAACCGTTTTTTGGAGAGTGGATGTGCAGGCCGAAGACCAGGGCAAGGTCGTAGACGGGCAACAACGCCCAATGAAGATCGGTATTTAGCGTTAACAGCTCAGAGACACCGAACCATGAACGCTCCTCTTCTCCAACAACACCTTCGCTCGGCTACAGACACCACGATTTCAACTCAGACTGTCCGAAACCGGCTCCATGCTGTAGGTCTGTATGCTCGCAGACCGATGGTATGTGTTAGATTAACATCAAGGCATCCTCGCGACCGCAGGGAGTGGGCAACCGAGCATGTCAACTAGAGGAGAAATGAATGGAGCAATATTCTGTTTTCTGACGAGTCCCGTTTTTCTGTGCATCCGGATAATAGGCGTATTTTCATCTGGAGGGACCGTGACAGTAGGAATAATCCTGCGTTCGTGCACGAAAGTGTCAGATTTGGCGGTGGAGGAGTGTTGGTGTATGGTGGCATCTCCATTGACGGTCGCACTGACTTCTACATCATTCGAGATGGAGCTCTGACTGGTCGCCGATATAGGGATGCGATCCTCAGACCTATTGTAGTCCCTTACGCTGCAGCAATCGGAGATAACTTCATTTTAATGGACGATAACTGCAGGCCGCATCGTGCAAACCTGGTGGAGGATTTTCTTTTCGAGGAAGGAATCGTTCAAATGGAATGGCCAGCGTGTTCTCCAGACATGAATCCAATCGAGCACGTTTGGAACGCTCTAGGAAGACGAGTTTCTGGCCGCCAACAACCCCCACAAACTCTCCAAGAACTGGAAAGAGCTCTTCTGGAAGAGTGGGGCAGAATACCCCAACTCGTCATTAATAGCCTCATTGAGTCCATGCCTCAAAGGTGTTCAACGTTGCTGGCCGCCCGTGGAAACCATACCCCCTACTGAAAAGGATTTTCTTTGAAGGAAACACCTTTTCTTATTCTTTTTTTCTCACATGCACAAATTGTGTTTTTTTCCTTTAGTACACAAATGCGCAATAAAATGCATTTTTTTCTGCCAAACATGCGTAATTTATTCTCATATAACCTACTATGTCTGTCGACCATGTATCAATCAGCTAAACAGTTTACCAGATACAAAATTCACCTAAAACTGCAATATCCTTTAATTCTTTTGAGCAGTGTATGATAAGAAACAATTCCTAGATCTTGGTTTAATTTAATTTATTTAATTACTTATTTTATGTGTCCTTATTATACTTTCATAAATGAAATTACTTGAAAGAATTCAACATTTTCTGAAAGCGAAAATTTTCAACTTTATAACTAGGTGTAAACTATATATTTGAAATTAAAAACTTTCCAATTATTTTCAGTTCTTTGAAATGTTCTTTAGACTTTGAAATTTGTATTGATTAAATCTCTTGTCATAATGAGTCTAGTCTCCGTAGGTATCAACAGATTAAATGGGCTTTTTATTTGTATAAAGTAAAAATTAGTAATAAAAGTACTGGACATTTACACGATGAAAAGTTATATGTAAACGAAAAAAATAAACAATCACAAGTTTACTAAACTTTGTATTAAATGTTCTAAAGTCTAAAATCTACACAAACAATGTTGAGATATTCAACGTTTCGATCATCATCTGTCACCTTCATCAGGAAAACATTGTCACAATACTTCAAAAAAAAAAAAAAAAAGGCAAAACCGTCTTGAATTTAAAAGGTTCGTTTTATTTCCAGTCAATTGTCACTTTAACCAATCACAAGCTAGAAAATCTGCGGTGGCATCATCTATCAGTCAAAAAATAGAATAAACTTTCAAACGATTTAAGAAAGGATAATGGTAACTTTATGGAAGACGCCATGGCATTATCCTTCCTTTAAACTTTTGACATTTTATTCTATTTTTTGTCTGATAGATAGTGCCGCTGCAGGATTTTTCTCTTGTGATTAGTTAAAGTGGTAATTGACTGGAAATGTAATGAACCTTTTAAATTCAAAACGGTTTTGCTCTGTTTTTTTTTTTTTTTTTTTTTTTTTTTTTTTTTTTTTTTTAGCAACATTGCGACAACGTTTTCCTGTTGAAGGTCACAGATGATGATCGAAACGTTGAATATCTTAACTTTATTTTAATGTTTGTATAGTTTTTAGACTTTACAACATTTTTTACATCGCTTAGTAAACTTGTGATTGGTTACTTTTCACGTTTATATGTAAAAATTAGCATTTTTTATTTCCATAAAAATAAGTATGTGTAACAATGGCCAAGGGTCAGTCTCTGAAAAATGGGTGTTTAAAACAATCTGAGCCAATTTTCTCGGAAACAGGTTAATCTCACTTACCCAAACTAAACATATTATGAGTCATTTAATACAGGCATCTCTCGACTTATGTAAATTCTCAGTGATTGTAACTAAACTTGTGATTGAAAATTAACTAAACTTGTGATTGTGATTGTAAATAAACTTGTGATTGGTTACTTTTCACGTTTATATGTAAAAATTAGCATTTTTTATTTCCATAAAAATAAGTATGTGTAACAATGGCCAAGGGCCAGTCTCTGAAAAATGGGTGTTTAAAACAATCTGAGCCAATTTTCTCGGAAACAGGTTAATCTCACTTACCCAAACTAAACATAGTATGAGTCATTTAATACAGGCATCTCTCGACTTATGTAAATTCTCAGTGATTGTAACTAAACTTGTGATTGAAAATTAACTAAACTTGTGATTGTGATTGTAAATAAACTTGTGATTGGTTACTTTTCACGTTTATATGTAAAAATTAGCATTTTTTATTTCCATAAAAATAAGTATGTGTAACAATGGCCAAGGGCCAGTCTCTGAAAAATGGGTGTTTCAAACAATCTGAGTCAATTTTCTCGGAAACAGGTTAATCTCACTTACCCAAACTAAACATAGTATGAGTCATTTAATACAGGCATCCCTCGACTTATGTAAATTCTCAGTGATTGTAACTAAACTTGTGATTGAAAATTAACTAAACTTGTGATTGTGATTGTAAATAAACTTGTGATTGGTTACTTTTCACGTTTATATGTAAAAATTAGCATTTTTTATTTCCATAAAAATAAGTATGTGTAACAATGGCCAAGGGTCAGTCTCTGAAAAATGGGTGTTTAAAACAATCTGAGCCAATTTTCTCGGAAACAGGTTAATCTCACTTACCCAAACTAAACATATTATGAGTCATTTAATACAGGCATCCCTCGACTTATGTAAATTCACAGTTACGTAATAAATCTAAAAAAAGTACATTTATGACCACACTTGCGCGTTTGATATGCATTTGCATACTTTTAATAAATATTTTATAAATGAAATATGGAAATAAAAACCTCAACCCTGGTATAGTTTTATATATTAGTGACAATTATATTTTTATTGGGATATCGAATTAAATCTTTAACAAAACAAACTCAAATCTAATTAACCCTTCACTGCACGCCGTGCCACATCTGGCACATACATAAAAATAGTGTAATTCATATTATGTGCGATGAATTTGGCTAATATGATCTCTATATCTGATCAAGAACAGTCCAAAGAATGGAATAACACTTATTTTGTCCATGTCAGATGGCTGTATTTGACAAAAAATTAGAATTAGTTCTTCGGAAGGAAAAAAAAAATCGATCAAGCTATTAAGGTAAAATTTACTTTAATTATTTTTAGTGAATACTTAAAAATATTAAAAATATTAAAAAGTTGCAGAGTATTAAGGAGGTAAAATTAATTAATTTAAGCTCATTTAGTTGTAAAATATAGCAATAAAATATTTAAAACCGTAATTGTGTACATAGTGTACATGCCATAAAATATCAAATTTTGGCAAAAATTTTTAAAATTATTTTTCTTTACTATATTTCTCATTATTAGACCGGTATATAGATTTCAAATAATTTTTTTTCATAAAAATAGAAAAAATCGTGCAGTGAAGGTTTAAAAAGAAACAATAGATCTTGGGTTCAACCGTAACAATTATGTTAGCCGAATTCAAACCAGAACGAAAGCTTATGTTAAAGTTTCGATGAAGAGTAACGAGTGTTTTTTTTTTTTTTCGAGCTTCACCTGTTCGTTTGATGTAGATTGAAAATTGTTTAAATAAATTCATCAATGTTAATTTTTTAAATCCCGCATAAGAGTTTTTTTCCATGAGAAGTTTTTTTTTATTTGAAAAGTTTTGTTTCAGTTTTTTTATATTTTTTCATACTTTTATAGTTTATATTAGAGTAAGTAATGCTGTATGATATTTTATTTATAAAATAATACTTTGTAAATAATATATATATATATATATATATATATATATATTATATTCATAAATAAGTTACTATACTAAATTCTAAGTCGTTAAAAATTATCGCCTTTCTTATCGTTAATATCTCTCTTTCTCTCTCTCCCCCCCCTCTCTATCTCTCTCTCTCTATATATATATAGTATATATGTATATATAATAAATATGACAGATTCTTACGAAATTTTACTTAATTAATTTACAAATTCTACTTACGTAAAATTCAAGTTAAGTAAAAGTATGTGGAATGCATTAATTATGTAAGTCGAGGGATGCCTGTATGTATTTTAATTCATTAGATTAGTCTCATTTTATAGTATAGACTTACATAAGTGGATTCAGATAATTTCTTTCTATATGTCGACAAGCACAGATATACTCCTGTGAGGTCGAAAAGAGAAGCGGAGTTCAACATAGAGGCTATACAGTCTTACGCCATATTCTTTGTTCTACTTTGAGTCTGTCAGATTTGCCAGTATTTTGCAAGTTTGATGGTGCACGCAACGTTTTCTTAAATTTTATGTTTTTATTCAATATCCTAATTTATATTGAATGGATACTGAATTGAGCCGTGATCTTTATTTTTTTGAAAAATTAAATACATTAATTGAGAGTAAACGAGAAAACAATTGTTTTTATTTTTATTTTTTTTCAAGATAAGTATTCTAAAATAGTTTCTGTAGTGATTTCATCTAAAACTAAGTGTAGCAAACATTTGTATTACAGACGATTAAAACATTTTTATGTTTTAAAAATTAAATCACCATTAGCGCATGGTGAATGTCGACATTTTCGGGTGTAAGTCAGAAATACAGATATTTAGAAAATATTTCGGACGTACACCATGCGACTATGTGAGTGTTGACATTCACCGGCAAAGTTCACATTCTCCAGATTTCGGTTTTTCACGGTAACATATACATTACACTGTATGCAAAAACTTGTTGAAAATTCACCTTCAGCAATTTTCGCCAATAAGAAGAAACGTACAGGGATTCTTTTTTACCTCACCCTATATGATCTGTAGTTTTTCTAGAATACCATGTATTATACAAAAGAAAAGTTAAATTTAAGAATGCATAAAAAAAAATTCTCTTCCACAAATGATCGTGTTTAGACAGCACTATAACCGAATACTTCGTGTGTCCCTGTAAATGAACGATAAATGCTATGTACGCAATATTCTACAGTAATAAATTTCAATACGTTTTAAATAGTGAACATAATTCAAAAATGCCCAAATGCATTTTACAACAGAGACCATAATTTTATGACGTTATTTCAATTCCTCTGTAAATGATCTATAAATGCTACACATTTCATTTTCAATACCTTACATGACATGGTAACCCTCAATAACCATGTATCAAGTACATAGCAATCCAACTAAATTTACGCGAGTTACATCGCAAACAGTAGGACAGACAAACAGGCAGAAAATTCGAATTCATAAATACTTTTCAAATATGATGGAAAGTGTTAAAAAGGCATTTTATTGTCTAATAAAAATGCTGCAATGAAACATCTTTTAATATTTATAATGAATCATATAACGGAGTGAGAATCATAGATTTTGGATAAAATGTATTATATGAAAGACGATTATTGTAACAAACTAATATTCCTATATAGTGAAAGAACCAGTACGCCATACGTGTTAAATATAATTTATACACTTTTGAATGGTATAATTCAAACTGAAACTAATGTTTTCCACACTTATTAAAACTTTGTTTACTGGTCAGGACTTGCGACTATTTTTATATTGCCTCAATTTACTTTTTTTTCCTTTCTGGTAATTTAAATTGAAAATATTCTATTATAAATATATGACAATTTTTTTTTCAAAGACTAGCACAGATAGAAAGAAAAATGTTCAACAAGTACGTTTATTTCAAGATCCCTTGTCACAGGGTTATCTAAATTTGATATTCCCCGAAAATTAAAGGATGTACGTTGATAAGAGCTATTTTTTGCCCATCATAGACGGGAAAATAAGTTTTGGATTCCGACAATTTTTCAATGTTTTGGTATACATAAATATATGAATTTTTATATAATATAAAATTTACGTGATAAATAAAATATTACATAATCAAAATTATATCCCAGAAATAGAGTATTTTGGTTTTTCCTTCCATTTTTGTCGTTTTTTTTAAAATCTTTGAATTGTTTTTTTAAGAAGCGTTCCATGAACAAAAATAATTTTGATTTGCTACTCTTTATTAACTTTTATATGAGCAATATTTTAGTTTGGTTTAGCGTACGCTTCTACCTATTAGATAAAAAAAATTCGTATCGCGAATATCAATTGCATTGCTTTTGATTTGATTTGCCGATGATTTGATTGCTTGGAAGTTTTGATTTGATTTGCCGCGCTCGAAAAGTATTTATGTATTTCATGTATCAATGTTGTGTTGAAAAACTGTTGTTGTAAATATTTATGTAATATTCTTAATAATTTAGAATGCCTGTACGTCAGTGTGATTATTAAAAAACCTGGCGAAAAACAAATAGAAATTTTGTTATCTGTTCTAACAGAAAAGTTTCATCGATACATAGAAGTTCTAAAAATTGCGATCTACAGAGCGGCTTGAAGTTATGCTCTAAATGCAGATCATATGCATTCCGTATGCTTTGGGCTAAAAATACCCTAATTTCTTCTTCTGTGGTAAAAATAAGAGATCGTGCGCCAACAAGTACTTCCGATGACACCACATATAACAAACCTAATATCAATACCTCATTGACACAACTCTAACACTTGCTATATAATATTCAGGCGTAAGAACTCCCTCGTGACTGTACTAACTGCAGCTCAAACTGAAGGCTTTATAGGATGTGAAGTCTATCTTTCGCGGGAAAACGATGCTGTGAAAAATCATGATACGGAATTGGTATTTAGTGTATTGGCTCTGCAAGTTTTACGAAAGTTAAAATACATTAGTGTAGGGAAAAGATACTAAAAGTATATTAAACATAATCAGAAATGTAGCAAATAAAGATATCTCGATTTCGATACACGATTTTTCACAGCTTTCCAAGTCCGATTATTATACTCTTATCGGTATTTCCATGTCTGATTTTAACTATATTTTTGAACTAGTAAACTCCAAAATGCGAAAAAGAAGGCATCACGTACTTGTCTGGAAGTGTTTCTTGTAATCATTAGAACTGGTCTATCTAATGGTGCTCTGTCCACATTATTCAGTATAAGAAATAGATTAATAAAATCTTCTATGCAATGTGCACACTAGACTTTCATAGAGAACATTGTTCCACTATTCCTTGGAATGGAACACGGCATCAGAATACCGGTTATCGAAACATATACGAGGCATTTAGCAAGATGATTATTTATCTAAGATGGCGAAAATGATACTGCGATACTTTTCGTACATTTATATGCAGAAGAGTGCGAACTATTCTTTTCAGAGACGATCTTTCTCGTTACACAGATACTTTTGGTTAGGCCTATGATGTTGGTCACTACTTCAGGTTATATCTTTGGACATTACTTCTCGGATTCAAGGAACATTGACGCTAATATACTTACACATTTACATAAAGAAAAAGATTCACGCAATGCCAGAGAGTTAATGTTATGATTATTGTTAGAAGCTTCCGGGATTGTTTGGAACTTCTGGAAGAAATGGGTCTCGTGCATGAAATGTCTAGATACCTAAATAGGCAGCAACGGTTTTCAACAGAGGATGCTAACCAGACTCGTCTCGTGACTAATGTTCGGTGGGTCATAGATCCCATTAATGGACAGTTAAAAAACTGGAGACCACTGGATAAAGTAATTAAAATAATAAAACTTTGTAAAAAATCACCATAAAATAAAACATGTTGTTTTATTTTATGGTGATTTTTTACAAAGTTTTATTATTTTAATTACTTCAAATCGCCAGTTTTCGGTGCTGTTTCGCTTTCACTGGATAAAGTAATGCCAAATACGAAAATATCTTATATTGCCGACGATGTGCGAATTACATCTATTGTTCTCAATGTTTTCCATCATACAAGGATTAAAAACAGTGTAGATGACGAAAGAATCATTCAACGGATGGTTAATTTGGTTAAAAAGCCTAATTGCTCAAAACGGATAGTAGAGGATAAATGATGGGGTAGAAGAAATGCGATCTGGACTAAACTAATACGGATCTTCATGATGTTCTCTGCCTAACTTGCTTCGCGCTGCGACAAATAACTCTTGGAATATATCAATTGAAACGAAGCCAATCTTATACACAAGAGCACTTAAATGAAGAAGGTATTTACGCTACTTAAATACATCGTGAAGGTGATTCTATTCTTCGAGTTCAATTATGATCATGACACATAAGTGCTAAAAACTATAATATTTGGATAAAAGCAAAGCGAAGCAACTTCAGACAATGGTGCTGTCAATGTAAAGTAGACGCAAAGGTCGTAGATGCTATGCGTATATTGCTTCTGAATTATGGTTTACTGTGGCGCCACAAGTCAACCAAAGTCAAAAACCCAAGCCTTGAATACGCTCATACACTACAAGATGCTGCCTCTGGATGGTACAGTAGTGATTCGGGTGAAGAAAGCAAGGGGGAAGACTAATCTAAAACACATTGCCGAAAAAATCTGATACAGTATGATTGTTTTCGATTATTGATTATTTCTGATATTTCATATATTGAAATAATAGTCGTAATAGTAGACGTTCATCTTAGTTTTGCATATAGTATTGTATTTACTATTTATTTTATCGATTAAAACTAATGACAGTATAGTTCATTAATGTACAATAGTTCATTAATGTACGTAATACTGACTTAATTATATATTTTATTTTTCGCATCAATTATAGAACTATTCATTCAAAATATCTTTTTCCTGTTTGTTATGAGTTATACTAATGAAAAAAATATATATCACATCAAAAGGCTGATGGGGGAAAAATTGCCCTTATCAACCAACCTCCTTTCAGTGTCCTCCTATTATGCATTATTTTCGTTATGCACTGTAAAAATAGCTGTTGATTTTACAGTATAATACTGACAGCTTGTGTGCCAGTATTATACTTTAAAATTAACAGTAATAAGCCCTAAATAAACAGGAGTATACCGTTTTATGAATGTAAATTCAGAAATATACCATATATTACTACTTAGCGGTATATTATTGTTATTTAAATAAATAATTGTTGGTGTTACAGCATTATAATGGTATCCCAGATGCCAGTATAATACTGTAAAATCAACAAATTATTTTTGGCAGTGTGGAGTTAGCATAATTCTTATAGTTTTACATTTTTATTTTAAGTTTTTATAATATTGGTGTATTATAATTGGTGACTGTTAAAATAATTAGTTTTAAGCAGGTCGGATATAAGTTGGGCTAAACACACACATTCACAAAAGATTTTATAGATAGAACTAGTATTGGTGGGCAGATTGAAAAAAAAATAAGACTCTAGTATAATAAATAAAATTCTCAGTTGTTTCAAAATGTAGTGCAGCGTATTTTGTACAAAAATATATTTGTAAAAAAAAAAAAAAAAAAAAAAAAAAAAAAAAAAAAAAAAAAAAAAACATAATAGCATAAGATAAAAGAAAATGCAACGCGTAATTAAAAATTGACTAAAAAGTCGATAGCTTTCTAAGTAGTTTTTTTTTTTCAATGTCAAATAATGTTTGAATTTTCTGTAATAAAATGTCTTGTTTTTACCTTTACCAAAAAAAAAGACAACTATTTTTTTACTCGCTATTTTGCACAGATTCAATAAAGTTTAATTATGTTAATATCTCAGCCAGACATTAATCGATATATGGATCATTATACATATAATCCTACAAGCTATATCAGTGTTGATCGCAATTCAATAACGATTTAATTATTTGATATCGCACGATCAATAAAGCTATAATATTATAACATGCTACACGCTACTTGTCTTATTAAAATCATTAATTAAATGGGATCATTATGAAAAACGTTCTTCCTGTTTTAGTAAGTTACGCAATGCAAAGGTGGAAGACTTGAATGTTCCCTTTTGTTTACAGTGTATGTATTTTTCTCATTATAAATAACAATGGAATAAACCCGGGATTTCTGGGTTACAGAATATAGATGAAAACCACCATATGTATTATTTCTTACGTCAACATCCTTTATGCTCTGCACATACATACAAGCACAGCGATGAATGAGGTATTTTTCGAAAGGTTCTGCCATCGACGTATGATGTAGTATTCAAACAGGGTGACTCAAAAAACCCTTTAAATAATGACATGGCAAATCAGCCATACAGCAAGAATAAAAAAAATACATAGGAACATAGGGTCGCAAACCACTTATTTAGTCACAAATACAAGGTGTTTCATCCCAACTGAAACCGGGTTGACGGTAATAATTTCGAGAAAAATAAAAAGATTGTAATGAAAATGCAACAATGTGTACCTATTTTGTGTGAGATATGATAACATCAGGAAAAGATCTGGAAAAACGTGTTACTCAAGCAATCGAAGATACTGTATAAATTGATAATCACAGTCCAAATTGTGGACCGTATAATTCAAACTTCTACCACTTTTGTTTGGTGTTATCATATTTACAACAATGGTGAGAATTATGTTTTTATGTGGTGTTTTATTATAATATACTTCCGTTTTCGGAAAGTTATTACCGTCACCCCAAACTGAGTTAGGATGAAATTTATGTATTTGTGGGATTCGTGTTATAGGATGTATTTATGACAAAATAAGTGTTTTACGACCCTATATTCCTATGTGATTTTTCATCCTTGTTGTATACCTGATTGGCCATGCCATTTTGTAAATATTTTTTGAATCACCCTGTATATATTTAAAATGAGTTTTGAAAAAGAAATTACACTTTCGAAATGTATTAAAAGCGTTATTTTCATATTGTACTCGCGTCAGCATTCAACAGTCCAAGAAATCGTCAAAGATCGCTATTTACAATCAGCCTTTTATTATTCTGTTCATTTCATTCGTTTAAGCGCGAAATTAGAATCCATGTCTTAAATTTGCGTGCAATTTATACTTTATTCTTTTATTTTTTGATTAATCGATGTTTTAATTTTGTTATAGATTAAAATCTGGAAACAAATAAATGATGAGCTATTTATATTAATTTAAGTGCAAATGGATTTATCTTTTGCAATCGTCTGCAATAGAGATTTTAATCGATAGAGATTTGAATAAAAATTAATCCTTGAAAAAAATTTTAAAGAATAAAAATTGAGTAAATTGCGATACGGTATTCAAACAAATTGCATTTGAAAGTACTCTTTAGGGTTTCGTTCATCTGACGAAACCCTATTCGTCTCACTCCTTTGTCTGTCTGTCTGTCACAGAGCCCGTTCTCAGAAACTATATATATTGGAGTATACTTGAAATATATACTTGAAATTTTGCATACTTATAGCTGAACACCTCACATCAAACGACAAATCATAAAATTTTGAAAAAGTCTTATATTTACTCCTCTGGGCTCTAACTTGTGTATTTTAAACCTTTTTTTTCTAACTGTACCCCTGATTAAGTTGAAGACTTAAAATTTTGCATACTTATAGCTGAATACTTACGATCACACTACAAATCATAAAAATTTCAAAAGTCTTATTTTACCCCCCCCCCCCCTTCTAACTTGTGTATTTTAAGTAATTTTTCTAACTCAGTCCCTAATTAAGTCGGAGACGTGACATTTTGAACACTTACAACAAAACACTTGCGATCACACGAAAAATCATAAAATTTTCAAAAAGTCTTATATTATTTACCCATCTGGGATCCAACTTGTGTATTTTAAGCAATTTTTCTAACTCAGCGCCTAATTGAGCTGGAGACTTGAAATTTTGCATATTTGTAGCAGAACACTTGCGATCGCAGGAAAAATCATACAATTTTCTAAAACTTTTAAATTATGTAACCTTCCAGGTTCTAACTTGTGTATTTAGGCAATATTTCTAACCTCCCCCATTTTCCCAGGGGGGTCACTTTTCTAACTTTTGCCGACACTCCTTTGATTACTCTTTCATATTATGCACCATAGCCTAACATATTTTAGTTCCATATTTTACCGCCAGGGGGCGTCTACATATATCGGGTGCTATGGGCCCGATTTCCTCGACTAATATAGCTATGGATAGGTTTTAAAACGGAATTTCGTTCGGATAGAGGTTTGTTTAGAATAGAGTGCGCCCCTTGGTTGCGAAATGAGGAACTAACAGATTTTGCAAAAAGATAAAGTGTTTTGAAAGGAATATTAAACGAAACCCTCTGTTCGATCTGTGATCAAGCTTACCCACTTATTTTCCCTATTCGATGCTGTAAAAATTGGAAATGTATGACGTTTAAAAGACTAAAATAATTGCAGCAAAAGGGAAATTTAATCATCTGTTCTTGCCATTCTCAAAATGACGTCAGCGTTACGAACAGCCAGGTTTTTCTTTTATAATACAGATATACGCAATTGCATTATTACCTTTCAAAAATTTATAAACATCTGTTATTTCAAGCTGTACCAAATAAATTGACTAATATTGTTTCTTATATGTGGGAAAATAAATATTTTCGTGTTTACCCACAGTGATAGTGCTTTCTTTCAAAATGGAATTCGTTCTAGATGTTAAGTATTTAATGTGCATAAATTATCTTTAATTGAAGATAGAAGAAAGTAAGAATATATTGGTTTCTGAGTTTTAAAAAGTAAGAAACCTCTTTAAGAATTTAGATAACTAGGAAGGCGGTATTGTATATTTTTGTGCGCGGATATGTGTTTTACTACACTAAGAAACATCCCCCTTTTTTTTACAGTATAACACGATAACGTGTTAAATTTTATAAATAATTAAAATCTAATATTGTTTATCTTTAAACAAACGTCTGGTTACATTTTTGTTTGTATTGCCAGTACAAATGCCTCATCTTGACAATTCCTATGGTTCAAACCGCTCTCCGATACATTAATTCTTTATTTGTTTATGATTTAATAAAATGTGAACGGGCTTGCTCTGTATTTACGCTTACAATGTATCGAAATGTGTATTTTAAATAAGTAAAATTAATAAACATAAAAATAAAATTTTATTCATCGAATAATGTCAGAATCATAAATTAAAAGTGATATTTCTGCATGCTATAGTAGTATATCACTTCCTTAAGTTCTGTTTTCAAATATTAAAAAAATGTACATTATATCCGAAAAAGAGATATAACCGAAGGGAAAAAAGATAATAACGTACAAGTAAACGTCCTTATGCTTTTCTCCAAATCATCAGTTGTACGCATTTTACTACTGCCTAATAAAAAAAATGAATGCTGGATAATTATTGTATACACAGAATTAATTAAATCTGTAGATAATTACTGTAATTTATACATACAGGATGTTGCCGAATTCAACGAAAAAATTCAGAGGAGTGATAGTAGCCATAAAGAAGTAGAATAATTTCCATATAACACTGTGTTGGGAACAATTTATTTAGTCACAAATACATATTGTTTCACCCTAACTGAATTCGACTTTGGTGTAAAAATTGTGTGAAACATAAAGATATTTAAAAAAAATGTAATGATATGCAACTTGTTTTGTATGAAATTTGATAGCCTCACAAAAAATTCTTGAAAACAGGGTTCTCACATAATCGATGATACCGTATGAACTGAAAATAACAGTCCAAAATATGGAGCATCAAGTCGATAAACCTGCTGTGTATAATAAACTTCTACCACTTGTTTTTGCTGTTATCATATTTACAACAAACATGAGCATCTTTATTAAACTTTTTAAATAATAAACAACGGTCAAAGCACCAAAACACGTCATTTTCTAGCAAACTAGTTTTAGTAGCCACAGCGTACCGTCATCAGTTCAAATTATGATTCCTCAGAAATGAAAATTGCTGAAATATATGTAGGAGAAGCGGATTCAATGATAAAATTTATTAGCCAATAAAATTACAGGAAACAGCCAATGGAAGAGAAGTGGATT
Source organism: Maratus speciosus (assembly GCA_963932465.1). Lineage (NCBI taxonomy): Eukaryota > Metazoa > Arthropoda > Arachnida > Araneae > Salticidae > Maratus > Maratus speciosus. The sequence goes on from OZ010786.1 coordinate 379,682,478, forward strand.
CATAAATAAAGATTCAAAGATTTTCATTGACTATTTCCTGTAATTTTATTGGCTAATAAACTTTATCATTAAATCCGCTTCTCCTACATATATTTCAGCAATCATATTTTGCACTAATGACGGTAGGCTATGGCTACCGAAACTATTTAGCAACAAGAAATAGAGTGTTTTGGTGCTTTAAACGTTGTTTTTATTTATATTGTACTGCGCTAAGTAATTTCTTATTGTAATGTATATTAAACGTTCTATTATAGTATACTTCAAATTCCTCAAAGTTATTACCGTGAACCAAAGTTGTGTCGGGTAAGAACACTCTGTAATTTTGATTAAATGGGTATTTTGGGACTCCACGTTCTACAGTAATTTTTCAACCTCTTGACGCCTGCTATCACTCGTCTGAACTTGCCAGTCGAATGCGTCAACAGCTTGTATTAGTGTAACTCTAGGATAGATGGCCATAGAGGAAAGATGGCTACACTGTTAAAAATTTGCAGCATTCTGGCAGGTCATTTGACCGTTTTTTCCAAAAACGGTTACATAACCGTAATTTTAACACTATTCTGACCATATTATTGACCATTTTATGGTCAGAATATAGTTAAATTATGGTTATGAAACCGTTTTTTCAAAAAACGGTCATATGACCTGCCAGAATGCTGCAAAAGTTTTAACAGTGTAGTCTAAATATTTCCAAAACTTGTTCATAGATTGCAACATAAACTTTATTCGTAGGAAGTAGTTCAACGTGTTCATTCATTGTAACGTGCAGTTGTGTTTTTCGATTATAAAAGTAAGTGTAATTTTAATGTTTATTTAATTTAGTGGGTGAATATTTTTTTCGACTAAGGTATCTGAAGGTTTTGCAGTACACTGTTAAAAATTTGCAGCATTCTGTCCAGTCATTTGACCGTTTTTATCGAAAACGGTTACAAAACCGTAATTTAACACTATTCTGACCATATTATTGGCCATTTTATGGTCAGATTATAGTAAAATTGCGGTTATGAAACCGTTTTTTCAAAAAAAAGGTCAAATGACTGGACAGAATGCTGCAAATTTTTAGCAGTGTACGTACGATATATATTTATTTTACTATATGGACTTTTAAGGCAGGTATATAAACTAATCTTTATTTCTAAGCCTAAAACAAAGACGTACAAGGGCTATTGATGCTTTAATTTGGGCGACGATCAAACCTTCAATTTCAGGAGAGATGGACACATGAAATCGAGGAGAGATGGCCAAACTTTAATCAGTATTTCAAAATTATACGGAGCGATGATTTTAACTAAATATAATTAAATTTAAAATAAATATATAACGTTTATGTTTATAACTATATTAATTGATATAATTGTTTGAATTTTAACTAATATAATAATAATAATAATAATAATATAATAAGTCCTAACGATTTATTTGTTTCAAAAAATACTGAAAAACGTCGGAAACTTTCATAATAGAAACAAATAATGTTGATAAATAAACTAAATTAACGTATTAAACCTAAAATTAACGCGAGGAAAAAAAAAAAAAAACACGACAATTCCAGTAGCGAAGAAAACGAAATACATTTAAGATTATCAGATTCTACAGAATCCGAGTAAATAGAATAACATTAGAATCACTGTGTTGGTTGTGAAAAACAATATAATATCACATCCAAAAAGGATGTCTGGATACAATGCATAAGGTACCTTAAGTGGTTCCATGAAATATGTACAAATTATCAAGATCTTTGTCAAGTATGCGGTAAGATTTTAAGAAAAGTGAAGTATTGAAAGTATACTTCAAATTTTGTTTATTAGAGTTTTATTCACTCATTTCCATCATATAGCTGCATCTTTACAAATTGCTATATGTTTTTCATGATTAACTATATTAAATGTACTATATAATTACTTTTTTTTTTTTTTTTTTTTTGCTATTTAACTTCACTTTTTCTGTCTTGTATTGGTAGGAGAGATGGCCATCTGCCATTTTAATTTCAATTTTGTTTGACACTTTTTGTTTTGAATGTTTAAATATTTTTTGCATAAAATATGATGAGTATATGTATAAGTATTTTAAATATGCATAAATTTTTCTTGTATTTGCAATCTAAGAATTTTTATTTCAGTCTTTAAAAACTATGGCTATCTATCCGAGAGTTACCCTAAGTGTTCCATAAGTCTGTTAACATTCCTAAAATTCCTAAAAATTTACGCAGCTGTGCAAAGTGTAATTTTCATCATAAGACCTGTTGTCAAATTGAAAATTTTGTTGTAAAAGTAAAACATAGTTCAAATTAGCTTTGAGCTAATTTTATGTTTCAAAAACTAAAACCATTTAGCAAGTTTTATTTTGAATATTACAATTCTATACGACAATTTCGTAATTTTGTATGAGTTTGTGAAATGTGAATCAACTCATTGATCTCTTTGAACTGTTTCTTTTCCAATAAATATTTCATTTTATAAAAAGGCTTATGATGCAAACAGCACTCCGGTACGACTAATTGTTAAATTTTTGTGAATTTTGTAGTAATGAAATTATTTTTGGAACTTTTTAAACTATTTTCTTTCTACTTCAACAAATCTCCGACTCTTTGAAAAGTAATACACTAGTGTGCAAAACTGAAGCAACAATCAAAAAATCCTAATTTCTGAACACGTGAGTACTCAAAAGAAAATTCTACAAACATCAAGTGTAGAAAATAGGTACTACCCTAACAGCACAGCCTGCTTATCTGAACTCACCTTGACGTCACAAATGGTCACAAGCATCATAGTCACTACAATAAACTGAAATGTGATATCTTTTATTCGTCTCATTCATACTCTCAATTGGTCATTCCACTGAAAAGTCACTATGGCTGCTGTTTTATGACGAGTCAACAAGTGAGTTTACAATGAAGTCACATAGTGACTCTCACGGGACGTCATTTTGAGACTACATTGTAAAGTCATCATGACAGCTGTTTTGTGACGAGTTCCCAATTGACAGAAAATGAAATTATCTGATGACTTTTCACAAAGGAGCGCAATGGTGACTTCCCAGAAGAGTGTAGATCACCTGAAAGTCACCACGTGACTTCACTGTGACATTATATGGTAACTCAGTATAATGCAATGCTCATGACTATTTCAAATGTTAGTCACATGAGAATCACAAGGTGACTTCATTGTAATTTTATCTGACAACTCATAAAAAAACAACAGTCACAGTGACTTCTCAGTGGTGTCATCATATGGCGATTATTTGAGGGTAATAATGAGACGGATGAAAGCTCCCACATTTCGTTTCACCGTAGTGACTGCAACACTTGTGACCATGTGTGACGTGAAGGAAATGTCACAAAGACTAGATGTGCTGTAGGGATAGTACATATTTGAAACGTATTATTTTCTTTTGAGTATTCGCGCACTCGAAAATTAGCATCGTATGAGGGTTTCTTAAGTTTTGAACACCAGTGTATATTGCAATCGGGAATCTAGTACGACAATTTGTTATTTGTTACGATATTTTAAAATGTGGAAGAGCTTACCGGCACCCTGTATATAATGTTACTTAAAATATGTCAAAACTTAAAATAAGTCATTCGCACATTTTTTCAAGTTACGAGAAAAAAGAGAGATGTTTTCGAATAGACGATATGCCGAGGGACTAATGTATTAAAGAATCCCGATGGATTTTCGCTTAGTTAAAAATAAGATTTCTATTGTAAATGTGATACTCAAACAATTCACATAGATATATTTATAAAGTAAGCCTCGAAGAAAATATTTTCAATTGAATTCTGTAATATTATTTGCTTAGAAGGCAAGCTGGATAAATATTTTCTATTTATTTTGAAACTTGAATAGAAAATTTCAGCAATGGCTGTTTTGAAATCCTATTCTTTTCAAAAATAATAACGATGAAATCAAGATTTACATCGACTAGAAAATACTCGCATTGTACGCTAACATTACAATACTTTTATAAGTAACACTTTGGATGGAAAGTATTTTATTTTCGCTTGTATACGAAAGTAATTCACCTTTGCTTCCAAAAAATTAGTTACTGATGCAATAGCGCTTAAAAAAGAAAGAAAGAAAAAAACATTTTCGTCATGGAATAGTATTTTTGATAGAAAAAATATTTTCATAAAAATTTTTACAGTCACTTTTAGGTGAGTTATTCCAAAATATTTGCAGAAGAATATGGTTAACAGAATAGTGTTGCATACTCTTCAAAAACAACAAAAAAGGGAGAATATTGCATACCGCTTAAGGAGTCTCACGACTTTTAAAACTGGAAAAAATGAAAAAAGACCATATTCAACATTTAAATTTTAAAATGTATATGATTTAAAAATACAATTTTATTGTGATGAAATATATAATTAATTTAATTCATTTCATGGACATAAAAAATTGCATGATGCAGAATTAGTATTTATAGGGCATTTCAAAATGTCAGATATTTGACGAGCAGAAAATTGGTAAAACAGCTTACGCGCAGATAACGAAATACACTTTCCAACTATAATGAAAATTTTCGCGCTTAATTGTACTTCAGACTATAGTAAGTACCCGGAACCTAAGTAAATCTGTATTTAAAGAATTTTTATATTTTTAATACAAATTTGTATTTAGCTAATACAACATTTCGAAAATTTCAACAGTATAATCACCTAAAAACTATATTAAAAAAAATGAAATTTTAATTCCGGTTTTAGAGACTAACATGAAATATACGTTTTGAAAATTTCATGAATTAATATTCAGAAGTTTTTGAGATATTTTATGCGTTATGACCAAAAACGTCTTTTGGAGAAAAATGATTTCAAAGTTTCGTAAACGCCGCATCATCTATTGAGCGGGTATAATTCTAAAAGCCATAACTTCTATTGTAATAGGAATTTCAAGGAAACAATTATATCAAAATGTACCGACAAGATAGGAGTTTAACATTAAAAAAAATTAAATTTCGAAAATCTTGAAGCTTCAGGAGTCTTGAGACACCTTAAGTCTCCAGTTGTCGCAGAGAAAAAGATAATAGCCATTCACATGAAGAATTATAAGTTCTTTCGGATTCCTTAAAAAATAATTTTTTTAGGGTGTCAAGTCTGTATTGAAATCAGAACAATCTGGCAAATTTTCAATGCGAACAATCAAATTTCACATCATATTTGGATTTCTTGGGTAATTTTACTTTTGGATAAGACACGGAAAACTATACATTGAACTATTTAGGCATTATACAGATAAAAGTCTGGAATTCCTAACGTTAATTTCTTTAATAACAGTTGTAAAAGGAACTGCAATGTTTGGAAGTTTTTTAAGCAGATATAAAAAATTATTTGTCGAGATAAGCTGTAATTTTATAAAAGCATATTTAGAGCTTCTAGAAATCATTTTCTGTTTAAAAACTTTATAGTGTATAAATATATATTTTTCAAAAATTAATTTCGAATATTACATAGGGGAAATTAGGGTGAAATCGGATTCCTTATTAATAGTTGCATCAATCGTAGATATGAATTCGAAATGGAATTCAAAGCAGCTTTGTGTCAATATTCTTCACGTTTCTCACGTATCGCTTATAGAACAATATTATTATAAATATATGATATGTTTATCCCAATGCTATTCTATAAGTCATCTAGACCTATCCCCACACTGCGATAAGAGCGCATGAATATATTATTCTCATAGGAAATCTAATGTTTGAATAGTTAACTACAAAATGATAATTAACTGTATTACAATTTGAAAAATGCCGATAAAGAACTTTATCTTTATAAGCTTTAGAAAAACAATTATTGTCCTCGTATAGTTTTTATTGTCTTCTTTTTAAATAATTTTTAACTGCGCTTCAATCGATGTTTTCTAATATCTATTTTATTCCACTTTAGATATTCGTCTTTTCAGAGAGAATGAAGTTAGGAATAACAGCCCGTAAAAAATACTCCTCTAAATAATAGCAAGTGTTTAACTGTGGTAAATATATTCCTTATAAATATGCCTCTCACAATAGAACTTTTAGCACAGTAGAGGACTTTTGAAAACTAGCAAACATCTTACCTAGAGCTGTTACAACTATTACCCATTAAGAGGCTGCTCAAATAGTGTCTAAACTGCGGTATCAGAATTCAACCCAACTGTATGGTTTTACCCGACTTTTCCCTATTTTGAAATTACTATTCGAGAAAAAATTCCAACTACTGCAACCTATTATTTTTTCACCAGATATCGATTATTGAAATATCCATACATGATGTGAAAATTGAGAGTTCGTTTTGGGAATTTCAGACAGTCACCATCGCAATAGTACTAAGGCCTACTAAGTTTATTTATTTAATATAAATTTAAAGGACACATAATTCCAAATCACAATTACATTTTTTTTTTGTTTTGCTCTGCTACCTTGATGATTTTAACTATCGGGTGATCTTTTATTTCTTTTTACTTTATTATAATTATTATTTTAAGAATAAACGTTATATATATCAGTGTTCTCTTACACATTATCGAAGAATTGCAATTTCATCCAGTTGTGCTGAATATGACACGATACTTAGAATTCACGAAGGAATATCATTTAATTGTATTTATGAGAAGAAATTTCTAAAAAAAAATTATTTAAACTATAACCAAATTCCTTAAAGACACTTAATTATAATGGCAATTAATTGTTCCTACTAAAATAACTTGTTATAAAATTCATTTATTAATACATCGATTAGCAGTAATACAGTTTATTATGAGTTATAGATGCATTACTTTATCTTGTTCCAAAAATATTATTGGTTACATAAAACAAACATATTTTTCAAAGGATTATTTCTTTTGCTTTTCAACTTTTACGCTCTCTTGGCGTTTGGAGTGGGATTTTTTGAATTCGGAAATATTTCTATATTTCTATTGTAAGAACATTGTATTTGTACATTTCCTAATTTCCTAATGTTTTCTAATATCTATTTTATCTCACTTTAGATATTCGTTTTTTCAGAGACAATGAAGTTAGGAATAACAGCCTGTAAAAATACCCCTTTAAATGATAGCAAGAGTTTAACTGTGGGAAATGCTTTCCTTATAAATATGGCTCGCACAATAGAACAAAACGTTTCACCAAATTTGAATGTGCGATATTGAAGCCTTTTAAAAACTAGCAAACATCTTAGTTAGAGCTAAGTGTTACAACTATTAACCATTAAGGGGCTGATCAAGTAGTGTCTAAATTGGGGTATCAGAATTCAATCCAACTGTATGGCTTTACCGGCATTTCCCTAATTTGAAATTATTTTTCGAGAAAAATTTCCAACTATAACATATAATTTTTTTCAACAGATATCGATTACCGAAAAATCAATACTTGATGTGTAAATTGAAAGTTCATCTTGGAAATTTCAGACAGTCACCATCACTATAGTACTAAGGCCTACTAAGTTTATTTATTTAATATAAAGTTAAAGGACACATAATTCCCAATCAAATTACATTTTTTTTTGTTTTACTCTGCTACCATCATGATTTTAACTGTAGGATGCTCTTTTATTTCTTTTTCTTTTATTATAATATTATTTTAAGAACAAACATTATATATATTAGTGTTCTCCTACACATTATCGAATAAGTGCAATTTCAGCAGCTAGTTGTGCTGAATATGACACGATACTTAGAATTCACGAAGGAATATCATTTAATTGTATATTTATGAGAAGAAATTTCTAAAAACAAATTTATTTAAACTATAACCAAATTCCTTAAAGACACCTTAAATCTACTGGCAATAAATTGTTGCTACTAAAATAACTTGTTATAAAATTCATTTAATACATCAATTAGCAGTAGTACTGTTTAGAATGAGCTACAGATTCATATCTTTATCTTGTTCCAACAGCATTATTGGTTACACAAAACAAACATATTTTTAAAAGGATGATTTTTTTTTTTTGCTTTTGCATCTTTTCAGTTTTCTTGGCGTTGGGGGGGGGGGGGAGATTTTTCAATTCGGAAATATTTCTATATTTCTATTGTAAGAACATTATATTTGTACATTTCGTAACTCTACAAAAGACAAAGAAAAATATTTAAAATAAAAGATTTCAGTGGGGTTATAAATATTGCACAAAATCCCTATAAATTCAAATATAATTAATAGTTCTCAATCCTTCAATCCTACTAAAATCCTTCTAAAATTTATTAAATGATTAGGTAAATCTTCTAATGTAGTTTCAAAAATTCCAGAAAAAAGCTTTAGAAGAAATAATTTTCATGAATTCATAATTCCGTACATAAAGGGTTAAAGTACCGAATATCAATTGGAAATACCCTTGAAACAAGATTTTAAAATTTTAATTTTGTAATATTCAATAAAAGAACAGTATGAGCAGAAATACGAAAACTTACTGGCTACCTGATTGTCAGTAAAATTTGCGTGGTTTTTTGGATTGTTTTTACATCGTAACATGATAGAGGGTGTAACGCATCGAAATGCGCACTATCTTCTTATATGCCGAAGATGCATAGGCAATGTCGATTACAGATATGTTCTAAATAAGATAGGAAGTGTGGACATGTTGACAAAATAGTGATTCCATAAATTTTCCCAATGTTACACTTTTTAAATTGTTATACGAACCGTAGGTCCTCTAAGTTATCTTTAGAAATATATCCTGTATGCTCTGACAATAGCAGTGTTAGAAAATACATTCTTGGTGATTCAAAAAATGGGATGATCTTTTTATTTATTTTTATTTTGTTATTATTTTACATATGTCCATTATATATGATTGTATTATCCTACTCGTATTCAAAGAAATGCAATTTCAGCCAGTTGTATTGAATATGACACGATACACTCATAATTAATGAAGGTCTAACATTTAATTGTATTCAAGAGAACAATATTATGAAAACAAAATTTTTTATCCTATAACAAAAGTCCTGAAAGTTAAAGGACCTAATATCAATTTGGGGATATCCTCGAAAGATATTTTAAAATTGCAATTAAATTGGCATGTTCATGAAAGAAAAAACAGCAGTAGAAATACGAAAACTTTCTGGCTACCCGATTGTCAATAAAATACAAATGGTTTTACGGTGTGGTTTTACATTGCAACGTGATAGAGGGTATCCCCCATTGAAGTGCGCTCTAGCTATTTACATATTGAAGATACATAAGCGATGTTGATTAGAAATATGTTCTATATAAATCAGGAAGTATGGGCATGTTGATAAAATAGTGATACCACAAATTTTCACAATGTTAGACTTTTTAAATTGTTATACGAACCGTAGGTCCTATAAGTTATCCTTAGAAATATATCCTGTACGCTCCAACAAGTGCAGTGTTAAAAATTACATTCTTGGTGATTCAAAAAATGGGATGATATTTTTATTTATTTTTTTAACCATTTGGAAAAATGGTTATTGTTCTCGTCAGGGTAGGAAATCAAAAGCATATCTGAACGTTTTCATTGGTTTAATCCGCAATTTATTCGTTATCTGATTGGTATATACAGTAATCTGTATTTCCCTTTGGTTTCAACAACGATGGACAACAGAGTGTTGCCACTATGACATAAAAGTAACAAAAACTACAAAAAAAATTAATAAATCAGATACAAATTGAGATACAGCTTTCAAACACATTGCATTTAAAAGTACATTTTATTTCTCTATCCGACGGTATAAAAAGTAATATTGTCGGATGTTTAGAAGTTTAAGAATGAAATTTTATTTAAAATTGGTCGTGAGATTTTTTGGAAATCTGATGATAGAAAAGCCTTTTCCCGAACAGCCAATGAAATGCTTGGATAATACGCAAGTTTCAGGAAATCTTGAAATTTTTACGTGTAATAACTCTATTAATGTTTAATTCATGGCGTACGTAATGTATGACCAGTTCCGTAGAAGTTTAAAAATTTACAGTACCGAAAATTGTAAAACTGAAATTTCTTTTAAAATTTGTTCACGATGGGTCCAGGAATGTTATCGTTTAATCCATGGCGTACGTAATGTAGGATCAACTCCGTGCGATTTTTTATGTCTTAAATTTTAGTCTTTGAAAAAATCATTTTCCAAATGGTCGTTGTAATTTGTTAAATTGCTATTTTTTAATTTTTTTTTTTATTTTACGAATGTACATCATATATGATTGTGTTCTCCCACTCGTTATCGAAGAATTGCAATTTCAACCAGTTGTTTTGTATGTGACGCGATACTTATAATTTACGAAGGCATTTAATTGTAATTAAGATAACAAACTTCTGAAAAAAGTTATTTAAATTATAACAAAAGTCCGTAAAGTTAAAGTACCTAATATCAATTTGGGGATATCCTTGAAACAGATTTTTTAATTGTCGTTAAATTGTCATGTTTATTAAACAAACAGTAGAAGTAGAAATACGAAAAACTTATTGGGTACCCGACTTTCAGTACAATATAAGGGGGTTTAAGGATTATTTTTACATTGTAATATGATAGAAGAAGTCCCTCATTGAAACGCGCTCCATCTTTCTACATATCGAAGATACATAGGCAATGTTGATCAGAAATATGTTCTAAATAAGCCAGGAAGGATGTACAATTGTGGAAAAATGAAAGTAAACACCCCCTACTAACTTCTCAACAAATTATCGTAGAAGAATGTTACTGGTACCGGACGATTAGAAATAAAGTCTACTCTGAAATGATGTATATAAAATTTGCTTAGGGGGCCATCTACATATTAAAACGAACCCAAACATCAATTTTTTCAATAGCGATACCCAATTTTGACAGCATAAATGAACTCTACACCCTTCAATTAGTCCCAAAATAAATTTTTACGCAATTTGTACCATACGTTTCCGAGAAATTAATTATTTTAAAACAAGCGTATTTTAAGGGCTGTATCGAATTTGAAATTCGGAACTCTATTGTTAACCGAGAGAGCCCCCTTCCTGATCAAGGCCCGTAAGCGGCACTCAAACAGTCAATGAAGCCTGCTAGATTACAGGAGTGAAGAACAAATTTGAAAATATCTAGTCACTTCTATCATAGACGGCCCTTTAAACCATCATTTTGCCGTTTTTTAAGCATAATTTGAAACTACTTATAAGAAAAATGTGAAATTTTGGATTTCTATAAAGCAGGACATAATAAATCTAAATCCATCTCAAAAATTGTAGGTTGCAATTCATAATTTTTTCGAGTATTAATTTCATAATTCATAATTCATATCGTAAAATTATAAAAATTGCAAATTCAGTGTATTTATGTTTGGGATTATTAGTATTATTGCTACACAAAATATTAGCACATTAGGAGCATAATTTCAGGAGATATAAATAAAAATATGAAAATGTAATTTAACATTAAAAGCACTCAATTTTGAATGTTTATAATTCAAAACCTTATCATCCGAATGACGTGAAATTTGGTGTCTAGGAATAGTTTGACCCGAAGTTTTGAAATATCTCGTTAAAATTGGGTATTGCCATTAAAAAAAGGAAGTTTGGATTCGTTTTAATATGTAAATGCCCCCTAAGCAAATTTTATATACATCATTTAAAAGTAGACTTTATTTCCATTCGTTCGGTACCAGTCACTTTCTTCTACGATAATTTGTTGAGGAGTTAGTAAGGGTGTTTACTTTTTTCTTCCACGACTGTACAGTACATGTTGATAAAATAATCCTACCATTAATTTTGACAAAGCTACTTTTTTAAAAATTGTTATATATACTAGGCCCTACAAGTTATCTTTAGAAACATCTACTCTAATCTCTGACAAGTGTAATCGTAAAAAATACATTATTTTACTTCCATAACTAACTGAGTTGAGAAATGGGTTCAATGAAATTTCATAGCTTTCAGACACCAGAAACGGGCAGACGATTTTTGCTACCGGAAATCTCCGAAATATTATTGTACTGACAAACCGATTACCTGCATATACTTCTCAGATTTTTGTGGTGATTTTTTTAGTTTTTGTAGCTCTATATAAAATGTCACGTAGAAAAAGCATTCTAATTTATTTTAACGTTTACTTGAAAGAAAATATTTAGAATTTAGTTCTTTAATATAATTTGTTTTGAAGCTAATCGAAAGTTTATTATTCTGAAACATGAATAGCCTTTTAATAGGGTTAAAAATATCCACATTTTTACACTAGACCTAAGTATTCTGCCCGTTTTTAAAAGGTAAAAAAAAATCTCCATTTTAAAACCCAGATATAAGTAATCTGCCCATTTAGGGCTATTCCATGAAAACGGAAAAAAAGCCCTGATACTTACTTAAAAACCTATATCTATTGACTTATAAGTTGCGAAAATCTACCCTATATATCCTCCGGAGACCCCGCAATTAATTAAAATGGGTGTTTTGTTTTAACCTACTAATCGCATCAAATATATCTTTGGAAGCAAGTCCTGATACTCCAATATAATATACGCTTCAAAGATTACTTTTAAGTTTTTAGAATCTGGCAACGGCTTCTCGTTTATTTGTAATATGGCGAAGTGGGTGAGTCAACGTGGTATTCGACTAGGTGTTAGTAAGTTCCAATTTTCCTTTATTGATTTTATTTTTTAAGCACATTTTAGAGTGTATATGTTAATATTAATGTTTTTGAAGTACCCTAGATAGTTTTTAACTGTAATTTGGCTATTTTATTGTTTTAAAGCTCAATTTAAAAACATCTATTAAAATGGATGTTGGATCTTACTTGAGTAAAGTTATATCCCAACAAAAAGTTTTCGGTAAAAAAAAAAAAAAAAGCGCCAAGTTCTCCTTAATGTTTCGGCCAGAAAAAGCAGTGATATCTGAAGTTCGCACAAGGGCACAAGTTAAAAGCCAAACATCCCAAATCTTTCATTGAAAATGGCTTCCTGCGACTTGGCCGTTAATGCCTTCTACAGTATTTCAAAATTAATGATTGGGAATTTCGCACTTATGAATTATTTAAATGTTAAAATTAATATTAGTATGCAAAGAGGCAAATTCACATAAAGACATTATAAGTAAAAGATTTCTGATAAATACCATCAATTTCAACAAACAATAGTTTTGATTACAGATCATTTAGTCCACATGTGGTTTAATTGCCATTTCGTACGGTCTAAAGCTAAAGTCATTAACGTAAAACCTAAGAAATAAAAGAAAATTTACTTTCTTCAAATCTCACAATATGTTACATTATATTTTATTGTATAATATTGAAATCTTGTGCATTGACGAAAGAGATTTTTTTCGTTTGAACATTTATTATAGTTTGTTTGCATACATTAAAAGGTATTCGATTTATAAACTGTTAAAAGCTGATACTAATTATGTTTTAGCAATTAGGGATATTACCTTCTGAATACCAGTATTTTGTTATATTTAACTTCTAAGCATTTAAATAGACTGAAGTGGTTTAAATACTTTTTTAAATGTGTATTTTATTTCTGTATTTTATGCCACAAAATGTCTAAAATAATCAAAAAATGTAGTTGTCATGTAGCTCATTTGTACATACTTTAAAATTTGAAAAACTCTTTCGGAGGCATTAACGGCCAAGTCGCAGGAAGCCATTTTCAATGAAAGATTTGGGATGTTTGGCTTTTAACTTGTGCCCTTGTGCGAACTTCAGATATCACTGCTTTTTCTGGCCGAAACATTAAGGAGAACTTGGCGCTTTTTTTTTTTTTACCGAAAACTTTTTGTTGGGATATCACTACTTTTTGTATGTTTTTTTCTAGTTTTTTCTAAGCTACATTAATATAAAAAAAAACTTAAATTTCGGTACTTTTATGTTAGCCGAGAGCAAATCTCCTAATTAGCATTTAGTTTTTTCGCCAAAAGAAGTTTTCATTTTTCACATGTGTAAATTAGAAACAATGCTTTGATTTTCAAATAAAATATTTTGGATTATGTTATTATTTGTTATTTATTTATTTATTTCTATGTTAAATATTCGATTAAATAAAATGAGGGAAATGCATCTATTTTAAATGAGATGACTGAAAAGTTTATATTTTTAAATGAAATAGATGCAATATGAGCAATAGAGTTAGGGGCAGTATTTGGCGATTTGCCATTTCGCGCCCGGCTAGCATAAAAATACCTAAATTTATTTTGTTGAGCTTTATAAATTCATACTTTATTTCTTTTTATATTAAAGTACTAGCCGCCTCTAGCAAGCAGTATATACTCTATTAATTGCTTATTAAACGTTGCATCATGTTACTCTTATTCATAATTTAATTTACTTGCCCATTCTTTCGAAAAGTCGGAAGCTTTTGATAGAGAAATCAAGAACTCTTTACGATCATGGAAGCACAACATATATTTTATGTTGTTATGTATTTCAATCTTTCATGACAAATATCTCTTAACTCATTTATGCATGTTTCCTTATCAGTTACGATTCGTACTCTAATGCGGAAATTTTTAATCTTATTAAGTATCTTTTCTAATTGTATTTTATTACTGTATTTTAACTGATACGATTAGGTACAAGTGAAATTATTCTTATTAAATCCTTTGATAATATCTGCATTTAATAATAATATTGATAATATCTGCAACCATATTGATGCTAATATCTTTTTGTTTCATGCTAACCTTTTCAATAAACTCGATTACGGAAGAATAGAAGGTATACGGGCTCACTGCTATGATCCATTTGAAAATCTATCATTCTTCTCATCTAATCGTGTTGAAGAACTAGCCAATTTGCCATGATTTTAAGTTTTTAGCTAATTTTATTCGAAACCCGAAAACTAAAATGCGAGGAACCGGATTATAGAAGATTCCTTCTAACGGTACATATCGATTAACAGGTTACATATTATAAAATTATAATAATCATAAGAAGAATTGTCAGTTTCGGTGCTTTAATAGTTTCCGTAAATTCTATTTATATAATACAGAAGTTTCAGCAGAGTAAAGCTTAACAACATAGTCACAGTAAGTATAATAACAGTACAATATATTAACAATAGCAGAGGTTTTGTGCAGTGACGAAACTACTAGCACTTTGGAAATATTCGTACGTTATATTATTTAACTATTAAGATGATATGCGGAAAAATATAAATAGATGGCTCGCATTAATAATTAACTCATTGAAAAATAGCCACAAACGTCAAATACTCGCCAGGCTTGGCGACATTTAGCGAAGTGTCACCAAATTTGGTAATATATCATGTCAATTCTCAAATTTGGCGACAAAAAATGTTTTGTTTGTTCTGACGTCATAATGATGCATATGTATTATTTATTATACACATACCTATAATATGTATGATGCAAATGTATTACGTATTATATGCATATGTATAATATGTATGATGCATATGTATAAAGTTCTTTAACATTACTAAAACGCACTTAAAGGAATAGTGTTCCATAAATAGTAGGGATATTTGCCAGATTGACCAGAGTGCTACTGAGATTAGAATTCCGACATTTATAACAGACCGGGAGGCGTCTGCACACACCATCACCTCATCGAGTTTACAGCTGAAATTTTAGGATTAGTTAAAACTAGATTAGTACATTAAAATGCAACTGGTCTGTTAAGTCATATATTGGTAAAAACAACCTGAAGACCTAATTTTAGTGGGTGGCTGATAGGTTTACTATTGTATTTTCCTGCATCCAAAAGTATGGAAACATGGAGGAATGGGTGCAGAAAAACACAATGGAAAATCCACCAATTAACCGGTAAAATCGGGTCTGTAGGTGGTTTCCACAAAGATAGGACTTGGCAGACCAGTTACATTTTAATACGCTAATCGATTTTTAACTAGTCCTAAAATTTCAGCCATCAATTCGATGAGGTGATGATCTGTGCAGACGCCTCCCGGTCTTTAATAAAATTTGTTTTAAGGAAGTAAAAGATAGACATATGGACAGATAAACTGAAATATTTGCCTTATTAAGATTTTTGTAAAAGCATATAAAATTTCATTCAGCTTGAAATCATGTAACACCTTTATAACTCAGGCTAATTTTCTGTAATCGAGTTTTGGCAACCAACATATCTGATCTATAACTATAATCTTTCTTTTACAGATTTAAAATTAACAATAAATTAACAGTAAGTAGGCTAATAATACAATATAATAATATTAGCAGCGGACTTCGGACGCCGCATCTGTCGCACATCGTTAAAGACAGCTTTATTAGTTACACATTTCATTTAATTAAAAGCAGATTTTTAAACTTTCATATGAGAATTAGGATATTTTTCCACTATAGGGACCTTGGCGTTTTTTAAAAATCTTGGCGCAATTCGGACTTCAGAAACTGAGATATGTTGCCAAATGACATAAACAACTATGAAAACAAACCTGATGAACTTTTATGTTATTTATATATGTACTATTTATATACATATAAATATTTTATTTATACACGTATAAAATATTGTTTTTTATATACAAATTATTTATGTTGGTATATAAAAATAAATAAACGGGTTCCTTACATTAAATTAATTGTATACATATGGAAAAAATTGCTTGTGCATATGACACAGTAGATAGGTTGCCAGAAAATACGTTATTATCAAATTTCTTTTCTTCTCAAGGCTATTTTCTCTATTTCGCCAAGGCTACTATATCGGAAACATACCGAATTGAGGTTATATTTTGTTAAATGTTTTATTGTTTTAATATCGTGAATATATCATATTCATAACTTATACTGATTAAAATTTTTAGGTATATTCATTTTTTTCTATTTAACAAACATCTTTGGGAAAGCATATATATAAAGTTTTATTCTGCTTGAAATTACGTGACCCCTTCAAAACTCTGTAATCGAGTATTGGCGACCAACATTGGCGCAATTGAATGTGAAGGAACTGTTTACGGCCAAATCAACACCCCTGTTTTAAGGGTTTAGAGGCGGAAATTCTATGTTTTCAGATTTTTCTGGTTAATTGTGCTACAAACCTGACTTACTTGTGAAATTTCATGATTCTACGACTTTTAGAAGTACTTTAGTTATTTGATGATGCGAAGTGAGTCAGTGACAAAAAAGCGCTTTTTCGGAATTTAACATTTCGAAAACTACTAAATACAGAAACATGAAATCGTGGAACCTTAGTTCAGTTTGATCATAGGAACATGTGTATAAAAGAAAAAATCTATATCTCTCCCTAAAACGACGTTATGAGGGGGTGAAAAGCATGCCAAAATGGTTCAGGAAAAGGTAGCTTACGGCTTGTGCGAACTTGGCGGACGCACTGCCGTGCTCCCAGATAGTCAGTTTTAACATTAGTTTTGGTTTTAATCATGTGCAAGATTTCCAAGTTTTTTATGCTTATTTAATCTCTCTGGAATGTTTTAATTACTTTTTATAAAAATACATATATATATGTTGCATTCTAGCAACATTGGATTGGCTTTATCGTTGAAATTGCAGTACAGGCTGTCACGATAATAGCTGAGGATCTCATCCAGCGATAATGGCGTAAAAGAAGTGGTCAGAACAGATAATTCGAATCTGTTATGTTAGTAGAACAAATTGATGAAATGCAGTTGTCGAGTGAAAACAATGGAATGCATCGTTCCGTGAAGTTTCCCTAGAAGAAATTGAAACAACTCATAATCAACTAAGCACTTTATTAGAACATCTTTCAAAAAGTGCAGTTTCCACCAAGATAATTAGCCATCACTCCGTAGTAGTAATTAGGTTTAAACAAAGTTCCAGATAATCGAATAACAGGACGGTGACCAGGGAATGAATGAAAACTGGAAATACGGCTCAAATCTGCTGAAACACAGCGAGTATCAACTTTTTGTTCCTCACGTGTATGGACACAAATATGACGTAGGTCGCGATCTCAACCAATGAATAATTAAGAATGTCACGTCATATAAAGTGTGCGAACAGAACTAGTGGATGAATTTGGAGGAAAAAAGGATAACATCAGAAATACGCGGAAAAGTACAAATGGAAGCTAAAAGAATAATCTCGAAAGAAAAAAAGCGCGGGAATGGAACATTTAATTTAAAAATACAAAAAGCGTAATATTTAAGCGATTAAGACAAGTGGGGCATTAAATTAAAAGGAATTTAACAGAGTTAACGATAGAGATTATTTAGGGATAAGGATTTAGTGAAAATAAAGTAGTAATTTAGAATAAGATAAGGAAATCGCGGAATTAGATCTAATAATGTAACATATGTGCAATATTTTAATTAAATATTACATACTTGCTTACAATACTTGACTTTAGTGATTCTAGTGATGACTATGTTAATATTAATAAAATTTATTATGACACTTCTGAAACTGAAAATGAAGCTACTAAAGAATACTAAACAATAATTTTGCTGATAGCTCAGTTAGCCAAACTAACAGAAGTGATATAGCGAAATATCGAACGCCCAATATTTGATTTGGAAAATATCTTTGCAGTAAGTTCAAGTTATGATTTATGCACATATAATTTTTTTTAATATGTAAATTAAGACAATTATTTCGGCTAACTTTTTCTTTTGTTAAAAATTCATAAATAAAAAGAAAAAAAATTAAATTAATACAATAAAGAATATTTTTCACAAGCATCATGAAAACTGATTTTAATTATGTTTCCTTTTAGGTTCGCAGAAGTATTCCATAATCTCCTGATATTTCACAACATCTAGAACAAGATGCATAAATTCACATAATCTTTAAAGCACATCATTATTTTAGACATTACATTGTTAATAATATGTTTTTCAAAGAAAACTAAACTTAGATGTCCAAGTTGTAATATGTTTTTGTGCATTACCAGTGAAAGAAATTGTTTCAAGGATTTATATTTCGCTTAAATATGTATAAAATAATTCAGTGTAGTTCATTAAATTAATAATAGATATTTATTATATATGTTTCAATTTTTTGTTAATTTAGTGCTTTTCAGTATCGTTTTACGTTTATCGTATGTGAAAAGTTGAAATGAACTGTGTTTACATTTCCTCATATTTAAGACCTGAACATCCATTAAAATGGATACGGTCCTTACCAAATATCTTTAAAAATATTTTTTTTTACACTTTTGATGAAAATAAGGTATTAACGACAAAGATAAATTGTTTCAAATTTTCTTGGGTCTTAGGAGGTTATATATAAACCTAATCAAACGATTTTATGAAACGACTGATTATATTTCATAGTTATTTCTGCTAAAATACTGAACGTTTGGCGATGAAATTAACTCCAATTATCCGTATTGATACGCAGGTTTCAAAAGTGGTATTATAATTTTAAAATTTCAATTAGTTTTAGAAATATTGATTTTCTTCTAATTTGATAGCATTTCTATGATGATGGCAACTAAATTACTCCATATTTGTGGGAAAATAGGAGAAAAGGGAAAAAGACAAAGATTATTAGATTTCTGCTTTTTCGTCATTTTCGAAATGAAGTTGAAATTGTCTTTTATTTCAATCATTACCAAATACAATATTGTGATTAAATTATGTTTTTAGTAAAATTAAAAGAAATAAAAAACATATTTCCATCTTCCGATAATCAGGAATCAATATATTTTAGAAACCAAAAATTGTTTGTCACTTTCGAATTCCATAGACTAAAAAAGTTTTTCTTTTCAGTATTAAAGAGAAAATGACACAAATAATCTTAAAAACATAAAGTACATTTTAAAATAAGAATTAAATTCTCACGTGGCAAAAGCAGAAAATAAGGAATGTTACATCAAAATCTTTACACATAAATATTAAAAATGTACGAAATCTTTAAAATAATAAAATTATCACACGCAAAACACATTTAAAGGTGATAATTACGTCATATGTAAAATGCCCTTAGCTGTGGATATTATGTCATATTTAAAAAGCTCAAATAATAATATTTACAAATACCTTTAAGTTAAATAATATATGTTCCCGCGAATCTCAAAAGAGAAAAAAGTTTAAGATAAATAAGTTATTACATGAGAAATGCATGTAATAGGAAAAATACGTCATATATTAAAACGATGCATTTACGACTATTTTCATTCCGGAGAATTTTAATCTGATGTCACGTGGTATAAAAGTAGTGGGGCAAGCTAATTTGTTTATATATTACGTCACTTGATGCAGCGTAAATACAAGTGAATGCATGCAAAAAACGCTTTCGGTTAATTTTGTACGAATTACTATTCAATATATGCATATCACAATGATGATGTGTATTAAAATATAGAGAAAATAATTCATGAATCAGCTATACCTGTTCCTAAAATATCTAAAACTCGATCAAGACATAAAAAAGAAGCATAGAATTTCAAAACACAAAGATTTTCAATACATGGATCTGAAAGCTATTCCCAAGCAAACGGAGTTTGTAAGAATATTGTCCATAGCGTCGTTGTAAAACTCAGAAAGATAACGTCATTTTTAACCCAACCATTTTATATAAGCAGATTTTCAAATGTATAATTGATGTTACTTATCAATCCCTAAAACGGACGTCATTTATTACGAGAGCGATGAATGAGTCCATCGTATCCGGTAACCAAAAAATGCCCATTCAAACGAAAAAGCATGGCAACGCGATTACAGAAGATAGCCGCTGTTATGTTGATAGTATCATTCAATCGTCCGTAACCAGGTAATATTTATTAAACAGGGCACATTAGTATGTTTTTAGAAGTTGCGAAGCCTCAAGGGCTGCTTGCGGGCGTATCTCGTAGGTGGCTGAGCCGTCTAGTATAAACTATACATTTAAAATAACCAAAAGCGTTAGATTTTAATATCCAAGTAGTTAAATAACAGTTACAAAAACAGTAATAGATGTAGCAGTAACACTTTCTCACACGTGACATGGAATAGTCCATCAGGGAATACATTTATTCGGCTAAAAATATTTTTACAACAAATTTTAAAGACACTTTCGGTCATTTGAATTACTATAAAATGATGAGATTTCAAAAGAGTTCGTTTCATGGTAAAATATATATTAAGCTTTGCCCAGGATTGTATTCTGGTACATACCATCCAAAAAGTGAAATTATTTTCGGTTTTGATGACGGCTAAGTGATATACAGAAATATTGATGGCATTTCATTTAACAGAAATAAAGAGAACAAATATCTGTAAACTTTGTTATAAAAATTCTTAAATCGTATTGTCTTTTTTATCAATTTAGCGCTTATTACTTTTTATTTATTTTATTATTTTTTTTTTATTTTTGCCGCTGACTAGGCTTCTATCTGCCGGGTAACAGTGCTCAGATTAACAGGTATAAAATACATGTCTGCGGAGCAAAATTTGCCTGATCCCCGAATGGCCGTATCCTAGTGTAAAAATTGTTTTTATCTTTGTTTTATACTAGGACTGGGAACTTCATTCAAAGAAAATCACTAAAAGTTGATACTAATGTTTTAAAATGTCTTGGCGTATACAGTATATCGCGCGTGTTTTATAGCTACTGCAAACCGCCCAAGTGTATCAGAATAAACTTAATAGCACTTTAAAAAATTATTTTTAAATTATTTTTTACAAGCAAATTATGTATAAGAAAGAAAACTGTACAAGCAATCCGATTTCAGGCACAATTTCTGGATTTTTGTATTTTGGAAGGGAAGCTGAATAAAAATTTAAATTTTATTTTTAAATTAGAATATAACATTTATCTGATGCGTGTTTTGATATCCAACTCACTTAAAAAATAAATAATAATGGTAGAGTTATGAGATGATCATTTAATCGACTAAATAATACACACTTTATATATAAAATTGGCAAATGCTTAATATATAATAGAATGGATGAGAAATATTTTATTTTCGAATGCATATATAAAAAGTATACATTTAAAACATTTGATTAAAACAATATCGTTACGATTTATTCAGTGTTTGAGACAGAAGATCAGAAAAGAAATCATTTTACGTCGGAAAAGCATTTTCGGCGTAAGAAATATTTTGAGAAATTTTCTTAATGTCACTCCTATGTGATTTATTTAGAAACATATTAATTAAAAAAAAACGGTTCGTGACAATTTGTTTATGAATTATAGATAATTTATACAACCAAACAATACCTATTGACTCACCATACATTTAATGGTGATTAATTCTTAAATTGAGAGGATAAAGGATTTGTAATTACAAGAATGTAGGCAACTGTAGTGTACTTTTCAGGTAGGGCATTTTTCAAAGAGATGTAACTGTAGTGTACTTTTCAGGTAGGGCATTTTTACAGGGCGTTGTGTATTAATTCAAATGTGAATTTCAATGTTTATATATTCGATAAGCACAGAAATATGTGGTTAGTATGCTATAAATCATTTAAAATACGTAAAATTCAAATAAACATAACTCGGTATGCTTTGCTTGTAAATGAATGGTATTTTTTAATGCCTTTCTTATACGTAGGGCAGAACTTTCTTAATATATGTAAAAGAAAAAAATGGACCTTATTAATAATAAAATTGTTAATATAATATATATGGGGCATTTTCACAATCTTTTGACTTTCGGGAAGAAACATCTGGTGAAATTAAACTTGCTAAAATAACATTTTAATCTGATAGACGAATGCATTAATGATTCAAAATAATGAAAAAATAGTCAGCTGCGAAAAATATTTTATTTAACTGAGGTTTATATTAAACTTGCGAGTTTAATTTTCCTTACCATTTTACCACTAAAAGTTTTCATTTTCTTTTAAATTTTTACTTATAATGAATTTGCATAGTAACTGTTCGACATTCAAATAAGAAATAATAACTATGTAGTATTTTAGTACAAACTTTTGGTGTAACATTGTCTTAAAGGGGTGTTAAAGAAGGAACGGTAAGGCTAAAAAAGGGGACGATATAGGGAAAAAATGACGAAATGAGGGAAAAAAGGTACGGTAAGGATGGAACGGTAAGGAAAATTACCACCTATTTTATACAAATCATGTTAAGACTAAGTGGTAAGCCACAATGTTCATTGATTTTTTGAAAGTTATTTACATTAGATTAAATTTTAAAAAAAATTAATTTACCTCGCAAAGCGCAGGAATAAACCTTGGGGACGGTAAGACTACCTATAAAGCCACGATGCTTGAAATTGATAAATTAAAAGCTGATTTAAATTCTGCAGTAAATTTCCTATCAATGAATTTTAGACATTCTCTTTCTAGCATACTTCAGCATGAGAAAAACTTGAAAAAAATTCTGTGGCTGCATCTGAAGTGATTTTCTGTATAATTTTAGAAGAAGATTATAATTTTAGAAGACAAATTAAAAGCTGATTTAAATTCTGCAGTAAATTTTCTATCAATGAATTTTAGACATTCTTTTTCTAGCATACTGCAGCATGAGAAAAACTTGAAAAAAATTCTGTGGCTGCATCTGAAGTGATTTTCTGTATAATTTTAGAAGAAGGACGGTAAAGAATCTAAAACCCAGGGACAGAGTTTAAAAAATAATAACAAACCAACAATATAAGCAGGTTAATTTTTTGCTGCATATTTTGTATAAAACAATATTTCCAGTTTCGGAAAAAAATTGCATCGAATTATTTTTATTGAAACAATTTTATACAGACAGCTCTAAACTTAAAATTCAGCATCAAGGACACGGGACGATATAGGAGTTTACCTGTTATTTGGACCCCCAACATCCAAAACTTTTTTATCTCGTTAATACTGTTATGCAATCTTGCAATGGGATGTTCCCCAGTATATTAAATAAAGAAAACACAAGAACATGTACTAAAATAAAAATTATTAGTCAGGGACGTAAAAGTCAAAAGATTCTGAGAATGCTCCATATACAGTTATATAAAAATTTCACATATAATTAAGAATAAATGAGCATATGTGAGCTTATGTCAGTTTCCCTGCATTATTTAATAAAGTATCTTAATAATAAATAAATAATAATAAATAATAAATCTTAATAATAAATAAATAAATATATATATATATATTTCAAGGTGTCTGAACATTATCTACTGACATCTCTAATAAACCGAAAATAATATGATTATTACAGAAAAACTACACATGCTAATACACTATTACACTATGACGCAAAAGTTTAGACAATGAAGAAATTCTTACATACTTTGAAAAATATTTATTAAATTTTCAAATCACTGCTTGAAATTAATGTGCTGTACATATAAACAATATTTATAACAAAGAAAAGTGGAATTGTGCATATTGCAATAAATTAAATGGTAACAAAAATAAACTGCTGTCTCAAAAGTTTAGACACAAATTAAATAAAATCGAAATAAACAATTTTTAAAACCTGGTTGGGCATCCATGCTTATGTATTACGTCATATACACGAGATTGCATGGAAAAAACTAAATCTTGCATAGTTTGTGGATCGATATCGTACCATGCATTCTCAATAGATGTCTTAAGTTCCTTTTCAGAAGAGTATTGTCTAGCGTTGCTATAAACTTTGCGACACATGATGTTCCAAAGGTTTTCTATAGGGTTAAGATCTGGGCTACATGCTGGCCAGTCGAGAACTCTTATATTATGGGAATTAAACCAAGATTTTGAATGTTTTGCAGTGTGAATTGAAGCATTGTCTTGATGAAATTCCCACTGAGGACCCCCTAGAAGCTCAGCAAATGGCAGTAGGTTTTCTTCTAATGTCTGTGTATAATGCTGTGAAGTTTGACGACCACTGGTGAAGGTCAGAGATACTTGTCCATTATAGCAAAAGGCTGCCCAAACCATCACCGAGCCCCCTCCTTGTCTGCGACTAAAAAAACGTCGAGGTTCCTTCCGCAAGTCATGCCAATACGATAAACAACCATCTGGACCATCCAGATTCCACTTTTTTTCATCGCTAAATATGACTGACTGCCATTTCTCTCCATATGACGTATGCTTTCGAGCCCACATAAGTCTTTGTAACTTATGATGTGGTTTCAGGGCTGGTTTCTTCTGCATTTTGCTATAAATGATTGTTCCTTTTTCCAAAATTCGTCTACGAATCGTATCCTTTGATACAGAGAGTCCCGATGAGCTCTGAACTCCACGTACGCTCATTTGTTGAGTACTCGCTAGTCTTTGTATCAGGCGATCCTCTCGTACATTTGTCACACGTGGCCTCCCAGACCGACATTTTGCTTTATATTCGGAACCACTCGATAAAACTCGATAAATAGATTTTCTTTACCTATTAATAATAGCAGAAATTTCAGAAACGCTCTTCCCTTCACCTTTCAACTGCCAAATCCTTGAAACCTCATTCACTTGAATTTCTTTAGCTCTCGGCATGTCGACTATGAAGCGCAATCGTTTGCAGAAGTTAAGTACTCCAAATTTGTGACATCATCGATTCTAAATTTGCATATGCCAGCGAATATTCAAAGAAATTTAGAATAGTGTCTAAACTTTTGCGACAAGCACATTTGAATTTTTATGAAAAAAATTAGTATTATAGCAAATAAAACGACTGTCTTTTGTACATAGCATTTTAAATCAGTTTTTGAATATATTTACAGGTTTTTGTAATTCTGACGTCATAATTCTACATTTTAAAGCTGAATGACGTCATTGTCTAAACTTTGCGTCATAGTGTATAAACACAAAATTCAAATACAATTACACATACACAAAAAATAAATTAAAACGTGATGACACCCCTTTAAGGTTTGTCCACTATTTAGTCACTGATGCCGATGGACTAGCAACTGTCTGTTCTTCCCGCCTCTTCCGATGTAGCCTAGAAATTGCACCAGCATCCAAATGTTGTGCTCCTGGACGATGAGAAATACTCAGGTTCCAGCGTTGCAAGGAAAGAGCCCATCTAGTGAGTTTGGGGGACCTTGGGGTTGTTTCAGTGAGAAATTTTAATGGATTATGATCCGTTATGATCTCAATTTGAGATCCATATGTCCATTTTTCAAACTTCTGCAACCCAAAGAGAACACTCCAAGCCTCTTTCTCTATACTCGGCTAAGCACGCTGAGCCCCTGATAATTTCTGACTGGCAAAAGCTATCGGCTTAAACTGTCCTTTTGATCTTTTTGTGTAAGACAACATCCTACTGCCAGGTCTGAAGCATCGGCGTGAAGCTGATATTCCAGGCCTACGGTAGGTGTAGCCAAACGCGTCATGTTTCATAACTCATCTTTAAGGGTATTAAATGCTTCTTCTGCCCTCTCATCCCATGGTGCAGTATTTTTAACCCTCCCTTTAGTTAGTTCAGTTAAAGGTATAGCAATTTCTACATAATTTGGAATATAAGATCGGTAAAATCCCATTAATCCCAAAACAGATCTAACTTCCTTTTTAGTTTTCGGTCTCTTTAGATCCCTTATTGCACCTATTTTCTCCTCATCAGGTGCATGCGTTCCACCCCCAATTACATGACCTAAAAACTTAGTCAATTTCTCTCCAAATTTACATTTATCCATCCTAATCGTAAAATTTTTAATTTTAAGTTCTTCTATGATAGCCTTAACATGCTCACAATGCTCTTCCCAAGTGTCGGAGGAAATGATAACATCATAAATATATGCTTGTGCATACCTCCGATGAACTTGAAGGACCTCATTCATATCTTTTTGGAAAGTAGCAGCCGCCCCTGATAAACCAAAAGGCATAGTACGTCACTGATAAGTTCCATTATGAGTTGTAAAAGCTGTCAAATATTTACATTCCTCAGCCATTTTCATTTGCCAATAACCCCTCAATAAATCAATCGAAGATAAATATTCAGCTGCCCCCGCGGTATACATGACTTCTTGCAAATCTTTCGTAGGGAATGTTGGGACCTGCGTTACTGAATTTAAAGCTCTATAATCTATACACAGCCTAACAGTTGCGTCTTTTCACTTTTCTAGATAATTGATATTCTAGACATGATTTACAGAATTTTGTAGCTTCTTTAGCCATACCTTCCCAATAAAATGCTTGCCTCATCCTCTCTAAGGTTTTCTTTGCCGCGTGATGCTCTCCCCCATGAGAAGCATGCGCTGACTTTAAGATTCCTTCTCTTTTGACTTTCGGCGCTACTAATTTAGCTATAGCTTCTCCTACAAATTTATCTTTATGATACAATAAGTACTTTTCAATATAATAACATACTTTATCAATTTTAGCTAATTATCAAGCTCTCTCTAACTCTTTACATTCCCATTGGGATTTCTTAAGCATATCTGAATTACTAACGATAACTTTATTATTTTCCTCTACTTCCGTTTTTTCTGCATTTTGACCTTGTAAATTTCCCGATCTCGTTTCTATTGCGTAAACATTACAATTATCGCTACTCATATCTTTCTTCTCGCTCGAGTTATCAATACTAATTTCCGAACTTTCTAATTATTGGGACACTAGTAATGGCTCCTCGCGATTGACCCATGACAACTCATAAATCACTTCGGGATCTAAAATTACCTGCTCATTAATATTATCGGTCACCGTGCAAAGTACTTCCTGATGAATTATATTAGTTTGTCCGAATTGCGAAATAGCTAATGGTAATTTAACCAACGGTGATTTAACTGCTTCACCAAATAATCCTTGTAAATAAATACTACCCGCTCCTTTTAATTTCTCTTCCGGTACCAAATCTTTATGAACGAAACTAATTTCACATCCAGAATCAACCAATACTTTCGCTTTCTGCCCATTTACACTAACTTCAATTTTCTAAAGTTTATTTAATTTCTCAACAATAAGATTAGTTCTCCGTTCGGAATTTGCCGATATCCTCGCCACAATAGCCCCATTAGGTAATTCTTTGTTTCTTTTCACGACAATCTTATTTACACCCGCTTTCTGTTCTCGACATTTGCTATTATTATTATTTCTTTCATTACTCACTTTATTACAAAAACGTTGGTAATGACCTCTTATACCACGTTTGAAGCATCTAGGGCTATATCTTTTAAACTCAGTTTTTCTATCCGAAAAAGAATCTCATTACTCCCATTTTGCCGCCAATTACCTCTAAATTTACTATCCTCCCTTGGTCTCATTTTTTCACTGTTTACATACCTATCTTTACCCTTAAAACTTTTATACGTAATCGCATAAGACTTGTGTTTAGCGTCAAAATAATTGTCACATTCTTTAGCAATTTTAGAAGCTTCTAACCATTTACTCTGCTGAGTTAACCCAATATATGATGCGGTTTCCTCATGTAACGTATTTAATAACATCCGTAATTATTAACTGATTGACCTTTTTATATGAGTCCACATCCCTAATCTTTCAATAATTTTTCCATGTTGCTATTAAGAGCGATACAAATAATACATGAGTTTCCTTCTGCTTTCTCCTAGCCTTCTTAAAATTTTCCAAACACGCCTTCGGTGTCGACTCGTGTTCCCTTAGAACTAACTCCTTTAATTCCTCATAACTCTCAATTTGTTCCCTAGTGGTATAAATTAACAAATTATCCGCCTTATCTCCTAACATATTTAGTAGAATTTCGGCCTGCTGGTTTTCCGGTACATTTTTAGTTTTGAATGCCCTGTCTAAACTGTTGAAAAATAAATTCCATCCCTCAGTCCCTTCTGGTACTTTGATAGACAGAGTTTTAACACTTTTGATCAATTTTTCTATGTTACTTTCATTATTAGGTTCCCTAGACATATTAGAGTTATTTGCCGAACCTTGCATTCTTAGCCTCTCCATTTCTAATTCATGTTCCATCCTCAATTTTTGAAACCTCTCTTCTTTTTCTAACTTTTCCCGTTTAACACTTTCTTCTCTTTC
This sequence comes from Maratus speciosus, assembly GCA_963932465.1. Taxonomy (NCBI): domain Eukaryota; kingdom Metazoa; phylum Arthropoda; class Arachnida; order Araneae; family Salticidae; genus Maratus; species Maratus speciosus. The sequence continues at coordinate 379,711,113 of OZ010786.1, forward strand.
CCGCTCTAACTTTTCCCGTTGAACACTTTCTTCTCTTTCTAACCTTTCGCTCCTAACTTTTCCTGTGTTTCTAACTTTTCGAGCTCTAGTCGTTCCGCAACAGTAGTGTTAGATAATTCCATAATAACCCCCTCGTCATAGTCATCGCTGCCCATTATCCTTTTCCTAAGCTGAATTCTGGTATCATCTTCCGTGAATTCAACCCCCAATTCTTCGGCTATCATCTGAAGATCCACCCTTTTAATTTCAATAAGAAAGCCATACCTTCCACCGATTACTATTATGATTCTACAATAATATTTATACCTACTAAATTAATATTTCCTAAATATCTACCTTAGTACATTTACCTCCACTTTTCTTCCTAATTAATACCTTTCAGATAATCGATGTATTATATTTCTAATTTAACATACTGTATAACCTGATTTTCCTCAACCATTGATATCACACAATTTACTTCCAATAAAACAAAAGGTAAAAACAATAATTTCGATTTGATTACTATGCAATACAGATTCCAATTTATACAATTAGATAATAACATACAATTTGCATAATAATACTGATACGTTGCAAATTGAATAAAAGTATTGATGCCAATAGAAACATCCACATAAAGAAGAAAATGTATAACATACACATATAAATTCCTGCAATTATCCTCAATAAAATATTTCCAAATTCAACACTGGTTCTCACAGTTAAAACAAATAAAATCAAAACCCTCACTTTTTTTTTCTTGTGAGCCCCCTTTTTCTTCTCACCGTGAGCCCTTTTTTTTTCCCTCGAAATTTACTTCCAGACAATTAAAATTCTAAGCAAATGTTCATTGCTCGTTTGTTATCAACTCTTGAAAATTAAAACAGTATTGCTTCATTTAAATATTACTTTAATAATAATTTAAATTTAAGTAAATTCAATTATTCCCTCCAACTATTAACGCAATGCATTAATTTTATTCACTACCATTACCAGTAAAAAAAATTACAAAATCAATTTTAGCACAAAGATATTATAAACTTTTCTTAAAAGAATAGTAAATATGGCTGTTAATATCTCCTACCTATCACAACGCAATTATTTGATTGCACATAAATTATCAAAATTTATACATAATTCATCTTAAATTGTCATTAATTACACAAAAACACCTTTGGTTTGAGAATGTCAGCAGAAAGGAATGATCAAAACACCTTACCTTATACTTTATCTGCTGGGGTACTACGCTGCTCACACGTAGTTCCACGATGAACTCAATATTTCACACTTTAAAGTCACTTTGATGATATTCAACACTCGGGCTGTAACACACTGTAATTTGATTCACTGTAGCGATGATAGGGTACAAACACTAGTTCGGTTCGCTGTAACGACGATAGGGCCCAACACTTTAGTTCGGTTCGCTGTAACGGCGATAGGGCACAACACTTTAGTTCGGTTCGCTGTAACGACGATAGGACACAACACTTTATTTCGGTTCGCTGTAACGACGATAGGACAAATCGTCGATGTCTGAAGGCTTCCAAAGTTAACAGTAAAATATCCCAAATATTTTATAGAAAATGCCTTCCTGCGCCATGGCCTTTAATACCTTCTAGATAAGGTTTTTATTTTATTTTATCTTTTAGTATTCTAAAGCAAAAAAGGAATTTAAGCAAATATAAAAGAGCCTTCTAAAAATCTAATACTGAAAAACAAATCTGTATACATAATACAGCCTGATTGATGTTAAAAATATCAAATATTTTTATTAAAATGATGCACTAATATTGCGTTCACAAATTATTTCGTATTAATGATTAGGTATTACTTTTTATGGAATTATTTGAATAATAAAAGTATTATTAGAATACGAAGATGCTTATTAACAGGAATACACTTTAACAAAATGCTTTTCGATAAATACCATTGAATTCTGACAAACATCAGTTTTGATTAAAATTCATTTAGTCTACCTACCATTTAATGGTCATATTGTACTGTGTATCGTCATAAACACGAAGCCAAGGAATATATATATCCCAACAAAAAGTTTTCGGTAAAAAAAAAAAAAAAAAAAAAAGCGCCAAGTTTTTCTTAATGTTTCGGCCAGAAAAAGTAATGATATCTGAAGTTCGCACAAGTTAAAAGCCAAACATCCCAAATCTTTCATTGAAAATGGCTTCCTGCGACTTGGCCGTTAATGCCTTCTATAGCATTTTCAATTTAATCATTGGAAATTACGAATTTATGAATTATTTAAATATCAAAAGTAATATTAGAATGCAAAGAGGCCATTTCACATGAAGACATTATAAGTAAAAGATTTCTGGTGAATACAACTCAGTTTCAACAAATATTAGTTTTCATTACAAATCATTTAGTCCTCTTGTAGTTTAATTGCCATTTTATACGGTCTAAAGCTAAAGTCATTAACATAAAACCCAAGAAATAAAACAAAATTTACTTACTTCAAATCTCATAATATGTTACGTTATATTTTAATGTATAATATTGAAATCGTGTGCATTGGCGAAAGAGATTTTTTTCGTTTGAACATTTATTATAATTTTTTTGCATACATTAAGAGGTATTCGATTTATAAACTGTTAAAAGCTGATACTAATTATGTTTTAACAATTAGGGATATTATCTCATGAATACAAGTATTTTGTTATTTTTAACTTCTAAGCATTTAAATAGACCGAAGTTATGCTTTTTTCAAATGTGTATTTTATTTCTTTACTTTGTGCCACAAAATGCCTAAAATAATCAAAAAATTTAGTTGGCATGTAGCTCATTTGTACATACTTTAAAATTCGAAAAACTCTCTCGAAGGCATTAACGGCCAAGTCGCAGGAAGCCATTTTCAATGAAAGATTTGGGATGTTTGGCTTTTAACTTGTGCGAACTTCAGATATCATTACTTTTTCTGGCCGAAACATTAAGAAAAACTTGGCGCTTTTTTTTTTTTTTTTACCGAAAACTTTTTGTTGGGATATCACTACTTTTTGTATGTTTTTTCCTGTTTGTTATTCTAAACTATATTAATATGAAAAAACTTAAATTTCGGTACTTTTATGTTAGCCGAGAGCAAATCTCCTCATTAGCCAATTTGTTTTTCCGCCAATAGCAGTTTTCATTTTTCACATGTGTAAATTAGAAACAATGCTTTGATTTTCAAATAAAATATTTTGGTTTATGTTATTATTTCTTATTTATTTATTTATTTCTATGTTAAATATTCTATCGAATAAAATGAGGGAAATGCATCTATTTTAAATGAGATGACTGAAAAGTTTATATTTTTAAATGAAATGAATGCAATATGAAGAATGGAGTTGGGAACAGTATTTGACGATTTGCCACTTGCGCCCGGCTAACATAAAAATACCTAAATTTATTTTATTGAGCTTTACAAATTTATACTTTATTTCTTTTTATATTAAAGTACTAGCCGCCTCTAGCAAGCAGTATTTACTCTATCAATTCCATGTTAAACGTTGCATCATGTTACTCTTATTCATAATTTAATTTACTTGCCCATTCTTTCGCCAAGTCGGAAGCTTTTGATAGAGAAATCAAGAACTCTTTACGACCATAGAAGCACATCATATATTTTGTGTTGTTATGTATTTCATCTTTCGTAACAAATATCTCTTAACTCACTTATGCATGTTTCTTTAGCTGTTACGGTTCGTTCTCTAATGCGGAAATTTTTAATCATATTAAGTAATCTTTTCTAATTGGGCTCACTGCCAATTGTTGTATTTTAACTGATACGACTGGGGTACAAGTGAAATGGTTCTTATGAAATCCGTTGACGATATCTGCATTTACATTAAACCATATTGATGCTAATATCTTTTAGTTTCACGTTAACTTTTCAATAGACTCGATTACAGAACAATAGAAGGTCTACCGGTTCACTGCCATGATCCACTTGAAAATCTATCATTCTTCTCATCTGGTCGTGTTAAAGAATTAGTCAATGTCCCATGGTTTTAAGATTTTAGCTTATTTTATTCGAAACCTGAAAACTAAAATGCGAGGAACCGGATTATAGAAGATTCATTCTAACGTACATATCGATTAACAGGTTACATATTATAGAATTATAATAATCATAAGGAGAACTGGATGTTTCAATACTTTAATAGTTTTCGTAAATTCTCTTTATATAATACAGAAGTTTTAGTGGTGTAAAGATTAAGAACATAGTCACAGTAAGCATAATAACAGTACAATATAATAACAATAGCAGAGGTTTTGGGTAGTGACGAAACTATTACCACTTTGGAAATATTCGTACGTTATATCATTTAACTATTCAGATGATATGCGGAAAAATAAAAATAGATGTCTCGCATTAATAATTAATGCATTGAAAAATAGCCACTAGCGTCAAATATTCGCCAAGCTTGGCGACATTTAGAAAAGTTTAGCCAAAATTGGTAATATATCATGTCAATTCTCAAATTTGGCGACAAAAAATGTTTTGTTTGTTCTGACGTCATAATGATGCATATGTATTATGTATTATACACATACCTATAATATTTATGATGCAAATGTATTACGTATTATATGCATATGTAAAATATGTATGATGCATATGTTCATTAACATCACTAAAACGCACTTAAAGGAATAGTGTTCCATAAATAGTAGGGATGATTGCCAGATTGACCAGAGTGCTATTGAGATTTATAATAGACCGGGAGGCGTCTGCACACACCATCACCTCATCGAGTTTACTGCTGAAATTTTAGGATTAGTTAAAACTAGATTAGCATATTAAACTGCAACTGGTCTATTAAGTCATATCTTGGTAGAAACTACCTGAAGACCTAATTTTAGTGGTTAACTGATTGATAGGTTTACTATTGTATTTTCATGCATCCAAAATTTTGGAAACATGGAGGAATGGGTGCAGGAAAACACAATGGAAAATCCACCAATTAACCCGTAAAATTGGGTCTGTAGGTGGTTTCCACAAAGATATGACTTGGCAGACCAGATACATTTCAATACGCTAATCGATATTTAACTGATCCTAAAATTTCAGCCGTCAACTCGATGAGGTGATGATCTGTGTAGACGCCTCCCGGTCTTTAATAAAATTTGTTTTAAGGAAGTAAAAGATAGAAAGATGGACAGATAAACTGAAAGATTAGCCTTATTGAGATTTTTGTAAAAGCATATAAAAATTCATACAGCTTGAAATCATATAACACTTTTATAACTCAGGCTAATTTTCTGTAATCGAGTTTTGGTGATCAACATATCTTATCTATAACTATAATCTTTGTTTTACAGATTTAAAATTAACAGTAAGTAGGCTAATAATACAATAAAATAACATTAGCAGCGGACTTCGGACGCCGCATCTGTCGCACATCGTTAAAGACAGTTTATTAGTTACACATTTCATTTAATTAAAAGCAGATTTTTAAACTTTCATATGGAATTAGGATATTTTTCCACTATAGGGACCTTGGCATTTTTTAAAAATCTTGGCGCAATTCGGACTTCAGAAACTGAGATATGTTGCCAAATGATATAAACAACTATGAAAACAAACCTGATGAACTTTTATGTTATTTATATATGTATGTATTTATACAGGGTGATTCAGCTCGTCGGTGACAAACTTTAAGGATCGATAGAGCACACCTAGACGAACATTTTTGAATAGGGAATGTAGGGTCCCTGACGCGATGGTAGGGCGCTAGGCGCTTTCGAAAATTTGGGTGCCGAAATTCGAAACGTCATAAAAACTAGGGAAATGGTTAGATTTTCTTGCTTGTTGCGTCGAAATGATTCTGTTTGTTTAGACTTTCTTCAGTACCAATTTGATAAGCGTATCTCTTAAAACATGGATAGGGGGCGCTGCAGACTTTGGAGAGCTAGACAACAACTTTAAGCCCGTCATTTTGATAATTTAACACATGCTCGCCAAAGTTTATACTCTAACTTAAAGTTTGAACCCAAAAGTAGAGCCCTGCAAAAAGCGTAAGAGCCGGAATAAAATGTCAAAGTACAGGGTGGTCGAAACTCGAAGGCTCCTAAGAGATAAACAAACAGATTTCTTGACTTATGGCATGCATTTTCATGATTCTGTTTGCTGGGGCTCTCTGAAACTCAGTTGAACGGTACAAAAAGAAACATCGATAGGGGGCGCTTTGGGCAAAAAACATAATTCGTTGACATTTCGGACGCTAACTGGAAACGGGGCGCTACGATCAGTTAGTAATAATGAAAACACATTTTCTACCTCTGCTCAACACTTCTGAATAAATTTAGACCAAAAACATCAATGATACTGGAAATTTATTTACAAAAAATAACACTACAGAAGATGCTCGAAATTTCGACCTTGGGCCATGATGCAGGCTTCGCACCTCCGTCGCATTGAGGAGTGTGTGTTTCCAACAATGCCAGGAGTATCTCTGATCTGCCCTGCAGCTGCCACAATGCGCGCCACAAGTTCTTCAGCACTGCTGACAGGTGTATGGTATACCTCGGCCTTCAGGTAACCCCAAAGGAAGAAATCCAAGCAGGTGAGGTCTGGTGATCGGGCAGGCCAGTGAACTGGACCCCCACGCCCGATCCACCGCTGGCCATACCTTGCGTTTAGATGGAGACGCACGTCGTTCGTGTAATGGGCCGGAGCTCCATCGTGCTGGAACCACATCTGGCGACGCGAACCTTCGGGTACGTGCGCCTCATCCAGAAGCTGCGGCAGCACTTGATCCAGGAAAATCAGGTAATTTCCACCTGTCAGCCGTTCAGGTAACAAATAAGGGCCAATGAGGCAATCCCCCAGAATGCCGGCCCACACATTTACTGAGAAACGCTCCTGGGCTGCTCGGCTTCTGGTTTCATGTGGATTTTCATCACACCACACATGACTGTTGTGGGCGTTCCACATTCCCTCCCGGCTGAAGGTGGACTCGTCCGTAAACAAAATGCTGTTTACAAAACGGGGATCCCTGGATCTCATCGCCAAGTACCATCTTGAGAATTCCACTCGAGGGCCAAAATCCTGCTCTCTGAGCAACTGCACCCGCTGGATGTGGTAGGGGTGCAGATTCCGGGAACGTAAGATGCGCCACGCAGTTGCTTGCGAAATGCCAACATGTCTGGCGATATCTCTCGTGCTAAGACCTGGGTTGTCCTCAACCAGGTTAAGCACAGCCTCTTCGTTGTCGGGGGTGCTCACTGATCGCTCCCGTTCAGGCCTGCCTCCGTCGAAAGATCCCGTTGTGGACAACCTCTGGTGTACTCGAGCGAAGAAGGCATGGCAGGGGATTTGCCTGTTGGGGTAACGCTCGGCGTACAACCGCTGAGCGGCTCGTCCATTACAACCAGCAGCGCCATACGCCAAATGCATGTCAGCCAATTCAGAGTTTGTGTACCGTTCCATCCTACTACCGATCTGCAGACAAGTAACCCGAAGCTTAAGTAGGTACCGCACGTTCAAAAGACGTGTCTGCGCATACAACTACGTCATCTCGCGTTGTCGTCTACGCATTACGTATCTTTTGCATATCGATATGGTACGATATCTTTTGCATAAATCAGCAAAAAGCACCTTATGTAAATTTTATTGCGCGCATTGTGCATGATTGAAACCAGCTATGTTTGTTAAAAAAAACAAACAAACTGCAGTTTTAATAGCTTCTTATGATAAGTAAATTACTCTCTTGTTTTGTTTCTAACTGATCGTAGCGCCCCGTTTCCAGTTAGCGTCCGAAATGTCAACGAATTATGATTTTTGCCCAAAGCGCCCCCTATCGATGTTTCTTTTTGTACCGTTCAACTGAGTTTCAGAGAGCCCCAGCAAACAGAATCATGAAAATGCATGCCATAAGTCAAGAAATCTGTTTGTTTATCTCCTAGGAGCCTTCGAGTTTCGACCACCCTGTACTTTGACATTTTATTCCGGCTCTTACGCTTTTTGCAGGGCTCTACTTTTGGGTTCAAACTTTAAGTTAGAGTATAAACTTTGGCGAGCATGTGTTAAATTATCAAAATAACGGGCTTAAAGTTGTTGTCTAGCTCTCCAAAGTCTGCAGCGCCCCCTATCCATGTTTTAAGAGATACGCTTATCAAATTGGTACTGAAGAAAGTCTAAACAAACAGAATCATTTCGACGCAACAAGCAAGAAAATCTAACCATTTCCCTAGTTTTTATGACGTTTCGAATTTCGGCACCCAAATTTTCGAAAGCGCCAAGCGCCTTACCATCGCGTCAGGGACCCTACATTCCCTATTCAAAAATGTTCGTCTAGGTGTGCTCTATCGATCCTTAATGTTTGTCACCGACGAGCTGAATCACCCTGTATAAATATAAACATTTTATTTACACATGAATAAAATATTATTTTTTATATACAAATTATTTATGTTGGTATATAAAAATAAATAAACGGGTTCCTTACATTAAATAAATTGTATACATATGAAAAAATTTGCTTGTGTATATGACACAGTAAATAGGTTGCCAGAAAATACGTTATTATCAAATTTCTTTTCTCGTCAAGGCTATTTTCTGTATTTTGCCAAGGCTACTATATCGGAAACGTACGGAATTGCGGTTATATTTTGTTAAATGTTTTATTGCTTTAATATGGTAAATATATCATAACCTATAGTGATTAAAATTTTTAGGTATATTCATTTTTTCTATTTAATAAATATTTTTGGAAAAGCATATATATATATAATGTTATTCTTGTTGAAATCACGTGACCCCTTCAAAACTCTGTAATCGAGTTTTGGCGACCAACATTGGCACAATTGAATGTTTACGGCCAAATGAACACCCCCTGTTTGAAGGGTTTAGAGGCAAAAATTCTGTGTTCTCAGATTTTTCTGGTTAATTGTGCTACAAACCCGACTTACTTGTGAAATTTCATGCTTCTACGACTTTTAGAAGTACCTTAGTTATTTGATGATGCGAAGTGAGTCAGTGACAAAAAAGCGCTTTTTCGGAATTTAATATTTCGAAAACTACTAAGTACAGAAACATGAAATTGTGGAACCTTAGTTCAGTTTGACCATATGAACATGTGTATAAAAAAAAATTTTCTATATCTCTCCCTAAAACGACGTTATGAAGGGGTGAAAAGTATGCCGAAATGGTTCAGGAAAAGGTAGCTTACGGCTTGTGCGAACTTGGCGGACGCACTGCCGTGCTCCCAGATATAAAATATTGCTTTAATTGAATTTCTCATTGTGTTACAAATTTATATTATTGAAATTTTGCTCATTGCCGACAAGCATTTATTCATATGAAACATTTTTTTTTTCTTTTTTAAGGAAGAATCGCAATGAAGTTATGATGCATTTCTTTATTTTTAATCCTGTAAAAATAAAGATTAAGAATAACACTATTAAGAATAACTTCGCGCTTTTTTTACAGAAATATTTCTTTCGAGGTATCACTCAAAATATCACTATTTTTCATGTGTTTTTTATCATTATTTCCATTGAGAAATTAATATAAAGCTATCTTTCCATTGTTTTATTGTGAGTTAAATAATATAATTTTATAATTTTTTAGCTGTATTTTATATTAAAATCTGATTCGACAAATTATCACTTTACGGCACATTTTCGAAAACTTGCTGTAGTTTAAGAGATTTTTCTCAATAGAATGCAATAAAATAGTGCCCAATTTTGGTTGTAACCAAACTCAGATGTCAAATATGAGCAACGAAATGATCCCGGACCATTATTATTTAAATATTCACCGCACAGCAAGAAACATACATGGTTGTAACAGTGTCATTAATTTTGTTCAAAATCACGTCTGCTAAAATATGCCAATTATCTGTGATATTTATATCGATCTATCCAAATCCGAAACTCCTGTTTGAAGGATTTAAAAACGGAAAATCTATATTTTAAGATTTTCAGGTTAATTGTGTTACAAAACTTACTTATTTGTCAAACTTCATCTTTCTATGACCGTAAGAAGTACTTTAGATCTATTTCATACTGTGTCTTCATTTCCAATAGATATCTTTAATGTTTAAATCCTTCCAGGTACATAAGTTTAACCTTATTGAATTAATACCACATTTACACAGTCTGTACATTATATAAAGTAATCGTTAGTTGAATGTCCATTATATAATTTGTGTTACCATATATGTTTATATGTAAAGTGTATAAAGTTGTAACATTTTACATTTAAAAAATAACAGTGGGGCACAGACGCTATAAACTTCATAAGTTGACAGCTCTAGTCTTAGGCCAGAAAGCGTCAGGAAACACCATCACCTCATCCAGTTGAAGGCTGAAATCCCAGGACTCGTTAAAATTCAATTTACATAATAAAATTTAACTGGTCTACCAAATCATGTATTGTTGGAAAATACCTGCAAAATCGATTTTAGTAGTGTAAGGTTTACCATTGTGTTTTCTTGCTCCCAGTCCTCCATGTTTTTATACCTTTGGGTGCAGGAAAGCGCAATGATAAACCTACGATCAACCACTAAAATCGAGTATGCATGTGGTTTCCAACAAGATATGATTTGGTTGACTACATGAATTTTAATATGCTAATAGAGTTCTGTCTAATATTAGAATTTCACCATCCAGTCGTTGGTTTGATAGTCTGTTTCACGCTCTAACTCCCTCGAAATAGAAAAATCTACACGTAATCTGTATATATTTTGTAAGTAGAACTGTGTTTTTTATCTTCAGCAATTTAGGAGATAATTAATTTTACTTCTACTTTGAATTACCCGGGATATCTGATTCTCAAAAACTTTCCATAAAGAAAAGTCTAAATATTTGAAAATAAATCCAAAAGAAAGTATTTCGAATTTAATTCTAAAATATTATTTGTTTAGGAAGGAAACTGAATAAATGTTTTCTATTTATTTCTAAACTTAAAGAAAAAATTTCGAGAATACATGTTTCGAAATCCCATTCTTTTCAAAAAGAATAATAGTGGAATCAAGTTTTACATTTACTAGAAAATACTCGATTTGTATGTTAAGATGACAATCCCTTTTATAAATAACACATTGGATGGAAAGTATTTTATTTCAAATGCATTTAAACATGATACGCTTAAAAAATTCTATAAAAAAAATTAGTTACGATTTCTATTGTGCCTTAGAACGAAAGAAAGATATGAAACTCTTTCATCCTGGAGTACTATTTTCGGAAGAAGAAATATTTTGATGAAAAATTTTAAAGTCACCGTTTTGTAAGGTTTTTTTTTTTTTAAACATTTAGATTTCTTAAGTATACAGTTCATGGCAACGCATATGCTGCGCCAGATACTATTGGCTAAAATATACGCTGAATAGTATATTGAAAACTGTATACAGGTCCGAATATCTAGGTACACGGGGAAAGCATTATTTTGGGGACCCTCTTTCTACAGATCCATAAAAAAATTCTTGAATTATCCTGAAGTGACTAAAGTTCATACATAGTTTCCGTACTAGATACTATTCATCTCACAACTATACAGGGTACATTGTAAGAAACTAACTGAATAATAAGAATCTACACTTTAAGAGATGATAAAATACGCTTTTTTGTAGAGGAAAATAACGGATCATGTGAACCGTTGAGATGTATATACAATGCTTTACTTCATTTTTGATTATTTTTCATAATATCATGCATGTGTCGTAAGATGTCAAAAGAAAAAAAAGCCCCAATTTGTCATTATTAATTGTTATAATTTGTTTTGTTACGAGCATAATGTTAGTAAATAATTTCTCTTGACAACAATGACTTACTAAGAGATTACAGTAAAATTTGAATTATTAGCTTGCAGTTGTTTTTTCTTTGGGGTGGGAGGGAGAAAAGAGCAACCCTTAGCTTATTGTAAAAGTAAGGATTTTGGTCATGTTTGACCATTTTTAAGATTTAGCTGCACTTTAAACACTGCGTACACCCATAGGGGACGTACTCAACTGGAAGACCTGGAGCAACTGTCCCGCATTCGTCAGACCCTGATTGTCTAGCATACAAATATTTGTGTTTCTCGATACGCGTCCGAAATAAAAGTGTACATTTGATTCAGAGTAAAATCATTCAAATGGCCGTTTACACTGTGCATATTTATGCAAAAAAAATCTGAGAAAAATAGTGATGGAAAGTTTTATTATTAATTCAGGGCGAGTATAGAGAAGTCATGTAATAAAATAAAATTGATCCGTAGTGTTATTAATTAAACTATGTTCAAAGATGTATGAAATTGAAAAGCAAGGAGAACTTTCTTTTTGCTTTCGAAATGGCTTTGAATTTAGTACCTCCAAGACATTAATTGTAACTTAAACTTATTATTGTTAAATTGGTAGATAATCACTAAAACGCTCAGTTTTTACACTTCCCTGCTTTTTTAGCCGGAATTTAAATAAATGTTGCTAAATTAAAGTTTTTTTTTTTTTTAATATTTACCACTTTTCATTCTATTTATTTTATTACGAAATATCCGTCATGGACAAATGCAAATAAAAATAGATGGAGAAAAATAGTATATATTTTGAATAAAAAGCATCTCCAATTTGACAATATTACTGTAGTTATCAATTCAGACTGTTTAAAGTTTGTTTAAAAATATTGAAAAAAATCGCGTTTGCTGAATAACTGCTTAATTTTACTAATACTATAGTTATTCAGAACTCTATGCAATTTTTTCGATCAAATTATTTTAAAATAAATGCATACTATTTAGAAAATTCTTTTTGGGGGATTTTAACAAACCAAATTCAAATTGAAAATGTAAGCTATATATGACACTAATCTCCCATAATTCATAACAAAATTCATGAGAGTTCATTAAATGTATCTCTAAATGTCTCTTAATAAGGTTTTATGAACTTGATCCCCTTTATGCATGAGCATCTCATTTATCTTTATGAGTTACATAGTCTATTAAGAATGTATAAGATCACTCAATTTTTTCAAGTTACGCTGGTTCTGTCCAGAGAGTAATAAGACTTGTACCATAAAATTCGTTTATTTGAAGATAATTTTACAATTAATATTATTCAAAATAACCTCCATCTGCCTTAATACATCGTTGCCAACGACTCTGTCATCCATTGCTGCGCGCCTGGAATTCTTCAACTGGAATGCTATTCAAAACGTCCGTTACATTTTTTCAAATTGCCAAAACGATGACTTTTAAGCTGTATTCTAACCGAGGGAATCGAAAAAAGTCCAGTGGTGACACAATCGGGGCTGTACTTTGGTTCGCACAGCATTGAGACACTGTGTTTTTCCAGGAACTGTGTCACTTTGAAGGATGCGTTGGAACAAAATTTCCGTAATTGAAGTTCTTCCGTATCGATTTTATCCTCATTCGATTTTTTAAGTACAAACTTCTCCGCAATCATTCGAACACTCACTTGACGATCAGAGACTAAAAGCTCTTTAATTTTACTGATATTGTTCGAGATTTTGACGGACGCCCAACGCTTTGCTCGTCATTCGAAGCCCTATCTTTCGTCTTTTAAGGCTTTGTGCTACTTAAAAATTTTAGCTTTCAACAAAGAATCATTTCCGAATGCTTCTTGTAACATGACAGGCATCTCAGTAGCCGATTTGTTTAGTTTCGCAAAAAACTTTTTTGCGTATCGCTGATCTACACTCCAATGCATTCTGAATACTTAATACCACTTTCAAACACGTGCCTGCTTCACGAGCGATCCGTGCGCTGCAAAAGCTCCAGGACATCTGAATTCCGTCCGATTGTGCAGCTGACAGCACCCACCGCACGTACCTTACGCAAACTCCGCACCTTCGGTCTTCTCCATGGCGCTAAATATTCACTCTCATTATTTCCTGGCAAGACCCTGTAAAATAAATAATGGTTCCATTTATAACATAAACTGTAAAATATGATGTTACAACATAATTATTGTAATAAGTTTCTTTAAAGTTAAATAATGCGAAAAATGTATATAATAAAATAATTTATGTAAATTAAAAATAATGTGTTAACAAATTATAAAACCACAAATTGTATGAAAATCAATATGATATCGCCCCACGTTTATGGTCATAATATAATGTATAAATACTCTATCTTTTATTGAAGTGACCATCGTTTTAAGTAATTTTTCAGGACTATTGTGACGTTTTCTTACAATGTAAAGTTATAGTTCATTGGAAGATTTCTTTTCATTATCAGCATAAATTTCGAGACAGAAAGCACCTTAAAAGTTTTTCATGTGGTTCAAATCTGGAATATGAATAGGTCATAGCAAAAAAATCAACTTTTTCTTTTTGAAACCATTTCTGAGTAGATTTAGTCGTATGGAAAGAAGAAGTATCCTGCTTAAGCATTGATTTAATGTAATAAAAACCTAAATTGAATAGTATGGTCATGAAGCAAACCTTGTAATTTTTCAAAGTCTACATATGGGACATTCTCACAATCTTTTGACTTTCATGTCCCTGAATAATATTTTTTATTTTAATACACTTTTTTGGGTTTTTTTTTTATTTCATATACTTGGGAACATCCCATTGCATGATTGCACATCAATATTAACGAGATAAATAAGTTTTGGACGATGTTGGGGGTCCAAACACCTGGAAAACTCCTATACCGTCCCGTGTCCCTGATGCTGAATTTTAAGTTTGGAGCTGTCTGGATAAAATTGTTTCAATAAAATAATTCCATGTAATTTTTTTCTGAAACTGAAACTATTGTTTTATATAAATATGTAGCTAAAAATTAACCTGCACACATTTTTAGGGTTGTTATTATTTTTTAAACTCTGTCCCTGGGTTTTAGATTCCTTACCATCAATCTTCTAAAAGTATACAGAAAATCATTTCAGATGCAGCCACAAAATTTTTTACAAGTTCTTTCTCATGCAGAAGTACGCTAGAGAAAGAATGTCTAAAATTCTTTGGCAGGAAAGTTACTGTAGAATTTAAATCAGCATTTAAATATCAATTTCAAGCAACGTGGCTTTATTGGTAGTCTCACCGTCCCCAAGGTGTATTGCTGCACTTTTCGAAGTAAATTTAAAAAAAATAATTTAATCCAATGTTAACAACTGTTTCTAAAAATTAATGAATATTGTGGCTATCACTTAGTGTTAACATGATTTTCCTAAAAATAGGTGGTAATTTTCCTTACCGTTCCAACCTTACCGTACGTTTTTTCCAATACCATCCGCTTTTTTTACCTGGCCTTCCCTTCTTTAACACCCCTTTAAGACAATGTTATACAAAAATTCTGTATTAATAGTACTACATGGTTAGTATTTCTTATTTGAATGTCATGTGGGTACTATGCAAATTCATCATAAGTAAAAATTTAGAAGAAAATAAAAAAAAGTTATAGGGGCAAAATGGTAAGGAAAATTACACTCGAAAGTTTAACTTAAACCTCAGTTAAACAAAAAAATTTTCGCTGCTGACCATTTTTTATTTATTTTGTATCATGAAGGCATTCGTCTATCAGATTAAAATGTTATTATAGCAAGTTTGATTTTGTCAGATTTTTTCCTCCAAAAGTCAAAAGATTGTGAGTTTGCTCCATATACCGAAACTCGCTGCAAATCGCACAATCTCTCAAGAACGACCTCAAAATCATTATGGAGTGTACGCACATTTATCTATCGAAGCATTTATTTAGTTCTTTTCTCAAGTCATGCCACTGGTAATTGTAACCTTTTGGAACTCGAAGGTAAAATTTTGTTTCATCAAAAAATACAATTTGTTTTCACTCATCGTCCCATGAAATGACATTTTTAGTCCATTTCTGTATTTTCTCTTGATACTGTTTCAATAACAATTTTCTCTTAAATTTGTTAATAAAACTTGATTAAACATTTTTCCAAACTCTGATCCGTAATATTTATTGCTTTGCGTAAACGTTTTACAATTCCACGATTCGAGAGACTTGAGTTTGTAGAAACTGAAACATTTTTGGATTGACACATGTTGTTAGTTTTCTCATTTAACATCATTTTATTCTTTTTCGGAATCTTTTTTAACACTTCCCAACACATTTTAAAAATGTTTGTCAATTTTGTTTGTATGGCCTTCTGTCCGTACACTAAGTCGCGTAAATACAGTCCGATTACCATGAAATTTATTTATGTTGTTGGGGTTTACGATGTCAGACTCTGAATTGAAAATCTAGCGTGTAGCACTTACGATTCATCTACAGAGGCACTCACAATAATTCCGTTACATTGCGGCGTATGGGGTAAAATCCTTTGCGTTGTATATTACTGATATTGCATTATTTTAAACGTATTGAAATTGATATAGATCACTGATTTGTAATACAAGGTTCTTACTATAGAATATAGTGTGCATAGAATTCATCGTTCATTTACCACACAAAAGAATTTGACTACAGAAGAAAAGGGATAATAATTGAACTATTGTAATATACGAACAATAACTGCTGGAAGTGTATTTTCATTTATAATGTGTATTCTTAAGTTTAACTATTTGTTAAATATTACTTGTTGTGTCTAAATTCTACAGTTCCAATACAGGGCTAAGCAAAAGTTCTCAACAACATCCGTCTATTGACGGAAATTACTGAATGGAATTTTTAACGTTACTATGCTTTTAACTGAAGTAATGCTTAGCATTACTATGTAGTATACATACGTCTCTACATATCATATACATGGCTGCACAAAAAATCGTATGTTTTCGCGATTATTCATGATAATAGCAGAAATTGTATTTTCAATTGTGTTATGCGTTTTTCAAATTGTTCATTTAGACATCGACTTTCACCTTAGTAACATCTTAAGTTCTGTTATAGTATTCTGATTGTGTTGGAAAGTTTTTCATAAACTATTCTGCACGCAGGATGTTTCATCCTTGTTTAATTATGACATTGGATATGGCTGCTTTGAAACATTTCTTTAACTTCACTATATCTATTCCCAATTTACCTGCAGTCGTATATCAAATTATTTTTCTCACATCAAACTAATGTATCTTAATCCCCTGTGTAAATCGTGAATATCAAAATTAAACGCTTAAACTTTACATCTTTGCTAATGGCTTTAAAAAAATTTCAAACTCATGCATTGTATGGTGATACTAAAAAAGCAAGTAATCTATCTATACTAATATTATAAAGAAGTTAAAGTTTGTTTGCTTGTTTATTTGTTTATTTGTTCGAGGTAATCTCTGGAACTACCGAACCGATTTAAAAAGTAATGGCATCAAAATGTTGGTGTTAGTCCCTGGTCCAACACAGGCTATATCTCATATCCATGCAACTAACCAAAAGGGGAGCAGGAGCAAAAAAATTTCTAAAAATGCGAATTTTGTGTTACTGAAGAGCCTTGAAACATGAAATTTGGAATGGGACTTACTTATAAGATATAAATGATCTCAAAGAACATTTCTTAAAAAATTCAAAATTTAAAAGGGGTGAAAATGCGCAAAAAGCGTTCTAATAAACGTTCTAAATGGCGATTTCTACGCAGTCTCAGGAAGTATAAACCCTATCTCAAAAGTAATGGTTGGAAATTAATGGTGACAGCCCTTGGTCTAACATAGGCTATATTTTATGTCAGTGTCACTACCATCTGGGCTGTGCACTAGCTAAAAACGTAATAGATTAAGATTTTTGTGTTACTGAAAGGCCTAGAAACATTAAATTTGGCATGGTAGTTACTTTTTAGATATAAATGATTTGCAAAAGCATTTCCTAAAAAATCGAAATTTAAAGGTGGTGAAAATGGGCGAAAAGCGTTCTAACAACGTTCTAAAGTGCGATTTCTACGCAATCGCAGGAAATACCAAAGAAATTTCAAAACTAATGTTTGAAAATTAATGGGGATAGCTCTTGGTCCAAGATAGGCTATATTTTGTGTCAGTGTCACTTCGCCAAAAGGGGTGTAGGAGCCAAAAACTTTTTAAAAATGCAATGTTTGGGCTACTGAAGTGCATATAAACATGAAATTTGGCATGTGAGTTAGTTATAGAATATAAATGATTTCTAAGAACATTTCCTTATAAAATCGAAATTTAAAGGGTGGTAATGCGCGAAAAGCGTTCTAAAAAACGTTCTAAATAGCGATTTCTACGCAATCTCAGAAAGTATCAAATCGGTTTCAAAAGTAATGGTTGAAAGTTGATGGTGACAGCCCTTGCTCTAACATAGGCTCTATTTTATGTCGGTATCACAACCACCTGTGGGTTGCAGGAACAGAAAACGTAGTAAATTGCGATTTTCGTGTTACTGAAGGACCTAAAAACATGAAGTTTGGCATGGTACTTACTTATTAGATACAAATGATACAACATTTCCTAAAAAAATCAAAATTTAAAATTGGTGAAATGTGCTAAAAGCGTTCTAAAAATATTATAAATAGGGATTTCTACGCAATCTCAGGAAGTACGGAACTGATTTTAAAAATAATAGTGTGAAAATAATGGTGAAAGCCCTTGTTTCAAGATCGGATATTTTTTACGTCTGTGTTACTACCCCAAAGGGGTTCAAAAGATAAAAAATGGTTTAAAATGCGATTTTTGTGTTACTGAAGAGCCTTGCTAAATGATATTTGGCATGGTAGTTACTTATTATATATAAATGATCTCTAACAACATTTCTTTAAAAATTCGACATGTAAAAGGCGGGAAAATGCGCGAAAAGTGTTCTAAAAATGTTCTAAATGGCGATTTCTACGCTATCTCATTAAATATCAAAACGATTTCAAAAGTATTGGTTGCAAATAGATGATGACAGTCCCTGCTCCAACATAGCCAATACTTTTTGTTGTTGTGACTACCAACTGAGGGTTGCAGTAGCCAAAAAAGTTCTAAATTGCTTTTTTGTGATACTGACAGTGCCTGACATTTTTAAATCTGGCACTTAAAATATGCAAATGCTTTCAAACAAGCGTCGAAAGAGAATTTCAAATTTAACTGGATGAAGTGAGCAAAAAGCATTCTAAAAACGTTCCAAATTATGATTTTTATGCAATTTTATTAAATAAAAACCGTTTAACCACTTCACCGGCAACAGGTATGGGGAAAGTGTGCTTTTAGCCCCGAGTTATCTCGGGGCAGACGATGAAGTGGTTAAAGAATAATGACATGAATGTAGTGGTGGTAGAACCTGCTCAGACATAAACTATATTTTATGTTGGTGCCACTACTACTAGATGGTTGCAGGAGTAAACAAACTTTCTAAATTGCGATTTTTGTGATACTAAAGGAACTAGAAACTTGCAATACGGCAAGGTAGTTACTTATAAAACATAAATGCCCTCTAAGAACAGTCAAAAACAAATTCGAAACTTAAAAAGGGTGAAGCGAAGGTAAGCATTGAAAAGCGTTCAAAAAACGTCTTAAGGTACGATTTTTATGCAATCTCAGGAAATAATGAACCGATTCTATTAGTATTGGTTGCAGATCAATAGTGTCAGTGTCTGATCCTACAGACGCTATATTTTATGCCGGTGCCACTAACATCTTGGTTTGGTAGGAACAACAAACGTTCTAAAAAAGTTTTTAAAAACTTTCTCAGTTACGTTTTCTATGGAGTATTAGGAAATACTAAACCGATTTCAAAATGAATGTTGGAAAATTAATGGTGGTAGACCCAGTTTCAACGTAGGCATTTTATGTTGGTGCCACTACCTCCAAATAGGTGCTAGACCGTTTGACAAGAATCTTGGAATTTGACATGATGGTTAATTGTAAGATGTAAATGCGCTTTAAAAAGATTATTTCTAAAAAAATAAAACGTCAAATGAATACTTAATTGAGTGGATGAAATGAGTATAAAAGCTTCAAAATACTTTCTAAACTATTTTCTATTTAGAATTAGTTCTTATTAATTTAAGTTTCATTTCTGTCTAATGCAGTGTAATAATGCAGTTTAGTTAAACAGTGGCTTCACTAGGAATTTTTGAATTATTCCTAAAAGTATAATTTCTTCTAATAAAAATTAGACATACAAATATCACTTGGCGTATTTCAAATATTACGCGAGCAAAGCCGCCGGTTGTGCTAGTATGTAAAAATTCTGGTGTGGGATTCCTAAGGACGAGCGTCCTTTGTATAACTTTTATTTTTTTTTAAATCACATTTTCTGATTTTTTTTTTGTATTATTTAATCGCTGACAATCACTGATTACATAATATAAAATTTTGTGTTCAAAAATACTATTGTCCGAATACAAGTATTTTTTGCACTTTATATGGTACGTGTACTCGCTTATTGCATGTTTTCAATAACTAGTCGGTTAAGATTTCAAACCATTCTGATTAGCTTACCATATTCAGATATCCAGACCATACATACTTTGAATATCCTGGAAGAGGTGGATGGTGATTTATTGTTTCTTCTGAACTATTTAGGAGCATGTCCATAGTAGCTTTTTGGTATGGCGTCTGTCTCCAGTAATGCTGAACCCCAACTCGTATCCGAGCAGGGGAGTATTTGAAAACATTGGGAGTTTTTATTTTTTCCATATTTAATTAAGCTATAACAAATAATTTGAATGAAAAAATGGAAATATTCTATTTTCAGTATTTAATTAAGTTATAAAAAATAATTAAAGTCGTATTTTTTTCCAAATTGGGAGAAAAAGTTTCCACGCCAGGATTCGATCCAGGGACTTTTGGCTGAAGCCGCCAATTCTCTACCAACTGAGCAATCTCGGACAAACCTAGCAGACACTTAATTCATTTATAAACCTAATGACTATGACGTCTGGTCTGATTTGTGAATCAATTAATTTTATTAAACCACAGGTAATGAAAACTTCAAGAACAACTTTATGCAACAAATACAACTTTAATTATTCATGTGTAAATATGTATCCAGCGTTTTCCTGGAGTTATATTACCTACTATTTATTAACATAAAAAATAATTTGAATGAAAAAATGGAAAGTTCCTATTTTTCACTATTTATTTAAATTATAGAAGATAATTTGAATGGAAAATGGATAGTTTCTATGTTCATACATGCGTTGGTGTTTGCGGCTTTAACGAAATTCAAGCATTTTGGGGTTCCTATACACGGTGAGGTTGATGCATACAGTGACTTTTTTTGTTATTGTTCGTTTTCATTGGCGCAAAGCGCTCATGCATGGGTTGGTGATCGCGATTTTGACGAATTTCACACATTTTTGAGATTGTTACGCGACGAGATTGATGTACGTATATATATATATATTTATTTTTCATAGCCGAGAAGTTTCATAAAGGATCCATTATTAAATATATAGAAACTGTGTAAATTTCCTCAAAATATAAGTTTATTTTCAATGTACAGAAGGTGTTTCAGTATCATCTTTAAATATATGAACTGAAATGCATGTAATTTCTTCTGCTGAAGCAATTCATGAGTTTGTTATGAATGTCAAACAGCTACAATCAACTTTACCTTATTTTAAAAAAAAACATATAAAAATCAATAAATTGGGATATAGTTTTCAGTTTTCAAACCAATTGCCTTTGAAAGTAGATTTTTGTCTTTTTCGACGGTGTGCAGAAGTTAAAATTATGCGATATTTATAAATAATTAACTTTATTAAAAAATAGAAATGAACAGACTAAATCGTTTCCACCATATATATGACGTAGGCGTTACTCGAATAAACATTTTGACTGTATAATGTACATTTGAATATACAATATTCCCATACAACTCATAATTTTATATTTTTGTCACTTTTGCATACAATGTGAGTTTTTTGCTGTCTATGAAAATTCGATATCATTATTATTCGTTTTTGAAAAGAATTGCATTTCAAAACATGCATTGAAGATATTTTCTATACATACTTGTAAAATAAAAATAAAAATATTTATTCAGCATTCCTTTCAAAACGTGCACATCTATAAAATGTGCTCACAACCGGGTTTAATGTCCAGTTTTCTCATTTTTACAGAATTTCTTCGTAAATAAAAATTTAACTAGAAGTTTAGCATTGTTTTCAAGGATACTCTTAACCTTAAGACACGGACTGTTTGAAGTCTCATAAAATCACATACGAAGCTTGAAGGCATTTTAAAATCTAAGTACCAACTTTTAAAAATATCCTTATTTAATGCAAAATCTAGTCATAGCATCTCTATAATACTAGCCAAAGTCATGTGACTGTCATCAACAGTTCCGGATGACCACTTCTCTTTTTATATGCCAGGCGGCCATTTTTGTATTTGCTGCAGGTGATTAATCGCCAAATATTGCTCCGTCGCCATCATTTCATCTATGTTACAGTATTTCAAGTCATGTGACTGCCATAAACAATTAAGCTTTTCATATGCGCAGCCATTTCCAATCTAAATTATTTTTTTTTTTTTTTGAATGAAACTGACATAAAAGTTGACCTGATCGCAAAGAATTCTTGGTACTTTTATGTTAGCTGGGTAAAAATCTCGCCAATAGCATTTTTTTTAACTCTCCAGCTTGCATTTTTTATTTCCCGAGTGGTAAATTAAAACATTGCTTTGATATATTATTTTATTTCTGATTGATAAAAAGGTGAAAGATTAGAACTTTAAAAACAGTAAAATCGTTTTATTTGGCTGTTGACATATTTCAATCTTCCCTTAATGCTTTTATGTTTAAATTAAATGTCATGGTTTATGGTATCATTTCTTATGTTTCCTTTTCTCATGTTTCTTTTCTTTTCATTCTTTTTTTTTTTTTTTTTTTTTTTTTTTTTTTTTTTTTTTTTTTTAAGAAATACGTAAAAGTCACGGATTTTAAATGTTTCAGTTTTAAATTAAATTTGTTTATTTTAAATAAAATGAATGAAAGGATTATATTTTAAATAAAATTAATAAAATACGAAAAAATGCGACAGGAGCAATATTTGGCGATTTATTCTGTGCGTTCGCCTAACATAAATAGACCGAGTTCATGATTTCTCTATCAGAAGCTTCCAATTTGGCGAAGTATTGAACAAGTAAATTAAATTATGAATGAAAGTAACATGATACAATGCTTAGCATCACAGTTAAGGGAGACCAAACTGGTCTCCCGAGTGGTCTCCCGAAAAAAAGTGAAAGTAATAAACATCAAATTGATAAAAAAGATTAAGTTGAATAGGTATAATTATAATAAGGACTGTTTGTAATAACATAGAGACACGGTTGGCGCATTTGATACAATGGCACCCTTTAAATAAGTAACTATTATTTTTTATGATATTCTTCCTTAACACAATGTCTAGTAAATTAATGGTAGTTCTGGAAATCGACTTACTTTATGTTTTTTGGGTCGCTGAATCCGAATTTGTAACTTCCCACCAAAATTTCCACTGCAAGCCCCCCCCCCCCCCACCCCAATTTTGGTAAAAAGTCCCCCAAAAAATGTTTTTATTAAAAAAATCATTTTTTTATTGTTTTAGGGGGAAAGTATCCAGAAATTCAGAAAGTAGACAAAATTTGCAACGAATTAGATATATGACATTATGACTTAGGATGAAGGGGAAGGGGGGATCTGCCTCGGAACCTGCGCAAGTGCTGCGTGGACTAAATTGTACAATTCCACTCACACGTTTACATTCGCCCTCCCATCTCCCTTCCGAACTTACCTTATAAGGTTTACTTTAAGTTTTTTGGGTCGCTGAATCCGAATTTTTAACTTACCCCCAAAATTGCCCCCCCCCCGAAAACCCCCCAAAATAGTTGTTATTAACTTAAATTTCTTATTGTTTTAGGGGAAAAGCATTACCAAATTCTGAAACTAGACAACGTTTGCAACAAATAGGATATATGACATTATGACGTAGGATAAACGGGGAGAGAGGGGGCTGCCTCGGAACATTCCCCGCGCGCTTTTCTCAAAAACCAAATTCTTTCAAAAAATCAATTTTTGGGGAGTTGCTGGGTAAAATATTGGTGGGAAGTTACAAATTCGGATTCAGCGACCCAAAAAACATAAAGTGAGTCGAAATCCAGAACTAGTATTAATTTTTCCAGGTAAAATCCCCTATTGCCTGGACTTCATAACTTAGTGCACGTAGCGCCACAGTGCATGATCAGAGGCAGCCCTCCTCCTCCCCGTTCATTCTACGTCATAAGGTCATATATCCTATTTGTTGCAAATTTTGTCTAGTTTCAGAATTTCGTAATGCTTTTCCCCTAAAACAATAAGAAATTTAAGTTAAAAACAACTATTTAGGGGGGGAGGGGTCGGGGGGAGATTTTAGGGGGATGTTAAAAATTCGGATTCAGCGACACAAATAACTTAAAGTAAACCTTATAAGGAAAGTTCAGAGGGGAGATGGGAGGGCGATTGTAAACGTGTGAGTAGTTGAGTGGAATTGCGCAACTTAGTTCACGCAGCACCGCGCGCATGGTCCGAGGCAGATCTCCCCCTTCCCCTTCATCCTATGTCATAATGTCATATATCTAATTTGTTGCAAATTTTGTCTACTTTCTGAATTTCTGGATACTTTTTCCCTAAAACAATAAAAAAAATGATTTTTTTTAATAAAAACCTTTCTTGGGGAGGGGGGGGGGCATTTTACCAAAATTTGGGGGGGTTGCCGGGGAAAATTTTGGTGGGAAGTTAAAAATTCGGATTCAGCGACCCCAAAAACATATGGTAAGCCTTTTTCCTGATCGACCATGTTTTTTGCTAGGTAGCGCCCCTATACGATCTCTATTGCCTGAACTATTATGGTTATCCTGGAAACCCTAAAATAAAAAAGAAAAGTGCCCAGCTAAACTGATGGCATTGAGCTCACAGACTATTCACACTAATTGTATATTATACTCTTATTTTAAAGAATAATGCCACTCAAAAAATAAGTGAAGGGGAATTAGCCCCCGTTTCCCCCTTTATACTTAACCAGTGAACCTCCAAATCTAATCAGGGAAGCTCCTTATCATAATAAACCGGTATACCAAATTTGGAGCAAATCGAATAATCTTGCAAAAAAAAAACATTTATTTAAATTAAGGGGGTGGGCTAACCCCCCCTTTATCCTTAACCAATTAATCGCCAAAACGAATCAGGGAAGCTCCTTAACATAATAAACCGGTATACCAACTTCGGAGCAAATCGAATCATTCTGCATGAAAAACACATTTATCGGAATTAAGGGGGGTGGACTAACCCCGTTTTTCCCCCTTTATCCTTAACCAATGAACTCCCAAAACTAATCAGGGAAGTTCCTTAACATAATAAACCGGTATATCAAATTCGGAGCAAATCGAATCATTCTGCATGAAAAACCCATTTATCTGAGTTAAGGGGGTGGGGTGTGGACTAACCCCGTTTTTCCCCCTTTATCCTTAACCAATGAACTCCAAAAACTAATCAGGGAAGTTCCTTAACATAATAAACCGGTATATCAAATTCGGAGCAAATCGAATCATTCTGCATGAAAAACCCATTTATCTGAATTAAGGGTGTGGGGGGTGGACTAACCCCGTTTTCCCCCCTTTATCCTTAACCAATGAACTCCCAAAACTAATCAGGGAAGTTCCTTAACATAATAAACCGGTATATGAAATTTGGAGCAAATCGAATCATTCTGCATGAAAAACCCATTTATCTGAATTAAGGGGGTGGGGTGTGGACTAACCCCGTTTTTCCCCCTTTATCCTTAACCAATGAACTCCAAAAACTAATCAGGGAAACGCCTTATCACAGTGAACCTAGGAAAAAATTTTGAAGCAAATCGGATGTTTCTATCAATAGTTATCGCGTTACGTACATACGTACGTACGTACATACATACATACATACATACATACATACATACATACATACATACATACAGAACGGGCGGGCACATTAGCTCTCAGGCTTTGATAGCCTGTGAGCTAAAAACATTGTAAAAACATTGTCATATCAAACGTAATTTCTGTACTAATGCATGAATCAATGTGATGTTGTTTAAGTTTTTAACCTAATTACGCGAAAATAATTGCCAGCTTACGATATCAATCATAGCATCAATCATAGCGTTTGTTTTTATTTCTCATTTACATTTTTATATTTTCAAGGAATTTTTTTAGCCCTTTCCGGCACAGAAACATTATGTTTGTAAAATGAAGAAATTATTTACTTCCACTGGAATTTGCAATCAACTTTTTTAGAAATTAAAAACTCGATACTTTAAACTTTTATTCTGAAAGAAAAAAATATTTATTGTGCCTTTTGTAAGTTTGGATTTAAAAGTAGGTAGTCTCGACGTGAGACCACTGCGCCGAAAAGGGTTAAACAGCATATTGTGGGCGGTAGAAACCACGACAACTTTTTATTTTATCAACTTTTATTGCAATTGTTTTCTGTGGACACTTTCAGTTTCTGAACCGGTTCCGACCGGTTAGACATCGACCTCAGATATGCTATAAAACAAAATCATCTAAAAATATTATAATGTAAACGATATATTTGAAAAAAACGATGTCATTGGTTCAACCTTAGCTTGCCAGTGTTTTCATGTTACTGGTGCAGGTTAAATCAATAATTTTATCCCAGGCGTAATTTTGTTTGCATAGAAAGGCACATGGTATAATCAAGAAATAGAAACATCAAAATGGTACTGTGGTATTTTTTTATGATTCAGGACATCATAATTTATTCCCATGCTACGACATGGTTCTTCGAGATTAGCATTATGCTGAGCTGTTACGCTTGCTAGCTAATATTCCGTACCTTACAAAATTTTAATGGTCTCATGCTGTTTAAAAAAAAGCATGCAGATATATTTTCGAATATTAATGAAAAAATATTTAACATATATAATAAATATTCGAAAAAAATACCCATTGTAACCTATGCAAATTTCAACAGAATAACCTATGTAGTACATTGTTTTCTATTTAAAACTTTCATTGAAAGATATAATTTCCAATCGAATGAATATTTTCGGTTTTTTTTTTTTTTTTTTTTTTTTTTTTTTTTTTTGCGAAAATGTGCTGTGTAGAAGACGTTCTCTTTTTTAGTGAGGGGCTGAGGCAACTGTAAAAATGAACGATGCTGTAGATTGAGAAAACATAAATATTAACAAAAGATATTATATGTAACAAGTTTAATAATTATTAGTTCTTTTTTCCAAAAGTATATACTATATAGTACAAATGGAAAAAGTTAGTTTTGAAAATTATAAATCGAGGCACATAAACAAACATTATTTCCTTTTATGAGATTCACTCGGTATATAAGTTTGTGTCATCATGCTATTGGTGTATGTTAAATCTACAATTTATCCGTAGGCGTAGTATTTAGGCGTAGTTTTGTTTGCATAAAAAGGCACATGCTATAATCAATAAAAAGAAAGATCAAAATGGTACTCGAGTAAATCGAGGTACATAAACAAAAAATATTTATTTTATGAGATTCGCTCGGTATTCAAATTTATTACCGACATTTTTACATACTAATTTCATCAAATTCTGGATATAAATCAAAATTTAAAATTGTTCTGATATGTATGTAAAATAGGACACTAAGACGGTATTGTTTATATTTTGCTTTTTAATAGTTTGTGGCATATCTTTTTGATTTTCATTATTTTATTCAATATTCTAATCTTCATTCTACGCCGTCGTTTTATATGTATGTTTTAAGTTCTGAGTAAAGTATAGTAAAGTTCTGGTTGAAAAAATTGTTTAAAGGATAAAACATATTATACTCGCTCCATGTTTATTCTAAATTATTCAAAATGAGCATTATTATGTTTAGAATTCTAGAATTAAAGTTAACTTTAAAAATTTATATATATATATATATATATATATATATATATATATATATATATATATATATTAAGGATAGTTACACAAAAGTTTTAAAAAGGTTTGGAGAAAAAAAAATTAGCATGAGGAATTTTGAGGCATTAGATGCAGATGAAATTGCAAAAACTATAAAATAAATAGTTTTACATTAATCAGATTGTCAATTGTTTACTGACCAGTTTTATACGCAGCTTCATTCATTAAAACATTTGGTAAAAAAAAAAAATATTATTTGGAGAATTTCAAGTAATAATGAATCGAATACTCTACACTTTTTTAAAGACCTTCATGCCATTGATAGATCGGATTAATTGAATATATTTGAAATAGATTAGGCAGTGAATAGAAATCAATAAAACCTACAAAGAAAAAAAATGACTTCGTTAATGAATCACTCTACAACAATGACATGATACCATTTATCAACATTGTCTTGAATAACTTGAAGTTTTTCATTCATTTATAATATGAAAAATGAAATGAATGAATGGGCAACCAAATAATATAATAAATAAGATAGTTTGAACTTTTCGAACTGAAACGATTTATCATGCGTTATATGTAACTGACACTATTATATTCATTCAAATGTACATTCTCAAATAACATTTCCAGATAATCTTTTTTTCGGTTTATGCATAAAATTCAATTTAAATACGAATTTTTTCTTAACGTTGAAAATATATACGGAATTTATTTTATTTTACACACTGCGAACGGATCACGTGTATTTTCACTTTTATAATGCATGTCTCGTTATAAAATGCATTTCGAGCCAGAAATTTCGTTAAAGCTTTTGCTAGGGTTTTTTTCTTTCATAAATTATTTTTTGAATTAGCATAGTTTAAAAGTTTTTTAAGATTGTGTTAACCTTTTCATTAAGGGCTACAACTTTGACTATTTTTTAATTCAAACGTATCACAATTTAAATTTTTTAAAAGATGTCTTTTAAGGGATCTGGTACCTTTTAAACCAGACAAAAGTCAAAAAAAATATTCAAAGTTTTATTTATAAGTTGGATTTTTTTTCCACTACCTTTTTATGAATAAAAATGAAATTTTGACTATTAAATAAACAGATTATGCTTATTAATATACTACCATTACAAACTGACAAGTCGTTTACAGAATTTGTGTATTGTTGAAATTAAAATAGCTCTTTTTTTTACACCTTCAGTCATTGCGCGCACATTTTAAGAGCAGATGCATGGATGGTTATGAAATTTAATATATATATAATAAGCACATATGTATGTTTAAAATGATCTCCTCTTAGGACAAAATTGTTTCGTTAACCATGAAAAAAATGTTTTTCTAAAAAAAAAATAAACATTTTACTGTTTTTAACGAATAAAAATAGTCATAACTAAAAATCTTATTACTCTAAATAATTGAGGACAGATCATTTTTGAAATACTTATGTGTTTATTATCTATATCGAATTTCATAGCATTCCATTCATATATTCTCAAGATACCATGCGTGCAATGACTCACGGAGCAACAAAACAGCATTTTGAATTCAACCAGTGTTGCTTGTAGGCTACTTTTATAAATTTCAGATTTGTTGATTGGCACCACTTTTTTTGAAATGATAATATTCTCTTTGTTTTCGCCTTAATTAATATGTCATTAAATATAGCAAACTTTACCACTTAAAAAAAGTGGTGTCAAACAAGAAAAATGAATTTAAAAAAAGTAGCCCACTGGCAACACTGATTTCAACAGTGCACAAATTCTGTAAAAAACTAGTCAGTTTCTAATGGTGTCATATTAAAAAGTGCGATCATGATTAATGAATAGTCAAAACTTCATTCTTATACATAAAAAAGTTTTGAAGATACACTAACTCAAACTTTGAATTTTTTTCATGATTTTAGTCTCGTTTAAAAGGTACACGACCCCTTACAAATATCCTAATATAAGAGTATGGCAGAGATTATTTTGTAAAAATGGTAAGGATAGAATAAAAAAATATCTCTGGGAACGTACGTTTTCACAACACCGTAATCAAAAACTTAAAAAGGATTTATAACATATATGAGAGCTAGATGCCTAAGAGGTGCCACTCAAAAAATTTAATCGAAAACTTTTTTAAACACTGCGTTTTACTATTAAGGTTAATAAGCTTATATGTAGATTATATAAGCGAAATGTTTAAAAGATACATACCGCGATTTTCTGCGACATATATTTAATACATTTAACTATATGCAATTTTAGATTCAAAACTTATTTATCCAATACAAATTAACAATATATCTACCGGTCCGCAATTTCTTAATAATTTTTTTTAATAACAATTGCTATGAAATATCGCTTCTTAATTTGTCTATCTCCAATCAAGTTACATGATCCGTCATTTTAATTTACAGTGTGCAAAATTTGGATCACTCTACTAATAAGTGATATAATGTATTTAGGACCGTATGTATTATGAGGATGTATACCATGATTTTCTAAAAGAATTATTATCTTTATTAATTGACAGAAATAATAAGATTCAATAACATGAAAATTATTTTTAGATTATACTAAAAAACTGCCATCTCATTTTCAGGGCTTTAAATATAATACTAAAGAAGAAGTGGAAGTGACAATAAGTGAAAAGTTTAAGTATGCCATAATTTTTTTTTGTAAAATAATTTTTTAAATAGTGCAAAATTTCGCGGGTACAAGGCATTGTAGTATTTGAGCCTCATTTGTTCTATTTGTAATGCTCAAACTCATGTATAAACATATATCACAATTAGCTCAGTTTTTAACTTTTGCTAAAAAATATCTTTACATTTCAATTTGACTTTGTTTCACAGACTGAGATAGCAGAGTGATTTCTGTTTACAAACGTTTGGTATAAGTTTGACCAAAATTTGTATTTAGAATTAACAAACTTCTATAATACTTTAAAAATAACGAATTTTTAAAAATGGAGCGCCATTTTCTGGGGAATCGTGTTTGGCAATACAACTTTTCAGTTTCAAGAAAATATGATGCTCGATATTTAAATTTGCGGATTATTCCTACATTTCCTTAAGATATATAAAATTTTTAAGAATATCGTTAATTTTTTTAATAATTTTATCTTCATCAATATCTTGCTAAAGATATTGCAGCGGTGGAGAATATCCGCAGCTCCATGCCGATTTTCACCACTCAACTATAATTATATTTCTTCGCCTTATTTAATAACACAATTTCAAGATTTTAGAAGGCGATGAATACTATTAAATATAGTTATGACAATCGATCAACCTCTGCGCATCTTTTCTACCTCTTCTATTATACAAATAATTCCGCGTTCCTCAAAATAAATTATCTCTAAATCTTATTTTGTTAATGCAATATCATTTTACTCATATCTTATCACAGTGCAATCAGTGAAAAAATATTATATATATATTTTTTTCTATTTCATTGGCATATTCTGAACATCTTTAATCAAGGTTTAATTTTTCAAGTTTTACCGACAGAGCTCCTGTTTTAGGATTTGCTGAATATTTTATCTTAGATAATGTCAAAAATTTGCATGTCAAACTCGGCAATAATTATATACAGGGTGATTATAATTAAAGTTGCACTTTCAAAGGGCAGTAAAACCACTGAACATAATGATCTGATATTTCGCGTGCATATTCGCGAAGCAATAGAAATTTGCTTTACGAAAGAAAAAAATAGTTCAAAAGTTGATTGATAAAATGCTAATTAAAAGTCGTGACATGCTGTTGTGATGTTCTTTGTTCAAAACCTATCCACCACAAAAAGGTGGTGTCACAGTGGATAGGAAAACATAGGTTTTTAATTGTCCCCAAGCAAAAAAAAGTAGAAAAAGCAAAAAACTAAACCTTTTTTTTATTGTCCTTAGGCCAAAAATAGTAGAAAAAGCAAAAACAAAATCGGATTTTAACTGTCCCTAGGTCGAAAACAAATCCCTAGGTTTGTTCGTAGAAAAAAGCAAAAACTGATGAAACCATCAAGGAAAGGAAATCGGCTACGACTTGCTTCGGAAATGTATAATAGTCTGTTCACCGTTTTAACTTACGAACTGAAAGTACAAAACAGGATGTTCCACAACAGACCGTAGTGTTTCAGGGGCGATATAATGAAAGTGTTACATAATGCGTGTTTTCAATTCACCGAAATTCGCAATTGTGACCGCGTACACAACTTGTTTTAGGTATCCCCAAAGACAGAAGTCACAAGAGTTCAGGTCAGGTGGTGATAGGGGCAGGCTGTTTAGAAATGGCAGCAGATAATTGTGTCATTTCCAAAATGCAGACTCTAGAGCTGCTTCACTGGTGTTGAAATGTGCGGAGGAGCGCCATCTTGCATAAATATTGTGCTATCCACCCATCTATGCGCTGTTGCAGTGCTGGAAAGAGCTGGTTGCGCAAAGCAGTTTCATAACGTGTCCCATTGGCTGCACAGGTGACAGGCCCGAAACCAATATCCTAGAAAAATAAATGGCCGACGATAAATTCTGGAGTAAACCCGCACCACACAGTGACTTTTGTAGAATGAAGAGGGATGGTTGGATTGGGAACGGATTATCAATTTTCTATATTCTGCAATTTTGAGTATTAGCAGAACAATGGAGATGAATTTGGGCTCCGTTCGTCCACAAAATGTGTCATGGTCATGCATTGTCCACTTCCATTCTAGCAAGAAATTGCATTGCAAAAGCTTCTAGTTTTGGTAGGTCAGCAGGAAGCAACTTTTGAACGTGTGTAATTTGCTATGTAATTTGCTATGAATTTGCTATGAATTTGTTATGAATGTAATTTGCTATGAATAGCATTAAAAGATTGCAATTTTTATACTAGATGCCGCTCCTCCGCACATTGCAACGCCAGTGAAACAGCTGTTGAGTCTGAATTTTTGGAAATGACAGATTTATCAACCGCCATTTACACACAGCCTGGACGCCAAGATCGCTTGACCTGAACCTTGTGACTTCTGTCAATGGGGTTACCTAAAACATGTTGTGTACGGGAGTCCAAATGTGATCTTAGGTGAATTGAAACCACGCATTATGCAACACATTCACAATATCACCACTGAAAGTCTCCGATTCGTTGTGGAACATCATATTTTGTGCTTTCAAATCGTAATAGAAAACGGTGGTTAGACTATTGAACATTTCTTTTACTTTTAAGTCACTTCTTTTTCTTGATGGTTTTATCAGTTTTTGTATTTTTTACGGTTTTCGGACTAGGGACAATAATAAAGATTTCATTTTTACTTTTTCTACGGATTTTGACCTACAGCAATTAAAAACCGATTTTGTTTTTGCTTTTTCTACTTTTTTTTCTTAGGGACATATAAAAACCTATTTTTTTCTATCTCCTGTTACACCACCTTCTCGTGGTGGATCAGCTTTGTACAAAAAGTGTCACAATAGCATATCACGTCTTTTAATTAACATTTTAAGACAAGTGCAGCGCCATCTATCTATTTACATTTGAACTTCTCTTTTCTTTCTCAAAACAAATACCCATTACTTTACATATACTCATATAAAAATATCGAGTCATTCTAACGAGTGGTTCTTTTTTTACAACCTTTTGAAAGTGCAACTTTAATTATAATCACCCTGTATATCATTTGCATAATATGCAGTATTAAATTTTAAATAACATAAATAATACACGGTTATGTAATCTCTTAACAAGAAAGAAAAATAATCCGTAAAGCATAGATTATGAAACACTTTCTAAGACTAACAGAATATTACTAATAAATTTTATATTTTCATACAATGAAATCTATCATAGTCCGTCCTTAACCTAATCATTTTGTTCGTCTCTGTATATGAAGATAAATGTAACGAAACCGTTAATTTATTGAAAACATGTTGCAGTGCATCTCAGTGATCTTTCTTTATTTTCGTTAAGTTTGGAGAATCGTAACATAATTAAAATACATTGCAAACGAATTTTCCGTATTTTAATATAATGAAATATTTTTATGCGTCCCTGTAAACGAATTGTAAATGCTGCTTATTCTATGGTCATGATAAAGTATGTTTTTATACATGCATGTCAGTTTCACTATGTTTGATACATTATAAAACCTTTAAAATGCATCGGAATTTTTCCCCATAGACCATAATACAAGGAATTATTTTGTGTGTCACTGTAAACGAGTTATAAATTCCAGTCATTTAATTTTTAATACTGAACATGCCATAGTAAACATCAATAACATATAAATTTTCATGGCGATTTGTATATTTAAGGGGGCACATGACCTTTGAGTTTGTCGAAACAATCAGAAACATCGCCTTCTTCAAAATACCCAAACACAAACAATATGCAATTAAGATCTTTTTTCTCTTTCCTGTCTTAAACATATATATCCTTAAGTACATTATCTAGAAAAATGAACTTTGCAAGTACAAAATTAATATTTAAATTTTAAATTAAAAA
The DNA here is from genome assembly GCA_963932465.1 of Maratus speciosus. NCBI lineage: Eukaryota > Metazoa > Arthropoda > Arachnida > Araneae > Salticidae > Maratus > Maratus speciosus. Next base: position 379,745,223 of record OZ010786.1, read on the forward strand.
ATTCATCTCACTAATGCGTGATTAAATGCTGCGCGCATGATAAAACACTAAATTATTCATAGAGAAAGCAATTTTTGAACAAAATGAAATCATAACGTACCTACTTCTAACTTAAAATAAAAATATACGCAAAAAGATTTGTTTAAAATTTAATTTTAGCACAAAATAAAAAAAGTTCAAAAATCTCAAAATTTTTTACAAGTTTTTCAAATGCAAAAAAAAAATAAATAAATAAATAACCAAAATACGTGATTTTTTTTTTTTTGGTTTTAGCCTGAAAACTATAAAGAAACTCACATTTGGTTAATTTTTTTAAAGCTGTAGCTTACATAGTTTAAAAGTAACACTGAGCGCAAACTCCAAATTTGCTAATTTGAGAAAACGCTTTTTAAAGTTTTAATATCTACGAACCTTGCATTATACTCACCGTCTAGAAAGGATTATAACTCAAGAAATAATGCACATTTTTGAATGCGGTTTTTTGCATATTGTTAAACATTTTTAAAACATTCAGAATTAAGCAAAAACCGAAAACTGATTTTTTGAAAATTTAAAGGTCCTGTGCCCCCTTAAGAGAGTTACAACACAGGTAGGTGGCAGACAGACAAACAAAGAAACTTAATTCATAGACACTTTTGAAGCATGTGGAAAGTGGTAATAAGCAATATTTGAAGAAGAATTTGAAAAATATGAAAAAAAGTGCTTCTAAAATGTAGGACTTAATAGAAGTATTTTTAAATCTAGATTATTTGTCCGTTTCACGAAAACCCGAGTATACTTACGAGAGTTAGAACTCGGACAGACGACAAAAAAAAAAAAAAAAAAAAAAACCAGAAAAACATAATTCATAAGAACTTTTCAACCATGATGGAAAGCGTTACAAAAGGGAAATGTTAATAAACAATTTTTCAAACATATTTTTAAAAAGGACATTTAAAAAGTGCTTTATTTACTCAATAGAATTATTAATTTTTTTTTAATTTATAATATTCATGTTCTCTTATAAAAGCATAATTTCCTATCAATAAAAAAAAAACACTTTACATTTCTATTGATTATAGTATAATTTTTTAACATCAAGAAATATAGTCTTTGAGGCAGCGTCTAATTTTGGTGATTAATTTTAGCGTCAGTTATTTTGGTACTTATAATATATTATACGTCGCATATAACATAACTGCCAGTCAGCTGAACACGATATGGAGGTGTGTGTACGGGGCGTTGTCATAGTAAAACCACGCTTCGAACTGCATTGTGAAATGCATGGCAACTTCATTACTGATCATGTCTCCGTGTCGGTGTAACATAAGTAGTCGGGTTGTCATTCATTTCACATTTTGATATAGAAACACACCCACAGATGCGTCAGCTGGCTGACAATTTCTTTAACTACTTAACCAATTAATTTTTCCTATGCAAGCAAAATCAAGTCCGGACTAATGGGGATAGACTAAAAGTTTATGGAATACCCAAAATTTCTGTTTAGAGCCTAACATTAGTGCCCAAACATTAAGAAGAATTTCAAAAAATAAAAAAAATGTCTTTCGGTGTATCGGTACTTTAGTATTACTCTTGTAATAAAACACACGTATAAAAATAGATTATCTAGAAATCCTATTACGTCAATGCAAATTCATTTTACTTTTATCTTATCTCAGTGTCATCAGTGACAAAATATTTTCCTTTGTATCTTCTCTTTTCTCTTGCTCCTTTTTGAAATTCATTAACCATCCTTTGAATTTCTAAAAGTTTCCAAGGCAGAAAATTTTATGTAGGAGTTGCTGAATAATTTCTTTATTTTTAGGTCTAAAAAAAATACATAATTGATGACATGCATTAGATATATGTTTTTTTAATTTTGTGTTTTTTACATAAATTAATAAATACAAAATTAATATTTACATAACATAAATAATACAATGTAATGCTGTATATATTATATTTGGTAACTTGTGGTGAGATGCCGTGTTGTAAAAGAGGCCGTGTTGTACAAGATGCCGTATTACGTAGTTTTCATATGCGCAGGTGACGTAGGGAAACGCTTTTCACTTGTAAGGCAGAGGGTTCTCTATTGATACTTTAATTTCCATTTTCGTTCTTTTTTAATTTTTTAAGTGGTACTTTTTTATTGCTATTTCGTCTTAACACTTCCGGTAAGTGTCCAAAATCGTTCACGGGACTTCTTTATTTGTCTATATAAGTCTTAGATTAGACCCCAGAGAAATAAATGTGATGTTTTTAGAGGGTACTGACTCTTGGCATATCTCCAATGCATAAATTTTAATCAACTAATAAAAAAAAATTATTGATTACAATTATAAATTTTCAAAATGTTTAAAATAACATAAAGAAATATTAAAATCTAAGATGAACATAATTTGAAAGGTTTCTATATGTATTCTGCCGTATAAATAAACTTTATTAGCGAACTTTATTATAAATAATTGTTTAATAATTATTAATTTTAATCCTTGTTAAAAATTTTATGGTAAATGCTGTTATAAATAATTTTAATAAATGCAAATATCGGTAGTGTAGAATATAGTTTTAGATAACTAGGGGTTTCTGTCCCCTACGAGCTATGCTCGCCAACCTCCATCCAGACACTGCAGACTCTAAAAACGCGCTAATTTGATCTGCTTTGAAAGGATTATGGAAGATTAAATCGTAATTAAAGACTAGTGGCGATTTCCTGTAATCCGGTTTCCATTCATTTCCTTAAGGCTGAGGGATTTTAAGACAGATGTGCAAACCAATTGCTGTCGCGACAGCTAACTGCTGCTTTCGTGATAGATTAAATAAGATCAACCCAACAATTTAAAATTAGCTTGTATAAAAATTGTAGCGTGTAAACAATTTTATAAAGATGCTATAAGACATTTATTTTAAATTAGACATTTTAATTGCATTGTTTTAAATATGACGCATTTTTTACCAAAGTTTTTATTTCTGATTTTAATATGCAAATAAAAATTATTTTAAAGGCCAATAAAAGCCAAACCAAATCGGTGTGACAATAGTAACTGTCAATTTCCATGTGTCTCAAGCTTTTCTGAAAAGGAAATTGATAAGAAGTCAAAGGGTAGAAAGTCAGAATCTTCAACTGACGATGATATGGATGATGATTAAATTCCCTCCAAAGATTCACAACATCAGGTTTTTTTAAATGAATGAGAAGGATTTTTCAGAGTGTCTAGCAGAGTGCAATAAAACCTCGGGAAATTGTGATGGGATCAAGTGCATTCAGTGAAACTGTTAGTTATACAAAATCTTCTCAAAGTTCCTAAACAAATGTGCAGTTTGTGGCATACCTGAGATATTGCTAAAAAGAACATAGAATCACATGAAAAACATAAACAAAAAAGCTTGACTCTAAAGCACTTTATCACAGTGACTTTACCGCAGTTAAACTTGTTATAATGTTTAAAAATAGGGATACTTAAGAGCCATATTTTTTTAAAATGTTAAGTATAATATAATATATTAAATAAATATTACAAAATTAAATATATTAACATAATATATATAATTATATAACAAATAAATATTAGTTTGTTCTTTTATTATATTGCAAAGTTTATTATTACATTCATATTTTTGAAATTTCCTAAAATTAAGTAAGTTAAAAACTTTAGTATGTCTAAAATATTAAAGTTATTTTTATTCCTCCCATTATGTTTTGTACTGCTTCACAAAAATAAAAAAGAAAAGTGCCCAGCTAAACTGATGGCATTGAGCTCACAGACTATTCACAATAATTGTATATTATACTCTTATTTTAAAGAATAATGCCACTCAAAAAATAAGTGAAGGGGAATTAGCCCCCGTTTCCCTCTTTATACTTAACCAGTGAACTTCCAAATCTAATCAGGGAAGCTCCTTATCATAATAAACCGGTATAACAAATTTGGAGCAAATCGAATAATCTTGCAAAAAAAAACATTTATCTAAATTAAGGGGGTGGACTAACCCCCTTTATCCTTAACCAATTAATCGCCAAAACGAATCAGGGAAGCTCTTTAACATAATAAACCGGTATACCAACTTCGGAGCAAATCGAATCATTCTGCATGAAAAACCCATTCATCTAAATTAAGAGGGGCGGGCTAACCTTCCTTTTCCCCCTTTACACTTAACCAATGAACACCAAAACTAATCAGGGAAGTTCCTTAACATAATAAACCGGTATACAAAATTCGGAGCAAATCGAATCATTCTGCATGAAAAACACATTTATCTGAATTAAGGGGGGTGGACTAACCCCGTTTCCCCCCCTTTATCCTTAACCAATGAACCCCCAAAACTAATCAGGGAAGTTCCTTAACATAATAAACCGGTATACTTAATTCGGAGCAAATCGAATCATTCTGCATGAAAAACACATTTATCTGAATTAAGGGGGTTGGACTAACCCCGTTTTCCCTCCTATATCCTTAACCAATGAACCCCCAAAACTAATCAGGGGAGTTCCTTAACATAATAAACCGGTATACCAAATTCAGAGCAAATCGAATCATTCTGCATGAAAAACACATTTATCTGAATTAAGGGGGGTGGACTAACCCCGTTTTTTCCCCTTTATCCTTAACCAATGAACTCCCAAAACTAATCAGGGAAGTTCCTTAACATAATAAACCGGTATACCAAATTCGGAGCAAATCGAATCATTCTGCATGAAAAACCCATTTTTCTGAAATAAGGGGGGTGGACTAACCCCGTTTTTCCCCCTTTATCCTTAACCAATGAACTCCCAAAACTAATCAGGGAAGTTCCTTAACATAATAAACCGGTATACCAAATTCGGAGCAAATTGAATGATTCTGCATGAAAAACCCATTTATCTGAATTAAGGGGGGTGGACTAACCCCGTTTTTCCCCCTTTACCCTTAACCAATGAACCCCCAAAACTAATCAGGGAAGTTCCTTCACATAATAAACCGGTATATCAAATTCGGAGCAAATCGAATCATTCTGCATGAAAAACCCATTTATCTGAATTAAGGGGGTCGGGTGTGGACTAACCCCGTTTTTCCCCCTTTATCCTTAACCAATGAACTCCAAAAACTAATCAGGGAAGCGCCTTATCACAGTGAACCTAGGAAAAAATTTTGAAGCAAATCGGATGTTTCTATCAAGAGTTATCGCGTTACGTACATACGTACGTACGTACATACATACATACATACATACATACATACATACATACATACATACAGAACGGGCGGGCACATTAGCTCTCAGGCTTTGATAGCCTGTGAGCTAATTATTGTTTTCATTGAAACTCTATAAGGCATCTTACCCCTACATTGTTGGCCATCTTATCCATACCTATGGGTAAGATGCCGAAATGCAAGTGTTTACAAAAACAAAATTTTCGATGCTATCTATAACATATGTGAAAGGAAATAAGCTTTTAAATCAAACATAAGAGTCTAAACTTTAACACGAAATCAATGAATAACAAATATAAACAACAGACGATTTTTAAAACAATTAAGTCAAAAACTATGGCATCTTCACCCAATCTACCCTATAAAAAAATTCTGAATTTTTTGAAAATAATATTTAAAAATATATAAATAATAAAATATTATTTCACAAACAAAGAGAAATAGTCAGTTTAGACTAATTTTCAGGTTTAATCAATATGCCGGCATAAAAAAATATATTTTTTTTTTTATTACAAAAATATTATACTTTCATTTAATGCAACACATTACTTCATCTTCAGGGATTCGTGAGACCCGACTTCATTTACTTTGGTGGTTTATACCTATTATATATACCTATTATATACCTATTATATATTGTAATAATAAGTACTTGAATAATTAAAAATAGATTTAGATGTATCTATACTTTATATTATAAAGAAATTACCCGTGTATAAAAAATAATAAATCTTGAAAGCCTGCTATGTCAATGCAAATCCATTATATGCTTTTGTTTATGTTGACTCAGTTTCATCGGTGACAAAATATTTTCCTTTGTAGTTTCCATTATATCTTATTATTATCTGATCGTCATTAATCGAATATTAAATTTTAGGAGATTTCAATGACCGAATATTTTTATAGGTATTGCTGTGATGTTGAAAATAACATAGCATTATCTCCTTTTTAAAATTAAATTCCCCATTTTAAAATTTTATTTCTCCTTTCATAATTATAAACTGAATCAAAACTTACTCTCATTTCTAAAAAGAATACATATATTTCTTCTTCTCTTATGCGCTTTAGTTTTCAGTTATTTAAGTTTTCCCGAGTTTACCCAAAGTCGTTAATAAAATAAATCAAAAACAAATCTTTTTCTCATCCTGAAATCCTTTACTGTGCGAGCATACTTTCCTTCGGTTAACGAATATATATATAAAAAATATTCTTTGACCATATGCTCCTGTTGTAGCAGTAATTTATACGCTCAGTGTTAATTTTCAGTTTGATAGTTAATACAAGTGCCTTTCAGCCGCAAATATATACTCTGTTTACATTAAAAATTGGCGCCCGGCATCTGCGTTGCTGCTTCTAAATGCATATTTCGCATTAATCAGCTTTGGCATTCGTATTTGCACACTGAAATGTTAAAACGCCAATCAATGGTCCTTTTGGCTAGTTTTTAATTCAAAATTCCATTAAGTGATATATCTTTGGGTTTATAATGGTTCAAGGTACCAAGATTTTGTCTCGACACATTGGCAACAATATCTGACAAATTATTCACTCCATCTCCGTACATCGAACTAATAACAGCTGAGGGTCTCTCTCTGTCACTTACATTCTTTATCTGTACAATAAATAGAGACGTCCTGTCTTCAAAGTAGCAGCGTTTTACTTTGAACGTTTGTTTAATATTCAAGGATCTACGAACCTGCATTACCGTCAACGATTATTTAATAAAAAACGCAATAATCTTAATCACTAACACATTTAATCACGAAAATGTTTTCGCTATAGATCATGGTCTACAGTATAATTGCTGTATAATTTGTCGTTGAAAATGTATGAAGTATAACTTATTTTGTCAGGTTCTTGCACCAATATGAAACTTTAAAAATTTTCCCTTGTAGGTCAGCTATGAGATACATTATTTAATTTTATACACCATGCATAATACAATGTAGAATTTTATGTCTACACTTGTATTATAAAAAAGTAACTTTTGTGTGTTTGTAGTGGGTAGGTTTATAGACCAGGGTATATACTACTAGGCTGATTTAAAAAATATTGGTGGCAAAATGCTGATGATCATATCGCTCCAACATAGCAATATTTTTTGTCGGTACAACAGCACATGGTGCTGGAGAAAAGCAGTTCTAAAACGGGAATATCTGTGATATTGTTGTGTCTAGAAATTTAGTATGATGGTTATTTTTAAGATGTAAATAACTCTATGATCGGTTTCTAAAGTTAAAAAGGAAAATCTGCGCAAAACACCCGAAAAATATTCTAAATTACGATTCATTTGAAACTCTTAGTATTAGAAATTTGAAACTTATTAAAGTATTTTATTCTAAGCTATTTTAAGAGAATCTGCGAATTATCCTGATATTATAGTGTCCCTCTGCAGTAAAAAGCAAATTGAAACTAAATAAAGCTAAATATAACTTTTATTAAAAAGTTACAATTAATGAGTCATCATGAATTAATCCAGTATCATAATATTTCTCTCCTATCTATAAAAATAAAACATTTGAGAAATTGCATTTCATTTTTTCTAGTCTAGGTTATTTGATTGACTTACCAAGAATTATAATGAATGACTCTCTGAATTAAAAAATTCCTTATATTTTTCTTTAACTCATTGAAATATTTCAGCTTTGTAGAACTTTGATGCATGAATCATTAAAGTTTGTAGGTAATACTCATTTCAGAGTTAAAAACATTTTAAGACTAAATTTAAATGCCAATAGAAAGTATAACTTTCGGTGTGTAAATAAATAACAGCAGTAGTGTGAATAAAATTATTGAAATGCAATTTTTATCATCAAGGAATGGTGATACACAATCTTTTTTGAGACTACTTGTCTAGGAACTCGTTGTGCTGCATTTGTATTTTATAAGATGTTTCCAGTTTTTTTGGGAAAAATAATTACCGATATATAAGTCATAGGGGAAAAAATTAATTATTATATTTTATAACTCTTAACTGGAGCTTTCAGTAGCCGGGATCTTCCTTAAAAATGATAAATTAGTTCCCGAGTAATTGGGTATTGAAATATTGGTATTTCGATTAATTATACGCATTTTTCCTTGCTTTTTAAAAATGTTTTAAATATCGAAATGGACAAACTGTAGATTGCAGCCAAAAAAATTATATGTTTGCCACTGATAATATTTGTTATGCAATTTTTTATTAGCCTACTCCGGACAAACAAATAGACAGACAAATATATATATGTATATTTTGGAATTTAAGTCCCCTAAATATTCGAAAGAACAGAAAAATAGTTTTCTTTCTGAAAGTCACCGACAGACAGTTCGTTTTTTAAAACTTTCAAATATAGTTGAGAAAGTTTATGTATTCGATTTTGGGTCTGTCTGTTTATTTGTCCGTGATCTAACTCGCGTAAATATACTCAGATAACCGTGCAATTCAAGTTATTTGGGCTTAGCGTGGAATGTTCAGTATATTTCATATACAGGTACACTCAAAAAAGACACGTTACGTTATGGTCTATGGATGAAAAATCGCTTATGATGGATGTACTTTAATAATGTTTCACTACTTGAAACATATAGAAATTGATATGAATCACTGAGATGCACTTCAAGAGTCTTTTTATAGAATATTGTGCGCATAGCATTTATCGTTCATTTACAGGAAGACACAAAAGAATTCGGTTACATTACTGCCTATTAACAATAATTGCAGGAAGTCATTTTTTAAGTTCTTTTTTACTACTTCGTATACATAAATTCTATAATAGATCATGTACAGGGAAGGACAAAAGATCTGGAGAACATTTTCTTTTTTCATGGGATTGCTGAAGATTAATTTTCTACTCTGCTATGCGTTCCCTGAATGAACTAAATTTTAGTATACTACGTTGTATGTATAGAAATCTATAGATTATAAATGCTTACCTAAAGAATTCCTATATTTTATTCAACAATTGATGGGAATTCCTTAAACTTGGTTTTTAAATGTGGTATGCGTTTTTCAAATGGCTTACTTATACATTATTTTCAGTTTTATAAATTGAAGTTTTTCAATATATTCTGAAGTGTTATACAGTGTTTCATAATCTATTCTTGACGACTGATTTTTTTTATCTTGTACATATTAGTATAGATTGTATATTATCTCCACATCTTTCTAGTGAAAAAGTTATGATTTCAGCAAAAATAAATAAATAAATGAATAAAATCTCTTTCGTTTTGTCGGTGTCTTCAACAGTAACAACACAGTGAAAAAAAATCCATGAATGAAAATAAATTATCTTGAAATCCAGTTATGTCAATGTAAAGGAAAAATCATTATAATCTTATCTTATATTAGTGTCATCAGTGACAAAATATTTTCGCGTATATTTTTCACTTTATTTTGCTATTTTCCGAACTTCATTAATCATAGTTTAAATTTTCAAAAGTTCCATCAATAGAATAATTTTTGTAGGCTTTGCTGATCATTATTTCGAGAAAAATCTTTCAAACATAATATAATGTGTGTCAGGTTCGCATATCAACATTATATCTTTTTAAGACTTCATGCTTTTATAGTTAACTGTAAGATACCATATTATATTTTACGAAACATAAATAATAAACTATTAGAATTTAAGCATTATATTAAAGAGAAATATTTGACCATAAATACTCTATCAAGTTATTCTAACAATTTCAAAAGAAAAGAATAATTAAAAAAAATTACCTTACAGAACATATTATTTATCTGCCAATTTAGTTGAGATTAATAAGTACATTATAATATTTAAATTAAAACACAGAAAATGTTAATACATAATATTAAAATCTTATTTAAAAATGAAAGTATTAATTACTATTGAAGTGCCTTAGATAAACTTTCTTCATTTAAAACATTCTAAATCTATTAGAGTAATGTAAAACTTAATAGCATTTAATTTCTATTTCCGTTATATAGCATAAAGAAATACACCTCTATGATTTCTTTATTCGCAATGCAGCAATGGTACTATAATAGTATTTCTAAACTTGGACTGAATAAGAATTAAAAGATGTCAAAAATTTTACTTTATTTTCAATTTAGTGAATAAAACTATCAATCGACTGTGATTTACATAGTATACATGAATGTATCTATAATAAAACACTCATACTACAATATATATTAAAACACACATACACACATAAATAACACCTGCATTCAACAATTACAGGCATATATAAATATTATACAGACATACCAACAATAAATACAATAAATCCAACTGGAGTGAAAAATTAGCCAGAGCCAGGAATGGAACTCGGGACCACAGTACTGCTGCTCTAACCACTGAACTACTTCGGCCGATGCCTGAGTCTGCAATTTCTCACTAATAAACCATGTTGGGGAAGTCATATTGTGGTCCCGGGTTCGATTCCTGGCTCTGGCTAATTTTTCACTCCAGTTGGGTTTATTGTATTTATTGTTTGTATGTCTGTATAATATTTATATATACCTTTAACTGTTGAATGCTGGCGTTATTTATGTGTGTATATGTGTTTTAATATATATTGTAGTATGAGTGTTTTATTATAATTATCGAAAATCGATGTAATAGTAAAATCTATTCATCGTTGTCCGGTCATCAAAGGCTGTCGTATAGATGGCTGGTGACTTCCCCAACATGGTTTATTAGTGAGAAATTGCAAACTCAGGCATCGGCCGGAGTAGCTCAGTGGTTAGAGCAGCAGTCTTGTATACTGTGGTCCGGGGTTCGAATCCTGACTCTGGCTAATTTTTCACTCCAGGTGGGTTTATTGTATTTATTGTTTGTATGTCTGTATAATATTTATATGAATGTATCTCTTTGATTTTCAAATTTGTAATGCAACTATTGAGCAATAATTATATTTTTATGTTCAGGTGATATAAGAATAATAAGCTGATAATTTCACTTCATTTTTTTCTTGAGTGAAAGAAAGCAATAAGCAACGCTGTTGATTATTTAAGAGACATTTTATAAAAATTACTCATTATTACATTTCAGATTGGTTCAATATCAATATTATTTTTTCTTAAAATTCTTCTTTCTATTTTCATACTTAACAGCTCAGTTATGTTATTTATCGATGTTTATTGTGTTAATTTTTCACAATTATTATTTAAATAAATAATTTTTTCTGATGAATTTTAATGTATAATTAGCGAAAAAAACAAGAAAAAAACAAGCAAAAAAAAAACGAGAATGAATATCATGCATAAATCATAGATTCTGAAACATTTTTCCGCACATTCAGAATACTGAGACAAACCTTCATAGTTAAAAAATAACCATGCCGGCTCGGCCTAAAGGCACAGGTAGATTTCGAAGTTAAGTAATAATTTCACCAGCAAAAACGGAATCAAGATTAGACGTAAACCCACTTTAACAATTTTATCTGGCCTCTGTTGACAAGTTTCTAATTTTATTATTCCGTAAGAGCTAGTTTTGTTAAATGAAGTTAATACGGTATCTTTTTTCTTCAACCCTATATGTATGTATGTATGTATGTATATATATATATATTGTTACAAATTTTCAAATATTAGTTTTTGTTGTATTTTTATATCTCAATTCCAAGTAAACCCTAATGGGAGTCAATGGGAATTCAATGGGAATTTGGCGAAATACTGAAAATAGCACCAAATTGGTGTCCTTTTAGCGACTATGGTCGCCATATTTGTGGTATATTGCCAAGTTGGCGAAAAACTTGGCGCTATTTGGCGGCAGAGCCGCCCCCCCCCCCCCCCCCCTTAGATACGGAGATGATGCATTAATGCTGTTCCGGGTTTTTCGAGAGATTCCAGAAACTTCCAGCTTAGAAAGCTGTGGAAGGATCCGGAACATTTCCTCCGAGCAGGGCATGGGTCAGTTGGTTGTTATTCAATGAGTAGTAAGCCGGACACCTGATGCGATAGTTTCAGAGAGGGTTTACTTGACTTACCGACTGATTTACTTTCTTTGCATAGGTACTGTGTTTAGATGTTGTGTGGAGAGTCTCTGTGAGTTATTTCGGCTGTATTTTGTTCGATTATTGGACTGTTTTTCCAAGTTTTAGTGTTATTTGGTGAGTTCCGAGGACTGTTGCTGTAAATAGTTGTGGATAAATTACTTCACTCATTAAAGACTCTGGTTCATTTGAAATAATACCCCATAATAATGGAAAAACCCTATAAACGCAACAATATTGTTCTTTTTGCTTTTTTGCTGTAAGAGTAGGTCCAATCAAAAACTTTTCACTTGTAAACGAAATCCTTTTTGTAAATTTTGTTTTGCAATTTAATTTATTTTTTTCTCGTCAGGAGTGCACGCTTGCATTCCTTTGTATCCCGTTTGTAATCCAAATGCAAGCTACACGCAAATCATCTTATACATGTATGTAACGTGGACATCCTGAGTTGTAAATTATTTTCATTCACTTTAGTTTGAAAATGCCATCTAGGTTATTAAACTGTTTTTATGTTGCCTGATACAGGTTAAGTAGGTAAATTACTAGCAATGGCATTAAAAATTTTACAAAAAATTATCGTTAAAGCTAGTTAGTGATTAACGCCTACTTATTTTCTATCAATGATTGCTTTAAAAGGAATAAGTTTTCTCTCCTGATCCGTAAAATAATCCATTTAACTGACAGTAGCTTCCGTATTTTCTTGCAAAAAATGGATTTTGATGAGTCTAAAAAATCGAGGAGATGATGATAACGATTTCCAGATAACGATTTCTGAATTATTCGCAACACTTACGAGTTGTAGTGGCACTGGAGAAGTGAAAAAGCTATTTGAACATAATTTCTATCATCATCAACGCTAAAGTTTTGTTTAAAAGTAATTTGACCAGATATACTATCACATCCCCACTTTCAAATCACATTCAGTTTGCTAATGTTTTCGGAAGTCAGATTCTTAAAAACTTTAGTTTACATTAATAAAATACATTCAGCAGTATGATCTAGCAACGATTGCAATTGACAACATAATTCTTCTAATTACAATAGAATAGAAAAAATTATTAGCTATAAAGATAAAAAAATAAAAAAAATGTATTTCTATCTTATCGATGATAGAGAATTTTTTTTTTTTTTTTTTTTTTTTTTTTTTTTTTTTTTTTTTATACTAATCTTGCTTATCAAATTCATTTATGCTTATGATTATAATACTTATTTTAGTATTACACATAATAATCTATCACAAAACTGAATGATCTAAAAATTTCAAAAATGTTTTCCAGCTAAATTACTGTTAAAGGTAATAAATGTCATAGCTTTTGAAGGGACTAAAAAAGTGACATTTTTACTTGTGATTGCAAAAACCTGCACGAAATCCAGAATTGCAGTTTTTGGCTGCTGGTTTTGTCATTATTCATTAGACAATAATTCAGGCTATTATTTCGACTATATGTCGTTTCGGAACACTGTGGAACTTATAAACTTTTCGATGTTTTTTTCAAAACAAAATAATAATATATTAAAAAATATATGAAAATTGATCATGAAATTATTAATTTTTATCTACTTAATATAATTTTTGCAACATGCGTAAAAAAACTACACACTATCATCGTGTGAATCCATTTTAAAGCATTAAAATCGGATGTTGCACGTGTTTAGAGGAGTCACTGTTTTGCTCTGTTTTGTGCACATCAGATGATAATCCTCCAAGCGTCACATTTGAAATGATATAGGTTGCCAAGGCAAAACGAAAATCTTTTTATAAATATAGATTCTGACCCTCCAAACATTATTCTATCCTTCTGTATATTCAAAATTTCCCAAATAGTAACTTTGTTTTTCGACTTTTGTTCGAATTTTGGGATTTTGCCCCACTGTGGAGTACCTCAAAAAAAGATGCTCATTTCCACCCGTCCCGGAAATATCCAGCTATAGCTGTAGAGAAAGTGCGAGGGGAGTGATTGATAGGGGTTATTGCAATCAACGGATGGGAAATTTCCGAACTAATATTATCGAAAATATTATCTGATAATTATTGCTGAACTTCATGCGTTATTAATATTGATATTTTCCAATAGTATAGTTTTTTTTAAACTTAACTTAGTTATCTGTGTTTTTATTGAGTTATATGTATACCGTAAAGGAAAATGTTTAACGCAAGAAGAAGAGTTGTGTTAGCATTAATTTTTAATGATACAGGTGAATCTGAATCTGATATTTCAGAAGATGATTCTGATAATTCAGAATTTCATTTAAAAAAAATAATTCCTCTAGGTACTTTTTTTTTTGTTTTAGTTACTGTATTTTTTATATGCTTTGAAACTTATAAAAAATCAAATATTTATAAGCATTTAAAATATTTGTTTTATTTTTACTACACGTTTGTTAGATTAAAAAATATGTCAAGTAGAACATAACTTTTTTTCTGTATTATATGATATTATAAATTTTATTATTAAGTAAATTAAATTATTATTAAGTAAAGTTTATTATTTTATTATCAAGTAAATTAAATTATTATTAAGTAAAGTTTATTATTTTATTATTAAGTAAATTTTGCGACAAATAGCCTTATTTTTATTTTTATTTATTAATTCAAGGGATTATTTTTTAATTATTGTTAAATATTTTACTTTTTAATTTAATATTTTTTTAATATTTTTAATATTTAAATACAAGCGGTAAGGAAAATTGTGAAATTTAGTTGAGTAAAAATAAATTTGAATTCCTTGAGATATTAGTTTCTGTGTACAGTTTTTTATGTGCTATGTTTTCTAAATAAAATGTATGTTTGGAAATTAATAGAAGATGAGCATTTAAATGCTAAATGCAAAAAATAAACCGTTTGCTATCACTTTTTTCCCTAGATCAACCAACATATCAATGTTAATTTTGAAATCACAATGGTGATATTTCTTCATTAATTTTGAAATTCGATATTAAAAATTTAGTAATTTCTTTGGATTCTCAAATATGTTACAAAAAGTAGAATTTATACAGTCGAACCTCGTTAACATGAATCTCAAGGGGAACCAAAATTTTGTTCATGTTAACAGTAATTCATGTTATCAGTATCAAATCTTTGTATTCGTTTTTATAGGGGACTGTGAAAACAATTCATGTTAAAAGTAATTCACGTTAAGCGTGTTCATGTTAACGAGGTTTGACTGTATTTATGATATGATTTGCAAAATAATTTTCGAACAGAAAATGTATTAGTTAGCCTTTTTTTTTTACGATTTATCTTATGGCATTAAAAATCCACTGTTAAATACAGTTAAGCAATAAAGTCGTACAATGGAAACGTTGTTATATTGTTTGATAGATGTTTTTCGAAAACAAAAGTAGCTTTTATTATGTCAGGTTTAAGATGGATTCATTGCAAATATTTATTATGGCAAAACATATGTTAAAACGAAAAGCAAGAAATTTTATTCACCCTGTGACAAATTTCATTGTTGGACAGTGATTACTTTAATTATAAGACTAAGACGTAAAGACCAAAGACCTAATTTCTAGTAACTCTTAGTGTCTCCGAAATAACATGCCAGGATTAAATCCTAAAATATGAAACATGCAAAAATATTTAAACTTCAGTATAAAAAAACATTCCCTTGAGCAAGATTAGCCTTTTGTGCTAGTGATTTTAGCAGGGATAATAGGGGAAAACGAGTTGTACTTTCAAAGATAGCTGCATTCCTATTGTGCTGCTGACAAGTGGGCAGGAAAATGAAAGGAAGGAGAAAAAATCTCCCAGCAATAATTTAGCTTCAAGGGAATGAATGCTATTGAATGCTATATTTTTGAATGCTATTGCGTTTTCAGATTTCAGTATTCAAAGGGTTAAAAACACTACAACCTCTATGGACATGCTCCATTTCTATCTTCTGCATTCTCAAATTGCTACAAATACTTAATATGAATTTATTTATTTTACTCTTTTAAAAGTAAAACAGTAAAATTTCTTATTTTTTACTACCAAAGTTTCCAAGTTATAATACATTGAGTTTTATTAATTTTTAGCCAACCAGCGGACATTGCCAAAATTTTAGATGACACGCGGCTATTTGTAATAGTGTTTTTTAGATAGGTAGGTTAGTATTAAAAGGACTGGGACAATACCAATTATGGATAAACTTAACGCTATGATTTATTTTCAATTCTACACTGAATGGAGTACTTATATAGACTCAATTTTTTATTCAACAAAAATTAGAGTTAAAAAATATTTTTAGTAAAACCTTATCTTTTATAGGTCAAAATTAATATTGAATTATATTTTGAAATCCGTTTTGACAATAATTAATTTGCAAAATAAAGCTAATTAATTGGTACCATTGTTTCTTATATACAATTGTACTCTACTTATATTCTCTACCAATATGGTTAATGATAAAACTTCTATTAATCGTATATATTATCTGGAGGGAGTAATGGTTTCTAGGAGAGATTGCAAGATGGGACATTTTCCATTTCTTTTTCTTGTATTACGAAACTACTATAAGTATTTAATATCATGAATTTAAATCTTTTTCAAAAATTAAAATAATGAAAATTCATATTTTGTACAGCCAAAACTTAACGAGTTACAATATAGTAACATGGGAAATTTTTATTATTATATGGCAGAAAAAAATTCTGTTAGCAGCGTCATTTTATGCAAAAAACACCAAGATATTTCCGTAACACTGTCTAACAGTCACTTGTTGAGAGGAGGATACAATTTTACAAATATATATTTAGGCCATTTCTAATTCATGATATATGTAAGCGTATAAAGTGTAAGATTTTCAGTACACTATGACGCAAAAGTTTAGACAATGAAGAAATTCTTACATACTTTGAAAAATATTTATTCAATTTTCAAATCACTGCTTGAAATTAATGTGCTGTACATATAAACAATATTTATAACAAAGAAAAGTGGAATTGTGCATATTGCAATAAATTAAATGGTAACAAAAATAAACTGCTGTCTCAAAAGTTTAGACACAAATTAAATAAAATCGAAATAAACAATTTTTAAAACCTGGTTGCGCATCCATGCTTATGTATTACGTCATATACACGAGATTGCATGGAAGAAACTAAATCTTGCATAGTTTGTGGATCGATATCGTACCATGCATTCTCAATAGATGTCTTAAGTTCCTTTTCAGAAGAGTATTGTCTAGCGTTGCTATAAACTTTGCGACACATGATGCTCCAAAGGTTTTCTATAGGGTTAAGATCTGGGCTACATGCTGGCCAGTCGAGAACTCTTATATTATGGGAATTAAACCAAGATTTTGAATGTTTTGCAGTGTGAATTGAAGCATTGTCTTGCTGAAATTCCCACTGAGGACCCCCTAGAAGCTCAGCAAATGGCAGTAGGTTTTCTTCTAATGTCTGTGTATAATGCTGTGAAGTTTGACGACCACTGGTGAAGGTCAGAGATACTTGTCCATTATAGCAAAAGGCTGTCCAAACCATCACCGAGCCCCCTCCTTGTCTGCGACTAAAAAAAGTCGAGGTTCCTTCCGCAAGTCATGCCAATACGATAAACAACCATCTGGACCCTCCAGATTCCACTTTTTTTCATCGCTAAATATGACTGACTGCCATTTCTCTCCATATGACATATGCTTTCGAGTCCACATAAGTCTTTGTAACTTATGATATGGTTTCAGAGCTGGTTTCTTCTGCATTTTGCTATAAACGATTGTTCCTTTTTCCAAAATTCGTCTACGAATCGTATCCTTTGATACAGAGAGTCCCGATGAGCTTTGAACTCCACGTACGCTCATTTGTTGAGTACTCGCTAGTCTTTGTATCAGGCGATCCTCTCGTACATTTGTCACACGTGGTCTCCCAGACCGACATTTTGCTTTATATTCGGAACCACTCGATAAAACTCGATAAATAGACTTTTTTGACCTATTAATAATAGCAGAAATTTCAGAAACGCTCTTCCCTTCACCTTTCAACTGCCAAATCCTTGAAACCTCATTCACTTGAATTTCTTTAGCTCTCGGCATGTCGACTATGAAGCGCAATCGTTTGCAGAACTTAAGTACTCCAAATTTGTGACATCATCGATTCTAAATTTGCATATGCCAGCGAATATTCAAAGAAATTTAGAATAGTGTCTAAACTTTTGCGACAAGCATATTTGAATTTTTATGAAAAAAATTAGTATTATAGCAAATAAAACGACTGTCTTTTGTACATAGCATTTTAAATCAGTTTTTGAATATATTTACAGGTTTTTGTAATTCTGACGTCATAATTCTACATTTTAAAGCTGAATGACGTCATTGTCTAAACTTTTGCGTCATAGTGTATTTAATAAATATGCGTATGGAATTTACATATCTAATAATGTATGCCTAATGCATTAACGCATGGAAGAGGTATAGTATGCATAAAGTAATAGGTATGAAATATTAATGTATATTAGTATGCTGTATTAATGTATGTATATAATTATAAAAACAATTTGCAATGTTCACGGCTCTATTGCATCAATAATATAAGTCAATAATGCTATTTAAATATTATTATTCTCACAAATTTTGTTTCATCATCATGTGAAAAACTTGAAATAAACAGATTTCATTAAACTGCATTGCATATACCTGGTTAAAGATACTATTAAGTCGCAATTTTTCCTTTGAAGTAAACGTAACAAAATCAGTTTACTTTCATTAGGAATGCATGCGATCACTCAACACGACTTTCTATTATTCCAAAAACAAATGCTGAAAGTTGTTTTGTATATTACTTCAGTAACAATACATTTAAAAACAATACATACTCTTCCAGGCAGCATCTGGGTAATACATCGAAGGTCTTTTACTTCTTAACGAATGAATGCTTTCATTAGATACATCTTTTCTCGTACATTCTGAGACATTTTGTTTTCTCAGAATATATTAAATATTATCAAAGAAAAATATATTGGAAAATAAAAACTTGATAAAGCATTCTGAAACAATGAATGTAAAAAAAAATTAAAACTACCGTTAAATTTCAGTTGAATCAAGTTTATTGAAGATTTCCCATTAGCGCCGAGAAAGTTACTATTACTTTGGTTAAACGTAATGGACAGTTGTATATATTACAAGCAATGTATGTGATGCACGTAATATACGTTTTGTAGATAAGTATATATGCTTGTTGGATTTATTGTACGATATATGAACACATCTATCTAATAATATAAGATGTATATATGTAACATGAATGCGCGTGACTGTAAAAGTACTCGATGAAGTTTAAATACAGTTATTTTGCATCTCAGTCTCTGTAGTGTGGCAGTAAAATCTGCTAATAGAACAGTTTGACATTAATATTAATTATATATATATATATATATATATATATATATATATCAACTGAAGCTTATCCCTGGAAATAACTACACCAGCATCAGTATATTTTTAATACTGATAATTGCAACCACTCATCACAATATCCCCTCAAAAACGTTCCTCATCAAAACGTAAAAAACATGTTTGATACATTGATGTGGAACTGATGTGCAAAAAACTTTCCATATTTGTTTTTCTGGGAAATTGCACATCGTGTTGGGCATTTGCGGTCATCCGTACTAAAAAATATACTTAAGCTGTTTTTTTTTTTTTTCAGGGAATAAATTGCAGCATAATAATATATTTCACTATACAATCGTACTTTTATAAAATCACTTTATGCAAATTCCTTTATACAATAGAAATAGCAGCTTAACATAATACAGTTATTTTCAAAACTATATTAATTATAATCTACTTTATAGGCAGATTTTATTAGTACATTAATTATTATACTGCTAAAAATATATTCTTATATTGCAGTTTACTACTCGAAGTAAATATAACAGTATTAGTATATTTTTATTACGGATGAACACAACTGGTCAACACAATATGATACTATTCTAGACTCAAATTTTGAAAATTGTATTGTACATTAGTTCCATATGAAACCATATATATATTTTTTTTTTATGCCTTAACGCGAAACTAATGTGCATAACAACTTTCGACATTTGTTTTTCGTTCTGGAAAATAGCATATTTTTTGCAGCGGTTACATCCATTCCTATTAAAAAATATACTCATGTTGTTATGTTTACTTCGAGTATGAGTGGCAGTATTGTTACCAGACATTCATATTTTAATCAAATGAATTTATTAAAAGTTCTTTATCCAATAAAAATACAATTTTAACGCAGTCAAAATACATTACAAATAATTTTAACTATAAACTGTTTTATTAGCACATTTTCTTCCACATTAATTATTATACTGCTATAAATATATTATTATACTGTATCTTGTTTCTTGATGTAACAGATGTATATCTGTAACGTGGGTGAATATAAGTATAAAGTTAATTTATTGAACATGGAGAAATGAAATAATTTAAAAATTAAAAAATATATAGAGAGTATCTATGTCTTAAGTAAAATCTGAGAAAAAATAATTTTTTGTAATAATAGTATTTTTAGATTTTTTTTTCCGCAAAGTCTTGTTTCTAGTCATGAAAATGACTTTTCATTAAATGATTTTATTAAATCACGAATTGTTGATACAAGATATTTTTCTAACAAAATTCGAAACAAAACAAAATCGGTTTATTTTTTATTACGGATGAATGCAACGACTGAACATAATATGCTATTAACACGAAAAAAAAATGTTGAAAGATGCTTTACGCATTAGTTTCGCATCAAGCCAGGAAAAATAACACATTCTCTCCTGCAGCGTTTGGATATTGTATAGGCCGTCTTTAGCTTGTTAAGGAGCACCTAAATTATCAAGTTATACTATTTTTCATTTTTTTAAAGGTTTAGCTTTTGAAAAATACGATAAAATGTATCAAAAAATTTAGGTTAAAAAGAATAGTTTCTAAAATAATAATTGCGGTCAAAGTAAGTGAAAATATGTAAAATTTTATTAAATGAACCTGGATGTCAGAGATTCTTTGTTAAACACCAATAGTGGACATTACTGCCCTTTCTTGAGAGGAAGTGGTTTTATGAATAGCATGTAGTGTATGTATTATTTGTATTATTAATACGTTCCAAGTTTTATATGTTGTTGTATGCTGTTGTAAGTTTTCGTTTGCTGTTTCAAGTAAGTATTTTTCATATTGTAAGATGCATGTAATTATTATGAAATAATCAAAGAGGTATGTATGTAACATGGTTTGAACAAAATATAAAACAAGACTTAATCTATACAGCGTATAATGGGTAAGTGAAAACTGTATAAAGTGTGGAGATAATTTATAAATTAAAATAGCTACTTATGAAACTACATTCAACTACCCTGATGCGGAAATAATAATACTGATAATGCTGATGTTAATATTTTCTTAAACTGTCTTTGCAATTTCCATGCTATAAATTTTTGCTTCTTTATGTGAGAATGGCATTTAATAAAGATATGTATTGCTATTACGAATATATTGTAACTGATACTGCAATAACTTCTTCCAAAAAAATATATCAGCATCAGTTTATATTTATTACAGATGTATGCAACAGCTCAGCACAATATATTACTTGTATTATCACGAAAAACAAATTAATGAAAGTTGTTATGCACATTAGTTCTACATCAAAGTACCTAAAACGTTAATACACTCTTCCCTACAGCTTTTAACTATTATACTGGACATATTTTACCATTTAATCATCAAATACTTTTATTTTATACGATATTTCTCTTATTTTCTAATAGTTTCAGTATTTGTAGAGTAAAATAAATGTTCCGCAAGAAAATTATGCTAAAAATTCATTAGTAAAATTCTTTAGAATAGTAACGTAGAAAACAGTATAAAATTGTAAATCTTTTTTTAATTGTAGCTGAATCAGGTTTACGTAAGATTAATTCTTCGGCGACAGACCAGTTGTTTTTAATCCTATTTGTTGAGAAGGATTGGTTGTAGGTATTGCATGTAATCTTTGTATCGTGTTTATTAAATGTATTGTAACTATGTTGTAAGTATGTGCTTATATACGCTTTTTATACGCATTGTAAGATGCATCTAAGAAACATCTAATAATCTAGTATGTATGTATTGCATGAATGTATTAAAATTCTACTTTAAATTTAAAATTTAAATTAATTTCAAAAACGCCTAATGTCTAATTCTGAATTTATCACTTTTAGCTTATTTTCCCAGCTCATAAAATATTACTTTAAGTTTAAGGTATTAAATTATAACCAACCTTAAGATTCAAAACTCAAGTTAATCGCTAATTACAAGAGTCTGTGGTTTGTGCTGCAGTCGGTCTTGGTGAGGTCATGCTTGCGGTCACAGGGCTGAACATCAAACAAACTCTATTAAACCGATTATGTTAGAATTTCCGCCAAATTGAAACCTCCACTCCCTCATGGAAAAAGTACAAGTACTGGATCAAAAAGCGAGAACAAATGCTAAGAAGACAAGTTTTTATAGATTCAAATAGTCTACATACATGAAGGGTGTGTAAGAAATCCTAATAATATAGTTCTCGATACCTACCTCATCCGGACATAATCGGACTCTCACGAGAATGACTGTATACGGAAACTGTTAATAAAATAATTCAGTCTGCAACGAGGTACCTAGCGAAATAATTTTCCCTTAGCCACTACATCACTTGTGTATAACATGGTTTTACATAACCACAATTGAAAGTCATATTTTGATCTCAAGTACACTTGTGCAAAAATAATGCTAGTAGTTGTGCAGTTTATTTATCTTAATTGCTAATATTATATCGTTAATATAATAATGCATTAAATTTGCATTTATCTATGTATGAATTACTTCTCAGAAAGTGATTTTATTAAATAACGAATATCTGGTAAAATATATTATTATACCGGGACTTATCCCTCGAAGTAAACATAATAAATATTTATGTTTATTGTGGATGGTTTTAACCGATCAAAGGAATATGCTATGATGCCGGAAAACAATGTTGAATGTTGTTTTCCAAATTAGTTCTACATCACGTCATTAAAAACGCTAAGTGCTGCAGCGTCTGGTTATTGCACTGATGTTTTTTATCTCTTTTACAGACAAATGCTTTTATTAGGGACATAATTTCTCTTCATTTCTAGTAAAATATTGTATAAAATTGTTAAAGAAAAATCTGAAAAAAAACTTGCAAATTAAACTACTAGCAATGTAAAAAAATTGTGAATATAAAAAAAATAATGGGGGATTTCTTATAGAAAACCGAAACAAAGTTTTTTTTTTTCAATTTTACTGGAATAGGAATGAACAATTTCGCTCCCCGTTTTTTGTGTGTTATTTACTACCATTTGAGGAAAATTTCAATATTTACAGTATACAGAAATCACAGAAATCCCCCACTCGTGGACAGCCAACCTTGCGGTATAGGAGCTAAATGTCCACGAGGGAAAAAACCCATATCCCCCACCCCACGAAACTCCCAGACACCAGAGCGGGCCCAGAGGCCTCAGCAGGATGGAAGACCCCTCTTTTTTGAAATTTCACTTAGGATGTAGTACAATCTTCTCACATCCAATGTTGCATAAGCTGGGCGAGCCCAAATTAAACAATGTTTTGAAACTTTGGATCTTTTATGTATGGATATTACAGATCATCAATCAGTTATTGTGAAAACTACTTTTGAGTAGAAAGAATGATTTATTTAAAGTTTAATAGAAATAGCTTAAAAGCTTGAAATCTTGAAGCCTGAAATTTAAAATTTGAAATTTAAAAAACTAATTCATCAAGGAGATTAGCATTAAATCTTAAAAAGTCATAGAAGTTTTGATAAATCTTAAAAAATTCTTAATACAATTAAATAAGTAATCCATTTAGGATAAAACAGATAATTAAATCAATGCAAGAATTTGAAAATTTGAATAATATTTAAATTAGATATTAAACTTGCTGAATTTAATTATGTTCCTGAGTGATGACCTGTTAAACAAATTTGAGATATAGATCATTGATTATTATTAATTTTAGAGTTCTAAATTCGAAAGTCTTTGTATTTCACAGTTCATAAAGTTTGTTTCACAATTTTGAATCCTTATATTTTACAGATCTAAGGATTATATTTCATAGTTCGTAGGCATTATTTTACAATCCAGAGCACTATAAATTTGAAGATTTAATTCACAGTTTGAGGATTTAGAGCACAGTTTGAAGATTCAGTCATATATTTCACTATTTTGGATCAAAGATATTATATTTCTTTGTTCTTGGGCATTATTTTACTGAGCAAGGCACTACAGCTTTCTGTTTGAAGACATATTTTACAATTTGAAGACATATTTCACAGTTTGAAGATTTGGAAACATATTTCACAGTTTTTTGATATACTTCATTTTTCGCAGTTTTAAAATTTAAAGATTTGACGATTTTGTCAAAGTTCAGAAATTTAGTCTTTTTGCAAATCAAGATATTACTTAAATATTTTCTGAATAATCTTGGTTGTTTAAGGCATTTTATTATTTTCTATAATATTCTATGACACTGTTTATAAAATCTTTTTTATGAAGGAATAATGTTTATTGAGAATATTGTAGTTTTCATTTACCGCTGAAAAGTTTGCTGGATCCAGTAAAATTTGTGGAAGTTTTTCCTTAAGGTTTTGCTTTTATTGAATTTGATTAGGTTAAAGAGAGCAATTCCCAAAAATATAATGTTGTACTGTTCCTCTAGCTTTGGTGCAGGAGCACATGTCCGAATTTAATTTGCCGATTTTATGTAAAAATGCAGGAAAACTGCCATGGCCACTAATATAATAGACTGATGATCTTGAAATGCAGATAAATTCTTTGTTTACTTTATCTAGAATTTTGTATGTATCACGTCCTTTTTCTGAGTGTTTCCAGATGTCTTGCCAGTCAAGGATAATTTTTTCCTGTATATAATTTTTTATTATTGAATCTGGGTATGGTATATATTGAATTTCATCGTAGTGGTCGTGTTTAATTGCGTTTTTAGCCAAGGTGTCGGCACGTTCGTTCCCAACAGTTCCTATATGAGCTTTTGTCCATGCTATATGTATTAATTTTTGCGGGATTTTTTGAATTTCTGTATAAATATGTCTTATGATTATATTTCTTGGGAAAATAATTTTGAGGGCATCTAATGAAGATCTGCTGTCTGTCAATATAAGAACTGATGTGAATCTGGAGGTTGAAAACCATTCTATAGAATTTAATATTGCTTTAAGCTCTGCCTGATAGATTGAATTATGAGGATTTAGCCGTGCAGCACTATCATGGATAAAAGCATCGTTTAACATTACTGTAAAGGCACATAATGTACCCTGCTCCATTAAAGAGCCATCTGTATATATCTTTAATTTGTTGTTACGAATCTGTGACTCCGTTATTTCTTCTATTATATTCAGGTTATTGATTTTGTAGTAATCCAGAAAATCAAACGTACTTTCCTTCAACATTAAATTATCCTTATTTATTTTCATTGATTGAATTATTAAATTTCTTTTTCCCATTTTTGTCTGGTATGCCATGAATTCATTCTGGATTTTCGTAATGATTGGTGGTATGCCTGTTAAGACATTTAATGCTTCGTGTGAGATACTTCTGTAGGTTTTGATGACACTCATTAAACTCATTCTTTGTATTGTCTTTAATGTTCTAATACCACGACTATTTAAATTAGGGAACCAAATTTCTTGTGCATACAACATTTGTCTTTCCACTACCGGCGTATACCACATCTTTTTTTATTTTTGGATTAATTCCTTTCTGGTAATTTCCCAGAAATTTGAAGCTGGTCACGAACTGAGATATTCTTGCCTTTAAGTCTTCTAAGTGAATTTGAAATTTAAATTTTTGGTCAAAGATAATTCCTAAGTATGGTAGGGATTTTTCAATTTTAATTATTTTATTTTTTAATTTAAAAATTGGATGTCTGTTATTTAATAGATTTCTTCCAAAGAGTATGGCTTTTGTTTTTTTCTTGTGAGATGTTCAGGTTTAGCCTGTTACAAATTTCTTCAAAACTTCGGATCTTATCGTTAGCATCTTTTTCCAAGCCAGTTCTTGTATTTTCCTTTACTAAGACCACGAAGTCATCTGCATAGACTACTAGTTCAGGAAATTTTTTAAGTAGTTCCTTAATAATGAAATCTGCCACTATTAACCAAAGAAGCGGGCCTAAACATGAACCCTGCGGGCATCCCTTGAAACTGCGAATCCACTGAATGAAATCAAAATTGTTTGCCCCAATAAATCTTTCACTTATATAGTTTATGAGTAAATTTTTTAAATATCTAGGTAGTTCTGAATCTTCAATTAGTTCCGAGATCATATTCCAATCTATTGAATCAAAAGCTCCTTGGATATTAAATGATATTAGTCCTACATATTTATTTTGCTGGAGAAGTTCCATTATTTGATCTTTTACTGATTGTAATGCCGTTAGTGTGCTTCTCTTCTCTCTGAAGCCATGTTGCTGGTTTGCTAAGAGATTTCCGTTTTCTAGATAAGTTTGTGTACGAATTTTTATGACTCTTTCTAACACCTTACCCATCATTGGGAGTAAGGTTATTGGTCTGTAGGACTTTGGAATTCTTAGGTCTTTATTTTTCTTTCGAAAGAATATAACTACACCTTTCTTCCACGCCGTTGGAAAATGGCCAATCTGAAGACATTTATTGTAAAGGAGTAGCATCAGTTTTGGATATCGTTTAGTTAGATTCTTTATTATTTTTATGTCAATTCAATCATACCCTGGTGCTTTTTTAGGATTTTGTTGACTGATAACATATTTGAGTTCCCTCATATTGATTTTAATCTTGTCAAAATCTTCATTTGTAATAGGGTCCCGATTTATTCTCGAGTGGATTTGCTCTGTAACTGGATTCCCAAAATGATGATAGATTAGATTTTGTTGTATATCAAGAAATGAGTCCTCTGTTGCTGATGTTTCTAGTGTTGTGTGGATTAAATCGGTATTTTTTAGGTATATTTTCCCTTCATTATTTTGAAAGCTGTGCCATATACACTTGTGGTTTGTTGACAGAATGAATACCATGAGTCTTGTTTAGCTTTCTTGATATGTAGTTTGTATTCAGCCAATGCTTTTTTATATTCTTTCCTGTACTGTTGATTTTCTAAGTCTCTTCGAAATCGTTTATGTAGTGCGTTAAGTCTACTACGCTCAATTTTGAGTTTGTCTGTGTACCAGTTGATATTTAGGTCTCTTTTTTTATTTTTCTTTTTAAGTGTCAAATTCATTAAATTTCCATGTGTATTTGGAAGTTGTTTACCCATGTATCTAACTCCTCAGGAGTTGATGTTTCTTGAAGTGTTGTCCATAATTCTTCTTCCTTTTTATCAAATTCTTTGTTGAATTTTATAAAAGTTTCATATTTGGTTTTAAATCTGTACAGATTTCGTAAAAGAGGTTCTAATTTCAATGTGAAGTTTATGTATCTGTGATCACTTAATGATGGAAAGTCCACTTCTACTGCCCAAGAGTCGAGTAAGTCCTTCGTACTTAATCCACATAATGTAAGATCAGGGTTACCTTTCTTCTTTCCCAAGAAAAAAGTTTTTTCTGCTTGTGTGTCATTCACTATTGTTAGATCTCTATTTGCAAGATAATCTAGTAGGATTTCACCTTTTGCGTTATTTCTGCTGTAACCCCAGGCCCTCAGATTGGCATTAAAGTCGCCTTCTAATACTAGATTAGTACAATTGTGAATGATATTTGACCAGTCCTCAAAATCTTTAGCTAGATCTCCTTTCGGCTTTGAGTATTTCGAAGCAAATTTAGAATTTTTTAACTTCGTTGTTACATTTATAAATACACTATTATCTGTTTGCAGAATCTTATTATGTACAAATAAGGGGTTGGCGATCAATATTTCCGCTGTTTTTAATGTTGATTGATATAAAGCCCAAGAAATCGGGAGACCAGTAAAAGAGTTTTTGTTTCTATGGTAGTCCTGGATTAGTGCTATGTCAATATTGTTCTGGTTCATGTATTTAATTAGTTGAAAATTTGCTGCACGACAATTATTTAAGTTTATTTGGGTTACTTTTATATCTTGTTGATGTAATGGTGTACCACCAAAGAAGTACGTTGATTGTGATGATGAAGCTTGGTTTTGATTATAAGTGCCTCTATCGGCGACTGGGAGGCAAAGCCTCCCTTGTATATTTTGGATATGTATAATTAAGGTTCTTTCTGTTCTAGTTTTCGAAGGTTCGCATTGTTATAGTTCTTGTTTCTCCGTATCTATCCTTTACTTCATCCTCTTTATATTTTATCTGATTATCACTTCTTCCATATCTGTTATTTGTATATTCTTTACTTTTTGTATAATTGTTGTCATATTTATTGTCATTTTCATATCTATTTCCTCTAATTCTGTTTTCAGAAGGTTGGTTTCCAATATGTTTATCTTCTCTCTTATAGTTTCTTCTTGACATTTTTTCAATTTCGTCTTTGTTTTCTCTTGTTAGAGTCTTCATATTCGGAAAGATTTCTTTTGATTTGTAGTATTCTTTCAGTCTTTTGTCTTTTTCATATTGGGAAATGGGACATTGTGGTGAATACGCTGGGTGATTGACTTCGTTTTTATTGTATCTTATACAATTTATACATTTTGTTACTTTGTCTTCACATCCACTAGTTTCATGTTTCCCCGAGCACTTGGCACACCTTGTCCGAAATTCGCACTATGATTTGACATGGTTATTAAGTTCTTGACAGTCTGTGCATCGCATTATTCTGATATAAAATTCAACTCTAAAGACTTCATAAAAGATTTTTACTTTACCCATTTTTACCATTTTCCTACAGTCGGCTGCTGGCGCTTCGACTACCAAATTGTTGTACGATGTTTTCTGAATTTCTATTGGTTTAAGCATGGTAAACGTTTCTAAATATTTTCTTTTAGTTAATTCATCTTCTAACTCTTCTTTAGTGATGTCTTTATTTATTTTCAGTAGTAATATTTTCATCGTTCTTTCTTCCGGATGTATGATTGTAAAGTTGTCTTGTTTATTTTCTAGTAACTTAGATATTGTGTCTATTTCTTTTTCTGAGGATTTTAGCTCTATATTATTATTCGTGGTTTTTCTTATATTCTTGATTTCCGGAGGTTTGTC
The DNA here is from genome assembly GCA_963932465.1 of Maratus speciosus. Lineage (NCBI taxonomy): Eukaryota > Metazoa > Arthropoda > Arachnida > Araneae > Salticidae > Maratus > Maratus speciosus. The sequence goes on from OZ010786.1 coordinate 379,774,443, forward strand.
TGATTTTTTAGCCTCTTCTCGTATTATTTTTGAGACTTGTGAAATTTCCATATTCTCGTTCGGTATTAGAATGAGTTTTTTAATTTTTTTTGTTTGCATCATTGGTTCTTGACGTGACCTTTCATTTTGAGGGTGTAATGCTTTTATTATTTCATCTAATTTTTTAGCTTGAACTTTAAACTGCTTCTCCATGTTTTCTAACAGACGTTTCCTTAACTGTTCAGTTTGGTTCTCTTGAGATTCGTAATAGATAGATTGTAAGGTTTCTGTTTGTTTTTCACAGTATTGTTGTAGTTTATGAAGTTTCCCTTACGTTTCGAATTTATATTGTTCCTGGTATGTCTGGAACGATGTGAACTTATTCTTCGAATTTCGTACTGTTTCTAATTCATTTAGGATTTTATCATGATAACTGTTTAAGGTTTCAGTGAGGTCTTGTGTGATTGAGAATATTGTTTTAATTGTTGCCGTTACTTCTATTGTTATTTTCTGCATGTGTAGCTGAAGAAGTGATTTTTGTTTCGGTGAGGTACTGTTTTGTTTCTTGTAGATTCTTAGAAAATTTGTTACGTCTTTGTCATTCCAAGTTTTGCGTCCATGTCTAATGAACTCTTTTTCGAGTAATTTGTGTCCTCTTGTTATTTCTTGTTTCGAATTGTCTAATTCCTCGTTTTCTTCGTCATCACTCCCTGCAGAAACTAATGAGTACTCATTTTGTGAATCCTCTGTTTGTGTTGATTCGTCTGATTTCCTTTTATCTTCATATTGCTTTAGTTCGTTTAAATACTCCTCTATTTGTTCCTTTTTGAGAAGCAATTCTTGCTCCTTTGTTTCCAATTCTTCTTTCTTTTTCTTTATTTGTTTGTCTAGCGCTTCTAATTTTCTTGTTTTGATTTTTAATTCCTTTTCTGATTTCTTATGTTTATCCTCTAGCTGGTTTATTTTCTTTCTTGCAGAGTAACTGTCCGTCCTAAGTGTGTGGATCATGCTTGGTGTAGATTCCAATATCACGTCTTCTTCCTCTATCAAGGAATTGGAGGTATTCTTTCCAGTATAAGAATCTTCTAGTTTGTTGATTTTTGAATTTTCTATTTCTTTACTCAATAAGTTATATTCGTGTGTAATAAATCTATGTCTTAATTCCTCGTGGAAGTCATTCTTCAATTTTTGTAGGGTATCTTTTTTGTCTGTTTGTTTCTTTTTATAGAGATCTGCGATCTGAGTGAGACCTCTAAGCAGTGGGTTCTCTTCATCAAAAGTTTCACTATCTTTATCTGTCTGGTTTTCATCTTTGTCATCTACTGTAAGAATATCTGATTTGTTGGACATCAACTTGATTTTCTGCTCCAGGGCATTTTGATAATTTCTGGCTTCTTTATCGCTGCCTGACGTCTTACGTTGATAAAACCTTTCCATCAAATCGTACAGTTGAAAAATACTAACGTCATATTTTTGCACATCTTTGTATTTATACAGTAGCCTCCCTCTTGATGGTTGCAGGGAGCTACCGAAAATTTTCTCGGACATAATGAAGCTTCTTTGTTTTTCTTCAACAGATATAAGCACGTGTTAGTCTACTTTCCTCAGCGGACCAACTTAATGAAAATTTCTATCCCTAAGAATTAGATTCTTGAGACGTAAAAAAAAAAAAAAATATATATATATATATGTGACATTTTGACTGACGGCAAATAGTTGGTATTGTCGAAAAAACATGAGGGTTTCCTTTCCTAAACAACACAGGTAGCAGACGACTGGGTTTAAAATAATAAAGAAAAATGAAGAATTAACATAAGGCAGTCACTTGGAACATTATTCACTTTATTTCCACACTCTCGATTAAATCTAGGGAAGATGCGCTCTCCTTCCATGGTAAAAAGAATAAAGTCTATTCTTCCTGTCACAATTAGTTTAAAAACACTCCATCTCTTGACAGCCGTCTAGTCTTTAATCCGTTAATATCTAACATCTATCACCCATTACGATACCGTTGCTTCCTCATTCTACTCACATAATAAACAGTATTCATCCAACGTTTTACTACCTCCATCGAGCAATCACATTGAATATCCAGTCTGCTACGACTGCAATCCACCACGTTCACCTCTACATGCTAAAAACAGAAAAACTTCTAAGCTCACAGCCCATCTACTCCTATATGCTTTATCCTTTATGCCATCTCTCTGGTTCCCGCCATTCGTATTTATACTCTGCTGAGAAGATTGTTCTAGAAACTTCTTATTTTCTCGCTCCAGCTATCTAAAGCATAAACAAATGTTAAAATCTGTAGTCGAGATTATGCTAAAATAACCCCCTTTTTCCCTCTTCAGACGATAAAAGAAATGAATTTATGTCTGCGAAGTTTTAAGCTTTGAAATATTTTAATTACACCTGGATATTTTAAATAAAAGAATAAATTGAAATAAGTAGGTTTTTTCTTTAAGACAGAATAATATTTTAGCAGTTAAATAAAGATTTAAGGGGAATATGATATACTGGGATTTAATAGGAATTTAAATAATAAAAGTTTTATTAAAGAAATATAAATAATCGAGCCATTTTTAGATTTACGCAATTTGGAATAAATATGAATTAAGATCTTAGAGATTAATAGACTAGGATTTTAATTTAATAAGCCGGTATAATATACAGAATATTACTGAAAAAGGAAAATTTACATAAAATACTTTAAACTTGGCGCAAAAATTTAAATTTTGTAATATTATCCCCCCTCCCCAAAGACTTTGTATGAAATTTGTGGTTAATTAACTACAATTTCAGACAACATACTTCTAATAAAATTGGAAGTTGATTTTTGAATATTGAAAATTTTAGAGACGTCAGCGAAGAGATGGAAAAGTAATATTTAGTAATGCAAGAGAAAGAAAAAATACTCAGAGCATTTAAATTTAGCTGAGAGCATTTCCCCTATAAAAGAATACAAATAATGGTTACAACATCACTTACCATTTGTAAGTGCATAGAAAAATATAAACACAATAATAAATAAAGAATAAGTATAAATACAATAAGAAATAAATAATAAGAAATAATAAAACTATAGTAATAAATAACAACAAATTCTTTTATCTTATGGAAATTTAGTGTATTTCCATTTCTCTTATCACAAACATATTTCCAATCAAGTAATGTTTAACACTTTATTTACTTCAAGTAGAATTTTAAGTCCCATTGGCTTAATCAGTTCGTAGGTCATAAAAGTCATTTAGCAAAAATAGTGATACAGTCCTTAAGTAAAAAGTTCAGCTGCAATAAATATTTTTTACTAAATTTGTTTGACTTCTCTGCCTGTTAAACTCTTTACATTATGTTTAAATACTATTTGTCATCATTAGTAGTTTTTATTTTAATAAACAAATTCCTAGTAGTTATTGAACTACCTTTTAACGTTTGTTTATCAACTACTTTTTTGAGCTCCTTTTCCCATTTTAATTGGGACTCACCATCTTTTAAAACTTCTCAATTGTTTTAGTAAATATCATAACTTTTCACTTATAAGTTATGTTCTCTTTTTCTTTAATAAATAATGAATCTTTCAATAAATAATATAATACTTTCAATTCATAATCATAATAATAAAATTCTCAAAAGTATACTTGAATAATAGCAATAATAATACTTAATAACAATATTATATTCTAAGAAAATATCACAGATTGTTTACTTATTAACACGGAAAATAATGGTTGAGGATAAAAATAATACATAGCAATTAATAATTTTCTTATTTTTTACTTATATAAGAAAGTATTTTTGCCCGTCGAAACATTAAAAAAAATAATAATAATAATTCCAAAGTCCAAATAAATTTAACTCTAAATATTTAGAAAGTGGACTCTCAACCAGTATTTCTTTACAATAATTTATCTCTCTGATACTCTTGATGAATAGACGTGCATTTGATAAACTTAGAATGGTAAAATAAAGAAAATAAATAGGAATAAAAGATAATTTGTTTATGTACTTAATTTTCTATTGCTACACAATCACTACAAAATCTCATCACAATTATCAGTTTTCTATGTTTATATTATTATAATAATATTATCAATTCTTACTGTTTTTGTAAACAATTGGTTAAGACAATGGAATAAAATAAATATAGTTTATTTTGATATAAACTTGATATAGAATTACAAATATTTATTTTTATTTTTCAACATCAATCTGAAAACTCCCAAAATCAAATACACATCCTATGCCTGCATAGATTGTCTACTTAATCCCAAAAACTCCCAAACACAAGTAATATCCTCGTGGCGCCCCAAGGTCATACCTGGTAATGTTGAAAACTATGTAATAAAGACATTTAAAGAATTAAATTTAATCTATGGTTTTTACTTTAGTTTGAGTTTGTGATGGTAATTGTGGTGGTGATGTTTGTTGTGGTTTTGTTTGTTTTATGGGTTGCTCATGAAACATTCTGAAATCATTTGGTGAAAAATAGGGTCTTAATTTAGAAACGTGTACAATAACTGAATTTAGTCCTGTCTCATAATTAAATTTATCTATTTCATAAGTTACTTCAGAAAGTTTATTTATAATTTTATATGGTCCTGAGAAAGTAGGTTCTAATTTTCGAGTGTTAGGATACTTAAATTCTTCATAAATTACAGAATCTTGTATTTTTAATGGGGATTCAACAAAATTTCTATCATATAGTCTTTTACTTTTAAGATGAAATTCTTGAGTTCGCGCTTTTGCAATTTTGAGTGCTTTACTGACTGGTGGGTAATAATTTTGTTTTAAAGAAGATTGATAGGGTAATTGACCATAAAATAAGTAGGCAGGTGGGAATTTAGTTATGGAATATGGGGTATTATTGTATTCTTGGATGACTTGATCTAATAATCTTGTCCAAGGTATTTTAGAAGAAGTGGAATTGACTTTACATTTAAGTCTGGTAACTATTGTCTGATTAACGCGCTCTACCTTCCCATTGGTTTGTGGGTGGTGTGATGACGTAAAACGCTGTTGAATATGATGTTTTCTGAGGAATTTTTTGAATCTTGGAGACCTAAAAGCTTTATGTCTATCACTCAGTATTTTTTGAGGTGTTTGAACATTAAAAATTTGCTTTAAACTGTTTGTATATGCTTCAGTAGTAACATTTTTAGAAGGAAAAGCCCAAACAAATCTAGTTGCGTGATCTATTATTATGTGTAAGAATTTTTTTGTTGAGTTGTAATAGTTAAATCCACCCACAGTATCAATAGAAAGACATTCAAAAGGTTGATCTGTGGCTGGCATAGCTTGTAACAAGCCAAATCTTTTTTGTTTTTGTTTTTTATTTTTTTGACAGGTGTCGCAATGTTTAACAAATTGTGTTATGTCTATAGTCATATTAGGCCAATAATAGTTAGGAGATATTAAGTTAAGCATTTTTTGGATTCCTAAATGTCCAAAATTATCATGAGCAATATGGAGTAATTTTTTCCTCAATGACATTGGTACTACTATTTTTTTGAATCCCTTTCTCTGAATTATAATAATCCCATTTTCTTTTTTATATTTCTTATCACAGTCATTATCCTTGTTTTGCATCTCTATGATTTCTTTTCTGTCCAACAATAAACTTACATGTTGATTGAAGTAAGCAACAGGGTTTCGAGACAACATGTCTGCTTCGACATTTGTTGAACCCCTCTCATACTTAATCTCGTAATCAAAAATGCTAAGTTTAAGTGACCACCTAAAAAGTCTACCTCTTAAGTTCTTAACGCTCTTCAACTATACTAGAGATGCGTGATCGGTATGGATTGTAAATTTGACTCCATGGAAATAGTGATAGAATTTATCAAGAGTATCTATAATTGCTAAACACTCTAGCTCGGTTATAAAATAGTTTTGCTCATAACTCTTCAAAATTCTAGAATGGTAAGCAATAGGATGCAAGAAATTATCTTTATCGGGTTGTTTTAGAACTGCACCCACCGCTACCTGAGAGGCGTCTACAAACATGTGGAGGGGCAATTTTGGGTCATAAATTTTGAGGATTGGTTTTGCAATTAAGGCATTTTTTAGTTTTTCAAAAGAGTCCTGACATTCTGAGTTCCATTCCCATATTGTGTTTTTTCTAAGTAATTTATTAAGGGGGTATCTAATTTCAGCATATTTGTCTATGAATTTATGGTATACATTAATAGAACCTAAAAATCGTTGTAATTCTTTAACATTAGAGGGGGGTATTAATTTTTGAATGGTCTCAATATTTGCATTAGCTGGAGTTAAAATCTCATTGGTGACATCGTAGCCTAAGAAATTAATTTTATTTTGGCTTAATTTACATTTAGAAAGTTTAAGTTTAATATTTTCTAATTTACAGATTTCAAAGATTTGAGTTAAGTGTTTTAAGTGTTCTTCTAGAGTGGAGGAGAATATTATAATATCATCAAAATAGTGACACGCGAAATCTATTTTATATTTGTTAAGGATCCTTCTAATAGTTCTATTGAATATTGGGGGACCTGTTTTTATACCGAACGGAAGAACTAGCCATTCAAAGAGGCCAAAGTTGCTAGCAAAAGCTAATTTTTCGGTATCAGCTGGATGTATTGGTATGTGCCAGTAGCCAGAGGCTAAGTCTAAAGTTGAAAAGTACTGAGCACTACTCAATTTATCTAAAATTTCATCGATACGGGGCAAGGGTTCTGCATCATTCTTAATTATTGAATTTAATTTCCTATAGTCTATACATAATCGGGTCTTTTTGCCTTCTTCTTTTTTCATAGCTAAAGTGATAGGGGCAGAATATGGGCTATTACTTTCTTTTATGAGTCCAGCCGCTAATAAAGATTGGATTTGATTTTTTATTTCTTTTTCTTCAAAGGGGAAGTTCTGTAGGGCCTCAAAGATACAGGTAGGTCAGATTTTAGAAGAACGCGTTGTGGCTCAATATTAATCCTACCCACATCATATTTATGTTTTGCAAAAATATCCCTATAATTTTGAACTATCTCCCTTAAATCATCATTTTGAATTAAATTTAAATCCCCAATTAAATCTGAATCAGAATTATTAACATCGCGAAAATTTTGAGAAGTTATGAACTGTCCATAATCAGGTTGCATATTATAATCATTTCTATCATTCTCAAAAAAGTCCTGAGTAGTCATATAATTTTCACAACTAAATGGTAATTCGTTATCATTCTTACATAAATTCAAAGTTTCACTACTCTCATTACCGGTTATTACATTATCATCATTATATAAATTCAAATTCTGATCATAATCAACTGTTACTAAATCATTCTGTTGTTGTACTTTATTCATATCTACAGTATGAAAATGAAGAGATTTCTCATCATGTATGGATATACTCTTATTTATAATTTTTCTTCCTTGTTTTACAGTACAATTTCTACAATCTATAGTTAAATTAAATTTAGAACATTCCCTTAAACCCAAAATAGCATACTCCAAATTAGTATTACACACTAAAAAGTTAACACATTTGGTAATTTTACCCACTTTTAGAGAAATTTTACATTTTTGATTTATTTTTAACACCCCTTTTGCCTGACCAATAATAACTGTAGGTATAGTTTCAATTTTAGCATTTAGTTCTTTAACAAATTTGAGGGGTAATATTGCCGTAGTGGATCCAGTGTCCACTATACATGGTAAATTATAACTATTGGTACATCCATACACAATTAGTTGTCAAATATTAGGAATAGTAGGTGGTGAATTACTAGGAAAAGTATCAGAGCATGTTGCATCATTTCTAAATAAACACTCTTGTTCCCAATGATATGCATTATTTACACCTTTATTTGTACATATTCTACATGGTCTAGAAGGATATGGTTTCTGAAAGTAATTATTTTGAAAATTTCTAGACCCCTGATTTTGATACTGTCTTTGTGGAATCCAATTCCTAGGTGCATTATTGGCCCTATTTGGCTGAAAATTAGGTCTACTTGGTTGAGTCCAAGGCCTAGGTGGTTGAAATTATTGAAACTTTTGTCTAACTGGTTGTTGATGTACTGTTTGGCTTGAAATTTGAGCAGTGGAAACTTCAACAAATTGCTTAACAAGCCGGTACCATTCAGTGGTACTATTTGGAGGGTTTACATTAATATTATTTCCATACTCTGGTTTTAATCCATCTGTCAACCCTTGTATTAGAAGAGTCTCACAAAGATGGAGTTTCCTCCCAATTCCTACTTTTTTGTGAAAATAATCTTCTAAATTATCTAATTTATCTAATTTTAGAGTTGAGAAATCTGAAAAATTTGGAACATTTAGTTCAATGAATTTTTCTATCAAGATTTTTGAAATCTGTTCATAACTAGTACAATTAACACAATCATTGATATAGACTTTTAGTGCTTCACCCTTTAAATACTGTGGAATAGATTTAAATTTCCACTCTAAATCTTTATTTTCCCTAGTACTCATATCATCATAATAATTTAACCAAGCCTGGATTTCCATTCCAGTACTAGGATCAAAATTGACTAACTTTGGTTCAGCCATTATATCAGTATTCATTAAAATAAAAGAAACACTTCTGTTCTCTTTAATACAACCTGACATTAACAACATTTAAACTAATAGAGTTCTATTTTTCATAATAGATTAAGTACTCTTCCAGACTTTAATAATAAATAAATAAATAACTCTCATGACTTCATAATAAACTTTACAATAAATAAATAAATAAATACACTTCACGAAATAATAAATAAACCTCATAAATAAATAATAAATAAATCTCATAAATAAATAATTCTCATACTTAATAATAAATAAATCTCAATAAATAACAAACAATAACATAAATAATTACATAAGAAGTGTAAAAATATTTTGAAAAGAACTCACTCCAGTCATCTTGTCTCACAATCACCAGCACTATACATTGCTATTCACATTAGCGATGTAAATTTTTAACTTTCCGGCACTGATCTTTAGTAACTATCATAAGCTATCGTGTACCAGTACCAATACACATTCGTAATTTTGGAGTATTGTGACAGGAAGAATAGACTTTATTCTTTTTACCATGGAAGGAGAGAGCATCCTCCCTAGTTTTTTAGACAATACCAACTATTTGCAGTCAGTCAAAATGTCACAGAGAAAAGAAATGAATTTATGTCTGCGAAGTTTTAAGCTTTGAAATATTTTAATTACACCTGGATATTTAAATAAAAGAATAAATTGAAATAAGTAGGTTTTTTCTTTAAGACAGAATAATATTTTAGCAGTTAAATAAAGATTTAAGGGGAATATGATATACTGGGATTTAATAGGAATTTAAATAATAAAAGTTTTATTAAAGAAATATAAATAATCGAGCCATTTTTAGATTTACGCAATTTGGAATAAATATGAATTAAGATCTTAGAGATTAATAGACTAGGATTTTAATTTAATAAGCCGGTATAATATACGGAATATTACTGAAAAAGGAAAATTTACATAAAATACTTTAAACTTGGCGCAAAAATTTAAATTTTGTAATATATATACCGGGTGTCCCAAAAAGGACTGACTGATTTTAAAATTCAATAACTTGCAAACGGTGACAGATATTTAACAAATTCTTGCAGGAGGGTTATGCATAAGGTCAAAAGTTTTTTTACAGTGATTTTCAATTTTAGTTCGAATTACAAACAACAGATGGCGCTGCGATCAATAGACGCTGAATTCAGGCTCGATTTTTGGTACTTCGTGGCCCGGATAATACATTTCCATCTCCTTTTTCAGCATGGAACAAGAGAAAGGACCAGAAATCGAGCCTGTATTTAGCGACTATTGCTTACAGCGCCATCTATTGTTTGTAATTCGAACTAAAATCGAAAATCCCTGTAATAAAACTTTTGACCTTATGCATAACCCTCCTGCAAGAATTTTTTAAATATCTGTCACCGTTTGCAAGTTATTGAATTTTAAAATCAGTCAGTCCTTTTTGGGACACCCGGTATATATAAACTTTAAGGATATAGTTGCTATTTAAATACTATTATTAGAAAGCAGGTTGAGGAATCACCAGCCGCCCACCATATAACATTGAAAGAAAGGTAGTCAGGAAAGATAAAGCAAAAACCAATGGTCTAGACCATTAAAAATAACTAAGAAAAAACAATTTGGAGTATTGGGCAATTTAGAATATTAAAATAAATTTAAAAAATAAAATAAATAAAAAAATAAATGATAGAAAAAATTAATGCTAAATATTAAAAAGAAGATGGGGTACATGTTGCCACGACTTCCCATGCACACGGTCACGTCTCAGCCTGAGACCGACCAGACTAATTCAGTAATATAATTCAATAATATAGCTCATAGATGCTATGTTGTAATATTTGTTATTTTATACAGATTGATTATATAATGATGATAAAATAAGTAATAATAATGAATATAATAATAGAATATAATAAATGAACAATATATATACAGTATATACAAAGCATTATGATTGGTGCAATTTGTTTAAATAATTAATTACAACATATATACAATTTATTCCTTTACAAGTCGCTACTCGCACCTTACTGACGAGAATTATTGCAGCATACTACAGTGAATTCATAATTTTATGGTCACTCTTTGTTATAGACTAGACCACCTTAGCACTGCCTACAATTTCAAATTTCTGAGATTTCTGAAACTGTCTGAATTTATAGCAGAGCGTTAGAGAGTTTATTTAGTTGAGGAGTTGGTGGTCAGGTGCCATTTGTACAATTATATGCAGTATTCAAATTTAAAATTTACTTACCTCTATTCATGTGAAAGGGCCGTGCAGCGCCTGTCGAAGATCACCCACCTTGGACAGTCACATGGTCCATTCTAATGATGTAAGCTTGATTATTAAATTCTTAAGTTATTATAAGTTATATTAAGTTATATAGAAGTAAATTCTAAGATTATTAAGTTCCTTATTAAATAATAAACTTTTTGTTCCAAAATCTAGAGAAATTTCGTGCTTTTTCGGAAATTTAAGTGAGGGTGTGTGTGTGTGGGGGGGGGAGGGCAGGTCAAGCTCGTAAGGACCTTCAGTTTGATAGATCACATGGATGGTCTAAGATAATTAGGTAAAAAACAGCCATTGTTAACCCTTTCAGGCACCAACGCCGATATTGGTAAAACTGAATGTACTTGCTTAAAATGATGTAACTAGATGATTCCAATAAAGAAAAAAGTTAGAAAAGTATATAAACTTGCTGATCCCCTTAATACCCCCTGAATAAGGCTCCCCTTTAAGTTAGCAAAAAACCAATTGCATATTTAGACTCCTCGTGAAAAGTTCTCATACAAGGAGACTTTCCCAAGTCTCGACCTCATATTAAAAGTGCTGTAATTTACTGAGTTATTAAGCTTTTAATTTTTTTTTTTTTGTATAAAAAGGCCCGAGACTTTATGGAAATGCCTCATAGGGCTTAGTTGTTTTGAAATCCAGTTCGCATTTTCCATGACCTTTAAAATGAGGTATTATGTATGTGGGTTAATCCTATAACTTACATTTTTCAATAAAACCAGACAAAACTTTATGAACGTGCCTCGTAGCTCATAGTTTTGGTAATTTTCAGTCCGGATTTTTTTTTTCGTTTTTTTATTATTATTACCTACATTTTAAGGTATTATTTGTGGGGGTTTGAATTTTTTTTTTGATATTTTTATTAACATAGGAAAATTAATTAATTAATTAAGATTAAACAAAGCAAACTGGCAGAGTTTATAACAGTAATATTTATGTTTTCTTTACATGAGACCTCAACATTAGCTTTGTGACCTAAAATAGTCGTACACCTCTAAAGTTTTCTATTACGATTTACTTTTTACTTAATTCCATTAACCAGAAACAAAATGGCCATAATTGCATTGGGAAAAAAAATGGCCGAACTATTTAACTATATTTGTCTTATCTGTTTTCTCTTTAACCTTACTCCATCTGAGAACAGCCTATAAGCGTCAGTTTACTAAATTAATATTTCCCTCTATCATTACCTTAAAATTCTTTGAAGAAACAAAATGGCGGAATAGAAACGATAACTTAAAATGAAGTTGTGTCTATATTTTAACAGTAGCTCACCCCTTAAGACTAAAAAGAAGCACAGGAAGATCATATCCTTACATTTACAAAACCTATCAAACTACCTATCAAAATAAAACTCCATGAAGAAATCCCCATTGAAAACCGATGGGAACTCTTTTGACATTACGGGACCTTTAAGGGTCAACTGGATATATCCAAAAAGCCCTGCATGACCCCTTAAGACTTCAATTATGAAGTTATTGTGGTGAAAATTCCTCTTAGAGGAAGCTGGCAACATATTAATAAGTCTAACTACTAATGTTTATTGCAGGTAGAACTCGGTGTCGGATAATATCCGAGATGTTTACAATTTAGACCAATCAGTAGATATTAACGTCATCACAGACTACTCTGTCATGAAGGCAGACCAGCTGCGATGAACCGAAAACAATTTTCAAAATACAACTTAACATATATATTTAGCTAAAAACCAGTGTATTGAAACGAGAAACCACCAACCTCTCAATCACACGAAAGTATAAATTTTTACAATTTTCAAATGCAAATTAAAAATACTTATAGTTATAGGAAAATAATAAAACTTATACCGCTAAAAAGCTTAGACTTTTAACTTTCCGAAGAGTATAAATTTAAAGCATTAATGATAAGAAAAGTGGTGCAAAAAGTGTTTGAAAAATGTACACAAAACTCATAACGCTATGGGAAATGGGATCAGAACAAACATTTTCACGACACTTTTCAAGAATTTTTTAAAAATATAAAAACACTATATATAATGATATAATTGGCATGTAAAAAAAGCTTATACTTTACTGTACACAAAACTGGTATTAGTTTTTTAAAAATAAGTGGCGGAAAGTTGAATTATAGCCTTTTGAATTTTTTTTTCTTTTTCCCCTTTTCCCTTTTTTTTTCCTTTCCTTATCTGCTAGAAAAATCCCATAGGAATAAGTGGGATAGTGCTAACGCCAATTTCCCAAAACAGTTCTTTTTAAAACGCTCAGCAAATAATCAAAAGTTGTCGAAAACTAAATAAAAATGATATTAAAAGAAAGATAAAACTCCAATTGAGCTAAAAATACCGATTATGAAACAAAATGATCAAGATTTAAGTGTTTTCAAAGCATAAGAATTTCGTTGTTTACGTACTGTTAAAAGCCTATGGGAAATTGACGCTAAAAAAGAAAAGAAAAAAAGGTGACAACATTCAAACACTTAGTTTATATATAAAACTTGTTGAAAACTTAAAAATAAAGGAAGATAAATGAACTACGAACATTTCTGAAGGTAACACACGAAAGAATTTTGAGAATACGATAAGATATATATATATGTAATTAGCGCTTGAAAATTGTCACTTTTGGCACAAAAATGAAAATGGCTCTATGAACACTAAAAAAAGAATCTTACATTTTTACTTATAACTATATATACATATGTGATAGAAAGACATACTATATACCAAATTGAAGGTAAGATTCTGTAGAATATGATATATACATTATTTATCAAAATCGGTTTAGGTAAACACATGTAATAGGCATAGGCATTTCGCACATATTTTCGAAACCGAAAGTCATGTAGCAAAAAAGAGAGAGAAATTAATTAAACATAACCTCGGTTCTAATGCACATAGCAACATGTCATTGATACCAAATCAAAGAGCAGAAAGAGAGAAAAAGAATGATATATAGTAGGACATGCTAGCTTACCTCATTCACAAGAAATTAAGCAATTATCAGGAGCAAAATTTTGCCGATGCTACCCATGGAAAATACGTCATGCGATCATTTTACAGTATACATATGCAGCATACATAAAATATGGCATAATATGTTATAACCCGTCCTTGGAGTCAATTTAGCCTCTACCCCCTTTTCCATCGCTGGAATGGTTTTCTCCTTTTGGTTGCATTGGCAACGTGATGAAGTTTGGTGCGCGCTCCAGTCAAGATTCGTCAAGGACTCTGAGACATTTGCCTTCATTTTTAATATTTTAGACTTGCGTATCTGAACATCTTGAAGACGTTCGCAGATGCGAAATGAAACGTTGATGTTTATTGCATTTTAATGTGTGTACGTTTTAGCATAGTGTATTTGTTTTTAATACATAATTTTTAATTTCAAATTTTTTTAAATAAAAAATTAATGATGTGGCTTGAGCTGCATGGGTAGATTATCAAGCGTATACAACGTACACTTCCAATCCGGCGGTATCCGATACATTACCAGAGTCGTTGGTGATCAATTTTTGTTAAAGTTTATTAAATTAGATAATATTACCTTGTCCTTCAAGCACTTTAAGATAAGTTGAAGATCTACAATTTTGCAGCCATTTGAAAAAAAAAGAAAAAGAACTATTACAGAGCCCTTTTTTTGCATTTTGGCATGCTTCTAAAAATGTTTATTTTTTATAAAAACGGCTGAAACTGGTCTAAGCTCCAATAAAATATATTACATTTAATTTTAAAATCTTAGTAAGATCAACCAATAGTTTTTTCGTTCTGACTCCTCCGCCCTCCCCCTCCCCCCCCCCCCATGTTGAAGAAAGTCATTTTGTGAAAAATGCGTTTATGCATACGGACACGTTGCCCTAAAGCACTAAATAACTGCGAAAGGACTTCGAATTCGGTCGAAATGTTCTAGGCAGATAATCTACAGACTATAGGGAACATAGAAATGTAAGAAAAGAAAATTGATGTTTTTCAACCAAGGTAAATGCAAATGCCTCCTTAAAATTACAATTAAATTTCAGATAAAGGAATAATATGGAAGATTCATTATTAGTGACTATGCGGTCGTTGTTGCTTTCATTTGACAGAAAAGGACTTTTACATGTTTAGGATACAATACATGAAATGTGCATATTGTCAGTATGCTGTATGTATTGTAAGTTATGGCACGTAAGTATTTATGCTTTTAGCGCGCATTCTAAGATATATATCTGTTTTAAGGTTTATGTAATGCGTATTAAGTATGGGACATCTCTGGATGCCAAAGAATATCCATATTCTTATATTTGTAAATTAGTTTATGTATAGTACATCACTGTATGAATGTAGGATTTTTTAAATTATAAAATGTATCCATATATATACACTGGTGAAAAAAACTTAAGGACCACTGTTATTTTTAACGATTACAGTTAGAAATAGATCCGCAACAGCACGTGTAAATTTGCATGAATGCGTGAATGTACTCTGTTTTGTGAAACTTATGCATATTCTGTACTTCCGCTTTAGTCGATCACGTGACAGCAGAGATTAGAGATTTTAGGCAATCGACGTGTGCTGCGAGTGTCATTTGATGAAAAAATTAAAAGAGATGGAGTGAAGCTTGGAAATGGAAATTTTGAACATGTCTTCGAGGAATCATTTAGCTGACATTACTCATGGTAGAATAATCAGAAAGTTGGAAGAAGGACGCAAAATGAGAGTTATTGCCCGTAAATTTACTATCGCGCTAAGTACTGATTCTAGACTATGGGAGGCAATCGCAAAGAGTGGAATATGTACAAGGCTTACGGGTGGAGGTTGTCCTTGCAGTACGATATCCCAAGAAGATCGCTATATTCTTATTTCGGCAAAAAGGAACAGACACAGCACAGCTGGGCAATTAGCAAATCAACTTTCTGCTGCTACATGAACTAAAATATCGCGAAAAACTGTTGCATGACGTTTGAAAAAGGGTGGACCATACGCCCAAAGACCTGTTGTGTGTGTCCCACTCTTGAGCTGATAACGTAGCGCCCATTTACAGTGGTAGTGTATGTATCGCAATTGGACTGATGAGGACTGGCCTACCGTACTCTTCTCAGATGAGAGTAGATTCAATCTATTATATGATTGTAGACGTAAACTGATATGGCGCGAGGTTGGTAGTGCTTACTGTTGCGAAAATATTCTAGAAAGAAATCGATATGCGACTTCAAGTATCATGGTGTGGGCATTCATCATGTTTAATGGCCACACGGATCTCTATGTGCTTGACCAAGGGTCAATGACCGGTAGACGGTACATTGAAGACATCCTTCTTCCACATGTTCGACCTTTTCGAGATGCTGTCGGCGAAAAGTTTTGTTTTATGGACGATAACGCAACTTCACATCATAAACAGTCTGTACAAGATTGTCTTGAGACCGAAGATTATCCATCACATAGACTGGCCAGCAGGTTCTACTGACTTGAATCCTATTGAAAATGCAAGGGATGTCTTGGAGAGATGTATTGCTGCTCAACAATTTCCTCTCAGGAAAAAAGAAACCTCATCCGTGAAGTGAAGGAGGAATGGGGCAACTTGCCTCAACAGCTACTGAACCATACTGTTCTGAGTATGCCACGCCATCTTGAAAGTTGTCTCGCATTACACGGTGGCCTCATCCCTTATTCATAAGGCACTGACGATTGTTAATTATGAGTATTTTGCTTTCTTTGTACAGTCATGTTTATGGGCAATATTCACGTTTCAGAAAAATAACCTCTGGTAATACCCTGTATACATCCTTTAAACAAAATGTTTATATTAAATCCTGGGTAATATTCTGCTAATATTATTGTTTGCTTCTGGACCCACAATCTCACGTAGATTCTCATTTACGTGTACATTTCTTCTTGGTCCTTAAGTTTTGTCGACCAGTGTTTATATATATGTATGTAATTATCTAATTTTTTAAAATATAACATAGATGGGCATAAGTATAAAAGTAACATATAAAGTACGAAGATAATCTGCAATTTTAATAATTTTTTAATATCTCTCACTCAAGTACATAAATAATACAACCATTTACATTTATTTTAGCGTTATTATAATTTTATTGTATAAATTTATCTTCGTATAAACGACTTATAATAAAGAGTTTTTATTAAATTTCGAATATGTGGGAAAGTATATTATTATACCGCAACTTATTCCTCGAAGTAAACGTAATAACAATCAGTTTATTTTTATTATGGATGAATGCATCCGCTGAACACAATATGCTATTACCCCGAAAAACAAATGTTGAAAGTTGTTTTGCACATTAGTTCCGCATCAAGGCATCAAAAGCGTTAACACACTCTCCCCTGCAGCGTCTGGATATTGTATTGAAGATCTTTTACTTGTTAACGAACGGATACTTGTATAAGGTGCAACATTACTCTTATATTTTATTAGTTTTCCGTTTGCAAAAATATCAGAAAATTTATTAAAGAACATAATGTTATAAAAGAAATAATAAAGAAATCTTTCTTAGAAAAATTAACATAGAAAAATACCCACTAAAAAGTACATTGTTAAAAGTATCAGTTAAATGAGAAATGAAAAATTTAGTGGAAGAAAATGTTAGGATATATTTTCTCAAATATTGTTTTATTTTACGGATGAAAGCGTTATGAAGTATTATATCATACGGTAAAACTAATGTTCTAAAATTGTATTTAGTATTGAAGATATGCGGTAGTATATTTTAATATTTAAAAGTTTTATATTTAATAATTTAAAACTCGAAAATAATTTGTAATATTTATCGACTTAATGTTAATGTTCTTTTCTAGTACAGTTTAGTACTATCTATTAACATTTAAACATATGCTACTAAAAAGGAATTAAATAGATAACAAAAAATTTCCTTTCAAATTTCCTCGAATTGTATTTTTTGTTACATAACATCTTCTTCCACGCAGGTCCTCAATTAAGTTAATACGTCCGAGAGTGACTGAGATATTACTTCATTTCTTAAAAAAAAAGCGTTGTTGTATCTATTGTTGTATTTTGCGGTGAATACATGGTATGAATAGTAAGTATGTTGTATATACACGGAATAGAAAGATAAATCTTTCTGCATCTAGCAAAATGGTTTACGAAAAATAATATAATCTGTTTCGAGATTCCAACTATTCCAAAAATCGTTCACTTATTTTTAGAAACACCAAAAATAATTGAATGCTGATTTCGAATATGGAAATAAACATTTGTGAAAAATTGTAATTTTACAGCACATAATTTTCAGAAAAGGTACGATGTTGTTTATACTGTGTATTAATTAGTTTTTCCAATCCAGTATTCACACAAAGTAACGGTTTTTGGATGCTAATTATTCTCAAGTAAACATTTGTTTTAATTTTTTTATTTATTTGTTTTTATTTTTACAAATTTATATTCATCATTATTAAACTGTCTATACATAGATTGCCTTAATTAAATTATTTATTTATTGTTGAAGATGTTACTCTACCCCAATGTATTCCACAGAGAAAAGATATCAACATCAGTTTATTTTTGTTACAATTGAACGCAATCGCCCTACATAATATGCTATTATACAGGAAAATAAAATTTTGGAATTTATTTTGCATATTATTTCCACATAAATGCATCAAAAATAATCATACACTCTCCCCTTCAGCGTCATGATATTGTAATGAAGATCTTTTAGTTTTTAATGAACGTATCAGTGTCGGTGTTTATGGAATTATCTAAAATATATTAAAGAACGTGCTACGAAAAAAATATATAAATTATAATTTTTATAAAACAAAACAGCGGAAAAGTCCAAAGAACATCTTTACGCATCTTTTTTAATCAATACTGTAAATATAATTTCAGGTAATTCAGAGAGTACTCGAATTACAAACATTCGAATTTCGAACATCTCTCCAACATTATCCACATCATTTCCAACATTATTTATAATATATTGAAACGTTTTATTTTATACCCCTTTTTATCACAAAAGCGTGCTTTCAGAAACTTCATTAAAGTGCATGGCATGAATGAAATTTAAAGAAATATGAATCAAAAAACGTCGAATTCGACGAATGAACATAAATATAAATAAAATAACTGATCGACTGAATTTATAAAAAAATCACAAACATAATTAATATAAATAATTTATATTATTATATTGGCTTCTCCAACTCTTAAAACAAATATTATTTTGAATAAAGCTGAATTGAACTTTTCAAATTATTGAAAAATTAAACTCTATACCTATACGTAATCAGGAACATACAACTAAGATAAGAAATTATTAAGTTATTAATTGAGGCTTTGATCTTTGGCATTACGTAATGAAACATCAACGAAAATTGTGCCATAATGACACAATCATTTTTTTCCCAAGGAAATCTAAAAATAGCGTCGTTTTCAACATCGCAAAATTTACCTGCATACATTTCATATTCGTATTCACTATTTTAAAAATTTTTTAACCTACAGAAGATTATAAAAAAATATATTTCCAAACTTGATGTCATGTTTCCCAGTTACAATTTTGCATGTGAACATTTACACTCTTCACTTGATGTTCTAATTTGAGCGCCGGTGAAATCCAGAAATTTACTCTTTGAGAGGCGTTCGTGGTAAAATATTTAGTTTTATCAAACAAAAAACGCATTTCATTTTTACTATGACGTCATTTTCACTCACTGAGATGAGCATCGCAATCTCAATACCAGCGGAATGAAAAAAAAAATATTGAAATGTAACTTAGATCGGGAGGTGACTGTACAGACCATCACCTATTCGAGTTAAGGGATGAAATTACAGGATTAGACACAACTCGATTAGCATATTAAAATGCAACTGGTCCTCCAAGTCATATCTTAATGGAAACTAGTCGCATACACAATTTTAGTGGTTGATCATTGTGTTTTCCTTCCCCCAAAAGTATAAAAACACAGAGGACTGGGAGCAGGAAAACACTATGGTAAATCTACCAGTGAACCACTAAAATCGGATTTGAAGGTGAACGCAATTTGAAGAAATTTTTACCATTATGAAAGAATATTGCCTCAATTGAGATCCCATACCTAATGCAGAAAGGGCAATTTCAATGAGCACTGGCTGTTGAGAACTCGTTATGAAAAGAAAAAGTTTTATTTTCCTTGATAGTTTTATTAAAAATACACCAGAATCTAAACAATATTTATCTGTTAGTTAATACTTGTAAACAGTATTAACTGTTTTTATTTATATGCAAGACGCCTAAATAGTCCTTTTTACGAATTCCACTTAAAAAAAAAATAATAATAATCTTTTAGATTTTTCTTACACATTTTTATAGAAATAGACTTCGCAGTTTTTTTTTTTTTTTTTTTTTTTTTTGCGAATTTACCGACAATGCACTTCGAACGGATATAGCATCTATCACTCATTTACAATATTAGACAAAATCATTCGTTTATACATTAGCCTAGGGGGAACATTGCTTCCGACATGTTTTAATGATTTTACACAATTAAAAATATATTGATATTGATATAGATAGGTGCACTATAAGATGCTTACTACAAAATATGAAGTGCATAGCATTTATCGTTCATTTGCAAGTGAACACAAAATAATTTAGATACACTATTGTCTAAGTACGCTAATTAGTGGAAATGCGGTTTCAATTGATGTATGATTATTTTTAATTTATTAACGAATTTTTTTTTTGCATACTACTTATTATGTAAAAATTATATAGATCGTATATAGGGCACAATTCGAGTACATTTCAAATTATTGCTAGAAATTGTTGAAGGGATTGTTTTAAATTTTTGATTCTTCAGATGTTACAATCATTCCTAAATTTAGTTCCCCCCCCCCCCTGTTCCTTTAATATTTCGTTGGACTTAGTAGACAGTAAAATTACTTACTAAACAATGATTAACGATTTTTATAAAAAAATTATCAAATTTCTCTCCATGCAGTAAATTTCACTCTTAATGCATGACAAACAACCGGTTAGATTTGTCAGATTTTCGTCACCAATTTAAGCAATAAAGTTAAAGAAATAAGAAATTTAAAAAAAAAGATTACGACTTCAAATGACTGTTTATTTTATCCCATTAATATAATACCTTTCAAAAGTTCTTTACTGTGTTATAATTGGAGTCTTTAAGTAAAATGGATTTGACACAAGAGTTTCCGTAACATCTTTACAGTTATTTATATTTATTTTAAGCACCACTTTGTTAGTATTGCACATTGAATTGGCAGATTCTCCCTTCTCCGTTAAGTCACCGTTTAAGAGTTTTCTATTTTTCACTCTAAGACTATTCTTTGTTTCTTACTTTTAATACGTCTTTAAAATTTCTTAACTTTAATCTACCTTTTATTAAAGAAAATTTTAAACCTTTAAAACATTTTTTAAAACAGATAAACATCGCTGGGTGGGGCTAGAAGAGCTCAAACCAATTGGTAGACCTCCGCACCTGGCTGAATCTGAATCTGTTAATATTGCACATTTTGAGGTGCTGTAAACGGTCATATATTGAAATGTTTTATGACACTGCAAAAAACCATACACGATAAGTTCACTATTTTAAAAACATAATGTAGTGTTGCGTACTTCAATAACATTAGCAAATTTCGTGACGACTGGTCAGTTTTTACAAAAGTTAAAGTTAAACTTAAAAAAAAAAAAAGGTTAGAAAAGATCTAGAAAGACAAACACATCAGTATTTAATCCCAGCACCTCCACTCCCACGAGCCCTTTGTAGAAGAAGATATTACATGCATAATATTGTGCCGTCACACCTATGTCATCGTCGATTTTACGTCACTTGCCGTTGATGTGATATCATAGTCAGTTATATGTAGAAGTTATGACAGTTTTTGAGCTCAGTGACGTCACACTGAGACCATTTTATGGTCACAGTGTATAAGTTTGACATTTCTGACGAGTCGAGATATGTTGACCAAATTTTCCGGAACCGTACACGAATTTATTGAGTTGCCTGTTTCAGCCAGACCACCCGACACAGGCCAGGCTATAAAAAGTTTTTAATTTCATTATCAACAACATGCCAAAATAGTGACGCGGAACAGTGCAGCGAACGAGTTTGTGCCACCATGGCGATCACTAAATCTTTTTGTCTACTTGAAAGCAACTATCTCTGGAACAATTGAGCTTCATCACGCCTTCTCAAGGGCACCATGATTACTACTTGTATCAGACGACTTGTATCAGACTAAATAATTTTAATTCAATCTTTATATAAGAAAAACATATATATATATGCAAAATGTATGCAAAACACATGACCTAATTAATTTTTCATATTTTCAATTTTCTTTTTCTAAAAATTCCTCTAAAAAATATTGTTATTTTCCAAGTTGTTTTATTCAACAGGAAATAAAAATAGACAAAAATTATTGACAAACAAAAAAACTTTATTTTCTCTGATAAACTTATTTCTATTTTTAGGAAAATATTTTTCATTTATTACGTGTATTACAAATATTACTTTTTTTTTTTTTAACAATCTTGAGCTATTTACTATTAAAGTGATTTTATATACTCTAAAAAAGTAAACAATGTTTAATTGGACACACCGTCAATATTATTAATGTTATTGTTACTTTGTACAAAAAATGTAACTTTGCAGTCTTTACATTTACACTTGAATCATTTTGAAATTGATCGAAAATGGAGAGGACATCAAAAATCTTTTTAAAAAATTATCAAATCTAATCATTCTTTCAAAATAAAAGCGTGGTTCGTTCAACAGAAAAAAAGAAACACAAACAAACTGTATAACCACCTATGTTAAAAGTCAGTTAATAATTAACAACAAAGAATCTTTATACAAAAACGCTTGAAGTAGGGGCGTTATTTGCACGAAAACTTTAGTTAAATTTAAAACCGGGCCCCCCCAAAATATTTAGAAAATTACCAAAATCGAAACATTTCTTAAGGGGTTCCGGGGCTAAAAATTCTCAAAAAATGCATTTTTTAAAATTATTATTGGCTTAAAAAATACTGAGTTTTTAGCGTTAAATACCACAAACTGCATTCTTTAATCATCATTAGTTCCAGAGATATAACACATTTTGCCTTGAGCAGCGATGCATCAGCTGCCTGCCGACGGGAACTTTAGCTCTTTTTATTTCAGAATGAACTTTTTCACGATTTGTCAACATTAAAAGAATATATCTAAATTTCCTTGAAAAATATATGAATGAAATTTTAAACAGAGGTTTTATGCTATATTTTCAACAAACTGCCTTCAGGATTTTTAATTTTGAGTAATAATTGTGAAAATATGCCATTTACTGCAAAACTAACTGATAAAAATACTTCATTTTTTTTACTTAATTTTTTTTTTTAGAAAATTTCTAATCAATATTTTACGAAATCCTGAATACAAATTAAAATGACCCATTTTCTGTACACAAAAGTGTAAAAATTTTGTAAATCGAGTAAATATTTGCAGAGTTATATCAAAAATTAAATATGTTTAAAATTTTACAATTTAAAATTAAAAAAAAATATTTAAAAATTTCAGATTTTTGTACATGCAATATTCTCATTATATTAAAAGATATTTCAGAAAATAATTCATAACAAAATCTCTATAAATAAAAAAAATAGAATTTTGAGCTCCGGACCCCCATAAATCCTCTCACTGACAAGCCCGTGTTAATACGTTCACTAAGCTACAGGTTTCACGGCAGTACCATCAATATTTAAACTAATATAATTCTGTTAATTTAATGGATTTTTAATACATTGAACAATGATTAATACTCTCAAGGATTACATTCATATTTTTAATTACGTTTTTTTATATAATGTTGAAAGGATCAACATTTTTTAGCATTTAAAACAAAATGTGTAGAAAACAACATTACAATTTTGCCTTTTTGCAAGACTGTCAGAGGGAAAATCCGTGAATATACAAAAGAAATCAAGAACTTAAAAAATTAATATTGTATAATTTCAGTTGTTGAAAGCCAGTTAATAAAGCAAAAAATTGTTGCACAACAACAATACGTAAAATATGTTTGTCTTTAAAAAAAAAAAAAAAAAAAAAAATCACTTTACGAAATGCCAACATTGCTTTATTTCACATTGTGAAATTATATTTTCACAGTTTTTAAATGTTTACAGTAGATATTAAATCGCTATAAGTAAATTCACGTATATTTTTTAAGGGAGAAAAACTATTTTCAAATGTAATTTGATATTTAGTTTTTTTAATAATTTTTTAGTATCATAAACAATTATACTAATGAGATAGTTGCAAAAAATACATTCTTATTGAAAACAAAAAGAAATTTAACATTTTAATAGCTGCTTGAGATGGAAAACTTAATTTTTCAATGTAAAAAAGAAGCAATATTCGTAGCGAAAAGTAAAGAAAAATAACAACAACAACAAATTAGAATTTACGAGAATCTAATCAGCTCTTTCAAGATTTTAATATTAGTTTTTCTTTTCAAATAAACAGAAAATAACAATCAAAATGTTTTCCTAAATAAGTTGTCATAATAGTTTTTTTTTTCTATTATTTCTAGAAAATAAATTACTACGTAAATTAATGCGTAAACGTATATTTCTTTTTCGTTTTTCCAACACTTTTTTTCGTTTTACCACTTATGCAATTTCCTTTTTCAAATGCACACTTGAAGCATTTGTTGAGGAAAAAGTATTCAATATTTTTAATTCCACAATCTACTGTTCTTATTTAAATTAAAAAAATAATATTCCACATTTTAAACTTTCGTTATTTACTTTGTCTTAAAATTTAGTCTCCATTACTTGCTACTTTATCTTACTTTTTACTTACTTCTTTATCTGTTTTATCATTTTTACATTTTTATAAAGTAAATAATAGCTGTTTGATAAGATATTATGAATATGTATTAAGAAACAAGATAAAAGAGGATACAGAGAGTTTTTGAGAAATAAAAATATGATTTCTATAATCAAAAAGGGAATAAACAAGTTTATTTGAGTATTAAGAGCATATTTTTCATAATTAGCTTTTATTCATCTGTTAAATGGTCAGACTTTGAATTGTTATTTAGGTCATATTTTGCATAGTAAACTACTGAGTGAAATAAATAAATATATATATATTTCAATACACAGACTGCCAAATTAAAATACGTTGTTTCCTTCTTAATTCATATATTCATGAATTAACAAACATAAATCAAATACAAATTAAACATGTCCAAATACGCGTTTTAACAATAAATAATAAGAATAAAAAATTGTGTTTTAATTAGTGAAATCTTTGGCGATTTCTTTAACATTTCCCCTAGCATAAAGATTTAATGAAAGTATTGCTTTTAATACATTTCAAAACATTATTTAATTACTTGTTTTTTTTTTTTATATAAAAATATTTTCGGTGTTGCTGTAGCCATCTAAGAATTATAATATTAATGTTTTAAATTGCGAAATCTTTGGCTATTAAACCCTGTCAAGATATTACTGTTACCCTATATTACTGTTAATAAATTTCAAAACATTATTTAAGTAGTTTCTATTTTTCGTATAAAAATACTTTTCGGTAATGCTATAGGCAGCTAAAAATATAATAATTATAAAAAAAGCCTTATCGTTTTTAATGAAAAGTAATTTTTACATATGTTGTGTACACTGGGCAGTCATAACCCAGCAAGCCCAGGTTTGATCATCTTGTTATTTTTAAACAAACTTACAATAGAGATATATAATACAGAAGATTATATCGTATACAAATAACAGAAGATTTTATACTATGATATTTTAATTTACTGCCACGAAAAATACTTATGTCAATACAGGGATTTCAGTAAAAAAAAAAAAAAAAAAAAAAGAGAGAGAGATTCTGGACTATTATTCTGAAATTCGCGGTATTTCGGCAGATGGAATAGCATGGTGCGCAATTTGTATGTTTTTTTCGTTTTTTATTATCAGAAACTGGGTGTATACTATACAGACGTGCATATTATACTCGAGTCAAAGTGGTAATAAAAGCTATCAGAAGTATAAAAAAATGAAAATCTTTCTTAATCTTTGAAAATATAATACAATCCCGAAATGAAATGTACAATAATGTCTTCCGAGTTACCTACGACTTCAAAAATTCTCCTTAAACTGTAGAAAACACAGAAGCTAATATACCTACGTAATGTAATGAAGCATTTAAAAGAAACGAAGTTTCTTTGGTTGTCACTGGTTTTCGGAAACGTTTTCGAGTAGTTTTCAAAGTGTATTAATTAGTTTTCGAAAACTGGAATATTCTTCTTTATGATGTTTTCAATTTCCAATAAAATATTTTCAGCTGCGTATTTGAATTTATACATGCAGGAGTAACAAAAATAGTTTTAATTTTAATGTTAATGTTAAAGCTGTTAATTTGTCATGTTTCTAAGTGAAAATATTCCTGAAATAATAAAATATTCATTTGGGAATTGATAGTATCCAAAAAATGTATTGTTTAGGTAGAGAAAACTGGAAACATTTCCGAAAACTCCTGACTTAAAGGAAACGTTTTTAGCTCACAGGCTATCAAAGCCTCAGAGCTAATATGCCCGCAGTTTCTGTAGGTACCCACGAATGAATCTACGTATGTACGTAACGCGATAACTCTTGATAGAAATATCCGATTTGCTTCAAATTTTGTAAATAGATTCATTCTGATAATACGCTTCCCTGGTTTGATTTGGGAGTTCATTGGTTAAGTATAAATTGGGGACGGGGGCTAATCTACCATTATTTAGATAAATGGGTTTTACATGAAGAATTATCCGATTTCGATCAAATTTACTATACCAGTTTATTCCAATAAGGCGCTTACCTGATTAGATTTGGAGGTTCATTGTTTAAGTATAATGGAGCAACGAAGGGCTAATTTCCACCTTAATTTAGGTAAATTAGGTTTTCATGCAAGGTTATCCGATTTGCTTCAAATTTAGTATACCGGTTTATTCTGAGAAGGCACTTCCCTGATTAGATTTAGGGGTTCATTGTTTAAGTATAAAGGGTGGAAACAGAGGGTTAATCCCCTTAATTTAGATAAATCTGTTTTTCATTCAGAATTATTCGATTTGCTTCAATTTGGTATACTGGTTTATTCTGATAAGGCGCTTACTTGATTAAATTTTGAGGTACATTGCCTAAGTATAAATGAATAACTCCCCTCTTAATTTATCTAAATGGGTTTTTCATGCAGAATTACCCGATTTGCTTCAAATTTGGTATACCGATTTATTCCGAGAAGTCGCTTCCATGATTATTTACAGTTTTGCTGAAAAAGAGAGAGTTCTATTTTATGAATAATAGACATAAATAAAAGTATATTATACAATTAGTATGAATAGCATGTGAGTTCAATGCCATCAGTTTACTTGGGCACTTTTCTTTTTATTTATAAATCCTTCATTTAATTATGAAAATATGTTGTTTTCTGAGCTTTTTAAAGATAAAAAGAGCTTTTAGTAATCTTGAGTAGCTAGGAAGAAGTTATCATATATTTACCTTTGGTATCATATATTTCCCTAATATATTACAATTTAATGGAATACCTTGTCTTCTTAATAAAAATCACATAGACAAATTTTACTGCAATCTGCTGCTCTTGCTTTGCATCCTAAGCACTAGAAAGTCAGTATGGAATGCTAATAAAGAAATATCCAGGTATAGTTTCTCTCTATTCTAAAAAAAAGTAACTAACGCTGTCACCGCCGCCGCCGGTTAGGAATTTTTTGTGACCGGGGGTCTTTCTTCGTTAATATTAAGAAACATATTGCATACAAAAATATGAAAATCAGTGGTGTTATAGAGAAATGTTTCATAAATACGCTGATGTAGACAGTTTTCAAATCGAAGAATTACTTTTAGAGATATTTAATGTTAAAAATGATCAAAATCGTTCCATTAAAAAAGTTTTAGGAGCAAAAACTATACGTGGGAATTTAATCATTTTTAGATCATTTTACACATTAAAAGTGCCCGGTGTGCAGACTGCATTTATTTATTTTTTTTACTCATTTTTTGAGGTTTTATTTCTATTTTAAATTTAATTTTTCACTATTTTCAGAGACATTTTTTACAACTTTTAGAAAAGGGTTTTATTTTCAATTGCTGCCAAATTTTAAAGCAGCGCAAATTAAAAATTATTTACACGTGACTATTATAAGCAGAATAAAACTTCCAAATGAGAATTAAATGGTTACTTATTAAAAGCAGGAAGATATTTATAATTACGTCATAAAAACTATATTTACACGTGAATTTTAAAGGAGAAAGAAAATTATAAAATAATAAATCCATTAATATGCGTTAAAAGTGTACATGAAGGGAATTACGACATATTTAAAATTGCCAATTCATAATATTGCCAAAGAGTTTAAATTTAAAAATATATTTGCACGAGACATTTATTTGATATTTTGAGATAATCTTTTTAATCTACTGTTGAGAATTCTAATATAGCGCAAATAATATTTCCTTTCTAACAACAAAAGTATTTTTGCGCGATTATTAAAACGAGAAAGAAAACTTTGGTGAAAATTATGTCAGATTTAATGCGATACATTTTAAATGTCTTATTTAAAAAAAAACTTATAAAAATACTAAGAGACAAAGACTGTGTTTACGTAATTCAAGTTATAGTTATAAGTTATTTTTAGATGTTTCACTGATCTGATTTAATCAAAGACGAAAACAACCCATTAGCAGGGAGATCACTATTGTTATTTTAATTACAATTCATTCTTCCGAAATCTTTTTAAAGCCGATAAAATTAGCTTGCTTACAGAGTTTGCGGTGTCTGAGCGGGGATTGGCGAACGTAGCTCGTAGAGAGCAGATACCCTCAGTAGTATGAAAAGAAGAATATCTTCTTTTTCTCCAGATTGTGTATAACGACACAATATCATACACTGTAAAAAATGACAACTGTTTTTTATTCTAAATAAATGTACTAAAACAAGAACGAAAATGTAAAATAATTTCTCCAGCGTTAATGAACATTTTGAAAAGCGTCATTGTCATTAGAAGCCTCAGAAAGCAATATATTAGCACGGTTAAAAGAGCATACATAAAAAAATTTGCTTTTAGAGTTTGCGGTGTCAGAGTGGGGGTTGACGAGCGTATCTCGCAGGGGGCAGAGCCCCCTAGTTTATTAATGAATACTAGTAGCATTTTGGAATTAAGCCAAACTAACAAATTATGTTAATTCTTGCTAAAAGTGATAAAAATACACTTTTGAGGCAAATAAATACCTTTATTCAGATCGACATGTCTCATCGCTCAGACGGCGAGATTCCAAAGCTCTGTAATGATAAAAATATTATCGGGAAAAAATTATAATTGAAAACTGTTAGCAAAAATCACGAGATCTCATGAATAATGAAATGAAGTGTGATAATAAAAATATATATTTATGAATGTAAAATATTTTATACCACTGTTTCTTATTCTGCGGAGCATCTCTTTCCAAATTTTAGGTAACTCCATGGAGGCTGAATCATTGCATATATTCTAAGGAGTTACCTAAGATTTTGAAATAGATGCTTTGCAGAATAAGAAACAATGGCATAAAATAATTTACGTTGTCAAATATCTATTTTTTTATTGGGATTAATTTCATTATATATGAGATCACGTGATTTTTGTTAACAGTCATCATTATACATAGATCTTGAGAATGTCGTCGCCTGAGCGATGAAACATGTCGATGAAAGATCTCGTGATTTTTTATTAACATTCATCATTATACATAGATCTTGAGAATGTCGCCACCTGAGCGATGAAACATATCGATCTCAATAAAGGTATTTATTTGGTTTGTAAATGAATATTTATCACTTTCAGCAAGTATTAACTTCGTTTGATGATTTTAAGTGATTTTGATATATAATTTTATGATAAACTTGACCAAAAAAATCATGCTTCAAGCATATATTATGAAACACATTCAGCACATCAATAAATTTATAACGACACTTAACCCTTCAATGCGTAATTTTTTATTTTGTTTCGAAAAAATTATATATTATACTCTGAAAGGTTTATTACACAGGAAACATAATGAAAAAAATCAGAGATATATTTTCCATATAATACGTCAATCTTTTCTTCTGTTGCACATCTGCAATATAAGTAAAAACTACTGTCGTGTGGCTGTTTTACGCTAAAATAATGCAAATTAGTAAATACTTTAATAAGTATGTCTCCAAATACATTATTTTATATAATTATTTATATTATGAAACGTAACATTTAATCCTTTAATTCCCATGATAGAATACGTTCTAAAAATTACGTAGCTCAGAGAATCTGACCTTAACAAAAAGATTCAATGGTTAATTTCGCTTTATTTAAATGCGGATTGTCTTTTTTATAATTAGAGCAAATATTACTATTTAGTTTTCTGGTGTGAATTAGGTATATGCGAATTAAAAAAATCTATAAAATTCAAAACAGTGTTGTTTGCATATATGCAAAGCTGCGCAATAAAGGGTTAAACAACGTTAAATAAGGTGAAAGAAGATATAACTGCGCGATTTTTTATTTTGTTTCGAAAAAATTATATATGATACTCTGAAAGGTTTATTACACAGGAAAAATAATGAAAAAAATCAGATCTATACTTTTCATATAATACGTCAATCTTCTCTTCTGTTTCACAGTTGTTAATATAAGTAAAAACTATTGTCGTATGACTATTTTATGCAAAAATAATGCAAATTAGTAAATACCTTAATAAGTATGTCTCCAAATACCTTATTTGGAGAAAGAAGATATAAGTTTACGAAAAACATAGCACATTTAAAAATCCAGTTTTAGCAAATACATTTGACAATAAAAAGTGAAGTCAATTATTTTCTACAGCCTGTTATTTTCAGTCCGCCGTATTTTACGTATAAATAAGATCAAGTGCCCGAGAAAAAATGTTTGATATAACAAAGAGTTATTTTTCAAAACATTCTTATATTTCATGTAAAATCTCTTTTGAATCATTCTGTACATTATGTATATGAGTTCAAGTTCTCAGGGAAAAAAAGTTAAAAAAAATGGAAACTTTTGTATATTTCAAAACATCATTTTAAATCAAGCATAATTCTGCATAAGAATTAATATATTTTGTTTTCGTAAAAATATTATTTCTTAAATCATAGCATTTAGTGATAATATTAATATTAATAATATAAATAACATTTAGTGATAGAAAATATATTAAAGCTAGAAACTAAATTCGAGGAAAATCAGTTTCGTTTAACTTCCAATTAAAGATTCTTGAGAATTTTTCGTCTTGAATGTCGTCTTCGCCTTTCTTGAAGTTTTGATCACAATTAAAATGTGTTTAATTCTTGAAATCACTAAAGCAAAAATTACAGTATCATTAATCTTGCAAACTCTTTGTATTTATACTATGTGAGAACAGCTCGTTTTCTAACTTCGTAATATATGTTTAATATATTTACGATAGCATTCATTTATCTTTAATATAAGTTCAATCTAACGGATTCAAGAAGTTTTACGCGTAACGATAAAATGATATTAGAATCGTTAATGCAACATTACTATATTTAATCCATGTATTCAATAACGTGCATTTTTAAATAACACAAAGTAAATGAATAAAATATATATACGTGTTTCTTGAATAGAAATTCATATTTTTGTTCATGACGTAACATGATATGCCTCAAAGGTGAAACGATTATGTAAATCATTATTATAATATTTAGATATAGAAACACTGGAAAAGCAGCAATTGAAGTCGAAGAGAATACTTTTCGTATTTTTAACAGTCCAATTACCGAGGCGCTCCAAAACTTCGTCTCGATACTTTCTTGAATGTTTGATTACAATTAAAAGGCGTTCAAGTCTTGAAATCACTAAAGCAAAAATTACAGTATCATTTAAACTCTTAAATACTAAGAATTTACGCTCTCTGTGAACAGCTCGTTTTCTAACTTCGTAATATATATGTTTAATATATTTACCATAATTAACACAAAGTATATGATTTGATACTTCTTGAATAAAAATTCATATTTCTGTTCAAATCGTAATATGTTATATTTTAAACGCAAATGGTTATTTAAACACCGAAATTATATTTAGATATAGAGACATTAGAAAAGCAGAAATTGAAATCTAAGAGAATCATTTTCGTGTTTTTAACAGTCCAATTACAGAGGCTTGTGAAATCTTCGTCCAGAAACTTTCTTGAAGATTTAATTTCAATTAAAATGGGTTCAAGCTTTGAAAACATTAAGGCAAAAATTACAGTATGATTACATCTTGTAAATACTAAGAATTTACACTCTCTGTGAACAGCTCGTTTTCTAACTATGTAATATATGTTTAGTTTATTTATGGTAACATTAATTTATCTTTATTATTTTCACAATCTAATGGATTCAAGCAGTTATGTCCGTAACTATAAAATGATATTAGAACCGCTAATGCAAGAATAGAATATTTAATTCATGTATCCAATAACAAATTAAAAAAAAAAAGTGAATGAATTAATCATATGCACGTATTTCTTGAATAGAAATTCACATTTCTGTACACGGTGTTATGAGTTATGTCTTAGAGGTGGAAAGATTTATTTAAATCTTTGATATAATATTTAGATATAGAAACATTAGAAAAGCAGAAATTGAAATAAAAAAGAATCATTTTTGTGTTTTTAACGGTCCAATTACAGAGGCGACCGAAATCTTCGATTGGAGAATTTCTTTAGGTTTTCAACACAATTAAATTTGGTTTAATTTTTGAAATTACCGAGCTGAAACATACAGGATCATTAGATGTCATGAATACAAGAAATTTGCTGATAATCTGAATTTCTCGTTTTATACTATTGTAAACGCTGTTTAATATAATTAATTTAACGTTAGTTTTAGATTTTCGATTTCTGCATCTTAAAATCAGACGAATAATTTAAGCTATAAAAGAAACGAAAAAAGAATATAATGTAACGTTTATTGCTATAACGCAATATATATATATATATATTAATTCATGACTAAACAGAATACTTTTAATATAACATAAACTAATGATTTTTTTTGCCATAATGAAATAATTGTTTAAATGACCGACATCATACTATTTTGCGATAGAGGCAACAGAAAGCCAGTAACTGAATTTGAAGAATTTTGTACAGGTAAATGAAAAACCGTGATCTTCGTTCAAAACTTTCTGGAATACAATTTAAATGATTTTACGTTTTGAAAACTCTAAGATGAAAAAATTAGTTTTTTACGTCACACGAATAATGGAAATTCGAGGGCACTCGAATAGCTATTCTCCTATCTCCGTAATTGCTGTTTAATCTTATCTGTCTGATCCCAACCAGTTTGGAAATAAGGACGCTTTGCGCTAAAGATCTAAATAGAACAAAAAGACTTGGGCAAATCGTTTTACAGGGATAATCAAGAGACTACAGGGAATTGAAAACTGTAAAAAAATCAAATTTTTCAACCGAGAAAAAGCAAATTCTCCTTAAAATTAATATTAAATGTCAGTTTAATGAAGAATATTGAAGATTCGTTATTAGTGACTATGCGGTCATTATTACTGTTACGTTATTTGAGAGAAAAGGACTGATGTATGTTTAACATACAATGCATGTGATTTGTACATTGTCAATATTTTGCACTTATTGTAAGTTACGCATGTAAGTATTCACGCTTTTACCTCGTATTCTAAGATAAATGTACATGTTAATGTTTATTCAATGTGTAGTAAGTATGTGACGTCTATGGATGCCAGAATATATTGTATATAAAAGACAATAAGATGAAACTGGTGTGAATCAATAAGAACTAAAAGATCTTCATAAAACACCACCAAACACTTTTAAGTGCGCTAGACCCTTCGAAATATAAGAGTCTTTCTTCGTCAGGCAAAAAAAAAGGACGTGCTTCACCTATGAAAGCAGCAGCAAGACTGAAATGGGGGATAAAGGAAGGAAAACAGGCTGCAGAAACAGCCCATAGGAAATAAAAAATCAACAGACAATAGCGGAAGACAACAGCCAATCACAGAAGAGTATAATCAAAACAAAAGAACACAGAGTAGAAGGGAAATAAGGTAGCAAATTGGGGGAAAAAAGTACATGAAAATAATGTTACAAATAAATTATAATAAAATGAAAACACACACATATATTAAAATATGAGAACACATGATATTTAAATAAATAAATAAATGAATAAAATACAACAAACAGACTAATAATAATTAATACAAAAAATAAATCATATGGTTGCACTGAAAAGGATTTTCCAAGCTACAGAGAGCATTGTGGAAACACATTTATCATTAACAATAACTTCACGATTAAGATAAATATCTAAATTTTCAAGAAAGTCCAATTCAGAGATACAATTGACATTAAAGATAATTTTAGCATTTTGAAAATTCAAACTAATGCCGTAATCCCAAGAGTGCTTGGCAATAGAAGATTTTGAAATTTCTTGATTAATTACATAACGAGAGTGTTCTTTTAAACGGAATTACAGATTTCTTTTAGTTTTACCAATATCAGATAAATCGCAGCCGCTATCAGAAACATTATAAATTTCCCAGTTACGAAGATCAGGAATAGGATATTTAATGGAGGGGTACTTGAATTTATTGACAGGATTAAAGATAATGTAAAATTGTAACGTCGTAAAACTTTAGCTAATTAAAAACATCAAGGAGGAGAAAAGAGGAGGAGAACCAAATTATCAAGTTTGCTTTTGATAGATTTGGAAAGATTAGATTTATTAGACGGTCTATTGAATTTCTTCACAGCATTATTGATAACAGAAGGATTGAAAACTCTTTTCACAGCAACAGTTTTTAAGTAATAAAGTTCATCCTTAAGGGATGCAAAGTCGGAACAAATTTTAAGAGCACGATTTACATACGTGTAAAAAACATCCATTTTTTTTATACCGATTTTGCTATTGTCTTCTGCTTTTCTATTGACTGATGATTTCTAATTTCCTATTGGCTGTTTTTCCAGCCTGTTACTCTTCATTCAACTCTCATTTCAGACTTGATGCTGCTTTCATAGTAGAAGCACGTCTTCCTTACGTCTGACGAAGAAATATTCTGATCTTTCGAAAGGCCTAGCGCACTTAAATTTGATTGTGTTTTAAGAATATCTTTTAGTTCTTATGTTGTATATATCTCTAAATTACATATTTTATGTATTCTACATTGCTATAATTATCTATGAATGAAGTTTTATTTTAATTATAAGATATATTTAATACGTGTCATTATCTAAGGTTTAGAAGAAGTACCATCTATGAATATAAGTATAAAAGTAATATTTAAAGTAAGGAGATAATTAGTAATTTTATTGTTTTTATTAATAAAACTCACTCAGCTGCGTAAATAATACTACCATTTATTGAAATAATAATAATATTTAATTTATTTTTATTATAATTCTATTAGCATAAATACCTCTTTGTACAAATGACTTATCATAAAGTGTTTTTATTAAATTACGAATATGTGGAAAAGTATATTATTATACCGCAACTTATTCCTCGAAGTAAACATAACAACAATCAGTTTATTTTTATTATGGATGAATGCATCCGCTGAACACAATATGCTATTACCCCGAAAAACAAATGTTGAAAGTTGTTTTGCACATTAGTTCCGCGTCAAGGCATCAAAAGCGTTAACACACTCTCCCCTGCAGCTTCTCGATATTGTATTGAAGGTCTTTTACTTGTTAACGAACGGATACTTTTATAAGATACAACATTTCTCTTATTTTTTATCAGTTTTCTGCTAGCAAAAGTATCAGAAAATTTGTTAAAGAAAATAATGTTTGAAAAGAAATAATAAAGAAAACTTTCTTAAAACAATTCAAGGAAAACTAAAAACTAAAAATATGAATATTGTTAAGTAATAGTTAAATCGGAATTAAGTTAATTTTTTTTTGTAATTAAGTTTGTTATGAATTTGTTATGATTTTTGAAGTAGTGTTTAATTTTTGTTAATTAGTTTTTCAATACGTTATTAACAGAACATATCGATTTTTGGATGCTATTATTAATAATTCTGTTATTAATTCAAGTAAGCATTTGTTTAATCAAACCTTTTATTTTCTTTTACTGCAACAAATTTATATTCCTTACCATTTAAATGACTGTAAATAAAGTCGTTTCGTTAAATTTTGTAAATCCGATTAAAGATAATATTATACCGCAATTTATTCCGCAAAGTTCAGATAACAACACCAGTTTATTTT
This sequence comes from Maratus speciosus, assembly GCA_963932465.1. NCBI lineage: Eukaryota > Metazoa > Arthropoda > Arachnida > Araneae > Salticidae > Maratus > Maratus speciosus. The sequence continues at coordinate 379,810,452 of OZ010786.1, forward strand.
TTTTTACGAATAAACGCAACCGCCCACACAATGTTATTATCCAGAAAAACAAACGTTGAAAGTTGTTTTGCATATTATTTCCGCATCCTGACATCCAAGACGTTAGCAAACTCTATCCTGCAGCGACATGATATTGAAATTTTTTATTCTTTAAAATGATTACGTTTATTTTAAATGTTAACTATAATTTACTATCAGTTCTGTGATTATAGAATATCATAAAATATACAAAAGAAAATAGCTTGTGAAAAACAATTATAAATTAAAATTTTTATAAAAAATACAAACGGTATATACAGGGTGTCCCAAGTATATCTTTACAAATTTGATCCCCTATAAAATCTAAACAAAATAAAATAGAAAAGTTTGGTTTTGTATGCGTATAACAGCAACACATGAAGTTTTATTTGCACTAAAAAGAATATTTTTGCTTTAAGGTACGTCCCACTAACATCCATAACTTGTGATCACTACACCACAGGAAAAGGACAAGTGGTTCAAAGAGACGAAGTCAGAGAGACATGTTCAAATGAATTTAAGAAGAAAATACGTACGGCAGTTTGTTTCATGAGTTTCTTGATGGAAACTTTCATGATGGGTTGATTGGAAGAGAGAGTCCATTTCTTAGGCCGCCACGTTCACCGGATTTATCCTTCTAGGCTTTTTCCTGAGGGGCTATATTAAAGATTGTGTGTACCATACACAGTTTAGGGATTTGGATGTGCTGAAACACGGGATTACTGCACTTTGATTTTAAAAAATGCTTATTGCTGAATAATGCTGAATAATTTGTTAAAAGTCAAGATGAAATTTGTAAACAAGATGAACGATCATCCAGAATTACAACCTTTGAAAAAAGCGGTTAATGGGCTTTAATATCGCCGATTTTCAAACAAAAATTGGTTAAATCTGACTTTGACAAAACTGTGACATATGTTTAGCAAACTCGTGCTTTCAAATAAAACAGAATAGTAATGACGTGCTTTCAAACATAGAGGAAGCTAGTGCAACTTTTGAAACTCCCTCATACCAACTGCGCAAATGGCTTTTTTATGGTCATAATTAATCGACACCACTGTTTTTTTTTTTTTTTTTTTTTTTTTTTTTTTTTTTTTTTGCAAAACTCTTACGGATCTCGAAAATACAGACATTCAGCTACCAGCACACGCGGTTTTGTCAAATTCCGAGATAATCGGGAAAATGAATTTTGTCCACCTAGATCATCAAAACGTCCCAATGTGCGCTGTTAAAAAACCGTGCACGATAAGATGGTTATTTTAAAAACATAAAGTAGTACTGCACACATTATTAAAATATTTTTTGACGCTGAAAACATGCACGATACAATGACTATTTGAAAAACATAAGGTAGTAAGTACTACAAACATAAAAAAAAAAAAAAAAAAAAAAAAAAAAAAAAAAAAAAAAAATTACAATATTTCGTGATGAATGAAGAGAGTCTGAATGAAATGATGAATGAGAGTTGCTGTAGCGAGCAATGTTGTTTTTCATCTTTATTTTAAATATTATTTTGCTAATATGGCACATTTTGACACTCTGTAGGCGATCATATATTAAAAAGTTTTTTGTAACGCTGTTAAAAAATCATATACGATAAGATGACTCTTTTAAAAATATAAAGTAGTACTGCACACATTAAGAACATTACCACATTTGGTGATGAATGAAGGAAGTTTGAGTGAAGTGATGAATGGGAATTCCTGTAGCATGATTATTTTAAATGCCATTTTGTTAATATTTCCCATTTTGATGCGATATAGGCAATGATACATTAAACTATGTTTTGTGACGCTGTTTAAAAACCATGCGCGATAAAATGACAATTTGAAAAACATAAAGTAATATTACAAATAAAAAACATCACAATATTTCGTGATGAATAAAGAGAGTCTGAATGAAATGATGAATGAGAGTTTCTGAAGAGAGCAATATTGTTAGTCATTTTTATTTTAAATGTAATTTTGGTAATACAGTAGAACCTCTTTTATCCGAACCTCTTTTAACAGAAATTCTCGATTAACCGAAATCCAATTTTAAAGCAGTTTTTTTTTTTACTATCACATTCATTTTTAAAGCTTTTATTTAACTACCGTATTCCTTGTGTGCAAGCAGTCCTTTTCAATCTACGAGTACATTTAATATTTTCTATCCCGTTTCATAGAATTCCATTGAATTTAACTTGAGCCTCCGTAAGATGCGGAGTGAAACGAAGAAAACGAACAAATTAGCAATTCTGAAGCTTTTGAATGTTTTGCAAAAGGTTTGGCATGGCTGGAACAGCAGAAAGACTGCGATACTGGTGAACTAATAATATTAAAAAACTCCGTGATAGAGGTTCAAAGCAAATGAAATCGAAACTGCGATAAACAAAACAGTTTTTCAAACCCTTGTGAAATATGTGAAAGGTACTTACTTTCAAAATTAAAATTCAAGTAATATATTTTGGTTTCTATTTTGCTGTTGCTTTATTTTTATTAAGCACTTGTAACCATAATACGAAATATTGCACATATTACTTCTTAATCTTAAAATTGAAGCATTCTCGATTATTCGAAAATTTCGATTTTCCGAAAGATGATCGGTCCCAGTTACTTCTGATAATCAAGGTTCTACTTTATTGCACATTTTGACACGCTGTAGACGATCATACATTAAAAAAGTTTTTTGTAACGCTGTAAAACAACGATACAGTATAAGATGGCAATTTTAAAAACACAAAGTGGTACCGCGCACATTAAGAGCATTACCATATTTTCTGATGAATGAAAAAAGTTTGAGTGAAATGATGAATGAGTGCTCCTGTAGCATGTTTATTTTAAACGCCATTTTGCTAATATTGCAAATTTGGTGCGCTACAGGCAATCATACATTAAAATATTTTTTGTGACGCTACATGCGCGACAAAAGGTCTATTTAAAAAACATAAAGTTGTGCTGGAAACATAAAAAAAACATTAAAATATTCCGTTGATGAATGAAGAGAGTCTGAATGAAAGGATGAATGATGGTATCTGTAGAGACAATATTGTTAGTCATTTTTATTTTAAATGTGATTTTGCTAATATTGAACACTTTGACACGCTGTAGACGATCATATATTAAAACGTTTTTGTAACTCTGTTAAAAAAACATACACGATAGCATGATTGTTTTAAAAACATAAAGTAGTACTGCACACAATAAGAACATTACCATATTTCGTGATGAATGGCCATTTTTGTTTTAAGAAAATTAGATCTATAATAAAAAAAAAAGGTAAGAAAACATACTATTAGTAAATTCGAATCCTCCACAAGCACGAGCCCTTTTAACAAGAAGATATTAATCTCATGACATTATGCTGTCACACTATAAATTTGTGACCGTCGATTTGACACCCAGTGACATTGATGTGGTGTCCCAGTGACTTGGATGTGGCCGTTTATGTTATGGTTATGTTATGGCCATTTTTGAGTTCTTCGAAATTTCGGAATGGGATTCTACATCGAGATGTACAATCTTATTTTACTCTAAAAATAGATGCTTTTGGGTCGAGATGGCATCCTAGAAAACAAAGCTATCGGTAAGCAATCGGACAACATCCGGTTGCCACTACCAGCAGTATTTCCACGATACCGGCTGCCCCTACCTGTAACTACGGTAACCGGCTGTCGAAAAAACAGATTCTTAAGTTTCAGTTGCCGGCATGCTGCCGACACTTCATCAAAACTACAGTGCCGATGCCGATACTTAACGGTCTCTGCCGACTGCGATCCGATTGTGTGCCGAAAGGTATATGTTTGCTGGGATGGGTCGAATCGACTGTAATTGTACTGAAGTTCGGATTGATTTTTTGTGCAGGTAAAATTCGATTCCGGTTGCATATATGTGTATTTAAAGATATTATAGATCATTCAGAATAAGACAAAAAATATTCTTGACACATTTTGAAGTACAATAAAAAAATAAAGTTATCGGCAAGAGACGAAATCTCTTTGAAAATTCTTTGGACGAAAAAACTTATCATTACCAAAAGTTTATTTTAATCAAACGTTTATTTCAAAAAAATACATTGAGACCTGCGAAAAATGACCGATTACTCAAGCAGTTTTAGAAGTTTTTTGTAATATTTTTTGACATATTTGTGCGTGTATGCTGTTTGTAGCTCGAATGATATTCAAACGGTGCTCTATTTAATTTCTCGCGTTGTAATATACAATCATCAAAAATTTATGTGCAACTGCTTAATGTGTTTTTGATATAATTTGGTGATTTGAAGCATTGTGTCACATATGGGGAAATTTTTAGAAATAATTTATTTTAATATCCTTAAAATCCTTAAAAATTTTAATATCCTTCAATCACCAGATTTTTTATTTTTTATTCTTTCAAAACGTGTCAAGGACATTTCGCCTACACTGAATGATCTATAATATCTTTTAAAATGTTTCATATACCCAAATCGAACTCGAGTTCTACTTGCAAAAAATTTAACTAAATAAATAAATAAATAACCTTATGTTCAGTAGAAAAAAATTTCTCGGTCTGACTTCTATGCAGCATTTTATTCTGAACTCGATCTGCGACAAAAAGTAGGGAAAATGAAAAAATAACGTAAGAAAGACACAGCCGACGAGATTTATTGTCGGGCTTGAGTAAAATCTGTTTACCTGACATGATGCAGATCTGAAATCCAAATCTAGCATTAAGAAAAACAATTGCTACAGACTCGGCCTGAGATTCTGGTAAAAACTAATTAACTATTCCAAAGCTAGATTGTAATCAAAATCCGAGTTGTAGCCGCAAAAAAAATGTCCCCAAACATCGGCTAGAACCCGGATAAAATGCACTCACTCGAAACTGAAATTTTAAAATACTTCAAGTGATTTTCGCCTTTCATCCCTATAGTATGAATCAAAACGTTGATTTCCAATATGTTTTAGAACAGATAAAACTATTCAATTGTAAACCATTATTTCGTATTTGCAGTTATATACCATAACAATTTATTTTACTTCTGCATTCAAGTCTGTTTAAAACGATTTGCGTCCGGATTTCGATAATAAGTTTTGCGGTTTAGGCCGATGAAAATTATTTTGTTAGGTTATATAGTTAAATTATCACCTTAAGATTAAAAAGAAATCAGCTTTCCATATTCTAATTATTATTTTTATCCTTTCTATCATCCTACTTATGTTTGATAACTATATATGTTTTCAATTAACGATATATATATTTTATAATAACAATTGAGGAATACATAATATATCAATAATCATAATATTATAAATTTTGAGGATAGGATAGTTATTTTATAATAGGAATAGTACTATAAAATATCACAAGCAAGCAACTGAACGCTTTATAAAATGACATAATGTTTTATGCACTTAAATAGATTTTTGATCACATTTTATCACAAAGATAAATTTGTAAAATCAATATTACGCATTATAAAAAAAAATAAAAATTATTTTTTTTAATGACTTTAGTCATAATACGCCTCAATACAACCAATAAGTACACTAATGGCCCAAAATTGTTTTGCAACTAGAGTTTTAATTTGTTCAAAAAAATTAAAATCAAACAAATAGAAAAGCAAAAATGTTTAAACTTTACAAATACAAAAATGTCAAAAACCACAACCCCCCTTCCCCCCCCCCCCCAAAAAAAAATTAAAACAATAGAAAAGTATTTATAAAGCAAATATACTCAAAGATACGCAGCCAATTATGGCGCAAACATCGCCAATCAAAACAACATTGGCAAAATATTGTTCCAGTAAAATAATTATTATTTGTTTAATTTGATAAAAACAAACATTACAAGCAGACAAACAGAAAATCTGAATTATTCCGACTTTGAAACATTTAAAATTTTTAAATATATTTCTTACAAAAGAGTTAAATATGCTTGAATGTAAAAAAAAAAAAAAAAAAAAAAAAAAAAAAAAAAAAAAAAACTTTGCTCGGAATAATGTAAAGCTACTTAATTTACTTAAGTCACTCTAAGTTATTTTGAAAGTAATTCAATGTATAACTGCTTTTAATGACCTTCATGAGAGCTTTAATGGCCATCATGAGAAAACATTAAAGTTTATAATGAAAATAATAATGAGGTTTTCTTGATGAATAACAAAAGGTGTTAATGCCATTAGTTTGCATAGTACATTTTTCTACTGAAATGACTTCATTAAATTTATATTAAATTCTTCATTAGCAAAGATAAAAGAAAGAAGCATTTGAATTCTTGAACTTTCACGAAAATTTTCAGACAATTTAGAACAGTTTAACAATGCTTTAGATTTTTAGGCTATTCATAAGCTTAAAAATAATCTTCTTGCACATTAGTTTCATTATTATTATTTTTAATATGTATTAAATTTTGTGTATATTTAACTTAAATGTAGCGAAATGTGTTTTGATTTTCTTTTATAAATAAAAATTTCAATTTTTTTTTTTCAAATTATGCAGGAAGAGCATTTAAACGGTGTATATACAGACGGTGTATAGAACAGAGCAGTTTTATTAAAGTTAATTCTTATTTTTTTTTTTTTACATAAAATAATTATTACATCTTTAAAATACATACATATATATATATATGTGTGTATATTTTACTCTGTAACCAAATTCTAGAATATTCCTTTAGAAATTTTCAATATCATATGAGGGTGTACAATAAGTTTTTGCCCTTACATAGAAATAATTCAGTGAAATTTATGGAATTGCTACATTTTATGAGTCCTTTTCTATATAGTCAGTGTGCACAGTAACACATCTGTGCAACCCGTATTTCAAAGAGAGTGGGGAATAAGGCTCGATAGTACACCCAAAAAGTGGCATTAAAAAAAAAAAAACTTTTACCGACCCCCATATGTGACATATTGTTGGAAAGGCATGTGACGGCTTATTCATGCTATGCACCTCACGAGCTGCCCGAAAATATGCTAATTAATGCAAAACTCACTCATAAAAAAACTTCATATTTTTAATTATTTTTTTAATTCATAATCAATATTTTACGAAATCCTGAATACAAATAAAAATGACACATTTTCTGTACAGAAAAGTGTAAAAATTTTTAGTAAATCGGGTAAGTACTTCCAGAGTTATATAAAAAATTAAATAGTACGCTTAAAATTTAACCGTTCACAGTAACACATTTCTGAAAATTGTATTTCAAAGAGAGAGGGGGGTATATTCCAAGAGGCCCGATAGTAGACCCAAAGGAGAGCATTTTTCCAACTTTTGCCGACCACCATATGATGCATATTGTTGGAAAGGCCTGTGACTACTTATTAATGTTATGTACCCCAGAGCCCCTCCCCCAAAATTTGCCCTGCTGGGGGCACTTTTCTAAATTTTTTGGATCTCATTCATGCCTCCGGGGGGTGAATTTGGGAGGAGGGGATCGGGAAGTACATAGCATAGATTAATTGGTTACAGGCTTTTCCAACAATATGTCACATGTGGGGGTCGGCAAAAGTTAGAAAAATGATCCCTTTGGGTTTACTATCGTGCCTCCTTGAATACATCCTCTTACCTCTCTTTGAAATACCGATTACAGAAATGTGTGACTGTGCACAGTGACTATATTAAAAAGGACTCATACAATGTAGCAGTTTCATAAATTTCCCTCTATTATTTCTATATGGATGTAAAAACTTATTGATACACCCTTGTACACTTATTAAAATGGTCAGAAATCTGCTTTTTGCTTCCAAGAGGAAAATGTTTATTGAATCTTCCAACAGAAACGCTCTCACATATTTCACGACAAATGTGATTTTTCTAAAAGTTTGTTCTCACAAACGGCACCGAAATTAAATTTCAATTTTTACAATTGTTTTCAACTGTCCTTTCCAAAAATAATGAGAATATTTTGTTACGACGCAACTGGTGCCGCGTCACATTGACGGTACACGCCGTTCTAGGAATGACTTTAAAGGCTATTAGTCAGCCAATTTCTGAATTCCTTTCGCTAACGTTAGTAAACACTATCGGCATAGAATGCCTTCGTATATTTAAAATATCTCTTCAGGAAATCAATATTTTTAACTGCTTTTTAGTTTGTATTATTCTTATTTTTTTTTAAAGTACTGAACATATTTCTAAAATCTATGCTTAATTTCATATTTTATGTGTTATAACCGACAAGCTGAGAGTGAGATATTAATACTTCACATAAAATTAAGAATATATTTTAGAAATGTTTTGTCAACTACGAGATAAGATTCATCCTTTTGCATAGAAAAGAACTTAAAAATATCAATTTCTTTGGGCGATATCTTAAATATACAAATCCTCAGACGGTCCAAGACTTAACATTAGGAAAGGGAATTCAAACGTTTACTGATTAACATCCTTAACCCTTAACTGGAAACGTGAAAATCCCGTGCACAAACAGAAACAGCAGTCTATGAGAATGCTAAATTAAAAAAAAATTGCTATAAATTTTTAAAAAGAAAATAACTGTCAATAATTTACCAAATAGTGAACATAAAAACTTAATCTTTAATAGTAATGCCTTAAAAGGACCATTTTTTTAATATAACAGTATAAAAATAAGTTTTGAATGTCGGAGACAGAAAATATTTCTAAATTACACATTATTGTTCAAAATATTAACTTTTTCGACATAATAATTAAATAAATGCTAATTGTTTTATATATTTAGGTACAATATGAATTAGAAAAAATATTAAGCAGTAAAATTAACAAAACATTTAAAAGTAGATATGCAGCATGTTCTAAATATGCATTTTTAATGCATTTTCTGACAATATTGAGTAACTTTCGTATTGAGAATTTATATATCCATCATCTGAATCACTTGCAACATCGCTCATGTCGTTTCCTACTTCATCAAACCATCGCAAAACAGTTTCTTCAAAGTCTTTATCACCACAGAGCACCCGCTTTGACGGCGCCTCCATTTCAATATCTGATATCAAAAAATTACATAAACGGAAACACGCAGTCTGACAGACTGTGTTGAAAATAAAATATATTTTTTTCAATAACTAAAAATGTTGCAAATGGGTGGGGGAGGAAGGGGACCTAGCGTAAGGATTAGATTGCGTTATGAGATTGTGGACTCGTTCATTTTTGTGTGAAGGGTAGATATGCAGACGCAACCGTCTCACACACGGTACGTTTCCGGGGGTTGAGGAGCATAGGTCGCTTCTCCGCGTCGACCATTAGAGTCTCCACAGCGTTGTAATACTGAAGTTCTGTGTGGGAGTATGATCAGGCGGAACAGTGCAACGAACGAGTTTGTGCCGCCATGGCGATCATTAAGGGGGCCTTGGACCTTTATTTGATCAAAAATAGACCTAAAAATCGAAATTTCTTTTTGTGTGTATTATTATCCTCAAATTTGTACTGTGTTATTTGTGTAAAACCCCATGGAGATGCGATGTTTTTTCGCAAAGCTACAAGGGTTTTAACCGTTTATGTACTCAACTATGAATTCATGAAAATTTTATCTTATAAAGCATTTTTTGTGAATTGTTTAAACTACATTAGAAGATTTACATAATCATTTAATAAATTTTAGAAGGATTTTAGAAGGACTAATAACATTTGAATTTATGGGTATTTTGTGTAATATTTATAACCCTACTCAAATATTCTATTTTAAAAACTTTTATAGCATTTTAGAGAATTAAGAAATGTACTTACAATAGAAATATAGAAATATTTCCGAATCGAAAAATCCCCCCTCCCACCAACACCAAGAAAGCTGAAAAGATGAAAGGCAGAATAACTCATTCTTTTAAAAATATTTTTGTTTTGTGTAACCAATAATGCTTTTGGAACAAGATAAATTAATGTATCTACAACTCATTCTAAACTGTAATACAACTAATCGATGTATTAAATGAATTTTACAATAAGTTATTTTAATGGTACTTATAAGTACTGTCAGTAGATAAAGTGTTAATTTTGTACCTAAACAATTTTTTCGTCCTTGAATATACAATATGTCCACAAAGTCTCTTTCCTACTTCAAAAATTCATAAAATGTATTTTGATGTGATATGGAAATGAAATATTTTATAGATACTCAGGTTACTATTAAAGTTTTTATTAATCTTTGTTTTGTGTATTTTAGATAACATTTTGAAGAACCATGGCCAAGATATAAAAATTTTTCTTCGTAGATAAATCAATAAATGCAGGCGTGTACCTAGACATTTTAACTGAATTTGTGGCACCACCGTTGGATAATATTCAACCTAATGTATTTTTCCAGCAAGAGAGTGCACCGACATATTGGGTTCACGATGTTCGTAATTTTCGTGATGAAACATTTCCAGGTCGGTGGATTCAACTAGATGGCCTAATTACCTGTCCATCTCGTTCTCCTGATATCACGCCTCTGGATTTCTTTCTGTGGAGGGATGCTAAAGATCGTGTATGGGGCATTCTCACAATCTTTTGACTTTTGTGTCCCTGAATAATAATTTTTACTTTAGTGCATATTCTTGTGGTTATTCCGAAAACAATTTTACATCATTTTCTGCGTGGCACCGCGACTTGTGTATACAGAGTCTGTCAGATATGGGCACGCATCTATTTTATAGTAGTCGTTATTTCCATTTAAAGATGATATGAATCTGCATGTTTAAATCTAAAAAACGGGAACGTTCATGTATGGGGCATGGGGCATTCTCACAATGTTTTGACTGTCATGTCTCCGAATAATAATTTTTATTTTAGTACATATTCTTGTGTTTTTTTTTTTCATATACTGGGGAACATCCTATTGCATGATTTCATAACAATATTAACGAGATAATTAAATTTTAGACGATGCTGGGGGCCCAAATAACAGGAAAATTCGTATACCGTCCCGTGACCCTGAAGCTGATTTTTAAGTTTGGAGCTGTCTGTATAAAATTGTTTCGATAAAAGTAATTCGATGTAATTTTTTTCCAAAACTGAGACAATTGTTTTATATAAATATGTAGCAAAAAATTAACCTGCACACATTTTTATGGTTGATATTATTTTTTGAACTCTGTCCGTGGCTTTTAGATTCCTTACCACCGCCCTTGCTAATTTTATACAGAAAATCATTTCAGATGCAGCCACAGAATTTTTTTCAAGTTTTTTCTCATACAGGAGTGTGCTAGAGAAGGAATGTATTATTTTTTGACAGGGAATTTACTGCAAAATTTAAATCAGCATTTAAATATCAATTTCAAGCATCGTGGCTTTATTGGTAGTCTTATCGTTCCCAAGTTCTATTCTGATCAAAACTGTTTTTTCGACGTTTTTATAAAAAAAAAAAACCTTTAATAATTGCATCTTAAAATTAAATAATTTTCATGTTAATATCTGTTCAGTATTTTATTTTATAATATATTTGAAAAAAAAACCTTATGGACACCATGTACTTTAAATCTCTAATTTATCTCAAAACTGATTTTTCGACGTTTTTATTAAAAAGAACTTTAATAATTGCACCTTAAAATAAAATAATTTTCAAGTTAGAATCTGTTCAGTATTTTATTTAATAAACGCCTGTATTTGGAAAAAGACTTTATGCACTCCCTATACTTTAAATCTCTGTTTATCTCAAAACTGATTTTTCGAAGTTTTTAGAATTTTTGAAATTCTTCATGCGTCTTAATCTTTTATCAAAATTAATGAAATTGATAAAGAAGAATCCCGATGTTCCTTACAAAGGAACTGTGTATGCTTTTTAAAAATTCGACTCCATTAAAATAATTAAATTTGATTTTTACCTTATTAAAAGGAAATATTTTGATGAAAATCGATATGAAATTCAGAAAAAAATGTCTAAAATACAAACTATTCAAGGGATTAAAAAATTTGTACACTGACTTAAAAGATTAAAATGTAAAATCGAGAAAATATCTCAAAAATTAAAGGTGTAGGATACCTTTAAACCTACAAAATTTTCGAATATTTTTTTAACAAATATTTTGATTTCATAATCATTCCTGAATAATATGCAAAAAACCGCATTAAAAAATTCCCATTTGTTTACTAATTATGGGAATTTTATTAAGACTATATATTAAGACTACGTAGGATAATTAAACTTTTCTTTGCGTTTATTCAAAATGATGAATTTTGATACTGGGCGTAGCGTTACTAAAAAACTATGCATGGTAATCAAAAGAAATTTTCAAAACATATTCATCTCTGTATTATCTACAGCTTAAAAGCAGAAAAAGGTAATATTTTACTTTTTTTCTGTTTTTTTTTACTTTGAAAATATTTTTCAAAAAGTGAAAATTTTTAATTTTCTGTTTTTAATTTAGTCAATATATATATATTTTCAAATATTCTGGTTTTAGTATAAATGTAGCACTATTATGTATTTATTTTCGTCAAAATTTTCTCTTTATATGAATATTTTCAGATTTTATCTTGCGCGCAAGATTTTTTTCTCTTATTATCATATAGTTTGGAACTTATCGTTTAAATATTTATTTATGAATTTACAAGTATATATATATTTTTAAATATAAATTTAAATGAGCTTTATGTTTCAATGAAGTTTGATTTTTATTATTGACTTATTAGACAAGTTTTGAAGCTTGGAACATAGTTAGATCTTTTAATTTTTCGACGTGTTCAAGGGTATTCGCGCTTGCTTGTCGCAAAATACTTTTGTTTTTAACGGAAATTTATTTCGTATGATTGACGGTTTGGCTATGGGTAATCCTCTTAGTCCAATTTTATGCGATATTTATATGTACTATTTTGAGGTCAAACTTTTTGAAATTTTAAAATTTCCATTCTATGTTCGTTATGTTGATGATGTTTATGTCTTGACTGAAACGAATTCGGATATTAATCATATCCTCTGTGTTATGAATTACATTGATCCCTTTATTCAATTTACTTCTGAAATTGAGACCAATAACTGTCTTTCTTCCCTGGATGTCCTTGTTATTCGTTTTGAAGATGGCTTTCAGACCGTAGGCTGAAAGCCAGCGTCAGGCTTTCAGACTTTTCTTTCGTAAACCTTTTGCTGTCAGTCTCCCACCTCATAGGTATTCTTCTCATCCTCCTAACCAGAAATTAGCTGCTTTCAATACTTTTGTTTTTCGGGCTACCATTATTTATTCCTCTCCTCAGTTACTTAGTGCTGAACTTAATTACCTCAAAGCTATTGCTGTTGATCGTAGTTATTCCTCTAACATTATAGATTCTGTCTATAAGAAATTGACGAAACCCGTCCATTCTGAAAAGCAATTTAATTCCAACTCTAATACTTCAATTGTGTTGCGATTTTTTCCTAAAATCAGTCAGCAAGTTGCTAAAATCTTAAGAAGGTTTGATTTTAATGTTATTTTTTCTCCCGTTAATAAAAACTCTTTTTTCAAATCACAAACACCCCATTGATCGTCTAGATAACTGGGGTATTTACCAAATCTCTTTCCAGTGTGGTCTTTCTTATATTGGCCAGACTAAACGCGCTCTTAGATTTCGTTTAAAAGAGCATGAAGTTTATGTTAAAAATGAGGAGCTTAAACGTTTTTCTATCGCTCAACATTGTTGGTCTTTTCAACATAGGTTCAATTTTTCTTCTGCTATCATTATCCAAAAATGTTCTTCAAACCTTGATCTTTATTTTTGGGGAAATTACCACATCATTGAAAACTCCCACTGTTTAGTGAATGACTTATCTAGTACTCCTGATTTTCCAAGTATTTGGAAAGCAGTAATTTAATTTCCCCCCTCCTTTGGTTTCTTTTTCTCTCCTTCTCCGGTAGATGTCGCTACTTGTCCACCCAGTCGTTTTATGCTGCTTCTCTCTCATTGGTTGTTTTTGGCGCATTCTCTACCCTTATCGGGTATACAAGCCGGCACGTCTCTGTTGTTTTGCCCAGCCTTGCTTTTTCTAGCACGCTGTGCCTTGCTCTATCTTGCACTGAAGAAGAATCTCACTAGAAGATTCGAAACAGTTGTTTGCAGCTTTTTACGTATTATTTGTGCATTTTTAAACGTTGTTTTTTAATATCCCGTATCTTGTGTAGAAGAAAGATAAAGCACTGAGTGAAAATTGAATAAAAGGGTTTTGAACGTCCACTGTCCCGTTAAACACCGTTAAATAATGAGCAAGACAATATGTGAGGATAATTTAGAAAACATCATACAGTTTCAAGACTGGTCTCAGAATGCAAAATTTATTAAACATTTTTTTACAGCGAAATAAATTTCTTTTAACTATTACCCTTGGGAATCAACACACCGCTGCCAGCGTTTTTTCCATTGTTTATAGACTCCCTGGAAATATTCGTGCGCAAGGCTGTTAAGAGACTCGTCGAAGCTGGAATCGTGGACCGCTGGAAACCCGTCGAATCGCTTCCTTGTCAGGTCTTTCTTGATCCGCGGGAACACACAAAGACGCTGGGGGCGAGGTCTGGGCTGTATGGGGCTTGTGGCAGTATTGCCATGTTAAACTTAGACAAAACTTTGGCGGCTGCGAGCGACGTGTGAAAGGGCGCATTGATGTGGTGGATAGTCCAATCGTCTCTGATGTCTTTGCGGACGCGTTGTTTCTCGTCAGTTTACGCTGGTATGCACCACCATTTGAAGGATCGAGTTCGGTGTGTCCGCCCAGGTGTCAAAGACGATTGGATTGTTCACCACAATGCGCCCTCTCACACGCCGATCGCCGCCGCCGACGTTTTGGCTAAGTTTAATATGACAATACTGGCGCAGACTCTCCTACAGCCCCGACCTTGCTCTCATCGACTTTTTTGTCCCCCCCGTCTTGAAGAAAGTCTTGAAAGGAAATAGATTCGAAACGATTCCAGCAATCCAGGCAGCTTCGACGAGGTCCCATAACAGCCTTCGCGTGAAGACTTCCAGGGAGCCTATGAACAATGGAAAAAACATTGTCAGCGGTGTGTTGATACCCAAGAGTCATATTTTGAAGAATTTTAATTCGCTGTACAAAAGATTTTAATAAATTTTGTATTCTCAGATCAGTCTTGAAACTTTGCGAACACACCCTTTATAACAGATTTAAAAATCCAGTTTTAGAAATTTCCTTCCATAATAAAAAAAAAAAAAAAAGTCGAACTATTTCCAGCATTATGTTATATTGAATACCCTGTATCTTGTGTATAAGAAAGATAAAGCACTCGAGAAAAATATTTGAAATAACAAACAGTTATATTTCAAAACATTCTTACATTTCATGTAGAAACTCTTTTGAGTCACTCTGTACATTATATATATAAATGTTCTATTTTTTTTTTTTGAAAAAACGGAAACTTGTGTATCTTTTAAATCTTCATTTTAAATCAAGCATAATTCTGCATAAGAAAAAAATATATTATGTTTTCGTGACAAAATTATTTCTTAAATCATATATATAACATTTAATGATAGTAAAGATATTAAAGCTAGAAACTAAATTCGAGGAAAATGAGTTTCGTGTTTTAAAACTTCCAATTAAAGAGGTTTGTGAAATCTTCGACTCGGAACTTTCTTGAAGATTTGATTTCAATTAAAATGGGTTCAAGCTTTGAAATCATTAAGGCAAAAATTACAGTATGATTACATCTTGTAAATACTATGAATTTAGACTCTCTGTGAACAGCTCGTTTTATAACTATGTAATATATATTTAATTTAATTATGATAATATTATTTTATCTTTATTATTTTCCCAATCTAAGGATTTCAAGCAGTTATGTACGTAACTATCAAATGGTATTAGAACCGCTAATGCAAGAATAGAATATTTAATTCACGTTCCAATAACGAATTTTTTAAAAACTCAAAGTAAATGAATTAATCATATGCACATGCTTCTTGAATAGAAATTCATATTTCTGCACACGGTGTAATGAGTTACGTCTTAGAGGTGAAAAGATTTATTTAAATCCTTGATATAATATTTAGATATAGAAACATTAGAAAAGCAGAAATTGAAATCGAAGAGAATCCTTTTTGATTTTTTAACGTTCCAATTACAGAGGCGCCCTAAAACTTCTTTTTGATACTTTCTTGAAGTTTTCATGACAATTAAATTTGCTTTAAGCCCTGAAATTACCGAGTCGAAACTTACAGGATCATTACGTCTCATGCATAAAGGAATTTGCTGATACTCTGAATTTCTCGTTTAGCACCATTATAAACGTTGTTTAATATATTTACGATAACATGCTTTTAGACTTTACATTTCTGCATTTCAAAAATCATAGAAATAATAGCATTTATAACTGTACCGAAAAAGAAATAATATAACGCTTAGTGTAATAATGGAATACTTGTTAAAATCATGTACTAAAGAGAATATTTTTTAAATAACATAAACTAATGATTTTTTTTAAATACGCATATTGCAATTAATGAATTAATATCTCCTATCGTCGTAATGAAAGGATTCTTTAAATTAGCGAAATAATATTTTGTTATAGAAGCATCAGAAGGGCAGAAAATGAAATCGGTTAATTTATCCATGTAATTGTTATGATAAAAAAGCATACAGCATCTACATTGAAGAAATTTTTGAATGTTTTGAACACATTTAAAATTATTTTAAGTTTTAAAATAAAACGTGTGAAAAAATACAGGATTATTTTTCATTTTATAACTTCATAATTGATGTTTAATATAAATAGTATAGCACTATTTTAGCTTTAATAGCATCTTTTAAATATATTATTTACAATAACATTATGTAAACCATTTTATTTTGATGATTGTAATGCCATATTGAAAATATCAGTTAGCGCAAACTGTCCTAAAATGGCATACCTTAAAGGTCTATTTATACAATTTTTTTTCTCATGACCTTTATTTTTTACAAATTAAATTTCCGAAGTATACAAAATGTAATGGTACCTTTTAAAAAGTAACAAATAAAGTCAAAAGTTCATAATAATGATTTATATAAAATGCTGCACAAAGACATTTTATCTACTGTGCTATCCCAAAACGGCATAGCGATAAGCTGCTATTATAATTTTACTTCCATATATCACAAATACATCTTTTTGCACACCAAGAAACAGCGGCACTTTCACTGTGTGCCCACTTTGGACTTTCAACATACTTTCTCCAGTTATACTTCAGTTTTGAGTCACTGAATAGATCATTGCAATAAAGACACGTTTCATCATCATCATCGGCAGAATGATCCATGTCTTTGTCATCATCACTGGATGTAACAAATCAAATTATCTCCTTAGCCTGGAGATCTGCACGTCTTTACTGTGAATTATGTTTCGCACCAGCTTTTGTCTTTGATTTGGCAATATTAGGGCTATTAGTCAGAACTTTTGTCTGTTAGGTAGATTTCGTATGAAATACTACCTATTACATTTTCCCCTATGTTGGAATTTTTGAAAACATTTTGCAGATCTACACCGAGCCTGACCCCTAGATCCCAAAACCACCATTAGTAAAAAACTTTATGTATCACTTTTGTATGGACACAATAACTTCCGTAAAATCAAGGGGCATAAAATCTCGGTCAACTTCGTTAAGCGGCAAAATCGGACCAAGGAGATGGAAATAGGGAGGGGTTTTGTGAAAACCGAAAAAACCACTTAACTTTTTTATTTTTGTACATATCTAATATGTTTAAAGTTTTTATTACTTCTAAAAATAGGGCCAAAATGTTATGTATCACAGTTTTTTGATAAAGTTAAAAATGGGCTCAAGGGGCGCAAAAAATAGGGTTTTAGGGACAAAAAATACATAACTTCGTCAATTATCAAGATATCAGAAACAATATAATGTATCGTAAAGGTCGATAGAGACAGAATATATTTAAAAAAATGATGTAAAATTTGGCATTTTGAACCGAATTTCCCGAAGAGATTGTGTTGGAAACGAAAAATATTGTCTTACGGAGAAAATATTTGTCTATAAATAAGTTTTAATTAATTGAACGAAAAATTAAAACAGAGGTCGCTTATAAATCTCTTCAAAATTCACGTCAGCAAGTTTCATATATTTTTCTTTTAAAAATGAATCTGAAAATGTGCCAGAAAATTTCGGGTTGTTGAGCATGGAAAAGTATTTTTTTAATACCGCCTTAACATGATTCTGATAATACCAGCTCTTATATAAAGATGAAATAAAAACTCGTCAAAAGCGGCCAGATAAAATTGTTAAAGTGGGTATATCTCTAATCATGATTTAGGTTTTGTTGTTGCAATTAACCCTTAACTTCGAAATCTACCCGCGCCTGTGCGCCGAGCCAGCAGGGATTTTTGAAAACATACACATTTCTTCGGAGTATCGGAAACAGATATTGTCGGCATTGATTTGGAGCAGGTGACACTGAAATTCTGAAAATCCACGGACTGGCTCTAGACGGGCTGTTATCTGTTGAACGTGTATTGCTGCCATTGCTTACCTTATTTACCAGTGGACTTTCGGTGACTGCTGAAGCATAGAAAACATAATCGTGACAAATATCTGGGTTCATGGAATAAGTTCCATTTTCAAAAACCGGCAAGTCTTTTTACCTACAAACGCTATACTGTATATACAGTAGCTGTATTCGAGAACACATGCATTTATAATTTTTTGCATATATAAAAAATAATCTAAAAAAAAAAGGAATACACCATACTCACCTTATACTTCAGATATACAGGTTTTCCCAGCTAAGAAGTTACAAACTTCGCGGGGAGGTATGCTACACCTAGACGACTCGGAATCACATAGGAATGCCGCATAGGAAACGCCTTCCTGACCGAGCAAGGGAATTGCCAGTGTTGGCAGTAGTATACTTTTTTTAATTCCAATCTCTTCATTGGCACCACTTTTTTGAAATGGTGTAATTCCCATTGTTTTCAACTTAATTAATATGTAATTTACAAGGGGAATTTTATCAATTTAAAATAGCGATACCAATCAAGAAATATCGCAATTAAAAAAGTAGCCTCTGGCAACTGTGCCAGGGCCAAAGATCCGCTTTGTGTGATCCTGACTTTTCAATGCCCAGTGTTACCCGTTGGCTACTTTTTTTAAATTCAGACTTTTTGACAGACGCCAGTTTTTTTAAAATAGTAAAATTCGCCTTATTCAATGACATATTAATTAAGGCGAAAAGAAGTCGAATTTTACCGTTTCAGAAAAGTGGTGCCAATAAAGAAATCTGAATTTAAAAAAAGTAACCCACTGGCAACACTGTCAATGCCCGTACTGCGTCAGGAAGGCGTTTCCGACCCGGCATTCCTATGTGATTCCGAGTCGTCTAGGTGTACCCTACCTCCCCTCGAAGTGAATTAGCACCAAAATATAGTCCTACAAAATTTCTGATGAAGGTGTATATTGTTTCTTTGTAAATAATGAAAAATACAAGCTTGAAACCTTCGTCAATAAATGCTTATCGTTGCCGATCGATTCCATAACATAACAGCGTATCGCCGGTTCTAAGGATAATATTAACCCATTAAGCACCACTATATTAAGCACATTAAATAGATAAAGTTTATTTATGTATTTTATATATATAAGATGCCCCTATGATAAAGCACTTGAATTTTTTTAATAACTGTAACCGTTATGATAATATAACGTGTTCCCGTAGCAGGAGCGTTGGCGTCTAATTGGGGTTGAACCTTCCTACAAATTGGAAGGAAACGCGTTTTATTTTCTTCTGCCATGCAGAAGTTGCGATTAGAAAATTTAATAAACATTCATTTTTTAGCATGATTGAAACAAATAGGCAAACATATAAATACTAAAAATTCACGGATAAAAGATTTAATATTAATATTTATAAATTACTTTCATTCAAATTTTAGAACGAATAGTCAAAATAATAGAAATATAAAGTCACTCTTTCGTTTTATTATTTTCCTATGCATTGTCAATGCAACTTGAAAGGAATAACTCAGAAAAAACATTATGTTGTAATGTACACTTCACGCACATTTGTATAAATTTGTTTTACACCTAGATTTTAGGCATGTACTTATATTAGAATATAGTTTTACCATCGACACGTTAACTGGTATATATAACTCTATATATTCCTAAATGATGTTTTGAATTTTTTGTATTACATGTAAGTACTTGTTTCACAAATGAAAATTTAGACATCTCTCATTTCATTATAATAAATGCTTTTCACATTACTATTACTAAACATCAGTTTTCAAATTATTTAAAAAAAAATAATTATCTCTTTAATAAGAGGCCTGCATATATTTAAAAATTGATGCACAAGAGTATCACCGTTAGTACAATTAATGTAACATGAAACAATTCAGAATTTTCGTAATCTTTCTTTTTCTTTTTTTATATGGTATATGAATCTACCTATGGAGTTAAGTTTCAAAAGTAAATACAAACTACTACTTTATTATATCTTAATTTATGGTCAAATTTACTATTACAAGAAATTACAAAAATGTTTTTTTAATGTTTTAGAATTAACTTACTTTCATGCATAACACTATCCTGTATTTTTTCCTCCTGCATTTTAATTGTAATCTAATTTATTATTATTATTAATTACTTTTTTTTTTACGAACGAACATCATAGCGATAACTTTTAAGGGGGTTTTGTTGCTCTTTATTAAATCTAATCTGGTTCACAACGGTTCTGTTTTACCGTATAATATTACACATCCACATTCAATTCAAGCGAACTGACATACACTGCTTTTCAGAAAAATCAATATAAAATGTCTTTAAAAACAATTTATAATCACTATATCTATTAGTCACATGTTCTACAAAGCCCCTATTTTTCTTGAACAATTTAACTGATTTATTTTCACTTACTGCCTAGGAACGTTTTCCTTTCTTTATGGAAGCGCGCTTGCGGACAAATGGAGGGGAATTTAACCACAAGCCGCCAATACTCCCGTTGTGAGAACATACGAAAGAAACCTATCTAATATTGCTTTAAATGAACATATTTACTTCGGATTAGGAATGTATTATTGGATGATCTGTTGGCTTTAAGTATTCACTGGACTTGTAAATACTAAAGAATTTATTTTTTTCCTTTTACTAAATTGCTTTGAGGAAGTCGAAAAAACAAAAAATCGCTTTTGTTTTAAAATCTAAAAAAAAAAAAAAAAAAAAAAAAAAATAGTAAATACATGTATATCATTCTGAAAAATTATATATACTACTCGCCATACTATTAACTTTTCCACACAAAATGTATTTTTTAAATAGTTCAAAAATATTTTGAGGAAAAAAATAACAAATTGTTGTTCCTGCAACGGGAGCGTTGGTGTTTAATGGGTAGAGATATGCCATTTTAGGACATTTTTTCCTATGTGAGTAATGAAAAAAAATAACATGACAATTATTGCAATAATATAATATTTATTTAATTCATGTATTCAGGAATAATTTTATGTGTTTTATTTATTTTTTAATTACAGGGAGTAATCAATTAAAAAACAAGAACCTTCTTATTCAAAAACTATTACTCGTATATTCTGTCTCCATAACAAATCTAATTTTGAAACCATCGCTGATATATTTAGATTTGGAAACTGTATAATAGTTAAAATCTTATTTCCAGTAAAATCATTTTCGTGTTTTTAGAAGTCCAATTAAACAGACCCACGAAGTCTTCGTTTTGGAAGTTTTTGAAACATTTCATGACAATTAAAATTACTTCGAATCTTTAAATCACTGATTCGAAAATCACAGAAACATAAAGGGACCAGCAATGTTTGAAATGACGAAAAATTTATTCGTGGATTAGAAAGTTTTTCATTAATTTAGACTGTTACTTCTTTTTACACGACTGCCAAGAAGGGTTATGTGTTTCACGCGTATCTGGGTAAGTGGATTTCTTTATACCATCGAAACTTCCCAAAGGCTGGATGAATTTTAATGAATGAGGACTCTATCAATTCGTCTTATCCGTCGGATGGTAATAGGCTGGGTTTTGTTTTTATAAATTCAAAATGACGGCCGTAAAATACAAAATGGCAGTACAGACGAAAAAAAAATTACGCACCCTATTGAGTGGCATATCATTGGATAGCTCTTTTAAAATGAAGACGATTTTTCACTGACTATTTTACAGTCAGAAGCTCGGTTTAAATATTACACAACCTGGAATTTGTGTAGGTAGGATCTCTAGCTTTACTGCAACTCTAACCTTCATAGACATCTATAGGTCTGATCAAATCAGTGTTTATAGATAGGTACTAACAATTAAACACAACTTAAAAGTCATAAATACAGGTAAATAAAAAAATAGGTAAATAATATAAAAAATAGTTTCACATTGATGAGAAATAATTAATTAGTTCGCGTTTTACACAGTCGGATTTTTAATTTTTTTAATTTAATTTTTACTTGTTTCAGTTACTGGTTTATGTTTCGTAAAAATGACAAATATTCGTTAAATTGTAAAAATAAGTAACACAAGTTCTAATATTGTACTAACAAATTAATCTCAGAAAAAAGATTTGCCAAGATTTTCACGTTCACGCTGAATATTTTAGTCTTTTTACACTCTTTTATTAATATTTGATATTTTACATATAAAAATAAATTTTGGTGCTCTTTATTGGAAATCTAAATAATAATAAAAAAAAGAAATAAAGAAAATACATTAAAAATACAAAAATATTTTTTTTTTCATTTAATATGTTGTTAATTAACCTTTTAACACTGGGCAGCATGTTCATAACCCAGGAAGCCGGAGATGGATCCTCCCGTATATGCGATTTAAGGGTTAACATGAAGAGAACAAAAATTATCGTTATTATTTTTCGTTTTTTTTTCTTTTTTTGTTTTTTTTTTTTTAACCCTGTTGCTTCCACTGTCTATTACACACTGAAGGAGCGATTCGGCAAAATAAGTAGTCCCTTTCAGATCGCGAAATTTCAGATTAATAAATGGTGAAATGTGTATACATTTGTTTCAATTTCTTCGTATATTTTCTCAAGAAAAACCCGAGCAACGCTGGGGGTGGGGGGTGGGGGCGTACTGCTAGTAGAAAAAATTAAAAGAATAATTCCTTTTTCATTCAGTCGACGATTAAAATTCTAGCCGAAGTTTTATTTTTTTTATTCTAGGACACTTTCATGTAATTTCATTTTTTTATACTAATTTTAATGGACTTATAACGAATATCCCTCTGAAATTGAAAAGAGATAAATTTTTTATAGGATCTTTGACAAAAATTAATACCAAATATCGTTTGGATAATATCTATCAAAAATCGTTTTCTGATCGTCCTTTATTTTTGAAAGATTTCTGATTGGAGAGAGACAATATTATTTCTCTATTATGCAATTAAAATTATAAGATAGGTCGATTTAAAATATTTTGTACAACCCCTGGCAAAAAGTTTCCGATCAGTGTTATCAAGTTTATGATTTTTGCATTTCAAAGCATATATTTCGCGATTTATGAGCATAGGGGTGTTTTACAATATGCCAAATAAAAGAACAAATGTAAATGAAAAGTGAATTAAATATAACAATCAACAATTCAATATAATTTACAATTATACTGCAGGCGAAAAAGTCTCCTCGTGAGAAAAAAATATCCGATCAATACGAAAGTTGGAAAAAACTAATCGATCACTGAGGAAACAGGTTTGAAATTTGCATATTAAAGACAGATATGAGCACATGCGCATGCGTACAATATCTGAATCCTATTTAAAAGAAGAAATCTTCCAGCTACGTGATCAAATGCAGCTTGGAAGTGCTGGACAATGGCTCGTGTGCAAAACCTGTCTAGCGATTTAAAAAACCTCATGATTAAATTGTTGCAAGAGGGAAATTCACAAAGGAAAGTGGCTACTTTATTAAATTGTACTCAAAGTACGATATGCGATATTTTGTAAAAATATCAGTTGACTAACAGCGTTGAAAATTTACCTCGAAGTGGACGTCCACGAAGGAGGACGCCCAGGGAGGACAGAAAACATGTGGAAATAGCAAAAAGAAAGTGGAGAGCAACCTCAAAACAACTCAATTCCGAATGGTCTAAGTATAACGTAAAAGCATGTGACCGCACTGTACGTAATCGTCTAAATGCAACAGAATTTAAATTCTGTAAAGCTAAAACGAAACCTTACTTGACAAAGAAGCATAGAAAAGAGCGCTTGCAATGGTGTTAAAAACATGTACACTGGTCACTTGATAAATGGAATAAAGTTATTTTTAGCGATGAATCTTGCATATCTCTTGGAACAGGTGATGACTGTGGAATATTTGTTTGGCAGAGAGTTGGTGAAAGTTCAGTGATAAGTGTGTCAATACGAGCACTAAATTTTCACCTGCATTTACAGTTTGGAGTTGTATGACATCACAAGGCGTCGGTAAGTTGTGTATTGTGTTACGTACAGTAAACTCCGAAGTTTACATTGACATTTTAGAGAATTGTTTGCTTCCCAGCATCGATCAATGGTCCGGGGATCAAAATGACTTCTTATTTCAAGATGACAATGCCGCTCCACATCGCACCAAATCAGTGAAGAAATTTCTACAAAATGCAGGTAATAATCCAATTAAAACCATGACTTGGCCGCCCAATAGGTCGGATCTTAATCCCATCGAAAATCTGTGGAATATATTAAAAAGAAAAATCGATTTTCGAAGGATCACGAATGTTATAGAACGACGTAAAGCTATAAGGGCAAAATTGCTTGCAAAATTGCTTGCAAAATTGCTCCCAATAAGTGTAAACAGCTTATTGAGTTCATTCCACGAAGAATTTTGGCTGTCATCTGAGCTAAAGATGGATTTACTAAATATTGATTACAGTGATCGGTTATTTTTTTCCAAATCAAAGCGTGATTGGATATTTTTTTCTTATGTGTTTAAAATTCAATCACCATTTTTCTGTTTATAAATTGATGTATAGTGATTTTTCCTTATTGCATATTATTGTGCAGTATATATAATACAAATGTATTATCGCTAATAATCGTTTAATTTTTATACAGTGAAACTAAATAATCCTTTCTTACAAAAAATGGCAGTGTTGGCGTAATGATCGGAAACTTTGTGCCAAGGGTTGTACAATAATAATTATGAGAGATATTAATAAAATTAGTTTGGAAGAAATAGAAGAGAAACACCTTTTTATTTAATTTTAAATTATAATGAAATTATAAGTACTGAATGAAATAATGTTTCTATTAAAATGTATTTAATTTTTAAAATACAATTTACATACTTTATAAATTAATTGAAACGCTACAAATGAATTCAATAATCTGAAAATAGATTTAATTGGTTATTGAGTTTCTTAGGATGTACTTGAGAACAAAACAATCAAGTCGACTTGCAATTCATCATGTTGTAATAATAATAATAGATGTAATAATAATAATATTTTTATTAATTAATAATACCGCAAAAATAATACTAATTATAACAACAACAACAATAACAACAACAACAACAATAATAATAATAATAATAATTCTATACAGTACAAAATCTAAAGTGTAGAATCCTTGGGACTTTACCAATTCCGATATTCAGACTTTTTCTGAATTTTGGGTCATCAAAAATACTGCTTTTCCAATAAAAAGATAAACATATTTCACTACTTAAAAATGAAAAATATGACGTTCATACATTAAAAATTCCATATAAGAGTTATTAAAGCAAAATTAAACCATTTTAATTAAATGAGTCATAACAAAATAAAAACCAAAACCAAAACCTTTATTTAAGGGAACATACAATTTAAGAAGAAATTCTAACTTACTTAACTATTGAACGTTTCAGTACTGCTGGCGAGCTGCTTTATTAACTTAGGTTTCTCATTAAGAAGTTTTTATTTTATTCTGTTACATAGACATAAGTTCTGATTCAGTAATAAGGCTTTTTTCCTCTGGATATGTTTTTGTTTGTTTGTTTCAACAATTTTGTTTTTCCCTCCTTTCTTGAATATTGCTGCTGAAAAGTCCGAACTCTGGACAGTTCCGAATTTTAGATTTTCTACTGTATTACTTAATTCGTAAAATACCTCTCTACTTTAAAGTGAATGTTTGTTTTATAAAATGAAACATCGCTGAAATTTTACATTAAAATGACACATAATTTACAATGTATTGAGTTCTGTTTTTATTTAATCACACATAATTTACAATGTATTGAATTATGCGTTTATTGACTAAATTGTGAAACAGACTGTTGCTATTCGGGTTTGAATCATTTTTTTAGCATTTCTACAAAATAATGGTCGTATAAGTGAAAAAAAATTTTTTTTTTTCTCATAATTAAAATGACCATTTATTTGAAGTATTAAATCTCTACTTATTTTTTAAAAGCCAGTTAATGAAAAAAATCTGTGCGATAATGGGATATTTCTCCTAATTCCAGTGGACATAACCAATCATCTTCCTGAAAATGAAAAGCAATCTATTTTCTACATAATAACACCCTTTGAAAGAAATCGATGCCGAAAATCGTTTGGATTATATCGATCAAAGATAGTTTTCTGATCGTCTTTTATTTCCTAGTGATTTATGTTGGAAGAGGACCATCGCATTCTCTATTGTTCAACTAAAAGTATAAGATAAATCGATGGAAAATCTTTTGTATAAGATACTTATGAGAGAAGATCATGAAATCAATTGATCGGAAACAAAAGATACAAACAGAGTTTTATTAAATTTTAGTTTAAAATGAAAATCATAATTTTATTGATCACTGAAAAAGTTTTTACGTTAAGAAAAGCATTTAATTTCAAGTAACCTAGAGATTTAACATTAATTTCTTTAACTGAAAAAAAGCAAATAATTTTTTTAAAACAATTTAATAACCTTTATAAAGGTAAGTATTAAGACGTGTACTAATTCCAAAAACTTTTACGCTAATAATATAAAGACATTTCTCAGTGTTTTTGTTTATATGGGAAATATCTATAACTACCTATCCTATTTAAAAGAAAATGGTGGTAAAATACTGGGGAACATATCTGCTTTAAACGATTCCCAAAGATATTCAGGAGCAATAAACATTGTTAAATATCAATTGCTCTGATATTCTTTTGTTTAGAAACTTGAAATTTGGTCTGCTGTTTACTTTTGAATTATAAATATTAGCTATAAATGGATTTTAAGTAGTTTGAAATTTCAAAGGCTGAAATGAGAAAAATATATTCCTAAAACGTTCAAAATTTCGATATTTTTTAATCTGCTAGGGATAGAATCTTGAAATTTGAAATCACTTTTACATTTAAGATGCAAATGCTCGTAATAGAACAATTTCTAAAAATATTCAAAATGTAAAAGACTGCAGTACTTCACGAAAAAAAATGCTCTAAAATTGAGATTTCTGTGATACACTTGTATCTGAAACTTGAAATTGAAATGCATAATAAAGTTGAATTGGATAGTGAAAATAAATTTCTTTTTTGTCCAAAAAACACATGCATTTTAAATGAAACACAGCGGGTAGCGGCGCAACTAGTATACAGTAAACGACTTGCAAGTTGAATTTTTCTTAAACGCATAGTGTGCCGACATTAACTGAATCAATTTGAAAGATTTGATAGTAAAATCGTTTCTTTTTATTTTATTAGTGATAAGCTTGTTTATTTTAAAGTATTTAAAATTTAATATCATTATATGATATTTAAAACAAAAAGCTTCTGTTATATAAAAGTGTAGTCGCGAATAATATCACAAATCTGTATTGTTACCAAAAATTACAAAAATAAACTAGGTAAGTTAAGACAACTTGTCTTAAGACGTGTTTTTTTATCGCTTTTAGAATTAAGTAAATGTTTCTGAAAAATACTTTACATTTAGGCCTCATATACAGCACTATAAAAATAATTAAGACTTACGACGATATGTAGAACTTTCGATTTTAGGCTTGTTTTTAATTTCATAAGATGTACCAGAAGTGTTATTTTTCATCTTCGTCTTTCGAAAGCACTTGCTTAAAGTCACACATTTCAATGAAAGTTTACTCTCGAGTGCATGTAAGAAGCCAACAGCAAATTTAATTACAATGCATTTCAGAATGCAATTTAAATGCCGCTAACTAGAGCTCGGATACATTTCTGAATTTTAATGCTTTTTAACTAGTTTTGTATGTAAATTCCGATACACTACTGGCTACAAAGTTGCGCAGGAAAATATTTGCTTTATTTTTCGCATG
The DNA here is from genome assembly GCA_963932465.1 of Maratus speciosus. Taxonomy (NCBI): domain Eukaryota; kingdom Metazoa; phylum Arthropoda; class Arachnida; order Araneae; family Salticidae; genus Maratus; species Maratus speciosus. Next base: position 379,838,538 of record OZ010786.1, read on the forward strand.
AGCAGTTAATCTTTTCACTGGGGGCTCGGACAGCATCCTTCTAAGAAAACATGCAAACCCGGAAAGATTCTGTCCGAGTGTAAAGCTTAAATGTACTTTACTAGGTCGTAGCGAATATTTAATGTGTTGGGGTGGATCAATAAGTCATGCCTCGTGTGTCTTAAAATCTTTATTAATCAGCGTATAAAAGCAAAAATTACTATAGATCATCACCCGAACTGTTCTCTACACAAAACTACCGTTCAACAAAGTCACCATGCGTTTTCACACATTTGCACTATCGGTTAACCCAGGTTTCAAAACCATTTTGGAAAATATCAGGGTTCTGTCTCTTGACGCATGATTTTAAACCTGTTTTAAGGTCAACCAAGTCATTGAATCTTAAACCACATAGATTCCCTTTCTTAGGTCCAAAAAGATAAAAGTCAGAACGGTCCTAAACCAGGACTGTAGAGTGTATGAGGCACTACATGTCCAGCCCCATATTTGCAATCGCTTCGGCACACACTTTGCACAAACATTGTGATATCGTAAATTAGCATTTATTCCTGTGGAAGAGCCATACGAGACATTCAGTACATGAGCAACATTCTGAACTCTAACGCGTCTGTATCTTCGAATAAATTCATCAGCACGTTCTCTATTTGCGTCTGAGATGGGTGTTGTTGGGCGTCTGCTTCTCGGTTTATCTTCAATTTCCGTTTCTCCTTTTCTAAACTTCTTCAGTCAACGTCGCACATGTTGATGTCCATTATAGCGTCCCAATAAACATTCTCCAAGTGATCATTCATTTCCTTAGGTGCACAACCTTCTTTTGCTAGGAGTTCAATGACGACTATTTCTTTTCACTTCATATCAATGGTTCTAATCAGTCAATCTGGAAGGGAAAATGCTATGCAAGCAGAGTAATGTTAGCTTTATAATATCATGCATAAATTGTCTAGTAGATGTGAAATATATTAAATTTAGAGTAATCGATGCATTAATTTTTATTCACCCTGGTATTCATGGTTATTTTCGAAATGATGTATAGTGCGAGAGTTGTAGAATTCTCACAATGTGTAGTTAATATTGAACTGAAAATAAATCTGTCACTGGCATCTAAAAAATAAATTGAGGCTCTAGAAAAAATAGCCCCTTGTCAACCTAATAAATACTAGTTCCCTTTGCTAGAGAATTCTAGTTATCGCTATGAAAATTCAAGGGCGTTTTCCTATATTACTGTGATCAAACATATTTAAAAAATCTCTGCAAGTAAATGCGAACACAAGAAGTGAGTTTTACTAACTTCTAGTTTATGAATTAATTCTAGAAATAAACTGATAATGTCTCGCATTTAAAATGATTCATAATCTAATATATCATTTCATCACCTAAAAAACTATGGACTAGAAATTCTCGATCAGTTCGTCTATTCAGTTTATTTTTTTACCTTATTCGCAGAACTCGGAAATCTTTATTTCTTGTTTAGGGATTTAGAAAATGTCTACCCATTCGTATTAGGCGAAGGCGGTACATGTATATGTTTTTTTCTGTGTGGTTTTATACTGTGCATATGATAAAGAAATAACTTCAGAAAATATTTAAAATGTTACTAAGAAATGTTTATACTTTGTAAATGGAGATTCAACATCTACCGAGATCTACGATACGGATCTTTGCAAGAAATAATATTTGTATAAGTTACAGATCAATTCCAGATTTTTTTATACTTGGTGATCATAAATATTGTTCTTTATTATTAATTTTGCTTTTGTTCCTCTTGGCGCAGGATGCCCTAAATGTACTTTACGCCATGAAACCCAAATCATATAACACAATCCCATCCTGATCATACGAATCACATTTCCATTAGAGAGTCTGTGCTGAGGCATCTTCTTTACCTGACCAAACATGAAAAAATTCGTCTGAAACTTTTTATGTAATTTGAAACTGTCTGATCAGCAGTTTGTTACCCTTTTGGAAACTACTTTACACACTTCTGTCGATATATACAATCATTGATTATGCTTCAGAAATTTAAAGAGTGAAAAGTTAACAAGAAACAGAGAAGAAGCGTTTAATATCTTTAAAAAATATGTTCTAAAATAAAGATTACATAATCTGAAACTATTTAATATTTATTGTGAGTATTACTATAACAGAAATGGAATTGAGAGTTACATAGCACGTGTAATTTCTTTACAAATTAAATAAAAATAATCACGATGAAAATAAGATTTGTATATCGGATTATGAGTAGATTTGCTTATAGGCATATATTATGACAGTTATAACACAATAATACAGCCTAAAACTTTAAAGTATATCATCTTGGAAACTAATTCTATAAATTAAAAAATTCATTTGGAGTATAATTTTAATGATTTTTGAATTAATTATTATTATTATTATTATTATTTGTAATTTAAAAATCGTCATCATGTCTTTTCTATTTAATCGATAAAATCAATTTGGTATATTTCCATAAATATAATTTACTTTAGTTTAATACAAACAAGGTCTGTTATCTTACTTTTTTCATTTTACTACGAAACATTATTGATTTATTATCTAATTAATTACTGAACTCAATAATCTAATTTTAATTACCAAAAAATAATGAACAGTTTATTAGATTTTTTTTTTCATTTTCATTTATTTATGCTTTCATTTAAAATGCTTTTAATTTTAATTCCTTCTGTTCAATAAATTTGTACAAGTTGAAAACCATTATTAAAGAAGATATAAAAAATTCTTTCATTTAAATTATTTTCCTTTGTTTTAATTAATAGAATTTAGTATTAGTAAAGCAATTTTTAATGAAATGCATTTAATTTGCATATAATCTCCAGAAAATGTGATTAAACCTTATCCAATGTTTGTTAATCTTAGGGATTTATATTCAGTTCTTTCATATAATTGGGGAACTGAATTCCAATAAATCCATGCGAAATAATATTTTTCATTTATTTTATTCAGAACAATTTGATCTTCGTTAAATATTTACAAAGAAGAATTTTTATTTGAATGTTATATTTTACAGAATTTGTATAGATGTTTCGTTCTAATTTTAAAGTGACATAATCAAAATTATTATTATTTTTTTTTTTTTTAGTAAAACCAGTGCAATAACGTTTGTATAAAATTTTAAGTTATTTACCAAATAGATTTAATTCATTTAATAACAATTAATCGAAGTAATATAAAAATAAATAATACAGCGGTATAAAATAAAGTAGTTACTCCTACGAAATATGTTAACGTTTTCCCGTGTAAATCATTTTTGAATCACAAGAGATTTCATTAAAAGTTGAAAATGCATCTGAAAATAAAATTTATAACCATGCAATTTACTTTCTACGCTGAAAAAAGAAATCTGCAAAGTTACTAAATTTTTTTAAGAACCTGGGATTCTTAGAACTTTTATCTAAAGGCAAAAATAAAAATTCACATAACAGATAGATTTTGCACCGTAAAACAAAAAATTTGTAAGGTTACTAAGAATTTTTTAGGAAACTTGAATTCCTAGAACTTTTTATGTAACTGCAATACGGGATAGAAATAAAATTTTAGTGAGATTATTGTGATTTTAGTACATTCTTTTCTAAAGCTGCAGATTTCTGAAGCTTTACAAAAACTAGTTTTGTAGATTTAGATCTTTTTTTTTTTTTTTTTTTTTTTTTTTTTTTTTTTTTTTTTGTACAGTGTACAGATAAAATTTTAGAAAGCTTACATATTTCTGTAACTTTACATTTTTAGAATTACAGATTTTTTTTTACAGTGTATAAAATAAAATTTACTTATCAAAGCTTACAATAGAATTATATTGTATATTGTATATTACACAAGAAATCAAATAATACAACACATTTTTAAATGAAACATTTGAAACAAATCTCTAGTAACATATAGTTATTTGTATCTTTCTTATTAAAAAAAAAAAAAAAAAAAAAAAAAATAGATAATCTATGCATAGTATTCTCACTCTGTATGTGATTTCTACACAGTTTGAATCAGCTTCATTTAGAATGAAAATGAAATGAAGAAAGATATTGATTATGAAGTAATTAACTGAAAATAACATCCAATACGAAACAAACTGAGTTCCTAGTTGTATTTTTTTTTTATTTTTAAAGATATCAATAGATTTGTAATTAGTACGGTTACAAAGCAATATTATAATCAATATTTCTTATTTAATCTCATACAAACAACTATGTTTATATTATTAAATAATTTTCGTGCAGTATGTAATGTTTCAATATTTTAATAAAGGAAAAATACATTTTGTTCATTTATAAAAGATAATTTATTTTAAACAGCCGAAAACTTTCTAATTTTAAGTTACTTTTCTGTCCTCCTTAATTGAGACAAATTAAAAAAGCATGAAATTATATTTAGAAAAGTTATTTTCCTACGTATTTTTTTAATTTTATTTCTTTATATATATATATATATATATATATATATTACGAAAATTAAATTTCCGCGCTTCATTAAATTTATTCCATAAAAATTCTCTTCCTAAAATGAGTCTTCAATACTAGTTTATTAAATTTTCCCCTATCTTAAATAACATTCCATTATTTCCCTTTCTTTATCCCATTTGTGCCTGGCGCCCTAATTTTGGGACGCTTTCTTTAAAAAAATCCCATTACAAATGGGATTATGATATCCTTTCAAAACTTTGTAAAATATATCCTTAGTATTTGTTTTCAATGTTTATTCATAAACTGCAGTGCATTTTAAAGAATAAAAAGGTGAAATAAATGTTTGTTGTAGCACAAAGTTAGATTTTCTTGAAATAAAATTGCAGGTAAGAAAAAGTAAGATATTTCTTTTATTCTCTTATCAATCAATTTATAAGTGGTATTATTTATAAGACGAAACATTATTTTAGAATACGTATTTTTGCATTTTTTCAGATATCTATTTTTTTGTTCGAATTTGAACCTTTATATACCGTCCCAATTTTGGGACGCTAGGCACGAAAGGGTAGGGGTTTTCTCCGTTATTGTCTATGTATTAAATTTATGTTTTATGCCATTTATTTTGTTACAAAATGGTTACATATCATTCTAATTATTATTTGGCTATAAAATTATTATTCGGATTATTATTTGGCTATTCCCTGATATTACTATATGAGGTGTAGGGACTGGGGTCGGCTCAAGAACAAGTCCCACCCCCCTCCACACTTACCTATTGACTTCGTAAAAATTTATATCATACCGTTATGTTTTGTACTAGTTCACTATTTGACATCCTAAGGTTACTAATATATATATAGTAGAACCTCGATTATCCGACGTAATTGAGACTGAACCTACATCGGACAATCGAAATTTCCGGATAATCGAGAATTTATCAATAATTATCTAGTTTAATATTAACATCGTCATGAATCTGCTATTAGGGCTATTTAAACTGCTTAATAAATATCTAAATTCAAATTATACATGAAAATAATTTTATTTGTTTAGAACAGTGTACACAGGGGGGGGGGGGGGAGAGTAAAATTTTACCGTGATCGGATGTTGTGGGAGCTCAAGCTGATTTCCATAAAATTCGAAGGAAGGGAAACCAAAATACTTTTCTACTCGTGGTTAGGAAAGGAACGCTTGCATACACAAGGAATGTAAAATTAAAAAAAAAAAAAAAAAAAAAAAAAAAAAAAAAACTTTTGAAAAAATTTAGGATATCGACATTGGTTTACGGAGGGTTCCGGTTAAACGAGGGTCGGATAATAAGTTATACTGTACCATATATGCTAACGTGTAAAACGAAGAATTTCTGTTAATTTTCTGCAAGCAAATTGGGGGGGCGGGGGGGTAGACTTATACGGGAGTCAATTACAAAAGCCAAAAAAAAAACTAAAAAAAAAACCTTCGAATAATGCAAAAGTCTGATTTTTTATGTGTATAAATAATAAAATAATATATTAAATATACAAATAATAATAATTCATTAAAAAAAATCAATGATTTGTTTTTGTTTACTTACTAATTTTTCGCATTAGTAAGTGAAATCTTTGGTTTGATTTTGTGCAAAATTGAAATACAAAGTTAGGGGGTCGACTTATACGCGAGATTTTGATTTTTTGCAGAATTTGCATTCAAAAATTAGGCAGTCAGCATATATGCGAGTATATACGGTATATATACTCCATTAGTAATTATTGATTATTATAAATTTTTGCTATATAAATTTTTGCTATGCCAATAGCTAAGGGTGGGGAGTAAGGGGGTCTTGTTCTTCAGCCAAACCCTGCCTTCCCTCCACCTTATAGTAATAATAAAGAAATTTTTATAGTCAAATAATAACCCGAATGATATATAACCTTTTTATAACAAAATACATGGCATCAATCATAGATCTAATGCTTACACCATAACGGAGAAAACCCCTACCGTTTCGTGCCTAGTGTCCCAAAATTGGGACGTTTAGATTTTTATATGTTAAATAAACATTTTTTCAAAGAGAATATTTTTATTATTTTTTACGTTCATTTTAAACCATTTAATATAATTAAGCACAATATTGAGTTGGAAAAAAAACTCAGGCACTAATGGGTTAAATACATTTCTTTTTAAAATGCATATTTTAATGTAATGTTTTATTTACATTCAAAATCTGTTGAAAAAACATTTCATGTAGTTATTAATTGCTTTCAAGAACTTTCTTTTCTCGATCTTAAAATGCTACTAGAAAATCAATTAAAATTATCTGTTTGCACCATTTTTTTTTATTTTATTCTAAAAGTCATTTGACGCTCTTTTTCCTGCGAAGTAGCATCATTCCAATTTTCTAACGTCTTTAAAATATAGTTGGGCCAGCCTCTATCTTATTATTGGTTCTTTCCCATATCTGTGCAGGCAAAAACCCTTCCGCGCCGGAATAAAAAACATCGAAACATGAAATTATAATCTCAGATTTCGTGCACAGTAAAAAAAAAATCTGTAAAATTATTAAAGTTTTTCTAGGAAACTGGGATTCCTAGAACTTTTTATGTAACGGCAACAAGAAATATTCCTGTAACAGACGCTGTTACAGGAATTTTCGTTGTTGCCGTTACATAAAAAGTTCTAGGAATCCCAGTTTCCTAGAAAAACTTAGTAACTTTACAGATTTTTTTTTACAGTGTTGCATCTGTTATCTTACTTTGGTGTCTTTGTTTATTTGTTATCTACGTCTGCTGTCTGGAAGCGAGACATTGGAGTAATAGAAAACTTTTATATAATCTTATCCTAAAATGTAGTTTAAGCTGAAGTAACTACTAAGGTAGATGTTGCGGACTATTGCAACAAGGTGTGATTTCTGGTGCACTGTAAAAAAATTCTGTAAAGTTACTAATCTTTTTCTAGGAAACTGGGATTCCTAGAACTTTTGATGTAACGGCAACAAGAAAAATTCCTGTAACAGACGCTGTTACAGGAATTTTTGTTGTTGCCGTTACATGAAAAGTTCTTGGAATCCCAGTTTCCTAGAAAAACTTTAGTAACTTTACAGATTTTTTTTACAGTGTGGATGCTGTACAGCTGTATTCTACTAGAAGGATCCAATTAATTTTCTTCTGTTAGGAAATGCTGTCCTTTCTTTCTCGGGAAATTGCCGTGTATTTTAGCCAAAAGCCAACAGGCATAATAACGACGACTGCGTATGTCCTATTAAATATAGCGAATATATCAACTAAATATTTGATGAAATGGTGCTTTACCTTTCCTAAATATAAAAATTATACGAAAGCGTCACTTTAAAGCCTCATGATAGATCGTTATAGAGCTGCTTTATTTACTTCAAACTTTATGACACGTTACCAAATTATCCTAATATGTATATTACACTGGTTATCAAAAATTAAGGAAAAGTCACAAAATGCCAATTTTTAAATACGGGAATACTCAAAAGGAAGTAATATAATTCGAATAATTACTATTCCTGCAGAACAGATAGTCCATATAACATCTCATTCAGGTCACACATGGTCACAAGAGTCACAGTCACTACGGCGAAACAAAAAATAGGAAATTCCATACGTCTCTATTATGAGTCTCAAATGACTACTATATGCGACTCCACTGACAGGTCAGTGTGACTGCTGCTTTGTGGCGAGTCACCAGGTGACTTTACAATGTCATTTCCTTGAGACTCTCGTGTGACTCTCATCTGGAGACTCAATTTCAAAGTCATTGTGAACGTTGCATTATGATAAATCACCAAATAATGTCAAATTAATGTCACATGGTGACTTTTCACCACTTTTCACAGTGGTGACTTTACAGTAGGGTCTCTGTCACCATTTAACAAAGTCATGTGACAGAAAGTGTATATTGATTATCGTATACTTTCTAATAATTAAAAATATTTATGTTTTTCATGTCATGTCCCCACACTTTATGTAAATTTCCGAAATATAAAAAATTAGAAATGAAACATTTTAGAAAGAGTTTGCACGGACCTACTGAAATAAAATGAGAAAAATAATTATTATTAAAAAAATTACTGTAACGTTTATAAGCGTTAATAGCAAGCATTATTAATACTTACAACGAATGAAAGATAAATATTTCTATATGGCGTTCAATGTATTTCATCTGTAAAAGGTCTTCGACATGTAGTATATAAATAAAAAGAAATCTATAGTGATGTTTACAAAATATTAACGTTGGCTAATATCAAATTAATTAGGTTTCCCATAAATCTGTTAATATTTTTAATTTTCATAAAAATGGAAGTAATTGATATAATTGAATTCGATCGGTTGTAAACTTATTCTAAACAAGAAAGAAAAATCATGCGTCAAGCATAGATTATGAAACACCTTCCAATGCATTCAAAATAATGTAACAAATCTGTACCTTTTATTAAGTTAAAATATTATGTCTAATTCAACCAGATGGAAATGCATAACACATTTGAAAACCCAATAATTTCACCTGCCCCCATCTACAATCGAAAAATTATCCGCATTATTTGAGCAGCCCTGTATATGATATATATTTTTGCATCTATAAACTACATGCATGCCAAAATTTAGTTCAGTTAAGAAATGCATATACCTCTTTATAAAATTCCCCTTCAGCTGTTTCCGCTAATAAGGAGATTGTTGTGTGAATTCTTTTGTTCAGCACTGTATATGAGTCATAGAATTTATATACAACGTTGAAAGGTTAAAAAAAATTGAAAGCACATGCCGAATTTTAATAGGAATTTCCAGCAATTATAACTCAAATACAGTACTGTAACTGATTTCTTTTGTGTGTCGCTGTACAAGAACGACAAATGCTCTGAATACCATATTCTATCGTACTAATCTTGTAATGAAATTCAGTGATTTATATCAATTTCAATGCATTTGAAATAGTGTAATGTCATTAAAATACTTTGCAAATGATTTTTCCCCATATGCCATAATATAATGGAATTATTTTGAGTGTCCCCTGTACATAAACTGTTAATCCCACATACTTGATATAAAATACTAAACATGCTTTGGTGATCCTATATAAAGTTTATCAACTGCATGAGAATCAGAGTATATTTATGAGAGTGGACAGACGGACAGACAGACCGAATGCATAAACACTTTTCAACTTTGTTGGAAAGTCTTAAATGGGGGCTTTATAGAACATGTCCTTGTGATTTTTAGAGAAATTGAAGTATTTCAAATTACATGCAAATCACAATATCTTAATATTGAAAGTAACATTTTGTAAACAAAAGATTTTATACATAAAGCAGGATGTTTTACATTTAACATATTTTCTCGCGGATTACTAACACTACCAAAAAGCTATTTCATATGAAAATACCAATTATTCTAATTTTCAAATTTAATAAAAGCGAAAAAAATAGATTTCTGCCCGTGGTTAACAGCCAAAAAAGTGATCCAAGATTTCGCTATTTACAGCATTTTTTAAATTCTATAATTACAGTATTGCAGTACTTTTAATTACAATATTTAAACGTTTAGTTCAACAGAGCTTTAAATTTTGTGTTTATTTATCTATTTATTTATCGTGGAAGTTTTATTATCCACACACAAACTTTGATGTTTTAAATAATAACACAGATTTTACGCAGTTTTGTTGAGTTCCTTGAATCAAAAAAGCCTGGCTGTTGTATAGTTTATACGTTATTCTGAAATCTTCATTAAGATTTAAGATGTAAAAGTTTGAGGATGCTAATGCTTAATGCAGTATGGAAATTTTAATTTATATCTTCCCAAAAAATTACTCAATATACTTTTTCGATGAGGTGAAATGAAGAGAATCAAACTTATTTCAGACAACATATATTCGATTCAAAAATATATTTTAATTATAAAAATTATTAATAAGTTCATATAGAGAAAAAACATTGAATTATGACCTTCATTAGTTCTTCTATAAATCGGACATATATTGTCAAAAACATGTGTGTTTGCATGCATACGAGTCATTAGCTTTCGAGATATAGAGAAATGTCCCTTTTCGATGGTCACTATCTTTTATTATAAGAAAAATCCAACAAAAAATGAGAATCTTAGAAATTGAAGAAGTTTTGTTCGTATACAGATTTTTTTTTTTTTTATTCTGTATAATTTTAATACTGATTAATTGCATCATTGTAAGATCTTAATTTTACTTTTTGAAATTTATGCAGAAAGTACTAAAACTTCTTATTTTGTAACTCTATGAACATTTCATGAAAATTATATAAGCTATTTCCGCTTCGGGAGTGTTTTTTTTTCTTTTTTTTTCTTTTTGTAATGAACACAAGCAAAGTTTGGAAAGTTCGTGTGGTGTTACGATTTGGAAAAACAAGGTTGGTACAAATTTGATTACATAGACAAACGCCATTTTAAAAATAGCATTCATATTCGGAAAGTAAACACTATTACCTGACGAACAGTTCCCGTCACATCTCTCTGCGACAATGTTACAAAAAAAAATAGTATTGGATGCGCCCCCCCCCCCCTCCCCCCGTCTCTCTCTCTATATATATATATATACAACTTTCTGTCTTTTAGCCTTTTTACGTAGATAATAGCAAATAAACATCTATCTAATAAGGAATTTACGTGTTATGCCTCCCTCATATTGGTAAAATAATATGTTTAATTGTATTGTCACAAATAATTTATTATTCAATTTAAGCAATTGGACGATTGCACCATGCACTATATAAAATCACTGTATTTAAAATAAAATACACTTTGGTAAATGGTACACACATTAAAAATATACAATAAAAACAACGTTTCGTTCCGCGTTTGCGGACCTCTTCAGGCTGACACACGGTGTGTCAGCCTGAAGACGTCCGCAAACGCGGAACGAAACGTTGTTTTTATTGTATATTTTTAATGTGTGTACCATTTAGCAAAGTGTATTTTATTTTAAATACAGTGATTTTATAATTTATTATTCTTTTTAAAATAACTTGGAAATTTTCATTTAAAAAATCTTTAAATAAAATAAAATTAATAACATTTTACAAGAAGAAATTCATATCTATAAATTAAGAAAAGGTGGGTTCTTTACGTTTCTGTCTGTATTTATTTTTGTCTAAATTGTTTGTCTGTTTGCGGTCAATGAAATATAAGTAGTAAAGAAATCTCGTTTCAAAATATTCATATCCTCCTGAGATTTGTTTTCTGTATGTATATTTCAGTTGTATAGAGCTACAATGTAATTTCGTATCACTATTTTTAATATTTAATGTTCTCGTTGCTTCATATAACAGAAATTTTGAGGTTTTTATAATTGAAAGAATTCCATTAGAAAATATTGATATTTACGTTCAAGCTACACGTGAGTATTTTTTTGGTTTATTATTTTCCTATTGTATTAGATGAATAAATATATTTTACTTGAAAGTAATGAAATCACAGAATTACATTCTAAAAATCTGCAATATAAAGTAAAATTTCATTTCAAAGAAACGTCATGATTAAATATAAATATACCATCCGACTGTTTCTCAAAATTAAGTAAAAATGAGAAGTTTTTATCAGAAATAAATCCCAGTTACTTTTAATTTGTAATTAGTTAAATACAGGGTGATTCAGCTCGTCGGTGACAAACTTTAAGGATCGATAGAGCACACCTAGACGAACATTTTTGAATAGGGAATGTAGGGTCCCTGACGCGATGGTAAGGCGCTAGGCGCTTTCGAAAATTTGGGTGCCGAAATTCGAAACGTCATAAAAACTAGGGAAATGGTTAGATTTTCTTGCTTGTTGCGTCGAAATGATTCTGTTTGTTTAGACTTTCTTCAGTACCAATTTGATAAGCGTATCTCTTAAAACATGGATAGGGGGCGCTGCAGACTTTGGAGAGCTAGACAACAACTTTAAGCCCGTTATTTTGATAATTTAACACATGCTCGCCAAAGTTTATACTCTAACTTAAAGTTTGAACCCAAAAGTAGAGCCCTGCAAAAAGCGTAAGAGCCGGAATAAAATGTCAAAGTACAGGGTGGTCGAAACTCGAAGGCTCCTAAGAGATAAACAAACAGATTTCTTGACTTATGGCATGCATTTTCATGATTCTGTTTGCTGGGGCTCTCTGAAACTCAGTTGAACGGTACAAAAAGAAACATCGATAGGGGGCGCTTTGGGCAAAAAACATAATTCGTTGACATTTCGGACGCTAACTGGAAACGGGGCGCTACGATCAGTTAGAAACAAAACAAGAGAGTAATTTACTTATCATAAGAAGCTATTAAAACTGCAGTTTGTTTGTTTTTTTTAACAAACATAGCTGGTTTCAATCATGCAGAATGCGCGCAATAAAATTTACATAAGGTGCTTTTTGCTGATTTATGCAAAAGATATCGTACCATATCGATATGCAAAAGATACGTAATGCGTAGACGACAACGCGAGATGACGTAGTTGTATGCGCAGACACGTCTTTTGAACGTGCGGTACCTACTTAAGCTTCGGGTTACTTGTCTGCAGATCGGTAGTAGGATGGAACGGTACACAAACTCTGAATTGGCTGACATGCATTTGGCGTATGGCGCTGCTGGTTGTAATGGACGAGCCGCTCAGCGGTTGTGCGCCGAGCGTTACCCCAACAGGCAAATCCCCTGCCATGCCTTCTTCGCTCGAGTACACCAGAGGTTGTCCACAACGGGATCTTTCGACGGAGGCAGGCCTGAACGGGAGCGATCAGTGAGCACCCCCGACAACGAAGAGGCTGTGCTTAACCTGGTTGAGGACAACCCAGGTCTTAGCACGAGAGATATCGCCAGACATGTTGGCATTTCGCAAGCAACTGCGTGGCGCATCTTACGTTCCCGGAATCTGCACCCCTACCACATCCAGCGGGTGCAGTTGCTCAGAGAGCAGGATTTTGGCCCTCGAGTGGAATTCTCAAGATGGTACTTGGCGATGAGATCCAGGGATCCCCGTTTTGTAAACAGCATTTTGTTTACGGACGAGTCCACCTTCAGCCGGGAGGGAATGTGGAACGCCCACAACAGTCATGTGTGGTGTGATGAAAATCCACATGAAACCAGAAGCCGAGCAGCCCAGGAGCGTTTCTCAGTAAATGTGTGGGCCGGCATTCTGGGGGATTGCCTCATTGGCCCTTATTTGTTACCTGAACGGCTGACAGGTGGAAATTACCTGATTTTCCTGGATCAAGTGCTGCCGCAGCTTCTGGATGAGGCGCACGTACCCGAAGGTTCGCGTCGCCAGATGTGGTTCCAGCACGATGGAGCTCCGGCCCATTACACGAACGACGTGCGTCTCCATCTAAACGCAAGGTATGGCCAGCGGTGGATCGGGCGTGGGGGTCCAGTTCACTGGCCTGCCCGATCACCAGACCTCACCTGCTTGGATTTCTTCCTTTGGGGTTACCTGAAGGCCGAGGTATACCATACACCTGTCAGCAGTGCTGAAGAACTTGTGGCGCGCATTGTGGCAGCTGCAGGGCAGATCAGAGATACTCCTGGCATTGTTGGAAACACACACTCCTCAATGCGACGGAGGTGCGAAGCCTGCATCATGGCCCAAGGTCGAAATTTCGAGCATCTTCTGTAGTGTTATTTTTTGTAAATAAATTTCCAGTATCATTGATGTTTTTGGTCTAAATTTATTCAGAAGTGTTGAGCAGAGGTAGAAAATGTGTTTTCATTATTACTAACTGATCGTAGCGCCCCGTTTCCAGTTAGCGTCCGAAATGTCAACGAATTATGTTTTTTGCCCAAAGCGCCCCCTATCGATGTTTCTTTTTGTACCGTTCAACTGAGTTTCAGAGAGCCCCAGCAAACAGAATCATGAAAATGCATGCCATAAGTCAAGAAATCTGTTTGTTTATCTCTTAGGAGCCTTCGAGTTTCGACCACCCTGTACTTTGACATTTTATTCCGGCTCTTACGCTTTTTGCAGGGCTCTACTTTTGGGTTCAAACTTTAAGTTAGAGTATAAACTTTGGCGAGCATGTGTTAAATTATCAAAATAACGGGCTTAAAGTTGTTGTCTAGCTCTCCAAAGTCTGCAGCGCCCCCTATCCATGTTTTAAGAGATACGCTTATCAAATTGGTACTGAAGAAAGTCTAAACAAACAGAATCATTTCGACGCAACAAGCAAGAAAATCTAACCATTTCCCTAGTTTTTATGACGTTTCGAATTTCGGCACCCAAATTTTCGAAAGCGCCTAGCGCCTTACCATCGCGTCAGGGACCCTACATTCCCTATTCAAAAATGTTCGTCTAGGTGTGCTCTATCGATCCTTAAAGTTTGTCACCGACGAGCTGAATCACCCTGTATATCCTGAAGAGAAATTATGATAAATATTTTCTAACAGTGTTGTGTTAAGGTTTCGATTTTTTCCATTTGCCTTTAAATTTCCCATGCACAAAAGGCACTTATGACTTTAAAATATTTCGTTCTTTTATATATTTAGTTCTGTCTTAACAAATCAAAATATTATTCGATGATAAAATAATAGTGAAAAAATCATTTAATATTCTGAATGCAATTTTAAATACTCCTAATATATAATATATATTTTTTTAATTCGGGTAATCTACTGTTTTTGTAATTTTACGCATTCAAGGCTCAGTATTATGTTAATATACATGCACGACAACAATGTATTCCTGTACTCTCAATGCATTATTTTATAATATTACTCTTTTTGTTTGGCCATAAATTAATTTTTAACCTTTGGGCATATTTTCTTTTCAAACTGGCTTCTGTTGTTTAAAAATTTTATGATAAATTTTACTTTAGGCGTAAAGAAAGATGTTAAATACTCAGACATTTTCTTCCTGCTTTTGACATTATATTATAATAAGGGTAGTTAAAAACTAGTTAACCATTTTAATTATGAAGTTACTGAGGATCTGTAAATGACAAATCAATTAAAATGTCTTGGGTATCACGAAAACAAATAAGATAAAGGCTGAGTGAAGCATTTTGATTATTTTTCATTAGTTGGGGGTAAATACTTAATAATAAATCTACCCTTTCCGTAAATTAGTGACAAATGGTCTACTTCATAATCCATAATAATATATGAGAGAAATAATACTAATATGTTAGAAATTTATTAAAAAGTTTCATAAGTTTTTCTGAATTACAAACTTATCAAATAACCAGCTGTATAAAGAGTTATCGATAAATATTACCTAATGCATATTTTATGTGAGTTCAAGTAACTAAAAAGACAGTTTTATATAGATTGTGAGTGAAATACACTGTAAAAAAAAAATCTGTAAAGTTACTAAATTTTTTCTAGGAAACTGGGATTCCGAGAACTTTTAATGTAACGGCAACAAGAAAAATTCCTGTATTTATTAATACCTGTTTCGTGAAAGAATCAAATCTTTATTTGGATAAAAATTTCACCAGCATATTGATATTTTGATCTGCTCTATCATATAGAAAAGGTTAATTGCATTACACTTAATAAAAATAACGTTTGACGCATTTTTTTTTTATTTTTACTTTCTTCTATCTTTACAAGAAGAAAGTATTGGATTCATGAAAATTTTCGAATTCCGGTTTTCGACCTATTTACACGTTTTAGGGGTCAGAGATTCCAAAAAACATGTTTTTACAAAATGTCTGTCTGTGACTCTGTGAGTCTGTCTGTCTGTCTGTCTGTCTGTGTGTATGTGACACACATTTTGTGGGCGCTCTATCTCAAGAACTAATGCACGGAATTTAATAAAAATTGATATTCAGTTAGTCCCTAATACAAATTGATGCTGATTAGGTTTTGGTGTAAATCGCTCGACAGGTGGCGCTGCTATGCTGCATTTTTCACGATTTTCGCAATAGCTGTATCTCACGAACTAATGCACAGAATTTGTTCAAACATCAGATTTAGTTAGTCCTTGATATGAATTGATGCTGATTACGTTTTGGTGCAAATCGCCCAACAGGTGGCGCTGTTATGATGAATTTTGCAGGATTTGCATGATTTACCCCAATAGCTCTATCTTAAGAACTAACGCACGGATTTTCATCAAACTTCAGATTCAGTTAGTCCTTGATATGACTTGCTACTGATTATGTGTTGGTGTAAATCGCCCAACAGGTGGCGCTTCTGTGCTGCCTTTTTCACGATTGCCTCAATAGCTCTATCTATAGAACTAATGGACGAATTTTCATCTAACTTCAGATTTAGTTGTATTTTGACACAAGTTGCTGTTAATTAGGTTTTGGTGTTAATCACCCAATAGGTGGCGCTGCTATGCAGGAATTTTCTCGATTTTTGCTATAGCTCTATCTCAAAAACTAATGCACGGATTTTCTCCAAACTTCAGATTCAGTCAGACGTTGACATAAATTGTTGCTGATTAGGATTTGGTATAAATCACCCAATAGGTGGCGCTGCTAGGCAGCATTTTTCTGAATTTAGACGATTTCAGCGATAGTCATATCTCAAGAACTAACGCACGGAAATTCATATCGTTAGAATCCTCATGAGATTCATAGATTGTCATTTAAATTTGGCAGTGTGATAGCGGATTTTGAAGTATTAACATGTATGAGATAGAAGAAAGTTTTGGGATTGGTACATCCGACTAGTTTTTATACTGAAACAAAATTTAATGCACGAGCAGTTTTTAATTTCATACTAACTCGCATGCGCATTAGTTATTCAATTAAAATGTTAAATCTTTAATTTTAAATCGAAAATTTTTATAAATATTGCCAACACATTTTCACGGAATACAACACATACATACATACATATTTATATATATAATTTTATGTGCCGTGGATGTTATTCGGAAACTTTATCAAAAATATATCTTAAGTTTTTTATTGCATGCTTTTTTCCTGTCTTTACGTAACAAAATTTTTTTACTACATAAATTGTGAAAAAAAATCGCGATATTTAATTTAAATATTACTTGAAAATTTAAGGCTTAACACATATAAATAATGCGCGAAGATAAAAAAAAAACAAACAGTGCCCACTCTAATTAATAAAAGACTACATGTTATTACATTCCATGTTAGTGTATTTTTATTAAACAACAGAAATCTCATCATTAACGTATCATTCAAGCGTCTATGTTTTTGTAAAAAATATATACAACCTTTTGAAGATTATAGGCATGGTGTTTGTAACAGATGTGGCATTAATCGTTTATCATTGCGATAGATATGGAATGCTCAGATTTTTCAAATGTATGGCACATGGGGAGAAAGGTATAATTTATTGGACTGTACCATACATGTCACGTAGTACAGTGAAAAACAAAATAGTCATTTTTTTAAATCAAGGTAAAACTACTCAAATTAATGCTACTATGAGAATAAAAAGGGACGAGATATTTAAAACATATGATATTTTAAAGTAACAAACACTTATAAATTATGTCAAGAAAATTTTGCAGTGTAATTAATTTTTTTTCTTGCCAACTCAATATATATATATATATATATATGTAATATAAATAATGTCTTGTATAAATTTATGTCAGCTTAAAAGAATGGTTTCGCATCTTGAGTTTATTTTAAGAGAAACATCTGATTAAAAAATACTGCATTCTAATATTTCCGATATTAAATTAAACAAATTCTTACAGTTCAATTCATTAGTTTAAAATACGGCTACGAAAATAATTTTCTTTAAAGTATTTATTATATGTTACATTAAAATAAACAGTTGCAAAAATATTTCTAAAAAAATAACTAATAACATATTCGTCTTAGCTTATCTATATCAAATTAATACGAATAGTAAATTTTGCCTTAAATTATCGGCGATATATGTGATTAAATAAATGAAACATTTCTTTAAATTTTACTGGTAACACAAGAACATAAAATTGCGCGGCTAAGCAAACATAATTTCTAATAGTAAGAGAGCTGTTGAACATTTTTGAGTAAGTATTTGAGGCACCCTGAAAATTTGTGCAACACTTCTTTTGTAATGCCTGAATACAAAATCGAATGTCTGGCTGAAGGATCGTGGCCCAAAAACTGTGCCAGACAAAAAATGGCACTTGACACGTGTCTGGCATAGTTTTTGTGCCGACTAAAGTGTCTGTCATTTTCAAAATATTTTTTTCTAAGCATAAATATTATTCTGTCTCAATCTCAGCGTTCCTCAAATACTTTTTTTGGGTAGTCAAAAAAATGGCACTTGACAGGTATCTGGCACAGTTTTTGGGCCGACTAAAGGGTCTGTCGTTTTCAAAATATTTTTTTCTAAGTATAAATATTATTCCGTCTCAATCTCAGCGTGCCTCAAATACCTTTTTTGGGTAGTAAAAAAAATGGCACTTGACACGTGTCTGGCACACTTTTTGGGCCACGATCCTTCAGCCACACATTCGATTTTGTAATCAGCCATTACAAAAGAAGTGTTGCACAAATTTTCAGGGTGCCTCAAATACCTTCCCTAAAATGCTTAACAGCTCTTGGACTATAAGTTGTCCTTTAATTTTTTTTATGATAAATGTCATTATGCTATTGTAATATTGATTTACGAGTAACTACTCATTCTTATTTGAAAAGTATCTCTTAAAAAATTATGATAAAACTTTTAAAATAATTTAACCAGAAAATACGTAAATGATCGTTCTTCAAATTGAAATAAAAATATTCAAAGATAATGTAATAATGTAAAAAAATAAACAAAACAGCTCTTCTTAAAATATAGCGCCTTTTAGAATATATCAATAATAATAGACAGAGTATAGTCGCGTGAATAATTTCATTCTTTCTTCATATCCCCACTGAATTCCCAAACAAACAATCTAAATATTTCTTTATCAAAACCTCTTATTTTACTAGTAGCTTTTGTTTTGTTCATCTATCTATGTCAGTTTAAAATGTAGATGATGAACCTAATTACAGTTTAAACAGGAACGTCAGATGCACAAAGAATGCACTCTAAAGTTAAATATTTTACAGTTTTGCATTTCTTTCAAAATGCCGTTGTGTTTATATTGTCCTATAAAATATGTTACTTTAAAATAAAACGAATGTTCGAAAGTATAATTTCTTTAAATTATTTATAAGTCGATCTAAACAAAGGTGACTTTACAATTTCTTTTCTATAGTTTTTTAATTTTTGTACAGGTATAATTTTATATAGATCCTCCAATTTTCACAAATTTGTAATACTTTACAATATAGTTGAAAAGCATTCATTATATTGGTTCATCGATCTGTGTTTGTCCGTGCTCTAACTCGCGTAAGAACATTCGGATTGCCCTGTAATTAATAGGTGTCATTGATATTTAAAATGGAATTTTCGGTATTAAGTGGTTCGGAACTAAAAATTCTCCAAAAAATGGATTTTTTTTATTACTCAAGAGTACATTATATGCATTATAGCATGCATTTATTACAAAAAGTAATATATAAATATATATATATTTTTTTTTTGAGAAAAAAAAGAAGTTTTACACGTTATCTTAGAAATTATCAAAATTCCCTCTACGCTTTTCATATCAATGAAACTCCCAATTTTTTTATATAAGTTTGGTTTACATATACAGTAAATTCTCGATAAGTCGAATTCGAAGGGACCCTGAAAAATATTCGAGTTATCGCAAGTTCGACTTATCGAAAATCCTTAAATAAATACAGAAACTATATATAAAATATAATTCAATCTTATAGATAGGAGTTGCAATTATACTGCGATAACGGAGTCTGGCAAAATGAGCACTAAAGAAAAATACAATTTAATAGTGCATAATACAAGGTACTTACAAATTCAAATTTTATGAAAAAAACTTGTTAATGATGTCTGCTTGAAGGAACTTTTTGTCTTTCACTAATTAGAAAGTCACTCACATTTTGTAAACAAGGGAAAAGAGAATCGTCCACATCGTCTTTACTTTCGAGATTTTGCTATAGTGTCGTCATTGCCGCATGTGCTTCTTGATTATTTGGCGGTGAAACGCAATTTACTTCCTCGTCATCTTCAGGATCATTCTCCACCTTTTTTCTTGCTTCAACTATACCTGAATCACTAAGTTCTCCGAAAACTCAGTATCGTCATCCTTCAGGAATAACTTGATCTTGTAGATTTTCATTCACAACACATGAGTCCGTTTTGCTTGCAAAGAAGCTACTGAAGCAATTTTTGATAGTGATTTGTTTCACATCGTTGCTCCAGGCACTCGAAATTAGTCTAATTGCTTCTAATACATCACACTTTTGATTTATTCCACATTCGTCATCCTCGATTGCCTTCCGCACTAAACGCTTTCTGTAGAAATGCTTTAAACATTTAATTATTCCCTGGTCTGCTGGTTGTGGCTTAGAAGTTGTGTTAGAAGGGAGAAATTCTAACTTGATAAATTTCAATTTCAAAGTTTACTGTGATAGATGAGACTGTACACTGATAGAATGAAGATCAAAACTTTACGCTTTTTTGCATGAAACACTACATCCAAATTTCTGATGTATTCCTCGAACAATATTAGCGTCATCCAAGCTCTTTGATTAGATCTGTACTATACGGGAAGTGACTTTTTATGTTTAAAACAGCAGGGATTTTTTTATTTACCGATGACCAGTAAAGGTAATTTTTTTTGTTCCAGAAGCAATTGCTTCGACAAGGACAGTTAAAGGTTCTTTACTTAGCTTTCCAGTGGAACACAATTCCTCCTTAAACATCATCGTCTTGTTAGGAAAACATTTGTAAAAAAGCCCCATTTCATCCATATTGAAAACGTCGTCCGCACTATAACCTGCAAGAAGTTTGGGTAATGAAACTCTCGTCCATTCATCACATCATGTATCAGACACATCTTTTGCTTCACCGTGTAATGTCCGAAACACGATGTTGTGTCTGGCTTTAAACTTTTGAAGCCTTCCACATTCAATAATTTTGCGAAATCCAAAGCTTTCTCACGTAACATCGTACCACTTAAAGGAATTGCACTCTTCTGTGTTTTGTAATATATAAACCATTTTACGAGGGGTATTTCGATATCTGGGAAGGCACACGTCTTCATCCTTTTGCCCTTGGGCTTGACACTTGGCACATGTCTTTTGAAAATGATTTCTTTATCTTTCAGTATGGTAGATAGCGTGTTGGGAGCGATACCATATTTCAGAGCTATATCGTTTTTCTTTAAATTAGGATTGTCTTCAATATATTTTATCAAATTTACTTTTTACTCTAAAATAAGAGTTTGTAATTTCCGCTTCGACATTTTGAAAGACATAACTAAAAACGTATCACAATGTGAAAGCAGTAAACACTAAAATGACAAAACTCAGCATTAATGTAATGAACTTCGGTGAAATCTCAATAGAATCAAAAAACAAAAATCCTTGCATAAAAGGGTGGGAAATTTGACCAATTAGAATTCACTTAGCCACCTGCTCTGTTTCCAAAGAATACCTGTTGAGAAAAGGGAATGCCTAAAAGAGAAATGAATGTGGTGGGGTGGGGGGGGGGGAAGGGGCGAATTCAGCTGAAATTCTAAACTTGCAGAGGCTCCGCACTGACCGATATAGAAAGTAAAATTAGCGCCCTTCAAAGCCGGCAGAGGAGTGCTGAAAAGTTTTATCTAACAGAAAGTGCCAGTATTTTTGAGGTGTGGCTGAAAAATTAAGAAATTTGTCGACTTACTGTTTTTTCTCTATCGGAAAAAAAAAATCGATTTAAAAGATGTAGACTTCGACAGAACGAGAAAGTTTAATATTGAATTGTAATAAAGGGGCCGGGACTTCGTGTAAACTTCGACTTATCTGACTTCGACTTATCGAGAATTCACTGTATATAAATAATGCATCGAATTTTATATATTTGATTATAAAGTAAAAAAAAAAAAAAACGAAAAATGTTGAATTTTTTTCGAAAAAATTTTGAATTTATTTTCTTACCTTTATATTCAAATATATAAAATTCGATGCGCAGTTTTTGTTATATATATAAACCAAACTTTTATGTGAAATATTGAGGAATTTCATTGATGTGGAAAGCTCAGTTGGCATTTTGAAAATTTCCAAGATAACGCGTAAAATTCCTTTTTTTTTTTTTCTCAAAAATACATTTTTTTGTGATAATTGCGAGCCATAATGAATATAATGTAGCCTTGAATAATATTTAAAGTGAAATTTACAAAAAATTAAAAAAAAATATTTTTAAGGTCCCTCGTCGACAACTTTAACTTCATTTATCTCACAATGAATTTTTTCACGATTTGTCAACTTTAAAAGGATATATCTGAAGTTTCTTGCAAGATATACGTATGGAATTTTCAAAAGAGCTTTTATGCTATATTTCCAACAAATTGTCTTCAGGATGTTGAGTGATTTTAATGTTGAGTGATAATTGTGAAAACATGCTAATTGATGCAAAAATCACTCATAAAAAACTTCTTTTTCTTACTTTTTTTTTTTTAAATTCATAATCAATATTTTAAGAAATCCTGAAAACAAATTAAAATGATACATTTTCTGCACACAAAAGTGTAAAAATTTTGTAAATCTTGTATGTACTTCCAGAGTTATATCAAAAATTAAATATGTTTAAAATCTTAAAATTAAAAAAAAAAAAATATTTAAATTTGTTCATATTTATTTTTACATCCACTATTCTTATCATATTAAAATATATTTCAGAAAAAAAATTCATAACAAAATCTTTATAAATAAAAAATATATAATTTTGAGCCCCGGACCCCCTTAAAATGGTGTGTGTAGGAAATATATTTCATTCACAGAGACACCGATCAGAATTTTGTTACATAATGGTAAAGGGAGAAAAATCGTTTGCAATGTGCTTTAACAGTGTTACACTATTTCAAGCACATTGGAATTATTATTCAGCTTCTTAGTTCTGTACAAACGTCACGATGCTTAATGTCGAATATGGTGTGGATGACATTTATCGTTTATTTTCAGGGACGCGCAAATGAATTCAGTTACAGTACTGTATGTGCGTATCTCAATTCTGTGTATCATATGCAGTTCTCCACATAAAAAAATATAGTACGAAAACGAAGGGTAATGTAATGTAAGTGACGGAAAAGTGGCCATTTCAGTTTTCCCTGCATTATAGTGCCCCATCACAGTGGAACTGTGAGAAACAGTCGTCACAGACGCTGGTAATATTGTCTGCGATTTTCAAGTGGAAGGCTACATTTTTCTAGATTTATTTCATTTTTTTTCATTTTTTTTTAGGCAAGTGGTGCAATACCTTTACTATAGTTAAGTAATATGTAGTGCTATGATTATTTTCTCTTATTTTAATCAGTACGAAACAGCCTTTTAAATGATGTGTATTTAGGTTAATAGAAAGTTTTACAATTAATTTATTGTGTGAAACTTGGGTATTTCCATTGGAAAACAATCTGTGAGTTCGTTTTGATATGCAGATATCCCCCTAAGCAAATTTTGTATGCATCATTTAAAAGTACACTTTATTGAAAATCGTTTAGTACCAGTAATGTTCTTCTGCAATAATTTGTTGTAGAGTTAGAAGGGGTGATTACCCCCCCCCTCGTCTGTACATATTTAACTTCACTTGCTACGTAAAATGTCTGGTGGAAAACAGATTTAGTTCATCAGCAGATTAATGAAATCCATTTCGGTAAATTTGTATTGCTTCACGTATTCAAAACATCTATTTTCATTTTTCACCGACTGAGTCTTGAAAATAAAGATTAGTTTCAAGGCTTTATAAAAATAAAATTAATTACCTCAAAAGTGAAGCACAGTAAACAAACTTTTCTATCTACTCCATGACAAATACTCTGCAAAGAATGCTCTATCTTAAGCTCAGTATTAATGTCTGTAGAAGAAAAATTAAAAGAAAAGAGACAGAACTGATTCTTACAATGAAAAATGAAAGTTAACAAGGATGCAAATACTAAAAGCAAGCTACATACATAATAGATAAATAATACATTAATAGAAGTGACATACTCTTTCTGTAGTATTTCAACAGTCGAGTACTGAACTTTTATTTGGTACAGTCACTAAAATATGGTCATTTTAAAATAATTAATTTTTCTGAAACTAGTCGTACGAATTTCATGAAAATTTGTTTTCAGCCTAATTGAAAGTTTTACAATTAATTTATTGTGTCAAACTTGGGTATTGCTATTGAAAAGAAAAGTTTAGGTTCGTTTTGATATGCATATATCCCAAAACATATTTTATGTATATCATTTAAAAGTACACTTTATTTCCAAACGTTTGGTACCAGTAATGTTCTTCTACAATAATTTGTTGCAGAGTTAGTAGAGGTGATTAGCCTCCTCCCGCCGCCGACTGTTCATGTTTAACTTCATTTACTAAATAAAATGTCTGGTAGAAAACAGATTTATTTGATCAGCAGGTTAATGAAATCCATTTCGGCACATTTGTATTGCTTCACGTATTCAAATTATCTATTTTCACTTTATTAAACACAAACTAAGTCTTGAAAATAAAGATTAGTTTTAAGGCATTTAACAAAATAAAATAAATTACCTCAAAAGTAAAGCAAAGTTAACAAACTTTTCTATCTACTCCATTACACATACTCTGCAAAGAATGCTCTATCTTAAGCTCAATATTAATGGCTGCAGAAGAAAATTAAAAGAAAAAAATAAGGAACTGATCTTGACAATGAAAAATGGAAGTTAACAAAAATTCACATACTAAAAGCAAACTAGCGAGAAGTTATCTTCGTTACTGATAATACTTTACTTCTTTTCATTGTATGTTTTGTTTTCTAAAGTTTACTTTCCCAATTCATCAATAATCAAGAGAAAAGAGGTAGTTGGAATCACATATGACAATCATAATAAACATTTAGGCAGTAAAGTTGTGTATTTTTGTAGAGATTTATACACACATTCAACTGATGGTTATTAAATTAGGAAATTACAAATGAACATGCTGTATCGTAACTAATTAATCAGAGAAATATGAGCAGAAGATTTTAAACACATGTGAAAGTATAATTCTTTTTCAATAATCAAAATATTGAATAATAATAATTCAATGACGTTACTTTTTCAAAACTGAAATGCTGCGAACCTAGTTAAAAAAAATTATTTTATATTAATTTGATTCAAAAATTGTACTTAAACAAAATATCACTTTACCAATTTAGGAAATTAATTTGGATAACATATATGTACTATAATTTTAAACAGACAAGAAACTAATTCGCAATGCAGAAGATAGTATTAGTAAAGTATAATTTAAAAATTTAAGATAATGTATAATTTAAAATATTTATTTTAGTACAAATGGTGATTGTAAAACATAATATGTACGAAATAACATGTCTTAAAAATTCAGAATATTTTCATCTCATTAACTTTATTTAACTGGAAAAAATAATTTTCAAAAGTTCAAATCTACGAAAAATTCCCATGTACTCCATTGCACATACACTGTAAAATAAGTTTAGTGGTTTTAATATATTAATGACCGCAAAAGTAAGAACTTATCCTTACAATGAAAACAATATTTAAAACACAACTAACTTACTAGTAAAAGGAAAGTACAGAAAAGTTATTTTTCATACTCAGAAGTTTTTTCCTTAATTTTTTTGTTGTACATTTGGTTTCAAAAAGTTTACTTTGACTATTCGGCATTAATCAAGAGAAAAAAGGTTGCGGGTTTCAGATATGGCAAACATAATCTTCATTTTCATTGAAACTGAAGTTGTTACTCATAGATTATTTTACGAATTTGTAAACATAGGTAACATCAACAAATATCATAAAATCATCATCAACAAATATCATCGTAAAAATACTTTTAAATAGATACTTATTTATATCTGTTAGAGTATGTGATAAGTCTATAAAGTCTCATTAAATTTTGAACATTTGTATCCAGCATGACTACAAAATTTCGAAAAAAAATATGTATTCAATATTTTTTTAAACACAGGAATACATAAAGTTTAAAGTTACACAATATAAAAGAAGCATAAAAATGAATAATCAAGAAACTTCGTTGCGAATAGATCTGTAGTTTGACTTTTTGATCTGTAGAGTTTCATTCTGGGTTTTTTTTTGTTTTTTTTTTTTTTTCAGATGAACGATGATACTATAGATCAGGGTTGGCGAAACTATGGCACACGTGCCAATAACGTAAGACACGTTGGCACGTAAGACAATTTCTCAGGAACGCGAAAAAATTAAATTGAATATTCAAAATACAGACGAAATTCATTCTTTTTTCTGTTTTCATTAATTTTTTTTTCCATACGGACGGACTATCACAAAGGGTGCAATTATTTTGGCATGAATTGACACATCAAAATATTTTTTTTTTTTGAGGCTATGCAGCATTTTGCGACATGTATTTTGCATTTTTATGTGAATTTTAAAAGGCTGTATAATTAAATAAATTTCGTTAGAGAGTCAGTGTAATAAATTGGTAAATGGACCCAAATAAGTTATGTATATTTATAAGAATAACAAAATATGCACCAGGTATAAAATAAAAACGAGGTATAAATACTCCATCGTACAAGAGTATTAAACTGTTCAGTGCATTATAATTTTATTGTTTATTGCAACTTGGGTAATTAAAACTGAGATGTTGCATTAAGAAAAATTCAAAAATCGTTAAAATAGAAATTCTTATTTTGTTTCCTTATTAAAGTACGTATCATATAAATGAATCCCATTTTGGAATAGAAATTTCATTAATTTAAGGTTGAATTCAGTATACAGACAAACCGCATTTCAATTTTTAATATTTTTTAACAATTATTATTGCATGTAAGCAGCTGATTTTCTAACTTAGTGTTTGTATGAACATGAAACATCGTGCGCTGCAATTACTTTACGTAAAAGTTTGGCACGTTAAATTGTTTATAGAAATTGTTTGTGAATTTTTGTCACGTTTTCGTTAAAAGATTCGCTGAGCCTGCTACAGATTTACATAAATACTTATGTATATAAAGTCGCTTAAGAGGGGGAGGGGGATCACATACAGAAGCTCGATATTGCTTGATTTTAACACAATATTTAAAAGGAAAAATTTGAAGCTGCAGATATTTCTTCAAATTACACATTTTTTTAGAATAAAGTGTACAAATCTTTGTACGTATTCCTTTAAATAATTTTAATGATACATAATTAGAATTTAGTTACATTAAGACATAATAATTCAGGATTTTCACTGATATACATGCTTTGCGCGCAGGTTTATAAAAAATATATTCGATATATCATCTTATTATTACATATATATATATTCTTACAATATCGTACTTTAAATTCAACGTAAATTACTAATAAAGTTTACAGATGAAAATATTTTTTTTATGCAATTTAGATGAACCGCAAATTCTATGACAAAGTTTCAATAAAAAATAAATAAATAAACATATTACGTGTACTTACATAAAAATAGGTAGAGGTTATAAATATATATAAGCTATAATATGATTCACAATGTTAAGTATCTATGTTACTTAGTTTTGTAAATATGATGCGCGCAATGTGAAAAACATCTGATATGAGTAAAATTACTTTAAAGTTAAAATTTACCTTGTTTTAGATAGATATCGTTCCATATTTTATCATAAAACAAGTTTTGATTGGAGTATCGTCATGATTTTTTTAAAGTTCGGTAATATGTTATTCTTTCATATTAAACAGCAAAAAAAAAAATTGACTTTTTGAAAAGTTTTAAGGTGATCTCCCACGTTAAAATTAATACGATATCAAGAATTAAGGTATACACTTAATAACCACATGTAATGACAATCTTTATGAAAAGGTTGCATAATTTAATAAACACAGTCGATAAGTATTTTTGGAGACATTATCTCTACTTCCTGAAGTAAGAAGTAATTTAAAAATAAACTTAACTAAAGTTTCGATCCACTCCATTATACATACACTGCAATGTAAGTTTTATCTTAAGCTCAATATTAATGGCTGTAAAAAATAATGAACAGGAAAAGAAACAACTGCCCCCGACAGTGAAAACTGAACTTTACCCCGAATTCACATACTGAAAGCAAACTAGATAAAAGTTAATTTCCAAACTCAAAATTCTTTGTTTTTTTCTGTTGCACTTTTTGGTTTCTAATGTTTACGTTCACAATTCACAATTAATCAAGTGAAAAGGCCATTGTTGGATTCAGAAATGACAAACATAATAGGCATTTTCGATAGAAGTAAAATCATTAGTCATGTGTTATTTTCAGAAAGTTCTGCATAAGGATGTAACTAATGCTTACTGAAAACAATAAAATATAGATAAAATCCTTTTGACAATGTACATATTACTGAAATGTTTATTTAAATAATACAACAACATTTCTGACCATAAATTAAGGTTTAAAATTAAAAATATTTGAAAAAAAGTTAATGGTGAGTGGTCAAAAGAAACTGACATAAACAGGTGAATCAAATAGGTAGTACCTTAGCAGCAACGTCAGTTGATGTGACGTCAATGTGACATCACAAGTGTCACAGTAACAATTTCGAAAATGTTAAATCTTTTATTCGTCTTATTATTTCCTCCAGGTTTCTCTCTGTTGATGACTTCACTGTAAATGCACCTGGTTTCTCTCAAGTTGCCGTGATTTGGACACTCCATTGCAAAGTGACCAATAGAGTTGCTTTGTGATGACTCTTTAAGTCACACCAAAATGATGTTGCTGGATGTTCACAATTCAATGGTCAGGATGACTTCACATCCTGTCCTAAAATTATGGTCCTCTACGAGACAATAGGTGACTTCAATTTTGACATCATTTGGCAACCCATCACAATGCAATATTGATAGTTACTCTGTAAGAAAGATTCTAAATGACAGTAGTCTATAAATACAAAGAAGTCATTTGGTGTCTCGTCACAAAATAATAATCAAAGTACCTTTCGATTTGGGTCATATAAGGTCATTTTTTGAGAGTAATAATGAGACTATTTACATGTATCACATTTTGGCAACATAATCATTGCACCCAGATAGCACGAACATTAGCAGCAAGATTGATTTTCACTGACATTATATCACCGTGACAAATTTGAATTGAAGAAATTTGCAGCAAATTTCCCGCAGGGTTATACTATCCCCCACTTGCATGAGTAGTTTGTTGTGAAACTGATGGAAAGACTGTCGTTAATTCACTAAAGTGCCAAAATCAAAATTTCCTCTGTTGAGAGAACAGACAATCAGCACATACGCAGAAATTGCAGACATTTTATTCGCTTAGCACCGCTTTTACTAAACGCTATACTTACCAAATACTAAAAAAAGGCTCGTATTGAATGGTACAAATATTATCTTAACTTGCTTATGGTGATGCAAACGGTGCATGCACCTTCTGACGGTGTGCTCGCATCAATAGACCTGATCAGATCAGGTCTATGGACCCCTCCAAAGGGGTTAAACTTAAAAGTGTAACAGTTGTAAACAGATAGTGGGGCGTGGAAAGACTACTACTTTACAGCAAGTTTGCAGTATTTTTGATTACTTGTTTGTCGTTAATTTGCAATAAATTTGATACAGCATGCATTTAACGTGCACGACGACTTAGCTGCAAGTTCAAAGTGTGGTGACTTCGGCGTTTGCGTTATCTATCTGCAGTCTTGTTATGAACTTCCAGTCTTGTCATGCAGAGCTTGCTGCAACTTTTCTGGTTTTCAAATCAAGACTGCTGCAAATTTTCTGCAAATTAAAAATGCTAACTGGGTAATAATTATGATAATATATGGTATTATGGTAATATCACATCGATTGGCTGTGTTCACTCTAAATTAAAATGTCTGAAATTCAGACACTTAAGTGTCTGAAATGGAGTGTTCAATTTTCAGACATTTTAAAATGTCTGAATTTTTTCAGACACTTTTTGCGTCTGAATTTCAGACACTTCAAACGTCTGAATCGCATCCATTTTTTTTGTAAGCATCATACGTAGCCATGTTTGACCACGTTGAATCCTGGAAAAATATTTGGCTGTGGTCCTGCCCCTCCCCCCCCCCCCAATACAGCCTGATTTTTTTGGTGCTCTCAGTTTTGGTGTACAATTTTCGTTACGTTGATAATTTAAATCTTTTACGACATTGTACTGATTATAATCAATATCTTGAACTTCAGGAGTAGAACAAGATTAAAAAACAAAAAATATTTATCTAAATATTAGATTTTTTTTAATTTATTTTGTTTTTAACCTTATTTTACTTTAAAAGTTCAAAATATTGATTATAATCAGTACAATTTCGAAACAGATTTAAAATATAAGCTTTACAAATATTGCACATCAAATTTTGGGGCACTACAGTCGTAGGGGGACGGGGCACTTCCCAGTTTGCCCTTCCTTTAATCAAGAAGTACTTTTGCAAAAAACGCAACCCTGCATTATAGTTGTCTAAATTGAGATGTCCGATATTCGGGAGTATCCGTTGTGGAGGTTAATGAACATTCTCGAATAGCGAACACCTCTATTTAACGAATACTTTTTTAATCAGCAGACATACATATTTGTATATTTTTACCTCAAAAAAGTAGACATCTCCAATTATCGGACAAATTCCGCGTTCCCGAAGTGTTCGCTATTAAGGGCTTTTAAGGTACATAGATAAATATATATATATATATTTTATAATCTTGTCGTACTCTAAAAGTTCAAAATATTTATTACACTCGGTTGAATGTGGAAAAAGATTTAAAATATCAGATGTACGAAAATTGCAAAAATCCCCCCCCCCCCCCAAAAAAAAAAATGAAAATATAAAAAAATATATTGCCACATAGGCAATTTTACATATACATCACTTGATAATCACAACAGCCATTTAACTATGAATAATGAAAATAAATAAATAAATATTCTACTTTAATAACATTGGGGAAAAAATGACTTTGGTATTTTGTTAAATATATTTGCGTTTTTAAACTTGTCCTACTCTAAAAGTTCAAAACTTTCATTATAATCAGTGCAAGATTTAAGATATCAGCTTTACAAAAATTCATGCAAAATCCCCCCTCTCCCCCCCCAAAAATGAAAATACTTATTTAAAAATTATGTTTTTAAAAAAATTATATTTCCACATGGGCAAGTTTTTATGTAGATCAGAGGGTACTCACAAAAGCTATTCAACTATCAATAAAAACAAATAAGTACATATTCTATATTAAAAACATGAGGAAAAAATAACTTATGATTTCCAAACTTCTTTCGTCTTAAATATATACAGTAACATCTGTCATTTTTGTATTTTTCGTATAAGTGCATATAAATAAAGTTACCACAATTTTAAATACGAAATCTAGTTAGAGGTTTTTACTTTTTCCCATTATAAATTTCAAATTACTTTTTTATTAAAAATAATAAAAAAATCAGTATTAGAGTTGATTGCAAATCAAATACATATGTATATTTTTACAGGCAGCTTCATATAATAGACGAGTCTCATTTACTTTATTTATCTTTTTTTAATCTGCGGTTTTATGCCAGGAAGTAAGAAAGCATTAGGTCATCTTTCAAAGTTTTTTTTTTATCTTTACTTCCTTGTGGCCGTCATTTACTGCGAGATAAAAATTATTCATTGAAACTAAGAACTGACATTGAATATATAATTCGTAATAAAAAAGAACGTCATAAGTTTAAAAATATATACTTCTAGAATTAGTGGGGTTTTTTGCGAACAGATTCAAAACTAATTAAATTTCATGCAGGATTTTGTTTAGTACAATAAATAAAATCATAAAATACACTAATTTTACTACTATAAAGAAACTTACTTGAGTTGCTGCAAGAGGTAAGAAATATTCCTCGATTTGAAATTTTAAAAACTACCACAACCACAGTGAGGGAGAAAGACTTTCATCAGTTTAAAAGGTAATCCATAATACATCCGACTAACCATATTTAAAGGATGAGATGTTTCATCCTAAAAACAGGAACCGCCAGACAAAAGTTTCTTTTTTTTTGCCAGCTTCGACAGGACGAAGATGAATAACACAATATTATTGATATAAATTGATACGAGTTAACACTAAGCCCATTGCACACGCTTTGTAGAATTTCCGGGTGTAATCTTCAACCGTCGCCTACTTTTGTTCTGTGTCTATCCCGCCCTTGTATCGACGACAGCTTCTAAGAGACATTTGATGCCGAGCACACACGTCAGATGTATGTATTCAATAAATACATAATCCAAGTTAATACGAATTAAAATCACAGTACTTCACATTTCGCAAAAAACGAATTAAAATACACGCGTACATAAAAACAAACTTTGTTTGAATTACAACGTATACCACTTCGAACGAAGACATCTAAAACGCATGCGCAACTGGGAGTGCTAGTGCCCCCTGGTGGTTATTGCGTCGGAAGAATCAAAAATTAAGACACGTTTAAAGCAATGAAGTGTCTTAAAATAAGACGTTTGCGGATATTTTAGACATTATTCTCAGTTCGTTTACACCATGGTCATAGTAAGACGCTTATGTATCTTAAATTAAGACATCTATAGTGTCTTAATTTTCAGATTAAGACACTTAAGTGTCTAAAATTCTTTTTCAGTCACATATGTGTCTAAATTTAAGACGCTTCTATTTGCAGTGTTATTATTACACTACCTGTAATCTCCACCTGCCGTTTATATCAGTTTCTTGTGAACAGTCGCAATTATTTTTGGCAAGTAAATTAAGCATTTTGGGTTTCTACCTTAAATTATAGGTACTAGTGTCATAAATTAATAGTGTATTTATTCAAAAAGACTAGAAAATCTATAAGGCAAAATATACAGGCTTAAATACCCAATAGTATTCAATTCAATATAAAATCGGATAAAATTCAATATAAAATCAAGTATTTGCCATACATGAGTGCGGTTTGGACTAAAATGTTTCTCAGGACGAAAAAAAATTCCCTTCTTGAAAATAAAAAAAATATTTGATCATAGAGGACGTCAGTTGTAAGTATTTTTGCTTACAAACATGCGTTTTTATCTGATTTTGAGATAGATTAATTTTGATGCTGGGACACAGAAGTGACGACTCCGAGCGTTAGAATTTCTCATTTTTGTGTCACAGCATCAAACTTAATCTGAAAATCAGACAAAACGCATGTTTGAAAGTAAACATAAGGACAAGTGGCGGCATCTAAGAACGAAATTTGGATACAATTATTTTCATTCGCTTGAAGAAAATGATCATCCATTTTTCATCCTGAGAGCTAACCGCACTTCTGTATAACAATTACTTGATTTTATATTTAATTTTAAAATGTGTGCAGGGATTTTCGTACACCCTGTATTTATACACTAGTTTACTAAAGGAATTTCATTCGAAATTTTAATATACAATGGCTTTCAAAAGTTTAGGAACAGGCACTGGGTGATTTCGACAGTACACGGTTTATCGAATATCTGACAAATTTATTGGCAAATTGTTCTTGAACTTGCGGGATGTAAAGAACATGTTTGATTTCATATTTCTCGTTGAATATTTAGTCGGAAGAACAATTAGGGGGCTAACAAAAGTTAAATAATAAAATACAAATTTTTCGAGCACCTATGTCATAGAAAATGCTGAAAATTTTTTGTCACTGTGTTAAATTACTGTTTGGGTCCTGTTCATTATTTGTGTGCATTTGTGCAAGTATAGCACTCATATTGGGGGAGATGTGTTTGTGTCTGTGGAGAATTCAAAAGTTTTTTGTATATAGCATACAGAGTTCTCAACCAAATTTAACACAACTTTCCGAAAACCTGACAAAGTACAGTAGCAACAGCATACTGCAATTAAAACATGAATATACGAATATTTGATGAGATATGGGAATTTGTGTGAAATAGTTTTTAACTGCGCATGCATGGAAGATTTTAAATTCTTATTTTATAATTTGTTAGCCAGCTATCGAGGGCAAATTATATAAAAAGACCAATCAAATATCCCGAAAAATCACAAAGGTAGGGGCGATATAGTGAGTTACTTTTTAAAAATAGCTTTATTATAAGCGATTTTCCACAACTTTTTAATCGGCTCAATATATTTTTTAATTTTTAATTTTTTTCTTCATTTTGTGTGGGTGCTTGAGTTCTTCATGGAAAATCACCAGAACGCGCCTATTCCAAGAAAAAAAGAAGTATCGTAATCTAAGCATTTCTTCTAAATCTACTCATTGACATTCATTAAGTACAAACTTCTTTGCCTACAGCCATGTATAAAAAATGACAAATCCCTTATTCAGCAGCTTTTAGAGAGCAACTAAAAATTCTCTTACTATATTGCATCTATATTTCTTGTCACGATATTTTACTGCCTATTTTTTATGAGTTGCTCCATAGAGTCCCCAACATTTTCTTTTTGGCGCCCAGAATTAAGGACCAAGAGGAATCATCTCAGAGCGCTGAGACGTAAATTGCGTTTTCTTAAACACAATAACTACCCTCCTGAAATAAGTAGTCAGAAACAAATTATCAACAACAAAACATCAGCCCTTTACAAGCGTGGCATTCTTGAGGCTAAGCGTTCCGAATGGTCCTTATATTGCTCTAACCAGAAAGATCCCTTTGGTGTTGCTCAAAAATTTTTTACTGGAAAATTCTTTACTCCCGACGAAATTCTACTTGAACTGCATTCCGGTCAATCATCTAGACAAAGAAATCTTGAATTCCTAACACAGCAACTTTTCTGCGAGTCTGTTTATCATCATGATAACTCCTATCTTACCATTTCAACACATAATGATAAACCCTTCTCTAAATCAGAAATTCGGGCCACTCTTGCCAAATTTAAAGATAACAAAGCCCCTGTCCCGGACTATATAGATTTTAAAATTCTTAAACGAGCTTTTAGTATATTACCGGAGATTTGTACCCGATGGGCTAACCTCTGTCTTCAATTCCATTATTTTCCTCTCGTCCTGAGGCAAGGGGAAGTAGTGTATTTCCTCAAACAAGGGAAGACTCCCTCTGAAACCAGTTCATATCGCCCGATCTGCCTGCTTCCAACATTAGGTAAATTATTACAGAAATTAACTGCTAATCGTCTAACTGTCTTCCTGGAATCTAACAATCTTCTACATCATAGGCAATTTGGGTTCAGAGAGGGCTGATCATGTGTCGAAACTTTGTCTGAAATTTTATCTTCCTGCGCGGTTAAAATTTCTGAAGGTCTACACACTTCCCTGGTCTCTCTCGACATTAAAGGAGCCTTTGATAATGTCAATTGGCGTGATATCCTTCTACTACTCATATCAATTAATTGAACTGGTAACATTGCTGGAGTCATCCGCACCTATCTTTAGAAGAGAATCATTTTAGTTAACTGGTCTCTCTAGCCATCAACAAAAAAAGGATGCCCACAGGAGTCCTGTCTGGGACCTATTTAATGGCTCCTTATTGCAAATTTTATTCTGAAGGAACTAGAAAATTTAGGTTATTTAATCTATGCCTTCTCGGATGACTTCAACGTTATCTTCTCTGGACGTCGGCGTCTAGACCTGGAACGGGAGGCAGCTTCAACCCTTGCGATCTTTACACAGATCTTTGAATATTTTCACCCACAGTTGTTATTTTTAAAATCAAATGCTCCAACATTCGCTAAACAGCATAATTTAAAAAGAAAACCAACAATAAGATTAAATGGAACCAGTATGCATTATGTGCCCTGTCTGAAGCTTCTTGGAATTGTTATAGATAAGCAATTCTATTGGTTTTCGCATATTAACTTTTTAAAATTAAAACTTTTCAAATATTATCATAATTCTACTAAGCTAACTACTAAATGATGGGGCATTAACAATAAAATGTTAAAAATTTGCTACCTAACTATCATAGAAAAAATTATCACTTTTAGTGCGGATATTTGGGGAAGGGGGGGGTGTAATTTAACAAAAGCCGCAAAAGGAAAATTAATCTCAATCCAAAGAATGTTTTTATTGCAATTATCAAGGGGGTACAGGACCATTTCCAGTGACGCCCTGCACGTCATTACTGGTATTCCTCCCATCACTCTCACTTTAGAATATGAATATAACATTAGTCAAATTTTACACCTTCATAACAATCAAATAGCTGCTTTACATTTTCCATGTGCATTCAACAAAAGACTCCAAGCTTGGCAACTCCATCCATCTGAAGACACTACCCATATACAAGTATATCCTTCCCCCAATTATTTCAAACCTTCTAATTCACTTACGGTGTTCACAGATGGTTCATTACTGAAACTGGTGATGGTGCACCTTTCTGCGCAACGGAAGTTGGAGTCGTGACCCATGAGTGGTCCTGTAGGCTGGATGACAACAACTCCGTTTTTCAAGCAGAACTATTTGCCATTCATAAAGCTCTGGATTGGATTTATAATGTTTCTTCCAAAAATTTGATTAAAATTTATAGTGATAGCCTTTCCAGTTTACAGGCCATTAGCGCGTCTAAATCAACAAACCCGCAAGTTTTGGAAATTAAAATCCATCTAAAACATCTTTTACATAAATCCTCACTTGGTCACGTCTCAGCACACAAGGGGATCTTTGGTAACGAATATGCAGATACACATGCTAAAAACGCAACCAACTTCTTCGTAGTAAACTACTCTCTGCCAAATCCGCACTCATATATTAAGACAATTTTGCACTCAAAACTTTCGGAGCAGTGGCAGGATCACTGGGACTATTCGGATAAAGGAATATTCACACATGATCTGGTTCCAAAGGTCTCCTTAGAGCCTCCTCCCCTCTCTCCTGCCGAAACCGCATTCCTTACAGGACATGGCCCATTTAGGGAGTACCTCCATAAATTCCATTACTCAAGCTCCTCTGTATGCGAATGTGGGGACATAGCAACTGCCTCACACTACTACTACGCTTGCCCACTTACTCACGCTGGCATATTCCGCTCCCCTTATCAATCCCTAAAAATTCGCTAAGTAATATTTTATCCCGTCCAGAACTTCGTTGAAAATTAAAACACATTTTTAGCTTTTTTATGGACCTATCAAACAATTAGTTATATATCTCTTACCTTAAAGAGTTGTCGCGTTGGATATACTATCGCCCCTTGTCGCGTTTTTGGGGATCTGGTCTACGACCATTATCTGTAATATCTCAATGTATCTTACTTACTTTTTATCCTTCTAAAAGTCGCCCATTGCTCGCGTTTTATTTTCCGGCGACTTGAGCCTACAAACTCATCGATGTAACCCTTTTTTTTTGAGACCTCAATAAAGTTGTCCAGGGGGAACATCTATGCTCTACAGACGTTCTTTCAACGTCTGATCAGCTCCCCTTAGGCAGTCAATAACTATAAAATTGTGAAAAAAATATTTTTTTTTCGTGCGCGCATGCGCAGGCAAAAAAAATTTCATTCAATTGCTCATATTTCATCAAATATTTATTATATTTATATTTCAATTACACCATATAATTTCTACTACATTTTGTCAAATTTTCTAAAACTGTCTTTAAATTTGGTAAAAAACCCTGCATGATATAAAAAACATGCAAAAGTTTGTTGAACTTTAAAAAAAAAATCGGTATATCTCCATGAATATACGTTCTATTCTTCCACAAATGAGTACATATATTGTACAATTTCCATATTTTCGTAGGCTATTGCAATAGATCATTCCGTGCGCCTTATTTTACTGGGCGATGCCAAACATTATTATTTTTTCTTTGATTATTGTTGGCCAACTATTTGTCCTTCTGATCACATCGCCGTTGATAAATATGAAATCGAACATGTTCTTCATAAATCTAAAGCTCCAGAAAATTCCGACAAATATATCTTTAAATATTCGACAAATTGTCGAAAATGAAACATGTCTGGTGATTAATGACCATATAGTGTACATATACATACAATCTAGAAAATGTGAAAGGGACAGAGCACCGTAATTAATTATATTTAATTATTCCGAAAACAATTTTACATCATTGTCTGCGTGCCACCGCTACTTGCATACACAGAGTCTCTCAGATTCGGGCACGCATTCCATTTATAGTAGCCGTTATTTCGATTTAAAGTTGATATGAATCTGCATGTTTAAATCTAAAAAGCGGGTACATTCATATAAGGAGCATTCTCACAATCTTTTGACTTTTAATTCCGTGAATAATAATTTTTATTTTAGTACATATTCTTGTGGTTTGTACTGTTAATTTTACACAACTATTGTTATTTTTCATGTTTATATAGTAAAAAAAACAAAACAAAGAAAGCTACAGCACATTCGATTGTGATCGAGTTTGAACGCGAGATAAACAGTACGTTGTGCTGTAAATATGTCTTTTTTTACAGTGTGGTACAATTGTTTTATATAAATACGTAAGAAAAAATCAACCTGCACGCATTTTTACGATTGATATTATTTTTTTAACTCTGTCCTTGTGTTTTAGACTCCTTACCATCCCTCTTGATAATTTTATACGGAAAATCACTTCAGATGCAGCGACAGAAATTTTCAAGTTTTTTCTCATGCAAAAGTATGCTAGAGAAAGAATGTCTAAAATTCTTTGACAGGAAATTTACTGCAGAATTTAAATCAGCATTTAAATATCAATTTCAAGCATCGTTGGCTTTATTGGTAGTCTTACCTTCCTCAAGGTTTATTCCTGAACTTTTTGAGGTAAACAATATTATCTTATTTATTTATTTATTTTTTTTAACTTTAATTCAAAGTAAATAACTGTTTCTAAAAATCAATGAACATTGTGGCTATCACATAGTCTTAACATGATTTGTTTAAAAATAGTGGTTATTTTCCTTACCGCCCTATCCCTATCATCCCTTTTTTCCACTACCGTCCCTTTTTTCCTATACTTTCCTTTTTTTACCTCTGCCGTGCCTTCTTTAACACCCCTTTAAGGCAATGTTATACCAAAATTTTGTACTAAAAATACTACATTATTATTATTTCTTATTTGAATGTCCTGTGGGTACTATGCAAATTCATTACAAGTAAAAATTTTTGCAGAAAATAGAAAGTTATAGTGGTAAAATGGTAAGGAAAATTATACTCTCAAGTTTAACTTAAACCTCAGTTAAATAAAGCATTTTTCACTGCTAACCAATTTTTCTTTATTTTGCATCATTAAAGCATTCGTCTATCATAATAAAATATTATTTTAGCAAGTTTATTTTCACCAAATTTTTATTCCCGAAAGTCAAAAGATTGTGAGAATGCCCCATATACGTATTATTTAAGCAAAAAAATAAATAAATAAATAAATAAAAGTGCCCGAACAACTTGTTTTTTAAATACTGCATCGTACATCATTTATTGCTCTAGTGTAGAGTTAGGCAAATTTGTAATTACAATTAATTTGTATGTAATTAATTATAGTTAAAATTACATGCCGTAAAAAATCCTTCCAGCACTGTTGCCGGATCCGCCCCCATCCCATTATTTGACAAAATGTCTGCGCTTGAGTGTGTGTAACTATAATCAATTACAAGCAATTAAGTTTTAATTCCATTGCGGATAATTGAGATTACAAATTTGTCCAACTCTGCTCTAGTGCTTGTCTACCGTAAAATAATTTTATCGAGCTTCTTAAGATTATATATCTCTCCATTCTATAAAAATATGGAACCACCACTGTCTTTACAGTAAATGAATTTTTGTGGTTGGAACTTTTCCTCGGCGTATTTTAAGAAAACAATTGCATATTAAATTATGAAAATTGTTTGTTTCATAAAGGAATGTTCGATAAAGGTTCTGAATTAGACTGTTTTTCAATCGAACAGTTATTTGAATCAATATTTAACGTTGAAATCTGTAAAGTAGTTCCTTTTAAAAAAGTTTTACGGAGTCAAAAAATATATGTAGGAATTTAGTCATTTTTCGCAGGCACATACTTGAAGATCTTCCGTTGTGAACTGGTCGAGTTTGCAAACAATTTTTTTTTTGTTTGAATATTATTTTAGAGAGTTTTTTAAATCTTTTTCACAAAATCTTATTTTTGAAATGCAGATTTATTTCACATTTTAGAAATGTCATTATTTAACCTTTTGTTGACAATTTTAATAAACGCGCAAATTATAGTATTCAAGTAAAATTATATTTACATGTGAATGTAATACTGGCACCCCAGCAACCAGTATTATACAGTAAAATCAACACTTTTTTTTCCCTTTACAGTGCAGTTACGCACGTAATATAAAAATAAATGTATGCAAAAATAATTATGTAACTCATAATTTCTTTTTTCTGTTTGTGAATTTTAATGACGTAATTAATGTTTCACATACATAATACATGATTTAATTTGTAATATCTGACGGGCAATTATATAAATATTAAAAATGTTTCTGTAGCACAATTTGCACAACTTTTAAACAATCTGATTTTTTTTAAACCTAATTTGGTTTTTAGAAAATAGTTTGACTTAATCAAAATAATTTTAAGACAATTTATTTACAAGAAAACGCTTTTATTTTGTACTTTAAAAATCTATTATAATGAATATTTAATCTATGGTAATATACAACTCCTACGGATGAGGTATAAGCTATTTATAAAGTACGTGCCAGTATTTGGGAATGTTACAGGGCATTTATTTCGCTAAAATATTTTTTATAAGGACAGTCCCAATTAAAGCATGTTCGAAATAAAATTTGATTTTTTTTACAAAAAAGAATCTTATATAAATTCTTTATAACTAAAATATTCAGAAATCTTCATATTTACAAAATGCATCTAGAAATTATTTATAGAAAATATATTTGATAGTTTTGTTTCACAAATACAATCTAATAGAATCTAGTTAAAATCTAACAGAACATCTAAAACAAAACTGAAATCACAAAATACACAATATAATCCCACTGATTTACTTGAAAGGCAGACAAAATAATAATAATATAGAAGTTTAAAATATACATTTCTTAGTATAATTCTTTGTACTTTCGGCCTGCAATTCCCATGGCCATCATCAAAGAATATTTTTATTTATTGATCTTCCATTCATTCAAATATGACACTTCGTTTGAAATGGGATAATCTATAATTATTAGGGTAGCTGAAAGTAGAATTTTAATGCCTTGCACTGAACTTATGTAGAAAAAAAAAAATAACTACTGTTCTATTTACTTTAATACTTGCTTATTTACGTCATTTTCATTTTAAATGCGTAGCTGAACAGTAATAGAAGTAACATTGTTTCGGATTAAACTTGGGTAAAGAAAATTATTATTATATA
The DNA here is from genome assembly GCA_963932465.1 of Maratus speciosus. NCBI lineage: Eukaryota > Metazoa > Arthropoda > Arachnida > Araneae > Salticidae > Maratus > Maratus speciosus. Next base: position 379,880,082 of record OZ010786.1, read on the forward strand.
TTTATTAAGAAGTAATGTAAGGAACTTCAGTTTAAAAGTATGTAGAAGAAAAATACTGGGTGTTTTAGTTTTCAGGATTTATTTTCAGGATATTTAATCATATATTGGGGATATTGCTTGATAGGGCTCCGATAAATACTTGATTGCTTTTAAGCAGAATTTCTATGTATTCTCTGATTGTGGAAGCATAGTAATTAAATGTTGGATAGGTACTACTTGATTATCCCGTCGGCCAAACTATAAGGCTAAATGCCAAAAATGGATGATCATAAATGTCACATTCACTTGATATTAAACACGTTCATTACACGTGTTTGTTACGTAATCAAATGTTTTTTAATTTGCCTTTTTATTTCCATTTTTATTAATGTTTTATTAATCTATTTCTTCTTTCGTTATTTGAAATAAAATATATCAATAAAGGTCAATAATGCCTCATGTTATTATTTATACACTGGTGAACAAAACTTAAGGATCACTGTTATCTTCAGCTATTACAGTTAGAAATAGATCCGCAGCAGCACGTGTAAATTTGCATGAATGCGAGATAGGCTCTGTTTTCTGAAACTTATGCAAATTTTGTGCTTCCGCTTTTATCGATCACGTGGCAGCAGAGATAAGAGAATTTATGCACAGTGGATCAAAGTATAGGTGATGTCGAACGTAGGATTATCGCGATAGTAAGCCAATATATATATATACATACATACATACATATATATATATATATATATATATATATATATATATATGTGATTTTTTTTTTTTTTTTTAGGTTTAAATGAGTAAAATAAATGATACTGAAAGTATCTGCATAGTTTTTTACGAACAATTTCGCGTTTTTTGTCGCAAACAAGAAGTTTAAGGAGATGATGAATAACTAAAATATACTGGAAAAACAAAGCATGCAGTTTTTACTTATATCCTTATTACATTTGTGGAATATTTAAAACATTTGTTTAATTTTTAATTGGCAATATATGCGATATTTACATAACTCTTTAAAATCGTTCTACAAAACTGCAACATTCTACTGCAACATTTTAGAACTTATTTCAGTATATATTTGTTATTATTAGGTTTGAGTTTTTTAAAATTATCTTGTTGTAATATTAATTTTAGCAGATTTTTTAAAATTTAAAACAAGATTATTTCATTTTGTCTTTTTTCTTATATTCCTTTGAAATATCATAACAAACAAAGGTTTGTTTCTGTTTCTGAAGAATTTAAATAATGGTTTTAGTTATGAAAAATCAATGCTTAGTTTTGTAAGCGTGCACTAATTGCCTCAAAAATTGATGAAGAAAATTTAAGGAGCGTTTACGTATGTTTTGTGTAACTGCAAAAGATAGCTGGTTGAAATCTGAACGAAAACTGGATCATTTCAATAATAAAAACTATTCTTTACTCCAGTGTTCCTTTAACGCCTTTAACTAATAAACGCGCAAATTATAGTATTCAAGTAAAATTATATTTACATGTGAATGTAATACTGGCACCCCAGCAAGCAGTATTATACAGTAAAATCAACACTTTTTTTTTCTCTTTACAGTGCAGTTACGCACGTAATATAAAAATAAATGTATGCAAAAATAATTATGCAACTCATAATTTCTTTTTTCTGTTTGTGAATTTTAATGACGTAATTAATGTTTCACATACATAATACATGATTTAATTTGTAATATCTGACGGGCAATTATATAAATATTAAAAATGTTTCTGTAGCACAATTTGCACAACTTTTAAACAATCTGATTTTTTTTAAACCTAATTTTGTTTTTAGAAAATAGTTTGACTTAATCAAAATAATTTTAAGACAATTTATTTACAAGAAAACGCTTTTATTTTGTACTTTAAAAATCTATTATAATGAATATTTGATCTATGGTAATATACAACTCCTACTGATGAGGTATAAGCTATTTATAAATTACGTGCCAGTATTTGGGAATGTTACAGGGCATTTATTTCGCTAAAATATTTTTTATAAGGACAGTCCCAATTAAAGCATGTTCGAAATAAAATTTGATTTTTTTTACAAAAAAGAATCTTATATAAATTCTTTATAACTAAAATATTCAGAAATCTTCATATTTACAAAATGCATCTAGAAATTATTTATAGAAAATATATTTGATAGTTTTGTTTCACAAATACAATCTAATAGAATCTAGTTAAAATCTAACAGAACATCTAAAACAAAACTGAAATCACAAAATACACAATATAATCCCACTGATTTACTTAAAAGGCAGACAAAATAATAATAATATAGAAGTTTAAAATATACATTTCTTAGTATAATTCTTAGTACTTTCGGCCTGCAATTCCCATGGCCATCATCAAAGAATATTTTTATTTATTGATCTTCCATTCATTCAAATATGACACTTCGTTTGAAATGGGATAATCTATAATTATTAGGGTAGCTGAAAGTAGAAGTTTAATGCCTTGCACTGAACTTATGTAGAAAAAAAAATTAACTACTGTTCTATTTACTTTAATACTTGCTTATTTACGTCATTTTCATTTTAAATGCGTAGCTGAACAGTAATAGAAGTAACATTGTTTCGGATTAAACTTGGGTAAAGAAAATTATTATTATATATTTATTAAGAAGTAATGTAAGGAACTTCAGTTTAAAAGTATGTAGAAGAAAAATACTGGGTGTTTTAGTTTTCAGGATTTATTTACAGGATATTTAATCATATATTGGGGATATTGCTTGATAGGGCTCCGATAAATACTTTATTGCTTTTAAGCAGAATTTCTATGTATTCTCTGATTGTGGAAGCATAGTAATTAGATGTTGGATAGGTACTACTTGATTATCCCGTCGGCCAAACTATAAGGCTAAATGCCAAAAATGGATGATCATAAATATCACATTCACTTGATATTAAACACGTTCGTTACACGTGTTTGTTACGTAATCAAATGTTTTTTAATTTGCCTTTTAATTTCCATTTTTATTAATGTTTTATTAATCTATTTCTTCTTTCGTTATTTGAAATAAAATATATCAATAAAGGTCAATAATGCCTCATGTTATTATTTATACACTGGTGAACAAAACTTAAGGATCACTGTTATCTTCAGCTATTACAGTTAGAAATAGATCCGCAGCAGCACGTGTAAATTTGCATGAATGCGAGATAGGCTCTGTTTTCTGAAACTTATGCAAATTTTGTGCTTCCGCTTTTATCGATCACGTGGCAGCAGAGATAAGAGAATTTATGCACAGTGGATCAAAGTATAGGTGATGTCGAACGTAGGATTATCGCGATAGTAAGCCAATATATATATATACATACATATATATATATATATATATATATATATGTGATTTTTTTTTTTTTTTAGGTTTAAATGAGTAAAATAAATGATACTGAAAGTATCTGCATAGTTTTTTACGAACAATTTCGCGTTTTTTGTCGCAAACAAGAAGTTTAAGGAGATGATGAATAACTAAAATATACTGGAAAAACAAAGCATGCAGTTTTTACTTATATCCTTATTACATTTGTGGAATATTTAAAACATTTGTTTAATTTTTAATTGGCAATATATGCGATATTTACATAACTCTTTAAAATCGTTCTACAAAACTGCAACATTCTACTGCAACATTTTAGAACTTATTTCAGTATATATTTGTTATTATTAGGTTTGAATTTTTTAAAATTATCTTGTTGTAATATTAATTTTAGCAGATTTTTTAAAATTTAAAACAAGATTATTTCATTTTGTCTTTTTTCTTATATTCCTTTGAAATATCATAACAAACAAAGGTTTGTTTCTGTTTCTGAAGAATTTAAATAATGGTTTTAGTTATGAAAAATCAATGCTTAGTTTTGTAAGCGAATAGTGTTCACTAATTGCCTCAAAAATTGATGAAGAAAATTTAAGGAGCGTTTACGTATGTTTTGTGTAAATGCAAAAGATAGCTGGTTGAAATCTGAACGAAAACTAGATCATTTCAATAATAAAAACTATTCTTTACTCCAGTGTTCCTTTAAAGTTGGTATGAGTTTAAACTATTTGCCGTTGAAAATTTACAGAAATGAAGATAACGAAAATATTTTTCAGACTTAACAGAAACTCATGAAAGAAGACTAACTCAATGTTTCAGAGAGGATACTGCTCGAGAAGCTAAATTAAGAAGAATCAAAGAGAAAAATTCCACACGAATTCAGAAATGAATTAGGTTTGCTAATAGATGGACATTTCCACGAGCAGTTGTCGTGTAGGTCACATACTATGATGTTTGATTATCGGTATTTGAAAACGGAAAAAATGTGACTTATTTTATGGGAGATATCTTATTAATTGAAAAAGGTGAAGCAAACTTGTATAAAATAACGGTGGCCAACAAGCATAATATGTGACTTACACGACAAGTGCTCATGGAAATACCTAGATATTGTTGAACAGGGAAGTGGTTTGACACACTGCAAGGGCATTTTTTGCTGAGTTTGAAAAGACAGCTGAGATCACAGGATTGGATAAAGAAATTATTAAACGTTTTGCAATTTTAATGCAAGTGATTACCTGTGACGAAGTAATTAATGCGAAAAAATTTGGGAACGGCTAAACAATGTGCTTTAAAGTACGGTTAGCATTATATGCCACCTTCTGCACATAAATTACTAACTCGTGGAAAGGATGTGATTAAAAATTTTGCTGTTCCAAATGGATAATTTGTGGAAGAAGATAGCGAAGGTCGAAATAAAGAGTTTGAAAGTTACCGGGAGTCCCATAAGAGAAAAATAAATCGAATAGCGTGTAACGAAGACTTATTGCACCATTTGCTAATAACAACTGACGCTTTGATATTCCAGTATTAGACACAAAATAGAAAACATTTAAAGTAACAGAAAATTTCTAGAAGCATTGTAACTTTTGCTTTAAAATACAACACTTTGTCACTAATGTAGCGGCGCAACCATTTATTAGAGTACATTTAACACTCTGAGAACATTTGGCTGAGATAGGAGTATATTAAATTTAATTTCGCAGTTTAATGTTAAATTAGTTTTTTACATCATTTCATCCAAGAAATTTCTTACAGCATACTCTTCTTTAAAAAACATTTTTGTGTACACCAATTTAACATGTTTTCTGGAAACGGTAAATTACGCAATAGGCGCTTCAAGTACATTTATTTCAAAAACGCGCAAGCTTGCGCAAAAATCTTCTATACCACATCAAAGTATTGGTTTTCATGAATATCAACATGTGTTTGAAATTTCAAACAACTTTAAACTATTTAAGTTACGTAATTTTGAAGATTATTATGCCGTTAATTCTACATGTGTTGTCCGTAATGCAGAATGAGACATAAAATTCAATCAAATAGTAGTCAATAGTGGCTTAAAATGTGTTTTATGAAATTAGTAATGATATTTTAAATGAGTTATCACTAAATGTTACTTACGTTCCATTTCTGAGTACAGCAGAAAGTCGGTAAAATTCGCAGAAAAATTCCTCTGCTGAAAGGTGCACATTCCGAGCTATACAAATACGATATAATTTTGTATAATTAAAAAAAAAATAAACATATATTCGTATTTTGTAGATATTATTTTAAAATATTTCATTGCAAAAAAATTAGTTATTTAATGATTATTTTTTGTCTCTATGTTCGCATTTTCTTAAGGACTGATCCACTGTGCGGCGGGTGCTTTGAGTTGTCATTAGATGTAAAAATTGAAGGAGATGGAGTGAAGCTTGTGTTTTGGAATTTTGAACATGTCTTTGAGGCATCATTTAGATGATATTACTCGTGGTAGAATACTCGGATCTCTATGTGCTTGATCAAGGGCCCATGACCGGTAAATTGTACATTGAAGACGCCCTGCTTCCACATGTCCGACTTTTTCGAGGTGCTCCTGGCGAAAAGTTTCTTTTTACGGACGATAACGCACTTTGTCATCTCACACAGTCTGTACAAATTTGTCTTGAGGCCGAAGATATTATTCGCATAGCTTGGCCAGCACGTTCCCCTGACCTAAATCCCATTGAAAATATATGGAATGTCTAGGGGAGATATATTGCTGCTCGGCAATTTCATCCTACAAACAAGGAAACCCTCATACGTGCAGTGAAGGAGGAACGGGTCAACTTGCCTCAACAGCTACTGAATTATGTTGTTCTGAGTATGCCACGCCATGTTCAAAGTTCCCTCGCATTACACGTTGTCCACATCCATTACTGATATGGCACTGACGATTGTTAAATGCGAGTACTTTATTTCTTATTACAGTTACGTTTTCGGACAATATTCACGTTTCAGAAAAAGAATCTCTGGTAATACCCTGTATGCATCCTTTCAACAAAATTTTTATATTAAATACTGTGTAACATTTTGTTAATAATTTTGTTTGCTTCTTGACCATAATCTCACGTAGATTCTCATTTAAGTGTACATATTTCTTGGTCCGTATGTTTTGTCCACTATTGTATATCTACATTATATATATATATATATATATATATATAGTGCCATATATATATATATATAGTATATATATACAGTGCCATATATATATATATATATATATATATATATATATATATATATACATTATATATATATATATATATATAATCCTAATGAATAAAATGTATGAAACGACTTTATGAAACGATTGTACAAAACGACTGATTATGTTTCATGGCGATTTCCCCATAAATATGGAATACTTAGCGTTAAAATTAATAACAAAATCCGTATTGATCTGCAGATTTCAAAACTGGTATTAGAATTTCAAAGTTTGAATTAGTTTTTGAGATATTAATTTTTTTCTAATTTTAAACACTTTTCTCTAATGATGGCAACTCAATTTTTAACCATTTTTTTTTTCTCAATTTAGAAAAGGTTATTATTTAAAACTAGTTTGGTGATCAGTTCAGTTTTCCTTAAACGTATGCTAAGAAATGTAACATGTTACTTTTATTCCTAACACAATTTACTTGAGCAATCTTTCACCAAATCAGAAGCTTCTGATAGAGAAATCAAAAACTCGGGATTTTTATGCAGCTGCTAAATCGCCAAACATTTTACCCGTCGCATATTTCTGTATTTCATTAATTTCATTTAAAATATAAAATTTTCATTTAAAACTGAAACGTTTAAAATTAATGGCTTTCACTTCTTTCTCTCTTTTTTTTTTTATAAACGAAACGAAAAGAAAAATATTGGGCACAGATGTCATATACGCACCGGTGTATCTCATTGGCACCAAAATGGCTTTATTTTGCTTGACATGGTAACCCGGCTATTGTTGTTTATTTATTAATAAATGTTTATTTACTTTTATTTTCTTTTTTTTTAATTATATAAATTGTTTTGTTCTATAGTTATTAATTAATTTCTTTGTTGTTATTTCATTTTAGAAATAATAGAAAATAATTTAAAAATACATATGTAACTGGTATTCGAAAACGAGGTTTTCACCAAATTGTCGTAAACAAAATCACGCCAAGCCCGGTGCGTATACGACATCTGTGCTAAATATTAAATAATGCAACAAACTATGACATTTAATTACAACTTCAAAGTTATGTTTTAATTTACCATGCGAAAAAAAAATGCTAACTGGCGGGTTAAAAAAAAAAGCTATTGGCGTGATTACCCGGCTAACATAAAAGTACCAAGAATTATTTGCAATCATGGTAACTTTTATGTTGTTTTATTCGAAAATGAGTATGTGGTTATATTGAAAATATTGATAATTATGTCATGAAAATTGTATTTACACCGGAATAATAAAAGACAACAGAAATTTTAAAATAATAAACACATTAATATGCGTTTAAAGCAGTAAATTGTAGTAATTACGTCACATTTAAAATGGCCAAATAATAATACTGCTAAACAATTTAAATATATATATGCGGGACATTGATTCCATATTTTGAGATGATCTTTCAATGTTCCCAATTCTAAGACACCGCGAATAATAATAATTCCTTTCAAAAAACAAAAGTATTTTCAAGTGAATGCTAAAAAGAGAAAGAACACTTTAGTGAAACTTAGGTTAGATTTAAAACGATACATTTAAAATGCCTGTATTGTATTATGTTATTCGTTTTATAATGCTGTTAAAATATACCGGGAGGAAAAGACTTTGTTTACTTAATTCATTTGAGCTTAGCTCCTTTTAAAATGTTTAACTGATCTTCTTTATTCAAACACGAAAACAACCATTGGATGTCTTAACAGACACTGATTCGACCTTAAATTTTCGCAATCAATGAGAATTGAATGGAAACGCGCTTACATGAGATGGTCACAGGTTTTTTTTTTTTCATTATAATTCAATCTAATCTTTTTAAAACCGATCTAATTAGCGTGTTTTTAGATTCTGTGGTGTCTGAACGGGGGTTGGCGAGCGTAGCTTGCGGGGGGTAGAGACCTCCAGTATATATATATATATAACAAATTAGCTTCAAATGACTTCACAAATATTTATTTAACAATCGAAAGCGATAACTAAGGTAAACTAATTAGGAACGATAGTATAAAACCAATATAAAGCGTGACATCATGTTTGATTTTAAATGAAATGTTAGCACGTGATGTTTAATTGCTATGTTTTTTGGCTCATTACAGATCATTAAGTTCTTTACAATATTATGTTGTCATTGATATTTATTATATCCCTTAATAAATTCGATTGTTATATTTTAAATACTTTCATTTTATTCACAAATGCAATGTCTTAAAAATATTCGTTTTTATATGGTTTAATTTGATAATTCTGAATTTAAATACTTCTTAATTTAAATATTCTTAGTATTCTTTTATCCGAAATCATTTGAATAAATTAAATTTTCTATTTGGTATGTCACTACGTCATAAGTGAACGTCATCATTAAAGTAGCGCTATTTTTTAATGATTTTTTTTTTTTTTTTTTTTTTTTTTTTTTTTTTTTTACATTATTAATTTTCTTAACTTAAAATTTTTGAATGGTGACATGCTTCCCTTTGTACAATTTGCACCTAGTTTGTCGATTTATATGATTTAGCGAAATCTGTCGACGGTATAATCAAATAGTACTGTTATATATATTTTACTCTGGTATACTGTGGTACTTCTGTATAATTATATCTGGGCTTCTACTTTCAGCTATCATAATAATTATAGGTTGTTCCATTCATTCAAATACGTCTCTTTGAAATGGGAAAGTCTATAATTATTAGGGTTGCTTAATAATTATAGAATCTCCCATTTCAAACAAAGTGGCGTATTTCAGATGAATAATTAGTTAAAATATTCTCTGATGATGCACGCGAGAAATGCAGGCCGAAAGTACTAAGAATTTAAATAAAATGTATATATTTTAACTTGTAAGATCTATATTATTATTATTATTATTTCCTCGCCGTTTAAGTAAAATGGTGAGCTTTTAAAAATTCATATTGTGTATTTTGTGATTGAATCAAGATGAAATATTGCATTCCGTCTTACGGTTTTATTCAAAACTGAAATTGTAATGGAAATAACGAAATCATTAAGGGGGTCTCAATACTCGTAAAATTGGAGAAAGAAAGAAAAAAAAAGACCATTTTTAACGTTTAATATCTTAAAATGTATATGATTTTAAAACAAAAATTTCTGGGGGATGGAAGATATTAAGTTCTTTCATTTCCTATATTTTTAAAATTGAAAGATGCAGAATTAGCATTTACAGGGGGCTCCAAACTGTCAGACATTTGACGACCAGAAAATTCGTATAATAGATTACGCACAGATTACAAAATAAATTTTGCAACTAGAATATAATGTTTGATGCCTATTTATGCTCCCAATTATAATAATGACTTTGAGCCTAAATAAATTTGTATTTAAAGAATTTTTATATTTTATATACAAAGTTGTATTTAGCTAATGGAAAATTTTGAGAATTTCTACAGTAGAATCACGTAATTTTTTTTTTTTTTTAAACACTAAAAAGGAAATTTTAGGTTCCGTTTATACAGACTAACATGAAACATATGTTTTCAAAATTCCATTAAAAAGTATTCAGAAGTTTTTGAGATGTCGTGCGTGTTATGCTCAAAAACGTCATTTGGAGAAAAATGACTTCAAACTTTCGAAAACGCCGCTTCAATTATTGAGCTCGAATAATTATAAAAGCCATAATTTCTGTTCTAATGGGAGTTTTAAGAAAACAATTGTATCAAAATGTTAAAAAAGGAAACTAGTTTAATATCTAAAACATTTAAAATTTTAAAAACTCTGCAGTTTTAAGAGTCTTGAGACCCTTACTAGATAATTTTAAAATGCGGATGAATACATTTTAGATTTTAAATAGCTGTATTTTTAAAAATGCAATCACAAACTATTCAAAATTATTGTGTTGTTATTATTACTATTTTTTCGGTCGAATTTCAATTTCTGAAATATATTCCAAGTGCCGTATTTTTGTTCAATTTCTATAGGTCTTCCCTTTCTATTGACTGCAAAATGAATTATTTCTTTCGGGATATCAAAGAACTGTCAATACCTCCCAGAAATCATTGGTCAAGCCAGAAATGATGTAGCATGATTTTGAACAATCGATGTTTTTTACAATACTCCTTTTTTTTTTTTTTTCTTCAAAATTCGTGGTTTTTCATGAATTGAAAATAGAAATCAAAATGCATTAGCTAAAAATAACAAAAAAGCATTTGAAATTTCGATTTGAAATTTCAATTTTATATAGCTTATTTTTAGTTTGTTTCTATTATTTTTTTTTCTATTAATATCTTTGCCTGCAAAATAAAAAGTATAGGTGCTTTAAGTACACAGGTTGTTACATTTATTTACACATTGAATAATTTTATCGCCGTATTTCATTTCTATTGAATAATATCATGTTTAATTTTATAATATTGAATAAATGTTTAATTTATTGAATTATATCATGAATTTTAAAACTTTCTGATGCCATAACTTGCTAAAATGTGTTAAATAAAACTCTTAAAAATAGTAAAAAATAATTTATATATATAAACTGTTTACGTGTTTCCACAACATCAATTAACTTATCAAAATTATGGGTTGCGTTACTCCACGGTTACGAGTCTGAAAATAAACGTCAAAGTAAAAATAAAATAAAATAATGTTAATAATCTGAAAGGGAGCGTGCAAAACGCGAAAAATTGCGTTTCAAATTATTTCACTACATATCGTGCATCTGCAGAAAAATCTCATTTTTCTTGAAAAATGCTTTGCTGAAGACGAAACATGTACACAAATTATATGTAAAAATATTTTTACTGTTTATATGTTTTTTTAAGGATTCATTGATCTGAAAATGAAGTTTAGATGATTTAAAATGAATGTAAATGAAATTTAAAATGAAGTTTAAATCGTGTTTCTATTTAATTAGAATAGGGATTATTCATTTTTAAGTTTTGGTTTGCTTTCAAAATCTAGCTTTCAAGCAATGGTTGTCATGAAAACGAGTTTTTGCGAAAATACGTTTTTCTGCATGGTGGGTTTTTTTCACCATTTCATCGTATTTAAATTATTATAAGCCAAGAACCGTTTAAGATAAAGAATTCAAATTTGGATTACATATTTTTCCATTGATTTATTTTAGTTTCTATTCAGAAAATTAAACAAATATTTATTTACTTTTAAAAATATAATTTTTAAGAAAAAATGTTACGCCATTTTTTTTCAAAATTTTTTATTTAAATATTTTTAATTTTTGTTTAAATTCATATTTTTTAAATGCTGAATCTAATTTAAAACATATATATATCTGTTTATTTAAATGCAAAAATAAAATAAAATAAAATAAAATAAAATAAATTCTACGAATAATATTTCGAGTTATAACGATTTTAAACTACCTCACTTTTTTAATAAAATTTAAGTTTTAATTTAAAAAAAAAATATCAGAAATTTAACCATTACAAAAAATTTCGAAATTTTAAATCAATAAATAAAAATTAATTGAAAATGTGTACCGGACACCATTAAATGAATTAATTTAATGACATCCGACCATTTTTGCGATTCTGATTTTAAAACGGAACCATACTTTTTGCGCGGGCTCGATAACTACATGTGGTTACGCATCCGCCTGATTATCTAAACGTTCCCGGTTCGATGGTCAGCGGTGGAGTTTGAAATTTTTTCACAGGAATAGATTTCACTGTCTAATGGATTCAGTTTTAAAGAATTTTTGGTCACTTTAAGGAAAAATGTTCTTTTAGAATATATTATTTATAACTTTTTTTAATTAAAAAATTCTTTTTTCTTTTTTTTTTTTTTTGAGAAATTGTGAAATTTTAAATTGACTATATTTCATTGTCTGATGGATTTAATTAAAAGAACGATCATATTTTTTTGCCATTTTAAGGGTTTCTGTTTTTTTAAGTAAAATTAAATTATGCAATAAAATATGCTTTTCAGATATACAAACGCATGCCGTTACATCTACCTGAAAACCAATTCTTAAATATTTTTGATTTGATAAAAAAATATTCCCCAATTGTAATAATTTTAATATTAAATTTAATGGTGTTGCCATCAATGTTCTGATGTTAAGGATTTAATAATTATAAATGAACAAGTTAGATTTGTTAATTAGGATTCCGTATTTATGTAAAACGGAACCATTATAAGCTCACTCCTGTGTCTGTCTCTCTGTCACAGTCATTTTACTCGTAAACTATGGAACGTGGAAAGTTCAAATCGGCTGAAGTAATAAAGGCTATTGAAACAAATATTTCTAGGTTATTAACCATAGATTACTAACTCCTAGGTTATTTGCCATCAATGTTCTGATGTTAAAGATTTAATAATTATAAATGAACAAGTTAGATTTATTAATTAGGATTCCGCATTTACGTAAAACGGAACCATTATAAGGTCACTCCTGTGTCTGTCTCTCTGTCACAGTCATTTTACTCGTAAAATACGGAACGTGGAAAGTTCAAATTGACTGAAGTAATAAAGGCTATTGACACAAACATTTCTAGGTTATTAACCATTCAGAAATATATTTAGGAAAAATGTAGAGGGGCAAATTAAGTTAGTTGAAAAAAAAAAAAAAAACTTCTTTGTATATCGTGTGAAAGCTTTAATAACGCCAAACTCAAATATACAGGTATTATATTTTCAGAATTATCGTCGAAAATGTAATGCATAAATATCCCCTCCCCCTCCCCCCCACTTCTATTTCCAAATGTACTGAAACTAAAATTATGAAAAAATTAGGAATAGTAAACATTAATTTAAAACTTGCAGGAAAACTATAGCGGTTATCCAAGATCAAATAGTTTTTGAGAAAATCACTTTTTCCCGTTAGACACAAATTTCGAGTTGAGGAGTGCTGGAGCTACCAGTCGTCGCAGAAGTATAAAATGATTGTGGATAATGATTTTCGAAAAAAGTTGTCTGTAATTAGCCGATGTTAACCCTCAAAGACACGGGCGTTTGGACATACATAAAGACAAGGGCGGGGTATTCTATGCGTCATCGGCTTTTAAATCCTAGATAACAACTTTTAATGACATATTTGTGTAATATAATACCCAGTTAGGAATTGATATATTTCTGTACCTTGGAACAAAAAGGGCCAATGTCCATTTTTCTCAAATGGCAGGAAACACAATTTAAGTTTGACACATTACATTAACTGTAAGTAGCATTGGCCTCGACAAAATATTTTGTTTTCAATGATCTAATATTGGGAGGACTTTGGCCTTTTTAACAATTACTTTATATCGCATCCTGAATTCATTCGTGCATTTAACTCAAATTTCTCAATTTTGGACATTGGCCCTTTTTGTTCCAAGGTACAGATTTATTGTACGGAACCCTCTGTACGCGAGTAATAATCACACCTGACCGGTTATCTATACTTCCTATTATAAAAAGGAAAAAATTGTTTATTTGTAGGAGGTAAGCTCTGGAACTACCGAACCGATTCCAAAAGTAATGGTATCAAAATGATGGTGTTAGCCCAACTTAGAACATAGGCTATATCTTATTTCGGTGCCACTACCCCAAAGGGGGTGTAGGAGCAAAAAACGTTCTAAAAATGCGATTTTAGCGTTACTAAAGGGCCAAGAAATATGAAATTTTTAATATTAGTTACTTATAAGATATAAATGATGTCTAAGAACAGTTCTTAAACAATTCGAAATTTAAAAGGGGTGAAAATGCACAAAAAGCGTTCTAAAAAACGTTCTAAATGGTAGTTTCTACACAATCTCAGGAAATACCAAACCTATTTAAAAAATATTGGTGTCAAAATGATGGTGACAACGCTTGCTCCAAGATAGGCTATGCTTTATGTCGGTGTCACTACCCCAAAGGGGGTGCAGGAGCAAAAAACTTTCTAAAAATGCGATTTATGTGTTACTGAAGGGCCTAGAAATATGAAATTTGAAATATTAGCTACATATTAGATATAAAGGATTTCTAAGAACAGTTCTCAAACAATTCGAAATTTGAAAGGGGTGAAAATGCGCGAAAATCGTTCTAAAAAACGTTCTAAATGGTGGTTTCTACACAATCTCACGAAATACCAAACCGATTTAAAAAATAATGGTGTCAAAATAAGGGTGTCAAAAAGACGGTGACAACCCTTGTTCCAACATAGGCTATGTTTTATGTCGGTGTCACTACCCGAAAGGGGTGCAGAAGCAAAAAAACGTTCTAAAAATGCGATTTTTGCATTACCGAAGGAAGAGAAATATGAAATTTGAAATATTAGCTTCTTATTAGATAATAAAGGATTTCTAAGAACAGTTCTTTAACAATTCGAAATTTAAAAGGGGTGAAAATGCACGAAAAGCGTTCTAAAAAACGTTCTAATGGTGGTTTCTACACAATCTCAGGAAATACCAAACCGATCTAAAAAATAATGGCGTCAAAATGATGGTGACAACCCTTGCTACAACATAGGCGATGTTTTATGTCGGTGCCGCTACCCCAAAGGGGGTGCAGGAGAAAAACGTTCTAAAATGCGGCTTTTGCGTTACGGAAGGGTCTAGAATCGTGAAATTTGGAATGGTAGTTAGTTATAAGATATCAATGATCTCTAAGGACATTTCCTAAAAAAATCGAAATGTAAAAGGGGGTCAAAATGTGCAAAAAGCATTGCAAAAAACTTTATAAATTGCGATTTCTATGCAATCTCAGGAAGTACTGAACCGATTTCAAATATAATGGTGTAAAAATGATGGTGACAGATCTTGCTCCAAGATAGGCTATATTTTACATCTGTTTCCACTACCCCAGAGGAGGTGCAGGAGCAAAATGCTCAAAAAGCGTTCTAAAAACGTTCTGAATGCCGATTTGTCGGCAATATCTCAGGAAGAATTAATCTGATTTCAAACGTAATGGTAGGAAATTGATGCTGACAACCTCTGCTCTAACATAGATGCTATTTTTTGTCGGTATCACTATCACCAAGACGTTGCAGGAGCAAAAAAGCGCTCTAAATTTCGGTTTTTGTGATCGGTAGGGGCTAGCAACTTAAAATTAGGCAAGGTACATATTTATGAGATATAAATGATCTTTAAGAACAGTTTCGAAAAAATTGGAAATTTAAAAAGGGGTGAAAATGCGCGAAAAGCGTCCTAAAAACGTTCTAAATTGCGATTTCTACTCAATCTAAGGAAATACCAAAGCTATTTCAAAAGTAATGGTTCCAAATCAATGGTGACAGTACCTGCTATAACATAGGTTATATTTTATGTTGCTGTCACTACCATCTGAGGGTTGCAAAAGCAAAACATGTTCTAATTTGCGTTTTTGCACAACTGAGGCGTCTAACACTTTGAAGTATGGCATGGTATTTACTTAGAAGATGCAACTGCTTTCTAAGAACAGTCGAAAGAAAATTCCAAATTAAAAAAAATGAAGTGAGTGAAAAGCGTTATAAATTACAATTTTTAAGCAAACTTAAGAATTACCAAACCGATAAAAAAAATAATGATGGAAAATTTTGGTGATAGAACCTGCTCAAACATAAGCTATATTTTATGTCTGCTCCACTACCACCAAAGGGTTGCAGGAGCTTAAAACTTTCTAAATTGCGATTACTGTGATACTGTAAAGGCTAGAAACTTTAAATATGACATGGTAGTTACTTATAAAATATAAATGCCCTCGAAGGAACGTCGAAAATAAATTGGAATTAAAAAGGGGTGAAGCGAAGGGAAGGTGCGAAAAGAATTCTAAAAAAGTTCTAAATTACGATTCTATGCAATTTCAGGGAATATAAACCGATTATAAAAGTAATAGTTGCAAATCAATGGTAACAGTCTTTGATCCTACACAGGCTATATTTTATGCCGGTGATTCTACCACCTGGGGTTCACAGGAACAACAAACGTTCTAAAAACGGGCTTTAAAAGCTTTTTAAATTACGTTTCTGTGGAATATTAGGAAATAACAAACCGATTTCAAAATTAATGTTGGCAAATTAATGGTGACAGTTCCTGTTTCAACATAGCCCTTTATGTTGCGAGAGGTAGTAGGACTTGGAATTTGACATGATGGTTAATTTTAAGATGTAAGAAAATGGTTTCTAAAAAATTCAAAACTTCAAATGAATACTGAAATGAGCGTATTAATTGAGCATAAAAGTTTCAAGATATTTTCTAAATTATCATTTATTTAGTTTTATTTCATTTTATTAATTTAAGTCTCTTTTCTGTCGTTGCAGTGTAATAATGATGTTTAATCAAACTGTGTTTTAAATAGTAAGTTTTGAATTATTCCTAAAAATAATAAGCACCTTTTAATAGAAAAAAACTTTTAATAAAATAAAAATTTAGTTAGTAACTTTTAATAAAAATTAGACATATAAATATCACTTGGCATATTTCAAATATTACGCGAGCAAAGCCGCGGGGTTTGCTAGTTAATGGATAAAGTAATTTGAAAGGAACATTAAACGAAACCCTCTGTGCGATGTGTGATCACAATTACCCACTTGTTTCAAACGCATTTTAGCAATTAATGAAGTAATATCTTATATCATAAAATTATTCTAACTTTACAGAATACTGTATAAGTCGAGTAACATACATATTTCCCTCATTAAAATATTACACAATTAAGTCAAATATTAACGAGTAAGTACTATAAAAATTTGTGCTGTATTAACTATATCGTCCTTTATTAAATTCACTTCTATTTAAATATCATAACTTTCCCTAGATTTTAAGGTTGTACGTGACATCATGAATAAAAACCTACAATAAGTTACGAAATTAAACCATTTAGAAAAATCTGCAATCATCAATTCTAAGACAGAATGTTAATCTCTTTCAAAAGCTCGGGATCACGTAAAATAAATTATGCTTTTTCAAAGAAAATTAATTTAAAAACCATTCTAATTTACATCCGTTTATGTATAATGACCATTCAAATTTCTAGTAAATGTTTAATCTTTTTACCCGGGAATTTCACTTTTCGGTATTTTGATGTATTTATATATATTATAAATAACTTTTTGAAAACATTTCTTCTTTGTGAAAGTTATTCATTCGATTAAGTTAATTCATAAAATTGGTGTTGTTTTCAAATGAAAAAAAAAAGGTACTTCGCTCTTATAGGTGCTTTGGAACTTTATTTATTTATTTAATTTTTTTTTTTTTTGCGTAATTTTGAATGTGAGATGTGCATTCAATCTATATAAAAGCTATAAAAACAGAACCGATGAACTATTATGCTAGTTTATGTATAAATTTAAAAAAAAGATTGTACGTACACGAATTAGATTACGTCTGATTGTGTATAATAAAAGAAAATGTTTGTGTATATTAAATAAATTGAATAAATTTATAAAAATAAAATGATTATACGTAGAAAAAAAGAATGTGTAGCCAGCATGTATAATTTAACATTATATTTCTCATTCCAAGGTCATTTGCTCTATCTCGCCAAGGCCCCTGTAACAAGAAAGTACTTAACCGTACTATTTCAAAACATTTTAATAAGTATAATTATTTTTTTCTGTTTTAATTTTTTTCAATAAATTTTAAATATTAGTATTTCTGAATTTGTGTTTTACACAATTACGGAAATTTAAGATATTTGTACTTAAAACTATGTAAATAACTCAGCATTTATTTGCCTCTCTATCATACTCCAGAACTAAATTGCCAAACAAAATTAAAACTTATTAAATAATTAAATAAAACTTGAGTTTATCAGATATAATCGAACTAGGTGGTTAAATAGATAATTTATTTGAATTACAAGAATTTCTATAAACAGAAAAATGTTTTGCGGATGAACTTGTCAAATGGAAAATATGAAATTACTAAAATTACTTTTTGGTGTAGCTTGTCGACAATCTATGAAAATATACTAAATGTAAAAAGGACTATTAAAGTTTTCAATTAAAAATTATTTTTCTCTACACTACGTAATATATCGGCTAACTTTAACCTGGGAAGGTCGGGTTAGATTGCCTGGTTGGTTCATTACTATAAATTGAAAACATGGTCGTGAGTAACAATGACGTCATATGTATTCTATCAACGACCTCACCAATATTTCACATTTTGTCGAAGAATTACATCCATCGTCAATAAATTACAACCATCGCGCAATTTCGATTTTCACACCGTCGAATAAGGGGACAATGTACATACCGTACCTTGATTTGCTGATGTTTTATGGTTTAAAAAATATTTTATAAGCCTTATATTTAAAAACAGTAATCGGGCTGCATAGTGTGCAGCCCGATTAAAGAAAATTAACCCGGTTGAATAGTTCGGTAATTGTTTCCAGCCTATTCTGTAAGGAAATTAAATCTTCATAAATAAATAAATTAAAAACACGCAAATTTAACAAATATATCGTTTAAAAATTTTAAGTTTGATATAGTCAGAAACATTAAAAAAATAGCGAAATAAATCGTTGCAGGCCGGGAGCCGGCAAAACAGAAAATCACCTTATCGAGTTCGCGGATGAAACTCTAGGATTAGTTAAATCTTGATTCGCATATTAAAACGCAATCGTTCTGCCAAATCATATCTTGGTGGAAAACACCTGAAAACCCGATTTTAGCGGCTGACTATCGTAGGTTTATCATTGTGTTTTCTTGCACCCAAAGGAAAAACCTGCACCATACAAAACTGGGAGCCGGAAACCACAATGGTACACCTACGAGTCAGCCCCTAAAATCGGGTTTTCAGGTGTTTTCTACCAAGATATGACTTGGCAGAGCTATTGCGTTTTAATATGCGAATCAATATTTAAGTAATCCTAGAATTTCATCCGTGAACTCGATGATGTGATTGTCTGTGCTGTCGGCTCCCGGCCTACTGGTGTTTTGTTCGGCTATTGAACCCTAGTATGTGGCTAATACTATTATATCGCTTTAAAAAAATCTATATTTTAAAAAATATAATTAGTATTTTTCAAATAAAATTGCTTTTTTAGTGCTTTTTGGTACGGTCAGTAATTAACTTAAAAAATGTATTAAGTATGAAAATACTTTGGAGCTTCCAATTAAAAATGGTTTTCACCCATGTTTTGCATTGTGTTATGTTCTGTAGCTCTTGAATACTGAGTTTAAGGGGGAACAGGTCCTTTGAGTTTGTCGAAACGATCAAAAACATCACCTGTTTCAAAATACTAAAATACAAATTTAAAAAAAAGCATAAAAAAACATGTATTAAGTATGAAAATACTTTGGAGCTTCCAATTAAAAATGGTTTTCACCCATGTTTTGCATTGTGTTATGTTCTGTAGCTCTTGAATACTGAGTTTAAGGGGGAACAGGTCCTTTGAGTTTGTCGAAACGATCAAAAACATCACCTGTTTCAAAATACTAAAATACAAATTTTAAAAAAAGCATAAAAAAACATATTAAATAATAATAAAAAAATAATTAAGATCTTATTTTTCGCTTTCTTCCTAAAATATATATTCTTGCCTATATTACCCAGAAAAATAAATATTGTAGATACAAAATTAATACATAAATTTGAAATTTAAAAATTCATCTCACTAATGCGTGAATTAAAATCATTAAGTGCGCCCCGCTTGATAAACTCTAAATTATGCGCAGAAAATACAATTTTTGAACAAAATAGAATCATTACTTCTAAATTCAAACCACAATGTATACAAAAAGTTTTGTTTAAAATTTAATTTTAGCTCAAAAAAAAAAAAAAAAAAAAAAAAAAAATCAAGTTTTTGAAAGTGCAAAAATATAAACAGCCAAAATATTTTTTTTTTTTTTTTTGCTTGAAGACTGTAAGAAAGGCATATTTGGTTAATTTCTTAAAGGTTTATATAATATAGTTTGAAAGTAACTTTGCGCGCAAACTCCAAATTTACTAATCTAACAAACGTGTTTTTATGTTTTAATATCTACGGACCTTCAATTGTACTCACCGTCTATAAAACATTATAACTCATGAAATAATGCAAGTTTTTGAATGTTTCTTTTTTCATATTGTTGAGACATTTAAAAACGTACAGAATAAAACAAAATCCAAAGACTGATTTTTTGAAAGTTTAAATGTCCTGCGCTCTTTCAATCTCTAAGACCTTGTAAAATATGAGTTAAGCTCTGACTATATGGTTTTAACACTATTTTTACCTTCAGATTTTAACTTAAAATTATTCTCTAAGTTTAATCATTTCTCCAAAATTAATTTTTTGACTTTTCGTACAATAGATGTTAAATTAATTCATCGATATCATTTTCCTCCAGCCCATCCTTGATATAAAAATATGCATATGTTATACCTATTTCTACCATGAGGTGTCTTTTGTCACCTTAAAGTATTCATAATTTCTAATTTCTAAAGATTTCATAATTTATAAGTTTAAACAATTTTACAGCATCATATCAATTATAACCAGATTAGAGAATCTCGATTTCTGTTGAAACGGAAAATACAAGACTCGCTGCAAAACACTGATATTCCCTTGTTTTCCACCATGTTGCATTTTAATGTGGATCATTGTAGTTACTAGTTCTAAAAATTGAATGACGCGTTTTGTTCTTCAGTTCTGGTAGTGAATTCAATACACATGAACTTTGTTTTCATTCGTGTAATAACTGTAATATTGAATAAGGAAAGAATTTTATTACACTGCTGTCTTTATGATTACTGTTGTTGTTACAAAGATAGAATTTTTATACACGAGACTGAAAGTTTGTTTAGTTAAGTAATATTAAAATGTTTCCTTTTCTAATAAAAATTAAAAAGAATGAAGAAGATAATATTTTGTAATTGTTGTCTTTGTTGATGTAAAACATGTTTCATTACATTTATGTATATTTGTATTTTGTAAATTGTTGAATTAAGCTAGAATTTATAACCTGCAAGAATTTTAAAATTAAATGTTAATTAAATAATCTCTAATGAATATGCGCCAATTAAAAAATATATTGCTCAAATTATTTATATTTAACTCATAATTTTAAATCCCAATAGTTTTTTGCATTGTAATGCATTTGTTTGCATTGAAACGCAAATGTGTTTAAAGACACCTTTTGGTAGAAATAGGTACACACAATATCGTGGTAGAAACAGTGTTAAACAAAATTAGATAGTATAAAAATTAACTGTCGCATTCGCTAAAAAAGGTACATCATGAACAATAACACTTAGTACAGCAGTTAGATAACACTTAGAAGAATATAAACAATTTAGCAATTTTTTTTGCCGTATAAAATGCCTTAACAAAATTAATAATAATTTCACCAAAAAATAAATGAGTAAATAAAACACAAGTTTAGTAGACAGCATTGTTAAAAATTTTCAGCAACCTGTTCAATCATTCCACATTTTTAATAGCAGATAACGATTACGTAACCGTAATTTTATCTGATGCTGACACAAATATGGCCAACAATATGGCCATAATACCTTCATAATATCGTCAAGTAACTGTTCATTATAAAACGGTCAAATGACTGCAAAGTTTGCGCTGGAGTTTTAACACTGTACACTCGGACTACTCTTATATTTATTTTTTTAACATATTCTTTAATTAATTTGTTATTTCCAATAGCAAAATGACACTTTTGTTAAAAATAAATATCAAAGTTCAATTCCTCATTAATTGTATGTAGGTGTAATGTTTTAATATTGTGCTATATTTCATTACCACTGTATTGCCAACAGAAATATACTAGTTGAAGTCAGGTAATATCAAATAAGCACTAGCGAAGCGAATATGCACTATAAGTGCGGAGTCCACTGGTTAAATGTAAAAAAATAAATAAATAAATAAATAAATAAAAATCACTTAGATTTTTCAATTGAAAATGTTTTTTATTTTTTTTCTGTACACCAGTAAGTGTGTTGTATTACTTGGGAAAAACGGATTGAGCTTCTTTGTACATGTGTCAAGAATTGCTTGTAATTTCCTTCTTAAAACTGTCTTATTACAGTTATATAGTTTTTTTTTTAATTATGCAATATGAGAATTCAAACTAAAATAATTTATGTTGTATTTTTTAGTTGAAAATTAAGTTGTTTATTTTATCATACTAATTTTAGTTCTTTACAATTTAAATATCATAAATCTCACTAGATGTTGAATTTGAGCATGAATTCTGAAATGTAACAGAAAAAAAAACTGTAAGAATTACGAAACAAAATTATTTAAAATGATTTTCGGTTATCATTTACAACATTAATCAATTTCATAAATATATGATCAAATAAAATACACTAAGATTTTACATACAGAAATTCATTTTCATTAAAATTAATTTATTGAATTAATTTTAATTGATACTTTTAAAAATACTCTTACATAACAAGGTTATTATAAATATAAAAATCTAGAACATTCAATATTTAACTCATAAAGAATCTTATCATACTTAAATAAAATATTTAAGATTAACTAATATGTAAATATTAATTAAAATGAATGCAATGGTATTAAATTAATCGTCGTTATTTAATTTGTTTTCATTTAATTATAACTTTCGCTAGATTTTAAGGTTGTACGTGACATCATGAATTAAAATCTGCAATAGTTGCGAAACTCAACCATTTAGACAGTTCCTAATTATCATTTGAATGGTAGAATGTCATTAGCTTTAAACAGCGCAGGGTCACTTAAACCCTGTTATGATTTTATAGATAAAAAATAATTTCGATAAAAAAACGCTTATAATTATGTTCGTTATTTATGACCCATACAGATAAATTTTAGTGTAATGGTTCATTTAAATTGGGAATTTCACTTTTAAAAATTTCACTTTTAAAAACCTTTTTAAGTCTTCATAATAAACACCATTTCGCCAGATGTTCCAAAATGTTTTACATTTTGGAGATAAGTCAACAAGGAAAATTGCAAATGTGTTCAAAATAAAGAAGAAAATAGTATTATTTTAACGAAATAGCTTATTGAAAAAATTAAGAGAATTGATTTGTATGAAAATAGACCCAATCCGAACTAAAGAAGTAGCTAGTGTGTATGCTATTCCATTCAGAACAGACAAAAATTACATAATGGAATACATAATAATGAAAAAAAGAAAATTTAAAGAAATAATCAAATAACATAAAGAATACATTAAATTTTCTTGCCTATCTACAGCTATGTCACTCTTAAATTCAAAACAGAATACCGTAAAAGATTTTGATAAAGCAAAAATTATAATTCGAACATCTAGTTATTATACATCCATTACCAGAAAATCAATAGAATTTCTGGGTAAAGGCACTTAAGTATGTAACGACACAGTATCATACAATATCCTCAATATATGGTTAACTAGTCCCAAAAGTTAAACACCCAATTACTTTTATTTCTGTATGTGTTAAAATCCGAAGCACTATTTCCAGCAACACCCTATAAAGAATACAATCCCCCACCTCAAACAAGTAGACGCATTTGGATGAATAGGACGGCTGTTGATGAAAATTTTTCTACCTGATGAAGGCTGCGGATTCAAGCCGAAAGTACTCGGAGGTTAAAAAAATGTATATTTTAAACATTTATCATGTATAGTGTTTATAGTCTATTTTAAAGAGTTGAAATTTTGCAGTTCATTTTAAAAATAGTCCTGTGATTATTTGCTGAAATGTTACTTTTAAATTTCCATATGAACCCTCTAGGCAAAATTGTCCAGCAGCACTTTTTCTTTTTGCTGCAAAAGTATCAATAAGACTGCATATCTGTATCTTTAAAATTAAAATTAATTAAAATATGACTTCTAAAAATGTGTACATATTTCAAATTAGATATGTAAATCTGAGATATTACAAATGAAAATAACCATGAACGTGACTTTGACTAAAATATTATCATTGCTTGCAATAATAATAGGAACGAAGAATTCAAATTATTTGAAATTCATAATTATAAGACCTTAGTTATCCATTTATGATGAGAGTCCATGCTTTAAAAATGCATTCTGAACATTTTTTATTATTTTTTTTAGTACATTTGTCTATTTACATTATCTCTGCCTATATTTATTTATTTCACTTTATATAAACAATCATTTATGTTTTAACTTTGTTTAGATGTATTTTTTATGCTATAGTTACATATGAATTAGACTTTTAAGTAACATTAAAAATGTAGTATAAATCAGCTTTTTCCATTACTATATGCCAGTTAATTTTACCACATTAATGGTTGCTCTATAACCATCTCTGCCACGCTAAGCTTAAAAAGTGCAATTTTTTAGGTTGATTTCGTACGAAACACTACCTTTCACATTCTCCCCTTTGTTGGAATTTCTGAAATTTTTTTGCAGATTTATACGCAGATCATAACCCATAGAACCCAAAACCACCTTCATTTCAAAACTTTATATATATATATATCACTTTTTTATAGCCACGATAACTTCCATAATTCTGCAAAAATCCCTTCCAAACTGATAAAGAAAATCAAGGGACAGAAAATCTCGATCAAGTTCGCTAATGGGCAAAATCGGACAAAGGGAGTGGATATGGGGAAAGCTTTTATGAAAACAGAAAAAAATCCCATAACTTCTTAATTATGACACATATCGAATCCATTTAAAGCTATTATTACTTCTTGGAAAAGGGCCATTATTTTATATAATTACAAATGGCCCCAAGAGACGAAAAAAATGGAGTTTTAAGAAGAAAAATGCTTAACTTCATCAATTCACAAGATAAAATAAATTTATATATATATATATATATATAAATCTTCTTAATATTATCTACAACTTTTATACTGAGAAAGTTTTGATAAGACCAACAATTAAAGAAAAATAAATAAATAAATAAATAAAAATTGGGGGATTGAAGAAGAATAAAATTCACAACTTCGTCAATTCACAGATTGTAGAAGAAAAAACCAAATCCCCATTAATAAGCCACTAAGGGGATAAAAAAGTATCACTTGGGTCATGAAAAGTTTTGACAACCATTAGAGATTCTCTATATTGATTTGCATTATTAAACGTGAGGCGTGTCTCAATAGAAAAAACTTCAAAACTTAAAATTTAGTGTATGTTTTTTAATGAAACATTCACCACACTGTTTAAATTTATTACATAAATATTCTCAATATTATCTGTAACTTTTGCAGTAACAAGTTTTTAATAAGATACACTGTACTAATGGATGACATTACTAAAAATATTCTCAAGGGATTAAAAAAAAAAAAATGTTAAAGGGAAAATTATCGGATTAAATGATTATTATAAAACCTACTTTTACACAAAAATGAAATTAAAAACTCGTCGAAAGCGGCCAGATAAGATTGTTAAACTGGGTTTATTTATAATCTTGATTTAGTTTTCGTTGGTGAAATTAGTACTTAATTTCGAAATTTACCTGTGCCTATAGGCCGAGGCATTTTCTAATAACTTTCAATTTCGCTTGAATTCAGATTCCCCTGTTTTACTATAAATATAAATTATGCCTCATTTAACTCGCTAACAGATTTTTTTAATGTTTTCCTTATTTATACAACAGACGAGAGTGGTATGAGAGAAAACTTCACACGCGACCGATGGCGTTCTTCAAAAAGACGTGACTGATCGCGTTTTATAAAAAGACGTGACAAATAACGTTGTTCAAGAAAACTCGACGAGCGACAGATTAAATACACGTATATATGTTTTTGTAATCATCTTTCAACAGCAGAAGTAAAAAAAAATAATAATAACTGTCCGTTTTTAGGTACATTTCGTATGAAATACTACCTATTACATTCTCTCCTATGTTGGAATTTCAGAAATATTTTTGCATATCTACACCGATCATGACCCCCAGCACTCAAAACCATCCTCCGTAAAAAACTGTATCTATCTATCTATCTATCTATCTATCTATCTATATATATATATATATATATACATATATATATTTATATCTATCTATCTCTCTCTCTCTCTCACTCTCCTTCTTCTCTCTCTCTCTCTCTATATATATATATATATTTTATGGACACAATAACATCCGTAATTCTGCTCACATCTCTTCCATTCTGATACATAAAATCAAGTGGCATAAAATCTCAGTCAAGTTCGTAAATGGGCAAAATCGGACCAAGGGGATGGAAATAGGGAGGGGTTTTGTGAAATCTAAAAAAAAAAAACCATAACTTCTTAATTTTTATGCATATCAAATCAGTTTAAAGATATTTTACTTCTACAAATAGGGCCGAAAACTCACACAGATCACAGATTTTTGATAAAATTAAAAATAAGCTCAAGGGGCGCAAAAATGGGGGTTTTGGTAGAAAAAAATCATAACTTCGTCAGTTCTCACGGTATCAAATCCTATTAAATTTACTATAAATCTTCTTAATATTATCTACAACTTTTATATTGACAAATTTTTGATAGGACCAATTCATATTGCAAAGAAATTAAAAACAAAAGTAAAAAAGGGGGTGGGGTGTTGAATAAGAACAAAATTCATAACTTCGTCAATTCACATGATATGAAATCCGCATGAATTAATTAGATATGTTCTTAATATTATCTACATCATTTATATGGGCAAGTTTTTGATACGACCAATTCTTAAAGAAAAAACAAATTAAAAGTTCATAGCGGTTGAAGAAAAAAAATCATTGTATTCAGGGTGTATTCAAATCCAAACTGCTTATTTTCTGACTCATTTTTAAATTCAGTTTTGTTCTCAAACGTATCCAATAGGTAAATTCTCATATTCAGAAACTATATAATGTACTGTAATGGTCGATTTTTTTGACAGAGGCAGAATATATTTCAAAAAATGATGTCAAAGTGGGCATTTTGAACTGAATTTTGCAAAGCGACTGTGTTGGAAACGAAAAATATTGTCCTTCTTAGAAAATAATTGTTTATAAATGACGTTTTAATTATTTGAACAAAAAATAAAAATACAGGTCGCTTATAAATCTCTTCAAAAATCACGTCAGCAAGTTTCATATTTTTTCTATTAAAAATGAATCTGAAAATGTGCCAGAAAATTTCGAGTTGTTGAGCATGGAAAAGTATTTTTTTGAATATCGCCTTAACATGATTCTGATAAAACTAGCTATTATATAAAAATGAAATAAAAACTCGTCAAAAGCGGCCAGATAAAATTGTTAAAGTGGGTTTATCTCTAATCGTGATTTAGTTTTTGTTGTTTAAATTAGCATTCAACTTTGAAATTTACCTGCGCTTATAGGCCGAGCCGGCAGGGATTTTTATTTAAAGGGATCGGGGGAGATAAAAATTTGAAAATTAATGGAAGGACTATTTTAACTAAGAAACAACAATTGTATATCTTCTTTTGGACTAGTTTGCAAATTACAGGCCATACTTATGCATAATACTTATTACAATTGAAAGGCGTTTGAACCTTTAAACGATAGGAACAGATGGTATATATTCCCACGGCCGCCATCTTGAATCTTTTACTTGGCGTGAAAACCCCTTTTACGCCAAATAAATGTTCTCAAGTAGATTTATGCGCATGTAAGGCTTAATGGGGTTGCCAGAACACGACACTCGTCAGGGTTGTCTTATTGATATACGCCAACAAAACCTCGCCGAGAAATCCAAGATGGCGCCGCGAGAATATATAACATCTGTTCCAAACGATACAGTCAATATTTTTTCTTCTGATAAAGATTCAATTATGCAGTGCATGATTGATATTTTCTTTGCAAATAGTTTGATAATATTAGATAATTGATGTATCTTCAAAATATTTTTTCGATGTTTGTTTTAATTGGCACACACAGAAAAACACATTGAATTATAATTTTGCATCTGCTGTCGCACCAGCTTGGAATAACCCTATAACAACATTGCACAAGGCGACGCCAAGTTAAATTAATGATACCTCAATTTTGCATGTTAGCATTGATGCTTTGGCATCCATCATAATCGGGATACTGCACAGGGTTGAGCGATGAGCAACATATCTATCATATTTACTAAAATCTGCGTCGATAAAACTAATTGCAGCAGTCTGGCAATGCTTTCTGGGTTATTATAAAGATATTTAAACAATAATGATACAGCAAATTAACTGAAAAATAATAGTCATATTATGCTTTCCAAAGGTAAGTGTTTCTTAGATGGAGTGTATATTATTCTTAAATGAAAAATTCATTCTTTGGTATTTTATAGAATTAGCAAAGAATGAATGAAACATTTCGTTGCTAAACGAGCAAAAAAGAAACCAACTATCAATTTTACTATTGGATCTGTAATAGGCTACTTTTAAATACAACATATTTTTAGTAACTTTCTTATACAGGGCCATTACAAAATGATGGACCCGATTTAAAAATATCTTATTTTCTAAACTACTGCACATATTACAATAAGTGATACATGAATTTAAAGAGAAATATACAAAGTTTTTTTTTCAGCTACAAATGTTCTATGTGTGACCCTTTTCTTACATGGCGTACGCCCAATCTCTAATCCAGTTCGTCCCAAACATTTTGTAGCATCACTCTGTGAATGGTTCTGAATTCTGCACAAATGCGTTCTTTAACTTCGGACAGTGTCTAAGACATTGTTTATGTAACACCTATGCCGAAAACAAAGTGTTGAGAACTTCAAGAACGCATTTCTGAACCTTTCAAAACTATTGACAGAGTTCGAACTCAATTACAGATTGGACGCATGCCGTGTAACACAAGGGTCACACATCGAACATTTGTAACTGAAAAAAACTTAGTATATTTTTCTTTAAATTCATGTATCACTTATTTTAATATGTGCAGTTGTTTCGAAAATATGATTTTTTTTAAATCGGGTACATCATTTGTGATAGCCCTTTAGATAACAATAACTTTTACATTTCACAAAGCAACTGAAATCATTTGATTTTTTTTCTCCATTCATCTAATTTTGTAAGCTTTAAAATATTTAAACTTTTTTTATATTTATATTATCGAATTTGGTGTTTATTTGACTTGTTTGTGGTATCACTATTATGTACTTATGAATTTTTCAAGTATTCTGTAAAAAAGAAATAGCATTCCTATTTAGATTTCATTTTTAAGTTTCTGAATAACGCCTATATATTTTGAAAAATTGCTCTTCTTTGAAAATTGTATTGGTTTACAGAAATGAAATTTTAGACAAAAATTACATGTAAATGAGGGGCAAATGCATAAATAGTATTTTGAAAAAAAAAAAAAACAATAATAAAATGAGAAATAATTTTATTATTGTTAAGGATACTAGTGAACACAATAAAAATAACTAATGATATACATTATCAAATTTTTTATTATACTTTTTTGAAAATATTTTACTCAGTATAAGGTTATTAAGCAAAAGAGATGTTAAAATCTAGTACTTAAAAATTGTATTATGTTATAAGATTAACATATTTTATTCAAGAAACTCTTGTATTTGCCACATTAAAAATTTTACAGTAGTAAATGAAATGTTATAATGCATTGTGAGTTTTCTGTTAAAATTAATTTAATGGTGTAGACCTTATCGTCCTTTATTTAATTAATTTCCATTTAAATATCATAAATTTCACTAGATTTTGAGATTTTACGTGACCCTATGAATACGAACATGCAATAGTTGTGAAATTGAAACTTCATTTCATTTGTAAGGAAGCACGTTAATCGTTTGAAAGAGTATTAGATCACATAAAACCCGTTTTACATAGATTTACATATTTGTATTTTTACATATTCTTACATATTTTTACATATTTTAATTTAGTAAAAGGAAAACTTTTTTAAATTTAATTTTGTTTATTTATATAGATGATATAATTTTTTATGAATAATCTAATCTTCATACCTGGGAATTTTATTTTTCACTTTTTACATTTTTGCATTTAAAGATCTTTAAAGCAGCTGTGTATGAAAGCTATTCTTTTTTAATGAGTTATTTTATGTGATAATATTGCAATATTAAATTATATCATTTTTTATAGTACTTTATTTAATTCATTTCCACGCAAGTTTCACAGCTTTCACTTTATTTTAAGGTTTTTTGTGACCCCATGAATACAATTTGCAATAATTGTAAAAATAAACCATTTAAAATATTTCTTCGGTCAGCACTTCTAAGGTAGACCGTTAATCGTTTTAAAAAGTATGAGAACAACTAAAACATATTTTCCATGTTTGCAATATTATATTTTTCTACATTTTTTTTTTTTTTTATATAGTTTAAACAGTTCATTTACAACGAGCCATAATTTTTAAAGATTCATATAATCTTCTTTCCTTGGAATTTGAATTTTCACTTTTTAATTTTTTTGAATTTGGAAATCTATAAAGGTGCTGTATATCAAAGCTATTCATTTTAATACGCTATTTTATATGATAACATTGCGATTATTTATTAATGAATGAAATTCAATAGTGTTAATTTTGTCTTCTTTAATGCAATTAATTTCCATTTAAATATCATAACTTTCACTAGATTTTACCCCCACCAGTGGCCGAGAGTTTCTGCTCTCGAAGCCGGTAGACAGGAGGTGCTAGGCTCGAACCCAATCGTGCCCGTCGGCCTAATCGTTCGGTGTTTTCCGTTGTTTTCTTCGAACCTCGATTTCCTTACGTAAATACGGGTTAGGTTCTTTTAGAAAGACTCCCATGGAAGGCACTACCCCTCCTCCTTAGGCCCATATCCCCATGTTTATAATTGGCCGTCATAAACACAACCAATCAAGCACTATATTTTAAGGTTTTGCGTGACCTCTTGAGCACAATTTGCAAAAGTTGGGAAATTAAACCATTTAAGAAATTTTTTCGATCATCGATTCTAAGTTAGAATGTTAATCGTTTTAAAAAGTCTGAAAACGTGTGGAACATGTTTTACATGTTTGAATTTTAGATAAATCCATAATATTTAATTTAGTAAAATAAAATATTTTAAATTTAAATTTGTTTATAATTATTCACGAATCATCTAATCTTCATAACTTGAAATTTGAATTTTTATTTTTCACTTTCACTTTTTTGCATTTAGAAATTTTAAAAGCTCTTCTATATAAAAGGATTTCATTTTAATATGTTATTTTATATGATAATATTGTAATTATTTCTTTATGAATGAAATTCAATGGCATTAATTTTATCTTCCTTCATGCAATTCATTTCCATTTAAATATCACTACTTTCACTAGATTTTAAGGTTTTACGTGATCTCATTGAATACGAACTTCTGTAGTTGCTAAATTAAATCATTTAATAAATTTCTTCTGTCAACACTTCTAATGAAGAATTTTATTCGTTTTAAAAATATTAGATCAAATAAAACACGTTTTACATAGCTTTACATATTCGTATTTTTACATATATGTATATATTTTAATTTAGTAAAAGGAAAACTTTTTTAATTTAAGTTTGTTTATTTATACAGATGATTTAAATTTTATTAAATCATCTAATCTTCATAACTGGAAATTTTATTTTTAACTTTTTACATTTTTGCATTTGGAGATCTTTAAAACCCCCATTTTTGTGTATGAAAGTTATTCTTTTTTAATAAGTTATTTTAGAGAATAATATAACGATATTCGATTATATCAATTTTATAGTACTTTATTTAATTCATTTCCATGTAATTTTCATACTTTTCACCAGATTTTAATGTATTTTGTGACCTCATTAATACAACTTGCAATAGTTGTTAAAATAAACCATTTAAAATATTTCTTCGACTTAGGTAGAATGTTAAACATTTTTAAAAGTATGAGAACAACTAAAACATATTTTATATAATTGCAATATTAGATTTACCTACATTTTTAAAATTTAGTAAAAGAAATTCCATTTAGTTCAAATTGTTTATTTACAAAAGGCCATAATTTTTAATAAATCATATAATCTTCATACCTTGGAATTTGAATTTTCACTTTTTACTGTTTTTGCATTTGGAAATCTTTAAAGCTGCTGTATATTAAAGCTATTCATTTTAATATATTATTTTATATGATAACATTGCGATTATTTCTTAGTGAATGAAATTCAATGGTATTAATTTTATCTTATTTTATGCGATTCATTTCCATTTATATATCATGAGTTTCAGTAGAATTTAAGGTTTTACGTGACCACTTGAGTACAATTTGCAATAGTTGCGAAAATAACTATTAAACCATTTAAGACATTTTTTAGATCATCGATTGTAAGTTAGAATATCAATTGTTTTAAAAAGTATGAGAACACGTAAATCATGCTTTACATGTTTGAATTTTAGATATATCCATAATATTTAATTTAGTAAAATAAAATCTTTTAAATTTAAATTTGTTTATTTATAATGGGTTATAATTTTTCATGATTCATCTAATCTTCATACCTTGAAATTTAAATTTTCACTTTTCACTTTCACATTTTTTTCATTTAAAAATCTTTAAAGCTCTTTTATATGAAAGGCTTTCATTTTAATACGTTATTTTATATGATAATATTGCAATTATTTATTTATAAATGAAATTCAATGGTATTAATTTTATCTTCCTTTATGCAATTCATTTCCATTTAAATATCACAACTTTCACTAGATTTTAAGGTTTTACGTGACCTCATGAATACGAACTTTCCACAGTTGCGAAATTAAATCATTTTAGAAATTTCTTCTACCAACACGTCTAACGTAGAATTTTAATCGTTTTAAAAAGTATGAGATTGCTTAAAACACGTTTTATATGTTTATAGTGTTACATAATGTTTTGGACTTTTGTAAAAAATAAAAAAATAATTTAAGTTCATTTATTTGTAATGGGAACATAAATTTTAATTAATCATCTAATATTTATGTATCTGGGGATTTCACTTTACATTTTCACTTTTCTGCATTTGAAATCTTTAAAGCTGTTTTACATGAAGGGTAATCATTTTAATAAGTTATTTTATGTGATAATTACGAAATTATTTCTTATTGAATGATAGTATTATATAATATTATCCTGATATTAAGAGCTAGTTCAACGAGAAGAGCAAACATTTGATTTATTAAAACGTTGTATTATGAAGATTTTTAAAACTGAGCAAGATTTCTAGGATTACACCTTTTTATTCTTTCCTTACACTGTAAAACAGACAAATATTTCTTTCTAGTTTCCCAAAACTCTGAAAAGCGTTCTTCATCCCTAGGAACCCGAGATAATTTATTTGTAATGGGAACATAAATTTTAATTAATCATCTAATGTTTATGTATCTGGGAATTTCACTTTACATTTTCACTTTTCTGCATGTGAAATCTTTAAAGCTGTTTTACATGAAGGCTAATCATTTTAATAAGTTATTTTATGTGATAATAACGAAATTATTTCTTATTGAATGATAGCAATTTATAGTATTTTCCTGACATTAAGAGCTAGTTCAACGAGAAGAGCAAACATTTGATTTATTAAGACGTTGTATTATGAAGATTTTTCAAAACTGAGCACGATTTCTAGGATTACACCTTTTTATTTTTTCCTTACACTGTAAAACAGACAAATGTTTCTTTCTAGCTTCCCAAAATTCTGAAAAGCGTTCTTTATCCCCAGGTACCCGAGATACTGCTATATTTTCGAGATTTAAAGAAACCTTTTAAAAGAAGGTTTCTTGGTTTTAAGAAATGCGTCCAAGTAGCTTTTATAGTGTATTAATATTTTTCTTCAAAATGAAATATAAGTGTTTTGGATGCTATCAATTGTGAAGTATATTTTTTCATGTGCAACAGAAAAGTTTTAGAGACAAACAAGATAAATAAGTAGTGGTATTAACATAAAAATTAATAATCTTTTGTAACTGCTGCATGTACAGTATAAATTGCAGAGGTTATGAAACCTGGAAATTCATGACAAAAACAACCAGTACTATAGAAGTTAGTGAAGCATTGATAATTTTGATTTCGACTGAGTTTAGACCTCAAAACGCAGCTTCCGACATAGTTTCTTATAAGATAAAATTTGCAAGAATTCAACTTTTTCATAAAAAGTATTTTAAAAGAAGTGGGTAAGTGTGATCACAGATCGCACAGAGGGTTTCGTTTAATATTCCTTTCAAAACACTTCATTCTTTTGCAAAATCTGTTAGCTCCACATTTCGCAACTAGGGGGCGCATTATATTCTACACAAACCTCTATCCGAACGAAACTCCGTTTTACAACCTATCCGTAGATATATTAGTCGAGGGAATCGGGACCATAGCACCCTAGATAGGTAGGCGCCCCTGGCGGTAAAAAATGGAACTATAATATGTAAGTATATGGTGCATAATATGAAAGAGTGATCAAAGGGGTGTCGGCAAATGTTTAAAAAGCGCCCCCCGGGTGAAAAGGGCGGGGAGGATAAAAAATTGCTTAAATTACACGAGTTAGAGCACAGAGAATTGAATATAAGATTTTTTCGAAATTTTATGATTTGTCGTTTCATCGCAAGTGTTTAGCTATAATTATGCAAAATTTCAAGTCTTCAACTTAATTAGAGGCTGAGTTAGAAAAAAAAAAGCTTAAAATACACAAGTTAGAGCCCAGAGGGTTAAATTAATTATTATTGATTAGAAAATCACTTATATTTCTTTACCTGAAAAGAAAAAAAGCCCATTTCCAGGTCGTCTGTGCACTAGTTCAATAATTTAAAATTTTTCAGTTATACTTCTTGGCTTCTGGGGTCCTAATATATATATGTAAAATAGTAGATGTTACAGTACGGAGGAGGGCCGCGTTGTGTGTATAATATACACAATGGTTAATTTAAAAACAAGTTGGAAATTACATCTCAAACGTGAAAAATGAGTTGTGTTCGTACTATAACTAGTTTTATAAATATTTTTTGCACTGCATATTGTGTTGAATGTATATTTTAGTGTAATTCATAAGTGCATATTAATTTCATTCTGTTCAAACGGCTGTATCATTATTAAAATGCACGAAATATTTTTTTTTCCATTAGCCATAATGTAACGGAAAAGCTTTGACTGTTCCTTTAATTGAACTATACATCCAATTTTCATAAAATTTGAGCTGACAAAATTTGCAATAATTATATATTTAAAATTTCAGATCATTCGTTTGGCTAGTTTTCGATCTTTTATATGCGAACGGATAGATTGACAGACAGTCGGACCGAACAAAGATTATAGGTGCTACGTATTTATATAATTAGGAACACACCTAAAAAGAAAGAGGGAGCATTTCATTATTAAATACGATGAATAGTGCATATTTTATTATGAATGTTGATTCGGCACACTTCAATGTCTAAATATATAGTACGATATAATTATTAATCTAAATTAAGTCTATATATTTTTTCTTTATTAATTAATAAAATCAATGTTAAATTTTTATTTAAATTTTAACACAATGCGGGCATTATTGTATTGATATCTCATACTTGGTTAATTCTATTACAATAACATAAAAAGTGCATTTATTAATCATAAGTCTTATTATTTGTTCTATTCTCTTCCCCCATAATTTTGCATTTGAAATTTTATACACGCTTGTCGACACATTAATTGTTATTTATTATTTTCAAAATTTAAAATGTTAATTTAAATTTAACAAGCATCATAATGTGTTTTTATCATTTATTTTTTTTTTAAGTGATTATGCACTGCTGTGACAGATATTTAAATATATTAATATGCTATAATATTTTACATTTATTTATATGAAACATTAATAAATGAATCACCCATATCAACATTTTACTTATTTAATTTTATATTTTGACGCGTATAGATATACATATTTTGAATTCATCAATTATATTAGCTTATCACAATTACTGTTTTATGCTTAATTCACTATTAGTTATTACTTATATATATTAAATCATTTACTTATTTATGCTTATATACTGTTTTGCATGTATTTGCATATTTTTACTTAATATTTATAGTATCTCAATCCAGTTTCTGCTTTAATGCTCCCCCTCACGGACAAGCCCGTGTTAATACGTTCACTAAGCTCCAGGTTTCACTGCAATACAAGCAGTATTTAAAGTAATATAATTATATTGATTTAATGTATTTTTTATACATTGAACAATGATTAGTATTTCCAAGGATTGCATTCATATTCGTTAAGAAGTTTCTTTACGAAATGTTGAAAAGATAAATTTTTTTAGCATTTAAAACAAAATTAAGGAAGATAACATAACAATTTTGCCCTTTTCCAAGACTGTCAGCGTTAAAACCCTTAAATGCCGGGTGTTGCTTTTCAGCAACATACCCAATTTTGGCTTCTAAAATACTATTAGAATAATTTTGAAGCTGTAATGTCTAATGTTGATAATAAAATACATTCTGAAAATATTATTAAATCGATTTTCAACATGTAGATGGCAACACTTGTGCTGTTTAAGAATAAAGATAGATTACTTTTTCAATTGTTGCTACATGTTATTTTTATTTTGTTTGAAAGCTTGCGAGATATCCTATTTTATTCTTTAGTGAGCAAGTAAAATTTATTTATTATCATAGTTCCTAAAATTCCTGTGTGTTTAATATTATAGAATTTTACGGAGGAAAATTATTTTTTCAATTAAAGACCAGTATTGCCGATTAGTAACAAACAGTTTTTTAGCCGTAAACCATACTTAAAACAAAATATGATTTTTTAAAGTATTTTTCCCATGATTTATTTAATAAAATGAAAGCCGAAAAGCATTATTAAAATGATTTTTTAAAAATCAGATATTTAAAGGTTAAAGCTTACACCATTAAGTAGATGCTCGATTTCACGAACTCGAGAGGACACCTATAATGTGTTCGTAAAATCTAAATTTCGTAAATGGTAGGGTATAAGAAAAAAATAGATATGTGAAATAACCCATCTTTATTTATTTATGTTAAAAAACTCAGTTGTTTTTGTTTGTTTCATTGAAACACTGCTACAAACATATAATTCAAAGCTATAGATGTGGGAAAGCATCTCAATATTGTCATCTGATTCGAAATAACGACAGCGTCCTAAGAGCCATTCAGTAGTGCCTATAACTTCTTCAGTTCCGAAGCTAAAATAATAATACAAATGCTTATTCATTGGTTTTTTTCAAACAAAATGACATCATAAATGGCAGAAAAAAATATCTTTTCTGAAATTGATACTTTAGGCGCTTGGTAATTTAGGTTCAAAAATATGATATAAAAGAAAACCCCCCTTAAAAACATCAATTTAATAACGATTAACCTAAATTAACTCAACCACAAATTTAAGAGCTTTAAACAAGTAAATAATCTACAAATTCTCAAAAATTTTTATTGAAAAAGATTTAAGTTAAATACTTATGAATATTTCTCACTTTCCTGGTCATACTGTCTTTTGGGTTTTTCCGGCATTTTGCAAACTCGGATGAAAATAACATTTATTTTATGTAGGAATGAGCTTAGATGCTGCCATTTATTCG
The DNA here is from genome assembly GCA_963932465.1 of Maratus speciosus. Lineage (NCBI taxonomy): Eukaryota > Metazoa > Arthropoda > Arachnida > Araneae > Salticidae > Maratus > Maratus speciosus. The sequence continues at coordinate 379,917,858 of OZ010786.1, forward strand.
TTTGCTTTGAACTAAAAAAAAAAACATTCAGCTATTATGAAGTGATATAGAAATGTAAAAAAATCAGACATTTTAGTTTAGTAGGAAAAGAACAGAGGTCCCCGTATGGGATCTCAGGGAGCGAAGAGGTTAAGAATATGCCTAGGGATGGTTTGCTCATGATCTGACTCTTTCTCCACATCCGATTGCTCTTCCGTATGATTGTCCAATATGTCACCGATGATTTCACCGTCTGACACTTTTTCAAGTCAGCCTACGTTTTTGTCTAGCGCCAGAAATTCCCTGGAAGTTAGGTCTAGAGGAACATGGTGATACCTCGTTCGATAATCTTTCATCAATATTTAATCAGAGGAGAATCAGTATCGCTTCCAGTTTCTTTGATTGTTAGTTTGCTCTTGAAACCTGCATACTAAAACAACTTTGCAATTTTTTTTTCTTTTTGTGAAACATCATTCTATGCGGTAACTGATAAGTGATTATACGCTGCACCGGGACGTAATGTTTTTTTATGTTCTAAATCAGGTATTTTTTTTTTCAAAACCAGTCTCCATTAATTCCTTTTGAAAGAATAAATCACCCCATTACCCACAGTCTGCTTTGGTGGAAGAAACACTTATCTGATCGCCTAGTGTACCTTTTGTTGTTCCTCGATGAGAGTGTTGAATGTACTTTTTGATAATCCATATTATTTAGCAATTTTAGTCATTGTTAAAGTGTTATTACACATAAAAATCCCAAGAGACAAAAATCGGCAGCGGCTGTGCTATTTTCTGCTTTTAAAAGCCACTTTTTTCGTTTTCCAAACATTTCATTGGCTGTTCGGGAAAAGGCTTTTCCATCATCAGATTTCCAAGCATTTGATTGGCTGTTACTGGCGACTCGCTTCGTTTCAAACGTCAAAGACGCGCCGGCAGAAGAAAGTTGCTTGCTTTCGAAGCGACTCCCCTGGAGCCATAGTATAATATGGAGACGCTTGGAATTCGAAGCGACTTTGACCCCTCGTGTAATAACGCTTTTAGAGATCTCGCATCCGATTCTTTTAAGATTTTTTCTTTACATCTAAATTAAAGACAAGCACGTTCTATTCCATTTGGTTGATATCATCAAGAAATCAGAAAGACTGTAAGCACAACACACATGAGAATGCAGAAATGTGAAGTGGCTATGCAAATATGATAACCAGACCACTAGATGCAAATCCCGAACAATATCCAAAAAATTCAAAAAAGCAGTTCAAAAAATTTCTTTTGGCGCCTCACTCTTTCTTTCTGCACTGACACGAGAAAACCCTGCACTTGCACGTGAGAATTTTTTTTCCACACTTTCCAGTTATCAGTCACTAGTTCACTCTCCCCCACTCGCTTACTTTTCGACGAATACAGGAGACAAATTGAAAAATTGCCAAAAGATTAAGTTCGTAAAAAAGAGAGTTTGTGTGATTTTAGTTCGTAAAATGGAGCTAATTTTAACATTAGTGCAATGGGAGGCTGGTCGGGACAACTACATCAGTTCGTAAAAACGAAGAATTCGTAACAAAGAGGTTCGTAAATTCGAGCATCTACTGTATTAGGTATTAATAATTACTAATCAATTTATTTTAATTATTTATTAGCTTTTGTACCAACCAATGTATATTCTTAATAATAAATACTTGTGTAATCATTTGAAATGTACCATTTAACGACAGAGTAAAGCACTGTATTGACTCATTGGTTAATACATTGGTATTCATGTTTACATGTACTGCATATGGCAGTACCACATCTTCTTCAATATAAATGTTCTTCTTTTAATAATTATACCTGCTTACACATTACATTATTACTCCTTGGTCCTACTCATTTTTTTTTTTTTTTTTTATTTTTTTTTTTAAACAGGCAACATGTTCATATCATTTCTTATACTTTTTTTGTTTTATCATTTAATACTAGGATGGATCTTCAATTGGTAATATACTTTTCTTTTTTTGTCCATTTCAATCCATATTCTTTGTATATCTTAAATTATTTCTGGCTTCATATTTTGTGGAATTATTATGTAGCGCTTTATTGCATTCTTTAGCTTTTTATGGATAATGCAAAGATGAAACCGTACATGTTGTTTGTGGTAATCAAGGTAATTAGGGCCTGAAGATTCTGCCATGGTTCCACAAATATTTTAATTTTTCGTTATTTACTCTATTTTGAATTCAATGTTGCTCTTGTTATATGGATCTATTTAAACGAATTTTATAATGGTTTATACATCATTTTTAATTTAAATTCCTTTATTATTTATGGTTTCGCATTAACTGTTGAGAATTTGTATCACTTTATAATAGTATTTACATAGATATGCTGAAATGTTAAAAATTAACAGTATATAATTTCAATCATTCTTTCAACACACAAAAAACGAAGCATAAACCACTTTTACAACAATTAAATAATAAACTAACTGTATCATCATAATCCATTAATAGCATTTTAAAGATCGGTCGAATGTGATTTTTAAAAATTTGAAAGAAGCCTCAAGAATATCACCAAACCATTAATTACTCGTTTTAAAAATCTTACATAAATTCGAGTCTGTAATTAAATCATTCAGAATGAGAAAAAGTTAATTGCAAACATTCCTGTAATTAACTTTCGTTTAATCTTAAGAATTTTAACGCTGAAACAATAAAAACCATTTTAAATATAGGATAGTAAGAACGCATATGTCTTTAGATGTACATTAAAAGTTTTCAGGGAAGAAACATTTGAATTATTTTTAAAAGTTGTAGTAATAATGTTGAAGGCGATACTGTTACAAAAACCTACTAAACAAATAAATCTGAATTCAAATGATTCATATGTAATATTTCATAAAATACATAGGAAATAAATTGTAAATGTTACGTTAGATTAATGGAATAATAATGAATATTTAACCATTTTAAAATTTTAAGTGGTACACTATAAAACATTTACGTAACGTTACTCCATAAAATTTTTGACATTCTAGCAGTTTCCATTTTATTGAGTAAATTAACCGACATAACTGGTGTTACGCTACACTAATGTGTAATATTACACCAGTTATATCAGTTTAAATCACACCATTATATAGGGTGTATCTGAAATGCTTCAACAAACTTAGGGGGATGATAGTACTCCTGAAGACGAACGAAAAATGCAATGGGACATGGGGTCACAAACCAATTATTGAGTCATAAATATAGGGTGTATCACCCTAACTGAAGTTGGCTTGACAGTAATTATTTTTCGAAAACTAAAAATATTGGAATAAAAATGTAACGATATATACCTTGTTTTGTATGAAATGTGATAACATCGCAAAAAGTTCTGGAAAAACAGGGTACACATACAATCGATGATTCCGTATGAACTGATAATCACAGTCCAAAATGGGGGGCGTCTAATGCATATTGCTGGCGAGTATAATGGAACTTTTTTGTGTGATGTTATCGCATTTTATGCAAAATAAGGTACATATCGTTAATTTTTTATTGCAACATTTAAATTTTCGCAAAATTATTACCAACAAGCCGACTTCACTTAGAGTAAAACACACTGTATTTGTGATTCAAAAAGGGTTTGCGACCCCATGTTCCATTGCATTTTTTGTTCGTCTTGATGAGTACTATTATCCCCTTAAGTGTATTGAAGCATTTCAAATACACCCTGTATAGGTTAAATTACTCCATAAAATTGGAGGCAGCATGTTGCAATCAATTCTATAAATTAACGTAACTTATTATCATTATTTTTACAATGTTTATGTGTGTGTCTAGGATTCCTAACAAATAAAATTTTCGTGTTATTTCGTGTTGAATTTATTTTAACAAGGTACTATTAAAAATTTTTCTGTATTATCAGATGTTAATTTCATTTTATTATCTACAAGATTTTAAATAAAAGGCAATTGGAATAATTAAATTATAAAGTACCTAGTTAAAAGAATGAAATAACCCAGCAAAGAGGAAATTGCTGGACAGCAGCAAGATAGGTGCTGGCAATGATGGAGAAGTGCTGGCTAATGGTCTACCATTGCATGACCACTGCTGGACAGCTTCAGTCAAATTTGCTGTTGAAAATCATCAGATAAAATTCTGGTGGGCTTCCATTTTATGTCATGTGCTGACCCACCATTGCATGGAAGTGCACGGACTTTCGCAGTATTATTGCTGGAACCCTTACGCTAGGTGGCGTTGCGAATATCGAAGACATTGAGTATGTAAATACAAATCTGAAATGAATATCTTAACACAATTTAAGCTGTGGAGCTATTTTTTTTTTACTGTAAATAATATAGCACCACTGCCACCAACAAAATAAATAAGTAAATGAATAAATAAATAAATTCTTTATTTCAACGCACATATTTTTTTCTCCTTAAATCTGGTTTTACTAAGTTACAAAGGATTTCAGTTTTCATAATTTACACAGTTCAGAATCAATAATAAAAAAGACCTTCCGGCCAGTGCCGGGAGGAAGAGGTAGCTTTCATATTCCTTATTTTAAAAAAGCCAACTTATATTATTCAAACACACGAAGCTCAATTTAGTGGAAACCGAATATAGGAGATTCAATACTAATTTTTATCAATACTAAATCATTATGAATGAGAATTTCGCGAAATTAGTCAGCTTTATCCAAGCTGCTTTTATTTAAAGTAACTTATATTTGGCTGCCAAATTAGGCGATTTCTTAAAGTGCCTGCCATTTTAAGACAACATGGTGGATGAGGCTAACCAGTCAACTTGGTCGAGACCTTAGTAATTGCTGTGCACATGCTCACTCACATTGGAATAGGTTGATATATACAAGTGCTGTCGCAGGCAAAAAATCAGATTTTTCAAATTGTCACCCACATTAGAAATTGAAACTGCTATATCTGAGCCATTTTTTAAGATAAAGACAAACAAAAAATGATCCTGAATCCTTATATCAAGGTCAAATACTTAAGAAAGAAACCTTTTTCAATTTCTAATTTTTTTGCACCTCACTTTAAATATATATTTTTTAATTTAATGGCCGCCATTCTGAAACAAGATGCTGATGAAGCTAGCCAGCGAACTTGGTCGAGATATTGATGTATACTATCCACATGCCAGAAAGAAAATAACACAAATGCCGTTTTAACCCCTTGAAGGAGAGCGACCACTACACGTGCTGCGTAAGATGCTCAAAATCCGGAATTAATCTCACCAGTAAATTTTTATTGTAAATTTTGCCTTATTTAATCCGAGCATTTTCCCTATTCAATTATGCAAAAATTTCTCTTTTGAAAAACATTTGATAAAAGATAAAAAATTCTGTAAAATATACTCCCGAAGGGGTTATGTGACTATTAATAATTATTAATAAAAATATTTTTAATGCTTCTACACTTTAGCTTCGTTTTATAATTTTATAATAAATGTAAGATTTAAAAAAAAAGCAGCATTGTTTGTTGTTTAATTCCATTTTCCAGATTATATCGTAACAAATTAGCTTTAATAATGTAATATATTACATATTATACGACAAATGCCATTTTATTAAATTTAATTTGTATTTATTACAATTTTAAGAAAATAGTTTATAAATACATTATTGTAAATGAAAAAAATCTTAATTAAAAAAACACCTAGATAAATATTGCTTCTTTAATCAAGCTAAATCGGAAAATTTTATTACATTGAAACATAATTTATAACACTAAAGAACGTAAATGATGTATGAAATTAAATATATTTCTTATAATATTTTGAGGGTCTTAATTAAAATCACACACTGTGTTTAAATTTGATAAATGTGTTTTAAATTTATCTATACTAATAAAAGAACAAATCGCTCTGCCTGTCTGTCTGTGTGCGATGGCTAGCAAAATCTACTGAATGTACGATGCTCAAAATTTTTTTGAAGCTAGCCCAAAGTGTCTCATGATGCACCATAGCTTCAGAATTTTAATATTCTAATTAGCAGCTGAGTTAATAATTATCAACCGTCACTCACTTTGATTAAAAATCCATTTCGGAAGGGAAAATCTCTGACGCATGCACTGAAGGCGCTGATACGCAAATGAAGAACCTAAAAAAATATTTCGACGGTATTTTGTCATTATTTATTAACTAACATCGTCCAAACAGCTTAGTAAAGTTGAAAACGGAAGACATGTTCTGAAAGATTGTTCTCTTACGTCTCAAATGCTGCGATCAATTAAAAAATATATCGCAATTAACACCTTGAAAAAAAAAGTTAATAAGAAAAGTGCCCAGCTAAACTGATGGCATTGAGCTCACAGGCTATTCACACTAATTTTATACTCTTATTTTAAAGAATAATGGCCCTAAAAAAAATAAGTGAAGGGGAATTAGTCCCCGTTTCCCCCTTTATACTTAACCAGTGAAACTCCAAATCTAATCAGGGAAGCTCCTTATCATGATAAACCGGTATACCAAATTTGGAGCAAATCGAATAAACCTGCAAAAAAAAAACCATTTATCTAAATTAAGGTGGTGGACTAGCCCCCCCCCCCTTTATCCTTAATCAATGAATTCCCAAAACGAATCAGGGAAGCTCCTTAACATAATATACCGGTATACCAAATTTGGAGCAAAGCGAATAATTCTGCATGAAAAATATGTTTATATAAATTAAGGGGGGTGGACTAGCCCCCCTTCCCCCTTTATCCTTAACCAATGAACCCCCAAAACTAATCAGGGAAGTTCCTTAACATAATAAACCGGTATACCAAATTCGGAGCAAATCGAATCATTCTGCATGAAAAACCCATTTATCAAATATAAGAGGGGCGGTCTAACCTCCCTTTTCCCCCTTTATCCTTAACCAATGAACCCCCAAAACTAATCAGGGAAGTTCCTTAACATAATAAACCGGTATACCAAATTCGGAGCAAATCGAATGATTCTGCATGATAAACCCATTTATCTGAATTAAGGGGGGTGGACTAACCCCGTTTTTCCCCCTCTATCCTTAACCAATGAACCCCCAAAACTAATCAGGGAAGTTCCTTAACACAATAAACCGGTATATCAAATTCGGAGCAAATCGAATGATTCTGCATGAAAAACCTATTTATCTGAATTAAGGGGTTTGACTAACACCGTTTTTTCCCCTTTATCCTTAACCAATGAACTCCCAAAACTAATCAGGGAAGCGCCTTATCACAATGAACCTAGAAAAAATGAATGTTTCTATCAAGAGCTATCGCGTTACGTACATATATACATACAGTACGGGCGGGCACATTAGCTCTCAGGCTTTGATAGCTTATGAGCTAATTAGCTGGTATGGGCTCCTTAACATAACAAACCGGTATACCAAATTCGGAGCAAATCGAATCATTCTGCATGAAAAACCCATTTATCTAATTTAAGAGGGGCGGGCTAACCTCCCTTTTCCCCCTTTATCCTTAACCAATGAACCCCCAAAACTAATCAGGGAAGTTCCTTAACATAAAAAACCGGTATACCAAATTCGGAGCAAATCGAATCATTCTGCATGAAAAACACATTTATCTGAATTAAAAGGGGTGGACTAACCCCCCTTTTCCCCCTTTATCCTTAACCTACGAACCCTCAAAACTAATGAGGTAAGTTCCTTAACATAATAAACCTGTATATCAGATTCGGAGAAAATCGAATGATTCTGCATGAAAAACCCCTTTATCTGAATTAAGGGGGTTGACTAACTATCCTTTTCCCCCCTTTATCCTTAACCAATGAACCCCCAAAACTGATCAGGGAAGTTCCTTAACATAATAAGCCGGTATACCAAATACGGTGCAAATCGAATGATTCTGCATGAAAAACCCATTTATCTGAATTAAGGGGGGTGGACTAACCCCGTTTTTCCCCCTTTTTCCTTAACCAATGAACCCCCAAAACTAATCAGGGAAGTTCCTTAACATAATAAACCGGTAAACCAAATTCGGAGCAAATCGTATGATTCTGCATGATAAGCCCATTTATCTGAATTAAGGGGGGTGGACTAACCCCGTTTTTCCCCCTCTATCCTTAACCAATGGACCCCCAAATTTAATCAGGGAAGTTCCTTAACACGATGAACCGGTATATCAAATTCTGAGCAAATCGAATGATTCTGCATGAAAAACCAATTTATCTGAATTAAGGGGTTGGACTAACCCCGTTTTTCCCCCTTTATCCTTAACCAATGAACTCCGAAAACTAATCAGGGAAGCGCCTTATCACAATGAACCTAGAAAATTTTTTGGAAGCAAATCGGATGTTTCTATCAAGAGTTATCGCGTTACGTACATACATACATACATACATACGTACGTACGTACATACATACATAGATACAGAACGGGCGGGCACATTAGCTCTCAGCCTTTGATAGCCTGTGAGCTAAAAAAGATCGTTTTTCTGAAAAACGTTTTTCTCCCTTATTACAACACTTCCAAAAGATGCAATTTTAATGGTACTGAGAAGTCAAATATATGATTATAAAGCTAAATCATTCTCCAAAACGATGGTGTAATTGGTTTTTAAAAATTTGACTTTTAACCCTTTCAAATACACCGCCAAATGCAGGTCACTTTCCGCCTCATAAAGATGATTTACATTTCAGTTAAATGTTTATCCTGTAAAATATGCATATTTTTTTATGAAATTTTAAAAAGGGCTTGGTTTTAGTAATATTTACGATCCATTAAAATTACAGAGGATTCGGACATCAATAATAATTTATTTTATTATGCTAATGAAACCAACGCGACGCGAAAAAAAAAATCCAGAAAATATTTATGCTCCGATATGGAACGTTAATTTACAAAACTTTTCGTAGCAGTTGTGGCGTAGTGGCTTAACCCCTTGGTTTTCTGTAAGAACAGACCCAGGTGCGAAACTAGATAGGGCAAAGTTGAAATTTGAATTAGTAGATTTTTTTTTTCTATTTTAAGGATTTTATTTTTCTCTGAAGGGTATCTAAAGCCAAAAAATGTTCCGACGATTCCGTTATAAACAAGCTTTACTCTATTGGAAAATAAATTTGCTGGATAGTGCCTTTTTGAAAAATTTATATAGCATATTTCCTTGCAGTTTTATTATTTCTTTTTCAGTATTACAGTTTTGAATGCAATTGTAATTACTTTTTCATCTAAAGATTTTAAATAAAAATTTAAAATATTAAAAACATAATTAAATTTTAATTTAGTTCAGCAATTAATTTTGAATAAAAGAGTTTAAAACGTGAGATAAATAAAAATTCAAACTTTCCAACTGAACATGAGTCAGGCCCTGGTAATTTGCAAAGCCTCTACCTCCTCCCCCGCCCCATTCTGTACCGACCTGCGGCACAAATTTCCGGTTTATTTAAGAATGTTATTATGGGCTTCTCAGTGCATAATTTTAAAGTTGAGTCATAGAGTCTTGATCCCTTTTTTATTTTTATTGAGGCCCCAGGACCCTTTTACAAACATTTACCCACTTTTGGTGCATTTCTTTAAAATATTATATTAGCGAATAATTCATATTATTCCCTATGCTTAATTTTAACTAATTGAAGATCTAAAGCGCTAAGTACTAAGACATGTTAACATGTTTCATGTTAGGGCCTTGTTTTTATTCCCTATGCTTAATTTTAACTAATTGAAGATCTAAAGCGCTAAGTACTAAGACACTTTAACATGTTTCATGATAGGGCCCAGTTTTCAATTATCAATTGGCCCTATTTGGGCCCCCTTTTACAGCTCCTTTAAAAATGGTCCTATTCAGAGGCTTTTTTTTCTAACAACTTCTTAGGACTTCCAGACACTATATGAGATACAAAAAAATTCTCAGGCTTCAGCTACCACCAATTTTGAATATTAATCGCCTTCTTGGGGCCCTTGGTGCAGCTTCTTTAAAAATTTTCCGAATTGCTTGCAATTTTCTTTAACATAGTTGTAGCGTCTTCCGATTACTTTGAAAGCTAATAACAATATATTTATGCCCAACTACATGGCAGTTATGTCCCTGGCCCGCCTTGAAGTTGTTGCACCACTCTGGCCCCCAGGCCCGGTCTTTCTTTATACCTCAGTACCACTTTTTTCGAACATTAATCTCCTTTTTTAGCATCAACTTACGTTTACTCACTTCAGCCGTACATTAAAAAGTCCTTCCGTCCAGTGCCGGGAGGAAGAGGTAGCTTTCATGTTCCTTATTTTAAAAAAGCCAACTTATATTATTCAAACACACGAAGCTCAATTTAGTGGAAATCGAATATAGGAGATTCAATACTAATTTTTATCAATACTAAATCATTATGAATAAGAATTTCGCGAAATTAGTCAGATTTATCCAAGCTACTTTTACTTAAAGTAACTTATATTTGGCTGCCAAATTCTGCGATTTCTTAAAGTGCCTGCCATTTTAAGACAACATGGTGGATGAGGCTAACCAGTGAACTTGGTCGAGACCTTAGTAATTGCTGTGCACATGCTCACTCACATTGGAATCGATTGTTATATACAAGTGCTGTCGCAGGCAAAAAATCAGATTTTTCAAAATGTCACCCACATTAGAAATTGAAACTGCTATATCTGAGCCATTTTTTAAGATAAAGACAAACAAAAAATGCTCCTGAATCCTTATATCAAGGTCAAATACTTAAGAAAGAAAGCTTTTTCAATTTCTAATTTTTTCGCACCTCACTTTAAATATATATTTTTTTAATTTAATGGCTGCCATTTTGAAACAAGATGCTGATGAAGCTGGACAGCGAACTTGGTCAAGATATTGATGTATACTATCCACATGCCTTCTTACATCGAAATAGGCGAATACGTGTATTATCGCGTGACAAATACAAGATCGTTTGAAAATGTTAGCCATGCTAGAAATTTAAAGTGCTATAATTCAACCATTTTTCAAGATATAAACAAAAGAACAAATTTTTAGAAAAAAAACTGCTCCAGAATCTTTGTATAAAAGCCAAACACATTTTTTTTTTCATTTTCCAATTTTTTAATACCTCATTTTAAATTTTAAATTTAATTATTTTAATGGCAACCCTTTCGAAACAAGATGGCGAATGAAGCTGGCCAACGAACTCGGCCGAGACATTGGTATGTACTATGTACAAAAGAAGTTACATGCAAATCGGTTCATAAATACGCCTGTTATCGCGTGACAAAAATCAGGTCGTTTTAAAATGTCAGCCACAATAGAAATTCAAAATGCTGTAACTCAGCCATTTTTTTAGATATAGACGAAACAAAAACTGTTCCGGAATCTTTGTATATTATGGTCAAACACATACGAAAAAAAAATCTTTTTCATTTTCCAATTTTTTGGTATGTCATTTTAAATTTTAAATTTTTAAAATTTTTTTAAATGACCGCCATTTTGAAACAAAATGGCCGATGAAGCTGGCCAACGAACTCGGTTGAGATATTTGTATGTACTATGTACATACGAAGGTACATTCAAATCGGTTCATAAATACGCCTGTTATCCCGTGACAAATATCAGGACGTTCCAATGTCAGCCACGCTAGAAATTCAAAATGCAATAACTCAGCCACTTTTTAAGATATAGACGAAAAAAAAAACTGCTCCCGAATCTTTTTATCAAGGTCAAATACATAAGAAAAAAATATTTTTTCAATTTTCAATTTTTTGGTACCACGTTTAGAATTTAATTTTTTCTTAAAAATTTAAATGGCCGCCATTTTTAAAGAAGATGGCGGATGAAGCTGGCCAACGATCTCGGTCGAGACATTGGTATGTACTATGGGTAAACGAAATTACATCCAAATCGGTTCATAAATACGCCTTTTATCACGTGACAAAATTCAGGACGTTTCAAAATCTCAGCCACGCTAGAAATTCAAAATGCTATAACTCAGCCATTTTTTAAGATATAGACGAAACAAAAACTGCTCCGGAATCTTTGCGTAAAGGTCAAATACGTTAGAAAAAAATATTTTTCTAATTTCAAATTTTGGCACCACTTTTCAAATTTAAATTTTTTTTAAATTTTTAAATGGCCGTCATTTTGAAACAAAATGGCGGATGAAGCTGGCCAACGAACTCGGTCGAGACATTGGTATGTACTATGTACACACCGAATTACATCCAAATCGGTTCATAACATCGGAGTGTTACAGTGTGACAGTATATATATATATATATATATATATATATATATAAATTTTGAACGGAGGGTGGTTTCGGGGTCTGAGGGTCATGATCGATGAAAATATACGAAAATTTTTTTAAATCGCTTTCCTCCGAACGGCTGCAATAGGTAGCATTTTGTAATGAAAGCTACCTAAAATCGCGTTAATTTAAAGGTAACTTTAGAAAATGGATTTCATCAGTTTAATAAATATCATGTTAATGTTAAAAGTAATTCATGAAATTTACGAGGGGAGGGCGCATTATTTCCTCCAATTCTAAGGACCTAATTTCAACGGGATTTGGTTCATTCAACTTAGATTACGACTACAACTACTTTCTGTATTATGAAATTTTACCTTAGATTTCAGTTACCAACATTTTCTAACATTCATGATGCATTCTTTTTTTTTCGATTTTATGCGCTTGATTACTACGAGGTTTGGCTTACTCAACTTGGTTTTCGATTGTCTCCGGTACTTGCGGCGCACTTCCGGCACATGCTGCCTTATATAGCGTGGGCCCAGGTTACAGGTTCGTTCGGAAAGAAGTTTGTTGGGAACGCACTAGACGATGCGGAAGGCAATAGGTCGTCCGAAATTAGGTTCATTTAAAAGAATTTCAAAAGATATAAAATCATACAAACTTGAGTTTTGTTTAAGGTTATTATTTACGGACCCCGGGCAACGCCGGGCGGGTCTGCTAGTACATATATAAAATGTCTCACTAATTGTAAATTTCTCTTTTGGAGCAAATTTAGAGTTATGATGAAATATTTTATTGCTTCATTGTATAAAAAAGTATTTCTAAACAAGTATGTAAATACATATAATGTAAAACGAAAAAATATATACATTATATCAATAAGTTCAATGAACACACTTTATCACAATGTTGCAAATGATTGCAACGTTTTGAAAAGTAAAATGTAAAATATAAGTTGATTTAAAATCTCTATAGTTTAATTTTTTTTTTCATTTTATTTAAAGGACCCTTTTAATATTTTTTTCAAATAGAACACAATATTTTGATATCATACTAAATTACTTCTTTTTTTATTAGATTCAGTAGATAATATATTTTTATCGTCGGGGGAGAGTAGCTTCTTCTTTATCTGCGGACGTGATTTATCGTTTTTAATATAAAATAGCAATAACCAATCAATATAGTTAAACATATTCATTTAAAAATATATTTTTCTGTTTTTTTTTTCTATGAAATATTTTCAAGTTAGATGGCAATGACGTGCCTTATTATTACTTATTCCTTGTTTCAAAAGACATTTATCTCTCAGGTTATAATATAATACATGTCATTCAGCCCATTAACTAAATATTATGTTATTCTACAAAGAATGTCAGTTTTCAATATTAAATATATTTAATAGTTTTATAGAATAGGATATTCTTTTTTGTCCATTAAAATGAATAATGAACACAATTGTAATTTCGAACAGAACCTGTCGGTCTTCTGTTGTCTGGTTAACGGCATTGTGCTACTAATCTTCTGTCAAAGGCAGCCGATAATTATTTAATTGCTCTCCTAACTACAGTTGTGTTCTCTCTAAAAATATCCGTGAACTGAGCAAATTTTTTTCGGCGACTATATTTCGTTAAAACACAAAAAGTTTTGTTTTCATTTGCCCATTTACCCCAACATGCAGGAAATTAATAATCTTATGTGATAATTACCTGAAACCTGGCTATCTAAAGCTGCATTTTCGTCCAATCACATGAGTGTACTAGCTATGCTTTTCCCGAAAATAGATGTTTACTCATGTTCTTTCTTATCAAAAATTGAAAATCCGCAAGCCTAATTTAAAGACTTACTAAAATTCCCTGGCGAAATGATAGAAATTTCATCAAATAAGAGGAAAACTTTCCCTATCAGAGCGATGCTCCAGCAACTTTCTGTGTGTACTTTTCATATTTTTTGGGCGAATATTTTTCTGAAAGTGTTCTTTGTTCATTTTATGGAGAAGAAAAGATCATGTTTTAATAATATTTTATCTCTTGTTAATATCATCTATGCAATGTATTTATTTTATGTAGATAATTAGTTTCATTTAAATACTTTGTTTTGTTGTTAAGGGGTCTTGTACCTTTTAAACGCGTCGAAAATTAACGAAAAACTTCAAAGTTTGAATTAGTCTATCTTCAAAGCCTTTTTATGTACAAGCATGAAATTTTGGATATTGATTAAACAGATTGTGCTTTGTAATATGCTACCATTAGGAATTTATTAACCCTTTACAGAATTTGTGTATTGTTGAAATCAAAATAGCTCTTTTTTTACCCCATAAGTCATTGCGCGCATGATATCTTGAGAAAGTATGTATGGATTGGCATGAAATTCGGTAAAGATACTAAACATATATGTGTGTTTAAAATGATCTACTCTTAGGCTAAAATTATTTCATTAACTATATAAAAAAAATATTTTCGTAAAAAAAAAATAAAAATTTTGTATTTTTAATGAATAAAAATAGTCATAACTAAAAATATTACCATTGTAAATACTTAAAAGTAGATCATTTTAAACACACATATTCGTTTAGTATATTTACCAAATTTCATGACAATCCATACATACTTTCTCAAGATAACATGCGCGCAATGACTTATGGGGTAAAAAAAGAGTTATTTTGATTTCAAAAATACACAAATTCTGTAAAGGGTTAATAAATTTCTGTTTGTAGTATATTACAAAGCACAATCTGTTTAATCAATATCCAAAATTTCATGTTTATACATAAAAAGGTTTTGAAGATAGACTAATTCAAACTTTGAAGATTTTCGTTAATTTTCGACGCGTTTAAAAGGTACAAGACCCATTAATAGTGAAACCTAGCATTTGAAGAATGAAGTATAATTTATAGAGGATTTCGATGTAATTTACTTAAAATTTAAATACAGGGTGTCCATAATTAAACGACCCTACTTTAAAGGTGTCTAAATACGAAACTATTGGTCAGAAAGTTGGGAAATTTTGGGTCGGACATAAAGAAAGAATGGGAATTTGTTTGAGCGAAAAAAATAGTTAAAAATTTCGCCACCAGAGGGCGTTTTTAAATAAATTACACATTTAGCAATCGCCCATTGAATACTAGGCCTGAGCTCTAAGAAAAAAAATTGCGGATGTTGCAGGCGGATTTTTTTTCAGAGTTTGTACGGTCCATTCAATTTCAACAACTATAATTTTTTTAAGTTTTATGGCTTTATTTTTTTCAGGGGGCGGTCTGTATATTTATCTTATTTAATCTGAGAAAAATAAAGCGTAAAAACTTTTAAAAATGTGTAATTCACTAAAAAAAAGCTCCCTGGTGGAGAAATTTTGAACTAAGTTTTTATTTTCATTCAAACAAATTCCCATTTTTAGGTGCGTTCGTAATTATATAAATACGTAGCACCTATAGTCGTCGTTCGGTCCGTCTGTCCCTCTGTCTGTCGGTCAGTCCGCATATAACAGAGCAAAAACTACCCAACCGAATGGTCTGAAATTTTAAATATATTATTGTTCTAAAATTTTGTCGAGTAATTTCAAATTTTATGAAAATCGGAAGTATAGTTTAATTTCAGGGACAGTCAAATTTTTCCGTTACATTACGGCCAATGGAAAAAAAAATTATTGCAAGTGCATTTTAATGATGTTACAGCCTTCCGAATGTTCTGAAATTTTAAATGCATAATTGCTCCAAAATTTTGTCAACTCATTTCAAATTTTATGAAAATCGGATGTATAGTTTAATTACAGGGACCGTCCAACTTTTTCCTTTACATTACGGCCAATGGGAGAAAATTATTGCAAGTGCATTTCAATGATGTAACAGCCTTTCGAACAGAATGAAATTGATATGTACGTATGAAGTACACTAAAATAAATATTCAGTACAATATACGGTGCAAAAAATTATTATAAAAGTTGTTATAGTACGAAGCACCTCATTTGCCACGTTTGACGAGCAATTTCCAACTAGTTTTATTATGTCCGTCGCAAAATTTCACAATTTTCTGACCAATAGTTTCGTCTGTAGGCAAATTCAAAGTAGGGTATTTTAATTATGGACACCCTGTATATACACATCAGACGATCCAATTAAAGCTTCGCAGGTTACAGAATCTGACATGATTTGAATGTAGGTAAATACACTCTTTTATTGAAAACTAATATATTTTTTTATATTTTTCTTTCTAGTTTACCCATTAATAACATAAAAGCGCATTTTTATATACAAAATATTAATTATGTATTCAAATACAGTTTCTCAGTTTACGAAAGTGATAAATCGTTTCCTGTTAGCTATTTGCCAGGGCTTATCAGCAGAAGAAACCGACAGTTTAATTATACAGCAGAAGAAACCGACAGTTAGAAATTATGGAACTAATTGTCTGTTACTTTAATATCATGTAAGGAGTGATGCAAAGCTTATACATGAATTTTGTTTATTGTTTTTGTTTTCCAGCGCACACAACATGGCACCGTATATGACAATGTACATGACACTGAATCCTTTCTGCAATTTTATTTTTCTTATAAACTAGGCAAAACCAATCATCACTGTCTAGAATTTTGTGAAATCTTCCTTTTGTCTTTTCTTTCTTTTTTTTTTTTTTTCATTTCAAGGTTTAGTTTATATGGCGATGATGTTAACACAACTGTTTTTTGGCTCCCTCTGTACTTTGATTTAACTGAATTTAGCAAGGGAAATAACATTTCTAATATTTTTTTTTTTTTTTTTTTGCTTTTGGGGAGTATTTGTAGCTGCAGACTTGTTGCAGATCAATTTCTTCACAACTTACTGTCTGTTTTTTGTTTCCTATATGTTTAACAACTTTTGCTGTCACGGGTGTTTTTCTTCCAGACAGTTTGTCTATGTCTTTTTCAACATTTTCATCAAGGTTTGAGATTTTATGCGTTTTAATGGCAAAAAAAGTATAATTCCACCCTCCAGAACTGTACAAAGTCTTCCATCACAAATATCCTGCCTGAGGAAAATGTTTTAATTCAACTCTCTAAATCAAATATGCCGTAGGAATAAAGAATTCAAAGAAAATAAATACAATTACATACAAGATAAAAGACATTGCAAACAAAATTTATTGCATAGACATGTAGAAATATTTTTATGTTTATATAGGCCTAAACTGTATAAAAACATTAATCCATATATACAAAAAAAAACTTGCATGGAGATAGTAATCCATTATAAAATATAAAAAAATTGTGTACAAAGCGTACCGTCCTCGAAATTCATTACTTACTTCTCAAATTTGTGATCGCATATCTGGTCCAATTTCCAGCGCACACAACGTGGTACCGTATATGACAATCTGAACACTGAATCATTTCTGCTATTTTATTTTTCTTACAAGTTAGGCAAAACCAATCATCACTGTCTAGATTTTTCTTTTTAGATTCTGAATTTTTTTTACATTATGTTTGTAGTTCTTCTCTTCCATCATTTTCTTGCTAATTGCACACACATTACGCCTATTTTTTAAAACTCGACGTTCCAATTGTTTTGTACTGTGAAATATTCCTTTTTTTTTCTTTTTCTTTCTTTTTTTTCATTTCAAGGTTTAGTATATATGGCAATGATGTTAACACAACTGGTTTTTGGCTCCCTCTGTACTTTGATTTAACTGAATTTAGCATGGGGAATAACATTTCTAATTTTTTTTCTTTTGGGGAGGATTTGTAGCTGCAACCTTGTTGCAGGTCAATTTCTTCACAACTTACTGTCTGTTTTTTGTTTCCTATATCTTTAACAGTTTTTGCTGTCACGGGTGTTTTTCTTCCAGACAGTTTGTTTATGTCTATTTAAATATTTTCATCAAGGTTTGAGATTTTATGCGTTTTAATGGCAAAAAATGTATAATTCCACCCTCCAGAACTGTAAAAAGCCGTCCATCACAAATATCCTTCTGGGGGAAAATGTTTTAATTCAACTCTGTAAATCAAATATACCGTAGGAATAAAGAATTCAAAGAAGATAAATACAATTACATGCAATATAAAAGACATTGCAAACAAAATTTGTTGCATAGACATGTAAAAATATTTTTATGTTTATATAGACCTAGACTGTATAAAAACATTAATCCAGATATACAAAAAAAGCTTGCATGGTGATAGTAATCCATTATAAAATATAAAAAAATTGTGTACAAAGCGTACCGTCCTCGAAATTCATTACTTTCTTCTCAAAGTTGTGATCACATATCTGGTCTAATTTAAGCAACTTAAATTGGCCCAATTATGGCAACTGCACCATTTTTTAAAACATTTAATTTCAAGACTAAGAACAAAAACGAAATCAAACAAATTCGCGTGAAAAATATGCACAATAAAGAGATGAATTTATATATGTATATAAAAACATAACAACTTACCTTAATTTTAAAATATTCACTTACGTTTAGTAGGAAAAAATTCGATCAAAACAGCTAACTTTAGTATTTTTTTTTAAATTGTCTGACAACAGCACGTGGTAGGCGGCTGCTTCTTCTAATCATGAGTGAGGTCATTCTGATGAGTTGGATTTCAGCGGTAGATGGAGTCTCTTCCTGTAATTAACTTCAGAATGGCAACGGTCCAATTAAAGCGGCGGTCCAAATATGGCTACTCTCCCCTATTTCAGTGCTTAATTGCTACAATTACAAAAATCTTAATTTCTTATTTTATTTTTTTTTCTCTGGAGTTTTTATTTCATTATGAAATATTAATCGGAGACAAATGCTGCACTCTTTATAAAGTGTTATGTGCAAATATTCAGACTGTACGGTATAGAATTTAATTTTGGAAATAATCGTGCTTGAATTTTTTTTTTTTTTAAATCAGAAGAAATTCATCAAATTAAACTACAATAAAAGGAATTGCATCTGAAATTTAATTTTTATTTTCAATTTAAGTGCGTAAAAGCTGAAATTGTCCTATGATTAGAAGATAAACAAATTGCTACAAAAGCAAAATTTATTGGTCAAGTTGTTTCCAACGTCAATGTGACGACGTCAGAGTTGTCCAGGAACATTTTTTTTTGCTTTAGAATTTAAATTTGTACAAATAAATGTTTTATTCTGGTTTGTTTATATAAAATAAAATAATGCATTAATAAAAACCCGAAATCTAATGTTAAAATTTATTGTTATTTTTGGAAAAATCATCAGAAAATGACCGAAGCTTCTCAATTGTCTTTTTTCTGTCATCATGTCGCTGGGTGTCGCTTTCATCCACTTTTAGGTGCGTTCGTAGTTATATAAATACGTAGCACCTTTAGTCGTCGTTCAGTCCGTCCGTCCGTCCGTCTGTCTGTCTGTCTGTCCGCATATAACAGAGCAAAAACTACCCAATCGAATGGTCTGAAATTTTAAATATATGATTGTTGCAAAATTTTGTCAAGCCATTTCAAATTTTATGAAAATCGGATGTATAGTTTAATTACAGGGACAGTCAAAATTTTTCTTTACATTACAGCCAATGGGAAAAATTATTGCAAGTGCATTTTAATGATGTTACAGCCTTCCGAATGGTCTGAAATTTTAAATATATAATTGCTGCAAAATTTTGTCGAGCCATTTCCAATTTTAGGAAAATCGAATGTATAGTTTAATGACAGGGACAGTCAAAATTGTTCCGTTACATTACGGGGAATGGGAAAAAAGTTATTGCAAGTGCATTTAAATGATGCTACAGACTATGCACTTTATGAAGTGCAAAAAATTATACATTCAGTGCAATGTGGGGCGTAAAAAATAATTATAAAACTAGTTATAGTACGAACGCACCTCATTTGCCACGTTTGACGAGCAATTTCCAACTTGTTTTCTTTATTCAAAGTATTTGTGATTCCGGAAGTTCACCTCGAGATATCAATATCGAGTATATAAGAGAAAAATGAAACCTGATGGTAGGCTGTATAACGATATCCATATTAATAATAATAATAATACAATATATGTGTCGACGTTAATATAAATTTAATTTAACCTAATTTAACCTGTACTAATTTAATTGTACTAATTTAACCTGTTGCCAACTGCATAAACAACGGAAACAATAATGTTTGCTTCAAATTAAAAAATTATTTACACGTGACTATTATAAACAGAAAAAAAAACTTTAAAATTAAAATTAAATAATTATGTACAAAAAGCAGGAACTTATTAAAAATTACGTCATAAAAAGTATACACGTGAATTTTAAAAGAGAAAGGATATTGTAAAATATTAAATTCATTAACATGCGTTAGGAGTCTTAAATAGGAGAAATTACGTCATATTTACGTCACATTACAGTTATTACATAAAATGAACGCAAAATATTGCAAAACAGTTTAAATTTAGAAATTGCGCTAGACACGTATTTGATATTTTGAGAGGATCTTTTCAACTATTTTTGTTAGGAAAGCGGAAATAATATTTCATTTCTAATAAAAGTATTTTCACTTGCATATTTAAAAGAAAAAGAATAGTTTTGTCAAAATTATGTCAGATTAAAAACGATTAATTTAAAATGTCTCATTTAAAAGAACTTTCTTTTGACTTTGTTAAAAAAATACCAGGAGACAAAGATTGGTTACTTAATTCCTTTTATGTTAGCTTATTTTGAAATGTTGTTACACGTGTCTACGTCATCAAATTATTTTTATTTCAACGTTTTATTTGTATTTTTATTAATGTTGTACTAATTTATTTGTTCTTTCGTTATTTAAAATAAAAAAATATGTAAATTTGTATAATTTGGCGAGTTGTTTGGCGATTTATGTAATTTGGCGAAATTGGTCGACGGGATAATCAAGTAGTACCGCAGCGGATTTGGCGTTAAAATTCCCCAATCAAAGAGAAATGAATAGAAATCCGTTTATAGGGAGATCGCCACTGTTTTTTAAATTATAATTCAATGTTTCGAAATCTTTTTAAAGCCGAATTTGGCGATATATCGCCAAGTTGGCGACAAACTTGGCGGGATTTGGTGACAGAACATAGTCCCCCCCTAGGGTAACCTCTTATTGAAAATACTTTCACTGATCTTCAATAACCAATGGTCGCCATTTTGTTTCCCATGCAAAACTAAAGTTAATTAATTAAAAAATAATTAATTAATTAATATTTGAAAAAAACTGTATTAACATCCATTGTCATCCAGTACAAGTTTTAAAAAATTTATTTCAACTTGATAGGATGAATAATGAGTATTTTATTAACGATTGAAAATTTGAACAAGATAAATATATAAATAAATGTAGGAAGAGTGTGGGTTAATAGTAGGAATTGAAAAACACATTGCAAAAAGGACACATTAGGAGCTGGTATTATAGACTGATAATTTTGGTAGATATACGCGCCAAATTATGTCATAGTTATTTTTTTATGCATATCAAACCATTTATAAAAATCTTGTTTCGATATTTCATCATTTTGTACTAGTTCAGATTTCGTATTCGAACCCAATACATATATTTAGTCATCAATTTTCATCAACAGATTCATCAAATAGAGTAGCCCTGTCTATTTACGCAACTGAAAGTTTGCTTTTCCTCACTCTGCTTGACATTCTATCACCTATAATCAGTTCTGTTGGATGGATGCATATCTTATATCCCACAGAAAAACAAAATAGATTGTCCTTTAAATAACTAACACATAGCAATAAAACAGACATAAAATGCACAATACATGTCTTATACCAACTGCTCATACATTGCACTCATACCGTTAACTTTAAAAAAATTAAACTATGTACAAGAAATATATACAAAGACTGTAATTCACATTTTAAAAACATCATAATAAACACGATTAACCTTCTTTTGGAATCAACAACATCATGTTGTTTAAGTCACAGGTTTTGGATTCAAAACTGATACAGATTCTTAGGATTCAATTTTCACCAAGAGACTGGTTAACTAGATTCTCCTTGTCTGTTTACGCAACTGAAAGGTTTTTCCCTCTCTCTGCTTGATTTATTGGAGTCTATAGCTTGTTTGTATGTATGATTCTATATCATGATATCTCACAGAGAAACAAAATAGGTCGTCTTTTTATTAACTAATGCACAACAATTAGCGCAGACATAAATAAAAAGAAAACTGGACAGTTAAACTGATGGAATTGAGCTCAACGTCTATTCACACTAATTGTATATTATACTCTTATTTCAAAAAATAATGTCCCTTGAAAAATAAATTAAGGGGTATTATTCCCCCCCGTTTTCCCTGTTTATACTTAACGATGCCAGACAGGTATACTCGTTCGGCTACGAAAATCTGGAAGCTAGGGATCCGGTTATCGATTTGGAGTCAGCCGTTGCCTGCCGTGTACGCTAATGGCGTCTGGTGCATGTAAAATCCGTCGTGTGTGCAAAGTCCTACAAGTTATCTGTGAATTATACCTCTGGAGGTCCCTTGCCAGGTGAAGGTCTCGTCGCCTTATGAAGGTTCTAAATTACGAGGCTAACTTGAGCAGAAAAGCGCAGGTGCAAAACAACAAGATTAAAATGTTAAGTAACCGGATTAACTAAGTTCACATCTAAGAAGTAGACAGATCCGATAGGATGAAGATCTCTGCTCTCGTCAGATCTATTGCCGCTACGCGACGATTAGTCGGTCACCGCCCCGATACAAGGTATCAAACCCGTTCAGCTGGTGCGACCCAGCAGGTAGGGGCCTGGTCATCGGATAGAAAGAAAATAAAAAAAACATTGCTTCTCCAAATCTAACAAGGGAAGCGCCTTATCAGAATAAACTGGTACACCAAATTTAAAGCAAATAGGATAGTTTTGCATGAAAAACCCATATTTATCTAATTTAAGCGGGTGGAGATTAACCCCGTTGATCCTGTATACTTATCCAATGAACCCCCAAAACTAATCACGGAAGCGCCTTATTAGAATGAACCCGAAAAAAAATTGAAGCAAATCGTATTATTCTACATGAAAAACCCATTTATCTAAATTAAGGGATGGGGGATTATCCACCCGTCCACTCCCTTTATACCGAACCAATGAACATCCAAATCTAATCAGGGAAACGCGTTACTAGAAAAAAATTACCAAATCAGAAAAAATACCAAATTTGAAGCAAATCGCATAATTCTGGATGAAAAACCAATTTATCTATTTTGTGGGGTATTAGCCCCCGTCCCCCCTTAATACTTAAAAAATGAACCTCAAAAACTAATAAAGGAATGCCCTTGTTTTAATAAACCTAGCAAGTAAATTTGAAGCAAATAGGATTATTCAGCATGAAAAATCCATTTATCTAAATTAAGGCACATTAGTTCTCAGGCTTTGATATCCTGTGAACTAAAAAGGTGATTCATGTCTTACGTCAATTGATCGTGCATTGTATTATGTTAAGGGGCGCACTACTCAAGAGTTGAGAGAATCCACTTACAATCGATGATGTAACAACATATGAAATACAATATAATGAAAAGTCTTTACTCTGAAATAAAGACTGACGTCAAACTATATACAATAATTTCTGACTACTTTGGTCAGCTTTTTTTTTATATATAAAACCCATTTGTAGTTCAAACTTTAGGTTCCCATAACCATTATTCTTATGATACTTACTTTTTCCCGTCAATAGGTAAAAAGAATAATGCATTCCTAATAACGACTGACTATTAAGCTTTCACAATAAACTTACACTTTAAATTCACTTTCTACATATTTTGTATTTCAAATGAAATTCAATTTTCACATTAATTGCTTAAAAGGCGCAAAGTCCAACATAGTGAAAAAAGATTCCATTCCGGGACTCGAACCCGGGCCATCAATATAGCGCACTGACTTTCTACCAACTAAACCACATGGAACGATACCCAATCTGGAACTTCTCACTATTACATGTTGACAAGTGTACAGACGCTGAACAAGATGAAATATATTGATGGATGCCATGCCTACATGTAATAGTGAGAAGTTCTAGGCTGGGTATCGTTCCATTTGGTTTAGTCGGTAGAATGTCAGTGCGCTTTACTGATGACCTGGGTACGAGTCCCGGCATGGAATCTTTTTCACAATGTAGGCCTTTACGCCTTTTAAGCAATTAATGTGAAAATGGAATTTCATTTGAAATATTGTATGCAAGGCGAAATTTTTTCTCTGGAATAATTTCAAGTATTAAGACATATTTTGTTTTACATAAATTTGATCCATTATTATGGTATCTCAAATAATAATAAAAACAATCTAATGAATCTTTCAGAGAAAATATTAGATGTTGTTGGGAATGAAATTTATAAACCTTTAATTCTTATAAATTTAAAATTTCTTTTTTAGCAATATCGTTACTTGAACATTACTCGCAAATTTTCGAAATATAATAGTAATAGATAATTGCTATATTGTATTTTCTTTTAAAAATTTAGCTTAAAATTTGACTTATTTTGATTAATATTATGTCTTTGGTAAGGTGTGTTTATGAGGGACAATTATCAGCACGAGGGATATAGGCCCTAAGGGTGGAAGTGTCCTCCTTGGGGGTGTTTCTAAGGGAACCTAATCCGTATTTACGCTTGGAAAACCAAGGTTCGAAGAAATTCACGAAAACTCCAAGCGATTAGGCCGACGGGAGCAATTGGGATCGAAACCAGCACCTCCCGTCTACTAGCTTCGAGAGCAGAACCTCTCGGCCACTGGTGGGGCCTATTGTGTCATTGAATTTATTAAAAATATCGGTAAAATTTAATAAAATTGTTGCGTTTGTAGGATTTGTTGTTTTTATTTAGTATTTTACCTAAAAAATCCTGATAAGAAATTCACAGATCGATATTTTTAAGTGGGTTTTGATTCTAGTCAGTCACCATAATATACTTTCCCAAACATGCATAATACAGGGTTAGCCTAATTGATTCACCAGTTTTCGAAACATTGTGTATTGGGAGGAATATTACCTACAAAGACGGATGATACATGACAATGTCACCATGTTTAACCCTTTATCTACTGACAGTACTTATATGTACCATTAAAATAACTTGTTATAAAATTCATTTAATACATATATTAGTTGTGATAGAGTTTATAATGGGTTATAGATACATTATTTTATCTTGTTCCAAAAGCATTATTGGTTACACAAAACAAAAATATTTTTAAAAAGATGATTTCTTTTGCCTTTTCATCTTTTCAGCTTTCCTGGCGTTGGGTGGGGGGGGGGATGGGGATTTTTCCACTTCGTTGGGGGTGGGATTTTTCAATTAGGAAATATTTCTATATTTCTATTGTAAGAACATTATATTTGTACATTTCATAATTCTACAAAATACTAAGACAAATATTTAAAATAAAAGATTTATGTGGTGTTATAAGTATTGCACAGAATTTCTATAAATTCAAATTTAATGATTCCTTCTAAATTCTTCAGTCCTTCAAAAATCCTTCAAAAATTTATTAAATGGTTATGTAACCCTTCTAATGTAAAAGCGTAAAAAATAGCAACGTTAAAAGCACCAAAATTTTAAATTTTAAGCATACCGGTTTCGGTAGCATATAGCATACCTTCCTCAGTGCTAAGGATGGCGGAAATTTGCTCACATATATAGGAGAGATGGGAATTCCAGTTACAGGTTTATTGACCAATAGGAAAACAGAGGATTGCAGGCAACAGCCAATAGGAAAAAAGATGGGAAATGGAACCGAAGTAGTGAGGGGGGGGGAATAAGAGAAATAAGTTTTTATGTAATATTTCCAACAGTCTGATAATAGGGAAATAGCGAATTCACGATTAACAATACTTTTTATATTTTTATAAATATGAAATGCTTCAAGGAAGTTAAGTTCGTGTATAGAAATAGGTTTAGAGATTATTTTAACCGAATTGAAGTCAAAAGTATGATTCATCTCCCAGCAATGTTTTGCAATAGAGGATTTATTGATTTCTTGTTTTTTAATATATTGTTGATGTTCTTTGATAAGAAATTTTAAGCAGCGTTTGGTTTGTCCAATATAGGAAAGGCCACACTGGCAATTAATACGGTAGATACCCCATGAATTGGATAATTCAATATGATCTTTGAGTTTGGAGAGGGTGAGTTTATTGGTAGGGGCAAAAATTATATTGAAGTCATATTGTCTAAGGATATTAGCAATGGGAAAACTTGATTTAGAGAAGAAGGGTAGCACAATGCTAATATTCGAAAGAGTAGAAGACTGAGGAGAGTTTGAGGAACGAGGATGCTGAAGTTTAAATAGAGCAGTATCAATTATAGAAGGGTTGTATCCTCTGTCAATCGCAATGGATTTAATGTATTGAATTTCACTATTAAATGACTGAGAATCAGAGCAAACATGTATGGCACGATTTATAAAGGCATAAAAGGCGGACATTTTTTGGCTTGTGGGATGACAAGAACGAGCATGGGGTGGCAAAGAAACAGCGAAGCTTTTGCGATAGGCGGAAGTAGTGAAACCGTTTACAGTGCGGGTGACAAGGGTATCCAAAAATTGGAGAGAACTATTATTTTCAGTTTCATAAGTGAATTGAATATTGCTATCAATAGAGTTCATAATGTTAAGGATATTATCAATATTGTGAAGGGAGGTGTCAATTAAGGTGAATGTGTAATCAACATAACGAATCCAGAAAGGGAAATAAAATATATTGAAAAGGGAGCATTCAAAATAATGCATATAAATATCTGCGAGAATGGGTGACAAGGGAGAGCCCATGGCTAGACCGTCAGATTGCTTGTAAAAATTTCTTTGGAATGAAAATGTAGTTTGAGATAGACATATGCGAGTAAGCATAGCTTATTCGCATATGTCATATGCTTTTAACGTTGCTATTTTTTACGCTTTTATTATACTGCACCAAGCTCCTACTTGATAATTATTCTTCTAATGTAGTTTAAACAGTTCACGAAAAATACTTTAGAAGATAAAATTTTCATGAATTCATAATTCACTATATAAAGGGATACAAGCCCGCCTCGCCACTCGCGTCCAGGAACGCATCACTGCTGCTTTGACGGACATTGACAGAAACATGCTATTAGAACGCATGGCGAGACTGGATTACCGTTGGGATGTGTGCCGTGTGACGAAAGTCACACACAACATTTTTAGGATGTAAGGTTAATTGGGGTAACTGGACCCACGAGGTATCTGGGCCATAGGCTATTTTATAAAAAACTGTTGGTGTTTTTTAAGTTTTAGCTTTTGTGAACAATGCCCCTCAATTTCTACTTCCTAAAACAACGTGTATCAACTCAATCATATCTCTCACTTTAATGTGATAGGTTGTCAAAAAATTACGTTTCTTTTTTTAAAAAACAACGCCAATATGGCTGAACTTCCTCGGCTTTTTATTAAAATAATATAAGTACATTTAATAAACAATCTTTTTTTTAAAGATTAGACATATAACTACATTAATATTATTAGGTATCTATACACATTTACTTCATGTTTCAAATGTAAGCCGGGTGTCCCAGTTACCCCATAAATTTTTCAAGAATGGGGTAACTGGGACATGTATCCGGGGTAACTGGACCATGCTGGATCCAGTTACCCCAATAGTTATAAATAAATTTTTTTTGAGTTTCTCTTACTACGGGAAGTAAATTTCTCCATTGTTTTTTGCTCACAATAAAGAAAATGATAGAATACCTTATTAAAAATTACGTAATGAAATTTAAAAAAAGCATATTGAGTGGTATCAAACCAAATTTCTTGACCCCTTGAGAGGCGGTGATGCCGTTATAACGTCACTTAATTTTAATTCCTAATTGCCACATTGGTACCTGAATTTTATAATGAAAATTTCACCTTTATTAAGTACGCGAAAATATACTTTTACTTATTTTCATATAGATTCTAGTGTAAATATTGGTGTCATTAAATTATTTCAACATTTTACGAATGCAAGTACCTTGCCCCTGAAAGCGAGATAGCCAGACCTTAAAATTGTACTATACACAGGAGTCGCATTCTATAGGGAAACTTTTATTGTTCCTACCACTATTTTGAAAATAATATCTTCATCGCGCATTTCTTTAGAATATGTTAAATAAAATGATCATGAAGGTAATTCATTAAGGATTCTGATAGGAACAATAAAATTTCCCTATATAATGCGACCCCTGGATAAAGATAAAGTACTTAAGTACTTATGCAGCCCTTTGTTCATAGATTTACCTTACTATTTTTTTCCTTAAAATACCCATGTGACTTTTATACTTATTATCTACACTAAAGTGCATAAGTACTTACCTAAGTTTTATGTTTTTTGTATAAATAAATCTAATATTTTCACTTTTAGTGCTTTTTTTAAACACATTGACAGCAAATGTATCACTTACAATGCTGTTTATTGACATATAATTTACATGATCTGCCTGGATTAAATTTTTTTAAGTTGTTTATACTTTTTTTAAACGATATGAAAAAAAAAAAACGCATGTGGAACATAGACCCCCCTGGTCCAGTTACCCCATTTGGGGGGGGCAACTAGACCCTTGAGGAAAGAAAGATGAAATATGCATATTTTTATGTTTTTAAATATTAAAATGTAATTTTGAGCATTTCTGTCTGATAGACGGAACCTAACTGAACACATTTACAGAAGTTCAGACTTTAATTCAAATGAACATTAGCTTTTTGAAGCTGAATTTTCAGAAGCTCCAGAGTCACATTGTAAAATCATGGCCCAGTTGCCCCAACTAACCTTACCATAAACTTGGCGAGTGTATGTATCTTTTTATGTATTACCCGTCTTTGTACGTCGTATACTTGTTAATAAACAGTCTTTGGAAACCCAAAGAATCATTTAGACTAACCCCGTATAACCCCTTAATAGCCTTTTCACGCAGCATGTACATTTTAAATAAATATAGTTATAGTTATATAAATATAGTTTCGGAAGTTAATAACATTTGGCGATAAAACAGGAGAATCAACATACTAAGTTTGAAGTACAAACATTTTTCCTTTAGACTGTAATCATAATAACACTAAATTGTAAAACAAATATTTCCTTGACCATACACTTTGCAATGATGCATATAAGAATCAATCAAATTTGAAAATTTAATTTATTATATATTATTATTATATTAATTAATATTTTTTTCAAAATTTCCGCCTTTTCGCGCATATAAATTTTAAATAAATATCTAATAACATTTGGCGCTAAAACTGGAAAATAAACATCTTAAATTAGAAGTACAAAATTTTTTCAATTTAGAATGTAATCATAATAACACTAAATTGTAAAATGAATATTTCCTTGATTTGCAATGACGCATATAAGAATCAATCAAATTTTAAACTTTAATGACCTTTTCACGCATATAAATTTTAAATAAATATCTAATAACATTTGGCGATAAAACAGGAGAATCAACATACTAAGTTTGAAGTACAAACATTTTTCCTTTAGACTGTAATCATAATAACACTAAATTGCAAACGAAATATTTCCTTGACCCTACACTTTACAATGACGCATGTAAAAATCAATTAAATTTTCTACTTATATACATAATTTCAGTCCCAGTGTATATCTATATTTAAATACATATACAAATCGTCTTATAAAGAGTTATTTACAACTTTACATCCAGTCTATTGATGATTGTCTAATAATGAATGAGCCACTGGGGTAAAAAGTCTAACTGTAGGATAATACTATAATATAAAATTTTAATAAAACTAAAAATTTCATAAGAATTAAAAAATACTTTTAAAGAAAATTGGTATTATTAAGTTAAAATAGTAAGAAGTCTTACTGGTTAAGAATTAAGAGAGAAAAAATGGTAAAATAAAAGTAAATAATTTTAGTTTTAAAAATTTTATAAGCACAGTTAAGAAAGATAATAGAACAGGTTGTCGGACAAAACTGGGAAGGGTAGGTCGATAAAGAGTGTGACAGATGTTAATGCCACGGAAAAACAAAAAAGGCACTTTTCAGGGTCCTTACATGTTACTAAGTAACGATATAATGATCATAATATCGTATTTGTTATATAAAAGCAGTTTTTGTTTTACACAAAAAGTTAAGATAGTGATAACAGAGTTTAATAAAGTGAAATATAGCCAGTAGTGAAAAATTCAAGGTCCTCAAAATCCATAATACTGGAAAATTTGGGTCTTTTTCTGTGCTCAGGCTCGCAGGCGTCATAATCAGGCTGCTTAGCAAGTATTTCATTTGGGAGGTTGTAGAGGTTTTTGTAAAATTTTTGGGAAAGGTCAGCTAATCTTTTTCTAAAGTCAGGGGCATTAAGGTCCTAACGTAGTTAGCGTGAGGCATTACGGACAATGCGGAGGTGTTTATTGTGAAATTTACTGAGATTGTCCATAGAGGAGTTTCAAGTGAACCCCCAAATGGGGCAGGGGTAATAGGTATAAAATGAAAGAGTTATAAAAAAGATACTTGTTATAGGTAGTCAGTGTTAAATTGTTTAAGAGAGGTTTAAATGCCCGAGAAGCCCTAGCGATTTCCCCCCTGATGATACGAAAGTGATGTTTCCAAGTAAGTCTTTGGTCAAGGATGACCTAAAGGTACTTAGCAGTTTTAGTCCAGTTGATGGTAGTGTTATTGATAGTGAGTCTGTTAGGGTATGTAAGCCTTCTAGAAAAATAAACAGCCGATATTTTACTTTGAGACTTCTATTAAATTAAAAGAGCATTTACTCTATAAAAGTTGTGGTGTCTAACTCTAAATATTAATATGCATTAAAGAACATACTTCCAGAAGAAAAATTCGTGAAACACTATGATAAATAAATAAATGGTTAAAGAAAATGTTCTGTGAAATATTAATATAATATTTCGGAAGTATTTTCGGTTTATTAAAATACATTTATGTGTGATCAAATTCTGTCGATGGAGTAAGCTGTAACATAAATTTAAACACATAAAACATTTATCCTTACCCATCAGAAGATGTAAGAAAAGCATAACATAGCAATATATCTGAATTATGTGGAGAATATTCAGTCATATTTATCAGATGCAGTAAATGACATATTTATATATTGCTTTACGAAAAACTTTCATATGAAATATAATAGATTAGACCATAAAATGTTTTAGATTTTGAGGTTCATTTTCTGATATAAACAGAATATAAAATATTTACTGTATTCAAGTGCTGAGTGTTATTTTTTCGTATTCAACCATGTAATAAAACATTTAAATGGAGTCACATTTAAAGAAACAAATTCACGGGTAAATTTTATATCTAAAAATCTTGCACTCATTTATTAGAAAAAAAAATTAGTATAGAGGTGTTTGTGAGAAATGTTAGGTTTGTGAAAGTTATTGTGAATGTTATGATAATATTTCAGTTTTATTACACTTATGAAATATAGAAAATATGATACGTTATTTATAATGCAATTTCATGATTAAAACTACTTTATCTTTGGTATATTATATTATGAAAATAATTTTCTTTAAAAGTTGTAAAGTATGAGATTTCTGCTAAAAATATAAGAGAATATTACGGAAATGTATAGTATGTATTACATGAAATCTAGTTCCTATAACTATTTGAAAATGAAGTTTCGAAATATACAAATATTCAAATTGTGATAAAGGTTTAAAATTCGATTTAGTATTTCATATTGTAAGTAAACGTTATTGCTCTTTTATGTGATGATATTTGCTACAAGCAGCATTTACGTAAACATAATTATTTACTATTAAGCAGTTTTCTTTCCTTTGCGAACCCTTCTTATGCGTTGAAATAATTTTGTTTTATATATAACCGAGAATGATTTAAATTGCGTATATGAAACTAAACAGGTTCGATAGATCGAATGCGTAAAAAATCGTAAAGTAATCGTAGAAAAAGTAAGTACACTAGTTGTATCATATTATCGTAGAGTACGCTGTGAATAGATTATAAATAGCAGAATATTTATGCATTTATTTTTAAATAACTTATAGGTTATGCCAATATTAAAACGTAAAAAAATTATAAATGTAATAAATATGGCAAAACAGTAAAACTCTTGGCATAAAATAAAGTACGTTTTTATAAAATTATTAAAATCAAAATATGATGCAACATACCGTAATGGATATATAAGTAAAACACAATATGAAAAATAAAAGTATATTAATTTGTAGCTATCCTTTTTATATATTATTCCGTTTTTTTTATTCATTACTCCCAAAAATAAAATAAATAGGGGGTATGCCAGTTCGATGTAATTCTTAAAAAATATGTGACGCTCGGCACGTATAAGTTTGGACATCACTTTCAAATAACAGTATTAATGCATAATTTGAACCACTCTAAATCTTACTAAGTAACCATTTCTTGATATTCTCTGCATTGCTAATTTCGTTTATTATTTATAATACCTTCCATTGTAGTTGAAAAGTTTTTATATCTTAGGTTGGTCTGACCGTCTGTATGCCTGTCCGTCCATCCGTGCTCTAACTTGCGTAAATGTACTATGAGTGCAATGTAATTTATATACTGAGAATAGTGGCAATTGGCTCCGCTGGAATATGAACCAGGGATCTCATGATCAGCAGGCGAGAATGTTAGCTTCGAGCAAAAGGCCAAGTCAGTTACTCTAAGCTAGTAACTCGCTTTATACTGATCATGTGAGATGAGATATCTACACACTCCATCCCCAGTGAGAAATATATCTTGTTGACGTCTGATAAGCGATATACATTCGTGAGGGATGCTGTCAAATGCATGTGTGATACTGCGCATCACAGGGTTATGTGCTGTGAGCGTTTCACAGGCTTTGCTTGCTGGAGATGATTTATTTGGTGCTGGCATCTGTTGGTTATGAGAAGAGATGATTGTTGGTGAAGGTTATTTTTGTGTGTTTGACCGGGTCACCAATAGGGAAAGTGGTAATTGGCGCTGCTGGGATATGTATCAGGGATCTCATGATCAGGAGGCGAGAACGTTAGTGTCGAGCAAAAGGCCAAGACAGTTACTCTAAGCCTGAAACTCGCTTTATAGTGGTCATGAGAGATGAGATCGCTACAATACATAATAGAGGTTTACTATGAAATGTTCAATATTAAAAATGTTGTTTGCAGCATTTACAACTCGTTTACAGGGGCACTCAAAAGTATTTCGTTACATTATGATTGTATGGCGAAAAATCGATTGCAATGTTTTTTAGGATATCACATAGTTTAAAACATATCGAAACTGATATCATCACTGAGGTGACCTTCAAGATGCTTAATATAAAAAAGGATGTGCATGGCTTTTTCCGTTAGTTTACAAGGAAATACAATAGAAATCGGTAACTTTACTGTCTATTAGCTATAATTGTTACAATTATATTTTAAGTTGTGATATTCGTTTTTAAAGTTAAACAATGTTTTGTTTAATTATTGATGTGTATAATTTCGATGGAACATATACAAGCTGCACAAAAGTGCTCGATTGTATTTTATTCTTTTATTGACGGAGATTGCTGAAGGAAATATTCAACTGTGTAATTCGTTTTCTATCTAACCTAAATTTTACCAAACTATGTAATATTTATAAAATATGTAGAGACTATGCAATGCTTCACAAAAGAATTTGAATGCTTTCTAACTATTGATGGTAACTGTGTTATGTGTATTCCAAATTATTACCTAAATATTTTTTTTTCACATTAGATGGTGACGTTTTATTATACTAACCTGAATGTGATGGGAAGTGATTCATAACGTATGCTTGACGCATTACTTTGCTTTCTTTTTATTAGTTTATTACAACCTATTTACGGCTATAAAAGCAGTAAAATTAAAATGAATTGCTGAATTTTTTTTATCAATATGTCACACTTATGTACCTCAGAAATAGCACATACATATTAGACAATATTCATGATTGTTTACAGGGATAGACGCGTTAATGTTTTCGGCTAAATCTGTTTCGAAGCAATATTCTTCGTGGCAGATTTCTGCAACATTTTCAAGAGAAAAATACTATGCCACGGTTAAAACCTCTTCATTTTCAATATTAATTCAGAAATGAAAAGCCAAAAATATCAGAAATACCTCATTATTGTTACTATGCATATAACAACAGTTCTAAATAGGAAATCTCAGAATAATTTCTTTTATAAGCCTTCGTTATTTTTTATTTTTTTATTTATTTTATTGCTATGTAAGTTTTGAAAGAAATATATTTTTACTATAGATTTATTTTAAAAGAATGTCTGTTTGAATAACAGCATATTTTTAAAAATAATTTTAATGATAAAAATGTATCTAAGACGGTCCAATGATGTCTTGATAACAAATTGCACAGTAGATTTAAAATTAAAGATTTTTAAGACTAAAATATACAATTATATGTAATATACAAACAAGTATATCTTTTAAGCAATCCCAACAAATTTTGAAAACCGAACTTTTTATCTATTTAGGCTGTAAGAAATATGTTGGTAATTATTAAGGCACCCTTACGAATGCTATATTAGAATGAGGATATTTTGTCCTCTTGTCTAATCCAGTTAACTTGAATGGGCATTATTCTCCTATCACGATAGTCTAGTTTTCTGAAGCTGCGATGATAATGAAACTTTCATGAGGTAATGCAAGATTTTATGGAGAGCACAGTTTATGCGAATGTTCACGAACATCTCAATAAAACACATATATACTGATCACAATACAGTACATGAAATCCCATGTATAAAAAATTCAGCCAGAAAAATTAACTGTTCTAACTACCAACAGCGGTACTTCAAACATTTCGCTTTATCATCACCAACCATTAAAGTTTACACTATGATTCTCGGCCATACTCAAGGCGGAACAGTAAACTTTAGAACTCTCCAAATG
This sequence comes from Maratus speciosus, assembly GCA_963932465.1. Lineage (NCBI taxonomy): Eukaryota > Metazoa > Arthropoda > Arachnida > Araneae > Salticidae > Maratus > Maratus speciosus. The sequence goes on from OZ010786.1 coordinate 379,952,739, forward strand.
TTAACTACATGAGAATTGGAAATGAAACCGTAACTTTAAGTCGTGCACCAATGTAACTTCTTTCCGACCTATGGGAGTCTTGTTCATGACCAGGTCTTAATTTTCAATTAAAAAAAAACTATCGGAGACCTAATATTCTGCAGTACTAAAATCGTAGCGTGCCTCTCCTACCCGCCGTCACTCTAATCCGAATATTTATCTTACATTATTTGCAAAATTTAAAGCATATTTTCTTTCTTTAGCAAAATAAAAAATTTAAACATCTACCTGCATATAATAACTATCACATAAAAGAAAGTAAAGTACTTGGAGATGGGAGGGAAAGGGAAGTGTAATTTAGGCTTCGGTTTTTTCGAAATCACTATTGCACTGGGCTCTTGAGCCCTGTATGTATGAGCTCCGGTGAATTCCGACCAATATTTAAATATTTACTAAAAACAGAGTAGTACCGGAGTTGAGCTCCGGCGCAAATTAAGCCATGTTCATGACTTCATATCACAGCGCCATATGGCGCGAAGAAAATAATTTTTGGATCTTTGCGTCCTAAAGACAGTTTATATAAATTGATACATACAGATTTTTTGGAGGATGGCAGCGATGTCCAGAGAATTATTTTCAGTTCAGGAACTGAGGAAATCTCGGTTGATATTAACTTCTTTAGGGATTCTCAGGATCCCGGTGTAGATTGTCTTTTACGAGCTGAGAGGTTTTGCAGGACCATGTTGTAGCGTTCAGCTAGATTGGAGGAGAAACAGGAAGAGAAGGTCTCCCTGAATACAAGTTATTCTCGAAACGTTGACAGCCTGCCAAAGAATTGAAGACTTACCCCCAACTACTTTAGTGCCGAACTGTAAAATTTCTATTATTTGGAAACTCCGGAGAGATTCTACTTTCTGTGGTGTAACATTGGACTTGAGCTAAGTTTTAGCAACTATTTCATTTTAGGACAGCAGACACTAAAACTTTACTTTGTTATTTTAATCGAGAGTTTTTTATTTTATCTTTTATTTTTTTTAATTAAAATCTTGCTTTAATATGACTTGAAAGCGAGTCTCTGGAGAAGTTAACTCTTTAATTAACTGCTTAATCTCATCAGAGTTGTTTAGATTGCATTTAAAGCCTTGTCAATTTCGCCCGAACGAATGTGAGAACAAATAAGTATGCCTATAAATAGAGTAATATTTTCGATTATTCTTGTATTACTACATTATTTGAGTGAAACTCTTTGCAAGTGAGAGCAGAATTAAAAAGAATTTTAAACACAAATAAAAACATGTATTTTCTTTATTTAAGTTTAAACAAACAAAATTTAAAAATCTTTTTAAATTAACGAATGTGTACTATTTTGATTCTGGAATATGGTTATATGACACATTTTGATTAAAAAATGTGATTTTTAATATTAATTTAAATTTAGTCTATTAATTTTTCGCCCATCAGCTCCTTGATGTGACATACATTTTTGCAAAACAATTAAGAAAATAACAAATATCGTAACAAATAAGAAAAAAAATTATTGTTAATGAAAGCTCTAAAATTGATGGAAAAAATAAAATATATAATTAAGTAAGTATTATGTACATTAACGAACATAAACACTATTGTCATTAGTTCTAATCCATATAATCAATAGTAGATGCAACACTAAATGGAAAATTAAGATGAATGAAGCTTATTAAGAATAATAATTCAATATATAAAATATCGGAAATCTATAACCGAAAATGATCATACAATTTCAGACTTTTTTGGCAATCTGTTTTAGACTAGTTTTCCTAGTTGCTTTGTCCACCCGAATCACTACTGGGCCAAACGGCGGCGGTGTATTGTAATGTATAAGCATAGTAAAAGCATCTTTTTTTTTACTTCGGTTGCGTTGTGGCGGCAGTAAGCCAGAAACCATAATACGGAAGGAACATGCGCACAGTACCCTACGATATTTGCGCCTAATTTACATTGACAGTAACATTGTGTGATATTGCTTAGCTCTCTTTTCAGACAAATATTATAGTGTTTGGCACTTGTGTGTCGAACACTCGAACTTTAGTCACGAGACGTGTTTCCTTAGCATCTTTTGTTAAAAACTACTGCTGCATATTTAGGAATCTAGGCAATTTATGTACGCAATCCGTTTCTTGCAGAATTTCCAAAAAATCTCGGAACTCTCTATCAATAATCCTAACATCAATTGGCTTCAGCCACTCTCTGATATTGTGTGCATCTTTTTTAATATATCTGCAAGTATGTTAGTACCATTTCTCTTTGAATCCGCAAAGTAAGGTTCGAAGACATCTTTAAAATAGCCTAAAGTAGTGACCAACATAATAGTCTTAACCAAAAGTCTTTCATTGTGTAGAGAGAAAAATCGTCTCTGAATGGTGTAGTTCACACTCTTCTGGATATAAATGTATGTGCCATCATCAACAAGTATCACAGTAACATTGTCGTCATCTGGAATAAATAATCTTCTTCCTAAAGGCCTCGCATATTTTTTAATAACCTCTTTTCTGGTAACGTGTTCCATTCCAAGGCGGTAGACGAACAAAGTTTCCAATCAACGCCTGGCATGCATGTTGCACAGAAAATATTATTTTTCTTATGTTGCATTATGTGGACGAAACACCTTTAGAGAGACCAGTTCTAAGCTTTACGAGTAACACTGCGAAGCAAGTACGAGATCACCTCTTTGTCGAGGAACGCATTTTTGATATTACTAATTCAAATATATAGCTAAAATCAGACATGGACCCATAAGAACCATGAGAGTTTAACAATCGGACTCGGAAAGCTGTCCTGATGTGTCAAAATTGAGAAATCACTTTTTTGCTACCTTTCTGATATTGTTTAAAATATTTACTTTCAATATCTTTTTCATACATTGATGCATTCTCACTTACAGGGCGTAAATCTCGTACATCAAGCTTTATGAATATCCTCCTGTAATATGAGTTTTACAGCATCGTTTTCCCGACGATATGTAGACTCCAGTTTAAATAAAAGCTTAAGCTTGAGCTGCTTTTGGTACAGTTGCGAGGCAGTTCTTACCCTTACATGTTATACAAGTGTTAGAGTTGTGACAACGATTAAATTATAAATATATATTAGGTTTATTATTTGTAATGTCGTCGGCAATACTCGTTGATGCTTAGTCTCTTACTGTTACCACAGAAGAAGAAATAAGAGTATTTTGAGCCCGACGTACACGAAATACATGATTTGCATTTAGAGCACTACTCAGAACCAGTCTGCAGATCGCATCTTTTAGAACCTCTAAGCACTGATATAACTTTTCTGTTAAAAAACAGATACAAAAATCACCATTTGTTATTTGTCAGGTTTTACAACAATCGCACTGACTTCCAGGCATTATTTATTATTAAGTTTTCAATAAAAGTTTACAATAAGAGTTTTTAAACACAACATTGACATCTGAACAACGTAAATATTTTTTGAGAGCGGCAAAACACATCTGAACACGCTCCGATTACAGTGCAACTGATACTCCCGCACGAAATATTTTTTCTCTTTAATATTTAGAAGCGCGCAGTCAACCAAAATAAAATAATGCTCATATAAAAGATTATAAATAGTAGTATCATAGCAAGTCAAAATTAATTTAGTTCATGGAATGCGTCTTAAAAAAATAACAAATCAAACGTAAGAAAATCGACAAAAATGTAGGAAAAAGCCAAAACAATCCATTTTCGAGTTTTAATTTCTACGACTTACCATTTTAATTATCTCGTAAATGTTATATTAAACGAAAATACGTATCATTAAGTATACAAAGACAGAAAACAATTGTCGGAATCCGAAATTTTCTTTTTCCCGTGTATGATGGACGAAAAATAACCTTTATCATCCCTTTATCAAAAAAAAAAAAAAAAAAATATTTGATATTGTATTTTTAACATTTTATAACTTTTTTTTAAGTCGAAAATATCTGTGAAGTGCCGTCATTTATTTCATTGCATTTCTAATAAAAAATCCCTGCCGGCCCGGTCTACAGGCAGAGGTAGATTTCGCAGTTAAGTATGCTAATTTCACTAACAAAAACTAAATCATTATTAGATATAAATCCACTTTAACAGTTTTATCTGTCTGCTTTTGACGAGTTTTTATTTCCTTTTTATAAAATAGCTGGTTTTATCAGAATCATGTTAAGGCGATATTAAAAAAAAATATATTTTTCCATGCTCAACAACTCGAAATTTTCTGGCACATTTTCAGATTCATTTTTAATAATAATAATAAAAAAAAATATGAAACATGCTGACGTGATTTTTGAAAAGATTTATAAGCGACCTGTATTTTTATTTTTCTTTCAATTAATTAAAACATGATTAATAAACAATTATTTTCTCAGTAGGGCAATATTTTTCGTTTCTAACACAATCGCTTCGGGAAATTCTGTTCAAAATGCCCACTTTGACATCATTATTTGAAATATATTCTGCTTCTATCAAAAAATTTATCATTACTGTACATTATATAGTTTCTGAATAAGAGAATCTAGCAATTGGATGCGTTTGAGAGCAAAAATGAATTTAAAAATGAGTAATAAAATAGACACTTTGGATTTGAATGCACCCTTAATAAGATGATTTTTTTCTTCAACTACTATGTATTTTTAATTTATTTTTGCAGTAAGAATTTTCCCTATCAAAAACTTGTCTATATAAATGTTGAAGACAATATTAAGAAGGTATATGATAAATTCATGGAGATTTTATATCTTGTGAATTGACGGAGTTATGAAATTTTTTCTTCTTCAACCCCCCTTTTTTGTTTTCGTTTTTAATTTTTTTTTTCGGTACGAATTGGTCCTATCAAAAATTTGTGAATATAAAAGTTGTAGATAATATTAAGGAGATGTATAATAAAATTAATTGGATTTGATATCTTGAGAATTGAAGAAGTAAGGAATTTTTTTCTCCCAAAAACCCTATTTTTGCGCCCTTTCAGCCAATTTTTAATTTTATCAAAAATCTGTAATGCATGAATTTTTGGCGCTATTTTTAGAAGTAATAAAAACTTTAAACTGATTTTATATGTACAAAAAATTAAGAAGTTATGGATTTTTTTCGGTTTTCACAAACCCCTCCCTATTTCCATCCCCTTTGTCCGCTTTCGCCCATTAACGAACTTGGCCGAGATTTTATGTTCCTTGATTTTATGTATCAGTTTGGAAGATATTTGTGCAGAATTGTGGAAGTTATCGTGACCAGAAGAAAGGGATAACACAATTGCTTCGGAAAATTCCGTTCAAAATGCCCACTTTGACATCATATTTCGAAATATACTCTGCCTCTATCAAAAAATCGATCATTGCGATACATTATATAGTTTCTGAATAAGCGAATCTACCAATTAAATGCGTTTGAGAGCAAAAATGAATTTAAAAATGAGTCAGAAAATAAGCAGTTTGGATTTGAGTGCAACCTTAATTCAATGATTTTTCCAACACAATCAGCTTCGGAAAATTCGGTTCAAAATGCCCAATTTAACAGCATTTTAAAAAATATATTCTGCCTCTATCAAGAAATTGACCATTAAGGTGCATTATATAGTTTCTAGGTATGAAAACGTACCAATTGGAAGCCTTTGAGAGCAAAAATGAATTGTAAAATGAGTCAGAAAATAAGCAGTTTGGATTTGAATACACCCTTACTTAGATGATTTTTTTCTTCAACCGCTATGTATTTTTAATTTGTTTTTGCTGCAAGAATTGGTCCTATCAATAACTTGTCTATATAGATGTTGTAGACAATATTAAGAAGATATATGATAAATTCATGGGGATTTTATATCTTTTGAATTGACGGAGTTAAGGATTTTTTACTTCTTCAAACCCCCTTTTTGTTTTCGTTTTTAAATTTTTTTTTGCGGTACGAATTGGTCCTATCAAAAACTTGTGAATATAAAAGTTGTAGATAATATTAAGCATATTTATAATAAAATTAATTAGAATTGATATCTTGAGAATTGACGAAGTTATGAATTTTTTTCTCCCCAAAACCCTATTTTTTGCGCCCTTTGAGCCCATTTTTAATTTTATCAAAAATCTGTGATACATAAAATTTTGGCCCTATTTTTAGAAGTAATAAAAACTTTAAACTGATTTGATATGTACAAAAATTAAGAAGTTATGGGGGGTTTTCGGTTTTCACAAAACCCCTCCCTATTCCCATCCCCTTGGTCCGATTTTGCCCATTAACGAACTTGACCGAGATTTTATGCCCATTGATTTTATGTATCAGTTTGGAAGAGATTGGTGCAGAATTACGAAAGGTATCGTGTCCAGAAGAAAGTGATATATATAGATAGACAGACAGATAGATAGATAGATAGATAGATATAATTTTTTTTACTGAGGGTGGTTTTGGGTTCTAGGGGTCATGATCGGTGTAGATCTGCAAACATTTTTCAGAAATTCCAACATAGGAACGATTCCAATAGGTAGTATTTCATACGAAATCTACCTAATTATCTATCCTGAATATATATCTCTAAAATGAGAAACAGAATAACAGAAATGTTCCGTTATTGTGATCGAGTTTCAAAAGTGAATTCTCAAAATACTTTCTCGTAATTTTTTTTAGATGGTTATTGGTGCCGTTCTAAAAGCCAGTTTTTTTTTTTTTTTTTTTTTTTTTTTTTTTTTTTTTTGAGAGAGAAGTTTCGAAGCGAGTAGCTACAAAATAAAATCTGTATGAAAGATATGGAATGAACAGATATGCTGCTCTGTAACTCAGAAAACTACAGTGAGCTGATTGAAAAAATGTGAAAAATCCCGTATTATTAAGCTACTTTTTCGAAGCAACTCACTAGGATATTTATATAAGTTGCTCTAAATAGCTGAGTACTAAATTATAAAATAAAAATTTTGGAATTTTCCACGCATACGCAAGTTAAAAATTGTTTCATACAAATGCCTGTATCTCATCAAATATTTAATACATTCATGTTTTAATTACAGTTTACTGTTTCTACTGTTCTTTGTCAGGATTTCAGAAAGTTGTGGTAAATTTGGTTTAAAACAATGCATACTATAAACGAAAAACTTTTGAATTTTTTACGGACGCGTTAACATCTTCACTAATATGGGTGTTATGCTTACATAAATGCACACAAATGTTGAACAGAACCCAAATACACATTTAATACAGTGACAGACTATTTTCGGTTACATAGGTAATATAAAATATTATTTTATTATTAAATTTATTAGTAGCTTAATAAGCTTACTAAATCTTCCCAGAGAGATATGAAGTCAAAAATGTTCTTTACACCTAGAAGTTCAAGAACAAGTCATTAAGAATTTCAATAGGTATTTGACATAACGTGTAGAATCGAAAGCGTCCTGTCACTTATCCTTAATAGCTCATCATGAGTGTATTTATTTATTTTATTTTATAGTAGCTGAAATATTTTAAAAAACATTAATTATGTTAATTAATCTAAGTTTTATCAAAAATATGTTGCAAAAAAAAAAAAAAAAAAAAAAAAAAATACAAAATAGCCGATTTCATAAAAAAAGCTATCGGAAATAATAGATTTAATAAGAAAACTTTAATACACGAATCTATCATAAATTTTATGATATTGCGATATAAAACTTATATATATTTGCAGATATTAAGGGGTGAATATTCAGGTGTAATTTATATGAATTCTGAAATTGAGTAAGGATTAAAGTAACCCCCTTTAAATACAGCGTATTTAACATTTGTTTTATTGCTACTTTATACCAGGGAAGATCAGTAAGTAGGTCATAAACCGATATGAGAGGTCGGAAATTACTAGTAAGTTGTTTCCAAATATGCCAATAGATAGTAGCACTGTCCAGTTGCAAGATTTCAATTTCGAATTTATGAAACAACAGTCGTAAAAGATGAGCAGGGGCGTTCAAAAGTTGTTGACGAAGAACGAACTGGTCGTTCTGTTGAGTTTGCGACATAAGAAACAGTACGGAAGGTTGAGGAAATGGTTAGAGCTAACAGGAGAACAACAATAGACAGCATTAGCAACTGCAACAGGGTATTCAGATGGTTTAGCCTACAGCCGACTGATGCAGACATTGAATGTGGGGTACACTGATGGCTGAGATTGCAGCCCAAACTTTTTTGCAGCAGGTATTAGAAAACTCATACAGAGATGGGACAAATGTATCAATGTAACTCAAGATTATATAAAAAATTAACGTGTCATTTAAGTATGCATCTTGGTTTCCCTTTTTTTATTGACTTTTGTGAGCTACTTATCGACTTACCCTCGTACTATATTGCTATATGTTACAAATTCTCAATTTTTATAGTATGGATAATTTAAGAATAAAAGTAATGATAAAGGATAAGTATGTATGTTGTGGTTGACCATCTCTGTGGTGATATTTTAATACAAATATCAGTTCTGAGATGAGAGGCTATCAATTGTTATTATTATTTAGTGTGTAACCACATTTATGAAAGGAATTTGACAGAGTATTTTCTTCTTTGTGCACTTCATTGGATGATTTTTGATATTTCGGATGAGACACGGAGAAGATATTTCAATTTTTTACTAAGCGATTTCAAAAAGCCAAAAGTACTTATATATATAATATTGTACTTCTACGTAAAATGAACTAAAATCTTAGAATTATTATAAATAATAAAAATTTTACTTAAAAAAATATGCGAGAAATTCTGCAGATTTTCTTTTTCCTAATTTTATTATTATGCTTAAATATTATAAATGAAGATAATTAAAATATTTTAGTTCATTATGTTAATCGAAGTGTTAACTGTAAAAGAAAATCTATTTAAAGTTAATAACTTAAAATTAACACGAGATATTATGTGCTCAGTAATATATAACAATTACAAGAACAACAAAAAACAGTAGGTTACTTAATTAAGTTTTCCCAATTAATTTGAATATTTTTAATCAATATGGTTTGTTTACTGTAACTAGTAATGCTATACCTAACAATACAAAAAAGATTCATTAATTTGCTTTATTAGTTAGTTTGAAAAAGAGGTACGGATATTGAATAATTTTCCTAGTATTTTTGACCGCTTGAAGGGTAACTGTCCCCTTTTAAAAGATCTCAATTCTTATAATATGAAAATTTTAAGAACTTATATAAAAATAACAGTAAGTACGCATTAAGTAGTTGGCTGTGCTGATATTTTAGTATAAATATCAGTTCTGTGATGATAGGATATCAAGTTTTCCATGATTGTTATGGAGTGTGCTACAGCATTTCTGAAATGAAATTCTCAGAATACTCTCTTGTCTGAGCTGTTGCTTCATAATTTATGACATCATTGGATGAGACGAACCTAATCATCTAGATTTATTTTCCTTTTTAATAAGCAACATAAAAAAATATGTTTCTGCTTCTGGTCATTGTGTATATATGTATCAGAACCATATAGACACGTATACTTCTACCACGTTTCAAACCTCAGCGGTGAGAAATAGATTGCCTTCATAAATATGATAGATGTTGCAAACGATAAATAGAATTTACTTGCTTGAAAGTATTTTTGAATGATGTATTAAGCAATGGGAATTCAGAGTGCCTTTATAAATAAGAAAGTGGTTTCGTTATCGCCAAACTAATGTTTGTTGACTTGCCCGATTTGTTTAATAGAACTTGTCTAGGCGACTTATTTCAAAATCTGGAAATTGGTTAGCAACAGTTTGTACGGTAGTAATTTGTGTTTTTGCTCAATTGTCACCAAATCTTTTATTATGAAACAATCCCTTCACTTGGCGATGGTTTTTTTTTGGTTTCAGAAATACTCGTTTCACTTTATTTTTCGGAAAAGTTTTTCTTTAAAAAGAACGTTCGGCTTGTGAATAAGGATAAGATATCATCAAATTCCTTGTTTTTTCGAATGCACAGGTACTCAAGTTTTACTCAAATACATTTAAGAGAGAAAATTTTGAATTTCTAATTTTTCTTACATATTTTTTGAAATTGAAATCTGTTTGTGGCCGCTATTTGGAATCAAAAGGGTGGATGAAGCTGGTCAACGAATTCACAGTATATCCTACATAAGCCTTTTGTGAATACTGTTTAATTTTTTCGTTTATCTCCGCTGTTTATGTATTCAGATATCATGCATTTTATATATCAATGCATTCTCTTTATTCGTTATTATAATATTCTGAATTGGAGTAGTATATCTATGTATCCAACATTTGAACGGAATGTGGTTTTGAAGTAAGGAGACTTCTTCGTTGAAAATATACTGAAAAAATTGGATTTTGTTCCTCCAGACGGTTGCAACAGGTAGTTTCTTATTTTTGTATCCTGAGAAACCCCATAAAGGTACATTTAAAAAAAACTTTGTTTATAAATAAACATCATGTAGATAATACCAACGACGTTATATAGAGCAGAATTTAATTTCAATGAGTATGAAATTTTTATGTTGATAGAATAATATTTAACTTCTAATCAATTCTAGTCAGACGCGAATTAAAATTCTTCTTTAAAAACTTTTATACAAAATCTGCTGAATAATTTTAGTAATAAATGTGCATAAAATATTTTATGCAAAATGCAACTTATTGCCATGAATAGAAATAACAGACTGTTTTATGAAGCTAAATATTTGTTTAAATACATTTTTTTAATAATTTAGAATTTGTAATTTTGAAGAAAGATTGTGAAAAGAAAACATTTACAACGAAAAATGTGTATTCCTTAAAAATTAAGATTCGAATGTATATATATTTTTCATTATTTTATAACAACTGAAAAATTTTGCAAAACAACATTCTTTGTTATTAATTTTTAAAAAAATATTGAAAATATTTTCCAAAATAACCTGTTACGCTTTAAAAAACTATTGCACGTTCCATAAACAAATTTCATGAAATTTAATTACATGAGATTAAGAATCTATCTTCAATTTTAGGTCGAAGGAGAAGATGATATTAAAATGCGGGATTTATCTAAATTCATATTTGGAGACATAAATAATCTGCTTAAACGCATTCTACTTAACATCGTACTTTATTTTAACCTCATATTTTATTTTTTGTATCTTACAAAAATCAATTTTTATAGGCTGAATTATTTTTAGAACTTGCATAAAAATATCTTAAAAGTATGCGTCTAGTAGTGGACCATTTGTATGGAGATATTTTTAGTACAAATATCAATTTTGAGATGAAAGGCTATCAATTTCAGAAGCATTCCATTATTGTTATGTAGTGTGTGACCGCATTTCGGAAAAGGAATTCTCAAAATACTTCCTTGTTTGTACTTTTGATGGATGATTTCTGATATCAACGGACGAGACAAGAAGCAGATTTTTTTTTTCGATTTTATCTTTATTCTGAAGATAAATGTTAGTTTAAATTTGATCCTATTTAAAAAATATTTTAATTATGAAAATTAGTATATGTACAAAACACAAGCAATGTTATACCATAGATATAGTAATAGAAATTTTTAAATAAATTAGTGTAAAATGACAATATTCAGTGGTTGGTGGTTCCATATTAAAGAGAGACGGATTTTTTTCTTGACAAAGGATTTAGCGAAGGTTCTTAAGAGGACTCTGCTCTCACTTAAAATCACCCGTCTGCTAATGTTAAACCTATGGGCAGGTTGTTTCTTCAGGGCAAACTTCTCGTTTAAATTTGATTTTTATTTATTTTTTATTCATTCTTTTTTTTTTTTTTTTTTTTTTTTTTTTTTTTTTTTTTTGCATAGAATAACTGAGTTAAATATCTAATAAAGAAATTTTGTACTTTTCCGATTTTCGTTGCAGATTTTTTTAATAAAAGTACTTTAATTTTAGAAACTAGTTTCGAAAGAGAAAGTACCTTTATTAAAAAAATCTGCAACAAAAATCGAAAAAGTAAAAAATAGCCCTATTAGAAATCGACGTAAACTAGAATATACAAAAAAATCGTTCAAAAATATTCAAATTTAAGCGAGAAATTCGAAAACAACCTGCTCATAGATTTAACATTACGGAGCGGGTGTTTTGAACTGAGTGAAGAGTCCCCTTATGAAACCCCTACGTTAGTCACTCGAAGACACCTGGAAGCCAATGCGAAGACACTGGCAAGCCAATGTTACATTAATAGAAGCATTATTTTTAAATTTCTCGTTCGCATCCTTATATTTTAAAAAGTCCTTCCGGCCAGTGCCGGGAGGAAGAGGTAGCTTTCATATTCCTTATTTTAAAAAAGCCAACTTATATTATTCAAACACACGAAGCTCAATTTAGTGGAAGCCGAATATAGGAGATTCAATACTAAATCATTATGAATGAGAATTTCGCGAAATTAATCAGAATCATCCAAGCTGCTTTTATTTAAAGTAACTTATATTTGGCTGCCAAATTCGGCGATTTCTTAAAGTGCCTGCCATTTTAAGACAACATGGTGGATGAGGTTAACCAGTGAACTTGCTCGAGACCTTAGTAATTGCTGTGCACATGCTCACTCACATCGGAATCGGTTGATATATACGAGTGCTCTCGCAGGCAAAAAATCAGATTTATCAAAATGTCACCCACATTAGAAATTGAAACTGCTATATCTGAGCCATTTTTTAAGATAAAGACAAACAAAACATGCTCCTGAATCCTTATATCAAGGTCAAATACTTAAGAAAGAAACCTTTTTCAATTTCTAATTTTTTTGCTCCTCACTTTAAATATAATTTTTTTTTTAATTTAATGTCCGCCATTTTGAAGCAAGATGGCTGATGAAGCTGGCCAGCGAACTTGGTCGAGATATTGATGTATACTATCCACATGCCTTCTTCTATAGAAATAGGCGAATACGTGTGTTATTGCGTGACAAATACAAGATCGTTTCAAAGTGTTAGCCATGCTAGAAATTCAAAGTGCTATAATTCAACCATTTTTTAAGATATAAACAAAAGAACAAATTTTCAGAAACAGAAACTGCTCCAGAATCTTTGTTTCAAGGCCAAACACATAAAAAAAATCTTTTTCATTTTCCAATTTTTTAATACCTCATTTTAAAATTTAAATTATTATTATTTTTTTAATGGCAAACCTTTTGAAACAAGATGGCGAATGAACCTGGCCAACGAACTCGGTCGAGACATTGGTATGCACTATGTACAGACCAATTTACATCCAAATCTGTTCATAAATACGCCTGTTATCACGTGACAAATATCAGGTCGTTTTAAAATGTCAGTCACAATAGAAATTCAAAATGCTATAACTCAGCCATTTTTTTAGATATAGACGAAACAAAACCTATTCCGGAATCTTTGTATTAAGGTCAAACACATACGAAAAAAATCTTTTTCATTTTCCAATTTTTTGGTATGTCATTTTAAATTTAAATTTTTTTTAATTTTTTTAAATGGCCGCCATTTTGAAACAAAATGGCGGATGAAGCTGTACAACGAACTCGGTGGAGATATTTGTATGTACTATGTACACACCAAGGTACATCAAAATCGGTTCATAAATACGCCCGTTATCACGTGACAAAAATCAGGACGTTTCAAAATGTCAGCCACGCTAGAAATTCAAAATGCTATAACTCAGCCATTTTTTAAGATATAGACGAAACAAAAACTGCTCCCGAATCTTTTTATCAAGGTCAAACACATAAGAAAAAAATATTTTTTCAATTTTCAATTTTTTGGTACCACATTTCAAATTTAATTTTTTCTTAAAATTTTAAATGGCCGCCATTTTTAAACAAGATGGCGGATGAAGCTGGCCAACGAACTCGGTTGAGACATTGGTATGTACTATGTATAAACGAAGTTACATCCCAATCGGTTCATAAATATGCCTTTTATCGCGTGACAAAATTCAGGACGTTTCAAAATGTCAGCCACGCTAGAAATTCAAAATGCTATAACTCAGCCATTGTTTAAGATATAGACGAAACAAAAACTGCTTCGGAGTCTTTGTATAAGGGTCAAATACATAAGAAAAAAATATTTTTCCATTTTCTGTTTTTTGGTACAACATTTCAAATTTTAAATTTTTTTAAAAAATTTAAATGGCCGCCATTTTGAAACAAAATGGCGGATGAAGCTGGCCAATGAACTCGGTCGAGACATTGGTATGTACTATGTACACACCGAATTACATCCAAATCGGTTCATAAATACGAGAGTTACAGTGTGACATACGTCAGATATATATATATATATATATATATGGATATATATATATATATATATATATATATATATATCAATTTTGAACGGAGGGTGGTTTCGGGGTCTGGGGGTCATGATCGATGAAAATATACCAAATTTTTTTGAAATCGCTTTCCTCCGAACGGCTGCAATAGGTAGCTTTTTGTAATGAAAGCTACCTAATTACATTTTTCCAGTATGTTAAATGATGTCTATGCTTTACACCCATCTGTGTACTTCTCTATGTTAGTTTCAGATAGATCTTCACTCATTGTAAAACAAATCTGCAATTCTACAGATGTAAAGTTACAGAAATCAGTATGATTATTAAAATGTTATCTTCACACTGTACAAAAAAGGATGTAAATCTACAAATGTAGCTTTTGTAAAGTTACAAAGATATGTAGCTTTACAAAAGAATCTACTAAAATTACAGCAATCTTACTAAAATTTTCTCAGTAACCATGGTTGCAGTTACATAAAAAGTTCTAGGAATCTCAGTTTCCTAGAAAATGTTTAGTAACTTCACAAATTTTATTTTACAGTGAAGGAAACATTCAGATACAGATTCAATTCCAAAATTCTTCTTTTTTTTAACTGCAGCCATAACTGAAAAAATGCGAATATAGCTGATTTGACAACCACATATTATATCTTATGCAAATAGAAATCCTTTAAAATTACTGAAATGTAAAGAAGAAAAATGAATAAGACGCTGCCATTCCTTTAACATTAACTTGCAAGTATCTTCGCGTTGTATTTTTTTAACGGATTGTTAACCTGCCACGCATACACACGTAATTTTACGTTTTATGTTACCTTTAACTTTGAATAATAATCTTCGCATTGTTTCATCTGAGTCTGCGAGATTATTATTGAAATTTGTTAATATGCTGTATGTTCAAATATCTTTATATTTAGAGTAAACTTTTATTCATGTTACATATGCGGTAACATATATTACTCCAATTCACATATAAAGAAATAATTAAGATGTGTTTTAAAAGAGGTTTTTGAAATCCAATTTTAACCGTTTGAAACTTGGGAGTTTAATGTTACGTTTTTGAGCAGTATTTTACTTCTAAAAATTCCCTTCTTGGCAATAAAATGTAGTATTTATATTTTATGTCATTAATTATAAAATACCGTATACAATATACAATTACATACAAGTATGTAGAGTGTTTATGTGCCCGTGGATCAATAATCAAAGTCTTTCATAGTCTATAGATTATGAGAGAGCCAATATGAAAAAAAACTTTCAGATGATGAGTTTATTTAATTATATTTCTAACCAATTTAAGCTAAAGCTTTAATTAGGAAAAAAATACATTTTTCTATAAATCGTTATTGTAACCATATAGAAATAATTTTATAATATTAGCTTCCAAACTGTTGACAAAGTAAGATTAAAAATATCAATAAGTAGCTACACTGTAAAAAAAAAATCTGTAAAATTACTAAAGTTTTTCTAGGAAACTGTGATTCCTTCACTGTAAAAAAAAATTGTGAAGTTACTAAATTTTTTCTAGGAAACTGGGATTCCTAGAACTTTTTATGTAACGGCAAGAGCAAAAATTCCTGTAACAGCGTCTATTACAGGAATTTTTGTTGTTGCCGTTACATAAAAAGTTCTTGGAATCCCAGTTTCCTAGAAAAACTTTAGTAACTTTACAGATTTTTTTTACAGTGTTGTGCATTTTATGTGACGTCAAAAAGAAAAATCCATGTAATTGATACACTTTTGCACCGAAAATAAAAAAATCTGTAAGGTTACTAAGAATTTTTTAGGGAACTGGGGTGCCTAGAACTTTTCTTGTAACCGCAACTAAGGTTACAGATAAAATTTTAGTAAGATTACTGTACTTTTAGCAGGTTCATTTGTGAAGCTACAGATTTCTGTAGCTTTACAAAAACTAGCTTTGCAGATTTACAGCTTTTTTGTACAGTTACAGATGAAAGTTTAGTAAGCATGTAACTTTACATCTGTAGAACTACAGATTTTTTAAGTTTAACTCATATATCACCAGTGTTAATGCTTTAAATGTGTTTTACCGAATTAAACGATCCAAAATACGTATAGAATACAGATTTCACATCTAATATCTCTAATTTATTAATTTTCAATTCAAATTAACCATCTCCAAAAAACTGTAATATATTTTCTAAAAATGAATTAATACATCATTGGTTTAAATTAAACATCATGTTCAAAAGAACAAATTTGGAAAATAATTTTGTTCAGATAGAATTGCTAAATATCCCACAGTGGATTGAAAGGTTTCTCTATTAAGACCTGCTTACTCTTTTAGAGATCAGACCTTTTTTTTCTCTTTTACTCTTCACATCCCAAATTATGAATTTAAAAAACTATCTCCTGAAAACTCTTTCCTCTGCATTACTATGATACATTAGAAGATATATGCACTAAAAATAAAAGATTTAACTTTTTTTGTTAATTACGGCTAATTACTTGATGTGGTACATCAAAGTACCGTTGAGTCATAACGCTTGTACAAAAATCGAGACTAAGGGGAAAAAAGCCATATCCAATTTTTTCTTAAAATTTTATTGTGACTTATTATATATTTTATATATGTCTATGATGGATATATGAGTAGTTGATGGTATTGTTGGTGCATCATCAGTGAGAATTATGTCATCAAATATTATACACTTGTAACACTATCATCCGATGGAAAGCATATCTGAAAGAAATTTCCAAACATTTAGTTGTAGAAAACTCAAAAGTATTCATAAAATTGCTAAAATATATTTTTAGATATTTTTTTCTTTTTTTTTCTTTTCTTTTTTTTTTCTTTTCTTTTTTTTTTCTTTTCTTTTTTTCTTTTTTTTTTTTTTGCATTTTCTTTTATAAAAATATAATATTTTTTTCGGAAGACAAAAATAACATATTTTTGGCTTTATTATTAGCAATGCCATTCATTAATTCTGCAATATCTTCCCCTATATTTTATCAAAATCCACCAGTCTAGCACCCACGCATCCTAGTAATTATATGCGTTTTTATGCACCATATGTATTTAAACGCTAAAAATCTAAGTAAAAATCCTGTTCTACGAAGTCCTAACGGTACTCGAAAGTACGGCTTTGAAAAGTGCTTCGTAAATAAACAAACTTTTTTTTTTTTTTTTTTTTTTTTTTTTTTTCGTAACATAATGTCAAGTGATCTATCTAAAAGAAGAAAAAATATATGTTAGCCTTGCCTTTAAAATTTAATAAGTTTCCAAGCAAAAGTTACGGATACCATGTCAGACCAAAAAAAAAAAAAAAAAAAAAAATGGAAACTCACCCGCCAAAATAACTTCTTGAACTATTTTCAGCTTATTGGAACAGCTATTGCTATTTAGTGAGGGTTAAGGGAAATATTTACAATTGTCTCCTAAAAGTACTATTGCGAATGTATTCAGTGAGTGTGCTTTAAATGGGATAGAAAACTGTGGTACTTTAAAGTATCGTCGGGGCATAAAGGGTTAAGAGAATACACCAGATGTCAATGAAAAGGTAAAAATTTGAGGGTAGAAAAACAATAGCTTGAATTACACCAAATGAAACAAATGAATTTTAACACGTTCACTGCCAAGGCTGAGATGGTGCATCTGTTCATACACGCCAAGATCATATATTTGCAATTTAGTACTTTTAAATTATTTTCTGTTTTATTATTTAAGTACTATATATGTAACGAATTACTTTTAGCAACAAATAAATTCACACGAGTATGGTCGTTGTTGGCATATGAAACGTTGCAGGTATTTTCTATGGCAATGCTCGTAATCGGTGATTTAGTTAAGAAGATCAATAACGAGTTATCTCGTAGCTGGCAAGAAAACCCAGTTTGCCAACTATGAGTATTCTCGTAGTTGGCAGCGAACGTGTTAAAGAAAAACAATCGTGTGTGTTACCCGTGTCTTTTAACTGATTTTTTTTTAAATGAAATTTCCATTTTTTCTGTTGCAAAGTTGGATAATATACTTTTTAGCCACTTTTTTACTACCATCAGTAAACCTCATATTATTCTTTATGGTTACCATTGTATAGGAGTTTGAACAACAATGGATTAATTACGCGCCAAACCTTGCTCCCCTAAAATGTCCAACTGTGAATCTGCAGCAAATAGATATTTTAAAAACTAAGAAGCAGAAATTATAAATAAAACATAATTATAAATAAAAAAACAGTATAATACATTAAAAAAACATGTTTAAATCAATTAATAGTTTCTAATCAATTGAATTATGATTATATGTTGAGAAATGAGTTTAGAAATGGTAACAAATAAAATTTAAATAATGCATTTTTTTTTTAACTTACCCTTTGCATATTTTTAGGGATGAGAATTCTCCGCCCCAAATGACTACTTGCTACCACTAAATTTTAATGGTATTTCTCGCATTATTAAATGGCTAAATTTCTGAGATTTAATAAAGCAAGGAATACTATTAAAATTTAGTGGTGAAAATCAACCATTTGGGACGGAGAATTCTCATCCCTGATATTTTAGAAAAGAAACTGAATAAAAATTACTATTTTTTTAATGCATCATGCTTTCTACTAAGCATAAAAAAGGATCACTTTTCCATAATCGAGTTCCGTGTCCACGTCAAAGTAACATGTTATAATGATTTTTTTTTTTTTTAAGTCATGAATAGCAGTCATGAAAGAATGAATAATTTGGCCTGTTTTTCAAGACAAGCATAAAATTCTTATAAAATATTATTTTAAGAATAACAATTATAAAAATATAAACTGTTGTTACTTTTATACTAACTTCCTGGTGTTCTCCACTTCAAATAATTCATGTTTTATAAACTTAAGAGGCCGAAAAATTTGAGAATCAGAACTCAACAAGCTGGATCCCTTTGAATTTGCTTACTTGCAGAGGAAAGAAAAGTTTTTTTTTTGGCTGCGATACTACATTTGCGATAATAAGCAGAGTCTTTTTATTTCCTTATTTTTTCATTTCCTACTCTATCTTAACTTTCAAATGTACAAGTGGGTGATATTTTGGCATTTTTTCCTACTGTCTTAAAACTAAAATTCTTTCAAAATGATAAAAGATTTTATCAATTAAACACAAAGGAAAATTAAAACAAGAAATAATATATATATATATATATATATAAACAAACAAAACAAACAAACACAGCACCAGAAAACCTCCACAAATATATTAAACAGAAAGAGAGACAAGAATAACAAAAATGTGATTGATCATGCTTGGTCACAGATTATTTCTTTCTTTTGAATTTATGAAAAATAAATAGACAAAATAAAAATGATGAATACATTCAATAGAAAAAAAAAATTGAAACTTTCTGATATTTATTGAAAATTTCCAATGCACAAACGAAGTCATATTTTATGTCAGATTTAAGCAAGTGAGGTGATAAATTTTTGCTTGTCATAATCTGAGTTTCAAAATAAAAAAATAGTACACATAAGGCATTTCAAAAAACAAAATTAATAAAATATTTCATTTAAAATAAATGAAGTTAGAAAATGTTAATGATCACCTATGTCATTAAACCTTTATTTTATGATTTTGTCATATATCTAATACTTAATTTTCATATATTTATAAAAATTGGAGAATGTTAATCAGAGGTTGATTTTCATTTTATATGACAGGTATATTTTGCAATTCTTATAGTTATAGTACATACGTTGATAAAATAAAATACAGAAATTAATTAACATTATAAACTTAAAGTTTAGAAAGTTTTTCACATTTCTTTCTTATTTATAAGATATGTTGTATTATCTGCATTTACAGGGTGGACAATATACAGTGAAGCCTCCCTGTGCGACCATCTCCCTGAACGATAATTTTTTCATGGAACGAAATTTATTCCATAGACTCAATACTAATTTTACCTCTATTCAGAGACCATCCCAGTTGAACTCCCTCCATGAGCAACCAATTTCTTTGAAGAAAATGAAACAAATTCCGCTTTTTCCTGGTAGCTTAAAGAAGGATTTATTAGAAAAATAATTCCGGAGAGCGCATTATTCATCAAACTTCTAAACTATGTTTAGAATTTTTTTTTTTTTTTATTCAGGTACCTTTTAAGTGTTTAAACAACTTTGTGCCTTTTTAGGCAATGAATTTAACTCTGATGACAAACTAAGAATGGCGGTCAATAAACTCCCCTGCCTATTCTGTCTGGAAACTCTCAAATAAATAGATAAATTAATGAAATCGTCATTATTTGTTCCCGTCCAAAAAAAAATTGCATTTATTTACTGAACTTTGAAATAAAAGTTATAAAAGATAAAACCATAAAACGAACTTCGTCGAGATATTGCTATATGCTATTCATATGCCTTGACACATCCAAATCGGTTAATAAATACGTGTTTTATCGCGTGAGAAAAATAAGATCGTTTCAAAATGTCAGCCATGCTAGAAACTCAAAGTACTATTACTCAGCCATTTTTAAGATATAGACGAAACAAAAAATGCCCAGAATTCTTTATATCAAGGTCAAACAATCAAGAAAAAAAATATTTTTCAACTTCTAATTCTTTTGGACATAATTTTAAATTTAATATTTTTAATGGCATCCAATTTGAATTCCGGTTGAAGTTGGCCAACGAGCACGGTCGATATATTATCATGTACTATGTACACACCAATTTACATCCAAATCGGTTCATAAATACGTGTGTATTCGCGTGACAAAAATCAGATCGTTTCAAAATGTCAGCCACATTTGAGATACAAAGTGCTATTACTCGTCCATTTTAAATGATACATAGGAAGCAAGAAATGCTCCGGAATCTTTGTGTTAAGATCAAACGCATAAAAAAAAAATGTTTGTCAATTTCTAACTTTTTTGTACGTAATTTGAAATTTTGATTTTTTAGGTAGCTTTCATTACAAAAAGCTACCTATTGCAGCCGTTCGGGGGAAAAAAAATTGGTATATTTTCATCGAATATGACCCCAAGACCCCGAAACCACCCTCCGTTCAAAATTGACATATATATATATATATATATATATATATATATATATATATATATATATATATATATATATATATATATATATATATATCTGACCTTTGTCACACTGTAACTCTCGTATTTATGAACCGATTTGGATGTAATTCGGTGTGTACATAGTACATACCAATGTCTCGACCGAGTTCGTTGGCCAGCTTCATCCGCTTTTTTTTTCAAAATGGCGGCCATTTAAATTTTTAAGAAAAATTTAAATTTGAAATGTGGTACCAAAAAATTGAAAATTGAAAAAAATATTTTTTTCTTATGTGTTTGACCTTGATAAAAAGATTCGGGAGCAGTTTTTGTTTCGTCCATATCTTAAAAAATGGCTGAGTTGTAGCATTAGGTAGCTTTCTTTACAAAAAGCTACCTATTGCAGCCGTTCGGAGGAAAGCGATTTCAAAAAATTTTGGTATATTTTCATCGATCATGACCCCCAGATCCCGAAACCACCCTCCGTCAAAATTGCTATATATATATATATATCAATATATATAAATATATATATATCAATATATATATATATATGACCAATGTCACACTGTAACTCTCGTATTTATGTACCGATTTGGATGTAATTCGGTGTGTACATAGTACATATCAATGTCTCGACCGAGTTCGTTGGCCAGCTTCATCCGCCATTTTGTTTCAAAATGGCGGCCATTTAAAAATTTTAAAAAAATTTAAATTTAAAATGTGGTACCAAAAAATTGAAAATGGAAAAATATTTTTTTCTTATGTATTTGACCTTTATACAAAGACTCCGTAGCAGTTTTCGTTTCGTCTATATCTTATAAAATGGCTGAGTTATAGCATTTTGAATTTCTAGCGAAGCTGACATTTTGAAACGTCCTGAATTTTGTCACGCGATAAAAGGCGTATTTATGAACCGATTTGGATGTAACTTCGTTTATACTTAGTACATACCAATGTCTCGACCGAATTTGTTGGCCAGCTTCATCCGCCATTTTGTTTAAAAATAGCGGCCATTTAAAATTTTAAGAAAAATTTAAATTTGAAATGTTGTACCAAAAAATTGAAAATTGAAAAAATATTTTTTCTTATGTGTTTGACCTCGATAAAAAGATTCGGCGGCAGTTTTTGTTTCGTCTATATCTTAAAAAATGGCTGAGTTATAGCATTTTTAATTTCTAGCGTGGCTGACATTTTGAAACGCCCTGATTTTTGTCACGCGATAACAGGCGTATTTTTGAACCGACTTGGATGTACCTTGGTGTGTACATAGTACATACAAATATCTCGACCGAGTTTGTTTGCCAGCTTCATTCGCCATCTTGTTTCAAAACGGTTGCCATTTAAAAGAAATGTAATTTAAAATTTTAAATGAGGTATTAAAAAATTGGAAAATGAGAAAGGTTCTTTTTATGTGTTTGGCCTTGATACAAAGATTCTAGAGCAGTTTTTGTTTCTGAAAATTTGTTCTTTTGTTTATATCTTAAAAAGTGGTTGAACTGTAGCACTTTGAATTTCTATCATGGCTAACACTTTGAAACAATCTTGTATTTGTCTCGCGATACCACACGAATTCGCCTATTTCGATGGGAGAAGGAATGTGGATAGTATACATCAATATCTCGACCAAGTTCGCTGGCCAGCTTGATCAGCCATCTTGTTTCAAAATGGCGGCCATTAAATTAAAAAATATATATATTTAAAGTGAGGTGCAAAAAAATTAGAAATTGAAAAAGGTTTCTTTCTTAAGTATTTGACCTTGATATAAGGATTCAGGAGCATTTTTTGTTTGTCTTTATCTTAAAAAATGGCTCAGATATAGCAGTTTCAACTTCTATTGTGGGTGACATTTTGAAAAATCTGATTTTTTGCCTGCGACAGCACTCGTATGTATCAACCGATTCCGATGTGAGTGAGCATGTGCACAGCAATTACTAAGGTCTCGACCAAGTTCACTGGTTAACCTCATCCACCATGTTGTCTTAAAATGGCAGGCACTTTAAGAAATCGCCGAATTTGGCAGCCAAATATAAGTTACTTTAAATAAAAGCAGCTTGGATAAAGCTGACTAATTTTGCGAAATTCTCATTCATAATGTTTTAGTATTGATAAAAATTAGTATTGAATCCCCTACATTCGGTTTCCACTTAATTGAGCTTCGTGTGTTTGAATAATATAAGTTGGCTTTTTCAAAATAAGGAATATGAAAGCTACCTCTTCCTCCCGGCACTGGCCGGAAGGACTTTTTTGAATTTCTAGCGTGGCTGACATTTTGAAACGTCCTGATATTTGTCACGTGATAACGGGCGTATTTATGAACCGATTTGGATGTACCTTGGTGTGTACGTAGTACATACAAATATCTCGACCGAGTTCGTTGTCCAGCTTCATCCTCCATCTTGTTTCAAAATGGCGGCCATTTAAAAAAGTTAAAAAAATTTAAAATTTTAAATGAGATACCAAAAATTTGGAAAATGAAAAAGATTTGTTTTTGTATGTGTTTGACCTTAATACAAAGATTCCGGAACAGTTTTTGTTTCGTCTATATCTAAAAAAATGGCTGAGTTATAACATTTTGAATTTCTATTGTGGCTGACATTTTAAAACGACCTGAATTTTATCATGCTATAACAGGCGTATTTATCAACCGATTTGGATGTAACTTGGTCTGTACATAGTACATACCAATGGGTCGACCGAGTTCGTTGGCCAGCTTCATTCGCCACCTTGTTTAAAAAATGTTGCCATTTAAAAAAATTAAATTTAAAATGAGGTATTAAAAAATTGGAAAATGAAAAAGATTTTTTTATGTGTTTGGCCTTGATAAAAAGATTCCGGATCAGTTTTTGCTTCTGAAAATTTGTTCTTTTGTTTATATCTTAAAAAATGGTTGAATTATAGCACTTTCAATTTCTAGCATGGCTAACATTTTGAAACGATCTTGTATTTGTCACGCGATAACACACGTATTCGCCTATTTCGATGTAAGAAGGCATGTGGATAGTATACATCAATATCTCGATCAAGTTCACTGGCCAGCTTCATCAGCCATCTTGTTTCAAAATGGCGGCCATTAAATTAAAAAATATATATATTTAAAGTGAGGTGCAAAAAAATTAGAAATTAAAAAAGGCTTCTTTCGTAAGTATTTAACCTGTATATAAGGATTCAGGAGCATTTTTTGTTTGTCTTTATCTTAAAAAATTGCTCAGATACAGCGATTTCAATATCTAATGTGGGTGACATTTTGAAAAATCTGATTTTTTGCCTGCGACAGCACTCGTAGATATCAATCGATTCCGATGTGAGTGAGCATGTGCACAGCAATTACTAAGGCCTCGACCAAGTTCACTGGTTAGCCTCATCCACCATGTTGTCTTAAATTGGCAGGCTCTTTAAGAAATCGCCGAATTTGGCAGCGAAATATAAGTTAATTTAAATAAAATCAGCTTGGATAAAGCTGACTAATTTCGCGAAATTCTCATTCATAATGATTTAGTATTGATAAAAATTAGTATTGAATCTCCTATATTCGGTTTTTACTAAATTGAGCTTCGTGTGTTTGAATAATATAAGTTGGCTTTTTTAAAATAAGGAATATGAAAGCTACCTCTTCCTCCCGGCTCTGGCCGGAAGGACTTTTTTAAATGTGTAAATGGCCGCCATTTTGAAACAAAATGGCGGATGAAACTGGACAACGCACTCGGTTGAGACAGTGGTATGTACTCTGTATACATCAAGTTATATCTAAATTGGTTCATAAATACGAGAGTGACATTGCGACAAATATCTGATATATATATATATATATATATATATATGGATAATTATATACAGGGTGAAACAAAAAAGATGGGAAAAATTTTAAGAGGTGATAGTACACACCCAATCAAACATTTTGTATCAAAGAATGCATGGTCGAAAACTAAACGTAAAAAAGTTAGAGGGCGCCAAAAGTTATGTTCTTATACAAGGCAAAAACACACAATGAACGATTAAGTTAAGTTACGAAAACAAATTTAATGGCATTTGATTTCAATAAGTGCTCAAATCATTGACGGGAAGCTGTTATGCACGCAGTACAACGGCGAAGAACAGATTGGCGAATTTTCTGAAACCACCAGGCACCACCGCGCTCGCCAGATCTTTCATGTCTCGATTTTTTTTTGTGGCGACAGCTAAAGGCTCTTGTGTATGAGACTCCCATTGAATCTGCAGCGGCTGCTGTAGGGGAAGTTCGCGATATGCCTTGTGTGTTTCAGAAAATTCGCTAATCTGTTCTTCGTCGTTGTACTGCGTGCATAACAGATGCCGGTCAATGTTTTGAGCACTTATTGTAATCAAATGCCATTAAATTTGTTTTCGTAACTTAACTTAATCGTTCATTGTGTGTTTTTGCTTCGTTTAAAAACATAACTTTTGGCGCCCTCTAACCTTTTTACGTTTAGTTTTCGACCATGCATTCTTTGATAAAAAAAAATGTTTGTTTAGGTGTGTACTATCACGTCTTAAAATTTTTCCCATCTTTTTTTAATCACCCTGTATATATAAACATTTGAACGGAGAGTGATTTCGTGGTCTGGGGGTCATGATCGGTGAATATATGGCAAAATGTTTCGGAATCACTTTCCTCCGAACGGCTGCAATAGGTAGATTTTGTAATGAAAGCTACCTAAAAAAGAGAACACGTATTTGAGGGCGGAATTCCCTGAATGACCAAGCAATTCAATGTATCATAATTTGATAAACTTTGTTAGTTAAAGAATTGTATTCTTTTAACTTTCTTGCTAGTCATCAGAACAAAAGTTCTCTCTGTACAATAAAAGGAGGACGGTATAAAACGATAAATTTCATAATTTAATTTATAAAGAGGACTAAAATTTTCTCACTCTGCTACCACTATAATAAAACGATAATCTTTATTATAAGCATCTATTACAGATTTTAAAGATTTCTACTTCGAAGAATATTAATTTGAAATAGTGCAAGGAAATAAAAAGTCCTTCCGGCCAGTGCCGGCAGGAAGAAGTAGCTTTCATATTCCTCATTTTTAAAAAGCCACTTATATTATTCAAACACACGAAGCTCAATTTAGTGGAAAAAGATTATTGGAGATTCAATACTAATTTTTATCGATACTAAATCATTATGAATGAGAATTTTGCGAAATTAGTCAGCTTTATCAAAGCTGCTTTTATTTAAAGTAACTTATATTTAGCTGCCAAATTCGGCGATATCTTGAAGTGCCTGCCCTTTTAAGACAACATGGTGGATGAGGCTTATGAAGGTGATTTTGTATACCCAGATTCATAAATGAACAAAAAGAAACTCCAACATAATACTTTAAGAGACTTAAACATTTTTTGTAAAGAACTTTTAAAGGAGGGCCGTGAAAAGTACAGAGGAACGGGGATGGTTTCAATAACTGCCCAATGGCAGACGCTCACAACGGGGCTTAATTTGCAGACTACATAGCTCGAGGTCAGGAGCAAAAGTGGGCAAGATTTTGTTACACATTCTTACAGATTGGCGAACATTAGATAACCACATGTAAGATATTTGACGAAAACAAATTGGGTAGACAAAACAATCAAGAAGTTTTACATTGAGTTAAAAACTATGCCATGGCAGACTCTTTAGGTTTACAAGAAATAAATTCCTGCGGTAAGGGAGAGTGGCTTAAAGAAATAGCAAACACGTGATATTACATGCACGTTACAGATTTGACGACAGCTGAAAATTAGCAAGGGGCATATGGCTTTTATCCGACAAACAGAAGGGTGAGAATTGATTATTAATGCAAGCCAGGAGGCTGAGAAAATATGCATTACATATTGTCGGCAGCTATGCGAAAAACATTCACTTGTATTTTATTCTTTTATTTTATCTCAACGGAATATTCCTGCTGTTAAGATATATTTCTATCCGTGTGAAAGTGAAAGAGAACTGAGATAAATGATGCCTGCATTTGAAACTAACTTTAAAAAGTAAAAAGTAAAACCTACAGTAGTGTGAGGGAAGGGGGGGGGGTGGAAGAGAAAGACTAAAGCCATATGAAATTAAGTATAAAATGTCAAACTTAAACTAAATATTTTATTTGAAGGGGGGGGGGGATAACGACAATTTATAATGAACCAGTAAGGTTAAAAGTTGATTTTTGAGGGGAGAGGAGGATAAATGAATATATAACGGGAAAGCCGTTATATATATCACCCATTACCACCAGAAAAAAAAAAACTGTGAAACTTGCAGAACAGTTTTTTTTTAAATTAATATTATTTTGTCTACCCCATACATATAAGTATTAAAAACAGATCTAATATAATACAAAGATAAGTCTATATATATATATATATATATATATATATATATATATATATACTTGCAATTCTTTAAATGTTTGCATAAAGCAAAACTTTTCAGGTCATGAAAAATGGCGCCTTTTTTTTAATTCTTTTCTTGGTATTCATTAGTCCTAAACAGTCACCAAGAAAGAGCAAATAATATTTTTTTTGTATTTAACAGGATCCTTTATTTTTAAATAGCTTTTTAGTATTTGATTAAGAGGCTGGTACCAGCATTTTTCATGACCGAAATAAGAGAAGTAATTTTTCTTTTTTAGTATCTTGTTATACTATCTTCTCAAAACAAAATAATATAATATAAATGCAAGCAACAAAAGACACAGATAGTACTTTAAAATGAAATAGAAAATAAAAGACATATGTATGTCTGTAAAAGTTAAATGTATGTCTGTAAATAAAATTTAAATGAAGTAATATAAAAATAAAAAATAGGTAGAAAATTGGTTTTCGTGCACACCGCACAGGACTACAAAAGAACGGGATGCATAAAGCATGCCTATGAATGGGTGTAGCCCTTATTCTTGTTAAGTAACAAGTGTGATGGCATCAGTTTAAGACATCAGCCTTAGGGGGGGAGGGAGTTATGAGACCCATACATCAAGTGACACATAGGTCCCTGCTCCCCAAATATTACATTGATCTTCAAAGGAGCATGCGTCGATGTATCATATAAAAAAAGTTATGTTTATTGAATTGAAACAACAATTCGAGGGTTTTATCTCTCTACACAATGAAGTTTGGACCCTTAGGGCAAAATATTGAACGGGAACAAAATTTCAGAGGGGATAAATTAAATAATAATAATAAAACTGAGATAAATATCTCACATATCAAAGGTAAAAGGTCAAACCGAGCGTGTGGAGAGAATGGTGACATGATTGGGTAAGTATAACAACTGCAATTTTTTTTTAATTATTAAATTCTAGATTTGTATTCCTTACAATGTATCGAGAAAGATATTAACTTTAGCTGTACTGTATAAATTTAACTAATGTTTTAAACATGTAGTGTAACTGCAAAAACGTTACAAATGATAAAAATTATTTTTTTTTAAAGAACTGTATTGAGAAGTTATTTTATTATAAGAAACTATCCTAAACAGCTAAGACGTGTTTGATGTCTCAGTGAAGTTCCAACAGATATTAAATATAATCTCCCAGAATTAAAAAAATGAGTGTAATATGTAAATGTATGAAAACCAAAACAAATCTGATGTAGACAATAGAAACTTCATAAGTTTTAAATTTAAATGTAGCATGTGAAGCAACAGCATTCTGTAAACTGGGCATTTTTTGTTGTGAAACAAAGTGATGGTGACATGAAATGTCATGGCATAAAAAAAAATATAATAATAAGGGAAAATTAAGAATCTGTTAAAACTTAACTTTTTAATAACTGTTTGAATTGTGAAAATCATGTGAAGACAAAAGTAGTTCCTGGTATAATGAGACATAAAAAGGAAATATCTTAATGTTTAAAGTTGAAACCTAGAAACAATATGTTTTCAATTGTGTATAATGTTTTTTTTTTTTTTTTTTTTTTTTTTTTTACCAAGCAAAATATCAATGAACTAAACTGTAATAACAATGAACTAAATTGTAATAACAATGAACAAAATTGTAAGTGTATCTCTATGAACCAAAGAAAAAATGTGTATTTCAATGAACGAAGCAAAGAAAAAGTATCTCACAATGAACAAAACCAGTGTATGTCAGTGAAAAAGGAGTAAATTTTAACGACTTAGATGTATGTTTGTGAACACAGCAATCAAAGTACCTCAATAAACAAAGTGTAAATTATTGCAATGAACTAAAGTGAGCAAGTATTTCACTGACTTAAAGTGTAAAAGTAATACGATGAACTAAATTGTGTGTAAAAAAATTAAACTTGCTATGAACTCATGTGTCTAACAAAAAATATTATTACAATGAACTAAAGTGTCTACCAAAACAAAAATTGGTATGAACTAATATGCAAAACAAATCACAAGAAAGAAAACAAACTATGAACTAATATGTGTAAGGAAAAAAAATCTATGAACTAAGTATTGTCATGAAAGAAAAATGATAGTGCAATTGGTCCCTGAAGTACACAAGGAATTGGCAATGCTATGAACTCGTGTAAAGTTTTTTTTTCTATGAACTAAATAAAGTATGAACTCAGTTGTATGAACTATGAACAAAAACTCATTGTGTACATATGGAACCAAGAGCATTGTATCACAAGTACAAAAATGCTTAGCCTAAAGTTACAAAAAAAAAAAAAAAAAAAAAAAAAAAAAAAGAACTGTGCTTTTAAGTAAAGGAAAGCGAAAAGGACAAATTTGACCAGGAAATGCTACTTATGTGATGTAACCGAATAAACCTAACTAAGATTAACAAGTGAAAATATATCTAAATTTCTAAAAAAATAGATCTAAAAATGTAACTAGCGTAATGATGAATGTTTAAAGTTGAATGAAAGTGTACTCTTTCAGCAAAACTTTCCTCAAATGTGAAAATCACAATGTCTGATGACCCGCATCAGAAAAATTTTCACTAATGTTCCATTTCATCAATCATTTGACTATTTGCGCGCTAAACAATCAAATGAACAAGCAACCCACTGTACACTTGTGTTTATAAAAAAAAAAAAATCTTGAAAAGAAATTAAGCTAACTTCAAATTTCAAATCAGTATGAATAATACTGTCGAAAACTGACATATGTATGTAAATGTATAAGAAAATGAAAAACTTTAAAAGGAATGCTGTTGATAGTAACTCCTTCACAGTAATGTGTGTTAAATAAAAACGAAAAATGTAAAATGTATGTTACATTGGTTTATTATTATTATTATTATTATTATTATTATTATTATTATTATTAAAAAGGATGTTGTATACTTTTGCAGTTGTATACTTTTTCTCTCTTTTTCTTGATGAATTTTTTAATGATAGACAGTAAGGTGAAAAGGCAGTGTGGAAAATGTCAAAGTTGGTGTTGTTGCTTTCATTATTTTTAATGCAATTAATGCATTTTGGAGGATTTCTACACTGAGGGTCACTGTGTGGCAAGGCACACACAGAGTATCTGATGTCATTATAACACGAAATTGCAAGATGATCATTGTATACTTGACACCTGAAACAACGTCTAACATTTATATATGGTTTAACAGGGTACGGTTTTGATTGTATCATAATTTCTCTATGCATTAATAATTGCCTATCATCTTGTGGTGCAAGCTCCAAGATCCAATTAAAGGACTTAATATGTAGGAGCTTGTACTTTTTAACAAAGTGAAAATCAGGTTCAGGTATATGGATTAAATCTGAAATACCAAACAAGATATCAGGAATATTTAAATTTTCAGGGAGGTTACAAATAATGACACGAATAGGCTTAAGTACATTAAGTTTAGCAGGGGATAAGGACTTTAGAGAGGAATCGCTAATATCTGTAAATTTTTCATTGTGCTTACCTTGAACGTGCAGGTCGGGGGTAAGATATGTGTCTTTTTTATCATTTATCAGTTGTGGTAACTTTTCTTGTTTACACATATAAGAGGGGACAGTTTGAGTTGATTTATCTAGGGCAGATGGAGGGAGTTTGTTGTTGACATCTACCACCTGATCACCCATAGTCTTACTACCTTTAGTACGCTTCGCCTTACATTTCTGTTGGGCTGTGATTTCATGTAATCTCTCTACAAGTTTCTGATTTACAAGAAATAAATTATCTTTATCCTGTTGTAATTTGGAATAATCATCTTTCAGAATATTAAAGTTTTGTTTAAGAACCTGAAAATTAAATTTAATGATCTGAAGGAAATCCATAATATTTTCAGACAAGGATGCAGCATTTTCGGTCTTAAGTGAATTTTGAATAGATGTGGCTTCCATATTAATGGAATCCGAATATCTTACTAATATTTCTTCGAAATAATCTACCCATGGAGATACAGAAATGGGGTGATTTAAATCACTAACAGAATTTTCATCTTTTGCTGCCATATTGTAAAAATTAACTGGTGAAGTGTCTGTTATCTCCAAAACCTTTTTTTATCTCGTGTTTATTTAATTTCTGTTGTCTACTTTTTTTTTTTTTTGACCAGGTAAATTTAAAGAGGAGGGGGAATTTTTTTTTTTTAAAGAGAGCAAAACATATGCAAACTGAATAATAAGAGTATTCCAAAAAGGGGCAAGTATGCAAAACAAAAACTATCAGAACTGAAATGTATGCACATAAAATAAAACAGAATAAATTGAATGTCTACAGTATGTACAAAAGAAAAAAAAAATGAGAGGTGGGGGGTAATGCAAAAGGTTTCATTAACAAGATTTTTTTTATTAACAATATCAAATTGTGTTAAAAATCTTGCTTTCATCTTGGGATTTCATATTGTAAAAAGTAAACTAATAAAATTTCTGTTGTCCCCCAACCCCCCCCCCCTTTTTTTTTCTTAAGACAGAGATCCCCCAATAATGCAAAATAACTAATACCAGTATTTTAAGAAGGTGTGAGCATGCAAAAACTATAATTATCAGAAATGAAATTCATGTACTTATAATAAGCACAATAAGTTGCATAAATAATACCCAAAAGGAAAAAAATGAAGGGGGGGGGGAAGTGTAAAAAAAAATATGAGTGTATCAACCGCAAGATTTCTGTAAGTGAAGTTTCTGTCTACATCCAGTTGGATTAAAGTGTCCAAAATGCAATAAAATTTAAAAAAAGCTAACTAAATTGTAATTCTGGTTTAGAATACAAAAAATAAACAAGGTCAGAGTCGAGCCACATTCTGAGAGTAAGTGTGCAAATATCACACACAAGTGCAAATGTGCAAACGTTGTGAGCGTAATATGCACATATTTATATAAAAATATCAAATAATGCAAAACTTGGAGCAGAGAATTTTTTTTGTTGCCTATCGGCAGAATAAGTGTACTTTCAAAGTATGCGAGTGGGGCTAAAGGGTTAAATTCTAAATTTTGAATGCATAAAAAAAATCATATATACAAAAAGAAACATAGCATAGATGTAAATTCACGGAAGAGAAAAAATTATATGACAGGTATGTCATAATTTAAACACAACCATATAAATGAAATATTAATAAAAGTATAATAAAAATATCATTTCAACTAGCATGAGCACATTTAAAAAAAAAAAAATAAATAAAAAAATAATAAAAATAGCCTGGAAGGAGAAAAATGCAATCACTAATAATTATATTTTAAAATTAGCTTAGAAGTAATTTCTCCGTTCAAGCTGACAACACAAAATAAATTTATGACATTGCAATTGTTATGAAAGTACAAGTATTAATAGGGAACAAAAATAACATAAAAAGAAACTGGTAATTTACTGAAATTGAAAAGGAAGAAAATAAAATAAAAACTAAAACAATTTACAATAAATAATTTAATATGAAAGCATTCCCTGTTCATACTTAAATGCAACATGTGTGTGTGTGCTTTTTGGTTTTTTTTATGTAGAAATGTATAGTGACACAAGTATTTTCAATGAATTCAATCACGTATGTCACTTTTTGTAGAGAGCATTCATTTTGAGCATGAAAACAGAGCGAAATGAAGTAAACAACGCCTTATTTAAAAATGAATTCAGTGACGACTTGAAACTGAAAAAAATTAAAACGATAAAAATATAATTACCGTCCTGTTTTCATACTCGGAATGCTTTAAAAAGATTTTGAATGAAAGATCACACATCATGTGACGTGTGGTTTAGCACTTTCTTTTTTTGAATAATGAGTGGTTTCTTTTTTATTTATTTAATTTAACCACTTGAGTTGATTTTTTTTTGTTGTTGTTTGCTTTTTTTTAACTTTCTGGTTCTGAAATTTTTTTGACAAATGTCATCTATTAGCAGATCACTTAGGTAATATTTCTTTTTTTTGAAGACACCACAAATGAAGAAAATATTCTACATCTTAATCATGGCACATCTTTGTCACTGACGGACTTTGAAGAAAATTTTATTTTGAAAACTGAAGATTTCACCTGAGGCACCAAACTAATTCAATTTTTTTTTTTTTTTTACTATTAACTTGCACAGAACTTGTTGTTCATAACACCAGTCGACACTACATGAAGCACTGTAGAAACACATGATTTTTTTTATCACAGACATACGGATGGAATGCAGCTTTTTTTTTATTTGCGCATTTTAACACTTTAATTTTTTTTTTGACGACACCGCTAGGTTTCTGGGGAGGCCGACACGCAACCACAAACATATTCCACACCTAGGAATTTTTTCACAAACAGGCGGAACATGTTGAATCGGAACAGAAGGTATTTGTCACTTTTTCATTTTGCTGGAGAAATCACAGACGCAAGAAAGAGACAGACTCGAAGATAAGAGGGAAACACACTGTCATCTAGCAGCAGAGTAGAGTGTAAGTCCGCGATTTGGAAATGTTGAGGAGTCGGGGAAAACACTAAAGTCTAGTAAAGCGTAAATTCAGTGCAGGCAGGATGAGAAAGTAGGGGTGCAGATAAAAGTAGCAATTTCTGGATACAGCGTCTTCGATGACCAATACGGCACAGCAAGGACATCTCGTTAGGCGAGGGCAGAGTCATCAAGAATAGCACATTGTGTAAGTCCATTAGAGCGACGAGAGCAGGCACTGTAAAGTCCCATGAAGTTGACGCCGGAGCATGAGAGCCGAGTCGGAGCAGGAACCTCAACTCCAGTGGGAATAAAATCTGTCGTAGGTCCTTCACGTCGCTGATAAGCGGAAAAGAAGGAACAACTTCTCCCCGTATTTCTTTTTTATTGTTGGAGAACTGGGCAAACGGCATCAATTTTATATGAAGGTGATTTTGTATACCCAGATTCATAAATGAACAAAAAGAAACTGCAACATGGTACTTTAAGAGATTTAAACATTTTATTGTAGAGAACTTTTAAAGGAGGGCCGTAAAAAGTACAGAGGAACGGGGAGGGTTTCAATAACTGCCCAATGGCAGACGCCCACAACGGGGCTTAATTTGCAAACTACATAGCTCGAGGTCAGGAGCAAAAGAGGGCAAGATTTTGTTACACATACTTACAGATTGGCGAGCATTAGATAACCACATGTAAGATATTTGGCGAAAACAAATTGGGTAGACAAAACAATCAAGGAGTTTTACATTGAGTTAAAAACTATGCCATGGCGGGCTCTTTAGTTTTACAAGAAATAAATTCCTGCGGTAAGGGAGAGTGGCTTAAAGAATTAGCAAACACGTGATATTACATGCACGTTACAGATTTAACGACAGCTGGAAATTAGCAAGGGGCATATGGCTTTTATCCGACAAACAGAAGGGGAGAATTGATTATTAATGCAAGCCAGGAGGCTGAGAAAACATGCATTACATATCGTCGGCAGCGATGCGAAAAACATTCACTTGTATTTTATTCTTTTATTTTATCTCAACGGAATATTCCTGCGGTTAAGATATATTTCTATCCGTGTGAAAGTGAAAGAGGACTGAGATAAATGATGCCTGCATTTGAAACTAACTTTAAAAAGTAAAAAGTAAAACCTACAGTAGTGTGAGGGGAAGGGGGGAGGAGAAAGGCTAAAGCCATATGAAATTAAGTATAAAATGTCAAACTTAAACTAAATATTTTATGTGAAAGGGGGGGGGGAGAATAACGACAATTTATAGTAAGTTTTTATAAGTATAGTAAGTTTAACTATTTAACGAGTAAGGTTAAAAGTGTATTTTTGAGGGCAGAGGAGGATAAAAGAATATATAACGGGAAAGCCGTTATAAGGCTAACCATTGAACATGATCCAGACGTTAATAATTCCACTGGACATGCTCACTCACATCGGAATCGTTTGATATATACGAGTGCTGTCGCAGGCAAAATGTCAGATTTTTCAAAACGTCACCCACATTAGAAATTCAAACTCCTATATCTGAGCCATTTTTTTAAAATAAAGACAAAACAAAACATGCTCCAGAATCCTTATACCAAGATGAAATACTTAAGAAAGAAACCTTTTTCAATTTCTAATTTTTTTGCACCTCATTTTAAATATAATTTTTTTTTATGGCCACCATTTTGAAACAAAATGGCTGATGAAGCTCGCTAGCGTTGACAGCGATGGCCTCGGGAACACGGCATTCGCTTTAGAGTGTTAGTGCAATCCCGAAGGTAAATGATGAAGCTGGCTAGCGAACTTGGTCGAGACATTGCTATTTACTATCCACATGCCTTCTTACATCGAAATATGTTAATAAATACGCCTTTTATCACGTGACAAATACCAGATCGTTTCAAAATGTCAGCCATGCTAGAAATTCAAAGTGCTATAATTCAACCATTTTTTAAGATATAGACGAAACAAAAGCTGCTCCGGAATCTTTGTATCAAGGTCAAACACACAAAATAATCTTTTTCATTTTCCCATTTTTTGATACTTTATTTTAAATTTAAAATTTTAATTTTTTTAAATGGCCGCCCTTTTGAAACAAGATGGCAAATAAAGCTGGTCAACGAACTCAGTCGAGACATAGGTATGTACTATGTACACACCAAGTTACATCCAAATCTGTTCATAAATGCGTCTGTTGTCGCGTAACAATAATCAGGTCATTTCAAAATGTCAACCACAATAGAAATTCAAAATGCTATAACCCAGCCATTTTTTTAGGTATTGGAGAAACAAAACCTCTTCCGGAATCTCTGTATTAAATTAAATCACTTACGAAAAAAACTTTTCAATTTTCTAATTTTTTGGTACCTCAATTTAAATTTAAAAATTTTAAAATCTTTTTAAATGACCTCCGTTTTGAAACAAGATAGCGTATGAAGCTGGCGGACGAACTCAGTCGAAACAGTGGTATGTACTATGTATACACCAAGGTACATCCAAATAGGTTCATAAATACGTCTGTTATCGCATTACAATAATCAGGTCGTTTCAAAACGTCAGCCACGCTAGAAATTCAAAGTGCCATAACTCAGCCATTTTTTAACATACAGACAAAACAAAAACTTATCCGGAATCTTTGTGTCAAGGTCAAGCACATAAAAAAAATATATATTGCAATTTTCAATTTTTCGGTACCACTTTTTAAATTTTAATTTTTTTTTTTAAATTTAATGGCCGCCATTTTGAAACAATATGGCGTATGAAGCTGGTCAACGAACTCGGTCAAGACATTGGTATGCACTATGTATACACCAAGTTAAATTCAAATCAGTTCATAATTACGAGAGTTACAGAGTGACAAATATCATATATATATATATATATATATATATATATATATATACACTCATTGCCATAAAAATTTGCGCACCAAGAAATAATTGTGGGATCGTAACGAAACTTGGCATGAAGGTACATATCAGACAGATATGCAAATGATTTGAAATGCAGCGTGATTGCGCATTGCGTAATGCCACTAAATGGCGTTGAACTTTGTCCACCTTGGAGTATAAAACTGGTAAGCAGAACTTGTATGAGCGTACCTTTTCTTCTGCAAAGGAATCGCTGAGGTAGACATGCTGTTACGCAGCCATTGAAGACAATATGAGCAGCTGTTAGAGTTCGAGAGGGAAGCTGGGTGGTCAGCTCGATGAGTAGCTCGTCATGTAGGCAGTTCTGATTTTACTGTGAAGAGGTGTTGGGGCCAGTGGACTGAAGAAACGTCATTTACACGGCAACTAGGCTCGGGATGCTCTCGACAGACCAGTCGTCGAGAAGACCGTCACATCATACGAAACGTATGCGTAGAGCCAACTGCCTCATTGGACGCTATCCAGGCACAGCCAGCACCTTCTCTACTGACTCCTGTATCTTTCCGAACCATCGCAAGGCGCCTGGCTGAAGAACATTACGTGTTCGTTTTACAACCATCGCGGCGCCCATTACGTGTGCTGCCAATGACATTCACACACCGACACCTCCGTTTGGAGTGGTGTCGCGGGATTGGACTGCAGCGGAATGGAACCAGGTCGTCTTCAGCGACGAGTCTAGATTCAATTTGAGCAGCGATGACTATCGTGTTCATGTGTGGAGGCCCCGTGGTGAACGCCTCAATCCTGCCTTCGCTTTACATGGACTGGCCGCTCCCACAGCTAGTGTGATGGTATGGGGCGCCATTGCTTACAATACACCATCACCCCTAATATTGATCCGTGGCATAATGAAAGCCCAGCGGTACGTCCAGGACATCCTTCAGCCACATGTGTTGCCACTCGTGGCAGGGCACCCAGAAGCCATTTTCAGCAAAAATATGCTCAGCCACACACAGCAAGGATGTCACAAGCCTGCCTCTGCCACATTACCACCCTTCGCTGGCCTGCTTGATCCCCAGATTTGTCACCAATCAAGAATATATGAGATCATTTGTGACTGCAAGTTGGACACCTTACGAGTTTGGTTGAACTCGAGGCGCGTTTACAGCAACTGTGGAACGAGATGTCTCAGGACATCATACGGAACTTGTATGCCTCAATGCCTGCTCGTATCGCATCGTGTATTCACGCTAGAGGGGTTCCAACAGAGTACTAACATTTCCGTTCATTTGCACTTTTCCTGCAATAAATGATCCTTTTTCTTTGGTTTTCTACTCACTTACTTATATCACAGTAGTACTTACGCGTGTAAAATTTCGTTTCATTTGGACGTCTTTTTCTTGGTGCGCAAATTTTAAGGACAATGAGTGTATATATATATATATATCAACATTTGCACGGCGCGGGTGGTTTCGGAGTCTGGCAGTCATGATCGACGAAAATATACCAAATTTTTTTGAAATCGCTTTCCTCTGAACGGCTGCAATAGGTAGCTTTTTGTAATGAAAGCTATACTTAAAACAAATTTAGGACAGCTGCAAGATCTGCATATACGATCCTTTACAAAACAAATTTCATATCTCAAGTTGCACTTGATATGATTCCAACTTGTAAATTAGACGTGTCTTCTATCAATAGCCGGTTAAGGGCCCTTAAAGTACTTAAAGGTCCTGTACCCCGAAGCACAGGACCTTTGAGTTTGCGAAAACATCCCCTTTTTCAAAGTACCAAATCGTATATAGCATTCAATTAAGATTTTTTTTTCTTTATACCTAAATTATTTATTCCTAGCTATATTATCCAGAAAAATAAATGTTTACATTTAAAAATTCATCTTACTAATGTTTGAATTAAAATCATTATGGTAAATTTCTAAATTATGCATATAGAAAACAATTTTTAAACAAAATAGAATCATAAAGCACAGACTTCTAAATTAAACTGTATAAAAAAAAGTTTTATTTAAAATTTAATTCTAGCACAAAATATAAAAAATACCAATTTTTCAATTATTTTTCAAGTTTTTCAAATACAAAAATATAAATAGCCAAAATATGTCATTTTTTTCTTAATTTTAGTTTGAAGACTATAAATAAACGAATATTTGGCTAATTTTTTAAAGCTGTAATTTATATAATTTGACGTAACAGCGCGCGCAAACTCCAAATTTTCTAATCAGAGAAAATGCATTTTAAAGTTTCAATAAGAATGGAGTTATATTTGTACTCACCGTCTAACTTATACTACAACACGAGCAAAAAAAGTGTGTGTATGTGAATTTTATCTTAAAAACGGCTCTAACGATTTTTATTAAATTTTGCACCTTACAATTGCGCCTTGCCATTTGCGCCTTACCATTTTCGTGCACAAAAAGACCATTGGCATTTGTCACATATTCGAGAAAATTCGATTAGTGGGTCATTTTGTCATTTTAGGTCATTTTGGGTCAGAGTCAAATTAATTATATCTAAAAAATGGCTGAATCGTTTTCGAATAAATTTTGCATCCAGCCGTTTTCGGGTACGAGAAGACTTTTGGGCTAGATAACATGTTCGAGAAATTTTAATTAGTGGGTCATTTTTGTCTCACTGCGGGTCAAGCTAATTTTATCTAAAAAACGGCTCTAACTATTTTTACTAAACTTTATATTCTACAGTTTTGGATTACGAGAGTACCATTCGGATATGTCAGATGTTAGAGAAAATTTGATAAGTGGGTCATTTCTTGAGTCACTGTGGGTCAAATTAAGTTTATCTACAAAATGGCTCTAACAATTTTGACGAAATTTGCTTTCTATCGTTTTCGGGAACGAGAATACCATTGGGTTAGGTCTCATTTTCAAGAAAATTCGATTAGTGGGTCATTTTGGGTCACAATGGGTCAGGTGTCAAGCTAATTGAATCTAAAAACAGGCTGAAAACATTTTAACAAAATTTTGTAATATACCGCTTCTGGGCACGAGATGACCATTGGGTTAAGTCATATGTTCGCGAAAATTCGATTTGTGGTTCATTTTGGGGTCACTATGGGTCAAGCTAATTGTATCTAAAAAACGATTCAAAGAATTTTGACAAAATATTGTATTATAGCGTTTCTGGGCATGAGAAGACGTATGGACTAAGTCACATGTTCGAGAAAATTCGAAAATTCGATTAGTGGATCATTTTTGGTTACTGTGGGTCAAGGTAATTTTATCTAAAAAACGACTCAAACGATTTTGATAATATTTTGTATTATATTGTTTCTGAGCATGAGAAGACCATTGGGCTAAGTCGCATACTCGAGAAAATTCGATTAGTATGTTATTTTGGGGTCACTGTGGGTGAAGCTAATTATATCTGAAAATGGCTCAAACGATTTTAACAAATTTTTTTATTACATCGTTTCCCAGCACGAGAAGACCATTGGGATAGGTCACATGATCGATAAATTTACATTAGTGGGTTCCTTTTGGGTTACCGTGGGTCAAGCTAATTTTATCTATAAAACGACTTTAACAGTTTTGAATATATTTTGTATTCTATCGTTTCCGGGTTCGAGAAGAGCATTGGTTAGGTCGTATGTTCGAAAAAATTCGGTTAGTAGGTCATTTTGGGTCACTATGTCTCCGAATTTTGCCAATTGTATCTAAACAGCAAAAATGATTCAGTGAGAATAAAATATCGAATTGAACACAAGGCTAATTTTGATCGAGCTAAGCTCGGTCATCCCTGCTAGTAAATGATTATAACTCATGTAGATCTTTATGTAGATTTTTGAAAGGGGTTTTTTGCATATTGTTGAGAAATTTTTAAAAATTCCGAATAAAACAAAATCCGAAAACTGATTTTTTTAAAGTTTAAAGGTCCTGTGCCTTAATAACTTCAACGGCAGCCACGAAATAAATAGGATAACAACAATGTTTCGGGATAATCGCCTAAACATCTATTTCGAATTACACAATATATTAAAAAGCGCAAACATGCCCGTACTTCTGTCGATAAAGTTATGCTGAAAAATAACACTGGATGTCGCGACATGCTCTAACACTTTCGCTTTAATCATATACATAATTACTCCTAAGTTCTGCAGCACCGCCAGTGGCTGAGAGGTTCTGCTCTCGAAGCTGGTAGATGGGAGGTGCTGGGTTCGAACCCAATCGCGTCCGTCGGCCTAACCGTTTCGGAGTTTTCGAGGTTTTCTGCGAAACCTTGGATTTTCTTGCGTAAATACGGGTTAGGTTCCATTAGAAACACCACCGCATAGGCACTCCCCCTTTGGCCCATATAATCGGCCGTCAAAAATCAACTCAATTCTGCATAACTGCAAAAAAAAAAAAAAAATGTTTTTTTTTTTTTTTTTTTTTTTTTTTTAAACTGTAACTAAATTTACTGTTTTTTCCGTAATTTTGTAAGAAATATTAAAGCATACTTTTATAATCTATCAATACTTGCCAACACAAAAAAAACATTTGTATGAAATAAATACTGTGAAAAGAAAAATCTACACTATGATAAATAAAACTGGAAATCAAAAGAAAAAGTGAGATGTTCACTATATTTGGAAATTTATGGTCCAATCTTCTTGAGCGAACATATTATAGAATTTCATAAAAACAAGAAAATTACATGTATGTTATTGTATGTCCTACTCTTAGTTGATTTTTTATTGAATCTGTTTGTCAGTCAACAGATTACATACACATACGTTTTGAAAATGCCAGTTACTGTTTTAAAATGTATGCACTCCTTCTTACTTTTCACTTAAAAAGGTTTTCTTATAGGTATATTTTAATTTTTGCTTTTTAAAAATTTATATGAAAATCATTGTTTCATGAATATATTAATTTTAACTAAAATTTAATATTAATACTTGGAAATTTTTCCAGAGAGAAGCATTCGCCTTGCATGCTATATTTCAAATGAAAATAAAATTTCAAATTAATTGCTTAAAAGGCGCAGAGGCCTAACTAGTGAAAAAGATTCCATGCCGGAACTCGAAACCGGGCCCTCAGTATAGCGCACTGACAATCTACCGGCTAAACCACATGGAACAATACCCAGTCTGGAACTTCTCACTATTACAGTTTGGCAAGGCTACAAACGCAGCACAAGATGGAATATTTATCGTGAGCCACCGACATGGAGCAAACGCGAAACGTAATTAAATCCAGCATCGATTGAAACTATATTAACCCCTTAATCGTCGCACCCGTGACTGTCACGGGCGGTGTAGACTTCTTTTCTTTTATTCAGATTGTTTTATTCCCACCAGTTTTTTTTTTTAAGAATGCAGTTGGCTTTATTCTATCGACATTTTATCTGCCATTAAATGAAGAGAATATTTCAACTTGAAGAAAGTGGTGGCAATCAAACAATCTGAATTTTAAAAAAGTATTCGACACTTCTCAGGCGCGACGATTAAGGGGTTAATACTTCGAATTTTTTCCAGAGAGAAACATTCGCCTTACAGAACTTCCAGGTTGGGTTTCGTTTATGTGGTTTAGTCTGTAGAATGTCAGTGCACTATACTGATGGCCCGGGTTCGAGTCCCGGCATGGAATATTTTTCACTAGGTTAGCCTCTGTGCCTTTTAAGCAATTTATTTGAAATTTGATTTTCATTTGAAATAAAATTTAATAATTGATTTTTAAATGAAAAAAAAATTAAAAATACCTATTAATAAAGGATATTTACGATAAACAAGGATTTCGGTCCTTAATTTTAATAAATGTTTTAAGTGGAAATATGTAGTTTAAAAAAGAATATTTAAATCTTCAAATTATTATTTTTCATTCTAAGAAAATGGTTTTTTAAAGCGATAGAGCTACACCATTATAGAAAATGAGATTGCGAATTATTAAAAGTCCCATAAACTTTAAATACCAAAAGAAAAATATTTAATTCTTTTAAAATGCTAATTATGACAGTACAAAACATTTGGTGCGTAAAAAAATATATGGTACATTTTTATAATTATAATGTTTTGTTTAAATTTTATAAAAGAATTTACATATATGAAATTAGATGAAGTAAGGTTATATATTAGTTGAATAACAAGTTTTACATGGTTATTAAAAACACGTGATTTATACACACACACGTGATTATCAAAAATTTTGTAATGCATACCAAATTATCTTATTTATAAAACGCTCTGCAGGAGACAGTTTTTGTGAATGATTTTTAATATATATCTTTATTAGTGTTCTCCCTTTAAATCAATGGAACTTAATTACTCTATATATTATATATAACCTATGTATATATAACGTATTTATATAACCTATGTATATAACGTATTTATATAGCCTATGTATATATAACGTATTTATATAACCTATGTGATTATTTCTGATATATTTTTTCGTTGTTTTTATTTAACAGCGTATTTTAATCAAACAACGTGTTTTAACGAAATGTCGGAGTACCATGTAAAAAACCACTTCAATAATCACTCCTATAATAATTTATTTTTCGTTGTGCGTTTTGTATTTGAACAGAGGGAGTTGTGTTCGTTTCTCCATAAAGAAAATATTCATCAGAAATAATGTATTCAGAATAACTTCAAAAATCCAGCATCATCGAACCGAGACTATAGCGGATTTTTGAAAGAATAGCAAAAGTAGTTACTAGGAATGTCAAAAGTAGTACTCTATTCTTAATGGCACATTTATCTATAATTAAATTCCTTATTAAGCAATAATTATGTAAAAAAGACAAAATTAAATATAAAAAATAACTTACTTAAACTGATATTTCCTATGTTACAGAAAAGAAATATAATAAAGAGTCAAGTTATTTATTCTCGTGTAATTTCGGAAACATGGATGTCAATTGCGTTTGCTTCAATTTTCTTGGTCTTTCGATAGCAAGTTTTTCTTGTATTTTCTACAAATGAAGAATGTCTATTTCTCTAAAGAAGATATTAATTCTCCAGTCAAATTTATGCGTTTTTCTAGTGACACTTTTTTTTCTGCCGGTTGTTCTTCCTTGTCTTCTGAATTGCTAGTAACATTATCGGCGCTTCTATTTAGCGCAGCGTCAGAGATTTTGCTGTCCGTTAAATTGTTCGTTGTAGGTGCATTTTGGTCAATGCATAGCCAATCATCTATATCCATTTTTCGACACTTAATGCATTTTCAGATTTTGCGTATTCAATCAGCTCATAAATGGCGGCCATTTCACGCGAAATGTGAAAGCCTGAAAATTCTTTCTCATCATCGATGTCGCCGTTGCCGAAAATTCGTTCCGACCATATAATGTGCAATGCATTTGCCAACGTCTTTGACGTTGGAAAAAAGTCAAATAATCTTTTTTACTTTCGATCTCGAAGTTTTTATTTCATAAACAAGTGCTATTTTTCTTCTTCCATAACTTGAAAGTATAGAAGAAAAAGGAAAGGAAAATATGGTTTTGATGCCGGAATTTTGAAGTTGCCGGATTTTCAAATGCCGGTTTTTTGAAGTCACACTGTATTATTATTTGTATATAGTAGTATCTCGGTTCTGGAACCCCACAATTCTCCAAAAATTTGTTTCTCGAACAAGAAATA
The DNA here is from genome assembly GCA_963932465.1 of Maratus speciosus. Taxonomy (NCBI): domain Eukaryota; kingdom Metazoa; phylum Arthropoda; class Arachnida; order Araneae; family Salticidae; genus Maratus; species Maratus speciosus. The sequence continues at coordinate 379,997,106 of OZ010786.1, forward strand.
CGAGTGAAATTAGAATCGGAGCTTGAATACAAATTCAGGTGTCGAACAGTCAGACTTTCGTCGATAAATCGTCCGATTAAAAAAAAAAAAAAAAAAAGTTTCAAAATAAACCAAATTTCTGTTATTACGCAAATGGAAGATACATAAGGTACTGTGATCAGAATGTAAACGAAATTCCTGCATTTGCAGATTCCTCTACAGCAAGACTTCTAAATTTATTGATTTTACTTTGTTTGTCTCATTTTTTCTTTTTTTTAAAATTTCTTTTTTATCCTTGTTGTTTTCATTATTTTTAAGGGCGCTAAACATGTCTGCATGCGATATACTGATTCCAGTGCTAACGAATTTCATGTATTTTGAAATTTAAAAATAATGCATTAAGTTATTGGTTATAAATACATAAAAAAATAACAATGGTAAACTCCTTTCATTTGCTCAACTTCAAGCCATCGGAACTTTTTTCCATTAAAAAGTACAGGACCAAAATTTTCTACTTTTATTAAAATGTTATAAAATAGCTATCGTCTCATGTAATGTACAGTCGTGGAAAAAAAAGTAAACACCCCTACTAACTCCTCAACAAATTATTGTAGAAGAGAGTTACTGGTACCGAACGATTGGAAATAAAGTCTGCTTTTAAATAATGTATATAAAATTTGCTTAGGGGACCAACTACATATTAAAACGAATCCAAACTTCATTTTTTTCAATGGCAATACCCAATTTTAACCAGATATTTCAAATCTTCGGTTAAAACTATGCCTAGAAACCAAATTTCAAGTCATTTGAATGATAGGTTTTTGAATTATAAACATTCAAAATTTAGTGTTTCTAATGTTAAATTACATTTTCATATTTTTATTTATATCTCCTGAAATTATTCTCCTAATGTGCAAATTTTTTGTGTAGTAATAATACTAATATACCCAAACATAAATGCACTGAATTTGCAATTTTTATAATTTTATGATATGAATTATGAATTATGAAATTAATATCCGAAAAATTTATGAATTGCAACCTACAGTTTTTTTTTTTTTTTGATTAATTTAGTTTTATTAAGTCCTGCTTTATGGAAATCCAAAATTTCACAGTTTTCTTCCAAATAGTTTTTAAATTATGCTTAAAAAACGGCAAAAGGATGTTTTAATGGGCCGTCTATGACTGAAGTGACTAGATATTTTGAAATTTTTTCTGCTGTCTTGTAGTCTAGCAGGCTTCATTGACTGCTTGAATGGTGCTGAAGGTGACTTGATCAAGAAGGGGGCTCTCTTGGTTAACATTCGAGTACGGAACTTTAATTTGGATACAGCCCTTAAAATACACTCGTTTTAAAATAATTAATTTCTCCGAAACTTATGGTACGAATTGCATAAAAATTTGTTTTTAGGCTAATTGAAGGGCGTAGAGTTCATTTATGCTGTCAGAATTGTGTACCGCTATTGAAAAAAGACAAAGTTATGGTTCTTTTTAATAAGTAGATGACACTCTAAGCAAATTTTATATACATCATTTAGAAGTAGACTTTATTTCTAATCGTTCGGTACCAGTAATTTTTTTCTACGATAATTTGTTGAGGAGTTAGTAGGGGTGTTTACTTTTTTTTTCAACGACTGTACAATCTTACACTGTAAAAAAAAAAAAAAAAAAAAATGGTAACGTTGCATGTAAAATCCAGGAACGTTTCGCCTTTTCTCAGGTTTTCAGAATAATTTAGCTCTTTCCTGTGAAATTCTGGTTTACTTATCTGAAACGTTCCTGAACAAAAGTTGGAAACAGCAAAATGCTGCGGCCGCCATTTATTATTTTTTTGCTATAATCCGTTGCTCGCGCGCGAGTGTCGAAAACGAATTCCTTAAATGAATGTAAAAAAATCAATATGGAACGCAAATAAATCAATAGACGACATAATCCTTTACGTCTCTATTGTCAACCATTCAAATGAAAATACAATACCTCTGTGACATCGCTAAGAGATTATCTCTCGTACTTGTCTGTGGAATGTTTAACGAGCAGACCGTGTAAAAAAAATACACCTATTATTTGAATCTCCATTAACCAGGGGATCATCAAACATGATTCTCACCGATTTTGATTAATTTAAAGTATGTTTTAGAGTTCTTATCTCTAATTATTCTTGTGAAAGGATTTCTTCAAATGGGCCTTAGATTTTCAGAAATTAGATGCCGAGGTTTAGCATACGTTTCAAATACCCATTAGTTTGCAGCTCTCAATGTCTCTTTCGTGGTGTGGACGCAGAAGTCTCGCACGCCACCCGTACGGCCCGAGTTCGATGCTACCTCTTGACTTTTATTTTCTTTTTTAATTAATTTTATATTTTAACACTTTACAATTTGATTTATATTTGATATATATTTGACACTTTGAATTGCTGCAAATTTGAATTTTTTTTTTTTTTTCGGAAAAAATATATACAATTACGTTTAGGATTTTTTTTTTTTTCATGAAAATTTATATGTATTTTATCTAACTCGTAAACTAACATAATTACTGACGAAAATCCAAAATATTTTATGTCTAGATTTTTTTTCTAATTATTATTTACATTTATATATTTTTATATTTTAAGCAAAGTTCAGAAACAATATATCATATATATATTTACTTTATTTAATTTTAACTGAAAATTTATTTTTTCGTGTAAATTATAAATAATAATTTTGATGTCAATTTCAAAAAATTTTTTTCATTCCAACAAATAATGATAATAAAGCGAAAATTGTCAACTGGAAACGTAAAAATCGTCTGCGGATCCCGCATGCTGTGAAATGTCAGTAATGTTTTGCTGTCAACAGAAATATTCCTGGTATTTCGCAGGAAACTTACTGGCATTTCTGTAGAATGTTTTTAACATGTACAGTAAAGTTCCAGTCATTTTCAAGAAATGTTTCTTGGAAATAATGGGCAACTCAGCTTCCCATATTTTCCCAGGAACGTTTTTTTTACAGTGTATAATGCGTTTTATTTTGTTATCCAATTGCACTGTATAGTTTATTATTTAAAACAAGTGTATACAGTGAGTGATTTTAAAAGTTTGAACTAAATAATCATGTTTTCAACATTTCTTCAGATATATATATATATATATATATATATATATATTATGATTTCAAAACTTTCTTTTTTCAAATATTTCTTTGGAACGAATTGTGTTCCACAGCCAAGATACCATTGTTGTGGAGTACAATCATAAAAATTTTGTTACTTTCTTCAGTCAATGATTTTATATGTAAGATGATGAAATTATACATTCACAGAATTTTGTTTATTGCATTCTGTTATTCTTTTACTTATTAGTATATATTGAAGCTTTATTTATGAGCACACAATAATCTGAGTCACAAGAAAAAAAAATAATAAATTCATATTATTGCAGATAATTTTCAGAAATTTCGTTAACGTTTTGCGTAACAATGTTTAGCTGTGATTATTCAAGCAACGTAAATTTCATAACGTATCAAAAAATAAGTAATGCTTTTATAAGACTTTTTTAATAAACACATTTCAACGACTTTAATAGTAGAAATTCTTTTTAGTACACCGTTATGATAAAAAAAAGTAAAAAAAAAAAATCTGATAACTATTCATATTAAAGTTTCTCGAATTTTACAGAATAGTGAAATTATTTATTTACTTAGACATATTTTAGTTTTTATCCGAATACCTTTAGGGCATTTATTCACACCTAATAATAAATTCGTATTTTTGCGTCTGAAAGCCAGAAAAAAGTAAATAAATAGCTTCAAAACCAAAAGCCATCTTCAATCATTTCTATTTCGCCTTATTTTCTTGAAAATGTTATGTCAAAACTCATGTTAGATTTCTCACGCTTGCAATTGGAAATATATTTTCGAAAATCAGTTTTAGAAAAATAAAAGGAAAAAATAAAAGGAAGCCTTTCTCATACAAATAGAATAAAATTGGAATATTTTCAATATATATAAATCTTTTTGTTATACGTTCCTTAGATATCTGATTAAATTTTCTTTTTTTTATACAATTAGCATATAACAAATTAATGTATTGTATTCAATCTCCCGAAAATATATCGCAAATGAATGATGGTGACTTTCCAAGAGGAAAGGAATGAATATTTGGATAAAAAACAGCAACATTAGTCATTAACATAACAGTGTTCTCATGGGTCAATTTAAAATTTTATGTTCTGCAAAATAACAGTGTATCAGATGAAAATAACTACCTGTTCTTAAAATGTTCGTTAAAGTGGGATGCATTACTATAGTTAAAGAAATCAGAAAATTCCTTATCATTGAGGGTATGAAGAAACTGTTGACAATTAGAAATAGGCACTCCTACGTGCACAGGATAAAACATTCCGATGTGAAGAGTTCTGCTGAATAAAAAAATTCTGTTTCAAAACCATCAATATTTTTCTGCGGAAACATGAAATGTAAACATGAATACAGATCTCTCTTGATCTAAATTTTGAAGATCTACGAGACATTTTATTGCCTCTATTTCATGTATATCAATTAAATCGAAATTCAGCGAACCAAGACGACTGTACCACTTTATGTGTTGTTGTTAACCTTCTAAGTGCAAAGTCATTGTGTATCCGCAATGTGCAGTTCACATCAAAAATTGTTTTTAAATATTTGAAATAATGGAAAAGAAACTCTACACCTTTTTTTCTACCAAGTTGTAGATGTGAAATTTCGTGCAAGAGTTCTGGTACAAATTTTGATTAAAATTAAGAGATTTAACATACAGCCCATTGCCCGTCAAGGATTTAAAATATGAAAGGATACATGGGGGATAGGGTGTATTGGGTAATCGAAGACAGAGAAAATTGAATTTAATTCTTTCACATGAGTTTAAGAAAAGCAGTAATAAATATAATTTTTATAATTTTCGAGGAAAACGTAGATGCTTTGGAAGATGTATAAGGATTGAGAAAGTGGGGTGTTTTAAAATAGTCAGAATAATTGTAATAATTCAAGAGGTGCTGATGATAATTTTAAACGAAGTAGAAGAAATCTAACAAATGATATTAGAGGGGTTGATAGGAATGGACAGTCATTTACTAATGTAGTAAAAATAGTCATAGAGGTCAAGTAAGAACACCCCCCCCCTTCTCAGTTAATTCAATTAAATTTGAAAGAAGGTGTTAATAGTTGAACTCCGTTGCAAATGGGATGTGGCAGAAATTCAGTACAGTCAGTGGCTGTAGTTCCAATTTGTACAGTAACAGTATAAACAATTAAATCCTTTAATTGTTTTAAACTTTGCCGCTTAAATTGTTGATCTTTCTGTGCTGTTAATAGTATTGGTAATATTGTGGTGAAAAAAATCAATACGGACGCTGTTTGCTGTTTTAATTCTAATGGAATTACTTTAGATATAACAAATCTTACTATGCAGTCATCTCAGTGTTCAATATATGTGAATAAAGTCATAATAGGTTTAGAGGTATAAACTCAGTTTATTAAACAACCATTTAAATTTTCGGTAATTGAGATGCTCAGTGTATAGTTAGTGTCGATTTGATGAGAAAGAAAGATAAAAGTCTTGATTTATTTTTGAAAACTTCTATTTGTATAATGGATGAGAATACCTGCTAATCCAAATAATCATCTATGTCTGTTAATTTAGAATACATTAATTTTAATAAGGGTAAGCAAATGGAGTCTGAAGAGTTTGTAGATGAAATTAAAGCAATTTTTTAGATATGTCGCGACTTGCACCTGTCACTGACATGAAATGTGTATGGGTAATGACGTACCTGTGGTTAAAAACCGTCCAATTATCATCAGGTTCAGTAACGTATAATCGACTATAATATAGATAAAGGCTAAATGCTAAATTCTCATAGTAATATCAATTGATCCCCATTTGCTTTACCGGTAGCGCTGTTTCAAACAGATAATGGGAGGAATAAGGAGACCATGCTAATTTCGATGTTAGCAATGGATAAATAGAAAACTATAATCCAATACCCCATGCATCCCTGTTGTAGAGGACATTTTAGTAGATTCCACAAATACTAGTATGTATATGTGAACTTTAGATCTCACATATGTCTATTTTTAAATCGACATGAAACCAGGCTTTTATGAATAAGGCTTTTATTAAAAAGAACTTTTTTTTCCTATTTAAAAGAATGTCTCTTTATTTATTTGGCACAAAATGTATGTTTCGGATGTCCTTATAATCCTTAAAGCATATTAATTCTTAATATATGTTAGGTAAGGGAGTTCTCGTCTATTAGGATGGTAGTATCGACATGGCTGCCACTTTGGAGCTGAATTTAAAATTGTTAAGAGAAGTCTTTACCCTTTTCTAATACTGGTTTAAGTACAAAATTTTAAATATTTGCGTATCAAAATTACTCAGCGCAACATTCAAAGCAATTCTCAGACAACTGCACTATTATTTCCATGTATTCTCCCATGAAAATTCTAAACATGTTCCAACTCTCTTGGGCATGGCTGCTCAGTTTTCAAAATTTATTCCTTATTTTTTATAATCATGTGAGACTCTCGATATATGCTTTAAAAATTTCAGAAGAAGAGGGCATTTAATCAACAAATGTTCATAAATCTTTTGAAAAAAAAAAAAAAAAAAAAAAAAAAAAAAAAAAAAAAAAAAATGCCCCATCTTTTCTTTCCGCGTATTTATCAATTTAAATTAATTACTGCAGTTTAATGTTTACATCATGCTAGATCTGTTGCGGTTAATGCAATGTAAAATCAAGAAGGTAGACTATGCTTTAAGGAATTTTAATGCAGCGGAAATCATGATTCTATTTCGGGAAAAATGTTTCGCTGTTATTTATGTGTTGATTAAATTTCCTTGTATTTTAATAAAATCGAAGTAAAAGTAATTACATACCACTGCGCTTTAACAAATTAACAAAAGGTAAAAACTTGTCTGGCAGAATGGTTCGCTAGATTTTAATTTTAAAGGAGCATAATTTTGAGCTTGAACAAAGGACGGAGGAAGAGAATTCTGTTGCTGATGATTTATGTCGTAGACCACAGAAATACACTGAAAAAATCGACGATATTTTTTTTTGTTTTGTTGTCGTTGATACTCAGTTACAGAGAACAGTTAATTCAAGAGCAGGAGGAAGAATTCACGGAATTTGGAGGATTGTATCATTATTTCGACTATCCAGGTGTGTTTTGTAATTTAACGGCATGCAATTAAAAAAAAAATTCCAATCGTTTAAATTAATTGATATCCTCCATATTTTTTTTCAAAACTGTTAATTAACGAAATGAATTTAGAGTTTTTAATCTCCCCAGTCTTCGTATGACTAGTCTTAACGTCTAGAAGGGGACTGGAACAGGATGTGTCACGCTTTAACATGTATTCTTGAAAAGTTTACTACCAAAACTTCAAGAAAGATAATGATAGTCCACTAACGGAACAGCAATGTATTAGGAAAAATATGTCAAATTAGAGATTTCTGCAATTTTTCCATAAGATGTAAATGGTGTAGTGGAGACCGGGGTAAGATTAAGAGCGAGGCAAGATGACGAATGTCTTAATTTTTCAGTTTTCCACTTGGTAACAGCATCAACAGGACACTACTGGCTCTCCTATCGGCCGTTCGGTAAATAATCGTATACAGACGCTGAAATCGCCATTTTTGTGTTAGTTGTGAAACTTTGATTGTTTACAGTTGCCACGTTATAACTTTTATACATGTGTAAATAAGCTCTGCTACAGATACAGGCAAGATATATCGTTTCTCTTTAATATTTATGAGTAACGTAGTTTAAATACTACCTATTACCATGAATAAATGTCAATTAATCGCCTTCCTTCATGGTAATGAAAACGATTATTTTTAAACAGGCTCCAGGGCAAGATGAGGGGCTCGTCATCTTGTCCCGTGTTTCGGAATTTATTAAACTGACTATGTTGTCCATTCTATTTAAATCCTGTAAACGCTTGTTTTTCTGTGTGATTGCCCGTTCGACCTTGCACTTCTATCTCCTCTGGGGCTAAGGGGCGCATCGGATCAGGAAGAGTCATTCGAAAGGGGGAGGCCAGAGAAAGACATTTTTGCCATTCGCTAACCCCCTCCCCCCCCGAAAGAAAAACTCTATCGGGGTCAGTATCTCCGCTTTCAAGCGACCGATCGGTACGAGGGGGCTGCAAAAAATACTGAGCATGATGTTGTTGGTGATGAAACTGAAAATAATATTGCTAATCCTGATACCCTGGTATCAGAAAACCAACGTATAAACCCTCCAGAAGAACCAGAATATTAAGAAGTAATAATGTTCTAATGGGTGCTTATAATATTTCTAAAAAAGTTTCACTACTGTCTTTTGCATACTAGAAATGGATTCATTAGAATAAAACGCGATCGTCCAGTTGCCTCGATTAATTACATATGCGCTGTGAATGTACACTAATAACCCGATCCTAGTAGGTGATCAAGCTGAGAAAGGAAAAAGGAAATAAGATACAGTACCTCCACTCTTGCAATGAAAAACCAACTCTAATACTTGTTTCGAACAAGGAAGATTTTTATTCTTTCAAAGTATGCAGGTGAAAGGTGGGGTCCACTGCTCGGCATCCGATGATCATGAAGCATCTGTGAGGCTAGAAATCAGTCTTGATTTTCACAAAGGATCTTCTTAATAATTCATGTGGATATACGCTTAAACTAGTTGAATAAAACACTAAGAAGAGGTCCTTAGGAAAGGAGACTTAGCCTCGTTATAAAAAAATATTCTCTAGCAAGACTACGGCATTGACTTCCGACATTACCGGCACATCCGGAGCACGAGGCCCACGGAATGCGCGGCGAGCTAAAACCGTATGACGCTGTTTCATGAAATATTAGTCTAACGACTACATTGTGACATGAAGTCACCACTGGAATGTTGCTAGAAATTGAATCTTTTAAAAATTGAGAATGATACCAAAAATGCATTAAAAAAATTACAGCCTACTAAATAACTAACAATGTGACACGAAGTCACCACTAAAAAATTTATTGGAAAAATTAACTTTTTGAAAAAAAAGTCAAAATGTAACGTACAAAAAAATTTTCATTTTATTCTTTTTCTTTTTGTACTTCAAAATGTGACACAAAGTCACCACTAGTAATTGATAAAAGTGCAATCTTGAAAAAGAGTCAAAATTTTTTTTAAAAATGTGCCCCAAAAATTGCATTTTACTACAATTTTTGGAAAACGATGTGACCACTATAGTCACCACTGGAATATTGTAAAAATTTAAAAACAATTATTGCTAAGTTTAAAAATGCATTTGAATCTTATAACACTACACTATAGTTGAAATGTGACAAAGTCACCACTAGAACCTGTTGAAAAAAATGCATTATAAACATAAAACAACAATGTATACATATATATTAAAAAAACTGAAAGAGTTCAGAACATAAATTAATTTAAAAGAAATACTATGACAAAAATTCACCACCTGGCTGCAGATGTTGGATGTATTGAACAGCGTATTTAACTATGTCAAACATAAGTTGAAAAAAACAAAAGGATTATTTAAAAATTATAAGACAGATGTCCTAATCTTGTAGCTGTAAAAATATGCTGGTATCAGAAGATAGTATCACTGCATGTAAGATTTTATGCCGAAAAAAAGTGTTCTGTTCTGCTTGGAAGAGTTCATGCTGTGAAGATAAATTAAACACTGGACGTAACAGTCACAATAGTTTCACTATTAATACTGTTCTGTATTTTATCACACAACAAACTATGCGTAAAATACTTGAATTTTTCACAATTCTATGTATTCTCTGAAATGTTAATTTTGCGACAGTATGAAATAGCATGTTGACATAACACTGATGAATAGAAAAAAATTGATGAAAACACTTGTAGATGCTGATGAAATTAGACATTGTAGAGTCAACTTTTTTGTATGGTTTCGTAAAGAAAAAAAAAGGAACTGGATACTGTTCCACATGACATGATACACTGCTGTAAAGGCATTTCACTAAACTGGTATTGTTATGTTTTCACAAACTAAAACTATTTAACTTTTATAAACATGGATAAAACATCCAAGTAATTAAATTTGTGTCATAATGGTTGTATACACAAACCATATGTGTATAAAAAAACAGCTGTATGTGATAAATTACGTTTACTTGAATATTTGCATACATCTCGCAATAGCATGCAAACTAGAATTCAGACTGCACTAATCCCTATCGTGAGACCTGAACGCATATAAATTCATACGTAAGGTCACATATATTTTTGAAATAAATTTCAACTTTGACACAAAATATAAAAAAACTTGAAATTATTTAAACCATTCCTTAAAATAAAAATTGACTATATAAAATTTTGCTCTAAACATGGATATGTTTTGAAGAAAACAAACTGCATCGTATAATGGCTGACTACGCAGACCATGTAAATTCTGTATTAAAATACAGCACTCTTATTTTCTATTGTAATGGAAGAATTTTTGCACGTATCCTCATAATGCAAAAATAATTTTCATGCCGCACATAAGCCCAAATAGGGCTAAACATGAAGAAAACAGTTCCATATGAAATGGACACCAAATATGTATGTGAAATTTTGATGCAAACTTGAATTCTTCTACATTTATATATCTGCTTTTATAAGCATTCTTTAAAAAAACTTGAGAAATAAATGCATTTAATACTTAAATTCATGAAAAATGAAACTTTGCACTGAATGCTGTGACAAGATCTGACTGCTCTCTGAAATAGCTTTAAAACACTTGAATTTTGTCAATCTTCCACATCACACAATACAAAACAACACTTAAAATTTTCTTTTTAAAAACAAAATCTTCTTACTTGAGGCAAAAAATTACTTAAAATGTAAAACTGTTGTAACACATCTTGACAGAGCACAAAGTGCTAAAATAAGGCATAATCTTGTATTGCATTTCTATCTATTAGCATCCATCATTTGAACTATTAAATCTTGAAAAAAGCGTTATAATGTCGTAAGAGACATCATATTTTCTCATATTCACTAAAATTTTCATTGCAAATGAAATATTTGAAAGAAAAAAATGGACTTAGAACAAATACTACACGTGCACAACATTTCATCTTATTCAGCAAACATTCTCATCTACTTATTTCTATATTTTCACAAAACTGCCACATTATTATTTTATCTATTCTTTTTTTACTTAAAATATTGTTCGAACTTCTTTTTTTGAAGAGGAAAAAACAACCAACTGGAGCACGTGGTCGCCGAACAAAATGATGATGCAATCGCTATAAGACTTAAATCCGAATGCATCCATTAAAATACACTTGTAAAAATGAAAATCAGTAAAAGAAAAAGCTGGAGTAAATACGATTAATCAGTAAAATTTGTTATATACATAAAAAGTCATTGAAAAACTTATGCTTCTGCTTGATCACTCAAATGCACTGTCTGTGCACCTGGCACTAGCACCATTTATTAAGGAATAATTAATTGTTCTAATGGGTGCTTATGACTTTTCATAAAAAGATTCTCTTATTGTCTTTTGCATAAACTAGAAGTGGATTCATTAGAATAAAACGCGATCGTCCAGTTGCCTCGATTAATTACATATGCGATGTGAATGTACACTAATAACCCGATCCTAGTAGGTGATCAAGCTGAGAAAGGAAAAAGAAAATAAGATACAGTACCTCCACTCTTGCAATGAAAAACCAACTCTAATACTTGTTTCGAACAAGGAAGATTTTTATTCTTTCAAAGTATGCAGGTGAAAGGTGGGGTCCACTGCTCGGCATCCGATGATCATGAAGCATCTGTGAGGCTAGAAATCAGTCTTGATTTTCACAAAGGATCTTCTTAATAATTCATGTGGATATACGCTTAAACTAGTTGAATAAAACACTAAGAAGAGGTCCTTAGGAAACGAGACTTAGCCTCGTTATAAAAAATATTCTCTAGCAAGACTACGGCATTGACTTCCGACATTACCGGCACATCCGGAGCACGAGGCCCGCGGAATGCGCGGCGAGCTAAAACCGTATGACGCTGTACCAGTAACTGCACTATATCTGCGACTCCTGCAGCTAGGAGAGAGAGAGAGAACGCTTTTAAACTCGCGCGCGGCAGCTAAAGGGTTGCCGTAAAAAGGCGAGAGCGCGCAAAGAAAAGCCAGGAGCGAGACGACCTCGCTAAAACGGCGCAAAGAGGATCGCAAAATGCGATTTACTAAACATCGCGTGCTGAAATGAAAACAGTGCTTAAACTGAAAATGGGAAATGAAACCAGTAAATTTAAAGCAGAAAAGGTTAGATTAAATAAATAAGAGATGTTTAAAAGTAAGATTAATTAAACTGCCTGGGGAAAGGAAACAAAATATATTGCTACACAATACAGAACTTGTGGCAAATGCTGATTCTGATGCACCAAATATGCCTATTAGTGTTTTTGATTTCAAACTATTGCCTAAAGAATACAATGTGAGAAAAGAAGCAAAGGCAAAACACTAAGCTTAAGCATTCTTACAAGCACACACATCAAAGAAATATTAGAATAAAGGGAAAAGCAGAAGGAAGAACAGGAACGTTTAAAAAACAGAGAAAAGAACCCCGTGATGCTAAAAAGAGAGAAAAAAATTCAAACTAAGTTTTTGTAGGCTTAAGCCTATTAAATCTAGGCCAAACAGTCCAGTTGCATCAACTTCAAAGGATGGTGTTTTCAGATGCCCTTCTTGTGACTAGGAATATTGTGACTCACCAACAGAAGAATGGATCTTGTGCTGTAAATTCCAAGAGTGGTGGCATGAGAAATGTTCCAATTATGAAAATGGCATTTTTATTTGTGACTGCTATTAGATGCACAATACAATGCATTATGCTTAGTTTGATACTTTGTAAGATGTAAACACACAGTTATCATTTGTTAAACCATGTAACATATTCAAAGTTAAAATATGTTCAACCTGTTATAGTGTTGTCATCTTGCCCCAGTACTGGGGCAAGATGACGATCTGTTAATGTTATGAAAAAATAAAATTATCCTTTATTTTTTTATTTGAAAAATTAAATGGTAATATATTTATTACTTCAAAGGAATAATCTAACAGTTCATGTAAAATTAATTTTTCTATACTTAAAAATAAATTTATAAGCAGCAAAAATTTGTAACATATTTTTAACACAATTCATCTCGTCTCGGTCTTCCCTATAGTAAAATTAATTTTACATGAACTGTTAGAGTATTTCTTTGTAGCATTAAATATATTACCATTTAATTTTTCAAATAAAAAAATAAAGGATAATTTTATTTTTTCATAACATTAACAAATCATCATCTTGCCTCAGTACTGGGGCCTTGGGGCAAGATCACAACACTGTAAAAGGTTGAACATATTTTATCTTTTGAATATGTTACATGGTTTAACAGATTATACTGTGTTTTTACATCTTACAAAGTATCAAATTAAGCATAATGTATTGTAACGTAATGTTGAAGTGTTAATAATTAAATTATAATTATTAACACATTATTAACTCATGTGAATATTACTACACTTCATAATTAAACGACCTTACTTTAAAGTTGCCTACAGACAAATCTATTGTTCATAAAGTTGTGAAATTTTGTGGAAGACATAATAGAGGGTTTGGAATTTCTTTAAGCTAAAAAAATATATAAATAAAAATAGTCCAAAATTTCGCCACCAGGTAGCGATTTTTAATGAATTACATATTTAGCATTACGATAGTTTAAAGATTTTATTTATTAACTTAACGTTATTCTAAAGACAGCATTTCACGACATGTTCCAAGTATTTCCCAGAACATACTGCGGCCAACTGTGGATCATGCTATCTTATGATTCCAGATGGCATATGAAAATGATGAAAGTCATGCAGAACATGTTTGGTTATAATAAAATTTGTTAAATTATCGTAAATGTATTATAAATGTGTAATTCGTTAAAAATCTGCCTGCTAATTTTTTCTTTCGCTCAAATTCCTATACTTTTATTATGTCTTCCAAAAATTTCACAACATTCTGAACAATAGTTTCGTCTATAGACAACTTCAAAATAGGGTCGATTAATTATAAACCTCCTGTAAATAAAATTTCTAAACTATCGTAATGTGCAATTTATTACAAATCGTCCTCTGGTGGCAAAATTTCGAACTATTTTTATTTGCACATGTGTTTGCTTAAACAAGTTCCAATCCCTCTATTATGTCTTTCACAAAATTTCACAACTTTATGAACAATAGTTTTGTCTGTAGACAACTTTAAAGTAGGGTCGTTTAATTATGGACACTCTGTATCTATCTATCTATCTATCTATCTATCTATATATATATATATATATATATATATATATTACGGTGATCCTTAAAAAATAAACTTTTAAATTTTCTATGGGGCACCCTCCTATTTTGTTCTATGTATAAAATAAAGACTTCCACAAAAATTTCAAAATTTTAAAACATTTTTTAAGGGTCGCTACCAAGGTTTGAATATTTAAAAAAAAATGAAAATTGACATATTTTGTAATTTAATAATATATTATTAATATAAATCTATAGTCATTGCCAAATTGAATCATGGTATGATATTAGGCTGTAAAGACTGTCATTTGTTTCAACTTTCAACATATTTACGCAGTCTATTGTCCAAACACAGACAGGAGTAATTCATGTCTACACTCTATTTCACCTCAACTTGGCAGCATTGTGAATGGTAGAGAATCTAACATTCCGCCTTGAAAAATAGTTCTCCGTTATTTTTTAATCATAAATAGATAAAATGCATAAAAATGTATAAGATAATGTTTATAAATTATAGAATTTAATTTTTTGATACTTGTAAAATGTCGTACTAAATGGACATATTCGTATCAGAAGCCGAGCAATCAGAGCCCAAAACTTAAAAAAGGAGTTTACGGCAAGCGTTCTTTTGACTGTTCACTGGGATTGCAAAATTTTAAAAGACATTTCAGGATCTGCAACTGTAGACAGATTACCCATTATCGTTACAGGTAAAGGTCTTGACAGTTACTTCTTGTTCCAAAACTTCAAGCAGGAACAGGTGAGGCAATAGCTTCTTCTATTAACGAAATATTGGAGTCGTGGGGATTATTGAACAAGTAAAATTTATAAGTTTTGATATAACCTTTGTCAATACCGGATTATTGAGAGAAGTTTGTGCTCTTCTGGAACATAATATGAACAAAGAAAGGATTTGGATTGCCATCATCACATCCTTGAAATATTGTTTTTGTTCTTTATCTTTTGTATGAAGTTTATTGTATTCCTCCATGAGTGCTACCTCACTTTCGGCTAAATCATTAACAACTTTGACTGAAGTTATTACTGCCTTACATGTCTTGTAGGATTCATTTGCATTCCAATTTGTCACATCTGTTTCAAAAAAGTCTGAAGGTAAATCCATAATTTAAAAAAAACCTCAGAGTGCTGCTTGTTAGAAAATCTTGCAAGTCATTTTGGAGAATGACATCAGGATCAGCACGTGTACGTTTCAAGGGTTCATAATTTTCTTCATTTTTCAAAGTATGCACCATTTTTCTTTTATTTTCAAAAAATAAATTATCATTGAAAAATGCAAAAGCAACTAGTTCTTCTGTGAAGTACAGAAATGCCCTAGGAACTTCTTCAAAGTACACAAAGAAATGATTTCCTTTACATTTTCGTCTTTTTTCAAGTTCTTCAGGAGCAATAAATCATTGGGTCGGAAACCAGCTGTGAATGTAGATTTTCACCACAAACGAGCCAACTTGACGAACTCCAGATTATTCCTGCTTATAGAGTTTAATCTGATCTCTAAATAAATAAATCTTGAGCGAGTATATGTCCTTCACCATCCATGGAACCCGATGCAATACATCTGGGGCTCTAATGTAAACACCTCTTTCAGGTACTCCTCCTAAGAAAATGATGACAAGCTCTATCAGTTTCTTGTAATCGTACCTTGGTTGAAAAATCATTAAGATGATTTTGAGCAAATTCGGTAATTTCTGACGCATTATGTGTTATTTTTTTTCATTGATTAAATTGTCAGTTCTGGGAGTCTGAAATATGCCATAATCGTCAGACATCCACGAAATTTTAAATAGATTGAATAACAGTATGTCTGGTCCGCTTGAAACTACGAGAGACATAGCAACAATTTCCTCAAGCATAATTTCAAGGATGTGATGATTGCAAGCCAAATCATTTCTTTGTTCATATTCGAATCGAGATGAGCACAAACTTCTACTGATAATCGGGTATTAACAAAGGTTATATCAAAAGTCATATATTTTACTTGCTTGTAAATCCCACAACTCCAATGTTTCGTTAACAGAAGAAGCTATTGCCTCACCTGTTCCTGATTGAAGTTTTGGAACAGCTATTTAAATGGGCAGTACATTTACCCGAAACAATAACGGGTAATCTGTCTACTGTTTCAGATCCTGAATTTTGCAATCCCAGTGATCAGTCAAAAGAACGCTTGCCAAAAACTCTTTTAAGTTTTGTGCTCTGCTTTTGATACGAATATGGCCATTTAGTATGATACTTTACGAATATAAAAAAATCAAATTCTATAATTTATAAACATTATCTTATAAATTCCTACGCATTTTAATTATTTAAGATTAAAAAATAACGGAGAACTATTTTTCAAGGCAGAATGTTAGATTCTCCACCTTTCACAATGCTGCCAAGTTGAGGAGAAATAGAATGTAGACATGAAATACCCCTGCCTGTGTTTGGACAATACACTGTGTAAATATGTTGAAACTTGAAACAAATCACAGTCTTTACAGCCTAATATCATACCATGATTCAATTTCGCAATGACTATGGATTTGTATTAGTAATATATTATTAGATTACAAAATATGTCAATTTTCAATTTTTTTTTAAAATATTCAAACCTTGGTAGCGACCCTTAAAAAAATGTTTTAAAAATTTGAAATTTTTGTGGAAGTCTTTATTTTATACATAGAACAAAATAGGAGGGTGCCCCATAGAAAATTTAAAAGTTTATTTTTTAAGGACCGCCCTAATATATATATATATATATATATTGGAAGAAATATTTATTTTGTTTAAATGATAATTCAAAATTAGCTTTATCGGAACTTCATATTTTTTGCTTTTGAAAGCAATTAAAACAGACAGAAAAAATTCAAAATTCGAATTTAATTTTCTGTTACTTCTTCTCTTTCTTTGGGACTCAGTTGATAGTATATGTAAAAACTAATATTTGAATCCATACTCATACAATGGAACATATATTTTGTCAATTAAAATGTTGATACCATCGAAAAAGTTAAATGAAAGTTTGATTTCTTATGAAATGCAAATAAAAAAATAATTCTTAATAGTAAAAAGAAATGAATAAGATTCATTCTTAAATTAGATTTTAAACATATCATTCTTTTTTTGAAATATATAAGAAACTGTCAAGTGCGAGTTTAAATCGCGCACACAGGGTTCCGTACATTACTATATGAATTAGTAAATGTATTATTAAAAAAAACCGTTGCTAAAAGAATACTAAGACTTTGTAAAAACTATACGACGTAGGGTTGGGTATAGCTGTATATACTAGAAAAGTATAAGTGGATATACCACGAATGTTCAATGAGATATGGAAACTAAATAATATCAAATATAGCTATTCTGTATAATACTTTTTTAATCTTATACTAATCTGTTTAAAATGAACTTAATTCGGTGCTGACAACAAAAGTAGTGAAATTTAAACTTCATTTGGCATTTCATAAACCTAAATTCAGCATAGTAATAATATTTTTTTTTTTAAAGTGAGTCTAAAGCAAATCACTTGTTTAAATTTAAAACTTAGCGTTGTGTTATGCGAGCTTCAAAAGGACGTTGCAAAGATGCAACGGCGCTTTGGTCCGTGCAGCGATTTTCCATATAGGCTTTTAGTTAACCTTTAAAGCCACAGTAGGTGTATTGGGAGAGCCACTTAATTCAAACTAGTCGCGAAACCCATAGTATTTATGTGATTAATTCTCATTAAATTAGTCTGTTTTTAACAATTTGACGTTTATTGCTTTTATACTGCCACTGGGCATTGCATTACACAAATATATACTTAAAATTTTTTATCTAGGCTTTAAAAGCCGATGCAGCTTAGAGTACGCCGTCCCTGGCATTATGTATGGCCAAACCGTCCGTGTCTTTAAGGGTTAAAAACTCGACTAATTACCGACGATTTTTTCCGCAATTCATGATCAGCAATGCTTTTGTACTTCTGCTACGATAGGTATCTCCAGTACTGCTCAACACTTTTGCTGAATGTCCGTAAATCGAAATTTGTGTGTAACGGAAAAATGCGATTTTCTCAAAAAATATGTGACCTAGGGTAATCGCTGTAATTTTCCTGTAAGGTTTACATTAACGTCTACTACCTCTAATTTTCTCATAATTTTAGTTTCAGTAGATTCGGAATTAGAGGGGGGGGCGGGGAACTAATTTTTGCACTACATTTTCGACCATAACTTTAAAAATATGATACCTAAAATCAAAGGAAATATATTTTTGAGTTCAGCGTTACGAAAGCTTTCACGCGATACCCTACACGATATACAATGAAATGATTTTCTTCAAGTAACTTAATTAGCCCCTCTACATTTTTCCTAAATATATTTTAAAATATTTATTAAACTGAAAATATGTGGGTCAATAGTCTTTATTACTCCCCCCCCCCCCCCGATTTGAGCTTTCCATGTTCCATAGTTTCCGAGTAAAAGGGCTGTGACAGACAGACAGACACAGGAGTGATCTTATAATGGTTCCGTTTTTACTTTTTAAGTACGAAACCCTAAAAATTAATTTATATTGAATATTATCATTCACATACATTTTAGCAACAGAATAAAAGTAATTTAAGCAATAAAGAAAGCATTAATAATAATAATAATAATAATAATAATAATAATAATAATAATAATAATAAAGAATAACAGCAATGCGTCTTGTCTAAATTTCCGATTGCTGCTAGACGTTTTTAATCATTAAAATTTACAATGCTAATTGAAACTGTAAGATACCATCCTCATCAAAACATATTATATACGCAAAAGAATAAAACAAATATTTAAAACTAACAATTAAACACTACATATGTCAATGTTGCCGATTTCATTTTTAAATTACATCTATATGATGCTTGGAATTTCATTGGTTCACATTTCTCATGCAAAACGCATATCAAAAATTTTAAATAATTTATTAAAATGATATTAAATTTGATTGTTAATTCGAGACATATACACTTAATAATTGAAACATTGTAACATTTAAAATTTGCTTTTAGACTTAACTGTAACCAACTAACGCTGCAAAAAATCTTTCTCGCAAAAAAACAATGTGATTAAATAATCAAAAATATATGGATGGAAAAGTCTGAAATTCTCAAATTTTTCTAAATAATGTACTTAATTTACGTTAGAGTAGATACCCCTAAATATGAATTTAAGAGACATAATTCTTTAAAGAGTATTCATTGGAAACGTTATGATTATTTTAAATCATGGCACACTCACATATACATCAAAATACTCCGTTTTTTTCTCTTTAAAGTTCGTTCAACAAATGTATTCTGGCATTATAAGAATTTCACAATTTTTGTATTTGTAAGCAAAAAAATCACACAACAAAAGAAAATAAATAAAAAGTAAAATCTCATTTTTTTGTTCACTTCTTCTCATTCTACCATATGTGACTGATAGTATTATGTAAAACCTCATGTTGTAATTCACTCGCATAAAGTTGAAAATATAGTTTGTAAATTCACTGTTGGATGCGATAGGAAAAATAAAATGGAATATTGATTCTTTATGTAATGTAAATAAATGAATAATATTATATACGTACATAGTGTTTCTTTGTGACTACAGCAAAGGAAAAATGTATTTGATAAAAGAAGTGCACGAATATGAATTATGGTAAGTCTTAAATAAAATGGGTAAAAAGTGGTCGAAATATTTCAAAATTATCCAGTAATTTTACTAGTATTCCAAACGTAAGTAATTCAAGTTTCGTGGAAATCCGTCTAAAGTTGTAGATTTGTATAAGGAACTCACACACACACACTTTGATACAGATATAGAAAACTAAGAGTTTTATTATATTTTTTAATTTGAGTTTTCTTATTGGCAGGTTTCTATCATGGATTTATTTTTAAACAACATGTAAATATTGAAATTTGCTCATACCGATGTTATTTACACTCTATATCGCAAAATTTGTTTTTAAAAATAAGAAGCAAGAAGTGCCTTTTTCAATTTGTGGTTTTGTTTCAGACAAAAAAATATTCAAATGTTTTACAATTTATACTCTTTTATGGTATCAAAATCTGAATTAAAAATATGGAAAAATATTCAAATAGCCGTTTATCATATTCTATTCATGTGCATAACTGCTTATGTTTTTCTTATTTTTGTTGGATTTATATTGATTTTTCGTAGAAATTTTACGTTTAGTTGTCCTGGAACGTAAGATTTGCTAATGGGACAGTTTCATATTTTTTTGAACAAATAAATATGTATGCAAAGCGCAACAGGGCAGCTAGACCTGTGACATTAAAAGACGAGGAGCTAATAAGGAGAAATTGATCACGAACTGTAAACATGGAAATTAAATTAGTAAGAGACAAGAAAAAAAGGAATTCGTTTTAAACATACATATTTACAAGAAATATTATTTGATGTTTAGATCATTTATACAGTTAAACAAACGCAGCTGAAATAAATGCAGCACAACCATACAGCGTATACGCATTGGAACTTACCAGACATTTCATGTAATTTATAATTAAGCGAAAATGTCTTCAGAAATTTCCAATGCACATGATAAATAGAGATTTTTTAGATATTTCCAGGGACTACATGTTTATTAAAAACCACTTACTTAATTTAATTGTAGAAACTAAATTAATATTTATTAGTTTTTGTACTACAATTATTCCTCTAATGCGACGAAGTCGTACAATGTCGACGAAAACAATAAGGACGCAAGAGTTATCTCAAAAACTTAGGTTTTTTTTTTTTTTTTTTTTTTTTTTTTTTTTTTACATCGTAAAGTAATATAATCCTTCTCTCTATAAAAAAAGTAACGATTTGGAAATGGACTAATGAAAATCTTCGTAGATACGACGAAACGCATATGATTGGTCAGATCTTTCTGACGCTATAAGGGGGTTAACAAGGGGGTGGCTTGGTGTCTCCAAAAGTGGCGCTTCTTTTCGCTATTTCCAGTATTTCTCTAAACTTCCATAGACTCATATTGAAATCCAATAGAGTTTACTTGCTTGCAGAAAATCAACACGTTGAGGTATTTCAATGCAACAAAAACTAATATTAGCTTACAAATAGAGCTTAATTGAACTATTTACATTATTTTTAAGCACAAATACCAACTATTTACAATATTCATAAAACTATATATGTAATTTTATATTTAATAATTCTTATAATTATGAAACTCTGTAAGTTTTATTGATTATGTGCTTGGAGATAAGGAAATAAAATTGTCAGGAGTTGGGGAGGAGCGCATTTGGAGTGGAATCTAAAAATTGATTGCGTATAAAATAAGAAATCGCGAAGCGATCCAGAATGGAAACGCGAAGAAAATACGCCACGGGTTGGCTAGAAAATCGGGATTGCTTTGCGATACCGAATGGAATCACGAAGCGATTGCGCGGGGGGTTGGTGAGCGTAGCAAGCAGGGGGGGGCGGAGGCCATCTGGTCTAATGTAACAAAAATGCATTATAATTGATGCTATGCTCTATAACATACAAACATATCTTACTTACACATAATCACACCTACTGTACTTTACCAAAATTGTGTGGTAATCATAAGTAATCCTTAGTAATGGTAAAGCTGTTGAAGACGATGGTGCACAGTCATGATTTGCGCGACTCTAACGCCTATGACTTATCGTTCTCTTTAGAAGTGCAACTGGAAGTTTAAAACAACAAAGAAACAACCATGCGTCAAGCATAGATTGTGAAACACTTTCCAAATCATTCAGACTAATGAAATGAAACTTCACCTTTTAATATAATCGAACCATTTGGAAACGCATAACATCTTTGAAAACCCAGATTCAGTAATCCTATCTACATTTCCATCTACTTTGAATAGCCCTGTAAATCATATATAGATTTGTATCTATTAATTACATACATGCAAAAATTTTGTTCTGTTAGGAAATGTATGCCGCAGTTCAAAACTCCACTTTGCTAATTTTCGCTAATAAGGAGAAAGGTACGTGAATTATTTTGTGCAGCTCGTTATACGAGGTGTAAATATTATACACAACGGGTAGCATTCAAAACGTTAGTCACATGTAAAAGCGAATACCGAAATTGAAAACGTATTTCCAGCGATTATTGCTCAAAGTTGCACTGTAAGAGATTTCTTTTGTGTGCCCCTATAAATGAACGATAAATTCTATGAGTGTTCTATTTTATAGTAATCAACTTGTAGAGAAATTCAGTGACTTATATTATTTTCAAGAAATTTGAAATAGCGTACTGTCATTAAAATACACTGTAAACGATTTTTCCTATTGATGATTATATAATGGAATTCTTTTGAGTGCCCCTGTACATGAACTATGAATGCAACACACTATATATTCAATACTGAATCTATATATATATAAGCCGTTCTCTGTGTGTATGTCCTTTATACAAATCTTTAATTTTTGACCGATTTGCACGAAACTTGCTGTACATAGGCTTTAGAACATGGAATAGATCCCTGTTTGCTTTAAAAAAATTATCAGACCACTATTTATCCCTTTTTTCTACCACTTCCATAATTTAACTTTATAGAAATATCTCTTTTTAAATCTTTTGTAATTCAAACGTTTCTTTACTGTTGCCAAACTTTAAAAAATGACACAATAATGTGAAAAAAATAAGGATAACGCGTGTATTTTGTTTCTATTTGCCAATAAAAATTCAGATTTTCTTGCTATACTTTTGCGTGTTTGATACTGACGTCATTCTAAACAGAAAATTTACATTTTTTTGTATATAAAATAAAAACTTTAACTATAAGAGCGGGAAAAATAACGTAGCACCTCAATTTGAATGTTTTTTTTTTAATTAAAACATCTATTTTAATACAAACAGTCAAATTTCATGAAAACATTTTAAGAAAAAGAAAAAAAAGGCTAGATATGACGTCACATTCGATCAAATCTTTTCAACGCGTAATCAAACTCATTGTAAACGTATGGCTCCTATATTTTGCTTACTACTTTGATTGCATACTACAGCCATATCTTATAGCTATACATTATCGCTAAGTGTTGTATTGGTATAGATTCAGTGCTAACATTTTCTGAGATTTATAGCAAAAAGAGAGCGGTTATTTACATTTTCAAAAAAATTCTTGACAGATGTCTTGATTTAAAATTTATGGAAAATGACATCATTTCATCTTATCATTGTAGATTTAATTTCAATAAAATTTCAAATTTTCCAAATAAAGTTTTAGTAACTACTGCCTCATTTGGATGTATTTTTTATCATTTTCCTCCTTATTGTGGAAGATATTGTATACTTCTGTTCGCGCGCCAAAGAAAACATGTATTTTAATTTGAAAAGTTAAAAAAATTATCACACTGTGTTAAAACAACAGCCTTTTTCTGAATTTAAATTTCGCGAGTTCCAAAATTAAAACTAAAAATGTGAGTTTTTTCATAAACGTCAAGTTAAGGCTGTTCATAAAGTTAAGGCTGTTCTGAAATCCAAAGGAGCTATTTTCTGACACATTTTTTAATTAATTTTTGTTCGGAAACGCATGAAATTGACAGGAGTTCTTATTTAGAGACTATGTAATCGAAAGATAGTTTCCATATGTTGGTAAAGGTATAAGATCTTTCAGTTGGTGTTTTGAATTGAATTTCGGACGCAACAGTGCAATAAAGGATAAAAACCGGCCGACACGCAACCACAATTGCTCATAATTCGATAAGTATTTTATTTATGAAAAAAGGAAAAACTCATTTCAATTCCAAATCGCTTTAATAGTCAGACCTACAAATTTTAAGGCCTACAAATTTTAAGGCCTGAAAATTTTAAAGCCTACAAATTTTAAGCCTTTACGTTTAATGTGTCAGAAAATGTGTCAGAAAGTTTCGCGTTGTTGAGCAGGGAACTGGAGAAGCACCTTAAGCATTATTGCAGGTTAGTGTTTTGTGATCAAGTTGCATGCCAGATAGTCGCTTAAAACATAAGTCATTCTATATTGTTTTAAACAAAGGTGCATGCCATAATAGGTTTCAGGCACACTCATTAAAATAAGAATACCCTAGCGCACAGCCTTATTACTGAAGATAAACCCGTCAATATACTTAGAGATAAAAATAGTTCTGCATTTTTTCATTCAGCTAATAAGACTAATCTTTCATAATTGGGTTCACATGATTATATAACTTTCCCCTATAATTCTATGACTAAGCAACGGAAAACAATATGTTACGCACTAAAATCTTCCCTAAAAAACTAATAGTGAAAGTCGCAAGCAAATCCGTTCTGAAGAATTCAAGTTATATGCACCCGGAACGATATTCCCATTTGAATTTTATATACTTATCAGGTTTTTTTGAGTAGTTTGATTTGATATCTGTTAAATTAGTGTTTTATCTTATTTTATATTTGGCGTTTTAATTTTGTTTGCCAATTTAGTTTTTTAATATTACGCGAAAGCAAACAAATTCTGAATTATTTACAATGTTTTTGAACAATTTAGTTAATCTTTTATATTTGGGTTGCAATCATATTTAAAAAATATGCATGCTTAAAAATTATTTTAAAACCCACAAAAAATTCGTAAATTGAGATAAACATTACAAACAAATATTACTGAAAGTACTTTTGTTTTCTATAATACGTTGGAACAATCGAATGTACTATGTTTAGACGTTAAACTGCAGTAAAAAGGAAATTTGTTGCCACCAAAAATATGATACAAGCGTTACTCATAGAGACGTCTTTTCTTTATACTATTGCATTAAGTGTAAACAGGTTCGTCTTTCGTAATCGGGTTGCTCTCAACTTTAAAAATATCCATGCTTAAAAATTACTTTAAAATACATTAAAATCAGAAAACTGAGGTACAATTTTCAAACAAATTTCATTTGAAAGAACTTTTTTTCTATTCGACATTATAAAAAATGAAGTTGTGTGATATTTAAAAGTTAGAAAAATTGCAGTAAAGGCGCATTTTATGTTTTACAATTTATGGGGCACAATTTATGGAGAGTTGACATAGTGTTTTTACTTTATAATGTAGATAATACCATACAAATGAGAATTTCACTAAGTGCTGCGTGATTTGGAGGATTTTTTGTTTCGTATTGTCAGGAAAATCAGATATTTTTCTATTACACCCGCCAAAGAAAACGTGCATTCTGTTATTAAAGCTCAGGGATTTTACTATGGTTGCAAGACAATAACGCCATGTTTTTTGATTGTCTTTATAACGATTTGTGGATGGGATTGCACAAATTTCAGTTATTGTGATTGCCGTATTATTTCGTTTTAATTTATTTTACCTGGAAGGCTTCTTATAATTGACAAGGGCGAAGCCGGGTAGTTCTGATAGTACCATATAAAACACCATTAGCACAAATCAATTTCATGATAATTCGAGCACAGTTACTCAAGTTAGAACTTGGACAGGCAGACAGACGGCCATACGACCAGACACACCGAATTCATAAGCACTTTTCAACTATGTTGGAAAGTGTTAAAAACACCCTTCATATTTGTACCTTATAGATGCTTTTAGATATATGAAGGTATTCTGAATTATTTGATACCGAAAAATAACTTAAACAGCGTGTTTATATTTACGGAAACAAACATTCAAAATGTACAAGTTTCAGATGCTTTAAACTTTGTTTAATTTTAATTTAGCGAATTCAGATTTGTGTATTTCACAAAAAATGTTACCAAGTTTTTGTTACTTGACTGATAGCAAAGAGACATTCTAAATAGTATTTTCTAATGCAAAATTATCAAACAGACGAAATACATACACACAAAACATACTTGAGTTTCTCAGTAATGTCAAATATTTTTTAATTTGCCGTATTTCGAAGTAAAGAAGTATTTTAATTTTAATTTTATTTTTAATTTTGGCATCTTAAGATATAAACTCGGTGTACACCTTCTTACACTCGCTCATCCACATTTTTCTGAAATAATATAAGTCGTATACTTTCGAGGGATTTACGATAAACGAAATTCCAAGATTAGCTTTCAAATGATTTTTTTTTAAGTTTATAGTTTTGAAAATCAATATTTTAAATTTTTTATTGATATAAAGATCGTTTCATTTAAATGAAGATATTTTGAATTAAATTATGTAGAATATTAATATGCCTATTAATTTATAAAGATTCTATGAAGACTCTATAAGAATTACATAAATGTCTACTAGAATCTGCTATCTACATTCTACTAGTAGGAACCCAAAAATAACCCTAATGGCAGAGCAGTTGGAGAGGAGCGCGAAGCAGGCATATCCTCTAGGAGCACCAATGCTTTTGCCGGGGAAGGTTGTATCTCATTACATTACATGTTTTCGTAAATACATTTTCGCTTTCTCCTCGCTTTTTGTAATCTCAGACTTACGTAAACAGCATGCGGCTGCTAAAACGTGCTTCCATCTCCTAAAAAATGCTACAGAGACAATTTTCTTGTTGCAAAAATCTTAGAAAGATGACCCCATGCAAAAAACTTAGAATCATTTAAATGAAAAATTTAGAATGAACGATTCCTTAGTAGGATTCTGCCGGGTCCCCGAACACTTGAGCGTCTTCATTAGGAGTTGTGCGCTAGTGGAACGTCTTATGCTACCATTCGTGATAAGGGCACTATAAGATATCGCAGAATTCCTGCAGTGGAAGAAGCAGTATTACACACAGTAGAGGACAGTCCTTCGACAAGCTCAAAAGCTGTTGGACATGCGTTGTGTGTGAACTATTTCCTTGCTTAGCCCATACATAAAATGCTGTTCGGCAAGCTCAGTATTCATTTAACGATGCATGTTGCTCGAGGGAATGATGATTCAATCTGGCGAAGCGGTTTCACCCACCGAAATTAACAGCACACTCTACTGCCTAAACACTGCATTTTTGCACTCACATTCCTATACAGAATCAGCTTATTTAGGTCCCTCTACCTGCCTTTACATTTTTAACATATTGTTCTGAACCACCCTGAACCAATCTTTAAATATGGCAACTTATTGTGGTAAATAGGCTATGATCAAAACTAACAAATCTGAATTTATTTTCTACAAATTAAGACCTGTACTTGAATAAACGTGCAGCGCTTGTGTATACTTCATCTAATAAGAACCTAATAAGTAACATTATCAATTTTCATATCTAGCAAATCTCTCCAGCTGAACAAAGAGAAGATTTTCTATAAAAATTGAACAAAGGAAAATTTCGCTCCCAAATTTCATTAAATATTTCTATTTAAAGGAACAAAATCTTATATTAAAAATTTCCACATCTTACATCGACATGATTTAAGTAATACAAAAATATAAAGGAAGCAAATTCACCAATAATACAGGAAACTTTAAAATCCCGCTATGAAAAAAGTAAAAATAATGCAATAGCAAGTTTTAAGAAATAAATTTTATTCAATAACATACGAGTAAAAATTGTGTTTTTTAAAGTTGTTTTTATTATATCTGGTTGAGAAATATCCTCCTAAATCATATTCTTTATTGATTTTTAGATAAAACAATGTATCACTTTCCTGAACAAAAGCACCAAAATTATGTTATCGGAAGATTAAATGGTGATGAAACCGGCATTAACAGTTCTCTATAAAGATAATTAACGTTAATAAGTTCTAAAAGTTTTCGCCGTATCATTACTATTTTCATAACTCATTGAATATATATTAAACTTCATTAATTAGGTAATGATCTGTAGTTGAAACAGTAATTCAGCAGAATTGATACATATTAAATGCATAGTAAATATTAAATTTTAGGAGAATTTACTAGAACTAATTGGGATTTATCAAGTAAATGTTATTCTAAATAACAATTATGATAGAAGTAAGTACTTTAAATGGAAGCATAAACATTATGATGCGAGGAATATGTTAAATATGTTAATACGTAAATCAGATATGTATATTTAGGATCAATATAATGCATGTTAATGTAGTAAAATACGATTGATAGTGAATAGTAAGGATAAATTATAAATTTCAGTGACTACATTATCCACCAATTTCTATTATTAACTTTCATATATTTTTTAAATGTTTGAAGCAATTTATAATATACTCATGTGAAGCAAAAGCATTTAGTGTTATCAAATTGTTTAAAATAATAATAAAATTCTCTCAGTATAAATTCTATTCCTAACACATACGTGAAAAGCTATTAAAGTAATAAATAAACCATGCATTAAAATAAATATAATAAAAATATATTCTTAGTAATAGAATTAAATCTATTACCTAAATTTCTATTTACTAAAATTTCAAAGGATTTTTTTCATTATCTTTATTAAATATATTGAGAATCGTTGATTAGTTAGTTAGTTTTGATGCTGGGGCTGTAGGCATTTTAAAATGAGCGCACCTAGCTCTGGATATGAATTTAAAAGGAGTTATGAATATCCAAAACAAGTCATAGTTTAAACTGCTCATCTCTGTTCTAGATGCATAATCCTAGTCAGTGGATAAGTCAGTGCTAAAATTGGATTATACATTTTGATTTTTTTCAGCATTAGATAAAACAACTCTACGATACATTTATGAATTACACCGAGTTTGCTCATTAAATAATGCCCCTGATTTTCTATTTGTAGGTTTAAGAGAACACTGAATATATAAAATCCTTTTTTTAACTCATATGTCTGATTGATTGGTTGTCAAACAGATAACTTCGTGAAAATAATCTACGAGGTGCATTCAAGTTCTAAGGCCTCCGATTTTGTTTCTGCTACTCACCCGAAAACTATGAAACTGGTGTTACTTCTCGAAGTAATCTCCCTGCAGACGTACATAATTTTCACAATGTCGACGCCATGATACCATGGCCGCAGCGAAGGCTTCTTTAGGAGTCTGTTTTGACCACTGGAAAATCGCTGAAGCAATAGCAGCACGGCTGGTGAATGTGCAGTTACGGAGAGTGTCTCTCATTGTTGGAAACAGCCAAAAGTCACTAGGAGCCAGTTCAAGTGAGTAGGGTGAATGAGAAATCACATCAAAGTTGTTTTCACGAAGAAACTGTTGCGTAACGTTAGCCCGATGTGCGGGTGCGTTGTCTTTGTAAAACAGCACGATTTGCTTCAGCGATTTTCCAGTGGCCAAAACAATCTCCTAAAGAAGCCTTCGCTGTGGCCATGGAATCATGGTGTTGACGTGAGGGAAAATGTGTACGTCTGCACGGAGATTACGTTTAGAAATAACGCCAGTTTCATAGTTTTCGGGTGAGTAGTTATTTAGAAAAAAATCGGAGGCATTAGAACTTGAATGCATCTCGCATAAAAATAGTTTCTATTTTTGACATATGTGGAATTGGTGACAAAGAGAAAATGTTAAAATCATCAAAAATTCACTGTGTTCAATTTAAACGTAGATTCGGAGTAAAGGAGTAAGACAATAATTTTTGATGTTGAGAGTTCTTGCCGTATGAAGTACAGAAACGGCTCGGTATAATCGACTGTATAAATATGCATAGTATCAGAGACCCAAGTGCAGACTGATATGCATTTAAAAATGTTGCGAATAAAGTTCAAATGAAAATATTTAACTTCATGAGCATTCTAAATTCGGCTGTAGGGTAGTATTTTATCATCATGCATGATACTGCATATAACATAAATATTATCAGACATGATAATTTAAAATAAACCTGTAATATCATAACTGAACTTGTATGTCTTTAAAATATTTTATTCCCTTTTTGCATGTATGTACTTATTTGGGGTCCACATATGTCTTCTTTAAATTTCATTACTCGCCTTTTGGATTACCATGGATTTCATTTCAATGTGATTTCGAGTTTTCCATGTGTCAGAAGGCACGGGTCATCTGTAAATTTGTTGATATTACAAAATGCGTTTTAGGCATCCAGTAAACATTTTAACTGTTGTCATACAGAAATGAAACAACTTATCCGGCGTACAAAAAAGAATGATTCTTGACTTTTGCCCAAGGATGACAGCATTTCAGAACCAGCGGGGTTCGTGAATTCTTTACTTGCTGTTAAATAAACCAGGGGGCTACTGCAAGTGTATCCAACAATAAACGTTGCTGCTTAACAGGTTCCGAAGTAAGCGGTTGTTGACAAAATATTCTAATGCTACAGAATGCGCATCGGCGGAAGATTTTGGAATTTGTATGCCAGTCCTAACAATTAGCATCCACCAATTTTCATACGATTTAATTCTCCAAAGATTCATGTTATTTATCCAGTGAATATTACAGACGTTAACGTAGAAGACAAAAAACTTCAAAAAACAGATGTGCATTAATCATTTGTGGGTTCGTAAATCTGGCAGAGGCAGCGTTAAGGTCTTGTGAATTGTATGGGTTCAAGAATGTCTCTTGATGGTAACATAGATCCATGTAAGTTAGCATCTATACTTTCTGACCATTGACCAATACATGCAGATTGCTATTTCTAGACATGATGGCATCTTCCAGCATACCAATGCCACATCTTATACAGCTGTCGTTTTACGTGAGTTATTAGAAAAACAACAGGATGATTTTCCTCTATTTCCAGGGCTACACAGACTTAGACAGAAACTAAACGGATCTTCTTTTTGATAATCTTGATTCGTTTCTTTTTCGCATAGGTCTTTAACGTGTAATCTTCATTTGCTCCAGGGTGACTGAAGTCAGCATTGTTCAATATCTTTGTGAATACTTTACATTATCTTATTGAGTTTATTCCAGCTCTTCTAGACGCTTTTCGAGATGCACATTTTGCTTATATGCGATGCTAACAGGGGGTCTCATTAATGTTATTCGAATGTTTATGTATTATCATTGTATCCTACAAAATAGAGTTTTGTAGATACACTTTTACTTGTTTGTAGTAGTTACATAGTACGTGAGACGTATGATTATCTAAAACATCATCGTTGATGTGTGACAGCACACGTGCTATGAACACATGCATTTAGCATGGGAAAATAAAAATAAACAAAAAACTTTTAGGAACGTAATACTTCTCCGAGAAAGGAACACAACGAAAACTGGCAAACTGGGAAAATTACAGATATCGCTTGTTTATCAATCTCTGGTGAAATCACCATATATTAAATCTGATAAACTTGTTAAGAAAAAATGTTATTGATATGAATGCTCGATACTAAAATTAACTTTTATTTTATAAAATATGAACTATAAAACTTCACAAATTATCAAAATAAAATATACCAAAATAAAATATAACAATTCTCAGAGAAATAAGTTTATATTTATAGTTAATGTTATGCTTAAAAATATTAGATTAATATACAGATTGTCTCTAAAAGACCCTCCCAGTTATAAATTTTATTAGTATCAACTGTAAGCGTTGTAGTGGTGGCTCAAAGTCACAAATAAAGTGCATCTAAAACAGTTCCAGATAAGTGCTAGCGCGAGTACTAGAGTGAAATTTGGATAATTCGAACTTGTTTAATTCGAAATTCTGGATAATTCGAATTTTTTGCTCGGCACCTAAAATTCTGAATTAAAATGATATGAAAAAATCGTGGATATTTCGAATTTTATTTTGGATAATTTGAACTTATCGTGCGATTGCCTTTAAAATTTTGCGGTAAAAATTGTTCATAAGACCAAGTTGCCAATGGACCAAGGAATCATAAAAAAACTTGAAATTTCTACAGGCGTCTGTTGGTTGAAAGCATCCTCATCGGAGATTTTAACATTAAGAATCATTAAGAATCTTAAGATTCTTCATGTTTTATGAATGCGTAGGAGGCATGGGACAAGGTTAATGAAAGAAAGATTATGAAATGCGTTCATAAGGCGGGATTCGTAAAGAAAGAAACGGAAGAAGTAAATGTAATGGAAAACTTTTATGAAATTGATCCTGAGCTGGCTGTCGATAATTGGGAAGCTTTATAATCTGATTCATTAATCTTGTATGAGGACTACTTCAACGTGGACCAAAATTCGGTTGCATGTTGCGAGGCTACTTATTGACGGAAAACAACCAATCTGAAGACGAACTATCTGGAGATGACTATAATAAATACAAGAAAAGACCCTATCTAGTTCGTCAGAAGCTATAGTGCGTATACATGAACTTCGACACTTTTTTTAAAAGCCAGTCTAATGCAGAAGATTCTCCTTTTGTATCAGTTGATAGGTTGAAATCATATGCTATGACTCACAGCCTGCATTCATGAAGCCATCAAAAGTGTCTACTTTTTCTTAAAAAAAGATAAATAATTAAGGTAGTAAAAAATGTCTGATTTAATGAAAAAAAATGTATCAGTATTCTTAGGCAAAGTTTATACTTAAAATCTTTCATTGTCGAGTTAATCTTTTTTTATTTATCTCTGCTTTTTGAAAGTGTATGTGTAATTCGAATTTTTGGATATTTTGAAAAACTTTCTGGTTCCTTCAACCTCGAATTTTCCAAGTTTAACTGTACTTTATAATTTACTCAATTGCAGTGCCACATAATCAAAATGGCGGTTACTGAACGTAAAGTGTTTTGTGTTCTGAAATTTGCTGCGAGTGAACATGTAATTTCAGTTCAACATGCGTTTCGTTTAAAGTTTAATTTTGATCCTCCGTGAGGCAAAAGCGTCCTCCGATAGCATAGACAAGTCGAAAAGACCGAATGGTTTTTTTTTTTTTTTTTTTTTTTTTTTTTTTTTTTTTTTTTAAAGGGAAAAGCACAAGATGACCAAAAATCCCTGTACCCGATGTTGACCGTATCAGAGCACCTTACCTGCCTAAGAAATCTGTTCGGAAAGCATGTCTTGAAATTCATTTGTCAAAGACGACATTGTAGAACACGTTTACACTTGCGTCCATACCTGTTACAGGCTGTACAAGCTTGTAGGAAGAATTGGACTTTACGCTGCATGTGTGCCGTATAAGAAAAGGTGTGCATATTGGATATTTGTAAGAAAATTTAGGTTAGTTTACCTTCAATTTGATGTACGGTTTGTTGTAAATAGGGTAATTTGAGGTGAGATGCCGTATTGTAGAAGATGCCGTAGCATATAGTTTTCATATATGGACGCGCTATAGGGAAACGCCGCTCAGTTGTAAAGAAGGGGGTTAGACATTGGTCCATACAGGTTACAGTTTGTTCAAGCTTGTGGGAAGAATTGGACTTTACGCTGCATGTGTGCCGTATAAGGAAAGGTGCGCATATTGGATATTTGTAAGAAAATTTAGGTTAGTTTACCTTCAATTTGATGTATGGTTTGTTGTATATAGGGTAAATTTGTGGTGAGATGCCGTGTTGTACAAGATACCTTAGCACATAGTTTTCATATGCGCACGCGCTGTAGGGAAACACCGCTCAGTTGTAAAGAAGAGGGTTCCCTCCTGATACTTTAATTGTCGCATTGCGTTCTTTTTTTTTTTTAGTACTTGTACCTCGCCTTTCTGAAATCATAAATGACGGTCGGTTTCCGCTTGTTCAAATCAGTGGGGGGACCGTCGTCTTGCCCAATACTTTGGGGTGAACCGACGAAATATTTGGGGGTGAGATACCGGTTGATTTCCCTTGGGGTAAGGTGCCGGTTATTTTTATCGTATTTAAATTTATTGTAATGTTTAAAAATATGCATACTTAAAAGCAATAAAACTTTTAAATGTTAAGGAGAACATAACCTTGTTTTTAATATTAGTTTGTTCTGTTATTAAATTACCAACGTTTGTTACATTTATATTTTTGTAATTTCCTAAAAGTAAATTTCCTATTAAGAAAGTTAACAACTTTATTATGCCTAAAATATTAAAAGTTACTTTTATTCATCCCATTATGTTTTATACTGCTTCACAAAAAATATTGTTTACATTGAAACTCCAGATGACATCTTACCCGTAGATTGTTGGCCATCTTACCCATACCTTGAGGTAAGATGCCGAAATGCACACGTGTTTACAAAAACAAAATTTTTGATGCTTTCTATAATAGCTGTAAAATGAAATAAGTTTTTAAATCATACATAAGAGTCTAAACTTTAACAAGAAATCAATGAATAACAAATAAAAGCAACAAGGGATTTTTAAATTAATTAAGTCAAAAACTACGGCATCTTCACCCAGCCTACCCTAGTCTAAATGAAACTGTTATAATATACCATTGAAACTGGAACATTCTTTTATGGACACCCTGTATTTTAATAAGTATAATTTAAAAAATGGAGGATATTCCATCTCCGTTTTGATCACGTGATCAAGGTAAAAACTTCTAGTGTAAAGAAGGGAAGTCTCCGTAGACGTATGATGTAAATCACCGATAGCCAGTGAAACAGTTCATGAGGCAAAGCAATAGTATCTTCCCTTCTTATCAGTTAGACGTTCCTTGGGTAAATTACCGGTATCACGTGACTTTTTTCAGCCTCGAACCCATATTTGGAATGTCCTCCATTCGCATGTAAGCAAGCCCCTATTTCATTCTTTAGCCACTTACACAATCCTCAGGGCATGCGTCAGTGCATTTGTTTGCAAAACCGTCTTGACACATGTATTTTTAGTCATGATCATACTTTTAATAAAAGAATAATATATTCCAAGCTACACAAAATATTTTTGTAATGAGTGAAGCGAATACTGTACTTGGCTACACAAATTGCATTTTGTCGTACATTTTACAAAAAAAAAAAAAAAAAAAAAAAAAAAAAAAAAAAAAACTATTCATTATTTTGACTTGAAATTAAACATAAAAATAAACTATGATCTGTAGATTTGAACAATATAATTTTTTTACAGAATAACCTTAAAGAATTTATTATTTTAATTAATTTATTTTACATCTTTTCCATTGCGGACGCATTTTTGCAAATAAAAAAGGAAACACTTACATTTTCAGAAGAAAAAAAATAAATCATGGAGTTAGTAATTATACAGGGTGTCCGGTCTCAACGGTGTCCAATGGCTAATTCGTAAACCGTTAGTCATAGACATATAGTTCCAATTTCAAAAAGGTTTCAAATGAGGTAAAGAAGTATTTTTAAAGCGATTTGGGTCAAGAAAAACATGTTTTAAAAAATTACGAAATTTAATTTTTTATACGGTCCCCAGGTCCTATAAGTGATATTTAGTAAAAATATCCTATTTCACTGACAAGTAAGACAAAAAAAGTCCCATTCCTCTGCGATTTAAATTGAACGAGTAATAGATGTTTAAAGTTGGAGTATCTTTTTTGCTGCAAAATAGGGGTCAGTCACAAATTTACTAGAAATAAAAATAATCGTCAGATATAAAATTTAACATTAAACATTGATAGTAAATTAACATTACAAATATATTTTGAGATTTTTGTTCATTCTCACATATTAAAACAAAATATTTTTTTTTCCAACCACATTTTGCCATTTATGCTGTATCTCGTAATTTGATTGGTCAGAGTTTCAGCATCAAAGTGACAATTCTTGGCGGGAATCGTGCTTGACGAAAGCCATCAGAGGATAGAGTTTCGATTAAAAAAAAAGTGATTCGTATGAGGACCAGGAGAATTAGAAAAACTAAACTATCTTAGAATTAATAGAATTATATTAAATTAGTTTTCTATTTGGATTTTTTTTTTTTATCCAATCAATCAATTCTAAATATTAACTTGCGTTATTTGAACTTTTAATGTGTAAATATCGCCCCCACGCTCGAACAAAAAAAAGGGTAACCTGTATCATGTACAACAGAAGGGGGGGGGGATATTCTGCGACGAGCTATCTTTAAAAAAAATACTTCCATGGGATTAACAATAGCGAACGGGTGTTTTCGCGTGAGTTGGGGGAAGAGAGAGTAGAATTTTCAGGGGGGTTGATGTGGTAGATTGGTTAGTTATTTCTTGCATAATAAAATAAAATATAGGGAAAAATACATACATAATTTTAGACAGTATGTATTGGCCGAGCAAAAGTTGGGGGGGGGAGTATAAATTTTAGGGAGGATTGAGATGATTAGTAACTTACTATAACTATAAATTAGCGGCTAACTATAAAGACAAAGTAGAAAATTTTCCTAACATTTTAATAAAGTTATTAATTTTAATAATTTTAAATTTAATATACTTTTTATATTTTTTAATTTAAGAGTATGTCTATATATTTTTAATTTAATCAGTAATTTATACTTAAATAAAATTATAATTGAAATCTATAATTGCTTATATAAATTATAAATTTGAATCTTTTTTTAATGATTTTAAATTTAATAATTTTTTTAATTATTACC
The DNA here is from genome assembly GCA_963932465.1 of Maratus speciosus. Taxonomy (NCBI): domain Eukaryota; kingdom Metazoa; phylum Arthropoda; class Arachnida; order Araneae; family Salticidae; genus Maratus; species Maratus speciosus. The sequence continues at coordinate 380,033,540 of OZ010786.1, forward strand.
TCTTTATGCTCTAATAATTAAGTGTTATAATTAAGACAATAGGAAATAAATTTTTTAATGGGCGTGGAGTTTTAGAAGATGCATTATTTAATTAGACAAATAGAGTAGAATAGTGAAAAAATATATATAAACCTCTATAGATTTTTAACTTTGCGTGCAGGTGAAGCAAAAAGTGGGAAAGTAGAAATTTAGATGAAGTCTTAAAAAAAAAACCGAAAATCTCCTGATGAGCAAATAATTATCACGCTGTAAAACTTGGCGAAAAAAGGTCCGTCTTCTTTATTGCGGCAATAATTAATAAGTAATCCATAATCTAAATTCCACCTGAAATTGCAATTTAAACTTTTCTATCACTGGCTCTCATACACACATATTTTATAATCCTGAAAGCTACATTTTTTTATGCAGCAATATCTGTTGTAGTAATGAACACTAAACAGCCGTATAATTCCCCCTGAAATCTCCGCTCCAAGTTTTGTTACATCTCCCCCCCCCCCCATCCTTCCCGTCAAAAGTACAGACACAAGATAGCTCAATTTGTACGTAATTTGTTTGTACCATCTTAATTTTTTTTATATATATACATAACTTTTGAATGGCTGCTTTGAATATGTTGGAAATTAATATGTCCATTTTTGAAAATGATCCTCGTATCACTTTTATTTTCTTTTACAATAAACATCAATTATTTGAATTATATGATTCAACCTGTGCGATTACTTCAATGATTTAAATAAACATAACAAAATTGTTTTAATATTTTAATATTTTGTTCTAATAGAGCACAGATTTATTCATTAAAGGTCGGACATCATATAACCGCCCACATTCTCTCTTTTTAATGAACTTTTCTTTTTTTAAGATTTTGTTCCATTTGTCATTTTATTGTAACGATAAAAATAATAATAATTGTTATTATTTTTACATTACCCATTCTGAAAATTCCACCGTCTCTCCCCTCAGCAAATATTCATTAGATCAGTTATTTTTTTTTAATTATTTTTTAATTAATATTTAGGGGAAAATATTGTTAAATCAAAACATATATTAAATTATTGAGGGAGTCAGTTTCGAAACTGACCTTATCCGAAATTTAAAAAATCGTGTTTGTCTGTCAATCTATTCTATTGGTATAACTGTACCGAACACTACAATCTCCAAATTTTCAATGAATACCAATGGGCGCATTTAAAGGTTTTACGCGATTTCCCAAAATTTGATTTTCTCGATAAGGCGAGTTTTGAAACTCACTTCTTCAATTATTTTAACCAATCTGAAAGTTAATTACTAAAAATTAACACTACCGTAATATTTATACGGGGGAAGCACCTTCTGTTAAATCGCTTTAAAAATGCTTCTTTATATTATTTAAAATATTTTTGTAATTGGAACTATATGTCTTTGACTAACGGTTTAGGAATTAGCCATTGAACATCGTTTGGAGTGGACGCCCTTTATAATACTTTAAGCTCTTCGCGTACGACCCCTGAATGCTTGGTCCAACTCATCTGTTTTCAGTTACAGAAAAGTGGTTTAAGTCATAAAATTGAAAATGTCATAACTCGGTCAATTTTAGGGTTAGATGAATGGGACTTTTTTGCCGTACTTGTTAGAGGAATAGGAAAAGTTTACTAAATATCACTTATAGAACCGGGGGACCGTATAAAAATTTAAATTTCGTAATTTTTAAATAAATGTTTTTCTTGACCCAAATCGCTTTAAAAATACTTCTTTACCTCATTTAAAACATTTTTGTAATTGGAACTATATGTCTATGACTAACGGTTTACGAATTAGCCATTGGACACCGTTGAGACCGGACACCTTGTAGATAGAATCATAATTAATTAAAATAGTTTCACGATTTCTTTCACGAAATTTTTAAAATACCTTTTCTATGAAAGTTATAGCATATTTAATGAATCAAAATTTGTGAAAATTCAATTATTTACATTCAATTATAAAAGTATTTTTCATTGTTAAGAATAGACCCTATCAGTGTGCCGTCACAGACAACTCAACTCCACATATCAACTGCAAATGGGTTCCAAAGAAACCCATAGAATTCAGAATGTACTAGAGATGCACTATACTGTCAAATTTGCTTTGAATATGAAGCCAAATATCGCTCAAAATAAGACAGACAAGCACGTGTAACTAGGATTGAATTTATTGGACTAGGAGAAGTTTTCAAATCGAGCCTCAAGTGTTTGGGCTAAATTCTGATTCCTTTTAACTGATTCATTGTTGCAGTTTAAGCTTCACGCCAAACCAACACATTTCCTCTCTATCTTTCTCTGAACTCTGTTGTTTGTTTGGAAACAATTTGCGGTTGATATGCGGATTTGTGTTGTCTGTGTCATCATCACTGATAGGTCTATTCAAATACACAATTTATTTTTATTATGTGAAACATTTAAGCAGACGATACTTACACATTTTAAAAGAATTATATTATGATTTTTTTCTGTAAAGTGGCAACAAAAGAATTGTAAACAAATAAATTTTTTTGTTAAATTCGTTATATCATAAATAAAAAATTCCGATGAAATTCTTCGTCATTGGGCTGAATTTACATTTCTAAAATTAAAATGCTCTAAAACATAAAATAACATTTTTGTTTAATAAAGATTCAAAAATAATATAAAAAATATTGTTACTTTCAAATATTTATCTTATTAAGTAAAGCTTCGCGAAAACCATCAAAGCATGGCTTTTGCTAGTTATATGAAAATTTCACATATCATTTTAAAAATAATTAAAAAAAAATTATCAATTCTCAGTTATAAGAAATTTTCATCATAAAATCACACCGAAATTACACCATTATTTGTTAAAGATTAAAAAAATATTATAAATAAAAAAAATTAAATAAAATAAACTTTTCCTTTTTAACAAAAAACATCAATATAATAGCATATAAACAAATAAAAATAGAGTCAAATTACCAAATGAACTACATAAAAACAACAGAAAAATAATAAAAAGTTAATTGAAATTTAAATTGGTTTATGAAGTTATATGGCATTCGCCATTGTGTAAAAATTGTTATTCAGTTTCTTCTTTCATTATCCTGTTCTCCTACGCAGTCTTAATTGTTTTAGTTAAACTCCCTTGTTTTTAAAAGATAAAGTATTCCCTCTATTACTTTAAACGATAATATGAAACATTGTTTCAATCTATATTATAAATCAGACATTGTCTGAGAGTAATTTAAAATAGCTGGAAAGTTTTAGACGTTGAATATTTTCGATTGATGATAATTAAGTTTTGATGGGAAAAATCGGCTTATTTTTATGAAGGATTGCATAATAAAATTATAAAATTGAGTTAAGTAAAACTAAGGTACTTGTACCCAATATGGACAGTGCTCTCAATATGGACACCCCTAATATCTTTAAAAGTAACAATTTGATGGGGAGATGGCGCTACATGTCCATGAAGAAAAGCAGTTGAAAAGATAATTAAGCCTGGAAAGTGCAAAAAAGCGCGCTGTTCGCCAATTGGAAGGTAACTTGTTGTTTCGTGGTATGCTGATCGTAATTACAGGTAAGTTTAAATTCTTATTAGATATGGTAAAATTACTTTAAATATTGAAAAATGGAGTGTTTTATAAAGCTGTTAAAACATATTTTCGATTGCTATTGCATATATTGCTTAAAAATATTTTTTTGTTTATTTATTACTAGATTTAATAAAACTATGATTGATTCCCAATATAGACACCTTATGTCCACATTGGAAACACAGCAAGTGAACCTTCAAATTCATTTTCTGTATCCTCCAATCCTCCAAGAAACTTCCTCCAAGAAAAAAATTCTCCAAAAAGCCTTTGCAGAAAAATCAAAAGAAGCCTCCTCTCTGTAGGGTAACTGTTGACGAAATCGCAGGTACAAGAAGTCTGACTTCCTCAATAAAGGAGAGCTAGTACTGCTTCTTATGCAGTATTGATGCTGTTGCAGACATGCCTCTATGCATCACATGCGGCAGATATATCCATGAGGACTGTGAGAGACTTACCGCCCATGGTGAAGAAGTTTATACTTGTCCATCTTGGAGGGATGAATAATAATAGATGTAAATTCTGCAGGCGGATGCAATAAAGCTAAGCAAAACCAACTATATTATTTTATAATATTTTGTAGTAGCTGAGGTGCTTTCCATGGATCTTCGAAGAGCCACAACCGAAAATGACCCACCTTTTCTAAAGTCCATGTTCTGAAGATACTTACTGTGCCCCCCCCCCTCCCCCGCAATACTTTAAGATACATTTCTTTTATCTCCTATCCTCTAAAATCCCTTGGAAGAGTGGTTCTTCCATACACCCTGTGTAGTAGGTCAATAAGGAGCCACCTGTCCCTAATATTGACATTTTCACTCCATTAGGGTGGAGTGAAAATTACCGAAAAAACTTTTTTTGGCATTTTTTATTCGGATAGGTCTAAAAAGTTGCCTTTTGGCGCACTGAACATAAGGTCAAATTTTTATTACATTTGGAATTCAGCTTTAGGTCTCTACCAGATCTTAAAGATTATGCCCTTTATACGAGATAAACCAAAATTTCACTATGTAGTATAAATTATTCAAAACAATTTGTTTTTACAAAATTTGTGGTTTCAGTATAATAACCCATAAAAAATACTGATTTCTTGTGAACAATCGAAGTGTCGTCGCATTTTAACACATTAAATGGTAATAAAGATAACCTTAAAATATGAATTGTATATTCCAAAGAAGCTAAAGAAAAAGCACAATAATTAGACATATAGTTTTTTTTTTTCAAATATACATAAAAGATAGTTCTCTAAAAATATAGGAAATACATTTTTCTGAACATATAGTAATATAATAAAAAGAATATACACGATGTACTGTAAAATGATCTTTCATATCACTCTATTTTATATTGGCCTTTGGTACTAAAACTAGGTATTACCTTTCATGATTTTGCTCGCATATATCCGCCCCTTGCTTCTACTCCTACAGCCGCTAATGATGCTTCAGTAACTAATTTCACGCATCTTTCAACTGTTTGAATATTACACGGAAACTTGGGGAATTGAAAAGATGGGACTCTCTACTTTTTATGAGAACTTCCTCACTTGATACTCTATTAAGAATGCGGGGTGATGTGATTTCACATTCTTCCCAGTCAGTAATGTTAATTTAGTCTATAGCACTGACGTTCAATATTGGAATATGAAACTGTCTTATTGTTGAACATTCCATTTCCCTTGGCTTCAATATTATTCGGAATCCAAGTTCTCGAACATGGTTTCTTTCATCAGATATCATCCCTATAATTTTTTTTTCTCAATGACAGATGTATGCGTTTCGTTGAATAACGGGATCGACAATCTTCTTTAAATGTTCCTTGTAATAACGACCCTCAGACAACTTAATTGTTTAAAAAACATTTTGAGCTCCATTTTTGCAAGAAGAATCTTTCTTAATGTGAAACGTCATAGGTAAATATACTTTCATTACAAATTCGGCCATATTCTTCAGATTTTTGGAAGGATTCCGGCCTCTAATGTACAATCTAGTAGTCGATTGGCAGTTGTCAACCATCTAGAATAAGACATTTTTCATAGATTGCGATTTGCAAGATTTCAGAGCATTAGCCAGAGGAAAATGTCTGACACATGTCGTAAAAATAATTTTGGTCTGTACTTAACTCTCCACAGTTCATTTCTGGGAGACAAAGGCAGATTTTTAAAAATCCCACAACAGTCTATTGTTCACACTGATACAACTATTTTGCAATAGGAACAGAAAAGGCTCATGGGCCTGGTCTATAGTTTGTCCATCAAGTTAACAAAATTAATGACGCAATGGCAATTCGTTTGCGTGAAGCTGGCATACTAACCACTGCAAGGAACGACTAATCTTTGTTTCAAAAAATGTAATAGCCTGATTCTTTCTCTCAGTGTTTACAGTTGTTCCGTCATATCCTATAGCCATAAAATTTACAAGGTTTAAGTTGTTTTCAGTGCAATATTTTAAAATCCTTTCTTCAATATTCTTTCTTAATCCAGAAGATGGTGTCATGTGTCCCAGATACAGTGATTTTGACTCTTCAATCAGAGATACGTGTTCTTCACTTATAGTTCTTTGATGTAATCCATATAAAATTTTCCTTTATTTCTTTTGGATTTCAGGAATCGGATAAGTTTCTGGTATTCAGAAAAATTGTTGTCTATCATTTGATCATCACGACTCTGGGAAATTACAATAATTGATGCTTTCTTCTAAATTTCTTCGATCTTTCCATTAGGATTTTAATTACTTCTGAATTTGGCGGATCTTTACCATTCCTGTTGTGCTTTAATTATTGCCTTGTATAAATAATAATATTTTGTAACATCTATCATTGTTGGCAAAACAGCTTCATTTAGTTTTGAAGCGGCACCAAATAGGGGATATTTCACTGCAATTATAGTAATGGTAAACTTCGATTTACTTTCACGCGCACTCAATTAAAAATTACTCTAAAAATGAAAACAAACAATTTTAAAAACTCAATAAAACGTTTCAAATATTTTAAAGTAAAGACTTTAAAATTTAAAAATAATAAAGGGAATTACACAAAACATTTAAATATAAAAATGTCAAACGATATTACCAAAAAACCCCTGTAAATGTCCAATTTATAATAAGAACCCATTGTGCGAAACAATGAAAATACAAAGGTCCTGGTAGAACCCTGAAGGAGTTTTTCAAAATTCATGAAATTTTACACGTATATTAGAGGTAATAAAAGGCAACTTTTGGCTGCTATCCAAAATCAAAATTCCAACTTTTGTTTTTTCACTCCACCCTAATGTCCATAATAGGAACAGATGTTTACTTATATGGACACTTGTAAAAATTTTTTGTGTTTATCATTAAAATTAAACCAGAATAATTACAAGGTCGCTAATTTTAATAATGATAGTCAACAGTCCAGGGATATTGGTCATATATTTTTGGAGTCCTATGACGTGTACACGGGGGGTGAAAAAAATCTATTTTCCTTAGGGTGTCCATATCTGGTACAGGTGCCTTATATATTATGCAAATTTTAAAAATTTGGATTATATTAATTTGTTAATTATTAACTTATGATGTAATATTTTAATGCACGATGTATTCTGATTTTTTTTTTAAATATTATTTTATGTAAAACCCCAAATTTCGATGAAGAGAAATTTATTTAAAAATTTATTATGTAAATTCAGATTTTTTTTTTAGATTTTTTGTTGTTTCATAGAAAAAATACATACTATGATAAACGTATCTGAAAGTTTTTAAAATTAAACAAATTAACAGATACGGCTAATAGAAATATTCTTACTCGAGACTAATTAAGTAAATTTCGGAATATATTTATTAATCATCTTTAAGTGCAAAACATCATAAACGCTGCACTATCTTGTCTGTTAGAATGCTCAAAGTATCGTATATCCACATGAGACCTGGCATCCATTAAAATGGATGCTTTGATTTCTCTTATTGTTGCATTAAACTTCATTGTAGCAAGCTAAATCAAACGGGCATTGTAATATGCGAATCGGAAATCAACTTTTAGCTCTTGTATTTTGGCAACGACAAATACTTTGTTTACAAATAGCGCAATGTGTGAGTCAAGTTGGGAATCGACACTCTGCTTGTAACTTTTGTTTTTTATATTATTTTTATTTTTTTTCAACTATTCTTTCGCGTTTTTATTAGCAGTTTGATCTATAATTTTAAGATATAAATAATGAATAAAGTGAAATATGAAATAGTTGTTGACTTAACTTGTTTTTATAGACAGGTTATATGGATGTTGGGTCTTAATTCATCTATTGCATCGTTGAGCTTGAACCGTTAGAAAGTACACATTTTGCTTGCTTTAACACCAATTATTTTTGCAAATCATAAAGTTTTAATAGTTAAAAGTAATAAATAAATGTGGTTGATATATATTCTATATCATTATTTAGAATTATTTAATATCTATAGGAATGACAGCACCAGAAGCATTGAAATTAATGGCAAATGGCGATTTGTCCGATATTGAAATCGATGTATTGCAGTGATGAGGATTTGTAATTATTGAATGAACCTAATATAGAAATACAGAAGTGAGAGATTCTCATGAAACAAATGTTGATGAAAACAACATAAATGAACAGCAACAGCAGGTGGTTAAAAAGGAAACAAATGAAACAATATTTACATGGAAGAGATCTTTGAAATAAGTTATGAAAAATATTTTTATTCAATATGCTAAAATACTTATGTGTGATTTTAAAATAAAATGTATAAAAACAATAAAATACATCTAATCGTGATAAATTGTGATATTAATATGGAGTGTACTTGGAATTATAAAACAAAAATTATTTAAAATCAATTAATTATTTATTTTACTTCAGATTTCTTTCAAATATTCCAGATGCACCCAAAGTTATTCAACAGTTTGAACAAGATCGCAGCAATATTTAAATTAGGAATATGATGAATACTTTTAAATTATATAGATGATGATTTATAAAAAAAAAAAAATGCTAATTTTGCTAATAGAACCTATGTAATGAAAAATAGAAAATCTCCTGATATAACTGCGTCTGAAGTTATAATTTTTCTCGGTATGATTCTGCTCATGACACGTTGTGATACCCTCAAATAAAAAAGTTCTGGTAGAAAAGTGCTCGTGTACCAATAGTTTATTATGATCAAAAACAGGTATTTCTTAATTCGATCCAATCTCAAAACTGTTTTTGACAACGATGTTTCACATGTAGAGAGAAACAATAGTCTTTGGAAAGTTCAACCGATGGTAGATCCTATTCAAAATGGGTGTTTAAAAATTCCAAGATCGTCTTTTATCAGTATCGGTGAACAGATGATACCTTTCACTGGTACAAACTATTTGAAACAATACGTACCACGGAAGCCAAATCCAGTTGGCCTTAAAAAGTTTGTTGTGGCATATCTGTATGGAATTGTGTTAGAGTTTGTAATTTATAGTTTATCAGTGTAAAGGCTCATTTCCAATGCGAAATGACAATAAATCTTTCACTGTTGGTAAAGTAGCAGTACTCAAGCTCTGTGAAACATTTTCTGCTGGAACTCGTGTATATCTCGACAGGTATTTCACAACTGACTAATTCCATGAAAACTTGTCATGTCTTTCACACAGCTGAAAGCGCTATGCTTGTTGGCTACGAGTATTTTAGAACGGAAAATGTGACTTATTTTATCGGAGATATCTCATCAATTGAATAACGCGAAGCAAACTTTACAAAAATAACGGTGGCCAACAAGCATAGCGATTTTCAACTGCGTGACACACATGACAAGTTTTCATGGAATTGCCAACTGTTAATTAAATAGAAATTTTACACAGAAAGGGAAATGGGGCACCAGGTACATTAATGAAGAATAGAACCCCAAAGGAAAGCAATTTACAATCGGATGACATACTTCAGCAAAATGGATGATGTTCGACAGATAATGCAGTAAGATCTTCGAAAAAAATTGTCATAGTAAAGTGTAAGGACAACAAGTAAATTTACCTATTGACACCGTCTCATTCTTTTGGTGTTTTAGATAGTATCAAGAGATGATCTAAAAAAGAGAAAAACATATATCGGTCCACCGCCCAAAAAAATGTAAGAGAATATATTTTGAAGATGGGTGGAGTGAATATCGTTGACCGAACAATTCGTTACTACAAAGGAAAAAAGTACGAATAAAAAAATGGACAGTAAAATTGTTAGTTCATATTATAGATTTGGCAGCTGCAGATTCTTGATTCCAATATAAAAGAGATTGTGAGATCAACGGTTTTCAAAAGAAAGACATTTTTAAGTTCCTGGACTTTAGAATTAAAAATTAATTATAGATTATATAAAAGTTCTGCTTCTTCAGATGATGATAACTTTCAATAAATAGCCAAATAATAACCAAAGAAGAGTCATTTAGCCCAGCGCTTACTTCCATTTCGAAAAAAAAAAAGAAAACAAACATTTGCCAGAGCTTGGAGTTATTAAAAACTCGTCCTACTGAAGAAATACTGCCAGCTGTAAAAAACTAAATTTCGCTGTACAGCTTGCCGAATGTTGGTATGTGTCACTGCGGACATAAAGGTTTTCATGAATTTAAAAGTTAAATTTGATTCATTTATTTAATGATAAAAATACTGAAATTAATTTTGAATATTAAACTATATTAATGTTTGCATTATGTTCTTTATAACAAGTTCTACTCTTTTCCGTTCTTTTAGTATTATTTTAATTATTTTAAAGTGCCTACGACCTGAACATCCATTTAAATGGATGTGCTCTGCAGCAAAATTTAAAATTTCAAATTTAATAATTTCTATAAAAACTTCATTTTTGATGCTTATTCAGAAAAAAAACTGTTATTAGAAAAAAATATATGTATTTCATTTTTCTCATGTCTCAGTAAGGTGAGAATGTATCAAAGTTCCCTGAAAGCGTTTAGCATACTTCTGTTTAGCTGTTCGAATGCCAAAATACAACTTGAGTTTAAAAAATATATATATATTTATTTTGAGCAGCATTACAGTTTAAATAACTAAAGCACCGTCTATCGACGCTTATTAAATCCTGAACAAAAATCTACAATAGAAAATTATGACCATACACATTCTCAAGAAAACATAACTTCAATAATTGTCACCATGTAACTTTTGTTTTAATTTTAACAAGCTCAGTCCTTTTAATGACACTTTCTGTAAAATCAGGTAAAAAGGGTTGGTGGTTTCATTGAATGACTCTCAAACATGAATAAAAAAATAAAACTAACACTAAGTTCAATTTTAAAAGTAGGGAATTTCTTATTGAATTTAACCCTAGGTCGGTCAATTCTGGGACTCCCGAGAACGGACGCAATGAGCCTGATAGGCGCACATTAGAAAAACGTCATTAGCAATTAATTTAGACTTTTCTAACGGAAATTTGAATTAAAAAAACTCACTTTTATTACACTCAAAGTACGTAAAACTGCATGCTCTAGGGTGCGCAGAGAAGAATGGAAATAATTGTGCTGTGCGTGTCAGGCCAACTGCGACCGACCGAGGGTAGGCCTAAAAGATCAACGAGAATGAATACTGTTTTGTGTAAATGTATGCTATATTTCATGATTCTAATCAATCAAGCTCTGAAAACTGATTATTAAATGCTACATTCTTTGAAAAACTTAAGAAATTTATAATGTAAATTTATTCTACTTAATTGTAAAATAGCGTAATATTTTTAAAATTCCTGTATGTAAAATAATATGCAACACAGAAAATTAACAATTACTAAAACCCGCCATATTAAAGTTATTAAGATTTTGAAAGTTTAATTTAATAATTTACGTTATATATATTTGTAAAAAAAAAATTAATATTTTGTTATATAGAACTATCCAAAATCTGCACATTTCAAATATTTTATAGTAAATCAAGCACGCGAAAAAAATAATTTTAGTAAATTTGCGTTAAGTTAATGATGTTTATTTTACTAAGGAGAAAACATTTTTGAGAAATAGTTATACTATCAACGACAAATCATTTTTTTAAACACTGCGTAGCAATTAAAATAAACAGCGACATTAATTTTAACAGTTCACAGAATTCAGCACAACAGCTCAGCAAATAAACATTATCATGATTTCCGGAAATACATTTAGGCATAACCTTTTATTCTGTTAATGGCCTTCAAAGCTTGGCAAGTGGACCATACAATAATAGTTATGCTGAAGAGTGTCTTTTTCTACGGAGAATTCTTCAATTGCAGATGAAATTTATGTTTGTGCTCTATTCATAGAATAGATGCTAAAGATTATTGTGCGTTTATAGTATGCGTGTAAATCTGTTAAACGTAATAACAATAGAATATTGCTAATTAAGACATGATATTTATAATTAAAGCTAATTATTGTCGGAGTACAGTTATACTTGTTTAAACTTATAGTTATGGTGATGGAAGCAGTTGGATTTACCTTACTTCCTTCAGACCAGGATTATGAAAAAGTTTAACAGTCCTTGAATAAGCAGAAATGCAATGTAAAATTTTGAAACTGTTTAATAAAGAATTACATATGTCAACTTATGGCAGACTGCTTGACTACTGATTTAATACGGTGCTCTAGTGAACAACTCAGTTTTCAGATTTTACGTAGGGTTGCCAGTTTGGCGTCCAATTTTAATCCAAAATTTAAAATTCTTAAGGGAAATTTTAAGAAGAATTTTTACCTTAATTAATCGATAAGTGTTTCTCATTAAATAAAGCATAAACTACTATTCTTTGTTTCTGGTTTGAACTCGAAATTTCTGAATAAAAATGGAGACCAAACTGGCAACCTTGATTTTACATGCAATGGTTGTTTCCTGAATTCTAAAATTTGTGCGTAAATGAGACCTATCAGGTCATGTCTTTAAGTTTCAAAAAGTACGTATGTATCGAGGAATATCTGGCTGTCACTGTTATTTTTGCAATCATATGTTTATTAGGTAACTGCGGTTTTGTGATATATATATATATATTGCGGTAGTTGACTAAGTCAGAAGATTTGGAACTCAAATTGTCCATTCAGTTCATAAATTCTCTCCTGGAATTCAGATCACGTGTTGACTTTAAGTGCGCTTTCCGATTAGAATTTGTGGGAAATCTTCGGCTGTTAATCTTCCTCAAATTGGTAATAAATTGAGCATTCTACTGGAATAAAGAACCATCGGAATGCTTGGTATTCCGTATGTAATGATATTATCTACTAAATGGGCGTTTCTTATGTTACCGTAGAACGAAAGATCAGGTCATTTATTGCTGTGTTACATGAATTAAATTAGGTTTCGGGAAAAGATTTCCACCTCTTTCAAAAAATTGAGGTTATTACTTGATCGCTTTCATTCAAGTCTACCCGCCCCATTGCTAATTATTTGTTTATTGTTAAAAGTAAATTGTTCCGATTTGTTAAAACTGTGTAGTGGCCTCCTTTCAGTTGAAAACTACGAAGGATATGTCAGAAACCTTAAAGCACGAATATAACTGATAAAATGAAAACACTGCGAAATTTATATTTCTATAATTCAATGTAAATTCATGTACGTATCTGTTTATGCACGTACACAATTATGAGAAATGGATAACAACTGTTACAGAAAATAACTATTTTTTTTAAGTAGAACTCTAATGGCAAAAAAAATAAATACATTAGAGATATGGTATAATATATTGAGATATGTTCCATATGTGATCTAGAAATAATCTAACTTTTTCTTAGACAGATGTCGAAACTGATAAGATATTTAAACATTCATTTAAGAAAAAAATTGCCCAATTCTAAACTCTGATTTTCTGTAATAGCTGTTCTATAAGGAAAGTATATTGTATTGATCTTCGACAAAGAAATTTTGATTACTGTATGTGTCCTAAAAATAGTCACCATTTGTGTCCAAAAAACATTAAGCTTGGCATTCCATATAGCAGAATGGAAGCAAATGAGTATATTGACCAATCTCTCTGATACTTTCGCAACAATGTTTATTTTCATATAAAGGAAACATGTGAATGTTACAAAAATATCTAAAATGTCTGTAGTATTTTATTTTGTTAATAAAGAGAAAACTGAGTTTGGCTTGCAGTGTCCATGTGTATTTTTAATTCAATAAACTGATTGAGACTATGGTTTTCCATACGTAATTTGTATGCTTTGACATCATAATTATTCATTTCATTCAATTTATCCATGCTTAATTAAAACAGATATACAAATAATAACAGCCTCTAAGAAACAGGAATTGATTAAACCCTGCCATTTAGGACTCTTGATTTAAATTCAGAATCGATGCAAATTACATCATCTACAAACGCAGAGATATGAGTTTAATCACAGCAGTTAACTATGTTAATCACTGTAACAGCTCGTATTGTGAAACCCAGATCGAGGTTTGTGGCGATGCCTATTCTCATCTTGAATACTTGATAAAATGAGTAATTTCGGTGATATATGCTTGCTGATTTTAAAGCCTTTTGACGCTTTAGATTAATTTTAATGGCCTTTCGTATTTATTTACTTGTTAAGCATTGATTTTCTGGATACATTACTAAAATTTAATCGTTTAATTATTCAGCAAGCTGATATGAATTTTGTGTTAGTCAGCATCTTTATCTTAAGCACATGTTATGTAAATAAACGTCATACAAATTGTTTCAAATTCCCAAGCTTGTAATTTAATACACTAAATGTTATGAAATTTTCATTTACATTTGGAAAGATATTTGGAACTGCATAACTAAGAATTTACACTTCGCACGGTTTTATTGACCAACGCTGTTTGATATCTTACTTTGAAAAAAAAAATCATTACTGAAAAATATAGCATTGCGATACATGCCTGAGCACAATGTTAAAATATGTTCAAAAGCAAATATAAATGTGCTCATTTTCAGAACTTATTTTAAATTTATGCATTTTATTATATTTAAAACGTTTAATACATAAAATTGTACTATAATGCAGGGTTTAAGGTAGCTTTCATTACAAAAAGCCAACTATTGCAGTCGTTCGGAGGAAAACGATTCCGAAAAATGTTGGTATATTTTCACCGATCATGACCCCCAGACCCCGAAAACACCCTCCGTTCAAAATTGATATATATATATATATATATCTGATCTTTGTCATACTGTAACTCTCGTATTTATGAACCGATTTGGATAAAATTTCATGTGTACATAGTACATACCAATGTCTCGACCGAGTTCGTTGGCCAGCTTCATCCGCCATATTGTTTCAAAATGGCGGCCATTTAAAATTTAAAAAAAATAATATTTAAAATGAGGCACAAAAAAATTAGACATTGAAAAAGATTTTTTTCTTGTGTGTTTGGGCTTGATACAAAGATTCTGGAGCATTTTTACTTTTGTCTATATCTTACAAAATTGCTGAGTTATAGCACTTTGAATTTCTAGCATTGCTGACATTTTGAAACGACTTGATTTTTATCACTCTATAATACAAGTATTTATGAACCGATTTCGATGTGACAAAGAATGTGCATAGTACATAGCAATGTCTCGACCGAGTTCGTTGGCCAGCCTCATCCGCCATCTTGTTTCAAAAGGGCGCCATTTAAAATTTTTTAAAAAATTTTAAATTTTAAATGAGGCACACACACAAAAAAAAAAAAATAAGACATTGAAAAATATTTTTTTCTTATGTGTTTGGGCTTGATACAACGATTCTGGAGCATTTTTAGTTTTGTCTATATCTTAAAAAATGGCTGAATTATAGCACTTTGAATTTCTAGCATGGCTGACATTTTGAAACGACTTGATATTTGTCACGCTATAATACAAGTATTTATGAACCGATTTGGGTGTGTCAAAGAATGTGCATAGTACATAGTAATGTCTCGACCGAGTTCGTTGGCCAGCCTCATCCGCCATCTTGTTTCAAAATGGTGGCCATTTAACATTAAAAAAAAATTAAAATTTTAAATGAGGCACAAGAAAATTAGACATTGAAAAATATTTTTTTCTTATGTGTTTGGGCTTGATATAAAGATTCTTGAACATTTTTAGTTTCGTCTATATCTTAAAAAATGACTGAGTTATAGCACTTTGAATTTCTAGAATGGCTGGCATTTTGAAACGATCTGATTTTTGTCACGCGATAATACACGTATTTATGAACTGATTTGGATGTGACAAGGAATGTGCATAGTACATAGCAATGTCTCGAACGAGTTCGATGGCGAGCCTCATCCATCATCTTGTTTAAACATGCGGCCATTTAATAATTAAAAAAAATAAAAATTTAAAAGTGAGGTACAAAATAATTAGAAACTGAAAAAGATTTTTTCCTTATGTGTTTGAGCTTGATACAAAGATTCCGGAGCATTTTTTGTTTTGTCTATGTATTACAAAATGGCTGAGTTATAGCACTTTGAATTTCTAGCATGGCTGACATTTTGAAACGATCTGATTTTTGTCACGCGATAACACGCGTATTTATGAACCGATTAGAATGTGACAAGGCATGTGCATAGTACATAGCAATCTCTCGGTCGAGTTCGTTTGCTAACTTCATTGGCCATCTTGTTTTAAAATGGCGGCCATTTAAAAATTAAAAAAAAAATATTTAAAATGAAGTACAAAAAAAAATAGAAATTGAAAAAGATTTTTTTCTTATGTGTTTCAGCTTGTTACAAAGATTTCGGATTATTTTTTGTTTTGCCTTTATCTAAAAAAATGCCGAGATATAGCAGTTTGAATTTCGAATGTATTAGTCCAAGAGCTGTTAAACATTTTAGGGAAGGTATTTGAGGCACCCTGAAAATTTGTGCAACACTTCTTTTGTAATGCCTGAATACAAAATCGAATATCTGGCTGAAGGATCGTGGCCCAAAAACTGTGCCAGACACGTGTAAAGTGCCATTTTTTGACTACCCAAAAAAGGTATTTGAGGCATGCTGAGATTGAGGCAGAATAATATTTATACTTAGAAAAAAATATTTTGAAAACGACAGATACTTTAGTCGGCCCAAAAACTGTGTCAGACACGTGTCAAGTGCCATTTTTGACTACCCAAAAAAGGTATTTGAGGCATACTGAGATTGAGGCAGAATAATATTTATGCTTATAAAAAAATATTTTGAAAATGACAGACACTTTAGTCGGCACAAAAACTGTGCCAGACACTTGTCAAGTGCCATTACCTTTTTTGGGTAGTCAAAAAATGGCAATAATATGATTAATGGAATATATTGACACAGCTGCGCCACCTGGTGGACGGGGTGAATAATGCAAATACGTGAGTTTTCAGTATGACGGCATATATGACAGAATATCTACTATCTGCGCATCTCTTGCGCATATTTTCTGAATCTTTACTCACTTGTGGAAGATGAATCTTGTTTACCAGATGTATTGCAAAATATTTTTATTACAGTTTGTTTTGATAAAATTATGTGCATTTAAAAAAAAATAGTCGCAATATCATTTTAATTTCGGGAGAAAAGCACTATTGCTACGAAAGCATTACTATCTTTGCCCTTAAATTAAATGACATTGCGACATTTTTTAAATACACATATTTTTATCAAAACAAGCCGTAACAAAAATATTTTGCTATACATCTGGTAAATAAGATTAATCTTATGTGAGTAAGTAACAATCTGAAATTGGTGTTGAAATTTTAACAGGGATTCTCTAAATGTCTTTGTTTTAAAAAAGAAATCTAATCTGGCTTTTTTAGAAAAATTATTGAAGTTATCGCCTAGACTCGCAGAAATATGTAAACAAATAAATGAACAACACTTTGCTCGTTTAATAGTACAACATTTAATGCATGCATTTTAAATTAAAGCGATTTCGAATATAAAATGAAATGAATTTAAAACTAAATGAATGAAATATTTGTAAGTTAAATAAGATGAGTGCAATGCAATTAAGAGAATATTGGAAATTTATCGTATGCGCTTGATAAACTAACAAAAGAACTTAAAATTGAATATTTTATTTATAATTAAATTCTGTACATATTCTAAACATTCAAAAACATTGTATTCTCATCTGGAATACAACCGTGTATATCATTTCTTATAACTTTAGTACATCAAAAATTGTGTAAAAAATGAGACTACAAAATTCTAACTTCACACATTAACTACTTACTAATTTTTTCGTCATTTTTCAATTCATTGAAAGAAAATAATTAAAATCGGGCGTATTTAAATCAACAACATTTGATAATATGTATTAAATAATAGTTTATCTTTTTTTAATAAAGTAAAGTTAAAATACGTAACTAAGTTGTTTTACCCTTTGAAAAAGAATAGATATGAATTCTATAAGAAAAAGAATTTTCTTACAATATCGAAAACTACAGTTATTCGATGGCCAACATTTTACCATTTTAACAAATAATATTAGTTCCAAAAGATCTGTTTTTATTTAAATAATTAACTGTAATAAATAAGTCAAAAAACACGAATAAATATTAATAGAATATTCTATTACTGTCAGAATATAAATGCTACAAACAAATGAAAACACAACATTTGCGCTTGCGCAGTTACTTCATAGATGTGCAATTAATAGATTATCCATAAAGAAGGAAACAGTTAGGCATCTTTCTGTAGTTCACTCCTTCCGCTACGTGGCGTGCGACCTTGATTGATCGCCTTTAATCTTGCGGTTACCTCTCCCATTTAAGATAGGACGCTTACTTATATCGCTTTGCTTCCTCCCTTTAAGGGGACGAGAGACCTTAAAAATCTTAAAAATATTTTTTTTTTATTTTTTGTAAATTTCACTTTAAATATTATTCAAGGGTACATTATATGCATTATGGCATGCATTTATCACAAAAAAAAAAAAAAATAAATAAATAAATAAATAAATAAATAAATAAATAAAAAAATTTTTGAGAAAAAAATCGAGTAAATGTATATTACTATAAACCTTTCATTCGTTAATTTTTTTTAAATAAATACAGTAGAACCTCTTTTATCCGAAACTATTTTAACCAAAACTCTCTGTTAACCGAAATCCATTTTTCAAGGTTTTTTTTTTTTTTTTTTTTTTTCTTTAAATCATCCCATTCCTTGTGTGCAAGCAGTCCTTTCCGATCTATGAGTACATATAACTATTTTTGATCCCCTTTCTTAGAGTTCCTTTGAATTTAACTTGAGCTCAGATAAACTGCTGAGTGGAACGAAGAAAACGAACAAATTAGCAATTCTGAAGCTTTTGAATGTTTTGTAAAAGATTTGGCACAGCTGGAGCAGCAGAAAAACTGTGATACTGATGAACTAATAATATTAAAAAAAAAAAAAAAAAAAAAAAAAAAAACTCCGTCCGTCTTCAAAGCAAAAACAATCGAAATTGCGACAAACAAAACCTTTTTTCAAAAACTTGTGATATAAGTAAAAGGGCTTTAATTTCAAAATTTAAATTCAGTTAATTTATACTTATTTCTATTTTCTATTGCTTTGTTTTGATTAAGCACTTGTTACCATAATAAGAAATATTGCATATATTTATCCTTAATCTTAAAATTGAAGCATTCTCGATTATCCGAAAATTTCGATTTTCCGAAAGAGGGTCGGTCCCAATTACTTCGGATAATCGAGGTTCTACTGTACTATTAAATTCTAAAACCACTTCAAAAATAGGAAATTGACTAAAACGCATCATTTACTACTCCTAAATCTGCTATAGAATCAATGCAAATTATATTAGTTGCAAAAGTAGAGATATGAGTTTAATCGTAGCAGATAACTATGTTGATCAGTGACACAGCTCGTTTTCTGGTTCATGATTTGTGGCTATGTCAAAGCATTCTATTCTCATTCTGAATACTTAATAAAATGTGTAATTTAAGTGATATAGTAGATTAGTAGTGCAATTTAAATCCATGTAATGATTCAGATTAATTCTAATGGCTTTCATAATTAATTGTGCTTGTTGTGCATTGATTTTCTAATACATTGCTAAAATTTAATTGCTTAATTATTCAGTATGCTGAAACGATTCTTATTATTCAACATTGTAATCTTAATTGTATCTTTATGTTAGTATATGGTATAAATATTGCATGAATTTACGAAATTAGATATGCATTAAAGTATATGTAATGAAACTTTCACTATCTGCGCAGTTTTATGGGGTTGTAATGATACATTGAATTGTAAAATTGAATTAATTAAATTTAATCAAAAAGACAAAAAAAGTATTAAAATATCAGCGAGTGAAAAGTAATATTTCTGTCAAGTGTTTATTTGTTTTTTGAAATTAAAAAAATATATAAGTAAGTTTTCAAAAAGGAACGTTGTACGAATGAAAAATATACATAGAAAAATAATAAGTGTAAAGTATAATAAAATTTAGACATTTAAGCTAAAATAATATGTTAATTTTTTTAACATTTAGAATTCTTTAGAAAATTTATGTACTTTGCAATTTTAGTTATGAAAAATTCCTTACTAAGAAAACTTTTTAATTGAAATTTATGTGTTCGAATCACCGTATTTAAAAACATTTTAATTGATTTATTATTTATTTCAATGATTTATGGATGGAATTTTTTAACTTCTCATAAGATGTAAAAAATACAAAGAGTTGTATTTGTATGACATTGCAAGGCCTCTGGAGAAAGTATACGTTTGTTATAACATTGTTTGTTACAATAATGTAAAGTAACATTTGCACTAATATTAATACATATGCAATACAAAGCAGAATTGTCAGCGTACCCTCAATTTATAACGATTGGCGACAGCTATTTCTTGAATAAAACATAGCCAAAAAACCATTTCCTTCCACAAAATAGAAAAATAGCTGCAATAAGTCTTTCAAAACATTATACAGAAAGAATATAAACGAGTTTGGACACAGTATAAATATTAAATGTAGCATGAAACATATACGAATCGCATTTTTCCTACTGCTAGAAAAAATACTCATGACGGGATTTGAACCCAGAATCTTTGACTGAAACTGCCAATACTCTACCTATTGAGGTACGTGGGCCGGCAAACGGAAGGCATATTTCGCTCTGATAATATTATTGATATTAGCATCTAGCGCACCATGCACACAGCTCAACAGAATATACAGCAGGGAGTGGAAATCCATTAAATGTTGGGTACGTAGATACACGATTATTTTTAACTCAATCATATAGTTTGATAAAGATATCATACGAATTGAATTTTTCAACTAAGCGGGAAAAGGCCCTAGCCGAGATTCGAACCCAGAATGGATAATAATAAGCTCGACGCAGCAGAAGTCGTTCGGTAGCTTCAGGGCCCAAAGACCTACCTTCTCGCTTTTCGGTGTTTTTAATTTGTGCAATTTCCCTTTTAAATTTGTCCGGTTTTAATTTTTGAATTTTTTTTCAACCTGACTTTCGCTAAAGTGTACTTTACTCGGGACGTGGCTGGGGACCTATAAACCTTGCTTCTGCAAAAGAGTTGAAATAGGTAGAAGAATAAAGGGCTGCAGACGAAAAGAGGCCGTTCTCCGCGGCGGTTTAATAATAAATAATATTAATGTTTCTATGATTATTATTATTTATTTTATTAATTTCTATGTATATTTGAATTTTTCGCTCAGTTGGATTTTTTTTTATTGTAATGCCGCAAATAATGTTTAATTGATTCCCACATTATATAATTTGAAAAGTAAATTGGTATTTTGCAAATAAAAAAAATGCTTTGTGGTTATGTCGCAACCTAAAGAAAAACTATAAATATAAAATTTATAACAAAATTTTCATATATATACTGTTTTCTACTATATCATGTACACCAGACAGTATTTTATGTACCCCGGTAGTCCAGGGTATCCCTTTTTTTTAATAAGGTAGGAATACATAAGACTTTTTTTCTCATAAAGGGAAAAAAATGTACACTTTACATAAAATATTGTAAAAAAAAAAAAAAAAAGAAAAAAATCTGTTTCAGATAATTGTCTATTGAAGTTCCTATTGAAAAAGTTTCTGAAAATTTTATTTATTCATGAGTTTCAAGATGAAAAGTAAACAAAATTGAAATTTTCGAAATTACTTCTCTTTCCTCTAAAAATCATTTCACATTCAACATAGATGGGAATACCTTGTAGAATTTTATCAGAATAAATTTTAAAAGCGAGGATGAAATCAAATGAAACTGAGATGACTTTCTGAAAGTAGATGTTACAAAGTAAAACAAGGTATAAAATACGTAAAGAAGAAAGAATTTGAATTTTAAATTTTAAAAATTAAACTCAATCAGATGAATTTTGCTTTGTTTCTTAATAGACCGGGAGCCGGCAGCACAGACAATCACCTCATCTAAACTTTAATATGTGCATAAAAAGTGCCAGTGCTGCACTCTAGTGTGTTTTGCAGAATACACTTTTGTGTTGAAACAGCAAAAAAATTGGTTTTGAATTTTCCACTAGTAGGATCGAACTCACAACGTATGGATTAAAAATCTTGCATTCTACCGATATTACCAATGGCATCCTGGCCGGAAATTATTTTAAATGCAGACATTGAATAGTGAGATTAATTCGAATGTGCGTTAATAATTATATAGAGAAGATGGTAATTTATTCATGACTTTATAATCCTTAATTTTAATTAAAGGGATTAATTTAGTACTAGATATTTTCTATGATATATATAATACATAATTACAACTTTACTTGACTAATATAATTTATTAGAAAATTTTTCTTTATATGCCGAATGGTTAGAATACTATTTGATTGATTTGCTGCTGAAAAAAAAATTAAATTTTGAAGTGCATTTTGAGGAGATTTTGTCAATTTGAAATGGCCGTTAGGGTTTAAACAATTTGGTATTTATAGGTTTTGGAGGATATGAATTATATGTATTCGATTATTATATTTATTATAAGTATTCGATTTTCAAAAATATATTTCATAAATAAAAAATCGCTCCCTGAAATTTTAAATTTAATCCACAAAAATTTTTTTGACATATTTTAAACAATGCAATAAATTTCTTATTTTCGAGTAACTTAAAATAATAATAACGCTAAGAGAAAGTGCTGGTTAGACTTTTCCGTTTGGGGTAAACTTTCCCCCCTAAATCTGCCAACGGAGTAATAATTAGTTCTATAGTAGTTCTATTAGTTAATAATTATTTCTGTTTTTTTATGTTTATGTTTATAAAATTGATCTCAAGGTGGTTCTTTAAGGCAATCTTGAGTCTAGGTGGCAATGTCCGGTGCAGATATCTCCCCTCCCCGTCCACATTTTGAAATTTAATAAACTAGTATTTTTTTTTCTATTTTGAATATCCTAGTGTATTTTTTTTTTCTTTTCGAGTAACTTAAAGTAATTATCACTAAGAGCAAATACAGCTAAAATAATTCTGCTAACGAGGGTGGGGTTTTCCTCCGTGAATCCACATGGAAATTAATTTTTAGTTCCTTTTTTAAATATATATTTAAAAATGAACCTAAACGGGAGGTTTATGAAGTGTTGAATTCAGTGTGGTATATTCCCTGATTTACAAATTTAATTAACAAAATTTTATTTTTCTCCAATTTATAAGACATAGTAAAATTTATTCCTTTCAGTTAACTTTAAAGACACTAAAAGAAAGAGTTAAAAGAAAATTTTTGTTAATGAATGGGGGCGGTTCCCCTCTTTACCCGCCATGGCAGTTAATATTCAGTTTTGTTAAAAAGAGGAAATGTAAAACTTTTTTTGACCTTCCCCCCCCCCCCCTTGAAGAAGTAGAAATGCCATTAATGAAATATTGTTTTACGATAGGAAAAACAAAACTCATACACATTAAAACATTTTTACAGATTTTGAATGGCCTCGTGCACAGAAATAATGCATCGGTTGCATAATGCATAATAATGCATAAAACATAGATTATACAAGTTTTTACATCCATAAAAAATACATAATTTTTGCAAATTTTTAATATACAGACTTTTTTAATGCATAAAACGGCAAAAATTTTAGAAACATTAAATATGCATGAAAGTGCAGATAATTTACACAAAATGGGTATACTTTTGAAATATTTAAAAATAGTCACTTTTTATGCACAATTTGTGTACAATCTATCCTATTTCGCAAACAACATTTTCTATCTGGGATTACAAATTAGCAATGGTGTAGCTTTGTATTTACATACTGTATATAAATACACTTTCACACTTTTATTTAAATGAAAAATAAATATAACAATATTTATAGACTCTATTTTTTGTTATATTTACTTTTTCTACTTCATTCAGCATTTTTGTTTAAAATTTTTTCAAAGAATTTCGTTATAAACTCTAAAAATAATCTGTAGAATATTTTAAATATTCTAGTCGTAGTTGAATATTTTATTCAAAATCTTGCTTGAAAATTTAAAACGAAATTTTCATTTCTTAAAAAGTACTTAAAGGCGTACATTAACTTAAAAAAATGCTTTTTTCATTATCTTTCATTCCACTATCAGTTGTTCTGAAAGGCTTTGTAAGTGCAATGATCCTCGCCTAATGGATCAAAGTGCAATTTATCATAGCTTGCTTGTAAAATCTTGATTCTCTTCTTGAAAAAAAAATAAAAATTTCTAAGTGACATAAATTATTGATTTATTGCGTCTTTTCTATCAGTGCAAGGAATATTAAACTTAAAAAATACTTTTCGCTCTTAAAAAAATATTTAACAATAAAGATAGAGGTAGTTAATATTTCCTGAAATTAATTTCATAGCAATTTTCTTAGAAGGCATTTATCAGAGAAAAAAACATTTTGAAGAGTTTGGTTTATTCCTTTAAGAAAAAAAAATTTATCTGCGAAAACTTGATCATGAATTTTGAAAAAAAAAAGTTTTTTTTAAAATCTTGTACATAATATAAATACTTAAAAAAATTTCAGGTGATAATATATGAAACAAAATAAGAAAAAAAAATAATTGAACAATATCGATTTTTTTAAATGAGAAAATTTAAATTTAAAATTTAAAAATGTATAAAAGGCGGTATAAATAATTCTATATAAGTATATCAAAAATGTCTTATTTTATTATACCAACGAATGTCAACACTTGGTCACAATTAGTTCATGCTCGAAGGTAAAGTAAACTAGCGTGTCTTCATAAATAAGAGAGTGACGTCATACGAGCAATAACGTCTTTTCGGACAAGAGGTTACAGCAGACGGTAGGAATAAATGTTTCCAAATCTGCCATTATCGCCAAGAAACTTCTTTCGGACTTGCTTAATTCTCTAGACGTCCAGGTTCTTAGCCTCCATCGATACAGGTCTGATATACACTTATACTGCTATCAGCAGAGAAACTATAAATGTGCTGTGGAAGATACCTGTGATAAAACTGTGTGTTGAATCTTTATAAACCATAGAAAAGTTCTGTTATATTGTTGACGACAGTTCTTTATTTAAATTCCATTTCATTCAATGTATACTTCATAAAATACTAAAAAAACAGCTTTAAGTTGAAAAGTATTCAGAACCAACTTTGTTTAAAATAGCTATAACAATAACTTTGGTCAAAGCAGGATTAAACTTCAATACACCTGAAGCTTTTCAAAACAGCTTAAATTTAAATCATAACAAAAACAATCTTTAAAAACATCGTAAAACTCAAACATATTAAAATCATAACGATAACTTTAAAGAAACGAACAGAAAAGAGAGAGCGCGGCGTTTGATTATCGAAAGGCAATTTATACATTTGAAGAAATTGAATTGGACGATTCCACTGCATAAAAGGGTAGGCCTGAGTATAGTCGATTACGGAACAGCTAACGCCATCTATGAAACACTTAAGTTTAATGTCGGTTCTTTGAAATTAATTTATGTTTTAGAAAACAATTAACATTATATCCTATATAATGAAGGTATTGCTTTTAAAAGAAAGAAGTTCTGTAAGCATTAAAATGTAGAAAGAAAAGCTATTAAATCAATATCAGATTACGTAAAGTTTTAAACCCATATTATCCATAAGTGACAAGTAAAGCCGGCTTACTAGATAACGCAGGTTAATATAGAAATAATCAGCAATGTGCGTTGACATAGTTTGCACAACATCTTCTAATTTGAATATTCGTACTATGCGAAAAATCCATCGCTCTTTTCTTTGGGCTTTACACAGTATATATAATCCTTGTTCACTGGCACTGTGTGAATACACGTCGTTGTATTGACATAAAGAGCGGTTAGTATTGTATTTTAGAAAGCACGTGTACGGAAATGGCTGAGAATGAGTCATGTACAAATGATTGAAACAATGGTATATGATCTTTTTTTTACTATGAAATATGAATCTTGGTAAATTGGATAAAGAATTATTTTTAAATGCTTAGGATGCATTTTTATAATTGATGCAGGTGCAGCAAAATGGACACAAAATCCTTTAAAAATGACAAATACTTTCATATCCGGAAACAATTCCGCCCTCCCCATAGGATATTCCTACACTTTTCACATACACTTTACCCCCTGTGCCACTCGGAAATCAGAGTATAAAAATTTTAAAAAAATTTAGTGGTCTTTCATATCAAATACAGAAAAAAGTAACATTGTTTTAAGTTTTTTAAGTTTTTTAGTAAGAGAAAAAAAAAAAAAAAATCATGGCTCTATCTCACATGGATGTGATAAAAAAAAGTCCTTCCGGCCAGTGCCGGGAGGAAGAGGTAGCTTTCATATTCCTTATTTAAAAAAAAAAAAAAACAACTTATATTATTCAAACACACGAACCTCAATTTAGTGGAAACCGAATATAGGAGATTCAATACCAATTTTTATCAATACTAAATCATTATGAATGAGAATTTCACGAAATTTGTCAGCTTTATCCAAGCTGCTTTTATTTAAAGTAACTTATATTTCGCTGCCAAATTCGGCGATTTCTTAAAGTGCCTGCCATTTTAAGACAACATGGTGGATAAGGCTAACCAGTGAACTTGGTCGAGACCTTAGTAATTGCTGTGCACATGCTCACTTACATCGGAATCGGTTGATATATACAAGTGCTGTCGCAGGCAAAAAATCAGTTTTTTCAAAATGTCACCCACATTAGAAATTGAAACTGCTATATCTGAGCCATTTTTTAAGATAAAGACAAACAAAAAATGCTCCTGAATCCTTATATCAAGGTCAAATACTTAAGAAAGAAACCTTTTTCAATTTCTAATTTTTTTTGCACCTCACTTTAAATATAATTTTTTTTTAATTTAATGACCGCCATTTTGAAACAAGATGGCTGATGAAGCTGACCAGCGAACTTGGTCGAGATATTGATATATACTATCCACAAGCCTTCTTACATCGAAATAGGCGAATACGTGTGTTATCGCGTGACAAATAAAAGATCGTTTCAAAATGTTAGCCATGCTAGAAATTCAAAGTGCTATAATTCAACCATCATTTTTAAGAAATAAACAAAAGAACAAATGTTCAGAAACAAAAACTGCTCCGGAATCTTTGTATCAAGGCCAAACACATAAAAAAATCTTTTTCATTTTCCAGTTTTTTAATACCAAATTTTAAATTTTAAATTTAAATTTTTTTATTGGCAAACCTTTTGAAACAAGATGGCGAATGAAGCTGGCCAACGAACTGGGTCGAGACATTTGTATGTACTATGTACAGACCAAGTTACATCCAAATCGGTTCATAAATACGCCTGTTATCGCGTGACAAAAATCAGGTCGTTTTAAAATGTCAGCCACAATAGAAATTCGAAATGCTCAGCCATTTTTTTAGATATAGTCGAAACAAAAACTGTTCCGGAATCTTTGTATTAAGGTCAAACACATACAAAAATTAATATTTTTCAATTTTTTGGTATCTCATTTTAAATTTTAAATTTTTTTAAATGGCCGCCATTTTGAAACAAGATGGCGGATGAAGCTGGCCAACGAACTCGGTCGAGATATTTGTATGTACTATGTACACACCAAGGTACATCCAAATCGGTTCATAAATACGCCTGTTATCAAGTGACAAAATTCCGGACGTTTCAAAATGTCAGCCACGCTAGAAATTCAATATACTATAACTCAGCCACTCTTTAAGATATACACGAAACGAAAACTGTTCCCGAATCTTTTTATCAAGGTCAAACACATAAGAAAAAAGTATTTTTTCAATTTTCATTTTTTTGGTACCACATTTCAAATTTAAATTTTTCTTAAAAATTTAAATGTCCGCCATTTTTAAACATGATGGCGGATGAAGCTGGCCAACGAACTCGGTCGAGACATTGGTATGTACTATGTATAAACGAAGTTGCATCCAAATTGGTTCATAAATGCGCCTTTTATCGCGTGACAAAATTCAGGACGTTTTAAAATGTCAGTCACGCTAGAAATTCAAAATGCTATAACTGAGCCATTTTTTAAGATATAGACGAAACAAAAACTGCTCCGAAATCTTTGTTTAAAGATCAAATACATAAGAAAAAAATATTTTTCCATTTTCAATTTTTTGGTACCACTTTTCAAATTTAAAATTTTTAACAAAATTTTAAATGGCCGCCATTTTGAAACAAAATGGCGGATGAAGCTGGCCAACGAACTCGGTCGAGACATTGGTATGTACTATGTACATACCGAATTACATCCAAATCGGTTGATAAATACGAGAGTTACAGTGTGACATAGGTCAGATATATATATATATATATATATATATATATGGATATATATATATATATATATATATCAATTTTGAACGGAGGGTGGTTTCGGGGTCTGGGGGTCATGATCGATGAAAATATACCAAAATTTTTTGAAATCGTTTTCCTCCGAACGGCTGCAATAGGTAGCTTTTTGTAATGAAAGCTACCTAATATATAGAGCTAATGAACATATACGTATATATACTAGCTAATGAACCGATATAACTCAAAATGTTGTGTTCCCTTCACAAATGATTTCTGAGTTACAGAAGATCAAATGTAACTCACCCTGTCAGTGATTCAAAATCAACTAATACACTTATAGTTTTGTCCTAAAATAATATATGATATTTAATACATCAATTAATACTTATTGTTCTGTCACATCTCATAAAAAAATTTGTTCTACATAATAAAAACCTTTCCCGTTTCAAGCAAAAAATAGAAATTCAAATGGTAATTAACACTTTATGTACTTTATTATGATTCATGAAAATTCTATCTTCTAAAGCATTTATCGCCTAATTTTTGAAACTACATTAGAAGATTTTCATAATCATTTAATAAATTTTAGAAGAATTTTAGAAGGATTGAAGGATTTAGAAGAATTAATTAAATTTGAATTTATAGGGATATTGTACAATATTAATAACCCTACTCAAATCTTTTATTTTAAATATTTTGCTTAGTAATTTGTAGAATTAAGAAATGTACAAATATAATATTTTTACAATAGTAATAAAGAAATATTTCCGAATGGGAAGATTCCCCCCCCCCCTCCTAACGCCACCATAGCTAAAAAGATGCAAAGGCAAAATGAAACATCCTTTAAAAATATTTTTATTTTGTGTAACCAATAATGCTCTTGGAGCAAGATAAAGTAACGCATCTATAACTCAATCTAAACAGTATTTCTACTAATTTATATATTAAATGAAATTTATAATAAGTTATTTTTCAGTAGATAAAGGATTAAATTTCCTACACTGTAAAAAAAAAATCTGTACAGTTACTAAAGTTTTTCTAGGAAACTGGGATTCCTAGAACTTTTTATGTTGCGGAAAAAGAAAAATTCCTGTAACAGACGCTGTTACAGGAATATTTATTGTTGCTGTTAGATAAAGGTTCTAGGAATCCCAGTTTCTTAGAAAAACTTTAGTAACTTTACAGTTTTTTTTTTTTACAGTGTAGTGCTTAAATAGTTATGTTATAGTGACTCTACACAGTTAAATGATTTTGAGCGTTGTCAAACCTTCTAAATGTAGATCTTCTGTAAAAAGTAGGTAACAAACATGCATCTTAATGTATTTAAAATATATCAATTTCAGTAAATAAATTTTCAAAGAATTCTGTTTCGTAGAAAAGTATAGCCTACAGATCCATGATAAGTAATACACTGAAAGAAAATGTCTATAAAGTTACTAAGACTTTTCTAGGAAACTGGGATTCCTAGAACTCTTTATGTAACTGCAACAAAAAGAATCATGCAAAAGATTTATATTTACACTTTAAAAGAAAAGTCTGTAAGGCTACAAAAATTTTTCTAGGAAACTGGGATTCCAAGAACGTTTTATATAACTGGAACAAAAAAAATCATGTAAATATTTTCATGTAATTATCCCCGGGATACAGATAAAATATTAATAATCATACAGATTTCTGTAACTTTTCAAAAACTAGTTTTGTAGATTTACATTTTTTTACAGTGTAGAGGTAAAATTTAATAAGCATACAGGTTTCTGTAGCTTTAAATCTGTAGAATTACATAGTTTTTTTTTCCAGTGTACAACTGTATATTTTATATGAAAGATTCATATACGTCGAAAATTCAAGAAATAGCGTATTTTTAATAATTTTATTTCTAAACTTAAAAAAAATTTAAAATAATCTTATTAGAAAATAAATGTAAGAAATAAAAAACATCTCCTTTAATATTCTGATGTAGCAAATTTTCTCTAAATCTGGCAAAACTATACGTTATACGAAAAATCTTAAAAAAGAAAAAAAAAATGAATAAAAATAGAGTTTTACAAATTATCAGCTCTGCGAAATGGAAACTAATAAGAATTTGCACGATTTTATCAAGTATTCTTCCCTTTATCCCTTATACTTAAAAAAAAATGCTTAAAATATAAGAAAACAAACAAAAAGGTAATACATTTATGAATAAACAGAAAGAAGAATATATATTCCCCTATTTTATTTAACTTGGCCACTATTAAATAATGTAAATTGAAATAATTTTTAAAATATAATTTATAAGTTGCTTTTAGAATTTTAAGAAATAGTTCAATATCAGTTTCAACAAAAGCATTGTGTATAAAAAAATTGGCTATGTAAATAAAAACTCATTCATATGTATTGAATTATAAATATGAAAGTTATTTTTGTTTCTTACATACTAAAACTTATACTACTATATTTAGTTAAATTTATTACTTCATTATATCCCTTTCTTTATTGCTGTTTTTAATATTATTATAACTATTATTTTATTTATATTCAGTAACCATTTACATAACAATTTCAATTGAATCACGGCCAAAAAATGAATATCATTAGTAAGAAATTATCTTTCAGCTAGGCGCATTACCATGATAATTAAATTAATGTATATACTATAGATAAATATATATAAATAATATGTTATTTGACTAATAATAACTTATAATATGTTATATGTTATTTGACACTTTTTTTTGCCCCTAAAATTTGAAATAAGAATATTTCGCTAAGAATAAAGTTTAATTCCTGATAAAATTTTCCACAAACAATAAATTATTACTAAACATGATAGTTTATTAGGTAGCTTTCATTACAAAAAGCTACCTATTGCAGCCGTTCGGAGGAAAGCAATTTCAAAAAATTTTGGTATATTTTCATCGACCATGACCCCCAGACCCCAAAACCCCCCTCCGTTCAAAATTGATATATATATATATATATATATATATATATATCTGACATATGTCACACTGTAACTCTCGTAATTATGAACCGATTTCGATGTAATTCGGTGTGTAGATAGTACATACCAATGTCTCGACCGTGTTCGTTGGCCAGCTTCATCCGCCGTTTTGTTTCAAAATAGCGGCCATTTAAAATTTTTAAAAAATATTAAAACTTGAAATGTGGTACCAAAAAATTAAAAATGGAAAAATATTTCTTTCTTATATATTTGACCTTTATACAAAGATTTCGGAGCAGTTTTTGTTTCGTCTATATCTTAAAAAATGGCTGAGTTGCAGCATTTTGAATTTCTAGCGTGGCTGACATTTTGAAACGTCCTGAATTTTGTCCCGTGATAAAAGGCGTATTTATGAACCGATTTGGATGTAACTTCGTTTATACATACTACATACCAATGTCTAGACCAGGTTCGTTGGCCAGCTTCATCCGCCATCTTGTTTAAAAATGGCGGCCATTTAAATTTTTAAGAAAAATTTAAATTTGAAATGTGGTACCAAAAAATTGAAAATTGAAAAAATATTTTCTTCTTATGTGTTTGACCTTGATAAAAAGATTCGGGTGCAGTTTCTGTTTCGTCTATATCTTAAGAAATGGCTGAATTATAGCATTTTGTTTTTCTAGCGTGGCTGACATTTTGAAACGTGCTGATTTTTGTCACGTAATAACAGGCGTATTTATGAACCGATTTAGATGTACCTTGGTGTGTACATAGTACATACAAATATCGCTACCGAGTTCGTTGGCCAGATTCATCCGCCATCTTGTTTCAAAATGGCGGCCATTTAAAACAATTTAAAAAATAAAAAAAATTAAAATGAGATACCAAAAAATTGTAAAATGAAAAAGATTTCTTTCGTATGTGTTTGACCTTAATACAAAGATTCCGGAACAATTTTTGTTTCGTCTATATCTAAAAAAATGGCTGAGTAATAGCATTTTGAATTTCTATTGTGGCTGACATTTTAAAACGACCTGATTTTTGTCACGCGATAACAGGCGTATTTATGAACCGATTTGGATGTAATTTGGTCTGTACATAGTACATACCAATGTCTCGACCGAGTTCGTTGGCCAGCTTCATTCACCATCTTGTTTCAAAAGGGTTGCCATTTAAAAAAATTAAATTTAAAATTTAAAATGAAGTATTAAAAAATTGGAAAATGAAAAATATTTTTTTTTATGTGTTTCCCTTGATACAAAGATTCCGGATCAGTTTTTGTTTCTAAAAATTTGTTCTTTTGTTTATATCTTAAAAAAATGTTTGAATTATAGCACTCTGAATTTCTAGCATGGCTAACATTTTGAAACGATCTTGTATTTGTCACGCGATAACACACGTAATCGCCTATTTCGATGTAAGAAGGCATGTGGATAGTATACATCAATACCTCGACCAAGTTCGCTGGCCAGATTCATCAGTCATCTTGTTTCAAAATGGTGGCCATTAAGTTAAAATATATATATTTAAAGTGAGGTGCAAAAAAATTACAAATTGAAAAAGGTTTCTTTCTTAAGTATTTGACCTTGATATAAGGATTCAGGAGCATTTTTGTTTGTCTTTACCTTAAAAAATGGCTCAGATATAGCACTTTCAATTTCTATTGTGGGTGACATTTTGAAAAATCTGATTTTTTGCATGCGACAGCACTCGTATATATGAACCGATTCCGATGTGAGTGAGCATGTGCACAGCAATTACTAAGGTCTCGACCTAGTTCACTGATTAGCCTCATCCACCGTGTTGTCTTAAAATGGCACGCACTTTAAGAAATCGCCAAATTTGGCAGCCAAATATAAGTTAATTTAAAGAAAAGCAGCTTAGATAAATCTGACTAATTTCGCGAAATTCTCATTAATTATATTGATAAAAATTTGTACTGAATCTCCTATATTCGGTTTCCACTAAATTGAGCTTCGTGTGTTTGAATGATATAAGTTGGCTTTTTTAAAATAAGGAATATGAAAGCTACCTCTTCCTCCCGGCACTGGCCGGAAGGACATTTTTTTTTTTTACTTTGTACTTGGTTTCCACAAGCAAAAATTTGACTCGAAGAAACGATATTATAAAGAATATCTAGGCAAAAAAATGTAGACAAAATAGTATGCTAAAAAAAGTAACATATAGTTAATTTTAAAACATGTTTTAACACATGTTGTTCGAAATTTATTTATCGTCTGCCAAGGCTCAGTGTGGGCGTTTTTGTGTAAGTTTAATTTCTAACAACTGGCAACGTTCTTTTGTTGACATGTAATTTATTCTATTCTAAGAGAGTGAAACCAAGAGGGTTTAAAATTAAACGTGTGATACATTTTACTTTGTTATTTATTAAGTATTGTGAGTTATTGACGAGTTTGTGTTTATTTAAATTCAGCCAGAGCGCTATTATAATTTTTGGTTACGTCTACCGGAGATTTGATATTTTTTCTTTTTTTAATTGAGTGATAGAACGAACTTAAGATGAGTTTCGTTTTCAAGAGTAATCATGTTATCGTTCCGAAGTTGTGAAAATAAATAAAGAAGCTGCGTCATTTAAACATCTATACTATTTAGTGAGTCTTTTTTGTTAATACTATCTCCTTATGAGAGAATTTAAAGACATTTTAATTAGAAAACGAGATTTAAAACCTACTGTCACTAAACTGGAAAATAATATTATTAGTTCGATAGATGATGCTGATTCTAATCATCTTGCTTTATTCGAAAATAAAATCGAAAGATTAAATGAGAAATT
The DNA here is from genome assembly GCA_963932465.1 of Maratus speciosus. Lineage (NCBI taxonomy): Eukaryota > Metazoa > Arthropoda > Arachnida > Araneae > Salticidae > Maratus > Maratus speciosus. The sequence goes on from OZ010786.1 coordinate 380,067,391, forward strand.
ACATGAACTTTTTTCTCAATGTAAAGAAGAAGGTGTAGATAATTTTGTTGATGAGCAAAAATCTGTACAGGATAAACTTGACAATCTTTGGTTAAGTGTTAACCGGAAAAACTCAAAATTTACTTTAAATAAATCGAATCAAAATAATAATCTTTCTAAATCTCAAATACCAGAAGTAAAGCTCCCAAAATTGACACTTCCTTCGTTTAGTGGTAATTTAGAAGAATGAATATCATTTTATGATTTATTTAAAGCTAGTGTGGATAATAATGAGAGTTTATTAGACTGTCAAAAATTGCAGTATTTCAAATCGGCATGTAAAAACAGTGCTCTTAATATTATGCAGCGTCTTCCAATATCTGATTCAAACTGTAAGACAGCTTTATAATTATTGGAGGAACGATATTCAAATTAACGTGAATTAATTAAGAAATTAATTGGAATGCGTTGTATTTCGGATAATGCACAGTCTATTTTAGAGAGTGTAGATGTTATAAACGAATGTGTGCGTTCTATAAGTGTACTTAAACAAGACGTTAGCGGATTTTCAGAAGTAATGATAGTTTATGTAATTACAGATAAATAAGATAAAAAATACGAGATATTGGTGGAAAAGAACATTAAAAATGAAGTAGGTGGGAACTCTTGATAATTTATTATCTTTCTTGAAGGATCACGCTTGAACCCTTCAAAACAGCAAATCCTCAGTAAAGGAAATAAAGAAAGGTAAAGTAACGACATTGTTGTCTGCTAGTAATAGTTGTTAGTTATATATGCAAGGAATCACATCCGTTGTATAAATGTCCTAAGTTCTTGCAGTTAAGTGTACTTAAAATAATAGAATTGATTAGAAGAAACAACTTGTGTTACAATTGTCTTCTAGTAAACACCATGCAAAAATCTGTAAGAGTTTAAGTAAATGCAAAGTGTGTCATAAGCCTCACCATACAATTTACATAAGCCGAGAGACTCGAAATCTTATTCAGATAGTATAAATCAAACACCGACTGGCCCTCTTTCTCTGAACGCACCAGAATTTCAGCCGAGACCAACTGAGTCATTAAGTGAAACTTCTTGTACTAGCATCTTTGAATTTCCAAACAAATCTGTGTCGGGATTACATTCATTGCATAATAAGCAAATTCTACTTTGTACATCAATGATTAAGGTTCGTGACTCTCTGGGTAATCTTCTAAACTGTCATGCTTTGTTGGATAGTGGCGGTGAAGCCTCTTTCTTAAGTGAAAATTGTAAGCACAAATTATGTTTGGCAAGGCGGTTTACTAAAGTACAGATTACATGTTTAGGTTCTTATAATGCTGAATCTAATGAAGAGGTAAATTTAAATTTTACTCCCCATTTTAATTCTGAAGTGAGATTTGCTACTAGAGCATTTGTGATAAAAATAATCACATCAAATGTGCCGTATAGTTCTATTCCTTCAAATATTCTAAATAATTTTAATTATTTAGTTAAGCATACCCAATATTCTTTGAATCAAGACCAGGAGATATCTTATTAGGCGTTAACGTTTTCTTTACATTGCTTAAAGGGGAAGTTATAAACAGTGAAGAAACTCGCAGTATGTTCTAAACTTGGATAATTAGGGAAACTACCTCTTTTGATACAAGTCAACGTACATTTTCTGTTAATAATATTCAATTTCAACTAGATGATTTAGTTCAGAAGTTTTGGTCTTTAGATTCCATTCCTGAGCTAGTTCGAATTTCTAAGGAAGAACAAGAATGTGAAGACCATTTTAAGAGTATTTTTCTTCGAAATAGTCCTGGAAGATTTGTTTTGAAACTTCAATTTAAAGATTCTCCATCCCAATTATGTGATACTAAGGAACTAGACATACAGCGATTTCGTTCTTTGTAACGCAGGCTTTCAAAACAACAGTCTATTTACGAAAACTATCGCGAGTTTATGAAGGAATATTTGGACTTGGGTCACATGGAACTGATATCCAAATCCGAAAGGGTCCCTGCATTTGCTTTTTATTTACCTCATCATGCGGTAATTCGTGAATCCAGTTCGACGACAAAATTAAGAGTTGTTTTTTGATGCCTCTCCTAAATCTAGCTCTGGTGTGTCTTTGAATCCTATTCTAATGGTCGTACCACGTATACAACAGGCACTTTTCCCAATTCTTTTAAGATTTAGAACTTTTCATATTGTTGTACGTGCAGATATAGAGAAAATGTTTAGACAAATCTTAATTAATCCACAATATAGAGATTTTTTAAGGATTCTTTGGAGAGAGAATTCCCAGGATCCTATAGAGGAATATCATTTAATAACAGTCACTTATGGTACGGCATCTGCCCCGTTTCCGTCTACAAGAGCTCTTCATCAGCTTGCCTTAGATGAGAAAAATGGTTTTTCTTTGACATCTGCAGTCGTGTTGAAAGATTTTTATGTGGATGATTTTCTCTCTGGGAGCCAAAATGAGGAAGAGGTTGTGGAACTAAATAGTCAATTGACATTATTAATGAAACGAGTTGGCTTTAATTTACGAAAATGGATTTCAAATGTACCAGGAGTACTGAGGAATATTTCTGAAGAATGTAAGGAAAGTACAGAGTCATTATTCTTGACTAATGATGGCGGGATAAAAATTTTAGGAATTTAATGGAATTTAACGTGTGATTTCTTTTGTTTCTCTTCTTTAGACCATGTGTAAAAGGACAGATACTCTAAAAGAGATATTTTGTCAGAAGTTGCAAAGGTGTTTGAGCGGCTAGGCTTGATTCCCCCTGTGTTGTTTTCATGAAGGTACTGCTGCAAGACTTGCGGCAGTTATCACTTACCTGGGACGATCCAATTAGTGAAGAACATAGTAAACGGTGGACATCTTTACGGAATGATTTAAAGGTAATTTCTAAGTTGAGAATTCCTCGATTTGTATTAGCTGCAGATAAGATAAACCTTCAAATTCACGCCTTTTGGGATGTGTCTGAAAAAGCATATTGTGCAGCAATATATATGCGTTCAGTTTCTTAGAATGAGAGAATCACCGTAAATCTTTTGACATCTAAAACTAAGGTCGCACCCATTAAGACTCAGTCAATCCCAAGGTTTGAACTTTGTTCAACTCTACTTTTGACAAATTTGCTAAAAGTTGTTTTGGATCACCTAAGTCTCAAGGAGAGTGAAGTATTTTCGTGGACTGATTCTAAAGTTGCGTTGGCATGGCTTTCTTCAGAGCCTCATAGATGGCAAACCTTTGTAGCAAACCGTGTAGCTAAAATCCAAGAAACACTGCCTAATATTTCGTTCAATCATGTTCGCGGGCTTGAAAATCCAGTTGACTACGGAACACGAGGTATGCTACCATCGGAATTAGTGAATTGTGAGCTATGGTTTCACGGTCCTAAATGGTTAAGAGAGCCATGGGATAAACTGCCTAACGAATCATTTGAACGAAAGGATTTACAAGAAATTATCCTAAAGGAAGAAAGAAGGAATTGTGTTATAAATATTTCTAAACTTAAGGATGATCATCTGATTTTCAGATATTGTTCTTGGAATGGACTAGTAACAATCGTTGCGTCGTACTTAAGATTTCTAGACAATGCAAGAAAGTCGCTACCAAATCGAGTAAATGGTTTGCTCTCAGTATTAGAACTTTCAAATTCCACAACGAAAATTCTGAAAATAATCGGAAAAGAGTATTTCCGTGATGAAATATTTGATTTAAGTCATCACAAATCTTTAAAATCTTCAAGTAAACTTTTGTCTTTAAACCCATTCCTGTATCATAATTGTATTTTGCGTGTTAGTGGAAGACTGAGACATGCTAATGTCTCAGGAGATCAGAAAGACCCAATATTACTGCCCAATACATATAATATAACTGCATCAAATATGATACATTATCATATAACTTATTTACATGCTAGTCCACAGCTTCTTTTAGCTGTTCTTCGAACCAATTTCTGGATTTTAAGTGGTCAAGATGCAGTAAGAAAAATAGTAAGGAGTTGCTTAAAATGTTTTCATGCTTCACCAAATAATGGGGAATCTTCCAGCCATACGTGTTACGCAAAGTTGTCCATTCTCAAAGACTTCAATCGATTATGCCGGCCAATTTATGTGCAAGGAGAGAAATCGTAGAAATATCAAGTCGTTTAAGAGTTATATTGCTATATTTATTTGTTTTTCAACTCGTGCTATTCATCTTGAATTAGTTTCGGATTTGACAGCTTCCACATTTTTGGCTTCTCATAAAAGATTTGTTGCCCGTAGAGGTAAAACAGCTGAGTTGGTCAGTGATTGCGCAGGAAATTTCAAGGGTGCAAGTAGGGAACTGCGTGAGTTATACAATTCCGCATCCTCCGTTAGTAAGGATCAAACATTACAGAATTATGTGGCTAATGAAGATATCATCTAGAACTTTAATCCCCCTTCTGCTCCACATTTTGGTGGGATGTGGGAAGCTAACATAAAATCTGTGAAATATAATCTACGTAGAACAATGGGAAATTCACTATTTACAATTGAAGAATTCTCTACATTTTTGTCACAAATTGAAGCCTGTTTGAACTCGAGACATTTATGTCCTCTGTCGAACTATGCAAGTGATCTACATTTCCTGACACCAGGTCATTTTTTGACTCGTGCTACCTTGACAGCTATTCCGGAACTGGACGTTTCTGAAATTCCACCTAATAGACTTCGCCGTTGGCAATTGACCCAGAGAGTATTTCACCACTTCTGGAATCGATGGAGTGGTGAGTATTTGTCTCAACTCTAGCAGCGTCCCAAGTGGTTGCGTTCGACAGCAAATTTAAATATTGGTGACATAGTGCTAAATAAAAATGAACTTCTTCCCCCTCTTCAGTGAAAGTTAGGAAGAATTATTCAAATATTTCCCGTCCATGACGGTCATGTGAGAGTTGCCATAGTAAGAACTGCTGCCGGAAATTTTAAACGAGCGGTTCATAAACTCTGTCCTCTGTCCGTTCATTAACAGTAAGATATATATATATATAACTCTTTTATTTTTACGCCTTGAAGATTTCAAGGCCAGGGGTGTATGTTCAAAATTTATTTATCGTCTGCCAAGGCTCAGTGCGAGCATTTTAGTGTAAGTTTAGTTTATAACAAATGGAAAAGTTCTTTTTTGTTGACATGTAATTTATTCTATTCTAGGAGAGTGAAACCAAGAGGGTTTAAAATTAAACGTGTGATACAGTTCACTTTGTTATTTATTAAGTGTTGTGAGTTATTGATGAGTTCGTGTTTATTTATATTTAACCAGCGCGCTATCACATGTTATTACATATAATGAGATGTCAGAAAAATATATGACAAAAAAATCGACAAAAATTAATACTTTTTTGTATACATGTATCCTACATTTCATTATTCTAATCAATCAAGCTCTAAAAATTGATTTTAAAATGCTATATTCTTTGAAAAATATAAGAAATTTATAATTTAAGTTTATTTTACTTAATTTTAAATTCACGTGCTATGTTTATCATTCCTGAATGAAAAAATATGTTACAAAGATAATCGAAAAAAAAGTAAAACACGACATATAATATTTATTATTAAGCTTTTGGAAATTTAATTTAATTTATATTAAATATATTTATATATTTTTTTTAATAATTTTGTTACTTAGAAATATCCAAATTCGCCGATTTTAAATATTGTATAAATTAAGCAATCGTGAAAAAATATTTTTTGCAAATTTTCGCTAAGTTATCAATGTTTATTGAACTAAATTGACAATATTTTCGAAATAGTTATAATATCAAAGACAAATCATTTTTTAAATACTGCATAACAAATAAAAAATATGAATATTAAATGGTGAAATAGAAAAAAAATATTCCAATATTTAAACTAAGCTAATATTTTTATTCACAACAAAAGCGACATTAAGTTTAACAGTTCACAGAATTCAGCACAACAGCTCAGCAGATAAACATTATCATGGATTTGCAGAAATACATTTAGGCACAATCTGTTATTGTGTTAATGGTCTTAAAAGCGTGGCAACTGAACCGTGCAATAATAGTTATACTGAAGACCGTCTTTCTCTAAGTAGTGTTCTAGAGTTGCAGAAGAAATTTATATTTGTGCTCTATTCATAGAATAAATGCTAGAGATTATTCTACGTTTATAGTATGTGTGCAAAACTTTTAAACGTCATAACGATAGATTAATGCTAATTAAGACATGATATTTGATAATAAAGCTAATTATTGTGGGAGTACAGTTAGACATATTTAAACTTATAGTTACATTGATGCAAGCATTTGGATCAAACTTACTACATTCAAAGTATATCATGATCATTTTTACCAGTCTTTGAATAAGCAGAAATGCAATGTAGTATATGCAAACTGTATAAGAAAGAATTAGAAATGTAAATTTTCCTATTGTGGCTGAGTGCTTAGCGACCCTTTTATAAGGGTGATCTAGTGAACTATTGAGTTCTCAGATTTTCTATGCAATATGTGTGTCCTGAATTCAAAGCTTTAGGCGTGAATCAGACATATCCTGTAATTTCTTAAGTTTCAAAAACTACGTATGCATGGACGAGAATGTGGCTGTCACTGTTATTTTCGCAATCATATTTATTAGTATTTATTAGTTAACTGTGGTTTTGTGATAACTACATAAAGCTCGTTAGGAGAAGAAATCAGTGGACTTGGAACGCATCTTACCCCTCGGGTTTATAAAATCTCTCGAGGTCAAATGATGATTTCAAGTGGACTTTCCGAACAGCATTTGTATGAAGCCTTCAGCTTTTAGTATTCGCAGATATGGTAATAAGTTGAGCATTCTACCGGAAAACACAATGATAGGAATGCATGGGATTCCGTTTATACCTTTATCTACTGACAAAGTACCCTTAAATTACCTTTTTATAAAATTCATTTAATACATCGATTAGTTGTAATACAGTTTAGAATAAGTTATAGATATATTACGTTATCTTGTTCCAAAAGCATTATTGGTTACACAAAACAAAAATAATTTTAAAGGGATTAATTCTTTTCCCTTTGCATCTTTTCAGATTTCTTGGCATTTGGGGGGTATATTTGAATTCGGAAATATTTCTCTATTTCTACTGTAAGAACATTATATTTGTACAGTTCCTAATTCTACAAAATACCAACAAAAAATCTAAAATAAAAGTTTTGAGTGGGTTTATAAATATTGCACAAAATCCCTATAAATTCAAATTTAATTAATCCTTCTAAATCCTTCAATCCTTCTAAAGTTTAATAAATGATTATGTAAATCTTCTAATTTAGTTTAAACCGTTCACAAAAAATGCTTTAGAAGATAAAATTATTATGAATTCATAATTCAGTACATATAAGGTTAAAGTGATATTATCTGCTAAAGGAGAGTTTCTTATGTTACCATGGAACGAACTGTGAGTCATTTATAGCTGAGTTGTGTTAAATTAAGTATTGGGAAAGACTTTCCTCCCTCTTTCCTAAAATTGAGCTTGTTGTTCAATCGGCTACATTTAAGCCTACCCTCTGCATAGTTAATTCTTTGTTTGCTGTTATAAATAAATTATTGTAATTTGTTACAACTGTATAGTGACTCCTTTCAGTTGACAACTTCGAAGGATATGTCAGAAACTTAAAACTGCGAATATGATTTATAAAATGTAAACACCGAAAAATTTACATTTATACAGTTTAATATAAATTCATAGTCATAACTGTTTATGCACTTGCAAAATTACAAGAAATGAATAATTGTTACAGAAAATATCTATTTAACACTTATACATTAATTAGAGCGAAGTGGACAAAAAATAATTTAGAGATATCGTGTAATATACTGAGATGTGTCCCAGATCTGATCCAGAAGTAATCTGAATTTTTCTTACGCAAATGCCGAAACTCATAAAATAATTAAAAAATCATGTAATACAATACAAAGTGTCCCAATTTCAAACTCTGATTTTCTGCAATACATGTACTATAAGGAAAGCATATTTTATTGACAAGTTCGACAAAGAAACTTACATTACTGCATCTGTCCAAAATATAGTCAGAATTTGTGCCCAAAAAACACCAAACTAGGCATTCTGTAAAACAGAATAGAGCCAAATGGTGTATATGGACCAATCTTTCTTATGTATTCACAGTAGTATATCAAAATAATATTCATGCAAAGGGAAACGTGCATGTTAAAAAATATCTAAAATATCTTTAGTATTTTTTTGTTAATATCCTAAAACATATCATTTTGTTAATATATTATCAGAAATCTGGGTAAGGCTTGCAGTGTCCATGTATTTTTTAATTCAATATTTGGATTGAGACTGTGGTTTTCTATACATGATTGTATTGCTTTGGCGCATATTATCAACACGGAAAGTTTCTAATGAAATAATTTAAATAAAACCTCTATATATATATTTGATTGCCATTAGAATATCAGAAATGTTTGCTAACTATCAGAATTATTCCGTTAGATAAATATTTCCATACGTGATTGCAACAAACATATAAATAATAATAGACTGCAAGAAACAGGGATGGATTAAAACATACCTTTTATAACTCTTGAATTAAACTTAAAATCGATGCAAATTACATTATCTACAAACGCAGCGATATGAGTTTAATCACAGCAGTTAACTATATTAATCAGTGTAACAGCTCGTTTTGTGAAACCCAGTTCGTGATTTGTGGCGATGCCACGATATTCTATTCTCATCTTGAATACTTGATAAAATACGTAATTTCGGGGATATACGCTTGCAGATTAGATGCGCATTTTAAAGCCTTTTGACGCTTTAGATTAATTCTAATGGCTTTCGTAATTATTTACTTGTTAAGAATTGATTGTCTGGAGACATTACTAAAATTTAATTGCTTAATTATACAGAATGCTGATATGAATCTTGTGCTAGTCAGCATCTTAACATAAAACATACGTTTATGTAAATACACGTCATACAATTTGTATCAAATTCTCATACTTGTAATTTCATATACTAAATTTAATTACATTTTCTTTTACTGCTGAAAATATATTTTGAACTATAAAATGAATAAATACGCAAGGTTTATTGAATAGCACTGCTGAATATCTTGCTTTGAAAAGAAAAATACACATTGAAAAATACAGTAATGTGAAATATGCATAAGCATACTATTAAAATATACAGATAAATGAAAAGTAAAAATAAAGAAAATATAAATGTACTCATTTTCAAAATAACCTTTTAAATGTATGCATTTTAATGGTGTCTCTTTTCATATTTAAAGTTTTTAATAGATGCAAATATACTACAATGCAGAGTTTTCCAAAAATAAGGTAGTGCAAATTTTGATAGGTGGCAAGGCACATTGCAACGAACAATTTTTGCACACAAAATATTATATAGTATTTAAATGTAATCACTAAATTTTTATTAAGTTTTATTTTTTCTTCATTGCTTTAATTATTGTTCTTAACTTTACCATTAATTTATTAATATTTCCAAATGACTTTCATCAGTAATACTTTATTTTGTATAAAATGTGATGTCTCCACAATAATTGGTTGTATAGTTATTTGATGCGCGAAAGAGAATAGACAGTTCAAGATATAAGGAAATACCACTAATCGTCTCATCAATATTGCACAAGTTTTGAGGGAAAGAGAGGAAGTTGCCAAGGCTTTTGAAGCAAAGCTGTTTAAATTGTCACTAAAAAATCCTCATTTTTAAAAACTTTTACACAAAAATCCGGTTCTTATTAGCATAAGACGTTCAGTATTTTAAATTAAAAGAAAAATCGCAATTCTGATTATTTATAAACTTTGTTTTTCCTTATCTTTATCATTTATTAATTAGTTTCACACCCTCTTAATTACTTGTAAATTAAATTCTTAACTGCGATTTTTTTAAATGTAGGGGAAGAAAAGGCACAGTGAACCCTTTTAAAAGTCAGTACACCAAATGCTTTCTTCTCCTGTTTTGAATGCTTAACAAATTTCGCAATTTAGGTGATATGTGTTTCTAATGTGCAAGAATGAAATTACTTTTGAAGTGCAAGTGTGGAATTACGTATAATATTGTCCCAATGAATTCGGATATTGTCATGAAAAAAACATTGGATCTTGATTAGAAAACACAGATGTGGAACATTATTATTATGTTTTTATTATTATAGTAGTTATAGTTCGTATTCTTTTGACCTTATGTAAATTTTATGTATGTGCTTATAAGGCAAATTTGTACAAAATGGTACTGAATCAAAAATATAATAAATATTTCAGCTTTACATTGTGCTTTTCGCACTTTTATATTACTTCAGACTGGTAGTTTTGCATAAATAAATAAAAAACAGGAGTCTTTGGCAAATTCCGATGCACGTTGCAATATGATGCAATTCTGTGATTTGTACTATATGTCTCCGGATCTCAGTCACTTGCTTTTTTTCGCGTTCTTACTTTGAAAATGAGAATAGAATCATATCACCAACTTACTTGTGGTGAACTAGGTATGAAGCAAAGTAACGTTTCCCCACCAGGGGATATTTAAAATGAAAATTCATGATTAAGAATATAGATGTTGAATATTATACAAGCAAAAAATTAAAATAAGTAAGACGTTAGTTTTTAGAATTCAAGCTCAGTATCAAACCATTTATGAATACACAAAAACTGGAAGAGACATCTTCGCACTCATAAAACAAGCACGTGTGAAAGTGTACACTATTGTGACATTTGCTAGTTTTGCTGGGTAAATGTGTTAATAAAATATGAACTTTTGTGATATTTGCGGGGAAAATGGCATATGCATCCAAAAAAAGTGTATCTACTACGGTAAATAAAAATATTTATCATTTGTACTTAGACTGAATTGTAGGCAACTAGTATAAAGACTTGGTTCCATGTATGTTGCCGTACATGTGAAAATATTATATAACAGTGGTTTCATGCCAAAAGAAAATCAATGCCTATTGTGTTCATAGTGATTCGAAGAGAGTGTACAAATTATATAAACTATGGTTATTTCATCATGATGCATCTAATTTTTGGAAGTGTCATGAAAAAAAAAAGTAATTTACAGTGCAGTGACCAAATATGCCTTTTAACATACGAACTGTATTTCCGTCTGAACAAATTTCCATTCTGGAGATTTTTTTATAGACTTAGATGATGCGTGCAACCCGAAACCAACAACGAATTCTTGAACCTTTTTGTTAATTTTTCTTACTGTTTGAAACAAAGAACTACATCGGACAAACTGAATTACTTTGTTCGTGATTTAACTCTTTCTAAATGTAAGGCAGAGTTATTAGGTTTAAGGCTTCATCACTGAAATCTACTTGAAAGAAATGTTCAAGTTTCTGTCTGAATAGCGGTGGCCTGATGAAAGGAATACAAAAAATTACAGGATTTACAGGATTGGTTTATATATAGAAACTCCCTCAATTTAATTCTTAAAATGATTATTTTGATGCATAACACACACACACACACAAAAAAAAAAAAACAAAAAAAAAAAAAAAACAACCATTCCAGCTTCACTTGCTGTATACATAAGACAGACATACAACAGTTTAAAACAGCTTTTGGACAAGATTCATCACAAGAAATATTACTTTCGCTTTTGTAGTGAAGGGAAGATAGCGTCTATGTTTATGGGCATTCAAATTGCTTTATATACTAATGCTGTATATACTGAACAAACACCATTTAATAATTCATGCCTAAGAGTTTGCATTTGACGTCAAGTAACATCTACTCATAGACATCAGTGTTGGAACGATTACATTTAAAACACATTTGCAACTTTCATAGTTGTTTATCATTGATCTAATTGTTCTAAGTGTATGTTGTGCACTATTTCAATAAGTTAAAGTTTTAATAAGTAAGTTGTTTCTTACTTCAAAATAAACTATAACTTAACTATTAAACTGATTTCCGAATTCGAAATCATAAACCAAGGAAATTGTCTTAATATTAGGTTGCATATATTTAAATATAAAACAAGCATTTCATGACCATAAATGCCATGAAAAGAAAGTGAAAGCTTGAGTATTTGTAAATATTTTTTTTTTTTTTTTGTTATCATAATATTACTTATTTACCTTTCAGTAATTAAAAAAAATTATCATTTCTACATAAAATTTGACATTTAAAAATTAAATTTTAATCTTTCATCTGAATAGTATGAAGAATATTTTGGATATTATAAAATACTCGAAGTAATTCTTTCAACACAGCTAAAAACATGCTTAAATTATTAAGTTATTGCCATTCTTTTACTTTTTTCTCATTTTTGTTGTTAATGTAAAAAAAAAGAAAATTTAAAACCCGTAAATTGGAAAAAAAATCCGAGATTGTTCAGTTTTACAATACATCTTCCGATGATTAGCAATAATCGATCTGTTATTAAACACTTCATCTTTTTTGAAAACCAAAGTGATCTTTTATAGCCTGTTTTATAATTGCCCTTACAAAAGGATACAACACATTTGCGCACGATTTAAAAAAAAAAAACATAGTCTTAAAAAAATTCTCAAATTGAATTTAGAATGTTGCATAACTGCGCAAATATATGTACACATTAGAAACTCGGCCGATCCACAACTAAGTCACAAAACAGGCATTTTCGAGTCATTATAGTATGGTGTTAATTAACTGTTTATCTACTGACGGTACTTATAAGAACCATTAAAATAACGTGTTATAAATTTTATTTAGTACATCGATTAGTTGCAATACACTTTAGAATGAGTTATAGGTACATTACTTTATCTTGTTCCAAAAGCATTATTGGTTACAGAAAACAAAAATATTTTTTAAATGGGCGATTTCTGTTGCCTTTGTATCTTTTCCGCTTTCTTCGCGTTGAGAGGGGGTGGGGGTGGAATTTTTCAATTCGGAAATATTTATATATTTCTATTGTAAGGACATTATATTTGTACATTTCCTAATTCTACAAAATACTAGGAAAATATTTAAAGTAAAATATTTGAGTGGGGTTATAAATATTGCACAAAATCCCTATAAATTAAAACTTAATTAATCCTTCTAAATCCTTCAATCCTTCTAGAAGATAGCAATTTTCATGAAATGATAGTTCACTACATAAAGGGTTAAAGTCTACTGTTTTTCTAGTGATTAGGCTCGCGGTGATTGGAGTAGCGTAGATAATATTTGCACTATATTGAAAGACCCTGCTGTCCTAGACTGACGTTGATGCAGGGATAATGCAGGTTGAGACTCCACCCCTGATAGAGTCATGTAAAATAATACTTTCCACTCTATACATAATACTCAGTCTTTTTATACAGTTGGTTAAAGTAAGGGACAAAATATCATGAAAAAAGAAGATGGTAAATATTAGTCAATTTTATGTTCGTATACGAAACGGCAAGTCAATAATTCTAATAATGTGTGCATAATGCAAGTTTAAAGTCTACAGGTCTAATTCCTAATCCCGTTTTATAGGTTCGAAAGAAATTGCAATGAAAATAGTTTTTTAAACATGAAGAAAACTACATGGCAGAAATAGCTGTAAATTTGGTTTCTCATATTTGAGGCTTCTAGATCTGACATCTGTTTAAATAAATCTTTGGTTACATATCTGTGTTTTATTTGCTTTAATATATATATATATATATATATATATATATTATTTCAAAATTAATGAAAAATTACCGCATGAATGGCGCTATAGCAGCACATATCAAATGCAATAAAGCATACTTCACCATTTCAAAATGCCAAAACACCATAACTCCAAAAGGAAGGTGTATATCTGCAAAAATTTTTAACTATAAAATACTTTAAAAAAGCAAGAAAGACAGGTAAAAAACAAAAACAGTCTGTTCTTCTTCAGTGGGAGGACAGACAAAAAACTAACTCCAGCCCCACTTTTAAAATTTGCAGGTTTCTGAACACACGTCCATCCCGCATTCAATACTGAAAAACTATTGTCATTTCATTATCCAAATTCCATAAAAAGCTAAAATAACCCAAATTGGAACAAAAAAGCATAATATTAACAATACAAAAATTATCATACAAAAACAAAAAAGCTTTAATAAAAAAGTCTTTTAGAAAAATACTTTAAAAATGCCATTAAAATAAAAACAAAAGAAATTAACTTGACATGCATGAATGCAGAAGAAACGTGCGCCTTCCCCCCCAAACCTGCAAAATAAAATTTCTCAAAATATGAAAAACAGTAATACCTGTATAATGTTCCTCACCCGTCAACAATAAACAAATAATTTCTCTTCCGAAGCCATTGTCAAATACTAGAGTTCCATGTCTGTAACTTTCCTTCGTTTCAATTCATCAATACACACCCGTTCTTTTAGCAAGACTTTAGGATGCATACGCCATATAGAAAGTTCTGGAAGGCTGCAATCACATGTTCATGCCGCTAGTCCACATCGTTGACATTCACTTTTTAAGTATTTTTCTAAAAGACTTTTTTATTAAAGCTTTTTTGTTTTTTTATGATAATTTTTGTATTGTTAATATTATGCTTTTTTGTTTCAATTTGGGTTATTTTATTTTTTATGGAATTTGGATAATGAAATGACAATAGTTTTTCAGTATTGAAAGCGGGATGGACGTGTGTTCAGAAACCTGCAAATTTTAAAAGTGGGAGGGAGTTAGTTTTTTGTCTGTCCTCCCACTGAAGAAGAACAGACTGTTTTTGTTTTTTACCTGTCTTTCTTGGTTTTTTTTATTTTTTTATTTTTATTTATTTTTTTTTTTTTTTTAAGTATTTTATAGTTAAAATTTTTTGCAGATATACACCTTCCTTTTGGAGTTATGGTGTTTTGGCATTTTGAAATGGTGAAGTATATGCATATATATATACTGGTTTCCAAAAATTAAGGAAAAACAACAAAAGTAGCGATTACTCAAAATGTTACAAGTGGATTTTAATAAAATTTAGACACGATGTACAACACATAGTAAGGTATAAAATAACATTAAAAGAAATTACCAGACGATTGTGGTATTTCAGAAATTAATACAATTATAAAATAAACAAAATAAATGTGTCAGTTTGGAATAGGAAATGTACCTTTAATATGGAGTATGATCACCACTAGAAGCAATGTAGCACATACAGTAATGCGTGATATTGTCAATTATACGATTGATAATTTCGCTGGGAAGTGCGAGTCATTGCTCTTGTAAAGCAGTTGTAAGCGTGGCAAGGGTCTGAGAAAGGCGATTGAGAGCAGAGACACATCATCATAAAGCATCCCAAAGAGGCTCGATGAGATTCAAGTCCAATGATCGTGCTGGCCATCCCATGCGCTGAATTGTTTGGTGCTGAAGATAATCTTCTACTATGTGAGCCCTGTGCGGTCTAGCGTTATGGTCCTGTAAGAGGAATTCGTTACCTATTGCACCGGCATAAGAGTGCACATAAGCATCAAGAATGTCATCTCTATAGACGTGATCATTCACAGTTCCACTCGGGAAGATTGGAGGTCTGTTCGTCCGCCCAAAGAAATACCATCCCAAACACAGATACTGCCTCCTCCGTACGAATATCTGTTACGAATGTTTGATGGGCGACAACGTGTTCCCTGTTCTCTCCAAATAAAACAATGACTACTATCGCTTTGGAGGCTAAACTCGAACTCATCTGTGAGGAAAACACACCTCCATTGTTCAGCCATCCAGTGGACATGTTGACGTGTCCAACTTAAACGTTCCCTCCGGTGATATAAGATGAGCGACACAAACATCTGTGGTCGCATCGCGTAAAGACCACCTTCATGAAGCTTTCTGCGCACAATAGACGTTGATGTCAACCTTCCAGTGGCTGCAACAAGGGAGGCTCTAAGATAAGAGGGGGTTGCTGTTCTATTCCTTCGTACATATAACCACAAATATCTGTCATCGGTGCTTGTCGTAACTCTTGCCCGTGCTTGGCTAAACCTTCTGGAGGCCGAACCATTGGTTTGAAATTGTTTCCAAAGCCTATGAACAACGGAAGGACTCAAATGTAGCCATCTAGCCACCTCTGTCTGACTTTGACGTACATCTAATCTTTCAATAGCTCTATATCGCAGTTATGCGGACAAATGATACCTCCAGGTCATCCTAATAAATTGGCTATCTCAGTTTTCTTATCTTATAATCACAGCGACACCAGCAGCTGTACTCTCTAGCATGCATTTTTATGCACCGCACAGAAGATCCGATTTCAGCGCCGCTAATTTGCATTTCGTAATCTTATTCAGCATCTTTTAGTTAACAACATATGCAAATTTCATACGGATAGGTTCATTTTTGAACGAGTTATCGCTCTTTTGGTGATTTTTAATTAATTTTTAGAAACCAGTGTATATATATACTTTTAAAACAAATTTCGAAAAAAATTGGATTTGTAAAGTATGATTTTTTACAGGCATTGATTTCCGGAAGTATAGAATATACGAATCAGATTTTACAGCTTTTTCCTTTAAATAGTTTTTGAGTGACACTAAAAATTACTAAACGCCATGCAATCCGTTTTGCAATGATTAATAGTGAATTTAAAATTAGGAGTTCTAAGCTGCGATCAACGCACTATCCTGTCATAAAGAATATCAGATATTTCCTCATAAACAAGACTTTCACAAAGAAAACAGTCGAAAATGCACTGTCTGATAATTTACCCCTCGTAAATTCATCAATGACGAACTCGTTCGTATTTATATCTCTTTCGATAGATACCAGCTTGAAATGCATTATTCAGAGGGTTCTGAGGTTAGTTTCTCTCGGTTACACAATTTATTAAAATACTTAGATGCGATAATTCCCCGAATGTTACTTACATTAGCGGGTTCCGTTCTGACTTCAAAATAACCCGACTTACAGCACGATTAAGCAGCTCGAAGGGAGTGAGAGACAATAGCCAATATATCAGATAATATGAGAGTACGTGCGAGTAAAACTTTAGACCACCACAATTCCTGAATACTGGATCGAAGGACTTCTTGTTTAATGTCCAAAGTAAAAATTTACACAACGATCAATATATGATATTCGGTGCTGACAAAGAAAATTTTAAATTATTTTAGAATTTCTATACGAAGACGTCCTTCTAAGCACAGTTTAAGCATATCATTAATTAGTAGAAGTTATTAGTAATAGATTGGTACAAGTCACATTTATATACGATTATTTTTTTGCAGAATTATTATGAGGCTATATATTTTTCCATTAACACTATATGTATCTCAAGACTAAATTTATTAAAATGGTAATAAAATATGAATTTTTTAATTTTAATTGGATAATAATTGTTTGTTATCAATTTATTGACATTTATTGTATAAGATTATATTTATTTACAAAAAAGGCTATATTACGTAATATATATTGAACGATACAGGTATTAACGTGTACATATAGCTATATATTACAAAAGTAAAACTCAGCCACTTCATCTTTTTCATGATCATATTCATGTTTAGTACATCGATTTCATTAAAAAAAAAAAAGTATTTTTATTTTAGAAGCATCAACTCCGCCGATTTTTGTTGCACAGTGATAGTAGTATTTTTTAAAAGCTTTGAGATATTTTAGGCTGAATCTAATGCTCTTCGTAGGTAGTTGCTTATTATAATTAGCTTTTTATTATATTGCAAAGATATTGGCCACACATTTTCATATCTTTCAGTGAGTCATGGCTTCACGATTAGTGTTGTAAAAAGCCACCATTCATATCTAAACAACAATGAGCATTTTTTAAAAATTTAGAATAATGTTGAGAGTACAAAAGACGAGAATGGCAGAATCTTTCGACCACTTTCAGCAGTTTTCAGTGGTGTCATGATATTTCACATAAAGGAAAGTAAGTCTATTAAAATTTATCAAGTGTATTCCGAATAATAAATCTGTAAATTTAGATCATATGTGATGCATCCCCTGTTTTTGATTGAAATAAATGCTTGTTTGCGTTTCCTGTGGGCGATACGCTTTCTATTTGTATTCGAGGAATAATGACAGGGACCGCCTTTTAAAGTAGAAAAGCAGCACCCGTGTCTGAGTCGAAAATTTGAAACCTACAAACTTTAGCCAGTAGCCAGTGTCCTAACCTCTAGACTAGTAAATGTATTGAATTAAAGACTGCGACCCGAAATGTTCCAGACACCATTTATTTCACTTAAACCTCCGCCTTCCAGATGGGTCCAATGGACACAAGAGGAAAAACTGAAATAGTTCCCATAGAGTAAAATCCAGCTGAATGTGATAAAATTAAGAAATTGGTTTCATAAACAAGTTTTTTTTTAATCTAAATTTTAAAAAATCGAGAAACATTTTAAAAGAATATCAAATAAACACTAATGAATTGTAACTGCACATTGTGTACTCCAAATCGAAGATAAAGTAACCTAATTTTTTTTACAAATGTTCAATGCGTGCACTTTTAGTTATATGGCACACATCCACAGCACGACCAAAACTGTCCGTATAGGATGTTGACCATATCCAAGCATCTTACCTTCGTAGTCCTAAGAATTCTATTCGGAAAGCAAATATGGAACTTAAGTGCCCGATAGTTCTACGTTCCACCACTGCCTGATGATTTGCAGCAGTTGAGACACAGAGTTGAATGGGCTAATGCTTCCATTATTTCAGACTTATTAACTGAATGTCGGAAGAATTGGACTTTAGGTTGGATGTTTGCCGTAAAACAAAATGTTCACATATTGAACATTTGAAAGAAAAACTAGTTTAGTTTACATTCAATTTGTGTAAATAGTCGAAATTAAACTGTTATAACATACCATTGAAACTGGAACATTCCTTTATCGACTTTCCTGTATTTTATCACCTAAATTACTGGAACATTCCTTTATCGACTTCCTGTAGTTTATCTCCTAAATTATCTAAATAATTTAAAATAAACCGCATAAAATTAATTTATAATTTTATAAATATTACTATGGACATTTCATTTGTTATTTTTTTTGCATAATGTCTTACAATAAATATATAAATACTACCCAATTCTAAAACCACTTCAAAAATAGGAAATTGTATAAAATGTACCATTTACTACTCTAAATATGCTATAGAATCAATGCAAATTACATCAGTTGCAAACGTAGAGATATGAGTTTAATCACCACTGATAACTATGTTAATCAGCGTGACAGCTCGTTTTGTGAAACCCTGTTCGTGATTTGTGGCTATGCCAAAGCATTCTATTCTCATTCAGAATACTTAATAAAATGTGCAATTTAAGTGATATACGCTAGTAGATTAGTAGTGCATTTTAAAGGCCTGCGATGCTTCAGATTAATTATATTGGTTTTCGTCATTATGTGCTTGTTAAGCATTGATTTTCTGATACATTGCTAAAATTTAATTGTTTAATTATTCAGTATGGTGGAAGGAATCTTGTATTATTTAGCATCTTAATTCGAATTGTATATTTAGGTTTGTATACGGCATAAATATTGCATCAATTTACGAAATTAGATATGCATTAAACTATGTTTCATGAGACTTTCAGTATCTGTGCAGTTTTATGCAGTTGTAATGATAGTTTGAATTGAAAAACTAAATATTTAATCTAACAGACAAATAACTGTTAAAATTTCAACGAGTGAAAAGTGATATTTTTGTCAAGATTTTATGTGTTTTGTGAAATAAAAAATATATAAATAGAAAAACAGCATTGAGAATTAAAAATATACATAAAAACAAAATAAGTGGAAATTAAAACACATTTTAGACAATTAAGCTAAAATAAAATATTAATTTATTTAACTTTTTCAATACCTTACAAAATTTACTTAATACAATTTCAGTTATAAAAAATTACTTACCATGTAATATTTCTTGTTGAGATTTTGATATTTGAATATGTATCATTGTATTTAAAAACATATTTATTTTATTTATTAGTTATCTCAATGATTTATGGATTGAAATGTTTAACTTCTAAAAATACAAGGGATTTTGAAAGTACAATCTTCGAATGCATCTAGAGAAAATATGTGTTTGTTGCAATATTGTAAGATAACATTTTTACTAATATTAATATATATGCAATACAAGCTAGAAATTGGCTCCATAACCGCAATTGGTAACGATTGGCGACATCTACTTTTACAATAAAATTGAGTAAAAAAGTATTTTCTTTCATAAATAGAAAAATAGCTCCAATAAGTCTTATGGATTTTTACGTAAAAAGATTATAAACGAAGTTAGGAGACAGTATACACATAAAATGTAGCATGAAACATATACGAAGTAATTTTTTCAACCTGACTATTTTTCTAATTTTCTATAATTCTTATTTTCTAAATATCCAATCCGAGATACGAACCCAAAATATCCCACTTAAATTTTCAATCCTCTATATATTGAGCTACATTGGCCGAACAGACAAATTTAGCAACTTAGCTACAAATTTAGCTAAGATATCACTTTGGGTAATATCATCTAGCGCGCGAAGTAGACAGCTCAGTAGAATAAACCGCAGGTAATGGAACTTCATTAAACGATAGGTACGCAGATATATTATTATTTATTAACTCAAACATACTGTTCAGTGCATCTAAATTGATTAAGAATCAAATTTATAATTTAGTTCTTATGTTTGTTAACAGATGGCAGCAGTATGCATTCTGTGCTGTGTTGAAAAGTCATAATTATAACATCATTCAGTTAGTTGATGTTTGGGTTTCTGAAAGTTTCAGGGGTACATTAAAGGTGCTCCTGTTGCATTTTTGTTTTGATTCTGTTTAATTTATCTGCACCCAGTACAGGCAGGGGATGTATTTTATACCGTAACTGAAGGTTTTCCTGTGATGAAAGTATATTAATTAGAATGTTATTTTTAACTAGAGAAGTTAGATTCTGAAACCAGAACTTTTGCAACTTTATATTTCATTGTGTTTGTAAATGTCAAGATTTGTTTTATTTTTTGTGACTGTTCACAAATAAATAAGAAAAATATCAAGAAGGATTTATTCCTTTAAAAATTCCTACGCATACTGAATGGGAATGATATCAAACAAATTGAAATTTTCAAACCCATGTTTTTAAAAAATACCCAAGCAGGGATTCAAACCCCAAATACCTTTCGCATTTTTTCGCTCAGTTGCAAAAATTTAATTCGTATGAAATCCTGACCATTCAGTATGATTGAGTTAAAATATAATCATGAAACAGATATTTTTTATGTGTAATCCAACAGTCATTTTTTTTTAATACGTTAAGCATACATGTTTTTGTCTCATAAATGGTACAAAAATTGATTCTGTATATGAAAAGAAATATCGTGTTCAGGTAATTGCATTAAAGTTTCTATTGAAAAAGTTCCCGAAAATGTTAGTTTATTCATGAGTTTCCAGATGAAAAGTAAATAAAATTCAAATTTTTCGAAATTACTTCACTTTCATCACAAAATGATATGACCTAATATTGGAATATCTTGTAGAATTTTATCAGAATAAATTTTAAAAATGATGATGATATCTAATTTAACCGAGATGACTTTTCGAAACTAGGTGTTACAAAGTAAAACAAGGTATAAAATACGTTAAGAATAATGAATTTGAATTTGAAATCTTTGAAATTAAATTCAATAAGCTTAATTTGGTTTTGTTACAAAATGACTAACTTAATATATTGATGCGTAAATAAACAATAACCACCTCCGATTTATCTAAGATTTCTAAAGGAGTTATTTAGGTGTAAAAGCCTCAAAAACGAAAATGTTTTCGAGAGTTAACGGAACATTTAATAAAACAAAGGTTTTTTTTTTTTTTTGCCACATATTTTCTGAAACTTTTTCGAGTATTTTTTATAGTGAAAATTTTTTTATAGTATTTAATCAGTTTGCTAAAACTGGAATATCGGTTTTATGGATACTATCAACTCTCAGTTACGCATTTTCACCCATGTAACTAAATTTATACTTGCAAGTATAACAAAATAACATTAAGTCTAATTTTAACATTAATGCTATTTATTTCTCACATTCTTCTGTAAAATATGTCTCTTGAAAATGAAAATGTATACTTTAGGAAACTTATATATCGGAATAAGAGAACTGATTAATACACCTCTATAAGTACTCAAAAAGTTTTCTAAAAATCCGTGGCAGGAAAATATGCTTTGTTTTTATAAACACTTATTTAAACATGGAGAGTACGAGGGCAAGTCTGTTAGTAGGTCACAAAATTCAATAAAAAAGGGGGAAACTAAGATACATACTTAAAAGGCATGTTTATTTCTCTATATAATCGTCATTTACATTGATACATTTGTCCCATCTCTTTATGAGTTTCTAATACCTGCTGCAGAAAAGTCTTTGGACTGCACTCTCAGCCATTTGTGTACCTCACATTCAATGTGGGCATCAGTCGGCTTTTGGCTAAACCATGTGAAAACACTGTTGCAGTTGTTAAAGCTGTCTATTTTTATCCACCTGTCAGCTCTAACCATTTCCTCAACCTTCCGCAGTGTTCATTTTGTCGCAATCTCAACAGGACGACCCCTTCGTTCTTCGTTAACAACATTTCAAAGCCCCTGCTCATTTTGTACAACTGTTGTCTCATAAATTCGAAATTGACATCTTACAGTTTGACAGTGCTGCCACCTATTGGTATATTTGGAAACAATTTGCTACAAATTTCCGACCCCTCATATCAGTTTGTGACCAACTTACTGACTTTCCCTCCTATATAGGTTTCTGTGTTTTCTAACGATAAAGAAATTTTTTTAGTACTAAGGGTAATTCGAAGATGATTATTATATATTTCCGTTCGTAATTATATAAATACGTAGCACCTATAGTCGTCGCTAGGTACGTCTGTCTGTCCGTCCGCATATAACAGAGCAAAAACTACCGAACCGAATGGTCTGAAATTTTAAATATATAATTGTTGCAAATATTTGTTGAGTCATTTAAACTTTTATGAACATCGGATGTATAGTTTAATTAGAGGGACAGTCAAAATTTTTCCGTTACATTACGTCCAATGGGAAAAAATTATTTGAAGTTGCATTTTAATGATGTTACAGGCTTTAGAACTGAATGAAATCGATATGCACTTATGAAGTGCACTGAAATATACATTCAGTACAATATGCGGTACAAAAAATATTTATAAAAGTAGTTATAGTTCGAATGCATCTCATTTGCCACGTTTGACGCGCAATGTCCAAATTATTGTATTATGTTTTCGTAGATTACTAAATATTTGTATTTTTTACGGAGTAGTCATTAAATTAATTTAAATAAAATTAAATGAAAATTATCATCATTAAACGAAAAAAGCGGATAAAAGTCGAAATCTATGAATAAATGTCACGAAGTAAAATCATGCTATTGAACCACTTAAAGATATACTGCTATTGGCGCCAGCTTTAGAAAATAAAGGAAAAAATTGTAATTGAGATGGTTTTATCGTAAATGACACGCTTATATTGCTTTGGATTATACCAATACCATATGAAAAATTCATTTTAAATAATTGTCTTAGAGAAGTTCTGCTTTGTAAAATCTAAAGAAAAGCCCAACTAGATAAAAGTGTAAGGAAAGTTCCGAAAATCTGAGCGTATTTGTAACCTTTAATTTTGCATAAAAAGTGCAAACTGAATTGTTCACAAAAATTTCAACTTTATTAAGCATAAAAAGAACACTAATTTAAATGCGCTTGTAAGTTAAAATGGGCAAATCTTTACTTTCTTCTATCTTTACAAGAAAGTACTGGATTCGTGAAAATTTTCGACTTATGGCTTTCGATGGATTTATACGATTTAGAATGTCCTGAGCACGATTTGAAGTATTTAAAAAAAATGTTTGTCTGTGAGTCTGTCTGTATGTGACAAAAATTTTGTGAGCGAACTAGAAAGAACTAATTCAAGGAATTTTACAAAACTTCAGATTCAGTTAGACTTTTATATAAACAGTTGCTAATTAGTTTTTGGTGAAAATCTCCCACCAGGTGGTACTGCTATGCTGCATTTTCCACGATTTCAGCAACAGCTATATCTGAAGAACTATTGCATGGATTTTCATCAAACTTCATATTCAGATATATCTTGACATGAGTTCGTGCTGATTTTGATCTGGTGTAAACCGTCCGACAGAGGTCGCTGCTATGCTACATTTTCCGTGATTACCGCAATATACTATGTCTAAAAGACTAATGAATGAACTTTCATCAAACTTCAGATTCTGATACACCTTGATATGAGTAGGTGCTGATTATATTTTGGTGTAAATCGCTTAACAGGTGGCACTCACTATGCTGCGTTTTAATTGATTACGCAATAGTTTTATCTCAAAAACTAACGCACGGAATTAAAAAAAAAACTTTAGATTCAGTTAGACCTTGATTTAAACTGGTACTAATTAGTTTTGGGGGCAAATCGCCTAGCAGGTTGCGTTGCAGTGCTGCATTTTTTACGATTTCCGCAATAGCTATATCTCAAGAACTATTGCACGGATATTCTCAAACTTCATATTCAGGTATATCTTGATATGAGTTGGTGCTGAGCTATACCTTAAGAACTATTGCACGGATATTCTCAAACTTCATATTCAGGTATATCTTGATATGAGTTGGTGCTGATTTTGTTTTGGTGTAAATCGAACAATAGGTGTCGCTGCTATGCTGCGTTTTCCGTGATTACTGCAATAGTTCTTTCTCAAAAACTAATGCACGGATTTTCATCATACCTCAGATTCTGGTATACCTTGATATTTGTCGGTGCTGATTATATTTTGGTGTAAATTGGTCAACATGTGGCACACGCTATGCTGCGTTTGAATTGATTATTCAATAGTTCTATCTCAAAAACTAATTCAATTTTCAACAAAACTTCACAAAAGTTTTGTAGTTATTCGCATGTGGTTCTGCTATGCTGCATTTCTCACGATTTTTGCGATAGCTGGAACTGAAAAATAGATGCACGTATTTAATTTAACTTCATATTATGTTACACTTTCAAATAAATAGATCCCTATTAAGCTTAGGCATATGCAACGCGACAGGTTTCGCTTCTAGGCTCTTTGTGTTAGGAATTTTGGTTGGAGACATCTACTCTGTGAACAAAATCTGTAATTCTACAGATGTGAAAATGCAGAAATCGTTATGCTTACTAAATTTTTATCTGTACAAAAAAAGATGTAGATCTGTAAAACTAGTTTTTGTAAAGGTTACAGAAATCTGTAGCTTTACAAGAGAATTTCCTAAAATTACAGTAATCTTACTAAAATTTTATCTGTAACTCGGGTTGTACACTGTAAAAAAAAATCTGTAAAGTTACTAAAGTTTTTCTAGGAAACTTGGATTCCTAGAACTTTTTATGTAACGGCAACAACAAATATTCATGTAACAGACACACTTTTGCGCCGAAAATCAAAAAATCTGTAAGGTTACTAAGAATTTTTTAGGAAACTGGGATGCCTAGAACTTTTCATGTAACTACAGCCAGGTTTACAGATAAAATTTTAGTAAGATTACTGAAATTTTAATACATTCATTTGTAAAGTTACAGATTTCTGTAGCTTTACAAAAACTAGTTTTGTACATTTGCAGCTTTTTTTGTACAGTTACAGATGACAGTTTAGTAAGCATGTAATTTTACATCTGTAGAGCTACAGAATTTTTTTTACAGTGTAGTTACATAAAATGTTCTGCACTGTAAAAAAAATCTGTAAAGTTACTAAAGTTTTTCTAGGAAACTGGTATTCCTAGAACTTTTTATGTAACGGCAACAACAAATATTCATGTAACAGACACACTTTTGCGCCGAAAATAAAAAAATCTGTAAGGTTACTAAGAATTTTTTAAGAAACTGGGATGCCTAGAACTTTTCATGTAACTACAGCCTGGTTTACAGATAAAATTTTAGTAAGATTACTGAAATTTTAATAGATTCATTTGTAAAGTTACAGATTTCTGTAGCTTTACAAAAACTAGTTTTGTAGATTTGCAGTTTTTTTGTACAGTTACAGATGACAGTTTAGTAAGCATGTAATTTTACATCTGTAGAGCTACAGAATTTTTTTTACAGTGTGGGCATCCCAGTCTCCTAAAACGTCTTCGCAACCTTACAGATTTCTTCATTTACAGTTCAAAAGTTTATCTGTTACATGAATTTTTGCTGTTGCCGCTACATAAAAAGTTCTAGGAATTTCATTTTCCTAAAACAATTAAAAAAATTTAGTTAAAAAAATTACAGTGTAAAAGGCTGGGTGCCGAAATTCAATGATTTGTTTGAAAAATGCGATGCTTGTACCTTCTTTTTATTTCCAAATAATTCAAGTAACTTTTACCTGTAAAATCTTAATGATGGGTATATATTGCTATTTGATTTTGGCACGGCGATGTCGATTTTCCAAGTATTAACATGTATGAGATAGAAGAAAATTTTTGAATTGACACATCCGACTAGTTATTTGTTGATATTGGAAAAAAAAAATCCAAGAGAGGATAGAAATCATAATGCAAGTGATAACAATGATTTAACGCACATTTGGTATTCATAGATGGGGGGGGGGGGGGTATGAATTACACATATTTTCAATTAGATTGTTATAAATATCCCAGCAAACACAGAGCTATCGGTAAGCAATCGGGCGACAGCCGCTTGCCACTACCGGCGGTATTGGCACGATACCGGTTGCCGCTACCGGTTCCGTATCTTTTTTGATACGCCGCGCGAATGCGGCCCGATTCATGAGGCACGCAGCCGGTCCGGTATCGGCAGATCACTATGCCGACAGCACGCCAATAGCTATCCATACGAATGCCGGCCGTAGCCCGACACCAGCATAAATTGAAAAAAAAAATCTGTTTTGATGGCGCCATCTACGAACCATCGTAGAATGTATATTTGAAAGGAACGTGTTTCAGCTGTGGAAGGGGCGGGATTTGATCCAACGAACCCGAGGACAGGAAGCAGATGCCTTAACCACTTGCCCACAGAGACTTGATGAGGAGAGGATTATACGAGGTAATAAGGGGAAGACATCTCAATAAGTAATCGTTTGTCGTTGAAGGCAATTGGTAGGTGGGAAAATTAGAATTTTTAAGTGTTTTTATTTTATTTTATTTTATTTATTTATTTGCAATTGCCTTACGCGCGTGTATTTAAAAGTTAATTTAATATTTAAATGAATGAAATAAATATCTTATGGAATTCGTTAAAGCAAATTAATTGGTTTTTCTTATAAATTTAAGAATAATTAAGTATAAAGAAATATTTTTAGAGGTTTTGTTCAGTTAATCAAATTTTCTTATTAGGAATTATAATGTAATTACATTTGTTGCGTTGCGTTAATTTATAAAATGTATATTTTTAACATGGAAAAATTTATTTTAATAAATAAAAAGTTGGTAATTAATAATTTTAAATTAGAATATGAATTCAATCTTTTTTGATGATTTAAAGTAGAACATATATTTAATGAGTATGTTGCAATATTAATTTGTTACTTATCAATATTTTTAATTTAAAAATAAAATAAATATTAATTTACATATTTTTTTTTTCTTTTGGAAAATAATTTTTAAATGGGGGATATTTCTGAATCTTTCTTATAAATTTAAAAATGCTTATTAAATAAAATAAGTGAATTTCAGAGGTTTTTCTGTAATAAAAATATATATTTGTAACATAGAAAAACTGATTTTAATAGAAAAAAAGATTGGTAATTAATCACTTTTAATTAGAATAAGAGTTCATTTTTTGTCATTGAATGATTTCATGTAGAATATATTTTTAGTGATTATGTAGCATTAATGATTCTTTTACTTATCAACATTTTTTAATCATCAAATAACATAAAAATGTTATTTATTTTTATTTTTTTGGTAAATAATTTTTTAGAAGTGAGAATTTTCTGAATCATTCTTTTAAATTTTAATTTGGGTAGTTTTTATTTTTATTTTTATAGCTTGTAAAATAATTTTAAACACTTTTTAATAATTTGATTTTTAAATAAAAAAAAAGAAATATAGCTTTTTCTTTTTCTACGATTAAGTTTAAAATGAATAATAATTTTAAGGAGCTATATAAAAAACTCATTTGGTGATTCAAATAATTGCAAGTCCTTTTTAAAATGAATTCAATAACAACTTTTTAAAAATAAATAAATTTAGGCTATTTTTGACCTTTTTTTTTTTTTTTTTTTTTTTTTTTTTGTTTGTTTGTTTGTTTGTTTGTTTATCACTGTTAGAATTTTATATGGAATACGTGAAATATACAAATCTTATCAAAACTCAAACTCAAACAAAATTAAGAAAAAGAAAAAAAATGTCGGCTACTACTAAAAATTCCGAATTCGGACCGATGTTGGCAAATCTAATCGGGCCACTATCAGAAATTACATATCGGTCCTGAGTCACTTGCCGGTGTAAGTCGCTTACCGATATATAACCATAAGGGGACCGATTACGGTAACCGGCAGTCGAAAAAGCAGATTCTTGAGTTTCAGTTGCCGACGTGTTGCCGACACTTCACCGAAACCACTATGCCCATGCCGACACTTAACCGACACTGCCGGATGCGGTCCGATCGTGTGCCGAAAGGTATGTGTTTGTTGGGATATATCTGAAATAAAAAAGAGCTCTCAGGATTTCTAAATTTAATTTTTAAAATTTAATTTTCAATTGATTTTGAAAACCATAGTAAATTTATTCATTTCGAGTAACTTAAAATATGAATAATAACCTTAAGAGAAAGTACTGCTAAGAATTTCCCCCTAAATCCACCCATTTTTACTTTCTTCTATCTTTACAAGAAAGTATTAGATTCGTGCAAATTTTCGATGGATTAATATGTTTTATAAGGTCCTGAACACGATTTGACGGTTTTTAGAAAATGTCTGTCTGTGAGTCTGCCTGTCACTGCACTGTAAAAAAAAATCAGTAAAGTTTCTAAAGTTTTTCTAGGAAACTGGGATTCCTAGAGCTTTCCATGTAACGGCAACTACAAAAATTCCTGTAAAAGCGTTTGTTACAGGAATTTTTCTTGTTGCCGTTACATAAAAATTTCTAGGAATCCCAGTTTCCTAGAAAAACTTTAGTAACTTTACAGATTTTTTTTACAGTGTGTGAGTCTGTCTGTCTGTGAGTCTGTCTGTCACTGTGAGTTTATCTGTGAGTCAGCCTGTCTGTATGTGACAAAAAAATTAAGGGCGCTCTATCTTAAGAACTAATGCACGGAATTTCACAGCACTTTAGATTCAATTAGACTTTCATATAAACTGGTGCTCTTTAGTTTTTGGAGAATATCGCCCAACAGTTTGCTCTGCTATGCTATTTATCAAGATTTCGGCAATAGATTTATCTCAAGAACTAATGCACAAATTTTCATCAAATATCAGATTCAGTTAGTCCCTGATATAACTTAGCGCTGTTTTGGGTTTGGTGTAAATTGCCCTAAAGGTGGCGCTGCTTTGCTGCATTTTTTACGATTTCAAAGATTACTCCAACAACAAATGCACGAATTTTCATTAAACTTCAGATTCAGGTATACCTTGATAATTGTTGGTGTTGATTATGTTTTTGTGAAGATCGTCCAACAAGTGGCACTGCTATGCTACATTTTTCAATATTTCCGAAATAGCTCAATCTGAAGAATAGCTCAATCCGAAATAGCTCAATCTGAACTTCAGATTCAGTTAGACGATGACACAAATAGTTGCTGATTAGGTTTTCGTGCCAATCTCCCAATAGGTGGCGCTGCTATGCTGGATTTTTCACGATTTTTGCAATAACTCTATCTCAAAACAAATGCATGGATTTTCATCAAATTTCAGATTCAGTTAGACGTTGATACAAGTTTTTGTGATTACGTTTTTGTGTAAACCCCCTACAGGTGATGCTGCTATGCTGCATTTAGCATAATTTACAAGATTTTAGCGATAGTCATAAGTCAAGAACTAATGAACGGAATTTCATGTCTTTAGAAACCGCATGTTGCGCTTAGATCGCCATTTAATTTTGGCACTGTGCTAGTGAATTTTCAAGTATTATCACCTATAAGAAAGAAGAAGGTTTTGCGATTGGCACATTTGACTAGTTCTGTTTTATTTATGTTTATGCGATAAAAAGTTATCACAAATGTGTGACAATATTACATACAGGCAGTGGTGTCCTGTCAGGTACATCTCCCCATCACTGGGTATTGAAATTTTAGTAACTATTTTTTTTTTAACCAAATTTGAAAGACAAAGTAATTTTTTTTTCTCTTTTCGAGTAACTTAAAATAATTAAAACCTAAGAGAAAGTACAGATAAGAATTTTGCGTTCGGAGAGAGGGCGAGCTTTCTCCCTAAAGCTTCCATGGAAATTAATATTTAGTTCCGTTTTTCAGTGTTAATTTTTTTTCCTGTCACGGGTTGTTAAGGGGTCTCAAAATTCTTAAAATTGGGAAAAATGAAAAAAAAGAACATTTTCAACATTTAATATTTTAAAATGTATATGATTTAAAAACACAATTTTCATTGGGATGAAATATATAAGTATGTTCTTTCATTTCATGTATTTAAAAATTTGCAAGATGGGGAATTAGCATTTACAGGGGGCTCGAAACTGTTAGCCTAACAGCTTACGTGCAGGATTACAAAAAAATGTTGCAACTAGAATTAAAATTTCTGTACCTACTTATACATTAGATTATAATAATTACCCTGATCCTAAATAAATTTGTATTTAAAGCATTTTTATATTTTAAATACAAAGTTATATTTAGCTAATGCAAAATTTTGAAAATTTCAACATGGTAGTCACCTAAAAAAATATATTTTTGAACAATAAAAATGAAATTTTAGTTTCAGTTTATACAGACTAACATTGAACATACGCTTTGAAAATTTCATGACAAAATTATTAACATGTTTTTGAGATACCGTGCGCGTTATCCCAAAAATGTCATTTGAAGAAAAATGACTTCAAAGTTTCGGAAACGCAGCTTTAGCTATGGGCGGGTATAATTGTATAAGCCATAACATCTGTCCTAATGGGAATTTCAAGGAAACAATTATATCAAAATGTTCATAAAAGGTAGCAGTTTAATATCTAAACAAATTTAAATTTCGAAAATGTTGAAACTTTAAGAGTCCTGAGACCCCTTAATGGCATTGTAGAATTCAGGCAGCGGTTGGCACTGCGGAAAAGACTGTCAACGTCAGATTTTGAAATTTGAAAAACTAAATTTTCTCTTCATTTAGACATAGTACATTTTTGTGTAACTTGGAGTAATTAAACACTAAGATAAAGTACAGCTAAAAAATGTATTAAGATGAAAAAGGAAGGGGCGGCTTACCTCCGTGAATCCATGGAAGTTAATTTTTAGTTATGTGTTTCTTTTTTATGTTTATGTGCTTAAAACGTATCTTAAACGGGGTGGTTAAGACAGTGTTAAAATCAGGGAGAGGAGCATCACACCGGATTTAGAAATTTCATTAATATAATTTTAGTTTTCTCCAATTTTGAACGACACATTAAAATTTATTATTTTCGAGTAGCTTAAAAACACTAAAAGAAACAGAAATTAGGAATTTTTCAGTTAAGAGAGAGGGGTGTGTGCCTCCTTTGTGCCTAATTGGAAGTTAATATTAGAAGAGCTAAGATGATAAAGGTGGTAGGTGAAAAAATCATCATGTTTAGAAAATGAGCTGTTATTTTCAAATTATATATTTGCGTTTATAGTCAAATGCCTCCTTTATCAATTAAAATCTCAGTGAGTATTCCGTTTTTACGAATAGTAATTTAACAGATGGTAGTGAACCGTTAATTACCTTCATTCGTAGGATTCTATATTATTTTATTTTGTGACAGAATATATTTATCATTAGAGATTTTTATTTAGATTTCTTTTTAAAAAGAAATGCACCAGGAACTGTAAAACCTTTTTTGCTTCTCCCTCCAGAGTGTACACATGCCTTTTATAGAATGCTTGTGCATAGGAAATAGAACAATAATGCACCTTTAAAAAAATTAGTTTTTGAATGGGCCCTACGCGTAGAAATAATGCAAATTTGGAATATACAATTTTTTACATCCATAAAAAATACATAATTTTTGCTATATTTTAATATGCAGACTTTTTTCACCATAAAAATCACAGTTAAAATAGAGATTACAAACTTTTAAAAATCGCAGTTCTTTTTATAAAAATAGAATATGCAATTTGTTTTATGAAAAACATTTGTGTACAAAAACATAGAATATGTATTTTTTGTATGCATAGAAAATACAGATAATTTTCACAAAAGTGTATATTTTTGAAATATTAAAAATTACATACTGTAATTTTACATACTGCATATAAAAACATTTTATTTAAATGAAAAATAATTATAGAAATATTTATATCCAATATGTTTCTTATATTTACCTTTTATAATTCGTTTCACTTTTATCTTTTTTAAAAAAACCACCAATTTCGTTTATAAACGATAAAAATTATCAATGGTCTATTTTAAATATTCTAGTCATATTTGAAGGTTTTATTCGAAATCTTGCTTGAAATTTTAAAGAGAAATTTTCATTTCTTAAAAAAGTACTTAGATGCGTCCATTAACGAAAAAAAAACTGCTTTTTTCATTGTCTTACATTCCCATATCAGTTACTCTGAAAGGCTTTGTAGTTGCAATGATCCTCGTCTAATGGATCAAAATGCAATTTATCATAGCTTCCATGTAAAATCTTTATTCTCTCCTTCTTGAAAAAGAAGAAAATGAAAATTTCTAAGTGGCTTCATTTTTGTTTATTTCTTTAAGAATAAAGTTTTTATCTCCGTAAACCTAATCGCGATTTTTTTTTTCATTTCGAGTAACTTAAATTATTTAAATACTAAGAGAAAGTACAAGCTTATATTTTCTGTAATGAGGAGGGCTGGGGGGAGCCTATCTCCGTGAATCTTCATGAAAGTTAATTTGTTGTTGTGTTTTTCTTTTTATGATTATGTATTTAAAAGTTATCTTAAAAGGGGTGTTGAGGAAGTGTTGAATTCAGAGGAGCATCCCTCCTGGATTTCAAATAACACCCCAAATTTAATTAAAGTAATTTTATTTTTCTGCGACATTCAAAGACGAAATAAAATTTATTCTTTTCGTGTAACTTAAAAACACTGAGAGAAAGAGAAACCACGAAGTTTTATTAAAACATGTATAATGATCACTTATAAACAGATTAAGTAAAATAATGCTATAAAGTGATAAAATAACATTTATTAAGATGACGATCGTTTCGTCGCACCAACGGCGACATTTTCAGAATCATACACATCATACATCATGTATGATTCTGAAAATGTCGCGTTGGTGCGACGAAACGATCGCCATCTTAATAAATGATATTTTATCACTTTATAGCATTAGTTTACTTAACACGAAGTTTTAGTTAAGATAAAGTGGTCGGTGCCTCTCTTCACCCTTCAGGAACGTTAGTATTTATTTCTGTTTAAATAAAAGTGAGAAACCTTTTCTGATTCCCGACACCCTTTGAAGGGGTAGAAATACCTTTTATGGAACATTCATCTAGCATAATAAATACAACACTAATGCAACTTATTTTTTTTTTTTTACAGATTTTGAATATGTCCCATGCATAGAAATAATGCAAACTTTGAATGTACAAATTTTTACATAAAAAATATAACATAATTTTTGCTAAATTTTAATATGACTTTTTATGTACATAAAAGAAACCACAATATTTTAAAGCTTAGAGTATACTCTTATTTTATGCAAAATTGCTACACAGTTTTATAAAATACAATATATGCACTTTCTTGTATGAATAAAAAATGCAGATAATTAGAACAGAAAGAGTGTATACTTTTGAAATATTCAAAAATATTCACTTTTTAGCACAAATTTTGTTCAATTTATAATTTTTTACAAAACAAATGTGCATTTTTTTTCTAGCTGGGATTGCAAAGTAGCTCTTGACTACAAGTACTGTGCATTTACATGCTCTATATAAACAAACTTTGATTAAAATAAAAAATAATTATAGCATTACTTATATTAATTAGTGATTCTTATATTTACCTTTTAATTCAATCTACGTTTAGTATCTTAATTTTTTTTTCAAAAAATTTTCTTTATAATCTCTAAAAATAATCTATAGCATATTTTATATTTTCTAGTCATAGTTGAAGATTTTATTCAAAATTTTGATTGAAATTTTAAAGAGAAAGTGGCATTTCTTAAAAAGTACTCAGATATGTCCATTAACGAAGAAAAAAAATGCTTTTTCATTATCTTACATTCTCATATCAGTTGTTCTGAAAGACTTTGTAAGTGCAATGATCCTCGTCTAATGGATCAAAATGCAATTTATCATAGCGTTCTTGTAAAATCTTTATTCTTTCTGAAAGTTAAAATTTCTAAGTGACTTGAATTATTGATTTATTGCGTCTTTTCTATCGCTATAAGAAATTTTAAACATAAAAAAAAATACATTAGGCACTTATCAAACGAGTTAAGAAAAAAAATAGTGGTTGTTAATATTTCCTGAAATTAATGTCATAGTATTTTCTCAGAAGGCATTTATCCGATATAAAGGCATTTTTAACATTTTTGTTTATTTCTTTATAATTAAAGTTTTGATCTGTGTAAACCGGATCTTGAATTTTTAAATACAAAATGTTTTTAATCTTGTACATAATATAAATGCTGTTAAAAATTTGGGTTACAATAAATGAAACAAAATACGATACATAGCAGTCGAAAAATATCTTCTTTATAAAAGAAGAAAATTAAAAATTTAACTTAGAAATACATATAAGACGTAATAAATTATACTACATGAGTGAATGGGAAATTTCGTATTAGTTTTGTAACGCACCAACAAATTACGTCACTTCGTTACAACTAGTTAATACTTGAAGGTAAAGAAACCTAGCGTGTCTTCATAAATAGGAGAGTGACGTCATAGATGCAATAAAACATTTTCGGAAAAAAAAATTATAGGTGACAGTGGGAATAATATTTGTCCAATATGGTGTTACCACCAAGCAAATGCTTTTTGACATGCCTCATTCTCTAAGCGAACCAGATTAATATCACCAAATTCAGTGATGTGAGCTGATGTAGTTTTCACATCTTCTAGTCTGCGCAAAAAGAAAAAAAAATCTTTTTGCTAAGCTTTACGCAGTAACTTTCAATGAGTAAATTTTTCACTCACATCGTTGTATTGTCATCCAAAGTGTTCACTTTTGCAATTTAGAAAGCACATGTGGCGAAATGGTTACGAGTAAGTCAAGGACAAAAAAAATGAAACAAAGAAATATATGAAATTTTAAACTAAGAAAGGTGAAACATGGCAAATTGTCTAAATAGATTTTTAACCCATGTGTACCTGGCGTCCTAATTTTGGAACTCTTTCTTTAAAAAGTCCAATTACAAATGCGATTATGATATCCTTTCAAACCTTATAAAATATATTCTTAGTATTTGTTTTTAAAATTTATTCATAAATGGCAGCGCATTTTTATGAATAAATATGTGAAACAAATGTTTGTTGTTGCAAAAAGTTGGATTTTATTGGAATAAAATCGCGCGTAAGAAAAGGTGAGATATTTCTTTTATTTTTTTATCAATTGTTTTATAAGTGATAGTGTTTCTAAGACAAAACATTATTTTTGAATTCGTATTTTTACATTTTTTTTTCAGATTTCTACACTTTTGTTCGAATTTGGATCTTTATATATCGTCCTAATTTTGGGACGGTAAGCACGAAAGGGTAGGGGTTTTCTCTGTTACTATCTATGCAGTAACCATTTGGACTCCGGCGTCTTTTACTCAAATTTTATTCGACCGGCATTACTTTTTTAAAAGAAGTTTCCTTCAAGTACACAGTTTCAAAAGTGCTCGGATTAAATACGCCAAATTTTATTTTCCTTTATTACTGGTGCCCAAAACAAATTTTGCAAAGAAAGATGATGTCACCTCACGGCGACAATGGGGTACAAGGGTTAAATCTACGCTTTATGCCGTTAATTTTGTTCCAGAATGGTTAGATATCACTCGGATTATTATTTGGCTAGAAAAAGTGCTTTGTTATTTCTATAAGGGGGTGGGTAGGCTCAAGAACAAGACATCCACCCTTTCCCACCCTTAGCTATTGTTTTAGCAAAAATTTATTACAAACCGTTATGTTTTGTGTTAGTTTAGTATTTGACACCCTGATGTTACTAATATGTTTACTAATATATATACGAAATATACTTGTGTATAAATCGAGGAATTTCTGGCAATTTTCTGCGAGATTTGGGGCTCGACTTTCGGAGTCAACTACAAAAGCCAAAAGAAAAAAAAAACTTCGAATACTGCAAAATTCTGGCTTTGTATGTGCATAAATAATACATAAAATATACAAATAATAATAATTTATTAATTTTAAAAAATCAATGATTCGTTTTTGTTTACTTACTACTTTTTCGCATTAGTAAGTGAAATCTTTGGTTTGATTTTGTGCAAAATTGAAGTAAAAAGTTAGGGGGTCGACTTATTCGTTTTTGATTTTTTGCGGAATTTGCATTCGAAAGTTAGGAGATCGACTTATATGCAGTATATATACTCTATTATTAAATCTTGATTATTATTCATTTTTAATATCTAAGTTTTTACTATGCTAATGGCTAAGGGTGGGAAGGGGATCTTGTGTAGAGTGTTCTTGGGCCGAACCCAGCCACCATAACAATAACAAAGGAATTTTTATAGCCAAAAAATTACCCGAGAGATAAACAGCCACTTTGTAACAAACTAAATGGTATATAACTTAGATTTAATGCGTACACAGTAACGGAGAAAATACGACAAAAACTATTATAATATTTTAGTAACCTCAGGATGTCAAATATTAAATCAGTGCAAAACATAACGGTACTTTATAAAATTTTGCTATGCCAAAGGCTAAGGATGGGGAGGAAGGGGGTCTTGTTCTTGTGCCGAGTCCAGCACTCCCCCTACCCTCCTTATAGTTATAATAAAGAATTTTTTGTAGTCAAATAATAACTCGAACGATATATAAACTTTTTGTAACAAAATAAATGGAATAAAACATAGATTTAATGGAAAGACACTAACGAAAAAAACGCATACACTTTCGTGCCTAGTGTCCCAAAATTGGGACGTTTACATTTTTTTAAGTCAAACTAGGGGGCTCGGCCCCCTACGAGCTACGCTCGCCAACCCCCGCCCAGACACCGCAGGCTCTAAATGCACGCTAATTTGATCGGCTTTAAAAAGATTTCGAAAGATTGAATTATAATGTAAAAAGCAGTGGCGATCTCCCTATAAACGAATTTCTATTCATTTGTCTTTGATTGGGGAATTTTAACGCCAAATCCGCTGCGGTACTGCTTGATTATCTCGTCGACCAATTTCGCCAAACCACTCGCCAAATTATACAAATTGACATAATTTTTTATTTAAAATAACAATAGAACAAATAAATTCGTACAACATTAATAAAAATACAAATAAAACGTCGAATAAAAATAACTTCATGACGTAGATACGTGTAACAACATTTCAAAATAAGCTAATATAAAAGGAATTAAGTAAACAGAGTCTTTGTCTCCTGGTATTTTTTAACAAAGCGAAAAGAAAGTTCTTTTAAATGAGACATTTTAAATTAATCGTTTTTAATCTAACGTAATTTTTACCAAGCTATTTTTTTCTCTTTTAAATATTCACGTGAAGATACTTTTGTTAGAAATGAAATATTATTTGCGCTTTCCTAACAAAAATAGTTGAAAAGATCCTCTCAAAATATTAAATAAATGTCTAGCGCAATTTCTAAATTTAAACTTTTTTGCAATATTATTTTGTGTTCATTTTATGTAATAACTATAATGTGACGTAAATTTGACGTAATTTCTCCTACGACTTCTAACGCATGTTAATGAACTTATTTTACAATATCCTTTCTCTTTTAAAATTCATGTGTGTACTTTTTATGACATAATTTTTAATAAATTCCTGCTTTTTATACGTAATTATTTAATTTTAATTTGAAAGTTTTTTTCCTGTTTATAATAGTCACGTGTAAATAATTTTTTAATTTGAAGCAAATATTATAGCTTGCGCTTTTTATACAGTTGGCAACAGTTTAAATTAGTACAATTTTCTGAAATCTGTAAAAAATATCTCTAGAAATGCTGAAAATTTGAATTTAAAATAGAAATAAAACCTGAAAAAATGAGTCAAAATAAAAAATTAATGCAATCTGCACTTCGGCAAATTCTAACGCATAAAATGATCTAAAAATGATTACACTGCCATGTATAGTTTTTGCTGCTATAAAACTTTTTTAGTGGAACGATTTTGTCCAACTTTAGCATTAAATATCTCTTAAAATAATTCTTCGATTTGAAAACTGTCTACATCAGCATGTTTATCAAACATTTCTGTATAAAACCACCGATTTTCATATTTTTGTATGCATTATTTTTCTTAATATTAACGAAGAAAGACCTCCGGTAACAAAAAATTCAAAACCGGCGGCGGCGGCGGCGGCGGCGGTGACAGCGGTAGTTACTTTTTTTTAGAATAGAGAGATAAACATTTTTTTCAAAGAGAACTTTTTTTACGTTCATTTTACACCATTTACTATATTTAAGCATAATACTGAGTTGAAAAAAAATCCAGACACTAATGGATTAAATACTTAGGATAGAAGCTTACAAGAATGAAGCAATCGTGCATTGTAATGGGTGGTTCAGGCGAAGGAAAATGGAGGCAATTCCTTTGTAAGTTGTAAGTGCTTTCATTACCTACGACAATTTTGCTCACTCAAAAGGATGTTCCTACACTTTACCACCGGTGCCGCACACAATTCACTGTATGATGTTTTCTTTCTTTCGTGGTCTTTCCTATTAATTATTGGTTAAATGCAAGAAATATTAACATTATTTTACGGTTTTAATGTTTTTTAGTAACAGAAATATCTATAAAATTTGTGGCTCTATTTCAAACGAATGTGATAAATTAAAAAAAAAATAAATAAATAAAAATAAATAAATACAGATAGCTAATGAATTGCCATATCTCTCAATGTTATGTTTTTACGCAAATGATTTCTGAGTTGCAGATGGTAAATATCAACGATTCTAAATCAATAAACTTAAAATTATGCATCGATAACTTTGTGCTGGAATAATAAATGATGTTTAGTATATCAACTGATACTTATACTCTGACATCAGCAAAAGTATCTCAAAACCTTTCAAGTTACAATCAAAAGTGATTAATTAAAATGGTAATTAAATTTTCTTGTGTGCAAGTATGTCTAGTATAGTGATTCTAGACAGATGGATCATTTGAGCATTGCAAAATCTTCTAAATGTAGATCTTCCGTAACAAGTAGTTAAGAACCATGCATAATATGTAGTTAAAAAATATCAATTTAAGTAGTTAAATTTCCGATGAATTCTGTTTCGTAAAATGAAAAAAACTAGTCATCAAATCTGTGATGAGTAATACAACTTTCAATTTATTTTCTCTCTATTCTAAAAAAAAGTAACTACCGCTGTCACCGCCGCCGGTTTTGAATTTTTTGTGACTGGAGGTCTTTCTTCATTAATATTAAGAAAAATAATGCATACAAAAATATAAAAATCGGTGGTTTTATACAGAAATGTTTCATAAACATGCTGATGTAGACAGTTTTCAAATCGAAGAATTATTTTAAGAGATATTTAATGCTAAAGTTGGACAAAATCGTTCCACTAAAAAGTTTTATAGCAGCAAAAAGTATACATGGCAGTGTAATCATTTTTAGATCAATTTATGCGTTAGAATTTGCCGGAGTGCAGATTGCATTAATTTTTTTATTTTGACTCATTTTTTGAGGTTTTATTTCTATTTTAAATTCAAATTTTCAGCATTTCTAGAGATATTTTTTACAGATTTCAGAAAGTGATATTAATTTAAACTGTTGCCAACTGTATAAACAGAGGAAGCAATAATGTTTGCTTAAAAAAAAATATTTATACGTGTAAATAAATTAAAAATTTATTTACACGTGACTATTATAAACAGAAAAAAAAACATTTGGAATTAGAATTAAATAATTATGTGCAAAAAGCAGGAACTTATTAAAAATTACGTCATAAAAACTATAATTACACGTGAATTTTAAGTGAGAAAGGAATTTGTAAAATAATAAATTTATTAACATGCGTTAGAAGTATTAAATAGGAGAAATTACGTCATATTTACGTCACATTACAGTTATTACATAAAAGGAACGCAAAGTAATATTGCAAAACGGTTTAATTTTAAATATTGCGCTAGACATTTATTTGATATTTTGAGAGGATACTTTTCAACTGGTATTTTCAAGTGAATATTTAACAGAGAAAGAATAGCTTGGTAAAAATTACGTCAGATTAAAAACGATTAATTTAAAATGTCTCATTTAAAAGAACTTTCTTTTCGCTTTGTTAAAAAATACCAGGATACAAAGACTCTGTTTACTTAATTCCTTTTATATTAGCTTATTTTGAAATGTTGTTACATGTGTCTACGTCATCAAGTTATTTTTATTTCGACGTTTTATTTGTATTTTTATTAATGCTGTACTAATTTATTTGTTCTTTCGTTATTTAAAATAAAAAATTATGTCAATTTGTATAATTTGGCGAGTGGTTTGGCGATTTATATAATTTGGCGAAATGGGTCGACGGGATAATCAAGTAGTACCGCAGCGGATTTGGCGTTAAAATCCCCCAATCAAAGAGAAATGAATAGAAATCCGTTTATAAGGAGTTCGCCACTGTTTTTTAAATTATAATTCAATCTTTCGAAATCTTTTTAAAGCCGATCAAATTAGCGTGCATTTAGAGTCTGCGGTGTCTGGACGGGGGTTGGCGAGCGTAGCTCGTAGGGGGTCGAGCCCCCTAGTATACAAAAGATTAATATACTACATCAAAAATGCAAGAATTATTGTAGTTTTAATAACATTATACCTAAACTTAAAAAAATTTAAAAATATTCTTATTAGAAACTAATTGAAAGAAAAACAAAACATATTCTTTAATATTTTGATGTAGCTTTTTTTTTTTAAATCTGGCAAAACTAAACGTTGTACGTACCTTTAAAAAAGAAAATAAAATCTATAAAAATAGAGTTTTACAAATTATCTACTCTGCGAAAAGGAAACTAATATGAATTTACATGATCTTATCTATCAAGTATTCTTCCGTTTATCTCTTATACTTAAAAAGAAAAAAAAACATGCTAAAATATAAGAAAATAAACGAAAACAGCTATATATATATATATATATATATATAACCATTAATTAAACATTATCGACCATCAACAAAAACCGCAATATTGTGAATGAATTGACAATAAAAATGGATGCCACAAACCTATAATATAGAACTGTACGTATAAAATAAAGTGAATTATACTTAATTACAAGAATTAATATGGAAGAAAAAAAAGAAGAATATGGATTCCGAAAAAATTGAAAAACTTATATATTGAATTACGTTTTCAAGCGTACAGAATTGAATGATATAAGCAAATCGGTGGTTTTCTGTGAGAAAAAAAGCTAAAAGCTGAAATTTTTTTTCTCCTGTACCCAAACAACCAATATAACCAAAAGAATAGTTTCATGATGAAAACAGAACATTATCAAATAGCAAGAAATGGAAAAAACACTACAACCCATTAAATATTTAATTTATAGCAATAGAAATCTTACACAACATACCGAATAAATTCCCAATTGATTTTCGAAATATCTTCCCGCACATGGAATCCAAAAGCATGATAAGATTAAGGTGAAGAAAACAGTTAAGTTAACACAGAAATTAAAACCTATGGATTCAGTTAAATCATTTTGAAATACCGTGATAAATACAATTAATATAATATAAATAGAAAATAATTACATTATTTAAAATACCTAAAAACAATTTTAAATTGTTTAATATCAACTTTAGAATATTGCCAATATTCAGCGTTCAATACCACCTGATGTAAGAAATTAAAATTATTACTTTAATAGAAGCTTTAAAAAGACAAAATTTTTGGTGCTGTCAACTATTAGTTTATTTTAAAACTATTATTATTATTCAAATGTCACAAAAAGGAGAACCTAATAAAAGCTAATGAAATTAAAATATATCAACTGCATTACTACACAAATCCTAATATAAAAATAATACCATACTATATATCATTATTCAAAAAAATTAAATAAATTAAATGTTAATAAAATGCTTTCAATATATATATATATATATATATATATATATATATATATATATATATATATATAAACATTAATTAAACATTACCGACCATCATCAAAAACCGCATAATTGTGAATGGATTGAAAATAAAAGATGCCACAAACCTATAATATAGAACTGTATGTATAAAATAATGTACCTTATACTTAATTACAAGAATTAATAAGGAAGAATAAAAAATAAGAATATGGATTCCGAAAAAAATGAAAAACTTATATATTGAATTACGTTTTCAAGAGTACAGAATTCAATGATCTAAGCATTGGTTGTTTTGTGTGGAAAAAAGCTAAAAGCTGAATTTTTTTTTTCTCCTGTACCCAAACAACCAATAGAACCAAACCTTAATAATTACCATTACATAAAAAAATTAACAGGAAAGAAAATAAATAAATAAATAAATAAAAAATGGATGTTTATAGAAGATTGTCAGATTCTAAAATTCCCAATATCCTAAAGATCACAAATATAATGTGTGAATTATCTTCATATTAGCCATAAAAAAGCTAAAAAAATATGATTGTAACAATCAAACAAATTAAATCGATAATTAATCGTGGAAGACAAAGTTGAAAATAAAACAATATTAAAAAGTATAGAGGAATAATAATAAAAACTATGTACCCAATTTTAATACATACAGTAAAACATTAGTTATCAAATAAACTTATATGCATAATGATCACTAAAAAGGTGGTATACTATTATTAATTAATATGATATTGTCCTGAGCAGACTAAATTTTAAAAACAAGTTAATATTGAATTTGATTAAATAAGTTAAATTTAATAAGAATTGAAATAAAAAGAAAATCACCAATTACATATAAAACATCGATTCAACATCCATATAAAATACGTATTAGAAATGTAGTTATAATACTAAAGCCCGATCATTTTTTTTAATTAACCATTGCGTATTATCCGGACAACACCACCCTCCTCCGTACTCTAACATCTACCCAACCAACCATCCTATAGAAATTGTTTATTATTATTTTACAATTTTTATTTTTTTATAAATATTTTTTTATTTTATATTTTTTTTTGTAATTTTGTTTACGCATGTGTTAGGTTTTTTAAGATCATGTAAGTACTAATTGTATATTAATGAATATATGAATTTTTTTGGAAAACCATGATTTAATGCATCATAAATTAGTTTTTTAATATTATTGTTAATTAGATGAGAAGAACATAAACATTTTATTCTATATAAATGATTAAGTAGTATATTTCGATATACAGAATGATGAAGACAAGATTTAAAATTTGTAAATGTATTAACTTTGAATTTAAATTCTTTACGTTTATCATAAAAATCCGTTATTGTTTTGTTGTCTTTTATTGTAATTTTAAGATCTAAGAAGTTAATTGCATTGTTAGATAAGAGGTTTTCCGTTAATTCCAAATTAGTGGGATAATCAACTGAAAATTGAGAAATTTTAGATTGATCAGTGGCAATTAAAATTATGTCATCAATATAACGATACAAATGTAGATTATTATTAGTAAAAGTACGTTCATAGTGATATAAGTATAAGTCTGATAATAAACTGGATGTACAACCACCTTGTGGTATATCGACGTGCTGTAAATATAATGTGTTATCTTGCAATATATAATTATTATAGATAATGAAGTTTGTTAATGATTTAAAATATGCGATATCAATATTAGATGGTAATTCCAGTTTTTTATAATACTTTTTAATTAATGCATTTATAATGTTATTTAAATCTAATAAGTCTATATTATTAAAAAGATCTTTGAAGTCATATGTCGTTATATTATATACACAATGAAGATTTTTTTAAATATTGACCAGTTGATAGCTATTTTTTATACAATGTGTATTATCATTGTTTGTAGTAAGTATATATAATTGATTAAGAATTTTTAATAGAAGTTTATTGGCTTTATTAATATATGTATTGCAACCAATAGTTACAGTCCTAAATTTAATTGGAGTTTTATGAAATTTGGGAATAAGAACTAAATAAGGATAATTAAAGTTAGTAGATAGAATATTTAATAGTTTATAATAACTTTGAATTTTACAATTATTTACGATTAGATTTTCATTAGTTTTTTGAAAAGATTTATTAGAAAAAATACAGGTTGTAAGAAGTTGGTGATAATAAGATTTACAGATGATTGCATAATTATTAGGAGATTTGTCTACATATGAAATAACGCAGTTTTTTTTTTTTTGTAATTTAGTAATTTGTTGGAAAAAATGCTTTGTGTTAATAGAAACCAAATCAGAAATGTTATTCTTTAAAGCCATAGTTAATTTTTCAATAACTAATATTTTCCATTGATTAAAATATGCAATAGGTTTATTGTAATGGATTGAAATTTTATATATAAAAATATCTATATCACATGTAAACTGTTTGATAATATATTTAACAGTAAATTTAGATGTAAGTATATATTTAGTACCAAAACCCATTAGTTTTTTCAATTTAAAATCATTAACAATATTAAGATTTCCAGTGATTATATGTCCATGATCATTGTTTATATATTTTTTTAGATTGGGGTCATTGCATTTACACGGAAAATTACTTGCAGCAGATGTATTTTTTGAAAATGTATTGTAGTTAAAAATCTTTCTACCAAATGTATTCGGATATTTAAAGGTTTTTGATATATGAAGATTATTAATAGGAAAATAACAGTTTTTAT
Organism: Maratus speciosus; assembly: GCA_963932465.1. Taxonomy (NCBI): domain Eukaryota; kingdom Metazoa; phylum Arthropoda; class Arachnida; order Araneae; family Salticidae; genus Maratus; species Maratus speciosus. The sequence goes on from OZ010786.1 coordinate 380,112,309, forward strand.
CGTTAATTATAGAATTGATATTAATTTTATTAAATATATGATTTGAAAAAGTTAATATCATTTGAGTATTCGTATTTTGAATTTTATGTTTATTTTATTTTATTTTTTGTAATATATATATATATATATATGAATTAACAGAAAGTAAAACATATATTGCCCTGTTTAAAATAATAAATCATTTTTTCATAAATCAACGTAAATTTAAATAGGATAGATTGCGTGAAGATACCGTACTTTTTGACTTAATTGTTTTAAAAATCGCCTGTTCCTTTTATTTGTTATTCATTGATTTCTTCTTAAAGTTTGCTCTTTTATGTATGATTTAAAAACTCATTTCATTTTACAGTTATTATGGAAAGCAAAGTTTTTTTTTTTTTTTTTTTTTTTTTTTGTAAACACTTGCATTTTGGCATCTTCATCTTACCCGAAGGTATGGGTAAGATGGCCAACTATCTAGGGGTAAGAAGTCTTCTTGAGTTTCAATGTAAACAATATTTTTTGTGAAGCAGTATAAAACATAATGGGGCGAATATAAGTCACATTAATATTTTATACATACTAAAGTTATTAAGTTAATTAATATTAGGAAATTACAAATATATGAATGTAACAAGCGTTGGTAATTTAATAAAAGTATAAACTAACATTTGAAAAAAAAAGGTTATGTTCTACTTAACATTTAAAAGAACTATGACTGTTAAGTATGCCTATTTTTAAACATTAAGACATGTTTAAATACGGTAAAGCCACTGCGATAAAGTACTTGAGTATCCAGCTTTTTTGTTGATGTTTTTCATATGTCCCTTTGTTTTTTTTCAGCATTATCTCAGCTCTTCAATAAACTGCACATTTGTTTAGGAACTTTGAGCAATTTTTATATAACCAACAGTTCCAATGAATGAACATGATTCAATCACATTTTTCTGATGTTTTATTGCACTCTGAACACTCATTCTCATTCATTTAAAAAAAACTTCACCTTCTGAATCTTGGTAAGGAATTTAATGACTATCCATATTATCGTATGTCGAAGGTAATCTCTTTCTACACTTCGACTTCTTCTTATCTAATTCCTTTTTAGAAAGGTTTGAGAAACCTGGAAATTCGCAGTTGCTATTGTCACACCGATGTAGTTTGGCTTTTACAGGACTTTAAAATTATTTTTATGTGAATATAAAAATGTCAAACAAAACTTTGGTGAAAATTACGTCATATTAAAAAATATACAATTAAATGGTCTAATTTAAAATAAATTTCTTATAGCGTTTTAATAAAATTGCTTACTTAGCCATTTTATACAGGCTAATTTAATATTGTTGGGTTGAAATTATTTAATTAATCACGAAAATAGCCATTAGCTGTCTTGACATCAATTCATTCGGCATTAAAATTCCTCAGCCAAAGTAAAATGAATGGAAACCTGATTCCAGAAGATCGCCACTAGTCGTTTAATTACGTTTTTATCTTCCGTAATCTTTTCAAAGCAGATCAAAGTAGCGTGTTTTTTAGAGTCTACGGGGTCTGTATGGAGGTTGCCGAGCGTAGGGGGCAGGGTTGGGTTGGGTTGATTTTTGACGGCCAATTATCTACACGAGGGATATAGGCCCGGGGGGAGTGCCCTCCGTGGGGGTCTTTCTAAGGGAACCTAATCCGTATTAACGCATGGAAGATCCACGGCTCGAAGAAAACCACGAAAACTCCGAACGATTAGGCCGACGGGCGCGATTGGGATCGATCCCAGCACCTCCCGTCTACCAGCTTCGAGAGCAGAACCTCTCGGCCACTGGTGGGGCAGCGTAGGGGGCAGAAACTCCTAGTTAGCAAAAGCTATATTAAACACTACCGATATTTACATTTATTAAAATTATTTATAACAGCTTTTAAGGTAATATTTTTAACAATGGTTAAAATTAATAATTATTGAACAATGATTTATAAATCCAATAAAGTTTATGTTTAAGGCAAAATACATAAAGAAACATTTCAAAGTATGTTCACCTTAGATTTTAATGTTTCTTTATGCCATTTTAAACATTTAGCAAATTTATTATCTTAATCAATGATTTTTTTTTATGCAGTTGATTAAAATCACGATTTAATCACTGATTTAAATTAGCTGATTGAAATCGTTAGCAGGTTAGTTAATATCCAAGAGTAATTTAAACAATCAACCAGGTGTTTGACCGCAACGGAAAATAAACGGCATCTAACTTCAAGGATAAACAACCGGCATTTTACCCCCAAAAATTTTCGTCAATTCACCCCAAAATATTGGGCAAGACGCCGGTCCCCCTACTGAAGTGAAGAAGTGGGAACTGAGCGCCATTTATGCTTTCCAGAAAAGCCAGCTACCAGTACTCTCTAAAAATATCCGATTTATTTGTCTGGTGTTATACTAGTATATACTCTGGTCTAATACTTATATAGACAAATAAAGAAGGCACGAATAAGATTGTGGACACTTACCAAAAGTGTTAAGACGAAATAGAAAAAAAAAGTAAAATAAAAGCACCACTTATTATTATTATTTTTTTTTAAATAACGAAACGGAAATTACAGTATCTGTAGCAAACCATTTTCCTTACAACTGAGCGACGCTCCCGTACAGCGCCTGCGTATATGAAAACTATGTGATACGGCATCTCACCTCAAGTTACCTATTTATTGCGATGTAATTTACAAGTCTGTTTAAAAATTTTAAGAAATAGCTCAATATCAGATTTAACACAAGCATTGTCTAACAAATCTCAAAATTTATTTTCGCTATGTAAAGAAAAGACTAATTCATGTGTATTTTATCAGAAATATGGAAATTATTTATGTTTCTTTTACCCTTATATTACTATATTTCTTTATATTTATTACTTTCTGTATCCCTTTCTTCGTCTTCGTATTAGTATTATTATAACTATTACTTTATTTATATCGAATAAGCATTTGAATTATAATTTTTTTATTGACTCACGGCCAAAATATTAATATTCATTAGTCAAGCATTACGAGTCAGCTAGGCGCATTACATGAACATTAAATTAAATAGTATAGTGGTATGTTTTGGCTGTACACCAAAAAAAAAAAAAAAATATCAGTCCATTCCATTTTTAATTAACATCATATTTTACACGTAAGTTTCGAAATAAATACTTTTTTCGAAGATTAAAGTTCAGTTCCTGTTTTCCACAAATAGCAAATTATTACTAAACATGCTCGTTTATTTTTTTAAATCTTTGCACTTGGTTTAAACAAACAAAACATTTAATTCAAAGAAACAATATAATGAAGAATTTCTAAGAAAAAATATATATAGAAAAAATAGTTAGTGTAATAATAAAAGTAACATATAGTTTATTTTAAATCTAACACAAGTTCCCCACATATAATGTGACATAAGAAAAAACATTACTAAAAAATCGATGAAAATTAATACTCTTTTATATACATATCCTACATTTCATGATTATATTCAATAGAGCTCTGAAAACTGATTTTAAATGCTTTATTTGAAAAAAAAAAATTAAAAAATTTCCTTCTATATATAAAAAAAAGTTTTGATTTGGAAATGGACCAATGAAAATCTGCGTAGATATTCCTGGTAGATCGGCATCCAATTTGAATGCTTAAGCATGGCCTTTCATCGTTAATATTAAAAAAAACTGTTGCATACAAAAATATCGGTGGTGTTATAGAGATATGTTTGATAAATACGCTGATGCAGACAGTTTTCAAATCGAAGAATTATTTTAAGAGATATTTAATGCAAAAGCTGGACAAAATAGCTCCATTTAAAAAGTTTTATTGGAGCAAAAACTATACATGAGAATTTAATCATTTTTAGATCATTTTATACGTTATAAGTTTCCGGTGTGCAGATTGTATTTATTTTTCTTATTTGACTGATTTTTTGAGGTTTTATTTCAATTTTAAAATGAAATTTTCAGCATTTCGAGAGATAATTTTTACAAATTTTAGAAAATGTTATTAATTTAAACTGTTGCCAGTTGTATAAATAGCGCAAATAATAATGTTTACTTCAAATTAAAAATTTATTTACACGTGACTATTACAAACAGAAAAAAAAACTTTAAAATTAGAATTAAATGATTACATGTTAAAAGCAGGAAAATTACGTCATAAGAACCATAGGCATAGATGTCATACACGCTTCATATTGACGCAATTTTTTTCCGACGCCAATTTGGCGAAAACATCAATAGTATAAACAACAACAGTATCCGGGTTACCATATCAAGCAAAATAACGACACTTTAGCACCAGTTAAGTACCAGTTGGGTATATGAAATTGGCGTCAGAAAAAAATTGCGCCAATATGTATATGACATCTGTGCCGAACCATATTTACACTTGAATTTTAAAACAGAAACAAAATCTTAAAATAAAAAAAAAAATCATTATTATGCGTTAAAACTTGTAATTTGAGGAAATTACGTCATATTTAAAATGGCAAAAAATATAGCAAAACTATTTAAATTGAAAAATATATTTGCGCGAGATATTTTGAGATAATCTTTTCAACTATTATCGTGAATTCGAAGACAGCGCAAATAACATTTCTTTCTAACAACAAAAGTATTTTCACGAGATAAGAGAAATAAAACTTTGGTGTAAATTACGTCAGATTTGAAACGATACATTTAAAATGAATTATTTAATAGAACTATCTTATAGCGCTGTTAAAAAATACCGGGAGGCAATGGTAGTGTTTACTTAAATCAGGGCTAGAAATTCAATTTTTCATAGGAGGGGAGTCTCCCTACCAACATTTATAAATGGAGGGGAGTTGAGCTGTTTGGGAGGGAGAAAAAAATTTTTTAAAACACACTGTTATTTTACGTGCTATTTAAAGAATTACATTAATACATACAAGCAAAAATACCATTGAAGCATTTTAAATCAACAACTCAGAATAATTATGTAAACTGATTTTTAATTTAAATAAGGAAGAAAGTCAAGCTTTTATACAGTTTATTTTTCAATTTTCAACCAAATTTCAAGGGTTCTTCCTTAGACTAAACTCGTTTTTTTCCGCGATCCTATGACGAAAGTCGCGTTTTTTCCGCTATCTTTGGTGAAATTCGCGTTTTTTCGCGATCCTTTGACGGAAGTAGAGTTTTTTTGCGATCTTTTGATGAAATGAACGTTTTTCAGAGGCCCTACTAATTTTGCATTTTCCCGCGACCCTTTGACGAAATTTGCGTTTTTTTTCGCGATCTTTTGGTGAAATTTGCGTTTTATTCGCGATCCTTTGGTAAATTTCGTGATTTTTTCGCAATCCTTTGGTGAATTTCCTGTTTTATTCGCGATCCTTTGAAGAAATTCGCCTTTTTTTTCGAGATCTTTTGGTGAGATTTGCGTTTTATTCGCGATCCTTTGGCGAATTTCATAATTTTTTCGCAATCCTTTGGTGAATTTCATAATTTTTTCGCAATCCTTTGGTGAATTTCCTGTTTTATTCGCGATCCTTTGAAGAAATTCGCCTTTTTTCGCGATCTTTTGGTGAAATTTGTGTTTAATTCGCGATCCTTTGATGAAACTCTCGCGTTTTCCCGCGATCTTTTGACGAAACTCGCGTTTTTTCGCAGTCCTTTTATGAAATTCGGTTTTTTGTGATCCTTTGACGAAACTCGCGTTCTTTCGAGATCCTTTGATGAAATTCGGGGTTTTTTTACAATCCTTTGACAAAACTCGCTTTTTTCCCTCTATCCTTTAACTAAATTTGCGTTTTCGCGATCCTTTGACGAAATTTGCATTTTTTTAAATCCTTTGACAAAATTTGCGTTTTTTGCGATCTTTTGACGAAATTTGTGTTTTTTCCTCGATCCTTTGACGAAATTTGCGTTTTGTTCGCAATCCTTTAATGAATTTTTGCCTCTTATTCGCAATCCTTTGTCGAAATAAGTATTTTTTCCGCGATCCTTTGCGACGAAACTGATTTTTCTGGCGACCATTTGTCGAAATTTGCGATATTTTTCCATTATATTTTTTAATGTCCAAATTTTTAGACTGATGGCCGATTTTTCATAATTTTCCGAACCAAATGCCGTAAGTTTTCGGAAAATTTGCAACCGAATCACCCCTGAATTTGCTTATCGGTCGCGGAAAATAACGCGAAACTTGTCAATCGATCTCGGGGAAAAAATCGTGAAATTTTTCTATCGGTCGCAGGAAAAAATCGCGAATTTCAACGATCATTCGTGGTAATCGGTCGCGCGAAAATATCACGAAATCTGCAAGGCGTTCGCAGGAGTTGATCGTAATTTCAAATTGCAAAATATTTTCAGAAAATGGTGCAATTTTTTGGGCGGGAGCCTCCCGCCCACGATATTCTTTTGGGCGGGATTTAAAAATTTTGGGCGCGAATCCCGCCATCCCGCCCTGAAATTCAAGCACTGTAATTCATTTTACATTAGCTTATTTTCAAATGTTTAACTATTTTTTTTAATTAAATACAAAAACAGCCATTGTATCTCTTAACAGCAGCAGATTTGGCCTTAAAAATCCCTAATCCAAGGAAAACGAATGGAAACCTGTTTACAGAGAGATCAATAATGTTTTTTTTTTTTTTTTTTTTTTTTTTTTTTTATTAAATATTTTTAAAGCCGATCAAATTAGCGTGCTTTTTGGATTTTGGTATGCCTGAACGGGGGTTGCCGAGAGTAGCTCGTAGGGGGCAGGGCCCCCTAGTATTATAGAAATTTCTTTTATTTAATTTGAAAATCACGTGCTATGTTTCTCATTCCTATATGTAAAATAATACGTCACAGAGATATTTAAAAATAAGTAAAATATTCCATATTAATTTTATTATTAAGATATTTTGAATTTAATTTAATATAATTGACATTATATATATTTATAGAATTTTTTGATGTTTTCTTACTTAGACATATCCAGGATCCACCCACTTAAATATTGCATAAATCAAGCCCGTGAAAAAAATAAATTTAGTAAATTTTCGCTAATATAGTAATTTCTATTGTACTAAAGTGAAAATATTTTCGAAATAGTCATACTATCAACGGTAAATCCTTTTTTTAAACTGTACTTAACAAATAAAAAATATCAATATTAAATGGTATATATATATATATATATATATATATATATATCTTTAAGCTATATATATATCTTTATATATATATATGTTACGGCCAAAACCCGGAGCTTGGCCAGTTCGCGAATTGGCCGGCCAATTCGGGAACTGGCCAAGATTCCTGGCCAAAACCCGAAATACGTGTAATGAACATATATCTTTAAGCTTAAAATATGACAAACAACATTGTGCACAGTCATTTGTAATTAGCATTAAAAAATAATAAAAATTGAAGGAAAAATGAGCAGGTTTACTAAACAATACTTCACTGAGCATGCACGAAGGCAATCAAAATATAATATGCATTATGCATTAGCTAATTATATAGAGCAACTTTTGTAAAACTCTCAAAATCATAGCTTGAAAATCCTGAAAATTATCGTCGGTAAAATAAGGTCGAAATCCGTTGTTCCCCAAAAGAAGCAAAAAGATGAGGGGTTGTATCAAATATCTGTTGATTAGTGCCAATATAGCGTAGACAATATTGCTCGTACTACTATATTTGGATGCAACCCCTCATCTTTTTGCTTCCTTTTGGGAAAAACGGATTTCGAACTTATTCTATCGACGATAATTTTCAGAATTTTCAAGATATGTTTTTGAGACTTTCACAAAAGTTGCTCTATATACTTCGCTAATAGATTATGCACATTATATTTTGATTGCATTCGCGCATGCGTAGTGAAACTTTTTTAGTAAACCTGCTTATTTTTCATCCAATTTTTATTATTTTTTAATTCTGATTGCATTCGCGCATGCGTAGTGAAATATTTTTTAGTAAACCTGCTTATTTTTCATATCACAGCGTATTATGTACAATATTGTTTGTCATATTTTCTAAAAAGACCTCTTTTTTTATATTAAGAACTCTGCAAATTATAAGCAAAAAACCTGGCGAAATTTGGGACTGTTTTTATAAAAACTTTAATTTTTCTTCGAGTATACATGCTATCCTCATAAAAATGAACATAGTATATTACAATAAGCCTCTTATTAATAATCTCGAGTTTGAACTTTTTTGCTACATTAGTTTTTACAGTGTTACCCAAAATATATTCGTCGTTTTCAATTTGTTGACGGTCCCCTACGGTATTTCGGGAAAAAAATTTCGCGGAAATATATGTCGCATACTATACTGTTTACAAACCTGCAGTTTCAGTTTAAATCCTCATGTTTTTTCCTAGATATTAACAAAGCGTCTAAAATTGCTAGTGACCGGTCACCTTTGGCCATATAGTGTAGTATATGTGCACAAGTTTTAAACGTAATAACAATAGAGTATTGCTAATAAAGACATGATATTTGATATTAATGTTAATTATTTTGGTAGTAGAGTTATTTAAACTTATAGTTACGTTGTTGCAAGCAGTTGGATCTATCTTACTTCTTTCAGATTAGAATCATCGCAGTGCTTACCAGCCCTTTAAAAAGGAGAAATGCAATGTAGATTTTGCATACTGTTTAACAAAGAGTTATATGTGTAAACTCGTGATGGTAGAGTGTTATCTACTCTATTATAAGGGTACTCATTTGATCTATTCAGTTCTGAGATTTTACATGCGATGGTTGTGTCCTGAATTCTAAAATTTGTACGTGAATTAGACCTATCCTGTCATTTCTTTAAGTTTCAAAATGTACGTATGTATTGACAAGAATCTGACTGTCACTGCTATTTTTGCAACCATATGTTTATATGCTAACTGTGGTATTGTGATAGCTATATATAGTTCTGCAGCAGACGAAAACAAACGGAACTCATCTTACCCCTCAGGTTTATAAAACTCTCGTATAATTCAGGTGAAATATTGAGATTAAGGGGACTTTACGATTAGCATTTGTACAAAGTCTTCGTTTGTTATTCTTCGTTAATTTGGTAACACGTTAAGCATTCTAGTGGAATAAAGAACAATCGGAATGCATGGAATTCCATTTATATTGGTATTCTCTACTAAAGAGGAGTTTCTTTTGTTACCGTAGAAGTAACTGTGAGGTAATTTATAGCTGAGCTGTGTTAAATTAAGTTAGGGGAAAGAATTTCCCCCTCTTTCAATAAAGTTGAACTTATATTTTGATCGACTACATTTACGCATATCAACTCCATTGCTAATCCTTCGTTTGTTGTTACAAATAAAATGTTATACTCAGTTAAAACTGTGTAGCGGCATCTTTTCACTCAAAAACTGCAAATGATATGTCAGAAACATAAAAATAAGAATATGATTGATAAAATGAAAACACTGCGAAATTTATAGTTTTACAGTTTAATGTAAATTCATATACATAACTTTTTATGCACGTGCAAAATTATAATAAATGCATAACGGCTGTTACAGAAAATATCTATTTAATTCTCGGGAAAAGAGTATTGCCATAAGGACAAAAAATAATTCCGAGATATTGAGTAATATACTGAGATGCGTTGCAGATTTGATCTAGAAGTAATGCGAATTTTTCTTAGGCATATGCCGAAACTAATAAAATAACTAAATATTCATGTGATAAAGTGCTTCAATACTAAACTCTGATTTTCTTTAATAACATGTACTATGAGGAATGTACATTGTCATAAACATAGTCACAATTTGTGTCCTAAAACACTAAGTTGTACATTTCATATAGCAGAATGAAGACAGATGTGTATACTGACCAGTCTTTCTCATATTTTCGCAATTACTTTAATTTTCATGCGTGTGTAAATTAAGTAAAGTGTGTGTGTTACAAAAATATCTAAAATATCTTTAGTATGTTTTTTTTTTTTAATATAATGAAGAAAAAACTGGACTTTGCTTAAAGTGTCCATGTGTATTTTTAATTCAATAAACTGATTGAGTCGTTGGTGTTCTATGCATAATTTTATGCTTTGACGCGTATTAAACGTTTCTAGTGAAATAATTTAATGAAACAGCTATAGGTATAAAATTATAGTTGGACCATATGAAATTTTTGCTATTATAATTATTCCATTCATTCAATTTGTCCATGCTTAATTAAAACAAATAGCCACAACAAACAACAAAAAACAAATAATAATATTACAAATAGTATTAATATTAGCCTCTAAGAAACAGGAATTGATTAAAACCCGCCATTTAGAACTCTTGAATTAAACTCAGAATCGATGCAAATTACATCATCTACAAACGCAGAGATATGAGTTTAATCACAGCAGTTAACTATGTTAATCAGTGTTACAGCTCGTTTTGTGAAACCAAGTTCGCGATTTGTGGCGATGCCACGGCATTCTATTCTCATCTTGAATAGTACCTGATAAAATGCGTAATTTCGGTGATATATGCTTGCAGATTAGATGCGCATTTTAAAGCCCTTTGACGCTTTAGATTAATTCTAATGGCTTTCGTAATTATTTACTTCTTAAGCATTGATTTTCTGGATACGTTACTAAAATGTAATTGCTTAATTATGCAGTATTCTTATATGAATCTTGTTTTGGTCAGCATCTTAATCTTAAGCGTAAATTTATGTAAATAGACGTCCCAAAAATTGTATAAAATTCTCAAGTATGTAATTTAATACTAAATTGGATTGAATTTCCATTTACTGTTGGAAACATATTTTGAATTTTAAAATTACGAATACTAGGGGATCGAACCCGAGCTCCTCGGGTTACAGAATATAGGTGAAAACCATTTTTTTTTTTTTTAACTCTAATTATTTTTTTACATGTAATATATATTTTAGATTGCCCACTGACATCAAAAAGATTTTTTATATGGAAAATATCAATTATGCAATCAAATAAAGTTTTGAAATTTATTAAAAGCGATACTTTCACATGTCACCGCACGCCAGGAGTTATTAACTCAAGATTTTTTGACTTACGTCAGTCTTTCCGATCATTTCGGTGCTTTAAGCGCGTGGTTCAATCGCATGTCTGTTAAATTCGTTTCTTATTTACATTATTTTATTTATTTTTCTATAGAGGAAGTTTTAATTTTGTTATGGAACATTAGACGGAAACAACTGCTGAATTTTTTACATTGTTTTAAGTGCAAGCGGATTAACCTTTCGTAATCGAGCTACACGTGATAGAGATAAATTTAAAAATAATTTATGCTTGAAAATCAATATATATATTACGCTATCGTACGTGGCACAGAAATCGCGATTATTTGTTAAATGTTTAATGACAACGCCCGAATAAAATTCATCTCATTGGTTATTGTGTAATATTTTTAAAATTGGAATAGCAATAAATAAATAAAAAGTTTAATTAATAACTATAGAACAAAACAATTTATATAATTAAAACAAATAAAATAAAAGTAAATAAACTATTTATTAATAAATAAACAACAACATCTGGGTTACCATATCAAGCAAAATAAGGACACTTTGGCGCCAGTTAAGTAACCCGGTGCGTATATGACATTGGCGTCAGAAAAAAGTCGCGCTAACGTAGTTCGTGTATGACACATGTGCCGTCTTTTATTCATCTAATTTAAAATACCATAAATAAATAAATAAATGAAGGTAATTTTCCTGTATAGGTACTTGGCGAAATAAAGAAAAGATCCATGGCAAGAAAAGAAATTTTTTTCTGGCAACCGATTTAATCAAAATATTTTTTTCAAATAAAACTACATAAAAGTTGCCGTGATAGCACAGAGTTCGTAGTTTTATGTTAGCTGCGCGCAATTCTCGCCAATAGCATTTTTTTTAACTCGCCAGCAGCATTTTTTTATTTTTTGTGGGGTAAATTAAAACAATGTTTTGATGTTGAAATGAAATGGTTTATGGTATTTTTTATTCTTTTTCTTTTTTTAAAGAATTTTTTTTTTTTAAGTCATGAATTTTAAAGGTTTCATTTTTAAATTAAAGTAATCCATTCTAAATGAAATGAGTGAAATGATTATATTTTAATCTGAATTAACGAAATATGAAAAAAAAAAATGCGACGGGTACAATGTTTGGCAATTTATCACCTGTGCCCGATTAACATAAAAGTAGGGAGTTCTCGATTTCTCTATCAGAATCTTCCAATTTGGCGAAGGATTGAGCAAGTAAATGAAATTATGAATAAATGTAACATGATACAATGCCTAGCATACATTTAAGGGAGACCAAACTGGTCGCCACGGGCGATTAGTTATTTTAAAAACCATAATAACCGAGTCAATTAAGATACAATTTTCTAACAAATTGCATTTGAAAGTAGATTTTTTTTTCCATTTGACGGTTTAAAAATTGAAAATATGCGATATTTAGAAATTAAAAAAATCGCTGACATAGCACGTATTTTAATTTCATTTTTTTTTCCAGTTTTTATGAGAAAATGACAGCAAAGAGGTACAGAAATACAATATTTTCTTTCCTCCGTGATTATTTTACCTTTACTTTCAATCATCCACGACTTTTAACAGAAATGGAGTTCTTCAGTTGCCACAATTACAAAAAATGTATTAAAAACTACAAAAAAATTAATATCTCAAAATTAAATTGAGATACAGCTTTCAAACAAATTGCATTTAAAAGAGCATTTTTTTCCTTATACGACGGTGTAAAAATTTAAAATGTGCGATGTTTAGAAGTTTAAAAATTTGCAGAAGAGAGAATTGCAAAACCAAAATTTCATTTCAAATTTCAAAGTGTTGCCATTCGCAAAATGACGTATGCGTTACGCACAGATATGTTTGTCCTTTATAATATAGATACCCTAAATAATTACACACGGTTTATTGAATAACATTTTTTAATAACCGACAGAAAAAAAAAATCAATATTGAAAATATAGCTCTGTCATGTATGCATAAGCAAAAACTTAAAATATAAAGATTATAAAATGTTTAAACGTAAATATAAATGTACTCTTTTTGAGAATATTTTAATAAAGATCAAAATATATTGCAATGCAGGTTTTTCAAAAGCTAATTAATTTTAATAGGAGGAAAGACACATTACGACGAACGATTTTTGTATACAAAATATTGTATATTTAAATATGCTCTCTAAACATTTATTAAGTTTTTATTTTTTTCTACAATCTTTAATTTTTTTTCTTATTTTTACCTTTAATTTATTAATATTTTAAAATGGCTTTTAACAGAAATACTTCATTTCGTATAAAATATGATGACTCCAGGATCAGTGATATTATATTTGTTTGATACGCGATAGAAAATGGAAAGCTAAAAAAGCTAAAACATACGAAAATACTACTTTCCGTATTATCAGTATTAGCAAGTTTCGAGGAAAAAAAGGAATTTGCTATATCTGTCGAAGCAAAATAGTTTAAACTGTAGCTAAAACATCCTCATTTTTTTTTAAAATTTTATACAAAAATCCGGGTTTGTATTAGCTTGAAACGTTAAGTAATTTAAAGTAAAAAAAATAGCAATTCTTATTATTTATAAATTTTGTTTTTTGGTATATCTTTACCATCTTTAATTACTTTTACACATTCTTAAATATTTAGAAATCAAATGTATAACTGATTTTCTAAATGCAGGAGAAGATAAGTTACAGTGAACTACTGTTGAAGATCTGTGTTTTTCTTAAAAAAAAAAAAAGAATGAAAATGTCCACTTTAAACTGTGCATTTCAAAGATTCTATTTATTTTTAAGTATGTTTTTCTATGCATCATCCTTATGGCTGCAGTCAAAGTAAATTAAAAGCACCCAGTTAGAGATTTATTTACGTTTTAAGAGGTATAATTGTTATAAACACAGAAAAAAAAGAAGAAAAATTAAAACAAAGCAAACATTCTTCTAAATAAATTTGTGTGAGCTGAATATGAATTAGTAGCTATATTCTTCAAGTCATTAAAATTGAGCAAATCACAATATATTTTTTTTTTCATTTTAGAGAACAAAATATACTTTAACACTTTCTTAACTGCACTATTCAAAAAATCTCTAAAGTTATTAAAATTTTTCTAGTAAACTGGGATTCCCTATTGTGTAACCCTGACCGACTTTATATCACTAAAACGACGTGTTAATCCGTCGAAAAACGGAAGTCGAAAAAAATTCGATTACAATAATTTCTTCTATTCAAGATAGAAGAAAGTAATAAGTATTATTTGAAGAAGCAGACCACCGTCTTTATCGTCCCCTATGTTAACTAACGAAATTATTTGTTTTGTTAGTTTTATTATATTAGTTAACGAAAAAATAATATGTAAAAATAAATTTCAAACCTATTACCTAAGCACGAAAATACACCATTTACACCTTCTGAATAAAACAATAAAGCGAATCAAATTACATGAATTTAAAAAACGCATAGATATGTGGGATATTCATAAGTTTAAAAAATTAAAAAAGTCGAAATTTCATCGTCCAATGTTGCCTTTAGCAAAATGACGTCAGCGTGTTATGCACAGGCACATTTGTCCTTTATAATATAGATACTTAGAAGCGATTATACCCCGAGTACTCCGCACGTTGCTTACATTTTCGGGTCTTCAAAATAACCCTCCAAGCAACACGAATAAGCAGATAGAAGAGAGTGAGAGACAATAGCATATACACTGGTGGACAAAACTTAAGGACTAAGAAGAAATGTACACGTAAATGAGAATCTACGTGAGACTGTGGGTCAAGAAGCAAACAATAGTATTAACAGAATGTTACACAGGATTTAATATAAAAATTTTGTTGAAAGGATGTATACAGGGTATTGCCAGAGGTTATTTTTCTGAAACATAAATATTATCCGAAAACATGACTGTACAAAGAAAACAAAATACTCACAATTAACAAATGTCAGTGCCATATCAAAAAGGGATGTGGCCACATTGAAATGCGAGTCAACTTTCAAATCGGCGTGGCATACTCAGAACAACATGATTCAGTATCTGTTGAAGCAAGTTGTCCCATTTCTCCTTCAATGCACCGATGAGGGTTTCCTTGTTTGTGGGAGGAAATTGTCAGCAGAAATACGTCTCCCCAAGGCATCCCATACATTTTCAATGGGATTCAGATCAAGGGGACTTACTGGCCAGTCTATGGGATGGATATCTTTGGCCTCGAGACAGTCTTGTACAGACTGTGTCCGATGACAAAATGCATCATCGTCCATAAAACGAAACTTTTCGCCGACAGCACCTCGAAAAAGTCGAACATGTGGAAACAGGACGTCTTCAATATACCGGTCATGGGCTCTTGGTCAAGCACATAGAGATCGGTGCGGCCATCGAACATGATGCCTGTCCACACCGTGATGATTGAAGTCGCATATCGAGCTCTTTCTAGACTATTTTCACGACATTAAGCACTACCAACTTCACGCCATATCAGTTTACGTCTACAATCAGAAGATAGACTGAATCTATTCTCATCTGAGAACAGCACGGTAGACCAGTCATGATCAGTCCAATTGCGATGCATACGACACCACTGTAAACGGGCGCTACGTTGGCGTCTTGAGAGTGAGACACACACAACAGGTCATCTGGCTTATAGTCCACCCTTTTACAAGTCTTACAACAATTTTCCACGATTGTTTAGTTCCTGTGGCAGCAAAAGTTGATTTGCTATTTAACCAGCTGTGCTACGACGGTTCCTTTTTTCCGAAATAACAATATATTCATCTTCTTGGGACTTCGTACTGCTAGGACGACGTCCTCCCTTTCGTTTAGTACATATTCCAGTCTTTTGGAATGCCGCCCATAGCCCAGAAACAATACTGTGCGCGATCATAAATTCACGGGCAACTTCTATCACTTTGCGTCCTTCTTCCAACTTTCCGATATTTCTACCACGAGTAAGATAATCTAAATAATGCCTAGAAGACATGTTCAAAATTTCAATGTTAAAGCTTCACTACATCTCCATGAATTTTTACATCAAATGATAACAGATGATCATGCACCCGCCGACTGCCTAAAATCTCTTATGTCTGATTTCACGTATATCGGCAAAAGAGGAAGTATAAAATTTGCATAAGTTTCACAACACAGAATACATCCCGCATTCATGGAAGTTTACATGTGCTGCTGCGGGTCTATTTCTAACTGTAATCGTTGAAAATAACAGTGGTCCTTAAGTTTTGTCCACCAGTTTATATCAGATCATATAAGAGTACGTGCGATTGAAACTTTAACCCTTTGTGTACTGAATTAGGAATTCATGAACATTTTATCTTCTAAAGCATTTTTCGTGAATTATTTAGGCTATATTAGAAGATTAAAATAGCAATTAAAGCCTTTGTGCAGGAATATTAAAAAGCAGTAAAGCGACGTTCAAAATGCACAAATAATGCGTGAAAAACAGCAAACAGCTGTTTCGAATCTACAGCGAGATTCTTCTTCAGTGCAAGATAAGGAAAAAAGAACAGCTTGCTAGAAAAAGCAAGGCTGAGCAAAATGATAGACAGAGACGCGCTGCCTTATATACCCTATGCGGGTAGCGAAAGCGCCGGAAACAACCAATGAGAGAGAAGCAGTGGAAACGACTGGGTGGACAAGTAGCGACATCTACCGGAGAAGGAGAGAAAAAGAAACCAAAAAAAGAGGAAATTAAATTAATGCTTTCCAAATACTTGGAAAATCTGGAATACTAGATAGGTCATTGACTAAAGAGTGAGAATTTTTAATGATGTGGTAAGCTTCCCTAAAATCAAGATCAAGGTTAAAAGAACATTTTTGGATAATGGTGGCTGAGGAAAAATCGAACCTTTGTTGAGAAGACCAAGAATGTTGAGCAATAGAAGAACGTTTGAGCTCCTGATTTTTAACATAACCTTCATGCTCTTTTAAACGAAATCTAAGAGCACGTTTAGTCTGGCCAATATAAGAAAGTCCACGCTGGCAAGAGATTTGGTAAATACCCCACTTATCTTGTCGATCAACGGGGTGTTTGAGATTTGAAAAAGTGATTTTATTAACAGGAGCAAAAATAACATTAACATCAAACCTTCGTAAGATTTTAGCAACTTGCTGACTGGTTTTAGGAAAAAATGGTAACACAACTGAAGTATTAGAGTTGGAATTAGAATGCTTTTCAGAATGGACGAGTTTCGTCAATTTTTCATAAATAGAATCAATAATATTAGAGGCATAACCACGATCAATAGCTATAGCTTTGATGTAATTAAGTTCAGCACTAAGTAACTGAGGAGTGGAACACATATTGGTAGCCCGAAAAACAAAATTATTGAAAGCAGCGAATTTCTGGTTAGGGGGATGAGAAGAATGTCTGTGAGGTGGGAGACTGACAGCAAAAAGGTTTGCGAAAGACGGTAGTCTGAAAGCCATTTTCACAACAAATAACAAGGACATCGAGGAAAGAAAGACAGTTATTGGCCTCAATTTCAGAGGTAAATTGAATGCAGGGATCAATGGAATTCATAATAGAGAGAATATGATTATTATCCGAATTTATTTCAACCAGGACATGAACATCATCAACATAACGAACATAGAATGGAAATTTTAAAATTTCAAAAAGTTAGACCTCAGAATAGTGCATATAAATATAGCATAAAATTGGACTAAAAGGATTACCCATAGCCAAACCATCAGTCATGCGGAAGAAATTACCATTGAAAACAAAAGTATTTTGCCACAAGCAAGCGCGAGTGAGAAGGATAAGTTCCTCGATTTCAAAATAAGAGAAATGGAATTCACAAAGCCTCTTCTTGGGGCAGTCTAAAGCCCCTCAATCGGAACGTTTGTAAATAATGATTTAACATCAAAAGAAACCATCATGTGACCCTACGGCTTAAAATTATGAAGTTTTTTAACAAAATCAAAAGAATTCTTAACAGTGAAACAGTTACTGCTCAAAAGTGGGGAAAAAACAGAAACTAAATATTTGGCAAGCTTATAAGAAGCTATACCGATACTGGAGACAATAGGTCTAAAAGGAATGTCAGGTTTATGGACCTTAGGTAAAGCATAAAACCTGGCACAATGCGCAATAGATGGAATAAGAGACTTCTTAAAGTTAGCAGGAATAATGGAAGAAGACTTGATGGCAGACTTAATAGAGTTAATTTCACTAGTGGAAGGGTCTTTGCGGATGTCCACATAAGGACCATCTTTAATTAATTTATGGGATTTTTCCAAATACGAAGATTTGTCGAGAAGAACAATCTGACCACCTTTGTGACCCTTAGTAATGATTAAGTTTGGATCAGAACGCAAAAAATTTCAGACATTGTTTAACTGGATTTTTAAGATTGGGATTATAAACATTAGAATTGAAATCAACAGTATTGGCAATGAGATGCCTGATGGACTCTTTTTGAGAAGAAGATTGAGCGCTATGCTTAAAGGTCCTTTCAATAGGAGCAATTAGATTAGGTAAAGAAGGAATAGCAATCTAGCGCTCTATCTTCTCAAAAAGAGTCCATCAGGCATCTCATTACCAATACTGTTGATTTCAATTCTAAAATTTTTAAGCCCAATCTTAAAAATCCAGTTAAACAATGTCTGAAAATTTTGCGTTCTGATCCAAACTTAATCATTACTAAGGCTGACAAAGGTGGTCAGATTGTTCTTCTCGACAAATCTTCGTATTTGGAAAAATCCCATAAATTAATTAAAGATAGTCCTTATGTGGGCATCCGCAAAGACCCTTCCACTAGTAAATTAACTCTATTAAGTCTGCCATCAAGTCTTCTTGCATTATTCCTGCTAACTTTAAGAAGTCTCTTATTCCATCTATTGCGTATTGTGCCAGGTTTTATGCTTTACCTAAGGTCCATAAACCTGACATTCCTTTGAGACCTATTGTCTCTAGTATCGGTACAGCTTCTTATAAGCTTGCGAAATATTTAGTTTCTGTTTTTCCCCACTTTTGAGCAGTAACTGTTTCACTGTTAAGAATTCTTTTGATTTTGTTAAAAAACTTCATAATTTTAAGCCGCAGGGTCACATGATGGTTTCTTTTGATGTTAAATCATTATTTACAAACGTTCCTGTTGAGGGGGCTTTAGATTGCCTCAAGAAGAGGCTTTGTGAATTCCATTTCTCTTATTTTGAAATCGAGGAACTTATCGTTCTCACTCTCGCTTGCTTGTCGCAAAATACTTTTGTTTTCAATGGTAATTTCTTCCGCATGATTGATGGTTTGGCTATGGGTAATCCTCTTAGTCCAATTTTATGCGATATTTATATGCACTATTTTGAGGTCAAACTTTTTGAAATTTTAAAATTTCCGTTCTATGTTCGTTATGTTGATGATGTTTATGTCGTGGTTGGAATAAATTCGGATATTAATCATATTCTCTCAATTATGAATTCCATTGATCCCTGTGTTCAATTTACCTCTGAAATTGAGACCAAGAACTGTCTTTCTTTCCTCGATGTCCTTGTTATTCGTTGTGATAAAGGCTTTCAGACTACCGTCTTTCGTAAACATTTTGCTGTCATTTGCCCACCTCACAGGCATTCTTCTCATCCCCCTAACCAGAAATTCGCTGCTTTCAATACTTTTGTTTTTCGGGCTACCAATATTTGTTCCACTCCTCAGTTACTTAGTGCTGAACTTAATTACTTCAAAGCTATTGCTGTTGATCGTGGTTATTCCTCTTATACTATTGATTCTATTTATAAGAAATTGACGAAACCCGTCCATTCTGAAAAGCATTCTAATTCCAACTCTAATTTTTCAGTTGTGTTACCATTTTTTCCTAAAATCAGTCAGCAAGTTGCTAAAATCTTAAGAAGGTTTGATCTTAATGTTATTTTTTCTCCTGTTAATAAAATAACTTTTTCAAATCTCAAACACCCCGTTTGTCGCCTAGATAACTGGGGTATTTACCAAATCTCTTGCCAGTGTGTCCTTTCTTATATTGGCCAGACTAAACGTGCTCTTAGATTTCGTTTAAAAGAGCATGAAGGTTATGTTAAAAATTAGGAGCTCAAACGTTCTTCTATTGCTCAACATTCTTGGTCTTCTCAACATAGGTTCGATTTTTCCTAAGCCACCATTATCCAAAAAATGTTCTTCTAACCTTGATCTTGATTTTTGGAAAGCTTACCACATCATTAAAAATTCTCATTCTTTAGTCAATGACTTATCTAGTACTCCAGATTTTCCAAGTTTTTGGAAAGCATTAATTTAATTTCCTCTTTTTCGGTTTCTTTTTCTGTCCTTCTCCGGTAGATGTCGCTACTTGTCCACCCAGTCGTTTCCACTGCTTCTCTCTCATTGGTTGTTTCTGGCGCTTTCGCTACCCGCATAGGGTATATAAGGCAGCGGGTCTCTGTCTATCATTTTGCTCAGCCTTGCTTTTTCTAGCACGCTGTTCTTTTTTCCGTATCTTGCACTGAAGAAGAATCTCGCTGTAGATTCGAAACAGCTGTTTGCTGCTTTTCACGCATTATTTGTGCATTTTAAACGTTGGTTTACTGCTTTTTAATATATTAGAAGATTTACATAATCATTTAATAAATGTTAGAAGGATTTTAGAATGATTGAAGGATTTAAAAGGATTAATTAAATTTGAATTCATAGAGATTTTGTGCAATATTTATACCCCCCCCCCTCAAATCTTTTATTTTAAATATTTTTCTTAGTATTTTGTAGAATTAGTAAATGCACAAATATAATGTTATTACAATAGAAATATTTCCGAATTGAAAAATCCCCCCTTTCTCCCCCAACGTCAAGAAATCTGAAAAGATGCAAAGGCAAAAGAAGTCATTCTTTTAAAAATATTTTTGTTTTGTGTAACCAATAATGCTTTTGGAACAAGATAAAGTAATGTATCAATAACTCATTCTAAACTGCATTACAACTAATTCATATGTTAAATGAGATTCATAACAAGTTATCTTAATAGTACTTATAAGAACCGTCTGTAGATAAACGATTAAACCAGCACAATTCCTAAATTGCTGGATCGATTGACCTCGATAAAATCTTAAACAACGATTTTAAGCACAAATAACCTACAGAATGATAAAAAATACCCATATGATCGTTTCGAGGAATTGTCGATCCGCTTCCTCAGTGGGGAAAATGAATTAAAATGGGTTCGAAGAACCCCTCGGTTATAGCCCCAAGTACTTGCTTATAGACTAATTGAAAAGCCGCGAACACGAGTTTATGTATCCCAAAGAAATGACGTAAGTGAACAGAACTGAAAAAGAGTCACTGCGCAGGATCTGTCCACATTAGTGAAAGAAAAAGTTTGCTGGTCATATTATTTACTAAGGAGGAAGTATATTTATGAATATAGTGAGCTTCGTAAAAGTTTAGATCAAAAACCGAGATACATTTTTGAATAATTTTAGTCTCTTGATAATTAAACTGGTGGTTGGAATTCTGACAATATTTCGCTATTGTAGATTTCTCAATTTTCTGCTTTCTAACTTAATTCTGGTGTTCTTGCAGCCTAATTCTAAGTGCACGCTTCGTCTTCCCAATGTAAGAGAGGTTGCACTCACAAAATATTCTGTAAATGCCCTAGGTATTATGATCGTCAATAGGATGTTTAGGATTGGAAAAATAAATGTTCCTTTTTAGTATCCAGAGTTAAAATTTACGCAACGATCAATATGTGATATAGAAATAGGTGCTATCATGGGAAAATTAAAATTATTTTACAATTTCTATATGAAGACGTCCTTCTAAGAACAGTTTAAGCGAACAATTAATTAGTAGGGGTTTAGTACCAGTCATATATATATATACGATTCTTTTTAACAGAGTTATTATGGGGCTATCCTTTTTCCCCCACCACTATATGTATCTGAAGGATATAAATTTATTAAAATAGTAACAAAATATGAAATTATTAATTGAAAATGGATAATAATTAAAGAAGTCTATCGAATTAGTATTCTATTCTAGAATAATTTATTGAGTTTCAAAACGCAGGGTATTGAGAGGTATACGATATATAAAGACCTCCATGACAAGATAAACCATGACAAGATACATACACTCACCAAGTTTAAAATCCCGCATCGTGGTTCGCGTGCAGGAACACACTGCTGATGTGGATAACATTGACAGAAACATGCCATTAACGTATAGACGGAATGGTATTACAGTTGCGATGTGTTCCGGATAACTAAGGCCGCACACATTGATCATTCGTTGTAGGTACCGGAAACTTGATGAGTGTATGTATCTTTTCATGTATCACACGTCTTTGTTCATCCTATACTTGCCTTTTGAAACCTAATGAATAATTTAGTCTAACCCTGTATATAGAATGGGACAGGTATTACCGCGTACATGTAGCTATATATCACAGAAAACCCAACTAATTCACATTTTTCATAATCCTATTTATGTTTAGCACATCGAATTCATTAAACATTAAGTAATTTTATTTTTAAAAGAAATTTCATCAATTTTTGTTGCACAGTGATCGCAGAACTTTATAAAAGTTTTGAGACATATTTGATTGAATCTAATGCGCGGTGTAGCTATTTGTTTATAAAAATTAGCTTTTATTATATTGCAAAGATATTGCCTACACACTTTCATACTTTTGCGTGAGTGATGGCTTCACGATAAGAGTTGTAACACTCACACACTACCACTCACACACAAAAAACAATGAGCATTTTCGTAATTTAGAATAATGTTGAGAGTGCATTGAACGGCACTGACAGAAACTTTTGAGTACTTTCAGCAATTTTTAGTGGTGTCATCATAGTTCACAGAAAGGAAAGTTAGTCTATTGAAATTTAGCAAATGTGTTCTGAACAATAAATATCTAAATCTAGCTTATGAGTAATTCATCCCATGTTTTCTATTGATATAAATGCTTCGTTGAGTTTATTAGGGGCGATACGGTATTCATTTACACACGGGGGTAAAGAGAGGGGAACTCTGTTTAACCCTAGAACTACCGAAAATTTTACTCAAGTTTTATAAAAATATTACACATCAGAATTCTTATTTAAAACTATTGAACTTATTTACTTAACTTATTATTGTCTGGTTTAGATATTTAGTTTATTTTAAAGAAATTTCTGGTTAGAATAAATATTTCGAATGTACCCATCGGGCCCATTGGACCCGTCTGGTAGACGGAGGGTTAAAGTGAAAAAACAGCATCCATGCCTGTGTCGAAAATTCGAACTGGCAAAATTCCAAACCCTTTGGCCAGTGATCAGTACCCTAACCAGTAAACAAGTAAATGAGATTGCATTAAAGACTGCGATCCAGAAATTTCTACTCAAAAATTGTTTCACTTAACCATCCGCATACCAGACCGGTCCAATGGATAAGACAGGAAAAACAGAATTAGTTCAAAAACTATAAAATTCAGCTAAATGTGATACAGTTAAAAAAAATGGTTTATAAACTTATATTTTTAAATCAAAATTCGTAAAATTCTTGAAACATTTTAAAAGAATATCGAATAAAAAATAATGAAATTTAACAGCGATTGGATGCATTATTGTAATTTTTGTACTATATCATGTTTCGTAGTCGAAAGATTAAGTATATACGATGTCCTTAAAAGAACGTTCCAATTTCAATGATAGGTTACAATAGCTTAATTTAGACTATTTAAAAAAATCATACATCAAATTGAAGATAAAATAGTTTGCCTTACAAAGGTTCAATATATGCACATTTAGTTAAACGTCACACATCCACGGGACGACAAAAAGTGTTTGTGTAGGATGTTGTCAGTGTCATAGCCGAAGCTAACGAAAAGCACAGGCTATCGCGGTACATCCCACGTGTCTTTTTACAGACCGCTGGACTAACGTGATGCTCTTTTCGCATACCTTCATTGGTGTATTTGAGCATCATGTGACTTTAGCGGTCTGTAAAAATAGATACGCGGAATGAACCGCGGTAGCCTGTCTTTCTCGTTAGCCTTGGGAAATGAAATCTCATACATCTATCCGGCATATTACTAAGAAATCTATTCGGAAAGCAAGTCTTGAACATCATTTGTTTGACAATGTATATGTTCCGCCGCTTTCTGTTGATTTGTCAGAGTTGAGACACAGAATTGAAGAGGCTAATGCTTCCATTAGGGGAGACCGGGGTTAGTTGGCTACAGGGGTAATTAGGCGCAGTCCTCATAAATCGCCTGTTTGTGGATAGATTGCGTAACCAGTCACAGAGTACCTTTCTTCTTGCTTTTTACAATCCTCATTGTAGTTTTGCAGCGTTACCTGTGTGCAGTGGACATTTATTACGATTTTTCTGTTTTTTATACTCATAAGTAATTTTTTGTTGCTTCATTCTTTTTAGGTGCGTTCGTAATTATATAAATACGTAGCACCTATAGTCGTCGTTCAGTCCGTCCGTCTGTCCGTCCGTCTGTCCGTCCGTCTGTCCGCATGTAACAGAGCAAAAACTACCCAACCGAATGGTCTGAAATTTCAAATATATGATTGTTGCAAAATTTTGTCGAGCCATTTCAAATTTTATGAACATTGGATGTATAGTTTAATTACAGGGGCAGTCAAAAGTTTTTCTTTACATTACGGCCAATGGGAAAAACTATTGCAAGTGAATTTTAATGATATTACAGCCTTTCGAATGGTCTGAAATTTTAAATATATAATTGTTGCAAAATTTTGTTGAGCTATTTCAAATTTTAGAAAAATCGGATGTATAGTTTAATTACAGGGACAGTCAAAAGTGTTTCGTTACATTACGGGGAATGGGAAAAAATTATTGGAAGTGCATTTTAATGATGTACCAGACTATGCGCTTTATGAAGTGCAAAAAATTATACATTCAGTACAATATGAGGTGCAAAAAATAATTATAAAACTAGTTATAGTACGAACGCACCTCATTTGCCACGTTTGACGAGCAATTTCCAACTTGTTCTAATTTCTAGTACTTATCTTACTAATTGCGATTTAACTTGTGCAGTTTTTCTTAGTGTATGAATAACTGTACCTGCCGCATTTGTGATTTACTTGGATTATTTATGTTTAGAAGGTTACGTGTCCCTTTTGTGAAGAAATTTATTATGGGGCTAGTAGGCGCATTGAACACAGGGCAATTTGTCTCGGTGTCTGGTGTGTGCTGGTAGCTTGAAAAACAGCAAACACCGAGAAAACTGGTTGCAATGCAAGATTTTGGGCACACGAGGCTTGCTCAAACGGAGACAGTCGAATTTTTATTTGTGACAATTGTAGCTCTGATGTTGATACCGAGTAGAATAGATGTTAATTTTTTATTCATTATTTTTATGTCTGCATAATTTAGAATTTACATTGTACGGCGATGACGCCTTTGTTTAAACTTACTGGTAATAATGAAATTGATTTCTCTTTACTGCGTGTCTTATTTGAGTTTCATTTAAATTTTTACAAAGCGTGTGCCAACTTACCCCATAGGTATAGGCAACTTGCCCCGTGACGGGGTTGGTTGGCGCACAATTTTCCTTTTATTTTAGGCTTCTGCTAAACATAAACTACAAAAGCTACAAACTCAAAACTCCGGGGTAAATATAGCCAAATGCCTGTTCTTTAAAAGTGCAGTTAAAGTTTGTTAAAAAACAAAAACAAAACTTAATAAAAAATAATAACTAAAAACTGCCCCTACTAGCACCGGTCTCCCCTACTGCGAACTTGTAAGGCGAAGTGTGGGAAGAGTTGGACTTATGGTTAGACGTGTGCCGTATAACTAAAGGGGCACATACTGGATATTTGCAAGAAAAAACTAGGCTAGTTTAACTTCAAGTTGATGTATGATTTGTTGTAAATACTCTGAATTAAACTGTTATAATATGCCATTTAAACTGGAACATTATTTTTTGGACACCCTGTATGTTATCAAAAAATTATCTAAATAATTTAAAATATCCATAAAATTAATTTCTAATTAAATGAATATTACCTTAAACATTTCATTTGTTAATGTTTTTGCATAATGCCTGATAATAAATATATAAATACTACCACATTCTAAAACCACTGGAAAAATAGAAAATTGATTTAAAAGCACCATTTACTATTCCTAAATCTTCTATAGAATCAATGCAAATTACATCAGTTTCAAAGTTAGCGATGTGAGCTTAATCACTGCAGATAACTATGTTAATCAGCGTAGCGGCTCATTTTGTAAAATCCTATTCGTGATTTGTGGCTATGTCAAGACATTCTATTCTCATTCTGAATACTTAATAAAATGTGCAATTTCAGTGATATACGCTAGTAGATTAGTAGTGCAGTTTAAAATCCTGTGATGCTTCACATTAATTATAATGGCTTTCAAATAATTATGTGCTTGTTAAGGATTGATTTTCAGATACATTACTAAAATTTAATTGCTTAATTATTCAGTATGCTGAAATGAATCTTGTATTGTTCAGCATCTTAATCTTAACTGTATCTTCATGTTTGTATACGGCATACATATTGCACTAATTTACGAAATTAGACATGCATTGATCTATGTTTAATGAAACTTTCACTATCTGTGCAGTTTTATCCAGTTTTAATGATAATTTGAACTATGAAATTAATTATTTAATTTAAAAGACTAAGAAATAGTAAAATGTCAACGAATAAAAGAAATATTTTTTTTTCAAGTGTTTATCCTTTGGAAAAAAAAAAACATATACTAATAGAATAAAATCATGAACGTCGTACAAATAAAATATATAGAGAGGAAACAAAATAAATGTAAAAAAATAAATTTTACACATTAAGCTATAATAAAATGTTAATTTATTTAACTTTTAAAATTCTCAACAAAATTTATGTAATGTCAAACTTTAGTTAAAAAAATTACTTATCACGTAAAATTTTTAGTTAAATTTATAGGTTCCAATATATATCACATCATTTAAAAACATTTTGTTTGATTTGATATTTATTTCAATGATTTATGAATTAAAAATTTTAACGTCTCTTAAGATGTAAAAAATAAAAGGGATTGTGTGTGTAAGAACTTTCATTGCACCTAGATAAAGTATACGATTCTGACAACATTGTTCGTTACAATAATGTCAAGAAACATTTGCATTAATATTAATACATACAAACTAGAAATTGGCGGTGTAACCATAATGGACAATAATTGGCGACACTTACTTCTTCAATCAAACATAACCAAAAAATATTGTCTTTCATAAAATAGGAAAATAGCTGCAATAGGTTTTTTGAAACTTTATTTAGAAATAATATAAACAAGGTTTAAAACAGTATAAACATATAATGTAGCATTAAATATACGTTACGAATTTTCCAACGGAACGAAAAAACGCCAAAGCTGTGATTTGAATCAAGAATCTTTGACTTAACCCTCCGAGCGTCTTGAGGGCTTTCCAGCATTTTCATAAATATGCTTAAAAAATAATATTAATTAAAATTTTGTTTCCCTGTTTGTTTCTCATATAGACTTCATCTCCCTTTATTTGACATACATTTTAAAATACAATTCTGTTTAAATTATTTTTTTACAGAAGATTTAAGTTATTTTTGGGAAACGGTACGTCCAAACCGCTCAGAGTGTTATAGAACTTTTACTTGTCAGGGCCCTGCTCTCCACTATCACTTGGCTTCTTTTGGGTACCCTATTATATCGCCCTTAAAATGGTCTGATTCGCTAGCTTTTTTTCCAACAACTTTTTAGGATTTCCAGCTACGCCACATATTTTTGTCGGAGCTTTAGATCCCTTTTTAAGATTTCCCTTTATTTTTTGCGCATTTATTTAAAATTTTATTATATGATTAATTTATACATTATGTATAATATCGAACTAATTGGGAATCTAAAGAGATAAATACTTGGATCTTTTAACATGTTTTCATCTTAGGACCCTGCTCTCAACCTTGACACCTTTTGATCACCCTATTATAACTCTCTTAAAAATAGTCCGATTCATTAGCTTTTTCTTTTCTAACAACTTGTTATGTCCTTCAGCTACTACATGAACGACAAAAAAATTTCTCAGACTTTAGCTACCACCAATTTTGAATATCCATCACCTTCGGAGGCCCCTGGTGCAGCTTCTTTAAAAATGATCCGATTCTCTTGCAATTCTCTTTAACATAGTTCTAGGACCCTCCTTCCACTTTATAAACTACTAAACATTTTCCTTACCCCCTTGCAACCAACTTTTTCGAACATCAATCTTCTTTTCGGCGTCATCTTACGTTTACTCACTACAGTCGTAAATTAAAAATAACGCTACTCTTAAAGGTGAGTAGTTAACTTTAGTGAGGTGGGGTATTTCCTCCGTAAATTAAATATTGGGTTAATGTTAAAGGGAATTTGATAAATTTAT
Organism: Maratus speciosus; assembly: GCA_963932465.1. Lineage (NCBI taxonomy): Eukaryota > Metazoa > Arthropoda > Arachnida > Araneae > Salticidae > Maratus > Maratus speciosus. The sequence continues at coordinate 380,140,568 of OZ010786.1, forward strand.
AGATGGAAGGGGTACCTTCCACCGCTTGGGAGAGTATTCGTTCCTCGAGTTTTATCGGACCGATTTCAATGGCAATTGATTCATTCAACTGAGATTATAATTAAGCTACTTTCCGCATTATGAAAGTTTATCGTGGAATTTTCTTACCTCCATTTTCGAACAATAACGGTTCATTCAATTTAGCTTAGGATTTTTATACAGCTTTTAGTTCCATCTTCTACCGCTAGGGGGAGCATTCTGATCTCGGGTTTTATGGACCCGATAACTACGGGTTTGTGTCATTCAACTTGGTTTTCGATTGTCTTCGAGCACTTCTGTTATACGCTGCGTCCGACAGCGGCAACCCAGGTCACAGGTTCGTTCAGAAAGAGGCAGTGGCATAGCCAGAGAGGGGGTGCAAATGCTCTGGATATCAGTAATATTTAAAAGTTTTCTTCGTCTTGATTAATAGCTGAAATTTTTCCGATTAGATAAGGCGAACTGAACCAAACTATTCAGAGGGTAAAATAATCTATGCACTATGTATTGAACTACGGTGGCAGAATAACGACGGGCATATTTTGCTCAGATAATCTTATCCGGGCAGGACGCGTGCCATGAAATGTAACATGAGAACGGGCATGAGGTGTCAGCACACCCCAAACATATTAAATGGCATAAATACGAAAAAAAAAATAGAATTCTGTCTGTTAGTGAAAGTCATGATAATTGCACTCTTTCTCGTGAAAAATGGTAGCTGAATTGTTAAGTTATTGTTAATTAAAAAAGATAATAAAGAATAAATTAAAACTTCTCACCGACAGCAGAGGAATACTTTCGGGCATGGGGTGTCAAAACACCAGTCCTGTCGGGTTATTGGTTTTAGCGTCTAGCTCAACATGCACACAGCTCATCAGAATAGACCACAGGCAATGGAACTCCATTAAAAGATGGCTGTGTGTATACACGATTATTTTTTAATTCAGTCATACTGTTTAGTAACAATATCATACGCAGTGAGATTTTCTAACAGAGCAGGAAAATGCCCAAAATGGCTTTGGATTTTGAACACAAAATGGCTTTGGCTTTTTTTCGTTCAGTTGGAAAAATTCAATTCGTATCATAATCTTTACCAATCAGTATGATTGGTAAATTTTAAAGAGATACATTCATTTTTTAAAAAGAACGTAGGTGCGTCTATTAATGAATAAAAGAAAACGCTTTTTCATTATCTTACATTCCAATATTATTTGTTCTGAAAGTCTTTGCAAGTGCAATGCTAATCATGGAAGAGGTATTTCTTTATTGTAATACAACATGTCGTTTTAAATATATTCCCACATTTTATTATTTTAATATATAATTGATATTTTCCAAATAAAAATGGGGGGGGGGGGTATTCCCTCTGTGACTCCTCATCGAATTCAGGGAGCAATGCCACAGATTTTGATATTTAATTAACATCATTTTATTTTTTTCTGATTTTCAAAGACATATTAAAATTTACTGCCTTCGATAGACTTAAAAACACTAAGAGAAAAATGAACAAGTAAATTTTAGTTAAGAAAGAGGGGTGGGGGGTACCACTCTTCACCCACAATGGTCATTAATATTTAGTTATGCTTTTTAAAAAAAATACAACAACAGGAAGTGTGAAACATTATTTGCTAACACTCCCTGCAAGAGGTAAAAGTGAATTTTATGGAATATTGTTCAAGCATAGGAAATACAACACTAATGCACTTTAAAATTGTTTGCAGATTTTGAATAAGTACCATAAATAGAAATATGCATTATACGAATTTATACATAAAAAGACATACATACTTTTTGCAAATTATTCATATACAGACTTGTTTCTCCCTAAAAATTCTCAATATTTAGAAACAATGAATATGCACTTTTTTTATGCATAAAAATGAATATAATTTGAACAAAAATGTGTGTACTTTTGAAATACAGTCAGGTCCCGTTATCCACACCCGGTTTTCAAAGTCCCAATTTTCTGTATATGATTTTAATGTAAATTAAATCCGGATTTTACGTCATTGAATAATTTCAACTCCGCATATCCCGACGGTTTAGGAAAATTGTCCATTATTCAAAATCCATCTTATAGGCACGGAAATTAAGCAGTAAGAAATGCTTTAGACAAATTTTTCACAAAAGTGTCTAAAATACTCATTGAGATAAAGGAGAAATTTTGCTTCAATCTTTTATCTGAATAATTAAACCCACACACTATGAATGATTCACTTAAGCTCCAGATAGACGTATCAGTCTACTCTCGGGCTTTTTGTCCTGGCCAGGCGACGCTTTCTTGTGGTTACATGGCATTTTTCATCCGACTAAAACCGAAATATTGCATGGCATTGAAATGATCAGAAATTATCTAACATCCATTTCTGAAACAACGAATATTGATTACAATTCGTTGTATAATATTGAAAAAAGGATTGTAGGAAGCACATCTATTGATATGCAAACCTTAATTCACCAGTATTTCATTTAACAATAGAAAAACAAGTCATCATAAATGTATTTTTTATTCTTTTCAAGTTTGATTTGTGCTTATTTTGTTTAATAATATTGTTTTATTGTTTAAAACTGCAAGAACAGTTATGAATTTAAAATTGACTTATCTTAATTAAAAATACAGCTTTTTATAAACGTATTTTTTTACTCCGTTTACCACGACACTCCGCTTATGACGACACTTTTTCTGTCCATTAGAGTATGGGGATAACGAGGTTCGACTGTATTTAAATATATTCACTATTTATACACAAATTGTGCACGGTCCATCATTTTTTGCAAAAAAAGGACGAACTTTTTTTTTCAGGGAGTGCAAAGTAGCTCTGGACTACAGTAATGCGCATTTATATACTCTATATAAACATGCTTTTATTAAAATATATATATATAGCAATATTTATATAAATTACTTTTTCTTATATTTACCTTTTATAATTCATTCTAATTTTATCTTTAAAATTTTCCCAATCAATTTCGATTATAAACCGTAAAATATTCTGCAGCCTATTTTAAATATTCTAGTCATAGTTGAAGATTTTATTCAAAATCTTGCATGAAATTTTAAAGTGAAATTTTCATTTCTTATAAAGTACTTAGATACGTCCATTAAAACGAAGAAAAAAATGCTTTTTTCATTATCTTACGTTCCCTATCAGCTGTTCCGAAAGGCTTTGTACGTGCAATAATCCTCGTTTAATGGATCAAAATGCAATTTATCATAGCTTCCTTGTAAAATCTTTATTTTCTTCTTCTTGAAAAAAAATTGTAAGTGACTTGAATTATTGATTTATTGCGTCTTTTCTATCAGTATAAGAAATTTTAAACAACAACAACAACAAGAAAAAATACATTACTTACTTACCAAACAATTTAACAAAAAATATAGTGGTAGTTAATATTTCCCGAAATTAATTTGATAGCAATTTTCTCAGAAGGTATTTATCAGAGAAAATTCATTTTAAACATTTTTGTTTATTTCTTTAAAAATAGAATTTTTATCTTCATAAAGTTGATCACGAATTTTGAAAAAAAATATTGTTTTTAGAATCTTCTGTATAATGTAAATATTTTTTTAAATTATCGGTGATACGAAATTAAGCAAAATATGACGCATAGCAGTTGAAAAATACCGTCTTTATAAAAGGAAAAGTTAAAAGACATATAATATGCGGAATGAAGTGTACATGAGTGTATCCAAAATTTCTTATTAGTTTTGAAACGCACCAGCAAATGATGCTGGATGGTAAAGTGGTCATGCGTGTTTTCATTAATAAGAGACTAACGTCATCAGAAATTTAAAAAAAAAAAAAACTTTTTGGTCAAGAAGTAAAAGAAGATGAAAGGAATAAAATTTCAGCTCATTTTGCCATTATCGCTAAATATTTTCGTCGTGTCTCATTCCGTGAGTGAGCTTATACAGGATAAATCCCAAAATTAAGTAATGCGGGTTGACATAGTTTGCACAGCATCTTCTATGTTGAGCAAGTGTACTGTGCCAAAAATTCATCGCTATTTTTGTTGTGCTTTACACAGTAACCTTCAATGCATAATTCTTCTTCAATAGCAATCTGCAAACACACGTCGTTGTATTGACATCCAGAGCATTAACATTTGCATTTTATACAACATGTGTGGAGAAATGACTGCGAATATGTCATGGACAAACGAATGAAACAATGAAATATGTGAAATTTTACAATATGATATAGGAATTTTTTCAAATTGGCTAAAAAGATTTTTTAAATGCATAGGAGGTAAGCCTAAGAGAATGAAGCAATCGTGTAGTTGTTATAACACGCAACTGCGCAGCAAAATGGAGACATATTTTTTTAAAGTGACAAGAGTTTTCATTGCCTACGACAATTGCGCCCACTCCAAAGCAAGTTACTACACTTTTCACCTACACTTTACTACTTGTTCTTCCCATAAATAATTGTATAAAATTTTTTAGAACTTCCGTGGTCTTTTTTTCGTAGCCTATAAAATACAGGTTTAATACCGAAGAAATTAACATAATTTTATATGTTTATTACATTATTAGTAAGAAAATGTCTAAACAAATTGTGGTTCTATATTACATGCATGTGATATACAGTGAATTCTCGATAAATCGAATTCGAAGGGACCGAAAACATATACCAGTTATGGTAAGTTTGACTTATCAAAAATCCTTAAAGACACACAGAAAAGATATATAAAAAATAATTCAACCATATAAAATGGAATTTCAATTATCCTGTATGATAACACAGTTTGCCAAAATGAGCACTAAAGAAAAATACAGCTTAATGCTACATAATATAAGGTACTTACAGACTGAAATTTTGTGAAAAAAAGCTTGTTAATGATGACTGTAAGGAATTTTTTGTCTTTCACTGGTTAGAAAGTCGCTCATATTTTGTAAACAAAGGAAAAGAGAATCGTCCTCGCCGTCTTTACTTTCGAGATATTGCTACAGTGCCGTCATCGCCGCATGGGCTTATTGATTATTTGGTGGTGAAACGCAATTTACTTCCTCGTCATCTTCTTCAGATTCAGGATCGTTCTTCATATTTTTTATTTCTACAGCTATACCTGAAACACTAAGTTCTCCGCAAACTGCAACATTTTCGTCAATATTCTAAAACTCAGTATCGTCATCTTCAGAAATAACTTGATCTTGTAGATTTTCATTCACAACACATGAGTCCACATTGCGTGCAAAGAATCCACATCTACTGAAGCAATTTTTTATTGTGATTTGTTTCACATCGTTGTTCCAGGGACTCGAAATTAGCCTAATTGCTTCTAACACATCACCCTTTTCATTTATTCCATTTTCGTCGTCCTCGATTGTCTTCCGCAATAAACGTTTTCTGTAGGAATGCTTTAAACATTTAATTATTCTCTGGTCTACTGTCTGTAGCTTAGAAGTTGTGTTAGAAGGGAGAAATTCTAACTTGATAGATTTCAAGTTCAAAAGTTGACTGTGAGCTGTACACTGATCAACGAAGTGCAACACTTTACGCTTTTTTGCATGAAACACTACATCCAAATTGCTGATGTATTCCTAGAATAATATTATCGTCATCCAAGCTTTGTCATTTGATCTGTACTGTACGCGAAGTGAATTTTTATGTTTGAAACAGCGAGGATTTTTGTATCAACCGATGACCAGTGAAGGTAATTTTTTATGTTCCATAAGCATTTGATCTAATAAGGACAGTTAAACGTTCTTTACTTAACGTTCGACCGGAAAATGATTCCCCCTTAAACGTCATCGTCGTTTTTTGAAAACATTTGTAAAAAGGTTCCATTTCATCCATATTGAAAACGCCGTCCGCACTATAACCTGCAAGAAGTTTGGGTAATGAAACTGTCTTCCATTCATACCACAGTGCATCAGACACAATTTTTGCTTCACCGTGTCATGTCCGAAACACGATATTGTGTCTGGCTTTAAACTTTTCAAGCCCCCCTCCCCCGTGCTTAAAGTGAAGATTACTATATTCAATCGTTTTGCGAAATCCAACGCTTTCGCACGTAATATCGTACCACTTAAAGGAATTACACTTTTCTGTGTCTTGTCTTCAATATCTTTTATCAAATTTATTTTTTGTTCTAAATTTGTAATTTCCGCTTCGCCATTTTGAAACACCCAACTGAAAACGTACCACGATGTGAAAGCAATAAACACTAAAATGACAAGACTCAACATTAAAGTATATGAACTTCAATGAAATCTCAATATAATCCAAAAAAAAATATCCTTGCGTAAAAGCGTGGGAAATTTGATCAGATAGAATTCACTTAGCCACCTGCTCTGTTTCCAAACAATACCTGTTGAGAAAAGGGGAAGCGCAAAAGAGAAATGAATAATGTGAGTTGGGGGGGGGGGATGGGACGATTGCAGCTTAAATTCCAAACTCGCAGAGGCACCACACTGACCGAGGTAGGAAGTAAAAATAGTGCCCTTCAAAGGCGGCGAAAGAGTGAAGAAAAGTTTTATCTAACAAAAAGTGCCAATTTTTTTCAGCTGTGACTGAAAAATGAAGAAATTAATCAATTACTGTTATTTCTAGAATGAAAAAGTTTAATACTGAATTATAGTAAAGGGCTCGGGATTTCGTGCAAACTTCGACTTAAAAGAAAATTCGACTTATCTGACTTCAGCTTATCGAGAATTCACTGTATTTCAAAATATTTCACAAATAGCTAATGAACTGCTATAACTCTCAATTTTACGTTATTTTCCAAAATGATTTCTATGTTACAGATGGTCAACTGTCAGTCAATCTGTCAGTGATTCAAAATCAACGAAGTTTAAAATGATAATTCTATAAGTTTGCGCCACATGATTTTTAGAATATAAACTAATACTTATTGTTCCATTACATTAGTAAAAATGTTGTTCTGCTTCTCAAGAACCTTTCAAATTGCAAGCAAAAATATATAAATAAATAGCAATTAAATTTTCTTATTTGTAAATATGTATAGTATAGTAAATCTAGAGATAGAAATAACTTTGAGCATTGTTAAACATTTTAAAATGTAGATTTTCTATAACAAGTAGGTGACAAACATGAATCTATGTACAGTCGTAGAAAAAAAAGTACCCCCCCCCCACACTAACTCCTCAACAAATTATCGTAGAAGAAAGTTACTGATACCGAACGATTGGAAATAAAGTCTACTTTTAAATGATATAGAAACATTTGTTTAGGGGGCCATCTACATATTAAAACGAACAATAACTTTGTTTTTTTTTAATATCAATACACAATTCTGACATCATAAATGAACTTTACATCCTCCAATTAGACTAAAAACAAATTTTTATGCAATTCGTACCATAAGTTTCCGAGAAATTAATTATTTCAAAACGAGCGTATTTTAAGGGCTGTATCCAAATTGAAGTTCGGAAATAGATTATTAACCGAGACACCTTAAGAAGTCAATGAAGCCTGCTAGATTACAATACAGCAGAAGAAATTTCAAAATGTCTACTCACTTCCATCATAGACGGCCCCTTAAATCCTCATTTTGCCATTTTTTAAGCATAATTTGAACACTACTTGGAAGAAAAATTTGAAATTTTGGATTTACATAAAACAGGACTTAATAAATCTAAATCCATCAAAAAAATTGTAGGTTGCAATTCATAATTTTTTCGAATATTAATTTCATAATTCATATCATAAAATTATAAAAATTGCAAATTCAGCGTATTTATGTTTGGGTTTATTAGTATTATTGCTACACAAAAAAACAGAACATTTGGAGCGTAATTTCTGGAGATATTAATAAAAGTATGGAAATGTAATTTAACATTAGAAGCACTAAATGTTGAATGTTTATAATTCAAAAACTTATCATTATAATGACTTGTAATTCAGTGTCTAGGCATAATTTGAACCGAAGATTTGAAATATCTTGTTAAAATTGGGTATTGTCATTGAAAAAAAATTAAGTTTGGATTCGTTTTAATATGTAGATGGCCCCCTAAGCAAATTTTATATACATCATTTAAAAGTAGACTTTATTTCCAATCGTTCGGTACAAGTAACTTTCTTCTACGATAATTTGTTGAGGAGTTAGTAGGGGGTGTTTTTTTTTCCACGACTGTACACTGGTCATCAAAATTAAAGGATGATGAGAAACATATACTCATTAAGTTAGGGTTTCAACCAATGCGCAATGATGTAATTATTTATGTTAATTACATACAATTGAACACAAAATTGCACTTCCGCGGAAACTCTAGCGTTGGAAATGTGCAATTTCGGTGATTGACAATGTGGTGCACAATGGACGCATGTTGGATTTCTGATCTGTAGTGTTGTTTAAAGTGAATGTATTGTCTGATAGTGATCTGTATTCATTAGTTATTTCTCAAAGCATGATTTAAGTGAAGATGAAAAGTGGCGAATAATTCTTAGAATCGAGGAAGGTCATATACAAATGGAGGTCGCCCAAGATTTGAATAACATTCAAAGTGTTACATAAAGAGCTTGTAGTCGCTTTTTATGCATTGGATACGTTGATAGACAGCCTGGTCAAGGGCAAACCTAAGTAACAACTTCATCCGGAGATCGTTTTCTGTCATTGTCGGCTCAAAGAAACCGCGAAGCTACTACAAGAGGTTTGGTTTCAGACCATCAGGCTACCGGGGACTGAAAGTGCACATTTAGAAGTGTGGCGTGCAATGTCACTAGACTCAATTAATACTTTGGTAAAGTCTATGAAATCAAGATGTGAGGTATGAATATCTGTTTCAGGTGACCATACACCATAATAAAGAAAAAAAATTCCATAAGAGTTACTTAATTTCTCCATCATTTTTCAATTTCTATAAATTTGGTTTTAATTTCAAAATTTTGAGAATAATGAACTGCCAAACATTGTAATTTATAAGCAATTTTGGACTATTACACCACAGGTTATTCAAATTTAAATAAGTGAAATGTAAATAAACTACAAATCAATTGCTAAAATGGCGTATAGACATTTATTATATATTAAAACATTAAAATCACTAAAATAACTATTCTACGGTTTCAGCGCGCCTCTGTGGCCTTCTTCAGGAATCTAAATGAACCAAGATGTCAGCTACGTCAAAACTCCGCTCGACAGAAAATCGTACACATGGGGGGGGATCAACCAATAAACGGGAAATACAAATTTACTGGCACCATCTGTTGAGATAATATAAATGCTCTGTCGCCATCTGTCGAGATATGATGGTAATATAAATACTCTGTCGCTATCAATGTGTTTCAACGTTTTTCACACATTGATAGCGACAGAGTATTTATAATACCATCATATCTCAACAGATGGCGACAGAATATTTATATTATTATCATATCTCAACAAATGGCGACAGAGCATTTATATTATCTCAAAAGATGGCGCCAGTAAATTTGTATTTCCCGTTCATTGGTTGATCCCCCTATGTGTACGATTTTCTGTCGAGCGGAGTTTTGACATAGCTGACATCTTGGTTCATTTAGATTCCCGAAGAAGGCCACGGAGATGCGCTGAAACCATAGAATAGTTATTTTAGTGATTTTAATATATATTAAATGTGTATACGCCATTTTAGCAATTCATTTGCAGTTTATTTACATTTCACTTATTTAAATTGTAATTTATGTTAACTAATGCTTTTGTACAAATTTCTATTAATAATTTTTCATTAAAAATCAGTTACGTTTTATTTTTGTCATTATCTTTTAATTTTGAGAACCAGTGTATTTAAAATATATCAATTTCAGTAGTTCAATTTTCAGAGATTTCTGTTTCGTAAAAGCAGTATTGGCTTGAGATCTGTGTTTTAATTTTATTTTATATAAAATATTCTTATGCATAGGAAAATAGAGAATCAGCAGAGTTTTGATACCATTACTGGTATTTATAAACTTAAAAAAAATAATAATCTTATTAAAAGATAACTGAAAGAAAAATATATTCTATAATATTTTGATGTAACAAATTTTTTCTAATTTTATGAAAATTATACACGTTCTACGAAAAATCTTTAAAAAGTTATCTATAAAACGAAAGTTTTGCAAATTATCAGATCTGTGAAAAGAAAACTAATATGAATTTACCTGATTTTATTTAATAAATCTTTCATTTATCTCTTATATTTCTTTTACAAAACATGCTTTTAATGTAAGAAAATAAACGAACGTAGTTCTGTATTTATGGAGAAATAGAAACAAAAATATGCATTGCCCTATTTTAATTAATTATTTGGTGGCTATAAAACAATATAAAATTAAATATTTTTTACAATATATTTTACAAGTTGCTTTAAAAAGTTTAAGAAATAACCCAATATCTGATTCAACAAAAGCATTGTCTGACAAATATCAAAATTTATTTTCTTCATGTAAAGAAAAAACCCATTCATATGACTTTTATTGTAAACGTGAGATTTAATTATATTTCTTGAATTCTTACATTACTATTTCTTTTTATATTTATTACTTTACATTAACCCTCCTTTATTATTATTATAACTATTATTTTAACTATTACATTGTTAGTAATCTATAACCATTTACATAATAATTTCAATTGACTCACGGCCAAAAAATTAATATTCATTAGTCGGACGTAAGAGCAGAAATTATTGGTCAGCTAAGCGCATTACCATGAACATTAAATTAATGAATATACTGAACTGTTTTGGCTGCATACCAAAAAAAAAAATCAGTCTATACCATTTTTATTTAACAAGATGTTTTTACGCGTCACTTTCCAAATAAATACATTTTGCTTAGATTAAAGTATAGTTTCAGATAAAATTTTGCCACAAATAAAAAATTCTTACTAAACATGATCATTTTGTCTTTCTAATCTTTTCTTTTGGTTTACACAAACAAAATATTTAATTCACAAGGATCGATATAACGAAGAATTTACAGGCAAAAAAAAATCTAGAAAAATTAGTTAATGTGCTAATAAAACTAAAAAATAATTTATTTTTAAACTAACCCCAGTTCTGTACATAATATAATTTTTACAACATAGTATAAATTTATTTATAATGTAAACATGGACCTTTTTGTTTTTCTTTTAGAATTTTGAATAGGAAATCTGTAATCATTTACAGTCATTAACAAAATTGGACCATCAAAAATCCCATCATCGAAATCATTCACATCTATTAGTTAATACTTAACGATGGTACATTATATAGACACTGCGGTGAATATGAATTTAACAATTTAAAAAAAATATGTTAACACATATAAAAATTTTAAAAGTAAAACTATGAAACATAACATAAATTGAAGATAAATTTATTTTTAGAAGATAAAAATATACGAATCCAAATTTATAACCCATTCCACCATAAAATGTTTGAGTTATGATTTTTTTTCTGTCAACCACTGATTACTTCAGAATTAGTTTTTATATTTTTTGCTAATCTTAGATAATTTATTTAGAATAGTCTTCCTTTTTAATGTTGCTTTTAATTTATATTTTACAGCTTTTGTTCCACTTACCTTTTCAATATAGCATGAGGGGCAAGTGTAACCACATTGACCACTCTGTTCGCATTATGAGTTCTTCATTATAGTCCGGTCAAATAAAGTGGGGGAAAGGCCAAACCTCGTAATGAAAGACGGTAAGCTGAAAATTTGCAAAAAGCTTTGTTTTGGCATTCTAATGGTTAGCTGAAAAGTCTCATACAATTTCGTGTCCGCGTCGCCAGATATTCAAGGTCAAAGGTCACGAAAATGAGTTTTTTACTTATACCTCGAAAACCAAGCATTTTATTGAAAAACCCAATTGCAGAATTAACGTAGGTGTTCAGTGAACATACATTTTATCAATTTAAATTTATGACAACCCATTTACTTCAACTAAAATCACTTTAGAGTGATTTATTGGTATAACTTTTATTTAAGAAAAACTTTATTGATATTATCTCTTTAGCAATTAACCATGAATCATCTGAAATGGTGTTATATCCAATTTTGTTTATTATATCAAGATACTTTCATCTTCTCAGTTGTTTAAAAATAATTATTGTGAGTTATGGTTTTTGATCAAGGAATCAAGGTCACTTCCTGGTTTGAGTGATTGTACTTTTGAAGAGGCAGTTGAACTCAAGCATTTAGACTGTACGCAACAGCTCATCTCTCTAGCTGTGATTTCGCAATTTTCGCAGCCGCGTAACAAAATCCCCGGTCCTTGTAACCTGCAAGCGTCCTTTTAAATTGCAAGCTCTCACTCTTGTGCACATGCAAGAAATTGTAACATGTTAAATCTCAATATAGTTTTATTTACATCTTGTGTTAATCTACTAATTCTATAAACACACACAGAAACATAAAAGCTGGAGGCACCGCTGCGAGATCTTAGATACCTTTTCAAGATTGGATTAATGTACACTCATCATATCAGTGTTCTAAATAGTGTTTTCACCAGTTTTATGTGAAATTGCAACAGACGACGGAGCACCTCGCATCGCATTTATTACAGATAAGTACATTTTATCTTATTATTATTATCGGTTTGGCTTTTGTTTTTTACGCTATTCACATCATCATTTGAATAACGAATACCGACTTGGAAGCCGCAAAAAAGGCTGCTGAAGAATTGGAAAAGGCAGCTATAAATTTACGTGGCAGAGCTAAATCTGCTCTAACAAGGATAAACAACTTCATTAACTCGGAGCAAGCTTTTCAAAAAAATGACTTGTACAATAAATTAGAAAAATTAGAGACAGTTTACTCCGATTTTGATAAATATGATGCTCAATTACCAACTGAAGCATCTGAAATTGAGGAATTTGAAAAGAAATATTATGAAACGAAAGCCAAACTGCAAACGGAACTTGAAAAATTTACCGTAAATGTGCATGCACCTCAAATAATAAATGATCAGATTCCAGTTGTTAGTTCTACTATTTCTAACAATTTTAAATTGCCTAGGCTCAATATAGAGCAATTTAATGGTGATTTTAAAAACTGGCTATCATTTAAAGATTTATATTTATCATTAGTTCATAACAATGCCAGCATAACTAATATACAGAAGTTTCAGTATTTAAGAGGGTTACTAGGGGAAGAGCCAGCCTCTATTATAAAACATATTCCTATTTCTGAAAACAGTTATTCAGAAGCATGGGAAAAATTGCTGTCGAGATATGATAAGAAAAAACAAATTGTTTCCACTTTAGTTAAAACATTCTTGGACATTCCCCCCATTACTCAAGTAAATGCATTTAGCTTACGCTGTTTATCAGATGTATCAGATGAAGTAATTAGAGGCCTTAAATCAATCGATGAAAAGGCATCTGGCCGTGACTTATGGCTAATTCATATTTTATTACAAAAGGTTGATTCTAAAACAAGGGAGGAATGGGCAAAATTGACCTCAAGCGAAGACTTTCCGTCTTTTGATCAATTTATTCAATTTATAAATGATAGATGTTCATCTTGAGAATTGTATAAAAGTGAAAATGAAGGTTCGCATAAACAAGAGAAACAGTATAACGTCAATAGATCTTTTTCCAGTGTCATTAGCAAATGTTTATTGTGTAAATTTAATCACTCACTTTACAAGTGTGTTAAATTTAAAGAATTAAGCATCAGGGATAGGAGACAGTTTGTTAAGAGAAACAAGTTATGCATTAATTGCCTGTCTGACAAGCACACTACCTGGCAATGCAATTCCTCTTACTCTTGTCATAATTGCAAGCTGAAACATCATACTAGTTTATGCGAAAATAAGCTGCAAAATTACGCAATATCAACTTCTCGTTCAAATGAAAAACAGAGCCGCAAAAACAAACCTGATTCAGAGGCCGGTTCGATTCCGGATGAGAAAAAAAAGGAAATTTCTCCTTCCATAAATGCAGTTCAAACATCTTTCGCACTTTTGCCCACTGCTAGTGTTTATATTAATGATTGCATGGGTCAAAAGCACACTTTAAGAATCATGTGTGATAGTGGATCAGAGTCTACATTTGTTTCTGAATCCTGCATGAAAATGTTAGGAATTAAAAGGAAAAATGCTAGGTTCCCCGTAAAAGGTCTGTCTAACTCAAAGATCGCAGTAACTAAGGGTTACGTAATGTTTGATCTTACATCAATTTATAATGCAGACACCAAGTTGTCTGTTAAGGCATTTATTTTAGATGATTTAACTGCTCCGTTACCTGCGGAAAAAATACATGAGAAGCATTTTTCGCATTTAAAGAATATAAACTTAGCGGATCCACATTTCGGGACACCAAGTAAAATAGACATTATTCTAGGATCTGATTATTTCTTTTCTATTTTGCTTCCTGGTCAAGTAACAGATACTCAGAGCAATTTAATTGCTCAAAATTCAATTTTTGGCTTTCTGGTATCAGGGAAAATGCCACATTCTAGTACATCTCCAAATTCAATACATAATTTACACATTTATGAAGTTAATATTGATAAAGAGTTAAAGCGTTTTTGGGAAGTAGAAGAAGTATTTAATAAGAATACTCAAATGTTGTCACATGAAGAGCAATTTGTTGAATCACATTTTCAGGAAAATTATTCAATTAATTCCGAGGGTCGTTTTGTGGTTAAGTTACCTTTTATTCAATCTAAATCAGAATTAGGTAATTCTAAACCTGCCGCAATTTCTCGCTTGCTTGCTATGGAAAAGAAATTTAGAGAAAAACCAGAATTTGAAAATCAGTACAAAGAGTTTATGTACGAATATGAAGAATTAGATCACATGGAATTAGTTGCACAAAATGACATTAATAATTATGAAAACAAACACTACTTTCTTCCTCATCATGCGGTTATTAAATCTTCTAGTATCACTACTAAATTAAGGGTAGTTTTTGACGCTTCATGCAAAACTTCAAGTGGTATTTCCTTGAATTCTATTTTGGGTGTAGGCCCTAAGTTACAACGGGACATTTTCGAAATCTTACTTAATTTTCGAGTTCCGAAAATAGTCTTTTCAGCGGATATAGAGAAAATGTACCGCCAGATTTTTGTTGCCGAAGAGGATCAAATTTATCAGCAAATAGTTTGGAGGTCTAATCCTAATGAGGAAATAAAAAATTACAAATTGAAAACTGTCACATATGGTTTAGCGCCAGCATCTTTTCTGGCAACTAGATGTATAAAACAAATCGCTCAGGATTATACAAAAAATCCTTGCATTTCGCGCATGTTAGAAGAGGATATGTACATGGATGACTTATTATCCGGTACGAATACTGTTAGGGAAGCAATAGAAACTTGCAAAGAAATTACAGATTGTTTAGGCGCGCATGGTTTCCACTTGAGGAACTGGAATTCAAATTCACAGGCATTTCTTAATGAATTTATATATTCTTCTAGCACTGAATCAAATTTTGAAATCATTCCTAATGACAACGGAAGCTCCAAAGTTCTAGGCTTAAGCTGGAACTCTTCATCAGATAGTTTTATTTTCATAACTGCATTAACACTCACTCCACCTCTTACAAAGAGGCACATTTTAGCCGAGTCTGCACGGATTTTCGACCCGCTAGGTCTAATTTCGCCCTGTACTGTGACTTTAAAGGTATTTTATCAGAAACTTTGGCTTACAAAAGGGGACTGGGACTCTGTTATACCGCAACATCTTACAGACGAATTGTTACAATTTCAAATTTCCTTTAACGGACTAAATCAATTGTCTGTTCCTAGATGTGTCACGCTTTCATCCGGTAACCCGTTTGAATTACACGGTTTTTCTGATGCCTCAACATTGGCATATGCTGCCGCAATTTATTGCCCACAAAGTTATAAGGGGAAAATATACTCTTTTCTCTTAGTTTCTAAAACTAAAGTTGCTCCAATCAAACAGATTTCAGTCCCAAAATTAGAGCTTTGCGGTGCGCACCTACTAGCTAAGCTGGTCCGTTCCGTCATGGAAACATTAAAGAGTTACAAGTTCGATATTTTCGCCTGGACGGACTCCAAAGTCGTCCTTTCTTGGCTAGCAGCACATCCGCGTAAATGGAAGACTTTTGTCGCGAATAGGACAGCTCAAATTACCGAAATTCTACCTACAAAGCACTGGAGACATGTACCATCCAAAGAGAACCCCGCAGATATCGCTTCACGCGGTATTGATCCAAAATGTCTTCCAGGTTGTGATTTGTGGTGGAAGGGGCCAAGTTGACTAACTTTAGACCCATCCAATTGGCCCAAAGACGTCTCAAATGTTGAGGAATTTGATGATCAAATCAAAGCCGAACAAAGGTCTGATCAAATTTTTTCCTTTCACGCCCACACATCAAATGATCTATTTGATTTGTTACTTTTATCTATTTAACTTAACTATTTTATCTATTTGCTTTCTCAACAAATCAGTATTTTTAGTTTCTCCCATTACTATGTTGTTGAGGATCTAGTCCCAGAAAAATTTTCATAACTTGGTACACATAAAATTATGTCCAAAAGCTGTGAAATCAGTTGAATAAGGGGGATTTTACACCTACTCCAGAATTCAAATAATCTGACTCAAAGGCAGAGTAAATGTGATGGGTCTCCATCAGAATCGAGTATTCCCCTTTACTTGCCCCAAACTCCGAGAACAGTGTTACCACATGATTTCAGTTGAAAAAAAAGTAACTATTGCTCAAACACTATTATTTTAATACAAATCTAAGTTAGAAAACTAATGGCCATTAAAAAAGAATATTAAACAAACTAGACGGATGTGCCAATCCCAAAACTTTTTTTTTATCTCATACATGGTGATACTTCAAACTTCACACCAAAAATAAATATCAATGAAAGTCCATCATGCGGATTCTAAAGGTATATAGGTTTTTTAATTATGTGTACTTAAAAAGGATGTAGAAACATAGCATTTTTCAAACAAATCATTGATTTTAGCCACCCACAATCTGAGATGTTTGCAAACAAAATTCCAAACCCAAAGAGCTTAAAGCGGTACCTGTTGTGCAATATACATCCAAGCTTTATAAGGATCTATTTATGTGAAAGTGTATGTCAATATCCAAAATAATATGAAGTTTTATGAAAATCCTTGCATTAGTTCTTGACATAAAGTGAAAAATGCAGCATAGGAACGCCACATGTTGGAATATTTACTCCATATCCTACTAAGCAACAACTTATGTCAACGGCCAAGTAAATCTGAAGTGTGATGAAAATCCGTGCATTGTTTATCGAGATACAGCGCCCACAACAGATAGACAGAAAGACAGACATTTTCGTAAAATAGTAAAATTGTGTTAAAGACATTTTAAAACGTTTACATTCCTCGGAAACCGGAAGTCAAAATTTGCATGAATCGAATGCTTTCTTCGGGTAACGGTAGAAGAAATTAAAGACATCTATTATGTCTAATATTAAGGGCGCGCATAAGGTATTTTGTCGAGCTATGCAATAATGTGTTTACACTTAACCCACGTCACCTTATAGTAATCGATTTTGTAGTTATTAACGTAGATATGTCCACCTATATTTCTATTTATGGGGGAAATATTCAATGGAAGATTTTAAAATGATATAGAAAATGAATATTTAATGATATCTTTTTCTTCTTCAATGACATTTTCGAAATGTAAAATTTTTTTTTCCTTCTGAAGAAAAATGAAAAACTGACTCTTTCGAAAAACCAAATAAATATAAACAAAAGTATTTTCCTGCTTTGATTCACTTATATTTATCGTTGTTTTGACCCATATTTCTGAAACGGATAAAGGCATTCAAAATCCAACTTTTTAAAATACATAATATGTTTCAAAATCTTCAAAACTGAAAACATGTTACATTTGCTGTATATTTTTATATTTCGTTGTGTTAAAAACGACATTGAGTTTAAATAATGGAAGTTTCAATTGATAATAACATCTCACAAAAAAATAATATAAGACTTATTTGAACGTTTATAATTTATACAAATTATTAGTGTATTATAATAAAACACATATACTACAATATATATTAAAACACACATACACACATAAATAACGCCTGCATTCAACAGTTAAAGGTATATATAAATATTATACAGACATATATAGAGTAATAAAATAAACCCAACTGGAGGGGGAAATTAGCCAGTGCTAGGAATCGAACCCAGGACCACAGTATGCAGTATAGAGCAGCGATCTTGTATACTGTGGTCGCGGGTTCGATTCCTGGCTCTGGTTAATTTTTCACTCCATTTGGGTTTATTGTATTATTGTATGTATGTCTGTATAATATTTATATATACCTTTATTAATGTATTGTTGTTTCATCTAATTTCTTTTAAATATTATGGCTGCTAATATTGCAAAATACAAAATTCTGCCTCCTTGATATATAAATACAGTGATAAAACTGCTATTTATTTTATTTTAAATGCCGCACAATTATTTTATAAGATTTTAAATTTAAAATATATTTAAATTGTTAATTATATTTAATTAAAAAAATGAGTTCGTTCACCTTATCACACATTTATATCTATATTATCTAAACAAATACACAACATTTAAAATAAAAATTCTTATAAAAGTGACTATTTCACAGGAAAATTTAGATAAAATAAGAATTTTGAAATGTTTTGCATGTTTATGTCAGTTGATATTTAAATTTACATTAAAAAATTATTCGGTTTGCTTACTACTAACATTTAAAACTTGTTAAAAACTTGGTTACATGTTAAAAACTTGGTTACATGTTAAAAACTTGGTTTGTGAACGTGGAAAAACAAGTTTGTTTTTAAGAAATAAATCTTCTACCCTAATAATGAATTCTTGTAAATGAGGATCTGGATTTTTGCGTTCTTAGAAATATTGTTATAAAACGTAGAGTTTGAAAAACATATTTTTCCACAGTTCAATGCTAAAAGATCCATTAATATATCTTCATTTATATAAATCTTGAAATATAATTAAGCTTTAAATATATGTTGTTTACTTTGTACACTTGTACAACTTTTACACTTTAATTTGTTTTCAACAAACGGGACAGACATGTTAGGAGACAGACTGTTAAAGAGTTAATAAAAAGTACATGCAAACCTTACATAAAATGGTATCGGACGATCAACAACTTTTTTTCTCTGAAATCATTCGTTTAGAAAGCTTATGCTCAAAAAAGTTTATTTATTTTGTGAAACATTGCGAAGTTAGCTCATATGCGGTGCACAAAACAGTTGTAAAATAACTGAATTATTTTTTATATAACTCTTTAGTTGAATTGCTTTGTTCTTTTATTTGTATGATATTTGTCACTTTCTCTCACTCCTACAAGTAAATGTTTTAATTCCATATACATTTTTCATATTCTTTTGTACTGAAATAAAATGTAATTTAACCCTCTCATGCACAATTTATTTTGCATTATTTTGCATAATTCACAAAAAATCCTTTTTTGTGATAAATGTTACCCCATTATAAAATAATTTTATTACTGTGCTGCATGCTAGCTATTATCCGTCCACAAATCAGATCTTCATGAATGAATGCTGGAATTTTTTTTGCTTTATAAGACAATACTTATCTGTCCTCATATGAGTCCCGTATGAAGGAGTGGGTTAATTGATTTTATAGTAGAAGTAAAGAAATGTCACAAGTAACATTACGATTTTTATACATGATATTTACAGTCATATAAAAACTTTAAGGACAGCAATAAATGCAATTTTTAGGGTTTCGTACTTAAAAAGTAAAAACGGAACCATTATAAGATCAGTCCTGTGTCTGTCTGTCACTTCCATTTTACTCTTAAACTATGGAACGTGGACAGTTCAAATTCTGGGAAGTAATAAACACTATTGACCCACATATTTTCAGATTATTAAACATTCATAAATATACTTAGTAAAAATGTAGAGGGCCTAATTAAGCTACTTGAAGAAAAATATTTTCTTTGTATAACGTGTAGGATATCGTTTGAAAGCCTTCGTACCGCTGAACTCAAAAATTCATTCCTTTTAAATTCAGATATTATATTTTCAGAGATGTCGTTGCAAATGTAGCGCAAAAATATGTCCCCCTCGCCCTATCTAATTCCGAATCCACTGAAACTAAAATTACGAAAAAATTAGAGGTAGTAGACCTTAATTTAAACCTTGAAGGAAAATTATAGCGATTTCCCTAGGTCACATACTTTTTCAGAAAATCGCATTTTTCTGTTACACACAAATTTCGATTTACGGGCATTCAGCGAAAGTCGTGAGCAGCGCTAAACGTACCTACCGTAGCAGAAGTATAAAAGCATTGTTCATAATTATTTTCGAAAAAAATCGTCCGTAATTAGCCGTGATATTTTTGCCTTCGCCGATGATTTCAGCTTCATTTTCTCCGGTCGTTACAGACGTCATCTGGAGGAACAGTTTGCCGTAGCTCTTCCTATTTTCTGTCGGCTCCTGGATTTACTGCACCTCACACTCTCACCACAAAAGTCTCAAGCACTAGTATTCACCAAACCACACAGATATGATCCAAAACGCCCTCCAGTGATGAGGATCAATAATGTCTCCATTCGACACGTACAATTCATAAAACTCCTAGGTATAACCATTGACGCAAATCTTAACTGGATCCCACACATTAACGACCTAAAACTTAAATTGACAGCATATCATAATAATTCATTAAGACTAACTTCTAAATTGGGAGGGGTAGACAACAAAACACTGAAGATCTGGTACCTAACAATAATCGAAAGAATAATACTTTACGGGGCCTGTATCTGGGGGGGGGGGGGTAATTTATCATCCATAGCACAACCTAAACTAAAATCAATACAACGCACTTTTCTCCTACAAATTTCAAGAGGCTACCGCACAATCTCCACAGATGCACTACATATACTTACAGGTATTCCACCCATCACACTTCAACTAGAATACGAACACGCCAAATCCTCAATCCTACAGCTAAAACGTGACACAGTAATAGATTCTCTTTTTCCAAACACATCATTGCAATACAAAGTCAGGAGCTGGCAGCTCCACCCCGCTGAGGATACTTCACATTTTCAAGTAAACACAACACGCAACAGCTACACACCTGCCCTTAGCACCACACTCTTCACTGATGGTTCAGGCACAGAGACTGGCGTGGGCGCAGCCTTCTGCGCCACGGAGGGCACGGTGGTGGTCCATCAGTGGTCTGCAAGGCTAGATGATAATAACTCCGTATTCCAAGCGGAGCTGTTCGCAATACTAAACGCATTAGAGTGGGTGGAATCCCACTCTAGCAATAGTATTATCATCTACAGTGACTGCCTCTATGGCCTGCAGGCAATACAGGCACACAGGACAAAACATCCTCTAGTACTGCAAATCAAACTAAAACTTAAGAATCTCCTACATCGTATCTCACTAGGTCACGTCTCGGCTCACAAAGGTATCTTTGGCAATGAACTAGCAGACAACCTAGCGAAGAAGGCCACACAGAAAGAAACAATAGACACACACCTCCCAGTGCCTCATTCATACGTCAAAGGGGTCCTTAGAGCAAGGATACTGACGCGATGGCAGGAGCACTGGGATACTTCAAAAAAAGGGCAGGCACACATATAAGCTAATTCCTAAAGTTTCTCTCACACTATATAACTTAACACCCTACGCCACTAGCTTCTTAACAGGACATGGCCCTTTCATGGCATATCTGGACCGCTTCAAAATAAGATCCACTGCCACTTGCGTCTGCGGTGAAGATGGCACTATAAGTCACCCGTACTACAGTTGTACTCTCACGCAACGCTGGCACTTGAGGCGTCCAGACATACTGCCAGTCAACTGGCTCCAAAACGTCCTTTCCCGCACCCTCCTACTCAACAAATTAAAACACATTCACAATTTCCTTACATACTTAACAAACTTAACTTAAGCCCTGGTTCTGCTTATCTGCTCGTGCCATCTTACTTGTGCCACGCAAATCATTACATCTCCAATGGACGCTTGAGTATTTGCTCGTGCCATCTTACTTGTGCCACGCATTCCATTCTTTTCCCTTCCTGCCGCCCCTTGTCGCGAGAGGGGTTCCTACCCCGGCGGCCAGGATCAGTGATGTTTATTATTATTATTATTATTATTTATTTTATTTTATTTTTACTTTAAATGTTCTCATACTCCCGCCATCTGTCGCGAGTAGGCGTTTTCCTGGCGGGAAAGCATTCGTCTAATTTTTGTAATCCCACTTTGTTCTTTTTAAAATAAATTCTGGGTTCTGTGGTCGGTGGTGCATAGACGCCCTTAGCGGGTGAGCGTCGCCCCTTGAGCATTTTGTGTTTGTCCGTCTGCATACGGCCGGACAGGGCTGTACTCACTAACGAGCCCCAACGTGTCGGGGAACATACCGGGAGAGACGTTAAGCTCTAAGGGGCAGGCCTAGCCGGCCCTGAGCAGTCTCTCTTAGGCTGCCTAACGATAAAGATACGGACAGTTTGGGCATACATAATGACAGGGGCGGCGTACTCTATTCCTAGTTAACATCTTTTAATGATATATATATGCAATGTAATTCTCAGTAGCAGTATAAAAGCAATAAACGTCAAATTGTTAAAAACAGAACAATTTAAGGGGTCTCAGGATTCTTAAAATTTGAAAAAAATGAAAAAAAAAAAGACCATTTTCAACATTTAATGTCTTAAAATGTATATGATTTAAAAACACAATTTTTATAGGGATGAAAGATAAAAATATTTTCTTTCATTTCACGTACTTAAAAAATAGCAAGATGAAGAATAAGTATTTATAGGGGGCTCAAAACTGTTAGACATTTGTCGAGCGGAAAATTGACATAACAGCTAACGCTTAGGATTACAAAATAAACATTGCAACTACATTAGAAATTTTGGTCTCTACTTATACTTCAAATTATAATAATTAGTCTGAACGTAAATAAATTTGTATTTAAAGCATTTTTATAGTTTTAATGCAAAGTTGTATTTAGCAAATAGAAAATTTTGAAATTTTCAACACTATAATTAGCTGAAAAAGATATTTTTTTTAACAATAAAAATGAAATTTTAAGTTCAGCTTATACACAAATATATGTTTTGAAAATTTCATGAAGAAATACTTAGAAGTTTTTGAGGTATACTGCACGTTATCCCCAAAAATATCATTTGGAGAAAAGTTACTTTAAAGTTTCGGAAACGCCGCTTCAACTAGTGAGCGGGTAAAATTCTAAAAGTCATAACTTCTGTTCTGATGGGAATTTCAAGGAAACAATTATATCAGAATATCAAGAAAAGATAGGAGTTTAACATCTAAAAAAATTAAAATTTCTAAAAATTTGAAGATTTAACACTTAATTAGAATGAATCACATAAATATTATGTGATTCGCGACTAGTTTGCATTGAGTGAATCTCTCAATACGCCTCGAGTGACTTTAAAAGTTAATTAAAAACCTATCTGGAAAAACGCGGCACGGACCAAGGCGGCGTTTCCAACTTTCTGACCTCCTTTCGAAGCGAGCTTAGCATAATGCAAATTTCCACTTTGAACAAAGGTTTTGTTTTAGCTACACTGTAGAAATAAAGATTGTTACTACGCTGAATTTAGTTTTATGAAATGCCAATTGCAGTTTAACTCTGAAGTTTAAGTGTTTGCGGCGTAATATTACGTTCACTAAGCTCCAGGTTTCACAGCAATACAAGCAATATTAAAGGTAATATAATTCTATAGATTTAATGAATTTGAAATACATTGAAGAAGGATTAATACTCTCAAGTATTACATTCATATTTGTAATTGAGTTTTTGTTTTTATAATGTTGAAAGAATATTTTCTTAGCATTTAAAACAAAATGCAAAGAAACAACATTACAATTTTACACTTTTGCAAGACGTTCGGAGGTTTAAATATGCACTGCTTTTATTGTCAGCACCGAATTAAGTTAATTATAAACAAATTAGTATAATATTAAAAAACGAGTTATACAGAACAGCTATATTTGATATTATTTAGGTTCCATATCTCTTTGAACTTTCATGGTATATCTATGTACACTTTTCTAGTATATACAGCTATACATAACCCTATCTTGTATAGTTTTTTACAAAGTCTTAGTATTCTTTTAGCAACGTTTTTTTTTAATAATATAATTTCAAATTCATATATTTATTCTACGGAACCCTCTGTGCGCGAATAATACTCGCACTTGACTGTTTATTGCTTATTTTATTAAATTTGAATTGGATGAAAATAAGTTTACTATAATGTGTATCACAAACTTGAAAAGACAATAAAAAATTCAACAAAATTTATCTGCTAGCATTTTATTGTAAAAATAAAATAATTGTACCAAAGAAAACTAAATTTCCAACTGTGTTAAATTTTTAAGAACAGTAAAATAATAAAAAATATATCGTAATGAAGAAACAAATAATTAATATCTTCTGGTTTTAATGACCTAAAATAGTCTTTCATGGGTATTATTAATTTTTCCGCAGTTCAGTACTGCTTTTGTACCATTAATTTTCTATCGGATATCTGAGATTTTAAGCTAAGGAAAAATGGTTTCCACTTTTGTAAACTCGTCTTGCCATATCTCCCAATAAGTTCTCCATAAAGTTTAGATCAAGATTTATTTGTGGCCATTGCAAAACATTAATATTTTTTTTTTCTGGAACCAGAGTTTTTTCCTAAGGCTTTCGTGGATAGGCGGATTATCTTGATGATAAATCAATTTTGCCCCTGCTAGAAAGAATTGTTGCAAGAGGTAATAGATAGAATTTTTTTTTAGATATGCCTTTAAATTAACTTTTTCTGGAAAAAATATAAATGATCCCACGCCGTTAAGCAAAATGCATTCGTAGCGTCATAACAGATCCGCAACCAAATTGACGCTTTGAAAAAGTTTCTTTTTCTTTTCTCATATCATGCCAATTATACTTCGAGCATTAAGATAACTCTAAGTTTCATTTTGTTTTATTTGAGAAATTAACTTGCAGCCATATGTCGTCCCGAGTCATCACATGTCTTACAAACTGTAAATGTTGGACGTTTCGACACCCGAATGATCGATACTGGTGTTCAGAGAATAACGCGTACACGTTGACTGGAAGAAGCTGCACTGTCCGAAGTCGAAAACGACTCAGGTACGAGTACTCAACGCATTGCAGGACGTGTGCGTGCGTCTCAATCCAAAGTTTTGAATATCTTACATGCGTAACATGTGCAACGTGTGCAGACTCTGTGCGTGGTGATTACCCGCACCGTTTGGACTGGGTACATTGGTTTCGACAGCAGACGGTAGCAGTCCCCAACTTTGAGAGCATGTGGCGCGCCTGTATTGCATTTGCGACCCTATGTTAATATATGATTCTTGCTTGTTATCGTCTTCGCATCCTACATGTCGATTATTGACAAAGAGTTCTGAATCATCCTGTATGTTTATGTTCAATATTTAAGGAATAAAAGGCGTGGTTAATATTTTCGAGAGACCCTGTTCATATTTATTTTTAAAAAAATATATTGCTTCAGCATTGCTCTAGTTTTCATAGATTATATATTTATTAAGTTGTGAAAATTAGTTAAATTTCAGTTCAGAAACCTGCGAAATGGGCTTACGCCAATTTCTAATTGGGAATTCGAGTAGAAAAAAATGAGACAGAAAAAAATTAACCTTTTTGGTTATTATAAATATTTTCTAAATATGTAAAAACATGAAACGCATGAAATAAAATTTCAAAGATAAGAAACTGATGTATTTTATGTCGCATTGTTATTTTATATAAAATACATATTATAATATTTGCGAATATATCTACAGAATAACTTATTCCTGATACACATTTACCGCTATGGAACGATGGATGAAAGCGTATTCGTATCAGAAACATAATATTCCAAAACACTTCGCAGCATATGGAGTTAAATCGAGCTTTGCAGTAAGGTCTCATTGATAACCCTTTCGTGCATGATTAATATCTAATAAATCTAATGTATAATATATTTGATGTGATTGTGTAGAGATAAATACATGCGTGTACAAGCTAAAACTATGAGAGTTTATGTATGATTTTAATACAAATGTCAGGAAGTTGGGCAATAAGTTCAATCTTTTATTTTGCTTTTAAGATTATGGTTAAGTTTTCATTAACACGTTCACTGCCAAAACTGAGATGGTGCATCTGCTCATACACGCCAAGATCATATATGTAATTTATTACTTTTAAATTGTTTTCTGTTTTATTATTTAAATTCTATATATATGACGAATTATTTTTAGCAACAAATAAATTCACACGAGTGTGCTTGTTGTTGGCATATGAAACATTGCAGGAATGTTCTATGGCAGTGCTCGTAATCGGTGATTTAGATAAGAAGATCAATAACGAGTTATCTCGTGCTCGTCAAGTAAATCCTGTTTGCCAACTACGAGTATTCTCTTAGATGGCGGCGAACATGTTAAATAAGAAATATGCACCAGGGTGAAGGCTATAAAAAAATTTCATGAAACATTTGTATTTTAAGTTAATAACATCCCGTATATTTAATTTAGAATCATAGCGGGCTAGTTCCATTTTAATTAATTTCGCATATTTAATCTATGACTTGGTTTGTTAAATTTACTTATTTTTTTCTATCGAGCATAATTGTCTATATTCGTCTCTAACTTGTTAGAACGAAACAAATCGAGTTAAACCGAGCTTCAAGCCTTTAGTGCATGATTAATATCTAATAATTTTAATCTATAATATATTTGATGTGATTATGTAGAGATAAATACATGCGAGTACAAACTAAAATTATGAGAGTTTATGTGTGGTTTAATACAAATATCGGAATGCTGAGGAATTAGCTCAATCTTTTATTTTGCGTTTAAGATTATGGTTAAGTTTTCATTATATAAGAAATATGCACCAGGAATCGACGTGGATGAACTGTATAAAACATTTTCAAGAAACATTTGCATTTTAAGTTAATAGCATTCCGTATATTTATATTTATTTTAGAATCATACCAGGCTAGTTCCATTTTAATTAACTTTAATTTAACTATATTTAATCTTTGACTTACAAGGAGAGGACCAACCTTGTTAATTATAGATTTTGATTATTTTAATATATGTTGTAGGATAGAGACCCCCTAGTGTCAGGTTCAACGGATTTTATCCAACGCTACTTAGTTCTTGAGAAACCGGGGGGGGGGTCAAATATTAGAATACAACTTAAATACTTACTTTGCAACCAAAGTGCTGGGCTAGTCGTAGTTCAGTTGGTATGGCGTTTGCCGGCTGATCCATAGGGCCGGGTTCGATATCTGAATACGCTACGTTTGTTTTTCTCATTTTTTGCTTTATAAATATACTTGTAAGTATAACTTAATAATCTCATTGTGAATTAAAATTGTTAATATTATATATAAATTATAATTTTAGCCTATTTATTTTTTTACTTTTAACTAAATAGTTGTCATAAAACATCATAAAACTGTTAATTTTTTTTTAAATCACTTTTAAAATGTATTTCATATATTTTTTATCGATGCAATGATATTGAGCGATTGTGTCAATTCGTAATTTAAAAGAAACATCATTTACGCATTGCTTTAACAAAGGAAATCAATGCGATAATACTATTATTCTGTTTTTAAAGTAACAAGCATAATTATATTAAAAATTAGCATCAGAATTAAATTACAACCGATTTTTTGCATATTAAAGATTTTTAAATTTGTAATAAGTATGCTTGCTCTTTCAATTATTTTGCTATCCCCTTTATCTTCAATCTGCTTTTATTTTTGTTTTATTTGAATATTCTTTTATTTTATCAAAACTAGATAGCGATACAACAGATTTTGTCTCGATTTTGGAATTTTTATCATTCAATAATAGATCCAATTTCTTTTTAAATTTCTTTAAAGGATGAGAAATAATAGTTTACAAATAAGAAATAAGAAATTTAAGTATGTTAACATTATAATTAATGTATGATATTAAAATTTTTAATTGAAATTATTAAATTATAATTACAAGTATATTTATAAAACAAAAAATGAGAAAAACAAATGTAGCGCATTCAAGTATCGAACCTGGGCCAGAGGATTAGCCAGCAAACACCATACCAACTGAGCTTCGACTAGCCTATCATTTTGCTTGCAATGTAAGTATTTAAGTTGTGTACTAATAATAGACCCCCCCCCCCCCCGTTTCTCAAGAGCTAAGGAGCATTGGATAAAATCCGTTGAACCTGACACTAAGGGATCTCTACCCTACAACATATAATAAAATAATCAAAATATGTGATTAACAAGGTTGGCCCTCTCCTTGTTAGTTTCTTACATGTACTTATTTTCGTCTATAGAACATAATTGTCTACATTCGTCTACAGCTGGTTAGAACGAAACAAATTCACTTGATATATATTTTGGTCTAAATGCATCAGATTATATTAAAAAAATTATTTTATATGAATAAAAAAAATTCTTCATTATTTTGGTAAATGTGTTCCAGATCTGTATCTTTAATGCAACGAAAGTTAAGTAAAATTATTATTTATGGAATACATTACAAAAATTAAAATGTCATGACAAAAAATAAGTGTAACATAAATATAACTATGCACAAAAATGTACAATTTAATTCAGAAAGGGATAATACATGATACAGAAATACTTACACGATTTGTAGTGAATAACTCGAGAAAGAACAGCAAAGTATCGCGTAAATCCGAGGCGTTACAAAGAAACCAATGTTATTCACGAGGATGTAGGAAGGATAATAATGCACGTCTGATAACACGTAGTTATATACATTCAAAATATTGGATGAAAAATTATTATGCAAATGTTGAAAACTCCAGAAACTCATTCTGAAACAGTCTTCAGTATTTAAGAAGTTTCATAAGCTTTTGTGTAATAAACGTAATTTTTAAGAACTAGAAATTAAAGCCACAGTCTGACTAAAATGTTAAAATGAGAGACAAATTTAAACACAGAAACCAAAACAGAGAGCATGATATGAAACGCTCTAAATCCAAAACATTTTTTTTTTTTTTTTTTTTTTTAACAACACAACATTTTTACGCAGGTATCTTTACTTTTTCATACGGCACAGTCGATTTAACGCCGCTACGATTTCCTTTCTTCTAAAATACTAACTGTCGTGTATTCCATGATAACACAAGAATTGATGTGCAACGTGCTACAGTAGACGAAAATATTTGCATTCGGGTGGATATTATGTAGTAATTTGTATCAATCATTCAAATTTTGTATGAAGCACAACATTTTAAGTTAAAATTACAAGAAAATCGATTCCGTTATCTAATAATAACTCTTCTTCATTAGGCAAAATCTTGTCTCACACAGCACTATAGTAATTTTTTCCTGGGTACTTCCTTGGCAAGATTTGTAACTGTCCATAAAATCTTTTGTAGATTTTTATTATATTAAAAAAAAATTAATGATATTTTCTGTTAACTTTTACAAGCGAATGATGAAAGAAATATATATTTACTCTCTTTTATTATACTAAACTTCGTTTTTGTATATAAAGATAAAATTTTGTAATATATTTTTAACCCACTTCGTGATTGGCTAGAATTCTAAAAAATTACGTTCACAGGCGTGTTTCCGAGAACAATACAACATTTAAATATTTTTAGAACTTAATTATAAATTAATACATTAAAATTTTAAGGTATTTCTTCGTTAAACCGCCACAGATGATAAATCGCCAAATATGCTCTGCAGCTCGGACAAATGGTATGCGATTTGAAACAACAATTGCTTTAATTATGTGCCAACAAAAACTCGCGAAAATATGCCTAATGGTTGTGAAACATGGTTTTCACAATCGAGTTAGGTGTCCACGACAAATTAATGTATTGTAACGGAAATTTTGGAATAAAGATAAATTGCTGTGAAAATATTAGGCGGAATTTTCAAAATGAACTTTTAATGCTTATTAAAGAATATTTTTTGAAAACTGTTTTTACTTTTTATACTTGTTTAATCATAACATGAAATCTAGAACCGAATTATTGAGGAATATTGTTAAATTTATGGTACGTTTTTTGGAAGAATTCTTTTAAATATATGTTACAAATAATGTAATGAATAAAAAAACAGCATAAAAAGCAAGAACGTTAAATAATATGTTTGTTATACTATAAGTTATTAAAAATTAAAGAAAAATTCATAAACAACCCTTAAACGTTTCCATTAAGTTGTAATACCGGATGCAAAGTCAAAGATTATTAAAAAATAATAACCGGTCAAGTCCAAGTATTACTCGCGTACAGAGGGTTTCATACAATAAATATATAAATTAGCGATTGGGCATTGCATTGCACAAATTTATCACTAAATCTTTTTATCTAGAAATAAAACCCGATAGTGCATTGAGTACGCTGCCCGTGTCTTTAACGCTTTATATCTCGTCTAATTATTGACAATAATTTTCCAAAATTATTATAAACAATCCTTTTATACTTCTTCGACGATAGGTACCTCTAGAACTTTTCAAATACTTTGTCGAATGCCAGCAAATCAAAATTTGTGTGTAACGGAAAAATGCGTTTTTCTCAAAAACTATGTGACAGAAGGTAATCGCTAGATATTCCCAGCAAGTTTTAAATTAACGTCCGGGAAATAAGTATTTATATAACATTTTCTTAGTAAAAAAGTTTTCGAATTTTGACATTATTGAGCTAAGCGTTTTCCATGGAAAATATATAAAATTTATTAAGGTGGAATATGATAAATTTAATGAATTTTTTATCACTGTCAACTGTCTTAGCATTCAAAGCTTCTTTTTATTTTATTAAAATAAGTTATATTTTGAAATAAAAAAAGCACAGAAACTAATTACAAGTTGTATAATTATAAAATAAAATAAAAACCATGAAAATTTATAAATCATTACGACAAATTTTAAACATTTTGTGAAATTTTCAAATAATTGAGTACCACATAACATAATTTGAAATATATATAATATTTAAATTAAATTTAAGTTAACTTTCAGTTATATTAAGTATTATCTTAATGGAATTATACAGGGTGTCCGGTCTTAACGGTGTCCAATGGCTAATTCCTAAACCGTTAGTTTTAGACATATAGTTCCAATTACAACAATGTTTTAAATCAGGTAAAGAAATATTTTAAAAGCGATTTGGGTCAATAAAAACATTTCTTAAAAAATTACGAAATTTAAATTTTTATACGGTCCCCCGTTCCTATAAGTTATCTTTAGTAAAATTTTCCTTTTACTCTGACAAGTAATTCAAAAAAAGTTCCGTTATTCTACGATTAAAATTGACCGAGTAATAGCTGTTTAAAGTTGGAGCACATTTTTTGCTGCAAATTCGGGGTCATTCACAAATTTAGTGGAAATATAAATTCGTCAGATATATTAAAAAATGGTTGAGAGTAAAATTAACATTGCAATATAAATTTAAATACTTTAATCATTCTGACATATTAATGCAAAATATACAATTTATAATAAACATTTAAGAAGAAAGAAAAAACAGAATTTTTGATAAGTAAAATGATGCTAAATTAACAGCCTCAATTCTTTACAAAATGATACGTTTTTTAAAATATTATTAAATTTCACTGCCTGCAAAAGTTGGGTTATGTGATGTATTATAGCTTTTAATAATTGATTCTTATGTATTCTGTACCACTGAATCCAAAATTCACCTTCATTTTTAACGATCATATCAGGATTTTTCGCAAATTGCAAATTTCAAAGTTAAAAAGTTCGAAGTTAAAATTGAACTTCCTCCTTCATCTCATCGGACCACTCAGCTGTTTACCTGTAATAATCCCAGGATAAGCAAAAATATCGAATAAATTATTGAATAAAATAAAATAAAATAAAATAAAATGAAACAAAATAAAAAACATGTAGTACATATGTTTTATAGTATGAGATTTTCGCTATATTTTAACTTGCACATTTGCAATTTGCAAAAAAATTCTAACGTAATAGTTAAAAATGAAAGTCATTTTCAAATTCAGTGCTAAAAAGTAAGTAAAAATCAATTATCAAAAGTTAAAAAACACAACCATCTCCTCTACTTTATAGTATCCGATTTTAGTTATTCTTTATATTTGACAAATTAAGATTTGCGAAATATCCTGACATGATGGTTAAAAATTAACACGTTCACGCCCGCGCGGTGGGTCACACTCGACTGTCTCAGAGCTGGCAAGTCTCCGGCCTTTTGGATACCAGTATTTTAATACAGAAAATTTTGTTTAATTAATTAGAACAATTGGGCGATTTAAAGGAACAACATTTTATCTAAATTAACAGAGGTGTGCAAAAAGTCAACTTGACAACTCTGAGACAGTCGAGTGTGACCCACCGCGCCGGCGTGAACGTGTTAAGGTAATTTTCGGATTCAGTGCAAAAAAAATATACATAAAAGTAAAAAAACACAACAATCGCAGTCTTGTATTATCTAATCTAAAACTTTTCTTAAACTTCTTGGCGGTAATCTATCCGAAATTTTTTGTGTTATCCTATAAAATAAGTATGGTAACCACCGAAAATCATAATAATATTAGATTGTTATTGGATTTGCGCCAGTATGTAAAATGGAATCTCGATCGGATATTTGAAAGTGAGTTAAAGTTTTGAACAAATTTTGTACGAGTACAAATTTTGAATTGGAAAAATATATATACAATCGTTGAAGTAACATAAAAACTTATAAAAATAACATAATTTGAGTTAAAAGAAATCATAAAAGAAAAAGACTCAAATCCTGACAAAAGAAAACATATGTTATTTTAGCCAATCTAAAACATTATGAATCGCAGTTTTAGAACGATTAAGAATCTTACTTATTTCACGTTCAGACTTTCCTTTTCCTTTGTAGAACAACACTCTTCTCACTTCTATTTCAGACAGCTCACTCCGACGAGGCATTTTACGAATAAATTCAAAGAATCAGATACTATTCAGAATTTCTCCACTTTATTCTTCTTTTTTAAGTTTTACAGCTTATTTAGTTTACAATTAAATTCTGAATTCAAAATAAAATCGTCTGCTTTATTAATAATATAAGAGTGGTCTTATATTTATGAAACAGCCGGTTTGCGCAAAATCGTTTGGCATGAAACAAAAAATTATACAAACTTTTTTTTTTTCCTGAGCTAAATAAACATTATAGAGTTATTTCTTTTCATACAACTACTTTTCAATTCAAACTAATATTTCCTTTGTTGAAAAAAGGTGAAATTCTAAGTGGTCTTATAATTTTGTAACAGACTGTAGTAATACTTGTACGATTTTTTTCAAAGTGCAGATACGCATGAAATAAGATCTTCGAATACTTTAAGCACTTGTTATGTGACCCCTCAAAGCCAAGCCGAACTCATTTGTTTTCAGAACAGAAAAGTGGCATAAGTCATACATTTTTAAAGTTTCATAACTCGCTCAATTTTAGAGTTATATGAATGGGACTTTTTTTGTCTTACTTGTCAGTGTAATAGGAAAAATTTACTAAATATAACTTATAGGACCAGGGACCGTATAAAAATTTAAATTTCGTAATTTTTTAAGAAATGTTTTTATTGACCCAAATCACTTTTGAAATATTTCTTTACCTGATTTAAAACATTTTTGTAATTGGAACTATATGTCTATGTCTAACGGTTTAGGAATTAGTCATTGGACACCGTTGAGACCGGACACCCTGTATATGAAATGTATATTTTATAAAATAAAACACTTATGCTAGAAGTGATTACCGTAAATATAAATGCTTAAAAATCTATATATAGTCTATGGTTGTCTCATTTTCAAAACCAAGTGACGTTATTTGTACAAATAAACAACTATTAGTTAGTAAAATATTCTCTGAAGACAGTGAACTATTTTAAAGTTCACATCATACGTTTTATGCTTTAAAATCTTTTTATAACCAAACTGATTAGTTTTGTAAACACAAAATGATGGTGATTTTCTGATAAAATTTTTTATATGTATTCGATAAACAAAAATCACGCGATATCAGGATTAATTTTATCTCGATAAATCTTCCTGTTAGCTAGTTGCTTTTTTTTATCAATTACATACTACAAATATCACCCAAAAATAGTGTATTTATCGTGAAACATTAAGAACATCAATGTATTTCAATGTATGAATCTAGTAGGTTTGTTTATTAAAAAATTATTTTAGCCTTTATACTGCAAAACTCTTAAGCATATGTCTTTTTCAATTTAAATGATATTAAGTATTTTTATTGCTTAATTCTTTGAATATTTATGTAGACATGAATTTCTACAGAATACTTAGCTCTTAATAAAACGTCAGATTTGATAGCTTAAAATGTCTATTACTTTTCCTTATGTTCAAGAAATGTTACCATGAACATTGGATTATAACTTAATTTTATTCTTGCTTTATCATGATTTG
The DNA here is from genome assembly GCA_963932465.1 of Maratus speciosus. Lineage (NCBI taxonomy): Eukaryota > Metazoa > Arthropoda > Arachnida > Araneae > Salticidae > Maratus > Maratus speciosus. The sequence goes on from OZ010786.1 coordinate 380,174,918, forward strand.
CTAGGAACTTATTTTAAATATATCATATGTGTCTAAAAATGGGCAAAAAAAAAAAGCATGGGAAATATTTCTGCCAGGCAATACCGTATCAATATTTTATATAAATAAAATTTCAATCAATGTATAAAGTGTGTTTTTGTTTAATTTTTTTCATTACTCGAACATTAACATAAACAAACAACATAACATTGTATTATTTTATTTTACTTGTATGTCTGATGATTTGTAATATATTTATTATTTTTAACATAACATTGGTTCTACTATTACAACATTATAAATGTTTAATTCATTTTGAATTTCACTCATCTAGATTTACGTCGACGGGTGATTTATATTTCATTCATGCATAATTAATTTCTATTAATTAATTTTCAAAGCTAATACATTATGTATTCCACGTTATTGTATATAGATTTAAATCAGACAAACTATGAACTTAGGATGATTGTGTTTTCACAAGCTACAAACCGTAATGGGAACTGTGAAGCCAGTCATATTGAAAATTATATATCAGAGCAGATTTCAAATTCAGTAATACATAATGTTTATAATGCGAGTAATAACGAAATCATTAGCATAAATAATATTGAAAATATTAATTTCAGGTCCAAGAGTGATGAATTTCATCAAAATTTTAAACATCCAACTTCTCTAATCTACATTCATAAATAAAACTGTTTATAAAACATTTTATTTTTTCTTTGAGTTTTCTTGTTGATTTAAGTAATTTTAGTATTTAATACTGAAAATTTAAATATTCAAATAAATTTTGATAAAGTAAAGATAATTGCAATTACATTGCAGTCATTTTTGGAGATCTAAATCATAATATTGTAATCACTAGGCGATCGAACCCGAGCTTCAAAGTACAGGTGAAAACCATTTATTAAAATTGAAAACTGTAATAATGTTTTTACATGCAATATATTTTTTAGATTGGCTATTAGCACAAAAAAGAATTTTTATATGAAATATATCTATTATTTCAACTATGCCATCAAATAATTTTTGACATTTATTAAAAACGATATTTTCGTATTAGCTGCATGAAAATTTATTAGCCAAAGATTTAACTACTTACGTCAGCTTTTTTTATTCTGAGTAGTTTCAGTGCTTTAAGCATGTAGTTATGTTATATGTATGTTAAGTTTGTCTTTAATTTACATTATTTTTGTTATTTATTTATAGAGGATTTTTACGGAATATTAGCTGTAAGAAAATGTCGAACTCCCTGCATTGCTTTAAAAGCAAACGGATTAGTTTTTCACAATCGAGCTCTACGCGATAGAGAGAAATTCAAAAATATTTCATGCTTGAAAATTATTTTTTAATCCATAGACAATTAGTAAGACGTAATGCAGTTTGCAAACAAATTTCATTTGAAGATTTTTTTTTCCTATTTGACGATGTAAAAATTTAAATTTCTCGATTACATGTATGTCAAATTTGTGTTTTTCTTAATATAGTTTTTTTTTTTTTTTTTTTTTTTTTTTTATTATTGATTAAGGAAGATTTAATTTCGTTATGGAAAATGAGTCAGAAATAAAGGATAAACAATTTTTATTGCTTTATGTGCAAAATGTTTATTCTTACTACGTAATGGATCCGGCACGTGATATAGATAAATTTTAAAAAATCATGCTTGAAAATTATTAAAAAAAAAAAAAAAAAACTTAATAAATCAGTCAATTCAGATGAAGTTTTCAAACAAATTGCATTTGAAAGTAGATTTTTTTTTTTTTTTTTTTTTTTGCATACGATGGTGTAAAAATTGAAAATGTACGATGGTTAGAAGATAAAAAAAAATTGATGTAACAAAAAATTAAAAACCGAAATTTGATCGTGAAAAGTTGCCATTCGCAAAACAACGTCAGCGTTAAACACAGCTTCTCTTTTCCTTTACAGTATAGATAGATAGTGCAATCTAAATCAAAAAAGGAAGTACCAGGCATCGCACAAACATTTTGGAACGCTTTTAAGTACTACATGGAGTGGAAAGTCCTGTAACTAGCAATGATTTTTTTTCCTTTTTATTTGCTATTATAGCTTCCTTCAAATGCGATATATATCTCAACGGCAATGTGACATTTGGATATTTTTAATATAAAACGATATCTAAATGGCACGGAAGTATGCGTAAGTTTCGCATTCGACATCCTCATTCGACACAAATATCTTCTTGTTTAGCCGTCTTTTAAAGTTAGGAAATAAACAATAGTCGCTGGGGAGCATGTCTATGGAATACGAGGTTTGGAGAGGGAATTCGTAGCTCAATTCGTACAATTGTACCATCGATTTCATGGATGGATAAGCCGGCGCATTCTCTTGTAAAAACATAACATTTTTCATCACTATATGCCGTATGATTCCTTTGTTAAATATCTAATGCTGCATAATACACACCTGTGATTTTTTTTACTTTTTCAAGATAATAGACAAATCTTTTGCCAAGTGCATTCCAAAAATATTGACTGGGACGTTTGTATGTAATTGTTGCGACTTTAGTCGCTTTGAATGGCTTCCTGCCAGTTCTAATTTTTCAGATGACTGGCTATTAAAATCAGGTATTTAATGATGCATTTATCGTACAGCCTGTGATACAAATGGGTGAAAACATTCCTTTCGATAATACTGAAATATTGCCAAGTTGAGCACTGAACCATAGACACGTTAATGTTGCTCTTTTCGGAAGTTTGTTAGGAAACACTATACCCATCTTGCACAAAGATTTTTCATATGCAATTTTTCATGCAACACATTTCACACACATTTTCTCTTTGTCTTTACGATGTCTGGTAAATCCTCACTTTCACTTTGTGGTGATTCAAAACAAAAGGATGAATTTTTTTTAGTGTTTTCTGTGGTTGCTGCCTCAATTTGTCATCCAGATCACCCTGAAACGTTTGTGCTTGTACGGCCCAATTGAAGCCCACTAAACCATTGACAAATAGTTTTTTTCGACAAAAAAGGTGTGCCTAAAAGCTTCACATACCAATCTTTGATATGGACTGCAATTTATTTTTACCAAAAAGCAATGTTTAAGAAGGTCCGGGACACAAAAACCTCCACATTTTCTAAATAAAGGTTTACTGCATTAAAATTTTATCTGTGTTTTTATGCCTAAAATGACGCTTAAATCATGTTTCTATCTTAATTGGAACAGGAAATATTAAATTTTTCGTTTTGGTTTGTTTACAAAATCATGGTTTCAAGTAATGGCTGTCATGAAAACGACTTTTTTGTGAAAGCGCGTTTTTCTTCATGATGGCTCTTTTCACCATTTCTCGTATTTAAATCATTATAAGTTAAGAAAAGTTAAAAATAAATGGTTCAAACTTGGAACATATCCTTTTTCATTGTTTTACTTTAATTTTGATTCAGCAAGTTAGAAAGAAATATTTACTTTTGAAAATATGATTTTTTTTCACCATTATTTATTTCATAATTTAAATTTTTTAAATTGATATTTAAAAAAAGGCTGAATTTAAATTAAAACTTATATATTTCTCTTTAGATAAATGAAAAAAAAATTGAATTCTACAAATAATATTTCGAGTTATAACGATTGTAAATTACCCTACCTGTTTAATGAAAACATTTATTATTTAATGAAACTTTTTTATTTTAAATAAAATTATTTTTTAAATATATGAGAAGTTTTATCACGTGATTTTGTTTACAAATAACAGGGTTAACCATCCTAAAAAATTCAAAATTTTAACTCAGTAAATAAAAATTATTTTAAATTGTGTCCCGGACCCCTTAATCAAAACAAGAAAGCCGCTTCCGCCCATCGTTTTTACATAAAAAAGTTGTGTCACTTACAAGACTGCAATTCGTAATCAAAATACCGAAATTTGTTTTTGACACAGTGCCATAACACCTAAAATGATATTCTAGAGAGCGATCTGCTGGGACACCTGGTCATTTTTGCTCATGCTGCAAGGTACTTTAATGGCTCGCATGTATGCAGACGACATTTTGCAGCTTGTGGTATGAGCTGTTCGATCAAGTCGCATAGGCGCCAGTCCACATATGAACTACTCTCGCAACAATGTCTGCAAGATATATGTCTTTACATGGCCAGCCAGGTCACCATACCTTGCTCCAATAGAGAATTCTTGGGCATGTTTGAAAGGCGACTTCAGCTGTCTCAGAATGCCACCAAATTAGTTTATGAGCTGCTACACTTATGGTAGAATCTTCAAGCAGAGGAACATCGGTAGCATGATGGGCTCCATGCTTCCCTTATTATCGACTTTTATAGCTGCCAAATGCTTTACAACCAATGCTTTACAACCTACTGACATTCTTTTAAATTGATATTCTTTTTGTGCTACTTGTCAATAAAATGTTTTTGTTGTTGTTCTGAATTTTTAATCAGTTTTGCAATCTAAGCAAAAACTACTTACAAATCAAGTTTCATGGTGGTGGCTCATTTCTTTCTCTGTGCATTTTGCAACGGAGTGTAATGACCTGTTTATTCAAACCTCTTATTTTCTTCCTATTATCATCCTTTTTTCCTTGGACTAGTGTAGGCTCTGAATCTACACTAGTCACGGAAAGAAACGAGAACGCTAATGTTAAGTGTTTGGAAACACTATTTTCAAATAGCGTGCTTTCATTTTAATATTATTAAATGATTTTTTTTTTTGTAAAGGATGACTGAGGACGGTCTATAACAGAGCTAGTTTTTATTTTTTTTTTTATTTTGCTTTCAAAATTTTGTTAAATACTTTCACTTTTGAAACAGGTTGGAACCGGCTCTGAAATTGGAATTATCCTAATATAAGAATAAAAACCAAAATCGAAATAGTAAAAACTAACCCGGTAAGAGATAGACCTCAGTTATCCTATGCAAAAAACATCATTTAGAAATATTAAAATACACGCGAGATACTTGAAAATAACGTTGTAGCATATATGCTACCATCAGTGCTGCTGACTTAGCAGATGTTTTCATTCAGTTGTACTGGATTCATAGTTTAAAAACTTCTCAGCACCGACAACTGCTATATCCTTTCACTGAGCTGTAAGTTTTACTGCAATCGCATAATTGTTTAGATATAATTCTACAGATATAATGCATTATTAAAACATATAATAATGACCATATTCACAAGTATTATATTCATATACGTAATTTAGTTTTTTTATTTCATGTTAGAAAAATCATCTTTTTTGATCATAAAAAAAATTGCAGAGGAAACAACATTTGAGTTTTGCTCTTTTGCTGCGCAGTCAGGTGGTTTATGAAAGACTGTTTGTGATTAAAAAAAGCCGAAAAATGTCATTCGTTATTTATGGTATGAATTCGGAATTTTGAAATTTTAATAGTGGCGACAGAGGGTTAAATGCATTCATAAAAACACATTAAAAATTATTTAGTAATATAATTTAGAAAGTTTCTTATAGCCTTCACCCTCAGTTTATCAATATAATTATTTTAAAAATCTGAAGAAAAAAAAAATATTGTTTTCAACTTACATTATTATGTAACAACTAAACTTACCCGGCATACAACAATGAAACAAAATACTGTAATGTGACTTTTATAATTTCATTATCGCAACACATTATCCTAAACTTTAATTTAAATGTTACGGAAAATTTTAATAAAATAAATACTCAAAAACAAAAAAAGCCATTAAAATTCTCACTGATGCAGAAACTGGTGAATGTATTTCAATTTACTTTAGTTAAGAACGAATTCACATGTGTATTGTAACCATTATCGGATGTTGAAAATTACGGTTCCAAATGTTAACAAGGTAAAGCCATTTACCTGGGGATAACAATAGTAAACAGAAGAAATTTAAACTTCTTCCGGCATGCATTAGTATCGATTTTGCCCAGATATCAGCTGATTTTTATCTTAAATTTCTGAAGCATAATAAGTTCGGCATCAAAATAATTTTAATATTAATGCATTGTATTTATTATTTTATTTTCTGTTTACTGAAGAATCAATTATTTCAAGCTTGAGGATTTCCTTTTGTAATTGTGTTTCAAATAAAAGCACAGTTAAAATTGAAAGTTTTAGAAAAAAATAGTAATATTTTTAAATTTTATTATTTTTTCATTTAAACATTTTTGCGATAAGAAGGTAGAAGTTAAAATAAATTATTAATTTATTTTTACGTAACTTTTGAGGTGTTTTCTAGTCATCTATGCTACCATCAGTGCTACCAATTTAGTGGATATTTCATTCAGGTGTTCTGAATTCCTGGTAGAAACAGATAATTTTGCTTTGTTTAATAAAAGAATTTCCGAGATTAAATAAAGCTAAAACACAATTTGGAATTTATGCTATGAATTCTGCCAAGAGCATCCGAGTGGTAAATGCATTAATAAAAATACATTAAAAAGTGCTTCGTTAAATTCTGTAGCAAGTTTATTTTGTTTTTTGTTTTGTTTTGTTTTGTTTTGTTTTGTCACTCTTATATTAGTAGTATATTTATTTTAAAATCTATTTAGAATAATTTAGATAATTTAGAAATCTGAACAAAAATTATTTTTAATTATTAATTTTTTTATTGTTTTCTGCTTACATTTTTATGTATCATCTAAACTTATCCGGCATATAGCAATGAAACAAAATACTTTAATGTGAATTTTATGTCTTCATCATCGCAACTCATTATCCTAAACTTTAATTTAAATGTCATAGGAAAATTTTAATAAAAGAAATACTCAAAAAGAAAAAAAGAGTCATCAGAATTTTTACTGGTGCAGAAACTGATGAATGTATTTCAATTTACTTAAGAATGAATTCACATGTGTATTGTAACCATTATCGGATGTTGAAAATTAAGCTTCCAAATATTAGCAAGGTAAAGCCATTCACCTGAGATAACAATAGTAAGCGGAAGAAATTTAAACCTCTTCCTGAATGCATTAGTATAGATTTTGTCAGGATGTCAGCTGATTTTGATCTTAAATTTCTGGAGCATAATAAGTTCTGCATCAAAATAATTTTAATATTAATGCATTGTATTTATTATTTTATTTTCTGTTTACTGAAGAATTATTTGAAGCTTGATAAATACCTTTTGTAATTGTGTTTCAAACAAAAGCAAAGTTAAAATTAAAAATTCCAGAAAAAATAGTAGTATTTCAAAATTTTATTATATTTTCATTTAAACGTTTTTGCGATAAGCAGGTAGAAGTTAAAATAAATTATTTTTTTTTAATTTACGTAATTTTAAGGTATTTTCTAGTCATATATGCTAAAACCAGTGTTGCCAATTTAGTGGATATTTCATTCAGGTTGGTTGGTTGTGTTTATGACGGCCAATTATCAACACGAGGGATATAGGACCTAAGGGGGGAAATGTCCTTCGTGGGAGGGGGGCGTCTTTCTTAGGGTACCTAACCCGTATTTACGCATGGAAATCCAAGGTTTCGAAGAAAAACACGAAACGTTGAAACGATTAGGCCGACGGGCGCGATTGGGTTCGCACCCAGCACCTCCCGCCTACCAGCTTCGAGAGCAGAACCTCCTGGCCACTGGTGGAGCGATATTTCATTCAGATGTTCAATTTCAGGGCAGAAATAGATAATACTGCTTTGTTTAATAAAATAATTTCCGATATTAAATAAATCGAAAAACACAATTTGAAATTTATGTTATGAATTCAGACAAGGGCATCAGAGGGGTAAATTCATTAATAAAAATACATTAAAAAGTACTTCGTTATATTCTGTAGCAAGGTTTTGTTTTGTTTTGTTTTGTTTTTTCACCCTTATTCTAGCAATATAATTAATTTAGAAACCTGAATAAAAAAGTATTTCTAATTATTAATTTTTTTATTGATTTCTGCTTATATTTATTTATTGATATTATTATGTAACATCTAAAGTAACCCGGTATACAACTATTAAACAAAATACTTTAATGTGAATTTTATGTTTTCATGATCACAACTCATTATCTTAAACTTTAATTTAAATGTTACAGAAAAATTTTAATAAAACAAATACTCAAAAACGAAAAAGCCATTAGAAATTTTACTAATGCAGAAAGTGGTGAATGTATTTCAATTTACTTTAGTTAAGAACGAATTCACATGTGTAATTTAACCATTACTTGATGTTAAAAATTACGGTTTCAAATGTTGAAAGGGAAAAGGCATTCACCTGGGATAACAATAGTAAGCGGAAGAAATTTAAACTTCATCCTGAATGCATTAGTATCGATTTTGTCCAGATGTCAACTCATTTTGATCTTAAATTTCTGAATCATAATAATGTTCTGTATCGAGATAATTTTAATTTTAGTGCATTGTTTTGTTGTTGTTTACTGAAGAATCAATAATTTTAAGCTTAAGAATTTGAACCTTTTGTAAATTAGCACACAATTTTGTAAATTAGCAAATAAAAGCACACTTTAAATTGGAAATTATAGAAAAAAATAGAAATAGTTTTTGTTTTTTCTATTTTTTTTTTACTTTTGCGGTAAGTCAGTACAAGTTAAAATAACTTAATTTTTGTAATTTTCTTAATATTAAGTTCTTTGTTAGTTTATCATATTTTTTTATGAATCAGAAGTAATATATTTAGTCATTTGAAATTTAAAGGACTAACTGATATATTGCAAAATAATAAATAGAAGGTGTCATAACAAACGAAATAACATGATGAATTAAAAAAATAAATGACCATCTAAGAAAGCTCTAACTAATCGAATGTCTTCCCTGAGAATATGGAATTAAAAATAATAATAATATGGCTTTTTTATAAAAATTGGAAATTGTCAAGCAATTGATGCCACTATACAGGGTGTCCGGTCTCAACGGTGTCCAATGGCTAATTCCTAAACCGTTAGTCATAGACATATAGTTCCAATTACAAAAATATTTTAAATCAGGTAAAGAAATATTTTAAAAGCGATTTGGGTCAATAAAAACAATTCTTAAAAAATTACGAAATTTAAATTTTTATACGGTCCTCCGGTCCTATAAGTTATATTTAGTGAAATTTTCCTTTTACACTGACAAGTAATACAAAAAAAGTCCCGTTATTCTACGATTAAAATTGACCGAGTAATAGCTGTTTAAAGTTGGAGCATATTTTTTGCTGCATATTGGGGGTCATTCAAAAATTTTGTCGAAATATAATTTCGTCAGATATAAAAAATGTTTGGGAGTAAAATTAACATTGCAATATAAATTTGAAATATTTAATCATTCTGGCATATTAATGGAAAATATACAATTTGTAATAAACATTTAAGAAGAAAGAAAAAACAGAATTTTTGTTAAATAAAATGATTCTAAATTAACAGCCTCAATTTTTTACAAAATGATACGAATTTTAAAATATTATTAGATTGCACAAGCCTGCAAAAGTTGGGTTATGTCATGTTTTTTAGCTTTTGATAATTGATTCTTATAATCTGTACCGCAGAATCCGAAATTGACCTTCATTTTTAACTGTCATATCAGGATTTTTCGCAAATTGCAAATTTTAAAGTTAAGAAGTTCAATGTTAAAATTGATTTTTCTCCCCATCTCATCGGACCACTCAGCTGTTTAGCTGTAAGAATCCCAGGATAAGCAAAAATATCGGATAATTTTTTTAATAAAAAAAAATAAAAATAAAGTTTTACATATGTTTAGCATGAGATTTTCGCTATATTTTAACTTACACATATGCGATTTGCAAAAGAATTCTAACGTGATGGTTAAAAATGAAGGTAATTTTCAGATTCAGTGCTAAAAAGTGCATAAAAATCAATTATCAAAAGATAAAAAACACAACCATCTCCTCTACTGTATAATATTCGATTTTTGTTATTCTTTAAATTTGAAAATTTATGATTTGCGAAATATCCTGACATGATGGTTCAAAATTAAGGTAATTTTCGGATTCAGTGCTGAAAAATACATAAAAGTTAAAAAACCCAACAATCGCAGTCTTGTATTATCTAATCTAAAACTTTTTCTTAAACTCCTTGGCAGAAATCTATCCGAAATTTTTTGTGTTATCCTGTAAAATAAGTATAAATGGTAACCACCGAAAACCTTAATAATATTAGATTGTTATCGGATTTGCGCCAGTATGTAAAATCCAATCTCGATCGGATATTTAAAAGTGGGTTAAAGTTCGAGTGCAAATTTTGAACTGGAAAAACATACATACGATTGTTGAAGTAACATGAAAGCTTATAAAAAAACATAATTTTTGTTAAAAGAAATCATAAGAGAATTAGTCTCAAATCCTGACAAAATAAAACATGTGTTATTTTAGCCAATTTGAGACTTAATCTTAATACTTGTAGGATTTTTTTTTTCAAAGCGCAGATACACATGAAGTAAGATCTTCGAATACTTTAAACACTTGGTATATGATCCCTCAAAGCCAATCCGAACTCATTTGTTTTCAGAGTAGAAAAGTGGCATAAGTCATGCATTTTTAAAGTTTCATAACTCGCTCAATTTTAGCGTTATATGGATAGGACATTTTTTGTCTTACTTGTCAGGGTAATAGGAAAAAATTACTAAAGATAACTTATAGGACCGGGGGACCGTATAAAAATTTAAATTTCTTAATTTTGTAAGAAATGTTTTTATTGACCCAAATCGCTTTTAAAATGTTTCTTTACCTGATTTAAAACATTTTTGTAATTGGAACTATATGTCTATGACTAACGGTTTAGGAATTAGCCATTGGATACCGTTGAGACCGGACACCCTGTATAGTATTCAAAGTGCGACTCTGAAAAACACGCTATCATCTATGCAGTATTTTTTCAAATACTAATCTGTGTTTGTATTTGAATAACAGAAGACTGTGAAACGAATAAGTAGCAAGGTAATATAAATTTTACCATTTCAGAATGTGATGAATGTACTTTTATCTACTCCATTCAAGAATGCACTTTATACACTAAATTATTCATCAAATTTAAATAAATAAAATCCGTACTCCTAGAAAACAACGTTTTTTTTTTTCGTTAAATCTTTCTGATAGTCTGAAAAAGTGGAAAAAATTCCGTTTATTCCTTGCACGCCTGCATACTAGTTGTAGTTACTACCAAAGTTTGAATTTATTTTTTAAATGAAAAACCGAAAATTCAATAAATTAAAATTTCTAATTTATTTAAAAACAAAAAACAAAAACAAAATTAATACTTTTGAATTTAACAAATTAATAATTTTCTCATACATTTAAACTTATTCTCAATTTATTTTTTAAAGTAATGAAAAAAAAATATTCCCATGTAAAATATATTCCAAACGAACAAATAAAAAATATACATAGCAGTCAATCAAGTTAAAAAAGAAAGACTCTATTTAAAAAAGCAAAATTTTTCTTCTCGAATTTAACTAAAAATATAACATTCATATTTTACATCTAACAATCAAATTATGTCTTATTAAAGTACGTCTAATATGTAATAAATGTATCCTCTATTATTCTGTAAGTGTTAAAAAACCAACCATTATTTCCTAACGACGAAATGTCCATGTAATTAAGTTTAAATTTCCCGAGCTTTGTGAACAAGAAATTTAACAAGTTTTACCAATCCCCCTTTCGAAGAAAAGAGTATCTTTATCTTAAACTCTCCTTCTAACTGCTACTAGCTGTCCGAGTGGTTAAGATGCTCGATTCTAAACGTGCGGTCACACGTTCAAATGCACGGAACGATCCACGGAAGAATGTGAGTCGCACTTAAAAAAAAAACTCATTTTTCAGATTACCAGATATCTTCTAACCTAGAATGGAAAAAAAATGATTTTTTTTTTTTTTAATTCTTGGAATTATACATGTATCAGTGCTGCCAGGAACATTTCCGTGAATTATAGAAAGCATTTATGAGAGTGTGGATTCAACTTCTACATGGTAATCGTTATCATTATGTTTTTCCGAAATGTTGACAAAGAGAAAAACATTAACATGTAATAACAACACTAAGGGAAAACAAATTAAACAAATTAAAGTCCAAATGTCAGAATGAGAGAGAGATATTCTTAATATTCTGAAGTTGGAAAACACCTGTAAATTTTTGTTAGTTCATAGTACTTTTTTACATAATGACAAGAGTTGAATATCTTTAAGATTATTTTTTTTTAAATCAAATTTCGAATAAATTTTTAAAAAAAATTATTGAAGAAGTGAACTTTTAACTTACTTGCCGTACGCTGTAGGTCCAAGAAGAGTTTTCTTGCTAAGTTACTTTTTTTACATTGGAAATCTTTGTTTTATTTAATGACAAAATATCTTCAATTAAATTATTGGATTTGTTTATTAGGATGAGCGAAGCGAATCCTCTACTAGGCTACACAAATTACATTTTGTCGTACACTTTACAAAAAAAAACTATTCAGTATTTTGACTTGAAATTAAACATAAAAAATAATTTATGATCTGTAGATTTGCACAATATTATTTTTTTTACAGAATAACGTTAAAAAATTAAATTATTTTAATTTATTTTACATGTTTTTCCATTACAGACGCATTTTTGCAAATAAAAAATGAAACATGTATATTTTCAGCAGAAAAAATAAATCATGGAGTTGCGATTTCTTTTGTGAATTTTTTTAAAATACATTTTTTATGAAAATTATAGCATATTTTTAATGAATTATAATTTGTAAAAATTCAAATATTTACATTCAATTATAAAATTATTTTTCAATGAGTTCAAATACACAATTTATTTTTATTAGGTGTAGTTTTTTACGCAGGCGATACTTACGCATTTTGAAAGAATTATATTATATATTTTTTTGTAAAGTGGCAACCAAAGAATTGTAAACAAATAACATTAATTGTTAAATTTATTATATAAATATTTTGTAAAATTTTCCTTAGAAAATATTTTTATTTACACCAGTCTTATCACATAAATAGGAAATTTCGAGGAAATTCTTAGTTATTTAGCTGAACTTATATTGTGCTCCAAAACATAATGCTCCAAAACATAAAATAAAGTTTTTGCTTAATAAAGATGGAAGAATAATAATAAAAATATTGTTACATTAAAATATTTATCTTATTAAATAATGCTTCGCGAATCCAAATAAAACATGGCTTTTGCTAGTTTATTTGGTGCCATGTGATTCGCCGTACAGATAGCTTCACCCCAGAATTTTTGAGGCAAGTTTGCTTCGCTAAGCAAAGCTCTCGTCATTTCAATTAAAGTTCTATTTTTACGTTCAGCTACGCCATTTTGGCTCGGAGAGTACAGAACAGTGTGTTGGTGCTTTATGCCGTTTTGTATGAGATAATTGTCCACTAAATCATTGTTAAATTCCCCTCCATTGTCTGTTCTTATATTTTTCGACTTTTCGTTAAATTTATTACTAACTAAGGCAACAAATTCCTTAAGTTTTTCATAAACTTCTGATTTCTTTTATAATAAATACAGAATTGTAAATCTAGAATAATCATCTACAAATGTTTAATAAACATTCTTCGGAGGAAATATGTTTTTCCCCCAATAGTTGGTATTTGGAAAGGCCCACATACATCAGAGTGTATCAACGCTAATCGTTTAGTGGCTCTATAATCTGTTAATTTTGGGTAAGGTGCATCTGTTAGCTTTGTTTTGATACAAGTTTCACAAGTTGTGTCATGTTTACAATTATTTATTTGTATTCCTTTGGCTAGGTGTTTTTCTTCGATTTGTTTTATAGATGGAAAATTTTTACGGCCCAATCTTCTGTGCCACAATTCTACGTAATTATTATGGTTACAATTGTAAGTTTTTTTTACATAGTTTACGTTTGCGCTGTCATTTGCTAATTGAATATCACATAAGTTATTTTTCTTTACCGCTTCTAGGCGGGTTATTCCGTTATACATTAACTTACATTTATCATTTTTTAATAAAATCTCGCATCCATTTTCTGTAGCGGAAAATAGGTTCGATTCAATATCTGGAACAAATAACACATCTTTTAGTGTTATGTTGTGTGTTTCACCGTCTGAAATTAAAGTATTTATTAATGTATTTCCTGATCCATAAGAAACTAATTTGTTTCCGTTTGCAATAACGACATTCGTTTTTTCATTTGATTTAATTTTTGTAAATAAATGCTGATCATTTGTTATGTGACTGGAACTGCCACTGTCAACTATCCACACTTTGTTATTACGCGGTTTTATTATAAATGCACAATGTTTATTACCTTGTTGACTTTCAAGTTCATTGCAATCGGCATTTTTTATCCGAATTTGATACATAATCATTTCTTACAGTTTTACCATCCTTTTGGAAAACAAGCGAATAATTAAAATTTCTTTTGTAGTTTTGTTTATAGTTCGTATTATCTGAAGTATTGTTTTTATTTTTATAATTGTTATTATGCCAGCAATCTTTAGTGTTATGTTTTTTTTAATTTACAATTTGAACAGTATTTTTGTTCCTTTTTATATCCCACATTATTAAATTTATATCCTGCATTGTTAAATTTCTTTGAAGTTTTGAATGCTCTAGCGGTACTTTCAGATGGTTTTGAACTATCGCTTCTGCGATTATATTCATCAATCAACTTACTCTTAATAAAACTAGGTGTCAATTCTTTTTCATTACGGTATTCAAGTGCCGTTATCAAAGTATCGTATGAAGGTTGTAAGGAACACAGCAAAAGCGCTGAAATGTGATTGTCCTTTATTGTTTCTCCGATTGCAGATAATTTATCAATTAATTCTAATATGTTTGTGATATGCTTAACCATATCACCACCTTCGGGTAATTTTGTGATATACAACTTGCAAATAAGATATAGCTTACTCGATAAATTGCTTCTTTCATGAATTGCTTTTAAGGTATTCCAGGTATCTCTTGCATTTTGAATACTATTTTTTAAGTGGACGATCTCGCTATCCTCAATGCTGAGGTTAATTATAGCTCTTGCCTTTCAGCCGTTTTTGGACCAATCGGTCGTAATTAGGCTTGGTGGTTCATCAGTAATGATCTCAAAAAGATCTTTTTTAATAAGAAGCATCTCGATTTTAAATTTCCAAACATAATAATTATTAGAGTTTAGCTTCTCTATTATCTGTGCATCTTTTGCAGTAGTCATTTTTGACTTCTATTACCACCTTTTAATTTTCAAATAAACCCTTTAATTAAATTATCACGTACTAATATTTGATATTTAAGGAAGGCAGCGGGTCAGTCTTATAATCACTGTTAGATAAAAAATGAGACTGAACGCAAATAACAATAATTACATTCAATCACAAAATAAATATAAGGTAAAACTCCTTACCTTTTAGGTCTAGATCGTCCGCGTCGAAACCGGTAATTTTCTTCATCATATCCATTAATGTGCTATATATATATTCACTGATTATTTAAATATCTTTGAGAATAATCCTATAAAAAAAACTTGGTTTTCTTTTATTCTAATGTGTCCCTTTTTGTGCATAATGTATCCAATGGATTCTTCAGAATATTAATTTAAAATACTATATTTTATATGTGTTTAAAATTACAAACTGCAGCATACATTTTTGCTCCTTACTGATTACATTTCAAAATACACACTGAAGAAAATTATAACTTACTGAAAAATATTATTGATATATGATTAAAAATAACATAAACAAAAGATCTTGATTACATATATGAATAAAACACTAAATAATACTTAAAGTCATAAATTATTAAAATAGTTCTTTCATATGTCACAATAGCAGTCATTTAATCTGAATGTTTATCAGTTTCTTAATGACATATTTCACAAACAAGGAAGTAATTTTGTGAAGTAATAATCAAGTCTTTATTTATGACAGCTATAAAGTGTTTTTGAAAAACAGTTTATCTTGATTGATGATATTTATCTAATTCTGAAAGAGAGTAGTTTTTCTAACAGAAAAAGTCTTCACTTGTGATAACAATAGTGAACAGAAGGAATTGAAACTTTATCCATAATTCGTTAATATCGGTTTTGTCCTAATGTCGGCTGATATTCTTTTTGAAAGTCTGGAGTTGCAAAGTGTGATAATTTTGCTGTTATTTGTCTCAGTTTTGTCAGTTAATAAAAAAAATGTTCCCAGGCAAAATATTTTTTTTAAATATTGTTTTTTCTTTTGCAACTGAATTTTGAATAATTGCAAGAAGATCCATTGAATATGTGAATCTTACGTATTTGACCGTACACCATAGGTGCAAGAAGAGTTTGCTTTCTAATTTACTGTTAAAGTGGAAATCGTTCTTTTATTTAATGACAAAATTTCTGCAATTAACTAAAGCTAAAGTATTTTTACAGAGATACTAACATATTATCACAAATTTCTTTATTGTTCATTTAAGAAATTGTTAATTGTTGAATACAATTAAATATAAATACGAAAAAGAATTTATATTTAAAAAGCCTATTTTTGGATTGTCTCTAACATCTTTCATAGTATATTCGCTTTTATTGTAATCATGTATTCCTCTTAAAAACACTAAAAAGAGGTTTTTCACTTTTTTTAAATTGTCGTTTTTTTTTCATCTGACTTAAGAGGCGGCAACCAAATAAAATTGTTCTGAAACGGTAAAAGACACAAAATGTATTAATAAAAATTTTATTTTTATTTATCAGTCAAAACCTAGATCGAGAGAGGAAAAAAAAATGCAAAAATCCAAATTTTATCAATTCAGAGAGTGCAGAATGTGATGATTTGGATTTACTTCTTTCTTGAACAATTTCATATTTTGCATATCAGTCGTCCGTAACCATTATCGAATATGGAAGGAAACTGTCCCCAATGTTCACAAGGAATTTACTTAACATGACAATACTAAGCGGAAGAAATGAACTTCATCGTTAATGCATTTGTATCGATTTTTTTTTTTCAGATGTTAGCTGATATCTGTTTTAGAATTCTGAAGCAGAATAGAGTCTGACTCGAGACAATTTTGGAATTAATGTGTCGTAGTTCTTTCACTTAATAAATAATTAATTTTCTTAAGAAATATCATTTTAAGAATATTTTTTTCTTCTTTTAAAACAAAATTTCAAATGAAAACGCAGGTAAAATTTTAAATTCTGAAATGCAATTTGCTTAGAGATTTATTATTTTTTTTTATCATTTATTTACTATGTGTTTTGTAAGCATAACTCTTTATAAAGATATGTTATGTATAATTCATTTTTATGTTTTATGTTATGTATAATTCATTTGTAAAGTATGTTAACGAATTCAACCCATTTTCGCCTAGCGTCCCATTTTTGGAACGTTTGGAATTTTGATAAATGTTTATAATTTTCTTCTCCTTTACAACATGAAAACTGTATGAAATAATTGTCTAAAATGTCGTTATCTATTACCGAGAGATGACAGCATAAGATTAATATTTATTTGCTTAAATTAAGGCCTTCTTCGGTGTTTATTGTTTTTTCATTTTTTAAGATAGCGAAATGTAAAAAGTAAGTTTATTTGTATTTTTTGTATCAAGGATACAAATAAATAAGTCATAATCTTTGCTTTTTGAATTCTTTGAATTACGTATTTTTTTTTTTTTTTTATTGAGAAATTATATGTTCAAGCCTATTTTATATGCACGTTTGTAACGTACAAAATATAGGGAACCATGAGCAAATGAGTACGTATTTCTATTAGCTATTTAGGGGCAGTTTTTTATGTAAAGTCCTCTTCAAGATAATTTTGAAATAAATTGTTTTTTAGCCTCAAATATGATTATTCTTAATTCATTATTAATAATACATATATTGATATTAGTCTCTGTAAAGAAATCAATATATTTTATTAATAGTTCATAAAAATACTAATTATAGTATATAATATGCAATTTAAAAGCTTAATTTATACAAATTTACACAATACATATAATTATGCACTTTTCCACACATGGATATTCCCATATTTAGTCCAGTTACATTTTATCAAAAAATTACGAAATTAATTTAGCGTAATTTTTTTTTAGTATTTTTCCAGTTCATTTTGCAACATTTTATAGTGGTTTTACCAACAAATTTAAGAAAACAAAAAAACAGGCATAAATGGGCTAAAGCGATTGATAATAAGTAGGAATCACTATCTGTTTTTGGTATCTGAATCTAATGTGCTGACTTCTTTCTTTTCTGTATATATTCTATGCTTCACATGATTTAAATTTTTATTGTGTTCATAGACCAAATGTGGCAAAAAAATAACATTTTTTTTTATATTTGTCGACATTACCTTTTTTGCATATGGTTTTAAAGCAATATCCCATCATAATCAACATAACGCCTTCACAATGACAGTTCCATAAACAAATTTTAATGTTTTAGGACCTGTCTCTTCAAATAAAAAACTTCGCCAAATTTAATCGCTGAAATTTGGTAATTATATAAGGTGAAATTACTATTCGAAAGTACTATTATGAAAATGAGTCGGTTCTACAAATACTATTCGTCATGTATTCACAACATTCATCTCGAAGGGGTTAATCAAACTTTTATTCATTTATCAAGGCAAGTCTGGATTTGAGAAAATTAGAAATATTTCTCCCATGTGAAATGCAATACTAAAAATGCATTACATATTTTACTACTACTGGGGAATAAGATAAATACATAGTTGCCAACCTCCCGTTTTTTTATATCAACATTTTGATGCAGAAATACTTGTTTTATACAATTGCACATTTTCTGTAAATAAATAAAGCGAACATTTCTGTCAGAAGTTACCGGTATTAAAAAATATTGGGAGATTGGTAATAATGTAAATGCATTTAACTTTTTTCTGTCGAAGAACGAATTCAAATTTTACACGGTAGTTTTAACCATTATCGGGTGTAGAAAAATATCTTCGCAAATGTTGACAAGGAAAAGGCATTCACCTGAGATAACAAAAGTAAGCGGAAGAAATTTAAACTTCATCCCTAATGCATTAGTATCGATTTTGTACAGATGTCAGCTGATATTTATCTTAAAATTTTGGAGCAAAAGAAAGTCTGTGTAGAGACAATTTCGTTTTGAATGCATTGTAGTCGTTTTCGTTTAATGAAGAATCAATTTTGTTAAAGAAAACAATTTAAAATTTCTTTTGAGATTGAGTTCCAAATGAAAACACTCTGAATTCCAGTAAAGTACTTTTCAACTGCACTTTTTTATTTGCATTGTCACACAATAAAAAATTGAATATTTTTTCGTTTCAAAACTAATTATAGAATGGCTTAAAAAGTAAAATAAAGGTTTCAGTAAGGAAAAATATAATAATTATGCATTTAATTTATTTCGGATAATTTTATCTGTCTACTATTTTAAGATGATTCTTCTTTTTTTAACATAGAATGTAGTGTTAAATTTTATCTTGTTGGCTTCATTTTGTTGGGTTTTTTTTGTCAGTATGCTGTGATAAATATTTGTAAAAAAAGTAATTTCATTAGTATATTTAACCGAAAGTCTGTAATAAATCAATGGCAGATATAAACTATTTTCTACATGACATTTTAATAAATAAAAGAAAAGTTAATATTAATTTTGATTCAAAAGCAACATCAAAGTATATAACAAATAATTGCACTAATGTGCAGAACTTAAGCAACGAACACAAAATGTTAATTTCTAAATACGTGAGTTCTCAAAAAAAGTTCTATAAACAGCAAGTGTAAAAAAATAGATGTTATCCTAACAGCACAGCCACTCTATGGATAGTCTAAATGATTTCACTTAAAATCACAAGTCTCATAGTCACTACAATGAACTGAAATATGATATCTTTCATTCATCTCATTCTTAATATCATTTGATGATACCACCAAAAAGTCACCATGGCTGCTGCTTTGTGACGAGTCACCAAATGACTTTACATTGAAGTCATCTTGTGACCCCCAAGTTAACGTAATTTGGAGACTCCATTGTAAAATCCTCACGATAGCTGTTTCGTGACGATTTCCCAAGTGATGGAAAATGAAATCCTCTGGGGACTTTTCACAAAGGAGCGCAATGGTGACTTAATAGTAGAGTCTCGGTCACCTGAAAGTCACCATGTGATTTCATTGTGACATTATTTGGAGACTCGGTACAATTCATTGCTCAAGATGACTTCAAAACTGAGTCTTGAAATGACAGTAACATGAGAATCACAAGGTGACCTTGTTGTAATGTCACCTGGTGACTCATCACAAAACAACAGTCACAATAACTTCTCAGTGGAGTCACCATACGACGATTATTTTAGAGTAATAATGAGACGAATGAAAGATCCCTAATTTTTTTTTGTAGTGACTGTGACAGTTTTGGTCATGTGTGACATGAATGAGATGTCACATCAACTAGATGGGTTGTAGATGTAATACCTATTTGCTACACCTGATGTTTATATCATTTACTCACATGTTTCAAAATTAGCATTTTATGCTTGTTGCTTAAGTTTTGCACACCAGCGTATTAGTTAACTTATAAAACTGAATTTCGACACTGTGGAAGTTATAAAAGAATGGGATTAGAGAAATTCTAGCTGAAAGTTTTTTTTAATAAGTGAAAAAATACTTTACTTTTGATACTAACGTTGAGCAATACAGAATAAGATAAAAAGATATACAAACAATTTAAGGAAAAAAATTACAAAATTTGTTAAAAATTTAAAAACATATTAAAAAAATCTCATTTTTGTGATAAGATACATTTTTAGTTCCTTTAAGGGTGGATTACTTTTATTATGAAAACTCTCACACTGCAATTGCATAGTCTGCACTATCTTGGAACGAGGTTATCACACTCTACAAACTATGGCTAAATGCATCGTAAAACATATGCGGCTGACACCAATCGATCATTAATAATGTCTAGTAATTAATACTATGCTTAAGCTGCACTTAAGTCATCATCTGTACGAGGGTGGTTCAATAATTATTGTCACAAGTGTATATAAAATATTTTTACTGCGATGGTTGTTGTGGAATATCGAAGACTAATGTCTTAGATGCCTATATGCTTAATTTTAGAACCGTAGCTGCTATATTCAGATAGTTTTGGAGGGAGGAGTGAAAGGGGGGTTGGGGTGAAAGGCTGATATTTTGCATATGGGGCTAGATTTGTGACAGTGGATGAGACGTAACTACTGTCGTTTGGGCTCGGGATTATAGTGATGTAGTCACATCTCATCCACTGTCCAAATGTAGCCTCATAAGCTCCAAACCAGCATTTCACCCTCACCCCCTTCTTAAAAACTCCCTTAAAAATGTCTTTATAACTTCATCCCTCCCTCCAAAACTATGTTAATAAAGCAGCTAGGTTTCTGAAATTTAGCATATAGTCATTTAAGAAATTAGTCTGCAAGATTCCACATCAACCATCGCAGTACAAATATTTTACATACATTCGGGACAATAATTATTGAACCACCCACGTACTTAAAAAAATGTTACAAACTTAAAACTTTCCATATTAACTCCTAATTTTGATATCATATTTTGATTATTTGATACATTTTACCTTTGAATACAAAACGCGAAACAATTAAATCACGTAGATGAAAAATTATTTAGGTTTGATATTTGGAACTCCTAACGATAAATTCATTTTTAAACGTTACAATATAGATTTCAACATACCTGCGATCTCAATGATGGTATTTTTTTGTTAGCATGCCTGAAAATTTCTTAACGGAATGAGATTTAATTTAGAAAATGTATATCTGAATCCTCTACAAATCGATTTCTGTTAAAAAAACTCATAAGTTACATTTCTACGTTTCTTTTCAAAAAATAATTTAAAAAAATATATTGTTTCAAAAAGAGTATTTTAATGTATGCAATATTTAGTTCTAGCCGCTTTTGGAGAGCAGTTCCGTCTCCCTTAAATTTTATGTTTGGGAAAGCATGAAAGCATTGTATCATGTTACTTTTATTCATAATTTAATTTACTTGGACTCCGATAAATATAATATTATAATCTCTTAAGATAATAGTTTTTGTAGCATTAAAATATCTCATTTTTTTTTTTCTGTAAGCAAGTAAATCCTTTTGTTTTACAATGGAAGTCTATAGGAATTTGGCAAAATATTAGAGACAATGCCAAGCTGGCGAATAATTTGACATGTTGACGACATACTTGGCGGTATTTGGCGACTAAACAGGGTCCATAGGTATGGTGATGAATTAAATACTGTTCAATTCCAATGAGATGCGTTTCATTCGGGCGTTGCCATTAAACAATTAACAAGTAATCGCGATTTCTGTGTCACGTACGACAGCGTAACATATATACAGATTTTATTATTAGTCGATTGGTAGCAGCCATATTTTTCTACGATTATTTGCGTCAGAGTTAGTCAGAAGTGACCACCTAGTTTTAGGTGCGTTCGCACAATCTCAGAAATAAGACTCTCACTTTTGGCGATTGAGCAACAAATATTTGACGAAAATGCTTCTCACTCACGGCCAAGTTCAATGTATTTTAAGAAAACAGTTGTGGTGGCTGTTTAACGAGAGGTGCGCTACTGTACCTCCTCAAATCTCACGATTTTAGTAAGCAAATATACGTTTTTTTATGTTATTCCTGTCTGAATTTATTTTTAAAATATCACGTTTTAGCCGTTTTCAGGGAATACTGAAATATAGATTGTTATTGTTTCTACATTGGTTATTTTTGTAGCTATTAAAGTTTTAAGGAACGTTTATTTTCTTCTTTGTTATTGTTCATTATAATTTAATTAGGAAAGAATAATTTTACTGCGTTTTACAAAATCGTTGAAAAACATAATTTAGTCAATTAAATTTCGAAATTGCAAGAGCGTTCTTTTCATTTAAGAAACATATTCATATAACCATCAAATTTAAAACATGCATAATTGATCCCTCTTCCTTATAAACAGTAAAGCGTTATATTCTTAACCAACATCTCAAATTGATAAAATCTTCCCCAATACGCACTAACCATAATAATACATTAGCATTATTAATTAAAACTTGAAGGAATTATAACAATCCCGATAAAATTACAATCTACCATATAAAGATATAAAGACACAGCAAAATCCACTACATGCATCTAAAATCACATCTATCTAAGACCCCCAATGGTAAGATTGGAAGAGCGTTAGACTTCCACAACAGAGTTAGTGAGTTAAATTGAAATTGAAACAAAACAATAGATGACATAATTTTTTCTCCTGTCGATAAATATAGATGCTTCTAAAATTCTCAACAGATACTTTCGGTGCTTTCGTTTGCAGTTTTAGAACAAGCACTTGACGAAATTCGTATCTTCCAAACAAATGAAGAAAAGGATTTCCCCAATTTGACGAAATGTTCGCTCGGAGCATTTCCTAGATAACGGTTTCGTCAAAAACGAAGAAAATTTCGTGAAATCTGTGCATCCATTTCTGAGTATGTAATTATATAAATACGTAGCACTTATAGTCGTCGTCTGGTAAGTCCGTATGTCTGCATATAACAGCGTAAAAACTACCTAAACAAAAGTTTTGAAATTTAATATATATAATCGATGTAGAATTTTTTCGAGTTATTTCAAATTTTATTAATAATCGAACCCTAACTATCTATTAATACTATTAAAAAAAGTTTTCTTCTTTCCAATTCAATGATACCCCATGATAGGTAGCAATTATAGGTTAACATAGTGATTACGTCAGATTTAAGATGGAATCATATTAGTTTTGTATTAATGAATTTAATATATATAATAGTAATAAATTTTGTGTTCAGGCATTTTTACATAAGAGTGCAACAGATATTGCACCAAAATCTGAATATTTAAAAAACTAGTTATAGTACAAACGCACTTCATTTGCCGCATTTTACGTACAATTTACGACTTTTTTTTCAGAGTTATGCATTATTAATTATGCTGTATTGCATAATCAAAGCAAATTCAGAGCATATGAAATACACTGGTGAACAAAAACAAAAAACAAAAAAAACTTATCACTGTAAAGCAAATTTATGAACTGTACAGAGCTAATATTCCGAAATCTAAATTCAAGGTGTCTGGAATGTATTTTCAGACTTTTAAAAAATAATTAAATGTAAACAAACAATGATAGGTACAGTCGTGGAAAAAAGTAAACACCCCCTACTAACTCTGCAAAAAATTATCGTAGAAGAAAGTTACTGGTACCACACGGATGGTAATACAATCTACTTTTAAATAATGCATATAAAATTTACTTAGAGATCCATCACCATATTAAAACGAACCATAACTTTGTTTTTTTTCAATAGCAGTACATAATTCTGACAGCATAAATGAACTCTACACATTTCAATTATCCTAAAACCTAATTTTATTTATTTCGTATGGTAAGTTTCCGAGAAATAAATTATTTTAAAACGAGCGTATTTTAGGGGCTGTATCTAAATTGAAGTTCCATACTCCATCGTTGACCGGGAGAGCATCCTTCTTTATCAAGGCATCTTAAGCTCCACACAAGCCGTCATTGAATAGTGCCAGATTACAGAATAGCATTAAAAAATTCAAAATATCTGGTCAGTTCTATCATAGACGGCTCCTTAAACCATCATTATGCCGTTTATTAAGCATAATTTGAAAAATACTTGGAAGAAAAATGTAAAATTTTGGATATCCATAAAGCAAGATTTAATAAATCTAAATCCATCAAAAAAATTGTAGGTTGCAATTCTTAATTTTTTAGAATATTAATTTCATAATTCCTGATTCATATAAAATTTAAAAAAATGCAAATTCAACGTATTTATGTTTGAGTTATTATAGTATTATTGCTACACATAAAATTAGCACATTAGGAGTATAATTTCAGGAGATATTAATAAAAATATGAAAATGTAATTTACCATTAGAAGCACAAAATTTTGAATGGTTATAATTCAAAAACTTGTCATTCAAATGACTCGACATTTGGTGTCTAGGCATACTTTGAACAGAAGATTTGAAATCTCTTGTCAAAATTGGGTATTGCTATTGAAAAATATAAAGTTTGGGTTCGTTTTAATATATAGATAGCGCCCTAAGTAAATTGCATATACATAATTTAAAAGTAGACTTTATTACCAATAGTTCTGTACCAGTAACTTTCTTCTACAATAATTTGTTGAGAAGTTAGTAGGGGGTGCTTACTTCCCCCCCCCCCCACACACACAACTGTACATAGTATTTTTTATGTTAAATACAGGAAATATCAAAATATCTTTTTCAATGTTTCATTCCACGACTTCAATGTGCGCACCATTTGTTGCCTGCAACACATCTTTTTTATACTAGATTTCTAACCACGTTCTATGAAGCATTGCAGAATCAATATCTTGGATTGGCGCTGTAATTCGCCTTTTCACTACATCGGTGTCACGAGTTGGAGATTGATAGACAATGTTTTTCACGTATCCCCATAAATAGAAATCCAAGGTGATGGGGTATATAGGTGACCACAGTAAAACTTTAGCGTAACGCCATCTACTTTACACTTCATTAAAAAAAAACTTTGATACATTCTTTGTGGAAGATAAGAAAACGTCAGTGCGTATCATTATTTGTTATTTTTAATTATTTTTAAAAAAGTGTAAAGATTCATTTCGGTTTCACAAACTTGTATGACACCCGAATTGCCCCATTATGTACCATTTTTCCCTGAAATATTTTTATAATAATAACAAATAGTGATGGGTTATCATATGAATTTAATTAAATAAACTTAAAATCGTGAAAAAGGTATTTTCTATGTCTTATAACAATTGAGTATAAGATATCAGGAAAACTTAGTTTTCGGACATTTATACCGTGCGCTTTTTTTGTCACCCTCCTCCTTTTTCGTCTCTGGCAGTAATTACTAATAGACCGGTAGGCAGCTGCAGAAACCATCACCTCAACGAGTTGACATCTGTAATTCCAAGAATGATTAAAGTTCAATTCGCATATTAAGATGCAACTTGTCTGCCAAGTCATATCTTTGTGGAAAACACCAGCATACCATTGTGTTTACTTGCTCTCAGTTCTCCATGTTTTATACATGCGTGTGTAGAAAAGTGCAATTATAAACCAACCGATCAACCATTAAAATCGAGTCTGGGTGTGGTTTCCACCAAGATATGACTTGCCAGACCAGCTGCATTTTAACCCTTAAATTCGCGAATTTTTATTTTGTTTCGAAGTATATATATATATATATATATATATATATGGTTCTCTGAAAGATTTATTACACAGGAAAAATAGTGAAAAAAAATTATGAAAAAATCATTTTTCATATAATCTTTTCTTATGTTGCCCATCTGCAATAAAAGTAAAAACTACTATCGGGTGGCTATTTTACGCCAAAGTATTGCAAATTAGTAAACATTTTAATAAATATGTCTCCAAATATCTTATTTTATATAATTATTTATTTTATAAAACTTAACCTTTAAGCCTTTAATCCCGATGATCGAATACGTCTAGAATTACGTAGTTCAGAGAATCTGACTTTACACCAGAAAGTTTCAATGGTTAATTTCGCTTTATGTAAATACGGAATGTCTGTTATTAATTAAAGCAAATATTGCTATTTTAATTTTCTGGTGTGAATTTGGTACATACAAATAAAAAATAAATCTATTAAATTCAAAATACTGTTGTTTTTATATAGGCAAAGCTGCGCACTAAAGGATTAATTGCTAATTGAGCTCAGTCTAATCCTGAAATTTCAATCGTTAATTCGATGAGGCATGGTCTCTGCATACGCCTCCTGGCCTATAACATATCTGTGTTCTCTTTGCCCCTGCAACTCGCACTAATGTTTTATGTACATTTATTTATTCTGTAATTTGCATATCATTACATACATTTTATTATTTATGCTATTTCCACTTATGATTTGTCGAGACATAACTCACCTTAATTTTAAAAGTATGCCCTCCCACCTAAAATATGGTACGTGATTCAGTAATTTCATTGCCATATATTAATTTTATAACACGGAGTCTATAAGAATCAATTATTAATTTTACAGACTGGATTTTGGTGTTATCGGTAGTGGTCCATTGCTGGCCTAACATGCATGAAAATATCACACACTTTCAAGTCTATTAACAAAGAGTGTTTTTCTGCTTGTGATATAGACTATTAGATAAAAAGAGGCTAATTAAAACAAGAATTTCCTCCATATTTGAAGAATTGTGTAAAATCCATACACGTTCATTATATATAACTTAAACTAAATATGTATCAGTTAAATTCTCAGCATGGAATAGATATCACTACAACATATGACAAAAATTGACTGTAAATAAATTGATATATCAGGAATGGATACGTGAATAGCTACTTAAAACTAAAGTTACATTGATATGGTACAAATAAAGGTTGTTTTTTGTATACTCATGTGCATGACACACACACAAAATAAAATATATTGGCCTAGGTGTAAACATTTTTTTGTCTGTTATTACAAAACTGCGTACTGAACTTAGAACTGCTAACTTTGATACTTATTGTTTAACCTATTTAATATTTACTAAAATTTTCTTGAAAAAAAAAAGTTTCATACATTTTCTAAATCAAATTGTATTTTCCTAAAACAGCTGCGAAGGAGATGGGGCATTTGCTTCCATACACTGTTAAAAATATGCAAGTAAACAATCTATTCAATCTAATAAAACACACACAAATACTACAATCTCTATAATAATAGCCTAAGTCATGTGACTGTCATCAATAGTTTCGGGTTGACCGCTTCGCTTTTTATATGCCAAACAGCCAATTTGGTAATTTAATGTTAGCCGGGCGCAGGTGATAAATCGCCAAATATTGTTCCATCGCCATCATATCATCAGTATTATAATAGTCCATCGCATGCGACTGTCATAAACAATTTTTCGCGAGGCAAATTAAAACAAAGCTTTGATTTTGAAATTAAATGTCATAGTTTATAGTATTATTTATTACTTTTTTTTTTAAAGAAATAAGTGAATATTGAGTCATAAGTTTTAATCATTTCAGTTTTAAATTAAAGTTATGTATTTTAAATAAAATGAGTGAAAGTAATGAAATTAATGAAATAAGAAAAAATACGACGGGTACAATGTTTGGCGATATATCACCTGCACTCGGCTAACATAAAAATACCGAGTTCATAATTTCTGTATCAGAATCTTCCGATTTGGCGAAGGATTGATCAAGTAAATTAAATTATGAATAAAAGTAACATGATACAATGCTTAGCATAGATTTAAAGGAGACCAAACTGGTCGCCAAGGGCGGCTAGTATATAATAAAACACACATAAATAACGCCTGCATTCAACTGTTAAAGGTATATATAAATATGAAATATTGTTGTATTTATTACCGAGCTGCCAAGCAGGGTTATGTGTTTCACGCGTATATGGGTATGTGGATTTATTTAGACCTTCGAAACATCCCAAATGCTGAATGGATTTTAATGAGTGAGGTTTCTATTGATTCGTCTCAACCGTCCGATGGTTATAGACTAAGTTTTGTTTTTATAAATTCAAAATGACGGCCGTAAAATACAAAACGGCGGTAGAGACGAAAAAAAAAATACGCACCATATTGAGTGGCATAGCTCTTTCAAAATGAAGACGATGTTTCATTGACTATTTTACAGTCAGAAGCTCCGTATAAATACACAACCTAGAACAATATATGCACAACCTGGAAGTTGTCTAGGTGGGATCTCTAACTTTACGGCAACTCTGACCTTCACAGACATCTATACTCTATAGAGCTTATAAAAACAGTGTTTATAGATAGGAACTAACAATTAAGCACAACTTAAAAGTCATCAATACAAGTAAATAAATAAAAAAAAATTGGTAAGTAATATAAAAAATAATTTTACGTTCATGAGAAATAATTAATAAGTTCGCTTTTTACGCAATCGGGTTTTTGATTTTTTAAATTTAACTTTTACTTGTTAACAATATTGTATTTATTGTTGTAGTCTGTTTAATATTTATACAGGGTGCAAAGGAAAGCCCCTTTAACCCGAAAATATTTGCTAACGGAGAGAGCTGCATCTATGTAAATGAGGTAAAGGTATAGCAAAGAGACTACGCCCGACCTAATGCAAACGACAGCAGCGCCTCTAGTGGCGAATTTGAAAGATAGTTATTGCAAATCGAAAGCGAAAAGAGATAGTGCAAAATTTCCAATTAGAAAGATTTACAGCATCAATTAATTAATACGAAACGATATTTGGTTCACACGGATAAGATAAATTGTCCCCTGTATACCCCAGAGTGTCTGAAATCGATAAGCGACGATTCTACTTTGCATATTCACATTTCGGAAATGTAGCAGTGCACAATAGCAGATTGTGACGTTGTACTGTGCTGTAATGCCTCTAAAAATTTTAATTTCCCATGCATTTAAATTTTTAGATTAAACCTTTCTTCGGCAGAAGAATTCGGTACGTAAACTGATGAAATAACTGACTGTCACCAGAATATTCAAAATAATTTCTTAGAAAATAAAAACACCCGCTAATTTGCGCTTTCATTACAAAAGCAATTTTTTCTTTTAAATTTTCTTGGTGTCATTTGTCAATTTGAGAATTGAAATTAGGTGATTAGACCGTCTAGCCACCACCCTTGAAATGTTTAAATCTATGTCATCGTATTGAAGAGGCTCGCAATAGACTTTCCATGTTGAGGAATGTGCATGCGGAATTACTCTCACGAATACAAACGTGTATCGTGAGCAATTACGAACATACTGAATATTAACTTTTTATCACTGTGAGACAGTTTGGCTCTTTTGTGTTTTTTTTTTTTTTTTTTTTTTTTTGTGCGATGTTATCAAAATATATTTAGATAAGTACATATTTTTACCATAAATTGTGCATATTTCTTCAAACTTCTGACTATTCCATTCAAACGTTTACACAAAATGGAATGCATCGATTTCGGTCATTTTTTGGTATACAGGAAAGATTTTTCTTATTAATGTAAACCAAATGTCGTTTCGTACTAATTAATTGATGGTCTAAAATTTTCTAATTGGAAATCGTGCTCTATCTCTTTTCGTTTTCGATTTGCAATGGTTATCTTCCAAATTTCGTCACTAGGCGCGCGGCTGTCGTTTGAATTAAATCGGGAGTAGTCGCTTTACTATACCGATACCGAACTTGCATAGCTCTAGCTCGTTCGCAAGTATTTATAGGTTAAAGGGACTTTCATTTACACCCTGTATATATCATTAATCTAATCATTCGCCTTTTTTTAATGATAACGGTTATCTGATCATATTATTAAGCGTGTTTGATCGTATTACGGTCCGACAATATTAAATTACGGGTAAGTTATAATTTTCAGTTAAAGCGGTCAAATAACTGGACAGTTGAACTGTAAAGTGTATGAACAATCGTAAGATTGACGAAAGATAATTTATGAAAAAGGCATAAGGGTCATTACACATAAAATGAGCAAACATTTTTAAAAAGTCGTGGCTTCATAGTAATCGATTTTAATAAAATTTTATACACAGATTCAATTCATATTCAAATAGAGCATTGCAAAAAAAAAAAAAAAAAAAAAAAAAAAAAAAAAAAAAAAAAAAGAAAAAAAAAGAAAAAAAAAAGAAAAAAAAGGAAGTTCTGGCCATTTAAAAAACTTGTGACATAGAATGACATGTGTACAATCGTTCAAAGTTGCAGATTTGAAGCTCCGTATCTTGAAAACTATTTCATATAAATTAAATCTTTTTTATAATATTGTAATCTCTGATAATAACAAATAATAATCTTACTGGTTCTCTGTTCATATTTATATAGTAATAATTTGGTAACGTCATGATTAATCTTAAATTTGTTGTAAAAATTGAAAATTTGTCAATTTTGAGAAAATTAAAAACGTCATAAAAATTAAAGGAATTCAAAAACGTCTGTGAAATTGATGCCTGATGTAGTGTTACATATTAAGATCGAAATGCTAAAGTTTTTAAGTTGTCATGTGTTTCCTTCACCTTTCAAAAAATTTAGAAACTTTAAAAAATTTAAGAAATTTAGAAAAAAAAATGACAAAATCGTAATTTTTCCTCATATTGATAGGCCAAAAAAGTAATGAAAGAAAGGTCAGACATTACAGTTATTACACAGACATAAAGATCAATAAGTCCGTGATATGCTAAAAAAATCAAGATTGCCTTTTGATTCCTAACGTTACAAAATTGGGTTAAAAAGTAATATTTGTTGCATTCCAAGAGCTTTCCATTTTGAATCCGCCCGCTTTTTTTTACAATATTGCAGGATTTCAAAGGGAAAAAATGTAGTGCTGCCATCTACGGATTTAAAAGATAAATATATCATTCTTTGTTCAATGAAATATTTTTTTTCTTTTTTTACTGTAGTTTAAAATAAATATATTAATAGCCAAACATAAACTGAAAGTAATTTTAAAAGTTTAAATATTTAAAATATACACTTTTATCTATAATATCAAATAATTTAAAATTTTAATAAAGATTTCCTTCACTTAAAAAGAAGTGATGGAAGTATTGCATTCTACCCTCAACATTTTTTACTATTTATTTTTTTTCTCATTAACGAATAAAAAGGCAGGAATGAAAGTTTGGATATTTAAAATATATACTTTTAGCTATAAGGTCAAGCAATTACGTCAAGTTGTTTTAGTCTTATCAGAGCTGTCCTTCATGTTTAAATAAATAATAGAAATATTGAATTTTTTCCTCAAAAAGTTTCAAAAATATATATTTTTTTCAAATTACGGAATAAAAGTACAACTACTAACTTACGCCAATCTGCTGTTTATTATTCATTCCTAATTATAAATAATTTTTAATATTGTCTTTCTATTCCTAAGGCTAATAATTAAAATAGAAGTTTTTAGCATGATGACAAAATCTCGATTTTGCATCCACTTTTAATGCAAATTTCAATACTTAAATAAACAATCCTGAAATGTATTTTTTTTTACATTTACTCATAAATAGATATGATCTACTTATATAAGGATTTTCATTAAAGTCTGTGACATGACTGCCACAACTGATTTACTCATTTTGTATGGAATGATCCATAAATTACTCAATATAATGAAATTAAGCTGTTTTCTTATTCTGTATTTATTTATTCTTTTATAATACAATATAAAGAATCGTTTACATATACCAAATATACATCTGCTCGTGTAAAAATTATTGTTACATAGAAGTATTTTAGCTAATTTCCAATATTACTGTTGTTTTTTAATACATAAAATAGAAAAATTTGTTACGCTTTCTATACATATTTCCAAAAATTCATAACGTAATTTACCCAGCTTTTATTTTAAGTAAAATACTAATATTTTATATAACATAGTGGTATACACTATATTAGAATATATAGATGTTAATATTACTGTAAAACTAAGATTCTCCTTTTTAGATAACAGCTTCAATTTCCATTTAGGAATATAGTGAAGATTGAAATTTTCTGCGTATTCTTTTGTGATACTTGTAGAATCGTAAAACACATAACAAAAGCTCTGGCAATCTCAAAATTTCCCCTGAGACTGGTGCGGAGGTCGAAAGAATTGAAATAATTTTACGTGTAATATGTTAAATTTTACGTGTACGTTGTGGGAATTTTCTTACTTAAAATTTATGTAATTTCAATAGGTAATGCTTTTACTTTGTCCAAAAGTAAAGAAAATGCTGAACAATACATAATGATCATATGTGATTTTTTTTTAATTAGTATCTAATCTTTTTATCTTTAAACTTTATTCCTATCATGTGGATATTTCTCAAACATTTTCTTTTGATCGAATTCGAACAATTGTACGTTTTTAGACTTTAAACACATAAGTATGCTTATAAATGGCTTCTTAGTGACTTATAAAGAAATAAAGCCAATGATTATCAGAAATTTTATTGCTATGAATGGTTTATAGAATTTATGGCAAAGGATGGGTTATAATAGGGAAAACACATATGCTATCGTATTCAAGAGTCTATTTTATCAAACGTTTACTTAACTCACAAGGAAAAGAATTGTCGTTTTTAAAGATATTTTTAAAAAATCTTTAAAAATTGCCCCACCAGTAACCGAGAGGTTCTGATCTCGAAGCTGGTAGACGGGAGGTGCTGGGTTCCATCCGGATCGCGCCCGTCGGCCTAATCGTTCGGAGTTTTCGTGCTTTTCTTTGAACCTTTGTTTTCCAAACGTAAATACTGGTTAGTTTTAATTAGAAAGACTTCATTTTATTTAAGTTCTTTTACAATTCCAAAACACTGAAAATAACTGATTATATTTTTAAAAATATACCCATATCTATAAAATCCTTTATATTAAATTAGAAACCAATTTCTTTGCGTTCCAGTTCTTTTAATGCAATGAAAACGATTTTATTATTCCCTGTCATGATAATAATTCTCAAACAATGCCTCTTCTATCCTAATCAATTAATCGCATCTTTTTAGCGTTACAACAAAGAAGATAACCGGATTTCTTTCACAAAAATATGTGTTCAACGAAAAAAAAAAAAAAAAAAGCAAAGATGATCAGAAATAGTTTTCTGATCAATAGCGTTCAAGAAAATTTTCTTAGTGACTTCTTACAAGGGGTGTTATTACGGAGAAAATTTATAGCCTATCAAATTCAGGAGTATAATTTATCAAACACGTACTGAAATTAGAAGAAAAATGATTATTGGTTTCAAAGATCTCGTCGATTATAATTTAAAAATAAGTGTGAGTAATCATGATCAATGTATAATCGGAATAATTGGAGTATTTACAAAGTTTATACATTCAAATGTGGAATTTATGTCAATTAATATATAACATTAAAAATTGCAATATATAGCATAATATAGAAACTTTATAATTTATTCTTTTACATTTAATTATAAATATAGTGCTTACTCGTTTTTTTTTTTTTTTTTTTTTTTTTTTTTTTTTTTTTTACCCAAGAACAAACCTTTAGTTTTACATGTAATGTGTTTTATAGAACTTACATCTACTGCAAGGAAAAACCTTATATGATTACTAGGGGGCTTTGACCCCTGCAAGCTACGCTCATCAACCCCCCGTTCAGACACCGCAGAATCTAAAAACACGCTAATCTGATCGGTTTTAAAAATATTAGAGAAGATGGAATTATACTGAATAAAGCTGTGCAGATGCAGTCTCTGTAACCGGGTTTCCATTCAATTCCCTTTGATTGCAAAAATTTAAGGCCGAATCAGTTGCTGTTAAGACATCCAATGGTTGTTTTCGTGTTTGATTAAAGAGGATCAGTGAAACATTTGAAAAGAAGCTAAAATAAAATGAATTAAGTGTACAGAGTCTTTGTCTCCCGGTATTTTAAAACAATTTCTATAACAATAGCCTAAGTTATGTAACTATCACCAACAGTTCCGGAGAACCACTTCGCTTTTTATATTCCAGGTGCCATTTTGGTACTTTAATGTTAGTCAGGTACAGGTGGTAAGTCGCCAAATATTATTCTATCGCCACCATTTCATCTGTATTATAATAGTCCAAGTCATGTAACTGTCATTAATAAATACAATTCTACAAAGATCCCTTCGCTTTTCATATGAAAGTTTGGCCCAGATATCATATACGGCCCCATATTGGCGCGATATTTTTCCGACGCTAATTTGGGTAAAACATCAACAGCATAAACAACAACATCCGGCTTACAAAACCAAACAAAATAACGATACTATGGCGCTAGTGAAGTACCCGTTGCGTATATGACATTGGCGTCAGAAAAAAATCGCGCCAATATGGGTCCGTACATGACATCTGTGCCGAAAATTTTCCATTTTGATTTTAAAAAAAAAATCGAATAAAACTGCATAAAAGTTGCCATGGTCGCAAATAATTCGTGGTACTGTTACGCTAGCCGAGTGCAAATCTCGCGAATAGCTTTTTTCAACTCGCCAGTTGGCATTTTTTTTTGTTTTTGGAGTGGTAAATTAAAACATTGCTTTGAAGTTGAAATTTAATGTCAGGGTTCGTTACATCATTTAATATTTGGCCAGATGTCATATACGCACTGGTTTGGCGTGATTTTTTTTTACGAAAATTTGGCGAAAACCTCGTTTTCTATTACCAGTTACATATGTATTTTTGGTACTACTTAGTTATCCCGACGACCAAAAATCTATCACAAAACTATAATATTAAATGCCAATAATGGTTGATCGTAAATGTCACATTCACTTGACTTTAAGCATGTTACACGCCTTTACGTGATCAAGTGATTTTTATTTCGACGTTTTATTTGTATATTTATTATTTGTATAGTATTTTATTTGTTATTTCGTTATTTAAAATAAAAATTATGTCAATTTGTATAATTTGGCGAGTGGTTTCGCGATTTATATAATTTGGCAAAATGCGTCGACGGAATAACTAAGTAAAACCGTATTTTTAAATTATTTTCTATTATTTTTAAAAGAAAATAACCAAAAACATAATTAACTATAGAACAAAAGAATTTATGTAATTTTAAAAAAGAAAATAAAGTAAATAAACATTTATTATTATATAAACAACAAAAACTGGGTTACCATGTCAACCAAAATAATGCTATTTTGGCACCGATTAGGTACCCCGGTGCGTATATGACATCTGTGCCTAATATTTTTCTTTTCGTTTCGTTTTAAAAAAAAAAGAAGTTAAAGCCATTTATTTTGAATGGTTCAGTTTGTATTAAATAAAATGATAATAAAATACAAATTGAATTCCAATAAAAGTAACATGATACATTTCTTAGCATACGTTTAAGGGAGGCTAAACTGTCGCCAAATTAGTTTTAAATAGTAACCTTTTCTAAAATATGAAAAAAAAAATGTGTTATGATAAAAATTTGAGTTGCCATCATTAGAGAAAAGTATATAAAATTAGAAAAAAATTAATATTTCGAAAACTAATTCGAATTTAAAAATTCTAATACCAGTTTTGAGATCCTCGGATGAATACGGATTTTTGGTGTTAATTTCATTGCAAAGTATTCCGTATTTTAAGAGAAATCGCTGTGAAACATAATCAGTTGTATAATTAGTCGTTTTATAGAATCGTTACATAAATTCGTTTCAATTCAGTAATTTCATAATATCTGTTTCATTAGGATTTTATATATATACGGCAGACATATCCTTAAAGTATGATATTTATTTCTAATGAGCATCTCGTTACATAATTGTATTTAAGATGTCGTTCCACTGTATTTTTACAGAAACTAAACTAGTGTCTAATTATAAGCATTAACTTTTCGCTTATAGTTTATATCTTATTGAATATAAAATTTTTATTTTTATTTATTTATTTATTTAATTCTAATGAGCATCTAGTTACTGCAATTTTATTGAAATTAAGCTAGTGTCTAATTATAACTATTAAATTTTAACCTAAAGTTTATATCTTATTCAATATTAATTTTCTATTTTTATCTAGTTATTTTTAGTAGTATGCCATTGATTGAAAATCAGTTAACTTGTTTAATCATTAAGCGTGTTTATATAGATATCTTTAAGAAAGAGTGTCGATGTTTTCGTCATTATTTTTAATGAGATAAGATCAAGGGAAAAATAACCAACAGAAAGAATGTAGTATATGTGCATTTATGTTGGAGTTTTCCATTTAATATTCTTAATTCAATAACACAGCTTTAAAATATATCAGGAACAGTGGTATTACTTGACACTTCTGTTACTTTAATTTTTAAATAAGTTTTATTTTATTTTTAAAACTCTGCAACGCATTGGAAAATGTTTTATGCGTAGAACACACTAACTCAATCCTGTTGCATAATCAACTGTTCACTGAAGCTAAATATATGATTAGTTGCTTAGTTTAGTCACAGAACATTAGAGTATAATGGGCTAACTTCAAAACGAAGCACAGATGAAACTGATTGCACTGCTGTGTTCTAAATACATTTTTGTATACAACTTGGTCGATCTCGCCACCATAACTTTTATATTCTTAGAAAACTATTTTCCAAAGATATACATTTAACAAAATAAAGCATCAATGAAAACGTTCATGCACTACCATCTTTACGTTAGCGAAAATTATTTATTATTTTTAAGACAACCAATGCGTTTATTACATTGAAAATAATAAGGTTTATCTATGTTTATCATGTTATATATCTATGTTATGTATCTATGTTATCTATGTTATGTATGTCATATAATGGATTTCCTATAGTATATTATGTTGAGCTATCTACATGGAAGACCAGCGTCTGGTCTGAGCCTTCTGCCTTATTTTCGCAGCAGGCTCATATAACCTTCTACCAATAATGTTATCTAAGTGAAATGTGTCCGCGGTTAGTCAGTCCAGTTAGCTCAATAGTTACAGCGTTAGTAATTTAAGTCAAAGTTTTTGGGTTTCAAGTCTAGACTTCCTTTCAACCTGTTTGAAAAATACATTTCGTATGATATATATATATATGTGTGTGTGTGTGTGTGTGTGTGTATGTGTGTGTATATATCAAAACGTTGATTGCGCTAAAAATGATAAGGTATATATACGTTTCAATCGTGGCAGCGATAGCCCAGTTGGCAGAGCATCGGACTCATTGCCGAATGGTCGCGGGTTCGAAGCTCACCGCCAGCTAAAAAGTCGCTTTGTATGCTAATGGCGCCTGGTTCATGTAAAATCCGTCGTAAGTGCAAAGTCGTAAAGTTCCCTATGAATTATACTCTTGAGGTGCCTAGTCAGGTAAAGCGATGGCCACCCTTCGGGTGTTCCTAAACAATTCCTGTCACTTCCGGTCTAGTTGTGGCAAATGGCCTAGTTACCATGTGCCCGCCATAAAATAAAAGATTCCAGAGTTTAATGTACTTCCATTATTTGTTGTACATTTTGGTGCAGATAACGTTATCTGTATTAAGTGTGTCCGTTTGTTGTGGTCCCAGGTACCTCAATAAGTGGAGCGTTTGAAAATTAAGCGAAAGGTCTTGGGGTCACATCCCGAATCGGACATTCAGTTGAAAACTGTCCAGTTCGTATGAAGGTTATTTTTGTCATTTAAGCCTTGTTTCGCCTGTTGTGAATATCCACTCATAGATATTTACTGATTGTGACCGTGCTTAGATACTAATACCACTGATACACACCGTATTCGAGACAGTAATACTACTTAAATAAGTCACTTTCACAAAATAACTTATTGTAGGTACCGGGTGTCCCAAAAATTACTGATGGAGTTTAAATTTCAATAACTTCCAAACGGTGAAAGAAATTTAAAAAAGTTCTTCCAGGAGGGTTTTGTATGTTATCAGGAGTTTTTGTACTTTGATTCTTGATTTTAGTTCGAATTTCAAACAATAGAGGGCGCTGAGAGCATTAGGAGCTGAGTCCAGAACCGATTTTGGTACTTCGGGATCCATTCAATACATTTCAATCTCCTTTTTTCGCATGGAAGAAGAAAGAGGCCGAAAAATCGAGTATAGTTCCAGTGGTTATTGCTTGCAGCGCCATCTATCGATGCTCTTTGTAACTAAAGCTGAAAATCGCAGCATAAAAACTCCTGACATCTTACATAACACTCATACAGCAATTTTTTAAATATCTGTCACCGTTTGCAAGTTATGGAATTTTAAAATCCATCAGTGACTTTTGAGACACCCGGTATCTGCTATTAAAAGACACAGATGCAAAATGAAATCTCGATACTAAAATCCATATTTTTTCGTTATATTTTCAAAGTACGCAATTTCTCCGGCATCGTATCATATGTGTCATATATGCCATGATTCGAAATACTATCGGCATATAAAAATTTTGCAATTTATGAGCTACTAAATACTTAGTTATTAAGCTTTTGGGATTGTCAGATTTCTTGGCAAAAAATCATAGATGTGTCTTATAAAATTACCAAATAGCAAAGGAACTAACTTTAACATTTATTTGAGTCAAATTTTATGTTTCAATTAAATAAACTATCTAATATGATTTAATAATTTTCTTTCCCAAAACAGTGTATAATAAAATGCGACATCAAAAAATATAAAAGTTTTAAATCTTGAATTGATGTGTTTATAATTTATTTAAAATGAATATTAAAGCAAAACAGTTCATATAAAGGAACAAATCAGTTTAAAAAGGTACTTTTATGAAAAGTTATATAAGATAATAAGTTATATAACTTACATTATGATTATTGTATTTAATTTATAAAAATTGTGAAAAGCTGTAATAACTTTGTTAAGTATACGGAGTATTTCAGATACTTTTACATTTATATATTATTCATTTATAAAAACAAAATCTCAAATATTAATGGTAGATATAGCTTTTAGTTCTTTAGTTATAAAAAAGTATTATGTATTATGGAAATACTAACAATCATAATTATACTAAACATTTAGTTAAGAAAATTTTAACGTCGTAACAGTTTAAGCATTCAAATAGTTTTATCGATTTAAGAAATCATATAAAAATACTTTCTTAAAAATTTTCCAGTCAAACAAAGTTCTAAGTAAGATATAAATAAAGAATGTTTTACTTTTTTACGATAATCACGAGGAAAAATAAAAATAAATAATAATGGATCGGGCTAAATATGAATGTTTAGGTCGTCTGGCAAGCATCCAAATAAATCTTTACGGTCGTTATGGATGTCAGAATTTTCCTATTTTAATTTCTAAAATCTTTTACGTACGAGGCCTAAAATGTAACACAATTTTTAGAATAAATAAAATACAATAATTTTAATTATATGCTATCATAGCTTTTAGACTAAGTGTGTCAGATAAAATTATTTTAGATATATTATTTACAATGTCTGGCAATCTGTCTGTTGACGGTATTTATTTTGAAAAGTTGTAGTAACGTCTATTGATATATATATATATATATATATATATATCATAATAATAATAATAACAACAACAACAATAATAATAATAACAGTATATTGCATAATAATATAGATACTTTATGCTTTATTATTTAACATTTAATTACAGATTTAGTGCTCATAGTATAGGTGTTTTTTGTCTTGATTTTTTTTTAATAAAAATATCACTGCCAAAATATTTCGTTAGAGATTCCAATTTTTGGTCAAAAGTAATTCTTATTTTTATCATGACTTAAAATGATAAAAATTAGGCGAAATATAATCAGTTAAAAATTTAATACTTCACATTAAAATATATAATTTTACTGGGAAAATTCCAACTATAAAGTAATGCCAAGATAAATTTTATTTTTACTTTCTTCGAGCTCTGCAAGACGAAATTAACGGATTCGTGAAAATTTTCGACTTCCGGTTTTCGACGGATTTACTAGTTTTAGGGGTCAGAGATTACGAAAAACATGTTTTTACAAAATGTCTGTCTGTCTATCTGTCCGTCTGTACGCCTCTGTCTATCTGCCCGTCTGTTTGTATGTGACACAAATTTTGTGGGCGCTTTATCTCAGGAACTAATACAATGAATTTAATAAAACTGTATGGTCATGTAGACCCGGATATGAACTGGTGCTGAATAGTGTTTGGTGTATGCAGGATTTCCGCAAAAGCTCTATCTCAGGAACTAATGCACGGATGTTTATAAAAATTCAGATAAAATTAGTTCTTGATATAAGTTGGTACTGTTTATGTTTTGGTGTAAATCGCCCAACAGGTGTCGCTGCTATGATGCATTTTGTAGGATTTACACGATTTCCGCAATAGCGCTATCTTAAGAACTAATGCACACATTTACATCAAACTTCAGATTCAGTTAGTCCTTGATATGAAATGATGCGGAGTACGTGTTGGTGTAAATCGCCTAATAGGTGACGCTGTCCTGCATTTTGCACGATTTCCTCAATAGCTCTATCTCAAGAACTAATGAACAAATTTTCATCAAACTTCAGAATCAAGTTTACTTTGATTAATATTGCGGCAGATTATATGTTGGTGTAAATTGCTCTGAACAGGTGGTGCCGCTATGCTCCATTTGTCATTATTTCCGCAATAGCTTTGTATTAAGAACTAATGCACGAATTTCCCCCAAATTTCATATTCAGTTAGACGTTGACATACGTTGGTGATGATTAGGTTCTGGTGTAAATCACCAATAAGTGGCGCTGCTATTCTGCATTTTGCTGGATTTACACGTCTTCAGCGATAGTCATATCTCAAGAAATAATGCACGGAATCTTTTTGAATCCTCATGATGAGTATAGACTGCCATATAATTTTGGCACTGTGATAGCAAATTTTGAAGTATTAACATGTATGAAATAGAAGAAAGTTTTGGGATTGGTACATCCGACTAGTTTATAATTGTGACTATGATATGCAAAACAGTTTTTAAATGCTATTTTATGTATAATACATTCATATTGCTTGCACCTTGTGCTTGAAAAATGTTATAAGTAGAGAATTCTGGGATACAGACAGGCAATTTTTGTTCAATTTATTTCTGCACAATTTTTACATAATGAATCTTACGCGTTGCTTGTTATCTTGGTTTATTTAAACAAAAATAAATAGTTGAATTAGATGCTTTCGGAAAAAAATAATTAACTAGAATATATACCAAAGGCTGTCCATGGCACTTTTTGATGATTTACTTGCACTCTTATGAAGGTTTCCTTTTATTAGACATTTTAGAAGTAAAATTCCATTATAAAGAATGTTTTCTTTAAAATCATTAATATTTGGGACAGATCTATTTTCAAAACCTGTGAAAATAGCTGTATTAAAAACCAGAAACACTCTTCCAAATTTTAATCATGTATATTTTCACCTCCCCCACACTTTGAAGACACATGTGCATGAAGTTCAGTTTTTTTCTTTTTGCTATTGCCATACTAGCCCATTGACTGTTTTATACGAAGGATAGATTAAGGCTTAATTTTCTTTTTATAACTTTTGATCTTTTTTCTTCTTTTTTTTTTTTTTTTTTTTTTTTTTTTTTTTTTTTTTTTTTTGCTTAGAAAATCTAAAAAAACAGTGCAGATTGTTTTCCATCAGAAAGCACTTCCAGACTATCTCTGAAACCACCCATATGGATCGGTCACTATCATGCCTGTCTTTGTTTATGTACTTTTTATAAAAATAAATTCACGCCTTCAAAATAAGTCAAAGCTTATTTTCACATCCTTCAAAAAACCTAGCAATATCTCTGAGTTCCACTTTTTTTTCTTTTGTTTTGTTATTATTGTAATTATAAGCGCGATTAAAGTTTCTTGCATTTTATCCCACAAACATTTTTGAGGTAGACATCTCATAAAAAATGTATAATTTTAAATTTAATATACAAGGTGTGTCTATTAAATTCCAGGAAAATGGATTTTTATATGGATATATTATATTTTGGTATATTAAATTTGGTTATATTTAATATTATGGATTATTATATTATATTTTAATGGATATTAAATACCAGAAAAATTATTAAATGGATATAGAGTGCCGGAGTATCATAAAAATCTACCTAACTCTGATTCTGTCTTCCAAAAAAAAAAAAAAAAAAAAAAATACCCCTATCACGAATTTAGATTCATATTCGTAAATGTTTACCTACTAATTATTGATTCATAGTAACATCAGAAATTCAATCAAATCATTTACTATTTACTTTTAAGTATTTATGCAAAACGAAGAAAGAGTTATTAAAAACATTTATCTAGATGCCAACTGAATATATGTATAAATAATTTGCTGTAAAAGGTTGTAAAATGAATAATTGCTGTAACCTTTTAAAGTTCAGTCAATATTTTCACCCTACGTTATCCGTTTTCGATCATCTGATAACACCGGCAAGTTTCCCCTTCGTTTTCGGCCTGCTGGTAACGGCGGCAAATGGACCGAACGCGACTACTAACGTTCTAAAAAATGTGGCGACTACTCTCGGGTTAAACAAATGCTTGCTTTTTATTGTTCATTCTGTTGTATTAGCCCCAGTACTGAAATTTAATAGACACACCTAGTACATAACTTAAGAACCGTAGGGCCATTTGTCTACCGCTGTAAGATTCATTTGCATTATGTTAAGACGTGCGTATACACTAATACTGCACGATAATATTGCCACTTGATTTCAGTCATGTGAATAATGGTGCCCTTCATTGAGTGCCAACAGCTAAGGTGCGACCCTGCTTACTGAAAGTTTGGACAGACCTGATATACACCTTCTCCAAGGGTCTCAACCTGTCCTACCACGTGGAGTCAGTTGGTACAGAGTATTTAAATTGTTATGTACACTATTGCGATAATAAATTTAGTAAAAATCGTTTTTATCTTGTGATATATGATAATAAAACTTTCCACTCATTAAATAAAAAAAATTATTATTGAAAAATATATAATTTATTTCAAATACTTAGGAAGACATTGGTAATTATCGTAAATAAGCTATTTTTCTAAAACCTTTACTTGTTGCCATATGACTTATTCATAATTGTACATTAATAACATTACAGAAATTATGAGTACCTGAACACTTTATATTATGTATAACTTCCCCCACTATTGTTTGTCTAAAACTGTCCGACTTCCTATATTCTAGTTTTAAAATTTTTACTTTTCAAATTTAGGTGGCACTGAGATTTTAAAAATTTAATAGGAAAATAAGTGTGCTATTTAAAAAGTGTGACGTCGTTTTTAACATTTACACTGGTACTTCGGACAACGTCTGTCATAGAAAAAAAGCAAAAGCCGGGTTCCAATCTGTCCAAGCCCCTATTTAAAGGTTAAAACTTTTTAATATTAATATTAAATAAATATAATCAATATATCAATCAGTAGAGATAAACAACTTCAACTTTACAAACAGAGAAAGTGATGTTAATTGTAATTCCTCATTTCATGAATTGTGGATTACTCTCAACAGAATAA
The DNA here is from genome assembly GCA_963932465.1 of Maratus speciosus. Lineage (NCBI taxonomy): Eukaryota > Metazoa > Arthropoda > Arachnida > Araneae > Salticidae > Maratus > Maratus speciosus. Next base: position 380,218,612 of record OZ010786.1, read on the forward strand.
TAAACTTTAGTGAGATATGTAATTATTCGGCAATATGGGATCATCTATTCCTTATGAGTACTACTAATTATTTGCACTTTTAATCCTGAAACACTAGCTGTCCTATGATTTGGTTATGTTTCGAAGAGCCCACCTCTCCTATATAACTATATCATAAAGAATCATATATGCACATGATGCTTCAGTTTTTAATTCACAGGCTATCAAAGCCTGAGAGCTAATGTCCCCGCAGGCTCTGTCTGTATTATGTACGTAACGCGATAACTATTGATATGAATATCCAATTTGCTTCAATTTTTTTTTTCTCAACTCATTCTGATAAGGTGCTTCCTTGATTAGTTTTGCTGGTTCTTTGGTTAAGTATAAAAGGGAGAACGTGGGGCTAAACCCATTTAACTTAGATAAATGGGTTTTTCATGTAGAATTATCAGATTTACTTCAAATTTGGTTTACCGGTTAATTCTTGAAAGATTAGATTTGGTGCATCCTTGATTAGATTTGGTGGATCATTGTTTAAGGGGTCAAGTAACATTTGAATTAATAAAGTACATTGAAAAGTGACCTCTGTAAGAATTGCAATCATTCTTTAACTAATTAACTTTTAATTATAAAACTGAAAACACATGTTAGGAACGATTTATTTTATCAATAAAAGTTGTTAGAAAAGGTATACACATATATAGTTTTTTTTAATTTATTTTTAAAGATAATACAATTTTTACGAAAGAATTATTCTTGGATGCATTGCGCGCATGTTTTTCCCATTTCAATGGCTGAAACAAGCCAAGACTTTTTTAATAAGTACAGATATAAAGTGTTTTTAAAATGACCTACAATAATAAAAAAAAATAAAACTTGGAGATCTCGAGAAAATTTTTTTTTTTTAGAGAAATTCGAAATATCGAGATTTTTTTTATACAAAAGTAGCCGTGAATTCCAAACTTCTTATTTCAGAAAGATAATAATAGGTCATTTTGTACTTCTGTACTTTTAATACATCCACCAAAAATTTCGTGAAATTCTAGGCAACCGTTTTTCAGAAATTGTGCGCAAATGATCAAAATCACTGTTTTGACAAAATTGGCTTTAAAGATTCAAAAACCCGTTGATCATATAGCAAAAGCTCAAAGTGTTTTAGACATAACTTCTCTTCTAATGCGAATTTTTGTATGGGGTTTGATTTTAAATGTTCCCAAAGAATCATATTTAATTATAAGCTATTTTAAAAAAATTCGATTTTTGAACGCTTCAAAGGTTACCTGACCCCTTAACTATAAAGGGAGAAATGGGGTAATCCAAACCTTAATTTAGATAAATCGGTTTTTCGATCCGATTTGCGTCAAATTTGGTATACCGGTTTATTCTGATAAGGCGCTTCTCTGATTAGGTTTGGAGGTTCATTGGTTAAGTATAAAGGGGAGAACGGGAGACCTAATACCCTAATACCCGCATTAATTTAGATAAATGGGTTTTTCTATCCGACTTGCTTCAAATTTGGTATACCTGTATATTCTGATAAGTAGATTCCCTGATTATATTTGGAGGTTAATTGGTTAAGACGGGGTCCCATCTCCCGATCCTGGGTTCTTGCAGGCCCTGCGCCCCTGCTCGGAGACGACCCGGAGGCCGAACCCCGAGACGCGTCGTGAAGGCCGCCGCCAGGAACGAGTCACCAAGGCCGTCCATCACAAAGACTCCGGTCAAACCGACGCACTGCCCAGCACACGTCACGCAGAATATTCCGATCGAAGAGATGAATTGTTCGTATTCGACAATCCTCACCACCCTGGTAGAAGAGCCAAATGGTCCCTTTTCTTGGTTCCCGAACCAGTAGGCCCCGACAGCCCGCAGGAACCGAACACCTATAAAGGAGTCATGCCCACGAACATACGCCAAGGTTTCCCGAGCCGGAGATACTTTACGGAAGGCTGTCAAGATCAAATATCATTTTCCTGAAAAGACATTTTTGCGAGTCAACCGTTAGGAGAGGGGACACGCCCCTAAATACAAGCACCGGAGGAGCGGGGAAAACCCCTCCTGACGCCACAGACAACGTCTCGCTCAGGGGATCATGAAGGCGCCTTTAACGCACCCGGAAGAGACATGGAAACTCCTCTTCGGACGACACAGATATCGCCTCGCTAGGGGTTTTTCACCCAGTCTCTCGGTTCAACTCGCGGAGCTCTCCTCCTGGCTCACGCAACGCCTCACTAGAGACCAGACTATATGCCGTTAGTGGCACAGGAGGGCATGGAATGGCGTTCAATGGCGAGCCTGCCGACCCACCCTCTCCCAAGGAATTCGGCACGACATCGGGAAGCCAGAGCCATACTGGCCGCCCTCCGCGACCACTCCCTAGTCGACGGAGGCTCCACCAAAGCCCACTCACCTTGGGGCCGGCTCACAACTACCTTAGCGACTAGAGCCTTGGTGGAATGAGCCTTCTGACGCAAAAAGTACATCAGGCGCTGTCCGAATCCTCATCCTTTGGTTGCTCCGGGAGACCTGCTTGGCGACCCGCGAGCCATGGTAGTCCTACAAGGTCCGCTCTCTACTCTCAGGCTCCCTCTCAGTCAATTGGTAGATGGGGTCCTACCACATTAGCTATCCTTTGCACAGAGTCACTACCCGGTCTATGACCGGCTCTGGGATCAGGCTATGGACCGTCGCTATCCGGCTTGCCTAGAGAACCCGGGTGCCGTAAATGAAAATACGTCAAACACACCATGTTTCACCCATGCACAACGTCCGTTACCGTGACCGCCGGACTCGAAGCCTGTCGACCGCGATTCACTCTAAAAGGCTGTGGTTCGTCCTCATCCGGCCCCCTCGCATTCGTGTACAACGAACTCAGTCGGGCTCCAAGTCCCCTGCAAATTGTATAAACTTACCAAATTATTATAAACACACAGCGAACTCAACACAATGCCCCGCCTTTATGAATCAGATTAAATACAGGAATGACATTTCCAGTCCAGGCACTAGTGGCCTTGGTGGTGGTGGCTGGTTTTGATGGGACTAGTTATAACTACAAGGTGTATGAACTTATACATGAACTTATATGAACACTTAACTTTAAAAAGTTGTGGGTAATCTATAAACCCTCGTTTGTACATAACAATATTTAGAATAGTTATAATTAATCTTAAAACTTATTTGTTTCCAAAGGGTTCCGCAGGTAGTAAAACTTTTCCCTACCCTGGGCTTGGGGGTTACACCCAACCATAAGCCAAAAGCGGGTTCCCAGGGTGGGTGCTTACTTACTTACTTACTCAAGGGTTGGGCTTCGGACAACCCGGAGGGGCGGGCAAAGACTAATTGGTTACATATTAAGAGGGGAAAGGGGAAAGTTAATCGCACCCTTAAATTTTTTTCGAGGGCATTATTCTTTGAAATAAGAGTACAATATACAATTAGAGTGAATAGCCTGTGAGTTGAGTGCCATCAGTTTAAGTGAGAACTTTTCTTTTTAATTTACTTGCATCTATCCAGCTAGGGATTACATTCAGGGGGGTAAATGCTATATATTTACTCCAGTTGTTTCTTTTGCTGCAAAAATCTTTTACCACCACTCTCTAACATATTTTCTAATTACCATATAATGGGTCTTTTAGATTCATTTTCTGGAGCATAGCAGGTAAAATTTTGGCGTGACTGGTTTTTCCACCCCCAAAGTTAATATAGCGTTCTGAATTTCCCCATACTCCCCATAGTGAACCTAATTCTTGCATCTTGTATAAAAAATTTTATTTAATAAAAATCAATGTTTTAATATATTTGAAATATATTATAAACTATAGATATTCTAAAAAAATTGAATTTTAAGTTTAATTCCCGTCAACAGTTAATTTAATTCATGACTTATGAAATATATTAATATTTTCAGATAAAAAAGTTTTTCTAAAACCGGAATCATGCATTTGTTTCTTGCTCAATTTTTAACACTTTCCAACATAATTGAAAATTATTTATGAGTTCTGTTTGTTTAACTGGCCGCTGGACGTCATCTAACTCTCGTACTCGGATGACCTTAATGAGGATTAGCATAGATTGTTTTGTATTGAAAATGAGGTGAGTAGCAGTGTTAGTTCGTTTACAAGGACACACAAAATATTTCGTCATATTAGGGTCGATGAGGGAAAGTCTTTTCCAATGCATTCTGTTCATGGAGCAAATTTTCAAACTCAATAAGATTAATATTCCTTACTGAGATGGATTATGGCATGTTTTCTCAGGAATATAACAGAAGTTAATATATGTAGTTAATTTTCAGGGGCACACAAATAATTCCGCTACATTATGAACTATGAGAAAAACTTTTTTATGTATATTTTAATGATTTTATGATAATTCAAACACAATGAAAATTAAAAGGATCACTGCAGTTAATTTCAACAGGATTTTCCAAAGGTTTATGGAGTGCATAGCATTCACCATTTACGTTCAGAGACGCAGAAAAGAATTCGGATACTACACTAATTTTGATCGGTAATTTCTGGAAGAGCTTTTTACTCTGTGGGAGCCGTTCGAGTGTTATTATGTATAGGAAGAGTAGACGAATTTGGACAACTTCACTTATTTTCAAGTGTAACACGCTTTATTTTTGGAATATCTCCAAAATATCACTACACGTGGTGAATGTATTCATCGACTAATTAAATAAATCTTTAATTATCGTTAATAATCATAGAACAATTTATTTTTCAAAATCTTAAGTTGTTTTTTATGTTGAAAAAATTGTCAAAAGTGGTCCAATTTCAGCGACTGATTTCAGCACCTAATTTGGAAAAAAACAGTCTCCTAAATTGGACCGAACAATATTTGGCTGTTTTATGAGTGTGAATATAGATAATTGTATTAAAATCAAAGTTTGCGATTAATGAAAAAATCAGTCAGAACAACGGCTATAAAATATAATGAAATCAAATGTTGGAAATAATAATAGTTTTCAATGAAAATGCATTCAAAATATAAACCAAAGTTATATGTAATTAAGAGCAGAAATAATGGAACTAATTGCCAGATACCTTGAATATCATGTACGAAACGGATGCAAGGCTTATACTTATTTTTGTTCATTTTTTATGCCAGCGTACGCAGCGTAGAACCATGTTTGGCAATCTGAACACTGAATCATTTCTGATGTTTTATTTTTCTTATAAATTAGGCGAAACCAGTTATCACTGTCTGGATTTCTTTTTAGATTCTGAATCATTAGACATTTTTTTAAACAAAAGTTTTCTTCATCTTATGTCTGTAGTTCTTCTCTTCCATCCTTATCTTTCCAATGGAATTACGCCTTTTTTAAAAACTTTGTGTTGCAATTGCTTTTGTGCTTTAAAAGCTTTCTTTTTGTATGTAAGCTTTTTTTTTTTGTTTTTCATTTCAAGGTTTACAAAGATGCTAAAACAACGGTTTTTTGGATTCCTCTGTTTTTTTTACAGACCTGTTTTTGGCAAGTGAGATAAAATTTCAAATGATTCTTTGGCTTTTGTAGTTGCTGCCTTCTTGAAAGTCAATATCTTCACAACTTGTTCTTTGCTTTTCGTCTTATTATATCTTTAACAACTTTTGCTGTCAGTGATGTTTTTCTTCCAGGCGCTCTGACTGTGTCTTTTCTATCATTTTTTTTTACTTTCTTACATTTAGTAGGTCTCATGATTACTTATTCTAATTCATAAATCTTACTAGCTAGACGATTATCGGATCTATCTGCAATGCCTATCGTCTCGCCAGATTAACTGATGAAGTACCTGCAAAATGATGATCGTATATCGAGTTTAATTTAAGCAACTCAAAGTGGTCCAATAAAGATAACTGCGCCATTTTTAAGGTTCCGTACTTAAAAATTAAAAATGGAACCATTATAAGATCACTCCTGTGTCTGTCTGTCACAGCACTGTTACTCGTAAAGTATGGAACGTGGAAAGTTCAAATTGGCTGTTGCAATAAAGTAAATGGCATGTAAATGGCAGGTAATCAGGTAATGGTAAAGTAAATAGCAAAGTATAATGGCTGTTCACCTAAATATTTACAGATTAATTGCCGAAACGTCAGTGAAGGCTTACTGTGGAGACACGAAAAGTTTTGATTTCCGTTTGTCTGTCTGTCTGTCTGTCTGTTCCGCGATAACTGCCGCAAAAAGCATCTGATCAGCTTGAAATTAATTGGGCATTTTCGTGAGATACCCGGACGTAGCTGTATAGTTTTTGGTTAAATTTGATTCATTCGTTCGGAAAATATGGAAGATTTTATTTTTCTTTATAATGCTTTTCTACGGCAAGTCAGACGATTTTCAAATTTCGATTAGTTGAAAGAAAATAGCACGTTTGATTAATGGATTTAAATGTCAAATTATGGATACTAAAATTCCAAATAAGGGTTTTAAATTATTCCTATTATATTGAAGTTTTATCAATATATCTATCAGATTTTTTTTATTTACGTGTATAATGTTTTGAGGACATTTATACATGTATTCCAATAATATAAAGAATTTTTAAATTAATTTTCTTGTTTTACATGATACATATTTCTTTTTTTTTTCCTTTTCTTCGTTGCCTAGCGACTGTTATTCGTAGCCTATCATTGCGTCAAATATGAATGAAGTTAGTAAATTACGTTAATTTTGTTGCAGGTACTATTAAAAGGCTATCACAAAAAATATTTTATCGCGCCAAATCGATGCAATTTATGCAATTAACAGTGGACACGATAATGAATTATTTTCCAGTAGATTTATAGATCTCCAGATATGCATATTTTGGGGGGCTTTTAATATGTTATTGCTATCGCATGGATTAGGATGTTTAAACTAATGTTTAACCATGCTGAAAAAAAAGTACAGTTAAAGGCATGTAAATCCTTTTTAACACTTTCCAACATGGATGAAAAGTATTTATGACTTCAGTTTTTCTATCTGTCGCCTGCCGTGTTTCTCTACGTGCTCTAACTCGCGTAAATATAGTCGGGATTACATGTAATTGATATACGTTATCGACGTTTGCCAAAGTATGTTTGGTATTAAAAATGAAGAGTGTAGCATTCATAGCTTAATTACAGGGGCACTCAAAACTATTCCGTTACATTATAGTCTTTGGGAAAAATCGTCTGCGGTGCATTTTAATAATGTTACACAATTTTAAACGTAATGAAATTTATATACTTTATTAAGGTGCACTAGAATCTGCTTACTATAAAATATGTTATGTGTAGCACTTACAGCATGCGTACAGGGAACTCAAAAGTATTCATAATATTACAATCTTTGAAGAAAATCCTTTTGTGGCGTTTTTTAATGATGTTACTCTATTACAAAATAATAAAATTGATATGTATTTTTGAAACATTTTTGTAGTATATGGGGTGCAAAGCATATGTTTTTTTCAGGGTCACACAAAAGTGGTCAATTAAAATGTGGTCTACGGGGGAAAAAAAACTTCACAGCTTATTTTAACACATTAGCGACGGGAAACGAGAAATCTCGTTTTTATTCAGAATACATCATTGGCTATAAGGGAGTGACTTCTACCTTACAGAAAAGACATTTATATTGTGTTGTCCATATTTTTTATAGATTGTAAGACATTATATATTACATCCGTACATTGAAAGATATTTACTGCTGCATAAACATGAAAAACATATCTCAGAAACCAATTTCCGAGACACTTTCAGAAGAGGGAGGAGCTTCTACTGTTTTTAAACCCAGATTTAATTAAATTGCCTGTCGTCAGCGTGTTAATTGTGTTGCACTAATTCAAACATTATGAAATTAAATTACATTACTGTGGTTGCTACAAGAAGCTTGAATATGATTTGTATCGTATTTATCGTTCATTTATAGGGTCACATAAAAAATTTCGGATACAGTTCTGGTCTATTAGGGATGATTGCTGAAGAGCATTTTCGATTATGGTGTGCGTTTTAACGTTAAGTAAATTTGTGCTTAATAAGTAGTGCTTAAATATTGTATAGACCATGTACAGGGATACACAAACGAATTTGTAAGTATAAATGAAAATGAGCGCGAATTGCTTCAGTGTGATTTTTTTTTTTTTTTTTTTTTTTTTGAGTTATGTATTTCCCAGCCCAATTACATTTAGTATACTAACAAATGTTTGCAGAATTTAAACAGAACCATATAGAGGACTCCGCAGAAACTGGATATATGGTGCACACTATGCATACTAATCCCCGGAAATGTGATATGAGCAGTTTCAAGAGGGTTTTTTGTCTGCATTAAATTTAAATGTTATAGACGACGCGTAAAATCTTCACGTAATATACAGCGCTGTAGAATAGAATTCATGTACGTTTCCGTCTATTGGTAGAATTTACTAAAGGACATTAACACAATTAATTGATAATTACAAATGTAAATTAAATTACACTACGAAGGTGGTCAGGGGGGCAGAGCCCCCCTGAAGAAATCTACTTTATTATCTAAAAATTACCAGAATAAGTAGCTCATGAGATTTTCAGAATACCATTACATAACAAGGGGTTTAATTTAACGTTTCTAATGTCAGAAACCTTCGAAATATTTTTTTGTTTTATAAATGTTTATGTAATTTCAAAACTTTAAATTTCGTTTTTTGTAGAAAGATTAATATTACTCAAAGGGTGCTAAACACAATGAATTGTAGAGCTGACGTTGAGGCTCCTGATCTGCAGATTTACTAGTAAATATTCATAAATATATTTAGGAAAAATGTAGAGGGGCTAATTATGTTACTTGAAAAAAAATATTTTCTATGTATATCGTGTGAAAGCTTTCGTAACGCGGAACTCAAAAATATATTTCATTTAATTTTAGGTATTATATTTTGAAAGTCATCATCGAAAATGTAGTGCAAAAATATATTCTCCCACATCTGATTCCGAATCTTCTTAAACCAAAATTAGCGGTAGTAGACGTTAATTTAAACCTTGCTGGAGTAATATAGTGATTACCCTAGGTCGCATAGTTTTTGACAAAAGCGCATTTTCCCTTTACATAGTACATATTTCGATTTACGGGATTTCAGCAAAAGTGTTAAGCAGAGCTGGAGGTACCTATCGTAGCAGAAGTATAAAAGCATTGTTCATCATAATTTTCGAAAAAAAAATTGTCGATAATTAGCCAAGTTATTACTCTTTAAAGACATGGACAGTTTGGACATACATAATGACAGGGGCGGGGTACTCTATGCTCCATTTTCTTTAAAATCCTAGATAACAAATTTTAAAGATATATTTGTGTAATACAATGCCCAGTAGCAGTATAAAAGCAATAAACGTCAAATTAAAAAATATATACTAATTTAATTAGAATTAATCACACAAGTACTATAGGATCCGCGACTAGTTTTCATTGTGTGGCATTCCCAATATGCCTACCGTGTCTTTAAATGTTACCTAAAAACCTATATGGAAAAACCTGTCACGGACCAAAGCGGCGTTCCAACTTTACGACATCCTTCCGCAGCTCGCTTTGCACAATTCTAAGGTTAAATTTTGAACACGGATTTTGCTTTAGGTACACTGTAAAAAGAAAAGATTATTACTATGCTTAATTTAGGTTTCTGAAATGCTAAATGAAATTTAAATGTGCACTACTTGTATTGTCAGCATTGAATTAAGTTCATTTTAAACAGATTAGGATAAAATTAAAAAAAGAGTTATGCAGAATAGCTATATTTGATATTATTTAGATTCCATATCTCTTTGAACTTTCATGATATTTCCATTTATACTTTTCTAGTATATACAGCTATACCTAACCCTACATTGTATAGTTTGTACAAAGTCTTAGTATTCTTTTAGCAACGGGTTTTTTTAATAATACATTTACTAATTCATATATTATTGTACGGAACCGTCTGTGCGCGAATAATACTCGCACTTGACCGTTTATTTAAAATAGATTATCTCAAGACTAAGATCAAAAACGAAAGCAAAGAAATCCGCGTGAAAAATATGCGCAATAAGCACATGGATTTAGATATGTATATGAAAACATAACAACTTATCTCAGTTTTAAATTATTCTCTTACGTTTAGTAGGAAAATCAAAAAACCTAACTTTAGATTTTTTTAAATTGTCTGAAAATAGCACGTGGGAGGTAGGTGCTTTTTCTAATCATAAATGACGTCATTCCGATGAGTAGGATTTCAGCGGTGGATGCCGTCTCTTTCTGTAATTAGCAGCACAATTCCAGCGGTCCCATTAAAGTGGCGGTGCAAATATGGCTACTATCCCCTGTGTAATTACGTGTTTTTTAAACTCATTATTTGGATATATCATATGATTATGTTAAAAAAGGAAATTTCAAGAAAATATAATCTTAGTGTCGAAAAGGGATTCATAAATTCTGCCTCATACCGGAATTTTCGCTCTTGTTTTATGTTCTTTGTAAAAATCATAATATTTAGCCCTTTATCTACCGACGGTACTTATAAGTACCCCTGAATTTAAACTTTCATTCCATATTGAATATTTCTAATATTCTAATGGTACTTTGCAACAACACACTTTTAACTCCGCGTTATCCGGATAAATGGCAGCAGTAGTTCTAGGTTTGTTATTTTAGTGAGGAAGGAGGCTATCTTTGAAACCGTCGATGTGTTTTGTTCCGACATTTTATACAGATTGTCACGCTCATCTTTTTATTGATTCAAACTCATTAAAGGATATAAGATAAGTGTTGAATTTTTGTTTTGTGTTCATTATGATCTTAGAATACAATTTGACTAGCTATTTTAGGTGATGTATTTGATTTAACAATTGAATTACTCTGTGGTAATTATAAGTCCCGTCAGTACACTGGGTGTTGGAGAAAAACGTCTTGTTCACTTTTCGCCTGTGTAGATATCCATTGTTTTCATCTGCTTTTAAATGTAATTACTAAAATGTAGTGTAGTAATAATTTTCCTTGAATTTCTTTTCTACTTAATTAGTATTCTTTATAGCTAATCGGAAAAGTTGCGGCACCGTCTCTTTTTTGCTAGGTTAGAAATGGCAAATGTAAATTCATTATTGCATATCTGGAGATGCGAGAGAACATGTTGTCTCTGGAATAAAGACGTCGCATAACGAAAGGACTGTTAACAAGATCGCAACCTAAAACATAGTTTCTTTAACCCTTTCAGGGGCAAAGCATTTTCAATCCTAAAGTGTTGAAATAAATGACTGGCACCGGAATGTGCCAAAAAAATTCATTTGTACATAAGAAAAAGCTATATTTCGCATACTTATTAAATCGAAAATATTTTACTACAATCCTGATGCCATTTGAAATACCTTGTTGATTTTCTGTTGCGATATTTTAGTCATATTGTACTGGCGGTACTTTAAAATACCACTTTAATTAATTACTTCTAAGGAATTAAATTTTTCACGGGTGATTAATTTTTTATGTTTATCCTTTAATTTTCATTGTAGTAACTGAAAAAAAAATTACATGAAAAAAATCGCATTAGATTATAATACAGTAGAAAAAGGGTTAAATATATATCAATTTTATTTAAACGTCAATAAAGATTTTTTTTTTTTTGTTAGGGAAATATTTACATAAAACATTATAATCCTGAATTTTCTCTAAACTATCCTGCAGAACTACTATCTAAATACTACAAAAAGGAGAAACATAATCATGATCAAGTTTACGCATATGCATTTTGAATTTTCCTGCTTACACTTTGCGTTCTTCTACACTTCTTTAATTGTGCATAAAAGAACTCTGAAGAACATTAAATAAAAAGATTTCTGGCGCCATCTAAATTGCTGTTTCTATACTAGGAACCCATTTTCGAGACCATTACAGTTAAATAAATTTTGAATATTTGACAGTTTCAAAGGCAATTATGTTAAAAATACTGCCGTAACAGTGACAAGAAAATGCCCTTTAAATTTAAACCGTCTTCTTTTAAAATGTTAATGCTATCATAATGCATATTTTACATGAAACTACTTTTACTGTTAATTTCACAAATAAAACTAAATTCAAATAATATGAAAACTTTTTGGAATATAAATGTTGTTTTTTCTTGTCTAAATATATGGTAGTTAAAGGTACTTAATAAATGGTGGTTAATGTAGCATTAAATTATATATAAAAATATTTACTCTTTAAATTGGTGTGAGACACAAAACTATATTTCATGTATTTATAAATATTCTTTTTTTCTTCAAATTAAGTTTATATACGCTGCGTTTCATAATGGTCATCCTTTTTAAAAATAAAAATAGAAACACACCAAAATTGTTTTAACTGTATATTTTATTTCAAAAAATGAGCAATTACCTATTGTTTTAAATCAAAGCACGAAGTATCAGAATGTAATGAGTTATTATCTGTCAAATTATACCTGTATTTGCCCTTGATACAAAGATTTCGGGACATTTTTTGTTTTGTCTATATCATAAAAAATGGCTGAGTTGAAAAATGGCACTTAGAATTTCTAGCATGACTGATATTTTGAAACGATCTGATTTTTGTCACGCGATAACACACGTCTTTATTAACCGATTTGGATGTGAGAAGGCATGTGCATAGTATATTGGAATGTCTCGACCAAATTCGCTGCCCAGCTTCATCCGCCATATTGTTTTAAGATAGCGGCCATTAATTTTTTTTTTAATTTAAATTTAAAATCAGGTACAAAAAATTTAAAAACTGAAAAAGATTTCTTTCTTAAGTGTTTGACCATGATTCAAGGATTCCGGGGCATTTTTTATTTTGTCTTTATCTTTAAACATGATTGTAATACAGCACTTTGAATTTCTAATGTTGGTGACATTTTGAAAAATCTAGATTTTTGCCTGCGACAGCACTCGTATATATCATCCGATTCCAATGTGATTGAGCATGTGCACAGGAATGACTAAGGTTTCGACTAAGTTCATTGGTTAGCTCACGCATCATGTTGTTTTAAAATGTCGGGCACTACAAGATATCGCCGAATTTGGTGACTATATATAAGTCACTTTAAATAAAATCAGTTTGGATACAGCTGACTAATTTCGCAAAATTCTCATTCACATTCAGTAGGGGAAACCGGGGTTAGTTGTGCCAGGGGCAAGTTGTGCCATCGAGTTTCCTGACTGAGCCAATAGATTGCAGCACCTGTCGCGTCATGTGAGTGAAGAGGTTGATTGTCTCAGTGTGCTGCGTATGTTTTGAAGTATAGCGTTGCGTTGTTTTCGAGATAAAAATATTTATCTTGTTTTCTATCGTAAAAGTAAAATTTGCGACCTACGTTGGAATCATCATTGCCACAAGAGATTTTAATTATTTATTTTTTTAATTTTAAATTTAATTTTCAATTTATTTTTTTAATTAATAAAATAGATTTCTTAAGGAAGGGGTGGGCTTCGCCCCCTGAACTTCCCCCGTGGTCTCATTAATTTACATATGTAACTTTTTATTGATTGCGCTAATGGTTATCGCAAATCTTAAATTTCTTTTTACACTTCCGAGCCTTAATTTGCAATACTGGTGGAAAGAATATGATTAACATTGATGCAATTATATTAAAAGTTTAGGTTATGTTAAAATATAGTTTTTGTTTTATGTTAATTCATATTTTGTCTCACGTGAACTTATGACATTATGCATTGATTAGTTCGTCTTTAGTAAAAGACAACTAAACTCGTTGTAACTTATAGAAAATGTAATAGAAAAAATGGCTGTTCTGTTATTCCATATTGATGTTATTAAAATTCATTTCGTAAGTTTCTTTTCTAAATAATGCGTTCATTTCTTTCTTATTAATTAGTACTTAATTTAATTATCAATCGACTCAAAGCTATCATACTCTGCATATAAGAATACTAATAATTTTTAATAGGTTATGGGCTTTTCAGCTCGCTTTGAATTGCGCTAGTTAGCTCAAGTCTGATTGATTAGAATTAGATATAGATAAATTAGGTTTTGCTCATAGCAAGTGAAGTAAAACATTAGTTTATTATAGTAGAGAAGATTATCATTAAAATATTTTGAAATCGCATTAAAGTTTAAGAAGAAATAGATTTAACAAAGCAAGTTAAGTTATTGACTAGTGTAGTAGACTGGCCAATATGGAAACGCAAGATTAGAGATTTACTTGATTATCACGAAGGAGCACTTGATGTTATAGATGGTAAATTAAAGAAACCTGAACCATTAAGTAGCACTGCTGAAGATAGAGAAATCAAGGAACATAAAGTAAGTTCTGATTTGTATCGTAAAGCTAACAGTTACGTAAAATCCGTGATAGCAAGTACCGTAACTGATGTAGTTTATCAAAAGATTATGGATAAAGAAACAGCACATGAAATGTGGGAAGCCTTAAAGCATCATTTTGAAGCAACGTCAAAAGATCAGTTATTTAAGATCTGTACAGAATTTTTCGCATTTAACTGGGCGTTAGGCGATGATGTTTCAACTCACATAGCTAAGTTAAGAACCATTTGGAGCGAATTAAATAACGGACTTAAAGATATTGGTGTAAATAAGTTACCTGATTTAATGTTAGTTTGTAAAGTATTGCAAATTGTACCGCGAAAATTTGAAACCTTTAAGTCTAGCTGGATGTTGTTGTCTAAAAACGAAGACACAACATTTGATGAATTAACAGAGCAACTTTGTATGTTTGAGAGAAATGTCATCAAAGTTGAAAACGGCGATATTGCTGTTCAGGAAGCACTAGCAGCTTCAAGATTAGAAAAACAGAATAAAGATAAAAATTCCAAATTTATCAAGAAGTCATATAGAGCTGACATTTGTAACTACTGTAGCCGTCAAGGTCACTGGGTAAGAAATTGTAGAAAATGGATTTCCGATGGAAACCAGCCAAAAAGTCGCCAAGTACTGATACTAAATATATAAAGAAAACCGCTAGTGGTGCAGCGATGTCTATTTCTGTCGAAACGTATACTTCGGAAGCAGATTCAACAGCGTTTTGTATTGATAATGGAGCAACTCAACATATCACGAACTGTCCAGGGTACTTTACTGATTTCACGCAATTTCTTAGTCCTTGTAGCATTAAGGCTGCTGGAAAGGAAAGATTGGCTGCAATCGGAAAAGGAACTATTCGTTTTAAATCTTTTTTGGAGGAAAGTGTCAAGAAATTCAGCTGAAGGATGTCTGGTATGTACCTTGCAACGCGGGATCTGGAAGCCTATGCCAATGGTGGGTTATCCCGTGTTGTAGAAAATGTAGAAAATGTCTGGTATGTACCCGAAGTCAACAAAAATTTATTTTCAGTGTTGGCTGCTCAAGACAGTGAAGTTCGACCGACATCTACTGAATGTTGGTTAAAGATAAATGATCAAGTGGTACTATATGGAACACGCAATGTATCTGGATCTTTGTTTTCGCAATAATTGAGCCAATCATGCCAAAGCAAATTTTAGAAATAAACAATACTGAGAAAAACGATTCTTTATTACAACTTTATGATGAAAGATGGGGTCATCAAGATAAGTGTCACATTAAACAAAAGCTTGAAAAAGAGTTGGGAATCAAAGTTCAACTGGAAAATGAGTTATGTGAACCATGCATTTATGGAAAAGCACATCGCTTACCTTTTGGAAACAGAAAAAAAGCAACAGAACCAGGTGAACTTATTTCGGCTGATGTCTGTGGCCCGTTTCCTGAATCTTTTCAAAAGAAACGATACTTAGTTGTATTTAAAGATAGCTTCACAAAGTTTAGGTATGGTTACATCATAAGGGAGAAGTCAGAAGTCAACAATATGTTAAAACATATGCTTGCTCATGCCAAAACTATGGGACTCAAAATTAAAGAATTTTTGAGCGATAATGGAGGAGAATTTGACAATAAAGAAATTGAAGCAATTCTACGTGAAGAAGGAATTACAAAAAGACCTACCGCACCTTTTACGCCACAACAGAATGGATCGAGTGAAAGAGAGAACAGAACAATTGTAGAAATGGCAAGAACATTCAAACATTCGAATCCTGAAATTAGTTTTCCGGATGCAATGTGGGCCGAACTAGTCTCTTCTGCGATATATATCCTAAATAGAACGGGAAAATCTTCAGTAGAGGGAGTTAGTCCTTATGAATTGTGGATCAAGAAGAAACCTAGAGTAAAGCATTTACGTGTAATAGGTTCTACATGTTATGCTCATATTCCTGTACAAAAGCGAAGAAAAATGGAGAAGAAAGCTATCAAAGGTTATCTTGTAGGTTACGATTCTGATGAGCGTTACAGAATTTGGATTAAAGAAGAAAACAGGATGATTTTTTCTAGAGATGTCATTTTTCATGAAAAATTGGAAAAATGCGATAATTCAGTTCATTTACCATTCAACGACAATAAACAAGAAATTACAAGTGATCTTTCTAATCAGGAAAAGTATGAAGATGAACAACTTAAAGAAGATGAAAAACAAGACGATCTAAGTGACAGCGATGTTGATAGTGATGAAGAAGTTAAACCATCGTATGATGTGCAATTGAGAGAACGTGACAAGATCCGAAAGCCTACACGGTTTGATGATTATATAATGGAAGCTGAGTCATTAATTTTTGAAAATGAAAATCCTGAAACATACATAGAAAGCAATGGAAAATGAAATAAAATCTTTAAAAGAAAATGAGGCCTGGAAATTAGTTAATTTACCAGAAGGTGCCAAAGGTATACCATGTAAGTGGGTTTATAGAATCAAAACAAATCCAGATCGCAGTATTAACAGGTATAAAGCCAGGCTTGTTATAAAAGGTTATAGTCAACGTCAAGGCATTGATTACATTGAAACTTTTAGTCCAGTAGCAAAATTAGAAACAGTACGAGCCGTATTGAGTATAGAAGCAGAAGAAAAAATGTATTTATCACAATTTGATGTATCTACAGCATTTTTGTATGGAGAATTAGAAGAAACAATCTACATGCAACAACCAGAAGGATATGAGGACGGCACAAAGAGAGTATGCAAGCTCAAGCGAAGTTTGTATGGTTCAAAGCAAGCCCCACGTTGTTGGAATAAGTGTTTTGGTCAATTTTTATTAAAACTTGATTTCAAAGTGAGTGATGCCGATCCATGTCTATACATTCGAGAGAAGAATGGCAAAAAGTTAATTATAGCATTGTACGTAAATGATGGATTAATTGCTGCAAATGATCAACAAGAGTGCGAAATCTTCATTGAAAAGTTAAAAGCCAGATTCAAGATAGTTACTCGAAAAGCTTCTTGTTTTCTAGGGCTTGAAATTGAATATCAGAAAAACGGAGATATTACTATTAGTCAAAAAGGATATGCCAAGAAAATTCTTAAGAGATTTGGATTTGAAAATAGCAAGCCAGTAGCAACACCGATGTTAAAGGAATCACGATCGCAGAATACTGAAGAATCTAAAAAAGTTGCTTTTACATATAGACAAGCAGTTGGAGCTCTAATGTACCTAATGGTAAGAACGAGACCAGATCTAACTTACAGCGTAGGAGTTTTATCAAGAACGTTAGAACACCCATCTGCTGAAGATGTAGTGAGAGTAAAGAGAGTTTTTCGCTACATATCAAAAACAAGAAATTTTGGTATTACTTATCGCGCAACAAATTCAAATAGAGTATTAAAGTGTTACAGTGATGCAGATTTTGGGGGATGCATAAAAACTGGAAGATCAACATCTGGGTCAGTGATAATATATGCTGGAGGTGCAATCTCATGGATCTCAATGAACTTCTTAATTTAAAAGAAAAAATTTTTGAACAAAATAAATAGGACATAGTCTTTCTTTATTTCTGGGGTAAATTCCATCTATATGTAAAGTCACAAAGGTATTAATTCGTCCTTTTGACTTTGATTTGACTTCAAACAATTACAAATACTTTCACATTTACGATATTTTTAGGTGTAGCTCCGTTGCTAGGCAAGAGTTGAAAGAAAATAAAAACAATGAAATATGTGCTTTGAAAAAAAGTAAATTTATAAAAAGATATATTATTGGAACACATACATAAATTACCTCCGTAAGTTAAACACCGAATTTAAAAACTGACAAATGTATACACAAAATTTCAAACTAATATGAATAATGTATGGTTCTAATTAGAAATTACATCATCCCTAATTTACCATTTAAATCCTTCAATCATATAAGCCATTTCCTTTCAAGAAATAAAAATGGAAAAATCGTCTGAATTGCTATAGGAAAGCATTAAGTCGCAAAATAAAACTTTCTATATATTCCGAACGCATGAACCAAATTTAACCAAAAACTATGCAGCTAAATCCGGGGATTTTACCAACATGTATCCTTAATTTTAAGCTAATCGGATGCTTTTTACGGCAGTTATCGCGGAACAGACAAACAGACAAACGGAAACCAAAACTTTTCGTGTCTGCACAGTAAGCCTCCACTTACGTTTCGGCAAAAATGTTTGAATTTGTAAACCAGTGTAATTTTTTACAACTAATTATGGTATCCCGTAATTCAGTATAGTTTTCCATTCATGTACATTAATTAAACTAATAAACTCTAAAGATACCCATAGAATTTAAATTAGGTTAAAGTGAAGTCAAGTCACACATCATGGGATTACAAAATTTGCAGTTTGTGTCTCTCAGTCATTTTTTATTCTTAAGTTTTATTCAATTATTTGCTTATATTTTGATATACAACTGCCTGAAAAACAAGGAAATTAACTTTATATGGAAATCATTAAATTATAGTTATTCGTTTCGGAACCTTTCTGAAATTTTTTTTGTGTCTTGAAGTAAGTTTTTGAAATCAGCGAGATGGCCTTCTTGTAGCATAAGATTTACCTAGCTTAAAAAAAAAAAAATGAAATAACCCCATGAGATCGTCTACGGTTTGCAGCTATTTCTATAAAAGAAGTAAATTTATTGTAGTAAAAATTTTTACTCTTTTCATGTTATTTGGAAATCGTTTCATCAAA
Organism: Maratus speciosus; assembly: GCA_963932465.1. Taxonomy (NCBI): domain Eukaryota; kingdom Metazoa; phylum Arthropoda; class Arachnida; order Araneae; family Salticidae; genus Maratus; species Maratus speciosus. The sequence goes on from OZ010786.1 coordinate 380,237,504, forward strand.
TCTTCCTGTCCGACATGCAAAAGGATTGCAAAGAAGATAAAACTTCAGTTTACAAAAGCAACTAGACTTAAAAATTTGAAAGAAGATTAATAGCAATGACATCTGTTGGTTTAAGTGAAATTTAAAACTATTATGGGAAAGGAATACTACCATTACTAAACACATTTTTTTTAGGTCAGTTGGATTTTTTTTTTAAATGCTGGGCTAGGCAAAATTCCTTGACATCTTTTTTTAAATTTTAATAAAGAATCAAGTATTTTGTGCACTAGTAATGTTTCGAAGAAATCTCTTCTGATGATCGAAAATTTTGTTAGAGCAAATAATAAAGATAGTTTGAAAAATTTCGTATTGATAATACCACATCTGAAAAGCTATCGAACGGATAAAGCGGCTTTACAAAGGAGAGTGATAACATACCCACTAGGGTGGATCGAAAAATCGAAATATGGACAATTGAATCGGCGCGGGGTGCAAAAGCTATTATGTATAGTAGTTTACATGAGTTTTTTTTTTTTTTTAATTAAATTCCATTTATATTTTCCGGTGCCCAAAGAGCCCCAACAATAGATAAAAGTTACGATTTTTATGAAAATGTATAGTTTTTTTTAATTTTTTTTAATTGCTTTTGGCGCGGGGGTGGAAGCTGTCTTTTATGTATAGTAGTTTACATATTTTTTTTTACTGAAATGCATTCTATCTTCTGGTACCCCAAGCGCCTCAAATGTAATAAAAAATTGAAAAATTTATGAAAATTTATATATATATTTATTTTTTTATTTTACTACATTTGGCGCGGGGTGCGAAAGTTCCCTTTTAAGCATACTAGCATACATGCAAAAATTTTCAACTTCTTCCGGTGACCCAAGATACTTAAATATTTGACGAAAGTCAATTTTATGCAAATTTTAAACTAAAAAATATAAGTAAAATTGAGAGTTAAAGAATCATTTGTATAGCGTAAAAAGTACTCTCTATAAAAGATGAAAATTTTTTTATCGTTTATTATTGAATCTATAGAATTATTTTTTGTACTATATAGAAAATGCCACACAAAAGTGTAAGTGATGAAGGGCATAAAGCTCTACACAAAACTTTTTGTTGAAATTCGTCAAACATTTTCGTCAAAAAAGAGTGAGTAAAAATGCTATTAACAGTTTACAGTGTGATGTACTTGAAATATTAAATTTTTCGCACGCAAAATAATTTAATGTAGAAAAACTTTTGCAGATTTTACTTGAATAACACCTATTTTCACAATCATAATTCAGTGCAAAAACTTGTAATATCATTATACGTTAAGATGTATACCGATTTTAATCAGGCATTACATGTACCAAAAAACTGGGCATCATGAATGTCATTGCTATATTCTTTAACAAACCATAATACAATTACTTAGAAACATTTTAATTCAATATTTAAAATTACATTTGTTATTGTTTTATGGAAAAAAAACATGTCACTTCACAGTTTAATGGCCGACAAAAATTGGCGGGTAAATGTAAACGTAAAATATAATAATATCATACGGACATTAATCTAATCAACTTTTGATTATTATTATTTAAATATGAAATTGAAATACCTATAGGAGTATTTTTTTTATTTGTCTCTCTTTTGGTTTTTCAAGAGTTATTAAAATATTATTAAAATATGTAATTATTCCATTTCTAATTCATCAAAACGGAAATTAGTACATATAAAACTTTTGATGTTTTATAGGTGTAATAAAGTATTTTAAAATAACAAAAATAACGCAAAAAATTTTCATTGGTCATGAATTACACTTAAATGGCTACGGGTTCTTTCTGGCATCATAAAGTATTTATGAGAAACATTTTATCCACATACGTATATTTAAATATTAAATAAATATTTCTTTTTATTGAAATTAATTTTTTGTGCGTCATAATAACGTTTAGATTCTTCTTTCAAAGCATGCAAGTAAAAACAATATGGAAATAATATTCAAATATGCAAAACAAATATTCAAAATCTCTCGAAAATTCACTGATAACTAATTCAACATTTTAAGTAAGTCACAGCAAAATATTCCAATCACTTCGTTATTTCTGACAGCACCTTACTACATCAAAAGGATTATTTTTCGAAAAAGAAATTTATTTATCCATCTATATTGCGTCACGTTACACCCCAAAAGGATTATAAAAGTAAAAGATCTTGATGAAATGAAAATTAGATCACCACTCAGAAGATTTTGACTATCATGTTTTCCCTAAAATACTAGTTAATGAAAAAAGTTTTAATTCAAAACTTCCAAAAGTTTTGAAGGAAAATATATTCAAATATAAATTTTAGTTACATTATTATGAATCTCTGTTTTTTTCATCTTCTTTTACTAGCAAATGTAAGGAATTGTTTTTAAATTATATATTTAATCTTTCGTAGAAAAAAAGAAAATGAAAGAAAAACACAATATGGTCCCTGGATTAGTGTTTTCAAGGAAAAATGTTGACTGTTTTACAAGAGAAAATAATTAATGGGAAATTTCTTATTAAACTTGGAAAATCTGCCACTGAAACATATCATTTGTTAAGAGAAATATATGGAAATGAACTTTTATCACGTGCTCGGGTTTTTGAGTGGTTTAAGCGTTTCCAAGACTGCGCAGAAGACATACTGAAGATGATGTACGTCTGTGTCGCCTTCCACGTCGGAAATTTTCGATACTTATGGGATTATGTACCTTCACTAAGTTACTGAAGGTCAAACTATAAATCAATCATACAACTTTGAAGTCCTTGTTCTTCTACGTAAAAAATGGAAAAACAAAACGACCCGAATTGTGGAAGAACAAGTTATGGAAGATTCATCATGAAAACGCACCGGCTTGTACTGCATTGCCTGTCAAGACGTTTCTAGCCAAGTACAACATCCCAGTGTGGACAATCTGCCTTATTCGCCTGCCCTGGCATAATGTGACAATTGCCTGTATTATTCATCTTAGTTAGAACAATTAACTCCCTAAAATGATTATAGGAAGTATATAGCCGGAACCGGAAGCAACAGACCTGATCACGTAAGATGTCACCGGATACGTTTTAAAGCTATATTCAACATGCTTAATACATCAACAAGTGGGATTGGTTGGGACGAGGCGTTTTAGTACACCACACACTGCCACTGCGGATTGGAGGCTATTAAAGCTCCTCGCCTTTGATTAAATAGAAATTAGTTCGCTACTTAGAAGTTTTTAGTTATTATATTTCACAAAAAAAGTAATGAAAAATAATTTTCTCACACTTTTCTTCATTGTATTGAGTAAGATGCAGTTTAAATATAAACTTATGCATAAAATAATATTTTGTTTACTGGAGATAAATATTCGCAGGATTTCCTGTGGTATGGCTGATTTGTAAAATCACAATACATTGCAAAAATGTTCAACATCTATTAGTTAATTATTTACTGTCTCATTTTGTAAAGAAGAAATTAAATTGTATGTAATATTTTAATGTTACTTCTTAAATGCAAAAATTTTTAAGCATAGTAAAATGTATCAGTAACGAAATGCTTAAAATAAACTAAAAAGCACATTAGAAATGTACATTTAACCTTTTATGAGCCTCATCCTGTCATATATACTGAATTTATCAGACACCTTTCATTCCTATATGTATATTTAAATATTGAATCAAAAATTATATGTATTAATATTATTTTTATGTAATCGTAACATATAGATTCATCTTTTAAACATACAAGAAAAAAAATATTTGATAAAACTCAGAAATAAACCCAAAAATAATACTTGGGATATTTCTTGGAAGTTCATTATAAATTTTCCCATTTTTAGCAAGTCGAAGAAAAACACTTTTTTAGGCTGTTCATTATTTCTGAGAGCTTCTTACTACGTCAAAAGGATTATTATTATTATTTAAAGTTTTTTTATTCATCTCAGTTGCACCATTTTACTCTTTAAAAGGATTATAGAATGTGAAAGACTTTAATGCAACGTATATTAGATTGATTCTCAGGACCTTTTATCTGTCATGTTTAGCGAATACAGTGAATGAAATGTAATTTTTCCCAGTCTTGCCAGTGTCTTGATTAGGATGCATTTTACGACGAAAAACGAAGAAAAACAATTTTATTTATTTATTTATAAATATCTTGCACTGAAACTATACATATTACTTCAGTTCTTTGGATGAAGATAGAAATAACACAGTATATCTAAATAAGTTATTAATTTAAAATTTAATTATTAATTATTCAATTTTAAAATGCACCAGGTGCATCAATTTTTTTTTCTCAGATCACAAACGTCTTTTTCTTATGCTGGCTTTACACAGTTATAAAAATTTATGAGGTATATTTTAATTTGTTACAATACCGTAAATTACCGTAAAAGAAAAAAATATATTTTCGAGAATCATAGGTGATTTTTAAAATATATTCATCGATAAAAAAATAGAAATTTCCAATATAGTAACGTTTTAACTAATAGTATGAAAGAATTATTATCAGGTTTCTTGCAAACATACAAACTGGATTGCTTTATCAAATTTTCTGAAGATTTCGAAAAATGAACAAACTCGGAACATTTTCAATTTTTCAGAAAACCGCAATTTAATTTCACTAAAATAGCATGTGATGTTTTTATTTCCCGACACATTTAAATGTTTTGAATCATCAAAATTCCACATTTAATGCTTAGTAATATCCATATCAATATAATTATTTTAATAAAAAGTTAATGAAATTTAAATGACTTGCACGAAAGAATCTGGGGATCTATTTGCAGATATATTCAATAGGCCGTAGAAAATCACCATCGGCCATCGTCTAGAACCCCTTGAAAAGTTACAGCTTTGCTACATTTGATCTAATAAATATATGCCTATTTTTTGTAATATTGTAGAAGGTTGCCATTTCTGGATATTCCATTTCTTTCGTTTGTGGAACAATAGCATCGTCGGGGTACGTACTTGATGCAATTAATACAGCTTTTTTTTCTTTTGACAATAATACACCAAAGTGCATTCGTGTTGAAATCCAAAAAGAGAAATGTTCTCTTCCTTTTTTCTTTGCTAGAAATCCAGGAGGATTTTTTTTTCCTTTAGCAATGTTTCCGTCCATGGAAAACTTGTAGACCAGTTATTATTTATGATATTCCTGTTATTGCTTTCAACTAGCTGGACTAGTTGGAGAACAATATCTTGGGCGTATTATTGAAAATGTATCTGGTCTTCGAGTTTCTTTCCTACGTATGATTCAAGATTGTACGTATATATGCAGTCTTTCTAACAACTAACGCAAATATTTTTAGTCCCTACTTAGTTGGTTTACTGGGTAGATAGTATCTAAATGGACAGCGTCCTCTAAATGCTAAAAGTTGTTCATCGATTGTAAAATATTCCGTTGAAGAAAAGTTGTTTTGAAAATTTGTCAGAAATAGCTCAAAAATTTTCCTTATTGATGCAAGTATATCAGTTTCCTTTCTTATTACACGGTCTTTTATATCATCAAATCTTAGACATCGTAGTAAAACGCGAAACCAGTTTTCACTTATTGAAAACTAACAAGCCTGAATACCGTTGCCTTTTGAGTAATCCCAAAGCTGAACAGCATTTTTTTATATTTCATAGAAACAATATTCCAATTAAAGTACTTATTTCTCTTTCATCTGTAAATCTAGCATCTCTAATTCTATCAAACAGGTGCTGAATACTTTGTATGCAAATATTAGTTGATTTTGTTATCATTGTTATAATATGATATATTATGAATAACCGAATACATTCGATTTCTGATTTTGTTTGATGGGCATTTCAATCAGCTCCAGGGAAATGTGTAATACTATTGTGGTTCCTCGTGCAAACTTGTACATTTGGCTTAATTTTGCTCCACTCCGTCACTCTATCCCTTCCGATATAGTATTTTCTGCGTATGCTCTCAACAAGCATATCATTTACTTCTGTTTCTATTATTTCTGTCTCCGATGTTTCTTTTTCTGTGTCTGAATTGTGGTAACTTTTATTTACTACATCTTCTCCAATTTCTATGCGATCCTCTTCTAATTCGTCCACACTTTCTTCCGTTTTATCCTCAGAGGGCAATTCATTAAGTCATCTCATCCAATCTTTCGGATATCTCGACTTTTGTCTGTTTGGGCTGCGACATACTTTCCTTTGAAATCGGAAAAAAATTAACACTCACATATGCCAAAAACATCAATTATCTCACATTATATACTATTTAACGCGAAAAAAAAATTAACTGTTGAAGAAAACGTAACGCAATCGGGCGCGTGGTCTACAAACGTAGACCAACCAAATTCTTATCGAAATGAACCACACGTACGCACCCGTTGAGAAACGATACGATTCTAGTTGTGTAAAACAATATATTTCGAACAGCTACTGAAAGGGCAGAGCTATCTATTATAAATTATGTTACTTGAAATATTTCTCGTCTACGATCGTAATTCACAAGCCTAACGCAGGGTTAAATACTATGTATTATTGAACGTAAACTTAAAATACTTAAATTAGTATACTCATTTCAGTTACCGTATGAAATGTCCTTTATAAGGCAAATCTTCATTAAAAAAATAAATTATAAGCTATTTAGAGAGTATTATTAAATTAAATACATTACATTAAATTGGTATTTAAAACTCAGCTAAACATAGGATAACAATATCAGTGTTCTGACTCAGACAGAATAATATTGCCAATTTTCTTATTTAATTCAAGTTGATACAATAGTTTTTTTACAAATCAAAACACAACTAATAATGGGATAAGGATAATAATATGTGTCTCTTTCTATCAGCTACCAAATTATGCACAAACTTGCAGTAAAGTGTTTATTATACGACTAAATCTTGTATAGGCGCTTTAAACATAATGCTGGTAATACTCGCTGAATAAATTCTAAACACAAATTCAACCAATAACAACTTATATATTTCACGAAAGTGCACCTACAATGCATTCGATAGTTATACTGAAATATACACAATATGTACAAACACTTATGCATCAAGCTTGTAAGTGTGTTTCCCTTATTTCGCAACAATCATGTTTAAGACGAAAAACATATTAATAAGAAAAATATACATACCATAGATGGAAGGAACGCAAATCAATAACAGTAAATATACCTTTAAATATAATTATTTTTTACACTATGTTGCTAAAAGAAATATTTACCAATCTAATCCTGTATGAGAATATATATCGTTGAAAAAGAATTACGTGCATTCGTTTGAAAAAACAAATAGTCGCCATATCGCCAATAGCGACTAAAATATTTTAACTTGGAATTCAAAGAATTAACGTTGAATGGTCCCATCAACGAACCATGATTGTAAAATGCAGATTTTCAAGAAATATGCAGAAAAACTTTTATCGAATGTGAAGTGACTTAAGGCGGACATTTTAATGAGACTGTCCTCTATTTTACGTGAATAATATCTCATAATTTTTTTAAGCAGTGTAATGAATACTGCATAAAGGATATTTTATTTTTTTAATTAGATAATTCTGATAATTTTTTTAACTTAATTTATATTATTTTTCTAAATTAATTAATGTTCTAAATACAGTTCAGCTAGATAATATATAATTCAATTAAAAACCGCAATCAAATAATTCACGCTCATAATCAGTAACGCTTACGACTTCTTTTGTATAGCCCTCTATAATATCTGTAGCATTTATGCATACGCCGTAGTATGCGAAATTTACTTAAACTTAAAAACGCATATTATAACTGAAAACGAACTTCCAGCAAATAACGCTAATAACAGGAGTTCGGATACAGTACCGTATCCGAAATCTTTTGTGTGTGTCCCTGAGACTGGTTAAAAACTGATAATATTTTTTCTTAATTTATATTATCTTTCTAAATTAATTAATATTCTAAATATAGTACATTGATGCATTTATGTTATTGTCAATAGTACTAAAAGTACGGAAATCTTAGTTATCGATATATTATTATGTATAAATATAATAATGTATTGATTTATTAGCACATTCTATATTCAAACTAGAAACATGATACAACAAATATGCAACAAATACTGTTAATTTAGAATATTCTCGTAAATAGTTCAATGAAACGTATTTGAAACAAACTTTCAGTAAAGAGTTATACAACTAAATCTAGTATAGGCGGTTTAGACATAATGCTGTCATTTACTCGCTGCATAAATTTCTAAACACGAATTCAACCAATCATGACTTATATATTTCACGAAAGAGCACCTATAATGTATTCGATAGTTATACTGAAATATACACAATATGTACAAATGCTTAGGTATCAAGCTTTTAAGTGAGTTTCTCTCTCTTATTTCGCAACAGTCATGTTCATCACAGAAAAAATATTAATAAGAAAACCATATTTAGAATGAACACAAATTAATAACACTAAATATACCTTTTAATATATTCATTTTTTACACTATGTTGTAAAAAAATTATTTACGAATCTAATTCTGTATGAAAATGTATATCTTTGAAAAAGAATTATGTGCAATCACTTGAAAAAATAGTCGGCAAATCGCCAATGACGACTAAAATATTTTAACTTGCAATTCGAAGAATTAACATTGAATGATCTCATCAAAGGACCATGATTGTAAAATGCAGACTTTCAAGAACCATGCAGGCAATCTTTTCTCGAATGTGAAGTGACTTAAAGCTAACATTTTAATGATACTGCCCGCAGTTTTACGTTAATAATATCTCGTGAATTTCTTTGAAGCAAGATAATGAATTTTGCGTATGGTATATTTATTATTATTTTTTTTTATTCTGGTATTTTATTTATTTATTTATTTATTTATTTATTGAAAAACTTAATTCTTATTATCTTTCTAAATTAACTAATATTCTAAATATAGCTCAGCTGGAAAATACATAAATAAATTAAAATCCCCCTTTGAGTAATACATGCTCATATTCATTAACGCTTACGAATGCTTTTGTGATGCTCTAAAAGATCTGTAACGTTTATGGATACGCAGTAGAATGCAAAATTTAGTTGAACATAAAAACGCATATCAAACTGAAAAGGAAATTCCAGCAAATAACGCTAATAGACAGGACTTCGGATACAGTACCGTATCCGAAATCTTTTGCATATCATAGTAAATGATATGACATAGTAAATGACACTGATATTCACATTGTATTCTACAGAAAGTATCTTCTAAAAAACCTCAGTTATGTTTAGATATTTCATTATACTTAAAATAGCGCAACACAACAGCATAATTATAAATACGTTTATTATTCGGCGAGAAACTTAAATCAATTCAAAATAAGTTATTACAATGCTCAGAATTATAATCCTCCCTATATTTTGACGGATACATAAATATTCGCTTCAAATGATCAAATTAAAAATATACTTATCTTTAAATTTTCTAATAAAAAATAGTGCAGCTGCGTATATTAAACTAATGAATAACTTAATATGATCGCAATATTATTCAATACTATTACAAGATTAAAGCTCTGAAAAGCCTTGTGTCTATTGAAAACACTTAAATTAAAAATTGATTTAAAAATCCGCCATTTTTCAACTCAATCGGTGTGCTGTTCCAGAAACATCTTTCGATCTCAATACTTTTCAGTGCTATAAAAAATTGCTGATCAAGAAAGATGAATTAAATGAATTAAAATTTTCTATTTGTGATGTACACACCAAAGACTTTGGTGATGAAAGTTAAGTTGTTAGCAATGATTTTGAAATTGATGTCTTTCCTGGCAATAAATCGTGTTTCACCGATGATTTTCATATTAATGAATTGAACTATTAATGATGACCATCATGCTGATGATAACGATATCTCTCATGATTTTATCTTTAATAATGATTTAATAAAGATAGCTAAAAAGGACTTTAGATATAATGCTCAAGGTTTTGTTAACAGAAGTTTTTAAAATGACACCATTAAGCGTGTAATGCAAATTCTCCAAAAATTTGTTATGTGTATGTCAAAACAAAGTTAATAGTAGATAGAAAAAAAGCTATGGGCACAGTTATATATTTAAATTTTTACATACTATAAGGGTGTCCGGGGCTCAAAACTCTACTTTTTTTATTTATAGGGATTTTGTTATGAATTTTTTTTTTCTGAAATATCTTTTAATAAAATAAAAATATTGCAAGTAACAAGAATATGAAAAATTTTAGATATTTTTTTTAAATTTAAATTGTAAAATTTTAAACATATTTAATTTTTGATATATCGCTGGAAGTACTTACTCGATTTATAAAATTTTTACACTTTGTGTACAGAAAATGCATCATTTTAATTTGTCATCAGGATCTCTTAAAATAATGATTAGGAATATTATACAAAATTTTTAAGCAAAAAAAAATAATTTTTTTTATGAGTGAATTTTGCTTAATTAGCATATTTTCCCAATTATCACTCAAAATTAAAAATCCAAAATACCATTTTTTGTAAATATAGCAGAAAATCTCTGTTAAAATTTCATACATATATCTTGCAAGGAACTTTAGATATATACTTTTAAAGTTGAAAAATCGTGAAAAAATTCATTTTGAGATAAATGGAGCTAAAGTTCTTGTCAGCGGACAGCTGATGCATCGCTTCCCAAGGCAAAAGGTGTTATATCTCTGGATTTAACGAAGACAAAACCGGTTTGCGGTATTTAACGCTAAAAACTCAGTATTGTTTTTAAATCAATAAAAAAATGTTTTGTTTTTTTTAGATTTTTAGCCCCGGACCCCTTTAAAGCATATACAGGGTGTCCAAAAATTCCTAGACACATTCAATATAAAATAAAATACCATACGTACAGGAGTGTGGTTTGGAATAAAATGCTTCCCAGAAAGAAAAGTTTTCTTCAAGTTGAATGAAAATAATTCGTTCCCAATTTCAATCATATATGACAACACAAGTCTGTATGTTTGCTTCAAAACATTCGTTTTTCTGATTTTTAGATTAATTTTGACACTGTGACACAGACATGATGACTGCCAGTGATGCCTTGATTTTAACCCTTAAATGCGGGATTTTTCGAAAATCATTGTAATAACGTTTTTCGGCTTTCATTTTTTAAATAAATCATGGGAAAAATACTTTAAAAAATCATATTTTGTTTTAAGTATAGTTTACGGATAAAAAACAGTTTGTTACTAATCGGCAATACTGGTGTTTAATTGAAAAAATAATTTTCCTTGATAAAATTCCATAATATTAAACACACAAGAATATTAATAACTTTAATAAGAAATAAATTTTACTTGCCCACTGCAGGTCAAAATAGGGTATTTCGCAAGCTTCCAAACAAAACAAAAAGAACAAGTAGAAATATTTGAAAAAATAAATTTATCTTTATTCTTAAACAGCACAAGTGTTGCCATCTAAATGTTGAAAATCGATTTAATAATATTTTCAGACTGAATTTTATCGGTAACATTAGGCATTATAGCTTCAATATTATTCTAATAGTATTTTAGAGCCTAAATTGGGTATGTTGCCGAAAAGCAACACCAGACATTTAAGGGTTAAATTGAATTTTAAAATGTGTCAATGAATTTTTGAACATTCTATATATATTTTTTTTAATAATGATCAAACACAGGTCGAATTCTATTCAAAACAGTCTAGAGTGTAAACGGGATCTATCTCACAATCGTTTCTTCTCGAAGCTAATCTATATCATGCTTTTCAAAGCTGTCCAATTTCCAGGCAATTTCATTATGTACGACTGTTGTGAAATTTCAAATTAAAATTTGTGAGAAAGTTTAATAAAAAAAAGTCATAGTTGATTCAGATACTGATTCAGATAAGCATACTGATTCAGATAAGCATAGCAATGAAAATATATACAATAATGTGTTTTTCAGATAAGTCTATTATAATATGCAAAGCCAGAAATATTATAATGGTTTTCCACTTACATTATTCCGTATGGAAATTTAACAAATTAATTAATTCGTACTATAAATGAAATAAATGGAATTCTGCTGTAAATGAAATTAGATACCATGTGTTCCACAAAGTTGTTACAATTTCGACTGTTCATAAATATTAGAAGAATTTGGTAAAATAGAATACGAGTTTTTCACAACTTATTTTAACGAAAGAAGATGTTGTTTATTACGATAGAGAATTTTATTTCAAATACTAGGGGGTTCTGCTCCCTGCAAGCTACGCTCGCCAAACCCTGTTTAGATACCACAGAATCTAAAAGTACGCTAATCTAATCGGTTTTAAAAAGATTAGAGAAGATTGAATTATAATGAAAAAAGTTGTAGCGATATCCCTGTAAACGGGTTTCCATTCAATTCCCTTTGATTGCGAAAATTTAAGGCCGAATCACTGTTAAGATATCCAATGGTTGTTTTCGTGCTTGATTAAAGATCATTTAAACATTTGAAAAGAAGGTAAAATAAAATGAATTAAGTGAACAGTTTTCACCTCCCGTTATTTTTGACCAGCATTATAAAACGATTTGACATAATACAATTTACTACAATTGCTACAATTTACTGCTTTGTCCCCTTCAAGGGCGGTGGCTCATTTTTGGACCACTTAATTTTAATTTTTAAATAGCACATTGGCACCAGAATATTGGAATCAAAATTTTCCTTTTATTAAGTAAGTGAACGAAAACATTTTCGTATTTGGAAATAAATTTGTTTGTAAATTCTGGTGCCATTCACTGATTTCAACATTTTACGAATGGAAGTACCTTGCCCCTGAAAGGGTTAAACGCATATTAATGTATTTATTATTTTAAAGTTCCCTTTCTCTTTTAATATTCACGTGAGAATACAATTTTCAAGACATAATTTTCAATATTTACCTGCTTTTAACACGTACTCATTTAATAGTAATTTTAAAGTGGGGTTTTTTTCTGTTTTTAATAGTCACGTGTAAATAACTTTTTAATCGTCAGGAAATATTATTCTTTGTGCCGTTTTTGAGTTGAAAACAATCTCTGTAATAATAGCCCTTCGTCATGTGACTATCATCAACAGTTCCAGGCGGATACCTCCACTTTTTATATTCCAGACGGCCATTTTCGTACTTTAATGGTTAGCCAGTCACAGGTGATAAGTAGTCAAATATTATTATGCGGCCATCATTTCAACTATATTATAATAGTCCAAGTCATGTAACTGCCATAAACAGTAATGGGCTGATCCCTTCGATTTTATATTCCAGGCGGCCATTTTGGTATTTTAATGTTAGCCAGCCACAGGTGATAAGTCGCGAAATATTATTCTATCGCCATCATTTCACATATATTATAATAGTATTATAATCATGTAGCTGCAATAATCAAATACGGTTCCATTTTTATTAAAGTTTCAAAATTATTTTTTCGAATAAAATTACATAAAATTTGCCATGATCACATAGAATTATTGGTAATTTTATGTTCTCCGGGTGCAAATCTCGCCAATAGCTTTTTTTTTTTTTTTTTTTTTTTTTTTTAACTCGCCATTTAGCATTTTTTTTATTTTTCGAGTGGTAAATTCAAACGGTACTACTTGGTTATCCCGTCGACCAAAAATCTATTGACAAACTATAAGATTAAAAGGCAATAATGGTTGATCGTAAATGCCACATTCACTTGGCTTTAAGGAAGTTACACGTGTTTACCGCATCAAGTGATTTTTATTTCGACGTTTTATTTGTATTTTCATTAATGTTATACTAATTTATCTGTTCTTTCGTTAATTAAAATAAAAATTATTTATATTTGTATAATTTGGCGTGTGGTTTGGCGATTTCTATAATTTGGCGAGATTGGTTGGCGGAAGAACTATGTAGTACCATTATAACTTTGCTTTGAAATTGAAATTAAAAATCATGATTTATTGCATTATTTAATATTTGGCACAGATGTCATAAACGCACCGGGTTTGGCGTGATTTTTTTTTTAAACAGCAATTTGGCGAAAACCTCGTTTTCGAATACCAGTTTCATATGTATTTTTAAATTATTTTCTATTATTTTTAAAATGAAATAACAACAGATGAAAAAAATTACTTAATAACTATAGAACAAAACAATTAATAATATTTTAATTAAATAAAAAGAAAATAAATGTAATTAAACATTTATTAATAAATAAGCAGCAATAGCAGGGTTACCATGTCAGGCAAATAACGCTATTTTAGCGCCAATTTGGTACCCCGGTGCGTATATGATGTCTGTGCCTAATATTTTTCTTTTCGTTCGTTTAAAAAAAAAGAATTAAGTGAAAGTCATTAATTTTAAATGCTTCAGTTTTAAATGAATGTTTTCTATTTTAAATGGCATGATAATAAAATACAAAAAAAAAGAAAAAAAAATGCGACGGGAGAAATGTTTGGCGATTTATCACCTGCGTCGCGCTAACATAAAAATACCGAGTTCTTGATTTCTGTATCAGAAATTTCTGATTTGGGGAAAGATTTTTCAAGTAAATTGAATTGTGAATAAAAGTAACATGATACATTACTTGGTATATATTTAAGGGAGGCCAAATTGTTCTCAAAATTAGTTTAAAATAATAACCTTTTTCTAAAATATGAACAAAAATATCTGGTATGATTAAAATTTGAGATGTTACCTTTAAAGAAAAGCGTTTATAATTTAAACAACATTAATATCTCGAAAACTAAATCCAATTTAAAAATTCTAATACTACTTTTGAGATCTGCGGGTCAATACAATTTTTTTTGTGTTAATTTCATAACATGATGTTCCATATTTTAGGAGAAATCGCCGTGAAACATAATTAGTTGATTAATCAGTCGTTTCATAAAATCGTTTCGTAAAGACGTTTCAAAAATTCGTTTCATTAGGATTTTATATATATAGGGTAGATTTACCAATAGAGTGAATTGCATGAGTTAAAATTGGATTATTCCTGTTAAACGTTATTTACTACACGATTATTTTAAAGCAGGTGTAAGTTCATTACTGGCGTTATTGAAGTGTTGATACACTGTAAAAAAAATTCCGCAACGTTCCTGGGAAAAAATGGGCAGCTGAGTTGCCCATTATTTCCAAGAAACATTTCTTGAAAATGACTGGTACTTTACTGTATATGTTAAAAACTTTCTACAGAAATGCCAGTAAGTTTCCTGCGAAATACCAGGAATATTTCTGTTGACAGCAAAACATTACTGACATATTCAAGGCTGGAGTAGCACAAGAGCGAAAAATGTCCAGACCAGGGATCGAACCTGGATACTCTGCGTGCCGTGCCAATGCCTTACCTGTTATGCTATCCGGACCGATACCTGGCTGACATAATTCACTCTGGATGTTCGTTCCCTTCATTATGACATTACTGACATTTCACAGCATGCGGGATCCGCAGACGATTTTTACATTTCCAGTTGACAATTTTCGCTTTATTATCATTATTTGTTAGAATGAAAAAATATTTTGAAATTGACATCAAAATTATTATTTATAATTTACACGAAAAAATAAATTTTCAGTTAAAATTCAATAAAGTAAATATATATGTGATATATTGTTTCTGAACTTTGCTTAAAATATAAAAATATATAAATGTAAATAATAATTAGAAAAAAAAATCTAGACATAAAATATTTTGGATTTTCGTCAGTGATTATGTTAGTTTACAAGTTAGATAAAATACATATAAATTTTCATGAAAAAAAAACCTAAACGTAATTGTATATTTTTTCCGAAAAAAAAATTCAAATTACAGCAATTCAAAGTGTCAAATATATGTCAAATTTAAATCAAATTGTAATAAAGTGTTAAAATATAAAATTAATTAAAAAAGAAAAAAAAAAGTCCAGAGGTAGCATCGAACCCGGGCCATACGGGTGGCGTGCAAGCTTTCTGCGCCCACACCACGAAAGACACGTTGAGAGCTGCAAACTAATGGGTATTTGAAACGTATGCTAAAACTCGGCATCTAATTTCTGAAAATCTAAGGCCCATTTGAAGAAATCCTTTCACAAGAATAATTAGAGATAAGAACTCTAAAACATACTTTAAATTAATCAAAATAGGTGAGAATCATATTTGATTGTCCCCTGATTAATGCAGATCCAAATAATAGGTGTATTTTTTTTTTTACACAGTCTGCTCGTTAAAGATTTCACAGACAAGTACGAGAGATAATCTCTTAGTGATGTCACAGAGGTATTGTATTTTCATCTGAATTATCTTGACAATAGAGACGTAAAGGATTATGTAGTCTATTGATTTATTTGCATTCCATATTGATTTTTTTACATTCATTTAAGGAATTCGCTTTCGACACTCGCGCGCGAGCAACGGATTATAGGGAAAAAAAATAATAAATGGCGGCCGCAGCGTTTTGCTGTTTCCAACTTTTGTTCAGGAACGTTTCAGATAAGAAAACCAGAATTTCACAGGAAAGAGCTAAATTATTCTGAAAACCTGATAAAACGCGAAACGTTCCTGGATTTTACATGGAAAGTTACCATTTTTTTTTACAGTGTAGCGGTCATTTATTATGACAAGTCCTGAATCTATCTAGGTATGTCGTATGTTTTTATTAAAGTTAATCTCCCTTATCCACAAAGTGCAATTCCTTGTGGCACACTGTTAAAAATATCGCTGTAAAATAATAGTAGCAGAGATTCCAGTCATACCCCGTAAATGAAAAAAATAAAAAAATCCCTGCACATCATTTTGTGTCAAGTACACCCTAGCGGAGGAAAATGTATGGGGTCGTAACGTATTTTTGCTAACAGAAGTGCTAGAACTGCAAGAATATGTGGATTGCTCTTAATTTTCTAAGTATCTAAAAATATCCCTGTAAAATTATGGGCAGAGGCCGAAAGCAGAGATTCCAGTCATACCCTGTAAAGAAAAATCCATGCCCATCATTTTGTGCAGCCAGGTAATTTTACGGGGCAAAGATATAATACACTTCAAAACACAATTAAACTTTACTTACTGTTCCGAAGCTCGTTAGATAATCATCACAGAATCATTTTTTTGCCGAAATAAAAAATATGTTACGGTCGCGGTTAACTGACATTATTTTTCGAAGCACGATTAAAATGAATTATTAAACCCTAGCGGAGGAAAATGTATAGGGTTGTACGGTATTTTTTCAGTGGATCAGACCATTTTTTATCAACTAAGGCTGTTGCCCGTGAAAATTGAACAGCAAACGCTCATACTTATACAGTTTTTACTGAGAGTGTAGTCGATTCACTGGCCGTTTAGTATATGGTTAAATGATACGATCAATTTTTAACTGAATGAAAAAAAAAATTGTTAACAACAAAATTATCTGATTTTAATTTAGACAGCATCCATTATAGGCAAATATTTCTACTAAAACATTTTATCCCGTTATAGGCTTCCATACCCTCATCATTCGCTAGAAAACGTTTTTCAAAAACCACGCTGATATATATAGTTTCCATCTACTTTTACGAATTATTAAAAATATTTATGAAACTCACAGACTCTATCGAGGATCAGCGACGTGTTTGCTTTATTGTTTAAATGAATTAATAATAAAAATATTCCAAGATTTTCAATGTATTTTCTTACAAAGAAATGGTAAATAGTTTTCTCATTTCATGAAAATCTATCTTTACGAAGAAAAACTGAACAAAAATCACTTAAGTAGGTATTACGTCAGTAAAAGTATTATTTATAAACGTATATTATACTAAGCAGATAAGTAAATGCAATGTGTTTTTCAAATTTAGTTAAGTCATAATATAGCTTTTACCGTAGTTTATTAAAGTATAGTTAAGTCAGAGTTTGCTGGAACATATTCAAAAATGTTTATATAAGAAAAAAAAAACAAGTTGTAGTAACTTAATAAGTTATATTACACCTGAGCCTCACAGAATAATTAGGATAGATGTTTATTTGACAGAAGTTAAACAACGGTACATAGAACATATCTTTTAATTTTTGAAAATTTGTTTTTATGCATATAATTCTATTCGAACTATAAGAGCTCTTTAGTTATATTCTGTAAAATATAATAGGAATATCGGTATACCATATATAAAAGTTAATCGCCGTTTTCTTTTATGAAGCATTTGTAGGATTAACAAGTATTTCTAAATTTTCTGCTACATTCAAGATAAAACTGTAGCGTATGATGTAACTATATATAAAAAACTGAATAAAATTTACACGTATCCTACAATGTAACTGAACCCTGTTTATCTTGATTTAATATGCATTTTATTATATTGAAAAGATTTTAAAATATGAAATTTTAAATAAAAAAAAAATCCATTAAATTTAAGAATACGTTACGTCATTAGATTTTAATCAAACTTTGTCTTTCTGAAAAATGTATATATAGTTCATCTATAACACATAATTTTTAATCCTGTTTTTACTTATTACCTACACAATCGACTACAACAGTATATAAAAAAAACATATTTATGTAATACAACTGCCAACCATGACGTTTAAATAAATTAAGACCACAAAAATATTTTGTTGTAAGGTGTGTTGTTTCTATGTGCTATTTAATTTGTAATAAAAGGATGCTTGCAATTTAAGTTTGTTATTTACAGTTAATGTACAGCAGTGTACCAAACGAATGCTACATTTTTCCTTAATTTAATAAATAATAAAAGTATACACTTTCAAGATACAGTTTTAGAAATATCCATCTCATGAATTCTGTCTGCTTTAATCAGAAAGATAAATACAATAGATTATAGGCTGCACTCTTTCCCAATACTTGTGAGGATATTTTACAGAAAACTCATATTGAACATTACTGAAATATGACATTATTCTTATTAAGGGCAGTTGGAAGTCAAATTCGTAAAAACAGTCGTTTTTTTTATTTTATTATTATTATTATTATTTTTAATCTTTTATTTTCCTCCTTTCGAATGTTATATTACTTTTTTTTCTAAGACAACAAGAAGTTAAAAAATGTTAATTCTATTTCTTTACATCATACATAAACATTACATAAGTAAACTTTAAATATCAAATTTCTCAGAATGTTCATTTTTGAACTTCGACGTATATTTTTATAGAAACTACTACATTGGAAATGTTTCCAATCATGCCATAATATTTCTCACATATTCCTGATCAATCTGAAGTGAACTTTTGTTAAAAACATTTGTACTAATTTTTTATAAAAATGTTTTTCTTTGGAAAAATGCTAGTTTTTTGTTATTTAAAAGTGTTTTTTATTCCAGATACTTTTTGAAATATCTAAAGCATATCGTTTTATAAATTTGTCTTTACTTTATTAGAAATCATTCATATTATGTATATAAAAAATTTCAATTTGAATATCTTTGTTAGTTTCTGAGAAAGGGTACAGTCGTGTGAAAAAATAAGTAAATGCCCCTTACTTACTCCGCAAAAAATTATCGTAGAAGAAAGTTACTGGTACCACACGATTGGTAATAAAGTCTACTTTTAAATGAGGTATAGAAAATTTGCTTAGGGGGGCATCTACATATTAAAATGAACCATAACTTTGTTTTGTTTTTTTCAATAGCAGTACACGTTTCTTATAGCAGAAATGAACTCTACACCCTTCAATTAGCCTAAAAACAAATTTTTATGCAATTCGTACGATACGTTTCCGAGAAATTAATTATTTTAAAACGAGCATATTTTAGGAGCTGTTTCCAAATTGAAGTTTGTACTCGATTGTTGGCCGAGAGAACCAGCTTCTCGATCAAGGCATCTTCAGCGCCACTCAAGCAGTCATTGAAGACTGCTGGATTAAAGGATAACATACAGAAATTTTAAAATATCTAGTCACTTCTATCATAGACGGCCCCTTAAACCATCATTTTGCCGTTTTTTAAGCATAATTTGAAAATTACTTGGAAGAAAAATGTGAAATTTTGGATTTCCATAAAGAGGACTTAATAAATTTAAATCCATCACAAAAATTGTGGGTTGCAATTCATATTTTTTTTCTAATATTAATTTCATAATTCATATCATAAAATTATAAAAGTTTCAAATTCAACGTATTTATGTTTGGTTATTTTAGTATTATTGCTACACAAAAAATAACCACATTAGGAGTATAATTTCAGAAGATATTAATGAAAATATGAAAATGTAATCTAACATTAGAAGCACTAAATTTTGAATGCTTATAATTCAAAATATTATTATTCAAATGACTTGAAATTTGGTGTCTAGGCATAGTTTGAACAGAAGATTTGAAATATCTTGTTAAAATTGGGTATTGACATTGAAAAAAATGCAGTTTGGGTTCGTTTCATTACGTAATTGGGCTCCCTAAGCATTTTTTATATACATAATTTAAAAGTAGACTTTATTTCCAATTGTTCGGTACCAGTAACTTTCTTCTGCGATAATTTGTTGAGGAGTTAGTATGGGGTCTTTTTTTTTCCACGACTGTACATTTAATTTAGCATGGTACGTATAGGGAATTCCAACTGCCCTTAAGTTACATAAATTGATATAAAACTCGATTTCAAAGCTTATAGTCATATTTTACGTGTTATAGTCATAAAAAGCCTGCCTCGATGCGAGAGTGGCGACATATGCTGCGCAGACTGTGCTTTGACAGAGGCGTTTGCCCAAACGATAACCAACCTATTGATTTTCTATTCCAGAACGTGGCGACATTCGCCACGACGAGTTACATCATACAAGTGGTATAAGTTAACAAGCATTTGCTTGGCGACAATGGCAGGCTCGGTAATATGCTTTTCGATTCGCTTTTCGCCAGAAGCATCTTAACCAAACAAATGTTGTACTCTGTATGTCATCTCTCTCATAACTTAAGCTACCTACTCATAATAGATGTTTAGTAAAGTCTGACAATCTGGAATAGCTGTCAATTTGTCACAAGGCATTAGTTTTAAATTATGTACGCTAAAATTGCACATTTGTCATTGCAGTAGAACCTCGATTATCCGAAATAGTTCGGACTGCCATCTTTCGGAAAATCGAAATTTTCGGATAATAGAGAATGCTTCAATTTTAAGATTAAGGAGAAATATATGCTCTATTTCTTATTATGTAATAAGTACTTAGTAAAAATGAAGCAATAGCAAAATAGAAACATGAATAAATTACCTGAATTTTAATTTTTTAATTAACTACATTTTACATATATCACAAGGGTTTGAAAAAAATGTTTTGTTTGTCGCAGTTTCGATTGCGTTTGCTTTGAAGCTCTATCACAGAATTTTTTAATATTATTAGTTTGCCAGTATCGCAGTCTTTCTGCTGCTTCGCCATTCCAAACCTTTTGCAAAACATTCAAAGGCTTCAGGATTGCTAATTTGTTAGTTTTTTTTTTCAATCCGCAGCTTACGGTAACTCAAGTTAAATTCAAAGGAAGTCTAAGAAAGGAGATCAAAAATATTTATACGCACTCGTAGTTCGGAAAGTACCGCTTTCGCACAAAGAATATGATGGTTAAAAAAAGAAGCTTTCAAAATGGATTTTGCACACAAGGAATGTGATAGTAAAAAGAAAAGAAAAAAAGCTTTAAAAGTGGGTTTTGGTTAAAATGAATATAAAATTGTTGTATTACAGTTTAAATGCTGACCATTCTAAACCTACATGAAATAATTCAATACGAAATTACCTGTGGATCAGAGTCAAATATACTGCGCTGAATAAAAAAAGAGAAATATTAAAAATTTGTCCCTTTCAAAAATTTTGCAAAAAAAATAAATATAAAAAAAAATAAAATAAAGCAATAATAATAATACCCTTGAAATTTTTTATATCATGAAATGAAATATAAATATGTGAATATTCAAATATTACTGAAAATAATTGCAGTGATAAAAAATGATATTATATGAAACAGTAATTTGAAATCAAATGAAGAAAAGATTTACGACAGTTATCACATAGAGGTTTTAAATGTGCTGCATTTTATGTTAAATAAACGGTCAAGTACGAGTATTACTCGCGCACAGAGGGTTCCGTACAATAAATAAATGAATTAGTAATTGTATTATTGGAAAAAAAAACCGTTGCTAAAAGAATACTAACATTTTGTAAAAAATTTATGCAAAGTAGGGTTGGGTATAACAGTATATACTAGAAAAATGTAAATGTTAATGAAAAATGTAAATATTAATTCATTCTAATTAAAGGGTCTCAGGGATCTCAAAAATTGGATAAAATAAAAAAAAGAGACCATATTCAACATTTAATATCTTAAATTGTATATGATTTTAAAACACAATTTTTATTGAGATGAAAGATATAAGTACGTTCTTTCAATTTATGTATTTAAAAATTTGCAAGATGAAGAATTAGCATTTACAGGGTGCCCCAAACAGTCAGACATTTGATAAGCAGGATATTGGTGGGCGATTCTCAAAAGGTGGGCACTGGACACACGTCATAACTTTAAGCCTTTCAAACATAACTTTAATTATCATTAACTTTATTTTTTTTTTCACTGAGTTTTTAATTCTATTCAGAGGCAGAAAATGACATAATTTATTGTAAACGCTTTGTATAAATATCTTAAAATTTTATTATTTTATGCTAAAGAGGCCAATTTCGGACATTCATAACGTTAACTGCTCCAATGTACAGCCAAGAAAAAGAGTTTTAACTTTTTTCCAGGTGGTTCTAATGGTAAACAACGAATGCATAAAGGAAACGGTTGATTTTTTGATAATTTCGTTAAGAGATGGCAGGCTGATTTATTGCTTTTTGAAGATAGAAGGACTTTTCTATAAAGAATTTTTCTGCATTTTGTTATGTCCGAAAGTAACGTACGTAACAAAGCATTTGATTTTATTATTATTATTAATGGATAACAAAAAGTTAATTATACATATATATATGTATACACATATAATTATAGGACACATTTACTATATTCTTAGTCTTAAGAATTTTTTAAATACTAAGAGCAACGTCCAAAATCTGTAACGTACGTGCGAAAAAATGTCCAAAATTTGTAACGTACACAACTGCTAATTAAATGTTTTAATAATTAATTTTCCAGAATAGTTGCTGTCTTTTAATGTTTGCGTATAATTTTGTAGATATACTATTAAAAATATTTATGTATTATATTTATAGACAAAATACTATACTATTAAAAAAATTGGCCTTAAATTTAAAAATTTTAAAAATTACATATAGTTAACGTTTAATGATCCCACCTTTTGAGAATCTCCCTGGTATAACAGCTTACGCGTACGATTAGAAAATAAATATTGTAACTAAAATAAAAATGTTGGTGCCTACTTATACTTCAGATTATAATAATTACCCTGAACCTAAATAAATTTGCATTTAAAGCATTTTTATTTTTTTAATACAAAGTTGTATTTAGCTAATAGAAAATTTTTAAAATTTGAAAAATATAATTACTTAAAAAATATTTTTTTGAACAATAAAAAGGAAATTTTAGGTTCAGTTTATACAGATTAATATAAAACGTATGTTTTGAAAATTTCATGAAAAAATATTCAAAAGTTTTTGAGATATCTGGCGCGTTATGCCAAAAAAAGTCAATTGGAGAAAAATGACTTAAAAGTTTCGAAAACGCCGCTTAAGCTACTGAGCGGGTATAATTCTAAAAGCCATAAATTCTGTTCTAATGAGAATGTGAAGGAAACATATTAAAATGTTCAGAAAAGATGAAAGATTAACATCTAAAAAAATTTAAATCAAAAAAATTTTGAAGCTTTAAGAGTCCTGAGACCCCTTTTGCATTAGTTTTTGTATTTGAATTAGTCTTTTTTTTAACAATTTGACGTTTATTGCTTTTATACTGTTACTGGCCATTGCATTACGCACATATATCATTAAAAGTTGTTACCTAGGCTTTAAAAGCCAGTGGTACATAGAGTACGTCGCCCTGTCATTATGTGTGTCCAAACCGTCCATATCTTTAAGGGTTTATATCTCGGCTAATTACTGACGATTGCTTTTGAAAATCATGATCAACAATGCTTTTATACTTCTGCTACGATAGGTACCTCCAGCGCTGACAACAGTTTTGCTGAATGCCCGTAAATCGAAATTTGTGTGTAACGGAAAAATGCAATTTTCTCAAAAACTATATGACCTAAGGTAATCGCTATACTTTTCCTGCAATGTTTAAATTAACATCTACTCCCTCTAATTTTTTCATAATTTTAGCTTCAGTAGATGAGGGATTAGGTGGGGGGGGGGACATATTTTTGCGCTACATTTTCGACTATATCTTTGAAAATGTAATACCTAAAATTTAAAGAAATGTATTTTTGAATTCAGCGTTACGAAAGCTTTCACACGATACCCCACACGATATACAACGAAATTTTTTTTTCAAGCTACTGAATTTGCCCCTATACATTTTTACTAAATATATTTATAAATGTTTAATAATCTGAAAATATGTGGGTCAACAGTCTTTATTACTTCCCCGAATTTGAACTTTCAACGTTCCATAGTTTACGAGTAAAATTGCTGTGACAGACAGACAGACAGACGGACAGACACAAGAGTGATCTTATAATGGTTCCGTTTTTACTTTTTAAGTACGGAACCCTAAAAAACGATTACGACCTTAGTTTTCTGTTCAAATATTATTACTACTATGTGCTCTATCGGCCATTGCAATCAAAAGCAACCATACGGAGTGTTCCAAAAATATTCAAAATCGCTTGGAATTTTTACCTTTGGGAAGATATGTCGGCAATGTAAGTTGCAATATTTTCAAAATACGTTTGAATTTAAGATGTTGTTATGATGTTAAGACTGTTGATGAAAATGTCCTGCCATTCATTTTCAAAATTTTATACAGTCCCTGGGTCTTTTGTGTTATATTTGCCTAACGGTGCTAAAAACGTGTTTTACTATTGTTAGAAGCTGTGAAATTTAAGCAAATTCTAACTATCATAACCTAGTCAGTTTTGGTTAACGAAAAATTAAACGCTTACTATATCATTTTGAAAAGCGTAGCTAAAGTTTTTCTAAACATAAATTATAGGGCCTAGAACCGTATAAAAAAATAAATTGCGTAACTTTAAAAATCAATGGCAGGACTATGTCAGTGATAGGACATACCTTTATTGGAATATTTTCGGAATTTACATTCCCTACTGGACACAAACAGGTAAAAAATAAATAAAACGCGTTTCAATCGCTTTGAAACACCCCGTATATGTGTGGGTGTGTGGATAAAGGGAGACATACAAAAAAAATTAATAAGAAAATATATTTTCCTGAAACTATTTTATACGCGATTTATCAATTATTATTTTTAATCCGTATTGTAAATGAATGTATTTGAAGTATTTTTCATTAATTTAAATTTTTCTTTGACGTAAATAATATAATGTTAGCATGTTAAGGATTCATTTAAGCACTATATAACATTATTTATTAAAGTATATTATAGATGGTTTATTTCAAAAGAATAAGTGGACATTTTCTGCGGCACGCACATAACAAACATTATAGAAATAATAGAAAACATTAAGAGGGAAGACGAAAAACGAATATCTGCTTATGTAACGTTTTTATGGCTCTTACGTGACAGTAAATTATGTATATGGGTATAAAAGTACCGAAAACTTGTTTTTCCCTCATATGTATTGCAGCGGTAAACTACGAGTGAATTCTTTCTGACATTTCTCTTAGATAGTAAGATATACTACCACTTCTTGTTAATTCACAGCATATGTACACAAAGTTAAGAAGAAATACCATTATGGAGATTGAAAGCATCAAGGATTTTATGCGTTGCGTTTTACTCCTTTTCGCGCATCTTTATGAACGGGATGTTTGTGTGAGATAAATATTTTTTTCGTTGTAAGAATATTTTTGCTTGTATGAGGAAGACAAAAAATAGAATATGTAATCACTTTAAATGTAAAGTAATTTAACCGAATACCGGAAAACTTTAAAATGTTAAATTAAATCACTTTGCTTAAATTACTATAAAGAGTTCTTCTTGATTCTGAAAATTTTCTTCAACCTCAGAAACCGCACAAATCAATAGATTATCAAGATTTAAAGAATAATATACAAAAACAAAATTTTTTTTTATTGCAACTGATTTTTAAAAGTGTTTTAAAGTCGTTTTTAGGGTTCCATACTTAAAAAAAAAAGTATCCATTATAAGATCACCCCCTTGACTCTCTGTCTGTCTGTCACAGCCATTTTACTAGTAAACTACACTGTTAAAAATTTTGCAGCATTCTGGCAGGTCATTCGACCGTTTTTTAAAAAACGGTTTCATAACTATAATTTTACTATATTCTGACCATAAAATGGCCAATAATATGGTCAGAATAGTGTTAAAATTACGGTTGTGTAACCGTTTTCGGAAAAAAAACGGTCAAATGGCCTGCCAGAATGCTGCAAATTTTTAACAGTGTATGGCACGTGGAAAGTTCAAACTCACTGAAGTAAAAAAGGGTATTGACTCACATATTTATAGATTATTAAACATTCACAAAGATATTTAGGAAAAATGTAGAGGGGCTAATTACGTTACTTGAAAAAATAACCTTTTGTATCTTTTCTTTGTATATCATGTGCGATATCGTGTGAAAGGTTTCATAATGCCGAAATCAAAAATATATTTCTTTTAATTTTTTGTATTATATTTTCAGAGATATCGTCGACAATGTGATGCAAAAATATGACCCGCCCC
Organism: Maratus speciosus; assembly: GCA_963932465.1. Lineage (NCBI taxonomy): Eukaryota > Metazoa > Arthropoda > Arachnida > Araneae > Salticidae > Maratus > Maratus speciosus. The sequence goes on from OZ010786.1 coordinate 380,264,110, forward strand.
AGTCTATTTCCGAATCTACTGAAACTAAAATTATGAAAAAATTAGGGGTAGTAGAATTTAATTTAAACCTTGCAGAAAAATTGTAGCGATTACCCTAGGTCGCATAGTTTTTTAAAAAATTACATTTTTTCGTTACACGCAAATTTCGATTTGTGGATGTTCAGTTAAGGAGTTGAAGAGCCATGGAGGTTATCTATCATACCAGAAGAATAATTGGATTTTTGATAATTATTTTCGAAAAAAAGTTTCAGTAGTTAGAGATATTCACATATATAAAGACACGGGCAACGTACTCTATGCGCTATCGGCTTTTAAAGTCTAGGTAACAACTTTTAATGATATATTTGTGTAATGCAATATCCATTAATAGTATAAAAGCAATAAACATCAAACTGTTAAACTGACAAATTTATTTATAATTAATCCCATAATTACTATGGCATTCGCGACTAGTTTCATTGAGTGGCTCTCTCAATACGCCACCCGTGCCCTTAAATGTTAATCAAAATCCTATCTGGAAAAACGCGGCACGACCATGGCGGCATTGCAATTTGCGACCCTTTCGAAGCGTGCTTCGAAAGGGTCAAACAAAAACTTGCAGAATGCCAAGTTTTTTGTTTTGTTTTTTTAGATACATTGTAAAACGAAAAGCTTATTATTACGCTGAATTTGGGTTTATGAAATGCCAAATGAAATTAAACAATAAACTACTTTTATTGTCACCACCGATTTAAGTTCATCATAAACAGATTAGGATAAGATTAAAAAAGAGTTATACAGAATAGCAATATTTTCTACTATTTAAGCTTCATATCACTCTGAACACTCGTGGTATATCTATTTATACTTTTCTATTACTTACAGCTATTCCCAACCCTTCGTTTTATATATTTTTTTCAAAGCCTTAAAATTATTTTTTTAGCAATGATTTTTTGCAATAATACATTTACTAATTAATATAGTTTTGGTATGGAATCCTCTGTGCGCAAGTAGTACTCGCACTTGACTGTTTATCATAGTGTATTAACAAGTTTTTTCCAAGCGGAATAAGTATTTTGAATGGTTATCAATTCTCAATCAAATGTTTTCAGCCTCATAACTGATTTTATACATATAAAACTAACAGAATAACGTTAATTTTAATGTTTAAGTTATTGTGGTTAATCTCTATCGTTTGTCTCTAAAATATGTTTTCTGATCATGAAGATGTTTATTTAAAAATGAACAGCACTCTAAAAGCTTATAAACCGGATTGACAAGAATTGTTAATGATCTGTAAAAATTAATTGGAAATGTTTCTGAAAATCAATGTCAGTAACTGAAACTTAGTTTCTGTAAAAGTTCTTTCAGATCTGGAAAATACATTAGTTTCGGAATTTTCTAAAGTTAAAGAACAACTTTCGGAATAGTGGGTGATTTGAAAGGCGTTGTAGCATATTTTTGTTTGTTCTTAATTAGATTTTTCTAGATTTTGAAAGAAATGTATTCTTTTATGGTGTAGATTTGTATACATCTTTTTTTTTTATTATTATTGCATGATTTTCTTAATAAGAATTTTATTGTAACTAATCCTTAATATTCTAAAAAGTGATAATAAAAGTTTCTAAAGAATCACCAGCATTTTCCAATACCAATCCTGTTCAAAGTATTTACACGTTATTATATTCAAGGCTGGAGTAGCACAGTTGAAGTTTATTCCAACAGAGCGAAAAATGTCCAGACCAAGAATCGAACCTGGATACATGGCGTGCCGTGCCAATGCCTTACCTGTTAGGCTATCCGGACGATACCTGGCTGACATAATCCACTCTTATTTGTTGAATTTGGCTGCGAACTGCAGCGCTAGTTTCATTCATCCGAACTATAACTATAGCATTTTACATGATGAAAGTGTGTTTTTTTAACACGGAAACTCATGCATACCTGTATATTTACACGTATATGTAACTCCTGTATATTTACACGTTTTCAATCCATGTATCTATAGAAATTTCTTACTTAACGTTTTTACGGATTGGCAAATTTATAAGAAAAGAATTATTATATGGAAGACGGAAATGATAATAGTAATAAATGTAATTTTTACCTTCATTAAAATTCACAAAATTTCAGAAATTATACATTTTTTTAATGCACTAAAAAGTAGAAAACGTACATTTTTGTATTTTACATTTTAATTCTGACCCATAGGTCTTGGAAAAAAAACTTTAATTGCGTGGAGTTTAAATTAAATTGCGGGGAGTTCGATTATGGAATATTAATGGATTTAAATATGAATTTCGCCAAATTAGCCAGCTATTGCCAAGTCGGCTTCATATATGGAAGCTTATTTGTATAGCCCAATTTGGCGATATTTTGCCAAGTTGGCCAACATTTGGCGATATTTTGTTAACGGTGTCATTAGTACTTTTCATAAATACTCATTGTTGAAGCTGATACTGATTTCTCCATAGAAAATCAACCGTCCCTCCCCACGTTGCCCTCGTTGCCACCTTGGGGATCGAAATAAAAACAATGTCTAATTCAAGTATTGCCGTCAGGAATGCCCATTATATATTCCAAATGCCATAATGCCATTATATATTCCAAATTTTAAAGCTCTATGTCAGCAGGAATTGGGTGAAAATCGAGTCACAAGATTTCACTGCCACATACAAACAAACAGAATTGCAAGTTAAAGAGAAACATGTAATAATGATAACAGTTATATCTAGATAAAACATTATACTTGAAACAATATGCTAAAAGAAAACCTGCGGCATGACATTCTATTAATGGTTGTCCATCCCTGTTTTCTGGACCATGGGCCCTGGGAAGCTATACAGAATATGTCCGGCAGGTTGGTCAGCCGAACGCGATACTGCAATTGTTTACTTCCCCGGCAAGTTATTTCATCGTCATCGAAGGGACGAAGTTTGACTGAACCTTACACAGTTCACTGACCGGAATCGAACTGTGAACCTGTATCATGGTAGAGACTGTAGCACTGAACAATACGCTACTGGTCTCAAATAATGCACCAGCTTGAATGTTATTTATCTTCTGAATTATATCATAAAACTTTACTGACTGATTTACCTTATAAACCAATGTTACTAAATCCTTAAAAAATTGAATCGTTATTGTTTCCTGAAATTGATAACAAATCTAGGTAAAAGCATTTATTTAGAAGAAGAATTTAAAAAAAATCAGAGTTCATTTATTTATAAAAAAAATTGTTGTAAAGTTAACCCGGCATTAGTCGCGTTTCGGTCTTTTTGCCGCCCACATAAATTGTATTTTCCTAAGTCATATCCTCTTACAAATACGATGGAGAATTATCGTGTATCTGGCTTTAAATGTTTCTCCACTACCATAGTGAAGTAACAAGACATCTCTGATGTTCCTTTAGATACATTTTTACAAGCAAATTTGAAATTAGCGGAAAAGTCTGCGCAACGATCACTAATGTAAGTTCATTTAAAAAATTTCCCATTATTCAAGATATCATGGATAAGATGTATGATTTAAGTAAAGTGCAAATTTTTAAGTTCATTGAAATTAAATATTCGAATATTAAGTGAAAAGTGTGTCTTATTTTACATTTTCTGTATGCCGGGAACCGGAGGCAAAAAGACCAAGTGAGACTAAGAACGTTCTGAAAAAAGACGCGACTATTCCCGGGTTCAAAATATTTAAATTTTATATAACAGGCTATTATTTTTTTAGTATAAAATATCCTTTCATATTGTTCTTATTATATCGTAAAATGATAAAACATTACTTCCATCCATTTCAAAAAATCCTTAAAAAAAAAAAAAAAAAAAAAAAAAAAAAAAAAAAAAAAAAACATATAAAATCCTTTTTCGCTTTAAACGTCATCTCGATCCAAAAAAATTCAAGCTGCCACTTATATCAGCGATGTCTTTTTCTTTAACCTTACATTCCCGAAAATATTAAAAAATATTATAAAATTGTACCTTAAGTTTTCAAAAGCATATCAAAATAGACATATTTTCAAAGATTCCAATGCCAGAGGATAAAAACTTTAAGGCAAATTTATTTTGGCTTTTCACCCAGTTCAAAAGCAATAAAAAAATTGTCAATGTTTGAATGTTTCCGTTTACGAACATAAATTTATTTCTGGAAAAAGTTACTGTACAAGTAGACACTCAATGTTTCAAATTAAAAAAAAAATATTTTTAAAATAAATACATTTATTTTCGATAAGGAAACAGATGTATTTATTTAAAAAATATTTTTCGTTTTTAAATTTGAGATTGAGATTAAAGATAATTCATTTTATGCATTTGTTATGATAATTAAAGAAATTTTTTTAGGTTTTGTAACAATTACATATTTTCGTAATAGGAATTTTTACATCGCCTTTTTGCAGAAAAACACCTTAATAATAATGAAATACTTTTGCATTTTGCAGGATAAAAAACATAATAATGAAAATATTTTAATCTACATAAATTATGATATTTAAATTTATGTACATGAGCATCAAATTTTGTTTATTATATGAAATATATTATAATTTAAAAAGCACAAAATCCTCTCTCAAACTGTTATTTTATAATAAAACGTCAAATCATACTTTCATTCATTTCAAAATAATCTTCTTAAAACTATATAAAATCATTTTACAATTTAAATGTATCATCTTTCTCATAACCCAGACTCCAACTGTGACAATCCCATCAGGACCGCCACTTGGTAATGAAGACATAGTAAGATTTAAGAGGTCTCAAAACTCTTAAAATTTGAAAAAATGGAAAAGCAAGAGACCAAAATCATATACATTTAATATCTTAAAATGTATATGATTTTAAAACACAATTTTTAGGAAGATGAAAGATATAAGTATCTTCTTTCGTTTCACATATTTAAAAAATTACAGAATACAGAATTAATATTTATATGGGGCTTCAAACTATCAAACATTTTTAAAGCAGAAAATTGGTATGACAGCTTAAGCGCAGGATCAAAAAATAAATTTTGCAACTAGAATGAAACTTTTGGTGCCTAATTATATGTCAGTTTCTAATAATTAAACTGAACCTAAATAAATTTGTATTTAAATCATTTTTATAATTTTATAAGAAAATTGCATTTAATAACACAAAATTTTGAAAATTTTAAAAGTATAATCACATAAAAAATATTTTTTTGAACAATAAAAAGGAAATTTTAGGTTCAGTTTATGCAGACATCTATGAAATATCTATTTCGAACATTTTATGAAAACATAATGACAAGTTTTTGCGGCATCCTGAGCGTTATGCCCGAAAATGCCGTTTTCAGTAAAATGACTTCAAAGTTTCGGAAAAGCAGCTTCAGCTATTGAGGGAGTGCAATTCTAAAAGCCATAACTTCTGTTCTAATGGGAATTTCTAGAAAACAATTATATAAAAATGTACAGAAGAGATAGGAGTTTAAAATAAAAAAAATTGAAAATTTTGAAACGTTAAGAGTCCTGAGACCCCTTAAAGTTCAAAATACTGTTTATTTAAATCAAAATAAAGAAGGACTGCGATAGAGCTTCGATCTCGAGCACCAACCGTACTGAAAATAATCTATTATTTCGCAAACTCAACAAACTTGTGTACATGTGCCTAAATAACAAATACCCATGGTTGCAGCAGAACTTTATTTAAATATGGCGAAAATATTTACTCTTCAAGTAAGGTAGACGTTCTCATCTAACTCTAAACTCTAAATCGTACAGGGCTTGTGGCAAGCGTCAAACCTAGAAAGAAGAGAACACTAGTTACAGAGCACACGAGACGGGACTCGACGCAAATTCGCTGATACCAAATTTCAATCCCAGTTTTATTTATTTCCCTCTGCAGATGGATCAGAATCTCCTGATTAGCATAAAACTACAAGAAAAACCACGAACCGCAGATTCCAAGAGTTACAAATTCACTTGATAAAATTAAAGAAGAACAAAGGATAGATGTCGCTTTCCTGCACACAAATTAACATCAGACAAAACACTCTTACTCAAAAACTTCATTATTTTTATAAGAGAGTAGATAATCTTCCACAGAATTATTCAAACTATGTCTTTTTTTTAACTTATCCAACGAAAAGTGTTAAAAAATAACATGAAAAATTACGTGGTCTGAAGTTTAAAAAAGCATATCCATTAAGGCATATGTTTTCGTTCACTCTAATTCCAAAGGATATAGGCTTCATGGTAGGTTAATTATGATTTTTCACTAAATTGAAAAGCAAGAGAAAAATTCTGAATCTTTAAAGCGTTCCGTTTTCAAACATTTCTATATTTTAAGTAAAGTTTTATTCGCAAGAGGCACTCAATGTTTCGGAAATCTGCACCTCTCAAAACAATTAACCCTTCACTGTGCGATTTTTTCTATTTTTATGAATAAAAATTATTTTAAATCTATATATCGATCTAATAATGGGAAAAAATAGTAAAAATATATATATATGTAACTTTCAAATTTCCAGCTAAAATTGGATATATTATGGTATATGCCATATGTACACAATTAGGGTTTTAAAATATTTTGTTGCTAAATTTTGCAACTAAATGAACTTAAAATAATTAATTGTATCTGCTTAACACTTTGCAACTTTTTTATATTAATATTTTTAAATATCCAGTAAAAATAATGAAAGCAAATCTTATCTTAATAGCGGGATAGAATTTTTTTTATTTTTTTGTTTTTGTTTCCGAAGAACAAATTCTATTTATTTATTTATTTATTTATTTATTTATTTATTTATTTTTTTTTTGTCGAATGAAGCCATCTGATATGAGCAAAATAAGTGTTACTCCACCGTTTTGGACTGTTCTTGATCAGGAACAGAGATTATATTGGCCAAATTCATGGCACATAATGAGAATTATACTGTTTTTAGGTATGTGCCAGATATGGCACGTGGTGCAGTAAAGGGGTAAAGAATATTAATGAGGTTGTACACTGTAAAAAAAAATTCGGCCAGTTTTCCGGTAGGACTCGGAAAAGTAGTTGCCCTTATCGTACCGGAATAATTTCCGACCCAGCTCGGAATATAATCCGTAAAAATAAGGAAATAGTCAGTAAAACGATATTTTACGGATTTTATTCCGAGCTGGGTTGGAAATTATTCCGGTACGATAAGGGCAACTATTTTTCCGATTCCTAGCGGAAAACTGGCATTATTTTTTTACAGTGTAGATGGGTCTTGTGGATGGGGAATTGTTTAGATGATTGATACTTAGATCGATGATCGATAGACGTGGTAGGCTATATGCGAAAAAAATTACACATGTTTGGCAGAAAGAAATGCAGTGAATTGAGTACTTGGTTACAAAAGGAAAAAACACAATTTGTATATTTGAGAAAAGATAGCTAAAAAAGGTGTTTCCTTCAATGAAAATCGTTTTTAGTAGGGAATATGGTTTCGCTGGTCAGCCAGCAAAATTGAACACCTTGGAGGCATGGAGTCTAAGAGGCTATTAATGAGGTGCTGCGCTATTCTGTCCCACTCCTCCTGAAGAGCTCATTTCAGTTCATGGAGAGTTTGTGGAGGTGGTGGGCAGCCAGCAATTTGTCTGCCTAGAATGTCCCAAACATGCTCTAATGGGTTCATGTCCGTTGAAGACACTGTCTATTCCAGTCGTCTGATTCCTTCCTTGAAAAGAAAATGATCTACAAAGTGAGCACGATGTGGCCTTTAATTGTTGTTCATTAACATGAAATCATCTCCAATTGTTGCAGCGTAAGGGACTACAATAGGTCTGAGTACCTCATCCCTATATCGCTGACCGATTAGAGCTTCATTTCGAATGATGTGGAGGTCGGTGTGCTCATCATTGGAGCTGCAAGCATACACCATCACTCCCCCACCGCCAAATCTGACACGTCCTTGCACGAACGCAGGATTGTTTCTGTGTCACGTTCCCTCCAGATAAAAATTCGCCTATTATCAGGATGAACAGAAAAACGGGACTCATAAGAAAAAAGAATATTGCGCCATCCATTTCTCCTCCAGGTCACATGCTATGTTGCCCATTTCCTGAGGTCGCCATGGTGTCTTGGTGTTAACGTAACACATACCATTGGTCTGTCTGTAAGCATACAGATCTACAGCGTGGAGACGGTTTAGGACAGTTTGAGTTGAAACTGTGATACCAGTAGCCGAGCGAAGGTGTTTTTGAAGAAGAGTGACATTACTATTTTGTTGTTTCTGAGTCGTTAGCATTATATATCGATGTTCAATGTTCGTTATTGCACGTCTACGACCTTGCCCTGGTATTCGCTTGCATTTCCAGTCTCCAAAAATGGTTCGAGATCCTGGAAATAACAATTTTTGAAATTCCAGTGACTTCCGTTTGTGTTTGGCTTCGTCTAACTGACCAACAACTCTCCAAGCAACTGATTTGGTTAAATGACATCGTTGAGACACCAAACGCATCGAAACAAAGCACATACCGAATGTCGATCATCATTTTCTGCTTTGTCTTTCAGTAAGTTGAAAGCCAAATTTCATTTGCTTTCAAGCGATAAAGCGTCGTTTATGACGTGAAACTCAAAATTTGCATACTCCAAAGTTTGAAAATAAGAAAAATTTGCATTTTTGACTTTCTTCTTTCATTTTCTGCAACAAAAAAAAAAAAAAAGTTTGCTTATACCGTTATTTTATATAAGACTTACAATATTCTTTAACTGTTTTGAGCAATGCATTTTAGTATAATTAATTACTAGCATTTAAATATTCATTTTTTTATTTTTCGGTTTGCATATGTTTGAGGATTATGTAAATTAATAGGCGCTAACATTTTTGGATAGCATTTCTGTTCTTTATACACATTTCTAAGGAAAAATTAAATTTATAAGAACAAAAATGGATTTACCGTCCCGTGTATATAAACAGTATTTGAAGAAGAATATCAATTTACATTGTGAATATATATGATACTTGATTTATTTTCTGAACTATATTTAAAAAATATAATGAAAAAATCCCCGCCGCCTCGGACTGAAGGCAACGTAGATTTCGAAGTTAAGTACTAATTTCACCAACAAAAACTAAATTATGATTAAAGATAAACCTGGTTAAACAATTTTATCTGGCCACTTTTGACAAATTTTTAATTCAATTTTTCTGTAAAGGCTCGTTTTATCAGAATCATATTAAGGTGGTATTCAAAAAATAATTTTCCACGCTCAACAACTCGAAATTTTCTGACACATTTTCAGACTCATTTTTAAAAGTAAAAATATGAAACTTGGTTGCATGCAAAATAAACTAACAGTTGATTCTATCAAAAACTTCTGAATATGAAAGTTGTAGATAATATTGAGAAGATGTATAATAAATTTAAGCGGATTCTATATCTTGTGAATTGACGAAGCTATGAATATTTTTCTTCTTCACCTCCCCCCCCCCTTTGTTTTTCTTTTTCAATTTTTATTTTTTTTAAGTAAGAGTTGCTCTTATCAAAAACTTGAAAATAAAAAAAGTTGTAAATAATATTAAGAAGATTTTTAATAAGTTTACGTTAATTTGATATTTTAAGAATTGACGAAGTTATGAATTTGTATTTCCGTAAAATCTTATTTTTAGTGCCCCTTGAGCCCATTCTTAATTTTATCAAAAATCTGTGATACTTAAGATTTTGGCCCTTTTCTTAGAAGTAATAATAACTTTAAACTGATTTGGTATGTAAAAAATTAAGAAATTATGGCGGTTTTCGGTTTTCACAAACCCTCTCCCTATTTCTTAAGTTGTAGATAATATTGAGAAGATGTATAATAAATTTAAGCGGATTCGATATCTGAATTGACGATGTTATGAATTTTTTTCTTTTTAACCCCACCACTTTTTTTTTTCTTTTTCATTTTTTTTTTTTTCGTAACAGTTGCTCCTATCAAAAACTTGACAATAAAAACGTTGTAGATAATATTAAGGAGATTTATAATAAGTTTACATGAATTTGATATTTTAAGAATTGACGAAGTTATGAATTTGTATCTCCGTAACCCCCCCCCTCCCCCCTTTTTTGCGTCCCATGAGCCCATTTTTAATTTTATCAAAAATCTATGATACGTAAATTATTGGCCTTTTTCCTAGAAGTAATAATAACTTTAAACTGATTTGATATGTAAAAAAGTAAGAAGTTATGGGTGTTTTCGGTTTTAACAACCCCCCTCCCTATTTCCACCCCCTTGGTCCAATTTTGCCCATTAACGAACCTGACCAAGATTTTCGAACCCTTGATATTATGTGTCAGTTTGGAAGAGATTTGTGCAGAATTATGGAAGTTATAGTATCCATTAAAAAGTGATATAGATAGATAGATAGATAAAATTTTGAACGTGGGTTGTTTTATATTCTAGGGATCATGATCGGCGTAGATCTGCAAAATTTTTTCAGAAATTCCAACATAGGGGAGATTGCAATAGGTAGTACTTCTAACGAAATCTACCTAAAAAGTATGAGGAATAGTATAAATATGTAATGTACATCATGTATCTTATGAAAGTAGGCTGCAAAAAGTAATTTTAAAAATATTAACTTTTTAATATTTAAAAAGTATTTTAAAAATATTAATATATCTATGGTGCGTAAACTCTGGGGTCTGGAAACACTATCTATGCTACGTTTGTGTGTATGTCTGTCTGTAGGCGACACTGAGTTCCATATATAACAGGAGATCTTTCTTCCTATTTTCTAACATGATTTCCAGCGATCAGCGCGGGAAGATGCAATGATGACAATTTTATTTCGCATTAATGGCAAAACAATTCTGTTTATCGCATTCCATTACGTGATTAGAGAATCATTTATTAATTTGACAACTATAACTTAATTAGAGAAACATAAATTAGGATAATGGCAAAGGAGAACACTAATATCTTTCATTGATAACATGGACTATTTTCTCCTTTGCCTTCATGTTTCATTTCCCTTGCAATCTGCTGACTGCCGTTTAAGAACTTATGTTGTACAAGGTGCGTCAAAAATATTTGGTGAATGGAAACAAATAGAAGAAATATGAGGATGGAAGAAATAATGGAATTAAAATACCTTTAATCACCCTCAAAGTAACACCCGTTGGCCACACTTATAACATCTAACATAACACATCTTTGATAAAGCTGCTGGAATAAGTCGGCGAAGGGATCGACCGAAGCAGAGATGTCACACGTCACCGGATACACGTCCTTGCTGATTCCCCCAATTCCTCCAATATCCATCGTAAAGACAGTCGGCTATTGTTTAACAGCATCTGCCACGCACTCTGGATGTTGTCTGTCATCACACATGATGAGGGTCGACCTGAACGTGGTTCGTCATCCACGGTTTCGTTTCCTTCCTTAAAACGTTTAAACCAATCATACACGCATTTTTTGCTTACTGCGGCTGTTCCGTACACCTGGACTAACGTTCTATGTGTTCTGTTGCAGTTTTTTTTCAAGTTGTAGCAAAACTTCATGTTTATTCATTTCTCCATTTCAATATGACGCGAGTGTTCAAACATACACCATTTGACTGCCCTTAGCAGACTTTTATTCATTGGTTTCTTGCGCTACTTGCTACGTGACATCTCTTCATTGTTCTCTACCTGTGCATGCGCAAGGATACATTTCAACTCGCGTTGTTTATAAGATATTCATCCATTCACCGAACTTTTTAGACGCACCTTGTACACTGGTTATCAAAAATTAAGGAAAAGTCACAAAATGATAATTTTCAAATACGCGAACACTCAAAAGGCAATAATATAATTCAAGTAATAACTATCTTGACAACAGAGCTAGTCCATATAACATTTCATTCATGTCACACATGGTCACAATTGTCACAGTCACTACGGTGAAGCAAAAAAATAGGAAATTCCATACATCTCATTATGAGTCACAAATGATCACTATATGTGACTCCACTGAGACGTGACTGTGACTGCTGGTTTGGGACGAGTCACATGTGACTTTACAATGTAGTTACATTGTGACTCTCATGTGACTGTCATTTGTAGACTCAATTTAAAAGTCATCGTGGACGCTGCATTGTGATAAGTTACCAAATAATGTCACATTAAATTCACATGATGACTTTCAGGTGACAGAGATACTACTGTGAAGTCATCAGTGTGATCTTTTGGGAAAAGTCTCCATGTGACTATAATATGATATTATTTGGTGACTTATCATAATGCAACGTTCATAATGACTATGAAATTGAGTCTTAAAATGACAATCACATGAGAGTCACAATTTAACTACATTGTAAAGCCACCTGGTGACTCGTCATAAAGCAGCAGCCACATTGACTTCTCAGTTGCGCCACATATAGTGATCATTTGAGACTCATAATGAGATGTATGGAATTTACTATTTTTTTGCTTCACCGTAGTGACTGTGACACTTGTGACCATGTGTGACATGAATGAGATGTTATATGGGCTAGCTGTGTTGTAGAGATATTAATTACTCGAATTATATTATTTCCTTTTGAGTGTTCGCGTATATGAAAATTAGCATTTTGTGACTTTTCCTTAATTTTTGATAACCAGTGTATATGGAACTCAATGGTCGGCGATGACTAAATAAATTATGTTTGGTGAAGATAGTTATATGCATGTCCTGATGCTTCTAAGGCTTACATTTTTAAAAGGTTTATAATCAGTCAGGATACCCATTAATTCCCGTTATTAAAAAAACCTGTCAAAATCATTGCAACGGTGATTTCAAGAGCCCCGTTCCGAAGCATTTAAGTATGGTTATTATAAGAAGAGCGCATCGGCGCGACCTTACAAAATATCAGTGCAATAAAATACATTCCAAACGAACCTTTCAGCATTCTAAATCTGTATCTGTTCAAAAAAATTCGAATTTTAAATTTTGCAATTTTTACAATTTCGTAGCATGCATTCTCGCTAATTTTCAAGATACAAAAAATAAATAAACTAGAAAACAGGAATTCTGCTTTTTCAGAATTTAGTGTCGACCCTGATAAAAAAAAAATATATGTATACATAAATGGTACAAAACATATTTCAATTTTAAGGTTTAAAGCTCGCACTTTTGTTTTATGTAAAATGACGTCTTTCGCATCCGCTTCAGAATTCCACATTTACGATCCACTGTTAAACATCTACAGTAAAGCATGCATAGGATGTCACTAACGCAAAATAATACACAAATGCAAGAAAACAAAATGCCGTCATTCAAGAAACTCGACGAAACACGGCTATCTAATGATTCATAGGCCTTCATTTGTTTGTAACATTAATATGAGTACTTAAAATGAAATATAGCTTATAATAGTTCCATGTTTTAATAGAAATTATTCGTTTATATTTTTTCAAAATAGCACGTATTCTAATTACATTTTCTTTCGGTTGTTATGAGAAAATGGCAACAAAAAGATATAATTGCTATTATTCAACTATTTTCCCTTTACTTTCTAAAACAAGTAAGAAAAATCATGCGTTAAGCATAGATTATGAAACACTTTCCAACACTTCCTGTATGCTTTAACAAAATTTCGTTATTTAGGGAAAAATTGCGTATAAAAGAACTAAGTAAACATTTTAGAAAACGCATAAAACATTTGAAAAACGGATTTCAGCAGTTACCAACCATATCAAATATGTATTCCAATTCTTTTGAACAGCTCTGTATTTGATCTGCAGATTGATATATATGCTATACAATAGGGAAATTCAGTTTAGCATGAAAACAAATAACAGGTTGAAATTTCTCTTTCAGCAATTTATACTAATAGATGAAAACATACTTGTATACTTTTGTAAAACCCTGTAGTTAACCTAGTACCTCTATTACAAGCCACTATTTAGCTAAAGTTTAATTCAAAGTAAAACACTCTTAAAAGTACTGGAATCATATTTTGAGACATTATCATTTATAGACGGCCATTTATCCAAATCTTTGCGTGACGCTGCATATAATTTTATCTATCTTTTATAATTTTACTACAAACATTTGTTAGTAAACAAAATGCAGTTCAGCGTAAAAATGCATAACTCATTTAAAAACCACCTTTAAGCAATTTACAATCATACCCAGTAACCATTGCGAATTCTTTTGTGTAGCCCTTTATATGAATTACAGCATTTATACACATCATATACAATGCACAAGTATAGTGAAACATAAAAGCGCATAACATAATTAAATTGCATTTCAGGTAATCATCGCTACCGTACAATACTTCGGATACAATATAGTATGTGAAATATTTTGTGTGTCCCTGTAAATGCTATGCACTTCGTATTATACATGAAATAAGTTATAGTAAAACTCAGCGACGTATATAAATTGTATTATACATGAAATAATTTAACATCATTAAAATACGCCTGAAAAATTTCCCTCCACCCGCATATCATTATGTAACGGAATTCTTTTGTGTGGTCTTGATAAATGCATAACAATTTTATTATGTTTGAAAGCATGTAACATTATTAAAAATCATTTTAAACGATTTATTTCCCATACACCGTAATGTAACGGAAAATTTCGACTGTTCCTGTAAATGAACTAAACGTGCTACAAACTTCATTTGCAATAGGGTTCGTGCTATGGTAGAGGTTACTAACATCCAAAAATTTCAGAACGTTCCGAGTATATTTACGGGAGTTAGAGCGCGTACAGACGACCAGACGGACAGACGTACAGACAAACCGAATGCATATACACTTTTCAACTTTGTTGGAAAGTGTTAAAAACTTTTGACTGCCCCTGTAAATGAACTAAACATGCTACAAACTTCATTTGCAATAGGGTTCGTGCTATGGTAGAGGTTACTAACATCCAAAAATTTCAGAACGATCCGAGTATATTTACGGGAGTTAGAGTGCGTACAGACGGACAGACGGACAGACAAACTGAATGCATAAACACTTTTCAACTTTGTTGGAAAGTGTTAAAAGTGGAGTACTTGAGTTGCCAAAATTAAACAAATGGTGCTAGAAACTACAAAAAAATTAATATTTCAAAAATAAATGACGATACGGTTTTCAAACAAATTGTATTTAAAAGTACCTTTTTAACACTTTCCAACAAAGTTGAAAAGTGTTTATGACTTCGGTTTGTCTGTCCGCCAGTCCAAGCTCTAACTCTCGTAAATATGCTCGGATCGTTCTGAAATTTTTGGATGTTAGTGACCTCTACCCTAGCATGTTCCCTATTTCAAATGAAGTTTGTAGCGTGTTTAGATCATTTACAGGGACAGTCAAAAGTTTCCCGTTACATTACGGCCAATGGGAAAAAAAACCTTTCAAATGATTTTTAATAGTGTTACACTCTTTCAAACATAGTAAAATAGATATTCATTTACGAAGACCGCTAAAATATGCATTATATTGAATATGCGGTGCAAAGTATAGTTATTGTTCATTTACAGGGCCACACAAAATAATTCCGTTCATAATGGTATAGGGGGGGGGGGGGGATTGTTTGCGGTATATTTGAAAAGATTTCAGATACAATATTGCATCTGAATAACTGTATATTAGTAATGATTGCTCGAAATGCATTTTTAATTAAGATATGCGCTTTTTTCACTATATTTATGCATACTATAAAGTACGTATATAAATGCAATAGTTCATACACAGGGCTACAGAAATGAATTCGTAAAGGTTAATGAGTACAAGCATAAATCGCTTAAAGGTGGGTTTTAAAGGAAATATGCATTTTTACGCTGAACTGAATTTAGTTTGATAAGAAATATTTATAGAATATAGATAAAATGATATACAGGGCCACGCAAAGATTTGGATACATGGCCGTATATAGGTGATAATTTCTGGAAATGTAATTTAAGTAGTTTTAAGTGTGTTTTAGTTTGAATTATATTTTAGCTAAATAGTGTCATGTAATAAAGGTACTGTGTAAACTACAGGGCTGTACAAAAGTATTCAAGTATGTTCTCATATATTAGTATAAATTTCTGAAAGATTAATTTCAACCTGTTATACATTTTCTTGCTAAACTAAATTTTCCCATTATATAGTATATATGTCAAACTACGGATCAAATACAGGGCTGTTCAAAAGAATTGAAATACATATTTGGCTATGGACGGTAACTACTGAAATCAGTTTTTCAAATGTTTTATGCGTTTTATAAAATGTTTACTTAGTTATCTCATTTACCTTATTTCCCTAAATAACGAAGTTTTTTTAAAGCATTCAAAAAGTGTTGGAAAGTGTTTCATAATCTATGCTTATAGTCGTTGAGCCAGGGGCACGTGTGGTTTCATGTCAGCGGACTTGGTAAACTATATATTTTTGGATTCACCGCAACAACAGCACCTCATTTATCCATGATACTTTCGAAACCAGGGTAGCTTATGGACGCTATATTGGAAAATGGCCGCCGTCATTGAGTCAGGGGTTCGAGTGGTTTCATGTCAGTGGACTTGGTAAATCACACATTTTTGGATTCACCACAACATCAGAATGACATTTATCCATGATACATTTAAAAACAGAGTAGCTAATGGACGCCATATTGGAAAATGGCCGCCGATAAACAGGGTGATTGAAAGATTTTCTTGGTTTTGCATGCTATTAAATGAATTGGGCGATTGAAGAGACAATAAGTAAAGACATGCAGGTGTCAAAAGGTACAACGAAGTTCAGTCAAAGACTTGCCACAGTCGAAAGATATTCTTGATATCAGGGCAGCATTTCTTCACATGATTCGTGAAAGAACCAAAATTAGTTCTACATCCAGATCTGTCTTATAGCAGGATCCAGAAAAACGAACGTGATGTCTCATATTTACAGAACATGATTACCAATGAATGGATAAATCTAGACATGGTAATAGAATCAACTGGAGCAATGACAAATCTAGAAATTGTCGAAGACATGGTCAAAGCTCATAAGATGTGTGAAGAAGCTTACCAAACTTTCAAGAGAGAATATCTGTCTGAAGACTCAAAGCCAGACGTGTTTTTCAAACCTCCAAAGATAAAGAAGCTAAAGACATTTTCTGACTTTAAAAAGAAACAGAATGTAAAATTTAATAAATCAGAGTTTGTTGCCTAGGAAGAAGAAATCTATTTGCCTAGATGACAATCATTGCAGAGCGAAGAAATTTCGGTATGAGAACTGTCTTTTCCTACCACCTAAGGCCTCTTCCATAGCCCTTAGCAACACTTGGTGGTTTAATGCGAAAAACTGAAAAATCAAACTGATGGATGTTATGACAAAATTACGACTGCTGAAAGAATGCAAATGATAGTAATGTTAATATCATTGAAGGAATGGGCTTTGTTCAAAGCTAACGCAGGAACTACAACCATTTGGACAACTAGCAAAGAATCTGTTTTCTAAAATAATACAAGATTTTACATCCTCTCAAAGAATAGATGTTTTATTTGATACATACAGCAAGGTGTCAATAAAAAGAAATGAACGAAAAATATGAACTGTTGGTAATGCTATAAAGATCATGTACTCCTGGACATCCAGTACAAAAATGGAAGCAGTTTCTGTCCGATGAGGAGAACAAAAAAGAACTTATACATTTCATTTCTCAAGAATGACAAAGTGAACATTATCTGAAATAGTTGATTACACAAATTATGTACGTTATCTATGGAGAAAATGCTATATATTCACGAAATAACTAGTTGAAGAATACACTAAGTTGACCTGCTTCCAAGAAAAGGTTACACCCGACTTTTATTTTGCGCACACCATGGCTTTAGCGTCTGGATTTAGAAATATTATTATTATGCTCTGTTCACACTGTTTTCTTTAGAAAACGATTTGAAGAACTAGAAAGGGTTAATATTTGTAAAATGTGGATCCAATGACAAAATAAAGTAAAGTACTACAACTTGAGTGAGATGCATAGACTTTTAGGTAAAGCGGTATGTAATGCATTAACTGTCGAATGCGATACAGTAAGTGCCTTTGCAAGCAAGGTAAAATGATGATTCAGAACACTGAATTTCGAAATGCGCTTAAGGCGCTGCCAAAGGAAACAAAGAAACAGCTTGAGCCGTAAGTTTGCCATCTCTATTATGAAAGCACAAATACTCAGATATCAATGAATTGCGCTATATTCTATATACTTTTGCTGTAAAAAAGGAGTCTGTGGAATCTCATCACCTTCTGCCATGCAGAAATAACACTCTACCTATAGGTAATGCAATCTATTTGCCACGGTGTTGTTTGGATGAAGTGCATACAGGCTGATCCTGATCTTACATACCCAGATAAATATAGTTGGATTTTTGGAACAGATAGTGAAGGAAAAGGCTATCTAGAGATCCAGTGGAATGGCAGTTCTCCTGCTCCTGAATCTATTTTGGAACTGATGTCATGTTCTTGTTCAAGAACATGTGTCCCACCATCATATGCATATATTTTAATAACCTCAAATATACAAGCATATGCAAAATATAGAACTGCTCTATGACGATGGAAGTTATTTGGACACAGGAATGTCAACCGATGATAATGATAGCTGTGAAGAAGACTAAAATTTCAGTTATTTATTAATCCGTTTTCGACCAGCATCTTTCACATGAATATTATTCGTTTGATACCCCTTTTTGTCAAACAATTAAATTTAGCTTAGCAATCAAGAAAATAACTTAAATAAGGAAATTTTTACTTTTCTTTTTTAGTGGTATCAAAAACAAGCGATGTAAACACGTTTCCGAAGGTGCATATATGCACCCGTCGTCCCGAAGGGGTTAATTCTTAACGTACTAAGTACAATAGTTTCACCAGTATTAAATTTTTCTTGAATTGCTGTGTTTTACCATATGAAAATAATATGCATTAAAATGTGAAACGAGATGTTTATCCCACTGAAAATGTTAATAAACATAAAGTTAAATGTAAAGATAAGCATCATATTAAAATAAAATCTGAATAAATACATAATTTGTTTAACGTTTTATGTTTAACAATATTTGTTCTTTCCATTTTTTTTCATTGAAATCTCTTTAATTATGTGATACTGGCAAAAAAATCATATGTATCTGTGTGTGATAGATGGCGCTCATGTTTTCAATATGGCGTCTATAAGCTACCACAAATTTCATAGTATCATCATAAAATGAACTCCTTGGATCATTGTGAATCCAAAAAGGTATATATCATCAAGTCCTTAGAGATGAAACCAAAATCACTAATTTTGGCTTCTGGCTCAACGACTATTAACGCATGATTTTCTTACTTGTTTTCCAATACGACGGTATAAAAATTGAAAATGTGCGATGCTTAGAAATTTAAAAAATTGCTATAGAGCATTTAATCGCGCAATAATACATCTTGTTTGTTTATTGCTGCCCTCTGTAAGGTAACGTTATTTTTTGGGACACAAAATAAGCTGGGAGAAAGAAATAGCATACCGGACAGGGGACTAATAAATAAGAAAAATCCTACTTAACACGTTGAGTGTCACGGTGACTGACACTGAAGTTGAAAATTTTTCAATGCTTTAAAGGGTGTCCGGGACACAATTGAAAATAATTTTATTTATTGACTTCATACTTTGAATTTTTTTGTAATGGTTATCCATGCTATTAGTAAACAAAATCACATGATTAAACTTCTCATATATTTAAAAAAATAATAATTTAAAAATCATTAAAAAAGTGGCTTAATTTAAAATCGTTATAACTCAAAATATTATTTGTAGAATTTAATTATTTTTTTTCATTTAAATAAACAGAAATATATAAGTCTTACTTTAGATTCAGCATTTTTAAAAATATTAATAAAAAAAAATTAAAAATATTTAAATGAGTATTTAAAAAAAAAAAAAAAAACTTAAAAAAAATCATATTTCCAAAGTAAATATTTTTTCTAATTTGCTAAATCAAAATTAACGTAAGACAATTGAAAAAGACATATTCCATGTTTTAATCATTTATCTTTAACAGTTCCTGACTTTTAACGATTTAAACACGAGAAATGGTGAATAAGGCCATCATGAAGAAAAACGTATTTTCACAAGAAATTCTTTTCATGACAACTATTGCTTGAAAGCTAGATTTTGAAAAAAAAAAAAAAAAAAAAAACGAAAAATTTAATATTTCTGTTCTAATTAAGATAGAAACTTAATTTAAACGTCATTTTAAGCAGAAAAACACCGAGAAAATTCTAATGCAATAAAAGCTTTTTTTAGAAAATTTGGAGATTTTTGTGTCCTAGACCCCCTTAAGTAATTTTTCGTAAAGTGTAATCCTGTAATAAATAAAAGGTAAGTAAATTTTAAATAAATATTCTGTAACTACTTAAATCAATATATATATATATATATATATATATACTAGGGGGGCTCTGCCCCTGCAAGCTGCGCTCGCCAACTCCCCCCCCCCCCCACCACCACCATCCCCCGTTCAGACACCAAAGAATCTAAAAACACGCTAATTTGATCGGTTTTTAGAATATTAGAGGAGACTGAATTATACTGAAAAAAGCTGTGCAGATCTCCCTGTAAACGGGTTTCCATTCAATTCCCTTTGATTACAAAAATTTAAGGCCGAATCAGTTGTTGTTAAGACATCCAATGTTTGTTTTCGTGTTTAATTAAAGAGGATCAGTTAAACATTTGAAAAGAAGCTAAAATAAAATGAATTAAGTGTACAGAGCCTTTGTCTCCCGGTATTTTAAAATTATTTCTATAACAATAGCCTAGGTCATGTGACTATCATCAACAGTTCCGGGCGGACCATTTTGCTTTTTATATTCCAGGTGCCATTTTGGTACATTATTGTTAGCCAGGCACGGCTGATAAGTCGCCAAATATTATTCTATCGCCATCATTTCATCTGTATTATAACAGTCGAAGTCATGTAAATGCCATAAATAAATACGGTCTGATCCCTTTGTTTTTCATATGAAAGTTTGGATCAGATATCATATACGACCCCATATTGGCGCGATTTTTTTTCCAATGCCAATTTGGGGGAAAACATCAACAGCATAAACACCAACATCCGGCTTAACATATCAAGCAAAATAACGATACTTTGACGCCAGTTAAGTACCCGTTGCGAATATGACATTTACGTCAGAAAAAAATCGCGCCAATATGGGGCCGTATATGACATCTGTGCCGAAAGTTTTCCATTTAGATTAAAAAATCAATTTTTTTTTCGAATAAAACATCATAAAAGTTACCATGGTTCCAAAGTATTCTTGGTACTGTTACGTTACCCGTATGCAAATCTCGTCAATAGCTTTTTTTCAACTCGCCAGTAAGCCTTTTTAACACTTTTCAACACAGTTGAAAAGTGTTTATGACTTCGGTTTGTCTGTCCGTCTGTCCGTCTGTTTGTCTGTCCGTCTGGCTGTCTGTTTGTCTGTCCGTCTGGCTGTCTGGTCGTCTGGCCGTCTGTCCGCTCTCTAACTACCGTAAATATACTCGGATCATTCTGAAATTTTTGGATGTTAGCGCCCTCTACCATAGCACAAACCCTATTTCAAATGAAGTTTGTAACACGTTTAGTTCATTTACAGGAACAGTCAAAAGTTTTCCGTTACATTACGGCGTATGGGGAAAAATCGTTTAAAATGATTTTTAATGATGTTACATGCTTTCAAACATAATAAAATTGTT
This sequence comes from Maratus speciosus, assembly GCA_963932465.1. NCBI lineage: Eukaryota > Metazoa > Arthropoda > Arachnida > Araneae > Salticidae > Maratus > Maratus speciosus. The sequence goes on from OZ010786.1 coordinate 380,285,679, forward strand.
ATGCATTCATCAAGCGCATTAAAATATGCATTCTGTAGAATATGCGGTGCAAAGAATAGTTATTATTCATTTACAGGGCCGCACAAAAGAATTCAATTACATAATGATATAGTGGTGGAGGAAATTTTTTTCGGCGTATTTCAATTATGGTAAATTATTTCATGTATAATGAAATTGATATACGTCGCTGAGGATTACGATAACTTATATCATGTATAATACGAAGTGCATAGCATTATTTACAGGGACACACAAAGATTTCAGATACTATATTGTATTCGAAGTACTGTACATTAGCGAAGATTGCTGGAAATGCATTTTTAATTATGGTATGTGCTTTTATGTTTCCCTATATGTATGCATTTTATATGGTGTGTGTAAATGCTGTAATTGATATACAGGGCTACATAAAAGAATTCGTAATGGTTACTGGGTATGATTGCAAATTGCTTAAAGGTGGTTTTTATAAATGAGTTATGCATTTTTACGATGAACTGCAGATAAAATGATATATAGGGTCACGTAAAGAATTGGATCCATGGCCGTCTATAAATGATAATTTCTGGAAATGTAATTCCAGTAGTTTTAAGAGTGTTATACTTTGAATTAAACTTTAGCTAAATAGTGGCGTGTAATAAAGGTACTAGGTTAACTACAGGGTTGTAAAAATGTATACAAGTATGTTTCCATATATTAGTATAAATTGCTGAAAGAGAAATTTCAACCTGTTATATGTTTTCTTGCTAAACTAAATTTTCCCATTATATAGTATATATATCAACCTACGGATCAAATACGGGGCTGTTCAAAAGAATTGAAATACATATTTGGCTATGGACGGTAACTACTGAAATCAGTTTTTCAAATGTTTTATGCGTTTTATAAAATGTTTACTTAGTTATCTTATTTATCTTATTTCCCTAAATAACGAAGTTTTTTTAAAGCATTCAGAAAGTGTTGGAAAGGGTTTCATAATCTATGCTTAACGCATGATTTTCTTACTTGTTTTCCAATACGACGGTATAAAATTGAAAATTTGCGATGCTTAGAAATTTAAAAAAATTGCTATAGAGCAATTAACCGCACAATAATACATCTGGTTTGTTTATTGCTGCTTTCTGTAAGGTAACGTTATTTTTTGGGACACAAAATAAGCTGGGAGAAAGAAATAGCATACCGGACAGGGGGCTAATAAATAAGAAATATCCTACGTAACACGTTTAGTGTCACGGTGACTGACACTGAAGTTGAAAATTTTTCAATGCTTTAAAGGGGTCCGGGACACAATTGAAAATCATTTTTATTTATTGACTTAAAAATTTGATTTTTTTGTGATGGTTAACCATGCTATTTGTAAACAAAATCACATGATTAAACTTCTCATATATTTAAAAAAAATTTAATTTAAAAATCATTAAAAAAGTGGCTTAATTTAAAATCTTTATAACCCGAAATATTATTTGTAGAATTTCAATTTTTTTCTCATTTAAATTAACAGAAATATATAAGTTTTAATTTAGACTCAGCATTTTTAAAAATATTAATTAAGAAAAATTTAAAATATTTAAATGAGAATTTAAAAAAAAAAATTATGTAACTCTAAAAAAAAAAAAATCATATTTTCAAAAGTAAATATTTTTTCTAATTTGCTGAATCAAAATTAAAAGTAAACCAATTGAAAAAGACATATTCCATGTTTTAACCATTTATATTCAACAGTTCTTGACTTATAACGATTTAAACACGAGAAATGCTGAATAAAGCCATCATGACGTATTTTCACAAGAAATTCTTTTCATGACAACTATTGCTTGAAAGCTAGATTTTGAAAAAAAAAAAAAAAAAAAAAAAAAAAAAAAAAAAAAAAACGAAAAATTTATTATTTCTATTCTAATTAAGATAGAAACATGATTTAAACGTCATTTTAAGCAGAAAAACACAGAGAAAATTCTAATGCAATAAAAGTTTTTTTTTAGAAAATTTGGAGATTTTTGTGTCCTGGACCCTTTAATTAATTTTTCGGAAAGTATAATTCCGTAACAGGTAAAAGCTAAGTAAGTTTTAAATAAATATTCTGTAATAGTGGCATGTAATAAAGGTACTAGGTTAATTACACGGTTGTACAAATGTATACAAGTATTAAAGGTACACATATATTAAGACAGACTTTAAATACAATTAAATACAATAAACCCAACTGGAGTGAAAAATTAGCCGGGGCCAGGAATCGAACCTGGGTCGACAGCATAACGTGCTGTTGCTCTATCGTTAAGCTACCCTGGCCGATGTCCTAGCCTGGCAATTTCTCACTAATAAACCAAGTTGGGGAACGTCACCGTCCTGGACGGTGACGTTCCTGGACGAACCTGGACGTACCAACTTGGTTTATTAGTGAGAAATTGCCAGGCTAGGACATCGGCCAGGGTAGCTTAACGGTAGAGCAACAGCACGTTATGCTGTCGACCCAGGTTCGATTCCTGGCCCCGGCTAATTTTTCACTCCAGTTGGGTTTATTGTATTTAATTGTATTTAAAGTCTGTCTTAATATATGTGTACCTTTAATAATTTAAAAAAAATGGAATTCAGACGTTAATTTATGTGCTTTAATGTATACAAGTACGTTTTGATCTATTAGTATAAATTGCTGAAAGAAAAATTTCAACCTGTTATGAGTTTTCTTGCTAAACTAAATTTCTCCATTATATAGTATCTATATCAACCTGCATATCAAATACAGGGCTGTTCAAAAGAATTGGAATACATATTTGCTATGAAAAGTAACTGCTGAAATCAGTTTTTCAAATGTTTTATGCGTTTTCTAAAATGTTTACTTAGTTCTCTTATATACCTTATTTCCTTAAATAACGAAGTTTTGTTATAGCATTCAGGAAGTTTTGGAAAGTGTTTCATAATCTAATCTTAATGCAAGATTTTTCTTACTTGTTTTTTATTTTTCGAGTGGTAAATTAAAACATTACTTTGAGTTGAAATTAAATGCCATGATTTGTTGCATTGTTATATAACGAAATTTTTAACGAAGTTTTTAACGAAAATTTGGCGAAAACCTCGTTTTTGAATCCCAGTTACATATGTATTTTTGGTACTACTTAGTTATCCCATCGATTAAAAATCTATCAGCAAACTATAAGATTAAATGCTAATAATGGTTGATCGTAAATGTCACATTCACTTGACTTTAAGCAAGTTACACGTGTTTACGTAATCAAGTAATTTTTATTTAGACGTTTTATTTGCATATTTATAAATGTTATACTATTTTATTTGTCCTTTCGTTATTTAAATTAAAAAATGTGTCAATTTTTATAATTTGGCGTGTGATTTAGCAATTTATATAATTTGGTGAAATTGGTCGACGGAATAACTAAGTAGTACCGTATTTATTAATTATTTTCTATTATTTTTAAAAGAAAATAAACAAAAAAAAATAATTAACAGCTATAGAACAAAACAATTTATATAATTTAAAAAAAAAGATAATAAAAGTAAATTAACATTTATTATCAAATAAAAGCATTAGCCGGGTTATCATGTCAATCAAAATAATGCCATTTTGGCGCCGTTTAGGTTCTCCGTTAGGTGCGTATATGACATCTGTGCCTAATATTTCTCTTTTTGTTTTGTTTAAAAAATAAGAAAGAAGTGAAAGCCATCAGTTTTAAATGAAATTTTTGTATTTTAAATAAAATTAATGAAAGGATTATATTTTAAATTAAATTAAAGAAATGCAAAAAAATGTTTGGCGATTTATCATCTGCGTCCCGCTAACATAAAAATACGGAGTTCTTGATTTCTCTATCAGAATCTTTCGATTTGGCGGAAGATTGTTCAAGTAAATTGAATTATGATTAAAAGTAACATGATACATTTCTTAGCATACATTTGAGTGGGGTCACATTGATCGCCAAATTAGTTTGAAATAATAACCTTTTGTAAAGTATGAAAAAAAAATCTGTTATGATTAAAATTTGTGTTGCCATCATTAGAGAAAAGTATTTAAAATTAGAAAAAAAATTAAAATCTCGAAAATTAACTCGAATTTAAAAATTCTAATACCAGTTTTGAAATCTGTGGATCAATAGGGATTTTTGGTGTTAATTTTATCGCAAAGTATTCCATATATTTGAGAAATCGCCATGAAACCTTATCAGTCGTTTCATATAATCGTTTCATAAATTCGTTTCAATTCAGCCGTTTCAAAATATCCGTTTCATAAATTCGCTTCATTAGGATTTTATATACATAGGGTAGATTTAGTTTTATATCATATTTAGACAATCAGTCATCGGTGAATGAAGCGTTCTAAACAAAAAGTTCGGTGTCAGTCACCGGTGACTGACGTGTCGCTTAACGTGTTAAAGAAGGTACAGTCGTGGAAAAGAAAAGTAAACACCCCCCCCCACACACACACACACACACTAACTCCTCAACAAATTATCGTAGAAGAGAGTGACTGGTACCGAACGATTGGAAATAAAGTCCACTTTTAAATGATATAGATAAAATTTGCTTAGGGGTCATATACATATTAAAACGAACCATAACTTTGTTTTTTTTCAATAGCTGTACACAATTCTGACATCATAAATGAACTCTACATCCTCCAATTAGCCTAAAAACAAATTTTTATGCAATTCGTACCATAAGTTTCCGGGAAATTAATTATTTTAAAACTAGTGTATTTTAAGGGCTGTATCCAAATTGAAGTTCGGAAATCGATTATTAACGGAGAGAGCCCCCATCTTGATCAAGGCACCTAAAGAAGTCAATGAAGCCTGCTAGATTACAATACAGCAGAAGTAATTTCAAAATATCTAGTCACTTCTATTATAGACGGCCCCTTAAACCATCATTTTGCCGTTTTTTAAGCATAAATGGAAAACTACTAGGAAGAAAAATGTGAAATTTTGGATTTACATAAAGCAGGGCTTAATAAATCTAAATCCATCAAAAAAAAATTTTAGGTTGCAATTCATATTTTTTTCGAATATTAATTTCATAATTCATAATTCATATCATAAAATTATAAAAATTGCAAATTCAGCGTATTTATGTTTGGGTGTATTAGTATTATTGCTACAAAAAAAAATTAGCACATTAGGGGCATAATGTCGGGAGATATTAATAAAAATATGAAAATGTAATTTAACATTAGAAGTACTAAATTTTGAATGTCTATAATTCAAAAACTTATCATTAGATTGACTTGAAATTCGGTTTCTAGACATATTTTGAACCGAAGATTTGAAATATCTCGTTAAATTTGGGTATTGCCATTGAAAAAAATGAAGTTTGAATTCGTTTTTATATGTAGATGGCCCCTTAAGCAAATTTTATATACATCATTTAAAAGTAGACTTTATTTCCAATCGCTCGGTACCAGTAACTTTCTTCTACGATAATTTGTTGAGGAGTTAGTAGGGGGTGTTTATTTTTTTTTCCACGACTGTAACTTCTTCTGTTCGGCAACGTATTTCGTTTCAATAGATGATAATATTAACTCTAAAAAATTGGCGATTGGCAGTGACTTTCTGACTGCTCACGACACTCTTTTTCCTAAACTAAAAGTGACTAAATGTCGGTATTTTAACACAATCTTTTTTACACTTTTTTCACTTGATTTATATCATTCACAGAAAGCTATAAACCTTTGGACTTTAGAAGTATTTAAAAAAGAATAAAATTTGCAAAAATTTCGCTCAGAAAGTGCATACACAAGGAGCTTTTGCTCATGTTTTGACAACTACTTATCCATATTTTTGCACGAAAATTACACATAGTTTTCCCAAACACTATATTTATAAATTAAAATTTAAAAGATTTCAGACAAAAATAACTATTTGATTTTACTGTTAAATGACACGATGTGAAAAAAAAAAAAGTGAGATGGAAACACTTTTTACACGCTTTTAGGTTCATTTGGAATTTTTTTTTTAAGTATATAAATTTATTCAACACTGAATTTAGATATATATAAGTATATATCACGGGCCCAAGGTATGCTGGTGTTTTGTTTAAATATATAAAAACAAAAAAGACCGGGGCGTGCGTAGCACGTCCCGTTTACGCTACCGAGGGCAGTGAGGACCCCGACTCTATTTTTGGGAGGGATTTATTTCCAGTTTTTGGGAAAGATTTTTGTTTAAAATATAAAATTACTTAACATGGATTATAGACATTAATAATTTTTTTAACATGTGCCAGTGCAACGCCGGTGAGTCAGCTAGTTTAAAATTATAAAAATTCACTTTAGTGCTTAAATCGCAGAGATCGCTTTATTTAATAGTAAAATTTGTAACATTGTTCTAGGGTTAAAAAAGATTAAAAAAAATATGAAAATTGTGATAAACCTGTAAGCACCCTGTATATCGATGTCTTCGCACCAAAGCATCGTAAACGACGATTTTTGATAAAATGAGTTTTTTTACTGTAAGTGTGTGAGTGATGCCAATGCAAACTTTAAAACATTTCAGAAGTGCTTAAACAACTTGGATACATATTTCGACAGTTATAACTAAAAATAAATTTATTGTGTTTTTTGTATGTAGTATCTTAATCACTGAGTGCAGTGTATAAATTTATGTATGTATGAGCGCCACTTTGCGTTCGTTAAAAAATACAAATAGATGGCCCTTAAATCCAACATTATGTTTTAGGTACAACCTAGATTTTTGAAACTATAATTTTTTTTTCTTCAAGTTGAAAATAAATTAATAAAAAAATAAGTAAAAACGTGCAACGATTTAATTTTCAGCATTTGTTTCCATACATTTTATCATCACCTTGTATTTCCTGTTAACTCCAAAGAAACGCTTATAATTAAAAGCATTTAATAATATTTTTTCTCATAAATAAATGTAACCATGCACGTTTGAACAAACAGAAAAAAGTACGAGATGAACGCATTCATTTTTAATGCAGGGTTCATAAAATTATGTTTCCTAAGTATTTTATGAATTTTAAAGGCATAAACGAGACTCAACTAAATTTTATTTATCAGATATATATTCTGTTTTATCGTATAAAAAAATAAAATTACTATCATTATACACGGAGATGGAAGTAAAAAAAAGGGATTACATTACAGCAAAAACTATGCTGTAAAATACTTATAATAAAGTAAAAACTCGTATTTTAAGATAATGCTTTTGTTTTCGTGTAACATGGTTAAATTACAAGTTTATATCTTAAATAAATTGAATTTTCTGGAAATAGCAAAATGTTGTATAAAATAATAGTGTATAAGAAAGAAATTTAAAAAACAAAAACTATAATGAATAGAGAAAAGGAAAAATGTTTTAAAAATAAATAAAACAACTAATACCCAAAGCAATAGCTATGATTTTAGGTCTTAATGTAGAATTTTGAAAGAAGTCTGATATTTAATAGATTTATGAATACAGAACGTTTATGTTATGAGCATGTGAAGAAAATTACTACATTTTAAAATGCACAAGACATTTATTTTCAGTTATCTAACGCAAAATGGCGGGATTTGACAATAGCTCCACTACTTGTAATACATGTGGAGATCGAAATGGTTAACTTTGCACTTGTTTTATGTCGCCATTTTTACGGTTAAAATTATTATTTTTAGTTTTTTACAGCATGTATGTTTTTTAATTATATGTGCATCGAATGTTGTTATTTTTCTCATTTTCAAGTCCATGCCATAAAATACCGAAATCCTAAATGGCATCCCTTTTGCTTGAAGAATATGGTCTGGTCACTAGGGACACATAAACCGACATTTTTGTATAAACACCTTTATATAAAATTATATAATAAATAGACTACTATATAAACGTACAGACCAAAAGGGACCATATATTCCTCTCTATTGGACTGCATTTCCAAGACTATTATACGAAGCATGCAAACATCTGTCGAAATGCACTGGAATTATTTCCAGAGTCTATACTGCATTGTTAAAAATCTTAAACAAAATGGCCAGTCATTTGACCTTTTTTAAAGATAACTGTTAAATGACTATATTGAGAAGTATATCGGACCATATTATTGCATATTTTGGCAAAAATACAGTTAAATTACGGTTATGTACCCGTTTAATGTAAAAACGGTCGAATCACTGAACAGTTTGCTGCAAATTTGTAGCAGTGTTTTAAAAATTTGCAGCAAATTGCCCAGTCATTCGACCGTTTTTATAGAAAGCGGTTACGTAACAATAATTTAACTCTATTCTGACCATACACTGTTAAAAATATTTACGGGCAGATGCCAACAGCAGAGATTCCACTCATACCCCGTAAAAAAAAAAAAACAATCCGTGCCCATCATTTTGTGTCAACGTGTATACACTAGCGGAGTAAAATGTATGGAGTCATACCATATTTGATGGTTTTCGATTTTACCATTGACGTAACAGATGGGCTAGAACTGCAAGAATGTGTGGATTGTCCTTAATTTTACAAGTATCTAAAAATATTCCTGTAAAATTACTGGCAGAGGCAGGCAGCAGAGATTCCAGTCTTACTCCGTAAAAGATTCCATGCCCGTCATTTTGTGCAACCCGTAATTTTACGGGGCAAAAATATAGTGTACTTCAAAACACAATAACACTTTACTTACTGTTCCGTTGCACGTTGCACGTTAGATAATCATCACAGAATCATTTTTTTGCCGAAATAAAAAATATGTTACGGTTGCAGTTAACTGACATTATTTTTCGAAGCACGATTAAAACGAAGGGTTACACCCTAGCGGAGGAAAATGCATGGGGTCATACCGTATTTTTTTAGTGCATCAAGCCGTTTTTCATCAAATAAGGCTGTTGCCCGTGAAAATTGAACAGCAAATGCTCATAAATTTACAGTTTTTTCTGACAGTGTATTATGGTCACAATAGAGATTTTTCGTTACGAATTATCAAATGAAAATAAAATGGTGTATCACTTACCAATTTTGCATAAACGTGAATTTATGATATGTAAACAATGTTTCAATCTGCTTGTTAGAGTTACAACGACTAATTTAAATTAAATGGATTTTTGTTATCAAAATATTATCTTATTCCACGAAATTAAATGTTTATCTATGGAGATGGACGTTATTTAAAGTATCTATATAATAAAAGCCGAAGTCATGCGTCTGTCATCAATAATTCCGGGCTGACCGCTTCACTTTTTAAATGCCAAACGGCATTTCCGGTACTTTTTTATTAGTTGAGCTCAGGTGATAACGCCAAATATTCTTCAAACGCCATCATTTCACTTAAAATATAAATCTATCACCCATTTTATTTAAAATACATAACTTTCACTTCAAACACTTAAATTTAAAAAATATATATCGGATGCATTTAAATACACATCTTTCATTCGCCTCAAATGCAATGAATAAATAAATAAATAAATAGGTAAATAAATAAAATTATTTTTTCAGTATAGGTCCTTGGCGAGAAACAAAAATTAACATCGTATTTTCTGGCAATCCTATTTCATATACATAAGCCATTTTTTCCATATGTATACAATAGATTTCTATATAATAAAAGCCGAAGTCATGTGACTGTCATCAATAATTCCGGGCTGACCGCTTCACTTTTTAAATGCCAAACGGCATTTCTGGTACTTTTTTGTTAGTTGAGCTCAGGTGATAACGCCAAATATTCTTCCAACGCCATCATTTCACTTAAAATATAAATCTATCACCCATTTTATTTAAAATACATAACTTTCACTTCAAACACTTAAATTTAAAATATATATATTGGATACATTTAAATACACATCTTTCATTCGCCTCATTTAAAATGCAATGAATGAATAAATAAATAAATAGATAGATAAATAAATAAAATTATTTTTTCAGTATAGGTCCTTGGCGAGAAACAAAAATTGGCATCGTATTTTCCGGCAATCCTATTTCATATACATAAGCCATTTTTTCCATATGTATACAATTTATTTAATCTAAAGAAGCCAATAATATTTTTATATAGAAACAGAAGTAATTTGGGTACTACTTAGTTATCCCGTCGATCAATTTCGCCAAATTATATAAATCGACAAACCACTCGCCAAATAATACAAATCGATATAATTTTTATTTTAAATAACGAAAGAACAAATAAATTAGTATAACATTAATAAAAACACTAATAAAACGTCAAAATAAAAATCACTTGATGACGTAAACAGGCGTAACTTGTTTCAAGTCAAGTGAATGTGACTTTACGATTCATATAATTTGAAATAACTCGACAAAATTTTGCGACAATTATATATTTAAAATTTCAGACAATTCGGAAGGCTGTAACATTATTAAAATGCACTTGCAATAATTTTTTTTTTCCATCGGCCGTAATGTAACGGAAAAATTTTGACTGTCCCTGTAATTAAACTATAGATCCGATTTTCATAAAATTTGAAATTAATTGACAAAATTTTGCAACAATTTTATATTTACAGCCTTCCGAATTTCAGACCATTCGGAAAGTTGTAACATCATTAAAATGCACTTACAATAATTTTTCCCCATTGGCCATAATGTAACGGAAAAAAAATGTTGACTGTCCTCATTCACTCTTTTATAATCTATTTATTGATATTTTGAAAATATACAAAAGATTTTTTGAAAAAAAAAGAAATAAAAATTAAATAAGTTATATCTTGGTAAAGTTGGAGGTAAAAAAAGGGGGTGTGCGACGCGATTCCAACCCTCTAATCATCTGAACCAAATTTTTTAAAATATTCTTTATTAGTAATGATGTCGTTATAACCCCCACTAAGAGAAAACGGAAAAAATAGTTTTCGCAAAATGGCGGTAGTCTGAAAATAAAGTAATTTTTCGACTAATTTTTAATTTTTTTAAAGCAGTTAACAAAATAATTTTGATGCAAAAGCGCTTCTTCGATAGACAGTTATAGATTGAAGGTTGGCACAAAATTTTAAGTAAACCGTTTAAATAGAACTTGAATATCATATCATTCACGTGGAAGAAAGTAGTTTTTATAGAAATGTGTTTAAAGTTTTCAGCAAAAGTTTCGAGTAGCCACAGTAAGTCATAGAATGGTATGTTATACTTACACATTCTCTGGAGGATATCTATATTATAAAGGACAAACATATCTGTGCGTAACGCATACGTCATTTTGCGAATGGCAACACTTTGAAATTTAAAATAAAATTTTGGTTATGCAATTTTCTTTACTGCAAATTTTTAAACTTCTAACCGTTGCACATTTTAAATTTTTACACCGTTGTATGAGGAAAAAAAATGCTCTTTTAAATGCAATTTGTTTGAAAGCTGTATCTCAATTTATTTTTGAGATATTAATTTTTTTGTAGTTTTTAATATCATTTTTCTAATCGTGGCAACAAAAGAACCCCATTTCTATTGAAAGTCATTGAAAGTAAACGGAAAATAGTCGAAAATAGGAGATACTGTATGTTTTGTTGTCATTTTCCCATAAAACCTGAAAAAAAATTAAATTAAAATGCTTGCTATGTCAGCGATATTTTAAATTTCTAAATATCGCGTATTTTCAATTTTTACGCCGTCAAACAGAGAAAAAAACCTACTTTCAAATGCAATTTGTTTGAAAATTGTATCTTAATTGACTGAGTTATTATGGTTTTTAAAATAACTATCCGCCCGTGGCGACCAGTTTGGTCTCCCTTAAATGTATCCTAAGCATTGTATCATGTTACTTTTATTCATAATTTAATTTACTTGCACGATCCTTCGCCAGAGAGGAAAATTCTGATAGAGAAATCAAGAACTCGGTATTTTTATGTTAGTCGGGCACAGGTGATAAATCGCCAAACATTGTACCCGTTTTTCATATTTCATGATTAAAATATAATCCTTTCACTCATTTTATTTAAAATGAATAGCTTTAATTTAAAACTGAAACGTTTAAAATTCATGACTTTCACTTAAAAAGAAAATCTTTAAAAAAGAAAAAGAATAAATAATACCATAAACTATTTAATTTCAACATCAAAGCATTGTTTTAATTTACCCCTCGAAAAATAAAAAAATGTGCTGGCGAGTTAAAAAATGCCATTGGCGAGAATTGCGCCCAGCTAACATCAAAGTGCAAACTCTTTGTGATCATGGCAACTTTTATGTAGTTTTATTCTAAAAAAATATTTTGATTAAATAGGTTGCCAGAAAGTACGTTGCCAAATTTCTTTCCTCGCCATGGACCTTTTCTCTATTTCGCCAAGTACTTATACCGGAAAAGTACCTTTATTTCTTTATTTATTTATTGTATTTTAAATGAGATGAAGTCGTATGTTTGTTGTTCGATAAATAAATAAGTAAAAGACGGCACAGATGTCATATACGCACCACGTTGGCGCGATTTTTTTCTGACGCCAATGTCATATACGCACCGGGGTACTTAACTGGCGCCAAAGTGTCGTTATTTTGCTTGATATGGTAACCCGGATGTTGTTGTTTATTTATTAATAAATTGTTTATTTACTTTTATTTTTTTTTATTATATAAATTGTTTTTTCTATAGTTATTAATTAAACTTTTTTTTATTTATTGTTATTCCCTTTTGAAAACTATTACACGATAACCAATGAGATGCGTTTCATTCGAGGGTTGCCATTAAACAATTAACAAATAATTGAGATTTCTGTGCCACGTGCGATAGCGTAATATATATATAAATAGAGAGATTTTCAAGCATGAATTTTTTTTAAATGTATCTCTATCACGTGTAGCTTGATTATGAAATATTAATCCGCTTGCCTTTAAAACAATGTAAAAATGTCAGCATTTGTTTCCACCTGATGTCCCATAACAAAATTAAAACTTCCTCTATAGAAAAATAAATAAAATAATGTAAATAAGAAACAAATTTAACAAACATGCGATTGAACCACGCGCTTAAAGCACTGAAATGATCGGAAAGGCTGCCTTAAGTCGCAAAATCTTGGGCTAAGAACTCCTGGCATGTGAAAGTAACGCTTTTAATAAATTTTAAAAATTTATTTGATTGCATAATTGATATTTTTCATATAAAAATTCTTTTTTATGTTAGTGGACAATCTAAAATATATATTACATGTAAAAAAATAATAATTAGTGTTAAAAAAAAGAAAAAAAAGAATTGTTTTTACCTATACTCTGTAACCCGAGGAGCTCGGGTTCGATTCCCTAGTTTTCTTAAAGGTCTAAAGTTTAAGAATATGCAAAAAGAAATAAAATGTTTAATTAAAAATTTAAACCAGAAAAAAAAGTTAAGGTAATGAAATGCATGAAAAATGACCACTTTACAGTGAAGCATTAAAATTTAAATTGCGATGAACTAATTAAAAATGATTGACGTTAAATATGTCACGTAAAATAATCACCCATAAACATAATTTTTTTTATATTAAAACGTTACTTTTATATCATTTGCAATTTTTTTCGAGATTTATGGTACAAGGTTATTTCCAAATCTCGTAAGCACAATGCTGTTAATCCCTCACAAAAAAAAAAAATATATATATATATATATATATTGAACATGATTTATTTTTTATTCGCAAGTACTGCTGGGAAATTTTATTTTTTATGATGTTTGTTCTGATTAAAAATTAACTTTCTAGAATAGTAATTTATTTTTCTGTCAAAGTAGGAATTTCAATTGAGTATTACGTGTATCTACTGGAAAACCAAACAACGATTAGTAACGAAGAATTCATTAATCACCTTATAAGAAGCAGATGAACTGTGATTTATGATCAAACTTCAGAATTTATGTCCAAAGTTTCGAGCATTTCTGCGCACGTAACGAAAGTCAATCAAGACGACTATTTTCTTAAAAAATCTTTCTTAGTTTTGTTGTTGTTGCTGTTGTTTGTTTTCTGGTCGACAATTAATTTAGATTTAATTCAAATTGATTTAAAAATTCTATTTTTTTAACTACGCATAATTTAAAAATTAAATATTTAATTCCATTCATACTAAAGTAGAAAATAATATGTGAAAGAAAGTGTATACTGTTTCTTACTATATAATAATACTCAGAAAACACTATATATGAAAATGTCTTTTGCATATAATAAGGTAAATAATAATTAAAAAAAAAAGGTTCATCTAAAAATTCATTTTTGTATATAGTAAAGAAAACATAATTTAATGTATCACAGGTCACTTTAAAAGTAGAAGATTTAATGTTATTCTTACTAAGAGGGTAGGCTGATAAGAAATACACACATGCTTTTAGAGCACAAACGCAACGACCGTCAGAAGCGCGTCCGCTAGCATATGGAAGTAACATTTCCGTTCTATATGCATGCCCAGATTTGAGGTCGTTGAATTCATCCAGTATATTTTGAGAAGCTGGAGTATGGAGACGCGTTTTAAAGCTATGTCAACGTGAGTTAAACAGCGTGCTGTTATACAATTTTTAACGGCTGAAAAAGTGACTCCTGGTGAAATTCATAGCCGTTTAAAGGCTGTTTATAGTGACGATGCTGTTGATAGGTCTATTGTAAATCGATGGCGGTAAAATTTCATTATTGCTAGCATCGAAAAGTCATAATTGTTGGCGTGAAAAACGCAGCGGACATCGGATCACTGCCACAGACGATAAACACCGCAAACTCGTCAACGATTTCATTCAAAATGACTGGCGAATCACTCAAAAGCGTATCGCAAAACATATTAGAATATCCAAGGAATGTTTTGGCTACATTACAGAACAATTGGGACAACGTGCGTCCACACACCTCGCGCGCAACTGCAGAGGTTCTATGAAACATGAAGTTTGAACCTATCCAAACCCTCCTTTCTCCTTCGATCTTGCTCCTTGCGATTTTTATTTTGTTTCCTCTACTGAAGAGATACCCTAAGGGTTACACCTCGAACGATGAGTAAAGTTCTGAGGCACCTGTGAATTCCTGGATTTGAGAAAAAGTAATAAGACTTTTTCAGTGACGGAATAAAGAAAAACTTGTTACGCGTTGGGAGAAATATCTTAGCCTTAACGGTGACTATGTAAAAAAATAAATATAAAATTTTGAACTCCAAGAATTGTTCTTTAATGTACTTTTTGCCCGATCTTGCTATTTGTTTTTAATCGTGTTCTACAAACATGTGTGAATTTTTTTTTTCAGCATACCCTCGTATATTTTAATGCTTCGAAAACATTACATTAAAAATTCCGTTTTATATATAATAAAGTAAATAATAGTTCAAAAATATATTCATTTAATTGATCTTGGGAAACTTTATCTGGAGTTTGCAATACAATTAATTTAATTAATTTGTAGAAAAACCACAGTATCTCAATACAAGAAAAAATCTGAGATAGGGTCCAATATTTTAAAAATATTTGGCACATTAAGCATAACGCATCAATATACAATAAAGTATGTTTTTGTGTGAAAAATGTTTCTTTTATACCATTTGAGACTTAGTTTCAAATTTTATAGAACAAAATCTTGTTTTGAAAACACGTGAAACATTACTTTTATTCTTTCTCTGGAAAAGTCTATATATAATTCACTTTTAATTCGTAACTACTGCACAGAATGTTTACTTTTAATGATGTTAGCTCTGCTTAAAAAGAAACTTTTCTAGAACAGTAATCTATTTTTCTGTCAGACTTAGAATTTCAATTGAGTGTTACGTGTATCCGCTGGAAAACCAAAGAACGATTAGCAACTAAGAAAATCATTAATCACCGCTTAAGAAGCAGATGACCTGTGATTTATGATCAAACTTCGAAATTTATTTCCAAAGTTTCGAGCATTTGTGTGTAGGTAATGAAAGTCAATTAAAACGTCAGTATTTTTTTTCCTTTTTTTTTTTTTTTTTTTTTTTTTTTTTTTTTTTTTGCTGGTAGAAAATTTGAGAAAATCAAATTATGAAAAATTTCATAATTAATAATATGATTTATAAATAAAATATATTCTTTTGATTAAAACGAGAAAAGAATAATATTAATTCGTAAAAAATATTAAAATATTAATTGCTTCTTCTTCTTTAAACGTCTTATTGCTTCGAAAATAGAAAATCTAAAACGCTTTTTTTGTATATGATAAAGTTAACAAAACTTAACGTTATGCCATCCGTGTAGTAATACCTAGATGTGCATTATTGCATTTACATTGTATGAAAGCTTTCGAATATTTTGAAGAAGAGAATTGCGAATCTATTTTTTTCAAATTTTATAAAATATTTGCAGTATATATTTTTTACTTATTATTAGTAAGAAGTTTTGTCTAAAAGAAGGTATCTTAAAAATTGAAGAATTACATTTCTTAAATTTCGGATTCTGATGCAGTTATAACATGCTGCCTTTATAAGGGAGTGATTGACATACGGGCTATAAAAGTTGATTTGTTGAGAGAATTTAGTAGAAACCTTGACGAGCCTGGCATTATCGGTGATGAAAAATTTGTGTATTTTTCTAAATCGTTGAAATCAACTAATTCAATTCTGGGATGTATGTTGCTATGGTTTGAAGAAAAACTGCCCATCTAAACTTGCATTTAGAAGGAATGTTGTCAATCTTTGAAAAAATTAGTCTAAATTTCTGTAAGGCGTTGCATTTTTTTTTATGTCCGTATGTAATTTCATTGACGCCGTTATCAATGTGTGATGTCATTTGCCAAAAGATTTTCATTATTTGGAAACTTTCGCAGCTAGTTTGATGAAAATGAAGTAATTTTAAAATCTTTACACAAAATGTTTCAGTTTTAAAAATGAAAAGCATGGTTTCATTTAAAATGGTGATATTTTCATCCGCTACTGAATGACTTCTTTTTTATTCTTTTTTACCTTCCTTGAGAATAGTCTTTAACAACATCAAAAGATTGTATGAAAATGATGTCCTGACGTCCGACTTGGAGATCAAAATCTGTGCAAAACGGTTTTTTCGTTCAGTAAAATAAAATCGGCTATCTAACGATTTACATTCATTTGTCTGTATTATAAGTATTAGTATAGAAAACTGAAAAATTAGCAATAACTGCACAATAAAAAAAAAAAAAAAAAAAACGGAGATTCTACTGGCAATCGAGACACCAGCACTATTTCCTTATTTTAACGGAAATTTCTCCCCCCATAAATTCCAGAAATCCGTATTTTTCGGAAATTGTTTCCCATAAATTACAGAAAATTTTCCGTTTTTCTGGAATTTATGGGGGAAATTTTCGTTAATATGGGGAAATTTTCCGTTAATGTACGGAAATAGTACAGGCGTTTCGATTGTTATTAAAATCTCCTTTTTTTTTTTTTATAGTGTGCAGGCTTTATCAAAGTTCATTCATCTACGAGGGAAAATGAAAAAAAAAGTTACATTTTCACGTTATGGCTATTCATTAAACCACATACACATAGGCAACACTGCTATGATAACATGCAATGTAAGTTCACTTTTCCACATAGTCCCCAAGAGACTGTAAACTTTTCTTGAAACGGTCAACTAACTTTTCGATTCCGGATGCGTAGAAATCTCTTCCGTCGGACCTTCCATCGGACTTCCATCAAAACTATAACCATCGGACGGTTAAGACGAATCCATAGAGACCTTATTCATTAAAATCCATCCAGCCGCTGGGACGTTTCGAGGGTATAAAGAAATCCACATACCCAGATACGCATGGAACACATAACCCTTCTTGGCAGTCGGTTAAAAAGGGGATAAACCCGTCCTTATATAGTTGCAGAGTATAGGTGAAAACACCTTTTTTAAATTGATAACTGTAATATATTTCTTTTTACATTTAATATATACATATATATATATGTATTTAGAATGGCCACTGATAATACCAAAAATCAAATTTATATGAAAAATAACAACTATGCGTTAGAATAAAGTTTTGGAAATTTATTAGTAAAAGCGATACTTTCATATTGGTCTCGCTCCAGTAATTCCAGGAACAATCAAAGAAATAGCCAAAGATTACTATTTACAATCAGTATTTCTTATTTAGATAATTTCAGCGATCTAAGCGCATTGTTAGATTACATGCCTTATTTAAATTTTATTGCTTTATTTATTGATAAATGAATATTTTAATTTCATTATTGAATATAAGCCTGAAACAAAAGCTGAGTTATGTATATTAATTTAAATGCAAACGGATTTATCTTTCGTAATCGTCTGCATGCGATAAAAATAGATTTAGAAAAAAAATTCTTGAAAATTATTTTAAAAACATTAAAATCTGATGATATTGTGATACAGCTCTCAAACAAATTCCGACACAGGTTTTAAAAAATACATTCGAAAGTACATTTTATTCCCTATTGGACTGTGTAAAAATTGAAAATGTCCGAGGTATAGAAGTTTTAAAAAATGCAGTAAAAGTTTAATTTCATCGTCTGCTGTTGCCACCGTTAAACCGACGTCAGCGTTACGCAAGGACACGTTTGTCCTTTACAATAAATAGTATTCACATGTAGTTTCATTGGCTAATGATTTATTGAAGCAACTATCCCAAAATGATTATTTAACAAGTGGTCTTGCGCTTGGTGCCTGACAGGCGCTTGCAATGGTTTATTGAAAGGTGCTTAGTGTTTTACTTACATTCGAATAAAAAATTCCGGGAATTAAATTTCGTATATTGTCTCTTTGCACTTCATATTGAAGACAAATAAGTACTTTAAGAGCGTTAGAAAAAAATTAAATAAGTGTTAATGACGATTTTAATGACTTTGAAATGGTCATAAAAGGAAAACTACTGGACCAAATGTTATCAAACTTGGTAATAGTTTAAAGGAGGTCATAGGAATTTATTTCCAGCCAAAATAAGTTCATATACTCACCACCAGGGGGAATGGCGTTGTATGCAATATTTTTGAATGAAATAAGACATGAAGATTTCGGTTTAAAATGTGTTTAATCATTTCTGAAACGGGCTACAAAGCATGTTCAATGTGGCACCCATCCTTTTCCGAAAGCAAGTGAAATCGTATTACTACATTCTCAACAGTAGCTCTTAGCATATCAGGAGAAATGTCACGGACAAGTCGGTGCATCGCATCTTTCAATTCCGCCAAATTGTTCAGAGGTCTGGTAAGCAAAGTGGCCAAGAAGTGGCGATGTTTTGGCCTATAATCTGTTCATTCATGAAATGTTGTTTAAGTTGTGGAGAGTTATGTTTAACGCCAATTGAGCGATAAATGGATGGCGATGGTTCTATTGTTTACTAGGGGTTGCTCTCCTCCTGGTCTCTCTGTCTGTAAGAGTAGGTGTGTTTTGATAGAATGTTTGAAGAACATGTTTTTCGCTTTTTATTGCAAATAGATATAGTATAGTGTATTATAGCTGTAAATATGTCTTCCAATAAAAAGGAAGAGAAAGAATGATATCCCGTCGAATTAATAGAGTAAGTGCCAATTGATTTAAATTAAGATAGCGTTAGTTAATTAAGAAATTCACTAAGCCAGAACTGGTCGCAACACTGGCGCAAAAGCCGTGAATATAATTTTATAACTGAGCTGAGAATTGGCATTTCATTAAAAGGGTAAGTTATTTAAAATTTCGGAAATTGAAACCGATAATTTAGAAACAGAAATAGAAACTTCCAAAGAGTATAAGGAAGCTATTGTGACTTGCAAATCAAGAGCCAGTAGATATTTGAAAAATTTAAAGATAAATTCTACTATCACGAGTGAACCAAATGTAACAACGCCCTCCATATCAGACAGTTAATTAAAGTCGAATACTAAAATGCCGCGAATTTCTTCAAATAAATTTACAGGCGACATTTGCGAATTTCAAGAATTTTGGCCGTAGTTAAAAGTCGCTATTATCGAAAATAAAGCTCTTCAGGGAATTGAAAAATTCACTTATTTAAAATATATAATTTCTGATTCAGCAGCTGCCGCTATTAGTGGGCTTCCATTAACAAGTGGAAATTATGTAACGGCAATAAATATATTAAAGTGTCGTTTTGGAAAAAAAGAGGATTTGATTTCCGGCACACTAACAAATTATTAAATTTAGATCCACTATGAAGATCTAATGACATACATTCTTTGAGAAAATTATATGATGAAAAATCGATACAAATACGAAGTCTTGAATCGCTTGATGTGAAGTCAGACCAATATATTGCTATATTATCCATTATTTATAAATGCATACCGAATGATCTTGTATTACAATTTCACAGAGAACAATACGATAAAAAGGATGTTTGTGTAAATTATTTATTGTTATTCCTTAAATGTGAAACAGAAGCGCGAAAAAAAGGTACTAATGTTATTTCTATCAGTTTTGAAAATATTAAATCCCATGAAAATAAATTTAAACAAAATTCTATCAAACACTTTCATCAAGGAAAAATAAAAAATAACAGTTTCGTTACTTTGTTGTAACCCAGATGACTATATTTATTTTCAAATGTTGAAAGGAATAATGATTGGGAAAATCCAAAGGATTAATGTTCGTATATTATTAGATAGTTCCTCGCAGCTTCAATCTGTTGGACAGAATTTGTCTAATAGTTTAAATTTAGAGGTAACAGGGCAGGAATCATTAAAAATTAATACTTTTGCTGGAACAAAACCTATTGTTGATAATTATAATAGAGTAATGATTTTCCTAAAAAACAAAAATTCTGACAACATAACATGTCTGGAAGCGTTAGAAACGGAGAAAATCTGTTCGATATAATACGATCCGCAAGTTCTGAGTTATAGAAAAAAATAAAAATAGACAGAGTTATCAGACGTTTCGAATGTATTAGATAATGGTGAGAATGATATAGATTTATTAATTGGAAGCGATTACTATTGGTCAATTATGGCAAGGAAATATAAACGCATTTCACTAACTCTTATTCTGAATTAAACTAAATTAGGTTGGACACTACAAGGCAAATTCTCAGAAGATGTTAATGGAAATAATTTAGTGGGTGCTATGTACATATCTATAGAAGGGATGGGGATTCAAGAAGATAATACGAACAAAGATTTGTGTGATAAACAAATATTAAAACAACTTGAAAATTCCATTAAATTTAAGAATAACAGAAATGAAGTTAAACTACCTATGAGATATGATAATCTTGATCTTCCTAATAATTATGAAATTGCCAAAAAGGGATTTGAAAGTTTAATTAAACGATTTGTAAATAATCCTGCATTATTTAAAGACTATAAAGATATCACTAATGAATATAAGGATTTGGGAATAGTAGAAATTGTTGAACCCCGTGGAAATAAATTCGTCCGATGGTAATTTGACATACTACTTAGCCCACCAACATGTGATTCAAACGGATAAACAAACAACCAAACTGCGCATCTTTTTTGATGCATCATCTTACGCTCCTTCTGAACCTTACCCAAAATGACATACTCTTTCCACGTATGAATTTGAATTCTAATTTATTTGATTTAATTTTACAATTTCGAAGCAATAAGAGTTATCGAGCAATAAGAGAGCAATAAGAAGCAATTTTGTAGACTTATATACTATACTATTAAAAAAAATTGGCCTTAAATTTGAAAATTTTAAAAATTACATATAGTAAACGTTTAATGATCCCACCTCTTGAGAATCTCCCATACATAAAAATTAAGTAAAATTATGATGTAGAATATACAGTAAATAATGAGTAAAACAATGATGCTGTGCTGAATTCGATTCGTCTGAGAGATCACAATACCAATTGGTTTCAGATAGTGAGGATTTCCAATTGATTTGCCTGATTCAGAGGGCTAGACAATACTGATTTTGGATGTTTTGGAATTGGTCGTCGGTGAAATATGATTTTTTAAATTTAATTATTTTTTTCAATTATTTTTCATCAATGAAATTACGCTAGAGATCCCGTATTAAATATTAAATAAGATTTTGTTCAAAATTTCTTGAGAGTGTGTGCGTAGTAATTATATGCTATATCGTTTGTTTCCAGTACTGTAGGAGCCCACCTTGGATCCAAGCAGTGAAAAGATAATAAAGACGGCAAGTTTTCTTTTAAATAACTAATTAATGTATAAAAAAATTGAATGACAAAATGGAAAGATTTTTTCTGCACTTAATTAAATAAAAAAGTCATTTAAACAATATTAACATTTATACAATTTGAATTGCTTTATTGATTGCAATTTTATCAACTTTCTTTTTGTTTTGAGATTTCTACACAGCCAGGAAAATGCATCTAGTGATTGGGTTTGTTTTTGTGGGCGCGATGCGCTCATAAATGCGTTTGTGATCAAGAACATCATAAATGAAATACAAATTTTAAAATTTTACAAAACCTCCCACAAAAAATACTAAAGAGCTTATTAAATGCGCACAATGCGCACAGTTTGCTTTATTGCGTTTGTAGAAATTAAAAAAAAAAGAAATTGATAAAAGTGCCTAAATTATTTACACACGTAATTTTAAAATAATTGAGAATCATCATTAAATTCTATACATAAGAAATACCCGTTCCGTGATGCAGCCGATCGCTGCTTGCAAAACATTAAATTCACTATTATCTGGATATTCGAATCTAGTAAAACATTTAGAATAGCTCGGGATCTAAAACGAGTCGGTATTGTGAATATGGATGCCGGACACAAATGTTTAATAGTGAAAGTTGAAGTTTATTTTCAGTTGCAGAAATTATAGTTATCTGTGCTGCAAGTATTTTAGATTGAAGTTATCATAACGTGACGGAACAGCAGTTTTGGGATATTTATGTCATTTTATACACATATAAGAGACATAGAAATCTTAAAAGATTTTTTACACATGGGTATTTGAATCTCTACATCTCACCCGAAATTAAATAATGTGAAGATATTTTGTGTAAAATATGTGATTATTACCATTTCTCAAAATAACCACATGTGAGCGTAAAAAAATTATATTTTACTCCCCACAAAATTTTAATAGATCTGATAATATAGTTTTTAATATCTTGTATAATATATATATATATATTCATCTTATTTAAAAATTATTCAAAATTTAACATAAATTTAAATAATGTGAAGATTGTTTTTTGTAAAATATGTAATTATTATCTTTTCCTAGATTAACGGCATGTGAGCATAAAAAAATAATTTTTACTCCACACAAAATTATAATAGATCTACGATCCACTTTTAAAGTTATCTGCAGACAAAACAATTGCTGAAAATGTTGTGAAACTTTGTAGAGGACATAATAAAGGTATGGGAATTTGTTTGAGCGAAAAAAAAAAATCAAATTTTTCCGGCAGTGGGCGTTTTTTAACGAATTACATAATTAGCACACATTTAAAATACAGGCATCCCTCGACTTACGTAATACTTGACTTACGTAAATTCGCACTTACGTAAGAAATTTCGAAAATTACATTTATGTAAATACTAGCGAAACAACATATGTTTAATACGCATTTGCATACTTTTGATAATTGTTTTGTAAATACAATATGCAGGTAAAAACCACAACAGTAATATAGTTTTATATATTAGATATAGTTATACATTTTTATTGGGATACAATCAAATCTTTTCACAAAACAAACACAAATCTGATTAAAATGAGCCAAAAAAAAAAACTCGGTTTAACCGTTACAATTTTGTTAGCTGAATTCAAACCATAACGAAACCTATTTTTTAAAGATTCAGTGATGAGGAACGAGTATATTTTTTCTTCCAGCTTCAAAGCTGTTCTTTTGATGTAGATTCAAAATTGATATAAATTAATTCATCAAAGTTAAATTTATAAATCCCGTATTCCACAAGATACCTTTTATTTGAAAAGTGTTTTTTCAGTTTGTTTTTATATTTTTCATACTTTTATAGCTTATATCCAAGTAAACACTGCTGCATGCTACTTTATTTATAAAATAATACTGCGTAAATATTGTATATATTATATATATATATAATAAATATTGCAGTTTCTGACGAAATTTTAACTAAGAAAATTACAAATTCGACTTATACAAAAGTTTACGGAACGCATTACTTTCTTAATTCGGGGGGATAACTGTACTTTACAACTTTTATTAAAACTAAATATGTACAGTCGTGGAAAAAAAAGTAAACACCCCCTACTAACTCCTCAACAAATTATCGTAGAAGAAAGTTACTGGTACCGAACGATTGGAAATAAAGTCTTCTTTTAAATGATGTATATCAAATTTGCTTAGGGGACCATCTACATATTAAAACGAACCATAACTTTGTTTTTTTCAATAGCAGTACCCAATTCTGACAGCATAAATGAACTCTACACCTTTCAATTAGCCTAAAAACGAATTTTTATGCAATTCGTACAATAAGTTTCCGAGAAATTAATTATTTTAAAACGAGCGTATTTTAAGGGCTGTATCCAAATTGAAGTTCCGTACTGGATTGTTAACCGAGAGAACCCCTTCCTTGATCAAGGCACCTTAAGCGCCACTCAAGGAGTCAATGAAGCGTGTTAGATTACAGCACAGCAGAATAAATTTTAAAATGTCTACTCACTTCCATCAAAGACGGCCCCTTAAACCATCATTTTGCCGTTTTTTAAGCATAACTTGAAAACTACTTGGAAGAAAAATCTGAATTTTTTTTAATTTCCATAAAGCAGGACTTAATAAATCTAAATCCATCATAAAAATTGTAGGTTGCAATTCATAATTTTTTCTAATATTAATTTCATAATTCATAATTCATATCATAAAATTATAAAAATTGCAAATTCAGCTTATTTATGTTTGGGTATATTAGTATTATTACTACAAAAAAAAAAATTAACACATTAGGAGCATAATTTCGGGAGATATAAATAAAAATATGAAAATGTAATTTAACATTAGAAGCACTAAATTTTGAATGTTTATAATTCAAAAACTTATCATTCAAATGACTTGAAATTTGGTGTCTAGGCATAGTTTGAACCGAAGATTTGAAATATCGCGTTAAAATTGGGTATTGCCATTGAAAAAAATGAAGTTTGGATTCGTTTTAATATGTAGATGACCCCCTAAGAAAATTTTATATACATCATTTAAAAGTAGACTTTATTTCCAATCGTTCGGTACCAGTAACTGTCTTCTACGATGATTTGTTGAGGAGTTGGTAGGGGGTGTTTACTTTTTTTTTCCACGACTGTACCACATGACGGTCATCATTTTCAGATACCATGTTCCACAGTTGAGCGCAGTGTGTTCTGAGAAATGCTAAGAGCATGTCAAGAAATTCTGTCATTATGATCAGGTAAACTTAATAAATAAAATTTCTAAATTATCATAAATGTGTGATAAATGCGCAAGGCGCATCCCACACTGAGGCGACAAGCGACATGTAGCCACAACATGTAGCGCAAAATCCGGTCGAAACAAAGAACGAAGTTGTTTCAAATCTGTTTTAAACCAGTTTTCCCAGCGAATTCAAGCGACAAGTCTTATGTGTCGCCTTAGTGTGGGATGCACCTAACTCATCAAAAACGTTCTCTGGTGTCAAAATTTTGAACTATTTTTTTTTTCGTTTAAACAAATTTCAGTCCTTTTATTATGTCTTTCACAAAATTCTCCAACTTTATGAAGAATAGTTTCGACTGTAGAGAACTTTAAAGTAGGGTCGTTTAATTACGGATCCCCAGTATATCTATTTTCATCTTTTGAAAATTCCACAAATCATAAAAGAGAACGTTTTTTTTAATTACATTCTAAATTTTGTATTTATAACACAAACATATAATCATTTATTGGCTGTGGTGTTTTCTTAATAGGAATTAAAAAACCTGCCATTGTCATAAAACTTTTTTCTTCTAATAATGCAATTCGATAATCTTGAAAACTGTCAAGTGAAACAATTTTCCTTACACATATTTAGTTGTAAGACGCAGAAGAGGATATTTCATCGAACTGACTATTTTATTAAACTAATTGCACTATGTGCAAATTACTTAAAATATGATAAAAATATTTAAAATCTATCTTAAATTACTTTAATACTTCTTAGTACTTTCAACTATAAGCATAGCCTTCGTCAGAGAATACAAATATACTGTTATTAACAATTTATTATTGACTTCGTGAAATTTTAAAATAAGACGGCAATAACAGTATTTTTGTATTATCCGATAGAAGGCTATGTTTATAGCTAAAAATACTAAGAATTATTAAAGTAATTTAACGTGTAAATATTTTTATCATATTTTAAGTAATTTGCACATAGTGTAATTTTAACATTTAACTTTTTAAAGATGAATTTAATATTCTATTTATTTATTTGCTGATGTCTATTTTATTGTTTGGATTAAAGAAAGCATATCTGTTAAGAAAATGCCGAATAAACGAATTCTTGTATAAAATTTTTTTATAAACATCTTTAACATGTATTTTCTTAAGGAACCTTAATGATTACTATGGATTAACAAAATACTAATTATTTTAATAAATATTACCTCTAACGACAGATGAAAAATGTTTAGAGTAACAACATTGGAAGGCACATCGTTCAAGAATGAATGATTAATTAAGCTAAAGGTACTCAGAATTATTAAAGTAACTTAACATCATTTTGTAAATATTTTTATCATATTTTAAGTAATTTGCACATAGTGTAATTTTAACATTTAACTTTTTAAAGATGAATTTAGCATTCTATTTATTTATTTGCTGATGTCTATTTTATTGTTTGGATTACAACCCCTCACTGACAAGGCCGTGTTAATACGTTCACTAAGCTCCAGGTTTCACTGCAATACAAGCAATATTTAAAGTAATATAATCCTATGGATTTAATGTATTTTCAATACATTGAACAGTGATTAATATTTCCAAGGATTGCATTCATATTCGTTATTAAGGTTTTTTATATATATATATATATATATGTATATATATATATAAAATGTTCAAAGAATCATTTTTTTTAGCATTTAAAACAAAATACAGAGAAAACAACATTACAATTTTACACTTTTCCAAGACAGTCGGAGGGTTAAAGAAAGCATATCCGTTATGAAAATGCCGAATAAACGAATTCTTGTATAGAATTTTTTTATAAACATCTTTAACATGCATTTTCTTAAGGAACCTTAATCATTACTATGTATTAACAAAATACTAATTATTTTAATAAATATTACCTCTAACGACAGATGAAAAATATTTAGAGTAACAATATTGAAAGACACATCGTTCAAGGATGAATGGTTAATGAGAGGGTATAACTGCGTTTTCTTTGTTTGAATCATTACGTAATGTTGATTAAATTAATGATTTTATTGATAAGCTTCAACCGGACAAAAATGAACTAATTTGTATTAGATTATCACTTGACATTATTTTTGAAAGATATATCTTTCTTCATTAATTCTCTCGCTGCGCAACTCGAGATTTCATCGGGCAACGTAAAAGTTGCAAAATTTGCGCAACCCGAGATTTCCTCGGAGATGCATTTTTTTCCGTCTAATTAACACTCCTTGATTATTCCCAACAGTTATTTTTTTTATTGCAAATTTTGCGTTATTTAATAGGAGCATTTTCCCGATTGAATTATACAAAAATTTTTGTTTTGA
The DNA here is from genome assembly GCA_963932465.1 of Maratus speciosus. Lineage (NCBI taxonomy): Eukaryota > Metazoa > Arthropoda > Arachnida > Araneae > Salticidae > Maratus > Maratus speciosus. The sequence goes on from OZ010786.1 coordinate 380,313,132, forward strand.
AAAACCGGTGACAAAAGAATAAAAATTCTTAAAAGACGCTCTTCGCAAGACGCCCGTCTGACATTAGCTTATACGCAAATTTTTAAGCTATTTTGATAAAACAATTATGCAACGAGAGGGTTAAAACCATATAAATAATCACACAAATTTATTATAACTTTCATTAATTTGATATAAATTATTTATTTTTCTACAGTAAAAGAAAAACACATTTCGTTCAACTTATCTAAAATTTTCCCTTTAAGGGGATTCTTCACTCACTTGTAAACAACCGCTCCATAATGTTAAACTAATGGGGATTTCGTTTTCGAATTTCTCGTTTAAATTTGAATATTTTGAAACGATTTTTTTGCATAGGATAGCTAAGTTCAATCTTTAATACGACTCTTTTTTACTTTTTCGATTTTCGTTGCAGATTTTATTAAAAGGGTACATTCAGTTTCGAAACCGGTTTGGAAACTGGAAGTACCTTTTTAAAAAAATCTGCAACGAAAATCAAAAAAGTAAAAAAAAAGTCATTTTAAAGATTGAGCTCAGCTATCCTATGCAAAAAATAATCGTTTAAATATATTCAAATTTAAACGAGACATTCCAAAACAACCTCCCCATTGGTTTAACATTACGGAGCGGGTGTTTTCAAGTGAGTGAAGAATCCCCTTAAACTTTCCGCATATTTTTCAACTATAAATGCAATATATTATTTAGAATAGAAAATTTTTTAGGAAAACTTCCTTCAGAATATTTCTAAGGTAGATTTTTGATTTTATACCGATACATACATCCCGATAACATTACATCAGCACGGGACAAATTGAAAATGGAATATTTAATAGGTAAAAAGCATTATAAAAGAAATGCTCTAATATAACATTAGGTATATTTTTAGCACCTTTTATCCAGGGAAAAGGTAAGCGGAAGCATTTTTACTGTTTTCTTTTCAAATTCCATTTAAGTTAGGTTAATTCCATTAAGTTAGGTTAATTCCATTTAAGTTAGTATAATTCCATTTAGTTAGGCTTTTAAATTTTGGCCAAGTTAATTTTATGTGAAATTTTATGTGATTTTTGGTGTATTTTTAGAGTTTCAAGGCAATATTTTCTCTTTTGTAAAAATAATTCGTTTTCAATCCTTTGTTCCAAAATAGTAAATTTTGCCTTCCTTAACTTTTGAATACTTCGTGATTTTTTATGCTTTTTTCGCGTTTCGAGTCTATTTTCTGATATTCGCAAATAAAATCTTGTTTCAACTTTTTAGTGCAATATTTTAAATTTTGCTTTCAGCTATTTTTGAGTTTTACCTGAATTCTGTATGCTATTTTCGGCATTTTTTTCTTTTCCAGTAAAAATTTTTCATAATTTTCTGTTCTTGAGCGGAAAATAAAGTAACATTTTCATGCTGCGCGATTAAATTTAGGTTGAAAGAATTCTAAATCTGTTCCTGGAACAACATAAACTACGAGTATGAAAATTTTAATTTAATCTGTGTCGAAAGAAAAATTCAGAATAAGGCGTATCTTGCATGGGTGTACTCTGCGAAAACCCCTATTCAGATTTAATTAATTCGAGGTATAGTCGTGGAAAAAAATATACACTTCCTAATAACTCTGCAACTAGTTATAATAGAAGAAAGCTACTGGTACCTATCGATTGGACATAACGTCCACTTTTAAATTATGTATATAAAATTAGCTTAGGGGGGGGGGGGGATCTACAAATCAAAACCAGACCTAATTTTGTTTTTTTACAACGGCAATATCCAATTTTGAAAATGTGTTTTAAATCTTCGGCTCAAACAATGCCTAGAAATGAAATTTCTAGTCATTTGAATGATAAGTTTTCGAATTATAAACAATCAAAATTTAGAGCTTCTTATTTTAAATTACATTTTCAGATATTTTTTAATATCTCTTGAAATTATAATCCTAATGTGATAATTTTGTGTGTGGTTATAATACCAAAAACTCAAAACATAAACACATTGAATTTGTAATTTAAAAAATATATATATAATATGAATTTTGAATTATGAAATTTATATTAAAAAATATATATGAATTACAACCTGCAATTTTTTGATAGATTTATATTTGAGGGGTTCACAACCATAGTAGACCAAGTCCATTTTGAAAAAAAAAGAAATAGTCCATTTAGAAGATGCATAAAATCTGTTTTATCCACTGCCATAGTAAACCAAGTCTGTTTTTACATACTTTCTTACATATTTCATCTGTTTACAGACTTGGTTTGCTGTAGGAGTGGATAAAACAGATTTTATGAACCTTCTAAATGCTCCATCTCATATTTTTTTCAATGTGGACTTGGTCTGCTATGGCCGTGAGCCCATCATTTATTAGGTTCTGTTTTATCGGTTTCTTTGAACTGTCGATACCCGCGCAGAATGCTTTGTTGGGTTGGTGGTTTGCATTTGTAATGCCTTCCGGAATGCTGTCTGAACGTTTATAAGTGATTCACACTTTGAAAATTCTTGTACACAAAACGCTTTCTGCTGTCCAGTCGCCATTTTGAATATGACTTTCGCGCAGCAACGATGGCAACCAAACGATGGACACATACGCAGCGCAAAACTGTAGTTAACGCTATCTCGTTTCAGTTGTCATGGAAACATATACGTTTCCTAGTTCACACGTAGTAACATATCAAACCCAATGATTCATTTTTAATAACCCTGTACATTTCGAAAAATCTGCACACACAATGCTAACTCATAAGATACTGTTTCTGTACTTAACTTTATTTACAAGACTGTTATAATTAAAATTCACCTATTCAGAAGTCTCTAGCGATAGTACTTGGGTTCGAAACGAAACAAAATTTCAGTGGTATGTATAGTTAAACTGAAAATTACAAGTTTAAATGTGAAAATGGAAAAAAACAGCGGCCTGTTACAAAGCGATATAAGTAAGCGTACTAACTTAATACAGGAATAGGGCGTAAATTAACACAGTTGCGCCATCTTGTGGATGGGGTGATAATCCACATACGCAGGCTTTTAGTGTGACGTCATATATGACAGGATATCTACCATCTGCGCTTATTTTCTAAATCTTTAGTCAGTGATAGAACTGAATTTTGTTTACCACATTTACTGCAAAATAATCGCGTAGCGAGAGGGCCGATGCACTTGACACCACGAAGTTTTCTTCGCTTTGTCAGAGACATTTCAGCTATTAATCAAGGTGAAAAAAACTTAACAATTTTAGTGGTGTGAAGTAAGAAAACAGTTAGGCATCTTCCTGTAGCTTAACCCCGTCCGCTACTTGGCGTGCGACCTTGATTGATATGACTTCGCCTTTAAACATGCGGTTACCTCTCCCATTTAAGATAGGACGCTTACTTATATCGCTTTGGTCTGTGAGACCGCTAACAGAAGTTAAGGGTTTAGTCTTAGAGAAATCTCCCATTGGATACCAATGGTTAACGTGGAGCAGATAACAACAGTTAACCGTCGTTAATAAACGTACAACTGTACATTGCCATTGAAGCATGTCAATCAAGAAGAAGCAAGACTTGAAAAAAATTATGATCATTGCATCTTTAAAATACGAAGCGGAAGTAGGCGATTAATTTTTCGCAAAAAATAAAATAAAAAAAAAACTAAAGAAAGGGGAGCATATTTAATTACGCATAAAACATATTATGTGTACTACCAAAAGTAGATTACGTTTAGAGAGGTATTCTTGAGAAAAAATATCGTAATTTCTCATTAATGCACAAGTAACATGCAAAAGGTCAAAATCTTTCCGTCCTGGGCAGCGCAGATTGAACAAAGAAAAGTTGAGTACATATGTTATATACTGGGCTGAGTGAACCCTTAAAAGGTAAAGAAATATAAAATGAAAATAAAATTTGTTAATGCTATTTTGATTTCGAATCAATACGAAACAATCTTTAATTGATAGGGACTCTTCTTTATCTATCTTTCTTATTGCATTTAATTTTTCTTGATACTCAAGTTTCACTGCCTTTTTTTTTTTTTTTTTTTTTTTACTTTTCTCTTTATTACCATCTACTTTCTTTTCAGAAGTTTCTTCTTCTGAAGTTAAATAGAACAAAATGTATCCAAGTGTTAGTAAAATACAACCCCTTTTACTTTCTAGTGAGTCGTTTTTCTATCTCCTGTATCATTGATTTCGGTGTTACGTTTAGATTATTGTAAAATTTCATTTTCGTACTCTACATATTTATATAAAAAATGTTTCTTTTAAAACTATATTTTAAGTGCTTTTTTCTTTAAAATTAATTTAATTTTTAAGAACAAAATCATCTAAACTATTAAAATCTGCGCGCGTATTTATGTAACCTCAGAAACTCGGAAAACACAGGGCGCCGGGCTTCAATATTTGGCACACGGGTTGGTAGGGGGCCCATAAACGAAAGATTAAAAGAAATCAAAAATTTTAAATAGTTTTTTTTTATGTTTTTGACGAATTTTTGCCTTTTTTTTACATTCAACCTGTAATAGCTCGAGTCCCAATACCAGTGAGATATATACATATTACGTACGCCACGCTGCGATGCTAAGACGCTGTAGATGGTATTACGATAATTCTTAAGCTGTTACAACCTCACTTGCAAATAATTAGAGACATACATATTACGTACGCCACGCTGCAATATTCAGAAGGTCTAGCGGGTATTACGATAATTGTTTTACCTCACATGCAAATAATTAGAGATTTTTTAATTGGAGTTAATTATCACCTTTTTTAAAAAACAAGTAATATAAAAATTTTGTTTTTAAAGTCAATTCCTACTTAGGTCATCAAAGAAAAATTTTATATAATCCCTTAAGCTAATATTAGTTTTTGTTGCATTAAACTATCTCAATTTGTTGATTTTCTATAAGCAAGTATGTTTACAATGGAACTCTATGGGAATTTGGCGAAATATTAGAGATATTGTCAAGTTGGCGTCACTTTTGGCGACTCATTTTGGCCGCCAAATTTGGCGATATATCGCCAAGTGGGCGACAAACTTGGCGGTATTTGGCGACAGAACAGGGTCCCCCCCCTATGGTAACCCCTTATTGAAAATACTTTAATTGATCTTCAACAACCAATGGCCGCCATTTTGTTTCCCATGCAAAACTAAAATTAATTAATTAATGTTTGAAAAAACTGTATTAACATCAATTGTCATCCAGTACAAGTTAAAAAAAATTTATTTCAACTTGATAGGATGAATAAAGAGTATTTTATTAACGAATGAAAATTTGAATAAGATAAATATATAAATATAGGGAGAGTGTGAGCTAATAGTAGGAATTGAATAAAGATGAAACTTTTTATCACAAACATCAACAAAAAAATTTTCTCAATTTATTCCTTATTCCAAAAATATCGTTTTATCGTCTGCTGTCATAGTAACAAGATAAATTAGATTTCATAAATAAATGCATAGTAATAGAAAAATATTTTTCTAAATCGAATAGTTATTTTTGATTTTGGTTTTAGAATTATATTCATGAGCTAGCGTGCATAGAACGGGGCTAGTAAAATTAAAAAAAAGATATTCGGACAATTTTAGTAAACATACTTCTTTTTCCGAAATAGTGTTGTTCAATGAGAGTCCAAAGTACCATTATTATCAGAAAAAATATATGAATATATATAGAAATAGTTTGCATTATTTTCCTGGAAAAACTTTAAATATTTACTAGGAAAATTGCTTTACGTCAACAATTTATTTCATAAACACAGCCCACCTTTTCGAAATTTTCGTCAAATTTTAAGATCAAGTTTAATAAGTCATAACAGGAACTGGGTGTGAGTAAATAAGAATTCTATTTTCGGAAATGTTTATTTCATTCTATCTTTATAAGAATAAATTTCTTTTAGGAAGAAAATTTTCTAACGTAGACATATTTTTAAGAAAATGTGTTTAAGGATGAAAGTGCTTGAAGCCATTCATATAAATTTTAAATAAACTATTTTTGGAAAGCTCTCAAATAATAGAACGTATTGTTAATAAACGAGCAATAGGATGCAACTCGGGCTTTCCGGATTACAGAATATAGATGAAAAATATTTTCTTTTTAAGTGGAAATCTCAAATATATATATATATTACATCCTGCTAGAATATTACTAAATCCTAGTCAGGCATTGGTGAGGTTGCATAAATTTCGTACCACTTAGTGAAAACTTTGCTGCTGAAGGTATCAATATGGTGAGATATTAGCAGCTGTGGACAGACAGAATACTTTCAGTCGACCAATTTAATCAGTTCTATTTGTTTGTAGTAATGAGATTGGCTAATACAATCGAAACACCAGCGATTCATGATGCAGCCAAGTGCAAGTCGGACAGCATGAGAACTAAGTAATGGACTAAAAAATCCGGTAGTTTTCCTAGTAAAATATAGACTAAAACTACTTAAAAATGTTTGTTCAATCATATAAACGTAAACAATTCCCACATTGCGAGAATTTATCAGATCCTTCAGGTTAGACCACGAATTAAATATTCATGCTAAAAAGATGTTAATGACAATTTAGATATTCTATCAGACGATAAGACACCTGGTAACAGATTGAATAAATAATAGAACAGCTCAAAAATCTCTCTCTGTGTCCTCATTCGAAATATAAACTTCAGACGAACCAAGCAGTTTCAGAAACTAGACTCGAAATGAAATACCGATCCATTATTCAACCAATTGAGAGCGATATAAGGGCGTAATAGAAAGTGAGTTCCGGATAGGCTTGCGGAGGAATTTCGATGTAATACGGGTGACGCTAGACAGGTTGGCGGAAAGTTGATTCATGGAATAAAATAAAAATGTTAAAAATGGCTTTTATAAATATTCGAAAAGTAAAATTAGCTGCTCTCAGACTATTACAGTTTTGGTAGCTGATAAAAATTAATGAAGGGATTAAAAGTTTAGATTAAAGCCTTGAATAAGATAATTATTAAGTTACTCGTTTTAAATTTATAGTAATTTAACTAGAAATAAATAATAGAGAGTTTTAAGGAATAGGGAAAAAATGAATACGACGGCAATTTAGAATAATTTAAATAAATGTTGCAAGTAAAATTTATATATATTTTTTAGATTACCTGAAAACAACACCAAAAAGAATTTTTATAAGATAAACAACAATCATGTATTCAAATAAAATTTTAAAATTTGAGAAAAATGATTTTTTTTATTACCATCGAGAAAATAGTTTATAGCCACATTTAACTGATGCGATTAAAATTGTCACACACCTAATGTGATGCGGTCTCACAAACCGCTCGAATAAAGTTAATAGTAAAAATATCCTAAATGGTTAAATTTACTTAATTTTTTTCCTAACACGTTCGTTGTACTTCTCCTAAGACATGTGAATTAAATTCAATGAGAAATGTATTTATTTTTTTCATATGATTAAACTTCAGTACAGAAAAAAAAAATTTCAAAATAAACGGTTGTTTGTTAGTTTTGCTAATTAAATATAAAAATTAATCGTGTACAATTTTTTTTACAAATTATCGTTGCAAAAAAGTAGGAAAATTAAAATGAAGTATTTATTTTAGAAATAATATTTACCCTACGAATATGCAAGAGCCAAAGTACATCATTACTGCAGTCAACACATATTTTTTGTGTACATTCTATGTATACTGGCTATTGGCATGAAAGGAACTTGTCAGATGTTTTTCTATAAATTGTTCGTTCCGTAATAAAAATTTTGTTGAACTCCATCAGAAATATTTACATTTTTACCATCGGGAAGTTTAGAATTCGCATCGTGATCTCTTTCGTCAGTAAAATCTGCATTGTCAGAACTTTCAATATCGGAATTTCTTGATCTGAATCAGTTGTTTATAATATCTTCTATTTCCTTCTGGCTGAGGAAAGTAGAACGTTTTAGAGGTTGCGGCGACATCATAACACAAATAAAAAAATAAAGAAAAATATAAAGTACAACTGATGACGAATATTGTGCTACAGTTTCAAATAACGACACAACTTATGTGATGTGGTCTGACAGACCCCAGCGTAACGAATAATAAGTTTAAAATCAACTGCCAAAATTCTCCCTTTGTGAGTGACCTTAGTAAGCATCTAGAAGAAGGTACTGGTACGGGCAAGTTAATATTCGTACTTTTAAAGGGTGGAAGTGTTTATAGCTGGGAGTATCAGAGTCTGTGAGACAGCGTCACATCAGTTAAAGGTTGATAAATGAAATAATTCCCAAAAATTTCACTGCTTACAGAAGCCTTGTTGATTCTGAACGTTCTTTTTTTACCCATTCGTATCATTTGGAAAAAGAGAAAATTGTCTCATACCAAGAAAAAATTATTATATAAGAATGGAAATAGTTGAAATCATATAAAAAACTGAAAACGACATGGCCTAAATAAAAAAAAAATCACGTTTTTTTTCGCTCAATAACACCCATACATTTTAAATTCATGACGATCGCTCTAATATTCTTACATAGAAATTTGCTTTGTACTTATATTGATTAAAGTCAAAAATTTTAAATTAAGTATTTTTATGTTTACCCAAAATTTATACATCGTAATGTAGCACCATCGATCTTCTAATTGATCATTTTTATTTAAATATATATATATATATATTTTTTTCTGTTCGGAAATAGGAAACACCTCTTTTTAACATTTTTCAACAAAGTTGAAAAGTATTTATGAATTGAGTTTGTCAGTCCGTCTGTCTATATGTCTGTCCGTCTGTCCGTGTTCTAACTGGCGTAAATATAGTACAACTACCATGGAATTGATACATGTTATTGGGGTAGACTATGGTTTGTTCTGTATTGAAAATAAAGTGTATAGCACTTACTGTTCATTTACAGGGACGCTTAAGATAATTCCATTGCATTACGTCCTGCGAGAAAAAATCACTTGCGGAGCATTTTAATGACATTACACTATTTTAAACATATTGAAAATTATGTATATCACTGACGTATACTAGGCTTTTTGTAGAATCTGGGATGCATATGATTTACCGTTCATTTATGAGGAGACACAAAAGTATTTATCTACAGTAATGCCTATGAAGAATAATTACAGGCAGAGCTTTTCAGTTGCGGTACGCGTTTTAAAAGTGATTTTTTTTTTTTGCATATTGCGTGGTGTGTATACGTTCTATCGGGAATTCAAACTGTGCTATGTGTTTAATTGGATTAACGTTTAGCATAGGATGTATTATAAATAACCATTTATAGAGCATATACATGGATGAACAAAAACATTCTGATGTTTTTCCAGCTATTGACTTGCAGTATTCTGAATGTGTTGGTAGTTTCGTAATCTATGCTGGACTGATGAATTCCAGCTCTTGTTAGACTGATCTTTCAGAAAATCGATGGCACTATATTATGATAAATAAATTTTGGGTAATCATAAATATATTTCATTTAAAATATTAGGCTTTAAACAATTTTAGAAAAAAAAAACAACTTAATTAATGTGTGAAAGTGGCATATATAGCCTGCCTACACATGATCTCTGGTTAGAATCTTATAAAAGAAAATTGACTTTTGTTGTTACAGGTCAGGCAAATTTTGCCCGCATATGTGCTATTGATGCAAATAAGTTAACTTTCTTTTTAAAATTAATTTAATGCAAATAAGTTAACCTGCCTTAAACATACTCGTTGAATGTCGAAAAGCAGAGCTATGATAATAAATAAATAGAAATAAAATTGCCCTTCTTTTCTTAAAAATGTTTATTTAAAAATTCCCATAATGAAAACCTCAATTTATTTTTGCACAGCCTAACATAAAATATTCAAAAGAAATCATTTTTACTATCACTATCTTTTGAATAAATTTAACATTTCACAATAAAGACCATTTCAGTCGTCTTTCTCTATTTAGTTTTCATACAAATGCCTTCCAATTTCACGAAATATCGACAATGAAATGAATTATATCGTTCCAAATATCAAGGAACTGTCAATACCATTTAGAATTTTTATCTGAAACTGGAAATGACGGATCCTGATTTAGAGCGATGTATATTTTTCTCCCTTTTCATTGAATTTGTGGTATTCCTTTGGTTGGGAATAAAAGTTTGAATTAGCTGAACTTGGTTTAAACTACGAAAAGTGACATTGTGGTTGGATTATGTTGTCAGGAAAAATATTGTATGTTAACCTCTTTTATTTTTACTCTTATATTTTCTGTTGACAACATGTCTCGCTTTTAATAACGTTAAGATAAGCATAGTGTATGGTTTTGTAGTTCTTTTTTTAACATTTTCAGCATAGTTGAAAAATGTTTATGAATTCGGTTTATCTGTCTTTCTGTCCACGCTCTAACTCGTTTAAATATATTCGGATTTTCATACAACTGATACCGGGTGTACCAAAAAGGACTGACTGATTTTAAAATTCAATAACTTCAAAACGGTGACAGATATTTAAAAAAAAATGCAGGAGGGTTATGCATAAAGTCAAAAGTTTTATTACAGCGATTTTCGATTTTAGTTTGAATTACAAACAATAGATGGCGCTGTAAGCAATAGTCGCTAAATACAGGCTCGATTTTTGGTGGTTTCTGTTGTTCCATGCAGAAAAAGGAGATGGAAATGTATTATCCGGGCCACGAAGGACCAAAAATCGAGCCTGAATTTAGCCTCTATTGATCGCAGCGCCATCTATTGTTTGTAATTCGAACTAAAATCGAAAATCACTGTAAAAAAACTTTTGACTTTATGCATAACCCTCCTGCAAGAATTTTTTTAATATCTGTCACCGTTTGGAAGTTATTGAATTTTAAAATCAGTCAGTCCTTTTTGGGACACCCGGTATATGTTAATGATGTTTACCATGGCAGGTTCAGTATTGATAATATTGCGCGTAGCATTTACGGTTCATTTACAAGGACATCCAAAAGAATTCTGTTACGTTATGGTCTATGGAAAAAAAATATTTTGTGGTGTATTTTAATGATTTACAAAATTTTAACATATTGAAATTGATATATATCACTGAATTTCACTAAAATATGATTATTATAGAATCGGGCATTCATAGTGTTTCCTGTTCATTTACGGGGACATACGAAATAAATCGGTTACAGTGCTGTCTTTGAGTAATAATTGCGGGAATGCGTTTCCAATTTCATTAACTTTTTTTTTATATTACTCGTTGTGTATAAGTACTGTATCTCGTATACAGGGCTGCACAAATAAATTCGCTTACCATTTCCCTTATTAGCTGAAATTGCTGAACAGTGGTATGTATTTCTTAACTGGACAAAATTTTTGCATGCATTTAATATACAGATACAAAACTATATATCATATTCAGGGCTGCTCAAAGAATTTAGATATTTTTCTAACTGTAGATGGGAATTACTGAAATTGCGTTTTTAAATGTTTTAAGCGTTTCCAAGTGGATCAATTAGACATCACAGTTATTTCAACCTATAAAAAGGTGAAGTTCTGTTACCTTATTCTAAATAAGTTGAAAAGTGTTTCATTATCTATGCTTGACACATGTTTTTTTCTTTATTGGTTAACTTTTATTTGTTTAAAATTCATTGTTGTATATAATTTAGGCTATGTATGTACATATGTCGAGTACATATTTATTGTAATTTGTTGTACGTAAATAAATATTTTTTTGTTGTATATGTTGTAAGATTTATGGATATAGTAAGATATGTGCATGAAAAATGTATGTTTTTAATTTGTTTTTAAGCAGATTATTGTATGTTAATATATTTTTTAATGTTTTTTGTAAGATTTGTTTATGTAAAATGTATGTATGTAATAATAGAATGTTAAGATCGGTTTAAAAAGCATTGGATCAAAAAAGTGTGAGTATTAAAGTTTGAGACTAAGTTAAAAGCGAGAACAGTATTTAGCAATCTTCAGACGAATAAATTCTTCTGTTACAAGACTAACAAATTCTGTCAACTATGAAAGGTGACGCTGTGGTTTGAATACCTTGTCGAGCAAATTATTGTATGTCAAACGTTTCATTTTTTTACTCGTGAAATTTATGTTGACAATGTGTTTCGCTTTCAACAACGATACGACAACTCTAGTATATTGTTTTCGAGTACTCTTTTTAAAATATTAATTTCTATAAAATACATTCTTATAAGTAGTGTATGAAACGTATATATAGTATACATATAAATGTTTTTTATACGTAAATATTTGTATAATATGTTTTGTAAGAGATATGCATAATGAAAGATGTACACTGTAAAAAAAAACGACATTTTTACAGCACAAAGTCAGTTCATCTTGCGCTCAAACTCGATCACAATTGAATGTGCTGTGGCTTTCTTTGGTTTCTTGACTATATAAACATGAAAACTAACAGTATTTGCATAAAATTAACAGCACAATGTGCTGGCAATTCGGACGCCAGCAGCTTGTGCGGGTAAATCTACAGTGTTTTTTTTTTTTTTTTTTTTTTTTTTTTTTACAGTGTACGTATTTAAAATACATGTATGCAATTATAGAGAGTTAAGATTAGATTTAAAAAAATGGAGTATTAAACTATAAGAGTAAGTTAAAATTGGCAATACTATTTGTTAATCTTCCCAAATAAGGAATTCTTCTGCGACATACATTGCAGACAACATTTAGGATTCTCAGATATTTACAAATACAAAATAAATGCTTGAAAATACCAGTGTTTAAAATAATATATATATTATTTTACAATCTCTATTATTTAAATAAATTCATCATTCTACAATAAGAACCCAGCTTCATATACCGCCACTGAATTTCGGAAACGTTTCCGTGTATTTTATTCAAAAGTATGTTTTCCGAATGCTATCCATTCTCAAGTGAAAATTTTCATGTTCAATGGAACAGTTTTACCGACAACCTTTCAAAATTAGCAGCATTGATTTTAACATTAACATTAATGTTATTTCCTTAATCATACCAGAGTAATTTTCCAATAAATTCGGTTATGAAACCAAAAATGCTTAAGTAAGAATTAGTAACATCGTAAAAAGTTATATTCCAATTGGTGAAAATTAATTAAAACTATACAGGCCACAAAGAGTATGCCAAATCTGACGGTTTTTCTTTTAAGAAAATTCGAGTTCACAGCAGATTTTTTTTTTATATTAATTTTCCTTTATTGTATTCCCGACGTAACTATCATTATAAGAATCCAAAAGAACAATTCAAAGTTTCTGGAGAGAATTTAGAATTTATTTACGATAGTGTTATAAATGATACATAAATGCGTCAGCGAAGCTTGCATAGTGTTGATTCACTGTAAAAACTACTCAGAAAGGTTTCCGATAATCGGTGACAGCTTAAAAAATTTTGGTTTTATAAAAAGATTTTTTAAATCTGGAAAATATGTTAGTTTCTAAGGTTTTTAATGCCAAAGAACGCTTTCCCAAATCGTGGGTATCTAGAAGATGTTGCTGTGCAATTTCGTTAGTGGGTATATTATACAGAGCTATTACAAATGATGGAAAAGATCTTTAAAAAAATCATATTTTCGAAACTACTTCACATATTACAATAAGTGATACATGAATTTAAAGAGAAATATACTAAATACTTTTCAGTTATAAATGTTCGATGTGTGGCCCTTTTGTTACACGGCATACGTCCAGTCTGTAATCGAGTTCGCTCCAAACATTTTGTAGCATCATTCTGTCAATGGTTATGAAAGCTTCATAAATGCGTTCTTTAAGTTCTGAACACTTTGTTTTCGGCATTGGTGATACATAAACAATGTCTTTGACACTGTCAGAACTTAAAGAAGGCTTTTGTGCACAAATCAGAACCATTGACAGAGTGATGCAACAACATGTTTGGGACGAACTGGATTACAGATTGGACGTATGCCATGTACTAAGAGGGTCACACATCGAACATTTGTAACTGAAAAAAACTTGATATATTTCTCTTTAAATCAATGGATCCCTTATTTTAATATGTGCAGTAGTTTTGAAAATGTGATTTTTTTAAAATGGGGTCCATCATTTGTATTTTCAAATAGCCTTGTATTTTCACATATTAATGCGATTGGACACGAATCTGGCCTGTCGATCCCGATAGTTGCACAAAGTATAATGCAGAAAATCAAGCACTCGGTCAAAAAATTAAAGTGTAGCAGTTGCTGCATTCAAGATCTTTTACTTTCTAACCAGTTCCAACATTTCAGAAAATTAGCCTCATATATTTTCGTGAAAAACATGTGACCAGGCTAATGAGACATTTTTGCAAACTTAAAATCCTTTTTAAAAATAGAATTCTAAAAGCAGTACAGGCATCCCCCGACTTACGTAAGTAATGCGTTCCGTAAACTTTTGCGTAACTTGAATTTTGCGTAATTCGAATTTCTAAATTGATTAGGTAATATTTAGTAAAAAACTGCAACATTTATTGCATACATATAAAATGTACATTATTTACACAGTATTATTTTATAAATAAAGCAACATGCAGCTGTATTTACTTGGATATAAACTGTAAAAGTATGAAAAAATATATAAAAACAAACTGAAAGAACAATTTTCAAATAAAAAATATCTTGTGGAATATGGGATTTATAAATTTAACATTGATGAATTAAGTTATATCAGTTTTGAATCTACATTAAACGACTATGTAAAGAATCTACACCAAACTACTACGCAAAGAATCTACATGAAACGACTACGTGAAGAATCTACATCAAACGAACAGTTGAAGCTATAAAAAAAAAAGAAATAAAAAACGCACTCATGTCTCTGTATATGTTCGCATGTCTCTGTATATCTGTTTGAATTCAGCTGACAAAATTGCAATGGTTAAACCGAGGGTTTTTTATTTTTTTTTTTTTTTTTTTTTGCCTCATTTTAATCAGATTTGTATTTGTTTTGTTATATATTTCATTTTATATCCCAATAAAAATATAATTCTATCTAATATATAAAACTAAATTATTTTTGTGGTTTTTATCTAAATATTTTATTTATATATTAAAAAATTTGTATCAGAAGTATGCAAAAGCGTATCAAACGCGCTAATGTGTTCAAAAATATAATTTTCGAAATTTATTACGTAAGTGCGAATTTACATAATCGCGTATTACGTAAGTCAAGGGATGCCTGAATTTATTAGAGAATGATTACTTTTTATTTTATAAACCGTGTTTTTGTGCAATTAATGTTTTCTGTATAGTAAATGGATTTTTTTGTGTGTGTCTCTTATGTTAAGAAAAATTACACCAAGCCTACAATGTCCGGCGCGTGTTTTCCCAGGTTAAGAAATATTTTCCTTTTATTTCATATGTAGTGCATCATTGTCGAAAATTCCCTATAAAAACCATTTATAAATACAATTCTCGTACTTTACCGACAAACAACAACCTTAAAAACCGAAAAGGTAATGAAAAAAAAATGTTTTTACAAAATTCCATGTACAGAATAATAACTTTTTTTTTTCTATTACTATCTTTCAAATAAATTTCACATATCTCAGTGAAGAATATTTCAATATTCCTTCTTAGTTTAGTTTCCATACAAATATTTTCCACTTTCGCGGAATATCTACAGAAAAATGAATTATATCATTCCAAATATCAAGGAACTGTCAATACCATTTAGAATTTTTAGAAAAACTGGAAATGACGAAGCGTGATTTAAAGCGATGAATATTTTTCTTTTGTTCCTTTAAATTCATTGTATTTTTGTTGTTGGAAATTTGAATGTTCTGTATTTCGTTTTAAGCAAAAAAAAGTCACCCTGATGTCTGATTATAGTTGTCAATAAAATATTTTTACGTTCATACCTTTTAAACTTATCCCTTAGCGTCGTGTTCCTTCTTTAATCATAATAATAATGCTAATGCACCTTAATTTTTCGTAATACTTAATTAGTAACATAATGCGTTTTAAAAAATGTTTCATTAAGCGATGATTAAAAATATTTTTTAATTTTTACTCAACTATTTTTACAGGAAAATACTTACAAGAAAGTACTGGATTCGTGAAAATTTTTTAATTCCAGTTTTCGACGGATTTACACGTTTTAGGGATCAGAGAACCCGAAAAACTCGTTTTTACAAAATGTCTCTCTGTGACTCTGTCTGCCTGTGTGTGACACAAATTTTGTGGGCGCTCTATTTCCAGAACCAATAAATGGAATTTAATAAAACATTAGATGCAGTTAGTTCGTGATATAAGTTGGTGCTGATTAGTTTTGGCCTAAATCACCCAGCAGGTGGCGCTGCTATGCTGCATTATTCCTGATTTCCACAATAGCTATATCTCAAGAACAAAAGCACGAATATTCATAAACTTCAGATTCAGTTAGTCTAGGATATAATTTATTGCTGATAACTGTTTGGTGTAAATCGCCTTATAGGTGGCGCAGCTATATTGCATTATTCATCATTATAGCAATAGCTCTATCTCATGAACTGATGCACGAATTTTCATCAAATTTCAGATTCGGTTAGTCCCTGATATAAATTAATGCTGTTTAGTTTTTGGTGTAAATCGCCCAATAGGTGGCACTACTATGTTGCATTTTTCACGATTTCAGCAATAGTGGTACCTCAGGAACTAATGCATGGATTTTCATCAAACTTTAGATTCAGTTAGTCCCTGATATAAATTGATCCTGATACTTTTTTAGTGTACATTGACCAACAGGTGCCACTGCTACGCAGAACTTTTCGCGATTTCCGCAACAGCTTTATCACAAAAACTAATGTACGGATTTGCATCAAACTTCAAATTCAATTAGAAGTTGACATAAGTTGTTGCTGATTAGATTTTTGTGTAAATCACCTAAACTGTGGCGCTGCTATGATGCATTTTTCAGGAAGTATTAACATGTTTACGAGATAGCAGAAAGTTTTGGGATTGCCACATCCGACTAGTTTTAATTTATATTTTGTATATATTTATTTGGAAAGTAGTTTGTCTAAATTTATAAGGCTTTAGAAGTTTTTTGAGCGGTGCTGTGTGTGTGTGGGGGGGGGGGGTGGAGAATGTGCCACCCAATATATTTCCTTGTGAACTGTTAACACTTTGCCTATATAATAAATTAAAAGAATTGTAAAAAATGGTTTTTTTCAGATTGTATTTTGTGAATTTTATCAACAAAATTTGAGAAACAGGTTACTCTGTAAAATAAATAAATAAACAAATAAATGAACGAAATTGCTACTATATTATTTGCACTCATATTAGAAATATTACAGAATTATAGTCCCATTTTACTGAACCTTCTGACACAACTTTAACCATATATTGTAAAAATATTAAATTGAATGGCATTACATATTTGAAACAAACAAACAAACAAACAAAAAAAAAAAAAAACTCTTACATTTGAATGACTTTTGGATCGTTTAAACCATTTTTGTAAAAACTTGGCGGGGTTTTGCTGTGGTAATTGAAAATTTGAAAATAGGTTATGTAATATAAGCTTTTGTAAATAGAAACATTATAATGACTGATACAATAGCACTGTATTTTTTTAAACAAATCATGGCAGCTTTCCACTTTTTTTTTTTTTTTATTTAAAATAACTAAATATGTTACCGGCAATAGTGTAGTGATGTATGTACACTTTTATATCATTTTTTATCAAAATTAATTTGAAATATAATAATTTAGTATCAATATATGAAATCTTTCTATTAATAAATAATTCAATCTTATAAAATACTGCATTACAACCATAAAATTTTCGTTAGTTATTATTATTTCATTTAAAATAAAAACCTTAATATAAATTTACCTATTAAATATGCCATACAACATTAAAAAATCCTTCGCACAGCCATTAGTAATCACTTTACAATAGTTCTATGTATATTGATGAAATCATCAATCCGAAGCATAAAAATTAATTTTTTATATACACTTTTTTCATCTAAGCACTTAATAATACATTTATTGGGATATTAAGCTAACCAATCTATCTTACATATCCTATGATTTCAACTAAACAACTATAAAGCATTTAAATATCTAATAATATTTTAGTATCCAACAGCATCAACATCTAATAGCATATGAAATATCATAAAAATATTAATGAAAATTTTCATAAAACAGATCTAATGAAATATAAATTCTTTAAGGATTATACGAAAAGTTGAAGACTTTTTCTCCTCATATAGGAGCGACTACTTTTCTACCAAAGAGAACATAACCTTAACAACCTCAAGAATAATTTCTATTCTCTATGCAATGTTTCTCTGCATATTCTGTTGTTTGCATAAAATTCAAACTCAAATTTACGAGATTAATTAACTTTATGATCTTAGCATCTTAACGACAAGCGTAGCAATACATAACACATAATCCTTGATTTTTGTAACAGTATTATTTTATTTTAAATTTTGTTTTATTTAATCAAACTATTTATGCGATTAAGTTACTCAAGAAATATTGTTTCGAAAAACCAAGAATGATCAAGATCAAATAGATGGAAGCCAGCGTCATAAAAAACGTCAATTGATACCGTTGCTACCTTCTCTTTCGACTGCCATATTTAGCGACCTATTGCACTGGAGACTGTTCACCGGACTGCTGTGGGTCAAAATCTAATATGGCAGACGCAGAAGAGAGGGGAAAACTCGTTTTTCGCATTAACGCTTTCCATAGAAGAATATTGTTATGTCTAATCCTCTCTATTCGTCACTCCATGTGAGAAACCGTTGATAAAATATTACCCCGTTCGTCGTGTAGAGGTTAATAATCTTTTCTTACAATTTCATGAGCATTAAAAAACATTATTAAAGTAAATAGTTTAAAAATTATATATTTGAAATCATGACATTCAAAATGTCAATATTTAAACATCGAAATTGTTATACCATTGGAAAAATTCTTCATAAAATTTTAAATTCAGGGACATTTTTTTTTCTGGTTGGTGTTTAACTGACTTTGCTGGAAACAGATGGATCCTTCTTCCTGGGAATTAGAGATTCTCCCGTTTAAATTAAACAGGTCCGCCTAGGAAGGTGTCTCTTGTTGTAACAGGTTAGTTTCGCCAAGCCACGGTATTCATTCAACACATCCTAAAAGAAAGCCAACACACCATCGACAAACTGGATTGTGACATCACAACAATCGTCCTACTAGGTTCTCACAGAACAACTTCCGAGTGAATGCAGAGGTCCAATAGGTGACTACATATTTAAAATGTGTTAGCTTATTTTAAGTGTTTACGGTTAAAATAGATTTTCTACTAATACATATATTTAAAAAAAAAAAGTTACTGGATAAATGCAAGTATGCCTGACAAATGTGTAGTTCCCACTTGTAGGTACAACTGTAAGTATTCCTAAGTAGCATTTGCATCTAAATTCCCAGTGAATGGAGAATTAAGAAAAAAATGGATACACGATATGAAATGAGGATTTCCAGCCAAGTAACAGTTCAAATATAAGCCCAGTTTTCAAAAAGCCCAGTTTTCCAGCCACCCTATTCAAAAGTCTTTTAAAACTTATTTTTAAGTTATTTTTTTTAAGGACTCTTAAAAGTATATAAATTTTGTATATCGCCCATTAGAAAACTTTATTTTTCCTTTAAAATAAAACAATTCTGAGAGGTATTCAGTGTTACATATATGTATATATATATTATACGAAAATATATTAAATGGCATTTATCGGATATCAATGAGACAAATAAATATATCTGTCTATCTATGTTATAAAGGACAAACATATATGTGCGTAACGCATACGTCATTTTGCGAATGGCAACACTTTTAAATTTAAAATGAAAGTTCGGTTTTAGAATTTTCGCTGCTGCAAATTTTTAAACTTCTAAACATCGCACGTTTTCAAGTTTTACACCGCCGTATAAGGAGGGGGATGTGCTTTTAAATACAATTTGTTTGAAAGCTGTATATCAATTTTTTTTCTTTTTTTTTTAGTTTTTAATACTTTTATTTTGTAATTGTGACAACTGTAGTACTCCATTTCTATTGAAAGTAAAGGGAAAATAGTAGATTACTTATATTTTTGTTGCCATTTTCCCATAAAAACTGAAAAAAAAAAACTATGAAATTAAAATAATGTTATGTCAAGAATATCATTTTTTATAAAACCCGGTGAATTTTGGTCTTATTTTGTTTTTATTTATCAATTAAATGATTTTTAATTTATTGAAACTCATTTTACAAACGATACAACACTTTCTCTTTACAAAAATGTATTTTAATGGGTATTTGCGTGACTTATTTTCTCCGCATTTACTTAATTTGTATCAAAAAGCTGGAAGAATGCAATTTTATTAATCGTGTGCAATAACATTTTCCGAACTTTGAAAAAATATATAAATAGTGATTTGTGATAAAACATGGAGCTTTTATAAACAAACAAATGAAGGTATATGAATCATTAGACACCCAATTTGTTTTGCCAGGTTATTGAATGACGACATTATTTTTTGTTTGGTTTGTGTATTAGCGACAATAAAATCATATGCATATTTTTCAACAGATGATGTTTAAGACTGGGTCGTAAAAGTGGAATGTTTTAGCGAATGCAAATGACGTCATTTTATATAAAAAAGCGTATGTTTTAATTCTTATTAATTATGGAAAACTAAAATATGTTTTGTAGAAGTGCGCCATTTTCACCCCAAAAGCTTTGGAATTCTTCACAGGGGGAAATGCTCCACTTAATCGAAATCACATACTGATAAAACGCAATGTTTTACAAGAATTTAGAGTGTCTTTTTAGAAGAGCAGTGACATACAGCGTTCATGCTCGGATAGGATTATTCTCGCCTGGATGAATTCGTTTCACCACGTTAGACAAGCAAACAAAAAATATATTGGCAATAATTCCAGGTTTAAAATAATATGAGGTTTCCCAAGTTTTTGTCCAATATTCCTTCTACTAATAAGATTTTATTGCTATTGACATTCTACTATAATTTTATGAAACTAACATAATTTGCTTAATTTAATTTTTCATAACTTTATATAATCTATATATTTAAATCACAAGGCGGATTTTTAGTCATCTGCCCTGAGCTTTCTGCTGAACTAATTTTACTAATATATATATTTTAAACTGAAAGCTGTTCATTTGTAGATGTGCGCGCACTGACTGTTTTTTTCTTTAATATACAAATTTTTATATCTTAATTTTTAAACAATTTTATGACATTTCTTCATGATGGCGGTAATTAGATAGCTTTCATTATTGCAGAGAAGAGAGAAAAGATGAGGTTTATTAATCTTTATCCATGCCATTTTCTGATAAAAATTCAAAATTGTTGATACAAATTGTTGTATAGGGTTTAGTGGTGCAAAATACCGTAAGGGACATAATAGTTTGAAAGGAAAATTACGAACTGATTTAGAAAACACCACTTTTCCTCATAAAGTTTTCATATTTGTTTCCTTCTGCATGTGTGCTGAAACTATGTTTCAGCTGAACTCTATGAACTTTGCTGACTTGAAACTTAAAACTTGAAACTTAAAACTTGAAACTTGCTGAAACTATGTTTCAGACAATAAGCAAAATGCTTAAGTAAGTGAAAATTAAGTCATATTTAAATGAAAACGATCATTTTCTTAGATAAAACTAAACATTTTTACAGAAAGTCTAAAAAACATAAATTACGTGAATTTTTACTCTCCAGTACTGAGTTTAGAATCTCGAGTTAAGAGTGCAACTGTTATCATGCAAAGATAATGCTGATAATCGTAACTTCGAGTTTTCAGTTAAAATGATTTTAAAATGATAAAATTAAAATATCAGTTTTTTGAAAAAGGTGAATACGGATATGGGAAAAGCGAATGTAAATTTTGAGAGGAATAAAATGATGCCGGGTTTAGGTTTCACTAGAAAAAAATTCTATGATCATGTTAAGCGGACTCAATTTTGCTGTTTTTCATTGCGGAATACCAAGCATAAAAGCGTCAATAGATAACTTCATCATAATAACTGATATTTACTATATTTTACGGTTTACGTATCTATATTATAAAAGTCAAACGTATCTGTGCATAACGCTGACGTCCTTTTGCGATTGGCAATACTTCACGATCAAATTTCGGTTTTGAAATTTTCGCTACTGCAATTTTTTAATCTTCTAAAAACCATATATTTTCAATTTTTAGAACGTCATATAATGAAAAAATCTACTTTCAAATGCAATTTGTTGTAAAATCTGTATCATAATTGACCGATTTATAATGTTCTTTAAAATAATTTTCAAGTGTGATTTTTTGCAATTTACTTTATCACATACCGGTTTCAATACATAATAATAATAATAATAAACTACCACTTGTGGTACACAGTGAGACAATTTTCAAATCTCCGTTATGCTGCTTATGTGCTTTTATAAAGAACTTTTTAAAAACCATTTATACATTAATGTATAGCGTATTTGTATAGCTTAAAGAAGTAGCATGTTTTTTTTTTTTTTTCAAAAGAATAAAAATCGTCGCCATTCGTTAAGTAATAATAATTTTTCTCTACCCTCCCCTATACAATTTTGGCCAATTTATGTTGTACACTGTAAAAAAAAATCTGTAGTTCTACAGATGTAAAGTTACATGCTTACTAAACTTTCACCTGTAACTGTACGAAAAAAAGCTGCAAATCTACAAAACTAGTTTTTGTAAAGCTACAAAAATCTGTAACTTTACAAATGAATCTGCTAAAATTTCAGTAATCTTACTAAACTTTTATTTGTAACCCTGGCTGCAGTTACATGAAAAGTTCTCGGAATCCCAGTTTCCAAAAAAATTCTTAGTAACCTTACAGATTTTTTGATTTTCGGCGCAAAAGTGTGTCTGTTACATGAAATTTTGTTGTTGCCGTTACATGAAAAGTTCTAGGAATCCAAGTTTCCTAGAAAAACTTTAGTAACTTCACAGATTTTTTTTTTACAGTGTATACAAAGATGTGTAAATTACATACCAATTATTTATAAAAAAAAAACTTACAGTTTTGCGTTTAAAACATAACTGAAGGACAATAATTTTCCGTTCTGTAATTTTTGCCATAACAATACGTTTTCTGAAAAATCAAAGTAACCAACCTATGGCGTTAAATTTGCAAGTAATCATTGTTAGCCCCCGGTACGGTATGCTATTTCTTTCTCCCAGCTTATTCTGTGTCGTCTCCAAAAAGTAACGTTGCCTTACAGATGTATGCAATAAACAAAGCAGATGTATCATTGTACGATTAAATGCTCTATAGCAATTTTTTAAATTTCTAAGCATCGCACATTTTCAATTTTTATACAGTCGTATTGAAAAAAAAAGTACTTTTAAATGCAATTTGTTTGAAAACTGTATTTCCATTTACTCTAGATATATATATATATATATTAGCACCATTCGTTTAATTTTGGGAACTCAAATACTCCATTTATGTAGAAAGTAATGAGAAAATAGTTGAAAAATAGCAATTATATCTTTTTGTTGCCATTTTCTCATAACAACCGAAAGGAAATGTAATTAAAATACGTGCTATTTTGAAAAAAAAAAAAAACTAATAATTTCTGTTAAAATATGGAGCTGTTATAATCTATATTTAATTTTAAGTATCTGCACTGTAAAAAAAAAATCTGTAAAGTTACTAAAGTTTTTCTAGGAAACTGGGATTCCTAGAACTTTTTATGTAACGGCAACAACAAAAATTCCTGTAACAGACGCTGTTACAGGAATTTTTGTTGTTGCCGTTACATAAAAAGTTCTAGGAATCCCAGTTTCCTAGACAAACTTTAGTAACTTTACAATTTTTTTTTTCAGTGTGTATTAATGTTACAAACAAATGAAGGCCTATGAATCATTAGATAGTCGTCTTTTTGCCGATTTTCTTTAATGACGGCGTCTTTATGCTGCATTTGTGTATTATTTTGTGGTAATGACATCCTATGCATGTTTTACTGTAGATGTTTATGATTGGATCGTAAATGTGGAATACTCAAGCGGATGCGAATGGCGTCATTTTACATAAAATAAAAGTGTATGCTTTGAGTCTTAAAATTGAAATATGTTTTGTACTATTTATATATACATATATTTTTTTCATCGGAGGCAACACTAAATTCTGAAAAAGTAGAATTCCTGTTTTCTAGTTTAACACAATCCTAGGACACTTTTCAGAGTTTGTCGTGCTCTTTTCAGAGTGGCTCGGGCCGTTGTTTGAATACACTGTCTGTTTTTTTTTTAAATAAACTGGATATAACATATTTATTTGAAATTTTATTTTTAGAAAAACATCATTTAGCTTAATTTTGAATGGCAAAATATTTACCTTGTTGCTGAAAAGAAAAATTTACCAGGCCTGTGAATTTCATTTCAAACATAATGATATAATTTGAGAAACATCTGCATACGATGAAAAAAAAAAAAAAATCTGTAATTCTATATATGTAAAGTTACAGAAGTCTGTACGTTTACTGAAATTTTATCTGTACACTGTACAAAAAAAGACATAAATCTACAAATCTAGTTTTTGTAAAGCTACAGAAATCTGTAGCTTTAAAAAAAAATCTACTAAAATTACAGTAATCTTACTAAGGTTTTATCTGTCACCGGGGTTCCAGTTGCATAAAAAGTTCTAGGCATCCCAATTTCCTAAGAAATTCTTAGTACCTTTACAGATTTTCTTATTTACAGTACAAAAGTGTACCTGTTACATGAATTTTTGTTGTTGCCGTTACATAAAATGTTCTAGGAATCTCAGTTTCCTAGAAAAATTTTAGTAACTTTACATATTTTTTTTTACAGTGTGCTAAATTAATAACTGTTTCTCATGAATGGCAAAATTAAAAGAAAGATACTATGCATTTTTCCTGATGGTCCGAAGCATCTGTCCTGAAATTCGACTTACCGGAAAAGCCCAGAGAAGTTAAAATGAAACGATGAATAAACTTATTTAGAAAAGTTGTTAAAAACAGATTTAAAAGTAAGCAGGAATACAACAGTATAAGAACGTTCAAAAATTTCGAAGAACTGGAAAATTGCTTAAAACATGCAAACTTATAACATTTTTGGACTCTCCTTGTTAGGAAAATAAAGGCTACCTTTTAAAAAAGTTTTGAACATTCAATTAGTTCCAGAATCAAAAGTTGCAGAAAATATTGATTCTGACATAAATTTCGAAGTTTTTTAAATAATTTTATTCTATTATGTATGTAAATAAAAAAACATTTCTACCGAAGACAAACAATATTTATACGACGAATATGTTATAAGATGTTCTGAAAAGCTTACAAAACATTAATTCTGGTGAAAATTATAATAGCAATGTATGTTATAGCCATCGACTTACAGAAATTTGTCAAAATTAAAAGATTTATTGCCAGCTAATTGCAAACAAATGCAGTTGTTATCTGAACAAGTAGAAAAACTAAATATCAGCAAAGCCATATAACGTTAGCCGTTTCAACTGATCTTATTGTGTTTTCAATTTTATCATACAATACCAGCCCGCATTCTGGTAAATTCTTGTGCAGTTCCAATATAGTATTGAACCGCATTCTGAAAATATACATCATTTATGTTCCAAAAATAAATTTAAGTCCAACCAATCGACAGTATGAGGGTAATTTTCGGGAATATGCGAAACAAAAAAAATACTTTCTTAGATAAAAACGAAAATATTAATGTTAGGTAAAATCCACTTTAAATCTGCATTTAATTGAGAGACAAATCTGCTAAATGAGTTATAATAACACACTGCCATAAGCAAGTGTTTTGATAAGCAGTTTGCTAACACCTAACGAAGTTGTAGCCAACCAACACGTTGAGTCCAAACGAATTTATATTTATAAATAAAAAAATAATCGAAGGTTCGAAAAAAATTGGTTGCATGGTGATTTCATTTGTAACAGAGAACAAATCAATAATAAAAACAAATGTTTCATTGTTTATTCTGCTAATGCACCAAGGCCAGATTCATTTACAAATTCAAATAAAAATAAATATTTACCGCAAGTATTGCTTCGTCGACATTTTCTATAAAGTATTTAATCTCATCGGTTGTGAAGTATCACATGTGATACTTTAATTAGCATAAAATTGTGATACATGATATAAATTAAACTATTTGATTTTTTTACATTTTTATTTTGCTTCTATATAGCTGAAAGTTTTGGCTTTGGATCAAAACCAATTACTGGCAGCACTGATGCTTATTTCCTCATTAAATACGTGTTATTTCCATCTGAATTTGCAAAATGCATTACAGGCATCTCCCGACTTATGTAAGTAATGCATTCCGTAATGTTTTACGTAAACGCAATTTTACGTAAGTCAAATATGTAATTTTGTTAGGTAAAATTTTGTTAAATACTGCAATATTTATTACATACATATTTACATATTTACATTTTTATTAACAATAATATACATATATGTATTATTTTATATATGAAGCATCATGCGACAGTATAAAAACAAACATAAACAACACTTTTCAAATATCTTGAGGAATACCGGATTTATAAATTAAACATTGATGAATTGATTTATAACAATTTTGAATCTACATGGAACGACTATAAAAGTAAGAAATAATCAAAGAGGACTAATTTAACCTATTCTCCATGAATTTCTGATGGCAAGACAAATGAATAGCACTTACAAAATAAAATAATACCTGATAAGCACAAACTGCATTTATTATGAATTTAATGACTACTTTTAATAACTAAAAATAAAGATTAAGTTGTTTTGTTATAGATTTGATTTTATATACCAATAAAAATGTAACTCTGTCTAATATATAAATTATATTACGGTTGTGGTTTATGTCTATATTTTATTTATAAAATAAATATCAAAAGTATGCAACTGCGTATCAAACGCGCTAGTATATTCACAAATATAATTTTCGAGATTTATTACCTAACTGCGATTTCACGTAAGTCACGTATTACGTAAGTCGGGGTATGCCTGCATAGACAGTGTGACCAAGAAAGTAAGAAATTTTCATAATTAACTTAAACGATTTACAATAAAAAAAAATGTTAGGATTTGTAAACCATTCAGTTATTTAAAGGCCTTCAATTAGATACTGCGTAATTTAGGTTATCGATAATAAAATGGATATTTTAAGGGTGTTAGTATTTTTAGATCCGTATTTGTGAACCTAAATTATTAGACCCCTAAATTATTAAGTTTAGAAAAAGGGATCCTTCTGTCATCCATGTCTTTTTTTTTTTCGTACAATATCAATGAATGTGTATTCGCAGTGTAATTTTAACTTCGGGTTTGAAGAGGATAATCCCGTTGTTTACGCACTGAACAAAAAGTACACTGTAAAAAAAAAAAAAAAAAAAAAAAAAAAAAAAAAAAATCAGTAGAGTCACTAAAGTTTTTTTTAGTAAACTGAGATTCCTAGAACTTTTTATGTAACGGCAACAACAAAAATTCATGTAACAGACACATTTTTTGCTCCGAAAATCAAAAAACTTGTAAGGTTACTAAGATCTTTTAGGAAACTGCGATGCCTAGAACTTTTCATGGAACTGCAACCATTGTTACAGATAAAATTTTAGTAAAATTATTGTAATTTTAGCAGATTCATTTGTAAAGTTACAGATTTCTGTAGCTTTACAAAAACTAGTTTTGTTGATTTGCACCTTTTTTTGTACAGTTAGAGATGAAAGTTTAGTAAGCATGTAACTTTATATCTGTGGAACTACAGATTTTTTTTTACAGTGTATACCTTATTTATTTAAGTATCTCGGCAATGACTTCATATGCAGAAGTAGCCGATTATAAATGATGTCGAAAGTATATTAATACTTACTTCAACTATTGAAAATGTTCGAAAACTAAAAGTTTATCTGCAAAAACCTAATAGTTTAATATTAAACAGATTATTTTTGAAATTATTTCTAGAATTGTAAAAACAATATAGGCCATGCTCAAGACTTGAGATTTTCGGAAGTGGTAATTAAATGATAACTTCAAAAGAAAATTATACTTTTTAAGTTTAAATAATTTCTATAAATTGCAATTTAAAACTTTTTTATTCAATCATAACCTGATCCAGAATTATGGAAACTTATACTTAAAAATATAATAGATGTAGCTATTTTATTATTTTTTTTTCTTTCTTACGTAAAATGTAAACCCATAATGTTTTATCTCCTTCCAAACTACAGATTACATTATTCCTAAAATTCCTTTAACAATTCTACACTGCCTATATTTCAAGCGCTACAAAGACTTAAATCTAATTTCTTTCAAACTTGTATGCAGAAGAAAACTATCATGCTTTCTATTTGATTGAAAACAAGAGAGATTTCTTTTTTATTTCGAAAGAAATAATCAAATTTCTAAACTTTCGCTAGAAATAAAGGGAATAGTAGATTTTAAGCGTCTACTTTTTTTTATTCTAAAAAAAGTTTCCAAATAAATATAAATTAGATACACTAAATTTTGACCAATTCTAAAGAAATTTTGACTAATCAATTCTCTGTAATAATATAATATTTTTATTCAATTAAATTTTACTAATTTAAATTATACAACGTATGTTAAAAGATTTACTATAGTTTTTATTATCTTTACAGGTAGATCTTATTCTTTTTAACTGTATTAAAAAGCAAAAATATGTAAATCATTATCACTGATGTGTTGGCAACATAGTATAATTGTATGAGAGTTATATCAATGCAATTAATTTTGCTGCATGCATATTCACTTCAAAATTCTAATTGTTAAATATTTGAATTGAGCAAAGAAAGCACTGTCAAATAAAAATTGTTTTGTTTGAAAATTGTAACTTTTTTTTTTTTTTTTTTTTTTTTTTTTTTTTTTTTTTTTTTTTTTTTTTTTTTTTAACTACAACAAAAAAATCGATCTCAGGTATCCTATGCAAAAAATAAATAATTTAAAAAATAATTTATTTAAAATATTGAAAATACAAACGCGAAATTTATACAGAACGCTTCCAAATTATAAACATTAGCATGCCTTATGCAGCGAATTGAGTCACTTAAATATAATGCAACCTTTAATGCATCGATGTTAGCCGGTTATGAACTTAAGTGCAAACCGCTAATAGCGGTTTATAAAGACTGGTTAACACTTTTCTTAGAATTTTCAGGAAAAAAAATGTTTTTGATTTAATAAGAATCATGATTAGTGATGTGTTTTAATGTATTATATTTAAAAGAGAGCCAAGATTTGACACTAGTATACGTGTTCTTATGAGTTATCATTCTAGGAGTTCAGTGACTTTTGGAGTATTCTGCCTCAAAATGTGATCATAATTTAAATATGAACATAAACACTTACGAATTGAATTTTTTTTTTCGACTTATGTAAGATAAGCTTGAAACGTACAGTACACAAAACCTGCGTATAAGTTTTAAAAAGTCGGTTTATTAAGGTTTTCATATAAGTAATAATTATAATTAATAAATTAATTTTAAATAAAAATTGAACATAAACATTTTCGTGCATTTTATATATATATATATATATTTCATGTTATTTGAAATGAAGTTCAGTTTACTTTGGTAGGGTATACAGAAAATTTCTTCAGTTTATGAATTTGAAATTCTTTATTGTTTTACAAGTTGAATTAAAAATTTTAAAAAGTGCGTTTAACTTTCTGCATTAAAAACAAAAATTAACAAACCATTAGTACAAAGTTCTTACACATCAGGGGATTTTGAGTGTTTAATACCAGAAATTTTGTAAAGTACTGTTCGCTATATCTGACGGTAGATATTTTGTTTTCATTAAATAGGCCAAATATTATTCTACGAAAATTCTGGTAAAAAAGTGCTTGAAAGTCCTTGAAGCGTACGAACCCTGTTAGTAATATGGCGTTCTAAATTCTCTTAAGACACACTAAAGACACACTAAACTTTTTAGCTTGCTCACGTCAGTGCTTCTAACAGAATTGAATTTACTAGCGTAATCTTTTCCGCCCGTGTAATCTAACACAATCTTTACTTTACATATAATGTTTCAGGTGGTATTATAAATTTAGTCAGTATTTTCTATACATTAGCTTTATACGGGTTGATAAAATTACCTACATGTGCCTACAATAAAAAGTATTTTTAATTGACTTAGAAGAACAGAGGTTTTACAATTTTGCTTTATGTTTTTTATGTAATCTCACTCTAACTTTCAAAGGGATTCTGCGATTTTGATAGATCTTTTTCGTTGTAAATTACTCTTCGGTCCAGTTGTAAAATTTGCTCATTATCCAAAAATTCTATATATCTTTGCCCTTTATGTTCTTTTCCCTGTCTTTTACATTCAGAATAATAAAAAAACAAACATAAGTAAAGTACTGTAATCATAATTTCTGTGTGCGCGTGCATAGGAGTAAATACAGTAAATCCCAAACGGTACATTCCATAAACGTACAGTTTGGGACTATATTATAAACCACAGTTGCGTAATCTCTGTATATTTTCGCACACATCGGCTGAAAGATACGTACTTACTCCAATAATAAAAAAAAAAAATAAAAAAAACAGACCATTTTGCAGCAAATTCTATTAGGAAGGAAACCTAGGGATAATTCACCAACACTCTGTGATAGAATAAAACTAATAAATTATGCGACGATGTAAATAAGTATTAGTAGAACAGATTTAACATTTCCTGTTTCAAAACAAGAGGTCCAGCGTTCGTATGTAACCAATTCTATAACGTCGAGTTGAGTAATTTAATATATATATATATATATATATATATACGTATATTACTCATTAGGATGCGACTTTGCAAAATTTTGCCATTCGCTGTAAAATATCGATATCTTGACTAAAACAGAGTACAATTGTAACTAAAACACTGTACACAGTACAATTTTATGTTAATAAAAGCGCTGTCCTACAGTATAAAAATTTCTTTTTGCTGCAAGTCAAGTAACTTAATTTAAAAAAAATAATCTTAACTTGCAACGCTACAATGCATTAAGGAGCATGGCCTACTGTACCCATAGTCCAAGAGCTGTTAAACATTTTAGAGAAGGTATTTGAGGCACCCTGAAAATTTGTGCAACACTTCTTTTGTAATGCCTGAATACAAAATCGAATGTCTGGCTGAAGGATCGTGGCCCAAAACCTGTGCCAGAGAAAAAATGGCACTTGACAGGTGTCTGGCACAGTTTTTGTGCCGACTAAAGTGTCTGTCATTTTCAAAATATTTTTTTCTAAAGAAAGAAAAGAAAGATTCAGTGAACCTTGTCCATTCCCCTGTCTTGAATCGAACCGTGGACCTGTCACCTGGTAGAAAGAAGCAGCGACCATTACACTACTGGGCATTAAATTATTTAACACTTGACCGTATAATTCGCATCTAATCGAGGGTTACTGTCAAAACTGGGATTTAAAATAAATGCGGAAAACAGAATTGGGTTGTCTGAAAACAACTCTATTGTACGAAATCTGTTTCACTAAGATGCGTCAACTGGTACACAATAAGTTATTACTACAATAAGATATCAAACATTCCACCGAATCGGTTTGACTTCTTTTCATAAAAAATACTTAAAATAAAAAACCCATAGTGTATTAAGCATTTTAAAGCACTGATTAATGAAAAATTTTTTAAAAGGCATCTCTAAAGTTAGAATTAAAAGTAGACTACATTGCTCCAGTAATGTATTATAATACCTGTTTAAAAACAGTCATTTGTGCAATACCGTATATTTAGAATCCTATTGTTTACGTACGATTCATTGATAATTGCATTTCCTCTTTTTTTATCTTTTTATTTAATATTTACTTTATTTTCTATTGCAGTTTCATTCTTTGTTCAGATTACTTTAACCTATGTTAGTATTCCGAAAAAGTGCTTTCTTTGAAACTGAATTAATGGAGCTCCCAGAAGTCTTCGATTGAGTAAGCAAAAGATTAGCATAACACATCTCTAAAAAATGCGAAAGTTTGACTAATTATTTGAAAAGATTTTTTAAAGCTGTGTACCATACTATCGTTTTTACCTTAAATTATTGATACATTTTCTTTCACAATGTGTTATATTTTTAAGCACATATTTAAAACGTATTAAAAAATTCGTTAGTAAAACAAAACAAGTTGGAAATTGCTCGTCAAACGTGGCAAATGAGGTGCGTTCGTAATATAACTAGTTTTAAAATTATTTTTTGCTTCCCATATTGTACTGAATACATATTTTTTGCACTTCATAAGCGCATAGTCTGTAACATCATTAAAATGCACTTGCAATAATTCTTTTCCTATTCCCCGTAATATAGCGGAACAATTTTGACTGTCCCTGTAACTAAACTATAGATCCAATATTCATACAATTTGAAATGGCTCAACAAAATTTTGCAACAATTATATATTTAAAAATTCAGACATTTCGGAAGACTTTAACATCATTAAAATGCACATGCAATAATTTTTTCCCATTGGCCGTAATGTAACGGAAAACTTTTGACTGTCCCTGTAATTATACTATACATCCGATTTTCATAAAATTTGAAATGGCTCGACAAAATATTGCAACAATTATGTATTTAAAATTTCTGACCATTCGGTAGGCTGCAACATCATTAAAATGCATATGCAATAATTTTTCCCATTGACCCTAATGTAAAGAAAAACTTTTGACTGTCCCTGTAATTAAACTATACATCCAATTTTCATAAAATTTGAAATGGCTAGACAAAATTTTGCAACAATCATATATTTAAAATCTCAGACCATTCGGTTGGGTAGTTTTTGCTCTGTTATATGCGGGCAGACAGACAGACGGACAGACAGACGGACAGACAGACGGACAGACAGGCAGGCGGACAGACAGACGGACTGAGTGACGACTATAGGTGCTACGTATTTATATAATTACGAACGCACCTAAAAAGGAACTAAAAAAGCTCGATGTTAAATAATGAGATACATTGGTAATTTTATATCCTTCCATATACAGGTTTGTATTCGTAATTTTATTAAATTGAATGAATATATACATTAGGGTAGAACGAAAAAAATAAATTTTTAATTTCGATATGTAATAGTGATAAAAATTTGCCTAATGCCTTTGTTAAGACAGTGTTAAAATATTTTAACAAACGTAATATATTTAGAAGTGCCGCAAAAGACTTGAACATATGTATTTTTAAGTAGATTTTACGAATTTTGATAAATTTGGTTTAGTAAAAAAAATATATATATATGTATCTTAAATACCAAATGCCTGTTTTCAATTTTTAAATAATATACATAAACTACTTTACAGTAGACATTTACAGTTTTATACTGCATACCTTTAATATTTATGCTACTAAATCTTGCATCTTTTAATTTCTATTTTTCTTAGATTTTAACAGTATTTCGTAATAACATTTCGATTAACCTTACTTTTAACTTAAAAACGCGGCAAAACATTGTTTACTTCTGAAAATTTATAGTCAAATGAAGAACAGTACTTGGTTTGAAGTGACCTTGATTCAGGGGGAATATTATTGCCTGGTGTAGGGTGGCGGAGGAGAAAGAGAAGCATGTAACTGTAGCAATGGTCTGGTCGCATGTTTCTGTCGTCAGTCAGTGCAGGCAAACGAATCGTTTGAGTAACAAATATTTTTAAGCTGTTCTTTACTGGATTTTGTTTTGTTTATGAATATGTCAGTTTCAATATTTGTATAATAGTTTATTAATTAATACTTTATCTTTAGAGTAATGGCAGTGTCAAGACCAGTACAGACCAGACAAAAGTCGAATGCCCAATTTCTGGGTACCATAAACAATTAAGTGATATAAGATTTTCAATTTATTATGACAGTATGAAATATTATCTTTATATTCGTCATGAGCTGAAACCAGACAAAACATCAAAAGAACGAATAGTGAGTGAAATACTTGATATGCTTATTAAGAAAGTTGAATCTATTTGGTCGTCAGCATCTATTCCTGTAGTATCTCGCCCTCGCATGTTAGAAATGGGAAAAACCTATCACGATAAATACAAAAGTATTTTAAGATCAAAATGTAGAAAAGGTACAGAAAAATATGATTTGATTGCAGTAAAAATTTTTAATGAAAGCGAACGTCTTTTTTATGTAGCAACCTGTAAGTGTAAAGAATTTTCTGCCTGTAAGTGCGAAAAAAAAAAAAGGTATCTAAACTTGAGAAAGATTTTTTACTTGTCCAGTCAACAGTGAGAAAAATGTGTATACTTGGAGTCTATAAAGTTATTTTCAAGATTTTTAACACAAACAGAAGAAAGGAAGCAACAGGTAATACAGCAACAATTAAAGTTTAAGTACAATCAGAAATTAGTAGTTAAGGCTTCTAGAAAAGCTTAAAATAATGCCATTCAATCAGATCCTGAGTAAACATTTAAAGGAACCTTAATATACAATCCCAAAAATTCCTCTACTTTTTTGGATTCAACTACAAGCGAGCAAATGCGAAAATGTAGCGCTTCCAACAGTAGCAAATGCTTGTGACCTAACTGGGGTTTCAGACAGAGTTGCTGCGACTATCGCATGTGCTGTTCTTAAAGATGTTGGATTGATTACAGAGGAGAACAACAGTAAGGTAATTGATAGGATGTAAATTCGAAGAGAGAGAGCCAAGAATCAAAGAAAAGAGACAGTAAGAAGCCTTAACCAAGTTGGAGATATTATAGGTTTGCTTTCCGATGGAAGAAAAGATAAAACAATTGTGCAAGATAAAAAAGGAAACACATTTTACAAAAAAACTGTCATCGAACAGCATATTCCTTTAGTAAAAGAGCCCAATTCAGCCTTTCTAGGACATGATACCTCTACTTTTGGAACAGGTGAAGCTATAGAATGACAGCATGACAGCCTACTTTGATGGTAACAATCATTTGAACATATCAACTGTAATTGCTATTGTGTGTGATGGGACAGCCACAAACACTGGAGTTAATGACGGTGTGATTGCTTTAACAGAAAAAGATCTAAATAAGCCACTGCAGTGGCTGATTTGTTTGTTACACTTAAAGCAATTGCCTTTGCGCCACCTGTTTCGTAAATTAGATGGAAAAACAAAGGGTCCTAAGGAATTTGTCGGAGATTTCGGCAAACAACTTGAAAATTGTAACGAACTTCCAGTGGTTAAGTTCTTGCCACTAAACTTTCAAAAATTCCAATGGCCGCAATTTTTAAACAAGATGGCGGATGAAACTGGCCAACGAACTTGGTAGAGACATTCGTATGTACTATGCATACGAAAAATTTCATCCAAATCGGTTCAAAAATTCGAGAGTTACAGCATGACTAAATTCACACATAAATATATATATAGTATATATATAATTTTATTCATATTATTAATATTTATTGTTAATTTATTAAAATTAAAACATTGAATATCGTTAAATAAAATAAATGATCGTTTTTTCTATGTTATTATCAATTTCAATTAAGTGAATTATTATCTTTGTCAAAATACTTTTGAGCGCTACTGTATTATTTAAAAAACTGTGTTTGAACAACTATTTGTAAGCAAAAAAGTAATTACAACAGTTAAATTCAAATTGATATTACATCTTGATTTTTTTGAAAAAAAGCTCATTTATTTCCCTTTTTCAAAAAATTAATGCATAAATTTACATCAATTAAACTTAATATTATCGTTTTTATAGTAAAGAAACATCTATAGATTGCTGTTAAAAACAATATTTGATTAAAAATGTGAAAATAAAACAGTGAAAAAAATTATAAGTTTATGTTAAATTGGACATTTTTGTAAAAAAATCCTTAATTTTGAGGCTCTTGCGGCACCTCAAGATATAAATTTAGAACAAAAAACTTCGTAATTTTATTCTTAACATACAAAGGAAAATTTTAATTGCTATTAGAAAATTATTTGCTGAAAAAAATATTTTGCCCTATACTTTCGTTCCACCCTAATATACATATGATACATAGATACATATTAATTTTAAAGTTAATGTTAATGCATTTAATTTATCATATTTGTTTGTAAAACATACTTGTTGACAAATAAAAAAAATTTAGTTGTGAATTGATAGCATCCTATAAATCTATATTCCCACGTGAGAAAACAGATTTAGAAACTATAATAACTTTAGTTTAAATTGCTATTTTACTTATAAAATAGATATTTTTTTAAATGCACACGCTACTTTAAAATAAAAATTACAAAATGGCCACATTGGCCACATTGGCCGCCTAGGTTTGGTGAAGTGGCCGGCATAGGTAAATGAACAAATCACATTGATTCAGGATAGATATTTTTTACAATCATGTATTTTTTACAAGGATTATACAACAGGGTGGTGCGAAAAAAGTCAAGTTGATATTTCCGAGTCGCTATAGCGCGGAAAAGTTGCGACTGGTGAATACAAGAAAAACAAAAAAAAAATCTTCCAATCGGAATTTATCTTCCGATCCCGCAAACCGCATAAAAATTCAAAAAAATTGAAAATTTCCGATTTTTTCAGAATTATTATTTTTTTTACGTTTATATATTTTTCATCGCTATAGTGAAAAATATTTGCAGATTGTAGTACTCTTTAATAATAATAATAATAAAAATTGCGTTTAGAGAATCTCTTTCGATTGCGCAAGCTCAATAAAAATCGGCAAAAATTCAATTTTGAGTGAGTTTCATGCATTAAGAATATAATCAACTGAGGTCAGTTTTCGATCTCAGGTTAAGATTTAATTGTTAATTGATACTATTGAGAATATTAGGTTACTTTTAAAGAACCCAGAACTTACCACGAAGAGTTCGTTCAGGGTCTGAAAATTTTAGTAGTTCACCCAACTACCGCTAGCCACGTTGCAAAACAGAGCTGAAGTCGGCGTAAGCGCTTCCACCTAGTCTCATACTCTACTCCATACGTCATACTCTAACTCCACAAAATTTACAGCAAAGTCAACTGGATTCAGATGAACTACATGGCATAAATTTTGACGAAATACCAATACTGGATAGAAAGGTGGTAGTATCAGACAACTTTAAGTGCATCTCGGGCGACCACTGCAGTGGGTTTTTTTTATTCTATTTTGTTGAATTACATTTCCGCCATCTTTTTCAACATTTGGATGTTGAAACAACTAGTCCAAGATCATTTAGTAGACCAATTGGGCAGAATCTAGTTGTTGTGTAAAGCTCTCGGTGATAAATTTTCAATTGACTGATTGTGAAAATCCAGAAATGGACAGACAACTGTTGAGCAAGGACCAAAGATATCTTCTTGACGTAAGTCAAGCAATTAAAAGTGGCAACTTTGCAAATGACTTATCAAAATGTGACCCCGGCCCAATTTCACATGCCAGATGGCTCACTTGTGCAAATACAGTCTTCGAATTTACGCGAGCATGGAAAACCCATCGGATGCCTTCAAAGCCATATTGACATTTATTTTAAAATCTTACATGCCAGTTTGGTTTGAAATAAAATGCCGTAAGTACATGACAGACGGGGCCTATTCATCCGCACAGAACAATAGAAACATCTCGATGTGACAACCTGAAGAAAGTGTAGTCCCTGAAATATAACGAAACTCTTTCTTTGCTCACCCGGTAAACCACTGATGATGGTGGCCTTTGATTGTTTCGGTCTTAATAATGGTCCCTGATTTGAGGAAGCGCATAAGAGAGCTAGGGCTAAGAAGAGTGTTAAAAGCCAGGAATAAAGTTTTAAAGGGTAAAAGCATCTGAATCTTTTTCCCTCCTACTTTAAACTTCTATACAGCAGACTATACATAATTAATTGATTGTAATATAGCAAAATTATCATCTCCACCTCTTTTTCGTAGAATAACCAATGAATAAATACATTTCTTCGTTCTGTCATGTGATATCTCAGGCTGCGATGATAAAAAGTTTCCCTGCCACACGCAAGCTGTCAAGCGGTGGGTCAAATTTGTAAAGGAAGCATCATTTAAGTTATGTGGGCCCCAATCAAGTGATGGATTCACCAGGGCCACACTGAAATCAATGCCCATGATACCAGATGTTACCACCAAATCGTAGTACAAAGTTGCGTCTAAAAGTCAAACTTAAACAGATGACATAACTAATTGTATATCTTATAATGTCACGACACTAGTTTTTTAATACAGTGTTTTGACTATTATAAAAAATTTTGTATTTAAGTAATGTAAATAGCAAACGCCCTCATTGGTTGGATGAAGGGAAGGGTGTGGATTGAACTCAAAGTGCAGCTACCTTTCCGTGGCGAGTTCTGGTTTGTTTAAATATTATCAAATATCTAAACAAGCAAAGAACTGTACAATTTATATGCAAATGTTAACATTGGAACGCAAACTGATCTCAGTTGATTATTTTCTTTATTCGTCAAAATCACTGAAAATTGAATTTTTCCCGATTTTTATTGAGCTTGCGCGATCGGAAGATATTCTTTAAACGCAACTGATTTTCTTTTTTTTTTGTTATTATTATTAAATATTACAATCTGCAAATATTTTTCACTATAGCGATAATATATATATATACAAAAAAAAAAAAAATCTGAAAAAATCGGAAAATTTCAATTTATTTGAATTTTTAGGTGGTTTACGGAAACGGAAGATAAAGTCCGATTTAAAGAATTTTTTTTTGTTTTTCTTGTATTGACCAATCGCAACTTTTCGCACTATAGCGACTCGGAAATATGAACTTGACTTTTTTCGCACCACCCTATTATACAAGCTAAAGTAACATACATGAATAATAAGTAATATGATTTGTAATATTTTAAATATTAAATCGTCACACGATAAAATAATCAGTAAGGTGTATCAATATGACGAATGGCGGAATGCAAGTCACTTCAGCACTGATGCAGACTGCAAATGTCGAGAGTAAGAATTTCTCTGCAGAAGTTATTGCCTCGACTTGTCTTCTTTCTTTCAAAGAAAATACTTTTGGACAGTATTTTGTTGCCAGTTTGCGTGGAATGACACCGTTACAAAATATGTTGCCTAGCATCTAATCTACATACCGAGTGTCCCCAAAATGACCGATGATTTTAAAATTCAATACCTTGCAAACGGTGACAGATATTAAAAAATTTCTTGAGTGAGTGTTATGCAAGATTTCACGAGTTTGTATGATGCGATTCTGAGTTTTAGTTACAAATAGCATCGATAGATGGAGCTGCAAGCAATAACCGCTAAATCCAGTCTCGAGTTTTTGGCCTCTCTTTTCTTCCGCCCGAAAAAAGTAGATTAATATATGTTGAATGGATCCCGAAGTACCAAAAATCGGGTCTGGATAGAGCACTTATTTCTTTCAGCGCCATCTATTGTTTGAAGTTCAAGCTAAAATAAAGAATTACACTAAAAAACTCCTGACATCATACATAACCCTCCTGCAAGATTTTTTTAAATATCTGTCACTGTTTGCAAGTTATTGAATTTTAAAGTCATCGGTTATTTTTTCGACACACGGTAACTTGGTGTTTTCAAAGACACATCTTTAAAAAGGTTACTTCACACTTATCAAACAGCATAAGAACAAATAATTACAACACTGCATATTATTTAGCTACAATCAAGAAATTGTACCACATGTCTAAAATAAAAAATATGAAAAAAACTGTAGAATGAGTTTAGAACTATAAAAATGTAGCTTTCCGCTTCAGAGTCAATACTACCATCTGTGGCGACTGTTGGACCCAATTCTTGCGTGGCAGGGGCTAAATACAACGGAAAAAACATAAATGACCTTTTTGCCCTCACTGGCCACTTTATCCTTCCTTCTCCTATATAGATATATTTTTTCCTAGATTGAAAGACATTTGTAATTTTTTACAGTGCGGAATATAGCAGGCTTCGATGTATAACTCGCACAAAAACTCTCTGACTTGTATTTCTATTTTTAGATGTATTTGCCTTTCAAAGA
Organism: Maratus speciosus; assembly: GCA_963932465.1. Lineage (NCBI taxonomy): Eukaryota > Metazoa > Arthropoda > Arachnida > Araneae > Salticidae > Maratus > Maratus speciosus. The sequence continues at coordinate 380,352,891 of OZ010786.1, forward strand.
GCAATTATTTAACACGGTGAGTGCAACGGACACTGACACTGAAACTGAAAAATATATTTTGTTTTAACCCATTTGTGCCTGAATTTTTCTTTTCTCAAATTTTTTGGTAAAATCACTTTAAAATGTTGCAAAATGAACTGGAAAAATACTAAAAAAAATTAAGCTTAAATTTCTTTGTATTTATTTGATAAAATGTAACAGAACTAAATATGAGTATTTCTAGTAGAATAATATGCATAATTATACATTTTGCCTATATTTATATTTAAAATGTTTTTAAATTGTATATTATGTACTATAATTAGTATTTTAATGAACTACAAAAAAATATATTTATTTCTTTGCAGAGGCTAATAACATTATAACTATTATTATTAATAAAATAAGAAAAATCGTATTGCATTCTTAATAACAATTTATTTCATAAATATCTTCGAAAGGAGATTGCATAAATAACTGTCTCCTAAATTTCTAACAAAAATATGTGCCCATTTGTGCCTAGAACCCTATATTATGTACATTACAATAATGCATAAAAAAAAGGCTTGAAAATTTAATTTCGCAATTTAAAAAAATACGTAGTTCAAAAAAGTCCACAAGCTAAGATTATAACTTGCGATTTTGGGTCCATCATAGAAAAAATACAAATAAACTTACTTTTTACATTTCGCCCTCTTGAAAAATTAAAAAATCTTTAAACACCGAAAAATCCTTATTTTAAGCAAATAAATATCCACCTTGTGCTGTCATCTCTCGGTTATAGATAAAGACATTTATAAATAATGATTTCATGCAATTTTCATGTTATAAAGAAGAAGAAAATTATACAAATGCATTAAAATTTGAAACGTCTCAAAAATGGGACGCTAGGCATAAATGGGTTAAGTATTTTTTAAGAAAGTCTAATCCTGTAATAAATAAAAGGTAAGTAAATTTTAAATAAATTTTCAGTAATTACTTAAAACAATTATATATATATTTAGTTTTATATCATATTTTAGAGCGTCAGTCATCGGTGAATAACGCGTCCTAAACGAAAAGTTAGGTCGCAAACGGTCAGTCACCGGTGACTGACGTGGCGCCTAACGTGTTAAAGAAACCTAAATAAAAAATATTAAAAATAAATACTAATAAAAAATAAATAAAGGTTATTGTAAAGCATGATCATTAAACTTTTCTTGTAATGTATAAAAAAGTTTAATAAATACTATCTTTATTAAATTATAAATCTTAGTTCTTATTATATTTTTTCTTTGCGATTTTTCAATTTTATATTCGGCGTATAATGCACATTTGTCAATTTCGATCAGTTTTCTTGTATCAAAAATGCTCGTTTTACACTTCAATATACGTTCATTAAATGGAAAAAAAATTATTAACATACAGATGCTAGTTTTATCGTTACATTAAAAATATTGAACGTATAAATTACTTTTTATCAAAATATATTTTCTTTCTCTAAGATTTTTTTAGAGTTAAATTTTATGTGCTTACATCTCTAGCAAGAAAAGTTTAATGAAACATTACATTTTCTTTTCTTTTATGCACAAAATAAGATTTGAAATATAGTAAATAATATTATATTAGTGTAATATGGATTTGAAAAATGTGCAGAAGTGATTTAAAGGAAAGTATCATCCTATTAATGACTTTTTTAATCCGTTATGAAGCCACCATTTCTGTAATGCTGTGTATTTAGTTTACTTATTATATAAATCCTATTCAATGATAACTCCATTTACTTTAAATATTTATTTTTCTTGAACCATTTTTATTTCCAGTTAAGAACAATTCATTCTATGAGAGTGTTGCGAAAATCTTTTTCTGGGAAATTCAATTAATGGAACTTCCAAGTGTCTTATATTAAGTAAACGGAGGATTACTATTACACACATCTCTAAAAAATAGTAAAACTTTGATTGCTTATATTACTCAGAAGACTTTCTAAAATTGTATATCATGATGCTATTATCACCTTTAAACTTTTATAGATTTACAGAAATGTGGAATCTTTCAAGGCCATGACTGGAAAGAAAAATATTGCCCATTAGTAGAAATATCTATACATTAGAAAAAGACATATGATAATGTAGCTGTCTGTTTGCGATGGCTAGGAAAATCTACCGGACGTAGCGGTCTACAAAATTTATTCCTAAAAAAATATGCATCTATGCATCTAAGTATTAGTTCTTAAACTGTTGATAATTTGCTGAGATCTTAATTGAATATTCTAGAAATATTAACTAAATACAGTACAATGTCTAATGTTCGGAATCCTCGGACTTTACCAAGTCCGAACTTTGGATTTTTCCGGATTTTGGGTCATCCAAAATATTGCTCTTCCAATAAAAAGAAAAATTAATTTCAGTACTTAAAATGCAAAATATGACTTTCATATATTAAAAATTGCATATAACAGCTATTAAAACTAAGTTAAACAACCTTTCTCATTAAAAAAATCATAATATAAAATGTAAAACAAAAACATTTATTTAGGGGAACAGACGATTTAAGAGCAAATTCTAACTTACTTAACTATTAAACATTTCAGTTAACGTGAGCTGCTTTATTAACTTATGTTTCTCATGCTTTTTATTAACTTAAGTTTTCGTTTTATTCTGTACATAAACATGAGTTCTCATTCGGAAAGCTTCTTTTCTCAGGACCTTAAATGGCATTATCCAGGGAGTTCATGATTTCAACGTTTGGCACATTTTCTTCTTTTTCCTCATTGTCACAATCGATTTTTTCTGCTTGTTGGTTTAAAACCATCTCTCGAATTTCACAGTAACTTAATGTGTTAATAACAGGAGCGTAGTTATAGACCCGGAGGCAGATGCACAGACCATCAACACATGGAATTGACGGCAGAAATTCTAGGATTAGGCAGAATTCGATTAACATATTAAAGTGCAACTGATCTGTCAAGTCATATCTTGGTGGAAACCACCTGGAGATCCGATTTTAGTGGTTGATTTGTATGTCAACCATTGTGTTTTCCTTCACCCAAAAGGTATGAAAACATGGAAGGCTAGGAGCAGGAAAAAACAATGGTAAACCTACCAGTCGATCACTGAAATTGGGTTTGCAGGTGTTTTCCACCAAGATATGACTTGGCAGACCCATTGCATTTTAAAATACGAATCGAGTTTTAACTAATCCTGGAATATCAGTCGCCAACTCGATGAGGTGATGGTCTGTGCAGTCGCTTACTGGTCTAATAGTTTTTCGTTGTTGCATTTCTAATGAATGCATCACTGGCTTCAAAAAATGCCAAAATTTGTTTAAATCTGAAATCTGTCCACCAATTCCTTAGTACGTAATAATAAGAGAGAAAGAAAAAAAAAAGAACGCAAGTGCATTGGTGTCTTAGCGGATAATCTCGCTAAAATGCGATTTCTTCCTCATGAAAAGAAGAAACTGAATGCTTCATATGGGTGCGGGAGGAAGCATCGAAAGCTGCGGGAAAAAAAAGCAATATCTAATATTATCTTATAATTTTTTTCTTGTCATTGTTTGTTTCAACAATTTTATTTTTTCCCTCTCTCTTCGAATATTGCCGCTGGAATGTCCGAACTTTGGACAATTCCGAACTTTCGGTGTCCGAACTTTAGACTTTGTACTGTACCGCTAATTACTCTTACGCGATTCTGAAATCAAGCTAGCTTTTACACATGGACAAGTTTTTCACAGTGCGTCTAAGAGACCGATGGAAACTTGGGCATAAACTGCCTGTTCATGCTTCTAACGGCACCTTTGGTTTAATAAAATATCAATATTTACTATTTCAAAAAATGCTTTCCTAAGACCCTTATAATTTTACTTCTTTTGAACAACGTAGGTCGATCATTATATAGTGAGTAATAGGGGAAACGATTCCATTTCTTTTTGCGTTCTACAAATATTTTCGAACCGACATCATAATAAGATTAATATATGACAATTTCTCCCCACCATTCAAAATGCTTTTTTCAAGTTTCAAGGACAGATTAGTTTTAAACGGACAATCGAAGAAGAAGAAGCAATATAAATGGTGGTTATAATTTAAATTCCACTTTGAAATGGTCATAAAAGGAAAATTACTTCATCAAACTTAATAGATTAAAGGAGGTTATGGTGATTTATTTCCAGCCAAAAAAAAAAGTTAAAATACTCACTGCCAGGAGTGAGAACGGCGCTGTATGCAATATTGTTAAACGAAATAAGACATGAAGACATCGGTTTACAATTTGTTTTATCGTTTCTGAAACGTGTTGAAAAGAATGTTCAATGTGGCATGCATCATTTTCCGAAAGCAAGTGAAATCGTATTACTCCATTCTCAACAGTATATCTTTGCATATAAGGAGGAATGTTGCGAACATGTCGGTGTATCGCATCTTTCTATTCCGCCAGATTGTTTAGACTATCTACATAAACTGTGCTTTTGAGATAAACCCATAGTCAAAAGTCACATATGATCGGGGTGGCCAAAAAATGGGGCGTTTCGGCCTATAATTAGTTCATTCGTGAAATGTTGCTTAAATATTAAGAAATTATGTAACACATGTACCAACGTGCTGTGGTGCACCGTCCTCCATAAAAATTATGGAGGATAAAAGGACATGTTGCTGGAGTTCAGGTATGACAAAACGTATTAACATTGACGCTAAGCGAGTTGCAGTCACAGTGCATGTAAGAGGTTCAGCTGTCGACTACTCATCAAATAAAAATTGTTCAATTATGAAACATACTGCCATACTATGCCAAACTATTTCTTTAGTAGAAGGCAATGGAATTCGTTACACAACATGAGGGATTTTTTCGGCCCAAATCCTTCAGTTATAGGTGTTGAAATCTTCATTTAGGTAAACATGGGCCTCATTTGTCCACAAAATGATCCATGGCCAATGTTCGTCCGCTTCCATCCGTGCAAAGAATTCCAAAGCGAAATATTCTTTTGCAGCAGGATCATTACGTTGAAGTTCTTGAACATGTTTGATTTTGTATGGGTAGAACTGCAGCACTTTATGGACAATTTTGTACACCGCACTCTATGGTACGCCCATTCGACGTGCGACAGCACATACCAAGCACGTACCGTGTGTGCTTTCCATTGTCGCTTCCTTCGCTGCAAATGCAACAGCCTCCTCGGGTTCCACAGAAGCAGGTTTCCTTCCCTTCCCAGTTGTAACAGACAACAAACCCATGGCTTCAAACTTTGCCACCATTTTCCTCAAGACCTGCGGACCCTCGGCGTATTCCTCTTACTGAACAATACCTTTGCAAAGAACGCCATAGAATGCTATCGCATTCATAATAATATTTAACGAGAAAAGCACAATCTCACACGGTTCGAGACATTGTCAATTCCTAACAATGAGAACTCTGACAAACAGGATCACTTTTATGTGACAAATCAAATGAAGTGTAAAGTGCATTTGCATACATCTAATTTTTTCCTTCCTCCCGCAAGCCAATTACAAGCCATTGGGGATTTGCATAACACCACAAACAGTTCATTTTAGAAACGATTAAAAAAAATTTAAATCGATTTCTTCGTGTCTTAAGGCCGAATTCAGGGCTCAAAAATCACAAATTAGCGGTGTGTAAGAAAACGATTTCCAGAATGCGCATACATTTGAGAGTGATGTGCAGTCTCAAATTTGGGGATCGCGATTTGTGGTTTGAACTTTTAAGAAGACGAACGGATTTTATTTTGTGGATGGCGCACTCGACTTTTGTTGCCTTTAATGTCTTTAAATGGTAATTTTGTTTAGGCCAATGTTTCTAAAGGCTACAAAAATGTTAAACTCGTGTAACAAAAGCTTAAGTTAGATTCCCGCCCTTATTTCGTTTAACAATATTGCATACAGCACCATTTCCCCCTTGGTGGTCAGTATTTGAACATTTTTTCTTTGGCAGGAAATAAATTTCCATGACCTACTTTAAACTATTACCAAGTTTTAGAACATTTGATCAAGTAGTTTTCTTTTATCACCATTTTGAAGTGGAACTTTAATTATAACCACCCTGTATATGAAAACATATTTTTTGGTGAGATTAAATTGCTTGCAAATTTTCGACACAAATCTCTAAACATTGATCTCTTAAAAATTTATATATAGCACGTTAGACAGTGTAAAAAATATAATAATTTAAACGCATTTTTCTTTTCTTTCCTTAATAAAGTCCATAAAGGTCTGTTAAAGGTTCTTCACTGAACCCATATATACGGGTATTTTTTTTTTAATTTACTTTACTTCTTACTTATTTATTATTAATGAAAATAATTAATCTACTATACTCTGTGCAGTCTGAAAAAACTTATTGGATTCAACAATATAAATATTAATATTCTTTTATTTAATTTATAGTGATTTTAAGTATTTATTTCTTTATTTTCTATCTATATAATTATTATTTTTTTGTATCTATTGCACTTGCATTTTTTTTTTTTTTTTTTTACTATTATTGTTATAGCTAATTTTTTTTTTAATTCTGCATTTTTTTCATTTTTTTTACTTATTTACTTATTTATTTGTATATTTGTATGCATATTTTATACTTTTCCCTTAAATGTTTTGACTAATTTGCTTAATACTTACTCCTTCTGTTGTGTAATCTTTTGATTGGACTTTAGTGATTGGAAGTGCCTTCTACTTTCCACCTGGCTGCCCTCTATAACTTGTTCCTTTCTCTTCCACCTCCTTTTTGTTTTACTTCCGCTTTCAAAGTGGTAGCACGTGTTCTTTGACCACGAAGAAGAAAGACAAAGTTACTTATAAGGGGGTAGACTACCTTTAAACCTGCAAAAGTTTCGAAAATTTCAATGCATATTTTGATTCCGTAATCATTTCTAAACAATATGCAAAAAACTGTATTAAAAAATTCCCATTAGTTTACTAATTATGGCAGTTTTATTAAGACTACATATTAAGACTACATAGGATAATTAAACTTTGCACTGCGATTATTCAAAACGATGAATTTTGAAATTGCACGCAGAGTTACTAAAAAACTATGCATGGCAATCAAAAAACCTTTTCAACACATATTCATTACTGTATTATCTACAACCTAAAACCAGAAAAAGGTAAGATTTTATTTTATTTTTTGTTTTTTACTTTGAAAATATAATTTTTTTAGTTATTTTTTTTAAATGTTTTGTTAATTTTTTAATTTAGTCAATATTTTTTACAAATATTCTGGTTTTAGTATTAGGGTAACAGTATTATGTATTTATTTTCACCAAAATTTCCTCTTTATGTGCATAATTTCAGATTTTATCATGCGCGCAAGGTTTTTTTCTCTTATTATCAGATATTTTTAAACTTATCATTTCAATATTTATTTATGAATTTACAAGTATATATATATATTTTTTAATATAAATATAAATAGGAGCTTTATATTTAAATGAAGGTCGATTTTTATTTTTGGCTTATTACACAAATTTTGAAGCTCGGAACATAGTGGTATTTTTTCCTTTTTCAACGTGTTCAAAGGTTTCCTACCCCCTTAAGGCCTTGCACGTTTTCTATATGTGCAATTGTGTTATTATTAAGTAGTTATTTTAGCCTGAGTTGTTTACTCTAGTTTTTCCAATATTTTAATACTTATATGCTAGGTTATACTTATATGCTAGTTTTGAACGCTAGCTCGTTAGGTGGCATTTTTCTATTAAATAAAACTGTTTAACAACGCTGAAAATATTCATGCGTAGTTTGCATTTGAGGAAGATCCGTAGTAAAATTTAACAATTTCATTTTCTTAAAAACTTTTGAACAGATGCTTTTATATTTCTAAGTTTTAGAACGGAAAAATCAAAGTCAAAATACGCAAACTATATACATATGTTGAATGACAAAAAACTAAAAAGTATTAACTTTTTAATTAACTTACGAAAGTTTTCTGCAGTTTGTATGTGACATATATGAACATTTATTCTAGAAATTTGTACTCCTGCGATAGACGCGACCCGGTTGGTTTACAAATATTTTTACTTTTATTTCACCCCTTCCCTGTGGAATATATTTTAATTTTGTTCTGAACTGCAAAATTTTCAAAACTCCGACAAATGGCGCGAAATTGCGGAAATTTTCGCGGGAAAGTATTACCATCTAGTGGGAAAATGGTAAATTACACGTTATACATTGGACGAACAGATTTCTGGGTTCACGAATTCACGGTAAATACAGATTTTTCGGGGTATTCAATTATTTCGGTGTATACCAGGTCGGGTATTCAAAAATTGGCGCATTTGCGTTGCCCGAATTGAGTTCGGGCCCGAATTGAATCGCCAATCTTATTTATCATTGCCAATCACATGGGAAACAGTAATCTAACATTATTAAATAATAATAGCAAATAGTGATTTTACATTTTAAAAATAGTTATAAATAAATAAAAAATGTAAACTATAATAAATAAATAAAGTATATTTTTGCCAAAAAATAAAAGTTTCTATAACTAGTATTTTGACGCCATTGTTGTAGCTGTTGTATCTTTAGAGGAAGGATAATAGGTATGTTCCGAAAAATGATTGTGAGAAAAAAAATCACTTTTTACGATATATTTTTATTGAAGATACGGCTATGCCTCATAATGTTCATCTAGTTACATTTCTGATAGAGTTTATTTATAGGAAGAGATTCATTAGAGTAATTGTAATGTCAAATAGCCAGTTATTTTCGCAAAAGTTAACAAGTTGTTTTTTCTCTTGTGTACGGCCCTTCAAAATAACAAGCTCGTGCCTTATGAAATTAAGCTATTAAACGGGTAATTGGATCCATAATTTAAAACATTCAGCACTTCGTCGATAATAGCTTAGTTAACAAACTTCAATTTCATAGGTGACATTCGCGCAACAACATTTTCTACGCACGAACTTGACGAGTTAATCGAATGACGATTCACCTAATAATCAAATATTTTATAATTAATGGCATCTGCTTACTTATGGAAGTTTCATATATAATAGCACACACTGTACTCGCATATGGCATTTTGAACTACAGCTAAATTTACTGTTAAAATATTTCTCATCGTTATAATTGTTTCAGTAAAAAGCAAAATTTTGTATAACTACTTTTTACTTTCTTCTGTCTTCACTAGAAGAAAGCATTATAATCGAATTTTTTTCGACTTCCGGTTTTAGACGGATTCACACGTTTTCGTGGTCAGAGATCCCAAAAAACATGTTTATAGAAAATGCCTGTCTGTCCGTGTGTCCGTCTGTCTGTCACCATTGTACCATCAAAAAGTATATGAAGTTGCGCATAGAATAGAATCAGTTATTGGTTTTTGGCTATGGCAAGCAGGTCCTTTCTTCATTTGGTAAAAATCCGCCGGAAGGGGGCGCTGTAATAGAGATTTTGAATATTGTACCATCAAAAAGTGTATGAAGTTATGCATAGCATTGAACCAAACTTTTTGAGTAGGTTTTTGGCTATGGCAAGCATGTCCTTCCTTAATCTAAAAAAATCCGCTGGTAGGGGGCACTGTAAAAGCAATTTTTGTGCCATTCTGAATATTATACAATCGAAAAGTGTATGAAATTATGCATAGAATTGAAACAAATTTTTTGTGTATGTTTCTGATCATGGCAAGAAGGTCCTCCCTGAATTTGGAAAAATTCCGCCGCAAGGGGGCGCTCTAATAGCGATTTTTGTCCCATTTTCACTACTGTACCTTCGAAAAGTGTATGAAGTTATGCATAGAATTGAACCAATTTTTTTGTGTATGCTTTTGGCCATGGAAAGAAGGTCCTCCCTGAATGTGGAAAAATTCCGCAGGAAGTGGGCGCTGTAATAGCGATTTTTGTGTAATCTTTTTAAAATCTTGTATACCAGTGGCTCGTGAATCGAAGGGATCTTCCCATACTGATAAGCCGACTATTCATTATTTTAATAAATATCGTGATCGAGATTAAATCGTTTTTACTCCAATTAATTAACTGAATCAGAAATTTAAAATGAAAGTTAAAGTTGATATAGTATTGAAATAATAAAAATGAAATATTGACATCTGTAACAACATTTTGAAATATTAAAATATATGAGATAGAAGAAAATTTTAGGATTGGCACGTCCAGCTGGTTTTTTATTATATAAGACTGCTTTCTGCCCACACTGTGATGATATATTAAATTTTAATTAATAAAGGAATGAAAAAAGAACATTTATTAATAGTTCATTTATATTTTATCTTTTTAATACGGAACGAATTTAGTATGGTTTTTACTTTCTTCTATCTTTACAAGAAGAAAGTATTGGATTCGTGAAAATTTTCGACTTCCGGTTTTCGACGGATTTACACGTTTTAGAATGTCCAGAACACGATTTGATGGTTTTTAGAAAATGTCTGTCTGTGAGTCTGTCTGTCACTCTGTCACTCTGTCACTCTGTCTGTGAGTCTGTATGTGACAAAAATTTTGTGGGCGCTCTATCTCAAGAACTAATGCACAGAATTTCACAAAACTTATTATTTAGTTATACCTTGATATAAACTAGACCTGATTAGTTTTTGGTAAAAATCGCCCAACAGGTGGCGCTGCTATGCGGCATTTTTCACGATTTCTGCAATAGCCATATCTCAAGAACTACTGCACGGATTTTCATAAAACTTCAGATTCAGTTAGTCCAGGATATAGTTTGGTGCTGATTACTTTTTTGTAAAAATCGCCCAACAGGTGGCGCTGCTATGCTGCATTATTCATGATTATCGCAATAGCTCTAACTCAAGAAAAAATGCACGAATTTTCATCAAACTTCAGATTTCGTTAGTCCTTGATATAAATTAGTGCTGCTTAATTTTTGGTGTAAATCGCCCAACAGGTGGCGCTGCTGTGCTGTATTTCACGATTTTCGGAAGAGCTGTATCTCAAGAACTATTGCACGGATTTTCATCAAACTTCAGATTTAGTTAGTCCTTGACATGAATTGACGTGTAAATTAGTGCTGTTTAACTTTTGGTGTAAATCGCTCAACAGGTGGCGCTGCTATGCTGTATTTTTTGCGATTTCCGCAATAGCTTTATCTCAAGAACTAACGCTTAGATTTTCAACAAACTTCAGATTCAGGTATACCTTGATATCATTTAGTGCTGTTTATTTTTAGTGTAAATCGCTCAACAGGTGGCGCTGCTATGCTACATTTTTCAGAATTCCCGCTGTAGCTCTATCTCAAGAACTAATGCACGAATTTTCATCAAACTTCAAATTCAGATATACTTTGATATGAATTGGTGCTAAATTCATGTAATTTGTTGTACTATTTAAATGATTTAATTGACGTGATTTATATAGAAGAAAGTTTTGTGATGGCCACAACATACTAGTTTAATATGGAGAGATATGTTAGTAGACTTGAAAACAAATTATTATATTTTCATGATACCAATTAAAAAATAATATTTTGTGTATTTATTTTTTAATAACTAATTATTTAACATAGTAAAGTTTTATGTTTCAAGAAATCTAAATTTTGGAGAATGCATTATTTTTTCTTCATTTTCTTATCACAGTTATGTATTGCGAATTATTATCAAACTCTAAGCTTAATAGCGAAAAAATGGCAATAAGTTTTAAAAAAATTAATAATACTTTTATATTTTCATAATATATTTACGAACCAATAAATCATATAAATCAGATAATGTACATCCGGACAAAGAAAAAAACAAAACAACAATCTGAAGTGTTACATTAATCTTAATTTCTCAATCGTTCAATAAAATATCGCAAATCATTAGGTTGATAAATTTGTAAGATTATCGAAATCTGGTGGTTATAAGAAAAACACTTATTTCCATGACACACACATTCATCAGTTTCAATCAAAATGAGATTATGATCTGTAGTCTGCTTTTCATTTCTGTTGACAAAATACTAACTATTATCATTTTCAGAATAACCAAACTCTGCAAAAAATGCTGGAAAAAAAGAAAGTAAATCAAATATAAAGAAAACATTTTTATTACAATTATTTAAATTTATTATTTACCAAACTTATACAAATGTTATTTTTCTAGATGGATTTTTTTAAATCATTATAAAAAAAATGCATTGAAAAAAACTTTTTCTCCAACCAGCAAAGCGAAACTTTCTGACTTAATATTTTTCATTAAAACCTTGGTAAATTCAGACATGATTTTTGAAGTTTTTGTAATCTTTTTTTTTTTTTCAATTCTCGATAACTTAATTATAGCGTGATCGCGTCAGTAGTTGATACCCCTCCAGAAGTTGATAAAATTTTGAAATATTGCGCCATTTCAAGCGGAAATGAGTTTTACACGTTGCACTGACTAGACATAATATTTTTGTTAATATTTGGAAATTTAACCCAGAGAGACCGCTCATGGGTTTGTGTTTGCTCCATGTCGGTGGCTCACGGAAAATATTCCATCTTGAGCTGCGTTTGTAGCCTTGCCAACACATAAAAGTGAGAAGTTCCAGGGTGGGTATCGCTCCATGTGGTTTAGGCGGTAGAACGTGAGTGCGCTATACTGATGGCCCGGGTTCGAGCCCCGGCATGGAATCTTTTTCACTAGGTTGGCCTTTGCGCCTTTTAAGCAATTAATTTGAAATTTGATTTTCATTTGAAATAATATTTTTGTTTGAATTTTGGAGCACTTGTCCCATTGTTGCCAGCTGCCTGATTAGTTTGAGACAATTACGGTAAGTAAAAATAATCCACTTCCATCTTGCTTATTTCAAACAATAGTTTTATATGAATTATTGTTAATCACAGAGTAAACATGATATCTTAAACATTATTTTTTTAATTTTCGCAGATTACTTACATTGATTAGCTACTGGGGAAATGGCAATTAAACAAACTATTTGTTTATAATTTTGTTGATATTTAACTTTAGCAGATTTCATGTTTGACCATTATAGGGCATTCATTAAGGGTTGTAGCAATTATGTTAGTTCACTTCTAAAACTTAAAAGGAATAAATATAATGAAAAACTCCTAGCACCGACCTTTTTTGATCGACTACTGGCACGGTCACCCTATATTGCGAAAGAAGCAATTATCGCCCGAGGGCGACAATTATTTTTTTTCCCTTTCCTGCACTATCAGGTCCTGAAACTCAGTTCAAAACGTCACCATCGACAGTATTTACTTAAAAATCTTCTGTCATTACCATAAAAACCGGGAAAAAAAACAGTTCGACTGCATAATTTTTTTTTTAATAAGAACACCTGCAAGTTGATACGTTCCCGAAAAAAAAAATTAAATTAAGTAACTAGTTAGGTTTTGAAAACAGAGTTAACACTACATCTTTTTCAACTTTTCCCAACATCTTTTATTCTAGGATTACAAAAAAGATTTAGGACGTGTATGAAATGAATTGCACGGAAATCATATGACTCCAACGTCGGATGAAAATGTTTTCTTTTTTAATACTTAATTAAAGGCATAAAAATAAATGCTATTCCGAATATAATAATTTCGAACCATAAGGAGGATGATCGATCATTGACCACTTAAATTTTTATCTCTTTAATCCTGTTGTGTGGGCTCCTGCATAGTCCTAGATGTTATGAACAGTCGTGCCGAAACGAAGCCTTTTGAGGACCCAGTACCCCTTTAACATTGAAAAAGAAAATTGGCGGACATAATACCTTGTAAAGCGCAAAATTAGTATTGAGTTATTGCTACAGAAGAGCAGTTTCACTTTTTGTTTGTCATCCTATACTATATCGCCTATACAGGGTGATTCAAAAAAAGATGGGGAAAATTTTAAGAGGTGATAGTACACACCCAAACTAACATTTGTTATCAAAGAATGCATGGTCGAAAACTAAACGTAAAAAAGTTAGAGGGCGCCAAAAGTTATGTACTTATACGAGGCAAAAACACACAATGAACGATTAAGTTAAGTTACGAAAACAAATTTAATGGCATTTGATTACAATAAGTGCTCAAAACATTGACCGGCAGCTGTTATGCACGCAGTACAACGGCGAAGAACAGATTGGCGAATTTTCTGAAACACACCAGGCATATCGCGAACTTCCCCTACAGCAGCCGAAAGCTTGGCGACAAGTTCTTCTGCGGATTCAATGGGAGTCTCATACACAAGAGCCTTTAGCTGTCCCCACACACAAAAAAAATCGAGACATGAAAGATCTGGCGAGCGCGGTGGTGCCTGGTGTGTTTCAGAAAATTCGCCAATCTGTTCTTCGCCGTTGTACTGCGTGCATAACAGCTGCCGGTCAATGTTTTGAGCACTTGTTGTAATCAAATGCCATTAAATTTGTTTTCGTAACTTAACTTAATCGTTCATTGTGTGTTTTTGCCTCGTATAAGAACATAACTTTTGGCGCCCTCTAACTTTTTTCGTTTAGTTTTCGACCATGCATTCTTTGATACAAAATGTTTGTTTGGGTGTGTACTATCACCTCTTAAAAAAATTCCCATCTTTTTTTAATCACCCTGTATGTATATTGTTACAAATTTTCCACTGTCATTTTTAAACAGTTTGTGAGCTTTATATACTGGAATCCTTTATAGGGTGTCTTTACCGAATTGTACATTAAATATGTGCCAAATTTCAATAGATTTCACAATTTCATTCATTTAAAATTTAATGCCTTGTGCAACCGCACTAAGCAAGGAACTTCTCATAATTGCTTACAATTTTTTGATACTTGTAAAGTAATTTAAGTAAGGCTGATGAATTGTTGTAACAAAATATGTTTGTTGCAATTTTTAAATTGTCAAAGGACTAATTTTGTATTTTATAACAAATATAAATAAAATGAATATTTTTGAAAGAATTAGAAAAATGGTATACAAAGTCAGATTTTTTTGCCGTTTTTGTTAAATGAAACACGAATATTCAGAATATTTCAGGATTAAAATAAACGGTAATTGTCCCTCCTCCAAAAAACACTATCATAAAATAATTACTAACTAAACATTTAACTCCATGTTCATAAACATTTAGAATTAAAACCCATTCGAGTTAGATGCTACTTATTAAAAAAAATTACGCAAGTAAAAAAAAAAATATATATATATATATATATTTTAATTGAAAATCTATATGTCAAAATTCGTAGTGCGTATAATACGTTTGCAGTATGCGTAATAATCTAAATATAAATAAGTAATAGTCTTACCTTAATTAATGCTATTTGATTTAAATTATTGTCAAAATAAAGAAGTTCTGTTCTAAAAAGTATAAATATTTGGAGGAAAATTGTCAATATGTGTTTAGAAAGATCAATAATACTTTTTTTTTTAATTTTCACAATACTTTTATTTTGTATACAACATAGAAAGAAAAATAAGAAATGTTTCATAAATAATCATACAAGAATTAAGTATTAATTTCAATCATAAAATTTCAGAAAATGTAAAACAATCCGGAAAAAAATATCGCAAATCATTAAATGTATAAATCTATAAGAATATCTAAATCACAGAAACACTTCTTGAAATGACAGACAAAGGCATCAGTTTAAAAAAAAAAGAGATTATGATATGAAGACTACATTGTATTTATTTTGATCAAACTTTATCTGTATTTTTTATACTGAAAAAATTTTACTGTATGTGCTTGGAATAAAATATTTTATCAGTAAAATTATTGTTTTGTTATGTTATGTTTTACAAGAAATAAAGCTATAACTAATATATATCAATAATAAATGTAACTATGGTGTGTGAAATTAGATTTTTTTATAATTCGCGTGAAGAAAAAGTATATTTAAAATCGCTGCCCACATTAACATGAATAATTAATCCGTTTTATTGTGGAAAATCTGTATATAAGAATAACTAATTACAACTTTAATTTTATACTTTTAAGTACCTTGGTTGGTTTTATAATTTATTATCATTATTCAAATTTCTTTCTAAAAAATTAAGTTTTAAACTAAGCTGAAAGAGTACTTACCAAAATGAGTGATATACATGATATAGTGTTCATAATACTCTAAATATGAACAATACAGTTTGATTTACTTATTATCAAAGTGAAAAATTGTTGTTATAAATTGTAATTTTTGGAGAAAATTTTGCCTTTTTTTATTTTCTTATTTTTATCACAAATGAATATTGCTAATTTCCCTCAAGCTATGCTTTTATTAGTAATCCTTATATATTTAGCGGAATACATAACATTTTAGCCTTTTTCAAGATATTTTTATTTTAACTAAAACAATTAGAATAAGATAAATTTTCGGTCAAAAGCATAAAGGAGTGATATGAATTAATCCTAATTAGCTGCTTTTATAAAAAGAAAAACAAAATCAAAACATATAGCAAACCTTTAAATTGATAAATAAGTAAGATTGACGGGGAAACGTATCTGTGAAAATAAAAAAGAGATTATGTCTGTATTTCATTTAAATTTACAAAAAGCTACTTTAATTTAACAAAATAGATTCTATATCTTTTTTGAAATACAATAACAGCATATTTGACGTAGTTGCCTTTTACACTACGATAAAAACAGAAAATTTTTTAAAAGTATGTACGGATGTGCATTAATTAACTTAAGCCAAATTGTCGTCCAAAAGCATAGAAGAGTGATGCAATATTCCTAATTTACCGCTCTTTTAAATAACAAGAAACCAAACAAAATTGTCTCAAATATTTAGATTAATAAATCTGTAAGATTGCCAAAATCTGGTGTTTATAACAAATTAGTTCTTTCCATAACAGACAAATTGATTTTAATCAATGTAAATATATATATATATTATGTCTGCACACGCATTTCATTTAAATTTGCCGAAAGTTACCTTTTGTAACAAACAAAATGATTTTTTGTGTTTGAATTACAATATCAACATAGCTGATAAAGAAGAGTTTTACTGTACGATACCTGTGGAATAATAATAATAAAAAGTATGGATTTGCATTAAATGAGTTAGACCAAGAAAAGCAGTTTGCTAGACAGTCAGGAACAGATAAAATATTGTAATATATCTTTAGCCAATTCAATAGTGGATTTGTAGTTATGGTCTGAAAATGTTGATGAGGTTAGACGAAGATAGGTTCTAGAATGCACCCGAATCTCTGTTTTTTATTTTTAATATAATTGGCCATGCCTATAGATACAGAGTATCCGAGAACTTTGTGTACAAATTTGGAGGGGTGTAGAGAAGATCTTTAGGAACCATAATTACATAGGAAAGCATGGGCTGAAACGTGTCACCCTCACGTGATGAAGAGACACAAAGGTACAGTAGGACCACAATGAAGAAAGCAGCGTAAAAGGTTTTACTCAGAAAAGTGTACGATGTGTGTCTTACAAGCATCACAGGATCTTTCGAAATTGCGCCTATGGCATGGATGCATGTATGGCACCTATGCGACATGGATCATGCGATCATTTTCGAAGATTCAGGTTGTTTCGTTGATGGTAGCCGCAACGATGTAGATTCGTGCCCTCGGTTCCATTTCAGAATTTACCTGACGTATGTGTCGTACAGAAGCGTGTCGTGCTCTTCATGTCACACCAGAAATAATAAACTAAAGGAGATAATTCAGGTGTTCTGGAGGGGGCATGTGATGGGAAGGCCACGCCCAATCCAATTGTTTCCAAATGGTCATTTACTTCCCTTGCGAAATGGGGTGGAGCCCCATTGTGCTGAGACCACATTGCGCATAAAACATGCGCTGGGTAAGATATATGGTTCCAATGAACTGTCCTCCAGGATACTCGTCCACACATTAGCAGTGAAGCGTTGCTATGCGACTCGTGACCAGATTTCGAGTTTGTTGCTGCCCGTGTGATTAATGATGCTTGCACGCATTCGGTGTCTAGAAGAAGGAAGCCACACATGCCGAACTTGAGAGCTCGCTTATAGCGCCACATAACGATTTCCGCACATGCTTTCCTATGTAATTATGGTTCCTTGCGGTGATCCCTACCTCCCCTCCAAGTTTGTACACGAAGTTCTGGGATTCCCTGTATATATATGAATTAATTAATTAATTTTTTTAATAAATTAACTCTCATTTTTATCAAGAAAAAAAGGTATCAAAATAAAACATTGTAATTGTTCGATGCAGGTGATATATCGGTATGTGACACCTGACGGAATGTGACACCTTTAGCGGTGTGGATATTCCCGGATTTCATTTGATGATTTCGGAATGGTTTGTGGTTTTCAATTTTTTTTTCAATTTTTCGTTTGTTTGGTCTAGGTAGGTGAGGGGGAAATGTTGTTTACGTCAAACATGTTTAAGTCATTATCCTTGATGCCTGTCTTCAAATTTTGTTTTTTCATAGTTATTCTTGGTTTGTTGTTTATTGTTTTAGATTGAGTTAGGTGTTTATCCGTGTTTTAAATTATACCCAACAAACACAAGATTTGTGACCGAATGGCATCTTTGTCGCGGTCATAATGCGATAAGGAAAATTTGTAACCAAACGATGATGTACTGTTAGTGACCAGCCGCTAATTGAGGCAGTTATCACGAAACAGATCACGATCTGGCAGGGAGAAAACTTTGCATTTTCTTTACCCGTCAACTACAGTGGGTTGCCAAATTATTAGGGACAGTCATGAAGTATAGGTTTTTTGTACAACATTAGAATATAATTTGAAAATAAACACTGTTTTTAAGTTTAAAAAGCTTTATTGTTATAGTTTAAGTATTTACGCAATATTAGTATATGAAAAAACCCCAACAAAAATGTAATACAGTCAATTTACCAATGCTAAGTAACGAATATTAACATTTGGTGACATTTCCTTTGACTTCTAGGAGTACTTCGATGCGTCTCGGCATGCTTTCTATACGATTTCTGGCACTTTCTTTTTTTTTTAGGGTTGTGATGCTATACATTGATTAGTTTTTCGATGAGTTGTAACTTGGTTGTAATCATATCTTTGGCGATTTCCGGCGTGTGATCTCCCATAAGTTTTCTATGGGGTTCATGTCAGGAAAATTGCCAGGGCAAGGTAAATCTGGGGTATTGTGGTCTGCCAAAAACTTTGTAACACTTCTAACTTTATGACAAGGGACTGAATCATGCATACACATGAACTATTCACCACCTGGGAACCATTCTTCAATTTGCGGCAGCAGCTGAGTTTCCAGAACTTGCCTGTACTGGTCTTCTCTCATGGTTCCCTGGACAATGTAGAGGCGTCCAACCCCTTTAGCGCTTATGACAGACAACACCATTATTTTATCAGGGTGTTTAACACTTTCCACGATGTAGCCAGGGCGGTATTTTTCGCCTGGGCGTCACCTGACAAAGCGGCTTTTATCGACTAAAATCTCAAAGGGGTATTCATCTGAGAAACACACCTGAAAAAATTTAAATATATTAATAATTAAGAAATAAATGATTTTAAATGATATAAATAATAATTATCTTAACAACTGACCTCACTCCAGTTCTATCGTTGTTCACGAGCCCAGGCAAGGCGCTGCTTCTTCATCGCTTCTGTTCTTGGTCGGACGATGAGCTGTCAACCCATCCTCCGCTAATCTCCACTGCACAGTTCTCTTAGAAACTAGTATTCTAGATTCTTGAACGATCTGAGTAAGGAGTCGCATACTTATCTTTCTGTTTCCTAAGCAGATATCCCTGATTTTCATATCGGTACGTGGAGTTGTAATGCGTTTTCTTCCACTTTTGTCTTTTCGTTTGGGCGAAAGTGGCTGGTTTTTGCCCAGATTTATTTTTATCCTGTTGACTACTGACTTGGAAACTCCAGCAAGTTCTGCTATCTTCCTTTGGGAATGATTCATATGCAGAAGAAGGGTTTTTACCTCAGACTTTTTCGTAGGGGACAAATCAACCCCTCGACCCACACTGAAATCTATAAAAATTAAAAATAAATTCAAATCTTAAATAATTTCGTAAAAAACAAATATTTAATCAATAAAAGAAAGATAATACTCACATATAATTCTTAACTTTTCCAAAAAAACCTAAAGAATTTTGTTTAAATTAAAGAAATGCGTCTTCCACAATTGCGTGTGTAAAAGACTCAGCGTCTCTGCCGTTATTAAAATATTTATAGAAAGCAAACAAACCTTTTAGCATGCCAAAAGTACTTAAAAGTTGAATTGTAGAGATGTTGAGAATGGTAAAATACATTCCTGCAACACTTAAACCACTTAGATCCGCAGTCAAGTGCAGCCAAAGTAGAAAACTAGCCAAACATATGACTGTCCCTAATAATTTGGCAACCCACTGTATTGATCGCCGGTTTCCGGTAAACATGTAATGGATCTTCATCGTTTGGAAAGTAGATGGCTAATATCACCTAATCCGCATATCTATATTATAAAGGACAAACATATCTGTGCGTAACGCATACGTCATTTTGCGAATGGCAAAGCTTTGAAATTTGAATAAAAATTTCGGTTTTGCAATTATATCTACGGCAAATTTTGAAACTTCTAAACATCGCACATTTTAAATTTTAACACCGTCGTATAAGGAAAAAAATGCTCTTTTAAATGCAATTTGTTTGAAAGCTGTATCTCAATTTATTTTTGAGATATTAATTATTTTGTAGTTTTTAATACAAATTTTGTAATTGTGGCAACTGAAGTACCCCATTTATATTGAAAGTAAAGGGAAAATAGTCATGGTTTATTATTTTTATTGATTATATCCTTACTGATGCCATTTTCACAATACAAATAAAAGTAACTTTTTTATAATTTTTGAACAGAAAATGATGTCAGACATCAAAAAAGAACACGCATTCTTCTATATAAATCAGTTACATTTCAATATTTTTACATTACGCTGATACTGAGTTTGAGACGATAATCAAAATGATTCAGTGAGTAAAAATTATGTCATATTTAAAACAAAACCATCTTTTATTTTGATAAAACTAAATATTTGACCAATACTAAATGGCCAATACAATTACAACTAAAGCAAATTTCTGAAATTTTTTTTTCGCGGGTATTGAAATTAGAACTTAAAGTTTGTGCGAATGTTCACATGAAAAGTTGTATCGAACAAACGTGACTTTCAGTTTAGAAATACATTCATTAATAATCTACTGCGCGTTAAAATACTTTCAAATTGTGAATTTGAGTGGTGCGTATGTAAATTATGGGAATGTGCAAATAACGTACAATTTAGATTTCACGGGGAAAAATTTTATGATGTGACAAAGCGAAATCTTTTATACTGATTTTTCATCCCATAAAAACAAACAAAGTCTCAATCGATAAATTCATCATAATTACTCATCTTGATTACGTATTCCAATAGAGTTTAATTTTTCAATAATTTAAGCAGTTGAAGTTTGTGGAAATAATATTTTGGTAATTTTAGGTTAAAAATATTATTTGTTTTAAGAGTGAGACGACCAATGTTAGATGAATTTTTATTGTAATTATTTTTGTAGGTTTATTATAAATTCGATCTGACAGTTCCTTTCTAACGTTTTACTTCGTCGAATTTCGACGGGTTCTAACTCGTTTATTTAAAGAGAGGAATTTTATTTTTCCCTTCATTTCTTTCAAAGTAAGCTTAATTATTTTAAATCTTGGTTTTAGTAAAAATATAAATACGTTGAGAGATTTATATTTAACACTAGAATCGCCGGAAATTTTACTGAAGTGTTATAAAAATATTTTACGCCAGAAATTTTAATTGAAACTACTTATTTATTTTACTTATTTCTCCGTGGTACATTTTAAACTTATTTTAGAAAGAAATTTCTGTTGATAATTGAAATATTTTTATTTGGTAGCGGTCAAAATGACCGCTACGGCGGTTCTAGTGTTAAAGCAGTAAAATGGATTACATATTTTTATTTATTTAAAAATATTTTTCTAAAAAAAATCTTCAAAATGTGCTACATTTTTATGGCCACATTGAAAAAAATGAATGTATTATTTTTCAATTTCTATTGATCATAATAGCCAAAATATACAGACAACAAATTAATATGAAATACATCTGAATGAGAAATATACAAAATATTTGATTACAGTAAGATGCAATCATTGGACATTGCATATTAATACAAATCATCTACTAGTAATTTCAATGATACATGTGATTTTTTTAAATATATGTTTGTTATTGTTGAAATATTTTTTTTTTACGAAAAAAACCCAAAATAAATAAAAACACTTAATGTTCTTGCTTTTAAAATATGCATTAATATGAAATAAATATATTTTTGTGAGCCCACTGAAACAAAAATGAGTACATTTAATCGTTATTGTATGTAATTTTTAATTACCAGAATATAAATTTGTCAAATAGAAATGATACGAAAAAGTAATTTATTTTATACATTGGTTATAAGTGATAAATATGATGAATTATAAGATGAAAATTTTAAACAATATTTTATACACTAAAATAAACACGAAAAGCTTTTTTACTCCTTTCTTATAAATTATAAGTCAAATAGTCTTCACTCTAAAATAAGTCTTAATACATACATACACATAAAATAATTGTTATTAGCCCATCAGAATTAAAACATATATATATTATTTTCAAATCACATAATTTTAAATTTAGAAGATAAATAGATAAACAAATTATAGAAAGTATATGAAATGTCAATTTAATCGATGCTAAGTATTAATTGGAATAAACTACAATGTTTAAGCATACTTATTAGATGAACATCTAATAAAACTAATAATCAGAAAACGTCAACTTATAACTTTTATTTTTTAGTTTCAGCAGAAAAATAATCATCCATAAAGAACAAATTCTATGCTGCATTGAATATATGAACCAACAATTTATGCTCAACAACAAAAAAAAAAAAACCATTTTTTAAATTTTAATTAAACTTAGAGATGCCACTAGAATATAATTCACAATTACAGCTGCATTGTGCGAATTTATAACATTTAAAATTTGTTTTTTATATAAAACACGACACCGTAATTTTTTTCCATGTAATGGTGATCAAATTGCAATTGGTAAACCCTAAAAATGGAGGAGGAAAAATAATGTTACTGCGTGAACTGAAAACTACATGAAATTGTTTAACCCTCTAAAGGGCAAGCAATTGTGATTATGTAATGTTGAATTCCCACAGGAATTTAAAAAAAAGAATTACTTCAAAAAGAGAAAAAGCAATTTTTTTTTTACTGGTTCTAGACGATTTGTTCGAGGAGCCCGGGGCCACTTGCCCCACATCCCCGTCACATAACATTGTGCAGGTTAAATGGTTAAACAAAATTCATAGCTGGTAGCAATGAGGGCATAAAAGTTAAAAAACCTGACTGGGGAATGGATGGGAAAAGAGCTCACCTAAAAAGTAATAAAAAAGGAAGGAAGATTCTAAAAGAAAGTTTAAGTATAGCATTACAACAACAAGATATATTTTTGTATTTTCTAAATTTTTTTTTGTAAGTTTTTCGAAATATTTTTAAAGTATTGTATAAGCTGTTTATAATATAAAGTAAAAAAGTACTGTAGAAGAGATGTTGTTAGTATAAAAAGGGGGGAAGGGTAGCCTAGGCCTAACGGCCGGAGAATGTGTGATTTGGATCCGCTCTGGGTGCCGGAGCATTGTGAGATCTTGTGCCGTCCAAGAGTCGAGGCGATGCCGGGAGCGGAGGTACGCTTCCGCGTGGCCCTGAAAAGGGCCCTCGCTGCTACTGGAGTAGTGAAGTAGAAATCCACGGCAGTGTCGGATGCAACACTTCGGCAAATGCCGTGAGTCCTGAAAAGGACTGGTCCATCCGCCCTGTACACTGCGTGGAAGCTGGAGATCGACTGAAGGAGCGCTGGCTGGATCGTCCTCTTAAATATGCTACAGAGAGAAGGGGAGGAGGCAAAGGCGGGGTTAAGCCTGCGATTGCAGACTGACAGAAAAAAGTAGGAAAAACGGAGCGTTAGTAAAAGAACACAATAAAAAGGGGGAAAAGGTTACAATAAATATTTATCAACCAAAGTTTAAAAAGTAAAATTTAATTAAAAGTTTCTGGTGCGAATCTGCATTAAAATTAGGTGGGATATAATATATCTCACAATCCCTCAAGGCGTTAAAAATTCACGTTATCTAAAGTGTTTATTTCTCTACAAAAAGAAAAATCTTTTTTTTCAAGTGACATAAAATAAATAAATATTAAAAGAAAAAAATATGATTTAAGAAATAAGTGAATTTTATTTGTTATACTTTTAAGGACTTTTCATAAAAATCCCCCCCCCCCCCCTTTCTCCTAAAACAGATACCGCTTTCGTATCGCCAAGGCGGTCATGCAAGGTCAGGGAAAATCTTTCCTAGAATTACTCACCACCCCAACTTTGGATTTTTTTTGCTTCGTCATTCGTGCTATTTGTGTACGGAATGAAGCGATAACAACTACTAATTGTTACTAAGGGTACTACTATTAGTACCACCGTCGCTCATTTTATTTCAATACATAGCATAGCACTGTATGTTTGCGAGCGTCCATCGGTAAGCCTTTAAATTATGTTTATTCAATGGAAATTTATTAATCGCAGTACAATCGATCTTTTGCATCATTTGATTTCAGGATTATTATTTGATACTTATATTTTAGTTTTTATGAATACTTAAGAATTTTTTTACACATGCATTTTGTATCTTTCGGTTATATTACATTAGATTATTTTAATTTATTTTATAGTCTTTATGAATGCACATGAATTTTGAAAACATACACTTTGTACACTTTATAATCTTCGATACAGGTGTGTAAAATTCGTATCAATAAGTTATTTTTATTTACTTAATTTATTATTAATTTTTAAGGGATTGCCTAAATAACTTTTAAACAATATAGTTATCGGTATCACGTTCTTTCAAACAATTTGTATTAGTGTAAATAAATAAATGTGACTAAAAAGAAAGGTGTTTTATTTTCTTCTACCAGGAGAAAATATTTAAGAATTTATACTCGAGAAAATTTGATTGACTAAAACAGTTGAATTTTAATGAAATTTAGAAATATCAAGATTAATTTAATATATTTTTAAAATCACTATATAACTATTATTTACATTTCTAATAATTATAAATAATTTTCAAGGATTTTGAAAAAGTTTAAATAATAATTTTTTCCCCAATGTTTGGCTATTAAACTGCAAGAAAAATATCTAAATATTATCTGATAAAAGCAAAATTTAAAAATATATGAGAAATATTATACTGTCATTCGTTAACTACATAAAGATTAAACTTATTTTTATATAATATTTGAATAAAAAATGATCAGAAATGATGCAAAAATTTAGATTATAATGACTTAATAAAGCTTTGATGAATAAGCATAATATAACAGACTTGCCAACAAACCTGTGTAAAATATAGTTAAAATCTAAGTGAAAAGAATATCACAAACACATCACATTTTAATTTTACATATATAGTAAACAATGTTGAAATCGCGTATATTATTTAAGTAAATTCGAAATTTTTTCTTTAAAAGAAAATACTTTTTTAGAATTTTAATTGAATGATAAAATATTTTGGCAGGTAAAATAAATAAATAAATAAATAAATAAAATTATAATTATTTAGAGATACTTTTCGAGAAAATCAAGTTAATTTAAATTGAACCTTTTTAAAAAATATTCAAAATACAATATTTGATAATGAATTAATTGATTAGTTTATTTTTTCAATTATATACTTTATAAATTTTTATGAAATGCAACTATTTAAAAATGCATTGCATTTAAATTTTGTAAAGTATGTAGATGAATAAATGAACAATTAAAGTAATGCACTATGAGAAGTATTGTGTTTTGGAAATTTTTTGTAAAGTTCAAATTGAAATAATTTGATTTTCTTGAAAAGTGTACCTAAATGATTAAAAGATTTTTTTTTAATCCTGCAAAAATATTTTATCATGTAATTAGCTTGTTAAAGAGTATTTTCTTTTATAGAATAAATTTTGATTTATGCCTAAACAATTGTTACGGCACAACAGTGGATATTGATTACATTTTGAATAACCATAATTGGCTTTTTTGTGGGTAGGTTTGGGCTAAATTTTGTTTTTGACAACAACAAATGGTAGAACAAAGGCAAACTTCTGCTTAGCTTTTATTTTTAGTGGCCATTAAAGGAATAATTGTGGACAGTATAAGGAAAAATATCTAATATTTTTAGTGAAAAGTTAGTGGCATGATTGTGGGCAACGTCTTGTACTTACGGCCAATTTTCTTGCGGCCTCATTCTGACACTTTTTACAGGGCCATTACGTTCAATGATATAGCCCCCATCAAACACTTTCGGCCAGGGCTAACGAAACCATCAGTGGCCCGCAAGTTCTGTGTTTGTTAGGTATGAAATAGGATATATCAATATATATATAGTATATATATATACAATCTAATGAGCACATAAAAATGGGCAAGTTTCCGTTGTTCCGTTGATTGTGGTGAAGCCTTTATGGCTTTTTCTCGGATTTTCCGCGAGGAAAGCGAAGCGTTCGATTTTCCCTGCATTTTAAAATCGCATACACCATGTTTCCTATAAAGTTACGGAAGGAAAAAAAATAAATTTTTTACAGAATACTTTTTTGTTAAAACAATATGTTCCTTAAAAAATTAATATTAACTATTTTAAAAAACATTTTTATTGAAGCTCAATTACGTGTCAGTTTTCAAATTTCTAATTTTCTGCATTTTGAATCTGCCGCATCCACTTCCTTGATAAAAAAAAAATAAAGTAAAGGATTTAATAAGAATAAGAAATAACAAAAATACTAATATCAGCGAAAATCGTGAAAATTTCTGCATAGCAGCGCCACCTATTGGGTGATTAACACCAAAACCTAATTAACAACAACTTGCGTCAACATACAACTAAATCTGAAGTTATATGAAAATTGGTCTATTAGTTCTATTGATAGAGCTATTGAGGCAATCGTGGAAAAGGCAGCAGAGAAGCGCCACCTGTTGGGCGATTTACACCAACACCTAATCAGTAGAAAGTCATATCAAGGACTAACTTAATCTGAAGTTTTATGAAGATCCGTGCGTTAGTTCTTAAGATAGAGCTATTGGGGAAATCGTGTAAATCCTGCAAAATTCATCATAACAGCGCCACCTGTTGAGCGATTTACTCCAAAACGTAATCATCATCAATTCATATCAAGGACT
Source organism: Maratus speciosus (assembly GCA_963932465.1). Lineage (NCBI taxonomy): Eukaryota > Metazoa > Arthropoda > Arachnida > Araneae > Salticidae > Maratus > Maratus speciosus. The sequence continues at coordinate 380,379,941 of OZ010786.1, forward strand.
AACTAAATCTGAAGTTTGATAAAAATCCGTGCATTAGTTCTTGAGATAGAGCTATTGCGAAAATCGTGAAAAATGCAGCATTGCAGCGCCACCTGTTGAGCGATTTACACCAAAAACTAATCAGCATCAATTTGTATTAGGCACTAACTGAATATCAATTTTAATTAAATTCCGTGGATTAGTTCTTGAGATAGAGCGCCCACAAAATTTGTGTCACATACACACAGACAGACAGACAGACTCAGAGTCACATACATACATTTTGTAAAAACATGTTTTTTGGAATCTCTGACCCCTGAAACGTGTAAATCCGTCGAAAACCGGAATTCGAAAATTTTCATGAATCCAATACTTTCTTCTTGTAAAGATAGAAGAATGTAAAAATCAGTGCGGTGCAAAATTGACACATTTTTGCATGCATATAATTAAATTTAGAACCTCTTCAGTTTTAGAGAAATTCAGGACGAGATTCGGTTAGTTTATCGGCGTAAGCAATTTAAAGCTGTCAAATTTTGTAGAGAACTTGTGTTCGACCCCAACGCATTGCAGAATGATTTATGTAATACTATTTGGAAATATTTCATTTCAATGTCATATTGTATTTCACTAGTAGAAGTTATATGACTTGTATTTAAATTCTACTGTATATGATTCAAATAAAGCACTATCAATAATGATGGTGTTTATAATAAGTATATAATATCATACGCATAACAAATAAATTTTTTTGGGGGGGTATCCATGCTGAGTTTTTGCTAGTGACTATTAAAGTGGAAATAATCTTGTCAAATCATGGGAATAAGTAAAACTGGTCAAAAAAAAAAAAAAAAAGGACGGAGAAATGATACAATAATGAAATGTTTTTCGGTGTTATAAATAAATGAGATCTTGCAAAAAATATCGCAAATCAGTAGCTTAAAAAATGTGTAATATTATCGAAATATGATAATTGTAAAAAAAAAAAAAAAAAAAAACACTTCTTTTCATGACAAACAAATTCATCAGTTTCAATCAAAAATATAGTATGATCTATGCTGTGCATTTCATTTAAGTCTGAAATCAGTGTCAATGATATCAGCAGTAAAAATGTGCTATATATTATTGAGTTAAAAGTATTCTCTGTAAAGATAATGTTGTTACGAATGAAACATTTTTTTTTGTTATGAATTTGCTTTTACTTTGCACTCGCGAATTTTTCAAGTATTCTTTAAACAAAGGGGAAAAAAAAGAAGGAAAAAGATTACTATTTCTATACTCAATAATATTTTGCATCCCAATAAAATACAGGGAAAAGTATAACTGAAAAAAAAATCAATGAGAAATTATAGAAAAATATAATGTTTATTGGTGTTACAAATGAATGATACGCACCCAAAAAATATCGCAAATCATTAGCTTGATAAATCTGTAATATAATCGAAATATGTTGGTTGTACGAAAAACATTTTTTTTGCATGACAGACACATTTATCAGGTTCAATCAAAAATAGATTATGATCTATATCCCGCATTTCATTTAGTATGACAAAACGCCAACAATTCTTTTCTTTAGGCAAAAAAGGTATGGGGTATGTGCTTGAAATAAAATATTATCAGTAAAGATAACGTTGTTTTTACGAATGGAGCAAAATATTTCTTGTTTTATATATATATATATATATATATATATATTTTACTCTACCAGAACGATGTTACCGAAAAACGATTAGACGAATTTTGGACTTCCAATTTCTTCAACTATTCTTTAAAAAAGAAAAAAAAATGATAGCGATTTTTTTAATGTTTTTTCTTTTCGGTATTAACGTGAGGCATAAACATTTTCTATTAAATGTGTATATCCCACGTTCATCTGCGGAATTGTTTCAGATTTTCCAGAGTTAAAGTTCTAACTCAATAAATATTTTTCTTTATTATTTATGTCTCCTATTAATATGAATATCATGATATTTGTGTTTTTTCAATTTAGAAATTATTCGTAAATTTCGGATAAAAAAATAATAATACAAATGAAAACACTTATCATAAGAAATGTAAAATATAAATAAGAAACATTTAAAAAGTAATTATCAGTTCAATATTAATTACATATTTAAACAAATAAGTTGCTTTTTACATATCGACAACTATTAGATATTAAAATTTAAAGGCATCTAAATTACTTAATTTTTTAACAACTCACATTTAACGCAAGAAAACAATTAAAGTTTTCAAAATTTCCTTATAAAATCTTCATTAAAGCAATTGTTGAATTGTCACATAATAAATTAAATTTTTGCATATGAGAAGAATTCACGACTTATTTTAATGAAACACTGCCGCAGTCAGAAATTTGACTTGTTGTAACTTCCAATAGTAGCTTTATGAATTTTATATTCCACTTTATAACGAATTTATTTGTAAAAAGGAAAAAAGAGCTGTAAGAAATTTTGGAATAACAAATAATTCCTTATTAATGTATCAATACAAATGAAAATACTTATCACAAGAAATGTAAAATATAAATAAGTAAATTTGAAAAAGTAATCACGGATTCAAAATTAATGAAATATTTATACAAATATGTTACTAATATTTGGAAATTTTTCTAGAGCGAGACATTAGCCTTGCATACAATATTTCAAATGAAAATCGAATTTCAAATTATTTGCTTAAGGCGCAAAGGCCAACATAGTGAAAAAGATTCCATGCCGTAACTTAAACCCGAGCCATCAGTATAGCGCACAGATTCAATCGATGCTGGATTTAATTATGAGTCTGTGCTTGCCCCATGTTGGTGGATCACGGAAAATATTCCATCTTGTGCTGCGTTTGTAACCTTGCCAACCTGTAATAGTGAGAAGTTCCAGGCTGGGTATCGTTCCATACAAATTATGCCACGTTAAGAGCCAAATATAATATTTTAAACAAACATTTTCCATTTATAAAAAAAATACTTTTAACACTCGTCTGTACGATTAACTTTTTATTTCAAGTCACTTAGTTTAAATATTTTACTTTATTTCATTACATTTTGTCATATTGTTTAATAGTCATTTTGTGTGTTTTGTTATTTTAATCAAGCTCTGCCATGTTATCCTACTACTGATTGTTTACCTTAAATAATTCTCCTATCTTAAATTTTAAGTGTAAATACTCACATTTTAAACCTTAAATTACTAAATAATGACATGTAATTAAGTATCTATATTAACTTTATTAGCCCCCGGTATGGTATGCTATTTCTTTCTCCCAGCTTATTTTGTCTCCAAAAAATATCGTTACCTTACAGAAGCCAGCAATAAACAAAGCAGATGTATCATTGTACGATTAAATGCTCTATAGCATTTTTTTTAAATTTTCAATTCTTATACCGTCGGACTGGAAAAAAAAGTACTTTTAATTGCAATTTGTTTGAAATCGGTGTCTCCATTTATTTTTGAAATATTAATTTTTCCGTAGTTTTTAGCACCATTTGCTTAATTTTGGCAACTCAAGTACTCCATTTATATAGAAAGCAAAGGGAAAATAGTTGAAATATAACAATTATATCTTTTTGTTGCCATTTTCTCATGACAACCGAAAAGAAATGTAATTAAAATATGTGCTATTTTGAAAAAATATAAACGAATAATTTCTGTTAACACATGGAACTATTATAAACTATATTTAATTTTAAGTATCTGTAGACGCTTTCAGTGTAACGTCAGTCATGATGTTTTGGTTGGAAACGGGCTCCATACAAACGGTTGCTATGCGTCATTTCTTTTTAAATATAAATCTTGGAAAATGTTACCAGTACATATCAAGTATTAAAACACTGACAAGGGAACCACTTTTGGTGTTGCTCGCACCTAGCATCGAGACATGGTGCGTTTTGGAGCCCTATACACAAAAAAGTTAGAAAACCGAAAAAATTTCTCTGTTAAAATAATATTTTATGTACTTTTTTATACTTTTAATTTTTTATTGTTACATATTTATTTGTTTATTTCACGCCAAAAGTGAGTTATGTCGCCAAATATGGCGCTACAATTTTTCCGCCCGCTTTATCCAAAGAGAAAATGTACAGGACGTATTACTAGAATTATATCAGATTGAGATTTTTTTTTTTATTTTTATAATTGATAGCATAAGAAACAAATATTAGGTTATTATTTTTTTTTCTATGCAGACGATAAATATATAAGTAATAAATATAATTCTATAAAAGCTTCGAAGATCATTGAAAACTATTTTTTAGTGGAATATAAAGTAAGCAAACATTTTGTTTTTTAATCGAATGAAATAAAGTTTCGAATGTTTAAAATGAAATGTTGCTGTATTAAATGGTCCTTCGGTAAAAGTAATCTTAAATTAATATTTTTACACAATTTGGAAAAATTACTTTGGCGAAATAGGTTGGACATTGCAATTTCTAGCTATTACAAATTCAGTTATGACATTTGGCTAGGGTTGCCGGAAAGCTCTACTTTTGAAAATAAACGCCAACTGTTTCCTCGCCAAAAACATGAATATAATGTTTCAATTTTTCAAAATCAAATTCGTGGGTTTTTGAAGGAATTTGCAAACTTTTTACAATATGTTATACTTATTATTAACTAATTTTTATTTTTAAATGCTTTCCTTTAAAAAAATTCAATGTTAATAGTCCGATAAATGGTCTCGAAAATTTCATTTTCAGAAAGTTATGCTGCTGTATAATCAAGAAATATTATTTTAACAGAAAAATTTTATCGATTCTCAAACTTCATAATATAGGGCTTTAAAATGCACCAGGTCTCAATGCTAGGTGCGAGCAACACCAAAAGTGGTTCCCTTGTTAGATTTGACATATAGATATAAGATATAGCTGCAACACACAATCAAAAATACGTAGAAAATACAACATAGCAACCGTTTGTTTGGAGTCAGTTTCCAACCAAAACGTCATGACTGAAGTCAAAACTGAAATCGTCTACATTAATATTACAAACAAATGAATTCATATGAATCATTAGATAGCCGTTTTTTTGTCGAGTTTCTTTAATGACGGCATCTTTTCGGTGCATTTGTAAGGTACTTGTACCCAATACGGACACCCTAAGCAAAATTGATTTTTTTCACCCCCGTGTACACGTCATAGGACTCCAAAAATATATGACCACTATCCCTGGACTGTTGACTATCATTATTAAAATTAGCGACCTTGTAATTATTCTGGTTTAATTTTAATGATAAAAAAAAAAATGTTTACATGTGTCCATATAAGGAACCACCTGTCCCTATTATGAACATGCATGTCCATATTAGGGACAGGTGACACCTTATTGTGTATAGAAGAGCCACTCTTCCAAGGGATTTTAGAGGAGAGGGGACAAAATCAATATATCTTAAAGTAGTGCGGGGGAGGGGGGATAGTAAATATCTTCAGAACATGCACTTTAGAAGGGGGGGGGGGGTCATTTTCGGTTGTGGCTCTTCGAAGACCCATGCAAAGCACCTCAGCTAGTACAAAATATCATGAAATAATATAGTTGGTTTTGCTTAGCTTTATTGCATCTGTCTGCAGAATTTACATCTGTTATTACTCAGTAATCACAGGATGGACAAATAAAAACTTCTTCATCATGGGCGGTAAGTCCCACACATTCCTCATGGACATATCTGCCGCTTGTGAGGCATAGCCGCATGTCTGCAACAGCATCAATACTGCATAAAAAGCAGTACTAGCTGCCCTTTGTTGATGAAGTCATATGGCTGGTACCTGCGTATTCGCCAACTGATACTCTCTCTACTGAGGGGTGGCTTCTTTTGATTTTTCTGCAAGGGATTTTTGGAGGATTTTTGTCTTGGAGGAAAGTTCAGATGACTTTAAACAGATATTTTACAAATTTGTGAATCAGAAGATTCACTTGCTGTATTTCCAATGTGGACATAACGTGTCCATATTGGGAATCGGACATAGTTTTAATAAATATTGTAATAAATAAACAAAGAAAACATTTTAAAGCAACATATGCAATAGCAATCGAAAATATGTTTTAACAGATTTCTAAAACACTCCATTTTTCAATATTTAAAGTAATTTTACCATATCTAATAAGAATTTAAATTTACCTGTAATTACGATCAGCACAACAAATAAAACAATTTTCTTTCCAAATGGCGAACAGCGCGCTTTTTTGCACTTACTAAGTTTAATTATCTTTTCAACTGCTTTTCTTCACGGACATGTAGTGCCATATCTGGATCAAAATTGTTACTTTTAAAGATATTAGGGGCGTCATTATTGAGAGCACTGTCCATATTGGGTACGTGTGCCTTTTATTATTTTGCGATGGCGACATCCTATGCATGCTTTATTGTAGATGTTTAAGAGTGGATCGTAAATGTGGAATTCTTAAGCGGATGCTAATGACGTCATTTTACATAAAATAAAAGTGTGTGTTTTAAGTCTTAAAATTGAAATATGTTTTGTTCTATTTATGTATACATATATTTTTTCATCGGGGGCGACATTAAATTCTGAAAAAGCAGAATTCCTGTTTTCTTGTTTATAACACAATTTTAACTATTCATCATCAACTATAAATGTAAAATTTCTCGGGTTTGCCCAATAGTGCAACCCATTGTGAATTTCCTGTAATAACCATGTAATTTTCCTTAAGCAGGTTCTTCCAGCCTACTGGAACTTCCGGGATCGTTTGCGAGTACTGGAGTCTCCACGGGGTAGTAGATATGTGTTTTCCCCCGGTGGACTAATCATATCCTATACCGAAAGTTTGGCTGTCTGCGAATGGGTGATTAGTGGTTTAGTTGACAGAGCGTCAGTGCGCTATACTGTGGCCCGGATTCGATTCCCGTCATGGAATCTTTTTCACTAGGTTGGCCTTTGCGCATTTTAAGCAAATAATTTGAAATTTGATTTTCATTTGAAAAAAAAATATGTTACTTCTTAAATATCGAAAACTATAGATATTATAATTTAGAAGCACCTAAATTACTTAATCTTTTTGAGCCACTCGCATTTAAGACGTGGCAATAAATAAAGTTTTCAAAATGTCCTTATAAAATTCTTCATTCAAGCAGGTTTTGCATTTTCCACATAATAAAATAAATTTTTCTATATGAAGAGAAATCACGTCTTATTTTAATGAACTACACTCAGGAATTAGTCTTGTTGTAACTTCAATAGTAGATTTATAATTTTTATATTCCACTTCATGTAATTGTGTAAATGAGAAGAAAAAGCTATAAGAAATTTTTGAATAACACATAATTCCTGATTAAGGTATCCAAATTCACTAGGCATATATTTAAAATATACCTACTATTAACGAAAAACAAAAATGACATTTCTCATTTTAAAGACTTTTTTGAATGTTTGTTTTTCTTGTCTAGCAAATTATTCATTTTATACAATATTTCTTTTTTGTTAAATATTTGTTTAACCGAAACAAATATCTATATTTCAAGCAATTTTAGATTTCCATATTTAAGTTGTTTCAAGGTCATTTGGCGGTATTTGATCTCCTGCCGGTGAAATAAATTGTAGGTTCAAATATTATAATGTATAACGTTAAGAAAAATATCTAAAGTATCACATTCGCGGTTGCAGCAAATAAAACTTCTGAAATTTCTAATGCAACATCCACTTCTTTTCCACACAAAATGATGCTCAAAGTAAAAATGCACATTAATGATGTTGAAACGGTACATGTAGCATTTAAAACAATGTTTATAAAAATAGGGATGCATGGTGGAAAGAAAAAACGGCTCAGACAGACGACAATATTGAGTTTCCATTACAATATTTTAGCACAATTTTAGCAAATTTAGCTTTTAGCTAATATTGCCAAAATAACAGTAAGTTATGGAAGCAATATTTATATCAAGGCCCTATTGCCTAAGCACGATCGGAATGGAAATGTCAGTGAAAATAATGTCATATTGACGCAAGAGTTATAACAAGTTTCAGTTTTATTATACAAGCTGACCACTTTTTAACACTTTCAAACATAGTAGAAAAGCGTCTATGGTTGTTGTGTTTATGATAGCTAATTATCAGCACAAGGGATATAGGGCCTAATGGGGAAAGTGCAATCCGTAGGGAACCTAACCCGTATTTACGCTTGTAAAACCAAGGTTTGAAGAAAACTCCAAACTCCACGAAAACTCCAAATGATTCGGCCGACGGCCCGATTGGGATCGAACTCAACACCTCCCGTCTACCAGCTTCGAGAGCAGAAACTCTCGGCCACTGGTGGAACAAAAAGCGTCTATGAAATCGGTTTGTCTGACTGTCCTCTATCCGCACTCTAACTCGCGTAAATACAGTCAGATTCATGAAAAAGATATAGGTTATTAATGTGTACTATGTCATGTTCGATAATGAAAAATAAATGTGTATAATTTACGGTTCGTTTTCAGAGACACTCAAAAGCATTCCCCCACATTACTGTATATGAGGTAAAATCGTTTGTGGTGTATTTTAATAATATTGCACTATTGAACGAAATATTTACTTGATTTAGTGACTAGAATTTGAGTACAAACATCTACATATAAAGTTGACGGATCCAGAAGAGAAAAATCAAATGCAGATAGAGAGTTATTACGATCTCAATTAATCAATGTTTCAGAAAACTGCTTAGTTGGCATAAAAAAGTGAATCAGATTACGCGCATTTCTGCATATTTCAGATTTACCATTATATTTTACTTTAAGCAAACTTTCTACTTTGTCTCTTTCACATACTTTGAAAATTTATAGAATAATGAAATATAATTTCTATGATTTAAATTTAAAAGAAAATTAATAAATTCAGCCGTAATGATAAACAAAAGATCTCTTTCAATATACATTTAACTTAATTAAAAAAATTGTGAAGCTTTGAAACTCATCATGAAAATTAACTCTTTAAATGTATCCTCTATTATGAAAATAATAATTTATTTTGTACGAGGTAGCAAGATTATAACGTCTGAAAATAAGCATATTTTTCAAAAACAATTTACATTTTTTTTCTTTAATGTTAAAAACTATCATTTAATTAAAGTAATGAGAGTTATTATCAAAATATGTTCTCGGATATAGAATTTTTTAAATGCGGCTTAATATCATTACGTAATTATGAGAAAATAGGATATTTTATACACCTATTTGAACGGGGAAAGTATAATTACCATTTTAAAAGATTTAAAGCCCGAAATATAATGTAATGTCGTTAAAAAACGGTAGTTCTAAAGAAAACGTTTAAAATTAATTGCAAAAGATTCTTTAATCGAGTTTCACACACTGTTTTTATAGATTCATTTCTTTAAATCTAGTCAAATTTAAAAGAGTCTCTGCATTAAATTATGTTTTAAATTAAAATGCAAAAGACATAAAAAGGAAATATTTAAAAGCGCCGATGAATATCATTTTAAAATATATTAGAAGTAAAAATATTTTACCTTAAAAATAAAGCTACACATTCGATTAAAAGAATTTTATGGAAGTTGAAATTATAGTCATGGAAAAATCTGTCATTGATAAGTAAACCGATTGCACGTTAAAATGATTAATAAGGATTGGAAAAAACATTAATTGTTGCGCGCTGCTTGAAATTAAATAAACACAAACTCGTCAATAACTCACAACACTTAATAAATAGCAAAGTGAACTGTATTACTCGTTTAATTATAAACCCTCTTGGTTTCACACTCTTAGAATAGAATAAAATACATGTCAACAAAAAAAAAGAACGTTGCCATTTTTTAGAAATTAAACTTACACAAAAATGCTCGCACTGAGCATTGGCAGACGATAAATAAATTTCGAACATACATCCCCGGCCTTGAAATGTTCAAGGGGTACAAATAAAAGAGTTATATATGTTAATTAAAGTTGTTGTTAATGAAAGGGCAAAGGACAGAGTTTATGAACCGCTCGTTTAAATTTTCCGGCAGCAGTTCTTACTATGACGACTCTCACACGACCGTCAGGGCCGGGAAATGTCTGAATAATTCTTCCTAACTTCCACTGAAGAGGGGGAAGAAGTTCATTTTTAATTAGCACTAAGTCACCAACATTTAAATTTGCTGTCGCACACAACCACTTGGGACGTTGCTCGAGTTGAGACAAATACTCACCACTCCATCGCTTCCAGAAGTGCTGAAATACTCTCTGGGTTAATTGCCAACGGCGAAGTCTATTAGAGGGAATTTCAGAAACGTCAAGTTCTGGAATAGCCGTCAAGGCAGCACCAGTCAAAAAATGACCTGGTGTCAGGACTTGTAGATCACTTGGATCGTTCGACAGAGCACATAATGTTCTCGAGTTCAAACAGGCTTCAATTTGTGACAATAATGTAGAGAATTCTTCAATTGTAAATAGTGAATTTCCCATTGTTCTACGTAGATAATATTTCACAGATTTTATGTTAGCTTCCCACAGCCCACCAAAATGTGGAGCAGAAGGGGGATTAAAGTTCCAGATGATACCTTCATTAGCCAAATAATTCTGTAATGTTTGATCCTTACTAATGGAGGATACGGAATTGTATAACTCACGCAGTTCCCTACTTGCACCCTTGAAATTTCCTGCGCAATCACTAACCAACTCAGCTGGTTTACCTCTACGGGCAACAAATCTTTTCAGAGCAGCCAAAAATGTGGAAGCTGTCAAATCCGAAACCAATTCAAGATGAATAGCACGAATTGAAAAACAAATAAAAATAGCAATATAACTCTTAAACGACTTGATATTTCTACGATTTCTCTCCTTGCACATAAATGGGCCGGCATAATCAATTCCAGTCTTTGAGAATGGACGACTTGGTCTAACACGTATGGCTGGAAGATCTCCCATTATTTGAGTGCCAATAGATGGTGAAACATGAAAACACTTTAAGCAACTCCTCACTATTTTTCTTACTGCATCTCGACCAAATAAATTCCAGAAATTGGTTCGAAGAACAGCTAAAAGAAGCTGTGGACCAGCATGTAAATAAGTTATATGATAATGTTTGATTATTTGATATGATTAATGCAGTTATATGATGTGTCTTAGGCAATAATATTGGGTGTTTCTGATCTTCTGAGACATTGGCATGTCTCAATCTTCCACCAACACGCAAAATACAATTATGATCCAGGAATGGGTTTAAAGACAAAAGTTTACTTGAAGATTTTAAAGATTTGTGATGACTTAAATCAGATATTTCATCACGGAAACACTCGTTTTGGACTATTTTCAGAATTTTCGTTGTGGAATTTTAAAGCTCTAGGACTGAGAGAAAATCATTTACTCGATTTGATAACGACTTTCTTGCATTGTCTACAAATCTTAAGCTCCACGCGACGATTCGTACTAGTCTATTCCAAGAAGAATATCTGAAAATCAAATGATGATAATTAAGTTTAGAAATGTTTACAACACAATTCCTTTTTTCCTCCTTTAGGATAATTTCTTGTACATCCTTGCCTTCAAATGATTCATTAGACGGTTTATTCCATGACTCTCTTAACCATTTTGGACCATGAAACCATAGCTCACAATTCACTAATTCCGATGGTAGCATACCTCTTGTTCCGCAGTCAGCTGGATTTTCAAGCCCGCGAACATGATTCCACGAAATATTAGGCAGTGTTTCTTGGCTTTTAGCAACACGGTTTGCTACAAAGGTTTGCCATCTATGAGGCTCTGAAGAAAGCCATGCCAACACAACCTTAGAATCAGTCCACGCAAATACTTAACTCTCCTTGAGACTTAAGTTATCCAAAACAACTTTTAGCAAATTTGTCAAAAGAAGAGCTGAACAAAGTTCCGGCCTTGGGATTGACTAAGTCTTAATGGGTGCGACCTTAGTTTTACATGTCAAAAGATTTATGGTGATTGTCTCATTCTGAGAAACTGAACGTATATATATTGCTGCACAATATGCTTTTTCAGACGCATCACAAAAGGCGTGAATTTGAAGGTTTATCTTATCTGCAGCTAATACAAATCGAGGAATTTTCAACTTAGAAATTACCTTTAAATCATTCCGAAAAGATGTCCACCGTTTACTATGTTCTTCACTAATTGGCTCGTCCCAGGTAAGTGAAAACTTCCGCAAGTCTTGCAGCAGTACCTTCATGAAAACAACACAGGGGGAAAGCAAACCTAGCGGGTCAAACACCTTTGTAACTTCTGACAAAATATCTCTTTTAGAATATCTGTCCTTTTTCTCATGGTCTAAAGCAGTGAAACCGAAGAAATCACCCTTTAAATTCCATTGAATTTCTAACATTTTTATCCCGCCATCATTAGTCAAGAGCAATGACTCTGTACTTTCCTTACATTCTTCAGAAATATTCCTCTGTACTCCAGGTATATTTGAAATCCATTTTCGTAAATTAAAGCCACCTCGTTTCATTAATAATGTCAATTGACTAATTAATTCCACAACTTCTTCCTCATTCTGGCCGCCAGAGACAAAATCATCTACATAAAAATCTTTCAACACAGCTGCAGATGCCAATGGAAAATCGTTTTTCTCATCTAAGGCAAGCTGATGAAGAGCTCTTATAGACAGAAACAGGTCAGATGCCGTACCATAAGTGACTGTTGTTAAACGATATTCCTCTAACGGATCCTGGGAATTCTCGCTCCAAAAATTGTTAAAAAATCTCTATCTTCTGGATTAATCAAGATTTGTCTAAACATCTTCTCTATATCTGCTCGTACAAAAATAGGCAAAGCTCTAAATTTTAAAAAAATTGGAAAAAGTTCCTGCTGTATACGGGGTCCGACCATTAGAATATCATTCAAGAACACACCTGAGGTAGATTTAGCAGAGGCATCAAAAACAACTATTAATTTTGTCGTCGAACTGGATTCACGAATTACCGCATGGTGAGGTAAATAAAAAACAAATGCAGGGACCCTTTCCGATTTGGATATCCGTTCCATATGACCCAAATCCGAATATTCCTTCATAAACTCTGGATAGTTCTTATAAATAGACAGTTGTTTTGAAAGCTTGCGTTCCAAAGAACGAAATCGCTGTATGGCTAATTCCTTAGTATCACCTAATTGCGATGGAGAATCTTTAAATGGAAGTTTCACAACAAATATTCTAGAACTATTTCGAAAATAATTGCTCTTAAAATGGTCTTCACATTCTTGTTCTTCCTTAGAAATTCGAACTAGCTCAGGAATGGAATCTAAAGAACAAAACTTTTGGACTAAATCATCTAGTTGAAATTGAATATTATTAACAGAAAATGTACGTTGACTTGTATCAAAAGAGGTAGTTCCCGTAATTATCCAACCAAGTTTAGAACATACGGCGAAGGGTAGAGTTTCTTCTCTTTTTATAACTTCCACTTTAAGCAATGTAAAGAAAACGTTAACACCTAATAAGATATCTACTGGTCTTGATTCAAAGAATATTGGGTCTGCTAGAACTAAATCATTAAAATTATTCACAATATTTGAAGGAATAGAGCTATACGGCACATTTGATGTGATTCTTTTTATCACAAAGTAGCAGACCCGCCCGGCGTTGACTGGGGTTTGTAAATAATAACCTTAAACAAAACTTAAGTTTGTATGATTTTATATCTTTGGAAATTCTTTTAAATGAACCTAATTTCGGAGGCGCCATTTCCTTCCGCAGCGTCTAGTATGTTCCCATCAAACTTCTTTTCGAAGGAACCTGTAATCTAGTTACCCGCTATCTATGGCAGCATTTACCGGAAGTGCCCGCACGTGCTGGAGACAATCGAAAACCAAGTTGAGTGACATAAACCTCGTAGGAATCAATCCCATAGAATAATAATAAAAAAAGAATGCACCATTAATGATAGAAAATGTTGGTAACTAAAGTCCAAGATAAAATTTCATAATACAGAAAGTAGCTGAATTGAAATCTAAGTTGAAGGAAGCAAATCCCGTTGAAATTGGACCCTTATACCCGAAGAAATATTGTGCCCCCAAGCCGTGGAAGATGCCCCTCCCCTTGTAAATTTCATGAATTACAGTTAGCATTAAAACATATTTAATAAATGGATGAAATCTCTTATCTAAAGATGCCTTTAAAGTAACGCGATTTTTAATTTACGGCTGTAGTGAGTAGACGTAAGTTGATGCTGGAAAAGGAGATTAATGATCGAAAGAAGTGGTAGCTGAGGTATGAAGAAAGACCGGACCCTGGGGGCCAAAGTGTTATCTAGAAAGTAGTTGTGTATACAAAAATTTAGTAGTGATTTTAAAGTAGCTTGAAGACGCTAAAACTAAGTTAAAGAAATTGCAATAGAACAGGATAGTTTTTAAAGAAGGTACAACAAAGGCCCCAAGAAGACGATTAATATTCAAAATTGGTGGTAGCTGAAGTCTGCAAGGTTTTTTTGTTGTTGTTCGTGTAGTAGCTGAAGAACTTAAGAAGTTGTTAGAAAAAAAAGTTCGTGAATCGGACCATTTTTAAAGCAGCTATAACAGGGGCCTCAAAAGGGTCCAACTGATAGTTGAGAGTAGGACCCTAAAATGGAAACATTTTAAATGTTGTAGTAATTAGCGTTTTAGATTTTCAATTAGTCAAAATTAATCATAGGGTATGAAATAATCATTAGAATAATATTTTAAAGAAATGCGCAAAAATGGTGTAAATGCTTATAAAGGGGCCCTAGAGTCCCAATAAAAATATGAGGGTGTTTGTCTAGGGAGAAGAGTCCAAGACTCAGTTTTAAAATTATGCAATCAGAAGGTGAGAAAATTAGGGGATGAAAATGCATGGCACACCTGTAGGGCCCCGGATCGGGTCCTACAGGACCGTAAGGTGCCCCAGGATTTTATCTGGAATATAGTAACAGGAGAATGACTAAATGCAAAAATGGTAAAAATGAAGATCGGATTAAGAGGGGCACTCTATTAACAATTTATGGTGCAAAAGCTTCAAGGGGCCCTGTACCGGATCCCAGAGGGTCAAGAACTTAAGTGTCATGTAGTTTAGTATAAATATACCTTTTAGTAGTTTTTAAAGTAGTCAGATGATGCTAGAAAAATGCTACAGAAAATTGCAAGGCATTCGGACCATTTTTAAAGAAGCTTCACCAAGGGCCCAAGAAGGCGATTAATATTCAAAATTGGTGGTAGCTGAAGTCTGCAATTTTTTTTTTTGTTGTTGTTCGTGTAATAGCTGGAGAACCTAAGATGTTGTTAGAAATATAAAGCTAGTGAATCGGACTATTTTTAAGGGAGTTATAATAAGGGGCCCAAAAGGGGCCACCTGATAGTTGAGAACTATCATGAAAACATGTCCTAACATGAAAACATGTTAAATCGTTTTAGTATTTAGCGTTTTAGATCTTCAATTTGTCAAAATTAATTATAGAATATGAAATAATCATTAGAATAATATTTATTAAAAATGCGCAATAATGGTGTAAATGATTAAAAAGGGGCCCAAGATATAGGGGCCTAGCACTGCGATACTGGTGAAGTAATATTAAAAAACTCCGTGATAGAGCTTCAAAGCAAAAGCAATCGAAACTGCGACAAGCAAAAACTTTTTTTTAAACCCTTGTGATATATGTAAAAGGTACTTAATTTCAAAATTAAAATTCAGGTAATTTATTCTTGTTTCTATTTTGCTATTCCTTTACTTTTCTGAAGCACCTGTACCATAATAAGAAATTTTGCATATATTTCTCCTTAATCTTAAAATTGAAGCATTCTCGATTATCCGAAAATTTCTATTTTCCGAAAGATGATCGGTCCCAAATACTTCGGATAATCGAGGTTCTCTCACAGACCTCGCTATATGTGCAGATATTTTTAGTTAAAATATTGTACATCTATTACATTTTATTTTTATAATATTTTCCATGTTGATTTTAACAATGTAAAATATGTTTTGCATCCCAATCTTGACAAAAATTCACTCTTAAAGTACTCAAAAAAAAAAAAAAAAAAAAAAAGAAAGAATCACATCAAGAAATTATCCTAAGCGCGAACGTATATTTTCGCGAAATACTTATTTTTTCATTTGATAAATATCACTTTGAATATTAAAAGGCGTTCAAATGTAAAACTTTCACTGAGAAATACCTCATTTTCTGGTATTTAAATAAGTATTTTATTATCGTAATAGAAATACATATGCTTCTGTATTATAAATATTAAAATTTATCTTTATCAAAAATATCTTATTTATTATGAAAAATATAAAGCAACCCCCCCCCCCCCCAAAAAAAAAAACCTTATAAAACAATTTGGAGCGCGAAGGATTCGAACCCATAAACCCGATTCTCGAGTTCAAGGCGCTACCCATTCAGCCATCTAGCTCGCCTTCCGTTTCAACAAATTATCTTTATAATTAGTACCGTAATTAATCAAACCGTGATTTGTTCGTGAACGCGCTGAATGTTTATTGCTTCCACGATAAAGACCCACTCCATTTTGCTGTCTCCCTAAGCTCGCGGACGCGGCGCGCGTGCATCTTGAACACACCCAATGTCATTGCTATCCCGGTTTATTTAATTTCTTCTGAGAAAATTTTATACAACCAACCAACCGAAAGCAATCGGATTAAAAAAGCCGAGAAAAAAGCGTTTTTTGATGAAAGTAAGTTGCGTTTGTAAATTAATTACTCAGCTATTAATTAGAATATTAAAATTCTGAAAGTCAGGTGCATTAGGAGAGGCCTTGGACTCTCTTCACAAAAATATTGAACCTCCTAAGTGCCGTACATTTTGCTAGCCATCGCCAACAGACACACACACACACACACATAGACACACACACAGAACGATTTCTTCTTTTATTAGTATAGATGCTCTAGTGGCAAATCTCACTTCAGAATTAAAATGGGGAGTAAAATTTAAATTTACCTCTTCATTAGATTCAGCTTTATAAGAACCTAAACATGTAATCTGCACTTTAGTAGATTGCCTTGGCAAACATAATTTACGCATACAATTTTCACTTATGAAAGAGGCTCCACTGCCACTATCCAGCAAAGCGCGACAGTTTACAAGATTACCCAGTGAGGCACGAACCTTAATCATTGCTGTACAAAGTACAGTTTGCTTATTTTGCAATGAATGTAATCCCGACACAGAGTTGTTTGGAAACTCAAAGATGCTAGCACAAGAAGTTTGATTTAATGACTCAGTTGGTCTCGGCTGAAAATCTGGTGCGTTCGGAGACAGAGGGCCAGTCGGTGTTTCATTTACACTATCTGAATAATATTTCGGGTCTCTCGGAAGATGTAAAGTTGTATGTTGAGGCTTATGACACACTTTACATTTACTTAAACTCTTACAGATTTTTGAATGGTGTTTATCTAAACGACAATTGTAACACAAGTTGTTTCTTCTAATCAAATCTTTTCTTTTATGTACACTTAACTGCAAGAACTTAGGACATTTATACAACGGATGTGATTCCTTGCATACACAACAACTATTATTAGAAGACAACAATGTCGTTAGTTTACCTTTCTTTATTTCCTTTACTGAGGATTTGCTGTTTTGAAGGGTTCTAGCGTGATCCTTCAAGAAAGATAATAAAATATCAAGAGTTCCCACCTCCTCCTTTTTTAATGTTCTTTCCCACCAATATCTCGTATTTTTATCTAATTTATCAGTAATTACATAAACAATCATTACTTCCGAAAATCGACTAACGTCTTGTTTAAGCACACTTAAAGAACGCACACATTCGTTTATAACATCTACACTCTCTATAATACAATGTGCATTATCCGAAATACAAGGCATTCCAATTAACCTCTTAATTAATGCATTAATTAACTCACGCTTATTTGAATATCGCTCTCTCCTTTAATAATTCTAAAGCTGTCTTATAGTTTGAATCAGATATTGGAAGACTCTGAATAATTTTAAGGGCACTGTTTTTACATGCCGATTTCAAATACTGCAATTTTTGACAGTCTGATAAACTCTAATTATTATCCACACTTGCTTTAAATCTACCCTATATATATAAAATCCTAATGAAACGAATTTATGAAACGAATATATGAAACGCCTGAAATGTATCGATTCTTTGAATCGACTGATTAAACAACTGATTTTGTTTCACGGCGATTTCTCCTAAAATATGGAATACTTTGCCATGAAATTAACACCAAAAATCCGTGTTGATCCACAGATCTTAAAACTGGTATTAGAATTTTTAAATTAGAATTAGTTTTCGAAATAATAATTTTTTTCTAATTTTAAATACATTTTTTCTAATGATAGCAACTCAAATTTTAATCATAACAGAATTTTTTTTTCATAATTCAAAAAAGGTTACTATTTTAAATTAATTTGGCGACAGTTGGGCCTCAAATCTATGCTAAGAACAATGCTTTTTTTTATTTCGTTATCATTTTATTAAATACTAAACTTTCATTTAAAAATAAAACATTTAAATTGATGACTTTCACTTCTTAAAAAAAAAAAAAAAAAAAAAAAAAAAAAAAAAAACGAAAAGAAAAATATTAGACACAGATGTCATATACGCATCGGGGTACCTAATTGGCGCACAAATAGCATTATTTTGGTAGACATGGTAACCCGGCTATTGTTGTTTATTTAATAATAAATGTATATTTACTTTTATTTCTTTTTTAAATTTATATAAATTATTTTGTTCTATAGTAATTAATTATTTTTTTACTAATTCCTTTTGAAAATAATAGAAAATAATTAAAAAATACGGTACAATGTAATAATTATTCCGTCACCCAATCCGTCACCAAACCACTCGCCAAATTGTACAGATTGACAAAATTTTTATTTTAAATAACGAAAGAACAAATAAATTAGTATAACATTAATAAATATAAAAATAAAACGTCGAAATAAAAATCACTTGATGACGTAAACACGTGTAACTTGCTAAAAGTCAAGTGAATGTGACATTTACGATCAAGAATTATCGACATTTAATCTTATAGTTCGCGATAGATTTTCTGTCGACGGGATAACTAAGTAGTACCAAAAATACATATGTAACTGGTATTCGAAAACGAGGCTTTCGCCAAATTTTCGTAAGAAAAAAAAAAAAAAAAAAAAAAAAAAAAACGGTAAAGTATATGACATCTGGCGAAATATTAAATTATGTAACAAACCATGACATTTAATTTCAACTTCAAATCAATGTTTTAATTTACCACTCAAACAATAAAAAATAATGCTAACTGGCGAGTTGAAAAAAAGATATTGGCGAGATTTGCACCCGGCTTTTTTTTCTTTCGGCACAGATGTCATATACGACCCCATATTGGCGCGATTTTTTTCTGACGCCAATGTCATATACGCAACGGGTACTTAACTGGCGCCAAAGTATCGTTATTTTGCTTGATATAGTGAGCCGGATGTTGTTGTTTATGCTGTTGATGCGTTCCCCAAATTGGCGTTGGAAAAAAAATCGCGCCAATATGACACGTATATGCGCGTATATGACATTTGTTCCAAACTTTCATGTGAAAGGCGAAGGGATCAGATCGTATTTGTTTATGGCATTTGATGACTTGAACTATTATAATATAGATGAAATGATGGGGATAGAATAATATTTGGCAACTTATCACCTGTGCCTGGATAACATTAAAGTATCAAAATGGCACCTAGAGTATAAAAAGCAAAGTTTTCCGCCCGGAACTGTTGATGATAGTCACATGATTTAGGCTATTGTTATAGAGATTGTTTTAAAATATCGGTTGACAAATTCTGAATGCTTAATTCATTTTATTTTAGCTTCTTTTCAAATGTTTAACTGATCCTCTTTAATCAAAAACGAAAACAACCATTGAATGTCTTAACAGCAACTGATTCTCCGTTAAATTTTTGCAATCAAAGGGAACTGAATGGAAACCCGTTTACAGGGAGATCTGCACAGCTTTTTCAGTATAATTTAATCTTCACTAATATTTTTAAAACCCATTAGATTTTTAGATTTTCAGATTCTGCGGTGTCTGAACGGCGGTTGGCGAGCGTAGCTTGCAGGGGGCAGAGCCCCCTAGTAAATCATAAATTGATATCTATTCTTCTAAATTACCACTAAACGTAGGAAGTGTCAATTTTGGGAGCTTTACTTCTGGTATTTGAGATTTAGAAAGACTATTATTTTGATTTGATTCATTTAACACTAGAAAGGCGGAGGTGTTTGTATACCTAGAAAGACGGAGAGCGGTCATTTTGACCGCTCTATTTGAATGGCCAAAAATAAAGCATTTTTTAAAATTTTTTTGTTCAAACAAGTTTTTTAAAGTACATTTATTAATAGAATAGGATATTATTTTATTTATTTACCGTTTTATATATAACTAGCAGCCTTCGCCCGCTTCGCTGGTCTGTTTTTCCATGAATCAAACCATGAATCAAATGAAATATATCTGTGAATTTCATTCGTTTGAAAGCAATATAGACATTAACCTGGCATACCCATCCAAATTGCTACAAACGATATGGACGTCATTATACTATTGTATTTTCTTTTGAGACAGACAAAATTTGAGCTGCTAAGGACCAACTTCTTTAGTTGATCCTATACTGTAGGATTTGGTAAAGTACGATAGAACAATATGTAATATACTTATACCCTTCCTCTGAAAATTTATCAATGCAATTATTATCAGATTCCGTCCAACAGAACATATGAAAAGGCTAATCTTTTATAATTGTTCTCATCTCATTCTAGAACTTTCATCCAAAATCCTATAACCAAGCAACCTAGAACGATATGCGTTTTATACTAAAACATTCCCTGAAAAATTAACTAACTGGGCAAGTTCCACCAAAATCCACTTAGCAGAATCTTTTAAACTGGGAAATGTACCAAAACGTTCCCTAAAAATTATATAATTAACAGTATGTCTTACCAGAATCCACCCCGCCAAACCTTTAAAAAAGCCAATCTTTCATAATCGTGGTCTTCTGATGTTGAATTTTCCCCCATAATTATTTAAGTAAGCTACGTAGAACTATTTGATGTACTAATATTTTTCTAAAAAATTACCTAACAATGTAAGTTCCATCAAAAATCTATTCAGCAGAACTCAGGTTGTAAGCGGCCCAAACGAAATTTCTCTTTGCATTTCATACATATTATAGATAGTTAAATTTAAATATATCTTCCATAATCGCGTTAACCAGATTATAGAATTCTCAGGGATGTAGGGGTAGGTCTACTTTATATACCCACTGGATTTTTTAAGAAACCCTGCACACTTTTATAGAATATATATTCTCTAGTATAAACACTATGCATATAGCATAGCGTACATCTTCTTATAGTAATTTACTACACCATAGACAACTTTCCGGCATAGCATCAAAATCCATTTAGCAGAACTTTACATTAAAGGTAATCTTTCATAATCGGGTTCACCTAATTTTAAGAGTCCCGTACTTATCACTAATTCAAAGTAGATCTATTTTTTTTACATTAAAACACTTCTAAAACAAATTACTTAACTAACAGTGTACGTTCTACAAAATTATATTCAGTATAACTTGAGTTATAGTCAATCAGAATGAAATAAGAATTTGCGTTTTGTAAATATAGTAGATGAAGATGAGTAAAATTGTAAGTATTGGTATTTGCGATTTATAAAATTCTATTGGCGAGATTTATGCACGACTAATATAAAAGTATCCATTTTTTCTTTTTATCTTTAGGAGCAAATGACAAATTGCAAAATATTTTTCTATTTAAACCTTTGAATATGAACACTTTTTTAAACACTACAAACATTGCTTTCATACTTAAATTAAATATTTCCGTTTAATAATATTTATTTCTTATTAACACTAGAACGGCGGGAAAATCTTACCTACTAGAACGGCGGGAAGGGGTCATTTTGACACCTCGATGAAAATACTGAAATATCAACGCTTAAACAATTTTAAATGCCATACATTGGCAAAAATATGTAATTTCCGTGTATTTCATAATTTTTATTTAATATTACTCGATAATTTATTGAATTTTAGAAGTACTGTATATGTAACGCCTACATGGCGATTAATTGGACCATACTTTAACTACTCAAAAAACTCATTAATTTCATATAAAAATCGATTTTAAATTGATGTTTTTACAAATTAAAACTAATGTTAACTAAAATAAAACACAATTTATAAAATAATATATATATATATATATATATATATTTTCATCTAACTTATTCGCCGAATGATTCTCTCTCTAAATCCATTAATGAGAAATTTGTTCTGTTGTTTCCGTTATTTCATTATAAGTGTTGCTGAATGGTTAATATGTTAAGCATTCTGTTTCAATTTTATTTAATGCTTATAATACTCCTAATTGTGCACACGTATTAGGAATTAATTCAGTTGTAACCAAAAAATAGCAATTTTTCCAGTACATTTTCTGCACACAACTTTGAAACATGGTGCGCAAAATTCTTGAGATTTGTTTCCATTGCATGTCTGTACTTGACATTTTTTCTCTTCATATCTATTTTATTTTCGTGTTTTTTTTGTTTTTTCTGAAGACTCAGAATAGATCTTTGGGAGTTTTGAAACCATAATATCCATTCAGAACACATCTCCTAAATGTAATAGAAAATCTCTTCTACTGATAGGCTTTTCTGTTACACTTTTATAAATTATCCAGGTGTTTAAATCTGCATGATCCAAAATATTGAAAAAGATATGTACAGGCCATCGTCTAGAAACTGATTTCACGTAGTATTTTCGGCACATCTGATCATGGATATCCACACCATATTTCGTTGCGTTGAAATATTTTATTGAATTGGGCAACTTCTTGAGACCGTCTTCAGTTTTTATAGTAGAATGTAATGAGGTCAGTAGAAAAACATTTTTTTTTTTTTACTTTTGGCTTGATAGATGGTAAGTGTCATATTATCACATTCCACTACCTTCGATGAATAAAGAGTACTGCGCATATTTTTCAATGATATAGGAATTTCTCTCTGTTCTTTTTCATTGTGCAAACAAACTTGTATTTTTAGCTTTTAACATTTCTTCTAATTTGATGCTAGTAAAATAGCTATCTGTCGTAATATTCCTCCCTTCGTTTAGATGAGGATCTGTTAATTTCATGACAACATTTTCCGATAAACGTAATTAAGGATTGGCTGTTTCATCTTTTTCTAGATAAATAAATTCATTCAAGAGGTATTTAGTATCAACGTCAACAGATCACCAAAATTTTATTCCAAATTTATCCGATTTATTTGGCATATATTGCGTAAATTTATATCTATCTTGAGATGGGAACAATTGTCCATCAACTGTAATATTTTGTCCTGGTCGGTAGCATGTTTTGCAATTTTCAATAAATTTATTCCACATTTCAGATGCAAGAGCAAATTTATCAGTCTGTAGTTTGCTAGATCTCTTTGTCTTTTCATCAAACCTAAAAAATCTTTTCTTTCTTTGAATCTATCTCTTGAGATAGTTTCTTTGCAAAATAGCATTCCTCATTCCTTGAACGACAATGAATAAAAATCTAAACCCTTTTTTTATTGCTCCTCGAACATATAGTATAGTAACAAAAGCAGCTTTGAGTACAAAGAGTATTTTACTAAAAGGGTCAAAATGACCCCCGTCCGCCGTTCTAGGAATACAAGTCAATATTTCAAAAACTAACAAATCTAGAAAGCTGATTTTTTTTTCAGAAATATATGTTATCTATTTAGGAAAAGTCAAAAAATTTCAAATGATTTCGACCAAGCAAACAAAAGTAATCAACGGGCGAAAGTACTCAGGTGTCAAAATGACCCCTCCCGCCGTTCTAGTGTTAAACCCTTTTTCTTTGTATTTTAAATAAAATCAGTAACTGTTTTGGTATTTTTTCGTTATATCAACACCGTTGTCGCCAAGCATAATAATTAGCGCAAAATGAAATGAAACATTTGAAAAAAAGATAATTTTGTTGATAGAAAAATGAGCATTTAAAATATATAACATTTGAAAATTACAGACTTTCACCAACTATTTTTTTAAATCAATACAAATCAATACTTAAAATAAAAGACAATAAAATAATAAAATAAAGTCAATTATATCTGCAGGTCTCGAATTGTAAATGTCTTTCAGGTTATCATTGTAGCGTGGCGTACGTAATAAGCATATCTGTCATTGCAGTAAACATTTAATTTTTTGAATGAAGACGTTCAATATTTTTTAACAAAACATTTTTATAGGTATAATTCCTAAGTTCTGAAATGATTTTATTACACCTTCCTCGTCATCAAGTAACTGCCAAATCGTAAAATCCATGTCAGTATCAGTAATAAATGTAAGTTATAATTTAAAAATAAATATTTTCTATTCAAAAAATAACAAATTAAAAAGTTTTACGAGATTATGATGGAATAATACTCATAAAAAATGTTCACGTTTAATAAGTAGCAAATGTTAATCTTTGGCACGGTTTGCAATAAAAATCGTTTGCACGCTAAGGGTAGAAATAAATGGCGCGATACCATACATTTTGGCATAGTGTTAATAAAACGAAAAAGTACAACAGTTTTTTTTTTATTATTATTATTTAGTTTTAGTTTTTGTGGCGTTTATAATTTTTTTCCTAACTGACATAATTGTTTTAAATAGTTAAGCAAAAGAATTGATTAAACAATTACTCAATTTGAATTTCTTCGCTTTCTATAGTAACAGAATTTATGCACTTGAAAATTATTAATTATTAATTTATGCACTTGAAACACTTGAAAATTTGAGGTTTTAGGGCCAAAGATAGCTTCAAATTACAAAAATGTGAAATATCTCGTGAGTTATTACACTTAAAATAATTTGGTTAGTACCATTCGATTCAGCGTACAAAAATACACTAAAATATGTTATCAGTTGAAAAATAACTATAAAATCAGATTTTTAAGGAATTTTTTTAAAGTTCGTTCTGTTTTTTACCCACCTTAGGGGTGGAATTTTAGAAAATCCTTTCTTAGCGGCACTCAATGTCATAAGAAGTATTTTTACCCCAAGTTTCAAGATTTTAGGTTCAGTAGTTTGGGCTGCGCGTTGATTAATACAAAATCCAGACTTTCTTTTATATATATAGATATTAATTTTAGTTAAAGCAAATACAATATATATAATCATGTATCAACAAAAATTACAAATATAAAAAAAATACACACTTTAAAAGATTTTTTTTTTTGTATTTGCTCAAAGTATCTTAAATTTATATAACATAATTGCTTTTTTAAGTGTATATATTTAAAAATATAAATATTACAAAAATTACTTACATTATTCCTTTTTACATTCTCGACAAACACTCAGCTTTATAACTTTGTAAGTGCAGGAGCCACAAACTAACTTTTTGCAATCACTACTAATGTTTATAGTTTTATTCCGGCATCGATTCATTTGGCATTGTTTGCGTTTCGTACCCGAGATTGTAGGTGCACCTGTATTTGGAGTTAAGTCTGACAGCGGAGATGTCTTAGAGGCGACATATTTTGTACGCAGTTCGTCAGCTAAATTCAAAATAAAATCACGACGCTTTATATTTACACCGGTAATCTCTTTATAAATCACACAAGCATTTATAGCAGCTAAGTCCAGAATATTAAAAAAAAACTTGAACAGGCCATCGTCGAGAAGTTGATTTTGTGGAATATTTTCTTGCCATCTGGTCAAGTACATCCACACCGTATTTCGTTGAGTTGTAAAACTGAACAACCTCAGGCGTCTTTTTTTCATTGCCATTGACTTCAAGTGTAGGATGTAAAGTGCTTAAAAACAAAACATTTTTGTTTTTCTTTCCTTGATACGAGGTCAGAGATATATTATCGTGCTTGAGAATTTGGCTTGAATACAGTTCTCCCTTTGTGAGCTTGAAGGATTCGGGCACTTCTTTCTTTCCACGTTACACAGTTCCAACGATGCTAAGTCCTTTATTTCTTAGAGTTTTGGCTAATT
Organism: Maratus speciosus; assembly: GCA_963932465.1. NCBI lineage: Eukaryota > Metazoa > Arthropoda > Arachnida > Araneae > Salticidae > Maratus > Maratus speciosus. The sequence continues at coordinate 380,405,818 of OZ010786.1, forward strand.
TCAACGTTGTGAAAAAATTATCCGTTGTTATGTTCCTTCCTGTGTTATGAAATGGCTCTGCCAAGCGACAAACAGCATGTTCTCCAACAGTTTCATCTGTAGGTCTATTTTCATTTTTACCTAAATATGGAAAGCCATTCAACAAATATTTTGATCGAACGTCAGCTGCTAGCCAAAATTTAATCCCGAATTTATCGGGTTTTTGCGGCATATACTGTGTAAATGGACAACGTGCCTTCTTGGGAAGAGTTGTTCGTCTACTGTTATATTTTCACCCGGTTTATAGCAAAGTAAACAATTTTCAATAAACGAGTTCCAGATCTCTGAAACTAGTGCAAATTAATCAGATCGAAGTATTTCAGATCTTGTTGCCTTCAGATCAAACCGCAAATATCTCATTATTTCTTTGAACCTGTCCCGAGCCATTCTTTGGTGAAAAAAGTTTATTCCCCATGTCGTGGACCATAAGCTGTTTATTGAAATACCTTTAGAAATAAAAGCTCCACGAGCATACAGTAGGGAAATAAAAGCATCTAATTCGTCTAAAGATATATTCCAAAGCGGATCCTGCAAACATCGATGAGCTTCCGCTTCTGTGCACATTTTTATGAAACGAAGAATCTTTTCATTTATGAATAGTCTACATGAACTTGTGAAATTCAATAACATTACATTTCTAGTGGCAAATGAACTTGGTCCAGGAACGTCTCTCAACACATTGTGCTGCTGTCGTTTTCCTGAAGAAATATTACCAGAAGGAACTGCTCATATTGTTCCATCTTTTGCTACTTCTACATTTTCCTCATTTCCTTCCTTTTGGGAACATACTCTTTGTTCTCCACTTTTACGTAGTAGTTTATTTTTCTTTTGCCGTTTTCTGTTTTGTTTTCGTTTTCTACCACGTGTGGTACTCACATGACTTGAATCGACATTTATAAAAAAAATTTCCTTCGTTTTCAGATTCAGACGAAAAATCTGATTGTGCAGTTTCAGTAAAAAAACGGCATTCGTCCGCGGAAGAGGATTCACTTACATTTCCCGGGTTATATTCATCGTCAGATAAATTTGAATTTTCATCTGTACCAGAATCGGTTTCAGATACAGTCCGCAATATTTTTAGAAACTCTTCTTCTGACAGATTTCTTTTACCAACAGTTCTTCGCGACATAGCGTGAAAAAAATGTACATCCGATCAGGTCAAGAACTTCAATAGAAATAAATATATGTTACTAAAAATGCAGATGCTTTCAAACATAAAAGGACTTTCACGTGACCAGCAGGTGTTTTTCAATCCCACTTATTCTCCAAATGACAGCAGTCTATTACAGGCCCTACGAAAAGAATCACGTGACAAGGAGATGTTTTTAATATCCCTCTCTACCTCACGTATGCTTCTTTTCATGAAATGTTATTAAAATTATCTCGAAAAGAAAGAATAATCGTTCGTAGACAGCAAAAATTGAAAAGTAAATGTAATGTTAGATTTTATTCCTTCAGCGGTCAAAATGACCGCAGTCCGTCTTTCTAGGTATACATATTTATAAGACTCATAATATTGTGTAAAAAAATAAAATTTTTGCGCTACAAAATCCTTATGAATAATTAGGAAAATTCAATAAACCATGTGGAAATCGAAGAATATTTAAGAAAAATACAAGCGTTTAAAACTCATTTTCGGTCAAAATGACCGCTCCCGTCTTTCTAGTGTTAAAGTAAATTTTGAGTTTTTTCAGTTAACACTTAACCAAAGATTGTCAAGTTTATCCTGTACGGATTGTTGCTCATCAACAAAATTATCTACATCTTCTTCTTTACATTGTGAAAAAATTGCATTAAAAATTTCATGCAATTCCTCATTTAATTTTTCGATTTTATTTCCAAATAAAGATTGACAAATGAGCTAGAAGAAGCAAGGGGTCGTTGGATAGCTCCATCGCCCCGAGCCCTACCTTCCCGGTTTTCGGTGTCTTTAATTTGTGTGATTTCCCTTCAAAATTTGTCCGGTTTCAATTTTTGATTTTTTTTTTTCAATCTCGCTTTCGCTAGAGTCTTTCACTCGGGACGTGGCTGGGGACTTACGTGTCTTGCTTCCGCAAAAGAGTCGGACTAGAGTAGAAAAATAAATGGCGCGGACGAAGAGGGGCCACTCGCCGCGGCGGTTGACCCCCCACCCACCCCCAACCGCCGACCGAGACTGATAATGAGCTAGAAGAAGCAAGGGGTCGTTGGGTAACTTCATTGCCTCAAGCCCTACCTTGCCGGTTTTCGGTGTCTTTAATTTGTGTAATTTCCCTTCTAAATTTGTCCGGTTTCAATTTTTGATTTTTTTTTTTCAATCTCGCTTTCGCTAGAGAGTCTTTCACTCGATACGTGGCTGGGGACTTACGTATCTTGCTTCCGCAAAAGAGTAGGACTAGAGTAGAAGAATAAAGGGCTGCGGACGAAGAGGGTCCGCTCGCCGCGGCGGTTGAATGATGCTGACTAGAATCAGCATCATCTATCGAACTAATAATATTATTTTCTAATTTAGTGACAGTAGCTTTTAAAACTCGTTTTCTAACTAAAATGTCTTTAAATTCCGTCATAATGAGATAATATTAACAAAAAAGACTCACCAAATAGTATAGATGTTTGAATGACGCAGCTTCTTTATTTATTTTCACATCACAACTTCGGAACGATCACATGATTACTCTTGAAAACGAAACTCATCTTAAGTTCGTTCTATCACTCGATTAACAAAAAGAAAAAAATATCAAATCTCCGGTAGGTGTAACCAAAAATTATGTAGCGCGCTGGTTGAAATTAAATAAACACAAACTCGTCAATAACTCACAACACTTAATAAATAACAAAGTGAACAGTATTACACGTTTAATTATAAACACTCTTGGTTTCACACTCTTAGAATAGAATAAAATACATGTCAACAAAAAAAAAAGAACGTTGCCATTTTTTAGAAATTAAACTTACACAAAAATGCTCGCACTGAGCAATGGCAGACGATAAATAAATTTCGAACACTAATATCGATATTATACAAATAAGCAGGTGTGGTTTGATTCCTTTTTTTCAGAATATTAGATGAAGTAACGTAAGAAAATTTATAGGTCAGGGAAAGGAAAAGATTTGCATGCTTCAAATGAGTTTGTCTTAATTATTTTTTTTTATTTCAGAAATTCTTAAAGTAACAATAATAATAGGATATTAAAAAGACATAAAGTATGCCTGTTCTAGATTATTTTAAACATAAGCATTCAGATATGGAGAATAAAATGTCGGTTTCGTTGATGAATATTAATTTTCGGCTGATATGATGTATATAAAAAATAATTCATTTGAATATTTGTCAGGAATTATGAAAAACGCTAAGTTCAATGTCTCTTAAATAAACCAATATACATTAAGATTTTGGGGGGATATGATGATACATAGATTAAGAATATTTGAATTTTATGAGAGTAAAATACTTGTGTATTTCCATACTGTTTAAACCGTAATCAGATTTCAGAAATTTTAAATGTGAAGAGCAGAAGTGATTACAGAAAAGCCTGACTAGGCTGCGGCCTCAGAACACGGCAAATGGGGCCCAAAGTGAAATTTATTGAATCTGAAGTATTTTAAAGAAAATTATTAAATCTCCTATATAAAAATTAATTTGTACCGATTTGTAAGTAACAGATATCTATATAAGCAGATTTCATGTACTTTTCTGTTTTTAGATAGTAGTTTAAATAAGGTATAAAACCACACTGTTGAACAAAATATTTTTAATGGAATTATTTTTTAAGAAATATTCAAGATTAAGAGATATTTAAGTAAATAGATAATCAAATAGCAAAACAAAATTGAAGTTCATCTGAGTTTTATGCGCACTTTTATAAAATGAAAGAAAAACTCCGAAAATTTCTGAAAAAATCCAGTTTCCTATCTTAGATTGCGGGAGGCTTTGAAAAGATACCGTGACTTGGGCCCTAGAGATCATAATCACGTTTTGTTTGAGAAGTATACAAAAATATAAAATCGCTCTAGGTTATTTTTAATAAAAAAAGCATTAAAGTAGTTACGAGGAGAAAGAAAAGAAACGCTCATTCTTTTTCTGAAATCACAAAAATATAGGACACGCAAGAGTTCAGGGTAATGCGAGAGTCAATTTTCCGTAGCGTGGTAACATATGACCGAGATTCAGCCAATAGCAATTGAATAATGCTTACAAAACAATCGGATTAGTGGAACATTTTGTGCCCCGCAGGAATGGGGACCAACTTTGTAATGACGTGTAAAAAAGCAAGTGAGAGCAGAACTAAAGGCTAGTGAGACATTAGGTACTAAAATTTTTAAATGACTCATGTAAGTTTCTCGGTCAGGTGACTTTAGCACGCTCATTTGGGAATGCTTCTCCATACTCACCGCAATCCGAATCTGACTCTAAGCCACTTCGGAAACTTTCCGTCACAAGAAAAGTCTCCTAGAAAATGACAATTTGCATCTATTAAGATGTAAAAAATTATGGAAATTATCTTTACGTAGAATACGCATTTTTTAAACCGAATATTGCACGCCTACTTAACCATTATATACAATGTTTATTCCAGAAGTAAGTCCAGGAACAAAATAAGTTCTCAACCAGACAGATGGCGTTAATCTGTCTATCAGGTATCTCGCTTTCGATTGGTGAAAAATGCATCGTAAAAAAAATGGTCGTGTACATCGACACGTTTAAATCTTGCGCTAAAGATTAAAAAAAAAAAAAAAAAAAAAAACCAGTAGGAGGCCTTGCCAACTGAAGGAATCGATCAGATCTTGTGACACAAGGGCAGAATGTGGCCTGGCATGTCTCGCGAGAAAATGACGCAATCACAAAGCAAACACCGCCACTTGCTTTAGAAAGCACGCAGCAGTTTTTTCAATGCTGCAGGTTACCAGCGGCATTGTCTGTTTTATTTCTGTGTTTCCGTTAATATTACAACATTCTGGCCAGAAAACGCAGTGCGCATAATTCTGTGTGTGGAAATATTTCTTTTAAACTTTTGCTGTTTCGGATAGCAGTGAACTGATATGCATCTATACTAATAAAAGAAGAAATCGCTCTGGTGTGTGTGTGTCTATGTGTGTGTGTGTGTGTGTCTGTTGGCGATAGCTAGCAAAATGTACGGCACGTAGGAGGTTCAATATTTTTGAGAAGAGAGTCCAAGGCCTCTCCTAATGCACATGACTTTCAGAATTTTAATATTCTAATTAATAGCTGAGTAATTAATTTACAAACGCAACTCACTTTCACCAAAAATACGCTTTTTTCTCGGCTTTTTTAATCCGATTGCTTTCGGTTGGTTGGTTGTATAAAAATTTCTCAGAAGAAATTAAATAAACCGGGATAGCAATGACATTGGGTGTGTTCAAGATGCACGCGCGCCGCGTGTGCGAGCTTAGGGAGACAGCAACATGGAGTGGGTCTTTATCGTGGATGCAATAAACGTTCAGCGCGTTCACGAACAAATCACGGTTTGATTAATTACGGTACTAATTATAAAGATGGCTGAATGGATAGCGCTTTGAACTCGAGAATCGGGGTTATGGGTTCGAATCCTTCGCGCCCCAATTTGTTTTATAAGTTTTTTTTTTTTTTTTTTTTTTTTTTTGGTTGCTTTATATTTTTCATAATAAATAAGATATTTTTGATAAAGATAAATTTTTATATTTATAATACAGAAGCATATGTACTTCTATTATGATAATAAAATACTTATTTAAATACCAGAAAATGAGGTATTTTCGCAGTGAAAGTTTTACATTTGAACGCCTTTTAATATTCAAAGTGTTATTAATCAAATGAAAAAATAAGTATTGCGCGAAAATATACGTTTGCACTTAGGATAATTTCTTGATGTGATTCTTTCCTTTTTTTTAGCCTCTGGTACGGTATGCTATTTCTTTCTCCCAGCTAATTTTGTGTCCAAAAAATAACGTTAGCTTACAGACGCTGGCCGTAAAACAAAGCATTACGATTAAATACTCTTTAGCAATTTTTTAAACTTCTAAGCATCGCACATTTTCACTTTTTATACCGTCGTATTGGAAAAAAAAAAAAGTTATTTTAAATGCATTTTTTTTGAAAACTGTACCTCGATTTATTTTTGAAATATTAATTTTTTTGTACTTTTTAGCGACATTTGTTTCATTTTGGCAACTCAAGTACTTCATTACTGTAGAAAGTAAAGGAAAAATAGTTTTAAAATAGTAATTATATATTTTTGTTGCCATTTTCTTGTAACAACCGAAAGAAAATGTAATTAGAATACGTGCTATTTTGAAAAAAATATAAACGAATGATTTCTGTTAAAACAATGGAGATATTATAAATTATATTTAATTTTAAGTATCTATGAATCATTAGATAGCCGGGTTTTTTTTGGATTTTCTTGAATGGCGGAATCTTTTTGCTAAATTTGTGCATTATTTCGCGATAGTGACGGTCTATGCATGCTTTACAGTATATGTTTAAGAGTAGATCGTAAATGTGGAATTCTTAAGCGGATGCCAATGACGTCATTTTACATAAAATAAAACATGTGGTTTAAATCTTAAAATTGAAATATGTTTAGTACTGCAGTAGATTCCCGCTTAACCGAGTTATTTTTTGTTCTGGTGGACTTGTGACTTCTATTATTATGAAACAGCCATTACAAATGAAGTGTTAGGTGAAGATGAAAGACCAGCCGTAAAAAAAAAAATTATGGCCATTTTTTCCCCCATTCTGACCAGAAAAACTTTTTTTTACGGCTGCTGTTTCATCTTCACCTAACACTTCATTTACTGTTTCATAGTAATAGAAGCCATCAGTCCATCAGAAGAAAATGAAGTAATGGAAATGCCGGGGGCGAAACTAAATTCTGAAAAAGCAGAATTCCTGTTCTCAAGTTTTTTTTTTTTTTTTTTTTTTTTTTTTTATGAGTACTTTAAGAGTGAATTTTTGTCAAGACTGGGATACAAAACATATTTTACATTGTTAAAATCAACATGGAAAATATTATAAAAACAAGTAATATAAAAATTTTGTTTTCAAAGTCAATTCCTACTTAGGCCTTCAAAGAAAAATTTAATATAATCAAGCTAATATGAGTTTTTGTTGCATTAAAATATCTCAATTTGTTGATTTTCTATAAGCAAGTAGGTTTACAATGGAACTCTATGGGAACTTGGCGAAATATTACAGATATCGCCAAGTTGGCGTCACGTTTGGCGACTCATTTTGGCCGCCAAATTTGGCGATATATCGCCAAGTTGGCGACAAACGTGGCGGTATTTGGCGACAGAACAGGTCCCCCCTACGGTAACCCTTATTGAAAATACTTTCATTGAAATTCAATAACCAATGGCGGCCATTTTCTTTCCCATGCAAAACTAAAATTAATTAATTAAAATTTAATTAATTAATTAATATTTGAAAAAACTTTATTAACATCAATTGTCATCCAGTACAAGTTTAAAAAAAAATTTATTTCAACCTGATAGGATGAATAATGAGTATTTTATTAACGATTGAAAATTTGTACAAGATAAATATATAAATATATAAATAAATATAGGGAGAGTGTGAGCTAATAGTAGGAATTGAAAAAATGTAATAGATGTACAATATTTTAACTAAAAATATCTGCACATATAGCGAGGTCTGCGAGAGAACCTCGATTATCCGAAGTATTTGGGACCGATCATCTTTCGGAAAATAGAAATTTTCGGATAATCGAGAATGCTTCAATTTTAAGATTAAGGAGAAATATATGCAAAATTTCTTATAATGGTAACAGGTGCTTCAGAAAAGTAAAGGAATAGCAAAATAGAAACAAGAATAAATTACCTGAATTTTAATTTTGAAATTAAGTACCTTTTACATATATCACAAGGGTTTAAAAAAAAGTTTTTGCTTCTCGCAGTTTCGATTGCTTTTGCTTTGAAGCTCTATCACGGAGTTTTTTAATATTACTTCACCAGTATCGCAGTGCTAGGCCCCTATATCTTGGGCCCCTTTTTAATCATTTACACCATTATTGCGCATTTTTAATAAATATTATTCTAATGATTATTTCATATCCTATGATTAATTTTGACAAATTGAAGATCTAAAACGCTAAATACTAAAACGATTTAACATGTTTTCATGTTAGGACATGTTTTCATGATAGTTCTCAACTATCAGGTGGCCCCTTTTGGGCCCCTTATTATAACTCCCTTAAAAATAGTCCGATTCACTAGCTTTTTATTTCTAACAACATCTTAGGTTCTCCAGCTATTACACGAACAACAACAACAAAAAAAATTGCAGACTTCAGCTACCACCAATTTTGAATATTAATCGCCTTCTTGGGAACTTGGTGAAGCTTCTTTAAAAATGATCCGAATGCCTTGCAATTTTCTGTAGCATTTTTCTAGCATCATCTGATTACTTTAAAAACTACTAAAAAGTATATTTATACTAAACTACATGACACTTAAGTTCCTGACCCTCTGGGATCCGGTTCAGGGCTCCTTGAAGCTTTTGCACCATAAATTATTAATAGATTGCCCCTCTTAATCCGATCTTCATTTTTACCATTTTTGCATTTAGTCATTCTCCTGTTACTATATTCCAGTTAAAATCCTGGGGCACCTTACGGTCCTGTAGGACCCGATCCGGGGCCCTACAGGTGTGCCATGCAATTTCATCCCCTAATTTTCTCACCTTCTGATTGCATAATTTTAAAACTGAGTCTTAGACTCTTCTCCCTAGATAAACACCCTCATATTTTTATGGGGGCTCTAGGGCCCCTTTATAAGCATTTACACCATTTTTGCGCATTTCTTTAAAATATTATTCTAATGATTATTTCATACCCTATGATTAATTTTGACTAATTGAAAATCTAAAACGCTAATTACTACAACATTTAAACATGTTTTCATTTTAGGGTCCTACTCTCAACTATCAGTTGGACCCTTTTGGGCCCCCTGTTATAGCTCCTTTAAAAATGGTCCGATTCACGAACTTTTTTTCTAACAACTTCTTAGGTTCTCCAGCTATACTACATGAACAACAACAACAACAAAAAAAAAAAACTTGCAGACTTCAGCTACCACCAACTTTGAATATTAATCGTCTTCTTTGGGCCTTTGTTGTAGCTTCTTTAAAAACTATCCTATTCTATTGCAATTTTCTTTAACTTAGTTTTAGCGTCTTCAAGCTACTTTAACATCACTACTAAATTTTCGTATACACAACTACTTTCTAGATAACACTTTGGCCCCCAGGGTCCGGTCTTTCTTTATACCTCAGCTACTTTTTTTGATCATTAATCTCCTTTTCCAGCATCAACTTACGTCTACTCACTACAGCCGTACATTAAAAATCGCGTTACTTTAAAGGTATCTTTAGATAAGAGATTTCATCCATTTATTAAATATGTTTTATTGCTAACTGTAATTCATGAAATTTACAAGGGGAGGGGCATCTTCCACTGCTTGGGGGCGCAATTTTTCCTCGTGTTTAAGGGTCCGATTTCAACGGGATTTGCTTCCTTCAACTTAAATTACAATTCAGCTACTTTCTGCATTATGAAATTTTATCTTGGACATTAGTTACCAACATTTTCTATCATTAATGGTGCATTCTTTTTTTATTATTATTCTATGGGCTTGATTCCTACGAGGTTTATCTCACTCAACTTGGTTTTCGATTGTCTCCAGCACGTGCGGGCACTTCCGGTAAATGCTGCCATAGATAGCAGGGAACTAGATTACAGGATCCTTCAAAAAGAAGTTTGATGGGAACTCACTAGACGCTGCGGAAGGAAATGGCGCCTCCGAAATTAGGTTCATTTAAAAGAATTTCCAAAGATATAAAATCATACAAACTTAAGTTTTGTTTAAGGTTATTATTTACAAACCCCAGTCAACGCCGGGCGGTCTGCTAGTTTAAAAAATAAATTACTGTACATATTTCACAGTTAACGAAACCGTCTACGGTGTTTAACATCTTTATACAAATAATTACACGTGTCTGCGTTTCACCATACGAATTGTTTTGTTATGACACATTTTTCAGTTACTAAGAACGCTATTACAGCAAAGGCAGATTAGCGCCATCTATTGGATGCAGAAATTATAACATTCTGGAACTTATTTTCCAAATACCATTTTTAAATGCTACAGATTGCATAATGCTTATATAGAAATATAAGCTAAGCTTCCTTCTTTATATTCGCAGTCTATTGTTTGTCTGACTTTTGTAGTTAGTACGTATATTGTTTGTATTTCAAAAACGCTGTCATAACAGTCCACTAAATCTTACTTTTCGGCTGCCCGAATAAATATAAAGTTAATTAGAGTTTTAGAATGAATATTATTTTTTTATGATTAAAATATTTTACAGTTCTTTAGAGAAAGTTACCGAAATATTACCTCCAGGATTAAAAGCTTAATAAAGATATTTTCACTAAAATACCTAAATTAATAAATGATGCAAATTCAAACACCTAACTGTAATTTATTCTTAGACAATTAAATTAATATATATGAAAATTTAAGGAATGTTAGTTCATAGACATAAAATAAATTTATAGAATTTTCCAAACATAAGAAATAGCAAGATTTATACATAAAATGTCTATACTGAAATTAAGCTGAACTCTTTGAAATTTAATACTTACTTAAATCAGCAGGATACGTATCTAAAGTGTATATTTAATAAAACATGTATAATTCCAATATTTAATGGGTAATAAAGCGGCAAAATTCCCGCATTGAAATTATCTAACTCTATAAATATTGCATGATTTCAGATTGTAATTATTGTTTTGGAAATTAACTACATGTCCGCTTCGTTTCATTTACCAAGTAATGAACTGCAGTGAAAGCAGTTATTCAGTAGAACTGATACGTATTGAATGTACACTAAATATTTAATGAAAGGAGAAATTACTGAAACTAATTGGAAATTATGTAACAAGTATTTTAATTTATGTACCACTTATATTGTTTGTGCGTTTTATAAATTTCCGACCACTTTGAAGTAAATAATATATGAGGTATGTATGTACAGTCCTGTACAAAAATTGATCTTTCCAGCTAATTGTGTTTTAAATCATATTTTACAATATGGACAACTCTTGAGTATATGAAAATTTTATTTAAACAAGGGCCATTTTAACTTAATTTTGAATTCTCCCATTTTGGAGTACGAGATTGGGCTAGGTAACATGTTCGAGAAAATTCAACTAGTAGGTCATTTTGGGGTAGTTAGGGGCCAACGAATTTCAATGGGAATGAAAGTTGAAACAGTTGATAAGATGTTTAACACTATCGAAGTCGTAAAACTGACAATTTTTTGCGATATTTCCAGTAATTTTGACTTTTTTTTTTTTTTTTTGAGGGGGGGAGGGGGATTGGATCTCAGAATCTGAACGAATTTTCTAGAAATTCTCAATAGGAGGCGAGATACATGATTGAATCAGACTCCATAGAATGTTCTGATAAACAGAATTCCACCCTTTCTAAACATGTTTGAGAACAAATAAAAGAATGTCACCGAATTTGGTGTCATTTGGCGTAGAAATTGGCTTATTGTAAAAATACGGCAAGAATTTTTTATATGGAGTTGAACACAAAGATTATTTTAACCGAGCTTAGTCTTTCCCACTGGTAACCGTATGAAAAAAGATGAATGGGTTGTCTAAGCATCGGACAGATTTGTCCATAGTACTACAAAAGAGATACCTTGAAGGGTGGCTGCAAAACAAGAAATTGACTGAAAGTATCATTCTTGTACAATCAAAACTCTCAAATTCTTACACAACCATCCATCCCTCACCCAGCTAGTATCTAACCGGTGAACTTTGGCCCAAGCTGCTTATTTTGTAGAAATTTGTCAGTTGTCAAAAGAATATGTAAACCAATTTATTGTAAATGAAGTCTATTATTAAACGATATGCTTACTTTCTTCTTACAGATGAATACATATGCTTACAGACATCGAGTTCAGTCTACATTTAGTAAACTGTGCGAATTGACAATTTTTAAACATGTAACAAGTTTATGCATTTTATTTCAGTTAGGTAAAACAAAAAAGACAAAACGATTATAATTTAAGGGAACAGTGTCCTCAAAATTTGTCAAAATATCGATTTCTTACAAAAAAAAAAAATAAATAAATAAATAAATAAATGATAGCCTGTTTAATTGTGATTATTTTGATACCTGAATTTTACCCATACGGAAATTCTATCGTGAAATACTGTAAATTTTGTTAATACGTCCAGCGCAATTACCCACACAAATTAAAACTTTAAATGTCTTTTTCTACATGTTCATATTTCTTCATTTTCATGTTTTAAAATTGCCAAGGCTTTTTTTTTTTGCATTTTAGAGAGAGACTTAAACTTTTGTGCATGCCTTTTATTATATATGTGATAAATCAGCGCACATGGAATTAGCCTTAAGATTTTTTGTAATTTTTTTAAAAATAAAAGTATATGAAGATGTGTTAGATTTCATCGTTTTACACTATATACATCAGTAAAAAAATATATTAAATGTAATATTACATGTATCTAAAAATCCATGCGCGTCTTGTGTAATACACATTTTAAAATGTAAAAAAAAAGGGCAAAAATATCAATATTTAAAAAAGTCGTAGGGATTTAAAAAAATAAAAAGAATACATTTAATTAAATATGCAGTTTTTTTTTTTTTTTGTATATTTTAGTTTAACATTGAAATGCAGTGAGTTCACCATTTGAATCATATTTTTAAAACTAAACCTAATTATATTAATACATGGAAATTATTGCAGAGGGAAACATTCGCTTTGCATACAATATTTCAAATGAAAATCAAATTTCAAAGTAATTGCTTAAAAGGCGCAAAGGCCAACATAGTGAAAAAGATTCCAAGCCGGGACTCAAACCCGGGCCATCAGTATAGCGCACTTACGTTCTACCGACTAAACCACTTGGAACGATACCCAGCGAGGAAAATTTTTCACTATTATATGTTGGCAAGGCTACAAACGCAGCACAAAATGGATTATTTACCGTGAGCCACCGACCTGGGGCAAACACGGAACATAATTAAATCCAGCATCGATAGAATTATTCTATCGATCTGGAGAGAATAATTCTATCTGGATCAATTCTATCGATCTATAATAATTCTTTACCAATCGCAAAAAGAATTATTCTATCGATGCTGGATTTAATTATGTTCCGTGTTTGCCCCAGGTCTGTGGCTCACGGTAAATATTCCATCTTGTGCTGCGTTTGTAGCCTTGCCAACATATAATAGTGAGAAATTTTCCTTGCTGGGCATCGTTCCAAGTGGTTTAGTTGGTAGAACTTAAGTGCGCTATACTGATGGCCCGGGTTCGAGTCCCGGCTTGGAATCTTTTTCACTATGTTGGCCTTTGCGCCTTTAAAGCAATTACTTTGAAATTTGATTTTCTTTTGAAAAAAAAAAAAAACTAAACATAATTGTTGAAAAGGTAAAATGTCCCCTTAAGCCTTTAAAAAATATGTTATAGAATTATAAAAGTATGATTTACTAGTTAAATCATAAATTTAATAAAATAAAATTAAGATTTTTTGAGCGAAATATTCAGGGTCATTGAATAAATAAATGGAAAATACTATTCATGTAAAAACACTAAATATTAAATGCATTAACATCATACAAAAGAAATATTGAACTTTTCCGGTTACTTTCTTAATTTTTATTTTCATTGTATACAATTGAAACGACGAGACTGTCGAGAAGTAAAATTTCTACCAATTGCAAAAGTGAAATCTAGAAATGAGTTTCAAATTCACATAATCCCTTTTTGTTAATGCCCTTTAAGTATACAACAATATTTGTCATAACTTATATTTTGGTGTAATATTCATTCAATTAACTGAAATACACAATATAAATGAAACTGGTACAATTTTAGTACATAAACGAATCTTGACACATAATTTATGCGTATAAATTATAGTCTCTATTATTCCCGTTTCATTTATACCTATATCGCTTGTATACGGTTATTTGAGGCATAATTATTTATTTTCCAGGACTGTACTTTAGAAGTAAAAAACCATTATAGTGTAAAGACGTTTTCTTATGAATGACATTTCAAATGATCGTTTAAATTAATATAAAAACACAAAATTTTAATGAAATCTTGTTTTTCTTATAATATCAATACAGTCAATGAAGTCGATAAAAAAATAAATCCCATAAACTTCAAACGACAAAAAATACCAAAAAATTACAATGTATAACATTCTAATGCTAGATATATATATTATATATATGTAGGAATTTTTTTTAAAAAAGTTCAAAATAAGATAATAAAATTGCCGTTTTCACTTTGCTTTGGTAACACATTTTAACATTCCAATAGCAATATTAATTTTGAATTCTTATTTTTGTTCTATGTAAAGTTTATTCAGAATCGCCTAGTTACACTTCTATACGGATATTCTAGCGGTGGAGAGGCCATTTGTGATTTTTCGTGCGATTGTGTTATCCTGAATTACTAACATTTGTGCGTAAATGGGAAATCTATTCTGCCTTTCTTTACTTTTCACAAAGTTGGTATATGTATCTCCGAAATGTGGTTGTCATGATTAATTTTGCAATGATATTTTAAATAAGTATATTTGTTTGTGTATTGGCTGTGTATAATGCCGTATTAGCTGGAATAATCATATTTGGATCAAATCTCACCGATGTACATTTAACGTTGCAGTGTTAGATTCCCTTGATTTTATTTAAGCCCTGTGAAGGGGGATTTGAAGCACAGATTACGATTTGCAATTTCTGATACAGACAGTGGCTGTTTATTTCTTTTAATTAGTAAGATGAACGTTTCTTTTACTTGAGTAAAGAGGTTCCAGAATCCACGAGATTCTATTTAGATTTTAGATTATCGTGTAGTGGAATTTTCATCTAAGTATCGTCTAAGTGCCTCCCCTGTCCAAAAAGCATTTAAAGGCACTCCGAATCATCTTCCATTTGCACAGAAATGTAATTTCGAAAGTCTTGACGCAATGTAAAGTTTGTTGATTTTAGGTCTTCTATATGTCGAATTTTATAAAGATATATATTAAGAAGGATCCTAAGAGATTGCCGTACGCACCCATAAGAAATTTCACTTGATTATGTTTGGGAATCTACTTTCATCTCGTTCAACAAGGGTTCAACAAGGGTCAACTGCAACAAGGGTTTTGGACTTCTTAGACGAACTTCCAGAGAAAGTCTTATTATTCTTTTAGCAACATTTTTAAAAAATAATACAGTTAATAATTCACATATTTATTGTACGGAACCCTCAGAACACGAATAATGCTCGCACTTGACCGTTTATTTAGTATTATTTATGCTTTATTTTTCTTCAATGTCCATTTTTTTTTTATCTCTCATTATACTTTTGCTCCACTGTGCTCTTTTTTTAACCCGCTGTGCTGCTTTTTTTTTCTCTAGAATAAACACTAAAGTATGAGTTTCTCTCAAAAAATGATTAAATAAAAGAATATACTTTTTTAAACTACCTAAAATTCTTTCGAACTAGTTCTTGAACTAGTTTTGATATTTACGCTTTTAGAACAATATTAAAAATACACTATATGGCCAAATGTCACCGGCCCTTGCGATTTTAGACGTTTTGTTAAATACCTAGAAAAACACATGAGGAATTATCCTGAAACTCCGAGTGTGTAAACAGAATATTACTGGTCATATATTTTCGTGAAGATGTTTTCCAGAAACCCCATACGGGACCGACAACAAACTGAAAAAGACGAATATCTTTTGGATAACCCTGTAAAAACTAATGTAGCAAAAGCGTTCAATCTCGATATTGTGATTAAATGGCTTATTCTAATAAACTGAGTTCATTTAATGAGGATGGCATGTGTACTGGTAGATAAATTAAGGTTTTCAGTCCCAAATTTCGCCAAGTTTTTTGCTTATAATTTGCAGAGTTCTTAATATAAAAAAAGTTCTTTTCAGAAAATATGACAAACAACGTTGTACACAACACTCTGTAATCAGAATTAAAAAATAATAAAAATTGGATGAAAAATGAGCAGGTTTAATAAAAACTGTTTCACTGCGCATGCGCGAAATTAGTAAAGTATATAGAGAAACTTTTGTGAAAGTCTCATAATCATAGCTTGATAATTCTGAAAATTATCGTCGGTAGAATAATCTCGGAATCCATTGTTCCCAAGAGGAAGCAAAAAAACTAGGGATTGTATCCAAATATCCAGCAGTACATGCAATATTGTGTACGCTATCTTGGCACTAATCAACAGATATTTGATATAACCCCTCATCAGAATTTTCAAGCTATGATTTTGAGACTTTCAAAAAAGTTGCTCTGTGTACTTAGCTAATACATTAATAGTCTAGGCTATAGGGAATTTTACCTATCAAAATTAATGGTAGTACTGGAAATCGGCTTTCTAGATGTTTTTTGGTTCGCTGAATCCGAATTTTTAACTTCCCACCAACATTTCCCATGACAACCTCCCCAAATTTTGGTAAAAATCCTCCCAAAAAAGGTTTTTATTAAAAAAATCAATTTTTTATTGTTTTAGAGAAAAAGTATCTAGAAATTCCGAAAGTAGACAAAGTTTCCAACAAATTAGATGTATGACATTATGACTTAGGATGAAGGGGAAGGGGGGATCTGCCTCGGAACATGCGCGCGGTGCTCCGTTAACTAAGTTGCGCAATTCCACTTAACCACTCACACGATTACATTCGTCCTCCCATCTCCCCTCCGAACTTTCTCTATAAGGTTTACTTTAAGATTTTTGTGTCGCTGAATTCGAATTTTTAACTTTCCCCCCAAAATCCCCCCCAAAAAATAGTTGTTTTTAACCTAAAGTTCTTATTGTTTTAGGGGAAAAGCATTACGAAATTCAGAAACTAGACAAAATTTGCAACAAATAGGATATATGACATTATGAATGAGGATGAACGGGGAGGATGAGGGCTGCCTCTGAACATGCACTGCGGCTCTAAGTGCGCTAAATTATGATGTTCAGGCAATTGGGGCTTTTATCTGGCAAAATTAATACTAGTTCTGGATTTCGACTCACTTTATGTTCTTTGGGTCGCTGAATCCGAATTTATAACTTCCCACCAAAATTTCACCCGGCAACCCCCCAAAAAATTGATTTTTTGAAAAAATTTGGTTTTTGAGAAAAGCGCGCGGGGGATGTTCCGAGGCAGCCCCCTCTCTCCCCGTTCATCCTACGTCATAATGTCATAAATACCTATTTGTTGCACATTTTATCTAGTTTCTGAATTTTGTAATTCTTTTCCCATAAAACAATAAGAAATTTAAGTTAAAAACAACAATTTGGGGGGGGGGGTTCGGGGGGGGGATTTTGGGGGTAAGTTAAAAATTCGGATTCAGCGACCCAAAAAACTTAAAGTAAAACTTATAGAGAAAGTTCGGAGGGAAGATGGGAGAGCTAATGTAAACGTGTGAGTGGTTAAGTGGAATTGCGCAACTTAGTCCACCCAGCACTGCGGCGCATGTTCCGAGGCAGATCCCCCCTTGCCCTTCATCCTAAGTCATAATGTCATATCTAATTTGTTGCAATTTTTGTTTACTTTCTGAATTTCTAGCTACTTTTCCCCTAAAACAATAAAAAAATGGAATTTTTTAATAAAAACCTTTTTGGGGGGGCTTTTTTCCAAAATTTGGGGGTGTTGCCGGAGGAAATTTTGGTGGGAATTTACAAATTCGGATTTAGCGACCCAAAAAACATCCAGAAAGCCTATTTCCAGTACTACTATTAATTTTGCTAGGTAGAGTCCCTATACGGTCTCTATTGCCTGGACTATAAGCACAGTATATTTTGATTGCATTCACGCATACGCAGTGAAACATTTTTTAGTAAACCTGCTCATTTTTCATCAAATTTTTATTATTTTTTAATTCTGATTGCAGGGTATTGAGTACAATTTTGTTTGCCATATTTTCTGATTTTTTTTTTTTTTTTTTTTTTTTTTTAATTATTATTAAGAACTCTGCAAATTATAAGCAAAGAACTTGGCGAAATGTGGGACTGTTTTTATAAAAAATTTAATTTCTCTACGAGTATACATGCTATCGTCATAAAAATGAACACAGTTTATTTCAATAAGCCACTTAATCATAATCTCCAGTTTGAACACTTTTGCTTCATTAGTTTTTACTGGGTTATCCGAAA
Organism: Maratus speciosus; assembly: GCA_963932465.1. NCBI lineage: Eukaryota > Metazoa > Arthropoda > Arachnida > Araneae > Salticidae > Maratus > Maratus speciosus. The sequence continues at coordinate 380,424,057 of OZ010786.1, forward strand.
GATATTTGTTCTTTTTCAATTTGTTGACGGTCGCTATTGTATTTCGAGGAAAAAATCTTCGCAGAAATATATGACCTATAGCACACTGTTTACACACCTAGAGTTTCAGGTCAATTACTCGAGTATTTTTCTAGATATTTAACAAAACGCCTAAAATCGCAAGCGGTCGGTCACTTTTGACCATATAGTATATAATTAAAAGCAAAAAGAAATCCTGCTACTTTTCAAGCTTATAACAATATGTACATGAAAAAGGATATTAAAAAATTAATTGTAATTTAATGTTTTTATTTTCTACATCTAGTCATAGATATTTTATTCTGAATGATTCGTGAAACGTGTATGTTGTGTGTTTGTAATACCTTCCTCTCAATAGATGGCGCCTCTACTGAGCGTTTGTTGCGATCGAAGATCGCCAGTGATAGCAGTGGTGCGCTAGTCGCTATGTAGTGAGGCTGTTCTTATTCCAATAAAGCTATGTTAGTTTATCCTAGAATCACGGCGTCTGTTCCACAACTTTAGTAAACCCTAAAGTTATATCAGTGGCGACGATATGCGATTCGATGTTAAAAGAAGAGAATTTTTTTTATCTCTTCCTTTATTGGAATGACGCCGCCGATCTTTGCCGCGCCGCGTTAACCCTAACACGCGGTCGCCGGTAGCAGCGCACGCCGTCGTATGAAGCCTAACGCATTGGTGCGTATTTTTTGCATAAGATGGGCTCTTTGGGGCAGATTAAGGAATACGATTCATCAGCAGAATCGTGGACTTTGTACACTGAAAGACTGGAACAGTTTTTTTATAGCTAATGGGATCGATCAAGCAGATCGAAAAAGGGCTATTTTTCTAACTGTCGTCGGCCCAACTACCTATGCCTTAACACGTAATCTCCTTTCGCGTGCGGCACCAAATACGAAGACTCTGGAGGAAATAATTCAAGTTCTGAATTCGCACTTTGATCCAGCGCCGTCCGAGATCGTTGAGAGATATAAATTCAATAGCAGAGTGCGACGCGCCGGCGAATCAGTCGCCAATTTCATCGCGGAGTTACGCAGCTTCGCTAAGCATTGTAATTACGGCGCATCTCTCGATGAAATGCTGCGAGATCGGATCGTTTGCTGGATCCAAGATGAAAGTATCCAGAGAAAACTCCTATCTGAAAGCCAGTTAACCCTAACGAGGGCTACAGAAATCGCGGTAACTATGGAGACTGCGGCCAGGGACGCTAGCAACCTACGGATGGCGTCCGGATCCGGCTCGGAAGTAAATAAAATTCATTTAAAGAAGAATATTGTACCCAAAAGTCCGAATTCTCGTGTTTCAACTCAAAATGCCGAAAAATGCAATAGATGTGGAGGTAATCACGTGTCCAGTGAATGCCGTTTCAAAAATTCAACTTGCCATGCGTGTAAGAAAATTGGCCACATCGCTAAAGTTTGCCGATCTAAGAAGAAAAATTCTGGAGTTCGGGTGCATAATGTGCAAGTGGAAGAGGCTGAAAATAAAGTACATGTAACTTACACACTATTCAACATCTCAGGGATGGAAGAAACCTTGCCACCTGCTAGAGTTGAGTGTCTACTCCAAGGTAAGCCATTCGTTTTTGAAGTGGATTCAGGTGTCCCCTTTTCTCTAATGCCTTTAAATGAATTTAATAAAGTAAAAAGTGTTTTCCTCCTTTGAAGCAAACCTCAATTAAGCTAAATTCTTATACTAAGCAGCCTATCGAAGTGATTGGTATGACTCAAGTTGAAGTGTCCTATGAAGCAAAGTCTCACTCATTACCTTTGATGGTTGATGGACAAGGAAGTATTAATTTAGCAGGCCGTAACTTGATTTATCCATTGCAATTAATGAATGTTTTTAAAAATGTAAACCATCCTTATGCCATAAACAATCTGCCAACTTCTGAATTGTTGTTCCAGAACCTTTTAGAAAGATTTAAAGATCTATTTTCACCAGAATTAGGTCTTGTGAAAGATGTCAAGGTGCATTTAATTAAGAAAGTTTCTGCAACTCCAAAATTTTTTAAGGCACGTCCAATACCGTATGCTCTGGTAGACAAAGTTGACCAAGAGATAGTTCGGCTGGTTCAAGCAGGCATTCTTGAACCAGTGAAGACCGCTGAGTCTGCAGCGCCAATTGTACCTGTGTTGAAGCGTGACGGCCGCATCAGGATATGCGGAGATTTCAAATTAACGACGAACAAGATGACTGAATTAGAGCAGTATCCACTTCCAAATATCGAAGACTTATTTGCCCAGCTGTCAGGCGGAGTTGTTTTCTCTAAATTGGACCTCCGTGATGCCTACTGACAGTTACAACTGGATGAAGAGTCAAAAGATCTAGTCATCATTAACACACATAAAGGACTGTTCCGGTATACCAGAATACCTTTCTGAGTAGCCTCTGCTCCAGCTGTGTTCCAGAGAGAAATTGATAAAATTCTGTATGGTCTGAAGGCTGCTTGCTATCTTGATGATGTTTTAGTGTTCGGAAAAGATGAAGCTGAACATTTACAGAACTTGATGGCTGTTCTAACGCGGTTACAGGAAGCTGGTATGAAACTCAACCCTGACAAATGCGAATTTTTGAAGACTTCTGTTGAATATCTTGGTCATCGGATTGATAGTAAAGGACTTCATCCGCTAGAGTCTAAAGTCGAAGCAGTTGTCAATACACCAGATTCGAAGAATAAGGATGAACTACGTTCCTTCATCGGATTGATTACTTACTATGCTTAGTTCCTGCCAAACATGACCACTTTGTTAGCGCCCTTATATGAGCTCTTAAAAGATAAAACCAAATGGAAATGGGATAAAGTACAGAAAGATTTCTCTAAAGTGAAAGAAACCTTACGAAATTCATGACTGCTGATCAGGGTTAGAAATTGGGATTTTTAAGTAAGGCGTCAAATGACGCCTACAATTTATTTTCTAGGCGCCAAACTGCATTTCATGGTTGCAATTTTACGTTGTATCGTATTTTCTCATTTCTTTTCACAACCGTGTTAACATTAATATTGTTCCTATTTTTATGTGTTAAGGGTAAGGGGGTATATATTAAAAACACTATCATTGTTAATCACTAAAACAAAGTAAAAACTGGTTTTCTATAAAACAGTAAAATTTGATTAAACTACAACATATGGATGCTAGAAAAATGTTTAACTAATTATTTTTATATAGCTTATATGAATACAAAAGTTGAAAATACAAAAATCACAAACAAAGAATACAAAAATTAAAATAATATCTTGAATTAAAATCAGGCCTCCTAACTCGACCGAGTGTTACATCAGAGTACCATAAATTAATGGCTTTTTGTGGATTGAAATTATCTAATGTTGGTCCATACAGTTTTATTAAAAGAATGTCATTGATCAAATTCAGTGACAAACGATTCCTTGTGTTTGTCTTAATAAGATTAAGTTGGCTGAAACCCCTTTCACATTCAGCAATGCTCAAGGGAAGAACCATAACAAATTCCAAAATTTTCCTGATGTTATAAAAACTCGTATTAGATTTGGATTCTGCGATTAATCACTGCCAAGCAGCTTTGCATGGAATATTTAACTTATCTTTAGTCCACATTTTATAGTCAGAGAATTCCTCGATTAATGCATCTTTATTAATGTTTTTTCTTACATTGTGTGGAAGATTATTTATGAGTTCTTCTAATTGATTATTAAATTTGTTCTCATCATCTTCTTTCAATTCATAAAGGGAGCATGGGTCAAATATTTTTAAATTTGCAAAGATGGTTTCATTTGTCATATTATAGAACCGTTTATTTAAAGATTCTATTATTTCAGTTATAAGCTTTCTCCGGTCTTCTTCAAACAAACGTAAATTCGAATCATTCCGAGACAGTGTTATATCTTTATACTTTACTTCAGTACCTTGAAAACTCTGGGCATTTTTAAACTCCTGAAGGCTTTTTGCATCTTCAGAAATCATTTTTGAAAGTCTTTCTTTACTAGATTCAAACTTTACAAAAAAATCGCTCAGAAGCAAGAACTTTTGCTGAAAAGTTTCAGAAAGTCTTGCAAGAATGTGAGAAATATCTTCATATAAATGAAGGAAATTAAAAAATCTTTCACATTTCAAGGTTTTTAAATATCCTCTTAATTTTGCACATTCTGTCTTTTCTTTTTCAGCAGCAACGACCTGTTCCATATGAATTATAACTGCATGCCAGTTCTTAATAAGAACCTGAACAGCTCGATGCCGTGATTGCAACCATCGAATGCCATGCAAACAAACAGGCCGCAAAACTTTTTCATCAAGGATTTCGGAGAGCGATTTAAGTTCCCTTGTACGTTTGGCACTGTTGTGGTAAAAGGAATAAATTCCTTTAATTGTGTCTTCAACATTAGTAACATACCTCACACATTTTAGTGCATCAGCTAAAGCTAGCTCTAATCTGTGTGCTACACAGTGAACTGTTGCTAAATCTCCACAGTCGTCCTCCATTAATTTGACAATACCAGAAACAGGTCCCATGTTTACGCTAGCACCATCAAAACTGACTGCAACCAGTTTTTCCTTCCAATCTGGTATAAATTCTTGTACAGCAGTTTCTATTGTGGATTTTATTCCAGAAGCACATTCATTTTCGCATTCTTTCAAACCAATAAAAGTACATCTTACATCTCCTTCATACAAATAATAAACATATATTATTTCTGATGATATTGTTGCCCTGTCAGTGGATCCATCAGCCATCATAGAAAAAAAATCAATTGAAGAAAACTGTTCTTTAATTTCTGATCTCATGCTTTCTGCAATATATTTAACGAATTGTTTAGCTGCTTTATCATTCACATATGTGTTGCCAAACTTTATTCCATTTTTTTGTTGGAGTGCACATAAACTGGGAAAGTCATCAAAAGCATAATCCTCTTTAGCAATTAGATATGCTGTATTGAAGAGCTTTTCCATATTCGAAAGTAATTGGGAATCCATTTTCTTAACTGCAGACATCAGTGGTGCTTTAGATGGATTATCTTTGGCTAATTTTGCTTTGCAAGAATTATAATGCGTAGCAGACATACTATGCTTTTTTACCTGAAAAAAAAAATAATATTTTAATACAAACTCAAAATAAAATTCATAAATTTTTTAAAAAAGGCCAGAACTTTTTAATTAAATATTTTTTATGTGCTGTAAAAATGATGAAAAATTTAAAAATGACTTAATTTTTCTTATTAATTTTAAGTTATTTATTCACCTACATAGAGATGTTGCAAAACAAAATAAAATTACAGTATGCTACTTATCCCTCTCTCCCCCCTAAAAAAGTAAATCTTTTATTAAATTATACATTAATATATATATATATATATATATATATATATATATATATATATATATATATATAACCAATAATTAAACATAACCTACCACCATCAAAAACCGTAATATTATGAATTAAAGCTGTAAGTATATATAAAAAAAAGATTAAATTATTTATGAGAATTATTATGGAAGAAAAATAAGAAAGTGGACACCGACAAATAATGGAAATGCTTATATATTGAATTACGTTTTCAAGGGCACAGAATTCAATGATATAAGCAAAATGGTTGTTTTCTGTGGGAAAAATAAGCAAAAGCTAAAAGTTATTTTCCCCTGTGCCCTAACAACCATTAAAATCAAGTGAATTGATTAAAAATGAAAACAGAATAGAAACAAATAATAAGAATTGGAAAAAACAATAAAACCTATTTAAATATTTATAGGATATAAAATGAAATAATAAACACCATACCGATTAATATTTTAGAATAAATCCACGCTCACATGGCACCCATATCGTAAAGATTAAGGTTAATAAAACAGTTAAGAAATCACAGTAATTGATACCATAGGATGCAGTTAATACATATTGAAATAAATGTTAAATAACTTTTAATATAATATAAAATAATATAAATAGAAAGTAATTACATAATTAAAATGCACTATTAAATCAATTAAAAACCGTTAAACAATATCGTCAAAATTTAGCTAAAAATTCCCCCTGGTGTAGTAAATTATAACTGAAATGTAGCTGGAAGAAGTAAATCTAGAACTTATCGAAAAAAAAAAAACACAAATTGTGGTGCTGCCATCTAGTATTACATATATATATTCCTCTTGGTAGAATTTTAATCCAAAACTAATGAGGATATAAAATTTGTACTATTGATTATTCAATTACTGGAAATATTATCAATTTTTTGGTAGTATATTATTCTAGGCCGAATGTTCTGACACAATAATAATTAGAAATCGACCGACCGAAACTTTCATTTCATTTTCGACCTAAAATCCAAGTTTTGCCGAAAATGAAATCGGACCAAAACTCGACAGAGATTGTGTATTCCAAATCTTCTTTCGAATATTTTCAACTTTACACACGGCTGAAATGAGACTATTGCTATGAATTCCATTGTTTATAATTATCAGTCATGACTGACTCAGACGTGAATGCAAATTATAAAGCAAGCAACACATATTTGCCTAAACTGTTTTACGCGCTCATTAAAAGCTGCAGCCTTAAAAAAAAATAGAGAATTTTTAGTTTGAAACTACAGAACTGTTTTGAATATTCTTTGCGAAAGTTCTAGTATAACATATAATCATTTACAAACAGTATTATAAAAAATAAACCTACATTGTATGTATACCTAAAATCAAAATATTTTAAAAGTATAAATAAAATTCTTGTAATTAGAAAATATTTCTGTATTCGTTGATAAATTAATTACGTTTTATTTTATATGGAATTATATTTTTTTTATTTATATCCCAAAATAAAAAATTTTGGGACTAAGGCACTCAGAGCCAATTTTGGCCACACTTATAATTAATAGTTATAAATATTTAATAAGCATGTATAATTAATAATTATATAAATTTAATAAAAACATATAATTAATAATTATGTATGTATTGATTACTGATTACTTTAAAAAAAGTTCCAATGTTTTTGTTTTCGGCCGAAAAGAGAAAGAACTCCGAAATTCCGTTTCCATCAATTCAATCCTTAATAATTACGGCTATTGCTAATTATCCTGCATGCTTACCAGATAACGGATGTTTTTAAAATAGAATACGAAAAAAAAAAAAAAAAATCTCCACACAGTTTCTTTCTGCATAACAAAATGTTATCCATCCAAAGCAGATCATCTTATTTTGATAACGTTTCCAACCTCACGCTGTTTAAGTAAACAAAACAAACCGCATTGGTTCTTCTTTAGAATTGTTCTATAGTGAGTGATTTTTGTAGAGGCTCTAATTTTCTAATCACTTATTACATTATAATAAAAATTTGTTTCACTGCGTAATTTACTATGTTTGCAACTTGCTGAAAATTTCAAGAAAATCCCTCCATTAACAACGAAGATATCTTTTTTTTTTTTTTTTTTTTTTTTTTTTTAATAGTAAGGAAAAGCACAAGCAGAGCTGGCTTTTTATTTATTTTTCTTTTGTATACTTATTCTGTTTGCTTGCAGCGCAATAATTTCTTTTTTCCGCTGAAACATTTGCAGAGTTCTTTTTATATGTGAGGTTGAATATGAATAGAATTTGAATAGTTGCTCTCGCTTTAAAGAGGGAAAAAGAAATTATAATGAGGCTACTTGTGCACGGCTGTTCTAAGATCCAAAGTTACTTTCTAAATTAAATTAGTTTTTGTTTAAGAATGCATGAAATTGGGAGTTGATTTCTTACCAAGAAACTAATGTAATCGAATAGCGTTTTCCATATTTGGTAAATACATCTTTTAGAAATTATTTTCAAATTTAATTATTTTTTTATTTATTTTAAAATATTTAAAATTTTTTTAGGGCATTTTATTTTAAATATTTACGAACATATCGCGTAAAGTAACAATTTATTTCTGATAGGTGGTTCTGATGAGTTTTTCGTTTTGGGGAAATAAATTATTTATCGCGATTCGTGTCACATGACGACACTTTTCGACTTTCCCGAATTGCGACGTCGGAAATTAGGTTCAAAATGCCGCATTTTGATAGTATTTCTGAATAATCAACTTAGGAAAAAAAATATGCAAAGTAGATAATATTGTGAGTGAAATTTGAAATTAATTTCAATTCGCATTATCGGCGATAAAGCTAAGTAATAGGTTCAAGTAATTGATAGTTCCCGATTTTGCAATTTACTCAGTGGAGAGATGAGTGACAGTGAATATTATTTTATAAAAGAAAAATAATAACAGAACAAATTATTCTTAGAATGAAATTACTTACCGTTTCATATCTCAATGCTGGACATCCATTAACAAAGTTTGTCTCTTCCGGTTTAGCATATTCTTTACATAGGGTACATAGCATCAAATTTTCTTCTTGAATGAGCCATGGGTGCTCTTTTTTCCATTTTAGGAATGTTGAATTGCTGACTTCTTTGCGAATTAATTTAGAATTCTCATTGTTAGAATCTAGCGGTTCTTTATTTTCGATTTTTAAACGTTTATTTGGAAATGGTAAGGAAAAAAACGAAGTTATATCGCGTTTCGCCATTTTTAAACACTCGTGTCATCTAGAAGCTATACTGAACTCAAATATCAATTTTAAACCATGCTTTCAAACAAGTAGTGCAATAATTTTAAGGGTGTGGTTTTTAAGGTAAGTTTTATTAGTTATTGGTTAAAATCAAGTTAGCTTAGAGGTGATTGACAGGTGCATAGCAGTTTTAAACCAGGCTTTTGAACTAAGTGTGCAAGCTTTTTAGAGACAGGTGCCTCTCTGGTCAGTTTTATCAGTTATTGGTTAAAAAGAAGTCAGCTAGGAGGTGATTGACAAATCCTATTGAAACCCCCCCCCCCCCAACCCCCACTGCACGCACGTGAAGAACACCTGTTTTCCATAAAAGAATGGACAGTAGCATGTGTTTGAAAAAGAAGGAAAAAAAAGAATAACAAAGAAAGAAACAGGCTATTTCAGACGTGACAAAACGACTATGTAAAAAAAAAAAAAAAAAAAAAAACTTGCGCTAAAGAATGAGAGCGTTTTTTAAACAAAAATTAAAGTGGGAAAAAGCTAGTCGTCAAATTTGACGACTAGGTATAATTGTCTAGTCGTCAAATGCAATAATTTAGTTGCATTTGGCGACTAACGACCGCTAATTTCTAACCCTGCTGCTGATACATTTTGACAATAAGAAGGAAGTTGTGTTGGCTTGTGACGCCAGTCCCTATGGTCTTGGAGCTGTATTATCTGATGTAACCGAAGATGGTGATCGCCCAATAGCTTTTGCGTCACGTTCCTTAACTGACGCTGAAAAGAATTACAGCCATATAGAAAAGGAAGCTCTATCCCTGGTCTTTGGTGTAACAAAGTTTCGTAAATACCTGTTAGGACGAACATTCACATTACTTACTGATCATCGTCCCTTAGTTAATCTCCTTTCTGCAGACAAGCCTGTTCCAGTTGTGGCTGCTTCGCGAATTCAACGTTGGGCTCTGACCCTTGCAGCATATTCATACGCTATCAAATACAGAAAGGTAGTTTGCATGCTAATGCAGATGCTTGCAGTCGGCTGCCCTTAAATACGAAGCATCCTGATCTGCCATCTCCGACAGAGTCAGTGTTGTTGTTGACACAGTTAGACGACACTCCAGTGACGAGGCATCTGATTGCAACAGAAATTAACAAATGTCCTGATCTACGCAAGCTAAAATCTTACATCTTAAACGGCTTTCCGAAGAAAATTGAGCAAAATCTGCACCCTTTTCTAAGAGTAAAAGATGAATTATCTTTTGAAGGAGACATCATTTTCAGGGGCTCACGTGTATTTATTCCACCAAAATTTAGGAAATTCATACTAGATGAGTTTCATTCATCTCACCAAGGCATAACGGCTATAAAGGCCCATGCTCGTTCCAGTGTTTGGAGGCCAGGATTAGATAATGATCTTGAAGCAAGAGTGAAGGGTTGTGTTATTTGCCAGCAAAATGCTTCAGCACCTCCAGTAAAGTACTCTTCTTGGCCTGTGCCAGAACAAGCATGGGAGCGGATCCACATTGACCATGCGGGTCCAGTGGAAGGCCACATGTTGCTAGTAATCGTGGATGCCAAAACAAAGTGGTTAGAAGTGGCACAAGTCTCAAGTACAGCATCTTGTGTAACCATAATGGTGTTACGTAGCCTGTTTTCTCGTTTCGGCATTCCCAAAAGTCTGGTCAGCGACAATGGCCCTGGTTTCAGCAGTGCAGAATTTGGTGAATTTTTAGCTACCAATGGCATTTCCGAGGTTAAAACACCACCATACCATCCACGTTCGAATGGTTTAGCTGAACGAGCGGTCCGTACAGTCAAATCAGCCCTGAAGAAAATGACTGGAGGGACTTTCGCAGAGAGGCTGTCTCGATTTCTTTTCAACTACCGCAATACACGATCGGCAGCGACGGGAATATCTCCAGCCATGGCAATATTCGGTCGGCCTCTTCGAACACGGCTGGACCTAATTCAAGATCCTGTGACCCAGACATGTGAGACGAAAGAGACAGGGTCAAAGAAAATTTCAGAGGGCACTCCAGTTTGGGTGCGTACATTTGGTCGTGGCCCACCATGGGTTGCTGGCAATATTTTACGTCCATTGGAAAAAGTTATGTGTGAGGTTTCAACCCCCATGGGAAACTGGACTCGGCACATCGACCAGTTAAGGATCAGACAGGAAGAGCTGACTAGTGAAATTCCTACTTCACTTAAGTTACCAGCTCCTGCTGCACCACAATCAGAATCTGCTGACTTGCAGACTGAGGTACCCACTTGCGCTCCCAAACCTCCTGTGCTCTCCTCAGAGGTAAGTTCTACAGACGGAGTGAGCAAGTCGCCTGCAGAACCCCCAGTGCTATCACCACAAGTGCTCACTCGTGATGAAAATAGTACTCCATTGTAACGTGTAAGAGTAAAACCAGTACGTCTCCAGTTATAAACTGACAAACTGTTCGTTAGTTTTTGAACTGTTCTCTGTGAAATACTGTTACATCTAAAATTATAGACTGACAAACTGTTCGTTAGTTTTTGAACTGTTTTCCTTAAAAGACTTTTGTTTTGAACTGTCTATATGTAATGACGTTTACATCTTGTACTTTCTTTAAGGAGGGAGGGAATGTTGTGTGTTTGTAATACCTTCCTCTCAATAGATGGCGCCTCTACTGAGCGTTTGTTGCGATCGAAGGTCGCCAGTGATAGCAGTGGTGCGCTAGTCGCTATGTAGTGAGGTTGTTCTTATTCCAATAAAGCTATGTTAGTTTATCCTAGAATCACGGCGTCTGTTCCACAACTTTAGTAAGCCCTAAAGTTATATCAGTGTAATGACCTATGGCATAAAAGTGAAATATTTTTATTTTTCAACAATTATAATATTTAAAATCGTTTGACTCTTAACGGAAACCAAATGATTTTACGGCTCTTACTTGTAAAGAAGAATATTTATGACAGTGTACAATATCCTGTTTCTGAATCTTACATCGAATCTATGCAAATTACATATATTTCAATTGCCCAGCTATTACTTTAATTATCAGCTGATTAGAATGTTAATCAACGTAAGTGCTCGCATGCTGAATAAATGTTCGTAATTTGCGGCAATGCCAGAACATTCGTTACTCACGCTGAATAGTTAATAAAATATGAAATTTCTGTAATATAGGTATGCAGATAAGTTTAGCCTTTAAAAGCATTGTTGTGGTGTATTTTAGTAATTCAAATGGTTTTCCTAATTATTAAATTGTTACACTTTAATTTTTCTGATGCATTACAAGTACTTTAATGGGTGTACTATTTAGAGTTTGTATATAAATCTTCTGCTGTTGTTTTTAAGTATCTACTTCCATAAAAAATATATTATATTGATTGTACTTTTCACGATTTTTGTTGATAAAAAAATATTGTTCCTTTGTGAAACATGATGTAAATGGGTTTTGCGCAATCCATTATAAAAAAAACAAAAAAAAAAAACAAGTAGGATTAACAACAGCTCAGTAACTAAAAACTTTAATGATTCTTTCTTTTTGAAGTCACTATTACAAAGCTTTGAATCTTTTTAATACTTATCTTTGTTTTTGAAAGTGTAGTAAAGATACATTAAAACATTATTGTTGAGAAATATTTGGAAAATTGTATTTTTTATTGCTAAAAAATATTTTTTTTGTATAAATATGGTCAATAACTCCAGTAACTAACATCATCCCAAGTTTGATAAACCGTAACTGTAATATGTTACAACAGTTAAGACAAAAATGTTACCACTAGATGACATTATTTTGCTTTATTTTTTAATAAACCTTTTTTGAGTTAGATTTTTGCTGATATGTCAGTTACTATGGTTGGCTGTCAATAATTGGGCATTTCACACTATATAATGCAAAACGAAGTAAATTTATTGAAGACAAGGTACACGTTTGATAACTAAGCCCTTATAGCCTTATCACTATACTATAACTAAAGGCAGAAAAAACAATTAGTTATCAAGCTTATAACAATATGTACTATGTGATAAAAGTTGCTAAAAAATGCTGTAATTTATTGTTTTTAGCTTTTGACTTTTAATTACTGTTTTTTATTTAAATTTTTCACCAAATCTATGAATATAGATTTTCTCTTAATGAAATTATTTTTTTAATTGATTAAAGTAAAATAGTCTTAGACGTACGCAGAAAATATAGTTCCATTGATCTAAAATTACACTATTGATTACAGTGTGCAATATGATATTTCATCACTTTACATCGAATCTAAGCAGATTATACCAGTTTCAGAATGCCCAGATAGGTTTAATCATTGGCTAATTAAAATGTTAATAAACGTAAATGCATAAGATTTTTTTTATAATTTAATATGTTAAATTTTTATATACATTTTAACGATAAATTTACATTAGTAATTTTTTAATTGAAATAATACAGCTTTTATATAAATTTCTATTTTTTTCCTTTCAATGTTTTACTTTTAATTTACATTATTAAACGTATTACATTAAAAAATGAACACTCTTATAGCAGTAATATGTAATAAAAGCAGAATATTTATGATGCATCGCGATATCCGATTATTGAAATTTACATCGAATCTATGTAAATAATATCAATATCAAATATCCAAATATGCAGTTAATCATTATCTGATTACAATGTTAAATATTTTACCTGCTTCCGTTATGAATCCTCGTTCGTGATTTGCGGCAATTCTAGAACATTCTGTAGACGCATTGAATCCCTTATAAAATATACAATTTCAGTTTTATGCGCATGCAAATTAGTTTAATTTTTAAAATCATTTTGATAGTGTAGATTAAATCTAATAGTTATCTTAATTATAGTCTTGTTACACTTTAATTTTGCTGATGCATTACAAAAGCTTTAATTAGTTCATTATTTAGAGGTTTTGTATAAATATACTGTTATTATGGTTCATTTTAAAGTATCTACTTATATAAATATACATTGTATTGATAAAACGCTTCAAGGTTGCTAATAATATAATCGTTAGAAGAAGTCAGAGATAAATTGCACTTCTATTAAACATTATATAGGGTATTTCCCACAAATAAATGATGATAACAAAGATACTAAAATTTCAAAATATCAAAATTTATTTTGATAAAGGTATATGTTTTGATATTTAACACTTATAACTATATCGCAAATATAATTAAAATAACAATTAATTATAAAAGTTTTGACAACATCTCTGTAATGCAAGTTGCTAAAGAACAAATAATGTTGTAATATACCGCGTTTAAAATTTCTGCATATAATTTCTATTTTTTATTTACAATCTTTCATCAAATATATGAATAGTTAATTCTTCTTAGTGAATTATATTTTTAATGATTGTAACGATTATAAATGATTTTAAACGATTAAAAATGTGTCCCACACTTCCGCTGAATATATAGTTTATCGCTATACCACGTAAGCTAAAAACAGAATTTTTATGACACAGTGAAATATCTCGTTTCTGAACTTCGTAGCAAATGTAGTATCAGCCTCAAATTCTCAGAGATGCGGTCAGTCATTGGATCGTTATAATACACTATATGGCCAAAGGTGACCGTCCACTTGCGATTTTAGACGTTTTGTTAAATATCCATTGATTATTGCCAATATAGCATACACAATATTGCACGTACTACTGTATTTGGATACACCCCTCAACTTTTTGCTTCCTTTTAGGAGCTTGGATTTTGAGCTTATGCTATCAACGATAATTTTCAGACTTTTCAAACTATGTTTTTGAGACTTTCACAAAAGTTACTCTATATATTTGGCTAACACATCATGCAAATTATATTTTGATTACATCTGGGCATGCGCAGTGAATCATTATTTAGTAAACCTGATCATTTTTCATACAATTTTTACTATGCTTTAATTCTGAGTATTGTGCACAATGTTGTTTGTCATATTTTCAAAACAGAGCTTTTTTTTTTTTTTAATCAAGAATTCTGCAAATTATAAGCAAAAAACAAGGCAAAATTTGAGACTGTTTTATGAAAACCTGAATTTCTCCTGAGTATACATGCTATCCTCATAAAAATGAACCCAAATTATTACAATAAGCCACTTAATCATAATCTACAGTTTGAACGCTTTTGCTACATTAGTTTTGACAGGGTTATCCAAAAGGTATTCGTACATTTTCAATTTGTTGACGATCCTCTATGGGGATTCTGGAAAAAAATCTTCGCGGACGTTTGCTATATTGTTTACATACTTGGAGTCTAAGGTTAATTCCTCACGTATATTTCTAGATATTTAACAAAACTTCTAAAATCGCAAGTGGCCGGTCACTTTTGGCCATATAGTGTATATTAATTAATGTAAATACTCATTTTTTGAATTCTCTTTTGTGATTTGAAGCAATGCCAGAACATCATCTACTCTTACTGACTAGTAAATTTCGGTGACTTTTGCATGCAAGTTAGTTGAGATTTAAAAAGCCTTTTTATTGTGTAGAAAGTTTAAAACTAAGAGTTCTCCTAATTATTTCCTTGATAAAATTTGATTCTGCATGTACATTGAAAAAGTTTAATTATTAATTATTTATTTTTCGTTACCTAAGCCAAATGTTATTATGATTTAATCTTAATTTTCTATTTAGATAAAGATATATTATGTTATTAAAATGTTCATGTTCATTAATTATAAAATCACCGAATAATTTAAATGGATAATACATTTTTATACAACTTAATTTAAGGGAATTTCGTATAAAAATATTAAAAAACATATATACAATTTCTAAAACGTCAATACACTTATTACAGGCTTAGGAATTTTCATTTATAAAATGTTACATTTCGATATATATTTTAACTTTTTTTACAATTCTAAATTTTTAATCGAAATAATATTATAGATTTTAAATAGAATTTAAATTTATACTTTTAGCTGTTTCAAAGTTAACCTACATCACCAAACACAGCATTAAAAAATAATAATCCTATTGCCTTAATATACAGGGTGAATCAAATGTCTTGCACTGGTTATAAATATTTATTGTGCTCAAACTATTATAATTAGACATTTGTTTGGGTACAATTTGAGCACTGTTATAATTTTTTTTATAAGGCAGTAATAACTTAGTAAATACACCTACAATACCTTAGTAAATTTCAACGTGTCCCCCCCTTGATAGCTTGGAAATGTCTAAGCGGTATTTTAGTTCCCGCCAAGTGTTCTTAACATGTCTTCGGTTACAGTACACACAGCAGCTTTAGCAGCAGATACTTGAAGTTCTCGAGCTGATTGAGTAGGACTCCGCTAAAAGGATTGCCGAACGCGTTCAGCAATTCAAATCACTCACGCTAGGCCTCCCACTTCTGGGAAAATCAGCAACGCTGCATAGTTTCATTAAACCTGTCATACCATCGTCTTATTCATTTTTCATCAGGAGGGTTGCATCCATAACAACGTCGAATTGTTCGCAGAACATTAATGGGCGATTTTGTTTCGTGAAACCAAAGCACACATTGAGTTTTCTCTTGAATCGACGCCATGTGGGCCGAAGATATATTCCTTATAAAAAATCCTCCTTCGCTGAGTCGCTCTTGAAGGAGCAATCGCGCCACTTATTGCGCAAAAATACTACTAAAACTGATCTATCCAATGATATAACAAGTTACATTATTATGCAAACGGTTACTTTGTAATGAATTATTATAATAAGGGCAAGACTTTTGGTTCACCAGCATTGTAAAAATAGAACAGTTAAGAAAAATAGCAATATTCTGTTTCAGAAAATTGCATAAGATCTTTGCAAAACACCATCAATTTAAAAAGTCCAGATATGCGTTGAATCATCGGTTGAATGCAATAATTAAATTCATCAATTTATCTGTTTCAACTTTAACCACATCATCAAAAACAGTACTTAAAAAATAATAATTCTACCGTTCTAATATATTGTAAAATTATAATATTTAAGATAAAGAGTAATATCCTGTTTTAGAACATTACATCATATTTATGCAAAATACCCATTAATTTCAGAAGTCCAGGCATGCGTTGAATCATCCAGAATTTATATATTTGAATTTAAAGGTTAAAAAAAAAAGAAAAAAAATGAAAAATTTTGAAATTTTTTCGAAAAAATTTCCTTTTTTTTTTTTTTTTTTTTTTTTTTTTTAGCCTTTAAATTTAAATATACAAAATTCGATGCTCTATTTTATTTATGTATATAAATCAAACTTTTATAAAAAATATTGGGGATTTTCATCGATATGGAACGCGCAGGGGGCATTTCGAAGATTTCTAAGGCGACGCGCGTAAAATTCCATTTTTTTCAAAAAAATAATTATTTTTATTTTATTTTTTTGTGATAAATGCATGCCATAATGCATATAATGTACCTTTGAGTAATTTTTAAGATAAAATTTACAAAAAAAAAAAAAAAAATGAAATTTTTTGAAATTTTTTCGAAAAAATTTCAAAACTTTTTATTATTTTTTTTTATTTTTAAATTTAAGCATATAAAATTCGATGCTCTATTTTATTTATATCTATAAATGAAATTTTAAAAAAAAATATTGGGGATTTTCCTTGATATGGAATGCGCAGGGGGCATTTCGAAGATTTCTAAGACAACGCGTAAAATTCCATTTTATTTTTCTCAAAAGTAAATTTTTTTTAAATTTTTTTTGTGATGAATGCATGCCATAAAGCATATAATGTACCCTTGAATAATATTTAAGATAAAATTTACAAAAAAATAAAAAATAAATTGAAAAATTTGGAAATTTGGTGATTTTTTTGAAAAAATTTCAAAAACTTTCATTTTTTTTTAAAAAAAAACCTGTAAATTCAAATATATAAAATTCGATGCTCTATTTTATTTATATATATAAAACAAACTTTTATAAAAAATATTGAGGATTTTCATTGATATGGAATGCGCAGGGGGCATTTTGAAGATTTCTAAGACGACGCGTAAAATTCCCTTTTTTCTTCTCAAAAATATTTTTTTTTAATTTTTTTGTGATAAATACATGCCATAATGCATATAATGTACCCTTGAATAATATTTAAGGTAAAATTTATAAAAAATAAAAAAAATAATTTTTAGGTCCCTTGTCCCCTTAATCGAAAAAGTTTCAACCGTTTAATATAAACACTAGAATTTTTTAAATAGAGTCAAAAAAATATTGAATAAGTCAATCATAAAAAAGAAAAAAAATGCAATTTAACAAGTTACAACGACCATTTGGAAAATGATTTTTTCAAAGACTAAAATTGAAGACACAAAAAATCGCACGGAGTTGATCATACATTACGTACGCCATGAATTAAACATTAATAGTGTTATTACACGTAAAAATTGCAAGCGACAAAAATCGCCTGCGACTGGTCAGATTTTCTTAGACTTACGTATTATCCACCTGAAACTTACGTATTATCCAAGCATTTCATTGGCTGTTCGGGAAAAGGCTTTTCCATCGTAGAAATCTGACGTCCCATTTTAAATGAAATTTCATACTTAAACTTCTAAACATCCCACAATATTACTTTTTACACCGTCGTATAGAGAAAAAAAATGTGCTTTTAAATGCATTTTGTTTGAAAGCTGTATCTCAATTTGTTTCAGAGTTATTATTATTATTTTTTAGTTTTTATTACTTTTTTGTCATAGTGGCAACAGAAGTATCCATCTCTGTTGAAAGTAAAAGGAAAATACAGTTTACTGTATAGACCAATCAGAAAACGAATAAAATGCGGATTAAACCAATAAAAAGCTTCAGATATGCCTTTGATTTCCTATCCTGACGAGGACAATAACCATTTTTCCAAATGGTTAAAAAGTACATGTGTTATTTAAAACTTTATAAATACATAGATTAAGAACATGAGCTATTTCTTTTAGTTTAAAAGGTTACTGTATGATGTATTTTAAATCTGTTGTTACAATTGAACGAATGATTTAAAAAAGTACATGTTGAAGAATTAATATGTTTCAGGTTTAATAAAAACTGTGCCACACAAATACTAGACGTTCTCAGATCTTTTCTGTTCTTTCTATATTTCTTAAATTTTTAAATGCGTATGTTATTTACAGGTTATATATATTATAAGATTTTAAAAAAATCAATAACTTCAAAAAGAGACTTTTAGACTTGTGTTGTTTTCCCAGTCAATAAGATTTAATAACCTCCAATTGATGCAAAAAAAATAATCATCATGTTTTCATTACTTATTTCAGAAAATAGAAATAAATCATTTGTGTCTACATTTTTACACTTAATACTCATCATTTTACACAGCAAAGCTTCCCAGGTAGTGTATTTTGTACATAATGTATTTTTACACTTTTAGAAAAAGATTTATTGTTTTAGACGATTAATTTTAAGTCAAATGTAATAACTGTGAAAACAATATTGTAAAATCCCTTAAGGGGACAATTTACCTCAAAATTTGGCAAAAAAATCGATTAAAAAATATTAAATGAAAGACTGTATAATTGATAATATTTTGACACTCTATTTTCACCCATGCGGCAATTATATCGCAAGATGTCGTAAATTTTGCTAAAACACCCAGCGCAAATACCCACACAAATTAAACTTTATATGGCTTTTACACCATGTTCGCATTTTCTTCACTTTCATGTTTTAAAAATGCTAAGGTTTTTTAGCATTTGAGTTTGAGATTTAATATTTTTTGGACATGATTTTTATTAAATACGTAATAAATCTGTGCATGGAAAAAGCCTTCAGTTTTTTTTTTTTTTTTTTTTTTTTTTTTTTTTTTTTTTTTTTTTTTTAATAAAATTATATGAAGATGTTTTAGATTTCATCGGTTTACACTATACGAGTATATATCAGTAAAAAAAAATATATATTAAATGTAATATTATATGTATCAAAAATCCATGCACAGTCTTGTGTAATACACATTTAAAAATCTTAAAAAAACATTGGACAAAAATATCAATATTTAAAAAATCGTAGGGATTTTCAAATTCATTTTTTTTTTATTTAATTAAATATGCAATTATTTTTTTTCAAAATGTACTTTTAGTTGAACATTGAAATGCAGTGATTTCACTATTTGAACCATATTTTTCAAAATAAGCAAAATTGTTGAAAAGATAAACCGTCCCTGTATATTTTTTCATGTTATTTTTTGATATATGTTCAACCTTTTTTAATAATTGCTGATATTTTAATCAAAATAATATTATAGATTTTATATAAAATTCAGTCTTTTATTCATTTAAATGTTTCCATGTTAAAATGCAAGTTAAAGGCATTAAGCATATTATTAAAATAAAATAATAATAATCTTATCGTTCTAATAGTGAGTAAAAGCAGAATTATACAAAGACGTAATTAGTTCTACCCTGAAATATCCTGTTTCTGAACGTTACATCGGATCTATACAAAACACCATTAATTTCAAAAGCCCGATATGCGTTTAATCATCGGTTGATTACATTGTTAATGTACGTAACTGCTCGTTTTGTGAATCTTCGTTCGTCATTTGCGGCAATGCCAGAACGTTCTCTACTCACATTGAATAGTTAATAAAACGCACTATTTCGTTAATATACGCAAGCAGATTAGTTGAGCCTTTCAAAGCATTGTGACGCTGTACATTAAATCTAATGACGCAATTATTTATTTGCTTGTTAAATTTAAATTTTACTTATGCATTGCAAAGTTAAATTGGCTAGTTATTTATAAATAAACTTTTATTTTGATTATATTTTATGTATCAACTTGGACAAATATATAATATACTACCTGACCCTCCCGGCGTTGCCCAAGCTCGTGGTAATATTTTTAAATGAATCTTAAATTTGAATGATTTTATGTCGTCAACTCAATTTTTATGAAATACGTACCCGCTCACTGTGTGAAAATCTGGGAGGAGCTGCTAATTGTTGACATTTTTTTATGAAATTTTTTTCATGATATTTGAACAATTGTATGGGGTAGTAATGAACAAAATAAAACTTTAAAATGAACTCTACTCATGAAAAAATGAGTTAAGAGGGGAGAAGTGAGAGCTTTGTAATGTACAGTCATAAAGCTTTATAACGATATGTCCCATGAAAAATTTCATTTTCATCACCCCACTATCCCCTAATAATGTGGCGCCAAAAACAGACCTCAGTAATTGAACGCCAGTGAAGAGTTTCACCTTTGGGCAAACCTTCAAATGAGGTCGAATATTCCTGTAGCTTAATTAGGAGCTGAGTTAGAAAATTGACCCCCGAGGAGGGGGCGGCAAATTTGAGTGAGGGTGCAGAAAGGTTCATAATATGAAAGATTTGTCGGATGATTTTCCGATGATGTATCACATGCGGGTTTAGCAGGCGTGCTGCGCACGCATTGTAAAATCATGCAAAAGAATCCATCTTGAATCTTTTAGTTCCACATTCCACCACCAGGCGTGGAACTTTATTCATAACAAAACTGTTTCTGAACGAAACTCAGTTAAACGACCTACCCGTAAAGATATTAGTCAAGGGGGTGGCGCACTTAAGCAAGAACTTACGAGATTTGCTCAAATTACTATCGAAAATAGTGGTAAATACCCTTTTGAAATTTTTATACCAGTTAAGTAATATTTATCCGAGTGCTCCATCAAAAAACCGCATCTAAAACGCTAGAAAACCGTACAAATTTAAATATTTGATCGCGTCCGCCAAAAAACTTTTATCATTCACCCGCCAAAATTTGATGCCCCCTACTTTTAAAAATCTTTATTGTGTGTTTTAAACTATCTGAAAGTACCAAATATATCGGTTTTTTTTTTCAGTTTTCTTAAATTTAACCTAACCGTAGATATATTAGATTCGCGTTTCAACAAAGCATGTTTTTTCCTTTTTAAAAATCGATTTTTTTATAAAACAAAAACTTGCGCACCGATTTATGCAAAATTTAGATATTATTAAACTGCATTTAAAGATAGTGCACTGAGAAAAATGACACTTTCAAATCTGAGCAAATCGATGTTTTCATTTTGTTATGAAACGTTTTGTTTCAAATATGACGACCCAATGCTTTCAATTCTGAAATACGGGAAGTACTCAGTTTCAAACAAAATTACATTTCATTCGTTAAATGTAGTAAATCTCACCAGTGTAGTTGCATTTATTCATATTATTTCATATGTTATGATTTGGAACGAAACACTCCTTTCAATAATATTTTATTTCATGAAATGTCGCGAACTACATTTTTATCGTAATCGCGGAAGAACACTCAAAAGCCTTCCTAATGTGATCGCAGATGCGTAGAGTTTGCTTTTAGCCTTCGAAACCGAAGAATGTATGACTTGATAAAAGAAAGACTTCACAGGTGGAATTTGCAAGATTTCATTGAAAATTTTGAAGGTAATTTCAATAATTTTGTTGTTTCGAAATATTTATCCCTATTTTTATTGTACGCACACGTAATTTCTATAAGTTATCATAAAATTAGGGTTAGCTATGTACCATGTTGCGTACACTCTAAAAACAACATTTTCAAAACTGAGCAAAAAATACTCAAATCTGAGTATGTCACATAGTCAAAATGGCTCCGAATCAAAATTACTCAAGTTTGAAAATCGTATATACTCATTTTTGAAAACACGGACATACTCAAATATGAGCATGCCACACTCAAGAATAAAACATCATGTGCTCATATTTGAGTATGTCCGTATTTTCAGAGATGAGTATATACGATTTTCAAACTTGAGTAATTTTGTTTCGGAGCCATTTTGACTATGCGATATACTCAGGTTTGAGTATTTTTTGCTCAGTTTTGAAAATGTCGTTTTTAGAGTGTGTTAGAGGTATAACTTTAAAATATGTAAATGGTGTATTTAAAAAAAATGACGGCGTTTCAAAGAATCCTAGTATAAAAATCATTTGCGGTTTGGGGATTTTATTCCAATGCCAGCCGTGTGCGTTGCAATTACCTCCCTCTGCTTATGAAAGATTTCTCATAAATCTGTGTTTCTTTGAAGGGAAATAAAAGAGATTATATAAATGGATATTTAATGGATTTTTCAACTATTTACAGGAGTATAAAAATAATTTTAGAATTTCTGAAAGGGTAATTATTTCTGAATCTGGCTGTGTAATTTTTGAGTTCTTAGGCTCGGTAGAATTTAAGATACAACTCTTTATTAAAAAGAGTACATTTATCGCCCTAGCAGCACTGTATTGCTATTAAATCCTCCCCTTCTCTTCAAATGTTCGAAGAGATATTCTGTGTTTTGATTAATAAAAATATATGCTTTTATTGAATTATGAATATATTTCCAATCTTTTAATTTGGGGTTTTTAATTAATTTCTGAACTAATTATTAGAAATTTAAAATTCTGAAACTCTGGTGTACCAGGAGAGGCCTTCGACTATCCTCACAAAACACTTCAGCTTTGTACGTGTCGTAGATTTCGCTAGCCATCGCGCACACACACGTAGACACACAGAGCGAAACTTTGGCTTATTATTATAGATCAATCGAAAAATTCTTTATTGTTTATTATATAAAATCAGTAATTGATTTATGAAGTCTGTGCATCTAAAACATATGAAATACGTCAATGATGAAAAATACATATGATTTAAAAACTTGGTAAATACATAGATTAAAATCATGAATTTTATTCTAAAACTTTACTGCTCAATGAATTTTAATACTATTTGTAACAATATCCAACACAGTCGGAAAATGTTTATGACTTCGGTTTGTTTGACATCTGTCCGTCTGTCTGAGGCCTAACTCTCGTTAATATGTTAGGTTCTCCCTGATTTTTTTTAATGTTATTGGCGTTTACTATTACACGATTGCTATTAAAAATGAAATATGTACCATTTATAGTTCATTTACACTTTTACAGGTTCGGTCGAAAGTAGTCCGTTACATTACAGTCATTGAGTAAAAATCATTTCAAGTTCATTTTATTGATGGTTGACCATTTCAAACTTAATAAAATTGATATGCATTTATTAAGTGCACTATAACATGCATTCTGTTAGAATATAGCGTGCAAAGCACATATTATTCATTTACAGGGACTGGTAAAATAATTCCGTTAAATAATATCCGTATATATAAAATAATTGGTCCTGTTAATACGTCATTCTTGAAAAAAAAAAAAAACCTTCAGTTTATGACTTTCTTATGGAGATTCGTTGTATATTGCTATTTCAACTTTCCGGTTAAGAGTTAATTTTATAAAAATGCTTTGGTGATTTATGTAAGGTGTTTGAACAGAAAGAAACAACGTTTATTTCTGGACGTAATTCATAAGCATTTCTAAAGAGAATGATTCATTTTTCAAGCATTTTGAATTTTTACTACCATTTTTATTAATTATAATGCGGTTTTTGATTAAAGAGCAATTTAAGTTAATCTTTTCAGGAACATTCAACCTGTTAATAACATTTACTTAATATTAAAATCGCTAACTTAATATGGTTAATAGAATATGGTTTCTGTGTCTCGTTCAACTAACAATAGATATTATGCATTCTGTTATCTATATAAATCCTATTGTAGTGCGCTTCTATGATCCATATCGATTTCAATATACTTGAAGTATTGTACCATTACTAAATTGCTTACCACAGATGTTAATGTAATAGAATAATTCTGTAACAAACTGTATTCGTTAATTATTGTATAATCCTTAGGAAACACGCTGCAATGAAACTCAGTGATGCACATAAATTTCTTTCAGTTTGAATAACCGTAAAATTAATAAACGCGTCGACAAGAATTTTCTTCTATGGTCCATAATTTAAATCAAATTTTTTTGTATGTGCGTGAAAAAACTATGTATGTTACGCACACCATTTTCAATTGCGGACGTTCTACAGTATAACTCAATTGCATATAAATGTGACAACGCAATAAGCGTATATTAATGAGAGCTAGAGAATGGGCAGAAGAAGTCAAAAACGAAATGATAAATATTTTCCAAATATGTTAAAAATATTAAAAGGGAGAAGTGTGATATTGATTACAAGTCTTGATTTATTATCCCTATAATTATTACTCTAATTCCTCTGTAAGAAATTTATAGTTATAATACAAAATTTTTGAAAGTATATATTAAAGGCTTTGAGCAGATAAATAAAATATTTTTTTTTTTTTTAAATGATTCAGATATTTTTTTTTTGAAAGAATAGTTATTATTGTCAATAACATTTTTTATTAATAAGTCATTTTAAAGTAATATATATATAGATAGGGTGCCCACTTATACCCTCCACCAAATTAACCTCAGAATTACAACAGCGAAACTCATGGACGGAATATAAACGGTATATAGTAGTACCTCGACTTACGTCCAGTCGACTTACGTCAATCGCATTTATGCCGTCTGGCCTGGAAAAAAAGTTCTTTAATTAAGACGCACTTTGAAATTTTTTGAAGATTTTTGGTTCCGTGAAGGGAAACTTTCATGCGACTCTCAAGTGATAGTGACAAACAAATAAAAAATGTCACTTGAAAAAACTTAAAAAACTTACTCTGCTGTTACAAAGAGCTTCTAAAAGTAAAAAAGAAAAATTTGTCCGATCAAACTTCATTGTAATATTTTTCACATCCTCAAAGGGCATCTAAAAGAACAATAAATATTAAATTAACAACTTATTGATTTATTCCAAATTCTTGTATTGAAACGCACCTTTTGGTTAATGTTAAATGTATGTAATATAATCCATTAATACTATAGAATATGTTCATTAGATTTTGGAGAATTTTTATTACTTATTTATTACTTTAGATTTTTGCACATGATTTTGTCTTTCATTGAGGGATCAGGTAAAAGATGAATTAAAGTAATTCGAGATCAAAATCAGGGAGCAATGTCCTTTGTACGGCGAAACCAACTTTAGCCGGTTTGCAGGTCTGTGATTTCCAATCATCTCAAAAACCACCAAAATAATTTCCATTTATAAACTGAAATTAGAATTTCATTCTGGTGGCTTATAACTTGAATTATGCTGAATAGATTTTGATGGAACTTGAACTGTTAGTTAGATCATTTTTCAGGGAAGGTTTTAGTACATAATATGTGGTTCTACGTTGCTTAGTTATATAATTATGCTGGGAAGATCTATAATCAGATAAACTAAATTATAAATGATTAGCCTTTTAACAAAGTTTGTCCTGAATAGATTTCAATAGAACTTGTACTGTTAGTTACACAATTTTTCAGAGAATGTTTTAGTATGTAAGATAGCGTACCGTGTTGCTTAGTTTAAAAATTAAAGGGAAAGGTTCTATAATGAGTTGAACCCGATTATGAAAGATGAGCTTTCTCAAAAGTTCTACTGGAAAGATGTGGATGAGACTTCTATTGTTAGTTACATACTTTTTCACTAAACGTTTTAGTATATAACATTGCTTAGCTACATAATTATAGAGGGAAGTACAATAACCCTGTGAACATAACTATAAAAGTTTAACCGTTTAAAAAATTATGCTTAACGCATTGTGATTAGACTGGCATTGTTAGATACTTTTTCAGGGGTGGTTTTAGTATCTTGCATATCATTCTATCTTCTTTACCAAATCCTACTATAAATTAACACCTAAAAGATCTGATCCTTAACAGCCCAAATTTTCCATAACACATTAGGAAATATACTAGTACTAGGGCTTTCGTATCGTTTTCAGGAATGCGGAAGGAGATTACAGGTGAATATACGTATTGCTTTAAAACACAAGGTCAGATTCACTGATATTCCATTCACAATTCGTTTGGACAGCGTAGCGGGTGAAGCATGCTAGTATTTTAATACAATTATAGAAAATTAGTCTGCAATTCTATCTAGACATTAATTTTATTTTTATGTAGATATGAAAACTTAACCCGACCCTGAAACAAGTAATTCTTTGATTACAGGGCAGGATTGGTGACTACTTTTGTATTCAATCGTACCATAATTTCCAAAAAAATTCTTTGAAGTAGATTTCTCTTGAAAATATCATAATATAAGTGAATGGTAGAGAATAGTTTTCATGTTTTCAAAAAGTGACAGATTAAAAAATAATCCACAGCGATGTATATTTCTGGCCGTAATCAAATGGTCAAAGTCAACCTCACCTGAAACGAAAAAAAAGAAACGTCAACCTGCTTCGATATGCGCTGTGGAACGGGTTGTGTCAGTTTTGGGAAAAATCGGGTCGTCCGATCCAATACAGACTCCACCTCAGACCAAGAGTTTTGCGGATTTCTGAATTGTGTGGAATTTAGATCATAGTTTGAAGAAGAAGGCGGAAAATGATTAAGGAATTTTGTTACTGGCAGATAATTATTGAAGAAAATTTCTTATCCCTATGCATCACTTCCTGACTTGTCGGTCACGTTTGTGTGCTGAATATCTCAAGATCGATTGAATTTCAAGATTTTTTTTCGCAACCATTTGATAAAATTCAGGATTTTTTCCGTGATCGTTCCACAGAATTCACAATTTATTTCCGTGACCATTTGTAAAAATTCAAGATATTTTTGCGACCGATTAAGGAAATTAGTTATTTGTTTCCAAGATATTTTGACAAAATTCGCTATTCTTCTCTACGATCGCTTGTTGAAATTCGTTTTTCCCCCACGCAGCCGACTGACAAAAATTTCCGATCGTTTCACGAAATTCTTGAATTATTTGTGCGAGTAAATTCTTGATTTTTTCCGGAAACCTTTGACAAAATTAGCAATTTTATTTGCGACCGACGGACAAATTTGATTTCTCTCTGCGATCGAATGTCAAAATCAGCGATTTAAGTCCAATTGGAAAATTCACAATTTTTTTCGAGATCGACTGACGAAATGATTTTGTGTGGTCCGCAGAAAAAGAAAAAATACCGCGGTCTTTCACAAAAGTTAAAGAATATTCCTGGAAGAATCTTATGCTTGTGAAAGACGTTAAGAGGACAAAATCCCGCATACAATTTCAAACATTTCCCCTCCAAAAAATTTTTGCCCCCCCCCCCCCACTCCCTCTAATAACCACTTGAAATGGCTCCGCACCCCTGCACTAAAACTTGCAAAGAAGAAGTCGAAAGGCCAGGAAAAAAGCTCCGTTTTTGACAGGTCATAGGAGGTATAATTATATTGTGTATTTTTCACAGAAACTTGAATTTTTTTCCGTTTGCGAAAGAATTCTTTTTTGACAGGTTTCATTTTGATAAGTTTTACATTAAATATAATATATCTATGCTCTTAAGAAAGTGTACTATAGAAAGGATGTTTTAACAGCCTTAGAGGGTACTTGTAACAATGGAAACTGGTTCTAACGGAATTCTGTATTAAACGGAAAATTTTCTTAGTCAATATCTTGAAATTATATCTGTTAAGGTGAAAACCTGTTTAAAACGGTATATTTTTAACAGTTCTCGTTCGGAGGGGAGAGGGTACACCACTCCCCCCCGAACATCATCCTTGGCTATGCCACCACCATAGAAAATTTTTTTGTCCCCACCCCTTCAAAAAAGGTTCTGAAATGGCGTCCTTGCTTGAAAATGTAAAAATCTGAAGTGGTTAGGTCTGGTGAATATGGGGGGGGGGGGGTGCTACAAAGCGTCCCAAGCATACTCAATAAGGTGTTGCCTGACATTTATCGCAATGTGTTTTCCGAGCATTGTCATTTTAGAACACAATACCTCCACAATTGGTCAGTTTTGGTCGCTTTTCCTCGATTTTAGCTTTCAAAACTACCAATTGGGAGCAGCATTTTTTCCCAATTTATTGTCTGATTTTTTGTCAACAATTCATAATAAGTAAATCCTTTGCAGTCCCACCATAAAAAAGCATTGCTTTATGGGTGTGCTGCGCTACTCTCGACGTTAATTGGGAGGGTTATTTGACTTACCACATGACCTTTTCCTTGTAACATTATTGTATAGTATACATATCTCATCTCCAGTAATGAGCCGTAATTATTTTTTTAAGGAACTTCTTCATTTCGTTTCAGCAAAGAATCACATGTCGAAATTCAAACAAGCCCATTCTGCTGTGTTAAAGTGTGGCTATGGGATACCCAGACATGAAAGCGGCCTACATACCTAATCTTCTGGAAATGATTATGCACTGTACTTTTCGGAATATTTAATGTGTGTAATAGCTGCTGAACTGTGCAATGTGTATCTTCAACTTCTTTTAAGAGGTCCTTCTTTAAAGATGAAGGTCGTCCAGAACGAGGGTCATCTTCGAGGCTAAAATTTCCGCGCATAAACTTCTCATACCATCTTCAAACCGTGTCGTCTGAAACAGCACAAATTTTACTAGTAGTCTTACTAGCATTTTTATCTTTTTGAATTACGACCATAAGAGCATATGACCGAAAATGAACTTTTTGGATCTGCATTCTTAGAACTGCACAGAAAGAAAAATTATGCCACAATACCAGCGAGAATTATGAAGCGCAAACATAAAATACTCTATGTATATCTCTGGGTCATTCAAGGTCACGACTTATCAGTAGTAGGAAATATGAAACTGCTTCGCTTTGAAAAGACGCAGAACTTTCAGGATGACACATTACATAGTGTATAATATATGGTTTGATCCATTTACAACTATCCCTCTTTTTTTATTCTAAATATAAAATTCCCTGGACTCAACCTTGCCACCGTAACTTATATGTTAAAATTTCAGTTATGTCGATTAATAAATTGCTTGACTCGATTGGAATTCAAGTTTTTAAATTTAAATGAAGTATCCCCTTTAGTGTTACTGTATGTCAGAGTTTCATTTTTTAGCTTGATACAGTTGCAATCGAATATCACAAGTATCTTCCAGTCTTCCTATGAACATCATATAGATCCGACGTCCTTTTCTCTCAACACGGGACATGTCCTGCTAATATACTGTTTGCCTTCTTATCTTTAAAGAAAGGCAATAGTTAATTTTAAATTATTTAGCCTTGTTTTAATTAGCACGGAGCTAAATGATATTAAATTAATTTTAGCATTTAAATAATTAGAACAATTAGTATTAATTTTTAATTTAATTATGTGTGTGTTTTTAAACTACAATTGTAATGTCTTAAAGTTTTTAAATTTGCGAAAAAAAAAAAAAAAAAAGGAAATGAGATTTCTTACTTTATTACCAACGTTCATATGAAGTCAGCATTTATTACTGACAGGTTTTTGCTTTATAACAATGTTTTAATGAATAGCTCCAGAATATACCCACATATAAATTGCTTCTGTTTCCATATAAAAAAGACAAATGGCTTCTGTATATTACACTGTAAAAAAAAATCAGATCATGTTTCTTGTAGGAGAAGGAAAAATAGTTGCCCTTCTCGGAAAGGAAAAAATTTCCGACCCAGCTCGGAATAAAATCCGCAAAAATACAATTTTATTTACGATTTCATTTTTTTTTTTTTTTTTACGGATTTATTCCGAGCTGGGTTGGAAAATTTTCCGTCGCGAGAAGAGCAACTATTTTTCCGTCTCCTACAGGAAACTTGGTCGGAATTTTTTTTACAGTGTAAATGTATAAATATCGAAAAAAGTGCTTGCGTATGAAATTTCATTTTTTTCTTACTCTAATTACACAGTAGTACAATAATGTAATATTATGTAATACAATAAAGCGCCGATTATCCGAACAAGTCGGGACCGACCTTAATTCGGATAAGGAAAGTTTCGGATAAATGGACAGACAGTTTAAGAGATGTTCCTGACTACACTAAAATCTTCATACTTTAACCAGGCTTAGGATTGGCAGCACCAGTTAAAGCTGGCGTGTTTAAAAATTGTTTTAATTGTTTGTTCTCTTTTTATTTATTTATTTTTTTTTTTTGTGAATTTACTTTTTACCATTTTCTGAACTTTAGACATTATCCTTCTCTCTATAAAAAAAAAGTAACACTTTGGAAATGGACCAATGAAAACCTGCGTAGATACCGTGAAACGAATCTGATTGGTCAGAGTTTTCTGACGCTATAAGGGGGTTACCAAGGGAGTGGGTCAGGCTCTGTCGCACAATTTCTCGCCAACTTGGCGACATACCACCAAATTTGGCGTACAAAATGATTCACCAAAAGTGACGCCAACTTGGCGCTATTTCCAGTATTTCGCCAAATTTCCATAAACTCCATTGAAATCCCATAGGGTTTACATGCATGCAGAAAATCAACAAATTGGGATATTCCAATGTAACAAAAACTAATATTAGCTTATGAATAGAGCTTAATTGAACTATTTACATTATTTTTAAGCCCAAACACTATTTACAATATTCGTAACACTATATATATAATTTTTATTTAATTTGTAATTATTCAAATAAATTTTAATTTTTACCTTTTTTTAATGATTTTATATTTAATAATTCTTTTAATTATGAAGCTCTGTAGGCTCTAATGATTATCTGCTTCGAGATAAGGAAGTAAAATCGTCAGGAGTTGGGGAGGAACGTATTTATACCAAGTGGAATGTAAAAATTGAATGCGTAGAATTTGAGGAATCGCGAAACAATTTCTTCTGGGGTTGGCTAGAAAATAGGGTTTGCTTCGCAGTACCGAACGGAATCGCTAAGCGATTATGCGTGTGGCTGGTGAGCATAGCGAGCAGGGGGGCGGAGCCCTCCTAGTAATTTAAACAAAAAAGCTTTATATTGTTGCTTGCTTCAAAGAAGACTTTCTTTTCAATGCTGCCATACCTCGAACGCTTTTTAAATACCTTAGTTGAATAGGATCAGCGTTCTTCTGCCGTTCAAGCCATTTCATAGCTGTTTCCACACATTCAAATGCTTCGGAATGTGATGGACCTGGATCATTATGAGTATTCGTTTTCATTTTCTTTAATTCCTTTTTCATCTTGAACCCCATCCACAATCACATCACTATTTAACATCTGATATCCAGTGTCATGTACATCACTATTTAATCCATCGTTAATTTCATTTCCTTTATAGCTTAGGATTCTTCCCATCTACTTTGTTGTTTTACATTCCTCATTTTGGTCTGTTCTAAATCTGAAGGGAAAAAATGAGAGAAATAGGGTGTTTGGATAATTGGAAGTTAGGTTAATTTTTTTTTAAAGAAATGGCATGTTCGGTTAATTGGAGTTCCGATAATCGGCGATCTACTGTACCTCTATTTAATGTTATCTATTCTTCCTAATTCATGTTTTAAAAAATAAAATGACTTTATTCATTATTTTTTTTATCCACATTTATTTTTTCTCTGGTTTTCTTCTGTTTTTTTTTTTTTTTTCATGTCATGATTATGCAAAATATATTTTTAAATTATTTGGTAGACAAATGTAAAAAGGTTCGCCATCACTTGTCTAGCATAAAGGATCAAATAGTAATTTATCATCGTCCTTTGATTTTCTTTTGATTATTTCCTTGTTGAAGATAAAAGAAACGTGCCAGGGTGATTTCAATTATTGATTTATTACACCATCCTGTGATTGTTACGAGTTTTTTTTTTTTTTTTTTTTTTTTTTTTTTTTTTTACTTTTTTTTAAAATTATCATTCTAAAAAGTTTTCGATGATGATTTACATTATAATAAGTTTTTTTTCTTTTTTTTTTTAGAGGGAACAGCATTTGTCTCTGAATGTAATTTTGATAACATTTCTACTAAAAATAATTGATTTTATTAGAAAATTTTTACTTTATATTAGAGAATTATTACACATGCTGTTTGATAAAAAGAATATTGTAATTAATGAAAAATTAAGGAAAAAAATATATCAACAAATAATCTCAAAGATTACTGTTAAATAGTCACGCATGGGTCTATAGGTTTTTTTTTTTTTTTTTTTTTTTTTTTTTTTTTTTTTTAATGATAACTGTAATAGATTTTCTACATTTAATATATATTTTTTAGAACCCACTAACAATAATAAAAATCATATTTATATGAAATTAGCAATGCGTTCAAATAAAGTTTTGAAGCTTATTAAAAACGATATTTTCAAATTGGCCCACATGAGGAGGTAACAGACAAGAAATCGCAAAACCGCATTTTACAATAAGCCGTTTTGATTCTGTCCATTTAAACGGATTAAAGTATCGATTAAATGTTGATTTACGTTAATATTTTCGGGATAAAAATTCACAAATATCATTATTAAAATCAAAATTAATTTAAAATGTATAGAAAATATATATAGGGTAAGGGAGTACACAGAGAGACAGCAGACACTTTGACATATAGTTGTCCCTTTTCTTCAAGCTGGCACACACAGATAACGACCTCTTCTTATGTAATACGTGGATGTAGTTTCGGCACTTCAGTTACTCGTCCGACAAAATAATAAATAATTCCTTATTTTATAGTGGTTAAAGTTACATAAACTTCTATTCTAGAGTTTATTTCCTTCAATATGACATATATTTATTTAACCAAACCTAGATATATCTAATAATTCACTGTTTCGGCAAAACGACATAAACTTTTTAAAGCGATAAAATTGATGTAACAGATGTGGCATCCATTTTGTTACAACGTAAGGAAAGTACACAGTGAGACACGCAGTTGTGGTACACAGTAAGACGTGTCTTATTGTGTACCTACTATGTGGTTCTGGGGTTAAAAAAGTTATTTATTAATAAAAGAGTGCTTCTCTCTCTCTCTCTCTGTGTGTGTGTGTGGGCGTGTGAGGGCTAGGGAAATTTACTAAACATAATTGGCTTAAAATTTGCATGAAGGTAGCCCAAGGTCTGCCATTGTCCACCCGAGGCTCATATTTTTAATATTTTGAAAATCGAGAAATATTAATTAGAAATTATAAACTGCAGAAAATTATGGATAGAGTGTAAAAATGTATGATTTATGAAAATATATACATTGTCTCACTGTGTAGTGCTTGTGGTACACAGTGGGCAATTTTCGTTACTCCGTTATTCTACTTCTGTACTTTTCTAAAACCATTTATACACTAATGTGTAGCTTAAAGATATAGCAAAAAAATTTTCAAAAGAATTCAAATCGTCGCCATTTTTTAAGTAATAATAATTTTCCTCTCACTGTGCACTACCCTCCCCCAACACAATAGAATTATATGAGAAATCTTTTTGAATTAAAAAGAATATTTGTCATTTTCAACATAACTATATAATGACAAACAGTTTAGTACACAACGTTTTTTGGTAGTTTGAATTTATTACTTGTATTTCAGTGTTTTAATTATTTCATACTTCCAATAAATTTAATAAAATAAATAACCGGTTAAGTGCGACTGTTACTCACGCACAGAGGGTTAAGTACAATAAATATATTATTTAGTAACTCGCCATTGCATTACACAAATATATCATTAAAAGTTGTTATCTTGGCTATAAAACCCGATGTCGCATAGAGTACGCTGCCCGTGTCTATATGTATGTCCAAGCCGTCCGTATCTTTAAGGGTTAATATATCGGGGTAATTATGTTAAGGGTTAATATAATTATCGACATTTTTATCGAAAGTCATTATCAACAATCATTTTATACTTTTGCAACGACAGCACCCCTCATTTCCTTTGTTGAACGCCCGCAAATCGAAATTTGTGTGTAACGGGAAAATGCGATCTTTTTCCCAAACTATGTGACCTAGGAAAATGGCTCTAGTTTTCCTGCAAGGTTTAAATTAACTTCTACCATCCCTACTTTTTTTCATAATTTAAGTTTTAGTAGATTCGGAAATAGAAGTGGGAGAAAATACTTTCGCGTTACATTATCGACATTATCTCTGAAAGTATAATACCTTAAAAAAAAGAAAAATGTATTTTCACGCGATATTCCACACGTTATACAAAGAAAATGTTTTTATTTTCAAGTAACTTAAATAGCACCTACATATTTTTCCTAAATATATTTGTGATTCGTTAATAATCTGCATATATGTGGGTCAATTGCCTTTAAAATTTCAGGTAATTTGAACTTATTTATTATTATTTTTATTAATTTAATATTATTTTTTATTAAAAAAAAAAAAAAAAAAAATGTTGTCGTTGAAGAAAAATAGAGAAATGTCAGAGTGATTACATTTTTTGATTTTATCAAAATAAAAAAAATACCTAAGATGTTTGAAACGTAGCTGAAAATTGTATGTATTTAAAATTTTGCTTACTAAACCGATAAATGTGTATTTTTCCATATAATTAAAAATTTACTTATTACAGTGATAAATATGTAGTTTCCATGCTTATAAGGTAGTTATGTAATGTAGAATGAAAATAAAATCCATTAACTTTATTTATCTTATTGATTTTTCCGTATGAATTTGTATGTACAGTGGTCTGCCATAATGGCTAAAATTGTAATTTATTATTCCCTTTTGACATTTTTCTTTATCGTCTTGCTGAAGAAAAAAAAAAAAAAACAACATAAATGTCAGAATGATTACATTTATTGATTTTAACAAAATATTGTAGTTGAAAATTGTATGTATTTAAAATTTTGCTTACTAAACCGATAAATGTGTATTTTTCATGGTTAAAAATTGTTATTTAACGTAGAATGAATAAAACAAATCATTTAATTTTACTTACAATATTTATCTTTTGGAACGGGTTTGTTAGTGCAGTGGTCTACCATAATGTTTGAAATTGTAATTTATTTTTCTCTTTTGGAATTTTTCTTAATGTCTTGCTGAAGAAAAAAGAGAGATGTCAGAGTGATTACACTTATTGATTTTAACAACAACAACAAAAAAAAATAAATAAAATATTTAAGATATTTGGAACGTAGTTGACAACTGTATGTATTTAACATTTTGTTCACTAAACCTATAAATATCTATTTTTATGCTTAAAGAATAGTTATTTAATGTAGAGTGAAGAAACAATCTGTACTAGAGATGGGTTTTGTTGCGGGAGTTGTTGTTCTTTCATAAAAACTTTGGATATTAATAAGTAGATTTAAATGTCTTTTGAATTATTTGAATAAAGTTGGGTATTTTCCGTAATAGAGTACGAATGCTCGAACAACACAATAAACACAGGTCCAGAAGATTAAAACTAATACTTGTAGCATAGAAAGAAAACTTTAATGAAAATTTGAAGAGACACATAGTGCCTTGGGAGTGACCCCGCTGACACACAAAATCAA
This sequence comes from Maratus speciosus, assembly GCA_963932465.1. NCBI lineage: Eukaryota > Metazoa > Arthropoda > Arachnida > Araneae > Salticidae > Maratus > Maratus speciosus. The sequence goes on from OZ010786.1 coordinate 380,459,574, forward strand.
AACTTGATCTTTACATCATGAGATGCAGGCAAAGAGTGGGGCAGTTCATATTTTCATTCGTAAAGTATTAGTGATAGATAGATATTGGGTAAGACACATATCTTGCCAAGGGGTGACCGTTACATTGGAGTACATGGGGCAGTTTAAATTTAGATGAAAAGCCTAATAGGCGATAATTAGCCAAGCGCTAGTAAGTGAGAAAGTAAGAAAGAATTCGAAGTCTGTCAATAGCATTGGAATGAGTGCGGTAAACTGAAAGGCGCCATAAGTTTAAAAGTACATCTGGATATTATTATCTAACCGCTGGTTTAACCAAAGTTTTGATTATCTCTTAGTAAAGCATCGAATTAAAAATCTGACAGAGAGAAACTTTATAGGCAGATGCAACTCGAAAAGAATGAATCTTTCGAAATGAAATGGCTGTGAATAATATTCTTTTATTTTATTTTATTTTATTTTATTAGATAAAAGAGCAAAGAAAGTTTTCTGGGAACGTTAAAGTAATATGAAAAGGGAAGTAGATTAATTTAAAACTTAGTTATACAAAAAGAAATAGAAAGGCGCATATTTATATTGATAGTTAACATTACATTTTAACTATCTAGGGATCATATTAATTACCTATAAAGAATAATATATGTGATATCAAACGATATCACATTTAAAATCCTTTAATTTTATTTATTATATTGAATTTTCCAAACGGATTTGTAAGTGCTGTGGTCTACCATAATCGCTGAAATTGTAATTTAATATTTTCTTTAGAAATTTTTCTTTATCATCTTTCAGAAGAAATAAGAGAAATGTGAAAGTTATTACATTTATTCATTTTAAACACAATAAAAAATATCTGATATATTTGGTATGCAGTTGAAAACTCCATATATTAAAAAAATTGCTTATTAAAGTGATAAATATGTAGTTTCCATGCTTATAAGGTAGTTATTTAATGTAGAATGAAAATAAAATCCATTAACTTTATTTATCTTATTGATTTTTCCGAATGGATTTGTATGTACAGTGGTCTGCCATAATGGATAAAATTGTAATTTATTATTCCCTTTTGACATTTTTATTTATCGTCTTGCTGAAGAAAAAAAAACATAAATGTCAGAGTGATTACATTTATTGATTCTAACAAAATAAAAGTATCTAAGATGTTTGAAACGTAGTTGACAATTCTATATATTTAAAATTTTGCTTACTAAACCGATAAATTTGTATTTTTCATGGTTAAAGAATTATTATTTAATGTAAAAGAATAAAATAATTCCTTTAATTTTATTTACAATACTAGGGGCTCTGCCCCCTACGAGCTACGCTCGCCAACCCTTCAGGCACACCAAAATCCAAAAGGCACGCTAATTTGATCGGCTTTAAAAATATTGAATTAAAATAATAATAATAAAAAAACAGTAACGATCTCTCTGTAAACGGGTTTCCATTCGTTTTCCTTGGATTGGGGATTTTTAAGACCAAATCTGCTGTTAAGAGATACAATGGCTGTTTTCGTATTTAATTAAAACAATTAAACATTTGAAAATAAGCTAATGTAAAATTAATTAAGTAAACAGTGTCATTTTCTCTCGGTATTTTTTAACAGCGCTATAAGATAGTTCTTTTAAATAATTTATTTTAAATGTATCGTTTCAAATCTGACGTAATTTACACCAAAGTTTTATTTCTCTTATTAATTAATATTCACGTGAAAATACTTTTGTTGTTAGAAGGAAATATTATTTGCGCTGTCTTCGAATTCACAATAATAGTTGAAAAGAGTATCTCAAAATATCTCGCGTAAATATATTTTTCAATTTAAATTGTTTTGCCATAATTTTTGGCCATTTTAAATATGACGTAATTTCCTCCAATTACAAGTTTTAACGCATAATAATGATTTTTTTATTTTAAGATTTTGTTTCTCTTTTAAAATTCAAGTGAAAAACATGGTTCTTATGACGTAATTTTCCTGCTTTTAACATGTAATCATTTAATTCTAATTTTAAAGTTTTTTTTTCTGTTATAATAGTAACGTGTAAATATTTTTTTTAATTTGAAGTAAGCATTGTTTCCGCTGTTTATACCATTGGCAACAGTTTAAATTAATAACATTTTCTAAAATTTGTAAAAAATATCTCTCGAAATGCTGAAAATTTGAATTTAAAATAGAAATAAAACCCCAAAACATGAGTGAAATAAGAAAAATAAATGCAATCTGCATACCGGGAACTTATAACATATAAAATGATCTAAAAAATGATTAAATTCTCATGTATAGTTTTTGCTTCAATAAAACATTTTACTGGAACGATTTTGTCCAACTTTAGCATTAAATATCTCTTAAAATAATTCTTCGATTTGAAAACTGTCTGCATCAGCGTGTTTATAAAAAAAATTCTCTATAATACCACCGATTTTCATATTTTTGTATGCGACAGTTTTTTTAATATATAACGATGAAAGGCCATGCTTAAGCATTCAAATTCGATGCCGATCTACCCGGAATATCTACGCAGATTTTCATTGGTCCATTTCCAAATCAAAACTTTTTTATATATATAGAAGGGGGGATATGATATAAGATACGGGACGGATTTGTTAGTGCAGTGGTCTACCATAATGGCTAGAATTGTAATTTACTATTCTCTTTTGAAATTTTTCTTTACGGTCTTGCTGAAAAAAAAAAAAAAAAAAAAAAAAAGAATAATGCCAGAGTGATTATATTTATTGATTTATGACCTTATCTTCTGATTTTTAGGAAATTTCCTTTTTTTCTTGATTGTTTATATCCAAAGTTTTGTAGATAAATATATATACATGTATTTTCTTCTTGGACTTATTCTGGAAATTTTTCTATTGAAAATTATGCATTTCTTGAAAGAGTAATTATTATTTTTACTTTCTGCTATCTTCAATAGAAGAAAGTATTTTAATCGAAATGTTTTACGACTTCCGGTTTTCGATGGATTTACACGTTTTAGGGGTCCGAGACCCCCCCCCCCCAAAACATGTTTATACAAAATTTCTGTCTGTCCGTGTGCTGCCATTGTACCATCAAAAAGTGTATGAAGTTATGCATGGAATTTAACCAAATTTTTTGTGTATGTATTTGGCTGTAGCAAGCAGGTCCTCCTTCAATTTAGAAATATTCTGCCAGAAGGGGGCGCTATAATAGCAGTTTTTGTGCCATTTTCATCATTGTACCATCGAAAAGTGTATGAAGTTATGCATAGAATTGAATCAAATTAATTGTGTATGTGTTTGGCTATGGCTAGTTGATTGTCTCTGAATATGAAAAAATTCCGCCGAAGGGGGCGCTGTAATAGCGATGTCTGTGCCACTTTCATTATTGTACCATCGAAAAGCGTATGAAATTATGCATAGGATTGAACCAAATTGTTTGCGTATGTTTTTGGCTAGGACCAGCAGGTTCTTTCTGAATTAAAAAAAAATCTGCCGATTGGGGGCGCTTTAATTGCGATGTCTGTGCCATTTTCATTATTGTACCATCGATAAGTGTATAAAGTTATCCATAGAATTGAACTATTTTTTTTGTGTATGTATTTGGATGTGGCCAGCAGTTTTTTCTTGAATTTGAAAATATTTTGCCGGAAGGGGTTGCTGTAATAGCGATTTTTGTAACATTTTATTTATTTTACATTCGAAAAGTGTATGAAGTTATAAATTAAATTGAACCAAATTTTTGTGTATGTTTTTGGTTATGGCCAGCAGGTCCTCCTTGAATTTGGAAATATTCCGCCGGAAAGGGGCGCTATGATAGCGATTTTGTATAATTTTCTCGGTTGTTTCGTAGTTTCGTTGGATATCGGCGGCTCGTGCAGCGACAGGAACTTGCGTCCTGCCAAGCCGTCTTTTCGCTAACAGCTGATGTACAGTCGTGGAAAAAAAAGTAAACACCCCCTACTAACTCCTCAACAAATTATTGTAGAAGAAAGTTACTGGTACCGAACGATTGGAAATAAAGTCTACTTTTAAATGATGTATATAAAATTTGCTTAGGAGGCCACCTACATATTAAAACGAACCATAACTTTGTTTTTTCAATAGCAGTGCCCAATTCTGACAGCATAAATGAACTCTACACCCTTCAATTAGCCTAAAAACGAATTTTTATGCAATTCGTACCATAAGTTTCCGAGAAATTAATTATTTTAAAACGAGCGTATTTTAAGGGCTGTATCCAAATTGAAGTTCCGTATTGGATTGTTAACCGAAAGAGCCGCTTCCTTGATCAAGGCACCTTAAGCGCCACTCAAGGAGTCAATGAAGCGTGTTAGATTACAGTACGGCAGAATAAATTTCAAAATGTCTACTCACTTCCATCACAGACGGCCCCTTAAACCATCATTTTGCTGTTTTTTAAGCATAATTTGAAAACTACTTGGAAGAAAAATGTGAAATTTTTGAATTTCCATAAAGCAGGTCTTAATAAATCTAAATCCATCAAAAAAATTGTAGGTTGCAATTCATAATTTTTTCGAATATTAATTTCATAATTCATAATTCATATCATAAAATTATAAAAATTGCAAATTCAGCTTATTTATGTTTGGGCATCTATTTATATAAAATCCAAGTCTCTGTGTGTCGCTCACTATTCCGGTAGGACCGCCTCATTGAAATGAGTAATTGTTGAAAAATATTAATGCAGGGTTACCACAGTAGCGCCAAATGTCAGCCAACTTGGCGATAGCTGGCTAATTTGGCGAAATTCCCATTTAAAACCACTAATTTTTCATAATGGAGGCCACCGAAATTTAATTTAAACTCCACACTTTTAAGATATTTTTTCGAAATCTATGGGTGAGAATTTAAAGTACATCTTTACATCTTCCTCCCGATGCTACTAATAAAATAACCACCAATAGACAACGGTGTACTGTGTGAGCTCCTAACTGCGCGATTTTAATGTGTTTTAGGTACTTTTCCAGTATAGGTGCCTTGGCGAAAAGGGAAATTTGGTAACATAGTTTCCGGGAACCTATTCACTGTTTCATTTTATATACACACGCATTTTTTTCGATATTTATACGATTTATTTAACATAAAAAAGCCATTTCTCTAATTTTATACAGAAACAGATGTAATTTGTACATAAAAACATCAATAATATACATATAAAACAAACAAAAACGCTCATCAAATCTGTTTTCATAGCTGTTTATATGATTTGACCACAAATCTCGATATTTTTCCGTTATACGGACACCATGCCAAAATGTATGCTAATGCGCCAATTATTTCAAAATGCTGAAAGATATTTGTAATTTTATGCCAGCAGTTTAATATGAGTTTTATTTTATTGCTTTATTTTATAGCAGTTATTTGTTCACTTATTTTAAGTATATATTTGTGATTTGATGAAATAGTTCGTAAAAGTCTGGAATTTTCAAATGTTATATATTTTAAATGCTCACTTTAGTATTGACAATGGTTTTTCTTTTATTTTTCAAATGCTTCAATTCACGATTTTGCGCCAACTATTACGCTTGGCGACAATGGTGTCCGCATAACGGAAAAATACCCAAATCTTACTTTCTGGTGCCCAAATTACACCAAGCTTTTTTAAAAAAATGCCAAAGCCCCTACTGTGGAAAAATACCAAACTGTCTATTATTTTGCGCTATCCGTGTTATAGTGTGTACTATATGCAAGGGGAGTGGAGCGAAGAGTTTAAACATTAAATATTAAAGTTTCGGCACAGATGTCATATATTGGCGCGATTTTTTTTCTGACGCCAATGTCATATACACAACGGGTACTTAACTGGCGCCAAAGTGTCGTAATTTTGCTTGATATGGTAATCCGGATGTTGTTGTTTATGCTGTTGATGTTTTCGCCAAATTGGCGTCGGAAAACTAATCGCGTCAATATATGATAACGTATATGGCAACTGTGCCAAAGTTTCTATAAAGCAGTATAAGACTAAAAAATTAAAAATAAAATAAATGCAAAATAAGACTAAAGAAGAAAGAAAAATCATGCGTTAAGCATAGAATATGAAACACTTTCCAACACATCCTGAATGCTTTAACAAAACTTCGTTATTTAGGGAAATAAGGTAAATAAGATAACTTTACTTAAATATCCCGTCGACCAATCTCGCCAAATTATATAAATCGCCAAATCAATAGTAAAACATTAATAAAAATACAAATAAAACGTGGAATTAATGGTTTTATTGGCCATTACTGGCATTTAATTAATTAATTAATGGCAACCATTATTGGCAATTAATCTTACAATTTGGCGACAGTAATTTGGTCGACGGGATAACTAAGAAGTACCAAGATAACTAAGTAAACATTTTAGAAAACGCATAAAAAAATTTAAAAATTGATTTCAGCAGTTACCGTCCATAGCCAATAGTACCTACATAGTTATTACATGCCACTTTTTAGCTAAAATTTAATTTAAACTACTCTTAAAACTACTGAAATCACATTTCCAGATATTATCATCCATAGACGGTTATGTATTCAATTCTTTGCGTGACCATGTATATCATTTTATCTATATTCTACAAACATTTCTTAGGAAGCTAAATGCAGTTCAGCGTAAAAATGCATAACTCCTTTAAAAACCACCTTTAAGCAATTTACTCTCATACTCAGTAACCCTTACGAAATCTTTTGTGTAGCCCTGCGTATGAACTGTACCATTTATACACACAGTATAAGTATGCATAAATGCAGTGAAATATAAAAGCGCATATCATAATTAAAAATGCATTTCTAGCAATCATTGCTTATGTACAATACTTCGGGGAAAAGTTTCTTGGCGAGAAAGAAGTTTGCCAACGTATTTTCTGGCAACCTATTTACTGCTTCATACTTACAAGCAATTTTTTCCATATGTATACAATGGAACAGATGTCATATTCGCCACATATTGGCGCGATTTTTTTCGGTTGCCAATTTGGCGAAAACATCACCAGCATAAACAACATAATCCGGGTTACCACATCAAACAAAATAACGACACTTTGGCGCAAGTTAAGTACCTGTTGTCTATATGATATTGGAGACAGAAAAAAATCGCGTCAATATGGGGCGAATATGACATCTGTACCTATACAATTTGGCACAGATGTCATATACGCCCCATATTGGCGCGATTTTTTTCCGACGCCAATTTGGCGAAAACATCAACAGCATAAACAACATTCGGGTTACCATTACAAGCAAAATAACGACACTTTGGCGCCAGTTAAGTACCCGGTGCGTATATGACATCGGCGTCAAAAAAAAAAAATCGCGCCAATATGGGCGTATATGACATCTGTGCCGACAATTTAATATAAAAAAAAGCTATTTACCCATTTTTATAAAGAAACAGAAGTAATTTTTGCACAGATGTCATATACGCATGGGGGTTGGCATGATTTTTCTATGACGCCAATTTGGCAGAAATCTCGCTTTCGAATACCAGTTACTTATATATTTTTCAATTATTTGCTATCATTTTGAAAAGGAAATAACTATAAATAAATAAAAGTTTGAATAATAACTATAGAACAAAGCAGTTTATATAATTAAAAAACAGAAAATAAAAGTAAATAAACAATTTATTAATAAATAAAAAACAATAGCCGTGTTACCATAGCAGGCAAAATAACACCATTTTGGCGCCAGTTAGGTATCCCGGTTCATATCTGAAATCTGTGCCGTAATTTGTATATAAAAAAAATTATATATATTTAGAAACGATTTTTTATGCATATAAGTGCATATATAAACAAAGATAAAAGTTCATTAGATTTGTTTTCATAGCTGCTTATATATTTTCGCAACATACCTCACTTTCTGATGCCCAAATCGCGCCAAGCTTTTTTTAAAAATGCGCTATAATGGAAAAGTACTTAAATAATTAACAGAAATAACAGATTATACAAACTAAAGCTTTTTTATTTCGAGATCAAAGCATTGTTTTTAATTTCGATTAAAAATACATATATCCTTGGATGCTTCAATGGAAATTAGTTTCACAGCTTAATATCTTATTCCATAAACCTAAACAAACACAAGTGATTCATTCATCGTGAAACGACAAAAATATTAAATCATTGTGGTAATCATTAACAAAGTAAGTTCTCCAACAATCAATGGGCAATATTCTAATAACGTCATAGTAGGTAAAATGGTGGCGGTATCGTTTGTTTATGGTTTGTAATCACAAAGATTTAATTTTGAAATGTCTCTTAGTTACATTATTTTATTGTCATATTTATGAGCTCAGAACAAAAGGCTATTTTTTCATTATTTAGTTATTAAAGACGGAAAAAAAATCATAAATGCATGATTTGAAAATTTTAAATAATTTTCTTTCTTAATACTAAAAAATAACATCGGGAAATAACAGCTGGTTTAAGTTAAATAAGTTTAACTGTTTAATTCTGTTGCAATATTCAAAATAACTGTATTTATTAGATTTCAGTACTCAACATCAGGGCCCGATTAAACTTTGAAGTTAGAGGAATTACAATGTCATTTCAGGACCTTTCTTTTGGAGAAGCTTTTCTAAATTCCATATATACATGGAAAATCTTCAGTGTTAGAAATATTATTCCTAGGACTGACATAACACGAGAACGGCCTGCAATTTTACACAAGTTTTTGAAAGCTACTTTATATCAGAAATTTTACTAAAAACTGGTTACTTTTTTGTTATAGCGGCCCACACTATTAGGATTATGACAAGTTGCAGCCAATTTCGCCAACGTCGTAACAAAGATCGTGAAGCACACACATATAATACCATATAATACCATTTCATGAAATCGTATACGATAATTTAATAGTTTTTAACCTTACTTCAAGTGTGCTATTTATTTATTTTTAAGGGTCAACAATCTAAATTGTCCAATATATGAATTTAAAAAAATGTAAACAAAGATTGAATAGACATGACCGCAAAAAGCCTCAAATCTGCATAACACTTGGAACCAAACTATGCAGATTAGTGGTCTTCTACTGTACACAGTTTTTCATAAATGTGTTTCGTTCTTAAAATGTGTTATTTTCATCTATCACAGCGGAACAAGCGAGAAAACTCATTTTCTTGCACATGAGTTGTATATATCTTTTAATATAATTTCCGTCATTTTTGACGGGCTACCTTTCTAGTATTAGTATTATTAGCACAAAAAAAAATTAGCACATTAGGAGCATAATGTCGGGACATATAAATAAAAATATGAAAATATAATTTAACATTACAAGCACTAAATTTTGAATGTTTATAATTCAAAAACTTATCATTCAAATGACTTGTAATTTGGTATCTAGGCATAGTTTGAACCGAAGATTTGAAATATCTCGTTAAAATTGGGTATTGCCATTGAAAAAAATGAAGTTAGGACTCGTTTTAATATGTAGATGACCCCTAAGAAAATCTTATATACATCATTTAAAAGTAGACTTTATTTCCAATCGTTCGGTACCAGTAACTTTCTTCTATGATGATTTGTTGAGGAGTTAGTAGGGGGTGTTTACTTTTTTTTCCACGACTGTACAACAGAATCTATACATGTATTATGCTATCGTATGTGGAACAGAAATAGCGATTATTTCTTAATTGTTTAATGTCAATGCCCAAATGAAATGCGCCTCATAGGTTATTGAACAGCATTTAATGCACCTCCATACCTATAAGATGAGTTACCGTAGGGGGTATCCTGTCCTGTCGTCAAATGCTGCCAATTTTGTCGACAACTTGGCGATATCTCTAATATTTCGCCAAATTCCAATAGAATGACATTTTAAACCAATAGGGTTTACTTGCTTACAGAAAATCAACAAATTGAGATATTTTAATGCAACAAAATCTAATATTAACTTAACGGATTATATTAAATATATTTAAGGGAGTCGAGGTAAATTAAATTATGAATAAAAGTAACATGATACAATGCTTAGCATGACTTCCGAAACATAAATTTTAAGGGAGACCAAATTGGGTAGCCAAGGGCTGCTAGTATTCTTTAGCATGCTAATGATTAGAATAGAATGGTACAAATAAATCTGAATTGCCGCTCAGTTTACTGAAATTTTTTAATAGCATTGTTAAAATTATGCAGCAAACTCTCCATTAATATAACAGTTTTTAAATATAACTGTTACTTGACCATATTATTAAGCATATCTGACCATATTATTGGTCATATTAAGATAAGAATAAAGCTAAATAACTGTTACTTAAACGTTTTCAATAAAATTGGTCAAATAACTGGAGAGTTCGCTAGAATTTTTTAACTATGAATATGTATTATGTATCTGGTATATATGAAATAAATTTAATTTCAGAAAATTCAGATGCATTCTAAATTTTCTAATATATCACTGAAATTTCATTGTTAATAAAGTGCTTTTTCGAGTACAATTTAGATAATAATAATTCTGTATTCTTGAATATCTATTTTTATTTATTTATTTATATTTTTTTGTTGTTGTTGTTTAAGTCGGGACATTTTAAGGATTGGCTGCATTTTTCGACATATATGATGCATGCCATTAAATTTAATAGAATTCGCCATATGCTATGAATTTTCATAATCAGACATTTTTTGCAGGAGCAATCAAATGTACTAAAAAAACTAATGTATAAGTCCGTAGGTCAGGAAATGGCGGTTGGTCCCTCCCTCTTGGAAGAAAAGCCCATTTCGAAGAAGGCTGAAACGTTAGGTAGGGATGTTTGCTTTAGGACAAGAAAAATCGCCAAGTATCCTTACTGATATTACTATACAGGCTGTAATAGCGCAATGCCTGTTTTTTTTTTTCTTCAATCGCAAAACAGCGTATTGTGTTTCTCCTTTGTGTTTATTACCTTATTTGTTTTTTATCATTATTTTTTTTATGTTGTCTTCTCAAGAAAGTGTTATTTGTATACAACCAACTAATTGTTATTTAAATATGAACAATTTTTAAGGTGGCACATGACCTTTAAACTTTCAAAAAATTCATATTTTTATTTATTTTTAATTTTTAAAAATTTCTCAACAGTATTAAAAAATCCCTATTCAAAAATCTACATTATTTTTTGAGTTATAATCATTTATAAACAGTTAGTACAATTGAAAATCCGTTGATATTGAAATTTTGAAAAGCGTTTTCTCAGATTAGTAAATTTGGAGTTTGCGTGCACTGTTACTTTCAAACTATACAAGCTATAGCTTTAAAAAATTAACCATATTTTCGTTTCCTTAGAGTCTTCATGCTAAAACCAAAACTTTGTGTGTATATTTTGATTTTAATTCAGAAGTTGATGTGTTATGTTTCTATTTTGTTTGTTTTCTATATGCGCAATTTAGAGTTTAATCAGGCGCGTAGCACTTACTAATTATAATTCTCGCATTATGCGATGAATTTTTAAATATTAACTTTGCATATACAACATTTAGTTTTCTGGATAACGTAACTAAGAATATATATTTTAGGAAGAATGGAAAAAAAAAGATTTTAATTGCATATTATTTACATTTTGATACTTTGAAAAAGGTGATGTTTTGATCGTTTGGACAAACTCAACGGTGTTCCAGTGCTTCCTTAAGTGAAAGGAATATTATTTGTGCTGTTTTAAAAATTGGACGCAATAGATAAAACGGAATGACTTTTTTGAATTAGGAAATTAACCCTTTATCTACTGAGGGTACTTATAATTACCATTAATATAACTTGTTATAAAATTCGTTAAATACATCGATTATTTGTAATACAGATTAAAATGAGTTATAGATATATTACTTTATCTTGTTACAAAAGCATTGTTAGTTACACGAAGCAAAAATATTTTTTTAAAGGATGATTTTTTTGCTTTTGCATCTTTTCAGCTTTCTTGAAGATGAAAGATCGGGGGGGGGGGGGTTCTATTCTGAGATATTTGTACATTTTTATTGCAAGAACATTATATTTGTACATTTCCTAGTTCTACAAAACACTAAGAAAAATATTTAAAATAAAAGATTTGAGTGGGGTATAAATATTGTACAAAATCCCTATAAATTCAAATTTAATTAATCCTTCTAAATCGTTCAATCCTTCTAAAATTTATTGAATTATTATGTAAATCTTCTAATTTAGTTTAAACAATTCACTAAAAATGCTTTAGAAGATAAAATTTTCATGAATTCATAATTCAGTACATAAAAGGTTAATCTCTATTTAAATAAGGAAATTCTGAATAAAAAAAAAAAAAAAGAAAAACCTCACAAAAAAAGTCAAATCTAAGAATGATGGCATATTGTACACCGAAATCTCGTCAAGTATATACCTTCTAACGATTGTAAAATGGCCATGCATAGTTTTTGATCATAACGAAACTTTTTGACCAACATTAAAATTAACTAGTGCATAAAGCAATTATCTGTTTAAAACTATCTATTACAGCGTATTTATTGAACATTTCTCCATGAAACTATAATTTTTCATATTTTTATATGCAATACTTTTCTTGCTATTTAAATCGAGAAAGATCTCCGGTCAAAAAAAAAAAAAAAAAAATGCAACAAAGGGTTTTTTTTTAAGTAGAAATTTATTTATCGAAGTTCGATGACGTACACATGCACTGATAGACATTCGTGTTTAATTCAGTCTAGTTAAACTTAATGTTTTATAGCTAAACTGCATTTTATCTAGTGCCTTTAATGCTTACATATTAAAAGATTTGGTGTGAGACAGCGCACCATTTAAATTACTGTGCAAAAAAGGCAAAGAGCGTGCATACTGTTTCCTCAATATTCTGAAGCTTTTTAATTTTTTTTTCCTATGAAATTAATTAAGAAAGAAATGTTCTTACAACTAAACTTAAACGAACAGACTAAATCTTAGAAACAGACTAAAAGAATTCATAAAAAATATTTTTAATAAAACGATCTCTGGTCATCTGCGTAAAATAATAAAGTTTCATTGAAATTGTTAAAGTTACCACACAATTACAAAAAACGCTGCATTACTAAGAAAAAAATATAAGACAAAAACTCAAAAGAGCTTTATATATTGCAAACTACACTTTCCTTAACCGCTTGACTGTTCGAGAGTTAATGGACTTGTCCGCTACGACCTCGTGAATGATTGACAGGTGCCATCTCCTGAACGACAAACTTAAAGGTATTTTTATGCTAATTGCCCTACATTTTATTTTACAAGCACGTAAGAAGTGTGAATTAGTTGCCAATGCTATTTTTTTTAAATATCAATAAATAATAAAATATAGAAAATAAAATGTTATCAAGATTATACACTGTCTTTTGTTTATTAAAGATCTGCTTCGTATGTATAACACTACTTCGAATAAACAAAATATATTTGTGTATCTGTAACTACTCTTTTATCTGTGGCCTCTATTGGAATGCTTCCATCCTCTTCCGGGACAATAATCGACAGGAATTTACAATCATTTTTCTATCAACTCTTTTGATTGGTTGGTGCGAAGTCTTCACGCTTTGCGAGAATTTGTCTCGGCTAGTTTTGTATGATGGAATCCTTAAAATGGCAACAATTTCAAAAGTTTGATTGTGTGTTTAAGCAAACATTGGTTTAGAATCGGCAATTTCAAGAAAGCGAGCTTACAGATTAAGGTTCCTGGAAGGAGAGAAACAAGTTTTTATTATTATTATTTCTTTTACGTTTATACTTTATTTCTAGTTAAAATAAATTTGTTTAACCCTTAAATGCTCGATTTTTTATTTTGTTTCGAAAAAAATATATATATATGATACTCTGAAAGGTTTATAATGCAGAAAAAATAATGAAAAAAATTAGAGATATATTTTTCATATAATACATCAATCTTTTCTTCTGTTGCACTTCTGCAATAAAAGTAAAAACTACTGTTGTGTGGCCGTTTTACAGTAAAATAATGCAAATTAATAAATTAATTTAATGAGTATGTCTCCAAATACCTTATTTTATATGACTATTTTATAAAACGTAACGTTTAACCCTTTAATTCCCATAATAGAATAAGTTCTAGAAATTACGTAGTTCAGAGAATCTGACTTTACACCAGAAAGTTTCAATGGTTAATTTCGCTTTATTTAAATACGGAACGTCTGTGTTTTAATTAAAGCAACTATTGCTATTTTAATTCTCTAGTGTGAATTAGGTATATGCGAATAAAAAAGATCCATTAAATTAAAAACAGTGTTGTTTGCATATATGCAAAGTTGCGCACTAAAGGGTGCTCGGGGGTTAGCAGTGCTCAGCACCAGTAATGTAAACGTTATACATCGGCACTTTCATTATAAAGTAAATGTTCATGTATTAAACTTGCAGAGAATCCTGTTGGGTAAAGTTTGGTTTATATAAAACACTCTACGTATGTGTCAACGTTACGTTACTTATGTTATAACGAGAATAAAAAGTTTGAAAGAAAAATTAAAGCAATACTGTATACATTTATATATTTATTTTTTTAAATGTATCACTGGAATCGTAAGGAATAGACTTGGAGTAAAGTTTATAAAAAGTGTTTGTTATCAATACAAATGTAAAATGTTAGTTATTAATACAGAAAGAGGTTAAATTATTTATACACGTTGCATAATAAAATTCAAATTATATTTCAATATTAAATGTTTGAAAATATCACCATATAGCATAAACATACTTTTCATCGTTATTCGCTGATCTTTTTTTTTTTTTTTTTTTTTTGTTTTGTAGATAGGTATTTCAATATTTTTGAACTATTGGAATTTCTTTATATTCAGTCGACAATGGTAATGCATTTAAACTTATCCGTTTTCCAAGCGCAATGTTACTTTCACTGACAAATATTTTTACATTTACTTCGTATAAAGATAAATATTTATCAATAAAAGATGAACTATTGTCGGCAAATATTTTACATTTACTTCATATAAAGATAAATATTTATCAATAATAGATGAACTATTGTTGGAGATATTATACTGAACATTTGTATCAATTTTCATTAAAAAAAAAAAAAAAAAAAAACATTCACTATAGAATTTAAAACTGATACAGAAAACAAATATTTAATGTCATCGTTGTATGTGGTTTCTGACATTTTTCATGGAGGAATGTACGTATTCTGAACTGAAAAAAAAAAACTAAATGTTTTAATCACAACATAAAAAGATAAATTTCGTTCTTCGTTTCACTTTTATTTATTGATACTGTCACCTACATTTCCTTTTCATTTGGAATTATTTTTTTTATAATTTAATGTAGCTTATAATTTATGGCGAAAAAATTGCTAATGGTTCATACTTTTTTATAAAAGCATGTAACAATTAAATGATGATTAATATTAATATTAATATTAATTAATATTAATGTTCCGTTTAATATTAATGTTTTATTTTAAAATATTGAGTGAAATTTCTTCTTAATAACCTTTCGCCTTAGAATGTTTCATTTAAAAACAACATACTTTCGATTATAAAGCATTTTTTAAATTATCATAATTTACATTCTATTGACGACGTTCTTACATTAGTGTATCTATGTATAAATCTCCCATGCCTTTCACTTATAAGTATTTTACATTTTCGTCATGTGAAAATAAATAGATATCTATAATATACGAATTATCGTTGTAGAAATTATACTTGACAATTGAATCTAGATATCTTTCATAAATCAAAAAACATTCACTATAGAATAACAAACAGATACAAAAAATGAGTATTTAATATTATCCTTTTTTATGCTCTCTGACATTTTTCAACTATGAATGTCCACATTCTGAATGGAGAAAAAAATATCGCAATCAAAATGTAAAATAGATAACTTTCTTTATTCGATTCATTCTTTTTTATTCATGCCTTGACCTACATTTTCTTATGAAATAGCATCTATTAAAAAAAAAAAAAAAATGTTTTGCTATAGCTTACACCATATGTTGTTAAATTTTTAAAGTTATATATTTCTTTTTGTAAGAAAACCGAATTGAAATGGATTATGAGCAAGAAAAAATATAGTGTATTATAGATATGTGTTTGTATGAATATGCGCACTCATACGTTAAATCTATTGCACTTTCTGGTAAGAATTTAATTTATATGGAGCATAGTGGCTTATTGAAATATATTTCATTGTCAAACAATTAATCTCAATTCGATTTTTAGATCTATTTATCATCATAAATTTTTGTGCTTTTTAACTATTGTACTGTGTTACATGAAATTTAATGATATATACAATATATTTAATTTTCTGAATATTCACATGAATTCTAAATTCCGTGATATATCACATAAGTTCGATGCTGAATAATTCGTTTTCTGCATACAATTTAGATAATGACCATTACTTATTCTTGAATACCAATTTTGTTTTCTCTCAGTAAGAAAATAGAAATCAGTCTTAACTATATTTTTCAAATACATGATGTATGCAATATAATTCATTACGTACTATGAATTTCAACAATTTTATCTTTTTTTCTTACGCAATCCCATGTATTAAATGACACCAATGTAATGCACTTGACATGTTGAAATGTACTTTTATTGCTACTTATATTAGTTGGTAATGGTAATATTCTTTTTAATTTAATTAGAAATAAGAATAGTTGGAATGTAAAATATTATAGTTCGATATAGTAATGACACTTCGAATAAGTAAAATATATTTGTGAGTCTGTAGTTAATATCTTATATACGTGACCTATGTTGGAAAGCTTCCATTATCTTTTTCTACAAGATTCGACACAAATTTCCTGCTTCCCTCAATTTTCCATACTGACTTTTCATTGGTTTATGCTAAATCTTCAAGCTACGCAAGAACTTAACTCGAAAAAATTTGTTTGATGGTAGCTTGAAAATGACAACAATTTCACAACAGCAGACTTTTGTTTAGAATCACTGGCAGTTTTCGGAAAGTACGCTTGGAGATTAAGTTTTCTGCGCGGATCTAAACATATATATATATATATATTTAAATATAGAGAGGGTGAGTCTAAATTGTTTTTAGAAAATAAGAGGGGTGGTTGTACACATCAAGAAGAACAATAATTACCATGTAACATAGGGTAGCATTCCACTCTAAGAGGCAGGAAAGTATTAAGTCAAAACGTGACGAGAATTAGCACGTTATCGCCCCTGACTTCTTTTTGTACTTGCATACGTAGCATATCTCCTAAGTAAGATGTTCAGGTCGGATCGTAGTGCGACAAAACAAACCGAACCGTATGCAAATTTCCAATGAGGAGAACCAGCACAGTAGGCTCCGTAGAAAGCCAATCAGATCAAACGTTGTCCTTTCGATATGGCTCAATATCGACGCTTTAGAGTATTACCTAGATAGCATCATCCGAAAAGTTTAGTGAAGGAAGTACACTTATGAGGAAGTGGCAGATATGCACTTCTCATACGGTCAAGCAAAAGGGAATGGCCCCGAAGCACGAAGATTGTACGAGCAGAGGTTTCGTTTGCTATCTAAAACTGCAATGCAGGGCGTTCAAGAAATCTACGAACTTCAGAAATAAAACAGCTAATCTTGGCGAGAAATTACAGAAGCTCTTTCTACAATTACACAAGCGGTGACATACGAAATGGGTATTTCTCGTAAAGTGTCGTGACGTATTTTACACGAGGAACGCATGCACCCCTACAAAGTACAAATAGTGCAATCTTTACACCTAGATGATTATCCCCGTCTGTAGTTGAAGCTCGGGATGAGGAATAATGATCCACGATTTCCTGCATTAGTGTTAGTTAGTGATGAGGCAACATACAGCAGAGACGGAATTTTCAACTTGCGCAATCAATAAGTTTGGTCTGACAACAATCCCCACTGCACTGCTCCTCGTAAACACAAGAAAAAAATTTCAGTGGGCACATAGGCAGGTATCGTTGGTGGGTACGTGGTAGGCTGGTACATCTAGCCGAACCGTTTGACCGGCACAACATATCTTCTTGAAACATGTATTCCCCAGTTTGTTGCAGGCTGTTCCGTTCCCCATCCAGAAAGACATATGGTTTACGCACGATGGATCCCCAGCACACTTTACCAGGCCGGCCCGGCACTTCTTGAATGCCACATATCCCGTACCATGGATCGGACGTGGCGGAACTGTGTCTTGACCTTCTCGTTCACCGGAAGTCATCCCATTTGTCTTCGTCTTCTTCTAGGGGCACATGAAATCTTTAGTGTACGAGACGCCCGTGGACTCGGCTGAAGATCTCGTAACAAGAATTGTTGTTGCCGCAAGTAAAATTAACATAGCACCAGAAATCTTAGAGAGGGTACGCAAGTCCTTCCTTCGCCAATGTGAACTGTGCAATGACACGCGTCGCCGCCACTTTGAGCACTTGCTGATAGTTTATCTTTGATCAATAAATCAGATTGTGCAACTTTTGGTATCCTTCATTCGCATTCCCAAGACTGTTATAAGTTCATGTTGAAATTCTAATTTTACTCTTTTCTGCCTCTCAGACTGAAATGCGACCCTATGTTCCATGGTAACTATTACTCGTCTCGATAGGCACTACCCTTACTTTGTAAACAAAATTATGCTCACAGTGTATATGTATATATATACATACATATATATATATATATATATATATATATATATATAACATCATTTCAAAATGCTAAAACAACTTATGTTTTAGCATTTTGAAATGATGTAATATGTTTTATTGCATTTGATATGTGCTGCTGTAGCGCCATTCATGCAGTAATTTTTCATTAATTTTGAAATAAAAAAAATATATATATACTTTATTTTAGCTGTTTTTCTAGTTAAAATACGTTTGTTTAAGGGATCTCGGGACTCTTAAAATTGAAAAACAAAAAGACCACTTTAAACATTTAATATCTTAAAATGTATTTGATTTTAAAACACAATTTTTATTGGGATAAAAGATATAAGAGTATTATTTCATTTTATGTATTTAAAAAATTGCATAATGCAGAATTAGTATTTACAGGAGTCTCCAATCATTTGTATAACTGATATTGGTATCTGTTATATAGCATTATATAAAGCATTTTATTGGTATAACAGATTTTGCACACGATTACAAAATAAATATTGAAACTAGAATGTTAATTTCTTATACTCCTACTTATACTTCAGATTGTAACAATTACCTTGAACCTAAAAAAAATGTATTTAATGCATTTTTATATTTTTAATACAAAGTTGTATTTTGCTAGTGCAAAATTTTGATAATTTCATCAATATAATTCACATAAGGAAAGATATTTTTTAACAATAAAAAGGAAATTTTAGGTTCACTTTATAGAGACTAACATTTAACATATGTTTTGAAAAGTTTGTGAAAAAACATTCAGAAGTTTTTGGATATCGTGGGCGTTATGCCCAAAAGTGTCATTTGGAGAAAAATGACTTCATAGTTTCGGAAACGCCGCTTCAGATATTGAGCGGGTATAATACGAAATAAATATTGAAACGAAACTAGAATGTTGATTTCTTATACTCCTACTTGTACTTCAGATTGTAACAATTACCCTGAACCTAAAAAATTGTATTTAAAGCATTTTTATATTTTTAAGACAAAGTTGTATTTTGCTAGTGCAAAATTTTGATAATTTCATCAGTATAATTCACATAAGGAAAAATATTTTTTTAACAATAAAAAGGAAATTTTAGGTTCACTTTATAGAGACTAACATGAAACTATTTACGTTACGAAAGGTGAGAAAAATATTTTTAAAAACATTCAAGTTATACTTTTTGCATTCTTATTTCATTTCGATTACAAAATAAATATTAAAACGAAACTTGAATGTTGATTTCTTATACTCCTACTTATACTTCAGATTGTAACAATTACCCTGAACCTAAAAAAAATTGTATTTAAAGCATTTTTATATTTTTAATACAAAGTTGTATTTTGCTAGTGCAATATTTTGATAATTTCATCAGTATAATTCACATAAGGAAAAATATTTTTTTAACAATAAAAAGGAAATTTTAGGTTCACTTTATAGAGACTAACATGAAACATATGTTTTGAAAAGTTTGTGAAAAAATATTCAGAAGCTTTTGGATATCGTGGGCGTTATGCCCAAAAGTGTCATTTGGAGAAAAATGACTTCAAAGTTTCGGAAACGCCGCTTCATATATTGAGCGGGTATAATTCTAAAAGCCATAACTTGTATTCTAAAGGAAATTTCAGGGAAATGATTATATCAAAATGTTAAAAAAAGATAGCATTTTAATATATAAGAAAACAAAAATTTTGAAGCTTTAAGAGTCCTGAGACCCCCGAAGTTTGCAATACTCATCTTCATTAATGTAAACTTTATGCACCACCGCTTTCATTATAAATCATAAATCGTGTACTAAAAATTCAGAAATTCCTACGTGGTAAAGGTTGGACTATTTAAGACATACCCACATATTTGTTAATATTACACTATTTACGTTACGAAAAATGAGAAAAATATTTTAAAAAACATTCAAGTAAAACTTTTTGCATTATTATTTCATTTCTTGTATCACTCAGGCTTCAAAAATAAACTTTTTTAAACATTATAAAAATAATCAGTAACGTATTAGTTATTTATTCAGAAAGGGGTTTAGTTACTTATGTACACTGTATAATTAAATTCAAATTGTATTTGAATATTAAATGTTTATAATAATTCGGTACTTGCTAGTTAAACGTCGACCAAATTACTGTCGCCAAGTTGTAAGATTAAATGCAAATAACGGTTGATCGTAACTGTCGCATTCACTTGACTTAAACGTGTTTAAGTCCTCAAGTGATTTTTATTTCGGCGTTTTATCTGTATTTTTATTAATGTTATAATAACTTACTAGATTTTCGTTATTTCAAAGGAAAATTATGTCAATTTGTATAATTTGGCGAGTGGTTTTACGATTTATATAATTTGGCGAAATCGGTCGACCGGATAACTAACAAGTACCTTGTAAAAAGGTATAATTTCAATATTTTTAAACTATTTTAATTAATTTACATTCGGTCGACAATGGTCCTGCATTTAAATATATCCATTTTCACGAGCGTAATACGACTTTCACTGACAAATATTTTACATTTACTTCATATAAAGATAAATATTTATCCATAATACATTAACTATTGTAGGAGATGTTATACTGAATATTTCCAACGATTTTTCTTATATAAAAAATAAATTCTCTTTAAAATCACAAACTGACATAGAAAATAAATTTTTAATGTTATTCTTTTATGTGGTTAGCGACATTTTTCAAATATGAATGTACACATTCTGAATTGAAAAATAAAAAAATGCCACATTCAATACATAAAAAGATAACTTTCTTTCTTCGCTTCACATTCATTTATGTATAATTTGACCTACATTTTCTTTTGAACTGACATTAATATATATATATATATATATATACAATTTTTTTTTCATTTTAATATAGCTTACAACTTATGGTAATAAAATTGGTAATGTTCGATTTTTTAAAAATTATATTACTTGAATAAAATGGGTTGCCAGCAAGTTATATATACTTATGATTTAATAAAAAATTATTTTATAAGAAAAGTGTTAAAATGCTGATTCCATTAAATTATTTTTTTAGTTAAAATATTTTGAAGCATTTTTATCAATAACCTATCATCTTTGTATTTCCTATTTAAAAAATAACATAATTTCGAAATTTGAACGTTTTTTTAAATTATTAATATTTACCATCTATCGACAGTGTTCTTGCATATTTATATGCCCCTATTCCAAAATGACACAGGTTCTTCTCTGATAAAGCTTTTACTTTTTCTTCATATAAAAATGAATATTTATCTATAATATATAACCTATTATTAGGGATATTATACTGGACATTTGCATCGATTTTTCATGAATCAAAAAACATTCACTATAGAATTTCAGACACATACAGAAAATAAATACTTAATGATATCGTTTTATAAGCTCTCTGACATTTTTAACCATGGTTGTCTACATTCTAAACTGGGGAAAAAATATCGCAATCAAATATGAAAACATAACTTTTTTTTCTTTTATTCATTTTTCTTGACCTACATTTTCTTTAGAAATTGCATCTATTAAATATATATATATACATATATATATATATATATATTGGTGTAGCTTACATTTTGGCGTGAGTGGCGCCGATGGGACACGAACCACGGATCTCATGATCAGGAGGCTAGAACGCTAGCGTCGAGCAAAAGGCCAAGCCAGTTACTCTAATCTAGTAACTCGCTTTATACTGATCATGTGAGATAAGATCGCTACAACATCATATGTTGTTAAAATGTCTTAGTTATGGCTTTCTTTTATAAAAAAAAAAACCAGCAGAGCCGCCCGGCGTTGCCAGGGGTCCGCAAATAATAACCTTAAACAAAACTCAAGTTTGCATGATTTTATATCTTTTGAAATTATTTTAAATGAACCTAATTTCGGAGGCACCCATTGCCTTCCGCATCGTCTAGTGATTTCCCAACAAACTTCTTTCCGAACGAACCTGTAACCTGGGTCCGTTACATAAGGCAGCATGTACCGGAAGTGCGCTGCACATGTCGGAGACAATCGAAAACCAAATTGAGTAAGCCAAACCTTGTAGTAATCAAGCGCATAGAATCGAAAAAAAAAAAGAATGAATCATGAATGTTAGAAAATGTTGGTAACTGAAGTCTAAGATAAAATTTCGTAATACAGAAAGTAGTTGTAGTTGTAATCTAATTTGAATGAACCAAATCCCGTTGAAATTAGGTCCTTAGAATTAGAGGAAAGAATGCGCCCCCCAGCGGTGAAAGATGACGTTTCCCCTTGTAAATTTCATGAATTACCTTTAACATTAACACGATATTTATTAAAGTGATGAAATCCATTTTCTAAAGTTACCTTTAAATTAACTCGATTTTTAATGTACGGCTGTAGTGAGTAAACGTAAGTTGATGCTAATAAAGGAGATAAATGTTCGAGAAAAGTGGTAACAGAGGTATAAAGAAAGACCATGCCCTGGTGGCCAGAGTAGTGCAAAAACTTCAAGGAGGGCCAGGGACATAACTGGCATGTAGTTGGTCATAAAGATATTGTTAGTAGCTTTAAAAGTAATCGGAAGACGCTACAGACGCTAAAAGAAAATTGCAAGCAATTCGGAAAATTTTTAAAGAAGCTGCACCAAGGGCCCCAAGAAGGCGATTAATATTCAAAATTGGCTGTAGCTGAATCCTGAGAAATTTTTTTTGTCTCTCATATAGTGTCTGGAAGACCTAAGAAGTTGTTAGAAGAAAAGCTTCTGAATTGGACCATTTTTAAAGGATCTGTAAAAGGGGGCCCAAATGGGGCCAATTGGTAATTAAAAACAAGTCCCTATCATGAAACATGTTAAAATGTCTTAGTACTTAGCGCTTTAAATCTTCAATTAGTTAAAATTAAGCATAGGTAATAATATGAATTATTCGTTAAAATAATATTTTAAAGAAATGCACAAAAAGGGGGTAAATGCTTGAAAAAGGGCCATGAGGCCTCAATAAAAATATGAGGGTTTTGGTCTGGGAAGAAGTCTCTAAGACTCAACTTTAAAATTATGCATTGAGAAGCCCATAATAATATTCTTCAGTAAACCGGAAATTTTTATCGCAGGTCGGTACAGAATGGGGCGGGGGAGGAGGCAGAGACTTTGCAAATTACCAGGGCCCGACTCATGTTCAGTTGGAAAGTTGCGTAAAGTCAGTGGTTAAGGTTATGAATTTTTATTTATCACACATTTTAAACTCTTTTATTCAAAATTAATTGGTGAACTAAATTAAAATTTTATTATGTTTTTAATATTTTAAATTTTTATTTAAAATCTTTAGATGAAAAAGTAATTACAAATGCATCCGAAACTGTAATACTGAAAAAGAAATAATAAAACTGCAAGCAAATATGCTATATAAATTTTTAAAAAAGGTACTATCCAGCAAATTTATTTTCTAATAGAGTAAAGCCTGTTTAAATCGGAATCGTCGGAACATTTTTTTCACTTTGGATACCCTTCAAAGAAAAAGAAAATCCTTAAAATAGAAAAATTCTACTAATTCAAATTTCAACTTTGCCCTATCTAGTTTCGAACCTGTGTCTGTTCGTACAGAAAACCAAGGGGTTAAGCCACTGCGCCACAACTGCTACTGACAGTATAGTAAATTAACGTTCCATATCGGAGGGTAAATAGTTTCTGCCTTTTTTCCGCGTCGCGTGTGTTTCATTAGCATAATAAAATAAATGATTATTGTATTCCGAATTCTCTGAAATTTTAATGGATCGTAAATATTACTAAAACCAAGCCCTTTTTAAAATGTCATAAAAAATATGCATATTTTAGAGGATAAACATTTAACCGAAATGTAAATCATCTTTATGAGGCGGAAAGTGACCTACCCGCATTTGGCGGTGTATTTGAAAGAATTAAAATTCAAATTTTTAAAAACCAATCACACCATCGTTTTGAAAAAGGATTCAGCTTTATAATCATATGTTTGACTTGTCATCAGTACTTTTAAAATTGTATCCTGGGGAGGTGTTGTAATAAGGGAGAAAAACGTTTTCAGAAAAACGATCCTTTTTTAACCTTTTTTTTTTTTCAAGGGGTTAATTGCGATATATTTTTTAATTGATCGCAGCATTTGAGACGTAAGAGTACAGTCTTTCTGAACATGTCTTCCGTTTTAAACTTTATTAAGCTGTTTAGACGATGTTAGTTAATAAATAATGACAAAATACCCCCGAAATATTTTTTCCATTCTTCATTTGCGTATCAGCGCCTTCAGCGCATGCGTCAGAGATTTTCCCTTCCGAAATGGATTTTTAATCAAAGTGAGTGACGGTTGATAATTAATAACTCAGCTGTTAATTAGAATTTCGAAATTCTGAGATCCAGGTATATCAGGAGAGACTTTGGGCTATTCCTAGAAAAACTTTGAACCTCGTACGTGCAGTAGATTTTCCTAGCCATCGCACACAGACAGACACACACACAGAGCGATTTATTTTTTTATTAGCATGGATACTGAAATGAACTGAATTATGAACAAAATAAATATAACGTGCATACATAGATATGGATATATTTAGTAGTGTAGACATTCTGGCGTGCGCACTGTGAAGCATTAAATCGAAGAATAAAGCGCTGTGGTAGAAGTTATGTAAATCGTACAGATTTAGTGCTGCATAGCAGTCGTGAATCGAATCCTTATGATTCGATAAATAGCCGTTGTATTGTGTTGATGGTTGTACAGGTCGTGGAGTGAAAATATACAGGCAGTGGAATGAAAAAACGAGGAAGTTTCTCCAAAACGAAATAATGTGTCTACTTAGACCACTATGCTTATATTAGCAGCACATCATCAAAAAATATTCCTACGACTCTTTGACTAAGCTCAGCTCTTAATATGTAAATAACTTCATCGTATGATCATAAAGTAAATTACAATAGAAAACAACTATAATAAACAATTAAATTTAAAAAATCAAAAAGCCCGACTGCGTAAAAAACGAACTAATTAATTATTTATCATCAATGTGAAACTATTTTTTTTTTCAATTCCTACTATTAGCTCACACTCTCGCTATATATATCTTGTTCAAATTTTCAATCGTTAATAAAATACTTATTATTCATCCAATCAAGCTCAAATATTTTTTTTAACTTGTAGTGGATGACACTTGATGTTAATCCGGTTTTTTTTTTCAAATATTAATTCATTAATTAAATTTAATTAATTAATTTTCAATAATCGAGGGAGCTCTTTTCTTGATCGAGGTATTTTAAGACCGAGAGAGCCCTTTTCTTGATCAAGGCATTTTAAGCCCTACTCAACAGGAAAGAAGAATGGGAGAAAAAAAAAATTCTCTTATTGACCTAAGTAGGAATTGACTTAACATATTTTATTTTTATATTACTTGTTTATATTAATTATGTATTTTTTTATTTACTTGTATTGATGACTTTTAAGTTGTGTTTAATTGTTAGTTCCTATCTCTAAACATTGTTTTGATGAGGTCTATAGATGTCTATGATGGTTAGAGTTGCAGTAAAGCTAGAGATCCACAATATATACACAACTTCCAGGTTGTATAATATTTTAACGGAGCTTCTGACTGTAAAATAGTCAATGAAACATCGTCTTCATTTTGAAAGACCTATCCAATGATATGCCACTCAATAGGGTGCGAAATTTTTTTTTGGTCACTACCGGCATTTTGTATTTTACGGCCGCCATTTTTAATTTCTAAAAACAAAACATAGCCTATAACCATCGGGCCGTTAAGACGAATTGATAGAGACCTCATTCATTAAAATCTATCCAGCCTTTGGGATGTTTCGAGGGTATAAAGAAATCCACATACACAGATACGCGTGAAACACACAACCCTTCTTTTCAGTTGGGTAAAAAGAAACTACCACTCAGCAGGATGTTGGCAGATACAAAATCGAACAAATTCTGAGTAAAATTTCCATGCGTCCTCTTTTTGTCACAGCTCACATTAATAAAAAATCATGACGTCTCGCGCGCTCTGGCCAATGAGTGGATTAAAGGTACGCGTGATGCTTATGTCACCTCCAATAGGAGTGATTTTGTAAAAAGTGTTGTCGATTTGGGAGGGATAAATTTTGAAGTAAAAATAAACCGGCGTGCGAAAGTTTCTCGAAATAAAATAAGTAAAAAGAAATTGTTCTTTTAAAAACATTCGAAATTAAACTAAATAATAGAAATGGTCAGGGATAATGATACAATTTAGGAATAGACTAAAAGCTTTATATTAAAGTAAATTGAGTAAGGTAATAATTAATTTTAAAACGAGAATTTAATAGGATTAATGATATATATTGTTAAAGAATAAGAAATTAGTAAATATGCCGGTAATTTAGTACAATAAAAGGGAATGTCGCGAAGAAAGAATTAATAACATAACTCCCCTTAAATTCTATAATTGGGTATTCATTATATAATTCAGGTAATAAGTACCCTTTTTGTTACAACTGATTTTCAAAAAAAGTTTTTTTTTTTAAATTTTTTTGAAACTAAGATATTTATTTTCCTATACTGTTAAAAAAAAGTCCTTAAAATAAGAGCATAAACCTGATTTTTTTTTTCAAAACAGTTCCCTCATAGCATGCATGGTCACGGTGACGTCGTTGTGACGTCATTGTAAGTCACTGTGGTCACGTCACATCTGTGACCAAAATGCCACCACTCAGTGATGTCACATTGTGACTGAGATGTGAACTTTTTAGAAAACTTTAAAAAATTGCAAAAATTCTTTAAAACATGTTATTTACTGTAAAATTAAATTTTTTTGGCAATTAAAAAAAATTGTGACGACACTGACGTCACTGCATGTAACGTATGTAACGTCACATATGTGATAAAAAACCACCATATTGTAAGTCACAGTGTAACAAAAATATGAACTTCAAAAATCTTTGAAAATGAAGAGAAATATTTTAAACAGTCCCGAGTTACAGCGGCATAAGGAATGAAAATATATTAGTGGATAGCAAATAGTAAATTCTGTCACGAAAGGGGGAAGGGGCATAATAAATAAAATGTATGATACAAACACTAATAAACTAAATTTTCATGCTATATTTTATCAATTTGATAGATTAAGCGGTCTCACAGATCGCTCACAGTAGTTATGCGGCAATTTTTGTCACATCAGCTAAGGGTAAACAGTATTTTAAACAGTCCCGAGTTACAGCGGCATAAAGAATGGAAATATATTAGTGGATAGCAAATAGTAAATTTTGTCACGAAAGGTTGGGGGGGGGGGCATGATAAATAAAGTGCACGATGCAAGCATTAATAAACTAAATTTTCATGCTATATTTTATCAATTTGATATCTAAGACAGTAAAAGTATTCTTTTTTCATGATTTCAATTTTATCTAGCATTGCAATTTAATTTAATAATCCGCCACTGATTGTTACACTCACATAAAATTACTGCGCATTTAAGATTCAAATCTGTTCTATACCAAAAACAAATGAACGATAAAAAAACACCTGCTCAAATCGTCTGCCTCACGATATTACCATAGAATAAACAAGGGAATACGCGGGAATTTAATTTCACTCCACTGTTTAGAACATCACCACGTCTACAACACTTATTTTAATATAAAAGAAAGACATCTGCCATTTTAGGATATTACGAACACACGGATATTATTAATGGAGCATATATGTAAGTCTTATTTAATTTAAATATGTTATTCCTGTTTTGTATATATTATAATGATGAGTTAATTAGTTTTATGTTACACATAGAGAAAGAGACTGATCTGTATTGTTTCCAGAAAGATATTTTCCTATTCGATTCTGTGGTATCTTAATCTGCAATCGTTCGAAAAAAAAAAAGCTGGCGCAGAGACTGATTCATGCCTACATTCACAGTGGAGTGAATGTAAATATTAATTTTCAGTTACTTGAGATTAAAAATGTGTTGAAACTCTGATGTTGAATTTTTTTCGGCTTCTTAATGTTTTCTAATTACTCCAATGTTTTTAAATTTAACATTTCACAACATTATAAAATAATAGGAATTCCTTTTAACGTGTGGAAATGTTTTTGAGAAATTGTTAAATCTAATAATGCGTTTAATTCATCTATTGTAGTTTGTGTTTAATAATACAACTATAAATGCTGATTATTTAGTGTTTTTCAAATTAGTATATTTATATTTTTAAACTGTATGTAAGCATGTTTTTTTCTGTTTGTGATTTTAATTTAACATTTAATTGTAGACACTCAGAATCAGTTATTAAATTTTCTTCGATTGTAAATTCATTTCTGCGTTTTCGATATATATAATCATTGGCATTAAAAAATTAAATATGATATTTAAGCATTGACATAAAGTATTTTTCATGCGTGTGATAACAAGTTTATAGATTAAACTGCTTTAGTATATTTTTTTTAAAAGTTGGTATTTACTTACGTAATATAGGACTGAATATTTTTTTAAACCGATTAATACTACTTTCTACATTGAAATGTTTTTCAAACAATAAAAATAGTTAATATGCAATCATTTATTTTACTTTTATATGTCCTTTTTAATACTTTTCAACAAAGTTGAAAGTGTTTATGACTTCGGTTTGTCTGGCCGTCTGTCCGCGCTCTAACTCTTGCAAATATACACGGATTGCCTTGAAATTTTTGGATGTTATTGACGTTTACCATAGCACGGTCCCTATTTGTAATGAAGTTTGTAGCGTGTTTAGTTCATCTACAGGGACAGTCAAAAGTATTTCGTTATACTACGGCCTACGGGGAAAAATCGTTTAAAATGATTTTTAACGATTTTACACGCTTTCAAACAGAATAAAATTGATATGAATTTATAAAACGCACTAAAATATGCCTTCTGAAGAGTATGCGATGCAACGAATTGTTATTGTTCATTTACAGGGCTAAAAAAGAATTCCAACACATTATTATACAGGGATGGAGGGAATTGTTTGCGGCGTACCTTAATTATGTTAATCTACTTCATATATAATGAAATTGATATAAGTCGCCGAGGTTTACACACTATACATTATTTCATGATAATACGAAATGTATATAGCATTTACAGGACAGACAAAATATTTCCGATACTATATTTTATCCGAAGTTCATTAGGGATGATTGCTCGAAATGCATTTTTAATTAAGATATGGGCTTTTTTCACTATATTTATGCATACTATAAAGTGCGTATATAAATGCTTCATATACAGGGCTACAGAAATGAATTCGTAAAGGTCACTGAGTATGAGCATAAATCACTTAAAGGTGGGTTTTAAAGGAAATATGCATTTTTACGCTGAACTGAATTTAGTTTACTAAGAAATATTTGTAGAATATAGATAAAATGATATACAGGGTCACGCAAAGAATTGGATACATGGCCATCTATAAATTATAATTTCTGGATATGTGATTTCAGCAGTTTTAAGAGTGTTTTAGTTTGAATTAAATTTTAACTAAGTAGTAGCGTGTAATAGACGTTATAGGTAAACTACAGGGTTATACAAAAGTATTAAAGTGTGTTTCCATATATTAGTATAAATTGCTGAAAGAGAATTTCAACCTGTTAAGCGTTTTCTTGCTAAACTAAATTTTCCCAGTATGTAATATATATATCAACCTGCAAATCAAATACAGGGCTGTTCAAAAGAATTAGAAAACATATTTGGCTATGGATGATAATTGCTAAAATCTATTTTTCAAATGTTTTATGTGTTTTCTAAAATATTTACTTAGTTCTCTTATTTACGTTATTTCCCTAAATTACGATGCCTTGTTAAAGCATTTTGGAAGCGTTGGAAAGTGTTTTATAATCTACGCTTAACGCATGATTTTTCTTACATGTGTTTTCTATTTCGAAGATCAGTCTTTTCCTATAAAATATACCAAATCTATTTAGCTCATATTCACAAAATACAATATACATGGGAATAAAAAAAAATAAATAAATATGGCTTATCATGTCGTATTTAATAAAGCAATGACTACTCACAACACATTAAAATCTTACACATTCTCAATATCAAGCTTGAACTCAAAATAAAGCTTAAAACTTAATAAAAAAGATGTCAGTTGATAAGCATTGTTTTTCAAGTGGAAAAATTAAAAATATTTTAGAAGAATAAGATTCCAAAATATGGATATTTTGCTAAAAATTACAGTAAAAAGATAAGAATTTATATTTCAAACAAAACTTTATTTTAAAATTGTGCATTTTAAAATTCATCACAGTGTTTATGGCAAGAACCATCACAGTGTTAATACTTAGAATTTTTTCCAGAGAGAAACATTCGGCTTGCATACAATATTTTAAATGAAAATCAAATTTCAGATTATTTGCTTAAAAGGCGCAAAGGCCTACATAGTAAAAAAGATTCAATGCCGGGAATCGGACCCGTGCCATCAGTATAGTGCACTGAAATTCTACCGACTAAACCACATGGAACGATACCCAGCCTGGAAAATTTCTCGCTATTACATGTTGGCAAGGCTACAAAAGCAGCACAAGATGGGATATTTATCGTGAGCCACCGACATGGGGCAAACACGAAACTTAATTAATTAAATCCAGCATCGGTTGAAACTATATTAATACTTAGAAATTTATCCAGAGAGAAACATTCGCCTTGCATGCAATATTTCAAATGAAAATCAAATTTAAAATTAAAATTGCCTTTTAAGCATGTAATTTGAAATTTGATTTCCATTTGAAATATTGTATGTAAGGCGAATGGTTCTCTCTGGAAAATTTTCCAAGTATTAATATAGTTTCAATCGATGCTGGATTTAATTAAGTTTCGTGTTTGATCAATGTCGGTGGCTCACGATAAATATTCCATCTTGTGCTGCGTTTGTAGCCTTGCCAACATGTAATAGTGGGAAATTTTCCCGGCTGGGTATCGTTCCGTGTGGTTTAGTCGGTAGAATGTCAGTGTGCTATACTGATGGCCCGGGTTCGAGTTCCGGCACGGAATCTTTTTCACTATGTTGGCCTTTGCGCCTTTTAAGCAATTAATTTGAAATTTTATTTTTATTTTAAATCATTAGATTGTTTATGACAAGTTCGTCACAAATGACACATATTTCACAAATTGGTCACAATGTGACTTCAAAGCATTGTCGCTTTCGTCACAGGTTCGTCACAAGCTTAATGCCAAAATAGTCACAAATGACGCACTTTTCACAAATTAGTCACACCGTGACTTCACAGTGCGGTCACAATGTGATGTCACAAACGACCTCTAAAACGACCATAACGGCTTCGCATTTTAGTCACTATGAAGTCACATCGGCGGTCACAAAATCACAGTGTGACTTCACAACGACGTCGCCGTGACGTCACTATGCTTACGGGTTTTGATTCGAAAATGAGTATTCGTTTATACTTTTATATCTCACTTTTAAATACTGATATGTACTGGAAAATATAAAAATACATTTAGCGAATAGTGTTGCTTGTTTACAATAAAATTATTTAAATACTGTTGAAAATATTCTACTCTTTGTACGTTTTTTTTTTCTCAGGTACTTTGTACTTTTGTACTCAGGTACAAGTCATTCGATATTGTATGGTAGCTACCGATTCATTGCTGTTTTTGCAACCTGTGGTTTCAGCTTTGGAGCAAGTGGAACAATAATTTGTCAATAGGTGCATGTTCGTAGTTGTAAATTACACTGTAACTTAAAACCACGAACATGCAACCATAAATTATCAAACATTTTAGATTATAAAAACTGCTTCGGGACAAAACGAATAGTCTTTTTAACGTTGTTCGCCATTTCTTTCGCAATTTTAATGATTATTTCTAAGTTTTCACAGAATTCTTGCCATAAAATACATATGTCATTTTTTTAATAATAGGGTGTATCTCAAAAAGTCAGAAATTGTATTTTCAAATATATATATTTTTTAAATCTCAGAACGATGCTAATAATTGATGTACTAAAAATAAATATTTATTCCACAGTTAAGAACCCAGTTTAAGGGTGTCCGGGACACATTTTGAAATAATTTTTATTTATTATTTTGTTAAAATTTTGAAATTTTTTGCGATGGTTAACCATATCATTTGTAAATAAAATCACATGATAAAACGTCTCATAATTTTTTTGTAAAATATTTAAAATTTAAATATTATTAAAAATGAAGGGTAATAAATCGTAATAACACGAAATATTATTTGTAGAATTGAAATTTATTTCTCATTTAAGTATGCATAGATATATAAGTTTGAATTGTGATTTAGCATTAAAACAATTAACATATCCTCTTGAGACCCAAGCTCGCATTTTTCGTGCAAATTTTACCATTTTTAGGATTAAGGCTCTTTATGAGGCTAGAAAACTTATTGCAAAATTTTCTTTCATTATAAATGTGTTTTTATCGTTCATAATAACCTTTAAATATTTTCAATTATAGTTTTTTCATTATCAAAGAGAAAAAAGTACTTTTTGATGAAATTTATTTGAAAAGTATAAATCAATTTATTGATTTTTAAATAGTTTTTTTAAAAGGAACAAAAAAAATTACCACATCAATAAAAGTTTTTTTCTAAATAAAATTATAAGTAGTTAGTGGCACGGTTATCACAATTGACATTTGAATGCCAAAAAGAAATTAAAAAGAAATAAAACGCAATTTATTTAAAGTCTTAAATTATTATCTTCAGTTATATTTTCTTTCATTATAAATGTGCTTTTATCGTTCATACATCACCTGGAAATATTGCACAATTTTAATTTTTTCATTATCAAAGAGAAAAAGTATTTTTGGATGAAATTTTTTTGAAAAGTATAAATCAATTTAGTGACTTTTTAAATAGTTTTTTAAAAAGGAATTTTAAAAAATATATCACATCAATAAAAGTTTTTTTCTAAAAAAATTATAAAGTTAGTGCCATGGTTATCACAATTGACATTTGGATGCCGAAGAGAATTAAAAAGATATAAAATGCAGTTTACATATAGTCTTAAATTATTATCTTCAGTTATATTTTCTTTAAATTTTTATTTCTGTTTAAATTCGATTAAATTAATTAATTTAATTATAAACGACTTACAAACAGTAAAATAATATAAAAAGCGTGCATTTATTTTTTCTAGTTAAACGAATATACAAATACAAGTTGCATTTCACGCTTACTTTTTGTACATGCTTACTTATTTTATTTTATACTTATCAAGTAAGATGAGATCGTTACCTAGGCTTCAAAAACCAGATTTTTAGCGTCAAGTTCCTATTTCTTGCACTACAAACTTTGTTGACATCAAAAGTGTGTTTTTGTCGATTATACGTCACTTCCAAATATCACATACATTCAATTTTTGCATCATCAAATAGAAGAAAGTGTATTTTAACTAAGAAACGTGTTGATTAATTTAGTAATAATAATAAAAAAAATAATAACATTTTGTTTGTTTTTATCTGTTCTCAACACCAGTAATTTATTTTTTAGAATAATGATAGTAAAGAGTGGCACAGCTACCGCAATTGGCAAGTAAATGCCAAGAAGAAATTTCAAAGAAACCAAAATGAGTTTATTTAGAATCTTAGATTGTTATCTTTAATTATAGTTTCCTAAAGTGTTTTTGCTAATTAAATATAATTAAATGTATTAATTAAATTATAAATAGTATACTAACAAAAAAAAATACCAAAAATAGTTATGATTAAGAATAAAACATAATAAAGGCTTAATTACCTATATTTACCAAATGCTGCATAAAAAAATCATTGAAATCCAAAATTTAACAATGTACTGATTCAGAACAAGCATTTTATCAGTAAAATTATACATTATTAAGATAATATTTAAATATTTTTTTTTTATTTGTTTAAGAATATATATTATCTACTTCGGTAAATATATTTGTTTCAATATTGTGTTGATTTTTAAGTAAAAACTAATATCTCTCTTCAGTATACGAAAAGAGTCTAATATGAATAAAAACAACTGATGAAGACCCAACGTCCAATAGAATGGACATTAAAAAGAAAGTTGTTTATTCTCTAAAATATACATTAGATTACTTTAACTACGATGTCATTTCATTCATACAATACTTAACATTAGATGTATGTAGCTTTAATATCAAAATACTTTTTAAAAATATAAAAAAAATAGCGTTAAAACTGCCTGCTTACCTTCAACAGTCTTTCTCTTGTTGCTTGTCACTTTCAAATGATTAAAATACCTATTTAGATGCAATTTTTTTTATTATTTCGGCGTACAGATAGCAGCACCAGACTATCTAGTATAATGAACAGCAAGTATTAACAAGTTCCAACTGAAATTAAGTATTTCACATAAAAAATAAAAATGTCCAATAGAATGGCCGCGGTGTCTCAGGAGGTTAAATAAAAATAAAAAATATTTAAAGTAAATTCTAAAAAAATATGTTGTAACTTAAAAAAAAAATCCCATTTTCAAAAGTAAATATTTTTTTCAAAATTGCTGGATCAAAATTAAAGTAAAACAATTGAAAAAGACATGATCCACGTTTGATCTATTTAGCTTTTACGGTTCTTGACTTATAACAATTTAAATACAAGAAATGGTGACTAGATTTTGGAAAACAAACCAAAACGAAAACAATAATATTTCCTGTTCCAATTAAGATAGAAACATGATTTTAACGCCATTTTAAGCCGGAAAGAACAGAGAAATTTTTAATGCAATTTTTTTTTTTTTTTTTTTTTTTTTTTTTAGAAAATGTAAAGATTTTTGTGTCCCGGATCCCCTTAAAATAGTAAAGTCGGAACCGTTAAATATGCTCAGTGCTAAATCGCGATCGCACTTAATACGCGGACATTTTCCCGTTACTTTGAACATCGCAATTAGACTAACGTAAAATTATCTCGCTCAATATGAGCGAAAGGTTATTACACAACATTGCTTAATACGCGAAAGTTTCGGCCCCTTAAGGCAAATAAGATCGCTTAAGGGGACCGGGTAAGTGAAATTCAACCAAAAAATTGATTTTTACTTTTTTATATCATTAAATAGTTTAAACTTTTATCTTTTCAACGATGTATTACACATGTTTATACATAAAAAACTTGTTGGATTTTTTCATTCTTTCTAAGTGCACTTCACAGCAGTGGGCTACTGTTTTAAAATTCATATTTCTTGATTGGCACGGCTTTTCTGAAGTGGTAAAATTACCATTGTTTTCGCCTTAATTAATATATTAAAAATAAGGCGAATTTTACTATTTCAAAAAGGTGGTGCCAATCAAGAAATCAGAATTTAAAAAAAAAACAGTCCACTGGCAACACTGCTTCACATCTTTAATTGACTTTTTCTCAAAACTTCGATTTTTCAGGTTTGTGTTCCTTTTTTTCAATATCTATTAAACTTAAGAACTCAGATTTTTCTAAATACTTACGTTATAGTGCATACTTTAACACGGGGGTTTAATGATTTGTTGAGAATTATTTATTTTAGGCAGTGAAATCTTACCAAAAATGCTAATTTAAAAATGTCTTTCAATAAATAATTAATAATTAATTTTCAGTTTCACTTTGAAAGAAAATCGTCTTTTAAAATACGTATAGTATGTTTTTCAAACTACTCTAAAAAATCTAGACCTCTATCTTTCATCTTTTCTGAGAAAAAGGTACATAAATTTGGTGTATTTTAACATGGCCTAGATAGAACTTACCCAGTCCCCTTAAGACGCGAATTCGTGTGGCTGCAGTTGATATTGGTTTTATCTGTTCTGCGTTTTGTTTACTTTTGGGTATTCTAACAATATTTTTGACACAAAGATTAATAAGGATATTTTTTTCTGATTATACTAGGGGGCTCTGCCCCGTACGAGCTACGCTCGCCAACCCCCGTTCAGACACCCCAGATTCTAAAAGCATGCTAATTTCATCGGCCTTAAAAAGTTTGAATTATAATTAAAAAAAAAACAGTGACGGTCTCCGTGTAAACGGGTTTTCAGTCATTTTCCTTTGATTGGAGATTTTTAAGACGAAATCAGCCGCTGCTAAGAGATACAATGGCTGTTTTCGTCTTTGATTAAAAACAAGAAAGAAAAATCATGCGTACGGCATAGATTATGAAACACTTTCCAACACTCCCTGAAAGCTTTAACGAAACTTCGTTATTTAGGGAAATAAGGTAAATAAGGTAAATAAGATAACTAACTAAACATTTAAAAAACGGATTTCAGCAGTTACCATCCATAGCCAAATATTTATTCCAATTCTTCCGAACAGCCGTGTATTTGATCTCTAGGCTGATATATATACTATATAATAGAAAATTTAGTTTATCAAGAAAAGGCATAACAGGTTGAAATTTCTCTTTCAGCAATTTATACTAATAGATGGAAACATACTTCAATACTTTTCTACAGCCCTGTTGTTTACCTAGTACCTTTATTACACGCCATTATTTAGCTAAACTTTAATTCAAACTAAATCACTCTTAAAACTACTGAAATCGCATTTCTAGAATTTATCATCTATAGGCGGCCATGTATCCCATTCTTTGCGTGGCCCTGTATATCATTTTATCTATATTCTACAAACATTTCATAAAAAACTACATGCAGTTCAGCATAACACATTTTAAACCCACCTTTGAGCAATTTACGGTCATACTCAGTAACCTTTACGAATTCTTTTGCGTAGCCCTGTATATCAACTATAACATTTACACACACCATATAGTATGGATAAAATATAGTGAAATATAAAAGCGCATAACATAATTAAAAATGCATTCCCTACCATCGCCGCTAATATACAGTATTTCGGATAGAAAATACTTGTCTGAAATGTTTTGTCTATTCCTGTAAATGCTATGCACTTCGTATTATACATGAAATAACTTAAGTAAGCCTCACTGACGTATATCAGTTTTATTATATATGAATTTGTATAATTAAAATACGCCGCAAACAATTTCCACCTATACCATTTGTAATGGAATTCTTTTGTGCAGCCCTGTAAATGAATAGTAACTATTCGTTGTACCGCATATGCTATAGAATATTATGCATATTTTAGTGCAATTCGTAAATGCATATATTTTTCATTATGTTTGAAAGGGTGTAACATCTTTAAATTCATTTGAAATGATTTTTTCACATTGGCCATAATGTAACGGAATACTTTTGACTGTCCCTGTAAATGAACTAAACATGCTACAAACTTCATTTGAAATAGGGTTCGTGCTAGGCTAAACTTCAATAACCAAAAAATTCAGTGCGATCCGAGTATATTTACGAGAGTTAGAGCGCGAACAGACAAACCGAAATCAATAACACTTTTCAAGTTTGTTGGAAAGTGTTAAAAATTAGTTAAAAATTTGAAAATAAGCTAATGTAAAATGAATTAAGTACACAAAGTCTTTGTCTCTCGGTAATTTTTAACACCGCTATGAGAAAGTTCTTTTAAATGTACCGTTTTAAATCTGACGTAATTTTCACCAAAGTTTCCTTTCCCTTTTTAATATTCACATGAAAACTCTTTTGTTGTTAGAAAGGAAATATTATTTGCGCTGTCTTAGAATTCACGATAATAGTTGAAAAGATTATCTCAAATATAAAATAAACGACTAGTGCAAGTATATTTTTTAATTTAAAAGTGTTTTGCCAACTTTTATTTATTTGGCCTTTTTAAATATGACGTAATTTCCTTCATTTGTGACTTTTAACGCATAGGAATGAATTTAGTATTTAAAAATTTTCTTTCCCTTTTAAAATTCACGCGTAACTGTAGTTTTTATGATGTAATTTTCAATATTTTCCTGATTTTTTACACGTAATCACTTAATTCTAATTTGAAAGTTTTTTTTTCTGTTTATAATAGCCACGTGTAAATAAATTTTTTATTTGAAGGAAATATTATTCTTTGCGCTGTATTTAAAATTGGCAACAGTTTAAAATAATTGCCCTTTTCTAAAATGTGTAAAAAATATCTCTCGAAATGCTGAAAATTTGAATTTAAAATGGAAATAAATCTTCAAAAAATTAATCAAATTAAAAAGATAATTGCGGTCTGCACATCTGGAACTTCCAATGTATAAAATGATCTAAAAATGTTTAAGTTCCTATGCATAGTTTTTCTCCTATAAAACTTTTTTGATGGAACGATTTTCACCATCTTTAACATTAAATATCTCTTAAAATAATTATTCGATTTAAAAACTGTCTGTATCAGCGTATTTATCAAACATGTCTCTATAATACCACCGATTTTCATATTTTTGTATGAAACAGTTTTCTTAATATTAACGAAGAAAGACCCCCGGTCATAAAAAATATGGATGCCGATCTAGTAGGAGTATACCCGGATTAGTGATGGGCGATTCTCGAGAATTCGACAATCGAGAAAAATCGTCATCGTAAAAAATCACAATCGATACAGCCATCGATTAATTCATAGAATCTACAATCGAGATGTTTTACAATCGATTATAACGAGAAAAGCTAAAAACAGTTATTGGAAAACTTAGCTATTATTCTGGCCGACAATTTCATAGTAGTGATAGGGCTTAGTGATGGGCGATTCTCGAAAATTTACCAATCGAAAAAAATCGTTATCGTAAAATACACAATCGATACAGTCATCGATTACTTTCCAGAATCTACAAAGGAGATGTTCTAGAATCGATTATTGAAATCATTGTTTTTACATATATATAAGGCAGATTTTATTAAATATAGGGTAACTGAAAACAGATGGAATAAAAAAACAACAAACCAAAGGGAAACTATAAAGGAGCCATAAGACTGGAAAAGTCTTGTAAGGGTGCCCCCTGGTTGAAAAAAAGCTGAAAAACGCGAGTAGCTATGAAGCGGTAAGGGGAGTTTAAGTATCAAAAATTAGAATTTTTTGGCAATTAGCACCAAAATGGCCAAAGAAATAAGAATCAAAAGCACCCCCTAGTGGCAGAAATATGAACTAAAGGATGATAAAAGGGATCAAAATTTTTTATTGATTTTTCTACGTCATTTGAGATTGGATCTTTAATTTCCCCATTTTTATAAAGTCTTCGACTGGAATACATTAAACGAGCTCCCGCGGGGAGCAAAGTAGGAGGGAGGGGCAAGGAAAGTGCATAATATGAATAAGTGGTCACAGGACTTTCCAAAGATATGGCACATGAGGGGTGTCGGCTAAATTTAGTAAAGTGCCCCCGCTCGGGGGCAAAGTAAGGGGAGGGGCGCGGGCGATATATAAAATGAAATAGTAGTCACAGAGCTTTCCAATGATATATCACATGAAGGGTGTCAGCAAAAGATAGAAAAGAGTCCCAACTCCCAGGATTCCAATTATCGCCCCCCCCCCGAAATATACCCTGCCCATCCTTCTCTTTGAAATTTTCATATATTAAAAATTATTTATCGGAGGGCTCCGTAAAAAAAAATCCGATCTAAAATGTTTAAAAACGCTACGATTTCAAAAAAGTTCGAAAAGTGCCTCTCTCGGGGCGCTAAACTAAGGAAGGAAGAAGAAAGGTTCATAATATGAAAGAGTAACTTTGCGATGATGACCGAAAACTTTCCGATGATAGATCAAATGACTGGTCCAAAAAAAGTTTGAAATCTACCCCTCCCACGTGGGTTCCCTCTTTTATCCTAGAATATACCCGGAAATCACGCAGCCCCATTTTTAAAATTTTATATTTAATAAAGAATATTTATCGGAGAGCTCCATTAAAAAACCTCATTTAATGATATTTATTGTAGAAATCTCTACAATTAAAAAAAAAAGTCACCCCCGCACTGCTCCCCTCCCCACCCCGAACCCCTTCCGGAATTCAACTCTGGGAGGAGACAGGTTCATAATATGAAAGAGTGGTGAAAGGACTTTCCGATGATATGTCAAGGAGAGGTTTGGTAAAAGTTTGAAAATTACCCCCCCTCCCCCCGCTTCCCTTTGTGCACTCTCGCGCACCCCAGAATTCACTCACCTTCCTCTTTGAACTTTTTATATTTAATAAATAGTATTTATCTGAGTCTCCAGGTATGGGGCAGCTTGGCAGAGCTAAAATAAGAGAAACATTGAAAATTCGGGGCAAAATGACACTAAATTTAACAGTAAAGTTTGAAACTAGGACTATATAGAACTGAATACATAAACCACTATGCTTAATAACCCACATCGGTTAATAGCAATAAAATGATAAGTGCCAGTTAAACTGATGGCATTGAGCTCACTAACTGTATATTATACTCTTATTTCAAAGAATAATGTCCCTCAAAAAATAAATGAAGGGAAATATCACCCGTTTTCCCCTTTTATACTTAACCAATGAACCTCCAAATCTAATCAGGGAAACTCCTTAACTATAATAAATCAGTATATCAAATTTGAAGCAAATCAGATAATTCTGCATGAAAAAAAGAAACATATCGCTAAATTAACGGTGGTCTAACCCCTTTAACCCTTTTATACTTAACTAATGAACCTCCAAATCTAATCAGGAAAGCTCCTTATCAGAACAAACATAGAAAAAAAAATTAAAGTAAATTGAATAATTCTCCATGAAAATCCATTTATCTAAATTAAGGGGAGGGGACTTGCCCCCTTTTCGCCCTTGTATACTTAACCAATGAACCTCCAAATCTAATGAACGAAGCGCCATATCGGAATAAATCGGTATATTAAATTTGAAGCAAATCCAATAATTCTGCATGAAAAACCCTTTTATCTAAATTAAGGGGAGACTAGCCCCTCCCCTTTATACTTAACCCATAAACCTCCAAATCTAATCAAGGCAGCTTCTTAACATAATAAACCGGTATCCCAAATTTGGAGCAAATCGAATAATTCTGCATGAAAAACCCATTTATCTAAATTAAGGAGGGGGTCTACCCCCTTTCCCCCCTTTATACTTAACCAATGAACTTCCAAGTTTAATCAGGGAAGCTCCTTAACATAATAAACCGGTATACCAAATTTGGAGCAAATCAAATAATTCTGCATGAAAAGCCCATTTATCAAAATAAAGGGGGGACCAGCCCCACTTCTCCCCCTTTATACTTAACCCGTAAACCTCCAAATCTAATCAAGGCAACTTCTTAACGTAATAAACCGGTAAACCAAATTTGGAACAAATCGAATAATTCTGCATTAAAAACCCATTTATCTAAATTAAGGGGGTGGGCGGACCAGCCCCCCCTTCTCCCCTTTATCCTTAAACAATGAACTTCCAAGTTTAATCAGAGAAACACCTTAACATAATAAACCAGTATACCAAGTTATGAGCAAATCAAATAATTCTGCATGAAAAGCCCATTTATCTAAATTAAGGGGGGGGTCTAGCCCCCTTCTCCCCCTTTATACTTAACCCGTAAACCTCCAAATCTAATCAAGGCAACTTCTTAACATAATGAACCGGTATATCAAATTTGGAGCAAATAGAATAATTCTGCATGAAAAACCCATTTATCTAAATTAAGGAGGGGGTCTACCTCCCTTTCCCCCCTTCATGCTTAACTAATGAACCTCCAAGTTTTATCAGGGAAACTCCTTAACATAATAAACCGGTATACGAAATTTGGAGCAAATCGAAGAATTCTGACTTCATAATGAACCGGTATACCAAATTTGGAGCAAATCGAATAATTCTGCATGAAAAACCCATTTATCTAAATTAAGGAGGGGGGTCTACCCCCCTTTCCCCCCTTCATACTTAACTAATGAACCTCCAAGTTTAATCAGGGAAGCTCCTTAACATAATAAACCGGCATACCAAATTTGGAACGAATCGAGTAATTCTGCATGAAAAACCCATTTATCTAAATTAAGTGGGGGACCAGCCCCCTTCTCCCCCTTTATCCTTAACCAATGAACTTCCAAGTTTAATCAGGGAAGCTCCTTAACATAATAAACCGGTATACCAAATTTGGAGCAAATCAAATAATTCTGCATGAAAAGCACATTTATCTAAATTAAGGGGGGACCAGCCCCCCTTCTCCCCCTTTATACTTAACCCGTAAACCTCCAAATCTAATCAAGGCAACTTCTTAACATAATAAACCGGTATACCAAATTTGGAACAAATCGAATAATTCTGCATGAAAAACCCATTTATCTAAATTAAGGGGGGGGGGACCAGCACCCCCCCTTCTCCCCCTTTATCCTTAACACCAATGAACTTCCAAGTTTAATCAGGGAAGCTCCTTAACATAATAAACCGGTATACCAAGTTATGAGCAAATGAAATAATTCTGCATGAAAAGCCCATTTATCTAAATTAAGGGGGGGGGTCTAGCCCCCTTCTCCCCCTTTATACTTAACCCGTAAACCTCAAAATTTAATCAAGGCAACTTCTTAACATAATGAACCGGTATATCAAATTTGGAGCAAATAGAATAATTCTGCATGAAAAACCCATTTATCTAAATTAAGGAGGGGGTCTACCTCCCTTTCCCCCCTTCATGCTTAACTAATGAACCTCCAAGTTTAATCAGGGAAACTCCTTAACATAATAAACCGGTATACGAAATTTGGAGCAAATCGAAGAATTCTGCATGAAAAACCTATTTATCTAAATTTAGGAGGGGGGAGGGACCAACCCCCCTTCTCTCCCTTTATCCTTAACCAATGAACCGTCAAAACTAAACAGCGGAACGCCTTATCAGAATGAACATAAAAAAAATTGAAGCAAATCGTACATTTTAATCAAGAGTTATCGCGTTACGTACATACATACGTACGTACAGTACATGCATACACACAGAACCGACGGGTACATTAGATCTCAGGCTTAGATAGCCTGTGAGCTAAAAAGCGATTGGATAAGCAGATGGACTCCTTTGAGAAATTATGACTTAAACCAGAAATGCGGCAAGTTTGACTCTGAAAGCTTCATTTCCATCTCGCATTTTGGCAAATCTCATCTCGATGATTTTTCCAGCATTTCGACGCTTCCAGATGGGAATCTGCCCGA
Source organism: Maratus speciosus (assembly GCA_963932465.1). NCBI lineage: Eukaryota > Metazoa > Arthropoda > Arachnida > Araneae > Salticidae > Maratus > Maratus speciosus. The sequence goes on from OZ010786.1 coordinate 380,502,980, forward strand.
TGGTTGGTTTTCTCGCGGTTTTAAACCTTTCGGGATGGGAAGTCTCTCGAGAGTTTCCTCTCGCTCTTTTCAACCTTTCCCGATGGGAAGCCTCGGGGGTTCTGCCTTTTTCCTCGTGGAGGAAGGTTGAATTTGTGGTTGTCCCAAGGAAATAACGTCATTTTTGTGATCATTTGAGGTCATGCCGGCAAAAGCCGTAGCGAATACCTCATAGCTTAAATAACTAAAATAACTAAATGGGAAGCCTCTCGCTTGTTACTCTCGTCCTTTTCGAAATGTCCCAATGAAAAGCCTTTCGAGGATTTCTCTCGCGCTTTTCAACATTTCGCTATGAGAAGCTTTTCGAGGATTTCTCTCGTCCTCGGCAGAGAAGAAAAGTAAGAAAATTTATCGAGAGTACCAAGGGACGAGATAGAGAAAAAGGCATGACAATGAGCTGTGAAATGAAGCCCTAATTTTCAAAGTTTCTCTTATTTTAGCCCTACCAAGATGTCACATACCTGGAACCCTCCGATAAAAATTATTTATTAAATATAAAATTTTCAAAGAGGAAGGTGGGTCGGGTGATTTCGAGGGAGGAGGACGTGAGAGTGGACTCATGGGATGCAATTTTAAAAATTTTACCGAACCCTTCCTGTGGCATATAATCGAAAAGCCCTTTGACCACTCTTTCATACTATGAACCTTTCTTCGCCCAAAGGGGGGTGGGGAAGGGGCGAACAAATTTTTAAAACCGTAGCCGATTTCTATAATAAATTTAAATATCACTTTAAATATGGGTTTTTTATGCAGTCTTCCAGTAAATATTTTTTATTGAATATAAAAATTTTAAAGTGGCGGCTGTGTGAATTCCGGGGTGAAAGAGTGGGCCCACGGGGGGAGAGAGGGGGAGCAATTTTCAAACTTTTTTTGGACCAGTCATGTGATATGTCATCGGTAAGCTCTCGGATGACTCTTTCATATTATGAGACTTTCTTCCTACCCTCCCCAATTTGGCCCCCACTGCGAGGGTAGTTTTTTCCGCTTTTATCATTTTAGATCGGATTTTTTTATGGAGCCCTCCGCTAAATATTATTTATAATATATGAAATTTCAGGACACTTTTCCAAATTTAGCCAAGACCCCTCATGTGACATATCGTTAGAAAGGTTTGTGACTACTTATTAGTGCTATGCACTTCCGGTGGTCACCCCCCCCCACTTTGCCCCCCCGGAGGACACTTTTCCAAATTTAGTCAGTACCCCTCTTATGAGATATCGTTGAAAAGGTCTGTGACTACTTATTGATGTTATGCACTTCCGGTGACAGTCCCCCCACTCTTTGCTACCCCTGGGGGACACTTTTTCAAATTTAGTCAAGACCCCTCGTGTGAGATATCGTTGGAAAGGTCTGTGACTACTTATTGATGTTAAGTACCTACGGTGTCTCCACCACCACTTTGCCCCCCCCCCCCCCGGGGCACTTTTCCAAATTTAGCCAAGACCCCTCATGTGAGATATCGTTGGAAAGGTCTGTGACTATTTATTTATGTTATGCACCTCCGGTGACAGTCTCCCCCAATTTGCCCCTCCCGGGGGACACTTTTTCAAATTTAGCCAAGACCCCTCATGTGAGATATCGTTGGAAAGGTCTGTGACTACTTATTGATGTTATGCTCCTCCGGTGTCCATCCCCCCCATTTTGAACCCCCCCCCGGAGGACACTTTTCCAAATTTAGTCAGTACCCCTCTTATGAGATATCGTTGAAAAGGTCTGTGACTACTTATTGATGTTATGCACTTCTGGTGACAGCCCCCCCACTCTTTGCCACCCCCCCTGGGGGACACTTTTTCAAATTTAGTCAAGACCCCTCGTGTGAGATATCGTTGGAAAGGTCTGTGACTACTTATTGATGTTAAGTACCTACGGTGTCTCCACCACCACTTTGCCCCCCCCCCGGGGCACTTTTCCAAATTTAGCCAAGACCCCTCATGTGAGATATCGTTGGAAAGGTCTGTGACTATTTATTGATGTTATGCACCTCCGGTGACAGTCTCCCCCCAATTTGCCCCTCCCGGGGGACACTTTTTCAAATTTAGCCAAGACCCCTCATGTGAGATATCGTTGGAAAGGTCGGTGACTACTTATTGATGTTATGCTCCCCCGGTGTCCATCCCCCCATTTTGAACACCCCCCCGGGGGACACTTTTCCAGATTTAGCCAAGACCCCACATGTGAGATATCGTTGGAAAGGTCTGTGACTACTTATTGATGTAATGCACCTCCGGTGACCGCCCCCCCCCACTTTTCCCCCACGGGGGTGTTTTTCTAAATTTAGCCGAGACCCCTCATGTGACATATTGTTGGAAAGGCTTATGACCACTTACTCATGTTATCCACCTCCCGCACCCCTCCCCCCCTTTCCCCTCACGGGGAGGGCATTTTTATAAATTCAGATCCAGACTTCTCATGTGACATATGGTTGGAAAGGCCTAAAGACCTGTGACGACTTAATCATATTATGCAGCTGCTGTGCCCCTCCGCTCGGTTTGACCCCTCCCCCAAGAGATCTGGTCCGACGTTCATTCGTTTCGATATTATATTTTTTACAAGATTTTGTAGTGCGTGCACACCACACCCGCCTGCTATCATATATCAGTGCCGTATATAGCGGGTACCCTGTTCGTGATTTCATATTACAAGATTACGTATAAATTAGGGGTCCCAATTAAAGGAGGGGCCCGCTAGCGGTCGAAGTCACCTAGTCTTTATTAACATCGACTCATTACAGTTCACCCGCAGACTATTCTTGATAAATGTATGACGTATATATTACATAATATATGATTTATAAAAGAAATTTGCAAACTGTAGTCATCGAGAAAAAATTTATACAATCGAAAAATATCGAGATGTCCATACAATCCAGAAAATCGAGAAAAACATCTCGTTATCGCCCATCACTAACCCGGATGATCTACGCAGATTTTCATTGGTCCATTTCCAAATCAAAACTTTTATATATATATAGAAGTATTAAAAATTAACGATTGATTATAACGCTATAACAAGTACTAAATTTGATTTTAATAACTTTGTTTTGATTTAAAGATTTTAAATTTTTGGTTTGTGTTAATAAAATTAGGCTGTCAGGAAAATAACTTTTATTTCTTTATTATTGATTGTAACGTATTAAATGACAAAAAACCGTATTTGTTTTCAATTATCATTCCGGTCGATCCTATAAAAACAAACAATGAATTAAACGTGAATACAATTTAATTTTAATCTAAATATGCGTAAAAATCGCAATTTTCGACAGTAAAGATATATATGTAAGCACTAAAGTATATTTCAACGATTAGATGTGTAAATAAGGTAAGTCCAGCAAAATTATACAAATCACATTTAATACGCGATCCCGCAAAATACATGACTTTTGTCCAGTCACTTGAAGCGCGTATTAACAGGGTTCTACTGTATATGAATAATGATTTTCTAAAGACTTTTTTAAAAACTAAACGACCTTTTGTAATTTTTCTAGAAATTTCCAATGAACTCATTTTCATTTTGGAAATTCTAGATAAGTACCTGCGCTATTTAAACTACTAGTATAATAGAAGGATGCAAAAGAAAATTTTGCGATTGCTACACCATACTATTTTTTCTGTTTTTAATTATTTACACTAAAAATAATGGCCAGAAATTTTTATTTCTTTATAAGAAACTTTAATACACTTAATAAAATCAGGAGTTTAACCCTTTATGTACTGAATTATGAATTCGTGAAAATTTACTCTTCTAAAGCATTTTTTTTTTTTTTTTTTTTTTTTTTTTGTGAATTGTTTAAAATACGTTAGAAGATATACATAACCATTTAATACATTTTAGTAGTAGGATTGAAGGATTTAGGAGGATTAAATAAATTTGAATTTATAGGGATTTTATGCAATATATATAACCCTACTCAAATCTTTTATTTGAAATATTTTCCTTAGTATTTTGCAAAATTAGGAAATGTACAAATATAATGTTCTTATTAGCATATTCAATTCTTTTAAAAAAATCTTCAGAAAATGTTTTTGGTTTTTTGTCACATTAATTTCTGACTATTTATTTAAATTTATAATATTTTGTTTATTCTTTATTTCTATACTTTTGAAATACTTTTAAGCAAAAAACTCTTTTATTGAAATATATTTAACAATATATCCTGTTTTGAATTTTACCAAATATCGATTTTTTTTTTCAGATTTACTGTAAAAGTGGAACATGTTTATTTACCTTATGTTTTTTAGCAACTAATAAAGGTATTTTTTTTTTTTTTTTTTATCGTTTTAAATTATTAGACAGGATCTTTTGACATTAACTATTGAGCATTTATGTAATTTTAAATTTTGTTGAACATACTATAAGAAAACAATTTTGTATAAGAATACCATTTTTGTACAGCTGAATCACATTTGAGTATTTACATCAGTATTTTTCAGTACTTATTCACATTTCAGTGTTTTCCTACATAATAACTCAAATATTTTAAAGGTATCTTGATAAATGCGGAATCAATAATCAGTTTAAATGATATTAAGATGCTTTAATAATGAATATTTTCAAGAATTTTAAAGAAGAGACTAATAAATTTGATCTAAGAATAGAACAGAACGTTTTGGCATGTACTTGACTAATTCCTTTCCATTTGCTTATTCTGCTATATAGTTTTATATACCCTTAAAACAATTTAATAAACGTAAATATCTGTAGCTGTAAAGCATTTTTAGTGCATTAACAAAGCTTTTTGATGTACAGAAGCATATTACTTTTGAATAAATGTTTTATTAAATAATGTATTCATATGTAGAATCCGTAATCAGTTTAAACGGAAATGATACTTTATCCAATAATCAATATTTTCAAGAATATTTTAAAAATGATTGATAAATTTCATCTAAGAATAGAACAATGAGTTTTCGCATTTACTTTACAAAAATGTTATTTTAGATCAATTCCTTTCATTCCGCTTCCCCACTAATATACATTTATATACTATTAAAAGAAAAAAAAAAAAAAAAAAAAACCTCTGTAAAATATGTGTAGCTTTAAAGCATTCTTGGTAGATTGATAGACTTTTCAAATTTATAAGCATATGGCGTATTTAAAAAATATAAATATTTTATCAAAAAATATATTATAAATGTAGAATTTAAATAATATGAAAAAATACGAATATTTTAACAAAGAATATATTATAAATGTAGAATAAATAATCAATTTAAATGATATTCATATACTTTATACAATAATCAATATTAAAAAAGAAAAATCCTAAACAGAATGATAAATTTCACCTAGGAATATAACAATAAGCTTTGTCGTATGCTTTACTAAAGTATAATTCTAGAACAATTCCTTTCAGTCTGCATTTGTTCTCATATAATTTCATGTACCAATTAAATTTTGTGAAATACAAAATATATGCATCCTTTAATCATTCCTTGTACATTAATAAGGAATTTTTTAGTTTCTTTAGCATATTATTTTGCATAAATATTTTCTCAAATAACGTATTTAAGTAGAAAATCAGTAGTCAGTTTAAATAAGATACTTTCAGATACTTTATCCAATATTCAAAGTTTAAATTCATTTTCTTAAAAGACTGATAAATATAATCTAAGAATATAAGAATAGGTTTTCTCGTGTACTTTACTAAAATATAATTTTATATCAATTACTTTCAATCTCACTTTGCCTTTTTTATTTTCACATACTATTTAAAATTAAATAAAATATATATAAATCTGTAGTTCTTTAATCATTTTCAGTATACTATTAAAGTTTCTTCATAGCTTGGTAGATTATGACTTATGGATAAATATTTTATTAGATAATGAATTTTATTTTGGAATCAGTATTCAATTTAAGTGCTTTTAACATACTTTATCCAATAATCAATATTTATTTTTGTTGTACCAAATCATTTTACCGTTTTCTGATAAAAAATATTTTATCGAAAGATCTTCAATAATATCACCACTTTCTTCTTACATTTGCATTTTTGTTTATTCTCAGATACTTATTACCTCTTTGATAAAATTTAATTAGAAATCAATTTCTGACCAATTGGTTTCGACAATGTTCAATATCGATTTTTTTTCTTTTTGCGTAATATACGAAAAATAAACAGACAGATATTTTCAGAGAAATAATTTGCCAGATAATTTGCCATTTGAATAAAAGCTTCAGACAATTAGTATTATTTTAAAAGATTTAAAAAAAAATAATGCTGATTTTGAATCAAGTTTGCAATAATTGGATTAAGCTACCGCCTGCAGTTTACTTAAATATAATTTTTAGATTAATGTTTACAAATTTGCATTTTTTTTTTCATACTGCAGATCCTGTTTACTGCTTTAAATTTTTATATATGATCACAGTATTACATGCACGTTGGTTAAATTTCTCAAACTCAAAAATGTTGTGTGGTTTTCATTTTTTTTTTTTTTTTTTTTTTTTTTTTTTTCAAATTAAACAATGTTCGACATGATGTTTGGTGCATGTGTATATTATGGTCGGTTATCTAAGCGAAGACATGGGACGAAGGGTGCGGTGGAGGATTTCCCTCCATGGTCGTCTTTCTAAGGGAAGCTACCAGTTTTTACCTTATATTTGAAGATATCCACAGAAAACTGCGAACAATTAGGCCGACTAACGTACCATGAGTTCAATCAGAGCACTCCTCATCTACCAGTTTTGAAAGAACACCTCACCGGCTAGTGCGCGACTTTTGATATAAAAATTTTGCTATAACATAAGTACTAATAAATATTGCAAAATAATAATACAAAGAAACTTGCTATCCATTAAATTTTAATTTTCTCTCTTATTGTTCAGTTTTTTTCTCTGGAAGAAGAAAGTGACATAATTACAGGGTGATTACAATTGATCGCATTAAAAAAACAAACAAATGGTAATGATTTTTATTTGACAAATGAAAGGAATTAAATTTTACGCACAATCAAAGACAAATTCTCAAATTAAAAATCTATTGATATTTAAATATGCATTTTATTAAATAATTTAATTAGTTATCGAAGTATTAATAAATTTACATCACATTAAGATCATCTATCCAATAATCAATATAAGTTATGTAACTAAATATTATTCATTTTTTTGTTAAAAAGATTTAATCGTACTATTCTAGAATAATCTTATCCCTTTTTTCTTAGGAAAAAGAAAAGAAGTTGGGTTTTTTCCCTCAAATACTTACCCCCACTATAATAAAAAATAATCAGAAATCCATTTCTGATCAATTTTTTATAGCGATTTCTTTCTTGGGTAAGTATTATTTGAGAAATAAAAAACCCACACTTTCAGAGAAGTACTTTATCAAACGCCCACGAAAATTCATATTGTTTTTAAAGATTTTTCTATGAATATTTTTGAATTTGAATGAAGATTATAATAATAAGCGTTTGCGTATGATTCACTATCGTATGATTTTTAGATAAATTCTCTTAAATCTGTTTTTTTATATATATAGTTTTATTTCGAGTATATTAGAAATGAATAGTCTATCAATTTCAGAGAAATAATTTGTCAGACGCCAACTAAATATGTAAAAAAATTGTATTTTTTGAGAGATTTTTCTAAGAATAATAATGAATTATAATTAGAATAAAAGTGTAGCCATTTATTTTACAAATGTAACAATTTGAGAAATGTTCTCTTAAATCTCACATTTCCGATACTGAATGTCCTCACATAATGCTATTTTATAACGAATAAACAGCCTGCGTCTTTCAAAGAAATAATTTATTAGACGCCCACTAAAATTTGAAGAAGACGATTGTTTTTAAAGATTTTCTATAAATATCGCCGAATTGGATCAAAGGTACGTGGGCAACTAAATTACTTTTTTGTATTTTTATTATTTACTTTATTACTTTGTGAAATCTGAATTTGTTTTTAGGGCAGTTGGAAGTAAAGTTTTTGAAAAAAGTCGTTTTTATATTCTTTTAATATTTTGAGTACGATATTTTCCACCTTTTGAATGGTATATTAATTTTGTTTCTAAGACAATAAGAAGTTAAATAAATTTAAGTAATTCAGTTTGTTAGCATCATACGAAACATTTCATGCGTAAACTTTAAACCGAATTTTCTCAAAATGTTGCATTTTGAACTTCGATGTTCCTTTTATAGAAACTACTACACATTATTATTTGCAATACTTACAGAATATTTCTCACATATCTCTGATCAATCTGAAGTGAACGTTTGTTGCAAACATTTGTACAAAATTTTATGACAAAGATTTTCTTTAGAAAAATGCAAGTTTTTTGTTATTTAAAAGCGGTTTTTATTACACAACTTTTTTTTAAACAACTAAAGCATATCTGTTTATAAAGTTGACTTCACTTTTTAAGGAATTATTCATATTATGTATATAAAAAGTTTCAATTGAATATCTTTGGTAGTTCCTGAGAAATGGTACATTAATTTGACATGGCATGTGTAGGGATTTCCAACTGACCTTAAATAACCTTATATAACTTTTACATTTTAAATTTGGATGGTCATAGGCTAATTATCCCATTTCTAATTTCTAATTTATTTTGTTAGATTTATGTTACAATTTATATCCTATTTTTAAGCATATATGAGCAACTGATTTACTATTTTTTATGTTTACTATTATTTTTTAATATGTTTGTTACTTTGTCTTAAATAACTTTATATGCTTTAAATTTTACATTTGGTCTACAAATGAACATTTTCTGGTTTCGAATTCCGAATCGAATTTGTCCTTTTCGCTTTACAAATTATATGAAATTAAAAATTAAGATATTATCGTAATATAATTGAGTAACTTACCAAAAAATAGTCACAAATTTGTAATTTTAGTACTATAATTTATTTTTACTTATCTCATTTTAGGTAGCTTTCTTTACAAAAAAGCTACCTATTGCAGCCGTTCGCAGGAAAGCGATTTCAAAAATTTTTGGTATATTTTCATCGATCATGACCCCCAGACCCCGAAACCACCCTCCGTTCAAAATTTATATATATATATATATATATATATATCTGACATATGTCACACTGTAACTGCCGTAATTATGAACCGATTTCGATGTAATTCGCAATGTCTCGACCGAGTTCGTTGGCCAGCTTCATCCGCCGTTTTGTTTCAAAATGGCGGCAATTTAAATTTTTAAAAAAAATTTAAAACTTGAAACGTGGCACCAAAAAATTAAAAATGGAAAAATATTTTTTTCTTATGTATTTGACCTTTATACAAAGATTCCGAAGCAGTTTTTGTTTCGTCTATATCTTAAAAAATGGCTGAGTTATAGCATTTTGAATTTCTAGCGTGACTGACATTTTGAAACGTCCTGAATTTTGTCACGCGATAAAAGGCGTATTTATGAACCGATTTGGATGTAATTCGGTGTGTACATAGTACATACCAATCTCTCGACCGAGTTCGTTGGCCAGCTTCATCCGCCATTTTGTTTCAAAATGGCGGCCATTTAAATTTTTATTAAAAATTTAAAATTTGAAATGTGGTACCAAAAAATTGAAAATGGAAAAATATTTTCTTCTTATGTATTTGACCTTTATACAAAAATTTCGGAGCAGTTTCTGTTTCGTCTATATCTTAAAAAATGGCTGAGTTATAGCATTTTGAATTTCTAGCGTGGCTGACATTTCAAACGTCCTGAATTTTGTCACGCGGTAAAAGGCGTATTTATGAACCGATTTGGATGTAACTTCGTTTATACATAGTACATACCAATGTCTCGACCGGGTTCGTTGGCCAGCTTCACCCGCTATCTTGTTTAAAAATGGCGGCCATTTAAATTTTAAAGAAAAATTTAAATTTGAAATGTGGTACCAAAAATTGAAAATTGAAAAAATATTTTCTTCTTATGTGTTTGAACTTGATAAAAAGATTTGGGAGCAGTTTTTGTTTCGTCTATATCTTAAGAAATGGCTGAGTTATAGCATTTTGAATGTCTAGCGTGGCTGACATTTTGAAACGTCCTGATTTTTCTCACGTAATAACAGGCGTATTTGTGAACCGACTTGGATGTACCTTGGTGTGTACATAGTACATACAAATATCTCGACCGAGTTCGTTGGCCAGCATCATCCGCCATCTTGTTTCCAAATGGCGGCCATTTAAAAAAATTAAAAAATAAAAAAATTTAAATGAGATACCAAAAAATTGGAAAATGAAAAAGATTTTTTTTGTATGTGTTTGACCTTAATACAAAGATTCCGGAACAGTTTTTCTTTCGTCTATATCTAAAAAAAAATGGATGAGTAATAGCATTTTGAATTTCTCTTGTGGCTGACATTTTAAAACGACCTGATTTTTGTCACGCGATAACAGGCGTATTTATGAACCTATTTGGATGTAACTTGGCTTGTACATAGTACGTACCAATGTCTCGACCGAGTTCGTTGGCCAGCTTCATTCGCCATCTTGTTTCAAAAGAGTTGCCATTTAAAAAAAATTAAATTTAAAATTCAAAATGAGGTATTAAAAAATTGGGAAATGAAAACGATTTTTTTATGTGTTTGGCCTTGATACAAAGATTCCGGAGCAGTTTTTGTTTCTGAAAATTTGTTCTTTTTTTGATATCTTAAAAAAAGGTTGATTTATAGCACTTTGAATTTCTAGCATGGCTAACATATTGAAACGATCTTGTATTTGTCACGCGATAACACACATATTCGCCTATTTCGATGTAAGAAGGCATGTGGATAGTATACATCAACACCTCGACTATGTTCGCTGGCTAGATTCATCAGCCATCTTGTTTCAAAATGGCGGCCATTAAATTAAAATATATATATATATTTAAAGTGAGGTGCAAAATAATTAGAAATTGAAAAAGGCTTCTTTCTTAAGTATTTGATCTTGATATAAGTATTCAGGAGCATTTTTTGTTTGTCTTTACCTTAAAAAATGGCTCAGATATAGCAGTTTCAATTTCTATTGTGGGTGACATTTTGAAAAATCTGATTTTTTGCATGCGACAGCACTCCTATATATTAACCGATTCCGATGTGAGTGAGCATGTGCACAGCAATTACTAAGGTTTCGACCAAGTTCACTTCTTAGCCTCATACACCATGTTGTCTTAAAATGACAGGCACTTTAAGAAATTGCCGAATTTGGCAGCCAAATATAAGTTACTTTAAAGAAAAGCAGCTTGGATAAAGCTGTCTAATTTCGCGAAATTCTCATTCATTATATTGATAAAAATTAGTATTGAATCTCCTATATTCGGTTTCCACTAAATTGAGCTTCGTGTGTTTGCATGATATAAGTTGGCTTTTTTTAAATAAGGATTATGAAAGCTACCTCTTCCTCCCGGCACTGGCCGGAAGGACTTTTTAACCTTAAATTTTTGGCTGACCGATGTTTTACATTTATAGTACTATACTTTTTTAATTATCCTAATCTAAAAAAAATATATTTTTATAAAAATGTACCGTGCTTTCTTCATGAATTTTGGCCAATATCAATTTACTAAATAAAACTAAACCAAGCTTTACTCCGTCACAAGAGATGAAAAAATATAAGCCAAATTCATTCATTGTAACTTCGTTCATATGAGATTCGAGGAAACAATGTTAATAATTATGCATTAAATACCCGATAATTTAAGAAATAATTGCTTTCAAATTTATCACTAAATCATTGCAATTCAGCTTTTGTCAGATAACTCTAATAGCAATATTTAGCTTCTTTATTAATATATATAATACCAAAAACACATACTATACATCCAATCCCAAAACTACTGAACTACTGAGAAAAATTAACAATATATATATATATATATATATATATATACCGGATGTTCCAAAACTCACTGATGGATTTTAAACTTCAATAACTTGCAAACTAGTACAGGGGAAATGTACCAAAAAAAGAGGGTTACCTTGCAAAAGGTCAGGTAAAAGATTTTTTTTTCTGAATTGTTTATAATGATGCTAACATGGAAAAACCAAGTTTTCTAACAAAATTTATTAAGGCTATATTTTCTGTGACCAAAAATCAACAAAATTTTGGGACCTTTTTTATCTTTTTAAAATATCTCGAGACTCGTTGCCGTAGAATATTATTTGTCAATCACAATATTAAAGAAAACAAAATTCTCTACAACTTTTATATTTACAACTTTTTTATACACTCAATAGCAAGCGCAGTACGCCATTTAAAAAAATAGCACAATTATTTCAATTTTCTTAAAAACAGTGAAAAACTTAGTTCTGCCCCTGTTATTCATATGTTTATCCCGGATTTAATCATGTATGTCTACTTCTATATATTGGTATGAGTAAATTATGTGTTTCAGGGTCAAAACTAGCCTTTTTTTGCGCCCGTGGCAAACATGGATTCCCTCTCCCCGCTTAAAAAGAAAATTTACCACGAGAATTTTAATAAATCTCTAATAACCGGATTTTGAAAACTTTAGGTGTGTAATCATTAAATACGTAATATGAATTACGCAATCAGCTGTGCCAAATATTGATTCATTAAAACCTTAAAAACCGAACCGAAATTATTCCGCTTTAAACAAGTTTCCATCTTAGCAAATATAATTGTTCATATTCTCTCTCTTGAAAATATATGTCTTTCTTTAGAGACCGTATTCCGTAAATACAGATTTCATTTTTAAATATTTTATGGTAGTCGTAGTATTGAGGCGTTTAAAGTCACAGTTATATGAATTATGAGACTAAATTAGTCACAGGAAGACATATGCAAGGTAACGTTAAGCATATAGGAGCGTTGTTGACATATAACTCGCTTGCATTTTATTTTTATTTTTATTTATTTATTTTATGGGATACCTGAGATCAGTATCTAATGTTGTGCTTTTGTGCTTTTTCGGCTTTGTTTAAATTTTTTGTTTTTAATATTCGGACACTTTCAATTTTGTAAAAATGTTTGGAATCTGTTCTGAATTTAAAGTATTCTCATTAAAAAAATTGAACCAAATTCAAAAAATTAAAAACGCACAATGTTAGATATCGACCAAAGATATCATATGAAAAAAAAATTAATATTAAAATTCCAGCAAGAATTCTAAAAAGAATGCTCTTATATGTTTAACATTATCGTGCAAATGTTTTCGCGTGAGACTACACTAATCACGAGAAGACACTGGAACGCTAATGTTAAATACATGGGAGCGTTCTTTAACAGTTTCTCGCTTGCAATTTAATAGTTTTAAATGATATTTTTTTGGCTTAGAATTGCTGACGTTGAATTTTAACAGGATTAGTGTTTACCTTTTCCATTTCTGTTATTTTGGTTTTCTAATTTGATTACAGTTTTTTTTTTTTTTTTTTTTTTTTTTTTTTTTTTTTTTTTTTTTTGTTTTACTTTTCTTTTTTTAACTATTTTTTATACGTCTTCTGGCAGCGAGACATTTTTATTCATATTTCATATATATATGCCTATATTAATCGACAAATAAAAACTTCATTTGGCGCCCCCATTCGCCTTTCGTTCTGGCGCCTGCGGTACATGCCCCCTCTGCACTCCTCTAGTTTCGGCCCTTTGTGTTATTTGAACACTCTCTGCGACTCTCTCTCTCTAGATGTAATACGGCCTTTCAAAAATAAGGCTATTCTTCCAACTTACACACATGCTCGATGTAGAGAGCTTGGATGAGGGAGGAAGTAGGCGTTCATAAATGTTTATATGGTCTACAATAATAAATAAAATTGGTATTTCATTTGATAAATGGTATCACTGGGATCATTAAATAGATATATTTTAAAACAGTACATGTTACAGTATATTTGAATATTCCACAAAGTACATTTTTCAACAACCAAAGTAAGTTTTTCTGTTTGAGCTTTAAAGCAATTAATAGATAATCTTAAAAATTTTATATATTTTTGCATGGTAAAATGATAAATCTCTTGTTCTATTTATTGATATAAGTGGAAAAATATTGACAGTATTTTTTAAAACTAATCTTTTAAATATTTTTATGAAACCAGTGATCTCAAATATTATATTTTATTGACAAAATTTTAAAATTTTACAAGAGATAAATGCATAACATTAGTTAGTTAAATAATATGTTGTCATTTTTATTGTAGCTATTTCATAAGGTAAAAGTATTTCTTACATAAAATATATTTATTTTTTGAGTCTCCCCTTTTACACGGAACTACAATTCAATGTTTGCTATCTTTAAAACATTAAAACATATGTTATCAATAATTTGTAAATAAAACATACCATTGTAGTGTGGAATAAAATATGTTTTTCGCAAATTTTCATACCTATCCCATTGATACCTGGAAAAATATGTATGCATTATAAAAAATTATAAAATTATTAATATTAAACAGGAATTCTTTCTTAATTGAAACTATCGTGAAAATAAGTTACTAAATATTGAAGTATTCTTTTAAACAATGGTTTGAAGTTAACATTGTATACACTTAAAGTTACTGACTAAATATGGAAATTGTCTCATTCATCTACACTCTGCCCTTCTTTTAAAATTATATAAATTTATTGAATGTAAAATGTCTGTTGAGATAAAAATAAAGACGTGAGTGTGCAAATAATAGAACATTTACTGCTATCAATTGTTAGAAGTCGACATACATGATTAAATCCGAGGGAAACATTTGAATAATCGGGGCAAAACTGCGTTTTTCCCGGTTTTTAAGAAAATTGAAAAAATTGTCTTATTTTTGAAATAGCGTACTGCGCTTGCTGTTTATTGTATACAAAAGCTGTAAGTATGAAAGTTGTAGAGAAGTTTTCCTTCTTTAATATTGTAATTGATAAATAATATGCAACGGCAACAGGTCTAGAGATATTTTTTAAAAAATCAAAAAAAGGTCCCAAAATTTCGATGTTTTTTGGCCACAGAAAATTTAGCCTTAAGAAATTTTGTTAGAAAACTTGGTTTTTCCATGTTGGCATCATTGTAAACAATTCAGAAAAAAAATCTTCTACCCGACTTTTTAATACTGGTAATTAATGGCATGTAAAATGTACATTTTCCCTGCATTAAATGGTGACAGATATTTAAAAAATTCTTGCAGAAGTGTTATGTAAGATGTCAGGAACTTTTATGCTGCTATTGTGAGTTTTTATCGATATCGATATCAATATTATCGATAGATGACGCTACAAGTAATAACCGCTAAATCCAGGCTCAATTTCTAAGCCTCTCTCTTCTTCCATGCAAAAAAAGGAGGTTAAAATGTATTGAGTGGATTCCGAGGTAACAAAAATCGCCTCTGGACTGAGCCTGTATTGCTCTCAGCGCCATCTATTGTTTAAAATTCGAACTAAGATCAAGGATCATAGTAAAGCAATTCCTGAGATCATACATAACCTCCTGCAAGAATTTTTTTAATATCTGTCACCATTTGCAAGTTATTGAATTTTAAAATACATCAGCTATTTTTGGGACACCCGGTATGTGCGTATGCATTTCAAATATATAAAATATTTGAAAGGAAAAAAATAAATAGATTTCATAAAGTGTTTTGTACGCTTTCTCTGATGAAATATTTGAAGAAAAAATTTTCGCAATTACATAACGAATTTTAAACAATAATTAAAACATAATGACACTGAAAATATGAGTAGTTTTTCCTATTCAATAAATGATAAGTAAAAATAATTACAAAAGAAATTCATAGTACATTGTACAGTAAAATGTATAATCCTTTGAAGTAATGATATGAATTTCATTTATAAGTTTTTTCTCAGGACTTCGTTTATATAAGATTCGAAAAACAAATTCTAAGTAATAAAGTCAGAATTTTAAACAATAGTGATGAAAACAAAACTACTGATGATACATACAAATTAATTTTTTTCATCCGAATGGCTTTTTAAACACATTTCTGTATATTAAAAAGTATTTCTTATCGTCAGGTGAGTAATAGGATATAATTGGGTTAATTACATCCATCTAATCATCACAGCATGATGAGAGCTTCTAAATGATTGCTCAGAAAATTTAGCAGAGTATTTTAACCCATCATGTGGTAAAAAAGAGCATGTAATTTTAAATAATAATTAAGGACTTTAAGTTGTAATATCTGATACTAAATAAAATAAGTGTTGCTATTCAACATACACTTTATTCACAAACTAACAGATGACGTAAAATAAAAATATGAGTAAAATAAATCTCAACGTTTCAGTTTAATCTTTAAAACCTTCATCAGAAGTAAAATTTTCTAAAATACAAATCGGTAAAAACGCTTTATATGTTATATCTTAAAATTCTAATTCAAACTACACCAATGCAGTTTTTTCAGAGTCCCTACATAAGTCGTCATGCTTATGTTTATCTCTATCGAAGTTGGTGGATCGAATATGACAGAGTGCTTCGATGTTAATCAGAATGAATTCCTTACGAATTCTGGAGCATTGGGATGGTAGACGTAGCCAGGGATCGTGGGGAAAGATGAAAAAAGGCCCCAGAGCCATACATTTTGTTATATATATAAATTAGTTATATCAAAATAAAAATGATAGGAATCGAAAAAGTTAATAAAAATAGAAGTTAGCACTTAAAATAACGAATTTTGAAAAGAAAAAGGCAAGGATTTGACGGCTAACTTCGCTAGCCAATGAGGAAGCGAAGTGCTTCGAATCAAAACTGCCTAAAAAGATCAGTAAAGAAAAAGGATTGAGACATCAGAGACTGGATGTCTGAGAAAACTATAAATGATCTCCGCCAATCACCAAGTTCTGTGCATCTATGTCAGAAACCGGTGACTAGCGGGTCGGAATAATTCAAACTGAGAAAAAAGTTCGGCTGAAACTTCTTAAATCCTTAAAAACAACTCAATGGCACCATCTGTAATTCAAAGTAAAAAATGAAGAATGAACGGCTGGAAAAAACCATGGAAATTTCGTAGATCTTTCAAAATAGAAAGCCAGATTTCAGGAATGAGAAAGGAAACATTTTCGTTACAAATTTCTTGGTTCCTGAAACGAATTTCTAAAGATTCACGAATAACAGCATTAAACGGAACAACTTGTTTTGAAATAATCCTAGCACGGTCGAAATCAATAAACGAAATAAGTCCTTTAAGGAAACTTCTTGAGAGTGCTATAGAAAATTTACTAAACTTCATATAATTTTTGCTTTCTTTAAATCTTTCAAAAATCGAAGTTTAGTCATACCAGTATATGAGGACATTGTCCGAACTGTCAATTTAAAGGGGATTTCATACGGCCCAGACAAAGATGCATATGGAATTGTATATATTTTCTTACTCATTAAATACTATGGGGTGTATGAAATCCCCTTCAAATTTACAGATGGGACAATTTCCTTATATATTGGTATGACTAAACGTCGATTTTTGTTAAATATTGAAAGAGCACACCCTATACATCTTTCTCTGGGGGTGTATATAAAATTGTAACCCTTTATATGTTATATCTTAAAAATCTAATTCAAACTGAGGAAAAAGTTCAACAGAAACTTCTTAAATCCTTAAAAAAAACTCAGTGGCGCCATCTGTCATTCAAAGTAAAAAGTAAAGAATGAACGGCTGGAAAGAACTATGGAAATTTCGTAGATCTTTCAAAATAGAAAGCCAGATTTCAGGAATGAGAAAGGAAACATTTTCGTTACAAATTTCTTGGTTCTTGAAACGAATTTCTAAAGATTCACGAATAACAGCATTAAACGGAACAACTTGTTTTGAAATAATCCTAGCACGGTCGAAATCAATAAACGAAATAAGTCCTTTAAGGAAACTTCTTGAGAGTGCTATAGAAAGTTTACTAAACATCATATAATTTTTGCTTTCTTTAAATCTTTCAAAAATCGAAGTTTAGTCATACTAATATATGAGGACATTGTCCGAACTGTAAATTTAAAGGGGATTTCATACGGCCCAGAGAATTATGTATATGGAATTGTATCTATTTTTACTTATTAAATACTCTGGGATGTAAGAAATCCCCTACAAATTTACATATGGGACAATTTCCTCATATATTGGTATGACTGAACGTCGATTTTTTTAAATATTGAAAGAGAACACCCTATACATCTTTCTCTGGGGTGTATGAAATCCTCTTTAAATTTACAGATTGGAGAATGTCCTTATATATTGGTATGAGTAAACGTCGATTTTTTGAAAGATCGAAAGAACACAAATATGATTTGAAGTTTAGTAAATTTTCTACAGCACTCTCAAGAAGTTTCTTTAAAGAACTTATTTAAGTTATTGATTTCGACCATGCTAGAATTATTTCAAAACAGGTTGTTCCGTTTAATGCCGTCATTTGTGAATCTTTATAAATTTCTTTTAGGAACCAAGAAATTTGTAACATCAATGTTTCCTTTCTCATTTCGGAAATCTCGATTTCTAATTTGTAAGATCTATGAAATTCACATGGTTTTTTTTTCAGACGTTCATTCTTCGTTTTTTACTTTGAATAACAGATGGCGCCACTGAGTTGTTTTTAAGGATTAAAGAAGTTTCCGTTGAACTTTTGTCCTAGTTTGAATTTGATTTTCAAGCTGTAGCATATAAATTGTTTTTGCCGATTTGCATTTAAAAAAAAAATACTCCTGATGGAGGTTTTAAAGATTAAACCGACACGTTGAGATTTATTTTTTTTCCTATGTTTTTTTTACATATTCTTTTAATTTGTGAATAAATTGTACGTTGGATAGCAACGCCTATTTTATTTAGTATTAATTTTAAATTATTTCCACGATATTAAAAAAATATTATTATATTTTAACTTACCACCAACTAGGAATTTTGTACATGGGAGATGATTATAATAGCACTAAAAATGTAAAGTGAATTTCATGTAAATATTTTTGTAATATATATAGATATATATATATAACACTTTTCAACACATTCAGAATAATGTAACAAAACTTCACCTTTTAATAAGTTAAAATAAGATGGCTAATTGAACCATTTAGAACAGCATTAACACATTTGAAAACTCAATTTCAGCAATTCTCATCTACAGTCGGAAAATAATCCGAATTATTTGAGCAGTCCTGTAAATGATATATGGATTTGTATCTATAAACTACATGCATGCAAAAAAATTAGTTTAATTAAGAAATACCACAGTTAAAAATACCCCTTCAGCTGTTTCCGCTAATAAGAAGAATGGTACATGAATTGTTTTGTGCTTCCCTGTATACGAGGTATGGAATTTATACACAACCAGTAGCATGCAAATGTTATTTAAATTTAAAAGCGCCACAAGGACAGACGGAAAGACAAACCGAATTTATAAACACTTTTCAACTTCGTTGGAAAATGTTAAAAATAACTATTTAAGAACGCTCAGAAATTTTACTCGAGTTTCATAAAAATATTTCACACCAGAATTTTTATTTAAAATTATTTGGCTGATTTTTTTAACGTAAATCTGCGTGTTTTAAATTTAACTTATTTCATAAAAGAATTTCTGGTTCCAGTTGACATTTAATCATATGGTCAGAGTCTGATCGACTCCTTCCTGGCGTTCTAGCGTTAAAGAAACGATTTGTTATTGCCATTATTTTCTATTTCATAAAATAGTTTTGAATAAAAATGGTTATTTAATGCCTAGTGAATATTTTTATTTAAAAAATAGATTATTATTCTGCTTTTCTAAATTGTATAATCGTCTTTTTAAAAAAGTGCAATGCAATTGTATAATCATCTTTTGCTTTATGGTTGCGAGCTCATAAAATAAAATTTTCAGATGTTGGAGATAAAAAAGAAATATTTTTTAAAAGCTTTAAGAATTGGATAAAAGTCATTGTTGACAAAGGGATGTATGATATTTTATTGATAGAATATTATATAATTTCTGAAAAATAAAAAAATGGAAAGACAGGAAATGAAAGAAAAATACTGTATTATTATTCGAAAAAAGGAGAAAATATTGAGCTAGCATTCAGCATTATTCTTATCCTAGTATTTACTTAAAACTTTTAGAGTAATGAAAAGCAAATAGAACTGATGAAGATTATTTAAATAACTAATACTTAACCAGTTAACCATTTTATTATACTCCATGCGAAAACTATTCGTGTGTTTTTCATACTATATTATTAACAGTCAAAGTATTCTACCAATATTTATAAAACTTTTTTTATTTATATTTGTTACTGAAAATCAATTGTAAAACATTATTTAGATATACCAACAATTTTCCTAACAACACATTCTATACCATAATAATAGTTATTTGTATGGAAACAGCATTTTCTAATTCGTATTAAATAATAAAATAATGCATACCGCATAGATCATACAACAATTTCCAAAGTCACGACAATAATTTTACAAAAGTTAATTTTTACATACGATAAAACAAATATCAAAATAAATGATATATAAAACACAGATAATAAGTTTGCGTTTTTTCTTAAAATAATAAAATTTTATATTTAGAATCCAGTAAATGTTTTCTAAAAAATAATTTATTTTCTATATACTTTTCATTTTAAGATCTCAATTGAACACATAAGTGGGAGAACATGTTAAGTAACAAAAATTACATTTCAAGAAATTTGAGGTGAAGGTATTTTCTATAAATTTTAATGATTTATTTTCTGTTTGATACAATGTGTTTAAAATATTTACAGGTATGGTACTAAACTCTCTCAGAAAAATTTATTCATATTTAATTTTCAAATATTAAAGTTTATTAATATTATTGACATTATTAAACATTAAAATATTAAATATTAATGAGTAATGTCTTAAATCTTCAAGACTAAATTGAATCTTGGTATTTTAGCTTCGCCATGTGATATGATACCTCATAACGCTTCCATCCAAAATATTTAAAATTTTTTTTAGAAAATGTAGCATAACATGTTCGTCCACTCAGCTGTTCAATTATATTCGAACTTTCCTAATAAACAGATGACACATTTTCTTTTATAGCGTTATGACGATTTAAGGAAAAATATATTAACTTACCATTTCTCTGTCTGCCTTGATTGGAGAAATACAAATATAGGGTCAAAAGTGGGTGCTACCATTTGGAAAATAAAAGTTCGGCATTATTTGTATTATGTAGAGAAATTTAACATAAAAGCTACTATCATATTCCTTAAGTAAACCCAGTTCCTTGTCGTATGGTACCACTCGAGTCTCTCTTTGATAATTAGGTGAAAAAATAACCTAATCTGTTTTTCATTATTCACAAATGTACATTAATCAGTTTATAATATACTTATCAGAATCTGTAATAAAATAGTAACGAAAATGAATTAAAAAATAAAATATAATATAAAATAAAAATAAAAATACAGAAATTAAATTTCAAAATGACTGTGTATCTAGCATGTTACCTGCTTCATTTTACTTAATTTTCTATTTCAAGTCGTTAGAAAAAAAGAAAATTAATAATATTTAACTAAATCGTTTATTTCCAAATGACGTTTGACGTAACACATGTATTTTAGTTACCAACATTTTCCTCAGGTGTTACTAATAGCTATAAACAGACTGATGCATTTCAAGAAAGAGAAATAGTCTCTGCACTGTGTTTTAGTACTGCACATTTTTTATGTATTTTATAAAATGTGAACGATAATAAATACATTTAAAGAATCATTTTCTGGAATTAAATTATCTTTGTTAGGATCAGGTTTTTTTTTTTTTTTTTTTTTTTTTTTTTTTTTAAATAAATCTTCATAAGCAAATTTTTTTTTTTTTTATTGTTTTATTTTAAAATGATAGTTTTAAACCAAATCTTTATTATTTAGCCGTGGAACACGATAACAGAAAATTCATGGCTTTCATTCACTCTTGATAGAATTCGATTTCATTGTTGTTGCAACTCGTATAAAGTTGTAGTCGAGGATATTTTTGATATAGGAATGAACACATTCTGAAAAGATAAAATCTAAATATTGCAATCAAAACATATAAAGGCAACTTTCTTTCATTGATTCAATTTTATTTATTGGTACTTCTATTTAGGGTTTCGTTCATCTGACGAAACCCTATTCGCCTCGCTCCTCTGTGTGTCCGTCACAGAGCCCGTTCTCAGAAAAAATATATGCTAGAGACTTGACATTTTGCATAGTTATAGCCGAACACCTCACATCAAACCACAAATCATAAAAGTTCGAGTGGCCGAGAGATTCTGCTCTCGAAGCTGGTAGACGGGAGGTGCTGGGTTCGATCCCAATCACGCCCGTCGGCCTAATCGTTCGGAGTTTTCGTGGTTTTCTTCGAGCCGTGGATCTTCCATGCGTTAATACGGATTAGGTTCCCTTAGAAAGACCCCCACGGAGGGCACTCCCCCCGGGCCTATATCCCTCGTGTAGATAATTGGCCGTCAAAAATCAACCCAACCCAACCCATAAAATTTCGAAACAATCTTATATTTACCTCTCTGGGATCTAACTTGTGTATTTTAAGTTTTTCTTTCTAACTCAGCCCCGAATTAAGTTGAAAACTTGAAATTTTGCAAAATTATAGCTAAACACTTGCGATCAAACGACAAATCATAAAATTTCGATAAAATCTTATATTTAACCCTCTGGGCTCTAACTTGTGTATTTTAGATTTTTTTTCTAACTCAGCCCCTAATTAAATTGAAGACTTGAAATTTTGCATAGTTATCGCTAAACACTTACGATCACACGACAAATCATAAACATTTCAAAAAGTCTTATATTTATCCCTCCGGTCTCTAACTTGTGTATTTAAAGTAATTTTTCTAACTAAGGTCCTAATTAAGTTGGAGACATGAAATTTTGCATACTTATAGCAGAACACTTTCAATCACATGAAAAATCATAAAATTTTCAAAAAGTCTTATATTATTTACACCTCCGAGCTCTAACTTGTGTATTTTAAGCAATGTTATTAACTCATCCCCTAATTACGCTGGAGACTTGAAACTTTGCATACTTATAGCAGAACACTTGCGATCACGAAAAATAATAAAATTTTCAAAAAGTCTTATATTATTTACCCCTCTGCGCTCTAACATGTGTATTTTAAGCAAATTTTTATCCTCCCCCGTTTTCACCGGTGGGAGGGGGGGGGGGGCAATTTTTTAACTTTTGCCGACACCCCTTTGTCCACTCTCTTTCATATTATGCACCATAAACTTACATATTTTAGTTCCATATTTTACCGCCAGCAGGCGCCTACCTATATCGGGTGCTATGGGCCCGATTCCCTCGGTTTGTGTAGAATAGAGTGCACCCCATGGTTGCGAAATGTGGAACTAATGGATTTTGCAAAAGGATAAACTGTTTTGAAAGAATATTAAACGAAACCCTCTGTGCGATCTGTGATCACACTTACCCACTTGTTTTTCCTTTGAACTGACATTATTATTATTTTTAATTTAATGTCACTTACAACACATGGCAATAAAATTGATAATCTTTTATATTTTGAAAAAAATTACTAAAATGAAATTGGTTACGTGTTCATTATACATTGTAAAAAAAATTATGTAACGTTTCTCCATGAAATTGGTGGCAACATGCTGTCTGCAATTTTACGGAGTAATTATATTCATATAATTGTGTAATTTAAACTGATATAACTGGTGTAATACTACACATTATTGTAACGTAACAACAGTTATATCGGTTAAATTACTCAATAAAATGGAGGCAGCAAGGTGGCTACCAATTTTATGGAGTTACGTTACATAATTTTTTTTTTTACAGTGTGTAAACTAATGATTTAATTACAAAAAATAATTCTGCATGTAACGTAATAAATGCTGATTATGTTTATCTATTATTTTTGATTAAAATAGTGTGTAAAATTTATTCTCAATAACCTACCATCTTTTTATTTTCGATTTAAAAATAACATAATTTTGAAAAAGTATTTTTTTTTTAATTATCAATATTTAAATTTTATAGACAATGTTCTTGCATTTTTATATACCCCGATTAATAAATGTCACATGCCTTTCTCTGAAAAGTATTTTACATTTTCATCATTTAAAAATAAATATTTATCTATTATACATTAACTATTGTTGGAGATATTATCCTGAACATTTCCATCGATTTTTCATAAATCAAAAAACATTCACTATAGAATTTCAAACAGATTCAGAAAATGAATATTTAATGTTATCCTTTTTTATGCTCTCTGACATTTTTCAACTATGAATGTCCACATTCTGAAGTAAAAAAAAAAAAATATTGCAAAAAAAATATAAAAAAGATAACTTTCTTTCTTTGATCCATTTTTCTTTATTGATGTCTTGACCTACATTTTCTTTTGAAATGGTATCTATCTTTTTTTAATGTTTTTGTGTAGCATACATCATATGTTGTTAAAATTTCTCAGTTACAGAATTTCTTTATACGAATACTGAAATTAAATGGATTATGAACCAAATAAATAAACAAGTGCATATAGATATGGATATATGTATGTACGAATACGAACAAGCATATGTTCATTTCAAAGCACGTTCGAGTACGTTTTTGGCACCATAACGAGCTAAGTGGCTCATTGTAATATATTTAATTGTCGGTAGATAAATTAAACCACGCACTTGCTTCTTTATATTACTGGCATCTCAAAAATTATAGGGGAGGGTAACCGAATATGGACCATTTCACGTATTTTCAGATGTAAATCACTTCATATTTGGAATATCTGCAAAACATCACTAAACGTAGTCAATCTTTTCATCTACTAACTAAATAAATCTTTAGAACAATTTTTTAATGAAAATCTTAAGTTTTATTTTGATTTGAAAAAAAATATCCAAAGTGGTCCAAATTTCGCGACTGCTTTCGTAAGTTGGACCTCCAGTCTCCTAAATTGGATCAAACAATATTAGGCTGTTTTAACGAGTAGGGAATATAACTAAATTTATTAAAATCAAAGTTTCAGATTAACGAAACAATCAAACAAAACAACAGCAATGGAATATAATGAAACCAAATGTCTGAAAATAAGAGTAATTGCTTTAAATCAAAATGTATTCAAAATATAAATCGACATATAAGTGATTGAGAATAGAAGCTATGGGACTAATTGCCAGTCACTTGAATATCATGTAAGAAGTGATGAATAGCTTACACATGATTTTTCTTTCAATTTTTATTCCAGCGCACACAACATGGAACGTTATTTGGTAATCTGAATACTGAATCATTTCTGTTATTTTTTTTCTTATAAATTAGGCAAAAGCAATCATCGCTGTCTTGATTTTTCTTTTCAGATTTTAAATTATTTCCAACTGTTTTAAGCTGTTACAATATTTTTTAAAACTTGATATTCCGATTGCTTTTATGCTTTGAGAGATTCCTTTTTGTCATTTATATTTTTTTAATTTTATTTTTCCTTTAAAGGTTTATTTTATCCGGCGAAGATGTTAACACAACTATTTTTTGGCTCCCTCTGTATTTTGATTTAATTGATTTTGGCAAGGGAGGTGACATTTCCCCTGATTCTATAGCTTCTTTAGGGGGCTTTGTAGGTGCAGCCTTTTTGCGGGTCAGTCGCTTCACAACTTTCTCTTTCCTTTTCTTTTCCTATACCTTTGACAACTTTTGCTATCACTGAAGTTTTTCTTCTAGACTATTTGTCGATTTTGATTTTCATTCTCTTAGTTTTAGTAAGTTTCATGGTTATTGACTCTGATCCCGAAATCTCACTAGCAGGAGAATCAACCACTCTAGCGGCAGTTCCTATCTCCTCATAAGAAATATCTCGATCAATTTAAGCAACTCAAATTGTTATAATTAAGCCAACTGCGCCATTTTTAAAAACAGATAATCTCCAGACTAAGAACAAAAGCAAGAGCAAACAAATTTGTGTGAAAAATATATGCAATAAACTTCCATTTAGATATGTAAATGAAAACATTATCTTATATTGATTTTAAACTATTCTCTTACCTTTAGTATGAAAACATTAGATCCAAACAGCTAGTTTCAGGGTTTTTTTAAATTTTTATAAAACAGCGCGTGGAAGACCGGTGCTTCTTCTAAACATAAATGACGTGATTCTGACGAGTAAGATTTCAGCGGTAGATGGCGTCTCTTTTTGTAATTAAAGAAATTGCAGCGGTGCATTTAAAGCAGCAGTCCAAATATGGCCACTCTCCCCTATAAATGCAGATATTCAGCTACATAAGAGCAGTGTATGTTACAGCTACAAAAGGTTTTTTTCTTTAACATAAAAATTGTTTGAAATTAAGGGATGTATTTTCCTATAAAGGAAAAGTCCTTAAAATAAGAATATGAACCTCATTTTTCAATATGATTTTGATTCAAAAAATTAGTATTCATTATCCTCAATTTAAGTACTGATAAGTACTGAAAAATATTAAAATATATTTAACGAATTATGTCGTTTATTTACAATAATTTTTTAAATACCTTTGAAATTACAGTACTCGTTTTACGTTCTTTTCTCAGGAGTACGGAAGCATCTTCGATATCTTCAAGTGATTAGATAATAAGAGTTTCTACAGATTAGTTGCTGTTTTTACAATCGGTGGTTTCAGCTTTTAGGCAAGAAGCCCCATAATTTGACAAAAGATTGTTTTCGGAGTTATAAGTTATACTTTAACTTACAATCACTAACATGCAACTATCCAATATCATACATCTTCGATCATAAAAATTTTAACTGCTTCGTGAGAAAACGAATCGTCTTTTTAACATTGTGGAATATTTCACATGTCCGATCTCACTGCCAACGAACACATGCCTTTCCAAAATATAGGAGTTGGTCTTCGGAGACTTGGTAGAGCAATGCCCCTCTAGTCAACCCTGAAATCCAGTTCCAATTCCCGACTCTCCTATGAGTGCTCGGTCTCCTTTGGGCCATTGGGGGAATCTGTGGAGGTGACTTCAAGATCTGTGGTAATATCTTCGAGCACATGGTATTACTGTCGTAAAGTCAGACGTCGCACTTGGGTGCAAGCAGTGTATCATGCGAGGACGGCACTCTTTCTCCGGAACACTCGTGAAGGATGGCTTTCAAACTCTATGGATCGGGTGTATATGGACCCTCAGTACCTAGGACCGGGATATAGTGGTATTCCGTCTATGCCCGATACCTTGGCGGGCGTATTAGTCATTCTGCGAGTCACCGTGGTCACGTCTCATGTAGTGATGATGAAATGAAAATAATTTTTGTTCTTTTAGTTTTCATGCAGATGTCAAATTTGAATGCGCAACGATAAACAAGCTGCAGTTTTCATAATCATATAAAATGCAAGAAATAAATATTATTTCATTTGAAATAATATTATCTTGAGCATGAACACTTTTTTATTTCTTTTGTCACGACTTCTTAAATAAAAGAAACGAACTGTTGAAAAAATAAAGAGAAAAAATAAATTTCTAATTAAAGAAAGTATATTTGTCAAATCAACATTTGCTGCTTTGCGTTTTCTATATTATTTGCTGCAATTTGAAATTTATTTATAGTTTCTACACCTAAACCTTATTGTGCTGCGCTTTTGCGACGATTACCTCAAGGCATAAATTACACCAATTATCATAACACTTTAAGAAAAAATTTCCCATATAAATACACAATACAATAATACCTAATTTTCCCTATACCAGGAAAATATTTTGTAACACGTAAAATATAGTACAATATAAACTCATAAAATACTTGGGCTTTTTTGCGACTGAAAAGTATTCTTTGTTCAACTTTATTATGTTGTTTATTCAAATGCGATAAAATTATAATAATACGTCAAAAGTGATACGTCATAATAAGTGATATAAAAGACTGTTGCATAATATTATAACACATCCCATATTTTTTTTCAGCACCACATAAATATTTTTTCAACTATTGAACATTCTTTACTCTTTCGTAAAAGCCATTATTTTTAATTACTTAAACCAGAATCGTAACTTACATGCCCAATTAAGTAGTGAAAGGTCCAAATATGTTAAATTAAAAATTCTAAAAAATACCTTATCTTTAAAAGGCATCATGAGTAACCGGATAGTTAAATTAAAACACTTAAATAAATTAAAATTAAAATTCAAAGGTAAATTTACCACTATGAGAAAAAATATTTATCATTCTAATCCAAATGAAAATATAACCACCAGAACTATTCAAAACGTCACGATACCAACTCAGGTACGTTAAAATGTTGAGAGAATCTGGACTTTTTGAAGAAAACAGCGTTAACCCTTTAATATTTAACCCAAACATATTTGTGTGGAAGAAGAAGTCACTCCACTATTCATATACTTGCTCTTAAATCCCTTTAACCTGTATTCTCATAGTTACAGAAAATTAAAATATTAAATAAACAAATTTCGTGATCGCTAACTCTTCCTGGCCAGCCCGAAGATAATAAATAAAACCCTTATTATCTTAAATGAGAACGGAAAAACAACTTCAACCGCCCAATGCGTTGTGATTCTTTAGTAAACGGACAAACTTATAGACAACATTAAAGAAGTGCATTACAACGCAAAATTAGCTATTAAATCCTGAAAAAAATATAGCATAATTAAATATAAATGTTTCATGATGCAAATAAAAAAAACTCTTAAATTAGCATAATAATTAAACTTATTTACAACACACATATTTACACATCTATACTAATAAATCGCTCTGTGTGTGTGTATGTGTGTGTGTGTGTGTGTCTGTTGGCGATGGCTAGCAAAATGTACGGCACGTAGGAGGTTCAAAATGTTTGTGAAGAGAGTCCAAGGCTTCTCCTAATGCACCTGACTTTCAGAATTTTAATATTCTAATTAATAGCTGAGTAATTAATTTACAAACGCAACTCACTTTCATCAAAAAGACGCTTTTTTCTCGGCTTTTTTAATCCGATTGCTTTCGGTTGGTTGGTTGTATAAAATTTTCTCAGAAGAAATTAAATAAACTGGGATAGCAATGACATTGGGTGTGTTCAAGATGCACGCGCACCGCGTGCGCGAGCTTAGGGAGACAGCAACATGGACTGGGTCTTTATCGTGGATGCAATAAACGTACAGCTCGTTCACGAACAAATCACGGTTTGATTAATTACGGTACTAATTATAAAGATAATTTGTAGAAATGGAAGGCGAGCTGGATGGCTGAATAGATAGCGCTTTGAACTCGAGAATCGGGGTTATGGGTTCGAATCCTTCGCGCCCCAAATTGTTTTATAAGTTTTTTTTTTTTGGTTGCTTTATATTTTTCATAATAAATAATATATTTTTGATAAAGATAAATTTTTATATTTATAATACAGAAGCATAAGTATTTCTATTATGATAATAAAATGCTTATTTAAATACCAGAAAATGAGGTATTACGCAGTGAAAGTTTTACATTTGAACGCCTTTTAATATTCAAAGTGATATTAATCAAATGAAAAAATAAGTATTGCGCGAAAATATACGTTTGCGCTTAGGATAATTTCTTGATGTGTTTCTATCTTTCTTTCTTTTTTTTTTTTTTTCTTTTTTTTTTTTGAGTACTTTAAGAGTGAATTTTTGTCAAGACTGGGATGCAAAACATATTTTACGGTGTTAAAATCAACATGGAAAATATTATAAAAATAAAGTGTAATAGATGTACAATATTTTAACTAAAAATATCTGCACATACAGTAGAACCTCGATTATCCGAAGTAATTGGGACCGATCATCTTTCGGAAAATAGAAATTTTCGGATAATCGAGAATGCTTCAATTTTAAGATTAAGGAGAAATATATGCAAAATTTCTTATTATGGTAACAAGTGCTTCATAAAAGTAAAGCAATAGCAAAATAGAAACAAGAATATATTACCTGAATTTTAACTTTGAAATTAAGTATCTTTTACATATACCACAAGGGTTTAAAAAAAGGTTTTGTTTGTCGCAGATTCGATTGCTTTTGCTTTGAAGCTTTATCACGGAGTTTTTTAATATTACTTCACCAGTATCGCAGTGCTAGGTCCCTATATCTAGGGCCCCTTTTTAAGCATGTACACCATTATTGCGCATTTTTAATAAATATTATTCTAATGATTATTTCATATCCTATGATTAATTTTGACAAATTGAAGATCTAAAACGCTAAGTACTAAAACGGTTTAACATGTTTTCATGTTAGGACCCTGTTCTCAACTATCAGTTGGCCCCTTTTGGGCCCCCTATTATAATTCCCTTAAAAATAGTCCGATTCACTAGCTTTTTATTTCTAACATCTTAAGTTCTTCAGCTATTACACGAACAAAAAAAAAAAAAAAAAAAAAAAAAAAATTGCAGACTTCAGCTACCACCAATTTTGAATATTAATCGCCTTCTTGAGCCCTTGGTGAAGCTTCTTTAAAAATGATCCGAATGCCTTGCTATTTTCTTTACCATTTTTTTAGCATCATCTGATTACTTTAAAAACTACTAAAAAGTATATTTATACTAAACTACATGACACTTAAGTTCCTGGCCCTCTGGGATCCAGTACAGGGCCCCTTGAAGCTTTTGCACCATAAATTGTTAATAGATTGACCCTCTTAATCCGATCTTCATTTTTACCATTTTTGCATTTAGTCATGCTCCTGTTACTATATTCCAGTTAAAATCCTGGGGCACCTTACGGTCCTGTAGGACCCGATCCGGGGCCCTACAGGTGTGGCATGCATTTTCACCCCCTAAGTTTCTCACCTTCTGATTGCATAATTTTAAAACTGAGTCTTGGACTATTTTCCCTAGACAAACACCCTCATATTTTTATTGGAGCTCTAGGGCCCCTTTATAAGCATTTACACCATTTTTGCGCATTTCTTTAAAATATTATTCTAATGATTATTTCATACCCTATGATTAATTTTGACTAATTGAAAATCTAAAACGCTAATTACTACAACATTTAAACATGTTTTCATTTTAGGGTCCTACTCTCAACTATCATTTAGACCCTTTTGGGCTCCCTGTTATAGCTCCTTTAAAAATGGTCCGATTCACGAACTTTTTTTTTCTAACAACTTCTTAGGTTCTCCAGATACTACATGAACAACAACAACAAAAAAAAAACTTGCAGACTTCAGCTACCACCAATTTTGAATATTAATCGTCTTCTTGGGGCCTTTGTTGTAGCTTCTTTAAAAACTATCCTATTCTATTGTAATTTTCTTTAACTTAGTTTTAGCGTCTTCAAGCTACTTTAAAATCACTACTAAATTTTTGTATACACAACTACTTTCTAGATAACACTTTGGCCCCCAGGGCCCGGTCTTTCTTTATACCTCAGCTACCACTTTTTTCGATCATTAATCTCCTTTTCCAGCATCAACTTACGTCTACTCACTATAGCCGTAAATTAAAAATCGCGTTACTTTAAAGGTATCTTTAGATAAGAGATTTCATCCATTTATTAAATATGTTTTAATGCTAACTGTAATTCATGAAATTTACCAGGGGAGGGGCATCTTCCACCGCTTGGGTGCGCAATATTTCCTCGGGTTTAAGGGTCCAATTTCAACGGGATTTGCTTCCTTCAACTTAGATTACAATTCAGCTATTTTCTGTATTATGAAATTTTATCTTGGACTTTAATTACAAACATTTTCTAACATTAATGGTGCATTCTTTTTTTTATTATTATTCTATGGGCTTGATTCCTACGAGGTTTATCTCACTCAACTTGGTTTTCGATTGTCTCTAGCACGTGCGGGCACTTCCGGTATATGATGCCATAGATTGCGGGGAACTAGATTACAGGTTCCTTCGAAAAGAAGTTTGATGGGAACACACTAGACGCTGCGGAAGGAAATGGTGCCTCCGAAATTAAGTTCTTTTAAAAGAATTTCCAAAGATATAAAATCATACAAACTTAAGTTTTGTTTAAGGTTATTATTTACAAACCCCGGGCAACGCCGGGCGGGTCTGCTAGTTAAGTAATAAAACAAACTACCCAAATACTCTCTCATGAAATGAAAAATTACCTTAAATCTAACAATTGATTTTAACTAGATACTTTCGCATTTGACCCTTTTGTGTTAATCACCTGAATTGGGCATGACCACCCTACAGTAAACATTGTACTATTTTGCATTTAATAAAAAGAACAATAAACAGTAAATTCCAAATACCTTGAAAACCAAAGCAGGTGAAGATCAGGTGGCACTTGCAGATAACTGGAGATTCTACACTTACAGGACACAAAAGAGTTCATCACTTAATTTTCACAATTTCCTAAACACACACATACTCTCTTATAAAAAAATAGAAGATTTTCTTGACTACGTATCTAGTCTTACATGATGCTAAGACTCTCAATTGAGTCATTGTGGATGATTCGTGACTTTGTATCAAGTCATTTCAAAATCTGGACTTTAGACCAAGTCCGTGATTGCTGCTGCTAGTCATTGTTGGTTGCTGAGTCGCTGCATAGCATAACTCCTACAGCTGCTGAGAGAGATGCTCACTCTACTGAGAACTCTCACTTAATGATACCGAGATCTACTACATCTCTCATGTATGTAAAAACCATATTCTTTCTTAGAATAATTGATAGGCAGGGCCCTGAATAACATAAACAACGCTGGCAACGCCGGACGATCTTCAGATCGGCTCTTCATCCCACTCTCCCATTGGAGCGCTTTGACGCCCTGGTTACAAAGAACTCCGCCTTATACTAACGGGCCGGCCTCGCCCGTGTTCGGGACCCCCCTCGACATGTGAGGTCCAAGTTACGACTCCAATAAATAAAGTTATAAACCATACTTGACTCAAACTGTCAAACTATTGTATCCGTCCAGACTTAAGTTCCGACAATCATCGTAAATTCTCAATTCCGGTGGAACCAATTTAATTGCCTATTAAAAGATCACCTCGTCTGTCGTCTGAAACCTTGAGAAAAACATACCTAAATATTGTGTGTACATAATAAACAAATTAAGCAATAATTAAAATATATAAAACCAATCAGTAAAATAATAATATTTATAATAATAATATAATAAATAATTTACAAAATTGGTTTTGAGGTGTTGACAGTGAACTGGTTTTGAAGTGTTTGAAATGTCAACAGAACCCGAGAAAAAGTATACTGATATTCTCAAAATCCCGTGCATATCTGTACATATCAAAAGTGCAAATATTAATTTTTTTATAATAATCAGGAAAATATTCTCTTTACCATACCGGTGTATTTATTTTTACTAGATCAACACTTAAACTTGACCTTGAAAAAATGTGAACAGTCATGAAAAGTAGTGAAATCGTGATGTCTTGAATATTAGCTCTCCCGAAGTTATTTTCGTGAACTTTAATCTGAATATCGCGAACAATCTATTTTTGAATCTCTTGAATTAATCTTGGATTAATATTTTTCCTCAAACATTGTTCGCTGTTTTTTTTTTCACAATATTAAAGAAGACTGTTTCTAAGTACACAGAATTCTCTCCATACTTTGAACGTATAAAGAAGAGCACATGTAAGATCACTTCTGATACTAGGGTGTATCATTCAAAGTAAGAAAATGTATTTTCAAATACGAGGGTTACTCTGAAATTATTGAGATACGCGCAGACGAGAATTTACAAAATAAAAATAACGGTTTAATTTTAAAATACAAAGTATCTTAACACAGCAGACGATTTTTTACTGACTTACTTCAACTTGTTTAGCGTAGAATAAATTTTAAACAGAAGAGAGAATGGAGTTGACGCGAGAACATTTTCGCGCTATGATTTTCTACGATTTTAAAGCAGGATTAAATCAAGAAGAATGCGTTCAATGGTTGAAATTAGCATTTGGTGATGAATCTCCAGCTCGTGCTACTGTATTCAGATGGTTTAAAGAATTTAGCAGAGGTCGCAATTTTCTTCAGGATGAAGAACACACAGGAAGGCCGCCGTCGGCAGTAATCCCGGATAATGTGTCTGCCATACGAAAAATGTCAATGGATGATAATCGCTGTACCTATCAAATGATACAGAAGAAACTTAACATTAGATCCGCAGCCATACACAAAATTATTCATGAAGAATTGCATATGAAAAAGTAGTTTGCCGTTGGGTTCCCGATAATCTAACTGAGCACCAACAAGAGGAGCGTGTCAGAATCAGTAAAGAAACTCTAAAATTGCTAAATGATGGTGGCCACCGCATCATTTCCAAAATTGTAACGGGTGATGAAACGTACATACCGTTTTTTGACGTTCCAACACGTCAAGAAAGCAAAGTATGGGTCTTTGAAGATGATCCCACGCCGACAATGGTGAAAAGACAATGTGCACTGAAAAAAGTGATGTATGCCGTTTTCTTCAGAAGTACGGGATTGGTCAAAGCCATCAAGCTGGAAGGACAGAAGACAGTAACAGCAAACTGGTATACCACTAAATGTCTTCCAGAAATTCTACAAGAAGCGAATGCTTCACCATGACAATGCATCTTCACATACAGCCGGATTAACAGTTTAGTTTCTTAAACAAAAACGAATTAAAGTGATAGAATATCCGCCGTATTCACCTGATCTGGCTATGTGTGACTTTTGGTTATTCTTTAATCTAAAAAAGAACTTACGTGCACGTCGTTTTCATTCAGAAGAAGAGATTGATGTGGCTATAAATGCATTTTTTCATCTATTCTAAGAAATGGATGGTTTGAGGCATTTAATCTGTGGAAAATTCGTCTACAAAAGTTCATTGATGCTGGAGGAGACAACTTTGAACACACCTAAAATTTTGTAAGTATAACTTTAAAAACTTTGTATTTGTATCTCAAAAATTTCAGAGTGACCCTCGTATAAGTAATTTAATCGCGGAATCCGGCTAAGTATTCATATACTAAAAATAAGCATTTATACCAGATGATAAGAACACAGTTTATAACAGTACATGAATAGTCATTTTGTAAACACTTTTTTTAAACTAAACGATTTCATGAAATATTTTATTAATTTGTATTTTTACTAGAAATTTCCGATGAAAACTAAATTTCATATTTCAAATTATGGATAGTTAACTACGCTATTTATATAAATATGTTAGAGTTATATAAATGAGAATGCTTTATTACTACTCCTTTCCTTTTTTCTTTTTTAATTAGTTTCACGAAAACCTATGTCACGAAACTTTAATTCCTTATAATAAAGTGTAATAACCCTGATAATATCAGGAGTTTAAATAAGAATATTCAATATTTTTACTTTCTTCAATAGAAGAAAGTATTGTAATCGAATTTTCTTCGACTTCCGGTTTTCGACAGATTTACACGTTTAAGGGGTCAGAGACCACAAAAAACATGTTTATACAAAATGTCTGTCTGTCCGTGTGTCCGTATGTATGTGTGTCGCCATTGTACCATCAAAAATTATATGAAATTATGCATAGAATTGAACCAATTTTTTAAAAAAGTATTTTGGCTATGGCAAGCAGGTTTTCCATTAATTTGGAAGATTCCGCCGGTAGGGGGAGCTGTAATAGCAATTTTTGTGGAACTTTTGTGCATTTTTAATATTGTGATATCGAAAAGTGTATGAAGTTATACATAGAATTGAACCAAATTTTTTGTGTATGTTTGTGGCCAAGGCAAGAGGTCCTTCCTGAATTTGAAAAAAAAATCCGCCGGAAGGGGGTGTCGTAATAGCTATTTTTGTGCAATTTACAATATTGTTCCATCGAAAAGTGTATTAAGTTATGAATAATTCCAATTAAAATACTAATAAAACTAATTAAAATGAAATATTGACCTTAGATAGAAGAAAGTTTTTGGATTGGCACATCCAACTAGTCTTGAATAGGCATCCAGTTAACAGATATAAACAAATATGTATGATAAATTTCGTTTGCTTTTAAGAAAATTGTAGTTAGCATTAGTTAGACACGTTACCCAAATATGCATCATAAAATATTCTTATACTTTTCTTTTTTCACTCTATTAAACCGTAAGAATATTCAGTTCTTTTATAAAGTATAATTTTGGTTTGCGTCACATTAATTTCTCTCGATATACTTAAATTTACTTACTTATTTTTCACTTCCCAAAGTTTAAAAATATTTTTATACAAAAATAATTTGTTTTATTAAAATATTTATAACAATATTTCCTGTTTCTCCATTTATGGAATATTGATAGGGTAAGGGGTTGCAGTAGTGCGCACTTCAGCTATTTCATTAAATAACAATAAATGAAAAGATTTAAGGGATGGTGTTATATTTTGTTTTATAATTTTAGATTATTAAGCTAACAGAAAAAATTGCATTCTTTCAATTTATAAGAAACGCTTTCGGTATCATTTGCAAAAACATTATCCTCCTAAATACGCACTCTGCAAGTGTGCAAGAGTAGGCATTACATAAAAGGAAGTCTTTCACTTACAAACGCCACATTGGTATTGACCACGACCTGCGTAGTCTGTTCACTCTTCAAGCCACCATGCAGTCAATGCACTCGATCCAATCCTCTACAATTTGTTCTCGGTAGATTTCTGAGCAGCCTGGACATTTCCAAGTTTTTTCTTTGATGCGGTGTTTGGCTTCATGGGTTTACTTTTACTCTTTTTTTGCTAAACGTTTTCGGCATTTTTCCACAGCAACATCTTCAAGCTTCCTTTTGAGTGGTGAATTGCTTAAAAGTTCAGATTTTCTGTTTATCCAATTATCGCAGCACAGATGATTCTTGATACAGTGACAACTATGTTTATTTGACATAAGATGAAATTCTTTAAGTCAAAGTTATAACTTGTGAAACCGAATTAGTGTTTATTTCACATTGAGTATGTGTCTTTTCTTTATTTAGCTCTTCTAATTTTTCTTTAAATCATATTCTATTGAAAGTAAATGTCCCCCCCCCCCCCCCCCGCGGTTTTAACACTTTTTCCCAATGTAGTTGCCCACGCTTGAATACATTCACACTGCGCACTCCTACAATACCGTCACTAAATATCTTTGAAACATCAGTAAGCCATTTAATGATAAAAAAAAATCCAAATCACTTAGATGACATGTAGTCCAATAATAATCTAATTCGTAAAAACTAAATAAAGTAAAATTGCGTTGTAATCTTTATTAAGATCCTGTTTATAAAAGCCACAAATATTATAACGAGAATACGTTTCCTCTTCTAAATCAATAAAAATTTTACCAAAATATGCATTTTTTTT
Source organism: Maratus speciosus (assembly GCA_963932465.1). NCBI lineage: Eukaryota > Metazoa > Arthropoda > Arachnida > Araneae > Salticidae > Maratus > Maratus speciosus. The sequence continues at coordinate 380,540,048 of OZ010786.1, forward strand.
TTTTTTACCAGTAAACTTATCATGTCATTACATGGTCTACAACTGTGCGTAAATGCCAAGCACTGTTTCGGTATTAGATAATCGCTCTCTTGTACATCATGGACATTTACACCACCTTACCCTATTTTGTCTGATTTAACTTATAAGTAGAAAATTTTTCTTTAAGTTATGCTTTTTCTGAAATAATGCATGTATATTTCGGATTTACTTAGATATTGTTATAAAGTATTAAAAATGCTCTTTTAAAATTTAATGTTGAGCATTTACGTTATTTTGAAATGTTTTAGCGCATATTATAACAAGTAATTTTTGTATAAGAAAGCAACTTTTGTATGTAGTTTCAATCATATTATTTATTTTAAAATGCAGGCTATCACATTTCAGTCCAAACCAGACTTTTTCTACACAACTTCTCAAAGATTTTATATCTATTATGAGTAAAAAGTGGACGTAACCTACGGCCCCTTTTAAACTGCTCTGAACTATATGCTCCATGAATTGGAATTTAGTTGACATTCAAATCACTGTCTGTTTGCATCTAATTGTGTTATTTGCTTACCAACATTCAGCATGTTTCATGATATCCTTTTCTTTTTTAAGAATAAGAATCGAATTGCGACATATTTTGTAGAATTGTAAAATTTTACGTTAAGTAATACTTTTTTTTTTCCATTCAATAAAATTTTGCTGTAAATTAAAATCTGATAAATTATCCATTCTTGCTAACAAAGATAAATTATTTGGATTTAAAACTGGATTTTGTTTTTTCTCACATAATCCTAATAATGACACTTCTTCATAAAAAATTTTAAATACACATTTTAAGTTTTACATTAACGAAAAAACTTATTAAATTAAGCAAAATACTTCTGAAACAACCTCGGTAAATTCATGCTTTTTTGCAAAAAACAATAACATTTATTTTTGTAATAAATATTTCATCATGTAAAGTATTATTTATAGAACTAATAATAATTATACATAAAATTAAGACACTTTATCCGACAATCCATTTTTTTAGTGGCAAAATAATTTAACTTTTTTCGATAAAAAATATGTTATCGAAAAAATACTGATAACGAAATAAATATTTCTTACAACAAACGAAAGAGATGATTTTTTATTATTTCTATGATAAAAGATAATCAGAAACGCATCAGAAAAAACAGGTTTTTAAAGTGATTTCTAGCTAGTTAGAATTATATTTAAAATTAATAAACAATTATTAAACAAACAGAAAAATTTGTATATAAAAATAACAATATTTATATAAGTTCGAATATATACATAAAGAATCATAAAAGTACATCAAGTTTGTTTTCATAGCTGTTTACATCTTTTGGCTGGAATTCTCATTTTCTTAAACCCGAAATGAATTAAGCTTTTTCAATAAGTGCCAATAGCCCCATAATAAACAAGTGCACTTTATTCATAAATTAATATTTTGTTTGTGATAAAATGATTTCAAACCTTTTTCAGTGAAAAACATTTTATTCAAAATATCTTGAATAATCAAATAAATTCTTCATAAAACAAAATAATAATATGAGAAGCATACAAACTACATAATCAGAAAACAATTTCTCATCCAGTGCATTAAAAAAAATAATAACAATGGATATTTTAAAAAGGTTGTCATTATAAGAGAAATCTCTCGTTCATCAATTTCACAAAAAATATTTTGTTAAATAAGCAATTAATTATCAACATAATTGATACTGTTTTAAACTGATTTTCTTGGAATAATATTAAATTTCAACTACGATTAAAACTAGTAGGATGTGCCAATCCCAAATATTTCTTCTATCTTATACTTCTGAATATTTTAAAAACTAGTTACAGATGTTAATACTTCAATATCATTAGTACAATACTATACCAACTTTGATTTTCATCTTAAATTTCTGCTTTAGTCAATTAAACGGAATAAAAACGATTTAATCCATTTCATAATATTTCTTAAAATTCATTGTTTTTCATTATTCTGTTGTTATCAGCTGTTTTGAATAAACGGCTTAGCAGGAAGCGAGTTCCCGCCGCTGTACGAGCTGCCGACGGACAATAGAACTACAAAAAATCAAGAAAAGTATACCAAAATCGCTATCGCAGAGCCCCTTTACCGCACAATATTTCCAAATTCAACGAGGACCTGTTGGCCAAAGCCAAAAACATGTACAAAAAAAAATTGTTCAATTGTATGCATAATTTTATACACTTTTCGATGGTACAATAAAGAAAATGGCACAAACATCGGTATAACAGCGCCCCCCTTCCAGCAGATTTTTTTCAAATTCAGGGAGGACTTGCTTGCCATAGTCAGAAACATACACAAAAAATTTGGTTCAATTATATGCATAACTTCATACACTTTTCGATGGTATAATAATGAAAATGATACAGACAGTACAATTATAAGCTCCCTTCCGGCGGAAATTTTCCAAATTCAGGGAGGACCTTCGTGCCATGACCATAAACAAACACAAAAAAATTGGTTCAATTCTATGCATAATTTCATACACTTTCCGATGGTACAATATTCAAAATGGCACAAACATCGCACAAAAATTGCTATTATAGCGCTCCTTACTGGCAAATTTTTACCAAATTAAGGAAGGCCCTGCTTGGAGGAAGGCTTTAAGGAAGGCCACAGCCAAGAACTTGAAAAAAAAATTTTGGTTCATTTCTATGCATAACTTCATACACTTGTCGATGGTACAATAATCAAAATCGCACAAAAATTGCTATTACAGCGCACCCTTCCGGCCGATTTCTTCCAAATTAAGGGAGGACCCGCTAGCTACAGCCAAAAACTTAAAATAAAAATTTGGTTTAATTCTAAACATAACTTCATACACTTTTTGATGGCACAATGGCGACAGACACACGGACAGAAGGACAGCGGGCGACACACGGAGAGACGGACAGACAGACATTTCCTATAAATATGTTTTTGGGCATCTCTGACCTCTAAAACGTGTAAATCCATCAAAAACCAGAAGTCGAAAAAAATTTCGATTACAATACTTTCTTCTATTGAAGATAGAAGAAAGTAATAATAAGTGTCGACGGGTGATTTATCAAGATGCAATTTTGATCTCTATTATCATAAATCTGGATTTGCCTTCATGTAATTTCTGTTTTAAGAACCATATCAATAGCAGTATTAATCTATGATTAGTAGATTTTAAGAAATATTCAATATAATTTTTTTTTCAAAGGTTGGTATTATATTAAAAATGTGACATATACCACTTTCATGAAAAATGCCTTATTTAATTAAATATTCATTCAAAGTCAGAAGCTCTTGAATTTGCAAAAAATTATGAATTTTGTGAAATTATTTTTATCTAAATTAAATTATTCTTAATAAATATTTAAATTAGTTTATAAAATTATAGTAGATATAATACCGATTTAATCTTATTAAATGTCCAGCGGACACCTGTGATATATTCTTATTTCAAATTTAACATTACTCTTAGGTAAATCTTTACAAACAAAATCAATTTTCTTCTTCAAATCAATTTTCTCAAACGCCCACTAAATAGTGAAGGAAATAGATTTCGTTTTAAAATATTTTCATAAGAATAATGTTAAATTTGAACTGAGGTTAAATTATAATTGTCGGTTACTGAACATATTCTATCAAATCTGTTAAATCTGAATTTTATCACCATTAATTTTATGTAATATTTTAAATATTGATTTAAAAAATAACATTCTAGCATTAACGTTTTCAGTAAATTCATAAAGCTTTGCAAATTCAAAAGCCTATGACTCTGAATAAATATAATAATAAATAATGTATACATTTTTTTAAGTGGGTAAGTATAAATTTACATGAAATGAAGATTATTTAATTAATAATCATTATTTCTTCTGTAAAACAAAATTCTCTTCATTGTTAGAAAAATTTAACAAAAAAGTCACAACTAATAGATGATTTTTCTTGTGACTGTAAAAAAATATGTTGGATGTACTTTTTCTTGAACATATCTACTACTAATGGTAAAATATAATGATACAGTGGACTTTGACTTAAACAGCTTAAACGGGTCCGAGTTATTTGAAAAACCGGTTTAAGCGGAGAAGTAAAAGAATAAAAATTAAATATGTATCTGCATAATTTAGTTAATTTAACCCGTACGATGCATTTAGTTTTTCAATTTGTGTAGTTTTAAAGAAGTACATATTTTCTATATTTTGTGAAATGAATACTACAACAATTAAATAAATTGAAAGAATAATATCACTGATAGCAAATAACGAAAAATGTTTAACTCAAATTAAATTGTTGAAAATCGTACCACACACCTTTATAAGAAGTTGAAATTGTTCTATATTATGCATATGTAAGTTAATCAACTATAAAGACATCAGACAAGATGCCGACATTTTGAAGCATAACCTCTCCATCTCTTAACATCATAAGTTTAACCATGGGAGCTGTTAGCCGCAGCTCAACATACACTGTTAAAAATTTGCAGCATTCTGGCAGGTCATTTGACCGTTTTTTTCCGAAAACAGTTACACAACCGTAATTTTAACACTATTCTGATCATATTATTGGCCATTTTATGGTCAGAATATAGTTAAATTGTGGTTATGAAACCGTTTTTTCAAAAAACGGTCGAATGACCTGCCAGAATGCTGCAAAATTTTTAACAGTGTACCGTAGCACCAACTCTAATTCATTTACCCCTACCCCTAACGTATGTGGAATTTTAGCAGTGTCAACTTCACACGGATCATCATCAGGATCGTCTTCGTATTGAACAACATCAGTTACAGTCCTAATTATATTCTTGTCAAATAATGTTTCATGCTTGAGATCTTTTTCAGACTCAAACAACTGTTATAGATCTACGGTGATCTGTTCGCATCCCTCAAGATTTTAAAAGGTTTGTACAAAACACTTTGCAGATAGATCAGACATTATAGAGTTCCGGGGGGGGGGGGATGCACTTTTGACCATTAAAATACAAAATCTCAAATATTCCGGCGGGCATCTCATTGTTCCTGGTCGGAATGTCCTTCTCCCTCTGGGTCACACCCTGAATTCAACACTGGTGAAGTTCAATGCATATCTATTTAGAACCGGCGTTCACCTTTCTGAATTTTGCTTCCTTCCCCTCGGGATTGAAATTCAACTCGAAAGCGTAAGCTGAGTTTCCGAGGCCGTCATCCCGAAATTTTACCTCATGCTGAGGAAAAAAATTCGGCCGTTTAAAGCGGAGTTCAGGTTAAGAGGGAGGCTATTGTATATCTATTTCTGATCAGTAGGTTTCGAACTATTTTATATGCAATTTTCATTAAGATATGTGACTATGTGAGAAACTATGTGTTACTATGTGGAGTTACTATGTAAGAAAAAAATTGGGGAGAGTAGCCGAATTTGAACCAATTCACTTATTTTGATGTAACTCACTTAATTTTTGGAATATCTGCAAAAGATCATTTCGCAGTGTCAATCTATTCATCTATTAACTAAATAAATATTTAGATCAATTTTTTTTTCAAAATCTTATATTTTATTTTAATTTGAAAAATTTGTCAAAAGTGGTCCAAATTCAGCAACTGATCGCCTAAGTTGGACCCCCAGTCTCCTAAATTCAACCAAATAATATCAGGTTGTTTTAATGACTAGGGAATATAACTAATTTTATTAAAAGCAAAGTTAGCGATTAATGAAACAATTAAACAAAATAACAGCAATGAAATACAATGAAATAAAATAAATAAAACTAAGCGTAATTTTTTTAAATCAAAATGTAGTCAAAATATAAATCAAAGTTATCAGTAATTAAGAATAGAATTTATGGAACTAATTGTCAGTTACTTGAATATCATGTAAGGAGTTATGAAAAGCTTATACATGAATTTTGTTTATTGTTTTTGTTTTCCAGCGCATACAACATGGAAGCGTATATGGCAATCTGACACTGAAACATTTCTGCTATTTTATTTTTCTTACAATTAGGCAAAACCAATCATAACTGTCTTAGATTTTTCTTTTTAGATTCTGTATTATCAGACTTTTTTTTTTTTTTCAAGAGAAGTTTTCTTTACATTATGTTTGTAATTCTTCTCTTGCATCATTTTCTCGCTAATTGCATTATGCCTGTTTTTTAAAACTCGATGTTCCATTTGCTTTTGTGCTGTGAAACCTTCCTTTTTTTCCAAGGTTTAGTTTATATGTCGATGATGTTAACACAACTGTTTTTTGGCTCCCTCTGTACTTTGATTTAACTGAATTTAGCAAGGGAAATAACGTTTCTAATGATTTTTTTGCTTTTGAGGAGGATTTGTAGCTGCATTTTTGTTGCAGGTCAATTTCTTCACAATTTACTGTCTGTTTATTGTTTCCTATATCTTTGACAGCTTTTGCTATCACGGGTGTTTTTCTTCCAGACAATTTGTCTATGTCTTTTTCAACATTTTCATCAAGGTTTGAGATTCTATGCGTTTTAAAAGCAAAAAAGTATAATTCCACACTCCAGAACTGTAAAAAGTCTTCCATCACAAATATCCTGCAGGAGTAAAATTTTGAATTCAACTTTATAAATCAAATATGCCGTCTTAATAATGAATTCAAAGGAAATAAATACAATTACATACAAGATAAAAGACATTGCAAACAAAATTTATTGCAAACAAAATTTATTGCATAGACACGTAAAAATATTGTTATGTTTATATATGTCTAAACTGCATAAAAAAAATTATCCAGATATACAAAAAAAAAAACTTGCATGGAGATAGTAATCCATTATAAAATATAAAAAAATAGTATACAGAGCATGCCGTCCTCGAAATTCCTTACTTACTTTTCAAATTTATAGTCGAATAAACTTAAATTGGCCCAATTACGGCAACTGCGCCATTTTTTATAACAGTTAATTTGAAGACTAAGAACAAAAGCGAAGTCAAACAAATCCGCGTGAAAAATATGCGCAATAAATAGATGAATTCATATATGTATATGAAAACATAACAACTTACCTTAGTTTTAAAATATTCATTTACGTTTAGTCGGAAAAAAGTATTTCAAAACAGCTAACTTTAGGTTTTTTTAAATTGTCTGAAAACAGTATGTGGTAGGCGGCTGATTCTTCTAATCATGAGTGACATCATTCTGATGAGCTGGATTTCAGCGGCAGAGGGAGTCTCTTCCTGTAATTAATGGCAGAATGGCAACGGTCCAATTAAAGCGACGCACGGTTCAAATATGGCTACTCTCCCTTAACCTATTCTTTTCAGCAAAATATTTTTTTATGAAACGACCCTTAAAATAATAAGAGATTTCATATTGTTTTTAAGAAACTTTCTGAAAGTAATGATAAATATGATCTAAGAATAGAGCGACTATTTTTTTAATTCTGTTTCGCATCACTTTCACAATCAAAAACCTTTTACATATGCTTTCACAACATTTACAGAGAAACTACAAAAATCTACAAAATCTATTATACTACAAAATCTATTTTTAGGCAGATTTCGTATGAAATACTACCAATTACATTCTTTTCTATGTTTGAAAATTTTTGCAGATCTACACCGAACATCACTACTAGAACCCAAAATGACCAAAGTAATGATAAATATGATCTAAGAATGGAACGACTAACTTTTTTATTCTATTTCGCACCATTTTCACAAAACAAAAACCTTTTATATATGCTTTGAAAATATTTGCAAGAGAAATATACTACAAAATCTATTTTTAGGTAGATTTCGTATGGAATACTACCTATTACATTCTCCCCTATGTTAAAAAAATTTTGCAGATCTACACCGATCATCCTCCTAGAATCCAAAATCATCCCCCAGTAAAAAACTATGTCTATCTATGTCTATATCACTTTTTTATGGATACGATAACTTCCTTAATTCTGCACAAATCTTTTCCAAATTGATACATAAAATCAAGGGGCATAAAATCTCGGTCAAGTTCGTTAACGGGCAAAATCGAACAAGTGGGTGGAAATATGGACGGGTTTTGTGAAAAACGATAAAACCCCATAACTTCTTAATTATAATACATATTGACTCATTTTAAAGTTTTTATTCCTTCTAAAATATGGCCAAAAATTTATGTATGACAGCATTTTGATAAAATTAAAAATGGGCTGAAAGGGAGAAAAGATAGGGTTTTGGGCAGAAAAAAAATTCAAAACTTCTTCAATTCTCAAGATATCAAATCCAATTAAATTTATTATCAATTGTAGTAATATTATCTACAACTTTTATATTGACAATTTTTATTGGACCAATTCTTACCGCAAAAAAAAAATAAAAACGAAAACAAGAGAGGGGTGTTGAAGCAGAAAAAAAATCCATTACTTCGTCAATTCACAAGATATACAATCCGCTTAAATTAGTTATACATCATCTGAATATTATCTACAACATTTATACTGACAATCTTTTGATAGGACAAAATCTTACAGCAAAAACAAATTAAAAATATATAGAGGTTGAAGAATAAATATCATATTACTCAAATCAAAACGGCTTATTTTCTGACTCATTTTTAAATACATTTTTGCTTTCAAATGCATCCAATTGGTAAGTTTTCTTACTCAGAAACTATATAATGTGCCGTATTGGTCGATTTTTTCTTAGATGCAGAATATATTACAAAAAAATGGTGTGGAAGTGGGCATTTCGAACGTAGTGTCTCGAAGCGATTGTGTTGGAATCGAAAAATATTGTCCTAACTGAGAAAATAATTATTCATAAATCAAGATTTAATTAATTGAAGGAAAAGTAAAAACAGAAGTAGTTTAGAAATCTCTTATAAAATCACGTCAGCAAGTTTATTTTTTTCCTCTCAAAAATTACACCTAAAATGTGTCAGAAAATTTCGAGTTGTTGAGTATGTAAAAACATTTTTGGAATACTGCCTCAACATGGTTCTAATAAAAACAGGTCTTTTATAAAAATGAAATTAAAAGCTCGCCGAAAGCGGCCAAAATAAAACTGTTAAAGTGGGTTTATTACTAATCATAATTTAGTTTTAGTTGGTGAAATTAATACTTAACATCGAAGTCGACCTGTGCCTGTAGGCCGGGCCGGCGGGGATTTTTTAAATAGTGGTGCGAATCGAATACAAAAAAAAAATAGCCCCCTGTAGCAGTCCTGTAGAATAGGAAATTAAGTTTTGGTGTGTGATTTAGTAAAGTATAATTTTAAATCAATTCCTTTCTGTCTACATTTTCCCCTGATATATTTTTACATACTATTTAAATAAATAAAAAAAAAGGGTAAATATAAAAATAATTTAAATCATTCTCAGTACAATCATAATTTTTTTCAGTCAGAATATTATGACTTTTGAATAAATACTTTATCAAAAGTAATATTTATCATTATTTATTAATAATTTTATCAGTATTTAAATATAGAATCAGTAATCAGTCTGAATGGTATTAAAATACTTTATCCAATAATCAATATTGTTAAGCTATTTTATTGAAGAGACTGATACATTTGATCAAAGAACCTAACAATAAATTTAGTTTTAATGTGTGCTTTAATAAAATACGACTTGATATCAATTGATTTCAGTCTGCCTTACCCGTTATATAATTTTTAAAATAAAGAAAAAACATATATATATATATACAGCTTTTAAGCGGTCCTAGTACATTATTAGTTATTCAAGTTTAGCAGAGTATGACTTTACAATAAATAATTTATCAAATAATGTATTTATTTATAGCATTAGTACTAAAATTAAATGATATTAAAATAGTTTATGTAATAATCAATAGTTGTTTTTGTACTAAAACGTTTGACTATTTTCTTTTAAAATATTTTTACGGAAATATTTTCAATAAACGTATCAATTTAGTCTTACAAGAATCGGTTGCTTTTTTTTTTATTTATCCTCAGATTTTTATTACCTCTCAGATAAAATATAATCAGAAATCAATTTTATCAACGGGTTTTGACCGATGTTCAGTATTAGACCGGTAGGTGGCAGCACAGACAATCACCTCATCGAGTTCCTGGCTGAAATTCCAGAATTAGTTAAAACTCTATTCGCATATTAAAACGCAGTTTGCCAAGTCATATCTTGGTGGAAAACACGTGAAAACCAGATTTTAGCGATTGACTCGTAGGTTTACCTTTGTGTTTTCCTACTCCCAGTCCTCCATGTTTTCATACCGTTGGGTATAGGAAAACACAATGGTAAATCTATGAGTCAACCGCTAAAATTGGGTTTACAAGTGTTTTTCACAAAGATATGACTTGGCAGGCTGATTGCGTTTTAATATGCGAATCGAGTTTTAACTAAACTTAAACTTACACTATGTGCAAACTATTTAAAAGATTATACAATATTTAAAAAAGGTGTTAGATTACTTTAATATTCTCAGTACTATCAACTATAAAAACATAGCCTTCGTCAGATAATTACAAGAAATACTAGTGTTATTAACGTCTTATTTTCAAAATTCACGTAGATGGTGTTGAAAGGAGTGCAAGTGGAAGTTAATTTTTTAGATCCGGAAAATATTGGGAAAATTAAACATGATATAGAGAAGTGCTCGTTTTATGATTCTTTAAGCAAACTGAGCCAAATTCCGGGTATGTTGTACGATAAAACGGCATTACAAACAGTATTTTCTTTATTAAGTAATAACGATTGTTAAAGTAATTTAACATCTTTTTAATTCCTACTATTAGTTCACACTCTCTCTATATATATCTTGTTCAAATTTTCAATCGGTAATAAAATACTTATTATTCATCCACTTAAGTTCAAATACATTTTTTTATACTTGTAGTGGATGGCACTTGAAGTTAATACAGTTTTTTCAAATATTAATTCATTAATTAAATTAATTAATTTTAGTTTTATATGGAAGACAAAATTGCGGCCATTGGTTATTGAACAGCATTTAATGCATCTTCATATCTATAAGGGAGGTTACCATAGGGGGAACCCTGTTCTGTCGCCAAATACAGAAAAGTTTATCGCCAACTTGGCGATATATCGCCAAATTTAGCCACCAAAATGAGTCACCAAAAGTGATGCCAACTTGGCGATATCTGTAATATTTCACCAAATTCTGATAGATTTCCATTGTAAACCAATAGGGTTTTCTTGCTTATAGAAAATCAACAGATTGAGATATTTTAGAGCAACAAAAACTAATATTAGCTTAAGGGACTATATTAAATTTTTCTTTGATGACTTAAGTAGGAATTGACTTAATTATATATATATATATATATATATATATATATATATATAATTAAGTCAATTCCTACTTAAATCATCAATATATTACTTGTTTAAATATTGTCTCATCTTTATGTAGTTTGCACATAGAGTATGTTTAAGTTTAACTTTTTAAAGATGAATTAAGAATTTCTATTTATTTATTTACCGAGTTTTAACTAATTCAGTAATTTCAGCCGTGAACTCGATGAGGTGATTGTCTGCGGTGTCGCCTCACGGTCTATAGCTATATATTTTATTTTTTTATATTGAATATTACATGATAAATAAACAGGCAGAGGTTTCCAGAGAAATAACTTTGTAGGTACACAATAAACACTTATGGCAATTGGTATTATTTTAAAGACTTTAAAGGGTTTTTCAAATATATATATATTCTAAAAACACACTCCATATATATATTAAACATTTAATTGCTAAAAAAGGACGTCAAATGTTAATAAAATACATTAAAAGATCTTAATAATTTGACATGTTTCGATTGAATTTACTCAAACATCATCAGAAAAACAAATAAACACTAAGATGGAAAATGACAATAAACTATTACAAATGAAGTTTAAAAATAAATAAAAATCACGAGCGTAATATTTTAACATGTTTCACGTTACCCTATTTTATTTTCAAATTATCTAACAATTCAATCCAAATATTTGGGATTTGAAATGACAAGGAATCATTGCCCAATGATGATTGAGTAAACTCAATCAAAACATGTCAAATTATTAAGATCTTTTAATGTATTTTATTAACATTTCACGTCCCTTTTTAGCAATTAAATGTTTAATATATATTTTGAGTGTGTTTTTAGAATATATATATTTTTTTGAAATATTTTTAATGGACGTACAAGAGAACTACTGTTTATAACTTTAAGGGGGTCCGGGACACATTTTAAAATAATTTTTATTTATTGAGTTAAAATTCTGAATATTTTTACATAGTTAACCTTGTCATTTGTAAACAAAATTACATGATAAAACTTCTCATAATTTTTTTTTTAAATTTAAGGTAAAAATTTATTAAAAAAATTTGGGTAATTTAAAATCATTATAACTCGAAATATTATTTATAGAATTTCATTTTTTTTTCATTTAAATAAACAGAAATATATAAGTTTTAATTCTGATGTAGCATTTTAAAAAATATTAATTTATAAAAAAAAAAAAAAAAAAAAAAAAAAAAAAAAAAAATGTGGTGCAACTTAAAAAAAAAAAAAAAAATCATATTTTCAAAAGTAAACATTTTTTTAAAATATGCTGAATCAGAATTAAAGTAAAACAATTGAAAAAGATATGTTCCAAGTTTGAGACCTATATCTATAAAGGGTTTCGAGTTATAAGAATTTAAATACGAGAAATGGTGAAAAGACCTATCATGAAAAAAAACGCATTTTTACAAGAAGTCATTTGTTTCCATGGGAGCCATTGCTTGAAAGCAAGATTTTGAAAACAAACCAAAACGAAAAAATTAATATTTTTGGTTCTAACTCAGATAGAAACATGATTTAAATGTCATTTTAAGCAGCAAAAAACCGAGAAATTTTTATGAAATAAAATGTTTTTGAAAAATTTGAAGATTTTTGTGTCCCGGACCCCCTAAAGAAAATGCTGAATTTGAATAGTGATTATAAAAATACGGATAAGTTGACGGCTGTAATTTATTCAAACATAATCTATTTTTTTTCCATGTAGTTCTAGCTACACCTTTAACTTTTTATTTATCATTATTACATTACAGGCAAATTTGTCAAATTTCCCAAACACAAAACTTTGTGTTATTTTCATTTTTCAAATTATAACATGTAGGATGTAGCCTGGCCGCGAGGGCGGGGGGGGGGGGGAGTGATTGCCGTTCGGGAAGGTTTTTGAAAGGGAACCTACCCGTATTTACGGAAGGTGTGAAAAAACCCATGGAAAACTCTGAACAGTTAGGCCGACGACCGAAACGTGCGTTTAAACCCAGAATCTCCCTTCTACAAGTTTTTAAATAACATAGTGGGCGATGATTGATATAAAACTTTTTCTATAATACAATACAATGATTCAGAAATATTGTATAATAAAAGTACTAAAAACTAATAAATAATTAAAAGAATTCTGCATTTAGATTTTCTTTTTCTGTCCTTTCGTGTTGCTTGTTTGTTTAGAGGACGATGTAATTACAGTGTTATTTAAATTGATTGCATTGATTATAAATGGCAAGAACTGAGTTTTTAATAACACACGATTGAAATTAAAAATTTGCTAATAGTCGATAGACGTTATGTAACTAAATGGTTTTCCTACATTTTATTAAAAATATTTAATCCAACAAATCTTGAATAACCTTATCTCTTTCTTCTTACAAAATAGGAAAGGGCTTGAGGCAATATTATTTCCTCAAATACTTACCACCACTATAATAAAAGATAATCCGAAACCCATATCTGATCAGTGCGTTTCTGATCATTTTTTTATCGATTTCTTTGGGGGGTAAGTATTATATGAGAAATAAAACACCTACGCTTTCAGAGAAATAATTTATCAAACGCCCACTAAATATGAAGAAAATTAATATTGATTTTAGAGATTTTTTTTTTTTTCGAGGAATATTGTTGAAATGGTATTAAGAGTATAACGGTAAGTATTAGCGTCTGATTTACTGTCATATAATTTTTAGATCAATTCTCTTATATCTGAATTTCCGATATAGTTTTTGTGTTAAGGAATTTTTTATGCCAGAAAAGAACAGCATATCAATTTTAGAGAAATAATTTGTCATACGCCTACAAATATGAAGAGGAAATGAAATAAAATCATAATAACGATAAGGATATTAAATAAATAAATAAGGATATTAAATAAATAAATAAGGATATTAAATAAAATCATAAGACAAAACGGGGGCAATATTTCATCTTGATTCAAACATAAAATATGTAATATGAACATTAAAAAGTCACTGTTTTAATTAAAAGGAGACTAAAATAATAAAAGGGATGTTACAAGTTAAAAAAAATGAACTTTATTAAAATACTTCTTAGTACTGAGATATCTTCATTTTAATAAAAAAAAATTCCACAGCTAGTCCAATCATTGAATAAACTCGCAATTCAATATTAAAACATAAAACTTTTAATAAACAAATACTATATACAATATGTACACGGAAAATAACTATACAGATTTCTTTAGTGAAGTATACAAGCCACATTCCAGACTTATTTTTTAAATCACCATCACAAAGTTCTTAAGACAATAACAAAAACATTCGGTTCACACAGAGCTCCTAGTGAACGACATCTCTCGCCTCTGTCCCCGCCGTCTCTGACTTCATTTCTTTTTCTTTCCCCTCTCTCCGCCGGCACGTGAGACCTCCTACCGGGAATTAGATGAGCTCGTTTTTCCTCGTCGACATTCGATGAAAGAAAGAACTGCCACTTTGTCGGATGATATTACAGTACTTTCGGGCTTTCCGAAGCCCTTCATCAGAGAATATCATAATAACTGCTATTTTTATTTTGGACTCTGATAATCATTGACTCTCTCGGTTTCAAAACGAAGTGACGTATTTGCATAATTAAACAGAAATTAGTTATTATCCCACACAGCACAAATTGGTAAATATGACATCCATATAATGTAAAGTACATCCATATACCATGTCCATAATTCATCCAAGGAATTCCATATTACATAGTATCTACGTAGATATTACCATCAGATGTCTCTCCGAATACATCCATATAGCGTTTGTTGGACATCCAGATCCGACATAATATCTATGTAAAACGGATGTCTATGTCTATGTAGATCATGTCCTAGACATAATATGTATGTATATATACTTCATATCTATGTAATATGTACGTATATATACTACACATATCTATGTAATATGTAAATATATATACATCATATCTATGTAACATGTACATTTATATACATCATATCTATGTAATGTGTACATATATATATATGTAATATGGAACAGTATGCGTATACCCAGACTGTTCTACCACCTTGTTTTTTTAAATTACAAAAAAATATTATACATGAAAAGTTTGATTAAAAAAATATTTTAAAATATCAAAATTATTGGTAAAAAGCACAAATTATTAGTAATATTAACTACACTGTAATAACTGTATTTTAAATCATACCAACTGTATTGTGTAACTGCTCTGATGACAATAAATATAATTAACACAAGAAAATATAAGGAAAAAAATACTTTTTATTATCTTATCTTAAAACAACGTAAACGTTTTATTTATTTATTTATTTTTTGTTATTTTACTTTCAAAAACAGTTAGTCTCACATGAATATAAACAACAAACCCTCCTTGCATCTTGAACAAAGCACTATAAACTTTTATTATATAAAAACATCATATCTCCTCCCCCCCTTTTTTTTCTTTTAAAATCAAACCAAATAGTGTAATTGCTCTGGTAACAAACAAGGTGGGAGTATACGTAAGCTTGGCCCACACTATTTTTTTTACTTAGTGGCAGATTTTATTTATGTCCCAGACTGAAATATATAAATGTTTATTTCACATTATATTTACAATTTTATTTTATTATTACATGGGCATTTAAAAATATTTTCAGCTAAATAATTTTTGTACTTACAGTAAATTCTGTCTAAGGCGGACTCTGTGCAAGCCGGAAATCTGTCTACCGCGGAAAATTTTTCAAGTCCCGGCGAACCCATAGAAAATAACATTAATTCTTGCTGCATAAGGCGGAATCTGTCTAACGCGGAAACGGAAAGGATTTTAAGGTCCCACCGAAACCAAAATTTTGCGTAAGGCGGAAAAAAGGATAATTTGAAAATGAGAGGCATTTTGTTTATTAAACTTTAAAACAGATAAGTCAAATACTCAATGTCGAGCATGTTAGTTAAATTTCCTAACACTTTGAAAAAGTTAATTCAAAAGGACAGGAACTGTTTAAAACTTAATATTTCTAGTAGATTGAGCATTTATCAAAATATACGTATATTTTCGAAAGTGCAATATTATACTTTAAGGATGTACTCAAATTCAAACTTATAGCAATCTGCCTCATTCTCGAAATTTATTGGGGGGGGGGGGGTTAGTTTTTTTGTGTGTGTGTAAACTTGCAATTCGCATGTATTACAGCAGTACTAAGAAAATTGAATAGCGTTTCTCATTTATGTATAAAGACAAAAGATCTTTCCGAATTTCAGTTTTCAACCGATTTTCAAGTCTGGAAAATCAATAAAAAATCATCAAATACGAGGAATTTTTTTGGGGGGGGGGAGTGGGGGGTGGAGCTTTTTTGCATAAGCCGGAATATTGTCTACCACGGAAAAATTTCTGAGTCCCGATCGATTCCGCCTTAGACAGAGTTTACTGTACTTTTCTTAGTGTGTAATATTGTGTTGTCATAGATTGTAGCGTAACATACTATTTTTGGAAAATACAATTTAGCGAGTAATGTAATTAAAAAGAACTAGTTCGTAGGGATCGCCAGTATTATTATTGAGGTTACTTTAATAAACTTACTTTATTATCTCTTCTTTTGACATAGAAAATGGGAGTCCTACCATACTCACAGATTTTTTGAAATCTTTTTTGAAATCTTCAATGCTGAATCCACAATCTTTGCAAAAGCAGCATACCGTCCAAGGGCACCTGGCACATTCCAGTTGCTTGCAGAAGATCACTAATAGTAGTTACTTATTATATAATAAAACTACACACCTGTGATTTTCTCAGAGCATTCAGATTTGAAGATCTATCCCGGTACCAGCTGATCCACCAGATGCTCATCTCCACTGGTATACTTTGTATTGATTGAGATACTGTTTCTGGACGTAACGTCAAAAATAACATTGATGCTCCCTACAAACGAGTTTATTTTTTTTAGACTAGGGGGCTCGGCCCCCTACGAGCTACGCTCGCCAACTTCCGTCCAGACACCGCAGGCTCTAAATGCACGCTAATTGGATCGGCTTTAAAAATATTTCGAAAGATTGAATTATAATTTAAAAAACAGTGGCGATCTCCCTATAAACGAATTTCTATTCATTTCTCTTTGAATGGGGAATTTTAACGCCAAATCAGCTGCGGTACTACTTGATTATCCCGTCGACCCATTTCGCCAAATTATATAAATCGCCAAACCACTCGCCAAATTATACAAATTGACATAATTTTTATTTTAAATAACGAAAGAACAAATAAATTCGTACAACATTAATAAAAATACAAATAAAACGTCGAAATAAAAATAATTTGATGACGTAGACACGTGTAACAACATTTCAAAATCAGCTAATATAAAAGGAATTAAGTAAACAGAGTATTTTTCTCCTGGTATTTTTTAACAAAGCGAAAAGGAAGTTCTTTTAAATGAGACATTTTAAATTAATCGTTTTTAATCTGACGTAATTTTTAGCAAGCTATTCTTTCTCTTTTAAATAATCGCGTGAAAGTTCTTTTGTTAGCAATGAAATATTATTTGCGCTTTCCTAACAAAAATAGTTGAAAATATTTTCTCAAAATATTAAATAAATGTCTAGCGCAATTTCTAAATTTAAACTTTTTTGCAATATTATTTTGTGTTCATTTTATGTAATAACTATAATGTGACGTAAATATGACGTAATTTCTCCTAAGACTTCTAACGCATTTAATGAATTTATTATTTTACAATATCCTTTCTCTTTTAAAATTCACGTGTATACTTTTTATGACGTAATTTTTAATAAGTTCCTGCTTTTTATACATAAATATTTAATTCTAATTTGAAAGTTTTTTTCCTGTTCATAATAGTCACGTGTAAATAAATTTTTAATTTGAAGCAAACATTATTGCTTGCGCTTTTTATACAGTTGGCAACAGTTTAAATTAGTACAATTTTCTGAAATCTGTAAAAAATATCTCTAGAAATGCTGAAAATTTGAATTTAAAATAGAAATAAAACCTGAAAAAATGAGTCAAAATAAAAAAATTAATGCAATATGCACTCCGGCAAATTCTAACGCATAAAATGATCTAAAAATGATTACACTGCCATGTATAGTTTTTGCTGCTATAAAACTTTTTTAGTGGAACGATTTTGTCCAACTTTAGCATTAAATATCTCTTTAAATAATTCTTCGATTTGAAAACTGTCTGCATCAGCGTGTTTATCAAACATTTCTGTATAAAACCACAGATTTTCATATTTTTGTATGCATTATTTTTCTCAATATTAACGAAGAAAGACCTCCAGTCACAAAAAAATTCAAAACCGGCGGCGGCGGCGGCTGCGGTGACAGCGGAAGTTACTTTTTTTTAGAATAGAGAGATTACATTACTCTCTAAATTATATGTTTCAAAAAATGGCATATTACACAACAAACAATGTCAAAACTAGGACCTACTATAGTTTCTCATTACTTCTAATATGCTACTTTGACCACTGAATTTATTGAATTCATTGATTTGTCTAAAACTTTATTATACACCCAAACATATAGACTCAAATCAAAGAATCTTCCATAGAAAGCATTTCATTTTTTGATAATGAATCCCATTTTCAAAAATAGTAAAAATAATAAGAAATGCTTTTTCAAAATAAAAATAAAAAGTAAATTTTTAATTTAATAGATAATTACATTTAAACTGATGACCTATGCTATAAGAAAAATCTATAATAGCTATACTTGTAAAAGAAATGCAGCTAAATATCAATTTAAATAAAATTTTATAAATATGTATTTCAAATGGAGAATCCCCTATTATTTTGGTATCAAAACTTTTTCAATAAATGTAAATAATCATTCCATCGCTAACAAGACATGCAGATTTAACTTAAAATACATTGAATAGACAAAATTAAATATATCAAAATAAACGTTTGAGATTAAGAAATCTTTTTTATGAAACAATAAATTTTTAATAACGTAATTTAACAACTTAATAAAGTGATAAGTTACTTTGATTGTTAAAAAAAAATATTATTATTAGACAAACTATTAACTTATCCTTGTTTTCATTGGATCTAATTTGTTAGCATTATTTTCTTTTATTCAAGTCAAATTCACCATTTGAAAATTTTTATTGATAATAAACATTCTCTTTTTTTTTTTTCTTGCCAAAGCAGACTGTTGACCCCAAAAAGTGTTTGCACTATAATTATGCAAAATAAAATTTTATATTAACATTTAAAAGGTAAAACCGATGAGTAACGATGTAAGTCAAGTACAGATATTACTATGATCAGTCAATTATATGATAGGGATAGAGAAGATCATAAAATTTGAGGAGTTAATCAAAAATTAATTATATGGCTAAAAATTTGTTTGTAGTTTTTTAAAGATAAGGTTAACAATCGTAAATGCTACAAAAAGAACCTAAATAGAATAGCAAATAAAAACCTGAAAAAAAGAAATCAAAGGACTTACTTACATATAATCCTGCTCGATATTTAATCCAAATCTCAAACAACATCATGCACAACTTAAAGTAAAGTAAACATCAATTCTATTATTAGATTCCGTGGTTGTTGTAAATGCTAACTGTTTTAAATAAACGAATATGAATCTGCTGCATCTTGATACAACTAAAATTTTATAAAATTAAAAAACAAGTTGAACTCTGATAGTCTAAATTAAACCAGCCAAAAAATGCATAAACACCTGCATAACATAATGGCATCCCGTCTGGCGTGTTTTCAAAACAACAGAAAGCTCATGTTGCCACACGAAAAAGTGTATAGGAAGTAAGATATTTAACTCTTTTAGCGCTCTTTATAGAGGGCGCTGTATCTACCTCCATAAAGTGTTGGTATATGAACGTCATGTTGACGTTGTTTCTTTGACAATCCAGTTTGTATTTTAGAATGAACGTTAAGCCCACCTCCATATTATGTTGGTCCATAGATTGTTGGGATATGAATGTTATATGAATATAATGTGTTCAACCATCAATCTTACGGCTTTGAATGAACATCATTTTGATGTACATGTATGTATTCTAGATGTAAACCGCTCTAAATAAACGAAATATCTACGTGTGGGCTGTGTGGGTATAATATTCTCTGATGAAGGGGTTGAGGAATCCCGAACGTACGAAGAAGTTTTTAAATAAAATGTATATTTTTTACTTGTAACATCTCTTTCATTATTTTAGTCGGCTTTTAAGTAAAACAGTGAACTATTAAAGTTCATATTACATATTTTATAAAAATGATATTGCTTTAATATATTTTTCTAAGAATAATGTTGACTTTAAATTATAATCAGGAAAAAGAAAGGTTCTATTTGTTTAAATGGGTCTTGTACGTTTTAAACGCGACAAAATTTAACGAACAAATTCAAAGTTTTAATTAGTCTATGGTCAAAACCTTTTTATAAATAAACATAAAATTTTGGATATTGATTAAGCGGATTCTTCTTTCTAATATGCTGTCATTAGAAATTTATTAGTCTCTTACAGAACTTGTGTGTTGTTGAAATCAAAATAGCTCTTTTCTTTACTCCACAAGTTATTGCGCGCATGATATCTTGAGAACGTATGTAAGGATTATCATGAAATTTGGTAACAATATTAAACATATATGTATGTTTAAAATGAAGTAATCTTAGGCCAAAATTATTTCATTAATTATATAAAAATATTAAAATATAATATTTTTTTTATATTTTTAATGAATAAAAATAGCCATAACTAAAAATATTACGTTGTAAATATGCTATAAAAGTAGTCATAAAAGTAGTTCATTTTAAACACACCTATTTGTCTAGTATCTTTATCAAATTTCATGACCATTCATTCATACTTTCTCAAGATATCATGCGCGCAGTGACTTCTGGAGTAAAAAAGAAAAAAAAAAAAAAGAGCTATTTTGATTTCAACAATACTCAAATTCTGTAAAAGGCTAATATATTTCTAATGGTAGCATATTACAAAGCACAATCTTCTTAATTAATATCCAAAATTTCTTCTTTTATACATAAAAAAGGTTTTGAAGATAGACCAATTCAAACTTTGAAGTTTTTCGTTAATTTTCGTCGAGTTTAAAAGGTACAAGACCCCTTAATAATATGTTAATTAAAAAATTATTATATTAAATCTGCATTTCAGATATTAAATTCCTTCAGGAGATGCTGTTATATTATAAAAGGAACACAGAGTATTTTTCATAGATTTAATTTCTCAGATGTTCACTAAAATATGCAGAAGTTTAAGTTTTAAAAGTTTTTTCGTATATATATTGATAAACTTTATTACAGTTCCATGGGAAAATAATTTGCTATTTTATTATTGGCAATATTATTATTATTATTAAATCGTCATTTTGTCTAAAATAACTTAATATACTGTTTTAATAGACCCGATATGCTATTTAATTCGACCAGCAATTAAAATGTCGTCTCTAAGAAATAGCGCTCCTTTGTATAAGCCAGCCGTAAAACAAAGCAGATGTATCATTGTACGGTTACATACTCTACTGAAATTTTTTAAACTTCTGAGCAATGCACATTTTCAATTTTTATACCGTCATATTGGGAAAAAAAGTACTTTTAAATGCAATTTGTTTGAAAACTGCATCTCAGTTTATTTTTGAGATATTAATTTTTTTGTAGTTTTAGAGGCATTTGTTTAACGTTGGCAACACAAGTACTCCATTTCTGTAGAAAATAAAGGAAAAATAGTTGGAAAATAGTAGTTATACCTTTTTGTTGCCAATTTCCCATAACAGCTGAAAAAATGTAATTAAAATACTTGATATTTAGAAAAAATACAATTGAATGATTTCTGATAAAACATGGAGTTGTTATAAACATTTAATTTTAAGTATCAATATTAATGTTACAAACAAATGAAGACATATGAATCATTAGATTGTCGAGTTTCTTGAATGATGACATCCCTTTTTTTGGATTTGTGTATTATTCAGCGATAGTGTCGTCATATGCATACTTATATGTTGTTGTAAACTGGATCGTAAATGAGGAATTCTTTAGCGGATGCGAATGACGTCATTTTGCAAAAAATAAAAACGTGTGTTTTTTGTCTTAAAACTGAAGTATGTTTTGTACTATCTATATTATTTATATCTATGATAATGACGAAAGAAGTTAGTGTGTGAGTTTGTGAGTGTGTCGACAGTGTTCTGAAGAGACCGTTGCACGTAGAGTTACAAAATTTGGGGAAAAGGTACGTCTATATATGAAGTTTTGCACCTCCAAGCCCGATTTTCGATTTTTTGATTAGATTTTTTTAATTTAATTTTTTATGCGATTTTTAGCACTTTTTTAAGTTTCGTAGCGATATTTCACATTAGTGAAAAGAATACGGTTTCTTCCTTTTAACCCAATATAGTAAATTTTGTTCTCTTTTCAAAAAAGTTTATTCGGAATTCGTACCGCGATTTTTGAATTTTTAGCGAATATGTTATGCGATTATTGAACAGCATTTAATGCATATCCATACCTATAAGGGGGTTACCGCAGGGGTGGACACAGTTCTGTCGCCAATTGCCGACAAGTTTTCCGCCAACATGGCGATATATCGCCAGGCGACCAAAATTAGTCGCCAAAAGTGCCGCTAACTTGGCTATATCTCTAATATTTCGCCAAATTGCCATAGACTTCCATTGTAAATCAATAGGTATTACTTCCTTACAGAAAATCAACAAATTGAGATATTTTAATGCAACAAAACTAATATTAACTTAAGGGATTATATTAATATTTCAGGGAATCCAAGTAAATTAAATTATGAATAAATGTAACAATACAATGCTTAGTATGTTTTCCCAAACATAAATTTTAAGAGACCCCGCAGGTCAAAGGAATTAAATTTGAAAATTTATCCAATTATAGTAAATTTTGACCTTCGTGATTTTTGAACTTTTTGTGATTTTTAATTCGATTTTTACTTTTCTTCGTGATCTGCTGCAATTTTTCGACATTCCATTTTTGACCTATAATACTAAAGTAATTTCTGCCCTCATTTCAATAAAGTTTATTCGGATTTCGTGTAGCAATTTTCGATTTCTTCGGGTATTTTGTATGTGATTTTTAGTGTATTTTAGCGATTTCCTACCATTTTCCCACGTTAGTGAAAGGAATCAACTTTCAATCTTCCAACACAATATATATATATTTTTCTCTTTTCGAAATTTGTGCAGCGATTTAAAATATTTTCTCGCTATCTTACTGTGATTTTCAGAGCTTTTTAGCAATTCGTGCTGTTTTTAGACGTACCCTGGCAACGACGGGCATGTTAGCTAGTATATAATGCATAATATTATAATAACACAAGGTAATTGCTCACTTTTTAATTTTCAAATTATTTGTGTTCTTTTCAATTTACAATTTATATGAAACTAAACTTTAAGTATTGTCGTAATATAACCAAAGAATTTATATAAAAATAATATTAAACTCCAAACTGTGCATTATTCATTATTTTTTATCTATCCTATTTTTAAAGATGCGTCGCAAACTAATTTACATTTATTTATTGTTTTATTAATTTTTAAAAAACATTTACCTGTATTATGTCTTAAATAGCTTTATACACAGTTTAATTTTAA
Organism: Maratus speciosus; assembly: GCA_963932465.1. Classification (NCBI taxonomy): domain Eukaryota; kingdom Metazoa; phylum Arthropoda; class Arachnida; order Araneae; family Salticidae; genus Maratus; species Maratus speciosus. The sequence continues at coordinate 380,563,847 of OZ010786.1, forward strand.
ATTTTGAATTTGATATTAAGAATAGGTTTTTGAATTTGGTATATTGGCCGCAGTGTTTCTAATTCCGAATTTATATTGTTCTTTTCATTTTAGAAATTATATGATACAAAAATTAAGGTATTGTCAAAATAAAATCAAAGAACTTACTAAAGAATAGTAATGAGCTTTTAATCATGTATTATAAATTCTTTCTCTCTACCTTATTTTTAATCTTCAATTTTCGTCTGTTAGCTGCTTTAATTTTTTAGCACATTACTTTTTTTAATTACCTGAATCTAAAAACTATATTGTTTAGTAATATATTGGTTACTTACATGAAAAACTTTGGCACATATCAATTTGCTTCATAAAACTATTTATTGCATAACAAGAAATGGAAACGAAAAATTAAAACTAGTCATTTTACGTGACTTCGTTTACGTGCCCATTCGATGAAAGAAGTGTAACAATTATGCAACAATTATATTCTACCCGAAAATCTAACAAATAATTATCTTTCAATTTATCACCAACTTATTGAAATTTAGCATTTCTTAGATAATTCTAATTACATTATAAATACATTAATATATATATATATATATATATATATATTTCGAATATATAATATCGAAATATATATATATAATAATTAAAAATCTTACGATACTGATCAGCGTACATGTGAATAAAAACTGTATTAAAAATACATTACAAATAATTCCCAACGTTTCGTGCTCATTCTAACGAGCACATCATCAGGGGAGAGAGTCCTTGACCTCCTCGGAGCGAAGTCTCCAACATCACATTCACGACATCACAACTGAAAACATTACGGTAACTGATCATTAGAACAATCAAAATCAGTACTGCGCCTGATATGGCGCCATCTGTTGGTAGGTTAACACACTACGATAAGAAAATTGGAAAACTCGAAATAAACTTTACAAATGTACTTCTTTTAAAATATTCAACCAAACATTAGAAATTTGAAATGAAATATTGTCATTGCATACCTCGTTTTTTCTTAGACTTATTTCTATGGATTCACGTATAAGGGCTTTAAGTGGGTTGGAATATTTAGAGATAATTTTTACATTGTCAAAATGAACTGCCTTGACAATTATCTCTAAATATTCCAACCCACTTAAAGCCCTTATACGTGAATCCATAGAAATAAGTCTAAGTAAAAACGAGGTATGCAATGACAATATTTCATTTCAAATTTCTAATGTTTGGTTGAATATTTTAAAAGAAGTACATTCGTAAAGTTTATTTCGAGTTTTCCAATTTTCTTATCGTAGTGTGTTAACCTACCAACAGATGGCGCCATATCAGGCGCAGTACTTATTTTGGTTGTTCTAATGATCAGTTACCGTAATGTTTTCAGTTGTGATGTCGTGAATGTGATGTTGGAGACTTCGCTCCGAGGAGGTCAAGGACTCTCTCCCCTGATGATGTGCTCGTTAGAATGAGCACGAAACGTTGGGAATTATTTGAAATGTATTTTTAATATAGTTTTTATTTACATGTACGCTGATTAGTATCGTAAGATTTTTAATTATTAAATTTTGACAGCGTAAGTCCAAGTTTTTCTTACTATATATATATATATATATATATATTGCATTGCAATACATTTTATAATAGATGTTGAACTGGAATTGGCACACACGTATGAATAATTGTATAGTTAGATTTTTATACTTATTAATTTAAATTAGACCTGTCTTTTTTATAATTAATATGTTAATGTTTAACATGTATTTAACTTTCATCCCAATCAGGACAACATCTCATATATAGTTTATTATATTCTAAGTGTATAAAGTGCATGTAATTATAAATTTTATTCTTGGTTTTATCCTCTTCTACTTTATTATTTATATTAAATTTTAAGAACGATTGTGGACACATTAAAATACACTGGTTATCAAAAATTAAGGAAAAGTCACAAAATGCTAATTTTCAAATACGCGAACACTCAAAAGGAAATAATATAATTCGAGTAATTACTATCTCTATAACACAGCTAGCCCATATAACATCTCATTCATGCCACACATGGTCACAAGTGTCACAGTCACTACGGTGAAGCAAAAAAATAGAAAATTCCATGCATCTCATTATCAGTCTCAAGTCATCACTATATGTGACTCCACTGAGAAGTCAATGTGACTGATGTTTTGTGACGAGTTACCAAGTGACTTTACAATGTAGTTAAATTGTGACTCTCATGTGACTATCATTTTTAGACTCAATTCAATACTCATCATGAACGTTGCATTATGATAAGTCACCAAATAATATCATATTATGGTCACGTGGAGACTTTTTCCAAAAGAGCACAATGGTGACTTCACAGTAGTTTCTCTGTCACTTAAAAGTCACCATGTGACTTTAATGTGACATTATTTGGTAACTTATCACAATGCAGCGTTCACGATGACTTTGAAATTGAGTATACATATGACAGTCACATGAGAGTCACAATGTAACTACATTGTAAAGTCACATGGTGACTCGTCACAAAGGAACAGTCACAGTGACGTCTCAGTGGAGTCGCATATAGTGATCATTTGAGACTCATAATGAGATGTATGGAATTTCCTATTTTTTTGCTTCACTGTAGTGACTGTGACACTTGTGACCATGTGTGATATGAATGGGGTGTTATATGGACTAGCTGTGTTGTAAAGATAGTAATTACTCGAATTATATTATTTCCTTTTGAGTGTTCGCGTATTTGAAAATTAGCATTTTGTGACTTTTCCTTAATTTTTGCACACCAGTGTATAATTATATTCAAAATTTAAATTCTTTTTTTAATTTTAAATACCTAAGAATTATAATTTTGTTTATTTATTTTATTAACATTATATTATATATATATTTAATTAAATAGGATATGATGTCACAGTAATTTGTATATTAGTATTTTATAGCCAGGTACTTTTAATTTTGTGACACATTAATTAATGAATCATCCTTGTCACATTTTACACATTATTAATATTAATATTTAATGAATCATTTACATATTTTTTCTTATAATGTTATTTATTATTAAAATATTTTTAATTATCACTTATTATATCTCTAAAAAGCATATGCTTTAATGCATCATCCGAAAGCGTAAATACATAATTAATTACATATTATTTTTTATTCCAAAACAATTTATTTTACTAATAATGCAAGGATCGCAGCACTTCAATAATTCCTTGGACAAAGTGGAAATAATATTTAGATACACTATATAGGCAGCTGGTCCAATACATTGCAGTTTATACCTGACTATACTGTGCATTAGGGTGGAGCGAAAAAAATGAATTTTTTTAAATCAAAAACGGGTAGGTACCAAAAGTTGCCTTTATACAAGTACATCATCTGCGTGCAATATTACCGCTAAAAAAATGGCTTGAGTCTGCGCTTTTGGTCCAAAAGTCGAAATTTTGGATAAAATTTGACATTTTTTCAAAAAAATAAAAAAATTCCTATATAGCAGGCTATTATTTAAAAGTGTTATTTAAACCTTTATTATTAATGACTTAACACATTTAAACGATAAAACGGTATCTTTGTTCTGTATAACGGAAGCAAAACTTACAACTTTTGGTAAAAAAAGGCGTTTCCACTCTTTTGCGTCATGCAACTAATCGTTGTTTGGAATACGTAGTTGCTTTCAAATCTACCAAGGAGGTATTACGAGGAGGTGGCTACATTTCATAACACAACAGTGCATAGCTTGACCACCCTTCCATCTGAACACAATGATTTATTTATATATAGAATTGTGTGATTTTTTATCAAAGACTGGCATAAGTTTTCTATGTATCAACCTAGTCCATCTCTTCTCTGTATCCACAGACGTTGTGTGATGCTGCTGTGGCACTCCTTCACGTACATTTCTTCTGCTTGTGTATAATAAGGTAAGCAGAATAATGCAGTGTAATTAATGGAATCTATTCAGCCCTCTAGTATCTTCACCAAAATTGCATCCAGTTACTGCATAGTGATTAGGAGTTCTGTTCCGACAACATTTTACAACATTAAGGTATTTCATCTTTGATTATGCCATCATTTACTCTACCTCTTGCATTTTTTTATATGCTGATAAGCTTGTTGTTTAATGTGATGGTGATTGTCATTAAAATTGCAATAAGAATTTGCTGTCGATGTGAAAAGCTACCATTGTCCTAAATAAATTTTTTTAGTATTTCTTTTTTTGCCGTTTTCTGTGATGTTTAGTACCTGAGTAATTTCCCATAAGTTTTTAGATCAATTTTTTAGATGTGGATTATATTTGGTGTAAACCATCCTGCGGCATAAACTTGGATTACATACTTTGTGAGTGAACCAGACTCTGATGATCAATCAGTGCATATATGAAGGCGAATAATTTTATGCGCCTTTGTGAGCCATATTGCGTAGGACAAGTTTCTTGGGTTCCTATTCTCTAGTTCTTTTGAGCAATATCCTGATGAAATAGCTTTGCAAATGTCTAGCAGGTATTTCTGATATGTGCTGAGTAACTTTTTCTCGAATTCAGGAAATAATGTTTGAAAATTACTGTCTATGGCTTCGCAAATTGAAATAAGAAGGGAATAAGCACCTAGACAAAGATTTTAAAATTGGTCCAGCGAATCCCTGTGGGTTAGAATCTAATGTTTGCCAACGATCTTGTCTAATAAATGATGCAGAAGAAATTCACTGGACTTGGAGGTGGCATATGATTAATGTAATGGTTCATTTTTAACATGTCCCTCGCAGAATGGATGACAATGACTAACAGATTTATCCACCTTCGATGGGCACTCACCGCCCATCAGAGTCTCTACGTTCACTCAAAAAGTACTATGTTATCCAAGTTTGGCCCGAGGATAGTTTACAAACAAATGTAATCCACAGCTAAAGAAGGCATCTAAAAGCTCATGGGAAATTACTCGGCTACTAAACAACACACAAAACGGAATAAAACAAATACTAAAAAAAGGTTATTTAGGACAATGGTCGCTTTGCATACGCAGAGGGAATTCTTATTTCAATGCTCTCTGACGATTGCAATCATATTAAACAGCTAGCTGCTCAGCACATAATAGTTAAAAAATGAGAGTAAATGAAGGCATACGCAAATCTGAAATATCGACAATCAACTTTGAAGCGGATAATTATAAAAATCTAATTCATTGGAAAAGTATTGTGGTCACAGAACCCCTAATCAATATGCATTTATCAGATGCAATCTTGGTGAAGATAATAAACGGCTGAATAGATTACATTAATATCATCCGCACTGCATTACACTGTTTGTCTTCTCTTACACAAACAGTAGAAAAATACGTAAATGAGATCACAGCAGCAGTATCCAAAGTCTGTGGATCCAAAGAAGAGATGTACTAGGTTGATGCATAGAAAACTTATGCCAGTCTTTGATAAAAAATCACAATTCAATGTATAAATAAAACATTGAGATCAGATGGTAGGGTGGTCGAGCTATGCACAGTTGTGACATGAAATGCAGTCACCTCCACGTGATACCTTCTGGGTAGTTTTGAAAGCAACTAGGTAAGAGCTGTATTGTAAGCAGCAATTAGTTGTATGACACAACAGAGTGGCAACGCCTTTATTTCACCAAAAGTTGTCAGTTTTGTTCCAGTTATACAGAACAAAGATATCGTTTTATCGTTTAAATATGTTAAGTCATTAATAAGAAAGGTTTAAAATAACACTTTTAACTAATAATCCTCTCTATAGAATATTTTTTAATTTTTTGAAAAAATATCAAATTTTACCCAAAATTTCGACATTTGGACCAAAAGCGCAGACTCAAGCCATTTTTTTTCAGCGGTAATATTGCACGCAGATGATGTACTAGTATAAAGACAACTTTTGGCACCTACCCGTTTTTGATTTTAAAAAATTAATTTTTTTCGCTCCACCCTACTGTGCATTATTACTCCTTGCTCCATTATTTTTCAAAAACTTTTTTTGGGGCAACAGTTGCATAAAATCTTACCCTTGTTTGTTTTTTATACTTCATTGCTGGTTACAGAGGATCTCGATGTGGTAATATGTTTTTCTTTTTCAATCCATTTAAATCCGTATTTATTTTTTAATATAATTGTTTTTCCAATTTTTTTTCTATTTTTAATGTGTGTTGGCAGCCCTAAATTCGTATTATTTAGCTTTTATAAATATATTTCATAGAATATTTTGCATGATTTCCTTGTAAATAATACGTGTTTTTTTTTATAAAAAGAAAAATAATTATTCTTCAATATTTTGTAGCATCACCTTTACATTTTATAACAGCACGAATTCACTTTGCCCAGCTAGCTACAAGCGGTTTACAATGTTTTCTGCAGGACATAACCGTGCCGACTTTATGCTGGAAAGATGCTCAACATTGATTTTTGGCGCAATATCTTGTAGTCTGTTCTTCATTATTCTCCACAAATTCTCTATTGGATTTAAATCTTGCGAATTAGCCGGCCAGAAATGTACTTTAAATTGTTGTTTGCCAGGACAGTTCTTGGTGGACATTAACCTGTGTGAAGATGCTAAATCATGTTGTAAAATAAAAATGTCACCACAAAGATCTTCCGACGATGTTAACATGAAATGTTCAGGAACTTTTTTATAGATCTCATAATTAATCCTTTCGTTATTGATACATAGCTTTCCAGGACCATCTGCAGTCACGCAAGTCCATACCATTACACAGGGTGCAAATTTCACTGATCGTTTAATGCAGTCTTTGTCATATGCTTCTTGCTTCATTAGTCATACACGCACATCTTTATCACCATATGTTACGCAAAACATGCTCTAATCCGTAAAGAATATATTTTCCAATCATCCAGACCCCATAAAATCATTTTGTGCACCACTTCACTCTCTTCATTTTATATTTAATAGTCATGGAGGGTTTTATTTTTGGTACACGAGATTCAAATCCAAGTTTATGGAGACGTCTTAGTGTTGTAGATTTACATCAACTACATCAACACCGTGTTCTTTCCACTTTCGCTGCAAATATTTTACACTTCTAAAACATTTTTTTAGCAATATTCTTTAGCTTTCTATCATCTCCCTTAGTAGTTTTTGGATTTCGGCAGCTTTCAGATGCTTGTTTTCGAAATGTCCGTCGTTAAATGTCTGCTTTATTGCTCTACTAACATTTGGTTGAGAACATTTTAAGTAACTGACGATGTATTGCTGATTACGACCTTCTTTATGTAAATCAATGATGCGAAGCTTTGTAAATTCCGTTATGTCGGACGAACAATCCATGTTTCACTCAAAATGAAAACAATGATAGTGCAAAGCGCTTTTATAACTTAAGAAGATGTCCTGCAGAAGCTCATTTATGCTTCATTTATGCAAACGTCTGAACCAATCAGGAAAATTCACAAGTATTCTAATTATTTTGAATAATGAAAATATTTTTACAAAAATACAATATTCACTCAAAATTTAATCTTTTACAGTTTTAATTTTCTTTAATAACATGCAAATTTATTAAAACAATAACTGTTTTTCTTTTTCAATTTTAATACGCTGAAATAATTCTAAATAATTCCAAATACAAATTGCATGAATTATTCTAATTTTTTGACTTGGAGCTGTAATTATAATAACAATTTAGACTATATGGCCAAAGATGGCCGGTCACTTGCGATTTAAGACGTTTTCTAAAATATCTAGAAAAATAATTCGGAATTATCTTCAAACTCCAGGTGTGTAAATAAAATAGTACAGGACATTTATTTCCGTGAAGATCTTTTCCAGACACCCCATAAGGGACCGTCAACAATTTGAAAATAACGAATATCTTTTGGATAACCCTGTAAACACTAACGTAGCAAAAGCGTTCAACACAGTAGAATATGACTAGTAAATCTGCAGATCAGGAGCCTCAACGTCAGATCTGCAATTCATTGTTTTTAGACACACTCTAGTAATATTCAATTTCCTGCAAACCGCAATTTAAAGTTTTTCAAATTACGTAATGATTTATAAGAATAAAAAATACGAAGTTTTCAGATATTAGAAGCGTTAAATTAAAAACGTTGTTATGGAAGGATATTTTGAATTTTCACGAGCTACTAATTCTGGTATTTTTTGTAAATAATACAGTATTCAGGGGGGCTCCGCCCCCCTGAACCCCACCGTGGTCTCATTAATTTACATATGTAACTTTTTATTGATTGCGCTAATGATTATGGTAAATCTTTTTACACTTCCGAGCTTTATTCTTCAATATTGGTGGGCAGAAAAGGATTTACATTGACGCAATTATATTAAAAGTTCAGGTTTTACGAACCTAAACTTTTAGGTTTTATGTAACTTCCTTTTAAAGATAAAAAAAATTTCATTCATATTTTCTGAAATGAGGCGGCATTAAGAACTAACACTCGTCAAAAAATATTTTTTCAGGCAATCTAGTTAATGTTTGTTTTTAAGAATGAAAATATTTATTTCCCGATACAATGACGTCCTTTTCGACAGCGATAATTTTGCGATGCATAATTTTGACATTTACTATCAATTTGCTTTTCAAAAGTTTTTTTTTTTCTCGTTGAAATTTTCGATTAAAAATTAAATATTTCTGTTAGCTGCGTCCAGACGATAAACCGTGAGATATTAGTAACGTTTTTTTTTAATAATAAGAATTAATATTATAACACAAGCCCCTTTTATTTTAACCTCAAAGCGTATTTGTTTTATTTTTGATATATGAGATCAAATTCACCTTTCCGTTGCTAGGAAGCAGTTAAAATAAAATTAAGACAGTGAAATATGTGATTGAAAAAAGTAAATTAAAAAAAAGAAAGTATTTTATATTATTGGAACACATATATAAAATCCCTCCATAAGATATACACCGAATTTAAAAACTCTGACAAATGTATACACAAAATTTCAAACTAATATGAATAATGTATGGTTCTAACTAGGAAATTCCATCATCCATAATTTATCATTTAAATCTTTCAACCATATGAGCCATTTCTTTTCAACAAATAAAAATGGAAAAATCGTCTGAATTGCTATAGGAAAGCATTAAGGCGGAAAATAAAATGTTCTATATATTCCGAACGAATGAACCAAATTTAACCAAAAACTATACAGCTAAATCCGGTGACCTCACCAACAAGCTTCCTTAATTTCAAGCTAATCGGATGCTATTTACGACAGTTATCGCGGGACAGACAGACTAACAGACAGAAACCAAAAACTTTTCGGGTCTTCACAGTAAGCCTTCACTGACGTTTCGGCAATTAACATACTAGTAAATCTGCAGATCAGGAGCCTCAACGTCATCTTTGCAAGTCATTGTTTTTTTAACACTCATTGCATAATATTCAACTTCCTACAAATCGCTTTTTAAAGTTTTCAAATTACATAAATATTTATGAGCATACAAGATACTTCGTAAAGTTTCAGAAATTAAAAGTGTTAAACAAGTGGTTGTACATTGATGTTCTGAAATTCTGATGAGCTACTTATTCTAGTAACTTTTTAAATCAAAAATTGCATTTCTTCAGGGGGGCTCTGCCCTCCTGAACCCCCCGTAGTCTATTTAAATTTACATTCGTAATTTTTTATTGATTGTGCGGATGGTTATAGTATATCTTAGATTTTTTTTACGCTGTGATTTATAAGGATAAGCATAATTTTTTTTTTATAAATTAATAAAATTTAAATTTAAAATAAAATATTCATGTTAACTGTACACAGACAATAAATCTTGAAGTGACGCCAAAAATGTAACCCTAAAATCCGCTACATTCGGCACAACACAACGACGTGCTTAAACGGATGAAGTCAAAGAATTTGGTCCCTGTTCCACGTGCTTGTTTTGTTTAGGCCGAATGAGGGCATTTAAATCTGAGCGATAACGCACATCGTATTGCAAACTGTTTTTACGGCATACTGCATCTCCATCTATCTCTTTCCTCCGTGAATAATAGTTAATTTTATTTTACCCAAGATCTTTTTATTCCAGCATCTTTGTTTTCCATAAATGACGTCTAATTCACCTGCTATGCGTACTTACTCAAAACTTTTCATCGTGTTATATTAAGAAATACTCGAGAGTTTTATTTTTATTTTTAATATGCCGCCTTATTAATTTTTCTAAACTTAATTTTACTTTTCATTTTCCTGTTTCACGACAAAACATTTCAATTGAAAATTGTTTAAAAGAAAATATTATTCCGGGTTTTGATTTTCTTGGCAATAATTAAAGAAATATTGGTAAATGTTATGAAAAATGTTACGTTATTCTCTATAGAAATAGTGAACTTTTGTATTTTTAAGCAAAATATTTCAATAAAATAAATGAAATATTGCCTATTATTATTTCTGGGCTAAAATCCTTCTATATGCAAAGATACAAATGCATTAATTCATCTGTTTTGACGTTGGCTTTACTCAAGCATTATACACGCAATTATACTAATATTATTAGGACCAAATTCGTTGCTAGGCAACAGAGAAAGAAAAGGAAAAAAATGAAATATGCATTATGTCAATTTGATAAAACAAAATCCTTTATATTATTGGAAAACATGCATAAAATTTCCCCCAATATTATAAACCTAATTAAAAAAATCTCCCAAATATATTGACATAATTTATTGGAATAATTTAATGTTATTTAAAAATTTCAGCATCAAAAATTTACCATTTAAATCCATTTTTCATATAAGCCATTTCTTTCAACAAATGAAAATCTGAAAATCGTCTGACTTGCCATTGAAAAGCATTATAGAGCAAAATAAAATGTTCAATATTTCTCGAACGAATGAACCAAATTTAACCAAAAACTATACAGCTAAGTCCGAGTACCTCATCAACATTCCCAGTGAATTTCAAGCCGATCGGATGCTTTTTGCGGCAGTTATCGCGGAACAGACAGACAGACTAACAGAAACCAAAACTTTTCGTGTCTCCACAGTAAGCCTTCACTGACGTTTCGGCAACTAGTAAATCTGCAGATCAGGAGCCTCAACGTCAGCTCTACAATTCATTGTGTTTAGCGCCCTTTGAGTAATATTAATCTTTCTACAAAAAACGAAATTTAAAGTTTTGAAATTACATAAACATTTATAAAACGAAAAAATATTTCGAAGGTTTCTGACATTAGAAGCGTTAAATTAAACCCCTTGTTATGTAATGGTATTCTGAAAATCTCATGAGCTACTTATTCTGGTAATTTTTAGATAATAAAGTAGATTTCTTCAGGGGGGCAGAGCCCCCTGAACCCCTTCGTAGTGTAATTTAATTTACATTTGTAATTATCAATTAATTGTGTTAATGTCCTTTAGTAAATTCTACCAATAGACGGAAACGTACATGAATTATTTTCTACAGCCCTGTATATTACGTGAAGATTTTTACGCGTCGTCTATAACATTTAAATTTAATGCAGACAAAAAACCCTCTTAAAACTGCTCATATCACATTTCCGGGGATTAGTATGCATAGTGTGCACCATATATCCAGTTTCTGTGGAGTCCTGTATATGGTTCTATTTAAATTCTTCAAACATTTGTTAGTATACTAAATGTAATTGGACTGGGAAATACATAACTCAAAAAAAAAAAAAAAACACTGAAGCAATTCGCGCACGCTCATTTTCATTTATACTTACGAATTCATTTGTGTATCCCTGTACATGGTCTATACAATATTTAAGCACTACTTATTAAGCACAAATTTACTTAACGTTAAAACGCACACCATAATCGAAAATGCTCTTCAGCAATCATCCCTAATAACCAGAACTGTATACGAAATTTTTTATGTGACCCTATAAATGAACGATAAATACGATACAAATCATATTCAAGCTTCTTGTAGTCAACCACAGTAATGTAATTTAATTTCATAATGTTTGAATTAGTGCAACACAATTAACACACTGACGACAGGCAATTTAATTAAATCTGGGTTTAAAAACAGTAGAAGCTCCTCCCTCTTCTGAAAGTGTCTCGGAAATTGGTTTCTGAAATATGTTTTTCATGTTTATGCAGCAGTAAATATCTTTCAATGTACGGATGTAATATATAATGTCTTACAATCTATAAAAAATATGGACAACACAATATAAATGTCTTTTCTGTAAGGTAGAAGTCACTCCCTTAGCCAATGACGTATTCTGAATAAAAACGAGAATTCTCGTTTCCCGTCGCTAATGTGTTAAAATAAGCTGTGAAGAGTTTTTTTAGACCCCCGTAGACCACATTTTAATCGACCACTTTTGTGTGACCCTGAAAAAAAAATATGCTTTGCACCCCATATACTACAAAAATGTTTCAAAAATACATATCAATTTTATTATTTTGTAACAGAGTAACATCATTAAAAAACGCCACAAAAGGATTTTCTTCAAAGATTGTAATATTATGAATACTTTTGAGTTCCCTGTACGCATGCTGTAAGTGCTACACATAACATATTTTATAGTAACCAGGTTCTAGTGCACCTTAATAAAGTATATAAATTTCATTACGTTTAAAATTGTGTAACATTATTAAAATACACCGCAGACGATTTTTCCCCAAGACTATAATGTAACGGAATAGTTTTGAGGGCCCCTGTAATTAAGCTATGAATGCTACACTCTTCATTTTTAATTACCAAACATACTTTGGCAAACCTCAATAACGTATATCAATTACATGCAATCCCGACTATATTTACGCGAGTTAGAGCACGTAGAGAAACACGGCAGGCGACAGATAGAAAAACTGAAGTCATAAATACTTTTCATCCATGTTGAAAGTGTTAAAAAGGATTTACATGCCTTTAACTGTACTTTTTTTTCACTAATAGCATGGTTAAACATTAGTTTAAACATCCTAATCCATGCGATAGCAATAACATATTAAAAGCCCCCAAAATATGCATATCTGGAGATCTATAAATCTACTGGAAAATAATTCATTATCGTGCCCACTGTTAATTGCATAAATTGCATCGATTTGGCGCGATAAAATATTTTTTGTGATAGCCTTTTAATAGTACATGCAACAAATTAACGTAATTTACTAACTTCATTCATATTTGAAGCAATGATAGGCCACGAATAACAGTCGCTAGGCAACGAAGAAAAGGAGAAAAAAAAGAAATATGTATCATGTAAAACAAGGAAATTAATTTAAAAATTCTTTATATTATTGGAATACATGTATAAATGTCCTCAAAACATTATACACGTAAATAAAAAAATCTGATAGATACATTGATAAAACTTCAATATAATAGGAATAATTTAAAACCCTTATTTGGAATATTAGTATCCATAATTTGACATTTACATCCATTAATCAAACGTGCCATTTTCTTTCAACAAATGGAAATTTGAAAATCGTCTGACTTGCCGTAGAAAAGCATTATAAAGAAAAATAAAATCTTCCATATTTTCCGAACGAATGAACCAAATTTAACCAAAAACTATACAGCTACGTCCGGGTATCTCACGAATATGCCCAATTAATTTCAAGCTGATCGGGTGCTTTTTGCGGCAGTTATCGCGGAACAGACAGACAGACACACAGACAGACAGACGGACAGACAGACAAACGGAAACCAAAACTTTTCGTGTCTCCACAGTAAGCCTTCACTGACGTTTCGGCAATTAAGTGCCTTACTGCAATAATATGTATTCATTTTTAGGAGAATAGTATGTAGATTCGTAGAGATATTAAAGTTTTTATAAAAAGAGTCCCAAATTTTGCTGATAGTTTGTAGAATTCTTAATATAAAAAAATGTTCTTTGTAGAACTTATGACAAACAATTTTGTACACAATATCCTGTAATTGGAATTAAAAAATAATAATAATTGGATGAAAAATAAGCAGGTTTACTAAAAAAAATTTTCAATGCGCATGCGCGAATGCAATCAAAATGTAATGAGCATAATATATTAGCTAAGTGTATAGAGCAACTTTTGTGAAAGTCTCAAAAACATAGCTTGAAAATTCTGAAAATTATCGCTGATAGAATAAGCTCGAAATCCGTTGTTCCCAAAATGAAGCAAAAAGATGAGGAGCTGTATCCATATATCCATTAATTAGTGCCTATATAGCATACACAATATTGCACGTACTACTGTATTTGGATGCTATATACTGTATATACTATAGCTATAGTACTTTTTATAATGGAATATATTTTTGAAATAAATAATCTGTAAAACAGATCATTTAAATTTCATTTATAGGTTGCTTATTGTGACTTCATTCATGTAACATGAATGACGAAAAACAAGTGTTAATAATTAAGCAACAAATTTTAGACAAAAATAAAATTATGATTACAATAAGTCCTTGATGATCAGTATAATATAAGTAATTATGATAATATTGGGTGATTGCAGAATTTCATGTCCTATTTCAAAGATGGCAGAAACTTGTAATTTGGACTGTGCTGATGTTTTTTTTTATAACCATATTATTAACTGACAGTTATCTACATGTGTCGTGGGTGAACATAACGTTAAAAAAAATGTTTTACAAATTAATATGTGTACAAGGTTAACATTTAAAATGGAAAATGAAAAGTCATATTTTCGTCCTTTTATGTTTTATAAGTTTTAAAAAGGTGTGAATGTTGGACGTGCTGTAACAAATATTCATTTCATTTGCTTGGATCGTGCTTTCGCTCTTTGGACATTAAAAAATCGGTTATGTCCAGTTTGAGATGATGATTTCAATCTAAACTCTAAAATTTGCTCGGAACGACCTTCTGGCATTTATAATGCCTTAATCTGTGACTTAGTGCATAATAATCCATGGATTATTACTGAAAAGATTGCATTGAGACTAAATGTTGACACAATTCAACTGCATTTGACCATTTAAAACAACCTGGGTACATATCCAAACACAATGCATTGGAAATCGGGCACGTACTTTTGCAATCACCCGATAAGATAAAATCATGATGCATTTTATACATAACTGTATTTTTGAAATAGATAACCCTTTAAATTATATAGTTGAAATATAATTTATAAATTATTTCTCGTGACTGCGTACATAAAAGATTCAAACAACCAATGCTAAAAATTAAGCAAAAATTACTTATATTAATGATGAATACAAAACTAATGCTGGAAAATGTATTGTAGTAAATAATTTTTCTCTCGATGGTAAGGTAAGTAAAAATACATTATTATAGTTTGAAGAACTATTAATTAGCATCTCTTATTGCCAGGTAAGTAGTATCAGATAATTGGGCTACTTACTTTATGTTACTTAGCACATGATAATGTGAGCTGTTACATTATTGCTGTCGAAACTATAGCAGTGTATTTTTACTCAACAACCTGGATAAAAAAGATCTATTTTTCAGCTATTTTTTCCACGATAATAAAAAAATAATAACATTTAAATTTATTAAAAACCTGTAGCAATTTGGTATATAAGAGGTGATTAGTGATTGCTTAAAATAAAAATCTAAAAATTCACTAAAAATACAAAGCTAGTTTTATAGTTATATATATATATATATATATATATATATATATCATTATAATCACGGCAGAGTCATGGCTGGTGTAACTGTTACTTAAAGCGAAACACATTTCTTACGTGCAGAACTTTATTTTTTTAAGAAATATCTTAGAACGGAGACCGCAGTAATCTTTAATATCAAACTGTGTTACTCTGAGATCGGTTCCCGACAACACAATGGTTTTGTTCGCTATGAAAGCGCTTAAACGGCTTGCTGATAAGTTTTAGACTTGGCTACAACAAATGTCAAACGTGAACAAATGTGTTAATGCGTTTTATATACCTGTAGAGTTTTTAATGTTAAACATGTGCTCGATACACATTTTGTTTTATCGATTTATAGAGATTTAAGGAAAAGTATATTAACTTACCGGTTTCCTAGCTGCCTTGATTGAAGAAATACAAATATAAGGTCAAAAGTGGGTGTTGCCATTTGAAACTTAAAAGTTTAGCATTATTTTTATTATGCAGATAAACCGCATTTAAAAAGCTGCATTGATATTACATAAGAATGTGCAATTCCTTGTCGAATGGTTCCATTCACGTCACTCTACCTGAATTTGGTGAGGAAATAACATAGCAGGTTTTTTTCCTCCACAACAGTACATTAATCAGTTTATAAGATACTTATAAAAATCTGTAATAATATAGTAACAAAAATGAATGAAAAAATAAAATTAAAGATAAAAAGAAGGAAATTAAATTTTAACATTAGATTTATCTGACGTGTTTCAGCTTTGCTTTGCTTAATTTACTATTGGAAGCCGTTGGAAAAATAAAATTGGTCACGTTTAACTATATCATTGATTTTAACGTAATATTTGACGTAACATATGTATTTTATTTTCCGACATCTTCCTCAGGTGTAACTAATAGCTATACTAAACAGACTGTTACATTTAAAGAAAAAAATACTCTGCATATATTTATACTGTGTTTTAGTATTGTAGATTTTTTATGTGTTCCAGCAAATGTGAACGATAATAAACACATTTAGTGAATCATCTTTCAGTGAAATTAACTTGGTTACTAAGAGGATTTTTTAAAAAATAAATCTTCAGAAGCAAATTCTTTTTTATTTATTTATTTTAAAATAATTGTTTTAAACTAAATAGTTTCACATATCTCATTTTTTTTCATTTTATTCTTTTAAATATATATAGATATTGACATATCATTTACCCATCATACGTAGTATACAGTAAGTCTTGTAATAGTTTTAAAAATCGAAAAAAAAAATGACGGATTTACACGTTTCAGACATGGGAGATTCCGAAAAACATATTTTTAGGGGGAAAAAATGCCGCTATTTGTCTGTGTGTGTATCTGTAAACGCTCTATCTCCCGAACAAATTGAGATAGAGACTTGAAATTTGATGTGTACAGGTGAGAAGAAGCCTATTCAATATCAGTAGCCTGGATTATCCGAAACTATTTTTTTTGGACTCTCGAAATTTTTGTTCTGATAAAAGGTACATATTTTTTTTTAATTGTTTATTTTAAGGAGTGGATATAAAAGACGAAAAAATCAAAAATTTTGCATAAAGAATTAAGTCAATCAGATAATTAGTTGCCGAGATATTTGTAATCCTATTTTTCTCTCTTCGATTTTTCATGACCATGTATTTCATCCAAAGTTCAATTCAAAGATGTATTTCAATTGGAAATAAGACTCTTAATCCGACGCAGTAAACTGTTAGTTAATATGATCAAAATTTTTTGAGTTATTAGGATGTTTCTTTTACGCAATTCGGTACTACATGATTATCCAGTCGACCAAAAAACTATCGCCAAACTATAAGATTAAATGCCAATATTGGCCTATCGTAAATGTCACATTCACTTGACATTAAACACATAACACGTGCTTGTTACGTCATCAAGAAATTTTTATTTCGACGTTTTATTTGTATTTTCATTCATGTTTTACTAATTTATTTGTTCTTTCGTTATTTAAAATAAAAATTATGCCAATTTGTATAATTTTGCGAGTAGTTTGGTGACTCATGTAATTTGTCGAAATGTATCGACGGGATAATCAAGTAGTATCCGCAATTTATAGAGCATTGCTATGTATTAAAAATATTTAAATATACATTTAAATTTTATTTTTGAATTGCAACGCATTTTATAAATAGTTACACATGTTTTATTTTCATATTTTATACTATGCATTTCCATGATGGGTAAGAATTACGGTGGCCCCCAACGACTAGTTTTTAATGCGTTGTTCAAACAATTATTATTTATCTTTCAACTATTAATTCAACTGTGGATGAATATTTTAATTTCTAAATTTATGCTCAGTTCTTCAATATCAATTGACCATTATAAAAAAAAGAACATAATTCATGTAATTAATACATTTTGAATTTTCTATCAATTACAGGAAGTTATACATACTCTAAGTCTAACATTAAAAAAAAAAAAGAAGAAGAAAGTCCTAGAAATTTGTGATTTTTTGTCTCTCTCTCTCTCTCTCTCTATATATATATATATATATATATATATATATATATATTATATATAAACAATTTTTTGCAATATTTTTATTAACAATTTGAATATTGTCTATGCCTCACAGAAGAAAAAAAAAACTTATTTTAATGTCTAGTAATGAAATGAAAATCGCGTTTTTCTCGGTTTTTAGTGAATGGAAAAGCAAAAACCTATTTGAAAGTAATTTTTTAAATGAATATTGGGTTCTATACATTTTTTTAAATATAACTTATTGAATAAGTAAAAACTTAAATTTTAATATTAAAAAAATAATAATTTTTAAGTATAGTATGGCTTTTAATGTTATGAAGATAAACACTTTAAATATTTTTGTAGCGGACACTTTACCTTTCAAAATAACGGTTCAGGCAACACCAACTGCATAAATATAAGAGGGATCACCGTGTACGGGAATCAAAAAACAAAATACATACTAATATTAAACAACAATAATGTAAACATTAATTTATTGTATTTCCTTAGTCTCAGATTTAAAAATGTTAAACTTTATTTCAAGTGATATGCATTAAAAAAAAATTTCTTTTATAATTTCCTGAATATCGTTGTTTACAAATATAAACTAGTCTTTGGGGGCCACCATAATTCTTACCCATCATGGAAATGCATACTATAAAATATGAAAATAAAACATGTGTAAACTGTTTATAAAATACATTGCAATTCAAAAATAAAATTTAAACGTATATTTAAATATTTTCAATACATAATAATGCTCGATAAATTGCGGATACTACTTGATTATCCCGTCGACCCATTTTGACAAGTTATATAAATCGCGAAACTACTCGCAAAGTTTTACAAATTGGCATAATTTTTATGTTAAATGACGAAAGAACTAATAAATTAGTAAAACATTAATAGAAATACAAATAAAACGTCGAATTAATTTCACTTGATGACGTAACAAAGACGTGTAATGCGTTTGTGAATGTCACACTTACGATAAGTTGTTGGCATTTAATCTTATAATTTGGCGATAGTTTTTTTTTTTTTTTTTTTTTTTTTGTAGACGGGATAATCAAGTATTACAGAATTGCGTAAAAGAAACATCCTTATAGCTCCAAAAATTTTAATCATATTAACTAACAGTTTACTGCGTCTGATTAAGCGTCTTATTTCCAATTAAAACACATTGAAATTTGAATTGAAATTTGAATGAAATACAGGGTCATGAAAAATCGAGCAACGTAAAACATAGGTTTACAGATATCTCGGCACCTAATTATCCGATAAACTTGATTCTTTATGCAAAATGTATGTTTTTTTATTGCCTTTTATATCCACTCCATAAAATAAGCAATTTAGAAAATTGTTATGTGCCTTTTATCAGAACGAAAATTTCAAGAGTCCGAAAAAATTCGTTCAGGATAATTGAGGTTATTGATATTCAATGGGCTTCTTTCCATTATTACATATTAAGTACACACCAAATTTCAAGTCTCTATCTCAATTTGTTCTGGAGATAGAGCGTTTGCAGATACAGAGACACACACACAGACGGACGGCGAATTTTTCCACCTAAAAATATGTTTTTCGGAATCTCCAGTGTCTGAAACGTGTAAACTCGTCATAAAAAATTTTTAGATTTTTAAAATGATTACAAGACTTACCCTATACTACGTATGATGGGTAAGTAAAAGGTTAGAAATTCTTTCAAAACGTATGTTACAAAAATCAGTTAAATTACTTTACTAAAAGAAAAATTCTTGTTGAAAAGTTTAAGCTTTAAAAGTTGTAAAAGCTTCAAAAGTTTTATAAATACTTCTTTGAGTTTTACGTGTAGAAGAAAAACAACTGCTGTTTATGGTGTGAAAATGAAATATTAACAGAAGACAGTGTTCTTTAAACAACTGTTCTCCCACAAGGCTAATGACATAATGACAAATGGACTTCAAGTCTTCCTTTATTTTCTTACTGTTTCATGCTTGAGCACTCTGTAAAAAATGAGAAATAGTTTTTAATCTGGGAAAATATAATATAACCACAAATGAAAATACAGGCATCCCTCGACTTATGTAATACTCGACTTCGTAAATTCGCACTTTTATCAGAAATTTCGAACATTACATTTATGAACATACTAGCGCGTTTGATACGCATTTGCATACTTTTGATAATTGTTTTATAAACAAAATATGCAGATAAAAACCACAACAATAATAGAGTTTTATATATTAGATATAGTTATATTTTTATTGAGATATACAATCAAATCCTTAACAAAACAAACACAAATCTGATTAAAATGAAACAAAAAAAGTCTCTCTTTAATCGTTACAATTTTGTTAGCTGAATTAAAACCATAACGAAACCTAATTTTAAAGTTTCGGTGAAGAAAATCGTGTGTATTTTTTTTTCTAGCTTCGGAGCTGTTCGTTTGATGTAGATTTAAAATTGATATAAATTAATTCATCAATGTTAAATTTATAAATCACATATTCCACAAGATATTTTTTATTTAAAAAGTGTTCTTTCAATTTGTTTTTATATTTTTTCTTACTTTTATAGTTTATAGACAAGTAAATACTGCTTCATGCTACTTTATTTATAAAATAATACTGTGCAAATAATATATATATTATACATATATAATAAATATTGTAGTTTCTGACGAAAGTTTACATAAAAGGAATTTAAAAATTCGACTTACGCAAAAGTATACGGAACGCATTACTTACGTAAGTCGACGGATGCCTGTACACAATAATCCCTTCCGAGTTACCCAAGATTCCGTAAAACGTTCTTTATCCTTAGGTAATATGTAAATTAATATATTTTTGAGATTTAAAGAAACATTTATAAAAAACACAAAGTTTCTTTTGCTGCAACTGAAATTCGGAAATGTTTCTGAGTAGATTTTGTTGTGGTTTAATCTTATTTTTTTTTTCAACCATGAATATAGGTTTCATCACTTGCAAACATTTTCATGTTAAAATAACATGTTTTTCAGACAAACATGATAAATTTACAGCATTAACATTAAGAATTGGGTATAATCGGTCTTCCCGTGTTACAAAATATAGATCAAAGCCATCATATACATTCTTTCTAATACTAACGTTCTTTTCTCTCTTCACGTACTAAAGGCACAACGATGAATGAGGTATTTTTCGAAACGTTCTACAAGCGTCTTTTGACTTATTATATTTATCTATCACTAGAAAACATTGATTGATAAAAATAATGTCAGTTAATCAAAAATTAATGAAAAAACGCATCGACAAATATCTTCAAAGATTGCGTTAAGAATGGCTTGTACGGGTCTAATGGTTGTTTGTTTTTGTAATTCATAACTCTGATAGATTTTTTACATTTACAAATTTTAATAGAATTAAAATTACTCATTTAGAACTTCATTACTCAATTAGAACTCACTAGCAATACTGAAAATCATATTGATATGAAAAATAGCAATAATGCATTCGAATAAAGTTTTGAAACGTATTAAAAGCGATATTTTTATATCCGCCTCACGTCAGGAGTTATCAGCCGAAGAAATCTCCAAAAATCGCTAGTTAGAATCACCTTTTTTTATTCTGTTAATTTCAGTGATTTAAGCGCAAAATTTGATTACATGCCTTAAATTTGAGTTTTGTTTATATTTTATTGTTTTATTTATTTATTGATGAATGTTTTAATTTCGTTATGAATAAATGCTTTAATTTCGTTAAAATAGAATCAAATAATGATCTATTTATATTAATTTATGTCCAAACGTACACTCATTGCCATAAAAATTTGCTCGCCAAGAAAAAGACGTCCAAATGAAACGAAATTTTACACGCGTAAGTACTACTGTGATATAAGTAAGTGAGTAGAAAACCAAAGAAAAATGATCATTTATTGCAGAAAAAAGTACAAATGAACGGAAATTTTAGTACTCAGTTGGACCCCCTCTAGCGCGAATGCATGATGCGATACGATCGGGCATTGAGGCACACAAGTTCCGTATGATGTCCTGAGACATCTCATTCCACATTAGATGTAAATTTCCAACTGGGCGAAAAATGTCCCGACCAGGATTCGAACCCGGGACCTCCTGGCTGAAGCCGCCAGTGCTCTGCCATCTGAGCTATCCCGGACGATTCTGGTCGAACTTTTTCACCCAGCTAACCTTGATGATTACAGCATCCATTACCTGAGATTTATTCTGTTGAGCTGAACCAGGTTTCAGTCCAGATGCTGTAATCATCAAGGTTAGCTGGGTGAAAAAGTTCGACCAGAATCGTCCGGGATAGCTCAGATGGCAGAGCACTGGCGACTTCAGCCAGGAGGTCCCGGGTTCGAATCCTGGTCCGGACATTTTTCGCCCAGTTGGAAATTTACATCCAATTAGATTTATTTTTACCAATTGGAATAATTGTGTTAATATTAATCTCATTCCACAGTTGCTGTAAACGCGCCTCGAGTTCAACCAATCTCGTAGGGTGTTCAACTTGTCATCCCGAATGATTCCAGATATGCCCGATTGGTGACAAACCTGAGGGTCGAGCAGGCCAAGGAAGGGTGGTAATGTGGCTGAGGCTGGCTTGTGACATCCTTGTTGTGTGTGGCCGTGCATTGTTTTGCTGAAAATGGCTCCTGGGAGCTCTGTCACGAGTGGCAACACATGTGGCTGAAGGATGTCCTGGACGTACCGCTGGACTGTCACTGTGCCACAGATCCATATTAGGGGTGACCGTGTATCGTAAGCAATGACACCCCATACCATTACATCAGCTGTGGGAGCAGTGTGTCGCTCTAAATCGAAGGCAGCATTGATGCATTCATCACGGGGCCTCCACATACGAACACGATTGTCATCGCTGCTCAGATTGAATCTAGACTCGTCGCTGAAGACGACCTGGTTCCATTCCGTTGCAGTCCAATCCCGTCGTGCGCGACACCACTCCAAACAGAGGCGTCGGTGGATGGGTGCCATTGGCAGCACACGTAATGGGCGCCGCTATACCAGATGTCCTTCCGCCAGGCGCCTTGCCATGGTTCGGAAGGCACATGGGTCCGTAGTGAAAGTGCTGCCTGTGTCTGGATAGCGGCCAATGAGGCAGTTGGCTCTACGCGTGCGTTTCGTATTATGTGATGGTCTTCTTAGACGACTGGTCTGTCGAGGGCGTCCCGAGCCTGGTCGCCGTGTAAATGACGTCTCTTCAATCCACTGGTCCCAACACCTCCTCACAGTAAAATCAGAACGGCCTATTTGACGAGCTACACGCCGAGCTGACGTCCCAGCTTCCGTCATCCCGTGATCAAATCGTGATTGCATATTCATTTAAAAACAATAAAAATTGACTAAATTGCGATACGGGTATCAAATGCATTGCGATATCGTTTCAAACAAACTGCACTTAAAAGTACATTTTTTGCCTATTTAGAAGTTTATAAAATTGCAATGAAATTTAAATTTAATCGTCTCTGTCTCTACCGTTAAAATTATGTTAGTGTTACGCACAGTCACGCTTGTCTTTTATAATATAGATAGGTCTTAAAACTTTCATTATTTTGTTAATCAAGCATATATAAATCCAATTATACAGCTGAAAATGTTCAATTGAGAATTGATAGCAGACTAACAGCAAGTTTTCTTTTTTTGCCGCTGATTTTTGGAAACGCTTCCAAGTACTTTTTATAGTGTATTAATCAGTTTCTCAAACCGGAATATCGATTTTTAGGAAGCTATCAATTCTCAAATAAACATTTTTTGCAGCCTAATTGAATTTATACATGCAAGATTATTAAAATAATATTAAATTTAAAGTTAATAGCACTAATTTACGAGGGTAGGATGAAAAGAAATACACTCATGCTTCTAGAACACTAATAAACACAAATAGAAAGATCAGGCAAAAAGTACATTAAAGTACCATTCTTAAGCTTCAAAATCATGTATTTATTTTTGAACATAGACAATAGGGTGGGTCGAAAAAAAATTTTTTTTTTTTCGGAACGCTTTAGTGCGGAAAAGTAGCCTATTGTAATAAGAAGAAAAACGGCATATTTTTTTAAAAAAAATCGGTTGACATCTTCCATTTACGCATCGTACTTAAAGTTTATAAAAAATTGCAAAAATCACTCCTTTTCTCTAAATCTTTAAAAATAAACACGCTTTAGCTTTTTATGCTTGTTTCATGGTTTACATAACCTAAATAAATTAAATTCTAATCAATAATCTAATTTTTCCGTTCGCGCAACATCTTAGAAAAAACATAAATTTAACAGTTTTTCGCAATTTTCACTGTGCAACTCTTCGCTCGTTTTGCTAGAACAAAATGACCTAGAACTCACCAGGTGGAGATTGGTTCACATAGAGTTCCACGTCCACTCTATTCAACCAACCATGCAATTGTTGGGTGTGGTTTTTACAGTATATTTACAACTATTTACGAAGGTATTCCACAGAGTAGCATTCTTTGGCTTACTGTGTTTTTTTTCGTTTTATTTTTAATATCTACTATACATTTAAAATCTGATTTTTGGAGAAATGTGGCATAACCGATTTAGAATTCAGTGGTGTTCGAAATATAGCCATCTCTAGCTTCATATCCATGTACTTTATTAGAGGTCTCTGTCACAAGTTTCATGCACATCTTAAGTCTCGGTGTGAGAGGTAAACATTTGTATTTCTCCGATGAGAGTAGTGTCAGAAGTGATGAATGATTTAACATCGACCGAAGGACGCCCACTCCGTTCTTCATCATGCACATTTGTGCGGCCATCTTTAAATGCTCTCACCCATTTCCTTACCATTCCATCACTCATAATGTTTTGTACGTAAACTTCACAGATCTCACGATGAATATCGATCGGTTTTACGCCTTTAGCACTAAGAAATCGTATAACAGCCCGTACTTCAGAATCAGCGGGACTCACGATTGTCAGAGGCACTCAGTAAACAACGTATACAATGAAGAATCAGACTGTAATGGCGT
Organism: Maratus speciosus; assembly: GCA_963932465.1. NCBI lineage: Eukaryota > Metazoa > Arthropoda > Arachnida > Araneae > Salticidae > Maratus > Maratus speciosus. The sequence goes on from OZ010786.1 coordinate 380,588,806, forward strand.
CAGTGCGTAGACAAGAGATGTAGGTAACCAGCGCGCATGCGCGGAACGCCGACCGTAGCTCTGCGGCGGCGGAATCGCAAAATGGTACTTACTTAAAAAACATGCCTCGTATAATAGGTATATTTAATGAAATAATGTCTTTAGTTTAGAATTTCAGCTTTTATAAAATTTTACAGAAAAAAATGGATATAAATATCTATTAAAATTGTTATTTTATAGCAGTTAATAGGTTATTTTATAGCACTTAGGTCCCGCGGCATTGAGAAAGGATCCACCGCACAGGGATTCCAATTAATAATTTTGATGTAATAGGAGGCTTGAAAGTTCCCGTTTGGTGGCATTACATTTCTAACAGTCTTCTTTGGGACGTTATGTCTTGCTTTTACGATCCTTCTGTAACCAATATCCCGAATATGTTTTCTTTAATAGACAATCATTGCAATAGAACATTCTCTGGTTGCGCAAAAGACGCATTTTGCTCTATTGCTGGATCGACAACTTGTAGTATTTCGTCGGATAAATAACATGATGTTTGGCTTGCTTGAAATGTATGTTTTGGTCCGTCAGTAAAATATTTGCTTATTTTATGGCAAATTACACAGGCATGTATAATTTTATGATGAAGCCAACAATTTGTGTTAAGTTTTCAGATGAATCTGATACAATCTAAAGACTCCGTTGGCCGCAGTTTGTCATTCGGAATCGGACAAAGTACCGGTGTTCCAATTGGCCAAATTTTCTGGACAATGTCCGAAGGTGATTGCATTCAAAATGTCTCAAAAATACTGTTATTTTTCGCTCAAAAAAGTTCTGTCTATATCAGGAATCGAACAATATGCGGGTTCACAATTGACCACAGAAGCTTTTTCACAGTAAATGAGCTGCTACCCGATTGGTGCACTAAAAGATTTGGGCCCTTCAGTTTGACCGTGAGTATGTTGGAAAATTTGGCGATAAGAAAGCTCATTAAAATACTGGATGCATATGTTCCACATTTTATGATTTTCTAGTCTGTGGAAAGCACCATTATTTAATCCAGTGATTGTTACAGTATCATCACACCCTACTACTTCTAGTTTTTCTAGTGATATTGATAGTTCAAACGAACAAGAAATAATGCTTTGACTTATATCATTTGATGAACTCGAGAAAGGAGATACTTGTCCAATATAAGTTGATACAGATTCCTGGATAAGAGAAAAGTGTTCTTATTTCACATTCCTGTGAAATTTCTTGCCATTAAATTTTTCGACGAAGAAACTCTCTCATTTTTGCCCGTCAAAAAAAGACCCGAACTTTCCTGAGGGGTGTGAATCGATTTTTCAAATCTGTAATAAAACAACTCTTGTCTCTTTTTATTTTATACTTATGAACCACATCAGAAGATTCTGTGTCGGTTATGCAGAAAACGTGACTCTATGATAGCTTTTGGCCGGTCAGAAACTCCGAAACGATCGCTGTTTAGCACTGTTGCGTTAATTTTAATTCTCATCTGCCATTTAAGCTTTTAGTCGATGTACTCGTTTGTATTTATCTTCCTCATACTCCGAGTCTTCAAAAGAAATGTGTTTGTGCTCATCAATTTCATTGTACACTGCCAATTTAAGAACTTTAGAACTATTTGAGGAACCACTCAGTGCTTGCTGAAGATCACGAGCTTTCCGCTCGGCCTTCAGATTTAACTTTTTTGTAACTGTTTTGTAAATACATCCGATTTTCCCCCAAATTTTACTTCCTTTGAAGAATCATGAACCTCAACCCAAATACACGAGGTTTTTTTTTTTTTTTTTTTTTTTTTTTTTTTTTTTTTTTTTTACATAAGCATTTAATTAGAATTGCACATTGTCATGCATATGGTCTTTTTAATATAATATAAATATCACACACAACAATTGGACGGTTAGTTGGGTAAAATGTGGGTGGAACTCGACGTGCATCCACCACCATGTGGTGAGTTCTGTGTCGTTTTGTTTTAGTAAAACGAACTAAGGGTTGCACGGTGAAATTTGCGAAAAATTGGTAAATTTATGTTTTTTAAGTTCTTGCGCTAACACAAAAAATTGGATTATTGATCGGAATTTAATTTATTTAGGTTATGTAAACCATGAAACAATCATAAAAAGCTAAAGCGTGTCCATTTTTAAAGTTTTAATTAACTTTAAAAAAATAGAAAAAATGCGCGATTTTTGCAATCTTTCATCAACTTTAAGTACAACGCGCGAATGGAAGATGTTAACCGATTTTTAAAAAATTTATGCCGTTTTTCTTCTTATTACAATAGGCAACTTTCCCGCACTAAAGAGTTCCGAGAATAAAAAATTTCTTCTTTTCGACCCATCCTAATAGTCAACGTTATAGCTAATAACTTTAAACAATTTTGGACTATTACACCATAGGTAATTCACATATACGTAAATAAGTGAAATGTAAATAAACTTCACATCATTTGTTAAAATGGTGTATGACATTTAATACAGATTAAAACACTAAAAACACTAAAATGCTATTATCTGGACGAAAACAAATCGACACAAATGCAGACAAATGGTCGCGTGAAGGTTTAGAAGGGTAGAAGGGTTAGTACAAGAAAGGATAGCTATATTACCTCGTCATTGCGTTGAGAAAATGATATAATGAGGTAATATGGAATATTTAATAAAATAGAGAAAGAGTAAGTTTTAACAATAACCACGGGTGCGTATTATTTAACGTACACTTAAACTAACCGTCTTATTTCGTGCTTCCGTTAAATACATACGTAGAATAAAAACTAATGAAAGTAAAATTAAGAGTGGATACTTAAAAGGAAAGGAAAATAAATGGAATATTTTAAAATTTTAGAAAAAAATGAAAGGTTATGAAAAGCTTGATGAAAATAAATAATTAAAACCAAAATGATAATAGTAATTTTAGAAATTTGTCTTTTATAATTGATTGTTAACTGCAAATATTTTTACCATGAAGTCATATATTACCACACTGAAAATAAATCGCGCACCTGTAAGTAAAGTTTTCAATACTATCTCGCAAACCTGACAATCTCTTAAAATCATAATAAATAAACAAAACTCCACTTGATTTAAAATTATGACAAAGACAGGGATTAGAATTTTAAACAATGCTTTTAATAACAAAATTCTGTCCGTCTAATATCGACTTCAAAATTAAAGTTTTAACAATAATAAATACTTTTTTGTTCTTTACAAATATGCTCGGTCGAGCTCTTACAATAGACAGTTTATCCTTTATTATTTATTTTAGTAAGAAAAGAGGTGAGAATATTATCAGCTTAATAAAGAAAATATTTATAAGTTTCCTAATAAAAATTTCTTTATGCATTTATGCAATTATAAGAATAATAAAATTTAAATAATCAATCGAATAATGTAAAAAAAATAATTTTAGATAATTTTTGGGAATTTTTATTTCGGGTAATTAGTATATAAATTATTTATTGAAAACTTTCTAATGGAGAAGCAATTGGAACCAGAATATATTATCAAAGTTAAAATGTATTTAATGTGGCTCACCCGTTACTTCATAGCTGATAATGAGGTGATGAGGTCTTATCATCCTTTCGTCACTAGATTTACACGCACTCTTGATATACGCCACGACCATTTGCCGGCGCAACATTTTTTTTCTTCTCACTTAACATGTTGTATCTTCGAGTTTTTTTTTTCTTATCACTGACGCTGTCCAAGCCTGGGGATGCTAGCTTGTCCCTCTCCTAGTCTTGTTGCTAGGATCATCAGACGAGATTTTATTGGCTGTTATAGCATACCCATATACCAGTCACCTTCTATCTCCTTTCTCGTGACATTGAGGAGCCTATGTGACCATAAGCTGTCCTTTTTTGTAAACGTGGATGACCAACGAAAAATACTGGTTCCATTAAAAAATGTGTTTAATTATTAAGCTATTAAGTATATTAAAATTAAAGTTTTGGATTTGAATGTAATTATTAAGAAGCTTGAAAATTATATCAAATATTATAATTCTATATTAAAAATTATGAAAAATAAAAATAATATGTAATTCCTACTATAATAATTTTATAATTATTATAGTTCAAATCTAAAAATTATTTAAATTAAGGCTGCATAATCGTAGTAATGAGAATAAAAAGGTTTGTTGTAAAATTGTTTACAACAGCTATTCTACGTTTTCAGCTCACGTCTGTGGCCTTCTTCAGGAATCTAAATGAACGAAGATGTCAGCTATGTCAAAACTCCGCACGACAGAAATGTATTAAATGTATTATCTGTATTAAATGTCATACACCATTTTAGCAAATGATTTTTAGTTTATTTACATTTCACTTATTTATATTCTAACACATTTCCACCAACGTGTAACAAGATTTTTATTCCGTCACTGAAAAATTCGTCCGACTTTTCTCGTAAAACAGGACTTGACAGCTGCCTTCACCTCATCGTCCGAACTGTAATGATTACCCTTGCCTTGAGGTCTCTCTTCAGTAGAGGAAAAAAATAAAAATTGAAAGGCCCAAGATCGAAGGAGTACTGAGGGTGTTCAAACTTCAGGTTTCACTGACCCAGTTTTACAGTATCTCAATTATTCAATAATGCAGCTGACATAATCCTTCGATATTCCAATATGGTTTGTAATACGCTTTTGAGTGATTCGCCGTCCATTTTGAATCAAATCGTCTACGACTTGGTGATGTTTATTGTCTGTGGTAGTGATCCGACATCCGCTGCGTTTTTCATCAACAATTATGGCTTTTCCAATGCTCGCAATCACGACATTTTACTGTCCATCGATTTATAATAAATCTATCAACAACTTCGTCACCATAAACAGCCTTTAAACGACGTTGAATTTCAGTAGGAGTCACTTTTTAACAGTTAAAAATTCAATAACAGCACGCTGTTTAACTCGCGTTGACATAACACTAGAAAACGTCTTCATGCTTCCGCTTCTTAAAATACACTAGATCAATTCAACAACCTCAAATCTACGCATGAGTATAGAAGGGGAATGGTGCTCCCACATGCCACCGGACGCGCTTTTGGAGGTCAGTTCGTTCGCGCTCTACAAGCATGTGTGCATTTTTTATCAGCCTACCCTCGTATCATGTTTATATGTAAAACATGTTTGATGAACATGAAATTGATTACATAAGAATTAATAGCCCTCAAAAAACATATATTCTAGGTTGATAAATCTAATTAATACACTACCAGCGAAGAAGACAAGCTACTCTTGGTTAAAATTAACTTGTTCTATTCGATGGAACAGTAAATTCCTGCTGTATTATGCTATAAATTACTTTATTTTATAACAGTCTAGAAAACTCTTTCAAATACTTCAGAGCCAAATTTTTTGCAAAATGTCGACAAAATATAGCAAATTTGGCGAAATTCTTTTCACGCCAATGTCGACAATATTTCGTCAAATATCACTAAATGTGGCCAAATTTGGCGAACTGTTGCCAACTTTTCGATTTCGTTTACTGCAACTGTTCAACAGCTTAATAACTGTTTAAACCTTCAATCCCATTGAATTACTTTGACCGGTAATGACCCTAAAATTAACCACTAATCAAATTTTCTGTAACATGTAACCTTGCCCAATTGTCTTTCTGTAACCAAAGACGATAAGACACAAAATTTAGTCAAAAGCGTTAGAGCGGTTTTTTAAATAAAATTTATATTAACACATACATAGCCACATAGACACAAACAAGATTTGCTCTTATTATAATAAAGGATAAAATTATTCGGAAGCTACTCGGAAACAGTTCCGAAAACCCGTGGCATCAAATGATGCATTATTTTTAAATACTTAATTAAATCTAAAAAATATATTAGTTTTTGAAGTTTCTAAATATAAAGAACACTTTTTAGTATCGTGGGTAACACGAAAGAGGTTTATTGTATATTCTTGTATTCATATATGTTATATTTCAGCAGATTAATGGAAACCCGTAAGAAAAAAAAACCTAAATGTTTTACCATTGATTTTAAAGTAAGGAATTTAGGTATACTAATTAAGAATTCTTTTACAAAGAATAATCAGCAAAAAAATCTACTTTTTATTAAAAAGTATACTTTTTATGGAGATTTTTATGAGTATTTTCTGTTGATATACACTTTTTTTAAAACATACTACTCTTCATTGAATTTTAAGTATTTCAGTATAACTAAAATTTCTTAAATAGTGTTATAGCATACGCAATAGAGCTAGTGAGATATATTTTTAATTTTATTTTTTTATTATCTTGAAAACAATATTTAAATTGCACGATAAATTTCCTTTCAATTGTTGTAATTTTCATGTTTACAAATTTATATAAAATTTTCAGAAACATATAAAAATAATATCTCTCCGTACATTTGTTTCAAAATTTCATCAAGATTATAAAAATATAAACACTTTTTTAAATTATTTTACCGCTGAGTCTTTGTACTCTAAACATAGACAAAATATTTAAAAAAAAAAAAAAATTATATTATATTGCCTTCAGTAAAAGACTATTTTATGAAATCTTTTCGACTTTAAAAAGCACCAGCGCACCAAGATAAACCTTCCTTTTTGTACTTTTTATTTATTTATTTATTTTTTATATCTTGTAAACGAGTGTTTTCCCAATTTTAACGCATACGTTGAAATTTGTCATTATTGTTACGGAGAATTCAAAGCTGAGAAATGTATTCTTCTTTGATTAATTATACTAAATTAAAAATGTAATTAACTGCACATACGTTTGTTTAATATTTGAATATAAAAGAAAACAAAGATGTATGGGCTTTATAAATGGCCTCAGGCCTTTAAATTCTATCGAGTAAAATTAAAAATGCTCAATCATAGCCCGTTCTAATTATCCTCAAGTTATGAAACTTTGCATAAATATCGGCAAATATGTATATTATCATTTTCTAATCTAAAACAGATTTTGAACTTTTGGTGATTTTTTGCAGAAAATAGGGTACGGACCTTCCTTTGGGGTCTTCTACCTTTTAAACGCGACGAAACTTTATGAAAAAATTCAAAGTTTGAATTAGTGTATCTTCCAAATATTTTTATGTATAAACATGAAATTTTGAATTGATTAAACAGATTATGTTTTGTAATATGATGTCATTAGAAATTTATTAGACATTTACAGAATTTGTTTATTTTTTAAATCAAAATATCTCTTTGTGAGTCATTGTGAGCATGATATATTGAGAATATATGTATGGATTGTCATGAAATTTGGTAAGGATACTAAACACATATGATTCCAGTGATTCTTATAAATTTCATTAAGTTTAAAACATCATATCCTTAATATAGAATGCACCGCGAACAATCATTCCCCATAGATCTTTATCAAATTGAAAAATTCTTTGACACCCTGTAAACGAACCATTTATGCTTCATCACTTCATTTAAATAATACTTCATAGAACTTCATTTTCTTACAAAAATTCTATAGTAAAGCTCGAAAAGATATAAAAGTTACATGACAATCCATTATGAGACATTATGAGAGTTATAGCACAGATACAGTCAAACAGTCAAACAAAATTCATAAACACTTTTCAACTACGATGAAAAATGTTAAAAGTAAGAAAGTCTCTTAATTTTAAATCGCATACATTGCGCAACGTTCTTCGCTCGATTGAATAATTTAAATTAACCATTAAATAACAAAAGAGAAGTATTAAAATATATCGTTCAAAAGATATATTACAAAAATAACACTAGTCTGCATGATATCAAATGATTGAAAACCAACGACTGTTCTTAATGCATTTTTTATGCTGATTACAGAACTGTTATTAGTTTTCTTCTATGACGTATTCTTCGTTTGCAATCAACACGAGATGATTTTAAAGATTCATCACTGAGAAAAAGCATTATAGGTTAGTCATACAGAACATAAATGTACTTCTGGATACTTGTCAACTTATCTAACGACGTTTAGGATACAATCTGCTTGACAAAAGTCTTAAAAGTAACATTAAAGCAATCAGAGGTACGCATTTCCAATTTTTCGCTTTCTGTTTGTTTCCACAATCTGCTCTTAGTTTTTGACTCGTTGTTTTACAATGTCTACACGCAAGTGTGCGAACATTCCTGATGTTTTCCGTTACATTTGCGGGAATTTTGCAGTGCTTAAGTAAAGAATGGATATAACGGACTTTGGGGGGGGGGGAGGGGGGAACTTACTATGATTATTTTCATATCAAACTAGGTAATTAACCTCTTCAGTTCCGAAGCTAAAATAATAATACAAATGCTTATTCATTGGTTTTTTCCAAACAAAATGACATCGTAAATACAGAAAAAATATCTTTTCTGAAATTAATCCTTTAGGCGCTTAGTAATTTAGGTTAAAAATATGGATCAAAAACTACAACCCCCCTTAAAAACATCAATTTTATAACCATTAACCAAAATTAACGCAGTCATAAATTTAAGAGCTTTAAATAAATAAATGATCTACAAATCCTCAAAAATTTTTATTGAAAAAGATTTAAGTTAAATACTTATGAAAATTTCCCACTTTCTTGGTCATACTATCTTTTGGTCATTTTTAGGAATTTTGCAAACTCAGATGAAAATAACATTTGTTTTATGTGGGAATCAACTTAGATGCTGCAATTTATTCGTTTGCTTTGAACGCAAAAAACATTCGGCTATTCAGAAGTGATGTGAAAATGTAAAAAAATTGGGCATTTTAGTTTTTATAAAGAAAAGAACAGAGGTCCCGTATGGGGACCCAGGGACCGAAGAGGTTACGATAAGGACCATCTTCAAATGTGTTACCGAATAGTTTCTTGGGAATAAGAAAGATCCAAATTACAGAAATATTGTTGAAGCAATGCTGGAAAATTTCAAGAAGTTGGGCTGGGCTGTATTGTAAGTGTAAAAATTCCCTTATTCTGAATTCCCATATCGACTACTTTCTAGAAACTCTGGGAGATTACAGGGAAGATCACGGTGAACGCTTTCACCAGGATATCAAAGAGATGGCGTTTTATTAAAGAAATATTATGAACTTATAAAGACATTTTTTACAGTATTTATAACGTGCTTAATGAAATACTTTGCATAAAAGTGTGATAAATTTTTGATTGCAGTAATTAAAATATTGAAAACCCAATTTCTTATTTTTTGTAAATTCCTGACGTGATAGACAAAAATCGAAGTCATTTCCGGACTCAGCATCAAAAATTGATTAAGAGTTATTCATAAGAAATCATTGGACAAAAAGTTTAAAAACGTAGATCTCCAGTGACATAAAAAAAATAGTTATTACAAGTTTAGAAACTTTCTTGAAGATTAGTGGCAGTTTACCTCTAAAGACAAACAAAAGTGTAATATTCCGTTTAGCAAATGATGCTATTTTCCCACAAGGATAATATGCAATGACAAATGACTTTGAATCTTCCTATACTTCCTTTCTTTTTACAGAGTGTGGTTCTTGAAGTTAAGAAAAACTAAATTAGTTTTTATTAAAGTTTAGTTCCGTCAGAAAGTTAAAGTTTGTAACCCTAAGAGTGTTTATTTAACATACTTTTGAATGACGAACTGATACAAATACTTCACGCAAAACAATATTGGCTTACTAAAAATATTACTAAGTTATCTTCATAATTCGTGAATTATGAGTGATATTTCCATTTCTGCTTGAAGTAATACAGCCTTTATGTTTGACTGATAAAATTGATTACTAACCTGATTTTATTTAGAGGAGAATGTGTAAAAACGGGCGCAGGTGTAAATATGCGCACTCCTCCCGAAGTGGCCATTGGAGGTGCGGAAGACTGGCGGCCAGGATTATACATGATGCCACTTGTTGATGTAAGATAATATAGAGCAGTTGGAACCATTTTTTCAAATAGTGTGAATGCAGCGTGAGTTATTGTGTGAATTAGTATTTGTTCGGGACTGCAAACTTTTGACAGACATCTGAAATCGTTTTCTTTTCATGTCCTTATAGTTAGTTTAAAATAATTTCAGAGTGATATCGGGAAAGCGAAGATCCTGAACTACTTTTTGAAGCACGCCTTTAGTCATGCAAGTCTTTAGGTTACATGTGAAAGTGGGCATCTTTCTTAGTTGGGGGTTAGTGTAAATATGGGCCCCATCTTTTTCGAATTATTTTGACATACAAACACAATAAACTCTAAATATTCTAATTGATGAGGCTGCTGAAACATCGCAATGTTCGCAGGGAATTTTAAATGTAGTTTCTTCGTTCGACATATCTCATGTTCCCAACATTAAGAAGGCAACCACTACTCGTGGACGCAAAGCAGCAAGGTTCATCGTCATCACTGGATCACTATACAAGAATGAATTGACCAAGACGCTTGACAAAAGTTCTCAAGAAGACATCCTTGTGTTTTCCCGGAGTAAGAGACCGGTCAAGGCGCAGGGGTGGGAAGATCAAAACCTCCAAAAAAATCCACCCACGAAATAACACTATTTATCCTCACCACTGACCCTCCCCTTGTGGACAGTGATGATGATATGGACCTGGATATCAACGATGCGATTAAACCAGTTTCCATTGATGCAATTTGCATCTTTTGTGATGGAAAGTTATATGAAGACACTCGCATAGAAGTGTGGGTTAAATATGCTATGTGCCAAATGTAGGCACACTTAGATTGTGCCGGGCTGAATGTGCCAGTTATGTTTTCGATTTCTGAAAATAATTTTTTTTTTCTGTAATAAATAAATTCTCTACCATTTTGTATTGTTTTATCCTGTTTTAAAACATTTTAAACTAGTTTTTGTGACCTCTTTTGGAGAGGACCCATATTTGCACCCCATTTTTTCTGGTGCCTTTTTTCAATGCTTTTTGTAAATCTTCATTTTTGAATTGAAACAATTGATATTAATCATTGTTTTGCATCCTCTCATTTAGTAAACTTGTTATAGTTGTTGATGAAGGTCAAAAATCTAAAAATTTTAAAATAAAAGTCACTTTAAGTCAAAAACAAAAGAGGGTGCCTATATTTACACCTTTTCCTCTACATGTATTACAGCTTTAAACCTTTGTACTAATAATTTTGATGGCTCTATACGTATGTATGTATCCCAAGACAGAAAAAAATGACATGAATTCAACAAATATTTTTACAGGATAATAATAAATTTTTAGCCTTTCCTTAACATTCATATTTAATTTCAAAATTGTCAGAAGTAACAAAATTCCTTATCTTTTGGTACTAAAAAAGCTATTAATCAGTTTTCGGACAAATATACCGACATAGATATTTAATAGATATATCTGTATATCAACATAGATACACAGACAAAAGATATATAGAGAATACTGTATAATATTTTTTTTAAATCATTGAAAATCGTAATTCAAAAATCAATAGAATAATAAAATTATTAAAAACTTCTGTAAATAAATACCAACTATCAAAGGAGCTACAATTTGAAAAGTCTGACCTTATTAGTTTTAAAAGTTTCGGAACTTTTAAAAGATTACTGGCCGTTTTATGTCTTGTCGCAAAGAAAAGTAATATTTTGCTGATCATGGTGTGAAAGTGATTTATTAGCAGAAAAGAGTGTTCTTTAAACCAATGTTCTACCACAGAATAATGGCATAATGACAAATTACTTGCACTTTTACTTTATTTTCTTAGTTGTTTCTGTCTGAGGTATCTTAGTTTTAAAAAAATATATTATTTCGTGTTAGAATTTGGTATTATCTGAAAGATAAAGTGGATGATCAATTAACAAACAAGATATGACACTATCATACAGCGTAATAGTAACGTGATGACAATCATACTGCCTGTAGTTATAAGCGGGAAGAAATGTTTCATCCCCCAAATATTTCTGGTATTAGACAGCTTTCTTAATAAATTTATTTATTTATTTTACACACTTACGCTCAAAAAAAGCATATTTTCTGTGTATGCGTATGGAAATTTTCGGTTAACAATATTATTGTCAAAATATTTATTATAATAATAAGGTACCAAATCGTATTAATCAAGTAAATATGTTATAATCGAAATTAAAGAGCACATTAATCAACGCTATGTATAAAAATATATAAAGTTTATTTTTATACTATACTTTTACGCTACAATTCTCAGAAAGTATCTCATTCTTCATGTTACTGGGAAAATACAGATGAAAATTGTCAATTTGTAAAGCTTAACCCTTTATCTACTGAATTATGAATTGATGAATATTATACTTTCTAAAGCATTTTTCGTGAATTTTTTAAACTACATTAGAAGATTTACATAATCTTTTAATAAATTTTAGAAGGATTTTAAGAGGATTGAAGGATTTAGGAGGATTAAATAAATTTGAATTTATAGGAATTTTGTGCAAATATTGTTAACCCCACTCAAATCTTATATTTTAAATATTTTTCTTAGTATTTTATAGAATTAGAAAATGTACAAATATAATGTTTTTTCAATAGAAATATAGAAATATTTTCGAATTGAAAAATTCTCCCCCCCCTCCTCCCCAACGCCAACAAAGTTGAAAAGATGCAAATGCAAAAGAAATCCTCCTTTTAAAAATTTTTTTGTTCTGTGTAACCCATAATGCTTTTGGAACAAGATAAATTAATACATCTGTAGCCCATTCTAAACTGTATTACTACTAATCGATGTATTAATTGAATTTTATAACAAGTTATTTTAATGGTACTTATAAGTACCGTCAGTAGATAAAGGGTTAATATATTAACCCTTAAATGCATTAGCAGTTGCATCATCTTTTTTTGCCAGTTTTTGCTTTCTATTTGTCTTCTGGTGAATTATTGTGTGATACTTACTTGTGATAACATGCATCTAAAGTCGTGAAGTTGTTTTTATTCTGATTTATTATCACGGGGAGGTTATAAAATATTTTGTTCATACTGATTGCAATGTGCCAGACAGGCTTTTTTTATCTCTCGTTATAATCTAGTCATTATTAATGCTGCAAACTATTAAAAGCGTTAGAAAAATTGTTATATCGTTGAATAGTTGTTATTGTGCAATGTTAAGCATTTTAAAGTAAGTATACAATTTAAAATTATTCTTTTTGAGCAAGTTTTGTTATGTAACTATCTGAAAGATAAATTGGATGATCAATTAATTAGCGAGATATGACACTATCATAGAGCATAATGGTAGCGTGAAAATCGCTTAGCTTGAAGTTAGAAGAATGGAAAATTTGCTCATCCACCCAATATTTTTGCTAATGAAAACCTTTCTTTATATGTGTTTTTTAAACTGTTAAATGTTAACATTTTCAACAAAACCTTTATTTTGTATGTGTTTGTAAATTTCGCGTTAACATTATTGATGACAAAACATATAATAATAAGCTACAAAATCGTATGTAATGTTATTAATTAATTTAACGTGATTTCAGGTGTATAAGCCACGGCTCAGAGAATTCTGTTTTTTACCAGAAAGGTTTTTAACTAGTTGGATATGCCAATCCCAAAACTTTCTTCTATCTCATGTCAATATTTCGTTATAATTAATTTTATTAGTATTTTTATTAGAATTAAGCATAACTTCATACACTTTTCGATGGTACAATATTGAAAATTGTACAAAAATCGCTATTATAGCGCCCCCTTCCGTCGGTACTTTTTCAAATTCAGGGAGGACCTTCTTGCCATGGCCAAAAACATACATAAAAAAATTGGTTCAATTCTATGTATAACTTCATACACTTTTCGATGGTACAATATACAAAATGCACAAAAATCTTTATTACAGCACACCCTACCGGCGGATTTTTTTCAAATTCATGAAGGACTTTCTTGCCATGGCCAAAAACATACACGAAAAATTTCGTTCAATTCTATGCATAACTTCATACATGTTTCGTTGGTACAATATTCAAAATGCACAAAAATCGCTAATACAGCGCCCCTACCGTCGGAATTTTTCCAAATTCAGGGAGGACCTTCTTGCCATGGCCACAGACATACACAAAAACGTTTGGTTCATTTCTATGCATAACTTTATACACTTTTCGATGGTACAATATTCAAAATGCACAAAAATCGCTATTACAGCGCCCCCTGCCGGCGGATTTTTTCCAAATTAATGGAGGACCTACTTGCCATAGCCAAAAACTTAAAAAAAAATTGGTTCAATTCTATGCATAACTTTATACAATTTTTGATGGTACAATGGCGACATACGGACGCACGGACACACAGACATTTTCTATAAACATGTTTTTTAGAATCTCTGACCCCTAAAACGTGTAAATCCGTTGAAAACCGGACGTCGAAAAAAATTTCGATTACAATACTTTCTTCTATTGAAGAATGAAGAAAGTAAAAATAAAATGTATCTTGAGTCTGCTTAACATTTATTTGACTTCCTTTTACAAATAAAATTTCCGGTATGAAACCGACTTAAATTAACCGCAGGTTTTACACCGGAAATTACGACAATCGAATTAAAGAGCAACATAATGTATAAAAGAATACAAAGAATATTTTTATACTATACCATTATCTACATAACTCAATCTACAACTGTATGCCTTAGGCTAATAAAAAAATCCAGCTCTTTGAAAAGAAATCTTTTAGCAAAGAGCCGGGCTAAATGGAGAGCTATCTGACATTTTCCCAATCAACTTGATATATTTCAGGATTATTTCAAAAAACCTATCGCGTTTTACGCTAAATGGAAAATAACCAGTGGTTTCCGAGTCATTCTGATAATATTAAGGTTTATTGCAATTAGTGAATGCAGCTTCTGATTAATTGGAAAATGGTTAATTCTGTTCAATGTGGTTAAATTGTTTCATTGATTTTGACACTATGCAGGTTGAGGCTACTTGAAAAAAGTCCAAGTGTATGTCCAAATAACCAGGTTTTTATAGGTTTATTAGTATAAAACTAATAATGATCTCGCAGACGCTGCGATCGCCAAGTAGCTTCAGTGTCCCGAACCTAACCCTTCCCGCACAATTTGAAGAGTTTTGGCCGAGGAGCCCGGGATCTATGTCCCACATCCGCGGATACATGACACTTTGGGTATATGACAAGATGGGATTCCTGGACAGCAGTGAAAAAAAAAAAAAAAAAGAAGAAGAAGACTTAAGTTCGTGAGTTTATACACAAGAGAAAAAAAAATGAAAAAAAAAAATAAAACCTTACTGGCAAGTAAAAAATAAAAAAAAATACTGAAATAAAATAAGATTAAGGCGTCATAAAGTTAACAACTGTATTGGAATTAATACAGAGTTAATGGGAAGGTTGGGGTGATGCTCCCCCGGCAGCGCAGATCATTGCCCTGAAAATGGCCCTTTGCATACCGCTCGGTTCACATCTGGCGGAGCACATACGCGAGGTGCGCACTCCGAGGAAAATGGGGTTGAAATAGCGACCCGCTCCAAAAAGCGGATCTCTTATAGAAGCAGGAGAAAAGAGGAGGAGCTTAAGTTAAAATGCATGAATTTAACTGGCTGGGCGAAGTTGATCGCCTGATCTTAACCGATTAATGCCGAGTTTACTTTATACATTTTTAACTCGATACCAGTTGACATCAGCTTTCCCATATTGTAAATTTTAACTTATTTAATCTCTGAAAGTTTGAGATTAAGTAATATGAAAATTTTCTTACTAAAATATTGGTTTTCATATTGAAAATTTTCCTATTTCGTAAATGGCAGATTTTCGTACCAACCGGCATTAATGAGTTAACAATATAACAAATAAAGTTAGCAATTTAAGATTAAAATACAAGAATGGAACAGTTAAGTACTAAAAATTAAACAGTAGAAATATTTAAAAAATATGGAGAGCATTTAGCTTCCCGCATTTCGATGTCTTTAATTTAATTAATTTCCCTTTTGAATTTGTCCGGTTTCATTTTATTTTATTTTCATTCCTGACTTCCGCTAGAGCGTCTCGGCAAAAGGGACGTAATGATTTATGTGTCACTGATTAGTAATGTCTATGTGCAAAATAGTATAAAAAAGAAGGAAATATTTAAAATGATTATAAGGGTCAATATCTGAAAATTGGACAATTTGCGTCCACTGCCAATAATATTTCACTAATTATACTAAAACCAAAAACTGAAAAATGTAATATATTGTAACACTTTTTTATAAAAATTACCAATTATAAACCAACATATAATGATGTATAAAGAATTAATTTTAAGCTTTAAACAAAGCAAATAATCATTTCAGTCCCTGTCCAGAGGTACATATATCCAATATTAAATGAATGCTGTAAACATTTCTATGAATATTATTCCCTTTTGCTATTACATATTTATACGACAGTGAGTCGGAAAATAAGTTTCCCCTGGCAACTGTGGACAGAGGTGTGTATGAAAGACAAAAAATTTAATGAAACATTAAAGATAAGACGTAACTTTATTTTTCTACATAAGTGCCAAGTGAGTTGAGACAATTATCATACCCCTTTATAAGCTTCAAAAAGCGCTCCTTGAAAAAAATCAGGGCTTTGCATCATTCTGTTCCCGGTAGATATGGAGAGAAAGTGCGTCGGTAAATCATGGTCAAAGAAGGAAGTGAGAGCGGTTGTCCGATATGAAAGGGCACGTGGAGTATCGGGAGCAGAAATCCAGAACCACCACGTGGGAGTCTATGGCCCAGGCGTGATGCGGAAACAAATTTTGCGGAGATAGTGCCGCCAATTCAGTGAGGGGCGCCAGCAAGACCTGAACGGACGGCCACAACAGACGAAAGCAATGCTTTACTAATTCTTTGTAAACAATGCTGAAGTCAAACAAACCATTCAACGCTCTTTTGTATGCAGAACCCTATTTTTTTTTCCTGGAGGGCTTTATGGAGCTTATAAAGGGTATGACAAATGTCTCAACTCATAAAAGAAGAAAAATAAAGTTACTCATAGAAAAATAAAGTTACGTTTTATCTTTAATGTTTCATTACATTTTTTGTCTTTCATAGACACCTCTGTCCACAGTTGCCAGGGGAAACTTATTTTCCAACCCACCCTCGTACACACATATATATATACAATATGGGAAAATATAATTATCCTTTATAAGTGTACATTGTAGAGTAAAATATTGAAGTAAATATATTTGTCCCTGAAGCAGCAAATTATCTCAGTCCCTCTAAACACACATTTAGGTTCACAGATATTAGGTGGCGTTGGCAGAATTATTTGCATTGCAACAACAATTAAAGTCTAACTAGCCACCATGGATGAAGGTAAGTTGTTCTTCTCTTTGTTTCATATTTAGAAATATTTATTTTTTGTCCTGAATAGGGAGGAGTATTCTTTAATAGCATCATTCATATCCCCATATTTAACTCTTTATTTATAAAAAAAAAAAAAAAAAAAAAAAAAAAAAAAACGTATTCCAACTTTATTTATGTAACATACAAATGTCAGCATGGCACATATAATAATTTACTTGTGTTCAGAATGATTCAACAAAATGGCTGTGAAGCTGTTAAGATAAAAAGATCACCTCAGTCCCAATTATTAGACGCTAATTATCATATTAACAAAGACGTTCTTCCATAAATTTTTATCCTACGCATAAAATATACATCCTTAATCGCAAAACACCACAGCATTTAAATGGCAAAGCATGTATCATAGTGTATAATTGTATGTCGTAGTTGGCACATTCATTTAAAAAAATAAAAATATTGGAGTGAAATTGCCCGGTTTTCAGATATTGACCCATAAAGAAATAATAAAACTATTATATTTACAAACTTTATTTACGCGTTAAAATGATTTTAAAAAATGTATAAGAAAGCTACTCTAATACGTCTTATTGTCTACAAAAAGTTACTCTAGTTTTATATTTAACAGCAAATTTTATTGAAACATCCCCTGCACAGGTATTTATAATATTCGCAGATGAAGCAAAATGTTAATGTTTCCCCAGAATTACGTAGTGAAGATAGGTTGCTGAATGAAAATAATAATAAAAATATACAATAAAAGTGCTATATTAATAAAGCCTTCGAATGAGCCATAATTTTCATGTTTTCTAAGAATTAATTAGAGAATTTGAGTTGATTAATTGAAGAATAATAAAAAATACTACTAAAGACTGCCTTATTTGCAGATCTGATTTACGCTTCTATGTGCTTCAGAACAGGGATATATTATTTTTATTTTAAGTCTATAGTTGATATAAAATGTATATTATAAAGGACAAAAGTGTCAGTTCGTGACGCTAAGGACATTTTGACGGTGGCGACAGTAGATTAATTAAACTTCGCTTTTACTGCATTTTTTATTTAAATTTTTTTAACCTAAAATATTACACATTTTCACTTTTTACGCAGTCAAATAAGTGAAAAAATGTACTTTCAAATGCATTTTTCTTTTAATTCATCACAATTTGTTTAAAAACTGTATCGCTATTTACACAATTGTTATGGATTTTAAAATAACGTCTAAGCATGAATAATAATAAAAAAAAATCCTTGTAGAAGCCCTTGTTTATCACCTTGTAAAAAATAATCGCGCAATGTGCTGACTGTCTGAGTGTAAGAAACAATATAGCTTTATTTTAAATTTATATTTTTGTCCATCCCTACGAGCAGATGTATCAATAAAATTCGCTGATAAGATACATTTTTAAATTTTTAGAAAGTGCAGGAATAAACCTTTGGGCGGTAAGAATACCAATAAAGTCACGATGCTTGAAATTGATATTTAAATGCTGATTTAAATTCTGCAGTAAATTTCCTGTCAAAGATTTTAGACATTTTTTTTTCTAGCATACTTCTGCATGAGAAAAAAATTGAAAAAAATTCTGTTGCTGTATCTGAAGTGATTTTCTGTATAAGTCTACCAAGAGGGATTGTAAGGAGTTCAAAACCCAGAGACAGAGTTCAAAAATAATATCAACCGTAAAAATGTGTGCAGGTTAATTTTTTGCTACATATTTATATAAAACAATTGTCTAAGTTTCAGAAAAAAATTGCATCGAATTACTTTTATTGAAACAATTTTATACAGACATCTCCAAACATAAAAATCAGCATCAGGAACACGGGGCGGTATAGGAGTTTATTAGTATTTGGACCCCTAACATCGTCCAAAACTTATTTATCTCTTTAATATTGTTATGCAATCGTGCAATGGGATGTTACACAGTGTATGAAAAAAACCACGAATATGTACTAAAATAAAAATTATTATTCAGAGACTTAAAAGTCAAAAGGTTGTGAGAATGCCCCATACCTCTTCATACAGACATTCGTTAATTATAGACACTTTCTTCTCTTGGCTGATTTCCGTTCATCCTCAAAAAATCTACATATTATCAGGACTCATAGGGGTTGGATTCTCAGATAGAATTGTTGACGTTGCTTTGCCCGTTTTATGGACCCGGTATGTAGTTGTCAACTCCGTTTTATGGACCCGGAATGTAGTTGTCAACTCCGTTTTATGGCCTTGGCATGTAGTTGTGAACTTCTGCTCAGCTGGTTCCTATTTTTTTTTTTTTTTTTTTTTTTTTTTTTTTTTAATCTAGAGGAGAAAAAATTCTGAAAAAAAAAAAAATAGAGTTTTAATAACAGATATAACAGAAAGGGGTTGATTTTAAAACTGTAAATTTAAATGTTGTAAAACAATTTAAGTAAGAGAAATTAATAAAGGGGGGGGGGTTATTTAATTACTTAATTTAATTTTCTAAAATGTACACATCTGATTCTAATAAGCTTAACTGTTATAAATAAAGGAATTATATATAGAATTTAAGTAAAAAAAGTGTATATAGAATAATTTTGAATAAACCCAATTTTATTATTGAGACAGAAAGGGGAGAGGGGTTACATGCTATGTACAAATAATTAAATTTAAGGAAAAAATGCTGAAAAATAAGTAAAGAATGTCTAACAGGTCAATTTATATTTAACGTAAAACTTCATCCGCACATTGCAAGAAACCTTAAAATAATCACCCTACCCTCATTTGCATATTCTAAGTCATTTTTTGCAATTAGCTTGGAAATCCACAGGCTGCGACAATCCTGAAACTTATTAGGCTAATTTGGAAACAATTGGTTATTTTCTAGGAAACACCGGCTTATTTTTTAAAGAGCCTGGTCATTTGTAAACAGTCTACACTATTTGCAAAGAATCGGATTTGTCGAGGTTAGATCCTGAGTCAGTCGAACTCAGGCTACCATCCTACCGGCGTGAAGACCTTGGTCGGATCCCGTGGACTGATGACCTCCGCCCTCGAATTGCAGGCTCCTAGTAAACGGGCGAATGCAAACAACAGTACAGCACCGTTCGGTACGCGTTCCCGCTTTGGCCGACTCGACGGTTAGATCGTCGTGGAAGGCCAGCTCCATTTCACTGATGGAGCAGAAGTCTTTGCAGCCGAGGTCCATGCGATCAAGGAGGCAATTACGGACGCCATCAGAGAGATCTCAGTGAGCTCGATATCTACTCAGATTCGAGATCGCACGGTGGGTGATATACCCATTTTAGCTGGCCAAAATCGATTTTTAAATTTTATACTAGCGTAATTTATTTTTTTTCCTGTTATAACCCAATAGTCAGGGCGTTGTACCGTGCTATTTGTTTTGATAAAAATATAACTGTATTGTCCATAGACTAGCGCAAAATTGGTACTTCTTAGTTGGGAATGAATCAATCAATTTGAGTATAGTTCTTTAATCTGTTACTTGAAGCGGAATAAAATATACTGCTCGATTATGGACGCTTCCAAGCAAAAAAGGGACTTTATTTTATCGGATTTATGTGCAAAAAGTTTGTACATATCAGATGTTATTTCATATTTAATGTCGTAAAAAACTCTATTATTTTAGAAATTATCCATTTTAATGTAGAAAAAGTTGTCTGATAAAGCACGATTAAGTTCAATTTTTGATATGATTAAATAGTTTAGATTGTTACCTTAATGTTCCAATTTCATTTGTCTGCCCTTAGGTGCCCTCGCAGTTTTTAGAATTGCTTTTAGATTATTAAGCCTAAATATATATATATATATTTTAATTTTAGTTCAAGTGCCATATTCTTTTTATCAAGGACAGCAGAATTTAAGTTACATAATTACAGTATTAAGTTACATAATTACATTAAGTTACATAAATAAACTTTTGCACCATTATGCAACGGCAACAATATTTAAAATTTAGCGAAAATGTGAATTTGGTTGAAAATATTTTGTTTATAGAGAAAAATTACAATGAAGAACACATGAAGTTTTGAAACAGCGAAATGTTTAAATTTATGACCAAATTTGAACAAAAGATGCCAGTTGCATGTAGATAACTCAGTAAAAAACGATTTTAATTATATTACTTGGCTGCAAATTTCGAGTGGTTATAAAATTGATCCAGACAAATTCTCCAAATTCAGATTTGATGCAATGCAAAACATAATGTAGGCATTATCTCATGATATCTTATGATTCCCATTCTTTACATAAGGTTCCTCTGTGGTGCAGAGATAAATATAAATATAGAACAATATATACAACACAGCAATTTTCAGTAAAGCTGTTTGCCCCGTATCTTAAATTTTAGAAAAAAGAAATTTTACGATTTGTTATAATATAACAAAATAGTTTTATCACTTTAGCTTCCATACCAAAATATCATTAAAATTACTAAGCAGAACGTAAAATCATGAGTCAATCAGATTATGCAACATTTTTCAATGCATTCGAACTACTATAATAAAACTTCATAGCTTAATTACGTAAAAAGTGTCTAATAATTTATAAACCATATAACACATTTAAAAACACAATTTCAACGAAATTCGAACAAATAACTCAAAAGTTTGTACATCCAAGTATATGAACTATAGCTTTATCATATAATTCACAATATGCTAAAATCTAGAACAGTTAGTGAACGCATAGCACGGTTGAAAATTCCTCGTCAGCAATTTCCGTCAATAAACGGAAATGTGCTTCAAGTGTTTTATGCAGCCCTGTATATGATTTATAGAATTTATACACACTAAATAGTTTGTATGTTATATAATTTGAAAAAGTGGTTCACAAATGAAAACGCAATTCCTTCAATCATTGTTCATACAGAAAAAAATATAACTGATTTATTTTGTGTGCCCCTGTATAGGAAAGATGAAGGGCAAATCATATTCAATAGTAAGCATCTTGTAGAGCACCTGAGAGATATATATCAGTTTAAATACTTTTGAAATAGTGTAAAATGAACAAAATACACCACAAACAATTTATCTCCATATACCGTAATATAACACAATTCTTTTTAGTGTCCCTGTAAATGATCGACAAATGCTCTCCATATCCTATTCTATAGCAATCATCGTTAGTGCACTTTATTGATATGTATATAAATTTAAAACTGTTTGAAATTGTGAAATATCATTAAAAAACACCGCAAACAACTTTTCCACATAGGCCGTAATGTAATGAAATACTTTTGAATGTCCCTGTAACGAAATTATGATTGCTACACGCTACATTTTGCAATACCTAACGTAGTGATGGGCGATTCTGGAAAATTTGAGAATCGATTAAAATCGACATCGTATAAAACAGAATCGATCACAATAATAATCGATTCCCAAATTCTAGAATCGATACTTGAATCGATATTTCGATGTTCACAGATAAGCTGAAAAATAGTAATTCCAAAACGTAGCGAATCAGCAGAGTCGTAACGACTACCTGTCACACCTCACCCCCACTTATGGGGCCCTATACAATGTCAGGGGCCCAGAAGTAAGCTACCTTTGAGTCTAATAATAAGGTTTTTTAACTTTTAAAATTATTATTTTTAAGATGTAATTTTAATAATAATTCATATTATATTTAAATTTATTTTTAAAGAAAGATCTCGGTCAGATAGAAAAAAAAGGAAGAAATGATTTTTTTTCATCCGGAAAAGATGTACTTTCTACACTTATTTCCTTCAACCAAACAAATGGGGACTTACTTCCTATAAAACGTCATTCTTCTTAAAAATGTGCAGATGAGCGAAATTTTGAAGGCTCTAAAAAGTTAAATGGTTTTTCAGTCTTTTTAGGGCCTCCTATAAGCGTGAGAGAAATACAATTATTGCAAATCTTCTTTCAAAATAGCTGTGATGATGTAATTAACCAATCATCACATGCCACATACTAATTATCCACCAATGAATGTCCAAAATTCTCTATTTCATAATATATTAAACTAAAATTTCTTCCCCTTTTTAAAATACATATTTCCTTATCTCATTTACAGTTCATAAATATCTTTCTCTTTAATGTTTATCAAATTTTCAGCTGTTAACAACAAAAAAAAGTTCTCATCCAAGAATCATTAACAGTGAAATAACATACTTTTCTCTGGTTAACAAATAAATAAAAATATATCCTTTGTTTATATGGGTTTTTTTCCAGCAGTAATCTGAAAACTCTAAACAGTTATTGACTCATTCGCTGACAGTGTCCGACGTTGAACATGAATCTGCAAATATCATGATTTTTTTTTTTTTAATAGCGTTCTCGTTCTTATACTAGAACAGAAAAATATTTTTTTGATCATTTTTTTTGTGCAAAAACAAAGAAAAAGAAATAGGATAGAGTCATAACAGACAGATGCCTCAGTTATTTATTGAAACCACGAGAATCTGAAAGATTAATGACTATGAAAGTAGTAATTAAATTGCTTTTACTTAAATAAAAGGGTTTTTAGCAGAGATAAAAAGATAAATACTAAATTTATTTCAGAAATATAAACATATTTTAGATATTAACGCAGCTTAAAAAGCATTAACAACACAACATATTTTGATAAATTTTATTTGATATAAATTTGATATATTTTGATAAATTTGCTACTAATAAGTATGTGATCACTTCCTATATTTAAAGAAATAGTCTTTTACTTTTTTCATACGAGAGTAAATAAAATTTTACAGTTTAAAAAAGTATAAGCCCGAGCCTGAAGGCTGATTTAAAATCAACCTAAAACAAAAGACTTCGATCATCTTAATGTTAAATTTACAATGGTTGCTTATGCTTTTTATTGCGTTGGTTTTTAGATGCCACGAATTTACTAAAATCTAATTTATAATCATATAAAGCAATGATTTTTTTTCTAAGTTTATGAGTAGTAAAGATTCAAAATCTTTCCCAGGTGAGTGTGATGGTGAAGATCCTGGTTGCGTCACTCTAGAGAGAAAAAATAAAAATAAAAGTGCCCAGTTAAACTGATGGCATTGAGATCATAGGATATCCATACTAATTGTATATTATACTCTTATTTCAAGAATAATCCTCCTCAAAAAATAAATGAAGGGGGATTAGTCTCCGTTTCTCCCCCCCCCCTTTATACGTAACCAATGAACCTCCTAATGTAATCTGGGAAGCTCCTTAACATAATAAACTGGTATACAAATTTGAAGCAAATCAGTTAATTCTACATGAAAAAACATTTCGCTAAATTAAGGGGGGGGGTGTCTAACCCCCTTTATATTTAACTAATGAATCTCCATATCTAACCAGGAAAGGTCCTTATCAGAATGAACATAGAAAAAAAAAGGTAAATTGGATAATTCTGCATGAAGATCCATTTACCTAAGTTAAGGGGAGGGGTCTTGCCCCCTTTCCCTTTTTTATACTTAACCAATGATCCTCCACATCTAATGAAGGAAACGCCATATCGAAATAAACCGATATATCAAATTTGAAGCAAATCGAATAATTCTGCATGAAAAACCCATTTATCTAAATTAAGGGTAGGGTATTAGCCCCCGCCCCTTTACACTTAACTAATAAACCTCCAAATTTAATCAAGGTACCTTTTTAACATAAAAAACCGGTATACCAAATTTGGAGCAAATCGAATAACTCTGCATGAAAATCCATTTATCTAAATTAAGGGGTGAGGGTTCTAGCCCCCTTTCCCTCCTTTATACTTAACTAATGAATCTCCAAATCTAATCAAGGCAGCTTCTTAACATAATAAACCTGTATACCAAACTTGAAGCAAATCGGATAGGTAAACCCATTTATCTAAATTTAAGAGGGGTATTAGCCCCCGTCCCACCTTTATATTTAACCAACGAACTTCCAAATCTAATTAGTGAAGCGCCTTATCAGAATAAGCCGGTATACTAAATTTGAAGCAAATCGGATAGAAAAACCCATCTATCTAAATTAGGGGAATTAGCCCCCCCCCCGTTCCCCCCTTTGGACTATAACAATGAACCCTCTAATCTAATCAGAGAAGCTCGTTATCAAAATTAACCGATATACCAAAAACTGATAATTCTGCATAAAAAAAACATTTATCTAAGTTAAGAGGGGATTAGCCCCTCCCCCCTTTATACTTAACCAATGAACCCCTAAAACTAATCAGGGAAGGGCCTTATCAGAATGAACCTAGAAAAAAAAATGAAACAAATCGGATATTTTTAGAAAGAGTTATAGCGTTACGTACGTACATACGTACGTACATGCATACATACATACATACAGAACCGGCGGGCACATTAGCTCTCAGTCTTTGATAGCCTGTGAGCTAAAAAGTGCCAAGAGCGTGTAACTAGGGGGGGGGGGGAAGGAGGGACAGAAAATAAAAGAGGACATTAAAAGCTTTCCAACGATATGTTACACGATATGGTTTGGAAGAAACAATAACTATGCCCCGGGGGACAGGTAAGTCCCAAACGGTCGGAGGGGGATACGCGACCTCAAATGTAGCTTTAGTCAAGGTTTCAAAATGAGGATTTATAATAAAATAGAACGAGAATTTGGCATTTAAAAAATTGCATGCATATTTTGAACGGCCCTGTAAATTAAGATTGGCGAGGAAGGGTGGGGGGAGGGGATTAGAAGGGACAAACTTGAAGAATACAACAAAATAAACTAGTAACCCGAATAACTGTGCTTCTAAACAAAAGTATAACGATTTAACCTAGTGTTGAATTCAGTGGATGGTCCGGTGGGGGACATTCTTCGCGGAACATTGAAGCCCCTCGGGAGTTTTGAGATTCATGACAAATGTGCATTTGCCCCCTCCCCTGACGGATTTCTAAAATACGCTCTTCCCCGGAGTCGCAGAAATCCCTTCCGTAGAAAATTACCTGCATTCAACACTGATGCAACCAAGAAAGAAAAAAAAATCCTTCCTAATGCGAAATTTTACGTCAATTCTGCCACTAAAACAGTAAAATTGGAAGAATAAATATAACGATTCAACCCGATCCCGAATCGTGGATTGAACGCGATTCGATTTTAATTGAAGTAAATTAAAAGCTAACGATCTAACCGCATCTAAAGAATCGTCCGCAAAACGATCTACCCGCATCTAAAGAATCGTCTTGAAAACGATTCAACCCGATCTAAACATCGATATCGAATCTGTGTACTAAATGGATTCGTTACTTCTGATCCTACGTTACCGGTGGAATCGATTCGTTCATTTTTTCTTGCTTTCTTTTGTATTTAGAAAAAGAAAAGTGTTGAATTCATGGAAAATTTTGACTACCGGTTTTCGAAGGATTTATAGTTTTAGAAGGTCTCTTCTGGAATACGATTTGACTATTTTTATAAATTGCCTGTCTGTTAGTCTGTCTATTTTTTTTTCTCTGACAAAAAGATTGTAGGCGGTCTATTTAAAGAACTAATGCATGGGATATGTTGAAACTTTAGATTCAGTTAGACCTTCATGTAAATTGGAGCTGATGACTTTTTGGTGAAAATCGCCCAGCAGGTGGCACTGCTATGTTGCATTTTTCATGATTTCTGCATGATCGCTATCTCAAAAACTAATGCAAGAATTTTTACCAAACTTCAAATTCGGTTAGACGTTGACGTAAGTTGTTGATGATTAGGTTTAGATGTAAATTTACTGGTAGGTGGCGCTGCTATTCTGCATTTCCCCTGATTTTCGCAACAGCTCTATCTCAAGAACTAATGCACGGATTTTCATCAAACATGGCATTCAGTTAGACGTTGGCATAAGTTGTTGCTTATCAGATTTCGGTGTAAATCACCCAACAGGGGGCTTTGCTATGTTGAATTGAATTCAGCATTTTTCTCCGGGGGGGGGGATTTCTGCGGCTCCAGCGAGGGGCATTCTAGACTTCAGAGGAGGGGAGGGGGGGTGGACTTTTATACATTAAGCATAAAATTTCAAACCTTTTGGGGGGACATTTCAATGTTCGGGGGGTATGTCACCCCCCGGGCCTCCCCCTGAATTTAACACGTTTGTCAGGATTTACACGATGTTAACGAGAATATCTCAAGAACTAATGAACGGAAATTCATTAAACTTATATTCTGTTAGACATTGACATAAGTTGTTCCTCATTAAGTTTTCTTGTAAATCATATAACAGGCTGCGTTGCTATACTGCATTTTACACGATATTCGTGATAGCTGTATCTAAAAACTAATGCATGGAATTAATTCAAACTTCATATACTATTACAGTATCACATAAATAGATCCTTATTAGGCTTGGATGTATACTGCCCAACAGGTTTCGCTTTTATGCTCTTTGAATTGGGAATTTCTGTTGCAGACATCTAAGAGGGTGTGGGCCGAATTTCAATTATTTGTTTGAAAATGCATTCTTTTAAAATGCACATATTTCAACGAACCTATACTTTTTGAATCCTCTAGATGCCATATGTTATCATTTAAATTTGACACTGTGATAGCGAATTTTGAAGTTTTAACATGTTTGAGATAAAAGAAAGTTTTGGTATTGGCACATCCGACTACTTTACCTACAACTTTTTAAGAAAATGAAAATGACATTACCTTTAGAGACATCGATTAAAAAAATTATAGAATCGATTAAATCGAGTTGGCCATAGTATCGAATAAATCGATTAAAAAAATCGAAATCGCCCATCACTAACCTAACGTTCAACAGTGAATACTAATATAATTTTTCAATTTCATGGCAATGCCACTATATTGACGCTAAAAATAATTTTGGCCAACTAGAATCGGTAAATCACCCACCGTGCAGGATTTCGTAAGCAGAAAATAAAGATCTGCATCAGAGGCAGAAAAATGGCGTCATTGATTTTCAGTAGCACACTGTTAAAAATCTGTACCATTTACTGCACCGTCACTCCACTGCTTTTATAGAAAATGATTACTTCACTGCATCATGGAGCATTCCCATTGGTTAGAATAGAGATATTCTATAAAAGCGATGGAGTGACGATGCAGCAAATGGTACAGGTTTTTAACAGTGCAGACGCAAACTCCAGACTATACCGATTTCTAACTAAACGAAAGAATGAGTAGGAGTACGGAGATAAACACAAAATCACTAAAGAATCAATAAGACTTGTCAATACTTTAGAGCAGCGGTGCTTAAACTACTTTCGTTCCTAAATAAAATTAGCAAAGATGACCACTACAAAACGTCAGATCTACCCAAGTTGTATATTAATACATATAGATAGCAGATAGAGGTACCTCAAATTTAACAAGTTGTATATGAATAAATATAGATAGCAGATAGGGGCCACCCAAATTTACAATTAACCTTTATTACTATGTATGTTCTTTTGATGTTTGTATACAATTTTGTCGCAACCCCTGAATAAATACTAGACTATTATTAATCATCAACGTAGTTGATTTTTGGGGATTAATAATTTTTGAAATTTGAACTTATGTTTATCCCTTATTAGAGGTTTGTATAAAACATAGCATTTTATGAAACATTGATTTAATTTATACACATGGGTAAAAATATATTTTAATTTAAAGTACCTTTAAAAAACTTGATTCATAAGAATACAATGTGAGGTATGCACTTGAGCTCGTGATTGCTTCTATGTTTCAATCTGCATTTTAAATTGCAAGCAGTAAGTCATCTTAGTAATCTAATCCAGATCGATATTTTATTTTAAAAGAAATTAATTTTGAAAAACCGTTATCGCATAAAGGACTGGATCAAAATATTAATTACATTTTTTCTACAAAATAGAGCAGAATATTCGTTTCTAATCGGTAACAAATATTTTTGGCGAGTCAGAGACTTTTATTGAATGCGCAGGGTTTCGTCGCTTGAAACATCAATTAACGGTTCTTTTTCTTTTAATGGGATAATAGACTTAAAAATGTAAAATGAAAATGAAATACTTATCCAACCTATCTGAAAATTTTTTGAAACATTTTCTTCCAATTTTATCATATTACGGAAAATCGTGTTTTTGAATAACAATAAATCTGTAGTATTTTCTTTAGTAAAGTCTGAAAAATCCGGAAACGTGTTTATGTTGGTTTCGATCAATTCTCCTTACCAAAGTATCAACTTATTCTTAAAAGCTTCAATTTTACTACTCAGAGTTACAAGGCTTGTACTCTACCCTTGCTGACTTAAGGGGGCTCAGGGATTGAAAACATTAAAAAAAAAAGATTTTTTTTTTTTTTTTAGTATCTATTTTGATTATTCAATTACTTCTGAATACATTGCAAAAAACCACATAAAAATATTTGCATTTTTAACTGAGTTATAACCACTTATGTAATAATAACTTTCATGGCCGCAACCATTTAATTGCAAAGTCGCGTTATCTCAAAACTTGATATCTGATGACTATCCGTAAGATTAAAAAAAAAAAACTATTTGATGGAATGCTTTTTTTTTTTTTGCGTGTATATAACATCATTATCTATAGAATGAATTAATATATTTTAGATAGCTTAATATTTTGCGTATTTATAAGGAAAAAAACGTGTATTTTTTAGGGTTTTTTAAATTTTCAAATTTGAGACTTTTTTTAATAAGGTTTCCTTTGAGTGAGTTATATCCTTAATTCATTCTATAAAGTAAAGTTTCCTGATCATTTTAAAGCAAAAATTAGGTTCTTATGTCAATTCAACGTTGAGATATCTTTCGGTTGGTGATATGACACCTAAATTTTTTTTCGAAAATTGTGTTATATAGATTTTGCTGGGTTTTTTTTCTTTTATTACATTGAAGTACTTCATTTTATAATTTTATAAGACTACAAACGTACCTTAAAAATATCAGAAAGTTTAAATTAGTTACATTGAATACTTCTGTTTTTATATGGATTCGAAGCGAGAGCTCTGTTTACATATTTTTCGGTATCGATCAAGCCCTGAGCCCCCTTAAATTCAAATCGTTTTCGAAAATGTCAACCATGTAACTGAGTTTTCCGAGTCAATGCTCATTAATGAATAAACTTGGACCACCTATATTGCAAAAGCTGTAGCGAAGATGACCTCTACAGAACGTCAGATCTACCCAAGTTTATATGAAAACATATAGATAGAAGATAGAGGGACCTCAAATTTAACATGTTGTATATGAATACATATAGATAACAGATAGAGGACACACAAATTGACAATTAACCTTTATTAGTATGACTGTTCTTTTGATGGTTGTCGAAGTACAAATATTATATACTAATACAGACATAGTTTTCGTAAAAAAAATATAGTTCTGCTTTTATAATTAATAATGTCTTATTTGACTGTTTTATTGATATTATTGTCATTAATATTTGATATGTTGAAGGAAAGCTTTGTTATTTTTATTGCCAAATAAATTGCCTTGAATTTGGTGACCCACAAAAATTTTCTCGCGACCCAGAGTTTGCGCACCACTGATTTAAAGGAAAATGATAGAAAATTTACTCACGGTAAATAGCTATTTGTTAAAGATTTCTGAATGGTTAAAATGGCAAAGATTTCAACCGAAAAAAAATATTAATAAATTGTGATGATTAATGTTAGCTGCACGAAACAGTTCCTATGAAGCAACTTTCTACATTTAAAATAAAAACTGTCAACACTGCATTAATGTACACCAATCATGTTTTGAAGTTGACAAATATTTCAACCTGCACTGTTAAAAATATCGTGAAAAATTACCTCTGTTTTTAAAGGCTATCTATTTTTTGACCAATAAGAACGCATCATAAACCCTTATGGAGCGTTCTCATTGGTCAGAAAATAGATAGCCTTTAAAAACAGAGGTAATTTTTCAAGACATTTTTAACAGTGTGTATAAATACCAGGATGGATCCAATAAAAGGTTACAACAGTAATAAAAATTTATTTATTAACAATAGACTGAAAATGCAAGAGGAAATTAACAGGCATACTTACCGATAACTTTTCTGCATAATAACAAAAATCTATCTGGGTGTTTATCTGAACGCAAGACCAACTTGTTTAACCTGGCTTGGTAGAAATCACGTCCATGCCCAATGACCAGTTCTCGACGGCTGTTTTCATATCACAATCTGAAGAGAACCTTGTTCCAGATAAGTATTTTCTATAATTTCATAAAAAAGAAATATTCACTGTGGGCCACATCTGGGCTTTATGGGGGTGGCTTCAGACTTGCCACTTGAAAGTTTATAGCAATTATTGAGTTTGGCACTCAGTACGCAGGCTGATATTTTCATGAAGGATGATGACACTATCCCTCAGCATACCAGACCGTTTGCGTTCGTAACCTTTTCATAGTGGCACAAGCGAGACTACTTTTCTAAAGTTCATTCCATTTCAATTTTTTCGGACGAGTCTGTGAACTTAAGCTACTTACCCACACAATGGACTTTACCCATGTGACGTCAGTCGCGGGTAAACAGAAGAGAAACACCAATAGGCGTGAAGAACATTTTAGCACTACTTCCCCTTCGTCCAATAAACAGGCTTTTTCGGAGGGGAAATTCCCGCAGAGGCGTGGCTGTTGCCATTCGATGGTAAAGTCCATTGCTGTCAGGTAACTAGTGCCATCTGTCTCCACTCTGGGAAACATATTCACTCCGCAATAATTACTATTCAAATACTGTTGCTTGAAACATTTTTTTTTTTTTTTTGATTCTTGTGTGTTTCCTTAAAATAAAATTCCAGTACGGAAACTGTTCTTATTATAACTTGTAGTAAAAGATTGTAACATGACTGTGCACCGTTTAAAATTAATTTTATCGTGCTGAACTAGATTTAGAAAAAATGGTTTTTAGCTGGAACAAACCAATTATCCTTGTGTTCGGTCAATATCTCAAGTGTTGGATTCTCAATTGCAAGATTTTCCTATCATTTACCAAATATCACGATAATGCTATAACCAAACACTACTTAATGATGTTCATATTAATGAAACCTATACCGATAAATTTAGCTGACCGATAGTGCTTTTAGGTTCATCACTGCCGACAGATCGAAAAATTATGTCCTTTAACGAATCACAAATAATAAATATCTGTTTTAAAATCTGCGTAATTGAGAAAATTTAAGAACAATAATCCATTGTACTAAATATTGAAATTTCTATTGCATATACTTTTCTGTATACAGTACATGATCATTAATGATTTAAATTAATGTCGAACACTAAATAATAAAAAGATCTAAACTAATACAACATATTAATTATTCTTGTAATTATCCTTGCTCAAAATATATCTCATTAGAAGATAACACTTGCTCTTTCAGATCTTGAACTGTCAGTTTGTCAGAAAATTGCAGCTTTACATTATGGTCAGATAAGTTTAATTATAGAGGATTCACTTAATAAGGTTATCTTTTTGAATGTCACTTCGATTAGCATGCTAATTTAAGTTTCTGTAAATATATAACCAAAGTTGTATTATTTACAATACTGAATGCGGTATGCATTTTTACTGTACTTCATATTGCGTATGAATTTAATTCCAGATGCAGAAATATCCCAAGGAATTGCTACTAATTTTTTTTCTAGAAATATTTTTTTTTCTTAACAGTAAAACATTTATATGATTTATTAACTTTTTAAAGTTTTGATACAACATGACAGAAAAAAACATTTATTATAAAACAATGATTCAAAACGGTAAAATAGTGTTAAATTATTCATCATTAAATAATTAAAATTATCAGCCAATAAATTTGAATTAAGTTTGAAATATGAATACAAGGTAAAGGAGAGTTTTCATTAAAAATATGCATTTCAATAAAATCTAAAACTGTATATGTTCATCTATTTATCAACATATCTATCTATCTATATATATCTATATCTATCTATCTATC
This sequence comes from Maratus speciosus, assembly GCA_963932465.1. NCBI lineage: Eukaryota > Metazoa > Arthropoda > Arachnida > Araneae > Salticidae > Maratus > Maratus speciosus. The sequence continues at coordinate 380,621,782 of OZ010786.1, forward strand.
TATTTATCTATCTATCTATCTATCTATCTATATATATATATATATACAGTGTGATTCATAAATATCGAAAAAATAGACTATCCCCTTAAATATTGCCCCTAGGCACATACTTCCAATTACAATGTTTCATAAAAAAGTGCAAAATTTGATGAGAAAAGTTGAAACTCCGTGGGAGGTCTAGATGAGAAAATACAAAAATAAAATTTTTATACGACCCTCGTAGTTTAAAATTTCCAATTAAAAAAATTTTCCTTAGGGTAAAGTGCCCCTATTTCGTCCCCTCTCCTAATTTCGTCCCCCTTAACTTCTCCGCTTCTGCGAAAGTGGCGCCACTTATGACGCAAGGCACAGTGGACGGGAGGTAAAGGGGTCAATGTTTAAAGTTTCGTTTACGCATACATAAATTAAAGACGCAAAATTTCCTATTTTTAGAAGAATTAAGTTCTTATTATGTCATTTGTATAACGTTATTTACTGTACTGTAAGTATTTATTTCTTTTAGGTAGCTTTCTTTACAAAAAAGCTACCTATTGCAGCCGTTCGGAGGAAAGCGATTTCAAAAAAATTTGGTATATTTTCATCGATCATGACCCCCAGACCCCGAAACCACCCTCCGTTCAAAATTGATATATATATATATATATATATATATATATATATATATATATATATATGACCTATGTCACACTGTAACTCCCGTAATTATGAACCGATTTCGATGTAATTCGGTGTGTACATAGTACATACCAATGTCTCGACCGAGTTCGTTGGCCAGCTTCATCCGCCGTTTTGTTTCAAAATGGCGGCCATTTAAAATTTAAAAAAAAAAATTAAAACTCGAAATGTGGTACCAAAAAATTAAAAATGGAAAAATATTTTTTCTTATGTATTTCACCTTTATACAAAGATTCCGGAGCAGTTTTTGTTTCGTCTATATCTTAAAAAATGGCTGAGTTATAGCATTTTGAATTTCTAGCGTGGCTGACATTTTGAAACGTCCTGAATTTGTCACGCGATAAAAGGCGTATTTATGAACCAATTTGGATGTAATTCGGTGTGTACATAGTACATACCAATCTCTCGACCGAGTTCGTTGGCCAGCTTTATCCGCCATTTTGTTTCAAAATGGCGGCCATTTAAATTTTTTTTTAATTTAAAATTTGAAATGTGGTACCAAAAAATTGAAAATGGAAAAATATTTTTTTCTTATGTATTTGACCTTTATACAAAGATTTCGGAGCAGTTTTTCTTTCGTCTATATCTTAAAAAATGGCTGAGTTATAGCATTTTGAATTTCTAGAGTGGCTGACATTTTGAAACGTCCTGAATTTTGTCACGCGATAAAAGGCGTATTTATGAACCGATTTGGATGTAACTTCGTTTATACATAGTACATACCAATGTCTCGACCGGGTTCGTTGGCCAGCTTCACCCGCCATCTTGTTTAAAAATGGCGGCCATTTAAATTTTTAAGAAACATTTAAATTTGAAATGTGGTACCAAAAATTGAAAATTGAAAAAATATTTTCTTCTTATGTGTCTGACCTTGATAAAAGATTCGGGAGCAGTTTTTGTTTCGTCTATATCTTAAGAAATGGCTGAGTTATAGCATTTTGAATTTCTAGCGTGGCTGACATTTTGAAACGTCCTGATTTTTCTCACGTAATAACAGGCGTATTTATGAACCGACTTGGATGTACCTTGGTGTGTACATAGTACATACAAATATCTCGACCGAGTTCGTTGGCCAGCTTCATCCGCCATCTTGTTTCAAAATGGCGGCCATTTAAAAAAATTAAAAAAAAAATTTAAATGAGATACCAAAAAATTGGAAAATGAAAAAATTTTTTTTGTATGTGTTTGACCTTAATACAAAGATTCCGGAACAGTTTTTCTTTCGTCTATATCTAAAAAAAATGGCTGAGTAATAGCATTTTGAATTTCTCTTGTGGCTGATATTTTAAAACGACCTGATTTTTGTCACGCGATAACAGGCGTATTTATGAACCTATTTGGATGTAACTTGGTCTGTACATAGTACATACCAATGTCTCGACCGAGTTCGTTGGTCAGCTTCATTCGCCATCTTGTTTCAAAAGGGTTGCCATATAAAAAAAATTAAATTTAAAATTCAAAATGAGGTATTAAAAAATTGGAAAATGAAAAAGATTTTTTTTATGTGTTTGGCCTTGATACAAAGATTCCGGAGCAGTTTTTGTTTCTGAAAATTTGTTCTTTTGTTGATATCTTAAAAAATGGTTGATTTATAGCACTTTGAATTTCTAGCATGGCTAACAATTTGAAACGATCTTGTATTTGTCACGCGATAACACACGTATTCGCCTATTTCGATGTAAGAAGGCATGTGGATAGTATACATCAACACCTCGACCAAGTTCGCTGGCCAGATTCATCAGCCATCTTGTTTCAAAATGGCGGCAATTAAATTAAAAAATATATATATATTTAAAGTGAGGTGCAAAAAAATTAGAAATTGAAAAAGGTTTCTATCTTAAGTATTTGATCTTGATATAAGGATTCAGGAGCATTTTTTGTTTGTCTTTACCTTAAAAAATGGCTCAAATATAGCAGTTTCAATTTCTATTGTGGGTGACATTTTGAAAAATCTGATTTTTTGCATGCGACAGCACCTATATATTAACCGATTCCGATGTGAGTGAGCATGTGCACAGCAATTACTAAGGTCTCGACCAAGTTCACTGCTTAGCCTCATCCACCATGTTGTCTTAAAATGACAGACACTTTAAGAAATTGCCGAATTTGGCAGCCAAATATAAGTTACTTTAAAGAAAAGCAGCTTGGATAAAGCTGACTAATTTCGCGAAATTCTCATTCATTATATTGAAAAATTTAGTATTGAATCTCCTATATTCGGTTTCCACTAAATTGAGCTTCGTGTGGTTGCATGATATAAGTCGACTTTTTTTAAATAAGGATTATGAAAGCTACCTCTTCCTCCCGGCACTGGCCGGAAGGACTTTTTCATTGCATGTTGGTAAGATGCTGACAGTAGCATACAGTGAGTTTTAGGCCGCTCAGTTTATCTTACGGGAACTGAAGATCCGTCATATTGGGAAGTAGCGTGGACCCAATTACGCCCCCTTACAGTTCCTATTTTCGTCCCGGGGACGAAATTAGGAATGCTTTTTCATGACATTTTTTTCATTTTTAACTCATGTTTGGATGGCTAATGTTTCGTTATGTTAATCTTCCACTGATAATTAGTACATTTTTTTGCGCCTTACATTAATGTAAAATAATTATTTACTCATTTAGAAATAAATTTTGATTTAGTTATAAGTTAAGCCTTGGCTTATTGAATTTTTTGGGGGGACGAAATTGGGACCATTTTTTTTCTTTTGCATTTTTTAGATACTTTTGGAAAAACGATTTTTCGCATTGTTAATTTTTTTTATTATATTTGCCTATGTTTCTATGTGCGTGGGTAGTTAGTCTATGTTAGGGATTCACAACCTGTGGCCCGCAATGGATTAACATGTAGCCCGCGAGTTTCATCAATTTATAATCGGCATAAATTGCAATTTTTGACCATAGGTTGCAGGAAAAAATCGCGAATTTCATCAATTTGCCGCGGAAAACAATTGCAAATTTCGTCAGCTAGCAAAAAATCGCGAATTCTATTAATCGCCCAGCCTATTTATATCTAATAGGCTATTTCTATCTAAAATTCTCTATAAATATTGTTGGAAATCTGGACAAAGTCTTGTCCCCCAAAATTTGTCGTCTGGTTTGTTCGGAAGTTATATCGTTCCGAACCAGCTTTTATTTTTCCATTTCGGTCGTAAAGGCACTCTCTTTTAACTGCAACTGTATGCATATTTTTATTCCAGTTTTGATGTACTCAGTAAGTATATTTAGTGTGAAACAACTCCATGGAGTATGTGTAGTGATGGAAGTAATGTAATGGAAGGACCCTGGAGATGGAGTTTAAGCTTACTCCTTGCTATAGCTATAATATGTCAATATGATTCCCAGCAAAAGCTGGAGGTGTATGTATATATCTTTATTATTTAAGTTTTTAAAATTCAAGTTGAATTTAATAAATGAACTGTTATTTTGAAATGAACTGTTTCGTCGACTGTGATTTATACTTCAACGCCACACCAAATGACCTTAAAACCTGCGTATTTATAACTCTGCTTTAATTATAACATGGTTAAGGGGCCATGTCATGCTATTTAAAGGTCAAATAGATAAAATATGGTGTGATTTAGATGAAATATATACTACATAATGGCACAAGTTCCAGAGTTAACTTATTCCTTCCCGAAACTATCGGATTATAACTATCCTTCCTGGAAGCTCGACGTCAAATGTGTCTTGATTGACCGAAATTGCTGGGAGTTTATTACAAAGCCAGATATCGCATGTAAATCGGATGCCTCTGATCGTGAGAAAAGCGATTTTAAATGACGCAAACGAAGAGCTTATACAACAATTTACCAATCCATCGAACGGAAATTCCAGATACTAATTGCTCAAACAGAAAGCGGCAAAGATGCCTGGGATATTTTAAAGTTAAACTTCGAACCAACTTCACGAGCACGCTTAGCGGGATTAGTCGATGAATTTTTTGAGATGAAGTTAAACTCGCAAGAAGAAACTATAGGTTTATTTTGTAAAAAAATTGAAGAAAAGAAGGTTCAGATTAAAGATGCTGGATTTGAGATGCCAGAACTGTTAGTATGTTTTCAACTAATCCGTCGATTACCTGAGGAATATGATAATCTAGTTCAAGTGTTATATAGATTAGAAGATAAAGAATTTAAATTAGAAAATGTATCTAAGCAGTTAATAACTGAATATGGCAGAATTTGTTTAAAACGAAAATATGAAAGTAAAGAGGTTGTCGCTATAGGTGATGCTTATGCAACTAAGTTTAAAAACCCTACCGTTAAACCAACCATTCCAGCGGAGAATTTTGGAAGCAGTAAAAAGCCATGGGTTTCACGTAGTGGAAGCGACCTGGACACCACCAGACGATCGTATACTTCACCAGCTAATCGTATGGGGCCGAGTTTAATATGCAGGTACTGCAAGAAACCTGGTCACACAGATACAAGGTGTTTCAAAATGAACTCTAGAGGGAAAAAGCAAGTTTTCTACAGTGAACCTACAAAACAATCTGAATTCGCCCTAATATCTTCAAATGGTAGAAAGTTCTTGAAATTTTTTCTGGACTCAGCGGCTACTTCTCATTTTACGAATGACAGGAGTCTATTTGTAACATATAGGAACCCCCCCCCCCCCCTCAACAAGTGCTGATAGGAGACAAGGACTGTTCGTCGGAAATACTGGGTATTGGTGATATTGACTTTACCATTCTAGATGTAACAGGTAATGTAGAAATAACTTTAAAAAGCTCCTAACATGAGGAGAAATTTAATTGGTGGGTCTAACATAGACATTGCAGGAAACCAAATTCAATGGGGAAATAATAAAATGATTGTGTATGATAAATTTAATAGATATTGTTTTACTGTACCTCGAGTTGATAAATTGTATATTGTTAAAGATTATGCTTCAAAAGTTGAAAATTTTGCTTATTATACTAGTTTAAATTCAGAGATTGTACATCGTAGATTTTGTCATACAAACTTTCCTTTACTTGAAAAAATGAGTAAAAATAATTGTGTTAAAGGTATTGAAAATATTAACTGTAAAAACAAAAATAAGATGTGTGAAACTTGTGTAATTGCAAAATCTAACAGAAAATCGTTTAAAAGAAATTATTTGTGTAAACGCATTTCTAATCAAATCCTCGATAGGGTGTATATGGATTTGTGGGGTCCTAGCCCTGTTAACTCGTTAGGAGGGGGGAAATACTTTTTGTTAGTAATTGACGATTATTCTAGAAGGACTGAGGTTTATATAATTAAGGATAAAACGGAAGTGTTTGAATGCTTTAAAAAGTTTTTAGTTAAAGCTGAGAGACAAACTGGTAAAAAGTTTTAATGTGTGTATGAACTGATAATGGGCTGGAATTTACCCATAAATTATTTTAGAAATTGTTAACCGATTTAGGTATAAGAATCGAAAGATCCTCCATTTATACTCCAGAGCAGGTGGGTGTTGCTGAAAATTTTAATAAAGTAGCAATGAATGCAGTTAGAGCAATGCTACACGATAGCGGGTTAAAACCGTCATTCTGGGGGGAAGCTCTTTTGGCGTTCGTTCATACAAAAAATAGGACTGAACACAGTTTAACCCAAGGTCTTACACCGCAAGAATTATGGACGGGATTCAAACCTTCGGTAAGACATTTAAGAATTTTTGGTTCTTTAGCATTTGTTCATGTTCCTAAAGTTAAGCGAAATAAACTTCAACCGAAAGCTTTACTAGGTATCTTAGTTGGTTATGCCATGAAAACTAAAGGATATAGAATTTACATTCCAAAAGAAAGGCGAATTGTAGAGACTATTCATGTGCGTATAGATGAATCCAAAAAGGGTGTAGAAACATTATTTGGGGGAGAAAACAAATATAAGGATTTGATATTGAATTTTAATGAATCTCAAATTAAAACAAACGGTTTAAGTAATGCAACTTTAGATCTTAATCATGAACTACCAGGAGATAGCTTAAACGAAGATGAAGAGAACAAGGGGGGTAAGGTAACTGTAAGTTCTATAAATATTTCAGAATGGGAAAGGATTGAAAGACCGAGAACGAAATGTAAGAGAATTGACGTATATTATTATACCCCAATAACAAATACGAGACTGAGATCTTTAAATGATGTTAAAAAATATTGTAAGGAAAATAAAATCCCGTTTGAGGCAGATAAGTTTGACTTTAAACCTAAAACCACTCATCCTAATACTGAAACTTTAAGTGAACCCTCAACTAGTGATTCGGACGATCCATATTTAACTGAATTATTTCAACATGAATTTTATAATACCGAAATCCCTAAATCATTTGAGGATGCACAAATAAATCCAGAAAGGGGGAAATAGAATGCCGCGATGAGGGAAGAACTTGAGATGATGAGTAAGAGAAAAGTTTGGCGGTTGGTTGATCCACCGAAAAATTCCACAATAGTAGGAAGTAAATGGGTTTATAATATAAAAAAACACGGAAAAAAGGGTAAAAAGTACAAGGCACGTCTCGTAGCTCAAGGTTTTAAACAGAAACCAGGTATTGATTTTAATGATATATTTTCACCTGTTGTAAATTTTTCAATTATAAAACTGTTTATTTTATTAGTTTCTATGTTAAATTGGTATCGTATTCAATTGGATGTAAAATCAGAATATTTGTATGGTTCTTTAAAAGAAACTGTGTTTATGAAACAACCTCCGGGATTTGAAATGAAGGGTGCTGAGAATAAAGTTTGTTTGTTAAATAAATCAATTTATGGATTAAGGCAAAGTGGCCGCGAATGGAATTCTGAATTAGATAATATATTGCATAATCTTGGATTTTGTAAATTAAAATGGTGTAACTGTGTGTATAAACTGAATAGTAACGCAATTTTAGTTGTCTATGTAGATGATTTAGTTTTGTTTGCTAAAGATGAAAATGTATTGCAATCTGTAACTAATATGTTAAAAAATAGCTTGGAAATTACTGAAATAGGATTAAAGTATTCGGTGTTTGCTAGGTGTTAACTTTGAACAGATTAAAGATTCATTATTCGTTCATCAAAGAACTTATATTGAAAGATTAGAATTAAAATATAAAGATTTACCTAAAAGTTATGTTAAATTACCTTTTAAAATTGGCTCTGTTTTACCAGATAAAGTTAACGAAAATGAAATTATCGAAAATGAATTAATGAAAAAATTTCCATACCGATCTTTAATCGGGTGTCTGTCATTTTTGTCAAATATATCAAGACCCGATATTAGTTTTTCTGTAAATGTAATGTCAGTTTTGTACTGGGTATACATATAAACACTGGTTAATAGTAGTAGATATTATGAATTATGTTTTTGCTACTAAAAGTTTTAAATAAATCTGTCTAATGTAAAATCACTAAGTTTGTGTGCATATTCTGATGCTAATTGAGGATGTCAACTTACTAAAAGACATTCAAGTAGTGGTTATATAATTTACTTCAGTAACATTCCATTTGCTTGGAAATCATCGAAGCAGAAATGTATTGCACTAAGTTCTATGGAATCTGAGTTTATCTCATTAACTGAAAGCGTAAAGGAACTAACTTGGTATTCAAGAGTTTTAAATGAACTTAATTTATACGATAGAATAAAACCAATTCAGTACTGTGATAATGAATCTGCCATTTATTTTTCTAAAAATAGCCAAGAGAATTTTAAAACGAAACACATTGACATAAGATGTCAATTTATTCGTCAGTTAATTAATGAAAATGTTTTTGAGTTAAAACATGTAAGTTCTAAAGATAATAAGGCAGACTTTCTGACAAAACCTCTTCTGTATGTAAAGTTTCAAAGAGCTATTTGTAATATTTTTGATTTTGATTATGAAAAGAAAGAGGAGGTATTTACGACCGATGGGGCCGCATGTTGGAAATCTGGACAAAGTCTTGTCCCCCAAAATTTGTCGTCTGGTTTGTTCGGAAGTTATATCGTTCCGAACCAGCTTTTATTTTTCCATTTCGGTCGTAAAGGCACTCTCTTTTAACTGCAACTGTATGCATATTTTTATTCCAGTTTTGATGTACTCAGTAAGTATATTTAGTGTGAAACAACTCCATGGAGTATGTGTAGTGATGGAAGTAATGTAATGGAAGGACCCTGGAGATGGAGTTTAAGCTTACTCCTTGCTATAGCTATAATATGTCAATATGATTCCCAGCAAAAGCTGGAGGTGTATGTATATATCTTTATTATTTAAGTTTTTAAAATTCAAGTTGAATTTAATAAATGAACTGTTATTTTGAAATGAACTGTTTCGTCGACTGTGATTTATACTTCAACGCCACACCAAATGACCTTAAAACCTGCGTATTTATAACTCTGCTTTAAATATCTATTTGTATCAATATAGGAAATTCCCGAGTTGCCATTTTCCTCAGTCGCTAGTTGAAAAATACCTCGAATTTCATCGGTCGGGCGCGGAAAAATCGCGTGTTTCGTCGATCGCGTGCGAAAAAGTCGCGAATTTTGTTGATCGAACACGGGAAAATCGTGAGTTTGGTCAGTTTTTCGCGAGAAAAAGTCGTGAATTTCGCCAATTTGCCGCCAGAAAATTGCAAATTTCGTTAGTCAATTAAGAATTGCGAATTTCGTAGACTGAGCGCGGAAAAATCGAGTTTCGTCGAACATGCGCGGAAAAATTGCGAGTTTCGTGGTCCGGGATGCAGTAAAATCAAGAGTTTCGTGATCAGGAAAAATCGCGCGTTTTGTCGATCGCGCGCGGAAAAGTCGAATATTTCGTCGACCGCGAGCGGAAATGTCCCAAGTTTCGTCAGTTTATCGCAAGAAAAAGTCGTGAATTTCACCAGTTTGCCGCAGGAAACTTGCAAATTTCGTCAGTCATTTAAGAAATGGAATTTCGCCAATCGGGCGTGGAAAAATCGCGAGTTTCGTCGATCGGGGGCGGAAAAAATTGCGTGTTTTGTCGATCGGGTGTGGAAAAATTTCGAATTTTGTTGATCGGGAACTGAAAAAATCACGAATTTCTTTGATCGGCTGCGGAAAAATCGTGAGTTTCGTCAATTTATCGTGAGAAAAAGTCGAAAATTTTGTCAATTTGCGGGTTTCAGTCAGTTAAGAATCGTGAATTTCATTGACAGGGGGGCGGAAAAATTGCGAATTTCGTCGACCAAGCACGAAAAAATTGCGAGTTCTGTCGGGCGCGGAAAATCGTGAATTTTGTCGATTAAGTGCGAAAAAATTGCAAATTTCGTCTACCGACTACGATAGCAAGTTTCGGCAGTTTATCTCGAGAAAACGTTGTGAATTTTAACAATTCGCCACGGGAAAAAATTGAAAATTTCATTAGTCGGTTAACAACCGCGAATTTCGTTGACTGTGAGCGGAAAAATCGCGAATTTCGTTGATAAGGTGTGGAAAATTCGCGAATTCTGTCGATCCGGCGCGGGAAAATCTAAAATTTTGTTGATCGGCTGCAGAAAAATTGAGAGTTTCGTCAATTTAATTTCGTTCATAAAGTTCACATTTTTTCGGCAGTAGCCACGTCCATACATATGTTTATTTTTTAGCACTTTTAATAAAGCAAAATTTAATCCCCCCGAATAAAGTCAAGGAATATTTTCACTCCTTGAAAATAATGTTTGCTATATCTCTGTTATGTATACAAACGTAAACTGTTGACATATTTTTACCAACTGAATTGGGTATAGTATGTTGACTGGGTAGGGGAACCTAAAGGGGTAAAACTTCAACTTCTCTGAAATCATGTTTTTTATAGGCCACTTATTTCCTCACCTCAACGCAATAGAATTATCTCTATGATACTGATGTGGCCCCCGACAACCCAGGAATTTTTGTAAGTGGCCCTTCTCTGAAAAAGGTTGTGCACCCCTAGTCTATGTAAAATCCAAATTTGGTAGATTTTCACTGAAAAGGACCTAAAAGTGACTGGGGGTCGATAATAGGGCACCTTACCCTATACATTCTTGATTTAAATACAAAAAATTCCATCTTCATATCTATAAAACTCACAAAGTTATCCCCGTTTAATTAATTCGCAAGGTTTTAAGGGATTAGACACAAATTGAAATATGTGTAATCCAAGAAACAATGTTACATTAACAGTTCAAGGGAACATGTAAAAAACATATTTATTAAGTTCGATTTTTTTATTTTATGGTTAACCATATATTTCGCAAACAAAGTCACATCCTGAAATTTTTCATAAAGTTTTAAAAAAATTACAATAATTATTAATTTTTTAAGTGGGGAAATTTAAAATAGTTATAACTCGAAAAATGTTTTGTCAAATTTGATTTTTTTTCATTTAAAGATTAGAAGTCTGCATGGTCCTAAATTTACAGGTCCAGCACAAGCCCGGCCCGAACAAAAAATTTCTTGTCACGATTCGGTGTAAAAATTAAAAGTTCGGCCCGATCCCGGCATGGCCGTTTTTATTTTCACAGTTCATGGCCCCTACCAAAATTAGTGAAAAAAGCACCGGTCCGTCCTGTGAAAAATCAATTAAATCAACAAGTCAATTAAATTCATTAAATCAGTATGGGCCTCGGGAAAAGCCCGGACCCATGCAGACCTCTAAAAGAGGAAATATAATTTAAATTTTGTTTCAGTATTTATTTAAATATTAATTTTAAAAATGTTAAAATATAAATTTAAAAAATGATGCAACTTATTAAAAAAAAATCATATTTTCAAAAATAAACATTTTTTTTCGAATTTGCCAAAACAAAATTAATTTAAACTAATCAAAAAAGACATGTTCAAAATTTGCACCTTTTTTTCTTTACCAATTTTTGACTAATAACAATTTAAAAACGAGAAATGGGGGGAAAAACCATCATGTAGAAAAACACATTTAAATTTTTAAACAAAGATTGTCTCCTAGAAAATCTTTTAAATACTTTTTAAAAGATTGCAGGTGAGTAAAGTAACTAATTCCTGTAACTTAAATTTCAGATTCAGTTTAACGTTTGCCCTTTCCACTTTCATTATGTACTATTTAAATGTCCGTCGGTAGATTTAAAACAACGGTTTTTCTAATATGCCTATTAAGGGATTTTTCATAATTTTAAACCTCACAACTTCAAATTTTAAATCGTCCCGACGAGTTCGTTAAAAAAACTCCGTGCTCTGGGGCCAACCCAGACCCTGACCTTACTTTATTCTGAAGGCTCGGCTGGGGCGGGGCTTAAGGAATATTTTCCATACCGAACCGCGACTGTATTTCTTCTTCCTAGGTCGTCACGGGGAGAAATTTTCACTCTCAAACCAACCCGTATTAAAATTATTGCCTTTGATTGATGGTGCAAACATCAGTAAAATTTGGAAAAACCTAAAATATGTTTTACAAAAAAAGCATATATTTTTAAATTGTCATTACTTTACAATTAAACTCAAATTCTTTTTTTAAAGGATAGTAGATTTCCAGACAAAAAATTAAAATACAGTAAAACCAGTTAAAAAGAACCTGCCTATGACAGAATATTGTCTGAAACGAATAAATGCGTTAATCCATACAAAATGAACATAATAATATTTGTAAAAAGAATAGACTACATTTACACCGGCTAAGAATGGAATTTGTCTATAACGCATTTTTTTTCTTCTTTCCTATGTGATTTTTCCTTAGAAGATTTTACTGTATACCATTTTTCAAAGTTTCCAATACGTGGAATTTGGATTAATGATATTAAGGATAAGTGAATTATTTACATACAAATAGAGATTCATTTTTAAAAAAATTATACATACATATTACTGCCTACGGCGCTTTTTTACAAATGAACATTATAAACATGAAAAATAAAAGCTGTGCACATGCTCACACACATCGGAATCGGTTGATATATACGAGTGCTGTCGCATGGAAAAAATCAGATTTTTCAAAATGTCACCCACAATAGAAATTGAAACTGCTATATCTGAGCCATTTTTTAAGGTAAAGACAAATAAAAAATGCTCCTGAATCCTTATATCAAGGTCAAATACTTAAGAAAGAGACCTTTTTCAATTTCTAATTTTTTTGCACCTCATTTTAAATAAATATATTTTTTTTAATTTAATGGCCGCCATTTTGAAACAAGATGGCTGATGAATCTGGCCAGCGAACTTGGTCGAGGTATTGATGTATACTATCCACATGCCTTCTTGCATCGAAATAGGCGAATACGTGTGTTATCGCGTGACAAATACAAGATCGTTTCAAAATGTTAGCCATGCTAGAAATTCAAAGTGCTATGATTCATTTTTTAAGATATAAACAAAGAACAAATTTTCAGAAACAAAAACTGCTCCGGAATCTTTGTATCAAGGCCAAACACATAATAAAAAATCTTTTTCATTTTCCAATTTTTCAATACCTCATTTTAAATTTTAAATTTTTTTTTTTTTTATGGAAACCCATTTGAAACAAGATGGCGAATGAAGCTGATAACAAACTCGGTCGAGACATCGGTATGTACTATGTACAGACCAAGTTACATCCAAATCGGTTCATAAATACGCCTGTTATCGCGTGACAAAAATCAGGTCGTTTTAAAATGTCAGCCACAATAGAAATTCAAAATGCTATTACTCAGCCATTTCTTAAGATATAGACGAAACAAAAACTGTTCCGGAATCTTTGTATTAAGGTCAAACACATACGAAAAAAATCTTTTTCATTTTCCAATTTTTTGGTATCTCATTTTAATTTTTTTAAAATGGCCGCCATTTTGAAACAAGATGGCGGATGAAGCTGGCCAACGAACTCGGTCGAGATATTTGTATGTACTATGTACACACCAAGGTACATCCAAATCGGTTCATAAATACGCCTGTTATTACGTGACAAAAATCAGGACGTTTCAAAATGTCAGCCACGTTAGAAATTCAAAATGCTATAACTTAGCCATTTCTTAAGATATAGACGAAACAAAAACTGTTCCCGAATCTTTTTATCAAGGTCAAACACATAAAAAGAAAATTGTTTTTCAATTTTCAATTTTTGGTACCACATTTCAAATTTAAATGTTTCTTAAAAATTTAAATGGCCGCCATTTTTAAACAAGATGGCGGATGAAGCTGGCCAACGGACCCGGTCGAAACATTGGTATGTACTATGTATAAACGAAGTTACATCCAATTCGGTTCATAAATACGCCTTTTATCGCGTGACAAATTTCAGGACGTTTCAAAATGTCAGCCACGCTAGAAATTCAAAATACTGAAACTCAGCAATTTAAGATATAGACGAAACAAAAACTGCTCCAAAATCTTTGTATAAAGGTCAAATACATAAGAAAAAAATATTTTTCAATTTTCAATTTTTTGGTACCACATTTCAAATTTAATTTTTTTTTTTAAATTTTAAATGGCCGCCATTTTGAAACAAAATGGCGGATGAAGTAGGCCAAACTACTCGTTTGAGACATTGGTATTTACTATGTACACACCGAATTACATCGATATCGGTTCATAAATACGCCTTGTATCGCGTGACAAAATTCAGGACGTTTCAAAATGTCAGCCACGCTAGAAATTCAAAATGATATAACTCAGCCATTTTAGGTAGCTTTCTTTACAAAAAAGCTACCTATTGCAGCCGTTCGGAGGAAAGCGATTTCAAAAAAATTTGGTATATTTTCATCGATCATGACCCCCAGACCCCGAAACCACCCTCCGTTCAAAATTGATATATATATATATATATATATATATATATATATCTGACCTATGTCACACTGTAACTCCCGTAATTATGAACCGATTTCGATGTAATTCGGTGTGTACATAGTACATACCAATGTCTCGACCGAGTTCGTTGGCCAGCTTCATCCGCCGTTTTGTTTCAAAATGGCGGCCATTTAAAATTAAAAAAAAAAATTTAAAACTCGAAATGTGGTACCAAAAAATTAAAAATGGAAAAATATTTTTTCTTATGTATTTCACCTTTATACAAAGATTCCGGAGCAGTTTTTGTTTCGTCTATATCTTAAAAAATGGCTGAGTTATAGCATTTTGAATTTCTAGCGTGGCTGACATTTTGAAACGTCCTGAATTTTGTCACGCGATAAAAGGCGTATTTATGAACCAATTTGGATGTAATTCGGTGTGTACATAGTACATACCAATCTCTCGACCGAGTTCGTTGGCCAGCTTCATCCGCCATTTTGTTTCAAAATGGCGGCCATTTAAATTTTTTTTAATTTAAAATTTGAAATGTGGTACCAAAAAATTGAAAATGGAAAAATATTTTTTTCTTATGTATTTGACCTTTATACAAAGATTTCGGAGCAGTTTTTCTTTCGTCTATATCTTAAAAAATGGCTGAGTTATAGCATTTTGAATTTCTAGAGTGGCTGACATTTTGAAACGTCCTGAATTTTGTCACGCGATAAAAGGCGTATTTATGAACCGATTTGGATGTAACTTCGTTTATACATAGTACATACCAATGTCTCGACCGGGTTCGTTGGCCAGCTTCACCCGCCATCTTGTTTAAAAATGGCGGCCATTTAAATTTTTAAGAAACATTTAAATTTGAAATGTGCTACCAAAAATTTAAAATTGAAAAAATATTTTCTTCTTATGTGTCTGACCTTGATAAAAGATTCGGGAGCAGTTTTTGTTTCGTCTATATCTTAAGAAATGGCTGAGTTATAGCATTTTGAATTTCTAGCGTGGCTGACATTTTGAAACGTCCTGATTTTTCTCACGTAATAACAGGAGTATTTATGAACCGACTTGGATGTACCTTGGTGTGTACATAGTACATACAAATATCTCGACCGAGTTCGTTGGCCAGCTTCATCCGCCATCTTGTTTCAAAATGGCGGCCATTTAAAAAAATTAAAAAAAAATTTAAATGAGATACCAAAAAATTGGAAAATGAAAAAAATTTTTTTTGTATGTGTTTGACCTTAATACAAAGATTCCGGAACAGTTTTTCTTTCGTCTATATCTAAAAAAAATGGCTGAGTAATAGCATTTTGAATTTCTCTTGTGGCTGATATTTTAAAACGACCTGATTTTTGTCACGCGATAACAGGCGTATTTATGAACCTATTTGGATGTAACTTGGTCTGTACATAGTACATACCAATGTCTCGACCGAGTTCGTTGGTCAGCTTCATTCGCCATCTTGTTTCAAAAGGGTTGCCATATAAAAAAAATTAAATTTAAAATTCAAAATGAGGTATTAAAAATTGGAAAATGAAAAAGATTTTTTTTATGTGTTTGGCCTTGATACAAAGATTCCGGAGCAGTTTTTGTTTCTGAAAATTTGTTCTTTTGTTGATATCTTAAAAAATGGTTGATTTATAGCACTTTGAATTTCTAGCATGGCTAACATTTTGAAACGATCTTGTATTTGTCACGCGATAACACACGTATTCGCCTATTTCGATGTAAGAAGGCATGTGGATAGTATACATCAACACCTCGACCAAGTTCGCTGGCCAGATTCATCAGCCATCTTGTTTCAAAATGGCGGCCATTAAATTAAAAAATATATATATATTTAAAGTGAGGTGCAAAAAAATTAGAAATTGAAAAAGGTTTCTTTCTTAAGTATTTGATCTTGATATAAGGATTCAGGAGCATTTTTTGTTTGTCTTTACCTTAAAAAATGGCTCAAATATAGCAGTTTCAATTTCTATTGTGGGTGACATTTTGAAAAATCTGATTTTTTGCATGCGACAGCACCTATATATTAACCGATTCCGATGTGAGTGAGCATGTGCACAGCAATTACTAAGGTCTCGACCAAGTTCACTGCTTAGCCTCATCCACCATGTTGTCTTAAAATGACAGACACTTTAAGAAATTGCCGAATTTGGCAGCCAAATATAAGTTACTTTAAAGAAAAGCAGCTTGGATAAAGCTGACTAATTTCGCGAAATTCTCATTCATTATATTGATAAAATTTAGTATTGAATCTCCTATATTCGGTTTCCACTAAATTGAGCTTCGTGTGGTTGCATGATATAAGTCGACTTTTTTTAAATAAGGATTATGAAAGCTACCTCTTCCTCCCGGCACTGGCCGGAAGGACTTTTTTAAGATATAGACGACACAAGAACTGCTCCGGAATCTTTGTATAAAGGTCAAGGGTCAGCTAGGTGGGGAGGCCTACCAAATGGCTTAAGCACTCACAAGCCCCACCCAGCGGTTTCCATCTACTACCGCCGTCCCCCCCTTCCCCACACACACACAAAAAAATAAATAAATAAAAATAAATAAAAATAATAACAATAATAATAATAAATAAAACACCTGAAGGGACCTACAGGAAAGCCAATTGAGAATATTAAGATTAAATGCAATATAAGTACAATATATACACGATGGAAAGCCCAATTTTTACTGGGCGTTTACGAGAGAAATTTAGATATTTGTAATTAATAAGATCATGAGATAATAGATAATAGGATTTTTAAACTTGTTGGAGCGGCAAAAGCTCAATTACTCTGCAAAGCTGGGCGTTCTGCAAAAATACAATAAAAGCTACGTATATGTATACTAAATTAGAAAGAGATTCATAAATTTAAAAATAATGTAGAATATAAAAAATAGGTAAAATAGTGAATAATTATGATGAATATTATATAATTATATACACACACAAGTTCAAAAGTCTATTGTTCTTGCAACAGTTCAATTATAGTTCAATCGTGTTGTTTGTGGCTAAGAGTTTATTTTGAATTGGTGGTATCTGTCTATTTGTTAAGATACGTTCTCATCATCATCTATAAATGGCAAAACATTTTGAAACAAATAATGGTTGTTTTCTAAAACTTTCATACATTCAATTATCTTTTGACAAAATGATGGATTTGACAAAACCACTGAGAACCACTGAGACAAAGAAATTTTTGGAGATTTTCTTATATGGTAATATGATGTAAGGGTACAGTTAAAGATATAATGCAATGATGTAGCTCGCTGACTGTATACACATAATGGAGAAGGAACCCTGTCAAATTTATAAAGATATGATGAAAATGGGCCGTGGTTAGTGGCAAACAGAAAAAGATTTCTATGCAGCAGGATTCTCTTTTCCGAGACTTTTGGGGCTAAAGCGTATGTGTACCGTCCTGTGGTACCATAGTCCCAGCGAGTCTGCCATTGTTCGTGTAGAGATGATTTTAGAAGCTTCTTCAAGTAAGAAGGAGGGTTGGGAAAGAATTTGTATTTGGCATGTGATGTGGCTTTGGTTGCTTCTTTTGCCAAAGAATCTGCATGCTCATTCTCCAGATTACCCACATGTCCACGAACCCATTTAAAGAAGATCTTTTTTCTTGTTTCTTGGAGTAGTTTGATAATTTGTACTGCGATGAGATTTTTTGAAAAAAACATCTTCTATTGCTAAGAGACTTGAGAGACTGTCCGAGTGTATTAATACTTCTTTATGAGGGGAGTTCCTAATCCACAGCACAGCCTCTTCTATGGCCAGGAGTTCTGCCTGAAAAACAGTATTTTCTTTACTTAACTTAGTTTGATCCTCGTGGATTAACTCTCCTCTCTGATACACACAGAAGGCATATGCCGTTTCATCTTCCATCTTGGAACCATCCGTATAAATGTTTATTTTTACATGTGGAATATTTTCTGGATCTATTTGAAAGAAATATTCTTTAAATGGTTCAACTTGATCTGACTTCATTTTTGGCTGGTAAAATATTGGTTCTTGATTTCCTTTCGGGATTCCAAGACGT
This sequence comes from Maratus speciosus, assembly GCA_963932465.1. Classification (NCBI taxonomy): domain Eukaryota; kingdom Metazoa; phylum Arthropoda; class Arachnida; order Araneae; family Salticidae; genus Maratus; species Maratus speciosus. Next base: position 380,640,125 of record OZ010786.1, read on the forward strand.
AAGACTCTTCCTGTTGTTGCTATATATTCAAGTTGAAGTGCCAAGGGCGGAATACCTGTTAAAACACAAAGGGCATCCGCCGAAGTTTTTCTGTAGGCACGTGAAACTAATAACAGGCATTGGTATTGTATTGATGAGATCAGTATGTATTGATGATATTGTATTGATGAGATCAGACGAAGCCCATGGGCTTTGCTTATCCGGTGAAACCAAGTTGCTGCAGCATACGTGATTTTCTTCTCCAAGATACTATTGTACCAAATCTTCAGAATTAATTTGTTTACCCCTCCGTAAGCTGAGGCAAACTTCAATAGGTCTTGCGAAAGTTGTGTAATTTCCTGCCTTTTCTTTCGTAAATGGGGGAGAAACGACAACGTACTATCCAGAACGATACCTAAGTATTCTAAAGTTGGCTCACTTTTTAATGAATTGTTGTCAATTTTGAGTGTTGGAGCTCTTTTCAAAAATTTTGGTCTTCTAAGGTGGAGAACTTTACATTTATTGTAAGATATTTTCATGTTGTGATTTGACATCCACCTACTAATATAAGCTAAGATGTCCTTTCCTAATTTTTCTAATTCTCGCCTTGTTTTACCATTTAATATAATTAAAATGTCATCTGCATAAGCTATTATTATGTAACCTAACGATTTTAAATGGCGTAAGAGAGCGTTTAGGAAGATTCTCCATAGGAAGGGCCCAAAGCATACCTTTATACGAAAAAATATTTTTCCATTTTAAATTTTTTGAAACCACATTTCAAATTTTAAATGTTTTTAAAAATTTTAAATGGCCGCCATTTTGAAACAAAACGGCGGATGAAACTGGCCAACGAACTCGGTCGCGATATTGGTGTGTACTATGTACACATCGAATTACATCGAAATCGGTTCATAATTACGAGAGTTACAGTGTGACATAGGTCATATATATATATATATATCAATTTTGAACGGAGGGTGGTTTCGGGGTCTGGGGGTCATGATCGATGAAAATATATCAAAATTTTTTGAAATCGTTTTCCTCCGGATGGCTGCAATAGGTAGCTTTTTGTAATGAAAGCTACCTAATATGGAACTTAAAAATAATGATAACAAATTTTAAGTGACGCTATGCGATTAATTTATATATATATATATATATATATATATATATATATATATATATATATAGTATTTATTTCATAATTTTATGTTTGTTTTATTTCTAATTGCATGTTCAAGAATTATGTTAAAAAAAGGATGTATGAAAAATTATTCATTGATGCTTTATCATTCACATCTTTCATAAATTCAAAATATGAGTTTTAAAAGATATGATATCAAAATTTAAGTGCCGACACCTTGATGTAGCCTTAAACAATTTGTTTTAAAATTCAATTTTAATTGTTTTCGGTTTGGCTAAATATATTTACACATCAAACCAAAACTTTTAATTTTCAATGCACGTTAAAAATATCACTCTCACTAAACCTACACAATGCACTGAATTTTATTTATATGAATAAATTGATTTATCTTTTGTGCCACGCAAAGAATCAGGAAAAGTGCACAAAAATCGCTATCACAGAGCCCCTTTACCGCGCACTATTTCCAAATTCAAGAAGCACTTGTTGGCCATATCCAAAATTATGCATAAAAAATTTGGTTCAATTGTATGCATAATTTTATACACTTTTCAATGGTACAATAAAGAAAATGGCACAAACATCGCTATTATAGCGCCCCCTCTCAGGCAGATTTTTCTCAAATTCAGGGAGGACTTGCTTGTCATAGCAAGAAACATACACAAAATATTTCGTTCAATTCTATGTTTAACTTCATACACTTATTGATGGTACAATAATAAAAATGGCGCAGACATCGCAATTACATAGCGTCCCCTTCCGGCAGATTTTTTTCAAATTCAGGGAGGGCTTGCCACAACTAGATACATGCACAAAAAAAATTAGTTCGATTATACGCATAAATACAAACACTTTTCGATGATATAATAATGAAAATTGTACAGACATCGCAATTATTGCGCCCCCTTCCTGCGGAATTTTTCCAAATTCAGGGAAGACCTTCGTGCCATGACCAAAAACAAACGCAAAAAATTTGGTTCAATTCTATGCATAACTACATACACTTTTCGATGGTACAATATTCAAAATCGCACAAAAATCGCTATTACAGCACTCCTACCAGCGATTTTTTTCCAAATTAAGGAAGGACCTGCTTGTCATAGCCAAGAGCTTAAAAAAAATTTTAGTTCAATTCTATAGATAACTTCATACTCTTTTCGATGGTACAATAATGAAAATCGTACAGACATCGCAATTATAGCGCCCCCTTCCGGCGGGATTTTTCCAAATTCAGGGAGGACCTTCGTTCCATGACCATAAACAAACACAAAAAAATTTGGTTTAATTCTATGCATAACTTCATACTCTTTTCGATGGTACAATATTCAAAATGGCACAAAAATCGCTATTACAGCGGCCCCCTGCCAGCGAATTTTTTAAAAATTCAATGAGGACCTGCTGGTCATAGCCAAAAACTTAAAATAAAAATTTGGTTCAATTCCATGCATAACTTCTGATGGTACAATGGCGACAGACAGACGGACGGACACACAGACATTTTCTATAAACATGTTTTTGGGATCTCTGACCCTTGAAACGTGTAAATCAGTCGAAAACCGGAAGTCTTTCGGTTACCGGAAGAAAAAAAAATTTCGATTACAATACTTTCTTCTATTGAAGATAGAAGAAAGTAAAAATATTAATATTAATTATCCCCTTGTTCAACAAAATTGCCATTTCCGCCCTTCTCCATATAGATTTAAAAGCTTTTTACAAAGACTAATCTGCAACGTTCATTCCTTACTAATAAAATGAAATAAATAATCATGTACACTTTTAATTGTTTTTCACTCAATAAAATGATGTCATGACCAAATGGTTGTTTTGAGCAATTATTGTGTTGTTTGGTGTGTTTTCCAGATAGTTGAATTGGAATGGGAAATAAAGCCAAAGATTCCAAATTCGCGTCTGAGGCTGGATATTTTCGCTCAGATGAAAAAATTACTATTTGTTTGAAATAATCATCCAAATTATCACTGTAACCTCCCAAATTTATGCTTCATATCTGTTTTACACCCACCCCCGCTAACATACAAAAGATTTAAAATATTTAAATTCTTTATATTTATATAAAAAAAATTACTTTTGGCACATTTATTGCTCTTTAGCCACAATAAATAATGAATAATACAAATTATGCCACTCACCCGCCCCCCCCGCCCCCCACCCAAAAAAATCCTATTTTTAGCCTTTCTTTCAACGTAAAGATTCAAACCTTTAAAATTCTTATTAAAATACTAGCTTTAATTTCAAAGTAACTTCAAAATTTAATTTGCTGATCTTTAATGATTTATTTTAACCAAAATGTGTGATGTCACACTTCTTCTTACCCCCTCCCACCCCCTCTCACAATTTCCCTCCTCCTCCGAACACCTCCCCTCCCCTTCAAGCGTGACATCATTTGCGGACGGCCCCTAAAGGAGAATCCCTGAACAAAGTAGTATTTAGTGCTACCATCTAATGCTTATAACAGCTATCATATATTTCTCTGGCTTTATAGATGGTAAAATTCAAATATTTGAATGAGGGGGGGGGGTCTTTTTTCATTCTCTAAAATACTTTTTTAAAGAAAGAAAGTTATAATAAATCAAAAAGTATTCTATTATTTTAATCCTTAATTTATCTTAATAATCAGAATAAATAGCGCTGCTTAAGTATTTTAGTGTCGCCATCTATTAGTGAAACTTATAAATTTGTGAAAATAACTCGGAATTTTTAAATTTTTATTCCTTTATGTATTATATCGGATAAAAACTTATACGGATTGCGTTTCATTAAATGTATAGTGAATCCTGTCATTTGGAATTTAAATTTACACTAGCTATCTAGTACAATTCCCTTTAAATAACTACTGAACGGATAAAGCTATGACTGTGGGACAAGTGTCCACTTAAAGTGAAACAACTATGCGTTATCATGTGAGAGTGATTCCTTCCATATTTTGCCATTAGGTTCACAAATCTAGTGACGATATATGAACGTTATCACGTATATGAGAAGTAGCTTACAAAAGTTAATTACAAAGCTGTAGAGCATTCTCGATTTACTTTGAAATGACATTTTTGATGTAAAAAGAACGTTATTAGAAATCCAGAATTGTTAATTTTTACATATCGAATAACCTGCCTAAATAGTTACTAATTGCTTGAGAAACGTGATATTATAATAAGTGCACATTTATTAATAAAATAACATATGTAAACAAGGTACATTTAAAAAAAATCAAGTTGAGGACGCTTATTGCATCGACCATCCGAACATACGCAGAATGAATTGCTGGCGGTGGCAGACCCATTGAGCATATTTAATTTGTTTTCTTTTATTATTATCAAAACAAATTGTACGTTGCTTACATGTGTCATTTCATTTTAAAATGCGCATTTGCCTTATAAAGTCATTCTTCTGCACCCAATAATTTACGTATGTAAACAAGTGCTTGGATATCTAAAAATTAACCTTTCTGGACTTGTAATAAAGTAATTTTTACATGTAAGGCGTCATTTCATTTTAAATATAACACGGTCTACGATTTTACAGTATTATTATAATTATAATAAATGTTCATTTTAATAATAAAAAATAGTTTATATAAATTTTAAAATGATGTTATTGACATTTATTTAAAATGAAGATTTATTTCATTTAGCTTAGTTATAATTGCAATTTAATTTTGTTTAACTTAATAGCAATATAAAAATTATTAGAATTTTATTTAATGATCTATTTGGCAATAAAAAATTGCAAAGGTATATAAAATATAATAATGCTCAAATATTTTTTATTGATTGACTTAAAAAAAGATCAAAAGAATCATGTGAAAATAAACATAAAAGCATCTCTGCAGATTGAACCCTAGATCCCCGATCTATGAGACGAGCGACCTTAACCGCTCGGCAAGTGTTATAACAGCTACATTTCCACAAAAGGGAAGAAAAAGAAAGCATGCACAGGATTACATAGTGACTTGTTTGCGTATTTACAGTAAATTCTCATAGAATAAAGAAAAATTGCAGTCCCATTTTTCATACAGATTATATAACAAGCAAGAGTTTCCTGGAAACAAATGATATCTTATTCGCTTCATCTAAAACAGATTCATATTATATATTAATTTTAATAATATCGCGCAGGTGATTTTGGAGAAAAAAATATGCAGATTATATAAGAAACAAGAGTTTTCCTGGAAACAAATGATATCTTATTCGCTTCATCTAAAACAGATTCATATTATAATATATGAATTAAAAAAAAATCGCACAGGCCGTTTTCGAGAAATAGAAATTAGGAACTTGCACCATTGGATTTACTTTAAAAATGGGTATCGAGATTTCAAAATATACTGCACGTAGAAATGTAAAAATTTCAGAATAGGATTAGACTTCAGATATAAGACTTTTTTTAAATAGGAGCTCTATTTGCTGAGTTATGAAGTGGCGGCTTTTCGCGTTTCCTTTGATCTCGAAATAGGTGTATTTATGAGTTCCGCCATCCTTATGAATTTAGGCTTAAGGCTGCGTCACTTCTGGAATACTATCGTCTTCCATGATAGTTTCATGTTAAATTCGTATTTCAATAACTAACCCATCACAGCAGTCACAGGTATGTTTTCTTTTGTCATATTCATTTTGAATCACCCCGCATTTTGTTATTAACCCTTACCGGCGCGTAGTAATTCTGTTTATAAACTGCTGAAATAATGGACTGACATCGGAATTTATAAACGAATTTATTAGAAAATATGAACTTGCTTATTTTTACGTACATTATAGTAGGAAAAATTTAATTAACTATTCATAGTGCCGTTTGTCAGATTTGGAATTGCAATTAGGTGTCCTTTTTTAAGGACACCGCCCTCGAAAGGGTTAATGAGTGTGACAGTATTAAAAAAATTAAGCTTGTGTAAGGGAAATCAATTGATTCTTTAAAATAAGCTCATGACATTGCGAAACAAATAAAAAAATATTTTGTCATTTGATACACATGATTTTTGTAAATGGGTGGACGAAATTCAAATTTGCAATAAGATTATTTTGTGTTAGCCTTTCTTCTTACGAAATGATGTGTACTAGAATTTTAAACAATGTTACATTATTTAGTATTTAAGATCCCATTTGTACAGAAACTAGACGAAAAGTAAGCATCGTTTTTTGAAAAAATACTTTAAATGTGGTTTTCTAAATGTGTCATCCATAGTTTCTTCAAAAGAGTATCTCTTATCTTAACCATTTCAGGAACGCCTTTTTTATTCTGAGAAAAAAATTACGTATTTATGAATTTTTCATTTTATGTGAATATCAATTCACAAACAAACAACAACAACAAAAAAAAAAAACATCCACATTTGTGGCCGCTGAGCGTTAATGGTAATTTATATACATTTGATTTATTTAATTAAATTTATTTATGGAAATTTATTATAAATTATTTTTTTCTTATAAAATAAAAAAAAAAATAACAGAAAATTTCTTTCTTACATTTCTGCAAATTATTAAGTCTTTATATATTTAATATATATTATATTATTTTTCTTAAATACAGTATCCTCCCGCTTAACCGGCCTAAACGGGACCGAGGGTTAGCCGGTTAAACCGGAAATGTAAAGGAAAAAAAACTGATTTAAATAAATACATAGGATGCATTTAGTTTTTTAATTTGTGTAGTTTTAAAAAGTACATATTTTCTATATTTTGTGAAATGAATACTAGTAATTAACTGAATTGAATTAAAGCTTATTCCTAATAACAAATAATGAACAATATTTAATGCAAATTAAGTTGTTGAAAATCCTGTCAGATACTTTTATAACAAGTTGGAATTATCTTACAATATGTAAATTTGAGTTAATTAACCATAAAGAAATGAGAACCAAAATTTTCCTATCTGAATTTTGCTGATGTTGGGGGGAAAAAAGTCGGCCTGTTAAAGCGGAGTTCAGGTTAAGAAGAGGCCGGTTAAAAGTAAGGATACTATCTTCACGATTTGTTCAAATAATTCAACAGCACTGACTGAGGCATTACTTTATGCTTTTTTTACATCTCTAACTGTACAGTCGTGGAAAAAAAAAAAAAAAAAAGTAAACACCCCCTACTAATTCCCCAACAAATTATCGTAGACGAAAGGTACTGGTACCGAACGATTGGAAATAAAGTCTACTTTTAAATGACGAATATAAAATTTGCTTAGGGGGCCATCTACATATTAAAACGAATCCAAACTTCATTTTTTTTCAATAACAATACCCAATTTTAACGAGATATTTCAAATCTTTGGTTCAAACTATGCCTAAACACCAAATTTCAAGTCATTTGAATGATAAGTTTTTGAATTATAAACATTCAAACTTAGTGCATCTAATTTTAAATTACATTTTCATATTTTTATTTATAACTTCTGAAATTATGATCTAATGTTCTAAATTTTGTGTAGCAATAATACTAATATACCCAAACATAAATAAGTTGAATTTGCAATTTTTATAATTTTAATATATGAATTATGAATTATGGAACTAATATTAAAAAAAAAAAAAACTATGAATTGCAACCTACAATTTTTTTGATGGTATCAGATTTATTAAGTCCTGCTTTATGGAATTCCAAAATTTCACATTTTTCTTTCAAATAGTTTTCACATTATGCTTTAAAAACGACAAAATGATTGTTTGAGGGGCCGTCTATGATAGAAGTGACTAAATATTTTGAAATTTCTTATTTCTATAATCTAACAGGCTTAATTGACTGCTTAAGGTGCCTCGATCAAGAAGATGAGCTCTCTCGGTTAACAATAAGTACCGAACTTCAATTTGGATACAGCCCTTAAAATACGCTCGTTTTAAAATAATTAATTTCTCGAAAACTTATGGTACGCATTGCATAAAAATTTGTTTTTAGACTAATTGAAGGGTGTAGAGTTCATTTATGCTGTCAGAATTGTATACTGCTATTGAAAAAAACAAAGTTACGGTTCGTTTTAATATGTAGATGGCCTCCTAAGTAAATTTTATATACATCATTTAAAAGTAGACTTTATTTCCAATCGTTTGATACCAGTAACTTTCTTCTACAATAATTTGTTGAGGAGTTAGCAGAGGGTGATTACTTTTTTTTCCCACGACTGTACATCGGAAATAACGTTATCAGTGCAGCCAAACCATAAATTTTTACTTCTCTTGATGTGGGAGTCCGTAAAGAATAATTTATTATCAAATTTTTGTTCTTTTATAATTTACAGCAATCATAATTATAAACAAGTTGGAAATTGCTCGTCAAACGTGGCAAATGAGGTGCGTTCGTACTAAAACTCCTTATATATATATTTTTGCACTGTAAAAAAAAAAAAAAAAAAAAAAAAAAAAAAAAAAAAAACGAAATTTCTTACAGTACAAAGAACGCGCACAAACTCGATCACAGTTGAATGTACTGTATCTTTATTTGGTTTCCTGACTATTTAAACATGGAAAATACGGTAGTTGCGTAAAATTAACAGCACAATGTACTGGCAATTCGGACGCCAGTAGTTTGTGCTGTCGTCCAAATGCGTCCAAATTGCCAGTACATTGTACTGTTAATTTTACGCAGCTACTATATTTTTCGTGTTTAAATAGTCAGGAAACCAAAGAAGATACAGTACATTCAACTGTGATCGAGTTTGTGCTGGCAAATTTACAGTGGTTTTCTTACAGTGTGCACCGCATATTGTACTGAATGTATAATTTAGTGCGCTTCATATGTGCATAACAATTTTATTCTGTCGAAAGTCTGTAACATCATTAAAATGCACTTGAAATAATTTTTTCCCATTGGCCGTCATGTAACGGGAAACTTTTCAATGCCCCTGTAATTAAACTATACATCCGATTTTCATAAAATTTGAAATGACTCGACAAAATTTTGCAAAAATTATATATTTAAAATTTCAGATCATTCGGAAGTCTGTAACATCATTAAAATGCACTTGCAATATTTTTTTCCCTTTGGCGGTAATATAACGGAAAACTCTTGACTGCCCCTGTAATTAAACTATACATCCAATTTTCATAAAATTTGTAATGGCTCGACAAAATTATGCAGCCATTATATATTTAAGATTGCAAACGATTCGGTTGAGTAGTTTTTACACTGTTATATGCGGACAGACAGACAGACGGACTGAACGATGACTATAGGTGCTACGTATTTGTATAATTACGAACGCGCCTAAAAACTAAACATCCACATATGTGGTCAAGGGCGTGAAATGATTAATCAGTCAATGTGACTCTAATATTCTCACAGTCTGCTTTGATTAAATGTTATACTTGAGGTGAAATTGAGACTATTTGAGACATTTTAAGCCATCAAGTTTTGGTCCAGCGTATAAAAGTTTATTTCCTGATATTAAGACACACAGCTAATTTTATTTAAAAAACTAACTTTTATTAAAAAAATTACTTTATTGATAACAAATATGCAAAACTTTAATAATAATAAACGACGTTGACATGCATTAAACGATGCGTTAGACAATTTTACAAGCAAAATATACAAGCTTAGCAGTAAAAAAAAAAAAAAAAAAAAAAAAAAAAAAAAAAGAGTGTTCTCGTAGTGAAAGCGATGAAATTTCTAACGATGATTAATAGTGTTCCAGATAGTGACATGATAAAGGGAAAAATGGTTTTTCGATAGTTTCAGGATGAAGCGTTTTGTCATTAATGATAGTGTAACAATATAAAGTAAAGTTGAACTCGTGTTAAAAGAAGAGAAAATATGAACCAGCTCATTAAAATATAATATCGACACTGCGCAACAATGTAAAAACAATTTTTTTGCCCTTGAAATAAAGCCAGCTGATGTAAATCTCGTGAGATAAATTCTATTTGTGGGAGCTCTAACTGGCTTAAGTACACTCAGATTGTTATGCAATTTATCTATATTAATGACGCTTTCAACGACATATTCGGTATTGAAAATGAAGTATGTATTGTTTATAGTTCCTCTACAGGTGCACTCAAAATAATTTCGTTACGTTACGGTATATGGGGTAAAAGTTTGAATTAGTATAATATCATTAAAATTCACCGCAAACTTATATAAATTCCTACTATACCCGTGACGTCGTTCACGTAACATAAAAAGAAGAAATGAATTAATTAAGCAAAGCATTTCCCTTCCGATAATTAAAAACATATATAATAACCCAATTCTTTATCACATTTTATAGGAGACAATCTCTATATATATTACGCTATCGTACGTGGCACAGAAAGCGCAATTATTTGTTAATTGTTTAATGCCAACGCCCAAATGAAACGCATCTCATTGGATATTGAACAGCATTTAATGCATCACCATACCTATAAGGGGGTTACCATAGGGCACCCTGTTCTGTCGCCAAATACAGCCAAGTTTGACACCAAAAGTGACGCCAACTTGGCGATATCTCTAATATTTCGCCAAATTCCCATAGACTTCCAATGTAAACCAATAGGGTTTACTTGCTTACAGAAAATCAACAAATTGAGATATTTTAATTCAACAAAAACTAATATTAGCTTAAGGGATTATATTAATTATATTTAACCCTCTCGCTGCGGTTTTTTTTAAAAATCAAAATAGGTTCAAAAATGGCGCATTTTTTTATTACATGTTTCAAATCTATATATAGCTTAGAAGCTTTGATATATGTAAACCTTTTTTGTAAAAGAGTTCAGGATCATAGATGAGATAGGATATTAGAAATTAGGTGAAATCAGGGCTGTCACTGGAGACTATTTTTATAGTCTCGCACCTCTATTGTAAAAAAATAAATTTTGTAGTATAGTTATCTTGTAGATGTTGTTAAAGTCTATATGGAATTTTAGTATTTAAAAAGTGGTCCCAGTTGAATTAAAAAATAGTCGCAAGTGGAAAAAATGACTCCCCGAGGAAATCTCAGATTGCGTAAATTTTGCTACTTTTACGTTTCCCGAGGAAATCTCGGGTTACGCAACGAGAGGGTTAAGGGAGTCCAAGTAAATTAAATTATGAATAAAAGTAACATGATGCAATGCTTAGCATGCTTTCCCAAACATGAATCTTAAAGGAGACCAAACTGGTCACCAAGGGCGGCTAGTATGTGTAATTTAAGGTATTTCTTTATTATAGGATCATTGACATAACTCAGGTTTATACGCTGAACCTGGATGACTGTTTATATCATGAAATAATAAGAAAATGTCACAGATGTCATATACGCACCGAGGTACCTAATTTTTTCCAAAATAGATTATTTTGCTTGACATGTTAACCCGGCTATTGTCGTTTATTTTTAAATAAATTGTTTATTTACTTTAATTTTCTTTTAAAATTATATAAATTAGTGAAACTTTTTATTTATTTATTGTTATTTTTTTTTTAAGTGATAGAACATAATTTAAAAGTCCTTCCGGCCAGTGCCGGGAGGAAGAGTTAGCTTTCATAATCCTTATTTTAAAAAAGCCAACTTATATCATTCAAACACACGAAGCTCAATTTAGTGGAAATCGAATATAGGAGATTCAATACTAATTTTTATCAATATAATGAATGAGAATTTCGCGAAATTAGTCAGCTTTATCCAAGCTGCTTTTCTTTAAAGTAACTTATATTTGGCTGCCAAATTCGGCAATTTTTTAAAGTGCCTGTCATTTTAAGACAACATGGTGGATGAGGCTAATCAGTGAACTTGGTCGAGACCTTAGTAATTGCTGTGCACATGCTCACTAACATCGGAATCGGTTAATATGTAGGAGTGCTGTCGCATGCAAAAAATCAGATTTTTCAAAATGTCACCCACAATAGAAATTGAAACTGCTATATCTGAGCCATTTTTTAAGGTAAAGACAAACAAAAAATGCTCCTGAATCCTTATATCAAGGTCAAATACTTAAGAAAGAAACCTTTTGCAATTTCTAATTTTTTTGCACCTCACTTTAAATATATATATATTTTTTAATTTAATGGCCGCCATTTTGAAACAAGATGGCTGATGAATCTGGCCAGCGAACTTGGTCGAGGTGTTGATGTATACTATCCACATGCCTTCTTACATCGAAATAGGCGAATACGTGTGTTATCGCGTGACAAATACAAGATCGTTTCAAAATGTTATCCATGTTAGAAATTCAAAGTGCTATAAATCAACCATTTTTTAAGATATAAACAAAAGAACAAATTTTCAGAAACAAAACTGCTCCGGAATCTTTGTATCAACGCCAAACACATAAAAAAAATCTTTTTCATTTTCCAATTTTTTAATACCTCATTTTGAATTTTAAATTTAATTTTTTAGGTAGCTTTCATTACAAAAAGCTACCTATTGGAGCCGTTCAGAGGAAAGCGATTTCAAAAAATTTTGGTATATTTTCATCGATCATGACCCCCAGACGCCGAAACCACCCTCCGTTCAAAAGTTAATATATATATATATATATCTGACCTTTGTCATACTGTAACTCTCGAATTTATGAACCGATTTGGATGTAATTCGGTATGTACATAGTACATACCAATGTCTCGACCGAGTTTGTTGGCCAGCTTCATCCGCCGTTTTGTTTCAAAATGGCGGCCATTTAAAATTTTCTTAAAAATTTAAATGGCATTTAAAATTTTCTTAAAAATTTTTAATTTGAAATGTGGTACCAAAGAATTGAAAATGGAAAAATATTTTTTTCTTATGTATTTGACCCTTATACAAAGATTCCGGAGCAGTTTTTGTTTCGTCTATATCTTAAAAAATGGCTGAGTTATAGCATTTTGAATTTCTAGCGTGGCTGACATTTTGAAACGTCCTGAATTTTGTCACGCGATAAAAGGCGTATTTATGAACCGATTTGGATGTAACTTCGTTTGCGCATAGTACATGCCAATGTCTCGACCGAGTTTGTTCGCCAGCTTCATCCGCCATCTTGTTTAAAAATGGCAGCCATTTAAATTTTTAAGAAAAAGTTAAATTTGAAATGTGGTACCAAAAAATTGAAAATTGAAAAAATATTTTTATTTTATGTATTTGACCTTGATACAAAGATTCGGGAGCAGTTTTTGTTTCGTGTATGTATCAAAAAATGGCTGAGTTATAGCATTTTGAATTTCTAGCGTGGCTGACATTTTGATACGTCCTGATATTTGTCACGTGATAACAGGCGTATTTATGAACCGATTTGGATGTACTTTGGTGTGTACATAGTACATACAAATATCTCGACCGAGTTCGTTGGCCAACTTCATCCGCCATCTTGTTTCAAAATGGTGGCCATTTAAACAAATTTAAAAAATTTAAAATTTAAAATGACATACCAAAATATTGTAAAATGAAAAAGATTTTTTTCTGTATGTATTTGACCTTAATACAAAGATCCCGGAACAGTTTTTGTTTCGTCTATATCTAAAAAAAATGGCTGAGTTATAGCGTTTTGAATTTCTATTGTGGCTGACATTTTAAAACGACCTGATTTTTGTCACGCGATAACAAGCGTATTTATGAACCGATTTGGATGTTACTTGGTCTGTACATAGTACATACCAATGTCTCGACCGGGTTCGTTGGCCAGCTTCATTCGCCATCTTGTTTCAAAAGGGTTGCCATTTAAAAAAATTAAATTTAAAATTAAAATGAGGTATTAAAAAATTGGAAAATGAAAAAGATTTTTTTATGTGTTTGGCCTTGATACAAAAGATTCCGGAGCAGATTTTGTTTCTGAAAATTTGTTCTTTTGTTTATATCTTAAAACATGGTTGAATTATAGCACTTTGAATTTCTAGTATAGCTAACATTTTGAACCGATCTTGTATTTGTCACGTGATAACACACGTATTCGCCTATTTCCATGTAAAAAGGCATGTGGATAGTATACATCAACATCTCAGCCAAATATAAGTTACTTTAAATAAAAGCAGCTTGGATAAGGCTGACTAATTTCGCGAAATTCTCATTCATAATGATTTAGTATTGATAAAAATTAGTATTGAATCTCCTATATTCGGTTTCCAATAAACTGAGCTTCGTGTGTTTGAATAATATAAGTTGGCTTTTTTTAAATAAGGTATTTGAAAGCTACCTCTTCCTCCCGGCTCTGGCCGGAAGGACTTTTTTAAATGGCAACCCTTTTGAAACAAGATGGCGAATGAAGCTGGCCAACGAACTCGGTCGAGACATTGGTATGTACTATGTACAGACCAAGTGACATCCAAATCGGTTCATAAATACGCCTGTTATCGCGTGACAAAAATCAGATCGTTTTAAAATGTCAGCCACAACAGAAATTCAAAATGCTATTACTCAGCCATTTTTTTTAGATATAAACGGAAGAAAAACTGTTCCGGAATCTTTATATTAAGATCTAACACATACAAAAAAAATCTTTTTCATTTTCCAATTTTTTGGTACCTCATTTAAATTTTTTTACTTTTTAATTTTTTTAAATGGCCGCCATTTTGAAACAAGATGGCGGATGAAGCTAGCCAACGAAATGGATTGAGATATTTGTATGTACTATGTACACACCGAATTACATCCAAATCGGTTCATAAATACGCCTTTTATCGCGTGACAAAATTCAGGACGTTTCAAAATGTCAGCCACGCTAGAAATTCAAAATGCTGTAACTCAGCCATTTTTTAAGATATAGATGAAACAAAAACTGCTCCGAAATCATTGTACAAAGGTCAAATATATAAGAAAAAAATATTTTTCCATTTTCTATTTTTTGGTATCACATTTCAAATTTTAAATTTTTTTAAAAATTTTAAATGGCCGCCATTTTGAAACAAAATGACGGATGAAGCTGGCCAACGAACGCGGTCAAGAGATTTGTATGTACTATGTACACACCGAATTACATCCAAATCGGTTCATAAATACGCCTTTTATCGCGTGACAAAATTCAGGACGTTTCAAAATGTGAGCCACGCTAGAAATTCAAAATGCTATAACTCAGCCATTTTTAAAGATATAGACGAAACAAAAACTGCTCCGGAATCTTTGTATAAATTTCAAATACATAAGAAAAAAATATTTTTCCATTTTCTATTTTTTGGTATCACATTTCAAATTTTAATTTTTTTTTTAAATTTTAAATGGCCGCCATTTTGAAACAAAGCGGCGGATGAAGCTGGCCAACGAACTCGGTCGAGACATTGGTATGTACTATGTACACACCAAATTACATCGATATCGGTTCATAATTACCGGAGTTACAGTGTGACATATGTCAGATATATATATATATATATATATATATATATATATATATATATATATATATATATATATATATATATATATATATCAATTTAGAACGGAGGGTGGTTTCGGGGTCTGGGGGTCATGATCGATGAAAATATACCAAAATTTTTTGAAATCGCTTTCCTCCGAACGGCTGCAATTGGTAGCTTTTTGTAAAGAAAGCTACCTAATATACATGTAACTGGTATTCGAAAACAGTGTTTTTGCCAAATTGGCGTTAAAAACAGATCGCGCCAAACCAGGTGCATATATGGCGTCTGTGGCAAGAAAATTATCGGATGACACTTTATATGTTTTACAATCATACTTGGCATTAAAGGTGGGCGAAGAAATGATCATCTAGAATATTAATAAGTCCTTACCACACAAAAAACAAACCTGTTTACTACAATGTATTTATTTATCAAAGCAAATTGACTACGATACGATTACAGAACATAACCTTTCTATCTAGTTCATTTTTTACTTTTTAAGAATGAAAATACATATTTCCTGCTAATCATTACGTCATTTTCGACATTGATAATTTTACTGTGCATATTTTTGACATTTGCTATCCATATACTCTTCAAAAGTATTTTTTTTTAAATGTTAAATTAAAATTTAAATCTTTATGTTAATCGTGCGCAGGCGATAAACCGTAAGTATTGATAACAATTTTCTTTAAATAATAAGAATTAATACAATAACACAATCTCATTTTATTTCAACATCAAAGCATATCCGTTTTATTTTGCATATATGACGTCACATTTGTCTTCATTCCGCACTTACTAAAAAATTAATGCACCTTGTGTTATTAAAAATACTTGAGAATTTCCGTTTTAATCTCTCAATTGGAAATTAAATTATTATTCTGGATTTTTATTTTGTGGCAACGAAAAAAGGAAGATGGTTAAATTTTATCGGAAAAATGTCAATACATTGTGTATGAAAAATAATGAAATTTTGGATTATTAAGCAAAATATTTGAATAAAATAAATTAAACATAGCCTATGTTCATTTCCGGGTTGTAATCGATCTATATTCAAAAATACAAAAGTATTAATTCATCCCTTTAGACGTACAGTTCATTCAAACTTTCGGACACACATTGACATTTATAATATTATAAGGATATATCACTAAGGTGCATTATATGAGGCTTAAAACGAATAGTGTGCATAGCATTCAACGTTCATTTAAAACACAAAAAACAATTCTGTTATAATAATGTCTAAGAACAGTAATTGCTTCGAGCCCGTTTTAAGTTGTGTTTTTAAATCATTTTTTTCCTCTTACTTAGTGTGTATAAATTCTATAGATGATATTCGGGCAGATTGAGTACATGTCAGTTTATTAACGGAAATTGCCGAAGGTGAATTTACAACAGTGTTATGCCTTTCCTCAATGAACTAAATTTTAGCATATTATGTAGTATATATACAAATCTATATATTATGTTCTGGGACATACAGAATTAGAGCCCCGTTATTCCGAACCCCGCTATTCCGGAAATCCACTTATTCCGAACACAGTTCAGAAAAATACCAATTTTTTAAACTTATAAACAGGAAAAATTAAAAATACGTACGTGAAAATACGTACATTTATTGTTATACAAAGAAGTTAAATGGAGACATACATAGAGACTAAGCTTGATGAAAACGCCTGAAACCCAATTGGAATAAAAGCTGGTTACTTACAGTACATGTCACCTCCATTTACACAATTCTGCAGAATCATTTTTTAATTACTGATAAAAACAAAATATGACTAAATTACACACATTTAAAAAGTAAAGTCAGTAATTTTTTTCTGACGAAGAGCACTGAATCGACTTGAGATTGCAATGTTCTTCCATCGCCACATGAGCATAACATCATTTGGAGATGATGAAGCGTGCTGTTCGACGTAGCGTAATGCGAGGTAAAGAGCATTTGCCGCGTCTGCGTGTGATGTGAGTTAAATTTGAGCGTTCACCTCCTCCTCGTTTTTCTCCGAGCCGATCTCAGCTGATGTGTCCTGCATCAATGCTACGATGTCTTCGTGTCCATATTCCTGGTGGCCATTATCTCGTCAACAACAGTGCAATCCTCAACACTTCTTTCTTCTGCGTCTTCACAGTCAGGGATTTTAGTGACTAGTCAAAGAAGGTGATAGCCTTTCACTGAAGTAAAAGTTGTTTAAAAAATTCTAATGTAGATCAGAGATTTTTCAATAATTTTTGTATTGCGCCATTAGTGGTGTTATCCCATGCTTCAGCCATCCAGTAAATCACATCTTTTATTGTAATTTTCTTAAGTTTTTGCAGGATTGTGAGTTTATTTTCATCCTCTTTAAGTAAGGTGCGAAGCAGCATTTTTCTGTATTTTTGTTTAATGACCTGGAACACACCCTGGTCCATAGGTTGAAGAATTGAAGTAACATACGGTGGCAGAAAAACTGATTTGATGCCTCCACAAAAAAGGTTCTGTTTTTTGTGGGAGGGACGGAACATTGTCTATACTGATCACAGCACGATTATGCAATCCATTTTCTCTATTGAACGCAGTCACTTTAGGGACAAATTGGTGCTCGAACCATCTGTTAAACATTCGAGTTCCATCCAAGCTTTTTTAAAATTCTTATAATACAAAGGAAGCCAGTTGATGTTAATGCTTTTGAACGCTCGTGGTTTCGCCGATTTGCCTATTACAATCAGAGGAAGTTTGTTTGTTGCGGAGGCGTTGTTGCAAGCTATGACAGTTAAACGTTATAATAAAACACACATACTACAATATATATTAAAACACACATACACACATAAATAACGCCTGCATTCAACAGTAAGAGGTATATATAAATATTTTACAGACATACATACAATAAATACAATACATTTATTGTATTTATTGTATGTATTGTATGTAAAATATGTATATATACGTTTAACAGTTAAACGTTCTTTGTCCATTTTAAACCCTGGGACAGATTTCTCTTCTTGCGAAGCCAGACGTTTAGTAGGCAAAGCCTTAAAACGCAGTCCGGTTTCATCCGTACTGTAAACGTACTGCGGTAAGTAATTCTGGGAAGAAAAAAGTCTCTTTAAATTATTTTATGTAATTTGCAGCTGCTTCGTTGTCAGCTGACAGCTTCTTCCCAGCATTAGTGAACTTGTCACGAGAAGATTCCGTGTCATTTCTTCCAACGATTCAAAAAACCACAGCTAGCTGAAAATGATGAGTCACATCGATTAGCTTGTGCAGTTGAAGCTCTTTTTTTTTACTAAAGGACCAGAAATGGGGGTTCCTTTCTGTGATTCTTGAGTGAACCACAAGCATAAGGCCTGGTGATGTTTTTCATATCAAAACACAGTTGTTTTTTGCCTTTTTCAAGAGTTTTTTCCTGTGAAGCAGAACAAAAGTACTCAATTTGAAGGCGATTTTTTTTGCAGTCACTAAAAATTGCTTTTCCTACACCATATTCGAGTAATAATGTAGTAGCACTTTCTCCCTTGTACAATCTTTTTAACACTTCAATTTTTTCTTTTAAAGTACACGAAGAACGAATTTGTTTACTTGCCTTACTTAATGTTTAACTGTTAATGTTAAGGACTACGAACATAAATAATAAAGGCACAGTGACTCGATAAAGTAGTAAGTCAATACTCACGGAGCCACAATTTTTCACAATAAATTTGCGATAAGCACACACAGTTCATCAAACTCCGCTAGATTAAACACTGACTAGGAGGCGAATTTCAAAATTATTTGTCAACGTTGGCGAAAACACAGAATCTATACGCTAATATTCTGTAGCAGCGGAAATGCAGTAAACCTGGTAGTAATTCTTGGAACGCGAGAGGGACAGGGATATAGGTAGGGTGGGGTGATGAGTCGTTGAAGGTCACTGCCCTTCCCTTCCCACTTTTACTGAACCTGTTCACCACGAGCCAATTAATGCTGTATACAGCTGATATTAGCAGATATCCCCGCACTTAATTTACGCCTTAACAAGTCAATACGTTGATTATTATTAATGAAATCCGCCTATTCCGAATTCCCTCAAAACCGAACATTGTTTGGTCCCAATTAGTTTGAAATAGCAGGACTCTTTTCAGATATTTTTCCGACAATTGATGGCAGTTCTTGAAATTGGGTTTTCAAATGTGTTATGCGTTTTCCAAATTCTACTTAGAATGAAGGTCTCCTTAGCGCTTACTTGGAATATTTTAGAAAAAAATGCTATTGAGACTACTCATGTACTTAATAAAGGATCAGTCATATTTAGTGGCAGAAATTAAGTAGAAAAAAAATATCTATCTATATATATATATATATATATAGTTTTTGGTGCGTAAGGACGCACTCTCAGAGAGATTTTAATTTATTTGAAAATTGCTGGTTAAATGAGTGTTTAAATGCAAAATAGTCAATGAATTTAAACTTAAAATATAAAATAATTCTCTATGTATTCTATAAGCTTATATAAGTTGCGTATGGCTGAAGTTATTTAATTTTACCCTGTTCCACCGGCGGGATAAGTTTTATGTGTAGGGGAAGGTGGTGCAAAATCGGGTATCATAAACTTTTGTTATTCTCAAAAGCAGTGAAATGGGAAAACAAACTTTGAACACCGATTTTTGCATTTTTGGCATAAAACACATTCTTTACAATAAAAATTTTAATTGATTATATGAAAAAATAGCTTTTGTCGCACATATGCAAAAATCCGGTTTTATCCCACTAGTTGGGTAAAACCGGGTATCCATTTAAAACTCTTGGGAAACTAATTTTGGTCAAAATTTTCATCTTTAATAAAGTAAAAAATACATTTTTATTATTTTTAACAAAAAGAAATTGCATGTGTGTTCTTCCATGTATAAAAAATTAATCGTTGGCAAATTTTCTACGTTGTATAGGCCTACCTACTTTACACTGAAAGTCTTAGAGTTTTTTTAGCTGCAAAAATCACAAATGAATTTGTCATCATATTCTTCTGCATTACTAAATACTTCGTGCGCCCATCCGTGTCATTTCCTACATTGTATCCAACCTTCTTTAAATTTAGAATGTGAATAAAGTTCATTGAAAAACATACAGGTGTCATTATCTTCTTCTACTTCTGAAGATGTCTCCGCAATCTTTTTTGGTTTCTACTTCTGTTGATTCTTAATTTCTTTTTTCTTTTGAATAATTTTCTCTTTTCGTCTTGCAATTTGATTTGGCTCATTTCTCATTAATATCTGTTTCAATCTCTAATTTATATTGAGAAGAAATTAAAATAACAGTTTTTCCTCTTCTTTTGTCAGCTCTTTTCTCAATTCTGAATCCTTTCTTGGGAGGGGATAATAAAATTTTAATAGAAATTGGAAATTCAGGTTGCTGGGCTACATAGTCTGAAGATGCCGAATGGATAATTTTACTAATGTATTCTGTAGTAACATTTTTAGTCACTGATGACATCTGTGATTGTGATGTTAACTGCTGCATGTGGAAGCAGCTCGACATGAAAGAAGCTGGATGTTGTCAACTGCTGTATGTGTGATGTCAACTCTTTTAGGTTTGGCAGGTTGAGCTCCATTATCCTGTGATTTTTCAGAAATATTTATTGCTGCAACTATGCTAGCCTGTGGCTGCGTAGACTTAGGTGTGTTATAATGACTTTCATGTGTTTCTCTGTCACTTTGGAAGGTGCAAAAAGATGGTCTGGAAAAACATCGTTTTTGTAGGGAAAATTCCCTATTTTATCAAACCCTCTGATTGCAGTATTTACAACTGCTGCTCTCGAAAATGCAGCTTTAAGTAATTTTCGAATTTGGTAAATTGTTACAGATCGCAGAGGGCTGGAAAGTAACCACTTCCTCACCTCTTGTTCTTAGTATGAGTATAGAGGTGCATGAATGACGCATTAAACGGCTGAAATCGATGTAAGGCGGGAAGCAAAGGAGTAAGGAGGGAGGCATAAGATAAATACATTACTATTTCTCACTAGATTCATTAACTGGATGCTTTTAGTATTAGTTGAATGTCTATGTAGGATTAAAAGAACAGGCTCTTCAGGATAAGGATTGGAAAAAATCTACCCATTTTTTAACCATATAGCGAAGACCTATTTCGTAATCCATCCACTCTTATTATACACAACAAATGAGTCTGGGAAAGCATCATCCATCAAGAGAAGTTTTTCTCTTGCCTCCTTAATATTTATTTGAGAAAAAAATTTTGTTATAGATTATGTAGACCAGTTAGATGGGATTAAGATTTTATAGATTATTATGTCAATTAGGACAGATTATTTTATTTAGAAAAACAATTTACGAAATATATTTTGAATTTTAAGTAGGCCTATAACGAAAGTTATTATACCCCAGATTAGAATGTTATTTATTAAAATGTAATAAGCATGATATAAAACTATGCCTTAATTAGTACCATTATTTTGTTCATTAATAATTGCAGTTTATTTAACTTAATAAATTTAAGTTAAAAATTAGTTCCACTTTTTAATATAGAACAAAATCAAAATTAACGTTTTCTCTATAACTAGATAGATTTAGAATTATAAGTTAATTTAATAGCATTAAAAATGCAATTTAAAGCTCCTAATTTATTAACTATACTAAAAAATCATTCCATGAGAGTAGGACAAAACCGTGTATACCCGGTTTTGATCCACTCTTAAGTACCCGGTTGGTTTTACCACCAACATGACACAGATTTTAAAACATGGTGTCACTACTCTTAATCCTATATAAAAAAAAAAAGATTCTTAAAAATGTTAAAATATTAGCAGAAAAGCAAAGAATTAGATATAGTACTCACCAATATTTAATATGCTGGAAACATAGTGTTTATACGCGTAAAACCTAGAATCAAACAAAACAATTTTTTAAGAGTAATTCAAACTAAATACCTCACACAAAAAGAACCGCACACAGTGGCGTTTCCCTCAGCTACAAATGCCTTAATGGTGATCGACAAGTAATTTCTGGATGTGGCTGATAGACAGAAGTACAACTGAAAGAGGAATCTGCGCTACCCAGTTTTGCCCGCCTACCCGGTTTTGTACAACTCTCTCCTTCTTTAAAACTGACTGTTCAATTAAGAATGCCCTCCTTATACATTTCGATATTGAATAAGGAATTGTTTCCATGACAACAATATTTTTCTCATATTTTCTCTAACACTAACATATGAAAGTCAAATTAATAATGCTCAGAATCGGACCTTAATTTTGACTTTCTTACAATAGACGTAAAATGTTTTTACATGTTTTTCAATATTCATTCTGCACGTGTATTAAATTTGTTAAAGTTCATGTGAGATAACATACTCACGACTATTTTGATCAGATCAAAAATTTATGGAGTTTTTTTTTTATTATTACTTTCTAGGTATATTTGGAATATCAGATATAGTGCGGCGCAAAAGTTTAAGCACAATGAAAATATTTTTGTAAAAATAAAATTTTACAACGAAATGCTTTCAAATATCCACTGTAGGTGAATACTATAATCATAAATATGTATAATAAGTTTCGAAAAAATTCATCGTTACGAAAATCAGAAATTCCAAGAAAACAGTTTCTGTGGTGTCTCAAAAGTTTATGATCAAATGAGATTTTATGCAAATATCTCCTTAAACATCATAGGTGGAGGATCAGCGAGACTTTTTCCCTAGAGTATAAAGTGTAGAGATTGCGGTACGAGTTATATCAAAATGCCGAAATCTCTGCAGTTATCGCCTGAAGAAGTTGTAGAAGTCTGGAAGCTTAAATCTGAAGGTAAATCTTTTTTTGCAAATTTCGCTTATTTTAAATCGGTCTAAAGGTGGTGTTTGTAGTGTTTTGTAACATGGAAAACAAATCAAAAATGCATATTGCACAGAGAAATCAAGTAAAACCACATTTTGTGAGGATAGAAGAATTAAAAGATTGGCAGTAACTAGCTATTTGTCTCTTAAGTAGAAAAAAATCGACTTGGATAAAAAATATCACGTGACATCATGTGCAGACGAATAACACAATCATTATAATCGAATAACAAAAATTATCCCGTAAGCCTTTTCTGAAACAGTGCCACAAACAAGCAAGACTTGAATGGGCAAAACAGCACATGGATTATCATGACGAATGGATTAGTGTTATTTTTTCTGATGAAAAAACATTGAATTTTGATGGTGCAAATGGCTTTTCATTCTATTGATGTGCCTTGTGTAAAGATCCGAAGAACATATTCAGCAGGCAACAACGTGGTGCTTCGCTGATGGTATGGGGCGTTTTTGGCTGTAATGTACAAACGTCGCTTTGCTTCCTAAATGGCAGACAAGACTCACAAATTATCAGAAACTCTGATTGAGCATTTGTGGTAATTTAGAGAGCTCCTAGGTGGTCCCAACAGGGCCTTTCAGAAAGACAACGCATCAATACTCACTTCCCGTTGCACAAAAGAATGACTTAGATCTCAGAAAATCAGTGTGATGAACTAGCCAGCACTCAGCCAGATCCCAATCCGATAGAGAACATCTTTAGAATCTTCTCACGAGACGGCTACAAGTATGGGAAGCAGTATTACCCACTGCAAAATCTTAAATCAGTGATAGAGGAAGCGTGGTACAAACTCGTCTCCCAAAACCTTCTTTACTCTCGTATTATCTATGGAAAATCGAGTATTTGATCTCATCAGGTGCAATGGAAATACCTTAGACTACTAAAGGACTTTTGTGTCTTGTGAAATGTATATATTTCGTTTTTGTGCATAAACTTTTGCGACATCACAATTTTCAATTTTTTACATTTTTTTATTTTCCTTACGATGAATTAATTCCGAATTCGAAACATGAATTTGTAATCAAATTGTTTAGATAGAGTAAAAATTTCAAAGCATTCCAGTGTATATTTTTTCATTTTATGAAAATAATTAGCTTGTGCATAAACTTTTGCGCCGCACTCTATCTCCCATTTCTTAAAAAATATATTATAATTCAGATTGTTTTTTTCAGAGTATAACACAAAATACTTGTAATAGAATAATTTTTTGGTACGTTAAAATTATAACTGATAAATATCTCAAAATAATTTATAATAAACGATCAAGGCTTTATTCAGTTATGTAAGAATTTAACTAAAAGAATATACATTTCATCTTAATAATAATTCTTCGAAATATTAGACTGCAAAAATATTTTTTTAATCTACAATTACTTTTTTTCTTGTGATATCTCTTTCCTTTTTATAACATTCACTTAGAGTTAATCTCTCGAAAGCAAAGGGCTTTTGAAAGTTTGTAATAGGACTAGAGTTTTATCCCCCTAACTAATGAAAGTCTGAAAGGGAATCAACTCTGTTTTTAGTGTAATTTTTTGTATATGCTAGTAATGTATTTAATTTTAAGTGATGTGTAATATATGTAATTCCATTACTATATTTTAAGAATTTTTTAACACATTCATATATAAAAACGTGTTCTGATTTTATACCTTTCTATACACTCATGTTTATCAACAAATTTTGAAATACAACGATTCATCTACTGTAATAAATTCAAATTTGAAATAAGTGACATGATTATAAACAGCTTATGAATTTTACACAATTTTAAAATTTGATCAAATTTTCATTAATACTTGGCGTAACGCTGACTCGCACTGCAAGAATGGTGAAAATAGAACTTTAGAAATGATCAATCACTTTTCATACGTAATTTTTATTAGTTGTAGGAATTCAGAAAAAAAAAGTTTGATCTTTAAGGGGATCCAGGGCTCAAAATTCTATTTTTTTTAGTTATAGAGATTTAGTTATGAAATTTTTTTCTGAAATATCTTTTAATATAAAAAGAATACAGAATATAAAAAAATCTGGAAAAATATTTATTTTTTTATTTAAATTGTAAAATTTTAAACATATTTAATTTTTTATATAATTGTGGAAATACTTACTATATTTACAAAATTTTTACACTTTTGTGTACAGAGAATGTGTCATTTTAATTTGCCTTCAGGATTTCTTAAAATATTGATTGGGAATTTTATTAAAAAAAACTTTAAGAAAAAAAATGAAGTTTTTTTATGAGTGAGTTTTGCATTAATTAGCATATTTTCACAATTATCACTCAAAATTAAAAATCCTGAAGACAATTTGTTGGAAATATAGCATAAAATCTCGGTTAAAATTTCATACATATACTATCTTGCAAGGAACTTTATCTATATTCTTTTAAAGTTGACAAATCGTGAAAAAATTCATTCTGAGGTAAATGGAGCTAAAGTTCTTGTTAGGCGGGCAGCAGATGCACCACTTTTCAAGGCAAAAGGTGTTATATCTCTGGATCTAATGAAGATAAAAGCATGCCGTTCGTGGTATTTAACGCTAAAAACTCAGTATTTTTTTTTTTAGTCAATATAAAAAAAAAAATGCTTTTTTTTTTTTTTTTTTTTTTTTTCTTTTTTTAAGCCCCGGACCCTCTAAAAGTTTTAAGCTAGCGTTTTGGAAAGAAGTTGTGTGTGTGTATATGACGGCTAAAATATTGGGTGAAAAGGATGGAAATGTCCAAAGTCGAGCAGCCAGGCCATCAGTCATTTTCGCCGAATGAAGCATGTTTATAATGAACAGTGTTTAGGCCGTACAGCTGTGAACAACTGGTGCAAGAGTTTCAGACAGACAGACAAGAATGCACCGAGATCAGGCCAGTTCAAAGAAAATGAAGCGCGAAGAAAGGAAAGTTTCATAGACGTAATCTAAATTTCCGACTATCATCGAAACAGTGCAAACAGCTAAGCATTAGAAGTCGCATACAGAGTCAAAAGATAAAACGGGGTTCTCTTGGCGCGCTTTGGCGTGGTCGTAATTAGCTATAATTATCAAAATGAGGAGTAATGCTGAGGTCACCGTTGTCTGCGCGAAAGCAGTGCGCTCCCCTTCTACCTTTCGTGGGGAGAGTCAAAATCCCTTTATTGGGAATTAGGCCAAAGATCATACAATACGTTAGATGCAGAAGATTAGATGAATCTGTAAGTTGTTATGCTAGTTTTTGAGTGAAAGTGGAACTTCCGATACATAAAATTTATTATTTTACCGAGTCCTATGTCACTGAAGATTTTTCGTTGTTCGTATTCATTGTCTATCTACTTGCAATACAGAAATTATATCATAACAACAGGTAATCAAATTGATCATATTAAAAGATCTGTCACAATCTCTACGTTTCAAGACAAAATGTTGTTATGTCGTTTTGAATTCTCACGGATTTGTTGGCGCGAAGATATTAGATTTACTACAAACAAATTTGGCGAATTGGCGGATAATACGAAGAATGCCCATGATTGGATCTCCCTTTTGAGTGTGTTTCCCAGCAGAGCTGCTTGAACTGTTTCGGTTAGTTACGGTTTCCCATCTTTTCCTCTACGTTATTTAACCAGGTCACGCTGCCATCACCTTTGTGTCAGTCGCCGCGGTCGATGTGATTGTTAGAAATGACGGACAAGTGACAACCCGTAAAATTTCGGAACAAACAAGGTTGAATAAAAGGGACAGTGCACACAACCACTTCGGACGACGAAGTGAAGGATTGGGAACGAACATTCTTCCGAGATCAGCCTTAAGAATTCTAAACTAGGGTTAGCGACTCACTGGTAACAAGATGGGACAAATGCCTCAACAAATAAGGTGATTACTTTTAGAGTTGTAATAAAATACTTGCTTCTACAGTCAGTGTCCACAGTTCATATGAGCACCCCTTATACTTACAAATTAACATATTCTCTAAATGTGCGAAATGTTACTGGATCTCACAAAAATTTAAGAAAATATAACAATCTATTTCGAGATGTCCCCTGTTTTGGAAAGTGTTCTTTTATCTCCACCCCAGAAACCAATAGATTGCCGAGATTAGAGCAAATTTTTATGAAACAAAAAAATACTTTTCGATTCATTTCAAAAGTAGTAGATAAGTATGATCGACGATCGCACTAATGGTTTCATTTATTATTCTACACTTTATCCTTTAATTAAAAAATCCAAATTATTAACTTAAAATTATTATAGCCTTATCTTCCATTCATAAACTTTATAAATCAGAACATGTATGGCAGATTATTAACCTTATTAAAATGATTACAAGGAAAAAATATTTTTTTAAAAATCAAATTAAAAATATTCAAGAATTGCTTATGAGATAATTGTAACGTTTTGGAAATGTACCAATAAAAAACTGCGTGGACCTTCCCGGTACACTCCTAGATCGGTATCCATATTGATTGTGATCGGGGGTCTTTCTTCGTTAATATTAAGAAAACTGTTTCACACAAAAATATGAAATTTTGTGCTGTTATAGAGAAATGTTTGATAAACACGCTGATGTAGACTGTTTTTAAATCGAAAAATTATTTTAAGAGATACTTATTGTTAAATTTGGTCAAAATCGTTTCATTAAAAAAATATATATGAGCAAAAAATATACGTAGGAATTTAAACATTTTTATATCATTTAAAAAACAATAGAAGTTCTCGGTGTGCAGACTGCATTTATTTTTTAACTTTGACTCATTTTTGAGGATTTATCTCCATTTTAAATTCAAATTTTCAGGATTTCGAGAGATATTTTTTACATATTTTTGTAAAGGATATTATTTTAAACTGTTGCCGATTTTAAAAACAGTGCAAAGAACAATATTTCCTTCAAATTAAAAATTTATCTACACGTGGCTATTATAATCAGAGAAAAACTTTCAAATGAGAATTAAGTGATTTCGTGTTAAAAATCAGGAAAATATTGAAAATTACGTCATGAAAACTATAGTTACACTCTGATTTTAAAAGAGAAAGAAATGTTATAAATAATAAATTCATTATTCTGCGTTAAAAGTCACACATGGAGGAAATTTAAGTAATATTTAAAATGGCCAAATAATTGACCGTTGGCAAAACAGTTTAAATAAAACAATATATTTGCGTGAGACATTTATTTCATATTTTGAGATAATCTTTTCAACAATTATAGTGAATTCTAAGAAAGCGCAAACATTTCCTTTCTAACAAAAAAAAAGTACTTTCATGTGAATGTTAAAAAGAGAAAGAAAACTTTGGTGAAAATTACGTCAGATATAAAACGATATATTTCAAATGTGTTATTTAAAAGAACTTTCTTATAAAGCTGTTAAAAAACCGAGAGACAAACACTCTGTTTATTTAATTCTTTTTACATTAGCTTATTTTCAAATTTTCATTTTTTTTTTTTTTTTTTTTTTTTTTTTTTTTTTTTTTTTTTTTTTTATAAATCAAAGAAGAAAACAGCCATTGCATCCCTTAACAAACGATGATTTCGACTTAAAAATCTCCAAACAAAGGAATATGAATGAAAACCGTTTACAGGGAGATCGTCATTTTTAAAAAAATTATAATTCAATATTTTTTAAAGCTGATGAAGTTAGCCTGCTTTTAGAATATGGGATGTTGGAACGGGGGTTGGCGAGCGTAGCTCGTAGGGAGCAGAGCCCCCTAACAATAATTTAAAAGAACTGATAAAGTATATCTCAACAACTTTTTGCCTTAATATGGGAAATAAAATTACCAACATTCTGTAAATATGAATCTGCTAGATAACGAAACCTATTAAGGTGAAAAAACTTCAAACTCAGACTCCGATCTGCGACACAGGAAACTTTTTGAATAGCATGAAAATGAGTTTTTACTGAGGCATCTAGCCAGCGCGACAATTAAGTTTCTCTTTTTAAATCTAAATCGTGCAAATTGTCCAATGTTATTAAAATAATTCATTTAATTAACATTAATTCTACTAAGAGGTCTCAAAAGACACCTTTCAAATTTTAACTTAAAATTATTCGATGAGTTTAACCAGTACTTCACAATTATTTTTTTGACTTTTTGTACAATAGTTGTTAAATTAATCCAGCGATATTAGTTTTCTCCAGTTTATCCTGGATCAAACAATGTGCATATTATATACATATTTCAACTTTGAGATGTTTTTTAACACCCTAAGGATTTCATAACCGTGTCTAATTTTAAACCAATTTACACAATTTTGATAAGCTTACCATATCATAAAAAATTCTCATTCTTTGGTCAATGACTTATCCAGTACTCCTGATTTTCCAAGTATTTGGAAAGCATTATTTTAATTTCCCCTTTTTGGCTTCTTTTTCTTTCGTTCTCAGGTATATGTCGCTACATGTCCACTCAGTTGTTTCATGCTGCTTTTAACTCATTGGTTCTTTTGGCGCGTTCGATTTTACTGAGGCATCTAGCCAGCGCGACAATTAAGTTTCTCTTTTTAAATCTAAATCGTGCAAATTGTCCGATGTTATTAAAATAATTCATTTAATTAACATTAATTCTAGCAAGAGGTCTCAAAAGACACCTTTCAAATTTTAACTTAAAATTATTCGATGAGTTTAACCAGTACTTCACAATTATTTTTTTGACTTTTTATACAATAGTTGTTAAATTAATTCAGCGATATTAGTTTTTTCCAGTTTATCCTGGATCAAACAATGTGCATATTATATACATATTTCAACTTTGAGATGTTTTTTAACACCCTAAGGATTTCATAACCGTGTCTAATTTTAAACCAATTTACACAATTTTGATAAGCTTACCATATCATAAAAAATTCTCATTCTTTGGTCAATGACTTATCCAGTACTTCTGATTTTCCAAGTATTTGGAAAGCATTATTTTAATTTCCCCTTTTTGGCTTCTTTTTCTTTTGTTCTCAGGTAGATGTCGCTACTTGTCCACTCAGTTGTTTCATGCTGCTTTTCACTCATTGGTTCTTTTGGCGCGTTCGATACCAGTATCGTGTATATAAGCCGACGCTTCTCTGTTGATTTGCCTTGCCTTGCTTTATTTAGTACGCTGTGCTCTATCCTGCACTGAAGAAGGGTCTAGTTTGTAGATTCGAAACAGCTGTTTGCTGCTTTTTGTTTACTATTTTGCATTTTTAAACGTTGGTTTTCTGCCTTGTAATATTCTTGCACAAAGGCTTTATTTGCTATTATATATTTTTTTATATATCATTATAGTTAAGTCCTTAATTACAAGAAACAGTAGCTTCTACGACAAATTTGATTTTTTTTACATTACGTGTTTGTAATTTATATGACAATGCGTTTTACATAAAGAAAATTTGTAACTTTTTTACTTAGATATTTAAAATGTAAAAAATAACAAAATGTTTTCATTCAGTAAAATTTGACATACTGAATGCTGTCTTTATTTAACTGAACAAAAGTTATAATTTTGAAAAATAATCATTCTTTATAAATATAATTTGTGACAGAGAATTTTTCGTTCTATTTTTAATAGAAAGAATTACATCTTTGAAATAACTTTGAAACATAAGCATAATTATTTTTTAGTAAACAGTCGCATTGCCTACAATAATACAGATTTATCAGTAATATACGTTTCCTGATGTATGAGAACCTCTATCTCTCTCTATTTCTTCATTTCCTTTTCATTATTTACTTAGACCTAATCTCTGGAAAGCAAAAGGCTTTTAAAAGTTTGTAATGGGACAAAATGTTTATCCCCCTAGCTAATGAAAGGCTCAAACTGGATAAACTCTGATTGAGTTTTAGAGGATATTTTTATATAAAATTAAGCTACAGTCCAATTTCTTTTGAGGGCTCCAGAAGCCAATGGATACAAGTGAAAAAAATTAGATTCGGAGTAAATTGAGTTCAAAGTTGAACATCAATACTAATTCCCTGACTTGAATTGTGGAGCCGTTGCTTATTTCATAGTGGTCTTTGAATTTCTTATTTCAATAACTGGGAAAGAAAAGTGGAGCACAATATATTTTTTTTAAGTTTAAGTAGAGATTAAAGATGTTAAGTTGTTAAGTATTTTAAAGAGTTGACTCTAGAACACAGTACATAATTAAAAAATCATTTATATTCACTTCACCTCCTAACGAATAGTTTTTTTTTTCAGATAGCCTGTGCACTTAGCTCAGTTTTTTTTTTTATTTTCTGACATACCCCTTGGATTCTGAGGTCCTCAGATAAAAGCGATCGCTTCATTTATCTCATTGTTTGTGTATTTTTGTATATGAGTGTTTTTGTATATGTGTGTGTGTGTATACAGGGTGTATCTGAAAAAGGGGCCAAAGCTTTACGGGATTATAGAACACAACTATATTAGCAAATCACAGAATGTATGGTTGGATCGCAAGCGATGAGAAGTTAAAATGTATTTTTCCACTGTCGCAGTTACAGAATTAACACAAGAATGAGAGGAGATACGTCAGAAAACATTTTATTAACAAGAATGTAATTAATGTTCTTGCTCAAAGAATTTGCTCAAAAGATCTTTCGCCATTTGTAATGCACACTTCACACCTGCGGAATAGGGACATTTGCGAAGACACCAGGCATTTCCCAAATATCACCGGCAACAACGACAATCCTGGCGACTAGATCCATATCGATTTCAATGGGGTACTCGTAGAGCAGACTTTTCATTTGGCGCCACAGGAAAATGTCCAAACACGCGAAATCAGGTGATCTCGGTTGCCAAGCTATGGGACCACATCGACCAATCAATCGCTTCGGTACAGTGGAAAAACACCTTTTAACTTCTCACCGCTTGCGTTCCGACCATGCATTTTATAACGGGATTTGCTCGTATAGCTGCGTTCT
This sequence comes from Maratus speciosus, assembly GCA_963932465.1. Classification (NCBI taxonomy): domain Eukaryota; kingdom Metazoa; phylum Arthropoda; class Arachnida; order Araneae; family Salticidae; genus Maratus; species Maratus speciosus. The sequence continues at coordinate 380,672,115 of OZ010786.1, forward strand.
ATCACCCAGCAAAGTTTTGCCCACTGCTACCTTAACTGAACCATAAACTTCTTAAAAATATTTAACTGAATTAATATTATTCATTAACAATAATAAAATAAAACTATATTCGACATTACCCGCTTATATTGAGATAAAAAAATTAGAACTTAAATGTATAATAATTCAAAAATTTGAGTTGGTTTTATGCACAATATATAAAAAAAGAGTGCTTAAAAAATGAAATCAACAAAAAACTTATAAGGGAAATAAAGTAACAGGATCTACAATATGAGGAACCATATTGGATGTTGACTCCAATTAAGTCTACCAAAAAATGGGAATTTTTTGTCTTCAGAGCAGGTGTTTTAGTTTAAAGTCAACTTCATTCCACCTCAAGTTTCCACAAATCTATCAAATACAAGAAAAAGATTAAGCTTGCAGCCAACGAATAATAATAATAATAAAAGAACATGCCTTTAACTTATCAGCAACGATAAACAGCATGCACTGATAACGCAATACATGTTATGCACAAGTTATTCTATATGAAAATTCTAAAAAAGAAATGTTTGAAATAATATCATAAGACGAAACGCAATTTTTCACCTTGATTCAACATAAAATATATAATGTGAACATTAAAAAGTTCCACAATCTTACTTAAAAGGCGACTAATGTAATGAAAAAGATGTTACAAGTTTAAAATATACATTTTATTTAAAACTTCTTAGTACTTTCATGCCTTCCAGGATCATCATCAAAGAATACCTTAATAACTAAATGTTAATTATTTATACAAATATGTCCCTTTGTTTTGAAAATGAGAGAGTCAATAATTCTAAAGTTGAATGTGGAAGTAGCAGTAACAGTTTCTTGGATTGAATTTAATTAGAGGAAATACATATTATTATATTAAATTTATAATTATTATTATTAATACTATTAATAATAATAATATATATTTACTCTAATTAAATTCAATCCAATAAACTGCTACTGCTACTTCTACTTTGAATTCTATAATTATTGGCTCTCTCATTTTCAAAACAAAGTGACGTATTTGTATAAATAAACAACACTTAGTTATATTAAAATATTCTCTGATGATGAGCCTGGAAGGTTTGAAAGTAGTCAGGCGTTTTAAATAAAATGCATATTTTAAACTTGTAACAACTTTTTCGTTACATAAGTCGCCTTTTATGTAAGATTGTGGACCTTTTTAATGATCACATTATATATTTTTAAAAAATGTTTGTTTCTGTTTTCGTTTGGTGGCAGTAATCTCTGGAACTACCGGACCAATTTCAAAGCTAATGGTGGCAAAAGGTTGCTGACAACCTCTGCTCCAATATTGGCTATATTGTATGTCGATCTCGCTATCCCCGAGGGGATGTAGGAGTAAAAAACGATCTCAAATTGCACTATTTGTGACACTTAAGATACTATAAACATCAAATTTAGCATGTTCGTAATTTTTTAGACATAAATGCTCGTTAAGAAGTGTTCTAAAAATTTAAAAGGATGAAATGAAAACACTCTAAAAATGTTCTAAATTACTAAGACGTGCACTGTAAAAAAAAAAAAAAAAAAAAAAAAAAAAAAAAAAAAAAAAAAAAAAAAAAAACGGTAACGTTCCATGTGAAATCCAGGAACGGTTCGCCTTTTCTCAGGTTTACAGAATAATTTAGCTCTTTCCTGTGAAATTCTGGTTTTCTTATCTGAAACGTTCCAAACGTAAAAAAGTTGGAAACAGCAAAACGCTGCGGCCGCCATTTATTATTTTTTTGCTATAATCCGTTCCTCGCGCGCGAGTGTCGAAAACGAATTCCTTAAATGAATGTAAAAAAATCAATATGGAGTGCAAATAAATCAATAGACGACATAATACTTTACGTCTCTATTGTCAAGACAATTCAGATGAAAATACAATACCTCTGTGACATCGCTAAGAGATTATCTCTCGTACTTGTCTGTGGAATGTTTAACGAGCAGACCGTGTAAAAAAAAAAAATACACCTATTATTTGGATGTCCATTAACAAGGGGACCATCAAACATGATTCTCATCGATTTTGATTAATTTAAAGTATGTTTTAGAGTTCTTATCTCTAATTATTCTTGTGAAAGGATTTCTTCAAATGAGCCTTAGATTTTCAGAAATTAGATGCCGAGGTTTAGCATACGTTTCAAATACCCATTAGTTTGCAGCTCTCAACGTGTCTTTCATGGTGTGGACGCAGAAGGCTCGCACGCCACCCGCATGGCCCGAGTTCGATGCTACCTCTTGACTTTTTTTTTCTTTTTTAATTAATTTTATATTTTAACACTTTATTACAATTTGATTTAAATTTGATATATATTTGACACTTTCAATTGTTGCAAATTTGAATTTTCTTTTTCGGAAAAAATATACAATTACGTTTAGGTATTTTTTTTTTCCTGAAATTTTATATGTATTTTATCTAACTTGTAAACTAACATAATTACTGACGAAAATCCAAAATATTTTATGTCTAGATTTTTTTTCTAATAATTATTTACATTTATATATTTTTATATTTTAAGCAAAGTTCAGAAACAATATATCATATATATATTTACTTTATTGAATTTTAACTGAAAATTTATTTTTTCGTGTAAATTATAAATAATAATTTTGATGTCAATTTCAAAATATTTTTTCATTCTAACAAATGATGATAATAAAGAGAAATTTGTCAACTGGAAATGTTAAAATCGTCTGCGGATCCCGCATGCTGTGAAATGTCAGTAATGTTTTGCTGTCAACTGAAATATTCCTGGTATTTCGCAGGAAACTTGCTGGCATTTCTGTAGAAAGTTTTTAACATATACAGTAAAGTTCCAGTCATTTTCAAGAAATGTTTCTTGGAAATAATGGGCAACTCAGCTGCCCTATTTTGCCCAGGAACGTTGCGGAATTTTTTTTACAGTGTGGATGCGGCACAGAAAAGTTTTTTTTTATATCGATATTTAAAATTAACCTGAAGAAAAAAAATTCTAAAATTGAAATTTTTGTGATAATGTTGTTGTTAGAAACTTAAATTTTGGCTTTGTGATTTTATTATATGATATAAATGATCTAAAAAAAGATATAAAAAAACTGAAATTTGAAAGGATGAGATGCGCGGTAAGCGTTCTAAAAACACTCTCCATTACAATGTCTATGGAATAGTTAGGGGTAGATTCTTTAAATTTGAAATACATGTTACTTTCTGGAATAACTTTAATATGAAACAACCTAGCTTCATAAAAGGGCGTATTTCTGTTAATTCTGTTTAGCGAGCTGTCTCTGTGCGAATAAAACAAGTTGGAAATTGCACGTCAAACGTGGCAAATAAGATGCCTTCGTACTATATCTAGTTTTATTAATACCTTTTGCACCGCATATGGTACTGAATGTATATTTTAGTGCACTTCATAACTGCATATCAATTTCATTCTGTTCGAAAGGCTGTAATATTATTAAAATGCACTTGAAATAATTGTTTCCCGTTGGCCGTAAAGTAACGGAAAACTTTTGACTGTCCCTGTAATTAACTATATAACCGATTTTCATAAAATTTGAAATGACTCAACAAAATTTTGCTGTTATTACATATTTAAAATTTCAGAATATTCGGTTGAGTAGCTTTTGCTCTGTTATATGCGGACGGACAGACAGACAGACAGAGTATAGGTGCTACGTTTTTATACAATAACGAACGCACCTAAAAAAACAGAAATTAAATGTATATTCTTATCATTAGAGGTTCGCAGTCTTATTAGTGTTAAACGAAAACCAGAATATGCATACTTAATAGATGTGGCAATCCAAACATATAACGCAGATGTATTTCAATTGTCATATATATTTGTCACATTGTTAAAGATTAAACATAGATCTTTTAACAGGATTTTCTGAGTTCGTAAGTTTTATATTTTTGCACAAGATTAAAGAAAGAAAATTATGATCAGAGAGTTTCGAAATGTTACATTTATGTTGTACATGACAATTTCATTATTTAAACCGCAAATTTATCCATCGAATCAAAAGTTTTTTTTTTAACACTGGGAGATTCTGCCCCCTGCGAGGTACGCTCGCCAACCCCCGTTCAGACACCACAAACTCTAAAAGCACGCTAATTTGATCGGCTTTTAAAGAAATTCGGAAGTATGAATTATAATGAAAAAACAGTGGCATGAATTTTCATGAATTCATAATTCAGTACATAAAGAGTTAAATAAGGCATTTTAAATGTATTGTTTTAAATCTCACTTAATTTTCACCAAAGTTTTCTTTCTATTTTTAATATTCACGTAAAAATATTCTTGTTTTAGAAAGGAAATATTTTTTGTGCTGTCTTAGAATTCGCAACACAAGAGCAATGCGACTCTTGTAGGCACTTCAATAACATCTCCATTGGTTCATTGGTTCAAAATATCTCAATTTGTTGATTTTCTGTAAGCAAGTAAACCCTATTGTTCACAATGGAAGTCTAAGGGAATTTGGCGAAACATTAGAGATATCGCCAAGTTGATGACACTTTTGGCGACTAAATTTTTTCGCCAAATTTAGCGATCTATCGTCCACTATGGCACCAGTATTGGAAATACGCTACTCCTGTTTTTGCCATTTTTCCAAAATATTGTTAATATTTTTAATATAAAACACATTTCAATATTTAATCTTTATTCGCATTTTTACGTGCGTTTTTGAAAGGAGTGAAATATGAATAGAATAAATGTAATATCATGCTTTAAAATTACCAATATTGGAGTTCTACTAGAGAATAAAATACCATAGCTTGATTTAAGTATGAGAATAATATGTATATAATAAAAAAATTACTAAAAAGACAAATATAGAATTTAAAATAAATGATATATATAGTACTCTAGAATATCTCTTTAATGAGTTAATATACATTTTTTAAGAATTTAAATTCTAGATGTACAATAGTCTGTTCTGAAATGGAACATTCCTCATTTATTCGATTCCTTTTAGAAATAAATCAGCGGTTTCTTATTTTTCACTTTCAATCAATGAATTTCCCATTCAAGTCCTCCACTCTCCTTAAAGAGTGGAGTGGCTTTTCCTTCCCTATTCTAATATTCTATCTCTATTATAAGTTTTTTAAAAATGCAATTTATTGCCGCAGAAAAAGTTTCGCCTTCGAATTTTACAATGATTGAAATACTTCTCTGTTTTATTGACTGTAATACTATTATAAATCCACATATGAAAACATCAAACCCACTTAATATTTGCTAAAACTGGTAAAAATACATTTGAAAGGCAAATAAATACCTTTATTTATTCAGATGGACATGTTTCATTGTTCTGACGGCAACTATCTCAAGATCTATAATGATACATATATTTTCGCAAACAATTTGAAATTGAAAACTGGTTAAACAAAAATCACGCAAACTCATGCATAAGAAATCAACTGCAAGTTTAAAAATGATATTAGTGAACGTGAATTAAATTATAATATTGTTTAAAATATTCTGCAGAGCATCTCTTTCCAAGATTTAGGAAGCTCCTTGGAGTCTGAATCATTGCATATAATCTCATTGCACAAAAAAATATCTCTACAGATTCTCGGATATTGGATAGCAAATAAAATCTTGATGGATAAATTATTCTACAACTTTTTAAATTAATCTGTAAAGGTTCGCTGTTATATAGTCTGGCTAGAGCTGTAGTTTTCGTGTTTCCTAAAAGTTAGAAAGAGATGCTCTGCAGAGAAATGAGACCATATTATAAAATAATTCATGTTCACTAATATCCATTTTTATCATTGCAGTTAATTTGATTATGCATCCTTCATGCTTATGAGTTTTGATTTAAAAATTTTTTGCGAAAATATTGTATCATTATATATCTTGAGAATGTTGCTGACAAAGCAGTGAAACATGTCGATTCGAATAAATAGAGACATTTATTTGCTTTTAAATGTATTTTTATCACTTTTAGCAAAAATTGAATTAGTTTGTAATACAGCGATACCTCGGTTTTCGTCGGTAATCCGTCCGGAAACAATTGGCGATATCCGAAACCTATGAAAACCAAGGCAATTATTTCCATATGAATCTATGTAAATCCAATTAATTCGTTCTACACACTTCAAAATACCTACCAAACGCCCATTTTATAGAGAATAAGCATTGCGTTCAATACTAAAAATAATAAGAAATTAAGTGTTCTTGGCCTATGGTATCAAGCCACTACATCTGGGGTCATTTCCCTTTTTGGTCTTTTGGCAGTTAGGACTAGCTTCAGAGTCAGAGGACCTATGTCGCTCAAAAAAAGGGATCTGTTTCTGTCGCCTGTTTAAGATTTTCCAAAAATGGGGCAAAGCATTGTTATTAAACAAGTTGCAGACACGGTTTGCAACTACTTTTTCATTATAAAGCCCTGTACCTTACACCATATAGAGAAGATGTCCTTATATCTGAAGAAGGCACATTCTCCCTTGTCTCTTCCTCCTCATGTGTCGTCTGTTGCACTTCTAGGTGGCGGTCTCGTAACTCTTCAGTGGTGCGTTCTTCACTGCGTTCATCCACTAACTCTTCCACATCCTCGCCACTCACATCCAAACCCATCAACTTTCCAAAATCAATGTACAAAATCCACATGTGTAGGGTCTGCTGGATCTGAAAACTTTCTTTTCTCAAATGATGGAAACTCGCGATAAGTAAAAAATGTCCCAAAATAACCTATAAATAAACGAAATTCTCGGCCTAGATGCGCGGGAGGATGCACACACAACGAGAAACACCGCCACTCTGAGCAGGAGAACGCGTGGTCAACCCCTTTGTTACAAAAAATGCAGTGAGGTCACTAAAGTACGCCGACGAAGCAAATTTAACGCGGAAAAAATAGACGAAAACCGAAACCGACGATAACCGAAGTCAACGATAACCGAGGTATTACTGTACTTCTTTTTAATTGTTATTTTAAAGAAACAATTGTTTAGTTTGAATTCTATACATTTTCCTACGGTATTCCTTTTCCCTATATAAGATCAGGTTAGCATTTCGTAAATTTTAATGCATTTTTTTTCAATGGTAAAATTCATATTTGATTTCTTATATAGACATTATAGATACAGGAGTGGTAATTTTAAACATTTAAAAGAAGATTTGGTTGAAGATTGATATTACCCAGCATGTACAGCAATTCGATGTTTTGTCACTGTGACGTCAGAAATACTCACAAACGCCACAGTCACAGAATTGACCAAATTGTGATATTTTTAATTTGTTACTTTATGAGTCTCAGATGATCGTTAATTTGTCAATTCAGCGTTATCAATTTTGAGTTCTGAGCCTCAAGGTGACTACTAAACAGCGCCACTTCTATCGCGTCACTAAACGAGACATTTGCATTACTCATTTTTGATGTCACATGATTGAAACGTGGACAGTAATAACTGCATTTGGGTAACATGCTTTTATATTTTCGTCGCTACTAGTCATGGATCTCCTAGGAACGAAATAAACATATTCTAATAATAAAAAAAATATTAATAACAAATCACAAATGTAGGGAGTGGGCAGCGGAAAATTGTTTACAATGAAGTAAGATATTGCAACATATGTGAGGCATTTTCACAAAATTTTAACTTTCAAGAATAAAAATCTAGTGAAATTAAACTTAATAAAATAACATTTTAAACGTATACACGGATGAATTAATGATTCAAAATAAAGAAAAAATGTTAAGTTAAACTTGCGAGTTTAATTTTCCTTACCGTCTCCTTGACATTTTACATCTGCATTTTTTTATTTTCTGCTAAATTTTTACTTATAATGAATTTGCATAGTACACACAGAATATTTAAATAAGAAATAATAATAATGTAGTATTTTTAGTGCAAAATTTTGGAATAAGACTGTCTTAAAAGGATGTTAAGATAGGGACGGTAAGGAAAAAAAACGGGCAGCAAGGAAAAAAAGGGACAATAAGGGGGGAAAAAGGGACTTTTAAGGAAAATTACCACCTATTTTTAGGCATATCATGTTAAGCCTAAGTGATAGCCACAATGTTAATTTATTTTTAGCAACAATTATTTACATTAAATAAAATAAAATAATAATTTACATCGAAAAGTGCAGAAATAAACCTTGGGGATCGTAAGACTACCAATAAAGCCACAATGCTTGAAATTGATATTTAAATGCTGATTTAAATTCTGGAGCAAATCCCCTGTCAAAGAATATTACCCATTCTTTCTCTAGCTTACAAGGGCATGAGAAATAAGTTGAAAAATATTCTGTGGCTGCATCGGAAGGGATTTTCTTAATTTTAGCAAGAGGGGTGGTAAGCAATCTAAAATCCAGGGACAAAGTAAAAAAAAATAATAACAACTGTAAAAATGCGTGCAGGTAAATTTTTTGCTACATATTTATATAAAACAATAGTCCCAGTTTCAGAAACAAAATTACATGGAATTAATTTTATTGAAACAATTTTGTACATACAGATCGAAATTTAAACATCAGCATTAGGAACATGGGGCGGTAAGGAATTTCATGGTACATTTTGACCCCCAGCATCGTCCAAAACTTATTTATTTCGTTAATATTGTTATACAGTCAGGCAATGGGATGTTTTCCAGTACATGGAATTTAAAAAAAGCAATATGTACTAAAATAAAAATTATTATTCAGGGACTTAAAAGTCAAAATTAGTTGAGAATGCCTCATTAATTTCTAGATGTCAACTTCTCCAATTTTTTTTGCCCAGTATTTATTTAAACTTAATATTGAATCACGTGCTTTTTTATTTAGGTTGCACCCGGCTAGGGTGTTCTTAAGAACTACATACACAAAATTTAATAATAAATGAATAATTAATAATAAAATACAAATGTACGCTGTAAAAAAAAAAAAATCCGACCAGTTTTCATGTAGGAATCGGAAAAATAGTTGCCCTTACCGTACCGGAAAATTTTCAGACCCAGCTCGGAATAAAATCCGTAAAGAAAAGGAAATAGTCAATAAAACGGTACTTTACGGATTTTATTCCGAGCTGGGTCGGAAATTTTTCCGGTACGATAAGGGCACTATTTTTCCGATTCCTACAGGAAAACTGGTCGCATTTTTTTTTTTTTTTTTTTTTTTTTTTTTTTTTTTTTTTTACAGTGTACTGAGTGTGTTGTGAAAAACCGTCAATAACTAGAAAACAGGAATTCTGCTGTTTCAGAATTTAGTGTTGCCCCCCCCCCCCCCAATGAAAATATATATATATATAAATAGCACAAAACTTATTTCAATTTTATGACTTACACCGTAAAAAATAATGCGATCAATTTTCCTGTAGGAATCGGAAAAATAGTTGCCCTTATCGTTCCGGAAAAATTTCTGACCAGCTCGGAATAAAATCCGTAAAGTACCGTTTTGTTGACTATTTCCTTCTTTTTTACGGATTTTATTCCGAATTTGGGTTGGAAAAATTTCCGGTACGATAAGGGCAACTATTTTTCCGATTCCTTCTGGAAAACTAGTCGGAATTTTTTTACAGTGTAAAACACACGCTTTTATTTTATGTAAAATGGCATCATTCGCATTAGCTTAAGAATTCCACATTTACGATCCACTCTTAAACATCTACAGTAAAGCATGTATAGGATGTCACTATTGCAAAGTATTACACAAATGCATCAAAAACATGCCGTCATTAAATAAACTAGACAAAAAAAAAAAAAAAAGGTTATCTAATGATTCATAGGCATTCATTTGTTTGTAACATTAACATACACGATTTTAGTTGTGATGTCAGTCATGACGTTTTGGTTGGAAACTGACACCAAACAAACGGTTGGTATGTTGTATTTTATATATTTTTTTGTTTGTTGCAGCTATATCTTATATTTATATATCGCATCTAAGTGTTTTAATACTTGCTATGTATCGGTAACATTTTCCACGATTTATATTTAAAAAGAAATGATGCGTAGCAACCGTTTGTTTGGAGTCAGGTTCCAACCAAAACGTCATGACATAAAGCATTCATGACGATGTCATACTCAACTTGTTGCACCCTCCCACCGAAGCTAATCAGATATTAACCGAATGTGCTATTATGTATGTGGCGTAGTTGGGATGGACTCCAATAGTCATACACACAGCAGTGTTGCGGCCCTCAAGGCAGCCGTTGTGTATGCAGTGGCAAATGCGTTGTTATTAAGTTTAGTATTTTCCCATCCGGACCGCAAAGCTTTTTGTCTGGTTTTAAGATTTTCGAATACTTCAAGATCGATGAAGTAGCAGGAATAACAGTACTATCTTCTACACTATCTATTTTGAAGCGAAGGGTTTTACCTGCTATTTGAATAGGTATTGGCCATAACAAATCATTATTTTTGTTATTAGAGCGTGTTTCCCTAACTGTTCCTAAGAAAGAAATTTCAGATTTACTTTCATTTTTCCTTCAAACTCGTGCAAAGTTCCCTAGTTTGTAACATTTTAGACATTTAGCATCTTTTGTTAGACACAATTTCCTGTCATGTGTAGATTTTCCGCACCATTTGCAAAGATCAAAGGGTTTAGGATGCTCTTTTTTCACATTATTCCTTTTATCAATTTCTTTAAATCTTGGATTTTGAATGGATACACCTCTGTTAAAGTTCATCTTTATGTTGTTTACACTAGAAACTCTATGGACAGAAGCATTATTACAAGAAATATTTTTTTGTTGCTTTTTAATTGATTCCGATAACCGATCTTTATCTATAGCTTTGCTTAAACAAAGGTCTGGATCCAACTGTAATTTCTCACATAATGATTTATCTCTAATAGCAACAACTATTCTATCGCATATTAATTCATCATGAAGAACTCCGTAATCACAATGTTCAGCTAGTGAATAAAGTGAAGTTATAAAATCATTAACAGATTCCCCTTCATTTTGAATGCGTTTATTAAACTGCGCACGCTCGGAAATTGTGTTTTTCTTTACTAGAAAATGATCATCAAAATGCTTTACAAGAATATTATATTTCTACTGGTCATCTTCGGACAAGTTAAAAGATACAAAAATATCTTCTGCTATATCTCCCATGAGATAAATAAGAAAATTTACCTGTTCTACCTATGTTTGATTTTTAAAACCCGAAGCGAATCGATCCCTTTCGAATCGTTACTCCCATTTTAATCAAAATGCTGGTGATGAAAAAGTAAATGATTCTGGTGGTGTAACTTGATAAGAATTTCTATATTCTATATCTTTATACATTTTAATTCTTAATCAAATGAATATAAATGTGCCCTATAATTATGCAAGAAAACGAAACTTCTTACTTTAAGCTAAGAATCCATTTTCAGTATTCCACTGTAGTAAACATCCTTTTAACCGGCTGCCACCATGCGTTGTTATTAAGTTCTGTTAATAATGTAGCAAACCGTCGAAGGGTACAATGGATGGATACAGCGAAATTACTTGCATATATTTATTCGCACATAACTTATTCTATTTCGGTTACATATACAAGCACGACACAACATAGCATAATCATATCTCAGAGCTCTTGTTCTAGGTTAATTTTGGTTACAATTAATGTCCTAATACCACAGCAAATGTTTCCAACTCTCGTAGTCCAAGAGCCGGCAGCACAAAAACCGATTTTATCAAGTGCAAGAAAAAAACCTTTATTTTATGGAAGAGTAGAAGTAGGGGAATCTAATGATCCATGTGTACCGGAAGTGGTGCATCATCCAAAAAACAATACCACCAGTGGTTGACTCGTAGGCTTATCATTGTGTTTTCTTGCTCCGAGTCCTCCATGTTTTCATATCTATCTTTGTCAGACAAACAGAATGATAAACCTACGACTCAACCTCTAGTTGTATTAATTTTTGGCTTACGCACCCTTCACTTTCGGCAGACATGGATCATTAGATTCCCTACTTCTACTCTTTCATAAAATAAAGGTTTTTTCCTTGTGCTTGATAACATAGTTTTTTGTGCTGTCGGCTCTTGGACTATCATCTGATCATTACCTGCAGTAAGTTTCGACAGCCTGTAGAGGCGGTTACAGCGGTTGGCAGTGGTTTCAGTGAATGATGTCATCCAGTGTGTATGTGATCACTTGTGCAGAACCTTGAACTAAAATAAAAATGCTCTATCTCTTCTGTATATTCCTGTTTGAAAGCAGGCCTTGATTTGTTCTAAAACATCTGACGCACCGTGTACGTGTAACGTAAGTATCGAGCTCTATTTTTTTAAACATTTTACAGTAACGGCGCTTGATAAAGAAAAACTAGTGTTTCATTTTCCTATTGAAATAATCTAAATTTAATTTTTACCAATAATATTGTATATATCCATTTATATGACATTTTTGTTTGACAAAACGCAACTAGCACGAAATATGCGAAATTTAAAAAAATGTATTTTTAATGTCATTCAGTGACATTTGCTTTATAAAGGACGATTGATAATTAATGCCACCGAAATGAAAAGGCAAAGCAGGCATACGAAAAGAATAAAAAATCACAAGGGATTTTTTGAGCCCACATCACGTTATGACCATTATTTATTTATTAATTTTTTACAGAGAATTAAAGTATTAAACATAGATCAAACATGATTTTTTTTTACTAGTGCATTTGATTCATAAAACTATAACATTATTTCGCTTTAGATGATATATTTTAAATTGTTTTGCTACTTTCAGATGCTTTTAGAATCTCTGGAGATGTAATGTTTCATATAACTTTCTCTTATTAATAACGCATGTTGTAAATTCTAATTATTTGTTTTAAGGGAACACGGGACCTTCAAACTCAGTTTTAAATTTTTGTTTTTAAATTTCACTTTAAATACTATTCAAGGGCACACTATATGCATTATGGCATATATTTATCACACGAGAAATAAAAAAAAAATGGAGAAAGATAAGGAATTTTCTTGGATATTTTAAGCGTTATCAAGAACTTTTTAAAATGTCATATATGGATTCTATATCAATTTAAATCCCCAATACTTTTTATGCAAGTTTGTTTTATTCATACAAATACATCTGTACTTTGAACTTTATATATTTGAATATTAAGGCAAGAAAAAAAAATATTTTCTAAAATTCTGAAGGTTGCAAACGCTATCCGGTCAGCTAGAGGGGTTTTGCAAATTATATATAATACAAGAAGAATAAACAAAAATCATTCTACATCATTTTTTTTATACTACATTTCCCCACATGTTACACATTTATGACCAATACTTCTTACTAAGCGATACAATAGTTGATAGAGTTACTACAGGAGATGCTTAAAGTTTTTGGCCGACGCCTCGAGGCCTGCATTACATCGACGCTGCATGGAATGGCGCACCTTCTCAAACATATCATGTGTATCTCTGACACATCTTGCTGCCCCAACAATTATTCCTACTAAGTCTTCCCTGCGATGAAACAGGTGTTTTGTAAATAGCCATGTTACCCCCAAGGCATCCACGTCTCACATGAGAACGTCTCAATTTGCTCAGCTCGTGTTTTCACGGAAACGCCTCTGTCGTTTGCGACCCCACGTTCCTATGTGATTTTGCTTCTTTGCCTTTTTATTTTGACCATGTTATTTTTGAATCTCCTGTATATCGTTACCAGCTGCTATTAAACTTTCTCATTTTACTATGTATAGTATTGTTTTGGAGGGTTACAAGATGTTTCGAATTTCCAGCTCACATCATTTAGTTTATGAAACATATTTTCCACGGAAAACGGAACCCGTCTGTAATAAAATCAAGTTTCAACTGAAAATGTTAATGGTCTCAATATAAACTATACAATTCAATTTTTACACGCTAAGACAAAAAGATACCTAAAGTGATTTTTTTTCTCATTTCCGTTGATTCCGTCCTACCAGGTTTAAATATGAACTATGTTCATTTCTTCGGGAATATAAAAATTTTTTACTAACGCAGGTTTCCTTTAAACGCAGGTGCCGTTCGCGCAAATTTTAATATAAATTCAATGCAAAGCTAAATAGCTTTTTTAAATAAACACGTTTTCATAAGCGTGCAATATTTAGTGGTCTCAATTCAATGTTGTTCAGCAAAAAAATCTACTTTGAGATGTTATTTTCGCCTGGGTCCCGATTACGGAAAATTAAACGCTTTTATCACACTTGGTTGAAAACGCGAACTAGAGAATTTATTTTAAAAATTTATTTTTTGCTCTGTTTTTTAAGTTAAGGAAACAGAAAAGAAAAAAAGCGTTATTTAAACTATTTATTCTGGAGTTTTCAATTGTTTTCTAAACGGTTAATCATGATAATTTAATTAACATCATTTGATGAAACGATTACTATTAATTGATAAAATCATATCTAATTCACACACATATATACATATGTAGATAAAGATATTACACTCATTATTTTCGTTTTTTTTTTATACATTTTAGTTTTTAAAATATTTTATTTCGGTAATTTCATAGCTATCTATTATACATACTATTTCTTATACGTAAATGAATATCCAAGCTGGTGATATGCTGGGAAAAGTGTGGGATGCGTTATCGTACCGCTTCGATAGCGTCAGTGTTTCTGGAGAGGCTCACATTGTACACTTATAACTGTGTGCAATTTAAACTTTCAACTGTTATTTTTTATTTCCGATGAACAGCAAGGTTGTACGTTCTTTTTAAGGTTTCGTTCATCTGACGAAACCCTATTCGTCTCGCTCCTCTGTCTGTCCGTCCGTCTGTCCGTCTGTCTGTTACAGAGCCCGTTCTCAGAAACTATACATGTTGGAGACTTGAAATTTTGCATACTCATAGATGAACACCACACATCATACGACAAATCATAAAGTTTTGAAAAATTCGTACATTTAACCCTTTGGTCTCCAACATGTGTATTTTAAACAATTCTTTCTAAGTGAGTCCCTAATTAGGTTGCAGGAGTGAAATTTTGCGTACTTATAGATGGACACCTCAGATCAAACGAAAAATCATAATTTTTTGAAAAAGTCGTACATTTAAAACTTTGGGCTCCATCATGTGAATTTTAAACAATTCTTTCTAAGTGAGCCCCTAATTAGGTTGGAGGCGTGAAATTTTGCATACTTATAGCTGACTACATCTTATCAAACGACAAATCATAAAATTTTGGAAAAGTACATTTAACCCTTTGGGCTCCCACATGGGTATTTTAAACAATCCTTTCTAAGTGCACCCTAATTGGGTTGGAGGCGTGAAATTTTGCATACTTATAGCTGAACACCTCACATCAAATGACAAACCATAAAATTTTGAAAAAGTTGTACATTTAACTCTTTGGAATCCATCATGTGAATTTTAAACAATTCTTTCTAAGTGAGCGTCTAATTAGGTTGGAGGCGTGAAATTTTGCATACTTATAGCTGAGCACCTCATATCAAACGGCAAATCATAAAATTTTGAAAATGACTTACATTTAACCTTTTGGGCTCCTACATGTGTATTTTAAACAATTCTTTCTAAATGAGTCCCTAATTAGGTTGCAGGCGTGAAATTTTGCGTACTTATAGACGGACATGGAATCCATCATGTGAATTTTAAACAATTCTTTCTAAGTGAGCCCCTAATTAGGTTGGAGGCGTGAAATTTTGCATACTTATAGCTGAGCACCTCATATCAAACGGCAAATCATGAAATTTTGAAAAAGACTTACATTTAATCCTTTGAGCTCCCACATGTGTATTTTAAACTATTATTTGTACGTGAGCCTCTAATTAGGTTGGAAGCGTGAAATTTTGCATGCTTATAGCTGAATACCTCACATCAAACGACAAACTATAAAATTTTGAAAATGTCGTACATTTAACCCTTTGGGCTCCCACATGTGTATTTGACACAATTCTTTCTAAGTGAACCCTAATTAGGTTGGAGAAGTGTAATTTTGCATACTTATAGCTGAACACCTCAGATCAAACGACAAATCATAAAATTTTGATAAAGTCGTACATTTAACCCTTTGGGCTCCCACATGTGTATTTTAAACAATTCTTTCTAAGTGAGCCCCTAATTAGGTTGCAGGCGTGAAATTTTGGGTACTTATAGACGGACACCTCAGATCAAACAACAAATCATAAAATTTTGAAAAAATCGTACATTTAACACTTTGGTCTCCCACATGTGTATTTTAAACAATTCTTTCTAAGTGAGCCCCTAATTATGTTGGAGGCGTGAAATTTTGCATACTTATAGCTGAGCACCTCACATCAAACGGCAAATCATAAAATTTTTTTAAAGTCGTACATTTAACCTTCTGGGCTCCTACATGTGTATTTTAAACAATCCTTTCTAAGTGCACCGTAATTGGGTTGGAGGCGTGAAATTTTGTATACTTAGAGCTGAACTCCTCACATCAAATGACAAAACATAAAATTTTGAAAAAGTTGTACATTTAACTCTTTGGGCTCCATCATGTGAATTTTAAACAATTCTTTCTAAGTGAGCCCCTAATTAGGTTGGAGGTGTGAAATTTTGCATACTTATAGCTGAGCACCTCACATCAAATGACAAACCATAAAATTTTGAAAAAGTTGTACATTTAACTCTTTGGGCTCCATCATGTGAATTTTAAACAATTCTTTTCAAGTGAGTCCCTAATTAGGTTACAGGCGTGAAATTTTGCGTACTTATAGATGAACACTTCAGATCAAACAACAAATCATAAAATTTTGATAAAGTCGTATATTTAATCCTTTGAGCTCCCACATGTGTATTTTAAACTATTATTTCTACGTGAGCCTCTAATTAGGTTGGAGGCGTGAAATTTTGCATGCTTATAGCTGAATACCTCACATCAAACGACAAACTATAAAATTTTGAAAATGTCGTACATTTAACCCTTTGGGCTCCCACATGTGTATTTTACACAATTCTTTCTAAGTGAACCCTAATTAGGTTGGAGAAGTGTAATTTTGCATACTTATAGCTGAACACCTCAGATCAAACGACAAATCATAAAATTTTGAGAAAGTCGTACATTTAACCCTTCGAGCTCCCACATGTGTATTTTAAACAATTCTTTCTATGTGAGCTCTAATTAGGTTGGAGGCGTGAAATTTTGCATGCTTATAGCTGAATACATCACATCAAACGACAAACTATAAAATTTTGAAAAAGTCGTACATTTAACCCTTTGGGCTCTCACATGTGTATTTTAAACAATTCTTTCTAAGTGAGCCCCTAATTAGGTTGGAGGCATGAAATTTTGCATACTTATAGCTGAGCACCTCACATCAAACGGCAAATCATAAAATTTTGAAAAAGTCGTACATTTAACCTTTTGGGCTCCTACATGTGTATTTTAAACAATTCTTTCTCAGTGACACCCTATTTAGGTTGGAGGCGTGAAATTTTGCATACTTATAGCGGAACACCATCATGCGACAAATCATAAAAATTTGAAAAAGTCATACATTTAACCCTTTTGGCTCCCACATGCGTATTTTAAGCAATTCTTTCTAACTGAGCCCCTTATTAAATTGGAGATATGAATTTTTGCATACGTATAGCTGAATACCTCAGACCACACGACAAATCATAAAATTTTCAAAAATTCTTATATTATTTACTCCTCCGTGCTCTAACTTGTATATTTTAAGCAATTTTTCTGACCTCCACCCTTTTCACCTGGGTGGAAAATTTTCCAACTTTTGCCGACACCCCTTTGACCATTCTTTCATATTATGCACCATAGCCTTACATATTTTAGTTCCACTTTTTACCGCCATGGGCGCCTACATATCTCGTGTGCTATGGGTCCAATCCCCTCGACTAATATATCTATGGATAGTATGTAAAACGGAGTTTTGTTCGGATAAAGGTTTGTTTAGAATAGAGTGCGCCCCTTGTTGCGA
Organism: Maratus speciosus; assembly: GCA_963932465.1. NCBI lineage: Eukaryota > Metazoa > Arthropoda > Arachnida > Araneae > Salticidae > Maratus > Maratus speciosus. Next base: position 380,689,953 of record OZ010786.1, read on the forward strand.
AATGTGGAACTAACAGATTTTCAAAAGGATAAAGTCTTTTGAAAGGAATATTAAACGAAACCCTCTGTGCGATCTGTGATCACACTTACCCACTTGTTTTTTTTTTACCTTTTAATAGCCTTGTAAAATTGGGAAATTTATTTATGTACAGCCTGTATTTTAGTAATCCTGGTTTGGAGTATAATGAACTCCATTGTTAGTGTAACATAGATACATATATGGATAACCATATGGATAACCAGTATACACTTTAATAAAAAGCTACGCGTTGCTGACGACTGGCTTTTCCGCTAATCGTGGCCACAGATTAATCTCGGAAAATGAAACATTTGAAGTTACTGAAAAAATTAATAGCGTGAAAAATATTTGCCAGAAAATCGTTAGACAAACTGCGTTAGAAAGATCAAGAAATTGTATTTTTCTTGATATAAATTTCAAATCTGATGAATATACCGTTTTTCAAATGTTGAAAATTAAATATAATTAAATTAAAACAAATTATAGTACCCTTATTATTGTGTTAAAATATAAAATTGAATTATGATGTCACGAGTGCATGCTTTTTATTTAATTCTTGACAAATACGGGATGCGTGATTTCTTTTTAGTTGTGAATAATATAGGTTAATTCACGTATGATATCATATTTATAACGAATATATGGTTAATGTATGGCTTTTACAAGAGCAAGTGATATCATGAAGAGCTGTTCAAGAATAATTACATTTCTTTTTAGATTTTTTTCAAGAATCGAGACTATATTTATTTAGGCTTGGGTGACATTTTTTTTAATACTGGTATAAAAGCAAAATTTCTATTTTACTAATCAAACATGTTTAAAACCCCAGGCAACGCCAGTTATTTCAGCTAGTAAGGAATATTTAGCGATTTATCAGCTTCGCTCAGCTAAGGCAAAAGCATTAAAATTAAGGTAACAATTTATCATTAAATTTAAAATGTTGTATTTTCATCGGAAACACTGTTGTGTACATAAATTTAATTATTTTCTGTCATATCAGGTAGTAAATTAAAAATGATTTACAAAATTCACACTTTAAATACTGAAAACAGGATGAGTTAAGTAAAGTCCAAAGAAAACTTTTATAAAATGGTTCTTATTAAAACCGTAAAAATAAAAGTTATACATTATAATTTAATACTTCTTTCATATATTTTTATAGTTCTAAATATTTTCCTTAATATTAAACACAATGAATAAGATCTGATTTGTTAAAACAAACGAATATGGTAACGACGATCTTTACGAAATTTGCAAAATATGGTAATTGAAATTAATGAAATGCATAGTTCTCTAGAGTACAAAGTAATGAATTAATTTAATTTTATAATTACTTTAGCGCATTAAAGTGTGAAGTCCTCAGGCAATTTTAATGTCAAACGTTCATTACTGATGCTACATTTCCTGGGATATGAATTGAAGGTTCATAAATTCTGTTTATCCCGATCAATGAAATCCGAATAAATTCTTACATTACTTTTTAATAAATAGAATGCTTTTTCATATAAATAAAAACACACATTTATTTTACTTAAATAGGTGTCACAAATAAAAATTAAAATATGTTGACATGTTTCGGTTTAATAGTAAAAACCGTAATCATGACACACACATAATCAATAGAAATGAATGACACTGGGTACCAAACAATAATCTAAAAATAAAAAAAAACATAAAAATGCAAAACATTGCGCCCTCTATGATCTCAAATAGCCTACGCTACCGCGGCTCCCTCTATCAGACTCCCTTTTTTAAGTATTTATTAAGGAATTCCAACCATAAAATTGGAATATCAAAGGATAAAGAATCATTACACACAGTATCCCTCCTAGAATATATCTCAATAGATTCCCGGATGATTGACTTGCGGTATAAACTCGAAACAAACAATAATCTACTGTCTCTGAAACAAATATTAACCCCCCTCTTTAAAAACAGCCTTGATAACGCAGTCTTATCCCTACCAAATTTTATATCAGATTCATGCTCTTTCCTCCTAATCCCAAACTTTCTACCTGTCATACCAATATAATAATTAATATCCTCCCCCCTCATTCTCATATGGAATTTCATACACCCCTGCGAGATCATCCTGTGCAACCGGATCAAAAGGTCTGTACAGAAGATGTTTCAACTTAGGAGGTGGTTTAGCAACTAATTCTAACTTAAACTTCATTAATTTACTTTTAAGCCTCTCAAAATTACCCTTGATATATGGAAACGATAACCTTTTAAACCTATTAACCTCCCCCCTCTCGCACACCTTATCAACCAAAGTACAACTAACTTGTGAATGACCTTTACACTTATAATTTTTAATCAAATTATTAATCTTCTCGCTTTTGTAACCATTTACTTTAGCAATATTGAAAATATAATTCAACTCCTCGTCCAAAAAATCCTCTGAACAAATATTAAACGCACGATTAACCATGAACCTGAACGTTGAGAATTTATACCCAAAAGGTTAATACGCTGAATTTGGAATAATATGGTGGCTACTAATATCCTTCCTATAAACTTTTCTTTTTAAAACAGACCCCTCTCTTATAAGGCACACGTCTAAAAATGAAAGAGCACGGTCATTTTCTAATTCAAAAGTAAACTGAATATTCCTATCCTTAATAGGTTTAAAAGGTTATCGTTTCCATATATCAAGGGTAATTTTGAGAGGCTTAAAAGTAAATTAATGAAGTTTAAGTTAGAATTAGTTGCTAAACCACCTCCTAAGTCGAAACATCTTCTGTACAGACCTTTTGATCCGGTTGCACAGGATGATCTCGCAGGGGTGTATGAAATTCCATATGAGAATGAGGGGGGGGGGGGGGATATTAATTATTATATTGGTATGGCAGGTAGAAAGTTTGGGATTAGGAGGAAAGAGCATGAATCTGATATAAAATTTGGTACGGATAAGACTGCGTTATCAAGGCTGTTTTTAAAGAGAGGGGTTAATTTTTGTTTCAGAGACAGTAGATTATTGTTTGTCTCGAGTTTATACCGCAAGTCAATCATCCGGGAATCTATTGAGATATATTCTAGGAGGGATACTGTGTGTAATGATTCTTTATCCTTTGATATTCCAATTTTATGGTTGGAATTCCTTAATAAATACTTAAAAAAGGAAGACTGATAGAGGGATCCGCGGTAGCGTAGGCTATTTGAGATCATAGAGGGCGCAATGTTTTGCATTTTTATGTTTTTTTGGTATTTAGAGTATTTTTTGGTACCCAGTGTCATTCATTTCTATTGATTATGTGTGTGTTATGATTACGGTTTTTACTATTAAACCGAAACATGTCAACATATTTTAATTTTTATTTGTGACACCTATTTAAGTAAAATAAATGTATGTTTTTATTTATATGATAAGAAAGGGTGAAGTAAAATTTGTTTGAGTTTTTACGAAAACTTACAACGGTTTTTGACATAGAATGCCTTTTCTTAATCGTTTTCACAGTTCTATTATTATTATGATTTACAGTATTCATACAGTGGAACTCCTTTTATACGTTAACAGATGTTGCAGAATTGCACCATGAAATATTATAAATACAAATATATTTATAAAAACATATAAAATTGCTAAATGGTACAGTCGTGGAAAAAAAAAAAGTAAACACCCCGTACTAAATCCTCAACAAATTATCGTAGAAGGAAGTTACTGGTACCGAACGATTGGAAATAAAGTTTACTTTTAAATGATGTATATAAAATTTGCTTAGGGGGCCATCTACATATTAAAACTAACCATAACTTTGTTTTTTTCAATAGCAGTACCCAATTCTGACAGCATAAATCAACTCTAAATCCTTCAATTAGCCTAAAAACGAATTTGTATGCAATTCGTACCATAAGTTTCCGAGAAATTAATCATTTTAAAACGAGCGTATTTTAAGGGCTGTATCCAAATTGAAGTTCCGTACTGGATTGTTAACCGAGAGAGCCCCTTCCTTGATCAAGACACCTTAAGCGCCACTCAAGGAGTCAATGAAGTGTGTTAGATTACAGTACCGCAGAATAAATTTCAAAATGTCTATTCACTTCCATCATAGACGGCCCCTTAAACCATCATTTTGCCGTTTATTAAGCATCATTTGAAAACTACTTGGAAGAAAAATGTGAAACTTTTGAATTTCCATAAAACAGGACTTAATAAATCTAAATCCATCAAAAAAATTGTAGGTTGCAATTCATAATTTTTTCGAACATTAATTTAATAATTCATAATTCATATCATAAAATTATAAAAATTGCAAATTCAGCTTATTTATGTTTGGGTATATTAGTATTATTACTACAAAAAAAATTAGCACATTAGGAGCATAATTTCGGGAGATATAAATAAAAATATGAAAATGTAATGTAACATTATAAGCACTAAATTTTGAATGTTTATAATTCAAAAACTTATCATTCAAATGACTTCAAATTTGGTGTCTAGGCATAGTTTGAACCGAAGATTTGAAATATCTCGTTAAAATTGGGTATTGCTATTGAAAAAATGAAGTTATGATTCGTTTTAATATGTAGATGACCCCCCCCCCTAAATTTTATATACATCATTTAAAAGTAGACTTTATTTCCAATCGTTCGGTACCAGTAACTTTCTTCTACGATGATTTGTTGAGGAGTTAATAGGGGGTGTTTACTTTTTTTTCCACGACTGTACATATTACATAACTTGTATAAATCAATTTGATGATAAAAACATAATACCTAAATTTCGAACATGATGATTATATGTTTTGAAAACAATGGAAAATTCCTGAATAGATAGTTTAGATAATGCTTCTTTTTTCTTCGAAATGTGGCACAATATTTAAATTTTTTTTTTAGTTTTTAACTATTTGCAATATTTCAATTTGTCTCACCATGAATTTGTTTGAACCTAATACTTTCCTCGTTCATAGATGGGGACACTTTTTATTTAATCAAACTTCGGTTCATCTCCAGCTTATTTCATTTTAATTTTTCTGGTATAGTCACTGGATAGCGCCACTGCATTTTTCTATGAAATTAATAGCTTAAGACACAGCAAATGGTCTCTCATACAGGCCGCTTTAGTTTTTAGACTTTTAAATCAGTTCAGCGACATATTTTATCCTGAGGACGACTGCAACAGCACACAGTGGGGCAAAATCCCAAAAAGCTGGCCAAAAGTCGAAAATAAAGTTACTATTTAGGAAGTTTTGACTATACAGATGGCTAGAATAATACTTGGAAGGTCAGAATTTATATTTATAAAAAGGTTTCCGTTTTGCTTTGGCAATCTGTATCATTTCAAAAGTGACGCTGGGAAGATTATCGTCTGAGGCGAACAAAAAGAGCAAAACAAAGGTTCTTCAAAACACGTACTACATTTTTCCATATCATCCGATTTTGATGCTTTTAAATGGATTCACACGACAATAGTGTGTACCTGTTTTGGACACGTTACAAAAATTATATTAAGTACATAAAATTTAATAATTTCATGATTATTTTTGATAATTGTTTTTAAAAAATATATTTTTTTTTTGCTTTAAAACATCAAAAAGTTTATAAGTTCCACGGTGTTCCGCAACGACATAAAATGGAAACAATAGCCTAAACTATTATCTAATGAATCATAAAAAAATAGCTGCCACAAACTGCCATTCTGCATTTAGTGCAGGTTCTTGCAAGCACAAGTAAAAATATCATTTTTTAGTCGCTTCAAAAGCTATGATATTTATTACTTTTCATAGTAATTTAGCTTGCAAACATTTTTAAAAATTTTAGATTTTTCAGTTTTGTGATAGATTATTATGTATTATATTACAAATAAGTATTATAATCATAAGCATAAAAGAATTTGATAAGCAAGATTAGTAACAAAAACATGAAAAGAATTCTCTATCATCGATACAATAGAAATAAATTTTCTTATCTTTATAGCTAATAATTTTGTGTATTCTATCATAATTAGAAGAATTATCTTGCCAATTGCAATCGTTGCTAGATCATACTGCAGCACGTATTTTATTAATGCAAACGGAAATTTTTAAGAATCTGACTTTCGAGAACATTAGCAATCTGAATTTTATTTTCAAGTGGGAATGTGATAGTACATCTGGTCAAAGTACTTTTAAACAAAAATTTAGCGTTGATGATGGTAGAAATTAGGTTCAAATAGCTTTTTCACTTCTCTAGGGCCACTAGAACTTAAGTGTTGCGAAAATTTCAGAAATCGTTTTCTGAAAAAATTTGAGATCTTCATCTTCTCGATTTTTTAGGCTCATCAGAATCCATTTTTTGCACGAAAATACGGAAGCTACTTTCAGTGAAATGGATTATATTACAGATCAGGAGAGTAAACTTATTCCTTTTAAAACAATCACTGATAGAAAATAAATAGGCGTTAATGACAAACTAGCTTTATCGATGATTGATTGGAAAATTTTGATTGTCATTACTAGTAATTTGTCAACTCAACGTTGATACCTATATCAGGCAACTTCACACCAGTTTAATAATCTTGATGACATTTTCAAACTAAAAGTGAATGAAAATCATTTACAATTCGGGATGTCCACGTCACATGCCTGTATAAGATCTTTTGAGTGTAGCTTGCATTTGGCATACAAACGGCATATAAAGGAATGGCAAGTGTGCACTCCTGACGAGAAGAAAAAAATTAAAATTCTAAAACAAAATTTACAAAAAAGATTTCGTTTACAATTAGGACTTCTCGTCGATAAACCAAAGCTTGGATTCGGAAGCACAAATGATTACAATACAGCTCGTCGATTCTTTGAAAAAGCAACTATTTCTGCTTCCATAAGGAGCGTAGACGAAGATTTGATCAAACGATTCCACGTCATATTACAAGTAATTTCTTAACATTCATTTGACCAATGTCGTGGATTATTACTCACAAACAGCTTGTAAATTCGTCGAATTGTATTCCTGGTTCTATATGCAAACTTCAGTGCACAAACTACTTATTCATGGCACAGAAATAATAGCTTTCTCTTTATTGCCTGTTGGTCAAATGTTGATAGACGCTCAAGCATCATGCAACAATTTGAACAAAAGGTATCGAGAAGATTTCTCCCTAACATGCAGTAGGACGTAAACAATGGAAGATTTTTTGCGGCTTTTAATGTTATCAGATCCCTTCATTTCAAACTTACATAAATTACCATGGAAGAAACTAATATCCTTGCCCCTAGAGGCACAGAATTCAGCCCCTAGAGGCAGTTCTGTAAAATATTTCGACACCTCCCCTTCTGAAGAGTCTACTTAGTATACTACAGATGATTCAGAAGATGAATTTCAGAATATCCTTTCGTTTTATTTTAATAATATATAGAAATTAAACCTTGTAGCATTTTCTTTTTCATTAATGTACTTAATTGTATTTCATAAATAAATATTCATCGTTTATTTCGGTTAAAAACATCTTAGTTCCTTGGAAACACATTGTAATGTTTAGCCTTGAAACTTTTTAATTTCGAAACTCTAAACAACTGTTTTATTTAAATCTAATTGTTTTTATTTTTAATTCGCCATTTTTAAAAATTTAATTTTTGAATCGTACTTAGCATCCTCAAAAGTAGATGTATACGAAATTTCATAGAAATGGAATAACTTTCAAAGCATTTTAATTTTAAGTCCGCCATATTGGATCCGCCATTTTGTATTTTGCAATTTTAATTTTAGAATCGAGATCAGCATCCTGAAAAATACCTGTGTACGAAATTTCGTGGCATTTAAGTAACGTTTTCATATTTTGTCCAGCTTTTCGGGATTTTGCCCCACTGTGCAGCAGTTCGAAACTTATATATTATGTTTTTATCCTCAACGTAATTTATACAAGTTTATATAAACGTTTTTGTTGTACATAAAATTTAGAAAATTTATGTGTTTTTATGAATGCATTCTTAATTATATCATTTTATATATTTTTTCATTTACATGTTTTGAAATAATGCCCTGTAATACGTCAGGATACACAAGGATGTAAGCATTTTAATAATCTTATATTATATAATATCAAAAATGCAGATTACTATCTTCTAGTAATGACTGAGTGAATAGTAATAACTCAACATAATCTGATAGTTAACTTCCATACATTCAAAAAATATACAGCATTTCAGTGTCTACATATGCTTAAATGATTCGAAAAGAAGTGATGAAACGCAGCATCAGTTTAACTTTAATGCAAATATGTGATTTCGTGTATTATTTTTGTGTACTTGTACAATAATCCGAAATGTATGTATGTATATATATATATAATGTGAGATGGATGGATGTGTGTATGTATTTGTGTAGATGATAAATGAATAGATACATAGACAGATCTGGAATGATATTTAACATTTTTGTTTAAAAAAAAAAAAAAAAGAAATGTCGCCGAAATTCTGATTTACTTTAATTAAAAGTTGGATGAATTAGCCATTTATCTACTGCAATTTGTTTTCCTGTAACTTTTTTTTTCAGTTACTACAATGAAAATTATAGGGTAAACATAAAAAAAAATTACTCAACAGTGAGAAATTTAATTCCTTAGAAGTAATTAATTAAAGTGGTACTTTAAAGTACCGTTAGTACACTATGACTAAAACATTATGGTAACATAAAAGCCACATGATATTTTAAATGGTACCAGAATGGTAGTAAAATATTTTAGATTTAATTAGTATGTGAAATATATCTCCACATACGCAATATATGACTTTACAAACGCCATTTCTAGCATAGCAAAAAAGAGCCGGTGCCACAATTTTTTCAGTTTCCTATTAAAAATAATAATGAAACAGAAAAGAAATACTAGAAAAATTATTACTACACTACATTTTAGTAATTACATTTTAAAGCAGATGAAATCAATGCATAACTACAAAGATGAAAAGTAAACAAGAGGTTTTTCTTCAGCTCCCAGTGTACTGATGGTACTTATAAGTACCACTGAGTAATTCATCTGTTAAATCAAATACATACACTGTTCATCTAAAACAGCTAGTCAAATTGTATTCTAAGATCATAATGAATAAATAAAAAACCCAACAGTTATCTTAAATCATTTTCTGTTTTTGCAACAATAAAAAGACGAGCGTGACAATCTATACAAAATATTGGCACAAAACACATCGATTGTTTTAAAGTTAGCCTCCTTTCTCGCTACAGTAACAAACTTAGAACTACTGCTACCATGTATCCGTATAAAGTGGAGTTAAAAGATGGTTTTGTCAAAGTACCTTTAGAATAGTAGTAATATTCACTATGGGATGAACGTTTAAAGTCAGTGGTACTTATAAGTACCGTCAGTAGATAAAGTGTTAAAAAATCATTATGCTGAATTATATTTCAGCAAATAAATTTTAATATGTTGTAGCTTTCTTTGCATCATAATAATGAGAATAATTGATACATTAACTTATATTTATCAACAACGATGATATTGTGTCATACATTAAAGGATATCATTCGATAAAGAGAAAATACAAATCCAAAATTAAAAAAAAACATAATAATTTACAAGCATATTCTTCTGAATTCAATTAATATCATTGCAATTACATTTTAATTTAATCACAAAAGAAAAATGCACAATACGAAATCATCTTATTAAGTAATCTTTAAAAAACCGGTGTAATTATTTTATGCTTTTATCGAGTTATCTTTTCTTAATGTATTTTTCATGTTTCTTTGATCTTATTTCTTGTAATTTATACTTTTTACTTTAATGGAATCTGACTCTGAAGGGACATCATTATCTCGTTCAATGATGAATGAAAACAATGATGTGCCTTCTTTCATGATCATATAGATAAATTTATGTTTTTGTTTACGGTTACTAAATCGAGTCACTTAGAATAATTATAAAATTCCGATTTTGATATTATTATAGCTTAATTGGACTTAAGACAAATGTGTTTAGTAAGAGCGGTGATAACTAATTATTTTATACACAAAAGAAATAATAATAGTGGTCGGAGTTTTTGAAACATACACTTTGATACTGAACAGACATAAAAGTAATTTCATGTAAAGAAAAGTAACCCCTACTTTCCAATATCCATGTGCACATTATACTCTGAATTTGAAAATATAATGAAGTTGTAATAAAACAATCATTATTTAATAGAAAGTTGTATAATAATCACAGTTAGGCAAAATACATCGACAAACCATTTTTAATTAAAAAAAAATAGTTTTAGAACCTGAAATACAAAATAAAAAATACTTTTCGAATAAAAAAAAAATTCCAAATATAAAATACATGTATTTTCAAAATACATTTAAAATTTATAAAATTTTTGCATAAGGTTATAGGTCTGTACGGGACATGACTTGGGGGACAATTTTCATTCACGACACTCTAACCGGGCCAGGCTTGGACTTCAGAAAAAAAAACCCGTGCCAGAAAGAGTGAAGTCTCGGACCGGGCAGGAGATCAACATCATTCTTTCCGCTCCGGATCTCACTTATTTTTTCCGGGCCAAATCGGGACTTCACTTCATTCTTTATAGAGGGCTGCACTGTCCAAAAGTTTCAAACTCGGTCTCGACCAAGACCATATGGAAATGTTCGGCCCGCTCCGGCCTGGTCTGGCATATGAAAAAATCAGTAAAATTTCGCACGACCCAACAACGAAGTTTGTGCATAAGCCCAACAAAGTTTGTGATTAAGGTTAGAGGTCTGTACGGCCCGTGTTTGGCAGGCCAATTTTTATTCACGACACTCTGACCGGGGCGGGCCTGGACTTAACTGTTTCCAGGTCAGGCACGGGTTTTTTTCTGAATGATCGCTCTGGGCAGGACCTCGACATCTCTTTTCACTCCGGGCCTGATTTCTTTTTTCCGGGCCAAATCGGGGCTTAACTTTATTCTTCATAGAGGTCTGCACTGTCCAAATTTTTCAAGATCTGTCGCGACCCAACCCATATGAAAATATTTTGTCCGGCCCGGTCTGGCCTATGCAAAAATCAGTAAAATCAGCACGGCCAAACAATTTTCGCATAAAATGTATATATTTTTAAATCGTCATTAATCTACGATTAAAATGTTAAATTAATTATTTTTAAAGAATAGTATATATAGTATCTCTAGGCGATAAAATTAAAGCACAGAAAAAAAAAAAAAAAACAGTGAAAAAGAATCTGCCTATGACGAATCCTGTCTAACACAGAAAAATGAGTTGATACATGCAAAGTGAATTTAATAACACGTGCGAAAAGAATATAATTCATTTACAGCAAACTATGTACCTGCTAAGGACGAAACCTGTCTATAACGGTTTTTCTCCTTTCCTGTCGATTCCGTCTTGGAAGATTTTATTGTAAAGCATTTTTCCTATATTTAAGTCACAACCCATGGAATGTGGCCCATATCCGGCCCGGAAAAATGAAAGCAAATTTTCAAACGGGCCGGGCTGGCAGAATTAAGAAAGTTCTTTCAACGTGCCGAACCGGCCAAAAAATTGAACGGGCCTGAAAGGAAGGGCCGATGTAAAAATTACGCGGGCCTACTGGCGCAATATAAAAGTTTCATGGAGTTTTATAAAATATGAGCCTTTTTCAATTAATAAAACTTTCCCGAGAATAAGTATAGGCTTATAAATATCTTTAAAAAATCCCGTCAGCAAGCTTCATGTTTTTACTTTTATAAATGATTCTCAAAATGTGTCAGAAAATTTCGAGTTGTTGAGCGTGGAAAACTATTTTTCGGGAAACTGCCTTAACATGATTCTGTTTAAAGCACCTCTTACAGAAAAATGAAATTAAAAAATCGTCAAAAGCGGTACAGATAAAATTGTTAAACTGGGTTTATCTCTCATTCTTGATTTATTTTTTGTTGCTGAAATTGGCATTTAACTTTAAAATCTACCTCCGCCTGTAGGCCGATCTGGCTGGGATTTTTTTTTTTAAATAGCAATTTTTCTCTCTTACTTATATATAAATATAATCTCGACAGGTGGCAATTTTCTAGAGTTTTCTAATGACAAAATTTTGTAAGATATCTCCATTCCTTCCGATACTCGAAAGTACCTATCTCTATTTACGTGAGCTCTCTTTTTCACATACCATGAAACAACATTCAAAACTTATCTTTAAATGTATATTAAAATTGTAATATATTAAAAATTAAATATGACCGGACTGCACAAAATGTAGCTATAAACATGGCCAATATAAATTATAAATATTGTGTTCTTATAGGGAAATTGAAAATAATATATATTAAAGTAGAAAAACCGAACAAAGAAATACAAAATAACGATATAACAGAAAATGGATAACGATGAACAAGAACCTTCTCTGACAAAACGAACACTTTTCATCTGGATGGAAGTTTATACAATAATTGAATCTTACCCAAAATGTTAATATATTAAATAGAACAAACAAAAAAACCCCCATAAAAGTGCCCAGTTAAACTGCTGGCCTTGAGCTCACAGGCCATTTACACCAATCATATATTATACTGTTATTAAAAAAATAATGACCTCAAAAAATAAATGAAAGGGGTTTAGCCTCCCGTTTCCCCTCTATATACTTAACCAATGAATTTCCAAATCTAATCAGGGAAGCTCCTTAACATAATAAACCGTTATAGCAAATTTGAAGCAAATCAGATAATTTTGTATGAAAAAATCATTTCGCTAAATCAAGGGGAACCTAACCCCCCTTTCCCCCCTTATACTTAACTAATGAACCTCCAAATCTAACCAGGAAAGCTCCTTATCGGTATGAACATAGAAAAAAAACCATTTAAGTAAATTGGATAATTCTGCATGGAAATCCATTTATCTAAATTAAGGGGAGGGAATTTACCCCCCTTTTATACTTAACCAATGAACCTCCATATCTAATGAAAGAAGCGCCATATCGGAATAAACTGGTATATAAATTTGAAGCAAATCTAATAATTCTGCACGAAAAACCCATTTACCTGAATTATGGGGTAGGACTAGCCCCGCATCCCTTTATACTTAAGGAATAAACCTCCAAATTTAATCAAGACAGCTCCTTAATATAATAAACCGGTATACCAAATTTTGATGCAAATCGAATAACTCTGAATGAAAAACCCATTTATTTAAATTATGGGGTGGGGGGCTAGGGCCCTTCCCCCCTTTATACTTAACTAATAAACCTCCCAATCTAATCAGGAAAGCTCCTTAACATAATAAACCGGTATACCAAGTTTGGAACAAATCGAAAAATTCTGCATGAAAAACCCATTTATCTAAATTAAGGGGTGACCAGCCCCCCTTTCCCCCTTTTATACTTAACAAATGAACCCACAAAACTAATCACGGAAGCGCCTTATCAGAATGAACCCAAAAAATTTTTGAAGCAAATCGGATGTTTCTATCAAGAGTTATCGCGTTACGTACATACATACATACAGAACCGGCGGGCACATTAGCTCTCAGGATTTGATAGCCTGTGAGCTACAAAAGGATATACAAAAGCGATGAGATAGACTAAGCCTGAGCCCTGCACGGGTTGGGTCTCAAATTTTTAGGTGTCTTTGGGTCACTTTTTGGCTTCGGATTTAAAGGAAAATTTTATTTATTCAAAAAATAAATAAGGAAAAACTTGCTATTAGAGAAACAGTGTCTAACTTTCATAAAGTAATTTAACAAACTTTAAAACCAGTTTGAAAGGGATTTGAATTCTTATCAGGATTCGTAAATATCATGATATTTTTGAAAATATCAAAAATATCCGATATGTTGATATGCATCCGATATTTTCGGTATATATACGATATTTTTTTTAAATAGTCAACTTATTGATGATGATAAATATTTACAGAATTAATATAAATTAGAAACTAAAACATATTGCACTTAGCATGAAAACTTAATAAAACAATATTCTAAATGTCTTTTCTTTTTCTACTCATGTAAAAGTTAAATATCTACTAATTGCTTTTATATTACAATTTGCTTTTTACACTTTATGTTTTTTAGAACAAAATTGTACACATTTTTTTTTTTTTTTTTTTAACGTAACTATGTGCTTTTTCATTCCCCAATCAGTTGTGCAGTTTAAACTGAAGAAAACCGAAATCAGAAAAGATTCTAATGAAGCTGTAAGTAACTTCTCTAAATTAGGCAGTTTATCTTTCAATAGCTGTTTTAAGTAAATACAGCTCATATTCAAAATATTAGAATAATTGGGAAAAAGTAATAAGAAAACTAGAAAACAGGAATTCTGCTTTTTCAGAATTTAGTGTCGCCCCCGATGAAAAAAAAATATGTATATATAAATAGTACAAATCCTATTTCAATTTTAAGACTTAAAGCACACACTTTTATTTTATCTAAAATGACGTCATTCGCATCCGATTAAGAATTTCACATTTACGATCCATTCTTAAACATCTACAGTAAAGCATGCATAAGGATGCCACTATCGCAAAATAATACACAAATGCAGCAAAAAGATGCCGTCATTAAAGAAACTCGACAAAAAAAAACCGGCTATCTAATGATTCACAGGCATTCATTTGTTTGTAAAATTAATCTAGACGATTTCAGTCGTGACGTCAGTCATGACGTTTTGGTTGGAAACTCACTCCAAACAATCGGTTGCTATGTTGTATTTTCTATTTTGTTCGTGTGTTGCAGCTATATCTTATATCTATATCTCACATCTAAGTGTTTTAATACTTGATATGTACTGGTGACATTTTTCACAATTTATATTTAAGAAGAAATGACGCATAGCAACCGTTTGTTTGGAGTCAGTTTTCAACCAAAACGTCATGACTGAGGTCACACTGAAAGCGTCTACAGATACTTGAAATTAAATATAATTTCTAATAGCTCCATGTTTTAACGAAATTATTCGTTTATATTTTCCAAAATAGCACTTATTTTAATTACATTTTCTTTCGGTTGTTATGAGAAAATGGCAACAAAAAGATATAATTGCTATTTTTCAACTATTTTCCATTTACTTTCTATATAAATGGAGTACTTAGTTGCCAAAATTAAACAAATGGTGCTAAAAAATACAAAAAAAATTAATATTTCACAAATAAATGGAGATACAGTTTTCAAACAAATTGCATTTAAAAGTAGTTTTATTTTCCAATACGACGGTATAAAAATTTAAAATGTGCGATGCTTAGAAATTTAAAAATTGCTATAGAGCATTTAATCGCACAATGATACATCTGCTTTGTTTATTGCTGCCTTCTGTAAGCGAACGTTATTTTTTGGAGACAAAATAAGCTGGGAGAAAGAAATGGCATACCGTCCCGGGGGCATAAAAATATTTTTCATTTATTTATTTTTGATATTAAGTGAGAGCAATTACATTTCTTATAAACTAAACCTGGAATGTTTAGATAAGATTTTAACTTTTACAAAATATAAAATACAGTACAATAAATTAGATATACAGCTTTCTGATTCACATCAAAATATCAGAATAAAATTTAGATTGGTTCAAAATATTAGAATATTTTATTTTTCGCAACAATATTACCTTATGAATATGAAGTAAATGGTAGATAACATTTTGTAGCATTCCCTTTAGCTTTCATAACAGCGTACAATCTACCTACCATACAATATACAAGGTGTTTACAAACATTACTATAAATATTAGTCCAAATAGACTTTATACATGCCACTAAATCAGTTTTACTTGAAAGAGGATTATCTTGGAGTTGTTTCTTTGTTATACAACATAAGTTTTCGATGGGATTAAGGTCTGATGAGTTTGGTGGCCAAGTAAGTACCTTAATGTTGCATCGGCGTAACCAATTCTTAGTTGACACCAAGGTATGTGCTGACGCTAAATCTTGTTGAAAGATAAAATCATCTTCAAATAAATCTTCTGATGATGGAATCATATAATATTCCAAAGTTTCTTGATATATCTTAGTTAATCTTTTCGTAGACGATGCATAACTATCCAGGTCCTTCTGCACTCACGCAATTCCAAACCAAGACACCAGCAGCAAATTTTACGGAACGTTTAAGACTTTCTTTATCAAA
The DNA here is from genome assembly GCA_963932465.1 of Maratus speciosus. Classification (NCBI taxonomy): domain Eukaryota; kingdom Metazoa; phylum Arthropoda; class Arachnida; order Araneae; family Salticidae; genus Maratus; species Maratus speciosus. Next base: position 380,705,967 of record OZ010786.1, read on the forward strand.
TAAGTTCTTTATTCATTGTCCAAACTCGGATACCTTGATTACCATATGAATCACAAAACATACTTTCATCACTAAATAACATATTTTCCCAATCTTCTTCCCTCCATAAACGTCTTGATTTAAACCAATTCAATCTTATACGCTTTTGTTTTGCAGTCATAAAAGGTTTTGTTTTCGATACGAAATTCAAACTTAAATTTATGGAGACATCTTAATGTTGTCGATGTAGAAACTTCAACTCCTTCTTCTTTCCATTTTCGGTGCAAGAATCGCATACTTTTAAAACGGTTTTTCTTAGCTATAAGCTTGGGTTTCCTGTCATCGCTAGCAGATGTATTTAGTTTTCGGCCGCCACTTGGCGATTATTTTGAAATTTAACATTTTTTGAATATTGTGTTAGTATTTTCTAATGCTTGATTTCGAACAATGTAAATAATTTGGTATATAACACTGATTTTTACCGTGCCAATACAAATCAACCATTAGAAGTTTAATAGATTCAGGAATATCACTCATACGACCCATTTTAAGACGAAAAAGCAAACAAACTGCGAAAAGAATAGTGATTTTAAATAAAATTGGCTGAATTTAACGATGCCACCAGTTATGAATTGGTGATAATTAAAGGAGAATTAATGTGAAATATTCTAATATTTTGAACCAATTGAATAAATATTCTAATATTTTGACTTTTCTAAATAATTTTTTTTTCAATTAATCTTTTCAAAAATGATATTAATTTTAAGTTAATAAATAAGTTTAATCAAAAATAAGTTCTTAATAAAAATATCGTTTGCATATTTGCATTAAAAGACATTAAACTACCAAAAGGTATTTTCAATTTGTCAAAACAAAGTAGTTATTGTAATATTTTGAAAATGAGCTGTATTGTCCCACATAATTATTAGTTCTACATTTAAAACTTGAAGTGAAAATGTAAAGCTTGGAAAAGATTTTTTGGGTGTGTCGGTACGGGGAGGGGGTGCGTTGTTAGAGAGCTAAAAAAGGCCGGCAACAGTAAAAGCTCTTATCTACTTCATGATACAGTCAATAACAGTTAATAAATTCATTTACACTTGTTTTGAATGAAAATATCAAAAATATCATACGCAATATTTTGAAAATAAATGTTAAACATACACTATATGGCTAAAAGTGACCGATCACTTGCGATTTTAGACGTTTTGTTAAACATCTAGAAAAATATATGAGGAATTAACCTGTAACTGCAGGTCTGTAAACAATATGGTATAGGTCATATATTTCCGCGAAGATTTTTTCCTGAAATACCATAGGGGACCGTCAACAAATTGATAAAAAACGAATAGCTTTTGGATAACCCAGTAAAAACTAATACAGCAAAAGCGTTCAAACACGAGATTATTATTAAGTGACTTATTTTAATATGCTGTGCTCCTTTTTATGAGGATAGCTTGTATATTCGTACAGAAATTAAGGTTTTTATTAAAACAGCTCCAAATTTCGCCAAGTTTTTCGCTTATAATTTGCAGAGTTCTTAATATAAAAAAAGTTTTTTTTTCAGAAACTATGACAAAAAATATTGTACATAACACTTTGCAATCAGAATTAAACAATAATAAAAATTGGATGAAAAATGAGCAGGTTTACTAAAAAATGCTTCACTGCGCATGCGCGAATGCAATCAAAATATAATGTGCATAATGTATTAGCTACGTATATTGGGCAACTGTTGTGAAAATCTCAAAATCATAGCTTGAAAACTCCGAAAATAATCTTCGATAGAATAAGGTCGAAATCTGTTGTTCCCATAAACAATCAAAAAGATCAGGGGTTGTATCCAGATATTCATACGTACAATATTGTGCGTGTAATAAGGTACGTGCAATATTGCGTACGCTATCTTGGCACTAATCAACAGATATTTGATACAACCCCTTATATTTTTGCTTGTTTTGGGGAACAACGGATTTCGAGCTTATTCTATCGACGATTATTTTTAGAATTTTCAAGCTATGATTCAGAATTTTCAAGCCCCATGTTTTTGGTGCATTTTTTGTTCGTCTTAATGAGTACTATCATCCCCCTAAGTTTGTTGAAGCATTTCAGATACACCCTGTATGTGAAAATTAACAGGTAACATCGGGCCTGCGGGTTCACATACCGCTCAACAGGTTCCTCCCATCACCAGCATTTCATGCTTTCTCCAATTGAATGGATTCTTCCCATGGCTTAAAGTTTCGTAGCCTTTGCCCTGACTCTTTCTTATGAGTTACTTCCCTCTGAGTATTACAATTTTTCACATGCCGTTGAAGTTAGGTCTGCGGAGATGCGTTTATCCTTCTGATTTGCGATATGCAGAAGAACTACAAAAAATTCTAAATGAAGTTGGTAGCAATTTTAGTGAAGAAGATTTCTGTGAATGTTCCCACTCACATTATCAGGTATTGGATTTCACAAAATCAGTGAGATACTGATACTTCAGGTACTGTCAAAAATTTTCTGTATTGTGCTACATATAATTTCCATATATTAAATTTGATTTACATATTGAATAAAATAAAAAAAAATAGTTGATTCATAATACATACGTTCTTGGTTTTAATTTTACAGAATATATAGCAGCATATGATATAAAGCGAAAAATTTGAGGCTATCGGAAAATTTTCTGGGAAAAGTTTTATTTCACATCAAAGTGTAAAAAAATATTTTTCTTTCCTTTGAGAGTTAAAGTTCAAACAACATCTAAGTAGGACAATATTTTAATTTTTAAAACGACGATTTATAAAACTTTATAATGATCCGCTATTATGTCCTAATTTTACCTCCCCTCTTACGAGTTAATATTAAGATTTTGAATAAAGGTTCTAAGCCTTGTGTAATATATTTCTTTATAAATATAAAAAATTGGAATATAATATGGCACATAACATATTAGACGAACTGTTGAATACGACTAAAGACGAACCTTGTATTAGTAATTTAATATGACATTTGGAGGCATACGCCCAATTTTGACAACCCTACTTGAGAATGGGACGTAAAAAGAACCTCTAAAGAAGAATCTGATTCTTACCTGAAATATTACTATTTACAGCTAATAGAGGGAATAACGAATTATTAGCTGCTCGAAATTCGTTACGCGTAGAGGGAATATATTGTCAAGTGCAACTCTGATAAATCCGCTATCTGGGCAGGGCAGAAATCATCTGATTCAACGATAGTTTGGGCAAGGTTTCTGCCAAACCATGTGGCTAAACGCGGCTAGGCTTTATGGCGAAATTAATTCACCTTTCTAAAATTATATACACTACGGTGCAGGTCAATGGTCAACGTAACACGTGATTCCGAATGTTTAGTTTCCAAACAAGCTTGGTACTAATATGAAATTTGAATGAACCTTGCATAGTACGAAGTTGAGCTCTAGTTTCCTCTCGGTGTTGCGCCGGGATCACTGCCGAGGAGTTTTTAGTTATGTTTTAAAAATATATACACGCTGTGTAGGTTTATTGAAACTGTTGAAAAGGAATTTATCAACAGTTCTATATTTTGGATATTTTTTTAAACTATTCAACGAAATTTTTCCAGAGAGAAACATTCGCCTTGAATACAATATTTCAAATTATTTTTGCTTAAAAGGCGCACAGACCAACTTAGTGAAAAATATTCCCGGGTTCTATTCCCGGCATGGAATATTTTTCACTAAGTTGGTCTGTGCGCCTTTTAAGCAAAAATAATTTGAAATTTGATTTTCATTTGAAATATTGTATTCAAGGCGAATGTCAATCAAGGCTCTGGAAAAATTTCCAAATATTAATATAGATTCATCGATGCTGGATTTAATTAAGTGTCTGTGTTTGCCCCGTGTTGGTGGCTCACGGAAAATATTCCATCTTGTGCTGCGTTTGTAGCCTTGCCAACTTGTAATAGTGAGAAGTTCCAGGCTGGGTATCGTTCCATGTGGTTTAGCGGTAGAACGTCAGTGCGCTATACTGATGACCCGGGTTCGATTCCCGGCATGGAATATTTTTCACTAAGTTGGTCTGTGCGCCTTTTAAGCAAAAATAATTTGAAATTTGATTTTCATTTGAAATATTGTATTCAACGAAAGTTATCACATAATTGCAGCCACATAAAGATTTCAAATACAAAAAGATGTACAATAAACTGGAATTTCATTTTCGCTAAATGGTTTCACCTTGATACAAGAATTATCGGTCTTTTTGTTTTCTCCTCTATCTTAAGAAAAGCTGAGATGCAGCAGTTTGAAATTCAACGGTTGTTAACATTTTGAAACAAGACAACATATTAAAAACAAGGATTTCCTCAATGAAAGGATTTCATTATTAAGTTTTATTGAAAATTGTTCCATGCAAGTTTTCTTTCATTTCTGCAATTATTGTTCAAATTCTACATGCTTAAAACCACATAATCATATACTCCAGTGTCAAATTCTCACCGAGCATGGCGATAATGTAAAATATCTCGCCGAATTTCGCAAAAACGAGAAGTTTCCATAAATTAAGCCAACTTGCCGATAACTGGCAAGTTGTTTGAAATGCCCATCGAATCACAATATTCAAGAAAGCCTGGAAATTTTCTGGTACGCAGTTTCATTTCCGACAAATATGTTCAGCAGGCAAGCCTGCGAAATTAGCTGTGTAAAATGAACATTAATTTGTTGCTCATCTATAAATTCTATAACGCGTCTGAAGTTCTTTACTTGAGATTTGATTTCAACGAAAATGCGATATTTCATGTGTATAGCGGGTTCAGAAAACTAATTAATACACTGAACAAAACTACTCAGAAACATATCCGACAGTTATGCAAAAAAAATTATATAGTTTTGCTTCACAAATACTTTTTAAAATCTTGCAATTCTATTCGATTAAAGGGATTTCTTAAGACAAAGGAGCACTTTTCAAAATTGTGAGTAATTTAGTAAAAGATATATTGTATTTTAGTAAACCTTCTTACTAGATAAAGCAACATGATGCTTTTTTTTGTAGTGGACAGTTTTAATTTTCGATTGTTTAATAAACAGTTTAAGGTGACGAGGGACCTTAAAAAACCTTAAAAATCAATTCTTTATTTTTTGAAATTTTGACTTTAAATATTATTCAGGGGTACATTATATGCATTATGATAAGCATTTATCAAAAAAAAATTTATTTTAATTATTTTTGAGAAAAAAATGGAGTTTTACATGGAGTCTATGGAAGGGAGTCTATGGAAAAAAAAATGGAGTCTTAGAAATCTTCGAAATGCCCCATGCGCATTCCAAATCAATGAAAATGCCCAATATTTTTTATAAAAGTTTGGTTTATATATATAAATAAAACTGTGCATCGAATTTTATATATTTGAATATAAAGAAAAAAAAATTAAAAATTTCAAAATTTTTTCGAAAAAATTTCAATTTTTTTTTTACACTTTTATATTCAAATATATAAAATTCGATGCACAGTTTTAATTATATATATAAACCAAACGTTTATAAAAAATATTGGTGATTTTTATTGATATGGAATGCGCAGGGAATTGATATGGACCGAATTGATATGGAATATGCATTTCGAAGATTTCTACGACGACACGTAAAATGTCATTTTTTTCTCAAAAATAAATTAAAAAAAATTTTTTTTCTGATAAATGCATGCCGTAATGCATATAATGTACCCTTTAGTAATATTTAAAGTTAAATTTGCAAAAAAAAGAAAAAAAATGAAAAATTCTGAAATTTTGAAATTTTTTCGAAAAATTTCAAAATTTTTCTAAAACTTTTTTTTTAAATCTTTATATTCAAATATATAAAATTCGATGCACAGATTTTTTTATATATATAAACCAAACTTTTATAAAAAATATTGAGGATTTTCATTGATATGGAACGCGCATGGGGCATTTCGGAGATTTCTAAAACAACGCGTAAAATTCCACTTTTCTCTCAAAAATGACTTTTTTTTTTTTTTTTTTTTTTTTTTTTTTGTAATAAATGCCTACCATAATGAATATAATGTACCTTTGAGTAATATTTAAGGTGAAATTTACAAAAAATAAAAAATTTATTTTTAAGGTCCCTCGTCTCCTTAAGTAATGGATAAAAAAAAGTTTTAAAAAATACATTTCAGTGCAAAAAAAAAAAATTAAAAGAATCCATTTAATTTTAAGGAAAATAATAAAAGGGCATAATAGCTTCGTTAAAGATGATTTTAAGGATTTAATCAGCTTAAAGTGGCTTCTAAAGTACTGTAGAATTTGTGTTACGTGTAACGTCTTTCAGGGATGAAATAAATGTTTATAAATTATATTAAATATGCTTCAATTATGAATTAAAAGATTCAAAAGTACTCAAACTATTTAAAAGAAGCGTTCTGAACATATTTACGTAGTTTTGGCAAATAATGAGGTACTTGATATGTACATTTCTTATAATAAAATAGTATTTGTATAAACTTCGACATAGAATATATATATCGAACTTAGTTGAAGAAGGTTCTTTTTGCTTTTCGAAGTTTATTCAAATAAAATTGATTGAATAAATGGAGATATTTGATTATTTTAAAAAAAATGGTTTGTTGCATTTATTGTAAGTATTTATATTCTGTTCTTTTTCGTTTCTCTATTATTTTTTACTTTTCAGGGCATATTACACATGTGTTAATATACATTTTATTATTATAATGTTTTGTTAAATTACTGAGATGGTGTAGAAGAAAGTGGTACACTTTGAAATAATTTTGATTTAACGATTATTATAAAAGATAATTGTTTTTATTCAACATTTTTTTTTAATCAAATTGACATTATATGCAAACTGACTCTTTGCCGAAATAATAAAAGATAAATAAATTTGTTAGATGGCTAAGAAACATATTAAATAAAAGAAATGTGTACCTGTTTGTTTCATAGCTTAGAACAGTTTAGAGCAATTAAATATTAAATTCTGAATAATTAGGAATTTATAAATAATTTTAAAAAGTAATGTTTTAATATTGAACACAATAATACTTAACAATATGTACTTTAGCATGTTATATAATTTTCTTCTTCCACATAATGAACAAGACGGAAATTGTACGCCAAACGTGGCAAATGAGGTGCGTTCGTACTATAACTAATTTTATAAATATTTAGAGCTTGTTGTAATAGTTGTTGCCAAAATAAATTAATATTAAATTTATTACGATTATACATATATTATATTCAGTAGTACGAAAATAATAGGACTCCATTTTAAATAAGACGTAATCACCATGACGACCCAGAATCATTACCTGTCATGGGATATCATTTAATTAATCACGTATGGTAGGGTTTAATACAATGAAGAAGACTTTTATTAATTTATTTTTCAGTTTTGATTCGATTTTCATAACATTTGAATTGACTCATCAAAATTCTGAAACGATTATATATATGAAATTCCAAAACATTTGGTTGGGTAGTTTTTGCGCTGTTATATGCGGACAGATAGACAGACTGATAGACGATCGGACCAGAGGAAGACTATAGGTGCTAGGTATTTATATAATTACGAACGGAGAAAAAAGGTATATGACTCATCGATTTTTTTTTTAAGTTTTCAAGTTCAATAAAATATAGATACAACCAACAAATAACCATTCTTTTGTATTACTGCAAAACAATGACCGACGCTGCTGATATTATCTTAAACAAAATCATACTCTCAGATTTTCAATATGCATCACATATGAAACGAATTTTTTCTAAAGAAATTAGTGACTTAATTTCTATGACAAACTGAATTTATTGAATGTTCATGTGAATTTCCAATGTTGAGAAACATTTTTAAATAAAGAAAATTTAATATTTTGGATAAAAAAAACCTCACCAATCATCAAATAATCAATTAGAATCATTTGAAGATAAACTATTATTATTATTTTTTTTTAACATTAAATTAAGTCACTTTAGTTAGCGTAATTCAGCTATTTTTATTAATATATTATTACTTGTTGACATATTCATCTTTCATAATTGCATTTTAATGGCCTTTTAAAAGGTAAAACTATATTTTTTTATTCTTTATCTCGAGAAACTTAGACTGTGCTGCAATTTGTCGATTGCAGTGTGGCTCAATGTTTCCCACTTCCTTTCTTTACAGTTTTAACTCTTTTAACGTGTTCAGCTTGAGATTACAGTTAAATTTTTTACACTTAATAATATGATAAATGTCTTTTAAATATTTCTATTTCTTTAAACGACTTGTTCAACTAAGTCTGTAGTGGTCGGAAGGGGGGTGGCAAAAATAGTGGAAATGGTCCGACCAGGGGCGTGCCCGCAGTATTCGGCGCCTGTGTGCAGAACTTCAATTGGCGCCCCATATTCCTAACCCTCCACCCCCCCCCCCCAAAAAAAAAAAAAGAAAGAAAAAATAAATTTTATACTTTTTTTTTCAATGAGTGTAAATGCATAGCTGCCAAGACAACCTTCCGGGAGTTTTCTTCAAATCAAATACACGAATTTGGAACCAGAAAATTTATTTAATGAAATGCGTTTTGTTTCTACAGGGCTCTTTTTTATTTCATTTATTAAATTAAATTTCTGGTTAAAAATATTGTTGTTTGAATTAAAAACGAATGTTGGCAGCTATGCAAATAACGGGCATCAATAAAAGATGGGTGCTTCAGCTGTTTGCTCCCTCTCCCCACAATGGCATACCTCCTAAATAAATCAGCTTCTTTTACCTCCACCACTCCCGGAATTCTTAAGATCTGATCTTTATTTATATTTATACTTAAAACAGTTCAATTAAACTTTAATTTGGAAATATAGCTGTGTTGATTTAATCAATGGTAGGACTATGCCACAAAGAAAGGGGTGCTCGTAATACGGTAAATACACATAAAAGTAGAAAAATATTTTCTCACATTATGATGTTTATAATACACTGGAGCACGTTATAGTATTTTTATTTCTTTTAAAATAATATTACATCAATTAAGATGCGCCTTAAGCAATTGCCACACGTAAATCATAATTAGGGGTGCATTCGAAAATGTTACAGTCCCGGAATATTTGATTTTATATTAGCAAATATAGAACCCCTATGCTATATAACAATTGTTGTGAAAAATGCACATACATTTCGAAGTTTACATTGTTAAGAAGCTAAGCGTATCTTTACCTTGTCGCATTGTTAACCCTTCTCTGTCAGATTTTTTATTTTTCGAATTTCTAATTTTCGTGCAATGAATCGACGTTCTAAATTACAAATATCTATACTAATAAAACAAAGTATCGCTCTGTCTGTGTGCGATGGCTAGCAGAATCTAAGACACATATGAGGCTCAAAATTTTAGTGAGATTAGTCGAAAGCCGCTCCTCCTGGTGCACCGTGCACCTAAGTTTCAGAATTTTAAATCTCTAATAATTAGTTGAGAAATTAATTAAAAAGCCCAAATTAAAAGAATGGAAAAATATTCATAACTCAACAAGAGTATAGATTTTTTTCAAACCGTAGACAACTTCTTCAAAAACTCGAAGAGAGGGGGGTGGGTTTAACAGAATTACAGAGCTGCTAGGGCGATAAATGTACTGGGCCTTTTAAAAAAGGACTGTATCTTAAATTCTACTGGGCTTAACAACTCGAAAATTGCACAGACAGACGCAAAAAAAATCCCCTTTTCAGAAATTCTAAAAATTATTCCGGTACGATTTTAGGAAGTCAAAAAATCCACGAAAAATCAATTTATAAAAAATCTTTTTATTTCCTTCAAAGATAGGTTCGAAATCTCTCATATGGACGCCAGGTGTTCATTGCAGACAACCGACATCTTCCAATAGTGGATATTTTCGAACGAATATAAAATTTTCAAAATATAAATTTAATTTTTATGAATTCAGATGTAGAATTTTTCGCTGATTTCAGATATGTTAAATTTCTTCACGGTCGCTCAATTAAAACTTTAGATATCAATTATTATTTCATTAATTGGATGATACCTTTCAAACTCTCAATTTAAAAGCCAGTCTTTCGAAACCACAAAGGATTTTTATACTAGGATTCTTCTGAACGCCGTCAAATTTTTTAAAATACACCATTTAGAGATTTTAAAGTTATGCATCTAGCCCTATCTTTAAACGCTGTTTAATAATATCGAAATTTTATAAAAATCGATCCGCAAGTTTTTGTTTTATAAAAAATTCGATTTTTAAAAAAGAAAGAAATGCTTTGTTGAAACGCGAATTTGTTAAAATTAAGAAAACTGACGAACCAATCGATTTGGAACTTTCAGATAGTTTATAACACATAATAATAATTTTAAAAAATAGGGGGCATCAAATTTCAGCTGGGGGGCAGGGGGGGGTAGAGGGAGGACGCAGCACCCTCATGTGACCCTCACTAAACCATTATGTGATATATCATCGGAACACCCTCGAACCACTCTTTCATGTTATGAACCTTTCTACCCCCCCACCCCCCTCACACAGATTCTTCCCCTGGGGGTCAATTTTCTAACTGAGTTCCTAATTAAGCTGCAGCTAGATTCGACTTCGTTTGAAGGCTTGACCGAAGGCGAAACTCTTCAAGGACCTTCGATTCGTGAGGTCTATGTTTGACCTCAGATTATTAGGAGACATTCCTCCCGTAGAAGGGGAGGAGAAAATGAATTCTTCATGTGACACACCATTTAAAGCCTTTGGTCTGTACTTTACTAAGCACTCACTCCTATCCTCTTAACTCATTTTTTTCATCAGTAAGTACAAGTCATTTTAAAGCTTTAATTTGTTCATTACTACCCCATACAATTTTCCAAAAACCATGAAAAATATTTACATAACAAATCTGAACAATTAACAGCTTCTTCCACATTTTCACACAGTAAGTGGGTGCTTATTTCAAACAAAATCGAATTAAAGATACAACATTATACAAATTTAAGGTTCATTTACAAAACATCAAAGTGGGGAGGGAGTGCTATCGTTCAAAAAAGCTCTTAACACAGAACTCAAAAATATATTTGTTTTACTCTTAGATACTATTATATTTTCAGAAATTCGTCGAAAATGTATGGCAAAATTATGTTTCCCCTCGTATTTCTGAATCTACTGAAAATAAAATTACGAAAATATTAGTAGTAGTTGAAATTTATTTAAACCTTGCAGGAAAACTATAGCGATTATCCTAGGTCGTACAGTTTTTTAGAAAATCGCAGTTTTCCGTTATACATAAACTATTTGACGGGCACTCAGCGGAGGTGCTCGAGGTACCTGTTCGACGCGAAATCATCCAAGAACTGCCGATAATGATTTTCCAAAAGAATTGTCGATAATTAGCCGAGATATTATAATAATAATTAAATAAATATAATAATAATTAAAAACATATCTAAAAAAACGTGGCACAGACCAAAGTGCCCATGCAACTTTGCGCCCTCATTTCGAAGCGCACTTGGCGCAATGGCAAGATTAAATTTTGCACAAGGTCTTTGTTTTAGGTAATGCGAATCACCATGATAAATAGTCAGCGTTTTTCATTTCAATTGAATTCAATTATTGAAGGCAATTATTGAAAAATACTAATAAAATAATTCCAAGTTATTTGCAAAGTCTTATTATTCGGTTAACAAATATATTTTGTAAGACTGCAGTTAGTAATTAATAAACTTATTGTATGAACTCTCTGTACGCGAGTGAAACTCGCTCTTGACCGATTATTCTTTGTTCAAAGAAAATCTACAAAATATGTAATTAAAATTTCAATAAAACATAATTCATTTTGAGATTGTTCTCAAAAACATGTTTCCCGACTGTATATGACATGAAACTTTCTTATATGCTCATGGGCTCGTTTTTATGCGTTGCATACAATGATAGGCGTGACTATTAAATTTGTTTGGAATCGAATGGCGTTTTTCATTTCTTTTTTTAAATGCATTGCATTTTGAGCTACATCATGTTTTATTTATTTATTGTTTTTGTTATAATGTAACCGATTGCTACGATTGATTCGTGCTTTTTTCGGCAATTTACTTTAACATGGATACCGTACCGTGCATAACCTGGAGGTTTATGTTGCTTTACTATTGTGAATATAATATACTACTCGTTTTTATATCATCAGTATATGTATCAGTACCAATACTACAGTAAGATAGAAGTGTTATATATTTTCAAGTACATTTGAATAATGGAAACTTCCATGTTTGCCACCAGCTGTAGTGCACCCTTGCTTTCTGAAAAACTGGACAGGCCTGATCTAGAGCAGGGATGTCAAAAGGGGCATTCGCGGTCGCCCTTCCAATTTTTTTTATGTTTCTAGGTTTTTTGAATTTATTTTAGGCGCTTGACGGCGCCCTTAAGCCTTCCATGGCGCCTTACGACTGTGACCTTTCGACGACGAGGCGCCTTTCGATCGTTATCTTTCGACACCGTGGCGCCTTTCGGTTTGAGCAGGCCCTGACTGTCGCACGGGCACCTGGGGCCCGTGCTCTGGGCACGAAATTTCTTAGAGGCACAGAATTTTTCATAATTTCATCTACATTTCCATTAAAAAATCATAAGTTTGAAAAAAAATGTTATATTTGAGATATTAATACGATGAAATGACAAAAATATATCTCAATATATGGTTAAAAACGCATTTCAATAAATAATAAAAAAAATATTTTATTTTTATTCCTGGAACAGTTTTCCAATTTTACGGAATACTTAATTATTTGAGTTGTCACATTTCGAATACGTGTGTGATATGTTAAAAAGAAAAAAAAAATAGTATCAGTAAATCACCCAATCTAAGAGGGCACGAAAAATTGAAAGTGCCCTGGGCACAGCAAGTTGCTAGTCGTGGCTTGGGTTTGAGACCCTTTTCGGCCTCACCCCTAAAGCTACACCGCTTACGAGCATCTGCAAATTTCATATACTATCTTATTAAAAATGAACTCATAAATGTGTCAGAAATGACGCACTTTAGATTTAAATTCCGATTTAATAAATTTAAATTGGATATGAGTTTTTCAAGTTTGTCAGCTTCGCCTAAAATATTTGGCGCCCTTACTTTTCTGGCGCCTGTGTACAGTGCACACTTTGCACACTGGGTCGGCGCGCCCCTGGGTCCGACCGTACCGAATTATCCCTTTGGTCAAGTTTTCAAGAAGTGGGAAATAAAGGGCTCAGATAATTAGGAGCCAAAGATATTCTAGCGTTTGGTCAAGCTTTCAAAATATTAAATTGAAGTGTATCTGAGCAGCCCGTACCCGGGATTCATCCCACTTCTTTACAAGTTTTATATGCTATAAAAATATGTATCCGAAGTTTCCATAAAAATGACTTAAAATAATTATATTTAGCGCAAAAAATGCTACGATATTAATCATTTGCTCGCGTCCCACCCTTTTTGTTCTTGTAACTCCTCATTGTTAAAACTATTTATGTGGTATAAAATATCCGAAATTTTCAAATCGATGTCATGAATAGTTTTCTCAATTTTAAACGAATCCTCTCCGAGCGACCCTCCGAACTTAAGTTGAATAGATCAATTCTCATTGAAATAGGGCCAGTAGAACATGATAAAAGAATTCGACTTTATTGTTCGAAAATACTGGTAACTGTAGTCCAGATTTAGGGAAACATGTGATCACCTATGCTTTTCATCTTATAGAATAAATTAATTTTTTAGACTTTTCAATGACCCCAGAACACGAAAATAAAACTAGGAATCTGTCGAAGCAATTGTGGTAATTATTTATATTTTACTCAAAAATGTAGATTCAATGTAACTGCAGGCCACATGGATTGGCCCTACTGCCTTTGGCAGCGTATGTCTGATGCACACACTCCCGTAAATTTAACTGATTGCCATTAACATTAAAGAGATTTTATAATTTACGGACATACCCCCACTTTCCTCCAGTAACATTAACCAATAGTCTGACATTTTTATTGCATCCACTAGCATCCCAAGCCTGATCCCAAATTAAATTTATATTATTTAGATAAATTTCTTGTATATATTTAGCCTAAAAACTTTAAGCAGATATGTTTAATAATAACGGTTTTAATAAATTTCCAGCCTTCCACACTTCGATGAAATTCATTTAGAAGCACGTGCAAAATAAAATTATATTTACATCATGAAAAGCCGATGCTTTTTAAAAAGTAAATACTTTCATTTCGGGAAATCTCGTATATCAGAAAGTAGATGGATAGACGTACCCCGGAAATGATTCTAATGAAAGCTCGAGCTGATTCCTGTCTGCGAAATTTGATACCATAATAATATTTTTTTTGTAAAATTTAGAAAATGTTACCGGGTGATTTTCGAAAAAAAAAAATGGATTTTCGGATGCAGAAAAAATTTCAACGTATGTCAGAAACGAGTTTCAGAAATATACTTCGAATTTTTTTTTTAATTCAATGATTTCTGAAAATTAAAATTTTCCTTCGTCGGTAAATTCTCGTTCATTCGACAGAAGTAGTTATGATGTACAAATCTTTTGCGGTTTTTAGCCGTTTTACACGGAAAGAAGCGCTTTTTTTAATTGGACCGTTTGATGAGTTTTTAATTAATATCTTAACTAATTATCAAGAATTGAACATTCTGAGTCGCAGGTGTATTTGGCCCTGCCTTGGACTATCATCATACAAATTTTCAGCCTTGTACGTGCAGTAGATTTTATAGACATCGCACACAGACACACACACATACACACACACACACACACACAGAGCGAAACTCTCTTTTAGTAGTATAGATTACAGCTCATTCTACCAAATACTTTTCAAGGTTTACTTTAAAAACTACATGCATTGAAATCTGTTTTGAAACGTTTGAAAAAAAAATTACATTAAGAGTTCAAAATTTAAAATTCCTTAACTATTTGAGTGAATGGCTTATAGTTTAGTTTCCAGAGGCTAAATGTACCGAACAATCCAAATATGTTTAAATGGGGTGTTAGTTTTCAAAAGTTCTAATTTATGCGTTATAATTTATGCATGTAGATGACCCCTAATGCAAAATTTGAGTTTAGTATACATAAGTATAAATTTTTACCAAGTCACTGGTATCAGTCATATTTGTATACGATTATATAATATGGGAATTAATAGGGAATGATCCCTTTTTTTTTCACAGAACTGTACATTTCCTTTATTTCTGAGTACGTTTTTTTCATTGAATAGTTACCTTAAAAAGCAAGCTTTAAAAAAAAAAAAAAAAAAAAAAAAAAAAAAAAAAAAAAAAAAAAAAAAGATATTTCTAAATACAACATATAGAAAAACCGTATTAATATAAAGAAGAGCATTGCGTACATGATAGCTTTTGTAAAACTTTTGTAAAATTGATTTCAGTGATTTAATCCTCTTACCCATACTTCTGAAGTACATTCAAAATTGTGTTAGAAAAAATTTCTTTCAAGCTTTAAATAAACGTGTTTAAATTCTACCAATATGCATGAATTATAATTTTAAAAATCCCTAAAGAGTACTCAAGCAATTTAATAGAAGAGTTCTGAGATTATTTACTTAGTTTGGCAAATAATGATGTACTTCATATGAACATTTCTTACAACAAATAATGTCTGCATTAGATTACAACATCCATAGGTATCGAATTTAGTTGAAGAATGTTCTTTTTTCCTTTGAGAGTTTATTTTAATAAAATTGATTTGAATAAAAGGGATATTGGGTTTTTAAGGAATTGGAATTTGAGGATTTTACTTCAATTTCAATAAGTATGTATTTTCTTTTCATTTTTTTTTCCTTTCGTTCTCATAAAATATTTGTTGAATATGTATAAATATATGGATTTTTTTTTACTATTTTTATTGAAAAGGCATTACTTAGGTTTAAAGACAGTTTATTACATAAAGACAGTTTATTACATAAAGACAGATAATTACATATCATAGATAATTACTTATTATAGTTAATGTTTTTTATTATATTATGTTTTTTGAAACTGTATGAAGAACAATTTCAGTAAAAGAACAACATCATAAAAATAAACAATGTATTAGGCAGTTCTTATTTATCATCGAAAGTAGTTAAGGTACACTGGCCTCCAAAAATTAAGGTAAGGTACAGATACTGGATGCTTTCGATTGCACACGTTTTGTCGAATATCTACAAAAAATTATTGGCGAATTGTTCTTGAACTTCTGGCATGAAAAGAACGTGTTTGATTTCATATTTCTTGGTGAAGATTTAGTCAGGAGGACAATTAGGGGGCTAATGATAATTTAATAATAAAATAATATTTGTGATCACCTATGCAACAGAAAATGCTCGAAATGGTTTGTCGCTGTCTTAAATGACTATTTGGGTCTTGTTCAACGTTTGCGTGCATTTGTGTAAGCATAGCACTCATATTCATGAAGATGTTATTGTGTCTGTTAAAAATTTAAAAGTGTTTTGCTTATAGCATACAGAGTTTTCAACCAAATTTAACATAACTTTCCGAAAACTTGTTAAAGAATAGTACCAACAGTATACTGCAATTAAAACATGAATATATGGAATATTTTATGAAATATGGGCATTTTTATGAGATAATTTTTAACTGCACATGCGCGGAAGATTTCAAAATTTTTATTTCATAATTTGGTAGTCAGTATTTTGGGGCAACTTCTACAAAAAGTCCAGTCAAATATTGTGAAAACTTTGAAAGATATAGTGAGCTGATTGAAAAGTTGTGGAAAAATCTCTTATAATAGAGCTATTTTTAGGAAGCAACTCACTATATCGACCCTATCTTTGTGAATTTTCGCGATATTTGACTGGACTTTTTAACGAAGTTACCCCAAAATACTGACTACCAAATTAGAAAATAAAAATTTTAAAATCTTCCGCGCATGCGCAGTTAAAATTTATCTCATAAAAATGCCCATATCTCATCAAATATTCAATATATTCATGTTTTAATTGCAGTAAACTGTTGCTACTATTCTTTGGCAAGTTTTCGGAAAGTTGTGTTAAATTTGGTTGAAAACTCTGTATGCCATAAGCAAAAAACTTTCGAAATTTTCACAGACACAATAACACCTTAACGAATATGAGTGCTATGCTTACACAAATGCACTCACACGTTGAACAGGACCCAAATAGTTATTTAACAAAGTGACAAACCAAAGTGACAAACCACTACAATCTATGTAGGATTTTGACCTCCGTCAGTATACCTCGCCAGACCTTCCGATCTCTGGCCTTTAATTTTTAATTTATATTATGGTTTTGTGTTAGATCTTTCTCTACCTATTCCATCCATCTCTTCTTGGGTATAAACAATACTTCTTTTCCCTATTAATGTACCATTACATATCTTCTTTGTGGTTCTCTCATCTCACATTCTGATTAGATGGCCCAACCATTGCATTCTTCCATTTTTTTTCTATTAGCTATACAAAAAATGTATTAAGCTTTTGCTCGGAGAAATTTTCATCAACTTTTTGGCATCGGCTTATACACAGATTTCCGATTTTGGGCGATTTTCACTGAAAAGTTGTATACAAGGCTTATATTCGTAGCAGCTTATACACAGAAATATACTGTATTTACACACGTGCAACATAGCTGCTTGCAGTCTTCTTACATACGTTACACATGCATCTGACGCACCTGCATCCATCTTACCTACTTACAGATATGGAACTGAGACATTGCCATCCGTTTTGCATACATATACCCATGCAACTTACATTCTACCATCCATATTACATACTTACTACATTATATATTTATTTACATACATGTATATAGTAACTTATACTCTGTACGATACATATAACAATCATTTTATTCAACTGATGAAAGTAATAGTGACTACTACCGTCATTCTGATTCTCTACTCAAAGTTCGCTGACAGGAAGTTTCTTTTTTCATTACAAGGATGCTTTACATTATAACTCACACGGTGGTATTTAAGCGATTAAAAGAAATAAACATACCAATCTCTTAAAAATATTCTTTGACCTACTGAAATAGTTAAATAAAGGAAAAATATTTTGAATCTTTTTTACTTTTTATTTAAGTTCATTTGCTTAATGCCTTATTAAAATAAGAGAATTTATTTTATAGTACGAGCACAAATAAACTCAGCTTTGCATTAAAATTGGTATTTACTTTTTAATAATAATATTTTGATGTTATAATTCTTCTGATACTTTTATTTAAAATTTAACATCCGATGAACGAACCAGTTAAGAAAAGAAATATTTTTATAAGATAAAATAATTTCCGAAAAAGTTGAAAAATCCATGTTAAATTAATTAGTTGTTAATTCATTTGGGAAATTAAGCTTTGTGAAAATTTTACCTGCATCTCTTTACATTAAAGATATTAAAGAATAAAATTATTCTCAAAGTGTAAGCTTTTAATTAGGGAATGCTTTCTTAAGTTAGATCATAATATATTACAGTTGAGTGCAGTTCATTCACATTTTGTCATTTTCTGTCAAAATGAAAACTGCACCTTTTAAAATTCAAAGGTTATATATCTAAGTGGTACAGGATATAATAATTAAAATTTCACGTTCAAAAGTCTGTAAAAAAAGAAAAATTGGTAACAATTTGAACTTAGTAAACAATTTGACAGATAGTTGGCGCTGTACTCGTCACAAGATGCTAATAAAAAGACGTGACATGCGCACTGCACATTACACTTGTGATAAAAAGACGGGGAATATGCAGTTTTTCTTATTCCGCGTCTGAGAACCTAGTCATGACTATCACTGAAGGATCGAGTCTGCTTGTGACGCATTTTTTACAAGAACGGTGACTTTGTGGCAATTGATTTGAAGAAATTCCGAACATTAAAGGGTTTAAGGCTGTTCTCAAATCCAAAAGGGCAACTTCCTGACATAAGTTTTAATTTATTTTTGTTTGAAAATGCATGAAACTAGCTGGTGTTGTTGTTCAGAAACTATGTCATCGAGCTGTTTTTTCCATTTTTTTGCAAGCGCAATAGATCTTTCAGAAAATAACGTCAAAATGGACGTTTTGAACCGAATTTCCGCGCGAAAGTAGAAAAATCCCTCAAGAGCGGGCAAAAAACGGGTTTGTCACGTGATCGAAAACGCTTATAACTCAATGGGTAATTGATTGATCAAAAAATGGAAAAAACAGTTCAATTCCAAATCGCTTCCATGGCCAGGCTTTCATATTTTATATCTTTTGTTTAAAAAATGAATTTGTAATTGTGTCAGAACGCTTTTCGCTTGTTCAGCAGAGCACTTAAGAACAGCCTTAAGAAGCGGCTCTGGTCCGATAACTGCATTTGGTCTGAAGAAGTGGATTGGTAAATTTGAAGAGGCAAGACCATTTGAAAGCTTCATTGTTTTTCCTATTTCGACGGTTTTCGGCCTGGGGATAGTTGAAAACCGATTTTTTCCTATCGGCTGTAGCACGACGTTTTCGTGGAGGATATTTTTAAAACAAAGAGTGCCACAACAGTATGTCACGTCTTTTAATTAGCATCTTATGACGAGTACAGCACTATCTATCCGTCAACCTTTGTACCATTTTTTACATTCGCAAAGCAAATTGCCATCCCTTCCGTATATTTAAATGAAATGTCAGGTTATTCTGACCAGTGGTTCCATTTTTATAGCCTTTTGAAAGGGAAACTTTAATTATAAACATCCTGTAGATATTCATCAGGTCTCAGGAGGTAATGATTATGCAAGGGCATAATATTGTTTTTAATTTCAAATAATTAATGAAGTACTAGTTTTACTTGCGCAAAATGTGTTCCGGATGCAAATCTTAAACTTGGCATTGTGCGAATCACGCTTCGAAAGGATGTCGCAAAACTACAACACCGCCTTTGGCCTTGACGCTTTTTTTTACAGGCAGGTTTTTAAATAATATCTCGTCTGATTGCCGACAAAGTTTTTCGAAAATCATCATTAACAATCCTTGGACTATTCATCATCAATAGGTACCTGAAGCAACCCTCAACTGCCCGCTGAGTACTCGTAGGGTATAGTTTGGCTGCAATAGAAAAATGTGATTTTATAAAAAATGATGGGACCTACACTGTTAAAAATTTGCAGCATTCTGGCAGGTCATTTGACCGTTTTTTCTGAAAACGGTTACACAACCGTAATTTAACACTATTCTGACCATATTATTGGCCATTTTATGGTCATAATATAGTTAAATTATGGTTATGAAACCGTTTTTTCAAAAAACGGTCGAATGACCTACCAGAATGCTGCAAAATTTTTAACAGTGTAGGATAATCGCTATAATTTTCCTGCTAGGTTTAAATAAAATCCTACTAGTCCTAATTTTTTCATAAGTTTAGTTTCAGTAGATTCAGAAATGGTAAGGAACATATTTTTGCTACACATTTTCGACGATATCTCGGAAAATATAATACCTAAAATTAAAACAAATACGTTTTTAAGTGGGTTCGGGACTCAAAATTCTCTTTTTTTTATTTATAGAGATTTTGTTATGAATTTTTTTTCTGAAATATGTTTTAATATAATAAAAATATTGCATGTAAAAAAAATCTGAAAATTTTTAAATACTCGTTTTTATTTAAATTTTAACATTTTAAGCATATTTAATGTTTTATATAACTTTGGAAGTACTTACTCGATTTAC
The DNA here is from genome assembly GCA_963932465.1 of Maratus speciosus. Lineage (NCBI taxonomy): Eukaryota > Metazoa > Arthropoda > Arachnida > Araneae > Salticidae > Maratus > Maratus speciosus. Next base: position 380,726,522 of record OZ010786.1, read on the forward strand.
AAAAATTTTAAACTTTTGTGTACAGAAAATGTGTAATTTTAATTTGTCTTCAGGATTTCTTAAAATATTGATTATGAATTTAAAAAAAAAAAAAAAAAAAGGGGGGGGGAATTAAGTTTTTTATGAGTGAGTTTTGCATTAATTAGCATATTTTCATAATTATCACTCAAATTTAAAAATCCTGAAGACAATTTGTTGGAAATATAGCATAAAATCTCTGTTGAACATTTCATACATATATCTTGTAAGGAACTTTAGATATATTCTTTTAAAGTTGAGAAATCGTGAAAAAAATTCATTCTGAGATAAATGAAGTTAAAGTTCTCGTCAGAGTGCAGTTGATGGATCGCTTTACAAGGCAAAAGGTGTTATATCTCTGGATCTAATGAAGATAAATGCATTCGGTTTGCGATATTTAACGCTAAAAATTCAGTATTTTTTTCAGCCAATGAAAAAAAAGCATTTTTTTAAAAGAATTTTTAGCTCCTAACCCCTTAAGTTCGGTAATACTAGATTTTTCGAACGATAGCCCACACGATGTACAATTTTTTTCCAAGTAACTTGATTAGTCCCCTTCCCTAACTTTGTTTCTAAAAATATAGGTGAACTGTTAATTTTCTATAAATATGTTGGTTGATAGCCTGTATAACTTTGTACATTTTGAACATTCTACATTCCACAGTTTTCAAGAAAACCGCTGTAATAGATAAGTGACCTTATGATTGTTCTATTTTCTTTTTTATGTGCGAAACCTTAAAAATGAACGGAAAATTTTCAAAACAGTGTGATTTTAATTATCAAATGAACATTTAGATTTCTTTATATAATTTACTATTGAATAAACAACGTTTACTACATGCCCTGAGCACATCATTCCTTCATTTAACAAATGAATGTATTATGACTAACCAGAAATTTTCCGTGATCATTGTCCAAAACAGAATAATAACTGTTACGACGGCCACACTGTTAAACATTTTGCAGCATTCTGGCAGGTCATTCGACCGTTTTTTTGAAAAAACGGTTTCATAACCATAATTTAATTATATTCTGACCATAAAATGGCCAATAATATAGTCAGAATAGTGTTAAAATTACGGTTGTGTAACTGTTTTCGGAAAAAAAACGGTCAAATGACCTGCCAGAATGCTGCAAATTTTTAACAGTGCAGGTTGCTTTCACCACAGCAGGCAGTATGCGATTAGATGTAATAAATATGTTTTCAGATTTAAATAGTATATTTTTTCAATATTTATCATTTTTATTACAACGTGTTTTGTTACATATTAGATTAAATGAAAAAAAAAATGTTCAGTCTCGGAAAAAAAAAAAACAGTAAACACCCCTACTAACTCCTCAACAAATTATCGTAGAAAACGTTACTAGTACAGAACGATTGGAAATAAAGTCTACTTTTAAATGATGTATATAAAATTTTCTCAGGGCCCATCTACATATTAAAACGCACCCAAACTTCATTTTTTTTTTTCAAAAGCAATACCCAATTTTAAGGAGATATTTCAAATCTTCGGTTCAAACTATGCCTAGACACCAAATTTCAAGTCATTTGAGTGATAAGTTTTTGAATTATAAATTTTGAAAATTTAGTGCTTCTACTGTTAAATTACATTTGCATATTTCCATTAATATCTTCAGAAATTACACTCCTAATGTGTTAATTTTTTGTGTAGCAATAATACTAAAATACCCAAACATAAATATGTTGACTTTGCAATTTTTATAATTTTATTATATGAAATTAATATTCGAAAAAAAATATGAATTGCAACCTACAGTTTTTTTGATGGATTTAGATTTATTAAGTTCTGCTTTATGGAAATTCAAAATTTCCCATTTTTCGTAGAAGTAGTTTTCAAATTATGCTTTAAAAAAGGCAAAATGCTCGTTTAAGGGCCCGTCTATGATAGAAGTGACTAGATATTTTAAAATTTCTTACGCTATCCTGTAATCTAGCAGTCTTCAATGACTGCTTGAGTAGCGCTAAGATGCCTTGATCAAGAAGGGGGGTTCTGTTGGTCACGAATTTCAATTTGGATACGGCCCCTAAAATAAGCTCGTTTTAAAACGATTAATTTCTGGGAAACTTATCGTACGAATTGCATAAAAATTTGTTTTTGGCTAATTGAAGGGTGTAGAGTTCATTTATGCTGTCAGAATTGTGTACAGCTATTGAAAAAAAAAACAAAGTTAGCCCTTAAGCAAAATTTAAATACATCATTTAAAAGTAGACTTTATTTCCACTCGTGTGGTACCAGTAAGTTTATTCTATGATAATTTTTTTCAGAGTTAGTAAGGGTGTTTATTATTTTTTTTCCACGACTGTATCTCTTAAAATGTTCACAAAAATAAATTTCCATAATAAATTTTTCCCTTAGTAATTTGGTAATATTTTATATTTTAGTATTATTTCATATTATATTCATTTAAATAACAGGAAGATTTGAGACACGAGATAGTTCGGAGAAACATTTAATGTAAAATGGAAGTTTCTGTAAAAGCTAAAAAATCCATATTAAATTAACTAGTTGAGAATCCTCTCGGGACGAAAAGCCTTCTGAAAATTGTTCCGCTATCTTTTACATTAAAGAGATTTAAATTTAAAATTCTTATCAAAACATAAGCTTTTCACTCGGGAATACTTCATAAGGATAAAACAGAGCATGTTACAATTCTTTGGAGTTCAGACATAAATTTGCCTTTTTCTGGTAAAAGGAATACTCTACTTTTCTCCTTTAAAAGTTTAATGTTTCTCTTTACTATATCTGTTATATATATATAACTTCTCTTGCTGGTAAAGATCATGTAAAAGGTGAAATATGAAATTATAATAGAACTACGGTTCTTTGGAAAAATGGTTTTAGAGCAGTGATTCTCAATCTAGGGCTGAGGGACACTGGGTGGGGGATTTCATTTTTTTGGGGGGGGATATAGTTATTAACTTCTATTATCGTATACTTTCTTGTATCTAGTTTAAACGTTTAATGTTGTTGTCCAAAAATAGGTGTAATGCATACAAAAAAAAAATAATAATACTTCAATTTTTAAAAATCCCCATTCAATCTTCCAAAATATAATTCTAATTGGAAGACGTAAATGTTTTTTCCAGATTTTTTTTTAAGGTATCTGCTTATTTTCGGAGAACTTTTTAAAAGAATGTACAATATTGAATAACTACACATATTTTCAGTTCAATAGTTAGGTGAATGAAAGAACACAAAATTCCTGTAATATCTTCATAACATTTTAAAACATTGACGTTTTGTGCTATTTTTTTCATGCTGACGCCAAACACCGTATTACACTAAGTTCAACTAAATGTATTTCAATTTCTGTTTACTACATACTAATATTACAATTATATTTGCATTGAAATAGAAGTTTTACAATATCTTCAAAATTAACTGAAATATTTCAAAATATGTCACAAATTACATAATTTTTATACCAAATTACCATTTTTATCTTCTTGTACCTATAAAATAATTACATTATCACATAGAGCTTATATTCTAGTTCAGAACATAGTGAGTTAAATGGAATGCATTCTGAAACAAAAAATTTCCCGGAAACATTTTTAAAACATTTTATGTAATGAATATTATAAAACATGGACATAACAAAAAAAATTGATTTTCCAGAAATCGCTTTTCAAAATTTCTTATTTATCTTGTTCCTTATCAATAAAATTAATATAAAAGTGTCAACTGTGGTTTATTGTTGTTTATTTACACAAACTAAGAAAATCATGCATAGAAACTTTGTTTATATTTCTACTGACCTACTTATGCCCACTTCCTGTATTTTGCTCATTACTTGTTTAATAAATTGGCCATAACTTCTCTTCATGTAATAGTAGGGATAAAATTAAAACAGATTCTTAATTGTAAAAGATTGTTCTTTCAAATAAAAGAATAAAAATATTTTCAAAAAATTTCCCGGCCCAAAACAGCCATTTTAACCCTTTAGGGTCTGGTGTACTATTAATAGTACATGTCTTTTCATCGAGTATTATTTTGTCTTAACAATTACTTTTGTTACTATCTACAAATAGTAATGTTAGTATATGGCTATGTCTTTCTTATCATGACTTCATTTATGTCTTGACATTTACTAATAACAATAATAATAAAAGTTTGCTTAATTCTCTTTGCACAGTTGGCTATTCCTTTACTTTATGCATATATTTTACTCTTAAAATTTTAAATATACGTTACATTTCTCAGCGAATCATGTGCAATAAAACGCCAAAAAAAAAAAAAAAAAAAAAAAAAAAAAAATGCAATTTAACAAATTACAACGACCATTTGGAAAATGATTTTTTCAAAGACTAAAATTTAAGACATAAAAAATAGCACGGAGTTGATCATACATTACGTACGCCATGGATTAAACATTAATAGTGTTATTACACGTAAAAGTTGCAAGCGACAGAAATTGCCTGCGACTCGTACATATTATCCACCTGAAACTTAAGTATTATCCAAGCATTTCATTGGCTGTTCGGGGAAAGGCTTTTCCATCGTCAGATTTCCAAGAAATATGACGGCCAATTTTAAATGAAATTTATTTCTTAAACTTCTAAACATCCCACAATATTATTTTTTATATCGTCGTATAGAGAAAAAAATGTACTTTTAAATGCAATTTGTTTGAAAGCTGTATCTCAATTTGTTTCTGAGTTATTAATTTTTTTTGTAGTTTTTATTACTCTTTTGTCATAGTGGCAACACTTTGTTATCCATCTCTGTTGAAAGTAAAGGGAAATACATGTTACTGTATAGACCAATCAGAAAACGAATAAATTGCAGATTAAACCAATAAAAACCTTCAAATATGCTTTTGATTTCCTACCCTGACGAGGACAATAACCATTTTTCCAAATGGTTAAAAAATTAGAAAGTTGTAATATTTGTTAAACCCTGTTGTAATACGATATTTTCCAAACGTCTCCAAAAACTCCTCCTTAAAATATTATCATATAAATATGAATTGAATAGTACACAAAATAAATATGATCGTTAGATTTCAGACAATGAGACAATCTTTAAACTTCAGTAAATCTATTTGGATAGCTACAATTAACATTATTAAAGTAAAAGTAATTTTGTCCTGAAACTTGAAAAAAAAAAAATCGAACTCTAAAAGTTTAATGTAGGCCAACATCTTAACATATAAACAAGTAATATAAAAATTTTGTTTTTAAAGTCAATTTCTACTTAGGTTATCAAAGAAAAATTTAATATATTCCCTTAAGCTAATATTAGTTTTTGTGGCACAGATGTCATATACGCCCCATATTGACACGATTTTTTTCTAACGCCAATGTTATATACGCAATGGGTACTTAATTGGCACCAAAGTGTCTTTATTTTGCTTGATATGGTAACCCGGATGTTGCTGTTTATGCTGCTGATGTTTTCGCCAAATTGGCATCGGAAAACAATCGCGCCAATATTATATATTTATATATATATTATATTATATATAATATTATATTATCGCGCGTATATGACATCTGTGCTGTTTTTGTTGCATTAAAATATCTCAATTTGTTGATTTTCTATAAGCAAGTAGGTTTACAATAAAACTCTATGGGAATTTGGCGAAATATTAGAGATATCGCCAAGTTAGTGTCACTTTTGGCGACTCATTTTGGCCTCCAAATTTGGCGATATATCGCCAAGTTGGCGAAAAACTTGGCGGTATTTGGCGACAGAACAGGAACCCCTATGGTAACCCCTCATTGAAAATGCTTTCATTTGCTTTCATTTGAAAATGCTTTCATTTTGATCTTCAATAACCAATGGCCGCCATTTTGTTTCCCATCCAAAACTAAAATTAATTAATTAAATTTTAATTAATACAAGTAGTACAAGTTAAAAAAAAAATTATTTCAACTTGATACGATGAATAATGAGAATTTTATTTACGATTGAAAATTTGAACAAGATATATAAATATATAAATATATAAATAAATAAGTATATAAATAAATAAATATAGGGAGAGTGTGAACTAATAGTAGGAATTGAATAATATATAATTCTTCTGGTTATTACGGTATTTTAGAAAACAACTTTTTTTTCTATTGTTTATTAAATAGGTCTATTCATTCGGCAATATCTGACAGGAAGAAACTGTTACCAAAGAAACTACTCCGTAATTAGGATGAGCGAAGCGAATCCTCTACTAGGCTACACAAACTACATTTTGTCGTACAATTTACAAAAAACTATTCAGTATTATGACCTGAAGTTAAAAATAAAAATGAATTATGATTCGTAGATTTGCACAATATTATTTCGTTTAAAGAACACCTTAAAAAATATTATTTTAATTAATTTACTTTACATGTTTTTCCATTACGGACGCATTTTTGTAGATAAAAAATGAAACACGTATATTTTCAGAAGAAAAAATAAATCATGGAGTTAGTTATTATAGATAGAATCATGATTAATTAAATAAATAAAATACATTTTCATTATTCCGCCGAAATATTAAAAAAAAAAAAACTGTTTTTCACAATTTGTTCTTATTACGTGAAATCATTTACGCAGGCGATACTTACGCATTTTTAAAAGAATTATATTATGATTTTCTTTTTGTAAAGTGGCGAGAAAAGAATTGTAAACAACTAAAGTTAATTGTTAAATTCCTTATATAAAGTGTTATTCGAATTCGAAGGTTGAATAATAACAATAATATAATAAGTTGATAATTCTTAGTATCAACAAGAGCAGATTTCAAATGTTTTCCCGGAAAATAGGATTTTCAAGAAGTAACTTTCTTCAAGCTCTCTTCGGATATATTATTCTAAGATTGCTACCAAAGATTTTTTGATGTGAATTACAAAGATTGGTAACATACCTATATCAAACCATTTGAGAAAACATCAGAGGCTATTGGAAAATGTAAAAACATCTTTAAAAGAGCTTTTAGTTGAAAAATTAAAAAAAAATATTTTGTAAAATTTTCCTTCGAAAACAATTTTTTATATCAGTTTTATATCATAAATAAAATATTCCGAGGAAATTCTTAGTTATTTGACTGATTTTACATTTCTTAAATTAAAATGCGCCGAAACATAAAGTAACGCTTTTGCTTAATAAATATGCAACAATAATATAAAACAAATATTGTTACTTTCAAATATTTGATTAAATAATGCTTCGCGAATCCAAACAAAGCATGGCTTTTGTTAGTATATCTAAAACTGGCTATCTTGAAATATTTATACTCAAATAATATTTTAAAATTCTAAACTAGATATTACTAACGTAGAAAATCAATACATCACGAAATATGGATCGTAGAAATACAAGTTTAACCTAAATGATTCATCGGGTTTCAAAACACTGTTTAGTGAGAGGTATATGACGTACAAAGACGGGTGATACATGACAAGATACATACAAATCACCAAGTTTGGAAGCCCCACTCGAGGCTCGCATGCAGGAACGCATCATTGCTGCTGTGACAGACATCGTCAGAAACATGATATTTAAAGTGTGGAATTGAACTGGATTACCGTTGGGATATCTGCCGACTGCACTGAGAAAAAAATTATGGCTCTGGCATCTAGAATCTAAATTGTGGCTCTAGAGAAAATAGTTCCATGTCATTCCTATAAATTCTAGTTCCCTTTGGTAGATAGTTCTGGAGTCTCCTACTAGAATTTAAGAGCGTTTTCCTACATTCTCGTGCTTACTTATTTAAAAATCTCTGCAAATAGGTGCGAACACATGAGGTTAGTTTTAGTAACTGTAATTCTAGTTTGTGAAACCATTCCAGAAATCAACCGATTATTTCTCGCTACTGAAACGATTCATTATCATTTTTCGTCACGTAGAAAACAAGAGACTAGAAATTCTAGATCATTTCGTCTATTCAGCTTAGTTGTTTACCCCATTCGCATAGCTCCGAAATCTATATTTCTAGTTTAGAGATTCAGATAATGACTACCTATTCATTCTAGGCGAAGGCGGTATTTTTTTTCTCGGTGATAGTTGATAGTAAATGTCGTATGATTCTGCTGAGAGCCTCATACAAAATATATAAATAGACATTTTAAAATTTAAAATTGAAATATAAACACTGATAAACTGAGATTAATTTGCGATAACGGGAAAGGTAAACTCTTCAACATAGAGGGTTATGTCGGAGAAAAAGAGAACAGCTACTTTAATAGCGATCAAGAAGAAAATCCTGAAATGCTTCTTTTAGATTGTTTTGTTATTCATAGAGAAATTTCCTTTACCAAAAATAATCCATCTGTTTTTAATAAGATACTAAAATTAAATACAAAATGTATCAATACTATCAGAAATATTGCATTCTCCAAGTTATTTTGGGAAGATAAATATGCAGATCATTTAAAATTTTAGTTTCACAATAGAGTAAAATTGGCAAGAAACAAATATTTACTTGATGTAAATGCAGAGATACATACGAATCAATATCTGAAAATTGTACAATTTGTGTCACTGCCAATAATATTGCATTAATTATACTAAAACAAAAAACTGAAAAACTTAATGTATTATAACATTTGTTATAACAAATACCAATGCTAAATGGACATATAATGAAGCATAAATAATTAATTTTAAACTTTAAACAAACGGAATCATCATTTCAGTCCCTATCCCCAGATACAAATATTCACTTTTAAATGTATGCTGTCAAAATTTCTATGAATATTATTAACTTTTACTATTATATATTTATACCTCTATATATACAATATAGGAAAATATAATTTTCCTTTATTAGTATAGAGTGTATAGTAAAATATTGTAGTAAATGTATTTGTCCCTGATGTTGACCATCATCTCAGTCCTTCTGAACACACATTTAGGTAAACAGATAATAGGTGGCGCTGGCAAAATTATTTTCATTTCAACAGCAACTAAAGTTCAACTAGCCAACAGGGATGATGGTAACTTCCTTTTCCCTTTGTTTTAAATTTAGAAATATTTAATTTTTGTTCGGAAAAGGGATGAGTATTTTTTATAGTATTATTCATGTCCCATATTTAACTTTTTATTCATATAAGAAAAGCTTATTTCAACTTTATTTATGCAACATTCAACTGTCACATGGCATATTTAATAATTTAAATGTTTTAAAAATGATTCAACAAAATGGCTGTGCGACTGTTAAGACAAAAACTTCACCTCAGTCCCCATGATCTCGGTTCTAATTATTAGACACGGATTACGATGTCAACAGACACTTTCTTTCATAAAAGTTTATCCTACGCATAAAATATAAACACTACAACACTACGCGCATCAAAACACTACAGCGTTTAAATGGCAAAGCATGTATCACAGTGTATAATTGTATGTCGTAGTTGGCACATTCATTTAAAAAAATAAAAACTTTGGAGTGTAATTGTCCGGTTTTCAGATATTGACCCATAAACAAATGCATAAGAAAACTATTCTATTTACAGACTTTATTTACGCGTTAAAATGATTATAAAAATGTATAAGAAAGCTATTCTAATGCGTCTTAGTGTCTACAAAAAGTTACTCTAGTTTTATATTTAACAGAAAATTTTATTGAAATATCCCCTGCACAAATATTAATAATATCCGCAGATGAGGCAAATTGTTAATGTTTCCCCAGAATTACGTAATGAAAATGGGTTCTTGAATGAAAATAATTATAAAAATGTACAATAAAAGTCATATATTAATAAATTCTTGGAATGAGCCAGAATTTTCATGTTTTCTCAGAATTAATTAGAGAATTTGAGTTGATTAATCTCTCTATTCTAAAAAAAAGTAACTACCGCTGTCACCGCCGCCACCGCCGCCGCCGGTTTTGAATTTTTTGTGACCGGAGGTCTTTCTTCGTTAATATTAAAAAAACTGTTGCATACAAAAATATGAAAATCGGTAGTATTATAGAAAAATGTTTGATAAACACGCTGATGCAGACAGTTTTCAAATCGAAGAATTATTTTAAGAGATATTTAATGTCAAAGTTGGACAAAATCGTTCCATTAAAAAAGTTTTATAGGAGCAAAAACTGTACATAGGAATTTAATCATTTTTAGATCATTTTATGCGTCAGAATTTCCCGGTGTGCAGATTGCAGTTAGTTTTTTAATTTGAATAATTTTTCGAGGTTTTATTTCTATTTTAAATTCAAATTTTCAGCATTTCGAGAGATATTTTTTACAAATTTTAGAAAATTGTATTAATTTCAACTGTTGCCAACTGTATAAAAAGCGCAACCAATAATGTTTGCTTCAAATTAAAAATTTATTTTACACGTGACTATTATAAACAAAAAATATAAAAAGGAGGAACTCGTTGCAAATTACGTCATAAAAACTATAGTTACACGTGAATTTTAAATGAGAAAGAATGTTGTAAAGTAATAAGTTCAGTAACATGCGTTAGAAGTCCTAAATAGGAGAATTTACGTCACATTACACTTATTACGTAAAAGGAACAAAAAATAATATTGCAAAACAGTTTTAATTTAAAAATTGCGCGAGACATTTACTTGACATTTTAAGATGATCATAATATTTCATTTCTAACAAAAGTATTTTGACGTGAATATTAAAAAGAGAAAGAAAAGTTTGGTGAAAATTACGTCAGATTATAATTGTCAGATTCAAATTATAATTCAATCTTCCGAAATCTTTTTAAAGGCGGTCAAATTAGCGTGCTGTTAGAGTCTGTGGTGTCTGAACGGGGGTTGACGAGCGTAGCTCGTAGGGGGCAGAGCCCCCTAGTTGAAAAAAAAAATCTTCAAAAGACTGCCTTATTTGCCATGTAGCTGAAATTGTCCGGTTTTCAGATATTGACCCATACCCGTAGCTACTTTGGGTTAATAGAGTTATTCCAAAAACATATTTCTGTCAAAAAATTTACCTGTTAAAAAATGTTTGAAGTGACTAGTGCTACTGCTGCACTTTGCCAATGTAAATGCTCTTTTAATTTTTTTTAATGCGATAAGAATTATTCACTTTTTTCATAATAAAAAATATATTTTTCAAGGACAGGCAGCGATCATAATTTTAGAGATGATTAAGTGGGGCGTGGACAGAAAGGGTTAAAAACTACTGCTTTAGAATAATACAGGTGAATATTAAATCATTAATTATATATCCCTTTTGTTGTATGAATGTAAGCGTGAGTTTATAAGAATTAAATACACAAATTTCACTATACACATTAGATATTTCCTTTAATCAACACATAAAAGTTATACTGACTATTGAAAAATAATATATCATAAAACTAGCTCGTAACGAAATATTCGATATAGTAATATTTATTTTATGAAAGCGGTTCTTTCATCACAACTGATACAATACTTTTAAAAGATCGAAATAAGGAATTGAATACACAGCTTAAAAAGATTTTGAATAAAGTATATATCATTGTAAAAATACTTTTAATTTTTTTATTATAATTTTAAAAATTTATTTGGTTGCATACCGCATTAAATGAAGAAAATTTATCTTAAAATGTACACCTTAATAAATGCATATCCATACGTTTACAATTTTAGTTACTTGGCAATTGCCATTTAATACCATTTTTAAATATATTTCTTGATCTCAAAACATATAGTTGATACATATGACAATTTATAAAAGGAACATGTGTATAAGAGCCCTTCTAGCAAATCTGAAAAATCCATATAATTTAATATGGATTTTAATTAGTTTTGAAATCTCACGGGAAGAAAAGCTTTGCGAAACATATTTACCCGTATCTTTTACTTTAGAGATTTAAATTTAAAATTCGTAGCAAAGTATAAGCTTTAAACTTGGGAATATTTTGGAAGAATAAAGCAGGTTATGTTAGAGTTGAGTGGAGATCAAACGGAATTTTATCTTATTCTTTTAAAAGCAATACGTTACTTTTTTTCCCTTTAAAGGTTGATATTTCTCTTTAGTATCTCCATTAAACAGGATTTTCTGAAAGTCTCTTTACAATATCAAGTTTTTATTACAAATTTAAATGAACAGGTATATGTATGGAAATTATTGCAACATTATATATATATATTGAGACCTATTATATATATTTTTGTTGCATTAATAAATCTCTAGCACCTAAAAGAACTTTACAAAACTGTGCACATCTTTAAACAGGAGATCCCCCTATCACATGCTAAAAACATAATAGACATCATTCCCTCTAAGGCTACTGTCAGGCGCATGTCTTTTTGCACGCTTTTTTTCCCTACGTATCATCCCTACACAATGCCGCTAGCAGCAGCAGTGGTCGGTCGGTAGCTTCAGGGCCCTTAGCCTGAAGCTACCGAAGCTCCCTTTCCGCTTTTTGGTGTCTTTAATTTCTGTAATTTTCCTTTTAAATTTGTCTGGTTTTAATTTTTGATTTTTGTTGTCTCTTATACTCGGGGCGCGGCTAGGGACGTATGAAACTGGCTTCCGCAAAAGAGTCGGAGTAAGATAAGAAAAGCGTAAAGGACAGCGGACGGAAAGAGGCCGCTCCCCGCGGGACATTAGCTTAAGGCTAATGTCAGACGAACGCCTTTTTTGCACGCTTTTTCCCTACATATCATACCTATGCAATGCTGCTAGCATTGTGTATGGATGATATGTAGGGTAAAAAGCGTGCAAAATTACGTTTGACTGACATTATCCTAAACAGTGCTATTCTGCGCACATTGATGAAACAGATCGACTTTCGAGAAACATTTGAAAGAGCACGTGGAGGCATTTATGATAGGCCGCGTAAACTAAAAAAAATTCTCAATGCTTTGGACACAGATCATTTTCCTGATTTTGCGAAAACAAGTGTCACCACTTCTAATTGCAATGTTTACGCAAGTCAATTTTTTTTTAGGTTTGGTATACAAAATTATCATTTTGTGTACTAAATGAAGCAAGTGCTGAACCACCTGAGTACGAAGTTTTATTTCGGAAAATATATTTTTAACTGAAGTTATTGTTTTATGTACTGATGAAGTGTGTAACATCCAGAAAAGTCAAATTTTAATGTTTTTGAAGTTCATTGTCATTTTTCAATAATTCCCTATGTCTGCATGGAGTTATGAATAAAAAGTTATGAATTGAAATTTATTATTTTCTTTCAAAAAGTAACAAGAGAGGTTTTAATATGCGCTTCGAAATGATTGAGATATTGCTTTAAAAAGAAATATCTAACAATTTGTACTAAAGCCGTAGTCTTTTCTATTTGCCTTTTTACTTTCTTCTATCTTCAATAGAAGAAAGTATTGTAATAGAAACTTTTTTTCATTTCTGGTTTTTGACGGATTTAGCCGTTTTAGGGGTCAGAGATTCCCGAAAAGCATGTTTATAGAAAATGTCCGTCTGTCTGTCGCCATTGTACCATCAAAAATGTACGAAGTTATGCATAGAATTGAACCCATTTTTTTTAAGTTTTTGGCTATGGCAAGCAAGTCCTACCTGCATTTGAAAAAAATTAGTCGAAAGGGGGCGCTGTATTAGCGATATTTGTGCGATTTTGAATATTGTATTATCAAAAACTGTATGAAGTTTTGCATAGAATTGAACCAAATTTTTTTGTGTATGTCTTTGGCCATGGAAAGAAGGTCTTCTCTGCATTTGGAAAAATTCTGCCAAAAGAGGGCTCTGTAATAGCCATATTTGTGCGATTTTGAATATTGCACCATCGAAAACTGTATAACGTTATGCATAGGATTGAACCAAATTTGTGTATGTTTTTCACCAAGGCAAGAAGGTCCTCCCTGCATTTGGAAAAATTCCGCCGAAAAGAGGCGCTGTAATAGCTATTTTGGTGACATTTTCAATATTGTACCATCGAAATGCGTATGAAGTTATGCATAGAATTAAACCACATTTTTAAGTCCTTCCTGAAATAGGAAATATTCCGCCGAAATGGGGCCCTATAATAGCGATTTCTGTGAATTTTCTTGATTTTTAGTAGTTCTATTATACACCGGCGGCTTGTGAAATGACGGAAACTTCCCAACATTTCTATCAACTATTCGCGAACATCTGATATACAACAAAATAACCGAAAACTATTGATTTTAATAAATATCGTGATGGATATTAATTTGTTTTTATTCCGATTAATTGACTGAAGCAGAAATTTAAGAAGAGAGTCAAAGTTTATATAGCATTGAACTAATAAATGAAATATTGACATCTGTAGCAACATTTTGAAATATTAAAACATATGGGATAGAAGAAAGTTTTGGGATTGGTACAGCCAACTAGTTGTAATTGGAACTATATGTCTATGGGTAATGGTTTAGGAATTAGCCATTCGACACCGTTGAGAGTGGACACCCTGTATACGTTACTTTGAGCATTCCAACAATTTGAGTCAGCGCAATTGCATTGGCCATAATGTGCAAAACTTTTTACAATCTTTAATTTCATGGGTTTTGTATGTAAAGATGAAATTTTCTAATTGACTTTTTATTATTTCCAGATATATTAGAATTACAAAATTAGATACTCATATATGTTTACGATAACAATACAAAATTTTAATAATTTTACTTATTTCTATCTTCAATAGAAGAAAGTATTGTAGTTGAAATTTATTTCGACTTCTGGTTTCGACGGATTTACACGTTTTAGGCGTCAGAGATCCCAAAATACATGTTTATAGTCAATGTCTGTCTTTCCGTGTGCCTGTCGCCATTGTACCATCAAAAAGTGTATGTAAAGAATTGAATCAAATTTTTTGTGTATGTTTCTGCCTGTGGCAAGCAGGTCCTCCTTTAATTTGGAAAAAAATCTACCGGAAGGGGGCGCTGTAATAGTGACTTTTGTGTAATACTCTTAATTTTTCGTAGTTCTTTTGTACGTTAGTGGCTAAGTGAATCCATGGGAACGTCCCATCCTGATAAGCCGACTATTCGAGATTTTAATAAATATCATGATCGAGATTAACTAGTATTCACTCCGACTAATTGACTGCAGTCGAAATTTAAGATGAAAGTCAAAGTTTATATAGTACTGAACTAATAAAAATGAGATATTGACATCTGTAACTACGTTTTGAAATATTGAACTATATGAGATAGAAGAAAGTTTTGGGATTTGCACATCCAACTTGTTTCAAAATTTCACCATAGCGTGAAGAATTTCAGTATATTTCAATTAAACAATTGTATATAACTTAAAAGAATGCATTTAAGTATGTTCATGTATGTTTAAGTATGTTAAGTATGTTAATAATGACTTTAAATAATTCTCACGTTTGCAGTTATGAAACACTTTGTAAATTACTTATTTCCTTATAATTGGCCTTATTATGTTAGCTTTAATAATCCCCTTCTTAAGAAATCTTTTAACCTAATAATGTGTTTAATGATCTTTACGCAGTTGCTGTGTTGTATGTGCTTGTTGATAACATTCTTTACTGTACCACATTTTTCTATTAAATTGGCTTCATTAAATATATATTAAACGCTTCAATTGGAAAATAGCTTAGAAAACTTTCATCACTTTATTTCAAGAAAAATAATTAACAAGTTAAAGTGAGTATTTGAGCTCTTGCGCTGATAAAATATTATATGTTAAAATAATGAATTAATATACTTTCAGATACATGGGAAATAGTATATATATATATATTTTAAATTAAAGTTTTAGAAAACTAATATTTTATCTTCCTTTAAATTTTAATCAACCATGTCAGTAATATAATATTTTCTGAATATAAAAATTGAAGTCGAGTATTCTTCAATAAGTATATTGAGTCTGTAACTATGTTTTAAAAACTACATTTATTTCTACATTTAATAAGTTATGTATTAATTTAAAATGAATTTTAAAATAAAAAATAAATAATGTTTAAGTGTGAGAGGAAGCTGATGTAAAATGTAACAAAAAGAAAGGTAAATGCACCAGTACTGGGTCACTTAAGGACATATTTATATAATTATTATTAAAGTGTTAATGAACATATATATATACGTATGTATATATTAGTCTAGTCCTATCCTTCATGTATCAAAATAAACATTGATTTTTTCAAAATATATCCTTTGAAAAAAAAGGAAAAATAAAATTGTTACCTTCCTCTATGCTACTAAGTTTGGCAAAATAAATTTCAGGAGCATGAACTTATAAATTTTCGGATTTTCCAACAAATTATCTACTATCTAATAGTTCATAGCAGCAGGCGTTTAATTTACAATAAAATATAATCTTAAACAAGAAATATTTTTGATAAAAACTTATCTCCTAATGAAATCTCTACGAATATACCAAAAAAATCTGTTTTTGAAGACTATCTAGAAAATAACAAATGTACCAGCAGAAAAAAAACACAAGTATTCCAAACAGCTTATGGAAAGTTAAAGTATGCCAGTCAATCAGATTTCTCTCATTTTTTTTTTCAGAGATGCATTTTGGGCTTGTTTTTAAACTTTAAATTTTAGTGGCCTATTACTGGTACGTGGCCCACGATAGGCGCATTTACCATAGAAATGAAATATATAGACTAAAAAATCTAACTTAAAAAAAAAAACGGCAGCACCGTCTTTTAAATGGTGATTAAAAAAATTAAGAAATAAGTCTCCTCGTTTGCTGGAGCTTTGATATTTTTTCTAAAACACCTGCATCCGTTTTTTCAAAATAGAAGTTTATTAATGGGTACCATTGAGACAAATTTAGTAATTAAAACTTCAATGTCCCACTTGCAATGTAGCTATATAAAACATGTATTATCTAGAAAAAGAAACACACCATCCCATTTTGTTTATCATGAATATATGGCAGTGAGACTCAAGAAATACCTCTCAACTGCATTCCGAATATGGATGCAATTTCTAAAATAGAGGTGGTCTGCAAGTTGAAAATTATACCAACTCTGAAATTTTAAACGAAAATACCCACTTTTGACATCAAATGTCAATTCCATAGATCGATGGAGCTCAGAAAAAGTTACAGTTTATATCTTTTTCATAAAACCTGGTAGATTAATAAAAGAAAAATGTTTAGAGCTTTAAGCAACCATATCGCTCACCTAGATCTTATAAGACGCTTCTAAGGCAAGTTTTAAAAATCAATATTTTGAAAGAAGTTTAAAACTAATTCTTAATTTGACTAACGCTAATTAAAACATGAAGTCATATGCGGTAACATTATTTTGTATTGTACAATATAGAATAGAATTTAAATTATACAAATTTAAAGCATGAATTCTTAAAATGATTCGCATGTGAGAGGGTTGATTTCCTATATTTTTTCTTTTAAACCATACAATTTTTCAAACCGTAGTCAAACGATTCTATATGAATGTATGTTTCTTTATGACTATTCTTTTTCCCCCAGAGCTGAATTTCGTTCAAACATACTGTATTTTAGAATTATATCAACACCCTGAAAAAAATCCGTGATTTGAATGAATTTTTCAGTTGATTATATTTCCTTAAAACAGTAACATTTAAACTTTTGTTTACCCTTAATTAAAAAGAAAACAGATTGGTTTTTATAAAATATTTTGATTAGAATGCTAAAATAATTTGTACTGTCAGTTACCGATAATTAATTAATAAATATTTATAATAAATTAATATATAATGTATTAATAAATTATTTAAAACGATGTAACTATCAAATTGTACAGAACGAAGTATATTCACACATATGCAGGAAGAATTGCATAAACTGCAAAAAATAATGTGTAGATTTTACAGTATTATACTGATATCCCAGCTGCTAGTATAATACTGTAAAATCAAAAATTATACAGTTAAATGACAATAATAAACCGTGTAATAAACGGTACTATATCGCTAAGGAGTAATACAGTGCTGGACATAATTATAAGACACATACCTAATTTTACATACAGTGAAAGAAAAGATTCAGGGCTTGAAAATGCTTTATCAAATACGACAAAAACATAAATTTATTCTGTTATCACACGTAATTGTTTTACAGAAACGATATTTTTATAGAGTTTAATAAAAAAAAGTTAAAAATACCATGGACAAAACTATAAGACACCCTAACATTTTAATTAAAACACCTGCTTTTTTTCGAAAATAATGTGCAATATGCAAATTTTCTGCACGCTGTTATGACGTCAGAATTTAACTAAAGCAGACGATAACCGCCTTCACGCATTTACAAACATGCCACGAGGTACAGAGTTAAAAGACAGTGAAATTCACGAAATTTGGAGATTAAATGGAACTGGTGCTTCCGTTAATAATATTTCAAAAGTTATTAAACGCTCTAGATGTGCAATTTCAAATGTTTTGAAAAAAGGAATTAATGGATCGGTGATTAAAAGATCTGGACGTACTCCTTGCTTATCCTCGAGAGGCAGACGCCAGGTGATTTCGCTCGCTACACAGAATAAGATGACCACTACAGGCATTAAAAATGCTTTGAAACTGAATTGTTCAAAGAGAACCATTCGCAGGGTGTTGCATAATGCTTCCTATGTGAAATTTAAAAAATTGAAGAAAAAACCACCGCTTCTAAGGCGGCACAAAATGGACCGTTTAAACTTCGCTAAACAAACTATGGCATCTCCCTCCAAATGGTACTCTGTGTTATTTTCTGATGAAAAAAAAGTTTAACCTAGATGGTCCTGACGGGTTTCGCTATTATTGGCATGATTTATGGAAGTCTCCTGATGTACAAATGAGCCGCCAAATGGGCGGAGGCTCAGTAATGGTTTGGGCTGGTTTTTCGGCTCAAGGGAAAACCAATATCGTTTTTGTGCATTCAAGAATGAACTCCGAAAAGTATAAGAATCTTCTTAAAGATCAACTAGCCATATACGGTGAACTTCTTTGTGGCGAAAACTACACTTTCCAGCACGATAACGCGTCGATTCATACATCACACGTAACAAGAATGGGGCTTTCAGAGCAAAGTATCAATGTTCTTCCGTGGCCTTCTCGCTCCCCAGACTTAAATCCCATCGAAAACTTGTGGGGGATCTTAGCTCGTGAGGTTGAGGTTTACCGAAATGGGAGGCAGTTTACATGTGTCGAAAACCTAAAGAATGCTATAAAATGTGCTTGGGAAGAACTGTCTTGCGATATTTAGTTAGAATTGATAGATTCGAGGCCAAATCGCATCTTACATGTTATAAAAAACAATGGCGGCTCCACCAAATATTGAATAACCATGTTAGAGGATTTTCTTTTAAACCATTAGTGTCTGCTAATTATGTTGACCACTGTATTTGGAAAAAAAAGGTTGGTGTCTTATAATTTTGTCCATGGTATTTTTAATTTTTTTTTATTAAACTCTATAAAAATATCATTTCTGTAAAACAATTACGTGTGATAACAGAATAAATTTATGTTTTTGTCGTATTTGATAAAGCATTTTTAAGCTCTGAATCTTTTCTTTCACTGTATCTCAAATTCAGTAGGTGTCTTATAATTATGTCCACCACTGTATGTGTTATATTTCTGTATTTTCATTTATAAAACGGTATACTACTGTTTATTTACGGTTTATTACTGTTAACTTTACAATATAATACTAGCACCCTAGTTGCCAGTATTATACTGTAAAATCAACAATTATTTTTTACAGTGTAGGAAAGAATCATTCGTCCTGTATAAAGTAACCAAAAGACAAATAGCGAATAGTCTCAGAGTTTAAAAAAAACAACACCGTCAATTTACTTTATGGTGATGAATAACATATTATTTCAAAAATTATAACTAATCCACTACAAAGTGTCTTCAAGAAGTTTTTTAGAAATAAATGTTAGGGAACTATATTTCACTGGGATAGCGCATCTTCTCATTAAAGAAGACTGACAGTCGAATTCTTTGAATAACAATAAAATATATAAAAGCAAGGACCATTATACCATGTACAATTTAAATCTACCCTATATATAAAATCCTAATGAAACGAATTTATGAAACGATTCTTTGAAACGACTGATTAAACAACTGATTATGTTTCACAGCAATTTTTCCTAAAATATGGAATACTTTGCGAAGAAATTAACACCAAAAATCCGCATTGATCCGCAGATCTCAAAACAGGTATTAGAATTTTAAAATTCGAATTAGTTTTCGAAATATTAATTTTTCTCTGCTTTTAAATACTTTTTTATAATGATGGCAACCCAGATTTTAATCATAAGAGATTTTGTTACATATTTCACAAATTATTCGGTTATTATTCAGAAATTATGAGGTTATTATTTAAAACTAATTTGGCTACCAGTTTGGCCTCCGTTTAGTGTATGCTAAGAAATGTATCATGTTACTTTTATTCATAATTCAATTTACTTGAGCAATCTTTCGCCAAATCGAAAGATTCTGATAGAGAAATGAAGAACTAGGTATTTTTATGCTAGCGAGACGCTGGTGATAAATCGCCAAACATTTTTCCCGTCGCATTTTTTTTTAAATTCATTAATTTCATTTAAAATAATAGGTTGAGCAAAAGGTTCTGGGAAATTTGTGAAAGCTGCATTGTTATGCGCATATTAACAACAAAACCAACAAGGACTATTCTTCAAAGTAGAGACCATCATAGTCCATGACCTTCCGCCCTCGTTCTGCCAGAAACCGAATTTGCTGGAAGTATCATGGTGGCTCCTTGGAATTGAAAAACTCTTGACATGCTTCTTCAACTTCATTAAAGGATTCAAATCAACGGCCGTTGAAAAAGGTGTTGCATTATCGAAAAGGCCATAATCGGATGGAACCACATCTGGATTGTAGGCGGGGTGTTGAAGAATTTTGACGCTGCCCAACTGTGCAAACTCACCGATGGCTTTCAGAATCGTTAGACTTTTTCTCCAATAATACCGGATCAACACACGGAAATCATACTGTTCAACAGGCATTTTGGAGCCGAAATTCCTGAACTACTATAGATATATAATTAGTACTCCTATATACGATACAAATTCTGATAACTAATAGATTAAAAGTTTCCCAGAACTTTTTGCTTAACCTAATATAATCCGTTTATTCATTTTATTTAAAATAGAAACTTTCATTTAAAACTGATGGCTTTCACTTCTTTCTTTTTTATAAAAACAAAACGAAAAAAAAAATATTAGGCACGGATGTCATATACGCACCGGGGTGCCTAATTGGCGCCAAAATGGCATTATTTTGATTGACATGGTAACTAGGCTATTGTTGTTTATTTAATAATAAATGTATATTTACTTTTATTTCTTTGTTTAAATTATATAAATTATTTTGTTCTATAGTTATCAATTATTTTTTTGTTATTTCCTTTAAAAAAATAGAAAAAAATTAAAAAATACGGTATTAATTAGTTATTCCGTCGACCAATTTCGCCAAATTATACAAATTGACGTAATTATTATTTTAAATAAAGAGAGAACAAATAAATTAGTATAACATTAATAAATATACAAATAAAACGTCGAAATAAAAATCACTTGATGACGTAAACACGTGTAACTTGCTTAAAGTCAAGTGAATGTGAATTTTACGATCAACCATTATTGGCATTTAATTTTATAGTTTGGTGATAGATTTTTGGTCGACGGGATAAGTAAGTAGTACCAAAAATACATATGTAACTGGTATTCGAAAACGAGGTTTTCGCCAAATTTTCGTAAACCACAACAACAAAAAAAATCACACGAAACCTGCGGTGTTTATATGACATCTGGACGAATATTAAATAATGCAATAAATAATAACATTTAATTTCAACTTCAAACCAATGTTTTAATTTACCACTCGAAAAAAAAATGCTAACTGGCGAGTTGAAAAAAAGCTATTGGCGAGATTTGCATCCGGCTAGAGTAACAGTACCAAGAATTCTTTGCATCCATGGCAAATTATGTAGTTTTAATCGAAAAAAAAAATTATTTTTTAATCAAAATGGAAAACTTTCAGCACAGATGTCATATACGGCCCCATATTGGCGCGATTTTTATATGACGCCAATGTCATATACTCAACGGGTATTTAACTGGCGACAAAGTATCGTTATTTTTGCTTGATATGGTAAGCCGGATGTTGTTCTTTATGCTGTTGATGCTTTCCTCAAATTGGCGTCGGAAAAAAAAAACAAAAAAAAAACGCGCCAATATATATGTATAATACAGTATATGACATCTGTCCCAAACTTTCGTATGAAAGGCGAAATGATCAGACCGTATTATTTTATGGCAGTTGATGACTTGAACTATTATAAAATAGACGAAATGATGGCGATAGAATAATATTTGGCGACTTATCACCTGTGCCTGGTTAACATTAAAGTACAAAAATGGCACCTAGAGTATAAAAAGCGAAGTGGTCCGCCCGGAACTGTTGATGATAGTCACATGACTTAGGCTATTGTCACAGACATTGTTTTAAAATACCGGGAGACAAAGACTCTGCATACTTAATTCATATTATTTTAGTTTCTTTTCAATTGTTTAACTGATCATCTTTAATCAAAAACCAAAACAACCACTGGATGTCTTAACAGCAACTGATTCGGCCTTAAATTTTTGCAATCAAAGGGAATTGATTAGAAACCCGTTTACAGGGAGATCTGCACAGCTTTTTTCCGTACAATTCAATCTTCTGCAATATTTTTAAAACCCATGAGATTAGCGTGTTTTTAGACTCTGCGGTGCCTGAACGGGGATTGGCGAGCGTAGCTTGCAGGGGGCAGAGCCCTCTAGTAAATAGATAAAACGTGATAAAATACACATTGCTAAAGAATGTACTACGTTAAAAATATTACAATTACACAAAAATATATATAAATGAACGGATATCAATCTATCTTATCAATAGATCTTATCTTTAGATAACTTTAGATCCAGAAGAGGGTTGAAACCGTTTGTTTATGTATATTTTTGTGTAATTTTAATATTTTTAACGTATTACATCATTACAAATTTTTTTTACAGTGTACCAATGCCTGTTGTGTCGCATTGTATTTAGTTATTTAAACAATAAAGTAAGCACATACGTTTACCCTATTCCCTTGATCTGGTTGTATGTGACATTTAGCTATTTTTTAATAATAATAATAATAGTAATAATAATAATAATCAAACGTGGGCGTTGTTTACATTTAAAAGAAGGAATGATTAGCTATTTTTAAAAAAGCATTTTTTATCTATTCGAAGAACAGAATCCGTGTTTCACGCATTCAAGCTTTTGAAAACTTGCCTAAAAATGTATAAGGTGGTCCATCTGTTGGTTCTTTTTTCAACTATGACTATTTCACAGGTTTTTTTGTGTCAGCTGTAATGTGTCATGCATTTATGAACTTTCAAATGTATGCCATTTGTAATTATGGACTCGCTGACAACAGAACAACGGTGCAACGGCACACACTGCTCGCCAAACCATCAAATTATTGAACGAGAAATTTCCAGATGCGTAATTTCAAGAAATTCTGATGTGAATTGGCCTCCAAGATCGTGCTCTTTAACCCCAATGGATTATTTTCTTTGGGTTTTTCTGAAAAGTAAAGCGTACGCCAATGCCCCCCGCACAACCCAAGACCTCAATTGTAACATCCGGGTTGAAAATTTGGCCATGGATCCTCTCATTCTGTGAAAATTCATCTAAAATTTTGATGTTCGGATAATGGCATGCAATCGGAGCAGCGTTGGCAACATGTGCGATATTGCATTCCATACATAAATGGCATAGACCTAACTTCCATGTTCAATAAAAAATTTCGATTTTCAGTCATAAAAGATGCGTTTTCTTCTTAATAAAAAAAGAACCAACGGATGGACCACCCTTTATATTGATAGTGTAATGAAGTTCGTCAAATACCTCTTACATTTGGTAAATATTATTTACATTATATAACAGCAAGAACTCGCTCTGCGAAGCTAGCTACAAGTTGTTCACAATGATTTCAGACCAGACATGATCATTCCGACTTTATGCTGGAAAAAAGCCCAGCTTTGTTCTGGCACTATATCGTGCAGTCTTTTCTTCCATATTCCCCACAAATTCTATATTAGATTTAAGCCCGGCTAATTAGCCAGCCAGGGAAGTACATAAATTCCTGTTGGCTAAGCTAGTTCTTGGTGGACACTGACCTGTGTGAAGGTGCTAAATCATGCTGGAAGAAAATCTTTACCACATAGATCTTCCGACGAAGTTATCATGACATGCTGAAGGATTTTTTGATATAGTTCAGAATTAATCCTTTCGTTAATGATACTTAGCCTTCCAGTACCATCTTAAGTCACAAAAGCCGATATCGTTTCATGCAGACACTGTCATATGCTTCTTGTTTCATTCGCCATACACGAAAACCCCGAACACTATATGATACGCAAAACAAACTCTTATCAGAAAACAATATTCTTTTCCAATCATCCAGACCCAATAAACGCCTTTTTTTTTTTTGCACCACTTCACTCTCTAACTTTTCTGTTTAATAATCATGACGGGCTTTATCTTTGATATGCAAATTACATAATAAGCATCATCACATCTAAAACGGTTTTATATCAATACTCTTTAGCTTTCTATCATCTCTCTGAGCAGTTTTTGGCTTTCGGCCGCTATTCAGATGCTTGTTTTCAAAATGTTTGTCGTTAAAATACTGCTTTATTGCTCTACTAATACGTGGTTGGGAACATTTTAAGTAACTGACGATATATTGCTGATTACGACCTTCTTTATACAAATCAGTAATATAACACGAAGCTTTGTAAACTCCGTTATGTCGGACGAAAGACCCATGATCCACACCAAATGAAAACAATGATGATGCAAAGCGCTTTTGTAACTTAAGAAGAAGTCCCACAGAAGCTAGTTTTATGCTTAATTTATGCAACCTTCTGAATCAATCAGGAGAATTCATAAGTATTCTAATATTTTGAATCACCTATTTTACTATTCTAATATTTTCAATAATGTGAATAATTTTACAAAAATATAATATTCACTCAAAATTTTATCTTTTACAGTTTTAATTTTCTTTAATAGCATTCCAATTTATTAAACCATCAACCGTTGTTCTTTTTCAGTAATAGTACACTGAAATATTCAACTCTTTGTTCTTGGAGCATAAAATTCGTAAATAATTGCATTGTAATTAATTACTTAATTCAATCAATATTTTAGGTTGGAGGCCTTTTTTTTTAAAACGTTTTAAAATTAATAATTTAATATTAATAGAATAAAAATTTGCTAAAGAAAATCAATCATTTCTCATAGTGAAATCTCATCTGCAATTATGCCTTTTAAACTCTTTTAATTTATTAATAAGTTATGTTGCACCTGTCAATTACGATACGTTAAATAGTATTTAAAAGTAATATATCGAAGAACTTAATTGAAAGGTCTTGAAAAATATTATATACATATAATGAATATAGTGCGCAAAATTGCACAGTTATTAATAGTTCATATATTCCATTTGAAATTTTTTTTATTGCTGAGTATTTTTTTATTAAACATTGCTGAGAGGCGTGAAAGCAACAGAGTGAAAAATGTGCAAACCTCGATTCGGACGAAGGTCATTGATATTACATACTATTGTTCTACCACTGAGCTACCTAGACGATATCGAGCTTAGTAATTCTTACACTTATCTGTCAGGAAGGCTGAACTCGCAGCACACGATGGAATATTTTTCATGAGCCCCATCCCTGAGTCAAACATGAAACGAAAGAAAAAGCAGCCATTATGAAAATGAACGTACATATACATAATTTGTGGAAATTTGTAGAAAATTTCTCACGCCTGTATTTTGTAATTCGAATCCAAGTATGGACACTTTTTACACTGTTGGTTTTCCGTATATTAGCCAAGTGAATAAAAAAAAATCATTAATTAATAAATTTCAAACTATACCAATACTAGGCTTGAAAGATTTTCTAAGAATTCCCACAAATTGTGCGTATGTATATTCATACATTCCATTCAAATATTTTAATTTGCGCTATCACGACCCACTTAATTGTTTTGCTTCAAACTTAAAGTTTGTCAGTAAGAATTTGGTTTAATTTTGTTTTCTTCGTATATAATGCAGTAAAAACTAAGAGACAATAACTTTGAATGAACACATATAAAAGGAAAAATTATATACTTGGAAGATCATTACGCTTATATGTATCACTAACTACAAATATTTTAATGAATTTGCGTTCCACCTTAATGGTATACAATTCGATTTCGGTTTTTAAGATTATCAATATGAACAAATTTATATTTATTTTTCTAATCTTTATTGAAATTTTCGAAGACAATTTAAAATAAAAGACTTATTAAGTTGTAATACAACACACATTTTCTGAATGCCAACAAAAATATCTCTCTATTGCAGCTTTAATTCGCATTTTAATTCGTATTCGTTTAAAAAACATTCTAATTTAATTTAATTTATTATTATATTAGGCAAGACTTAAGTAACAGTGTTAAAATTTTTAAAAAGCAATTTAAATAATTTATACTGATTGAATGTCTTTACAAAACATCATACATAGACAATAAAATGGGTGCTGAAAATTGCAAATTCATATAGAATTCCTATATTTTAACGAAAGATACCAAAATGTTTCCTTCAATAACATTTGCGCATAATTGGGATGACTCGAAACGGCTTTACTACAAACATGTTATCAACTAAAATATAATTTAAAGTTAAATGCATGTATAACATATACATAGTTTATGTATGTAAAAAAATACAGATAAACAATTTAATGAAAATATTTAAAAAAATATGTAAGTAAATAATACCTATGAAAATCCATAATCCTAATGAAAATTATCAATTGAAACAAATTTAATAAAAACTTCCTTATTTTGAATAACATAAAATCGATTCTAATCCTCACATCTATTGAATAATAAACAAAATTTGCTTACATTTTTCCGCAGTGATTTTATCTAATTTTACGAAATCAATCAAGATTTAAATTAGTATCTTTGAAATTGGACTAAATTAATTAAGAGCTGCAATTAAATGCATTTGAAATGCATCTTCCGAAATCAATATAAGGTTAATTAGATATTTAATTAAAAAATAAACTTTTAAAAATGTTAATGTATAGTCTCTAAATTTCAGTGGGATTTTGTTTTACTCAAGAATAAAAACTTATTATTTTATTATTGTATATTATTTAACCTTTTTTATTATTTATGCCAAATGAATATCAGTATATTATACATGTCTCAATACCTGAAAAAAAGTAAAAATGTAAGTTTTTGCAAAAAATTAATTTTTTCGGAATGAAACTGAAAATAAATCTCGTTCCAATATTTGTAGGTCCAAATGAGCCAAAGCTCCAAATATTGGAACGACATTTCACCATCTTATAGTGGCAGCTCCTGGAGGAGAAAAAGTTGGTTCAATCCAGTGAAAATTTTTAACCGTGTACATTTCATTTAATTAAATATTATCTTTGAATTTTATTTGCTTCTGCGATTATAAAAATATATTATTATTTAGAGCGCGATTTGAGTTATTAAATTTTAAGAAAATGTTAATGTGGTTTATTGCTAAATGTTCATCATCATTAAAATGATGGCAAAATACACCTTATCTTCAAAAAATGCCCTTTTAAAAACAATTTTGATTCTTCATTTTTAATACCAAATTATGCATTTAGACGGATGTAACGCTCGAAAAAAATCTTGTTATATAATAAAAAACATATTAACGTTCAGAAGTTTTCACACATGTAAACTTTATTATCATTTCAAAAAATCATGTTTACAGAAGTTTAAATCAAATAGATCTTCTGGTATACAGCCAAAATAATCTAGCATTGTTAGTAAAATAATATTCATGAAAATGCATTTAGCTTATTGATAAATTCTCCTCCTTTTCCTATATTTATGTCCATTGATTTTTTCTGGCATGAACTCAAGTCGATGTCCGCTTAGACCATTATTTAAATTATTATTTGAGAATTAAATGATACACAACATTGCATTTCTGTTTAGAAATGTCACATTACTATCTCCTGTCATTTAATGACAAAAATAGTATCCGTCATTCCAGCCACAGTTCGAAACTATAAAAAAAAAAATAAATTCACTAAATTGTAAATTTAACAAAAACACGAGATAAACATTAATTAAGCGCACTAACGCTAATTAACTCTTTATCTGCTGAATTATGCATTCATAAAAATTTTATCTTCTAAGGCATTTTTCGTGAAATTTTGAAACTACATTAGAAGATTTACATAATCATTCAATGAATTTTAGAAGGATTTTAGAAGGATTGTAGGATTTAGAAGGATTAATAAAAATTGAATTTATAGGGATTTTGTGCAATATTTGTAACCTCACTCAAACTTTTATTTTAAATCGTTTTCTTAGTATTTTGTATAATTAGAAAATGTACAAATATAATGTTATTACAATTGAAATATTTCCGAATTCAAAAATCCCCCCCCCCACCACCACCACCCAACGCCAAGAAAACTGAAAAGATGCAAAGGCAAAAGAAATCAAGAAATCATACTTTAAAAAATATTTTTGTTTTGTGTAACCAATAATGCTTTTGGAACAAGATAAAATAATTCCTCTATAATTCATTCTAAACAGTTTTACTACTAATCGATGCTTTAAATGAATTTTATAACAAGTTATTTTAATGGTACTTATAAGTACCGTCAGTAGATAAAGGGTTAAACTCACTTTTAAAATGTTTTTTAATCAAGGAAAATTTAATATAACTACGAACGAAAATATATAATAAAACCTTCCGTGTTCCCACTATTACTAAGAATAATATTTATGTTTAGGAACCTTAAAAAGCAATATATTTTTGAGATTTAAAGCCGCATATAAAAGAAAACAACAATTCGTTTGCTGCTACTCATTTTCGGAAACGTTTTCGAGTAATATTTATTGTACGTAACTCAGACAATTCAACCCAAAATATTTGTTTTTCGGATGTTATCCATTCTCAGAGAAACATGTTCATGGCCAGAAAACATGTTTTAGCGATAAACATTATAAATTAACAACATTAACATTATTATTATTTGTTAGTGTTAAATGCATAAGTTCAGTTTCACATCTGTAAAACGTTAACTGAGTATTCATTGCATTCTAAAATCTTATATTCCTCTTCGATAAAACTGATTTTGACACTATGCAAAATATTCGGAAACATCTCCGATAGTCGAAGACAGCAAAATAAACTTTGTTTTTATAAATCCTTCTTTAAACTTCGAAAAAGGAAGTTTCTGAGCTTTCTAAAGATAAAGAACGCTTTTTCGGAATCGTGGATAACTCGGGAAAAGCTATTACAAATTTTCGTACGTGGTAACATTATATTTTCTTAGAATAAGAATCATTTGTCTTTTTTTAGTGTGGAAGCTTTTATTCAAGCCCCAAACTGGCTAAATAAAAAAAAAAAACACATACTGAATGTTCTATTCTTAATATATCATATCTATACTCATATGTATTCGGAAAACATCTAATATTTGTCAAACAAAATTACAACTGAATCGATAATGAAAGAAAAAGTAAACTCTTAATTAAATTTAAAAAATCAAAAAACCCGACTGAGTAAAAGGCGAACTAATTAATTATTTCTCATCAATGTTAAACTATTTTTTATATTACTTACCTATTCTTTTATTTACTTCTATTGATGACTTTTAAGTTGTGTTTTATTGTTAGTTCCTATCTATAAACACTGTTTTGATGAGGCCTATAGATGTATAGGATGGTTAGATTTGCAGTAAAGGTAGAGATTCTACCTACACAACTTCCAGGTTGTGTAATGTTTAGACGGAGCTTCTGACTGAAAAATAGTCAATGAAATACCTTCTTCATTTTGAAAGACCTATCCAATGATATGCCTCTCAATAGGGTGCGTAAAAATGTTTTTTTTTCGAATCTACCGCCATTTTGTATTTTACGGCCGCCATTTTGAATTTATAAAAACAAAAGCTAGCCTATAACCATCGGACGGTTAAGACGAATCGATAAAGACCTCATTCATTAAAATCCATCCAGCGGTTGGGATGTTTCGAGTGCATAAAGAAATCCACATACCCAGATACACGTGAAACATATAACCCTTCTTAGCAGCCGGGTAATAACTAAAATGAGCAGAAATCACCACAGTTCTTCAAAGACTGTGTAAAGAAGAAAGTGTATACTATGTATATAATACTACAAAATAATTTCTAATAGATGAAAAAATAATAAACACTACCATGCTCGCCTTAATTAATATGTTATTAAATAAAGTAAATATTACTTCTCGGAAATAGTGTTTTTATCTGAATAAAAAAATCCGCTAAATTGGCAACTGTGGGGAAGAGAGAGAATGAATTCGCATCTCGATCTGCAAATTTTGCATCTTAGGAAGGTTTTTTTTATCTTAAAGGTCCGAAAATTATCGCGTAATAACAGTTCGCGTATTAAACGTGACATTTTTGCATATGTGCGACTTTCAAGAAATGGGAAAAGATTCTCGTACTAAGCGAGATCGCGTATTAACCGTGAGCGTCTTAATTGGGTCCGACAGTATATTTATAATGCATGTGATGAAAAAACACTTATAGCACTATGACCAAAATGCAACTTTGGTTGTTGTAATGACACGAGGACGATGTACTATATTTACGTCAGTATGCAGAAAATATGCCCCTTATTTAGATTTAAATATATCTAAACATCAGCTAAAGTACCCGGAGTTACCCGGAATTTTAAGAATGTTTGTTTTGAAATATCAATTTGAAAATTAAACATACAGTATAAAACAAATAATAAAAAAATTATTAAAGCCATCTTTATTTCAGTTTTTCACTAAGAAGGAGATCTAGGGAACTAAACCTTTGTGGAAATTCTAATATAAACCCATACACACACGTATATATAGGGAATATATTTTATAATGTCGAAAACAAATTCAGAGAATCTCAAAATGTTAAAATATGGCAATATATCCATAATCGGGTTTTTATCATGTTTCAAAATGTTTTTTCAAACTCGTATTACGTTATATATTCACCTGCCGACTTCAGTTACATTTCCAATATGACGTAATATTCACCTTTTTTAAAAAATTCGTCAATTTATATAATTTTCATTTTTTTACGTGGAAATTTTGCAATACAAAAGTTATGACGTAATATTCACTCTTTTTTAATTAGTCGAATCATTTATTACATTTTCCTTTTTCATGTGGATATCTTGCAATAGAAAAGTAATTGTTGTTGAAAGAATTTTATTGTGGATTTTTCATTGTTGGCAACTTCTAAAACGAAAAATGTTTAAATTTGTTAGGAAATTGTTGTTAAAGTGGTGGTTTTTTTATTAATTAAAATTTAAATATATATCTTTTTCGATTCCGGATTACTTTATTTGCCTTCAGCCGTGTTTTAATGCACGTGTACGTAAAAGTTTACATTTCTGGCTTCCAAACTGTGAATTTTTATAGAATTACAGACAGACAGACAAATTTTCTTTGTTATATATTATATTTAGTCGCCGTATCTTTACAACAGATGCATAAAGAGATGCTTATTAAGAGTCATTATGTGGCAAAGTAAAGTAGTAGTCTTTTGATATCCATTATAATCTTACTATTATTATGACGTAATAGTAATGTCACATACAATAGTATTTATCGCAGGATAATTTTAAAATTAGGCTTCCGTGACTAAATAAGTGTATATGTACATTTTAAAATCCAAAATAAACTTTTAAATCCTTAGAAAACTACTTTTTTGGTATTTTTAATTCTCAAAATTTGAATGAATTATTCTCTGTAGAAATAAAGCAGAAAGTCACGCATCGTTACTTATCATTATAATCCACTCAAGTTCTAAAATATTTTTAGGAAAATCTTTGAAAACAACATCATTTATCTTTTAATTTCAGTAGGCTTTTGACAAATCATTCGCCTGAAAGTGATAGGCAATATATTTTCTATGTAATAACATCTCTTGAAAGAGGTCGATACGAAAAATCGTTCGAAGTCGATTGATAAAAGATGGGTTTCGGATTATCTTTTATTTTAGAAAAAAAAGAAGGTAAATGTGTATAAAAGACGTAGTTAATTTATTTTAGATGAGATTGAAAGGATACGATTAGTCGATAGATGATCATTTTATTAAAATTATTAAGATAAAGGAGAATATAATCAGGCGATCTTAAAATAAATAAAAGTTTGAAGATAAGGATGTGGGTTTTTAAGCATTATAAGTACCGTAATTAGTTCTTTTTCGTTTTTTTCGTTTTTTTTTTTTTTTTTTTTTTTTTTTGTATTATTTGAACATTTAGCCGAGACCTTGCTTTTATAGCTCATAAAAATCGTGAAAATCTTTATTTATTTTAAAATATGAACCATTCTTAGCGTGTAAATTGCTCGTTTTAGCCGTGTCCTTGTTTTAGCCGTGCTTGTATTAAACGAGTTCACTTTGATTTAGATGTGACAATGTTGATGTGACAATGACAATACTAATAGAAACATTAAAATGTCAAAACAAAATGTCACTTTAAACAGTGTACTGCCACTATCTAAGGGAACTGCGTGGATTTTAATATATTAAAAATATTGAATTTTACCTCCTTATGACAATGTCGAATACTACTGTAGATTCAGCGCGATAACCAGTTAAATGGAAACTTCACTGACTACTCAGGACGTGGAACGTGACGTTCAAAAGCAAGATGACTAAATTATTTACCACTATGGACGAAACACGTCTAAATCCATCAAATTCTACACACAACCGCAACACCCAAATACACAACCGCAACATACCTAATTATCAAATCATTGCACAAAATAACAGTGCAAAATTATATCCTCATAAATTCATACATACATTGCGAAACTTAAATGAATGCCAGAATAGTTAGCTCATTCACACAGAAATATTATTCTACTGCATGTAAATGTTCAAAACTCACTCGACCACAGAGTACTTTCATAAAGCAGTAGGCAGACACTATTTCTGCACGTTTTATATGCAAAACGAAGAATAATATAAAATTCAAATTTTTGAAGCTAAAAATTTTCAAACATTGATACAACGTTAACGGAAAATGTTTTATTACTTTTTAATTCGTAAACTACATTATATTTACATTTTCAACAGTTTCATAAAAATCTTGGAAAGCAAGTAGAACGCACTACAGTAGATTCAACTTCAGAACAAGCTAAACGGAAACTACACTGGTTATTCAGCGCATGGGGCACAACCGTGGCTGAGTAGATAATACACCACGCCGCTAATCGATTGAGAACGTAAGTGGGGGCGGGTTCCAATCCCGCCGGTTCCGTTACACACTCTTTGTGGAGCCCTCAGGATGTAATGTTATGGTGTTGTAAATTTTCTTGTGCTATCTCGTCCCTCTATATCGACGATGACTTTTAAGCGAGCCCTGGTGTCAAGCACACGAGTCTGATGTCTGTGTTCAATAAAACAAACAAACAAACATTCAGCACGTGGAACTCGACATTCAAAAGCATGATGACTCAATTATTTACCACTATATGAGAGACACGTCTAAATGAGCGCGTTCACGAACCGCACTCTGGGTTCCCCAAGTTTCCCCGTGGGGAACCCGAAGCGTTCAGAGCCGGCATCACGTGACTTTTTCCGAGTTTCCCGCAGCGTTCAGAGCCGGAGATTACCCAGATTTCGGGAAACCCACATTACCTGAAAAAATTTCTTTGGTAAAGTGATCACGTGGTTGCGAAATCTGATTTGTTTACCATTTTATAGCTTAACTGTGACTCTTAATCGGAATCACTGTTTTGGTCAGTTTTATCGCACATTGTTTCTGTTTTTTCATATTACAAAAATATTAATAAAAACATTTCTGGTCTAAGTTTAACTTTTAGATAAGTTAGAAGATAAATGCAAATTTTGACTATGACAAATCTCCGATTCAGCCTAAAATGGCTAGCAAAACCTGTGATATATATTTGTTGCGATAGTATTCCATATAAAATTAAATTTTGGAACAGTCTTCCATCTAAAAAAAGTGATAATTGAAACTATTTGCACTGTCGAAAGTGCAGCTGCCGCCATGTTTGTAAATGTAAATAAAAAAATCCCTCAACTTTACCGGAAAGCGTTCAGAACCGTTTTTACCCAGCCTTACACCGAGAAACCAGTATGACGTCATTCCCCATTTTTGAGAGTTACCCGTGTTTCGGTCTCTGAACGCGCTCATTGTGTCTAATCTAGCTCCTACCATAGTATTTATGTCAATTACACAACCGCAAGATACCTAATTATCAAATCTTTGCGCAAAATATCCGTGTGAATCAGATCCTCAAAAATCTTTACATACATTGTGAAACTTAAATGAATCCTCATTATAGATAGCTCATTCACGCACAAATGTTAGCATTTGGGACACCACGATCACACGTAAATTTTCAAAACTCACTCGACCACTGTGTACCTTCATAATGCAGTAGATAAACACTATGCTACAAGTATTGTATGCAAAATGAAGAATGATATAAA
Organism: Maratus speciosus; assembly: GCA_963932465.1. NCBI lineage: Eukaryota > Metazoa > Arthropoda > Arachnida > Araneae > Salticidae > Maratus > Maratus speciosus. Next base: position 380,760,943 of record OZ010786.1, read on the forward strand.
ATTCAAACTTTTGAAGCAGAAAGTTTTTCAAACTTTGATAGAACGTTAATGGGTATTGTTTTATTATTTTTTTTATTTGTAACCACATTATTTTTATATGTTCATTAGTTTAAAAAAACTTTGAAAGTTAGAAAATATTGTTCAAAACATTTATTCTGAAGTTTAAATTGTTATAAGCTAATTTTTAAAAAATACAATAAAATATATAATTAGCCATTTTTTATATGTATGCACTACACCAGTTTTTAATTTTTCATTCAGAAATATCTTTAATACTGTCACCAACATTCCAGTTTTTTCCAATTACAAGATTTTACTTTAGTTTTCAAAAACTTTCCACAGTTGTTTTAAGGAATAGTTTTAGTTTTTTCAATCACTTTAATCTGTTGAAGCAATACAAAGAAAATAAAATGTTCTTTTCCCTGTTTCTTTACACACAGATTTCCTTTTAACACTGTGAAAATAAAAATCCAATCTTCCAAATAAATTACTCTGGACAGAGCATATATTTTTTGCTCATCAGACAAAATAAAAAAAAGACATCAGAAAAGTATTAGAGTACAGAACAACAGCTATGGATGGCGGAGATTTATTTCAATTTCTATGAAAAGAGTAATTGAAAACACAGCGAAATAAAAGAGGTAAAATCATTAAACCAGAAACTGCTAACAGAACATTTGTGGCTGTGAACGTAAGTGAAAAGGGAAAATATATTAACTGTGCTTTAGAAAAAATAGTATTGTAGATCCAGATAATTTTTTGAAATTTTAGACGTTACAAAATTTTGATTAAAACATTTTACTGTTTTAAAATCAGAAAATTTGCTTTAGAAAAAGTATGCTTAAACTTAAACTGTAAGATACACATGATAATATGGCAAATGCTAAGTTATTCTTAGTGCCTATGTCATTATTGTTTTGTCTGCTCAAATAATGATTATTATTGTGTAATAAAACTCTAAGTGCATTCCTTTGAAATTGATTTATTAAAATTGATATGTAATGGAGGTCATATTTCAAATTCGGCGAAAAAGAGTAACTGAAAATTAAAAGATTTAAAATATGTAAAATCATTAAACAGAAATTACTAAGAGGACGTTTGTGGCTGCGATATTAAATAAAAGGAATAATATATGGACTGTGCTATTCAAAAACGAGTGATGTAGTTAAAAATATTCTAAAACATTCTAGCTATTAACAGATTTTAATTAAGGGGTTACGTTACCCTAAAGTGTTAAAAAATTATTCATATAAGAAGTATTCATTCATCTGTAAGAATAAATAGCGCATAATGAAGTGATATGTTAAAAGTAATTATAATGATTATATCTCTATGATTTCTTTTAAATATAATAAATATGATTAAACAGCAAACCCTTGTTAGTTTTATTTTTTAAATTAATGTGAAATATATTTTAGTTTAAAAGAAAGGAGTAACTGAAGATTGAGTGCAAGAAAATCACTAAAGCAGAAAATGCTAAAAGAACGTTTCTGAGTATAAAATTAAATACAAAGGAAAGAAATTTATTAAGTACTAGACAGATAGCCCGTCAAAAATGACGGAAATTTAGATATAAAGATATATACAACTCATGTGCAAGAATATGAGTTTTCTCGCTTGTTCCGCAGTGATAGATGAAAATAACACATTTTAAGAACGAAACACATTTATGAAAAATTGTGTACAGTAGAGACCACTAATCTGCACAGTTTGGTTCCAAGTGTTATGCAGATTTGAGGCTTTTTGCGGTCATGTCAATTCAATCTTTGTTTACATTTTTTTAAAATTCATATATTGGACAATTTAGATTGTTAAGCCTTAAAAATAAATAAATTACACACTTGAAGTAAGGTAAAAACTATTACGATTTCATGAAATGATATTATACGTGTGTGCTTCACGATCTTGGTTACGACGTTGGCGAAATTGGCTGCAACTTGTCATAATCCTAATAGTGTGGGCCGCTATAACAAAAAAGTAAACAGATTTTAGTAAAATTTCTGATATAAAGTAGTTTTCAAAAACTTGTGTAAAATTGCAGGCCGTTCTCATGTTATGTCAGCCCTAAGAATAATATTTCTAACACTGAAGAGTTTCCATGTATATGTGGAATTTAGAAAAGCTTCTCCAAAAGAAAGGTCCTGAAATGACATTGTAATTTCTCTAATTTCAAAGTTTAATCGGCCCCTGATGTTGTTTACTGAAATCTAATAAATACAGTTATTTTGAATATTACAACAGAATTAAATAGTTAAACTTATTTAACTTAAACCCGCTGTTACTTCCCGATGTTATTTTTTACTATTAAGAAAGAAAATTAGGTACTTCTTAGTTATCCCGTCGATCAATTTCGCCAAATTATATAAATCGCCAGACCACTCGCCAAATTATACACATTGACATATTTTTTTTATTTTAAATAACGAAAGAACAAATAAATTAGCAAAATATTAATAAAAATACAAATAAAACATCGAATTAATGGTTTTATTGGCCATTATTGGCATTTAATCTTACAATTAATTAATTAATGGCAACCATTATTGGCAATTAATCTTGCAATTTGGCGACAGTAATTTAGTCGACGGGATAACTAAGAAGTACCGAAAATTATTTACATTTTTCAAATCATGCATTTATAATTTTTTTTCCGTCTTTAATAACTAAATAATGAAAAAATATGCTTTTGTTCTGAGCTCATAAATATGAGAATAAAATAATTTAACTAAGAGACATTGTAAAATTAAATCTTTGTGATTTCAAACCATAAACAAACGATACCGCCACCATTTTACCTACTATGACGTCATTAGAATATTGTCCATTGATTGTTGGAGAACTTACTTTGTGTATGATTTCCTCAATGATTTAATGTTCTTTACGTTTCACGATGAATGAATCACTTGTGTTTGTATAGGTTTACGGAATGAGATATTAAGCTGAGAACCTAATTTCAACTGAAATTATCCAAGGATATATGTATTTTTAATTGAAATTAAAACAATGCTTTGATCTCGAAATAAAAAGTTTTAGTTTGTATAATTGGTTATTTCTGTTAATTATTTATTTAGGTACTTTCCCATTATAGAGCATTTTTAAAAAAAGCTTGACGCAATTCGGGCATCAGAAAGTGAGATATGTTGCCAAAATATATAAACAGCTATGAAAACAAATCTAATGAACTTTTATTTTTGTTTATATATGCACTTATATACATAGAAAAAATCGTTTCTAAATATATATAATATTTTTTTATATACAAATTACGGCACAGATTTCAGATATGAATCGGGATACCTAACTGCCGCCAATATGGTGTTATTTTGCCTGCTATGGTAATCCGGCTATAGTTTTTTACTTATTAATAAATTGTTTATTTACTTTTATTTTCTGTTTGTAATTATATAAACTGTTTTGTTCTATAGTTATTATTCAAACTTTTATTTATTTATAGTTATTTCATTTTCAAAAGTATAGCAAATAATTTAAAAATATATAAGTAACTGGTATTCGAAAGCGAGATTTCTGCCAAATTGGCGTCAGAGAAAAACATGCCAACTCCGATGCGTATATGACATCTGTGCAAAAATTACTTATGTTTCTTTATAAAAATGGGTAAATAGTTTTTTTTATATTAAATAAATTGCATACATATGGAAAAAAATGCTTGTGAGTATGAAGCAGTAAATAGGTTGTCAGAAAATATGTTGGCAAACTTCTTTCTCGCCAAGAAACTTTTCTCCGTAGTATTGTACATAAGTAATGATTGCTAGAAATGCATTTTTAATTATGATATGCGCTTTTATGTTTCACTACATTTATGCATACTATACTGTGTGTATAAATGCTACAGTTCATATGCAGGGCTACACAAAAGAATTCGTAAGGGTTACTGAGCATGAGAGTAAATTGCTTAAAGGTGGTTTTTAAAGGAATTATGCATTTTTACGCTGAACTGCATTTAGTTTACTAAGAAATGTTTGTAAAATATAGATAAAATGATATAGAGGTTCACGCAAAAAATTGGATACATAACCGTCTATGGATGATAATATCTGGAAATGTGATTTTAGTAGTTTTAAGAGTAGTTTAAATTAAATTTTGGCTAAATAGTGGCATGTAATAACGATACTATTGGCTATAGACGGTAACTGCTGAAATTAATTTTTAAAATTTTTTATGCGTCTTCTAAAATGTTTACTTAGTTATCTTATTTACCTTATTTCCCCAAATAACAAAGTTTTGTAAAAACATTCAGGATGTGTTGGAAAGTGTTTCATATTTTATGTTTAACGCATGATTTTTCTTTCTTCTTTAGTCTTATTTTGAATTTATTTTATTCTTAATTTTTTAGTCTTATACTGCTTTATAGAAACTTTGGCACAGTTGTCATATACGCCAATTTGGCGAAAACATCAACAGCGTAAACAACGACATCCGGGTTACCATATCAAGCAAAATAACGGCGATTTGGCGTCAGCTAAGTACCCGTTGTGTATATGGCATTGGCGTCAGAAAAAAATCGCGCCAATTGCGTATATGACATCTGTGCCGAAACTTTAATATTTAATGTTTAAACTCTTCGCTCCAACCCCCTTGCATATAGTACAAACTATAACACAGCTAGCGCAAAATAATAGACAGTTTGGTACTTTTCCACTGTAGGGGCTTTGGCGTTTTTTATTTTTAAAGCTTGGTGTAATTTGTGCATCAGAAAGTGAGATTTGGGTACTATTCCGTTATACGGATACCATTGTCGCCAAGCGTAATAGTGGCTGCAAAATGAAAATCACGTGAATTGAAGCATTTGAAAAATAAAAGAAAAAACATGTCGATACTAAAGTGAGCATTTAAAAAATATAACATTTGAAAATTCCAGACTTTTACGAACTATTTCATTAAATCACAAATATATACTTAAAATAAGTGAACAAATAAGTGTTATAAAATAAAGCAATAAAATAAAACTCATATTAAACTGCTAGCATAAAATTACAAATATCTTTTAGCATTTTGAAATAATTGGCGCATTAGCATACATTTTGGCATGGTGTCCGTATAACGGGAAAATATCGAGATTTGTTGTCAAATCATATAAACAGCTATGAAAACAAACTTGATGAGCGTTTTTGTTTGTTTTATATGTTTATTTTATATGTATATTATTGATGTTTTTATGTACAAATTACATCTGTTTCTGTATAAAATTAGAGAAACGGCTTTTTTATGTTAAATAAATCGCATAAATATCGAAAAAAATGCGTGTGTATATAAAATGAAACAGTGGATAGGTCCCCGGAAAATATGTTGCCAAATTTCCTTTTTCGCCAAAGCACCTATACTTTAAAAGTACCTAAAGCACATTAAAATCGCACAGTTAGGAGCTCACACAGTACAGCGTCGTCTATTGCCGGTTATTTTATTAGTAGCATCAAGAGGAAGATGTAAAGATGTACTTTAAATTCTCACTCATAGATTTTCAAAAAATATCTTAAAAGAGCAGAGTTTAAATTAAATTTCGGAGACCTCCTTTATGAAAGATTAATGGTTTTAAATGGGAATTTCGCCAAATTAGCCAGCTGTCACAAAGTTGGCTAACATTTGGCGCTACTGTGGTAACCCTGCATTAGTATTTTTAAACAATTACCCCTTTCAATGAGGCGGTCCTACCGGAATCGTGAGGGACACACAGAGACTTGGATTTTATATAAATAGATAGTTTAAAATTAACATAAATATGAATACAGAAAATATTTTATAATTTTAATGGTATTAGTATTGAATAAAAGTAACGCCATTCGTTTTAGTGTCAGAAAAAATCTTTAAAAATTATTGATTACGTTTTAAATGCCATGTTATATATGATGAAATATGAGATCTAATAATTATGGAGCTTATATTCATTTTACTTTTTTAAGGGGGTCTCAGGACTATTAAAGCTTCAAATTATTCGAAATTTTAATTTTTTTAGATGTTAAAGTTTTCTGAACATTTCGATGTAATTGTTTTCTTGAAATTCCGATTAGAACAGAAGTTATGGCTTTTAGAATTCTACCCGACCATAGCTGAAACGGCGTTTCGGAAATTTCGTTTTCTCCAAATGACGTTTCTGAGCATAACACACAGGATATTTCAAAAACATTCGAATATTTTTTCATGAAATTTTCAAAACATATGTTTCATGTTAGTCTGTATAAACTGAACCTAAAATTGCCTTTTTATTGTACAAAAAATATTTTTTTAGGTGATTATGGTGTTGAAATTTTGTTTTTGCTAAATAAAATTAATATTAAAAATTTAAAAATAATTTAAATATAAATTTATTTAGGTTCGGGGTATTTATTACAATCTGAAGTATAAGTAGATATAGTCTTGAAATTTTTTATACATGAAATGAAAGAACTTATTTCATCCCAATAAAAATTATGTTTTAAAATCATATGCAGTTTAAGATATTAAATGTCGAAAATAGTCTTTTCCGAGCAAAGAGGAAATTGTTGGCCAGCAGCAAGATAGGTGCTGGCAATGATGGAGAAGTGCTGGCTAATGGTCTACCACTGCATGACCAATGCTGGACAGCTTCAGCCAACTTTGCTGTTGGAAATTATCAGATAAAATTCTGGTGAGCTTCCATTTTATCCCATGCGCTGGCCCACCACTACATGGAAGTGCACGAACTTTTGCAGTATTATTGCTGGGGACACTTACGCTAGGTGGCATTGCGAATATTGAAGACACTGAGTATTTGAACACAAATCTGAAATGAATATCTTAACATAATTTAAGCTGTGAAGCTAATTTTTGGAAAATGTAAATAATATAGCACCATTGCAACCAACAAAATAAATAAGTAAATGAATAAATAAATAAAAATAAATAAATAATTTATTTCAACACACTTTTTTTTATCCTTAAATCTGGTTTTACTAAGTTACAAAGGATTTCGGTTTTCATAATTTACACAGTTCAGAATCAATAATAAAAAAAGCGTATAAAATATATAGGATTTTTATATAATACAATAATTTCTATACCAGTTTAATGATTGGGAACGTAAATCACAAAAGTACAAACTTGAAATAGTGTAATGAGAGCTTGAAAACTACGAACTGTCATAGCATACGCTGAAAGTACTTGTTCATGCCCGATGACGAAAACCAAACAGCATCGAGCGCGGTGAGTACTTGGCAGTTTGACCACATGGAAACCGCTGCAAGTTCAATTATTTCTATAGGCACTTCTACAGATATTTCTATAGCTCTTCGTGAAACTAGCCTATAGAAAAAAGAGCCATAATTCTATAATACTTTGTTTTTTTATAGAATTTTATAAGAAATTTTTGTAAGGAAAAGTGCAGGGCCAGCAAAAAATTAGCAGCGGGATAGGTGCTAGAACTTCAGGAAAAGTGTCGAATTCAAGTAATGTGATGACATATCAATGCTGGCCTGCTGTTGGCCGTCACTGATACGCCAGCTGCATTCCACAAGGACACTTTTGTACAGGTTTAAGTAATGGCACCATTGCACTTTACCGCTAATGGCAGTGCTGGCTGCCATCTTTTTTCCAGCTGTTTTTTCCAGCTGTGGCCCACTGTTTCTTTAATTGCTGGGTTTATTCTTTTTATCCACTGTTAAGAGTCCTGAGACCCTTAATACAATAAATAGCATTGTGTAGTACTCTAATTAAATATATATATATATATATATATATATATATATATATATACATAATTTCGGTAAAAAGGTAAACTGAAAAGTAAAGGAAATAAAATAAGTAAAACGATTAAACCAGAGACTGTCGATAGAAAGTTTCGGGGTATGAACTTGAATGAAAAAGAAATTATACTAAAACTTCATTATGAAAAAGAGCGTTGTACATCCAGATACTTGTACATATTTTACAAATTTAATTCGATGCTGCATTTTTAAAATAAGGAGTAAATTCCTTTGAAATTGTTTGGGAAAATATATCCAAATAAGTATTTTTTAAGCTTTAGAATAAGATACACATAATGAAGTGAGAAATTCAAATGTTTATATGCATTTTTAAAGATAAATATCATCATGAAATATTTTACACACACATTTATATATATATATACTGCATATCCTATAATGTTCAGTTTTGAACTAAAAAAATGGTGAAATATTAATAAAAAAAAAGATTACTTTGGCAATGAAAAGTAGAAGAGGTCGTGTTTATTTGACTGAAGGAAAGTACCATTTCAAATGCTTATGAGACCACACTAATAAATGGTCATGGGAAGAAACGAGTACACTCTAAATTAAAATGTCTGAAATTCAGAAACTTAAGTGTCTAAAACGGAGTGTTCAATTTTCAGACATTTTAAAATGCCTTAATTTTTTTTCAGACACTTTATGCGTCTAAATCGCAGCCATTTTTTGTATGAATTATACGTAGCCATGCTTGACCACGTTGAATCCTGGAAAAATATTTGGTCATGGTTCTGCACCCTCCATCCCGCCCATTTTAGGGGCTCCCAAAGTTGGTATGCAATTTTCGTAAACCTGATAATTTATTTTTTCGACATCGTACTCATTATAATCAATATTTTGAACTTCTAGAGTTAAAGAAGTTTAAAAACACAAAAATATTTATCTAAATACAATAAAACATCTTAATAGGGGATCCTAGAGTATTTGTCCTCAATTCAGAGGTGTCTGCTTTTTTGAGTTAAACACATATAAAACATATACATGTTGTAAAGGAAAAATGCGTTTTTTAAATAGTGGTGTTCTCTAATTAAGAGTGTCCAATGGAGGTTTTACTGCAAAACCTTCATATAGATATCTTTATTTGGCGAACACGCACCATTTTTATTTTTACCACAGAAAAGCGAACATCTTCGAACAGCAAACAAATTCAGCGTTCCAGAAGTGCTCGTTATTGAGAGGTTTTGTCGCAATTATATTTTTTTATTTAGTCAGTTTTTAACTTTATTCTGCTTTAGAAATTTAGCATACTGATTATAATCAAAACAATGCCGAAACAAGTTTAAAATACAATCTTTACAAAAATTGCACATCTAATTTGGGGCCCCTAAAATGGTAGAAAGAGGGAAAGCGACACTGCCCATTTTGTCCTTGCTTCAATCAAATCCTTTTTCTGCAAAAATTCCAACCCTGCATTATGCTCGCTGAATAGAGGTTTCCGGAATTCGGGTTTGTCTGTTATTGAGGTTAATGGACATTCCTCAATTCCGCCAACTCTGTTTAGCAAAAGCCCCTTTTTATCCAAAATCCATACATATTTGTTTATTTTTACCTTACAAAAGCAGACACCTCCGATCATCGAACAAAGTTCGTAATCCCGCTATTGAGAGATTATTCGGTATTTCGGTTAACCCTTAACCGGAAATATTAAAATCCCGTGCACAAACTGAAACGGGCCATCTGTGAGACTGCTAAATAAAAAAAATTGCTATAAAATTTTAAAAGGAAAATAACTCATAATATTTTACCAAATAGTGAACTTAAACACTTAATATTTAATAGTAATGCATTAACAGGACCAATTTTTTAATATGACAGCATAAAAATAAGTTTTGAATGTCGGAGACAGAAAATATTTTGAAATTACACTTTATTGTTCAAAATATAACATTTTCGTCATAATAATTAAATAAATGCTAATATTTTTAGATATTTCGGTACGAAATGAATTAGAAAAAAATATTACGCTGTAAAATTAACAAAATATTTAACAGTAAATATTGCTCCATGTTCTAAATATCTGCATTTTTTATGCATTTTTGACAATGTTGAGTCACTTTCGTGTTCAGAATTTATATATTCATTGTCTGAAATACTTTCAATATCGCTTATGTCACTTACTACTTCATCAAACAATCTCTAAGCACTTTCTTCAGTCTTTTTTATCACTGTAGCGTGCCCGCTTTGACGGCTCCTCCATATCAATAACCCAGAGCAAAAAATTACATAAACGGAAACATGCCGTTCCACAGACTGTGTTGAAAATAAAATAATTTTCCTTTCAATAACTAAAAATGCGCAGGTGTTGCAAATGGGTGGGGGAGGCAGAGGACCAGTAGCGTACGGATTAGATTGTGTGATAAGATTGGGGACGATTAAACAAATATATAATAAGATTTAAAATCACAGAACTTCACATTCCGCAAAAAATTAATTAAAATATACGCGTACATAAAAACCAAATTTCAGTTTGAATTGCAACGTATACCAAGATCGGACGAAATACATCTAAAACACATGAACAACTGAGAGTGTCACCTGTTGGTTATTACGTAGGAAAAACGGAATAAACAAAACGTCTTAAATTAAGACACGTTTGAAGCAACTCAGTGTCTTAAAATAAGACGTTTGCACATATTTTAGACACTATCCTCGGTTCATTTACACTATGATTATAGTAAGACACTGAGACAATGAAGACATCTATGATGTATTAATTTTTAGATTGAGACACCTAAGTGTCTGACATTTGTTTTCAGTCACATATGTGTCTAAATTTAAGGCGCCTCTATTTGCAGTGTACGCTAATGTTAATCTATGGAACGTTATTTTCAAATATCTCGCTCTTATTTTAATATTTATTTATTTATTTTTATTTATTTATTTATTTATTTATTTATTTTTGCATAGAATAGCTGTGGTCTATCGCTAACTGGGTTAGTTTTTACTTTTTTTTTATTTTGGTTATATATCTTTTTAATAATAGTATAGTCTCAGTTTCAGAACCAGTTCCAACCGGTTCCAAAAGTGAAAGTATATTTTTTTAAATCTGAAACCAAAATCGAAATAGTACCTATCCCCCTGTAGACATCCTTCTCAGCTATTGTACTCAAAAAAGGCATTAAAACATGCAAAAATCCAAGCGAAAAATTTAAAAATATCTTACTCATACGATTAACATTAGCTTCTTATTTTCGCGTGACTAGTGTAGGACCTTAATAAGAGTTCATGGAATCAGAGTATGTCCTCACTTTGCATTTGCTGATTGTCATCAAGTTTCTGTATTAAATTAGATGCTTTTCCATGCTCTTTATTGTATTTTCCCTCTACATATCTCAAGATTCTTTAAAAATATTAGATAATAAGTTTTTACGAATTATTATGTATTTTTTTAATTCTCTTTATAGTATTTTCACTCTACGTATCTCACGAAGGTTTCTAAAAAAAAATAATAATAATACGGTGTTATATGCCTAATAAGGTAAAAATACAGTCTCAAATCATAGGTGAGAGATAAACATGGTAACATACAACACACACACGCATATGTGTATAACAAAAATAAAGACGACACAAAATTCATCATACAGAAATACATGGATTCCTTTTTACGGCTGGCCATGATTCAAAGCAATTGGGGTAATTAATGTTGGACTAACTACATGATATATTCACAGTAGTATAAAGTTCTTCTACAGCTCATATTCAAAATATTAGAATAATTGGGAAAAAGTAATAAGAAAAAATTATTTTTCATTTAGTTATTTTTGATACTAAGTAAAAGAAATTAAATTTCTTATAAATTAAATCTGGAATGTTTAAATAAGATTTTAAAATTTTCAAAATATAAAATACAGTATAATAAATTAGGTATACAGCTTTCTGAAACATCAAAATATTAGAATAAAATTTAGATTGGTTCAAAATATTAGAATGTTTTATTTTACGCTACAATATTACCTTATGAATATGAAGCAAATGGTAGTTAGTATTTTGTAGCATCCGCTTTAGCTTTCATAACAGAGTACAATCGATCTTGCGTAATATATACAAGGTTTTTACAAACATTTCTATCAATATTAGCCGAAAAAGACTTTATACTTGCCACTAACTCAGTTTTTCTTGAAGGAGGATTTTCTTGGCGCTTTTTCTTCGTTATGCACTATAAGTTTTCGATGGGATTAAGGTCTGGTGAGTTTGGTTGCCAAGGGAGTACTTTAATGTTTGCGGAATCAATTCTTAGTTGACACCGAGGTATGCGATGACGCTAAATCTTGTTGAAAGATGAAATCTTCAAATAAATTTTCTGATGATGGAAACGTGTAATATTCTTGATATATGTGAGAGTTAACCTTTTCGTAGACGATGCATACCTTTCCAGGTCCTTTTGCACTCAGTCAACCCCAAACCATGACACTAGCAGCAAGTTTTACGGAACGTCTAAGGCATTCTTTATCAAATGCTTCTTGCTTCATTCTCCAAACTCGAATACCTTGATTACCATATGAAACAGAAAACATGCTTTCATCACTAAGTAATATATTTTTCAAATCTTTTTCGCTCCATAAACGTCTTGATTTACACTAGTTCAATCTTATACCCTTTTGTTTTGCAGTAATGGGAGGTTTTGTTTTCGAGACACGAGATTCAAAATTAAATTTTTGGAGATGCCTTAATGTTGTCGATGTAGAAACTTCAACTTCTTCTTTTAATTTTCGGTGCAAGAATCGCACACTTTTAAAACGGTTTTTCTTAACTATACGCCTTCAGTTTCCTGTCATCTCTAGCAGATGTTTTTGGTTTTCGCCCGCCATTACGTCGATTATTTTAAAATTTTCCATTTTTTGAATATTGTATTAGTATTTTACTAATGCTTGATAAATGTAAATAATTTGGTATACAACACCGATTTTTACCGTGCCAATACAAATCAACCATATGAAGTTAATAGATTCAGGAATATCACTCACACGACCCATTTTAAGACGAAAAAGCAAACAAACTGCAAAAAGAATACTAATTTTAAACAAAATCGTCGGAATTTAAACAATGATTCCACCAGTTATGAATTGGTGAAAATTAAAGGAAATCTAATGTGAAATATTTTAATATTTTGGACCACTTGTATAAATATTCTAATATTTTGACTTTTCTAAATATTTTTTTACCAAATGATATTAATTTTAAGATAATAAATAAGTTTAATCAACAATAAGTTCTTAATAAAAAATATCGTTTGCAAATTTGAATTAAAAGACATTAAATTATTACCAAACTATATTTTCAATTTGTAAAAAATAATAATAATAATTATTATTATTATTCTAATATATGAACATAAATATGTAACTAATTAAAAGTTAAGCAAAGGGTTAAATACTGAAAAATATGGAAAATTTCGAAAACTTTGTTAAAATTCACCTGCCATCTTCCATTATTAACCCTTTCAGGGGTAAAACACTTCCATTGCTAGAATGATGAAATGAAGGACTGACACCGGAATTTACGTAAATCTCATTTACCAATTTAAAAAATGCTTCATTTCAACCACGTAATGAACAGAATTTTTTTTAACCAAAATTCTGGTGCCAATGTGGTATTTTGAATTAAAATTAAGTGGTTTCATAAACGTACCATCGCCCTGAAATTGTTAATATGTCATTTTTTGGCTACAGATATTTAAAAAAACTAGAATGTTAGTAAATGAGGGAAACAAAGTTGAATACTCAGAAAAGATATATGTAAGTATTTTAATTTTTTAAAGCAGTTATTTTTAAGCCAGTATGTTAAATGGAATTTTTTAACCATTTAGTTTTTTTTCTTTTTAGTTTTAGGTTTCATGACTTCTGATTCACAGATTGGGTGTATTTGATAAAAAATAAATACTCGTATCTTATATGTTATCTTTAGTTAAATGCAGACAATTCTCTTTTGTGTAATTGTTGTTTTGTTAAGATAAGTGTAATCTTTCAAATGATAAAAAATCAACCAAAAATATGAGTTTTTGCTCACATAATTAAAAAAATTATTGTATTGTCATATATAAGAAGGAATGTTTTCATACATTTTAAAAGTAAATATGAGCGTAAAAATGAGAAAAAAACGCCATACATTACTAAAAGTATGATATAGCATATTTCTTTGAAGAATTGGCGGAACAATATAAATGAAAAATATATTTTTAAAATCAACTAACCCTTTAACCCTTTCAGACGCGGAAAAATTATGCTCGTAAATTGATGAAATAATTGACTGTCACCAGAATTTACAAACCAATTTCTTCGAAAATAAAAATCTGTTTTTCGACACTTTCATTATAAAAGCAAAATTTTATTAAAATATTCTTGGTGCCTTCGGCTAGTTTGAAAATCAAACTAGTCACGTCGTTTGACCACCGCTATTGAAAGGATTAAACTTTATTAAAATGTATGTTAGAAATAAGTAGCTACTAATTTAGTATTAATTACAATGTTGCCAGTGGGCTACTTTTTTTAAAATTCATGTTGCTTGTTTCATACTACTTTTTTAAAAGCGTATAATTCGGCTTATTCGAGCTTTATTCAATGTCTCTATTTCGACTTAAAAAATGTGGTGGGTATCAAGCAATCACAATTTTAAAAAAGTAGCCCACTGGCAACACTGATTAATTATGAAGAACTTTCCAAATTTGCACATGAGTTGAAATTCATAATAGTTTTTTTGGTATTAAATATTACACTTAGGAAATAAACAAAAACAGGAACTTTCAATTACAGTAGTGGCCCAAATTGTGGAAACCTGTTTGAAATAGAATATTTTGATAGTTCGATGCCTCATAACACCATTCCCTGTTTATCACTAGAACCGCGGTATATTTTACTCAAGTTTAATAATGTATATATGGCACCAGAATTTTTATTTATAGCTTGTTAATTTATTTGTTAAAATTATTTTTTATGTAGTACAATTTAATTTGCTTTATGATGAAATTTCTGGATCGAATCGACATCCATTCATTTGGTGCGGGTCAGAATGACCCGCCATCGCGGTTCTAGTGTTAAGTAATACCATAAAAATATATATGAGTGAAAAAACATTTTAGTTAAAAAGATAATGAAATAAATTTTGTTCAATTACTGGTATTTAAACAAAAGTTATAGACTAAGGAAAAAAAGTTAAGAAACACAACATGCTTAGGTTAACATAAGGTATCTTTCTTTTTTTAATTCAGCCAATGGACACGTGTGTTTAGAGAACCAATTAGGTGTCATCCAGTTTTGGAAGAGAGCCAATCACGTAAAAGTAGGATGTTGTTGTCATGTTCTGGAGGACATCGGATGAATGAGAAGGATATTTCTCTGTGCTTTATATGATTTATATCACAGTTGGGTTCAAAACATAAGAAAACAAGTAAGAAAAAAATCATGCTTCAAGCATAGATTATGAAGCCCTTTCCAACACATTCAGAATAATGTAACAAAACTGCACAGTTTAAAAAATTAAAAGATTACGCCTCATTCAACCGTATGGAAACGTATAATACACTGTAAAACCCAATTTAAGCTGCTCCCATCCACAATCGGAAAATTATGCCAATTTGTTCAGCAGCCCTGTATATGATATATAGATTTGTATCTATTAACTACATGCATTCCAGAATTTAGTTAACTTAAGAGATACATATACTTCAGCTGAAAGTTTACCTTCAGCAAATTCCTCTAATAAGGAGAAAGGTACGTGAATACTTTTGTGCAGCCCGGTATTTGAGGTATAAAATTTATATATAACGAGTAAGGTGCAAAAAATTAATTAAATTTAAAAGCGCATACCGAATTTTAAACCATACACTCCAGCAATCCTGTTCTAACGGGATCGTGGTAAAATTTAGTGATTTATATCAGTTTCCAAACATTTGAAATAGCGTAATGTCATTAAAATACTCTGTAAATGATTTTTCCCTATATACCATAATGTAATGCAATACTTTTGAGTGCCCCTGTAAATTAACGATTAATCCTACATACTTCAAGTACAATTCCAAAAATGCTTTGATGACCTTAAATAACCTTTATCAATTTCATAAAAATCCGAGTGTATTTACGGGAGTTAGAGCGTGAACAGACGGATAGACGGCCAGGCAAACCGAATGCATAAACACTTTTCAAGTTTGTTGGAAAGTGTTAAAAATGAAAGGCACAACGAGTTGACTGATCAACTTTAAAGGAATGTAAAATAGTACTATTATGTGAAAATTTTACAGTTATGAAGAAATTAAAAATAAAAGAAAAAACGAAGAAAATTCATAAACTTAAAAAGAAAATCTCGACAGTTTATTTTGCGATATCCCGTAATAGGGTATTATATTATATTTATGGCCGTAAAATAACTACATCATACGTTTAAAAACATATATTTATTCATGAGATAAAAATTACAAAAAAAAAGTTAAGAAATTTATAATCTATTAATAAATCCGAATTATTTTTAAAGTTCAAATATTCTATCGATATTACTGAATTTAATAATAAAAATATTTCAAACTGAAAATTTGAGAAAAAAACGTAAAACCAAAATTACAATCCTTTGCTTCTTGGTATTTCTTTTGTTCAGAAACACAGAACTACTTGTTTGAAATGACGTTAACATGATTTAATTCTTTTCCGTACAGAAACAAAATTTTAAATCTGTTGAAGTTTTTCTATTTCATTTTCTAAACTTTCGAAGACTTTCTAATAAGATAAAAGAAAACTAAGAAAGGCTTTGTAATTTTATGTTTTATCCACTTGCTTCGTTAAGTATAATGCAACAATTTTCCTTAAATACTTTATGTGTCTTACGTTTATAGAAAAATATCTAAAATATTTCGCAAATTATCTATAATATATTAATATTTTTATTATTTCACAAAGCATTAATCTATCCTGAAATGAAATCTTCAGCAAATAAACTTTTGTTAACCCACTGTGTTATTGTTACCGTTGCTTACATAAAACAAGCCAAATCATTTCATTGTAGATTGCTACACAAAATCAGCTTAGGTTAGCATATTTCCTAAGAATATAAACTCTGTAGATTTAAATAATACATAAACAATATTTACTTCGTATAAAGTAGTTTATATAGCGTATAGATTGCGTATTACACAGATAGACTCGAAAGGCAATCCACAAACTTCGAAAGGTGGCAGAGCACATTAAGCAATTTTGTCAGGGAAATGAGGGCCGTAATGCATTTAATTCTTCAAATATACAGGGCGTCTTATTCGTACGTAAATGTACTTACTGTACACGACAGAATGCCCTGGCAAAATAATCAACATGTGTCAAGTTTATCAATTCGGAAATAGTTGTTTGTGAGTTAAAGAATAAAAGTAGAATTAAAGTGTTGAAATTTTTAAAATGCATGATAATTTTTTTTAAACAAAAACATAATAATGTCATGCAAAAAGCTATTAAATATGGTCGTTTATCACATGTGGTGTACTGGATTAACATAAGTCGGTAATACAGTAGCGCAGTCTTGAAACCGTAAGACACACTCAATCGTTTAACAAGAACTCGAAGTGCTTAGCCAGTGACTGACATTTGACACTCAAATTTACTATTGCAATGAACCAACGACAGAGACTTGTCGTTATACTTTCACACCTCATTGCTGTCACATGAACAAGATATACTGTTTTTCACCATCTGTTGAACTCTACTACATAGGTTCAAAAGTAGTCCGAGACCTCTTTAGTTCCACTACCTGTCTCTCTCACTGCTCGTGTTGCTGGCGTCTAAGGTTAACGAATGAATATTATTTGTTGGCTAATACATTACTCTTTTGCTGAGTTAAGGGGTCTTGTACCTTTTTAAACCGTCGAAAATTAACGAAAAACTTTAAAGTTTGAATTAGCATATCTTCAAAACCGTTTTATGTATAAACATGAAATTTTTGATATTGATTAAACAGATTGTAGTTTGTAATATGCTATCATTAGAAATAGAAATTGTGTATTGTTAAAATCAAAATATCTGTTTTTTTTTTTGTTTTTTTACTCCAGAAGTCGTTGCGCGCTTGATATCTTGAAAAGGTATGTATGGATTGTCATGGAATTTGGTAAAGATACTAAACAAATATATGTGTTTAAAATGAACTACTTTTAAGCATTTACAATGGTTATATTTTTAGTTATGACTATTTTTATTCATTAAAATATAAAATTTTTATTTTTTTTAACAAAAATATTTTTTATATAGTTAATGAAGGAGTTTTGGCCTAAGAGTAGTTCATTTTAAATACAGATATATTTTTAGTATCTTTAACAAATTTCATGACAATCCATACATCCTTTCTCAAGATATCATGCGCGCAATGACTTATGAAGTAGAAAAAAGAGCTATTTTTATTTCAACAATACACAAATTCTGTAAAAAGGCTAATAAATTTCTAATGACAGCATATTACAAAGCACAATCTGTTTAATCAATATCAAAAATTTCATGTTTATACATAAAAAGGTTTTGAAAATAGACTAATTCAAACTTTGAATTTTTTCGTTAAATTTCGTCGCGTTTAAAAGGCACATGACTCATTAACATAAGATAATATTACGTGTGTGATTTGTGAATAAATATTTGATTGTACATAATTTAGTATGGTCTGAATTATAGAGTTTAAATTTTCAAAATGAAACAAAATAAAGCCAATAAATTTTTCTTTAAAGCTGGTTCTATTCCAACAACAATAATAAAAAAATAATCCCCCTCCTCGCTAAGAGTTTATAAGAATGAGCTTAAAAAATGATCGTTTATTACGTGTATTAAATTCAAATAGTCTGTATGATTAAAGTGAGGCATGATATGTTTCGAATATTATAAAAGAGAAAAGCAGTTTCTTTCCTGTCAGACAGACTGAAATTTTTAACTTATTCTAGCTTGTTTTGAACAATGATCGAAATTTAAGCTCTAGTACACTGCTGAAGAATTGAACACAAGCTATGGTTTCATACAAGACGTTCACTGTGAATTTATTGTAAGAAAAAACTGTGCGCTTACTTTTGCATATCCTGTACAACCATTCGTAAAATTTTCCTGCAAACCTGATTAACCGTCTTCATACGTTTAAATAAAAGTGGCTTGCACAAGAGATTAAATTATTTATTAAACAGTCGCTCACAACATACTATAATTCATTTGTTTCTGATGAGAATAAATAATATTTTCGATAATATTATTACTATAATCAAGTTTATCTTTGCTCAAATGAGAATTAAGAAACTCTGATAAAGAATTTCAAAACACTCCTATGCTTTCACACTTCTATGTGATTTTGGCGAATTAAAATATGTTAATTATCCAAATGCGGAAAAAGTCAGTCGATGGGCAGTAAAAAGGTTCCCGGAATTTCGTTGTAAATCTTTATAACCACAATATAGGTACACATTTACTACATCGCCTTCAAATTAAGATCCGTCAGAACACACGCCCTTGCTCCACCGCTGCTGCTATTGCTTGAAACAACGATGAAAGTCCTATTATGGTATCTTCCAGATTCCAGTCGTCGTGTATGTTTCATGTCATCTACGGTTTTCAAACGATCACCTTTGAGGCCCATTTTGATCTTGGGGAGGAAATAGATTTCCTACGGTGCTTTTGTTTTGGATTTGACATTTCGTTATTTTTTTGGTCGAGGAGAGGCTATTTTGTCCATTTCTGGTGACTGCATCTTTGTCTCCGGGTACACTTACACCCACGTCTTGTCATCAGTAACGATTGTGTCGAGAAACGTCGTGTCATCGGTGCTTTTTTCGAAACATTCGGATACAGCGTCTAGAATATATAATGTGAAAATCAGCTATCCCAGTATTATTTAAGAAAGTGCTAAAATAGTGGATCATTTAAATGTCAAACAATGCTGAAATCCAAAGAGTCGATCGCAACGACATATGCAGGATATTTTGTGAAACTCCAAGACGATTTGGTTTAGACACTGTAATAATTCGATGTTTACATTGAAATTGAAAATGAACCGAGGCACGGGACAAACTTTACACTGACACGTTTCATTTTTTAAATCACGTAGCAGAATTGCGTGAATGGATCTATGAGAGATCCACACTTCTTTTCCAACTCGTCGATGATTATGTTTTGGCCTGATCTGATTACATCTTTTCTGATTACCTCTGTCGCTGAGATCGGCTCTTTGGATTTCAGCATTGCTGCATATTCAAGGGATTTTTTTTTCACTGTTCGGATAGCAGATTTCCACACTATTTATTTTAGGCGCTGTAATTTAAACTCCCGAGTTTCCATTTGATCCGTGTTCAGCAGGCACGGGACAAATTTTGCACTGACACGTTTCATTTTTAAATCACCTAGCAGAATTTCGTGAATGTATCTATGAGAGATCCACACTTCTTTTCCAACTCGTCGATGATTAGTTTTTGGCCTGATCTGATTATCTCTTTCATTTTCTTGACTAATCCTTCGTTTCTAGAGGTTGAAGTTCTCCAACTGCGGTTTTCGTCTTTCAAAAATTCCAGCCCACAACGAGATCTTAAAACACACTCGAAAACGACGTTTTTCTTTAAATAATAGTCACCGTAGACTGTTTGTAAGGCTAATAATGTCTCTGACGCAGATTTTCTTAATCTGCAAATGATCTTGATGTTCGCCCTTTGTCAAACTTCGACATCGCGCCAACTGACCACCACACATTCATATCTTCAGCTACACTGCCGCTCCACTGCCTGTTGTGAATTCCGGTAATAAAAAAAATATAGTGATAGTAAACAAATAAATTAATTAAATTGAGGTATTAAAGAGTTTCAACGAAATTCCGAGAACTTTTAAATTGCCTCTTTTATTAGCGCCCATAATGCAGGAATAATCAATTCACACACACATTACATTGTATTTTACGCCCAGATTACTTTTGTGTATAATCAAAATGGCTTCGATATTGTGAGGAAATGCCTTATATTTTTCATGCATAAACACAAAACGTATCCCTAAATAAAATTCTATTTATTAGTGTTGGAAGTGAAAGATTTAGGCAATAAGTTCCTAATATCGCAGACAAGACAGATTATCCTAGGGGTAAAAGCTATCTCTGTTGAATCACAAATATAGTGATCGATTCATATGAATCGATTGATTCATAACTTTTTATGACTTGTCACCATTTTTTTGTAAGAATGGTTTCGCTATATTTTACCTGTATGTTTTCCATGTATCCTGACATCGACAAAGTATAAACTAAATAAGTAGTCTAAAACCAGAGCCGCCATTTTGAATACATTTAGAGACTTAAGAATCAATTTAAAAATTGTGCAAGCTAATGCTTAATGAAGAGTTCTCCGAAAAAATATATTTCAATTTACTTATTTACTTATTTATTTTGCATAGACTATCTGACGTTGAAGTCTAACGTTATATCTTTCTAGTTTTCGCATTATTGATGCAGTAGCATTTTGTGGAAACTTTCAACTTCGGAAGATAAATGCTTGTTTTTATCCTCTCAAAGATGTAAATGTTCTCAGACTAAAAGTGCAATCGAAATTAGAAAAGTAGAAAGATGAGATTATACATCTTACTTCGTACGGAAACATTATCGTTTTCACATATTATGTTCTATAAAAAAACAATAGCTTAAATTTCCTTTAAATGCACACATTTATTTTTTCAAAGAACGCCTGCATTAGTTTAACATTAGCTTGTGATTATCGTCGCGTAAATAGCGTAGTCTGTAAAACATAATGCACTAATACCGTCTGAAACATATTTTAAATAATGGAGACAAATCAGATAAAGGTATGTCTGCATTGCTTCCCTTGTTTTGATCTCCGATAACATGAATGTATATCACTACGGAAAACTGTCTTGTAAACATGTTCGACATTGTGGATAAATGTGTAACAACTGCATAAATGTGTGTCATCTATAATAAATTAACAGCATTCTGTTTTAGAAGTAGTGTTATATTTGAACATGAAAAAAATATATAAGGCAATTTTTTAAACTTGCTGAAACAATATCATTCTTCGCAAAATAATACAAATCAAATTGCGGTTAATAAATATTGGTTTAAAAAGGTTAATTAAAACTTGAGGATTAAGGTCACAGAATAACTAATAATTATTGTTAGTTATGATATCATGTTATGATGACGTGAAATAACTGGAACACTAAACTTTATTCATAATGCTTTTCAGTACTTTTTATAAAATTACTATTTTGAAAATTATAAATGTTATTGTGAAAGTTATCGATATTGTATGATTTTGATTTTTAAATCTACTGTTAAACATATTTAGTTGCTTTTAATGCCTAAACTATATATCCTGATTTTATTTTTCTTTTATGATCAGAATATAATTTGTATGAGTGGGATTAAAATTATTCTATATCCATTTTTTCCAAGCTCATTTATTGGACAAATATGTATTAATAATGTGTTATAAAAATCTACTGAAAAGCCTCAATTTTTTATTAAACGAAGAGAACAAATGGGGAGTAGTTCTTGTATTTTTCTCAAAATTTTGATTATATTTATTCTCACTTATTTTCAAATTACCATATTTAATGTAGAGTTAAATTTGATCTAAATGAATTATTTCTATTTAAATGTATGTAAATTTTATTTGATCCTGAATAACCAATATGTACTATTTCTAAAGAATTTATGAATGCAATGATATATGAATAATGGAAATTTAAATTAATTTTACATATAATGATTGGCTGTCAAAATTCCTCTATATCCATAAAACTCTGAAATAATTTTGTGCAAATATTTGATAAGGCATTTGAATAAGATTTGTAAACATGTGAATTTTATAAATTGGTAGACAAATGAATTTTTAGCATTGCTTTTAAATCTGGTGATTTGATCATGAATTATTTTAGGACGTATTATTCAGTTTTTGTTTAAACTTTTGATACAATTATATGTTTGATACGTTGCAACTTTTGATACGTTTGAAATGTTGAATATTTAAAAAATACGGAAACAGCAAATTATTTTATTACATTTTCAAATAAAAGTTATACATAGCAAGAAATTCATTTTTAACAGTAAAAGTTTTCTGATGATTTATTTAACCTCTTTTTTTTATATTTTACTTCTAACGACCTGTGTAGTAACCCATTGTGTTGCATTTAACTTACATAATGTCTTCCGATTTTTTTTTGTGGGGGAGTAGGGGGGGGGGGGGCTCTAGTTTTATTATACTATCAAGTTTCTAACCTTAACAATTCCAAATAAACGATAATTTAGAATGTTTTCCCCTTATTTTAATTTTTTTTAATTTCAATCTATTTAGAAACCGTTCTTTGAAAGTCATTTCATTTTAAAAGTAATTCTTACGTGAAATTTCATGTTTTTAGGAATATTTATCATTGAAAGCGCAATTTTTTAATGATTTTTTTTTTAAATCCAGAAATTGTTCTTTTGGGATTATTTATGTCTTAAAATTAACAGTCCTATAAACAAACTTTCAAGTTTCTAGTCTTAACAGTTCAAAATGAATCTTAATATAGAACATTTTTCGAACATTTTCCTGTAATCTCACGCTTTTAAAATTCGAATTTTCTAGAAAACGTTTCTTAGCGAGCATTTACACTTTCTAACTAACAAACAAATTAAATATTAAGTTTCTAACCCAACAATATCACAGAAATTTGAATTTTAGAATGGGTTTTGTTCCAGCATTCTTTTAAATTTCGATCTTAAACAAAAACAAACAAAAAAAAAAAACTGTTCAGTGTAAGCATTTTCCTCTGAAAAGTAAGAGTCATGACAAATTTCATATTTCTTACACTAACATTTCCAAATAAATCGTAATTAAAAACGTTCTTAGACTGTTTTCCGCGCATTTAATACTTTAAATTTATATATACGAGGTCTATCTGATAAGTATCCGACCTTTATTTCTCCACGCGAAATACTTATTCTCACTGTGCACATTTGTAAGGAAACAGCTCAATGCGCATTCTTGAATCTTTTCCGGGAGTTCCAGTGAGTCAGTCGCTACCTGTTAGCTGCCCAGTAAGGTGCCGTCATACGTGGTCATCGGATTTTAATTTCTCTCAAAGTGACTAAACGAGTGGAGCAAAGGTACTGCATTATTTGTTATCAAAGCCTGGTGATTCTCAAGGCGAAACAATTCACAAGATTCATCAGGTGTCCCAAGTTTCCTCAATTCTGCAGCTCATTCTTCGCAACTGATTCAGACTTTCTTGGCAAAAAATGGAATTTTGGTCGTTCGCTATCTTCCCTACTATTCAGACATGGTTCCATGTGACTTCTGGTTGTTTCTGAAATTTTAGCCGCCATTAAAGGACCCCGTTTTGAGAGTAGAGATGAGATATGCAGAATTCAACGGCGAGGTTGAACACTAATCCATAAAAATCATTCCAGAAGTATTTTCTTCACTGGAAAGAAAATTGGGTTAAGAGTGCGCTGGCGCATGGTACCTATATTGATAATCCCTCAGTGACTAAACTAAATTTCTAAAGTATTTTCTGGGTTTCCCTGGGAAACCATCACGGGACCTATATTGAAGGGGATTAGGGTACCAATCCTTTCATATAACTTATATATATTTCGTTTGGAAAAAGGTCAGATACTTTTCACACGGGCCACGTATTTTTAAACTGATCATATATGCATTGAAAAAGTAACCATCACATCGAATTTTTAGTCTCTAACCTCAGCAGTATCCCATAAATAGCAATTTTAAAATATATTTTGCTCCTAAAGCCCATTGGGAGGTTTTGCATTGTCATAAATTATAGTCTATGTTGGCGCTGTGATGGTCAACAGCATTTTGCCGTCATTATTGTAGAAACCGGCTCGGTAGTTCGAGAGATTACTACAAAAAACACACATACGTTACTTCTTTATTAGTATGGATGAAAAAATTTCACAACGATTTTAAATACTTGAAACATTCCATTTAAACATTAATTCACGACATACAACGTGCGATAAAAATAATTGTACTCCTTCAGCGTAAAGCATTCTTCTAATTTAAGATTATTTATCATAAGAAAATCGCACCAGAGATGGGCCATTTAAAGACATTTATCTAATTATTATTAAAATGTTAGTGAATTCCCATATGTAGTCTAGTCTTAACCTTCATGTACCAGAATAAATATTTCAAAATAGATTCTTCGAAAAATAAAATCGAAAAATGGTGCCTTCCTTTAAGCTTCAGTAGTGGGTCTTGCATTAATCTTTAAATTTTCGGATCATCCAAAAAATTATCTGCTATGTAACAGAGTATATCAACAGTACTTTAATTCAAAATAAAGCATAATATTAAAGAAAAGAGCTTTTAACATAAACTTATCTCTTAATGAAATCTCTAAACATTTGTCAAAAAATCTGTTTTTGAAGACACTCTAGAAAATAAACAAATGTACGAGCAGACAAAAAATAATTATGCATTCAAACAGTTTATCGAAACATTAATACATAGAAATTATTCCATAGAGAAACATCTCTCTGGAATATAATATGCTTCTCTCTGGAATAATTTCCATGTATTAATGTAATTTCTATCGATGCTGGATTTAATTAAGTTTCGTGTCCACCCCAGGTCGGTGGCCCACGATCAATATTCCATCTTGTGCTTCGTTTGTAGCCATGACAGCATATAATAGTGAGAAAATTGCCAGGCTGGGTATCGTTCCATGTGGTTTAGTCGGTAGGAAGCCAGTGCGCTATGCTGATGGCCCGGGTTCGAGTACCGGAATGGAATCTTTTTCACTGTGTTGGCCTTTGCGCCTCTTAAGCAATTACTTTGAAATTTGATTTTCATTTGAAATATTGTATGCAAGGCGATTGTTTCTCTCTGGAATAATTTCCATGTATTAATTTAATTTCTAGCGATGCTGGATTTAATTAAGTTTCGTGTTCGCCCCAGATCGTTTGCTCACGATAAATATTTCATCTTGTGCTGCATTTGTAGCCTCGCCAACAGATAATTGTGAGAAATTTTCCAGGCTGGATATCGTTCCATGTGGTTTAGTCGGTAGATCATCAGTGAGCTATACTGATGGCCCGGGTTCGAGTTCCGTCATGGAGTCTTTTTCACTATGTATGCCTTTGGGCCTATAAAGCAATTACTTCGAAATTTGATTTTCATTTGAAAAGTTTATCAACGTTAGTTAACGTTTAAGGATGTTAGACAGATTTCTTTCAGTCGCTTTTCACAAATGCATTTCGGTCTTGTGTTTCAACTTTAAAAATTACTGATCCATTACTGATGCGTGGCACATGTGATGTCGAATCACTATATTTTTCTTAAATTACTCCTTTTCTCTAAATTTCAATTAAAACTAGTCTTTTATTACTTATTCATTTTATCCTAATTTTTATTTCAATTCCCATTATATTTTCTCTCCAAAAGAAACGAAATTAAATAAATTTAACACATTCCTTTATCGCTAAAATGGCTCTCACATAAATAGAATTCATTTGGATGATTATTAAAGCTAACTACATAAAAACAAGTTGGAAATTGCTCGTCAAACGTGGCAAATAAGGTCCGTTCGTACTATAACTAGTTTTATAAATATTTTTTGCACCGCATATTGTACTGAATGCATATTTTAGTGCATATCATAAGTGCATATCATTTTCATTCTGTTCGAAAGCCTGTAACATCATTAAAATGCACTTGAAATACTTTTTTCCTATTGGCGTAATATAACGGAACACTTTTGACTGTCCCTGTAATTAAACTATACATCCGATTTTCATAAAATTTCAAATGACTCGACAAAGTTTTGCAACAATTATACATTTAAAATTTCAGATCATTCGGAAGGCTGTAACATCATTTAAATGCACTTGCAATAATTTTTTCCCATTGGCCGTAATGTAACGGAAAAATTTTGACTGTCCCTGTAATTAAACTATACATCCGATTTTCATAAAAGTAGAAATGACTCGACAAAATTTTGCAACACTTATATATTTAAAATTTCAGACCATTCGGTTGGGTACTTTTTGCTCTGTTATATGCGGACAGACGGACTGAACGACGACTATAGGTGCTACGTATTTACATAATTACGAACGCACCTAAAAAAGAATAAAGATCGACTTTGATTTCGGTCAGTAGAAATAACTCTTTGCTCTCTGCTTATTTTTTGAGTTTAACTTCCTTGTTAAATCATGAGAATTTCAAGTTCATGCGGTCTGCTTTGTCTTTCACGCTAGGTTCTCAAAACTTTGCTTCTAACGTACAACTTGGCGTTCGAATTATTTTTTTGGCTCACTGTTAAGGACTGCTTTTTCTGGTTACCCTGCCACGTAATTCAAAATTCTTTTAATTGTCCAAAGCGTAACAGATAATTTTCACTCCTATGATATCATTCATTTTTCATGTGCTCTTTTCGCCAATTATTTGATGCCAGTGTGTGTATTAAAGAATAATTGGCAATTGCTGTCTCTCGCTTCATGAACTCAGTCATGTAAAAAAAAATCTTTAGAAATTCTATCAGGCGCCATGCCTATCCAGTTCTGTATGAAATGCTTTAATTTTATATTTCTACTTCAAATAAATATATTTCGTAAAATGCAATTTAAAAGCATTTATTTCTATAACAATCGCAGCCTACAGCTATTTATAAAATCCCTCGAATGCATTAGAAAAGAACTTGGTCATGCATATAGATCTGCAAATAATTCAAAGTACTGAACTATATTATAGCGCACTATAGATGCATTTAGCTTAATTAATTTTAATTGCATTAAAAATATTGAAATTAATTCCTGAAACACTTTTAGAGATTTTTTTTTAAACCAAAGGAATACTTATCATTGGATAATTAAAGCAATAAATATAACGTAAGTGTAATATAAACAATGAGTGTAAATATTAATTCCTTGTTGAATATTTTCATTCTATTTTAGCCTATAAATAATTATGTAATCAATACATACTTACTAAAAAAATGAAAAAAAAATAAAACTTTTCATTCTTAAATATTTAATATTAAGTTTTGTTTAAATTCAACTTTCTGAAGAAAAAAAATCTTAATTTTATGAAATTTCATTATTCTTTCGCTGCCATATTACAATAACTTTAGTGAATAAGTTTTCTTTATTTTTCTTATTTTACTGTTATATAAAATTAATTTCCTCATGGAAATTTTTTTAGACTAAATTATATACCAGTACATCAAATTAAGAGGTTAAAACATATTGGTGTTATCTCAAAAGAATATATGAATGTAATAGATGATTTATGAAAATATAAATGGATTTTATGTAAAACGTTTGGCTATCAAAAGGATTCTTTACTCTTAAATTTTAAAGATATTTTACGTAAATATTTGTTAGAGGATTTGAATAAATTCTGTAAATATATGAATTATTTAAATTGGTAGAAAAAGGAGTTTATATTATTGCTTTTTTGTCTGATAATGTGATCGTAAATCATTTTGAAAGAATTATTCAATTTTTTTAAGTTTCTGCTGTAACCTTTTTAAATTTTTAATATTTCATGTATAGGAATATACTTCATAATTTATTTTTCAAATAAAAATAATAATGTTAAAACGCGAATGAAAAAGGAAAATGTTTTTTAATAATAGTATGTTGTTTTAATATTTGACGTAAAATATATTTTTTTAATCTTTGTGCGAAAACAGATAAGAGCAATTATGAGTATTAACAGTTCATTTAGCAAATAATTAGACATAAAGTAAACGATAAAAATTAGTATATCCCTTGAGAGTAAAATATCGTTCCAATTAATAAGGATTTAACATCGTTAGTTTTAATCGGTTCAGAATAGATTTACGTAACACTCTTTTTTTTTTGAGAGATTTTTTTCAAAATAATGAAAGAATAGTTATCAGTAAATAATTATAAAACTAATAGTGAATAATTAACACTTTTTTGAGAGACATATTTTTTCAGAATAACGAAAGAATAGTTATCAGTGAATAATTATAACAACTGGTACATAACAAATTAGTAATTCACTATCGAAAACTCCTTATTGGTATTCTATTTTAGTTTCAATTCATTCATTTAAACATGTATTTTTTTAATACATTTCTTATTTTATAACTTACCTGCTAACGGTGGATGCTAACATTGTTTTTTCATAATTCTTTTAGATATATGTGTGCATAAGTTTTGAAGGAAAAATTTTCAAACCCATTTTTAATTATGAATAATTATGAACGTATAGATATGGAATTTTACATTTATGCTGTGCATACGAAGAACCATGCCATAAATATCCGATTTATTTATGGGGGGTGGGGGAGAATTTTGTTTCGTAGTACGCTTAATTATGAAATATTTAATATTATTTGAAAAGGAATGAAATTTTGATTTAAAAAATATTGAGACTTTACCCAAAATTATACTTTTTGACTACAACAGAAAAGAGATATGTAGCTTTAATTTAATATATATATATGTATATGATGTACTGTAATTCTTTAATATTGTTATCCTTGGGATAATTAATAGGTAATTAATGATAAAAAAAAAGTTGAAGTGATACAATAAGGTCAAAAAGAACTTCATAAAACACCATAAAATTTAGAAATGCTGAAAGAAAATCAGAGCAACACTCACTAGAGAATCTCTCCAACTGTCGGTTCTGGATTTTCACAAGAGTGGAATCGTTCGTAAGTAGTCTAATAAAATTAGACCAAAAAATACGTCTGCCTAGAAAGTTTTGGACAATTTTTTTTCTTTCTTTCTTTATGTTTTTAGGGGTGCTGAACGCGATTTTAAACTTTACCACCTCGTATCTGGTTGGCTTAAAAAGTTAAAAGCAAAAAATCATGAAAAAAAAAATGGAGTTTTTTTGGATTTTCCATTGTAGTCGCTAGAGAGTTAAACGTTTTTAAACAAACTGCTGCACCAAGTTAAGCTAGAAGAATTTTCCTACATTTTTCATATGGAATATTTTTTTTTATAAGATGAATACTTTTGGCAATACGAGTAAAAAGAATTTAAGCGATACATTCATATTCCATCATCGGAGGACGAAAACGCAATACAATCACAATGCATCCATTCCAGTCACCAATTTGAAGCTTTTTAGTTAAGTGTAGTTGCATTTTGAATATGTTAACATTTGCTTACCACGTTTTAAACCTTTTATATATTTATTAACAAAATAAATTGAACTCGGGTAATTAAGAATAATATAAAACACAAACACTCCGAACAGATGAGAGCATAAATTTTTATTTTCCTACCAATCTGATTACAACTATTACTTAATTATAACTATACAATTATAACTATTATAAGTTTAATATAATAACATAAGTGGAAGATTATAAACAGGAAAAAAGAGAAATGCATAGTTGTTCTCCCATTAATGTCGTTTTGGTAGTTTTGAAAGGCCTGGTTGATGTTCTCCGATTTGAGGCTCATATGTATCTTGATTGCTCACGTTGGTTCTTAATTTGGCTTAAAATATCCTAGAGAACTGACTTGTCAGCCTCTATTTCTGAGTCATTTTCGGCGATGAAGGAGCTGAAATTGTCACAATATCCATCACAGTTCAATCGAAGAAGCGAACAAAACAAACCTGCATTCCTGTAGCCACACTTTCCACTGCAGTTTGTTCTGCATTTGAAGTTTTTTTTCGCAGAACAGCTTCTGGTGCGTGAGTTTGACAGTTTTTATTGCTGTGGTACTTCCCTTGGTTTTATTCCAGCCCCATTTCTTAGCTTCTTTACAGTTATCTAGCCATAGCTGTACTGGTGGTAAACTCTTAGACATGTGTATCGAGTTTGTTGTTTGTTTGTTGCACAATGTTTCTTTCTCAGATGAATAGTTTTGACAATACGAGTAAAAAGGATTTTAGCGATATATTCGAATTCCATAATCGGCTGTCGAAAACGCTTAATGTAAAATTTTTGTGAATGCAAAACGAGTGGGTGGGTGTCCGTGAAACACTTCCATGGCGCCACAGACATGTTATTACAAGAAATCCTTCACCTTTCTTCTTCTTTCCCTCTCCATCACGGCTTTTTTGGCTCGTGCTGATATTTAAAGCTCAGCACTATACGTCTACACGGTCAGTTATACATTTGCTTTAATGTATGTGCAGTGTGCATTTAATTAAAAATCATGTATTTTAAAACGTTTCTGTGAAACGTGAAGTAAGATTCATGATGGCAGAAAAGCGTTTTATCTGTGACACGGAACTAATGGGCGGAACTAAAGTAGCAGAAGTGAAATCAAAAGGTTTTGAGTCCTTCAAATTAGCAAGTAAAAAACGAAAAGATGGGAAAAGGAATTATTAATTGAACAAGGAGTCTCTAAGGATCTATAAAAAGGCCGTAAACAGTACACAAACGAAAAACACATTGCTGCAACTTGAAGAGGAATTCTGAAGACGTAGAAGACCAATCGTTCAACAGCACACTAGTTTTCGTTTCAAAGTCATTACTTTTTGTTTGGAGAAAAAATCCCACCATATTTTAAAGCAAAAGAAATTAATAAAGTAATAGCAAAACGAAATACATTCTACATTGACAGTCCTTTTAAATGTTAAGCTACTTTCTAAAAATCATAATGTTGTGCTGGGTCTTGCTATTATCTACGGACTAAATAATGCGGCTGACTTGGTTACGGCTGATAGGATCATTTTAAATGTGTGGAAATGCCCTATCAGCTCGCAAAACCCACAGAGACGCTGCAAAGTCTATTTGCCTCTGACATAGACACAATTCATTTATTTTATCTGGAGAAAAATGAAGAACAATACCAATTTTCTATAGAAGAATTAACAGACCAGATTAAATCAGGTGAAAGCTGTCCTTTAGTCAAAAAAGTTAAATAACACCTTCTGAACAAGTGTGAAGAAGATATTGTTATATCAACCATGGCAAACAAGGTACCTGTTCTTTGCTTCAAGGACGAAATGCCATAAGATTTTTAGGGATGTTTGATATCCTCAAGACTGCTCATCTCCCCAGGAAGAATGACGGCGTATTGTTGAGTTTACGGCGATGATAGTGGTTGAATATATTCTGTCTCAGGTTTACAAATGTACTCAATCTCCTTCTCGTGCCTTGCAAAATGCTAGAATAGAAGTACTGCACTAGCTCACAGCATTATTACTGCAGTATGACTAAGAAGTAGTTAAGACCGATGCAAATATAGCGTCGCTTCCTTCAACAAACGATGCAACTCGTTACACATGTCAAAGAGTTTACAGAGAGTTTATAGAGAGTACAGCTATAGCTAGGTAACTGTACAAAATGATAAGAAATGGGGCTGAATTAACACCAAAAGAAGCATAACACCAATAACAATTGTCAAACGCACGCACCAGAAGCTGTTCTTCAAAAAAAAAAAAATCCTGCAAATTCCAAACAAACTGCAATGGAAGGTGTGGCTATAGGAATGTAGGTTTGTTTGTTCGCTTCTTTGTTTGAATATCGATGGCCATTGTAACAATCTCAGCTACCTCATCGCTGAAAATGACTTAGAAATAGAGGTTGACAAGCCAATTCTCTAAGATATTTTAAGCCAAGTGAAGGTCCAACCTGAGCAATCAAGAAAACGATGAGCCCCCTTTCGATGAACATCAAACAGGACATTCAAATCTACAGAAACGACATTAATGGGAGAACAACTCTGAATTTCTCTTTTTTTCCTGTTTACAATCTTCCACATATGTTATTTATCAAACTTATAATAGTTATAATTGTACAATTAAAATCATGTATTAGTTATAATGAGATTGGTAGGAACATAAAAATTGGTGCTCTCATCTGTTTGGAGTGCCTGTGTTTTATATTTTTCTGAATTACCTGATTTTAATTATTTTGTTAATAAACAAATAAAAGGCTTAAAACTTGGTAAGTAAATGTTAACATATTCGAAATGCAACTACAATTAACTAAAACGCTTGAAATTGGTGATTAAAATTGATGCTTGTAATTGTATCGCATTTTCGCCCTCCGATGATGGAATTTGAATATATCGCTAAAATTCTTTTTACTCCTATTGTCAAAGGTATTCATCTCAGAAAAATACATTGTATATAAGAAATCTAGGACAGTTTCTCTAGCTTAATTTGGTGCAATACGTTTTTCCCAAAAGTTTAACCTCCTACCAAATACATATAAAAACCGAAAACCCCCCGATTTTTTCATCGTTTTTCGCTTATAACGCTTTAAGCCGACCAGATACGAGGAGGCAAAGTTTAAAATCGTGTTCAGCACCCCAAAAAACATAAAGGAAGAAAGAGAAAAATGTTCTCCAAAACTTTCCAGGCAGAATCCTAGATTGACTGGACTAAAGATATTGTCACGAGAATCAAGAAATGTATGGGAGCTACAACCCCGAATCCAATACTTCTCAAGATATGGACCTTTTTTCTATTTCGGCAAAAGATATCATAAAGAATGGAAAAACAGCATGAGATTCCTTTAAAAGCTATCGAAGGAAGGAAAATTTTTCTTATAATTAATCATGATACTGGTTTTCAGGATATTTCTTCGTGATAGAGCATAATGAGAATGCTATCCTGGTACTGGACAGATTGAGTGGTAAAACATATGAAAAGTTATGCACCAAAAAACTAGTTTCTGCTACACAGACAGTCTTCCTCAAAGCTGGATCTACAAAATATCTCCAATCACTGGATATTAACTTCTTACAAGGCATTCATACAAGTACTTGATAAAGAAAATGACAGAATATCCAAAACTCATAAACTATTATAGAAGGCATACTAAAAATACATCACTTGGCCTACAGCCAGTTCTCTTCAATTACTTTCGATGTGAGAGATCAGATTGCTTTCCAAAAGGCTTTAATGCGAAACAGGGATCCAGTCTTCCAATCAGTAAAACATGTATGCTTTACCTTTACTAAACTAACCTGCGCTGACTGCGAAAAAAATAATGCCCTTAATCGTTTGTGCCTGCAGTTTGAAATACTTATGTTTTTAACACTTTTATTTCGAAAAACACTAGTATGATTAATTATAAAGTAAAATACATGCCTTCTATAGATTTGTAAGGAATCCCATGCTGTTTTTCATTCTTTACTTCTTTTCTTCCGAAACAAAAGAGAGACCATACCTCGTAAACTATTTATTCGGGAGTAAAGTTGCTATACTTTTCTTGATCCTTGTGACAAGAACGTTTGAACGATACCACTGTCTTCAAAATCCAGAACTGACAGTTGGGGATATTCCCTAGGGAGTGTTTCTATTTATTTAAAAGTAGAAGCACTTACTTTTTGCGCCTGATGAAGGAAGACTAAGATCTTTTGAAAAACCTTGTGCATTTCTAAATTTTATGGTGTTCTTTTTTACATTAATAAGAAATGAGGTAATTTAATTTTTTAACACTTTCCAACAAAGTTTAAAAGTGTTTATGACCTTGGTTTTTCTTACCGTCTGTCCGTCTGTCCGCCCTCTAACTCCCGTAAATACACTCGGATTGGCCTGAAATTTTTGATGTTATTAATGTTTACCATAGCACGTTTCCTACATCAAATGATGTTTCTAGCCTGTTTAGTTCATTTACAGGGACAGCCAAAAATTTTCCATTACATAACGGCCTATGTGAAAAAAGCATTTAAAATGATTTTTAATGATGTTACATGCTTTCAAACGTTATAAAACCGATGTGCATTCATCAAGTGCACTAAAATATGCTTTCTGTAGAATATGTGGTGCAAAGAATGCTTATTATTCATTTACAGGGCCACAGAAACAAATTCCGTTAAATAATGATGTAGGGGTGGAGGGAATTATTTGCGACGTATTTTAATTATGTTAAATTTTTTCATGTATGATGAAATTTATATACGTCCCTGATGTTTACTATGACTTATTTCATGTACAATACGAAGTGCATAACATTTACAGGGACATACAAAAATTTTCAAATACTATACTGTATACGAAGTACTGTGCCGTAGAGATGATTGCTGGAAATGCATTTTTAATTATATTATGTGCTTTTATGGTTCACTATATTTATGCATAGTATATGGTGTGTATAAATGCTGCATTTCATATACAGGGCTACACAAAAATATTCGTAATGGATACTGGGTATGATTGCAAATTGCTTAAAGATGGTTTTTAAATGAGTTATGCATTTTTACTCTCAACTGCATTTAGTTTACTAAGAAATGTCTGTAGAACATAGATAAAATGATATACAAGGTCACGCAAAGAATTGGATACATGGCCGGCTATAAATGATAATTTCTGGGATTGTGATTTCAGTAGTTTGAAGAGGGTTTTAGTTTGAATTAAACTTTAGCTAAATAGTGGCGTATAATAAAGTTATTAGGCTAACTACAGGTTTGTACAAAAGTATACAAGTATCTTTCCATCTATTAGTATATATTTAAAATAAATTTCAACCTATTATGCGTTTTATTGCTAAACTACACTTTCACACAATATAGTACACATATCGACCTATAGTTCAAATACAGGGCTGTTCAAAAGAATTGGAATACATATTTGCTATGGACGGTCACTACTGAAATCAGTTTTTCAAATGTTTTATGCGTTTCCTAAAATGTTTACTTAGTTCTTTTATGTACCTTATTTCCATAAATAACAAAGTTTTGTTAAAGCATTCAGGAAGTGCTGAAAGGTGTTTCATAATCTATGCTTAACGCCTGATTTTTCTTACTTGTTCTATTTTACATAGTTATTTATATTGCTTAAAAAATGCATTTATTTAATTAAAAAATGAAATTTTAAGTTTCCGATCTTTGTATGATTTTTCACAAGTTGTAATCATTAAATTTTAATATGACAAAAGATTTTTGAAAAGTTGAGTCGAAAATAAGTCTAAAAGTGTAAAATGTTTCTTCGCGAAAGACATGATGATCTCTTAAAGTATTATTTTACTTTTTAAATATAGTCGTCGTATCAAGCATACTGCTTTTTTTTTCTTTTTAGAGGAACGCCTTAAAAAGCTTCATATATAATCGCATATTGAGAGTCAACATAAGCGATTTATGTAAAAATGAGAATCAAATGAATGTAAATTACCATCCTGTATGAAGTCCGATAAAGCAATTTTACACGAGACATGCAGTTAACCCGTTAAGCGCCACGTTAATCACCGGTGACTGACACAGAACTTTTCGATTAGAACGGGTCATTCGCCGATGACTGACAGTCTAATTTATGATATAAAACTATATTATATATATATATTTAAGTAATTACAGAATATTTATTAAAAAATTACTTACCTTTTTTCTTACAGGATTATACTTTCTTAAAAATTACTTAAAACGTTGCAGATTTTTCAGATTCAGTGTTAGTCACCGTGTCACTCAACGTATTAAAGTGTGTTTTTGCATAATTGCTTTGAAAAAAGGATTTATTTTTTGCAGTTTCATGTGATTTCAAATAGAATTTTTTCGGTTTATATCGGGTATAATCGCGTGCAGGTATAATCGTGTCCGGTATAATCGATTGTAAATGCGGTTTAAAATGCAGGGAAGCTCTAAAATCACAACGATAAAAAGCAGTCCCTTAATCTCAGTTTTATTTTATTATTATTTCAGGTTTTTCAGTTATTAAGGGTGTTCCCCCGTGTGACGGCCTGTATTTTGAGCATTTTTGGAGAATTCTGTTTTCACGACAAATGAAAAGGTAGAACTTTGAGTTTTTTATTATACATTTATTGTTATTTCAAGAATATTTAAAATAAATTTCAAGCAAAAATCTTCATTATAACGTAAGTTACACTACTCTGAACACACCTGCCACACAAAAAAGGGGACTCACTTCCTCCGCGATTTCGGCGGATTGGCTTATCTGAAAGAGAAAAAGAAAACGGCGTTTTACTCTACAAGCCTAAATGCATCGAATGAACTAGAATTATTTGAAAATATTGAAAATTGGGTTTTTGGTAGACTTTTGAAAAATAAATTTCAAATATCATGAAATTTTCTTATATTTTCGTTACGAAAAAAAATAGAAATATTCGGAATTTTCGGATGATATTATTTCACTCCTTGCGTCTATACTTTTCTAAATCTACTCCATAAATTTCAAGTGAATCGGTCAAACCGTTCTCGAGATAGGATGGAAGAAAGTTTGAAAAACACCGTTTTGATTAAAACGCGTTTAAAGATTCAAGTATGGTTAAAACAAAGAAAATCTCAACTTACAATCAATCTGGGATGCCTGATCCATAGAGCATTCCTTTTTCTTCCTCTTGGAGGTCTTTCAATTCGGATTGCTCTACTATTGCTTCCGTTCTGGCATTTTTCGCTACGATAAAATAAGTAACTCTAGAAATTTCCTTTTATACCTGAATAAATCACTTAACTCGGCGCTCCAAACATCTGCTTCTCCTAAATGCTATATCTTTATAACTAATTCAAATTAAAAAAAAAATATTTTTTTTACCATCGTATTTACATCGTGCTTCTTTAAGAACAACGGATTTCGAGCTTATTGTATCGACGATAATTTTCAGAATTTTCAAGCTATGAATTTTAGACATTCACAAAAGTTGCTCTATATACTTAGCTAATACATTATGCATATTACATTTTGATTGCATTCGCGCATGCGCAGCAAAACAATTTTTAGTAATCCTGCTCAATTTTCATCCAATTTTTATAATTTTTTAATTCTGATTGCAGAGTATTGTGTACAATTCTGTTTGTCATATTTTCTGAAAATAATTTTTTTATATTAAGAACTCTGCAAATTATAAACAAAAAACTTGGCGAAATTTGGGGTTGTTTATATAAAAAACCTTAATTTCTCTGCGAGTATAAATGCTATCCTCATAAAATTGAACACAGTTTATTACAATAAAACACTTATTAATAATCTCGAGTTTGAACGCTTTTGATACATTAGTTTTTACAGGGATATCCATTCGTTCTTTTCAATTTGTTGACGTTCCCCTATGGGGTTTCGGGAAAAAAATCTTCGCGGAAATATATGACCTATACTATATTGTTTACATACTTGCAGTTTCCTCATGTTTATTTCTAGATATTTAATAAAACGTCAAAAGTCGCAAGTGACCGGTAACCTTAGGCCCTATAGTATATTTCCTTATCTTATACTATAATGCGAGCAAAAATTGTGTGTGTGTATGTAAATTTTATCTTTAAAACGGCTCTAACGATTTTGATTAAATTTTGCACTCTACCGTTTTCGGGCACGAAAAGACCATTGGGATTTCCGTGTTCCAGAAAACTTGATTAGTGAGTCATTTTGGATCATATTGGGTCAGGGTCAAATTAATTATATCTAAAAAACGGCTCAATCGATTTTGACTAAATTTTGTATCCAACAATTTTCGGGTATTACAAGAATTAGATTATTAAGGGTATTATAGAAGACTATTGGACTAGGTCACCTGTTCGAGAAATTTTGATTTGTGGGTCATTTTTGGGTCACTGTGGGTCATGCTATTTTTAGCTAAAAACAGCTCTAACGATTTGCACTAAACTCTATATTCTGTAGTTTTAGATTACGAGAAGACCATTGGGCTAAGTCACATGTGTGAGAAAATTCGATTATTGGGTCATTTTTGGGTCACCGATGTTCAAGCTAAGTTTATCTAGATAACGGCTCTAACGATTTAGACGAAATTTTGTAATCTATAGTTTTCGGGCACGAAAAAAAAACAAAAAAAAAAAAAAACAAAAAAAAAAAAAAAAAAAAAAACATTGGGATGGGTCACGTGTTCGAGAAAATTCGATTAGTAGGTCATTATGGGTCATTATGGATCAGAGTCGAGATAATTATATCTAAAAAACGGCTCAAGACATTTTTACAAAATTTTGTAATATACCGTTTCTGGGCATAAGATAACCATTGGGCTAAGTCACATGTTCGAGAAAATTCGAGTTTTGGGTCATTTTTGGATCACTGTGGGTCAGGCTATTTTCATCTAAAAAACAGCTCTAACAATTTTCACTAAATTCTATATTCTACAGTTTTGGATTACGAGAAGACCAATGTGCTAAGTCACATGTTCGAGAAAATTCGATTAGTGGGTAATTTTTGGGTCACCGTGGGTAAAGCTAAGTTTATCTAGATAACGGCTCTAACGATTTTGACGAAATTTTGTAATCTATCGTTTTCAGGCACTAAAAAACCATTAAGATGGGCCACGTGTTTGAGAAAATTCGATTAGTGGGTCATTATGGGTCATTATGCGTCATAGACAAGCCAATTGTATCTAAAAAAACGGCTTAAACGATCTTGACTAAATTTTGTATTCTATCGTTTTCGGGCTCGAGAATACCTTTGGGCTAGGTCGCATGTTCAAGAAAATTCGATTAGTTGGTCCTTTTTGGTCACAATGGGTCAGGGCCAAGCTAATTGTATTTAAAAAGCGGTACAAAACATTTTCAAAAAATTTTGTATAATACCGTTTCCGGGCATGATAAGACCATTGTGCAGGGTCGCATGTTCAAGAAAATTCAATCAGTGGGTCATTGGTGATAATGGGTCGGGGGCAGGCTAACTGTATCTCAAAAAGTTTCAAACGATTTTGACAATTTTTTTGTTATACCGTTTCACAGTACAAAAAGACCATGGGAATATGTCACATGTTCGATAAATTTCGGTTAGTGGGTCATTTTTCAATCAACGTGGGTCAAGCCTATCTAGAAAACGACTGACGATTTTCACTAAATTTTGTATTCTATCGTTTAGGATCGAGAAGAGCATTGTGTTAGGTCGCATGTTCGAAAAAATTTGATTAGTGGGTCATTTTTGGGTCACTATGGCTCAGGGTCAAGTTAATCGCATCTAAAATAGCAAGAATTATTCAGTGGTAATAATATTTCGAGATAAACACAAAGCTAATTTTGACCGAGCTTAGCTCGGTCATTCCTGCTAGTAATGTTTAATATGTGCTTAAATCAACGGATTTTCTATTAATAATTATCAAAACGAATTAAGATAAAGTATGGTTGTTTCTGACTAAATTATTTTTAAAAATGTATTTTAGCACTATATGAAAAGCATATTAGCAAATATTTTTTATTATGTAATAGTAATTTATATTTAATAAATATGTAATTGTTAAATAAATAGTGCATTAAATTATTTTGAAAATTGTTAATAAGAATTGGTCGTTAATATAACTAAACTTTATTTCAAACGTTTCAAAAGATTTGTATATAAATGTTTCTAGAAATATTATTATTGATAACTATGATTATTTAAATTATATTACACTGTTTTCATTTCTACTATTAAATATTTCCAACGGTACTTTCATATCCCTTTCGGGAGCATTAACGATTCGACAGTATTTTAATTTACATTATTTTTGAAAATAACATTTTTGTGAAAATTAAAATTTACAAGGTTTTATTTCCTTTTTTTCATAAAACAAAATAGTTTTAAATTAAAACAAATGTATACAGTTTGGTATATCTACATTTATTCTATGTTCTCTAAATTTATTTAGCTGCTTATCTTTATTGAAGACATAATATACAATCGCTGACTTATCAAAATAATATATTCACGCCTTATATTAATTATGGGAATTTCACTTAATTTATTATATGCTCAGTGACTATCAATTTTGATCTTTACTGTTATATAATATAAAAGGGTTTTAAGAAAATATTTCATAAAAGATTTAGATAAAATCTGAAACCATATCTATTTTATAAATGGACGGAAAAATAAATTTATATCATTGCTTTTAACTCTTCAGGATTTATTATAAATGTTTCTGAAAGCATTATTCAATTATTGGATAACATTTTGAAGCAACCTTTTTAAAATTTTGATATACTTTGCATATTTTGCAAATGTAGATATAATAAATTAAAACATTTCAGTCTTATATAAATATCGTAAAATCTAAAGTAATGTATTACTCAAAAACGGAAATGTCGGAAGTTCTATTTAGAGGTATAATTTTGTACTTTGAATTTAAATAAAAGATTTTTCATTTATTTTCACAACAAATAAAGCATTTTTCAACTATCCATATCATATATTTCCTTATAATTTTTAATGTGTGTTTAAAGCAGAAGATTTTCTATTAAATCTTTATCAAATCGAATTATGATAAAGTATGACTTTTCTGACAAAATTATTTTTTAAGAAGTATTTTAGCACCATATGAAAAGCACATTAGCAATTATGTTTTTATTATATGTTTATATGTTTTAATAATAGTAAAGTATATTTAGTAAATAAGCAATTATTAAATGAATAATGAATTAAATTATTTTGAAAATTGTTAATGAAAATTGTCTGTTAGTATAACTAAACTTTATTACAAACGTTTCAAAAGATTTTTATATAAATGTTTCTAGAAATATTATTGATGATAACTATGAGGATTATTTATATTATATTACTCTATTTTCATTTCTACTATTAAAGATTTCCAACTCTACTTTCATATCCCTTTTGATAGCATTAGCGAACGGTGATAGCATTATGAAACGGTATTTTAATTTATTTTATTTTTGGAAATAAGATTTTTGTGAAAATAAGAATTTGCAAGGTTTTATTTTCTTTTCTAATAAAAAATAGTTTTAAATTAAAACAAATGTATACAGTTTGGTATATCTACATTTATTGTATGTTATCTAAATTTATTTTAACTGCATATCTATATTCAAGACATAATTTCCAATCGCTGACTTATCAAAATAATATATTAACGCCTTATATTGATTATGGGAATTTCACTTAGTTTAATATATGCTGAATGACTATAAAATTTGATCTTTACGCATCTATAATATAAAAGGTTTTTAAGAAAATATTTCATAAAAGATTCAGATAAAATCCGAAACCAGGTCTATTTTAAAAGTAGACGGAAATATAAATCTATATCATTGCTTTTAACTTTTTAGGATTTATTATAAATGTTTCTGAAAGCATTATTCAATTATTGGATAACATTTTGAAGTAACCTTTTTAAACTTTTGATAGATTTTGCATATTTTGCAAAAGTAGAAATAATAAATTAGAACATTTCATTTTTATATAAATTTCGTAATGTCTAAAGTAATGCATTACTCAAAAACGATAATGTCAGAAGTTCTATTTAGAAGTATAATTTTGTAATTTCAATTTAAATAAAAGATTTTTTTATCTATTTTCACAACAAATAAATCATTTTAAACTATCCATATCATATATTTAGTTATAATTTTTAATGTGTGTTTAAATCAACGGTTTTTCTATTAAGAATATGTTTATCAAATCGAATTATGATATAGTATCACTATTTCTGACAAAATAATTTCTTAAGAATTTTTTTAGCACTATATGAAAATTACATTAGCAAATATGTTTTTGTTATATAATAGTAATTTGTATTTAATAAATAAACAATTATTAAATAAATAATGAATTAAATTATTTTGAATGTTGTTAATGAGGATTGTCTGTTAGTATAAATATACTTTATTTCAAACGTTTCAAAATATTTTTATATAAATGTTTCTAGAAATATTATTGATGATAAGTATGAGGATTATTTAAATTATGTATCTCTATTTTCATTTCTACTATTAAAGATTTCCAACACTATTTTCATATCCCTTTTGATAGCATTAACGATTCCAAGGTATTTTAATTTATTTTATTTTTGGAAATAACATTTTTGTGAAAATCAGAATTTACAAGGTTTTATTTTCTTTTTTCATAAAAAAATGGTTTCAAATTAAAACAAATGCAT
The DNA here is from genome assembly GCA_963932465.1 of Maratus speciosus. NCBI lineage: Eukaryota > Metazoa > Arthropoda > Arachnida > Araneae > Salticidae > Maratus > Maratus speciosus. The sequence continues at coordinate 380,803,337 of OZ010786.1, forward strand.
ACAATTTGGTATATCTACATTTATTTTATGTTATCTAAATTTATTTTAACTGCATATCTTTATTTAGGACATAATATACAATCGCTCGCTGACTTATCAAAATAATATATTGACGCCTTATATTAATTATGGGAATTTAACTTAATTTATTATATGCTCAATGACTATCAATTTTGCTCTTTACTGTTATATAATATAAAAGAGTTTAAAAAAAATATTTCGAAAAGGATTTTGATAAAATCTGAAACCATATTTATTTTATAAATCGATGGAAAAATAATATCTATATCATTGCGTTTAATTCTTCAGGATTTATTATAAATGTTTCTGAAAACATTATTCAATTATTGGATAACATTTTGAATTAACCTTTAGAAAATTTGGAAAGATTTTGCATATTTTGCAAATGTAGAAATAATAAATTACAACATTTTATTTTTATATAAATTTCGTAATGTTTAAAGTAATGTATTACTCAAAAATGGAAATGTCCGAAGTTCTATTTAGAAGTATAATTCTGTACTTTGAATTTAAATAAAATATTTTTTATTTATTTTCACAACAAATAAATCATTTTCTAACTATCCATATCATATATTTCCTTATAATTTTTAATGTGCGTTTAAACCAGCGGATTTTCTATGACTAATTACTTTATCAAATCAAATTATGATAAAGTATGACTATTTCTGACAAAATTATTTTTTAGGAAGTATTTTAGCACTATGGGAAAAGTACATTAGGAAATATGTTTTTACTATATGTTTATATGTTTTTATAATAGTAAAGTATATTTAATGAATAAGCAATTATTAAATAAATAATGAATTAGATTATTTTGAAAATTGTTAACGAGAATTGTCTGTTAGTATAACTAAACTTTATTTCAAACGTTTCAAAAGATTTTTATGTAAAATGTTTCTAGAAATATTATTGATGATAGCTATGAGGATTATTTATATTATATTACTCTATTTTAATTTCTACTATTAAAGGTTTCTAACGCTACTTTCATATCCCTTTTCATAGCATTAACGATTCGACAGTATTTTAATTTATTTAATTTTTGGAAATAATATTTTTGTGAAAATTAGAATTTACAAGGTTTTTATTTTTCTTTTCTAATAAAAAAATAGTTTTAAATTAAAACAAATATATACAATTTGGTATATCTACATTTATTGTATGTTATCTAAATTTATTTTAACTGCATATCTTTATTCAAGACATAATATCCAATCGGTGACTTATCAGAATAATATATTGACGCCTTATGTTAACTATGGGAATTTCACTTAATTTAATATATGCTGAATGACCTGCAAATTTGATCTTTACGCATATATAATATAAAAGGTTTTTAAGAAAATATTTCATAAAAGATTTTGATAAAATTTGAAACCATATCTATTTTATAAATAGATAGAAAAATAAATCTATGTCATTGCTTTTAACTCTTCAGGATTTATTATAAAAGTTTCTGAAAGCATTATTCAATTATTGGATAACATTTTGAAGTAACCTTTATAAAATTTTGATAGATTTTGCATATTTTGCAAATGTAGAAATAATAAATTACAACATTTCATTTTTATATAAATTTCGTAATTTTTCAAGTAATGTATTATTAAAAAACAGAAATGTCAGAAATTCTATTTAGAAGTATAATTTTGTACTGTGAATTTAAATAAAAAATCTTTTATTCAAATTCATAGTACAAAACCGGGTATATACTATGAATATATGTACATAAGTATGTACAAAATAGTATGTAAATTTAAATAAAAGATATTTTATTTATTTTCACACCAAATTTATTATTTTCTAAATATCCGTATCATATATTTCCTTATAATGCTTAATGTGTGTTTAAATCAACGGATTTTCTATTAATAATTTCTTTATCAAATCGAATTAAGATAAAGTATGACTATTTCTGACAAAATTGTTTTAAAGAAGTATTTTTGCACTATATGAAAAGCGCATTAGGAAATATGTTTGTATTATGTAATAGTAATTTATATTTAATAAATAAGTAATTATTAAATAAATAATGAATTAAATTATTAATGAGAATTGGCTGTTAGTATAACTCATCTTTTTTTTTAAACGTTTCAAAAGAATTTTATGTAAATGTTTCTAGAAATATTATTAATGATAACTATGAGGATTATTTAAATTATATTACTCTATTTTCCTTTCTACTATTAAATGTTTCTAACGTTATTTTCTTATCCCTTTTGATATCATTCACGATTCGACGGTATTTTATTTTATTATATTTTACTTTTAGGAAATAACATTTTTGTTAAAATTAGAATTTACATGGTTTTATTTTCTTTTTTAACCAACCCCCAAAAATAGTTTTAAATTAAGACAAATGCATACAATTTGATACATTGCTCTACGTATTGATAATATTTCATAACAACCATTTTCAAGTTGCCATTTTTTGAAGTTATTGTTTTTCTGAGTTATATTAAATCTAATAAAAATAGTATGTAAATTTAATGATCTGTAATAAATTTATTAGATAATGAAAAAAACAATATATTTTGTTTTAAAAGAATCCATGAATGCGATATATGAGTTTTGAAATTTTCGTCTTATTTTAATACACACAAAATAGCTACCAAATTTGATCTTTTCTCTTTAGTGTTAATAAAGTTCGGAACAAATATTTGATAAAAAATTTAAATAAATTCTATAAAAATATCAATTCTATTATCAATTTATGTCATTGCTTTTCAATATGTTGATCTGATTATAGCTAGATCTGAGAGTATTATTCAATTATTGTTGAAAATTTTCAAATAGTGGTTTGGGGAATTTTTTTGTTTTATTTTACATTTTAAAAATTATGGAATTATAAAATTGTACCCTTTCTTATTAAATAAATTTCGTAGTGTCAAGAGTTATAAATCGTCAAAAAGAAAAAATGCAAACGTTTAAACGTATTACTTTATTATAGAAATTTGTATGATGATTTAATATAACATTTCTTTTTAGAAAAAAATCTGTAACACCAAAGACCTCATCTTCTGAGAGTTTATTATAAACATTTCTATATAATGTTTTATAAGTTCTAAATAAATGGATTTATTTTTTTATTTTTATAATTTAAAAAAGTATCTTGGATGTTGAATTACTAAAAACCTTTTGCAATGATTTGACGTTAATATCTGTGTTTATGCAAAATAAAATCCACACCACAGAAAAGAAACTACTACTAAAAAAAAGACTAAGTTTTCCTAATCTCAAAAAATATAACATAACCACGCAAGAAAATATACGATAACTTTATTCGAGTTACGCACTATTTGCGAAAGCGCGTTTTATACTTCGAAATCTTGAAATGCAATATATTTTAGAGATTTAACGAAGCAGTCACCACATATCCCCAAAATGACGAATTCATGCAAAAGTTTATATTATTTTATTTCTATTATTCTCAACTAAAATTCATATTACTTAAATATTATGTTTCTCAAAATTTGCTGTTTTGCAAAGCACATTCCAGCAAATGGTGCATTTCTATTGCTTCCCATTAAAAAAAAAAAAAAAAAAATCATTGTATAAATAAACCCATCATTTTTTGTCACACCCGGTAAAAAATTGTTTATTTTGCTGCCATCAATTTTCCGAGAAGTTTTCGATTAGCTTTTATAGTACATTAATGAATTTTCGTAACCAGAAGTACAAGTATTTAGAATGCTATCAGAAGTAAATATTTTCGTGTTTAGCAAAAAAGTTTTATAGAAAAGCATTATACAATAGCATCATTAATAGGAACATTAAAATTAACACTAACTGGCTTCGCCCGCTAGAGGGCCATTCCTTTCAAATGTATGTCTAATTTATACGTAAATCTTGAACTGAAAGAACCGCGAACCGGGTCCCCGCTGTCTACAGTATCGTATAGCAGGCGTGCCGCGCTCGCACTGCAAAATCGCATTAAATGATATTTTTCCATCGTGGTCCCGGAATTTATATTATAAATATGATTTCATAATATTTAATAAATATTGAATTCATTTTAAATATTGAACCGAACCAACCTCAAACCGGGTCCCCGTTGCCTACGGGAACGTAAAGCAGGCGTACTGCGCACGCACTACAAAATCTTGTGAAAAAAGCTATATTGAACAGAAAAAAATCTCGAAAAGGGATCAATGTAGTTGTTTTCAACATTGCTACAATTTTGTAATCGAACCTTCCCAAGATTTACCGTTTCAAGACATTTCTCGGAATGCACTTCATGATTTTGGGTTTGATTAACTTGAAATGAGTCTTTATAATTTTGTGTACAGTTACCATTAAATTTTGTAAAGATTTTGCAATAGTTCTTGGGTGATTGGAGTTTCCTTTACTCTGGGAGGACGCGCGCCGCGCCTGATAGACACGGAGTGCATACGGTTTTTACAATTGTCACCACTTTCTTTTTAAAAGTAATCTTCAACTTCTTTTATCACAAAATTCTCTCCGATTAAATAAGGTAACGATTATTATTTGTATATATTGTTGAGAAAGAAAAAACCATTCATACCCTGGGTATGCGCTCTTAATTTCTGGGTTAAAAGAAGAATTGCGACTGTAGATGTAACAAGAGCTGAACACAACTTTTTTGTCGATTTATAACTCTTGACACTATGAAATTTATTTAATAAGAGAGGGCACAATTTTATAATTCCATAAATTTTAAAATGTGCAAAAAAGAAAAAAAAAATCCTCAAACCACTATCTGAAAATGTTCAACAATAATTGAATAATACTCTAAGATCTAGCTATAATCAAATCAACATCATTCAAAAGCAATGACATAAATTGATAATAGAATTGATATTTTTACAGAATTTATTTAAATTTTTTATCAAATATTTGTTCCGAACTTTATTAGCACTAAACAGGAAAGATAAAATTTGGTAGCTATTTTGTGTGTATTAAAATAAGACGAAAATTTCAAAACTCATATATCGCATTCATGGATTCTTTTGAAACAAAATATATTGTTTTTTCATTATCTAATAAATTTATTACAGATCATTTAAATTTACATACTATTTTTATTAGATTTAATATAACTCAGAAAAACAATAACTTCAAAAAAGGTAACTTGAAAATGGTCGATATGAAATATTATCAATATGTGGAGCAATATATCAAATTGTATACATTTGTCTTAATTTAAAACTATTATAGGTATGCAATTTTCACCAATTTCCCAACTCCACCCGTAGCCGAGAGGTTCTGCTTTCGAAGCTGGTAGATAGGAGGTACTGGGTTCGAACCCAATCGTGCCTGTCGGCCTAATCGTTCGGAGGTTTCCGTGGTTTTCTTCGAACCTTGGTTTTCCAAGCGTAGATACGGGTTAGGTTCCCTTAGAAAGACCCCCACGAAGGGCACTCCCCCCCTTAGGGCTTATATCCATCTTGTTGATAATTGGTCGTCATAAAATAACAGCAACAACCATTTTCCCAGTGAAATGCAAACTTTGAATGTTTTCCTTTTTTAACACTTTCCAGCATATTTGAAAAGTGTTTATGAATTCGTCTTCTCTGTCTGCCCGTCTGGCTGCCATATTCCCGTGCTCTAACTCGCGTAAAAATAGTCGGATTGCCAAAAAGTTCATATATGTTAGTTGAGAGTACTGTGATATGTTCGGCTTTGAAAATGAAGTATGTAAAATTTACGGCTAAATTTCAGGGACACTCAAAATATTCCGTCACATTACGATCTATGAGAAAAAATGGTTTACGCTGTATTTTAATGATATTACACTATTTTAAACGTGCCGAGATTTAAATATATCAGTGAAGTGTTCTACAGCTTCCTGAAGAATATGGTGTGATAGAATGTTTCATTCATTTACGGGGACACAGAAAGCAACTTCACTACATCTCTGCCTATGAAAAATAATTCCTCGAAGTGCATTTTCTGTTGTGCTACTAAATTAGCTATAATTAACTATAGTTTAAATTAACTATATTTTTTCATATTACTTGGTGTTTATAAATTCTTCAAATCATATACAGGGTTGCGGAAAATTCTCAAGTATATTTCCGTTTATTGACGGAAATTGCTGAATGGGGGTTTTAAACTATGCGTTCAACTGCACTACATTTACGACATACTATGTAGTATATGCAGTATACTATGTAGCATACATACTATAGATCATATACAGGGGTGCACAAAAGAATTTTGTCAAATCCCAATTATATGTACTAATTGATGAAATTGGATTTTAAAATGTGTTACGCGTTTTCATAATTGTTTTCTTTGATATCCTATTTCAGCATATTAAACGTTGTGGTATTCTGAATGTGCTGGAATGTTTTTCATTCCTAGCTTGACGCATGAATCCATGCTTTTAATTTACAGAACATATAAAATAAGAAACAAATATCCGCCATTTTGATACTTAGTTAAAATAAAATTTATTAAAAAAGGGGGAATAATTCAAATGACTGGCAAATTAAAAAAAAAAATTCGAGCTAGAATTTAGTTGTCTTTCAAAACTATCAATTCTAACGATAAATAAAGGATGATTTGAAACTGAATACCGAAAGAATATTCATTCAGCTTACGCGAGATTTAAAAAAAAAGTACGAAAGTCCAAAGCAGTTTGGTAAGGTAGATGTTAATCCTCTATAGCACATAACTTGATATAGAATGTCAAATTATATAAAAATAATGAATAAATGTAGTTCATTGATTTAAAACATCTAAGTGTGGGAATGAACATTCTAAAAAATCTTATAAAACGAAATTTATTCATATTAAAAACGTCAAATACTTATTTTATACATCAATAAAAAATAAGCATTTAACTGTGAAACACATTTTGGTGCGTAGCAACAATGTAATAGAACTTTGTTTTAAGTTATGTTTCTTTATGCTGTGGACAGACATCAGTATATTGACGTTGCAATTAAAATAATAAAACTTTGTAGAAAATCACCATAAAATTAAAACATAACACAGGACGCGTTTCGAGCTAAAAACATAACAGCTCGTCATCAGCTACAGCATACACGTGTCCGTAAACGAACAAGTTCAAAAATGAACTGAAGATAAAGAATGTTGCGAAGAATGCGACCTGCCTCTCCCTCTCACTTGGATTTTCATGAAGCATATTTTATTTCTAAAAATTCTGCTAATCTTGTCAATGATCTCCCATCATCTCCTTTCCTATCTCCAGCGTGGAAATTAATTTTGTAATTCTTTTGCATTTTCTCTTGTTTCTTTTCTTTTTATTTTGTAAAAAAAAAAAAAAAAAAAAAAAAAAAAAAATAATAATAATAATAATAATAATTTGGATTTTTTTTCTTGTTCTTTTATAGTTCTTTATTTATTATTTTTATTTATATTTTTAATTTACTTCTTTTATTTTTATTTTTTCTTTTATTTCCATTTTTTCCATTTCATTTTCTCTTCTATCTTTTTTCAACACATTTCCCTTTTGCATATCCATCTTTCAGGTAGCGCCATCTGTCGCATTCTTCGCAACATTCTTTATCTTCAGTTCATTTTTGAACTTGTTCGTTTACGGACACGTGTATGCTGTAGCTGATGACGAGCTGTTATGTTTTTAGCTCGAAACGCGTCCTGTGTTTTGTTTTAATTTTATGGTGATTTTTTACAAAGTTTTATTATTTTAATTGCTTCATATCGCCAGTTTTTGGTGCTGTTTCGCTATATTGACGTTGTATTTATACTAAAATGAATATTTAAAACACTTAAATTTCAGTCATGTTGCACGTAAATGTTTGCAGATTCATGAAATTCAGATAGTTACAATTATAAACCTATTAAGACAATGAATGATTTCACTTGGATATCTCTCATGAATCCTTAGAGGTAAGATCTTAATAAAAAGTATTTATAGAATAAAATGCCTTCCCATTAAAATGAAATATTTTGAAATATTTGTGCATGTAATCGTTTTTCATGTTACAATTCCTTATGTTTAAATCTTTTAGAAATACTTGGATTCTGACTCTCAGAACTACTAATATCAAAGAAAGTGCGATCCGAGTAAAACGCTTTAAATGTTGAATAAAATGATTCAGGAAAAAATATGACTGACATAATTGATTTTGGGTTTATGATCCACAGCTTCACATATATTTTAATAATTTTTGTTTTTTATAGTTAAAAACGCAGGGGGAGGAAGGATGAAGTTGACACTCTAAAGTTGGATGGATTTTTATGATACATTTTTATTCAGCAAAGGATCAGGGTCCATAAGCGGCGTTTTTCATCCAAAAGTGCTTCATGCTTTTATTTATGTAAATGTTAGGTTAGGTCGTATAAATTGTAAACATAGAGTAGACAAGTAGAAAAGTTTAATAACAAGATGATATTACATGTCATAATGTAGACATGGCATTAAATATTTTAAGATATTAGAATATTAATTATACATTATGGGATGAACAAAACATGTAAAATATGATGAAAACTAATTCATAAGACTATTCTGCGACAGATTGCTCACGTTCTACCAATGGGAGGTAGCAGCATCTACAACATAATCCTTGTAGTCAACTGTGTGACGCTTTTCTTCTGCCACATGCCTTTGGTATCTCAAATACTACAAAAAGGCAGCAATATGTGCACTCCACGGGCTGCTACTTTACACTGACAATAATACCAAGAATTAATCGGCGGCGAATAACAGTTGTACTGAATCCATGCGTTATATAGGGTGGTACATCTGTTGGTTCTTTTTGGAACGGTGAAAATTTCACAGGTTATTTGTGTCAGCTGTCATGTGTCATGCATGTATGAACTATCAAATATATGCCATTTGTATGATAAGACGGTGCAACGGCACACACTGCTTGCCAAACCATCAACTTATTGAACGTGAAATGTCCAGTTCGCGTATTTTTTAGAAATTCTGATTTGAATTGGCCGCCAAGATCGTGCGATTTAACTCCAATGGATTAGTTTCTTTGGGGGTTTCTGAAAAGTAAAGTGTATGCCAATTCCCCGAGCATAGTCCAAGACCTCAAACGTAACATCCAGGCTGGAATTATGGCCATGGATCAGCGCATTCTGGGAAAAGGCATCGAAAATTTTGATGTTCGGATGATGGCATGTAAGCGGAGTCGCGATGGTCAAATGTGCGATATCGTATTCCATACATAAATGGAATAGACCCACCTTCCATGTTTAAAATAAAATTTCCATTTTCACTCATAAAAATGCTTTTTCTTTCAAAATAAAAAAAGAACCAACAGATCGACTACCCGATATACCTTCCAAGACATATGTCTAGATTGCAGCTGAACACGGATAATATCGTTACGTTCTTTATAAACAAATAAAGTCTGGAATCACGGAGGTATACCTCAATATAAAATTTTCCTTGTTTTATTTGATACACTCCAAGTGTTATGTTACGCAATTCATTTATAGTTAATCTATAAAAATCTGTCAGTGTGTGGATTTCCATTCTCTGTCAAATTACTTGTCGTATTATCCAGTTTTCAGACTCTACTAGGGTTTTTAATTGATGCGGCTGATTTAGTAGGTTTATCATTCGTTCTGAAACAATCGTATCATCATTATTTTGCTTGATTCTAGGTGGTCGAAAAGCGTTACTAATGGCACACATAATGCGCACAAAGTCACCTATCAATGGTATTTGCGACTTGCACATTACTTTGCCTAAAACCTTTCATCTTTTTATTAAACCATTTACAGTTTCATGAGCCATTTGACAAATATCATTATCCTCGATGTTATTAATCTGTCATTCGCCTCTTCTCAAGTATGCTGATTTTTATTTTGCAAAAAAATATGACAGCTTTGCAATCAAACACAAATCTGCAAGAATCCTCTATGTTGTCTCGAAAAATCAATGATAGCGATCAAAATATCATTAGATTTAAGCTAGATCCTAAAATTGGAAGATTTAGAAGCCATATCTGAATTCAGTATAGATATATCATTATTTTTTCCATCAATTTAGTATGGGCCTAAAATGTCCAAGACGTACCCCATTGTACTAAAGAAAATTATTTTTTTAGAATAGATCTATGTTTATGCATGATGTGTTTCCTCCGTTGAAATAGATAACTGCCACTTTCCTTGATATATATGTATGTTCCAACGACCACTACAAGCAAAGTCATCTTCGCTCTCAGCAAAAAGTTGTTTTGCAGCTCTTCTTGTGTGCTTATTTATGAAATCTGCACGTTTTATATGCTCTTAGCCCAGATTTAATGAAAATAATTCCGACATTAGTGTCTTAGTCGATACACGAATGCATTTTCCGATGACTCTCCTGTTTTACTTAAACAGAACTGATAAAATTGAATGCGAAAGACCAGTGCGTAGTTTAAAAGTATAACTAGACAAGTTCGTAATTACGTGTAGAAGTAGAATTAATTTTGCTCTTAATACAGTAAGCAATAGTACCAAAGTCATTCTTAAAAACACCAATTAATAGATAACAACTATATTCAGATAAAGATGTAACATTATCGAAATCAAGGTCTTTCCCGAGAAAAAAATTCCGTTTTTTGTAATAATTTTTCCAATTACACTTTAGATATATTAGTTTCAGATTGAGAGACTATTCTCAATCCTCTCATTGCATCATCAGATAGTAAATCATTGGTCAAATGAGACTTACTGCATCGGTTTCCAGGCGATATCATAACATTCGAATTAACAAATGCATGGCTTCGTGCATTTAACGTGATCCTAGAGGATTCTTTTTAGAATTATTTATTATACAGATTGGGTGGGTTCTACTTGTTCTATTTAAGCTTAAAATTAAGTCTTGGACTTATATTAGTAGAAGATTATTCACTATATAAGGCTGCATCTAAATCATTACCTGATGTGGATGATAAACTCTTGCCAGCTTGGGCATTTATTGTGCATTAAAGTAATAGAGGAACGCTCACTGCTTCTTTATGTAATTTATTTTTTTGCCTATACGCTTCTGTATTGCATTTAGGACAAAATATAAAATTTACAAAACCTGCACATTTATCCATCAAGTACTGAACGGCATAAGGATTCATTACACGCCTTGCATTTTCCAACTTTGTTCTCTTCGAACAGCCGTAATATATGCTTATTCATTTTAGTTCATCTATCAATATCGTCAGTAAATATTAACATGTTAGTATTCAAAAATCCCGTTATACTTTTCATTCGCTCTAAATAATGTCACTTGTTTACTATCAACCTAGTATCAATCATAGGATTTACAACACATTACTATTATTTCTAAAAATATATTTTATCGCGTTAAATAAAAATATATTATTCGTTGTAATATCACACGTAAACAAGACAAGTCTTATTAGCATGAACATAGATCAGGACTTTCAACGAATTAGCTTTTCGAAGAAGAATGTGTGAAATAGTTTGCATTATATTGAGAACGATTTTACTCTGTTCTTGTGCTTCAATATGCTCTATCAATAATCTCTTTGATAATTGAGAGTCAGCCAATAAACGTTGTCCTCTAGAAGCGCTGGTATGTAAACTGTTCTACGCGGGCTGTTGCCATAATCATATTTAAGTACGAAGTCGCGACTTGATATTAGCAATATTTCGTATTAAGTACTTCCCTATTCTATGTTCATGCTTATTAGCAATAGTTACGTTCATTTTAACACGTTTAAACACGTCGTTGCATCCTAAAGTGTTTTAGTGGCGTGAAGGAATACAGTTACTTAACACTCTATTTTTAATATTTTACTATATTTTAATATTTTACAGCTTTGCAACACTTTAATTTATAGATATGTTGTATATTTTGATGTGTGTAATATATGCCAAGAAAAAAAGTGTCGCACAATTGTGCTCATACAAATAATTGAGGTAAAACAATGTGAAATTGCGTATTTTTCAACAAAACTACAATTAATACGAAATTTGAGCTTTTGTAAGTCCTATAAATTCAAACAAAATCCAAAAACTATTGTAGAAATCGTACAGGATAAAACTATAAATATTAAAAAGTTAAATAATTAAGTTAGTGTAACGCAATCGAATATTAGTCTATTTTATTGACCAAAAACAAGACTTGTGGTCTCTGATCCTTTTTAGAAACAAATACCAATAGTAATTACAATAATTTTAGTTTCAGTTGCAATTTTACTTTAAAAAATAATTTTTAATCTACAGGTCACTTTAAGGGGACGAGGGACCTTTATAATAAATTTTTTATTCTTTCTAAATTTCACTTTAAATATTATTCAAGGGTACATTATGGCATACATTTACCGCATAAAAAAATAAAATTAAAAAAAAAAATAAGAAAAAAGTAAGAAAAAAAGGATTTCTCCGTAATATTTTAGAACTTTTCAAATTTCCCCATACGAATTGCATATCAATGAAAATGTTCAATATTTTTTATATAAGTACGTTTTATATATTCCTTTTTTTTTTCTCTATTTTTTTTTTAAATTTTTGTGGTAAATGTATGTCATAATGCATATAATGTATCCTTGAATAATATTTAAAGTGAAATTTACAAAAAATAAAAAAAAAATGATCATAAAGGTCCCTCCTCCCCTCAAAAGAAAAATTAGAAAATCCCCACTATACCCACCTAAGTTGAGTAAAGTTGTGAGCATAGGCAAAAAACAAAGCACATTGATTCAGAGTGTATAATTAATCAACACAAGGTAAAGTAAACCACATTAAGAATACGTATTATATTTTGTAACATTTTAAGTATTAAATCATTACAAAATAAAATAAACGGTAATGAGTATGAATATGAAGTATGGAGGAAAGCAAGTACCCCCAGCAGACATGCATATTGCGAACGTCAAGACTAAGCCTTTCTCTGCAGATGTTACTGCACCGACTTGACTTCTTTCTTTCAAAGAAAATACTTTTTGGTAGTATTTTGTTATGAACAGTAGATAAAAAATCATTTCCAAGCAAAGTAGCCATCGGTCCATTCTGCCCGATCTCTTTGTTGTTACTTTGCCCAGAATGATGCCATTGAAAAAATTTGGCCTAGCATCAAATCTACATGACTTAAGGTTTTCAAACACACATCATTTAAAAGGTAATATCACTCTGATCAAATAGTATTAGAGCAAATACTTATTATACAACATATTATTTAGCTATAATCAAGAAATTGTAGTACCAGCCTAAAATGAAAAAAATCGAATGAACAATAAAGTGTGTTCAGAACTAGAAAAAAGTAGCCTTCCGTTTCAAAATCGCACACAATACTGACAACATCTTTGACGAATGGCCACTTTGCCTCACTGGCCACTTTACCAGCCTTTTCCTTGTTGTTACATTTTTGCATTACTTTATCACACGATTCGTTGTTTTCATACGATTTTTTTCAACAAATATGAACAAAAGTTTAAAAAATATGCTTTTTAAACAAACCTTATTAAAGGAATAAGAAAAAAAATATATAACTGAGATATCTCTTTTTACAGAACAAGCAAATTGCTTCTTCAGCTAAATATGTTTTCCTTTCAACCCTACACACCGGAATAAATTCAGACATAACATGAAATGCTACGAAATTTCTATATTTTACAAAGCATGCCTATATAGACTTACCTTTTATTCCAATGACAGAGCATGAGCTCTTCAACGTATATTTATTTTATTTTGTCAATAGACTGAAAAGAAATACAAGAATCTTAAATATTTCAATGATTTCGAATATATACATAAATTTATAGCAAAAAAAAAAAAAAAAAAATTCTCTGGTGAGAACATTTATTCTCTGATATACTTATGAATGAATGTTTATTTAAATAAATAATCCATTACACATATAAAAAAAAACTAATCGGATATTTTCCAGATTGCTGGCAGTAATTGTAGAAATTGCGTTTGAATAAACGTTATGCATTTTCCGTATTGTTCATTTAGACATCATGTTTTCCCTTAATAAACTGTGGAGTTTTGTTGTAGTATCTTGAATATGTTGGAAGGGGTTTTAGTATCTATGCAGGAGGTATGATTTTTCGCTCTTAGTTAATTATATAATTTACTTTATTAAGGCTTTATTAATTTAGTTACTTATTTTACGTGTACAAATATATTAAAACCACGCTTTTCACACATTTTTTTTTTTTTAAATAATCGAATAAGAGCATTTCTCTTTGAAAGGCCTAGTTAACAAGCCTTGAATCCATCGTTTATTTACCAGCGACACTTTAACGCAAATAATATTTTTAATGCTGCAGACGATAATTAAACTCTATCCGAATTGATGTCATATTTGTTTTTTCATTTAAATTTAAATCATACTCAATCTGTTACAAAATTTGCGAAAATATTCTGTATTTAATTCTTAGATTAAAAATATCCAAACGACATACATATCAAGCTCAAGAAAAAGTTTTTTTTTTTTCCCAACAAAATAATGTCAAATTACTTTTAAATATTATTGATCAAGAAATTCGAATATCAGTATGGCTGAACGCGAACTCGAATTAAATTGGTGAATCCCCTAATATTCGTTTCTTAAATAGATTCTAGGAGGTATTTTGTAGCGCACCAGTTGGCGATAACTGTCTTCTGTCACACTGTATCTTTTTTCTGACTATTTATATATTCCTGAAGAAAATAGCATCTATCACATTTTTATTAATCGTTGAGTTATCACCATTTTAGGTAGATTTCGCATGAAATACTGCCTATTGGCGTCGTTCCTATCTTGGAATTTCTGAAAAATTTTTGCAGATCTACACCGAGCATGACCCCTAGAATCCAAAACCACCATCAGTAAAAAACTTTATATATATATATATATATATATATATATATATGTATCTATCTCTCTCTCTCTCTATATATATATATATATATATATCACTTTCTTCTGGACACGATAACTTCCACAATTCTGCACAAATCTCTTCCAAACTGATACATAAAATCAAGGGGCATAAAATCTCGGTCAAGTTCGTGAAGGGGCAAAATCGGACCAAGGGGATGGAAATAGGGCGGGTTTTTATGAAAACAGAAAAAAACCCATAACTTCTTAATTTTTGTACATATCAAATCAGTTTAAAGTTTTTATTACTTCTAAAAATAGGACCAGAAATTTATGTATCACAGACTTTGGATAAAATTAAAAATGGGCTCAAGGGGCGCAAAAATAGGGTTTTGGAGAGATAAAATTTAAAACTTCGCCAATTCTCAAGATATCAAATCCAATTAATTTTATTATAAATCTCCTTTATATTATCTACAACTTTGATCTTCACAAGTTCTCGATAGGACCAATTCGTACCGCAAAACAAAAGAAAAAAAGAAAACAAAAAGGTGGGGTTGAAGTAGAAAAAAATCCATAACTCTGTCAATTGACAAGATATAAAATCCCCATGAATTTATCATATATCGTCTTAATATTGTCTACAACATTTATACAGACGAGTTTTCGATATCACCTATTCTTACAGCAAAAACAAATTAAAAATACATACCGGTTGAAGAAAAAAATCATCTTATTAAGGGTGTATTCAAATCTAAACTGCTTATTTTCTTACTCATTTTTAAATTCATTTTTGCTATTAAACACATCCAATTGGTAGATTCTCCTACTCAGAAACTATATAATGTACCGTAATGATCGATTTTTTAATAGAGGAAGTATATATTTCAAAAAATGATGTCGAAGTGGGCATTTTGAACAGAATTTCCTGAACTGATTGTATTAGAAACGAAAATTGTTTACAAGTCAAGTTTTAATTAGTTGAACAAAAAATAAAAACAAAGGTCGCTTATAAATCTCTTCAAAAATCACACCAGCAATTTCATAACTTCGTCAATTCTCAAGATATCAAATCCAGATAATTTTATTATACATATCCTTAATATTATCTACAACTTTTGTAGTCACAAGTTTTTGATAGGACCAATTCGTACCGCAAAAAAAGAAAAAAAAGAGAAAAAAAAAGGGGGGGGGGGGGGTGAAGAAGAAAAATTTCTATAACTCCGTCAATTCAAGGGATATAAAATCCCCATTAATTTATCATATATCTTCTTAAAATTGTCTTCAACATTTGTATAGACAAGTTTTTGATAGGACCAATTCTTATAGCAAAAACAAATTAAAAATACATAGCGGTTGAAGAAAAAAATCATCTTATTTAGAATGTATTCAAATCCAAACTGCTTATTTCCTTACTCATTTTTAAACTATTTTTTGCTCTCAAACGCGTCCAATTGATAGATTCTCTTCTTTAGAAACTATATAATGTACGGTAATGATCGATTTTTTGATAGAGGCAGAATATATTCCAAAAAATGATGTCAAAGTGGGCATTTTGAACAGAATTTCCCAAAGCTATTTTGTTAGAAACGAAAAATATTGCCCTACTGAGAAAATAATTGTTTATTAATCAAGTTTCAATTAATTGAAAGAAAAATAAAAACACATGTCGCTTATAAATCTTTTCAAAAATCACGTCAGCAAGTTTCGCATTTTTTCTATTATAATTAATCTGAAAATGTGCCAGAAAATTTCGAGTTGTTGAGCATGGGAAAGTATTTTTTTTAATATCGGCTTAACATGATTCTGATAAACCAACTATTATATAAAAAGGAAATAAAAACTCGTCAAAAGCGGCCAGATAAAACTGTTAAAGTGGATTTATATCTAATCATGATTTAGTTTTTGTTGGTGCAATTAATATACTTAACTTCAAAATCTACCTCCGCCTGTAGGCCGGGCCGGCAGGGATTTTTTCTTTTATTTGGACTCGTTTTTAAAAGAAAAAAAATATTTACTTTCTTTAGATTTTGGAACGTTAAAAAACGGCATGCACTACGGCATTCGTTACGTTTCGAGTTATCATTTCAGAAATAATCCGGTGCCTGACATTATTAATAGAATTTTTCGAGTTTCGTTTTCTAATTATGACATATATCTGTTACATTATGAATTACATTAATTATTAATTGGTCAACAATGTTTTTTTATGCAACCCTTGAATAATTTTTTTTTTCAATTTTAAGTTATTTCTGTATCATTTAATAGGTACAAAGATTACAATTGATTGACATTTTTTGTGTGGCGAACTGACAATATTTTCTTTTGTACACGTTATGCCAATTTTGACGTCCATGCAATTTTGTAATCACCCTTGTATTGTTGCAGTAGTAAAAAACAGAGATTAGCTGCTAAGACAGAGGGTATACGCTCGAAAATATGTACGATTTCGATTTATTTGAGAAACATAGATATACAGAGTTCCTTTAAAAATTCGGAGGTTATACGGCGTATATCGCAGTATATCCAAGACTAGATCCTTGCATTTGGATACAGGGATATCAGATGGAGCTTCATTTCGATATGCTAGCTGCTAACTGAAGATGTTAATAGCATTCTTCTTGATTTAGTTCCACTTTAAAATCATACACAATCATAAGCGGAAATACACCAAAATGCACTAACTGTATTTTTCTTCCTTCAAGTTATATTCTAAGATTAGGAAATTACAATTTTGCCAAAAATTATTGAACGCGGACACAAATATGTTGAAAATTTCATATCTGAACGATCTTGAATTGTAAAATCTTAAAATTTTGTACATACTTTTATGCAGATATAAAACGCTGAAATATATTATTGTGTGATATCCCAATAAAAAACATATTTGAGAACATATAAAAGAAAACATAAAAATATTCTATGTTACTCAAAATGATCTACCAATTATTTGCAAATTCAGTTGTTACTTAACTACGTAACTTTGATTTTTTTTTTTTTTTTTGCTTGCATTAAATTGTTTATTATTTTATCACTCGGTCTTAAAACATAGCTCTTTGTGTTTTATTTGTTTCATAAAGAAGACATTTTAATCACTATAATTTATATATAGGTCATACATTGTAAAAACAAAATCTGTGCAGTTGCTAAAATTTTTCTACAAAAGTGGAATTCCTAGAACTTTTTAAGTAACGACAACAACACAAATTCATGTAACATATACATTTTTGTACTGCAAATTAAGAAAATTGTACGATATACTGCTTCGTACGGTGACGAGCTTTTGTCGCATTTATTTGCTCATAAACACAGAGAGATTGGGAATGGAAAAATTTTTCCATCCATGGTACCCAACTATTGGTCTCAACTTGAATAACTCATCATCTCCATTAGACAGTGTATTATCGTTCAGATGGGAAAATTGTCGTATACTTTCAAATGTATTCACGGTCATAGTGCGACTACCTGCTGGTACACACAATGACAGGGTTCTCGAAGAATCTTATGATTTTTACGCTTACTACACTGTAAAAAAAAATCTGTACACTGTAAAAAAAAAATCTGTACACTGTAAAAAAAAAATCTGTAATGTTACTAAAGTTTTTCAAGGAAACTGGGATTCCTAAAACTTTTTATGTAACGGCAACAACAAAAATTCCTGTAACAGACGCACTTTTGCGCCGAAAATCAAAAAATCTGTAAGGTTACTAGAAATTTTTTAGGAAACTGGGATGCCTAGAACTTTTCATGTAACTGCAACCCAGGTTACAGATAAAATTTTAGTAAGATTACTGTAATTTTAGCAGATTCATTTGTACAGTTACAGATTTCTGTAGCTTTACAAAAACTAGTTTTGTAGATTTGCAGATTTTTTTGTACAGTTACAGATGAAAGTTTAGTAAGCATGTAACTTTACATCTGTAAAACTACAGATTTTTTTTACAGTGTAGTTCTACACATGTAAAGTTACATGCTTACTAAACTTTTACCTGTAACTGTACGAAAAAAGCTGCAAATCTACAAAACTAGTTCTTGTAAAGCTACAAAAATCTGTAACTTTACAAATGAATCTGCTAAAATTTCAGTAATCTTACTAAACTTTTATTTGTAACCCTGGCTGCAGTTACATGATAAGTTCTCGGAATCCCAGTTTCCAAAAACATTC
Organism: Maratus speciosus; assembly: GCA_963932465.1. NCBI lineage: Eukaryota > Metazoa > Arthropoda > Arachnida > Araneae > Salticidae > Maratus > Maratus speciosus. The sequence continues at coordinate 380,822,242 of OZ010786.1, forward strand.
TTAGTAACCTTACAGATTTTTTGATTTTCGGCGCAAAAGTGTGTCTGTTACATGAAATTTTGTTGTTGCCGTTACATGAAAAGTTCTAGGAATCCCAGTTTCCTAGAAAAACTTTAGTAACTTCACAGATTTTTTTTTACAGTGTACGCTACTCTAGATGCAAATTCTTAGATACTTTTTTATATCTGTCGAGCATATATTGAGTGGCTTTTGAATATGTTTTAATACAATATACAGACTTGATTGTTCAGAGATATGCTCCAAAAATACTGTGTGGAAAAATACAAAAAATATTTATATGGTGTTTTTAATGATAAATTACTTTCAGGCATAGAAACATCTCCATAATCTTTATCGAAGAAGGATCTGGCTGAAGAGTCTAAAGCTTTCACTTATTTTTTCTGTTTACGCTTACCTAACTTCTTTTGTTTTGATGTAGATGGAATATTCACTATCGCAACGATTGCATCAACATTCTAGTCAACTTCAATAGCTGATTTATCTGCTAGTAAATCACAATCAGTCTCATCATTAGTTTCTAAACCGTCTTTGAACAGAAGGTTTGGATCAATAGGTGCATCGACATCGCTGTCTTTATAAGAAATGCCACTTTCACTTGACAATAAAATCCATATTTCTTCTGTTAATCTTTTTTTTTAGTATATTTACTTTAAAATATGTGTTGAACATGAAGAGGCTTTATCAGAAAAAATAAAAAAATAATGAAGAAATAGACCAAAAGCAAGATGAAACAATCAACAAATTCATTGAAAATAATACTTGTTTGTTTGTTTGTTTGTTTGTTTATGACCCTCTCGGGCCCGGTGAGCAGCTTTCTATTTCTGTATAGCTGTCTTACTCCACTACCAAGATACACAACAAAAGTCAGATACGCCAGAAACTAAACACACCGGCACAACGCAGTACCACCACTGACAAGATTACTCCTATACAGCAGCATCGATCCAACTCCGACAGTGACGATAAATCTCATTCAATAACTGTGAGAACAAACCCAACTCTTCAACTCCCTTTCTCCCCATAGCCGCAAAGATCTCTTCGTACGACATACTCTTCGACATCGATAGCTTTCCAAAAATCTTATCCCGAATCCTACCGAATTTCTTACATCTCAAAACCAAGTGTTCCTCAGTTTGCTCCTCGCCACCACACAAATCACACTTTGCATCTCCCCTACCCAGAAACTTCTTATGACGAACTAGAGTAAGAACAGTTTTTGTCAGAAACCGAGCAAAAATTACACCACTCTCCCTCCTAAGACACTGATGCGGATGCCCTATGCTAGCGTAATCCCAACCACGACCTGAATGATCAATCCTATACTGGTTCCAATCCCAAACAGACTCCCTCTGTTTGTTATTCCTCACAACCTTCATCCAGTCCTCAGGAGAAAACCATGGAATACTAATATTGCTATACGGGCCTTTCCTGGCCAGCTCATCTGCACACTCGTTGATTTCAATTCCTTTATGTCCAGGCACCCAGATAAACTCCATCTGAAACTGATCAATCCTCTTCCTGTTGATCTCATCCCTTAGCATGGTGATAACCGCCACAGACTTTCGATTGATCTTCTCAAGGGCCATCAAGACACTTTTGACATCCGTGAAAAACATATATTTCCCACCCTCCACCATATAATATTTAATGGCAACCAATAATGCAATCGCTTCTGCAGTAAAAATCGAATTGACATTGGGAATTTTCAACGCCATCCGATTACCCGTATGTTGGTTGACCATTCCAATCGCAGTCTTGTTCTCCTCTTTTGAAGCATCTGTTGCAATGATGATCGCCTTGTCTCTATGCATCTGATAAAACCAGCCAAACGAATTCCTAATAACCTCCTCAGGGAAATCTTTATTTTGGAAAGGCCAGGCATTTACATGAATTTTACAGTTTTCATTCACCTTGGTCCCCCACTTGTACGTGATCATTTCGTTAACATTCGTGTTATGCCGACTCAGGATATTCTGTTCCCTGTAAAGCAAATCCTCTGACAACACATCAGTATACTCTTTATGTTTAAGTTCAGAAATACTCCTCTTTACAGCCAAGAATTCTCTTCTTGCGTGGCTACTCCAGACCCCGCTCTCTTGTAACAGCACCGGGATTGGACACCATCTTGGCATCCCACTCGCCCATCTAAGGCCCACATTATGAATCACTTGAAGTTGGCGGCTTTCAGTTTTGTTTGAGTGCGCAAGAATCCTCGGGTTACCATCTAGAAGGGAACCCATCATACTATTTGTGATTTTTAAAAGATATTTGGTCTCAGTACCCCAACTCCTGCCAGCAATAACTTTAAGCATGTTCATCCTCTTACTAGATTTCTCTTTCAGCATGGCAATATGGTTCTTAAGATTCCCCTGACTGTTTAAAAACACCCCTAAAACTCTTAACTTCTCTGAAAAGTCAACCTCCTGACCTTTTATCTTAAACTTCTCCACATCCTCATTCCACCGCCCTATCTTCATAATTTGGCACTTATTTGGATTCACCTCAAGATTCCACGCCCGCAACCAATTGATAGTCCTAATCAGATTCTCCTGTAAAATGTCCCTTAACCATTCCACATTATCATGGAACCCATACAGAAAAATATCGTCGGCATAGATCACACAATGAATACAAGAGTCAAAAATCTCAAAGATATCCGCAAGGTAAATGGCAAAAAGAAAAGGAGAAAGAGGGCTGCCCTGTAATAAGCCCCTCAGATACATGAATGGCACCGAGAACACGCCCCTCCACTTGACCCGAATCCTCAGCTCCTGCATGAGATTCCGGATCAGAATACACAGATTCGCGCCTAGCCCCAATTTTTTTAGTTTAAGAAGTAGACCGTCCCACCATACATTATCATAAGCACCTTTGATGTCCAGAGCCACTAAAAATCCCCTCTGATTGGCTTGACGTCCTCTCCGAATATCCCTGTAAATTCTGTACGCAGCCGCTTCACAGTCCCTGAATGGAATAAACCCATAGTGGTTCCTATGAAATATTTTGTTGTTCATGCTCCAATTGAGCAGAATATCTAATATCATCTTTTCAAATATTTTTTTACTGGTCACAGTCAAGGCAATTGGCCTATACCCCCTTATATCGTTTCTTTTCTTTTCTGGTTTTCTAATGGGCAGCATGATGACCTCTTTCCAGATTTCAGGGATTTTTTTTGTCTCGAGAATCCTATTATACATCTCCAGCACCTGAGATAACACCTTGGTTTTTAGGTTTTTAAAAAAATTCATTTTGATCCCGTCTATACCAGGTGAAGTAGATTTACTTTTCCTGATTATCCTCTCCATATGGTCCATCGTAAGTCTTGTGTCCAGCTCATCGTCTCCCGAGAAGTCAATAGGTATGTCATGAAGGATAGGAGAATTTTGGAAAATAGTCGCAAACAAATTTGCTTGGGAAACCGCATCAGGAGGACAGTTTTGAAAATTGAAGTCCATATTCGCCTCCTCCTCCTTCAAATTGTTAATCCCCCGGATAATCTTGTAGATGTGAGGGCCCCTTCCAGCGTTCCTGGTAACAGAATCCCAAAACTTCTGATTGTCTTTCTTAATCTGCTTCTTCAGTTTAGCGTTATAGAACTTGTATTTGCACCATAAGTCCAGCTGACCTAAACGGACTGCCTTCCTGTGGTAAAATCTTTTAAGAGCCAACAGTCTACGGGTGACAATCCCCCACCCAGGCGGAAGATTACCCCCACTCACTGGGAACCTCTCCGTGCACTGAATCAACGCCTGAGCGATATCCTTTGACCACCTGTCCATCCCCTCCGCATAAACCTCATCGTCCAAACCATCTACAGCCGAGCAAACTCTATGCCAATTGACCTGGGACCAGTACATTTTCTCACCACCCCCACCACTAGACCTTTCGAGGATTCTGATTGGGTAGTGGTCCGAACCCAACGGATCCGACAGAACATCCACCTGGAAGCTCCGAGCTAAACTGTCCGACACAATTGTCAAATCCAATAATGATCCCGTACCTCCACCCCTACATCTCGTAACCACATCTAAATTCATTAAAATGGCATCTGTATGTATAATCCAATTCATCAAGTTCATCATTTTATGAGCTTTAGGGTTATTTTCCCAATTGAGGAAATTAATGCTGAAGTCCCCAACAATAAGATAATCATGGCCGATCAGATCTTTAATGCTTTCCAACCACCTAATATCAGCAAACCCCTTCGGTGCATAGACGTTGATGATTACGATCCACCTTTTTTTGTACCATATTTTGATCCCAAGTGCCTCGTGATCCCGGCCAATCCTAGGAAGCTGAAGTCTTTCCACAGGTAATCGCTTCAACACCGCTAGCAGCAAACCACCTACCCCCCTCGATAAACTACTAGGCCTATCAGCTCGAAATAAATTCCTATTCCTGAAGGATAAATTAAAATTGTTGCTAAGAAGCGTTTCCTGAAACGCCCAAACAATACAGTTGCGAAACATCCCGGTACGCAGCCAGGGTAAATTAGGCCTGAGACCTCTAATATTCCACTGACAAAGAAAAGTGTCCATGAACAATAACAACAAAAAAAAAAAAAAAAACTCACAAAGAACACAGAAACGCTAAGAAACACAAAAATTATCCACACTTACCCCAAAAACAAGCATACCAGTAAATCCAGATACCGATCCACCAGCTGACAATGAACCGAGCACTAGTATGAAAATAATACTAAAAATGTAAATAAAAGCGGAACTCAATTCATGGTGTTGCCAAATGGCAAGAAACGTATATTCGCATGTATACAATATTTGTTGAAAAAAAAAAAGCCAATTATTTAAAACAACTTTCAAAAGCATATTCTTTTGAGAAAGAATTTTTCAAATGAAATTTTGCATTTTAAATAATTTTTATTTGTGTTAGAAATCCATCTATTGCTAGGAAAATAAGAGGTTTCAAAAGTTCCTCTTTATTTGTAACTGATAACCAAATATTATCACCTATGGTATTTTCAATGAACTAAACCTAAATATAGGTTCAAAAGGAATACATAAGGTATAAAGTTATCAAGAGGCAACGGTAAATAAATGATAAAGAGAGAAAATTTAATTTGTTGCCAATTGGCAGTATGCAGTAGACGGTTAAATGTTACAATAATTCTGTTATATTTTTCCGCTAAACAGTATTTATTTTTCTTTTTGTTTCCAAGAAAAACTTTTAATCACAACAACTTAAATTTGAATAAAAAAGTATTATATGGCCAAAACAAAATGTCAAAATGAAAATCAATTTTATTATTTTTTTATTTTTTTCATTTATCTCAAGTGCAAAGGGCAAATTTCAATGATATTATGGTATGAGAACGGTTTAATATTCAAGTAATTTTATAGTTTACTATACAACATAAAAAATAAGTTCGTTTGTTAATCAGTGCATTTTTATACTGTTTAAAATTCATATATTTATTAAGTATTATTTTAATGCACTTCTAACTTATTGAAATTAGAACTTGGGATTTTAATTTTTTTAATTTTTTCTACATAAATTATGCATTTTATAGGACTATACACAAAAAACGAAATAACTTATTTATCTTGTTGTTAAGTAAATATATTACTTTTAAATGTTACTTTTTAATTTTTAATTAATTATAATTTAGACTTTTTATTTTTTTCCTAAAAGGTCATTTAATTCATTATTATCTGCATTTAAAAAAAAATATATTACTTTGAGTTTCTCGTTTTATATACATTAAATTTATTTTTTAATCTTATTAATTTTTCGTCCAAGACATAATCCGTTTTTTCTTTCTGCAAGAAGACGTTTAAATAACAGTGGTTTACTTTTCAGTCACAAAAGGGATTATGCAATTAATACTTTAAAATTCTATAATAATAAGATTCATGATAACTTTAATTTTATTAATCCTATGTCTAAAGGTAAAGGACAAATGAATCTTTCCATGTGAATATTTTTATGTCCGTACGGGAACAATATAAAATATGAAGCTATAATCTGCAGTGCTGATGAATACTAATAGTTTTTTTTTTTTTTTTTTTTTTTTTTTTTTTTGTAGTATTTAAATCGTTTTTTATACGCAAATAAAAAAATACATAATTACTGAATGTATTTCAGAGGTTATTTAGAGAATCAGAGAAGATATGAGACATAAAAACTATTACAGCACAATTTATGAAATTATTTGTACATCTGATATTTAGATTAATATATATATATATGTTACATTATTAGATCTAATTCCGCGATTTCCTTATCTTATTCTAAATTACTACTTTATATTCAGTAAATCCTTATCCTTAAATAATCTCTATCGTTAACTCTGTTAGATTCCCTTTAATTTAATGTCTCACTTGTCTTAATCGCTTAAATATATTACGCTTTTAGTATTCTTAAATTAAATGTTCCATTCCCGTGCTTTTTTCTTTCGAGAATATTTTTTAGTTTCCATTTTTACTTTCCCGCGCATTTCTGAGATTATCCTTTTTCCCTTCAAATTCATCCGCTAGCTCTGTTCGCACTCTTTATATGACGTGACATTCTTAATTATTCATTGGTTGAGAGCGCGACCTACGTCATATTTGTATCCTTACACGTGAGGAACAAAATGTTGATACTTGCTGTGTTTCAGCAGATTATAGCAGATTTGAGTCGTATTTTCAGTTTTCATCCATCCCCTGGTCACCGTCCTGTTATTCAATTATCTGGAACTTTGTTTAAACCTAATTACTACTACGGAGCGATGGCTAATTATCTTGTTGGAAACTGCAGCTTTTCCAAGATGTGCTAATAAAGTGCTTAGCTGAGATTATGAGTTGTTTCAATTTCTTCTGGAGAAACTTCACGGAACGATGCATTCCATTGTTTTCAGTCGACAACTGCATTTTAACAATTTGTTCTACTAATATAACAGATTCGAATTATCTGTTCTGACCACTTCTTTTACGCCATTATCGCTGGATGTGATCCACAACTTCTATCGTGACAGCCAGTACGGCATTTTCAACGATAAATCGAATCCAATGTTGCTAGAATGCAACATATATATATATATACAGGGTGGGCAAAATAAAACTGTTCCGGAAAATATTTATAAGACAGACGTGGAATTGACCCTTGTTAATGAACAATGTTTTCTGGTGTTTGAACTCTTTTTCGGATCGTTAAAGTTTTTATTCGTTACAGAGCCCGTTTCGCGCCATCTTGCCAATAAGTTTTGCATTGCAAATATTGCTGGAGTTTTTGCCTAAACACTTCCATTCGTAAACTCTTGCGCAAACAGTTCCGCACACTTTTCCCATGATTTGTGCTTCCCATTACACACGACAATGGACAATCGTTGTTTTATCGTGAGCAGTATTTTGTGTTTCAATTGGACCATAAATACATATGCAAACTCACTCATTCAAATCTAATTGGCACTTTCGAATACAGCAGCGTTTTCCCAAATGCTTAATTTTGACGTAACGTCAAGAAAGCAGTTAACGTTATAGCCGGTGGATTCAGAATTATTTGTTGCAGGTTTGCAGCAGTGAAATAAACGCGTTGTCCATTTTCTGGATGTACTGCGAAGTGAACAACAGCAGGACTTCGTTCATGCATAGGAAATGAAAGAAGTCGCCATACAGCGGCGAAAATGGAACAACTCACTGGCTATCTATTTCGATGTCACCGTTTCGCATTTGTATGGTTGCTAATTTACCGCCATCTTCTGCTGATCTTTCTCTGTATAAAGGATATTCATCGTTTCTTGTAACTGTGTTGGATACTACTCCTACACTGTAAAAAAAAATCTGTAAAGTTACTAAAGTTTTTCTAGGAAACTGGGATTCCTAGAACTTTTTATGTAACGGCAACAACAAATATTCATGTAACAGACACACTTTTGCGCCGAAAATCAAAAAATCTGTAAGGTTACTAAGAATTTTTTAGGAAACTGGGATGCCTAGAACTTTTCATGTAACTACAGCCAGGTTTACAGATAAAATTTTAGTAAGATTATTGCAATTTTAATAGATTCATTTGTAAAGTTACAGATTTCTGTAGCTTTACAAAAACTAGTTTTGTAGATTTGCAGCTTTTTTTGTACAGTTACAGATGACAGTTTAGTAAGCATGTAATTTTATATCTGTAGAGCTACAGATTTTTTTTACAGTGTAGAGGATATCGCTTAGATTATTTTCCGTGTGTCATGCATGGTGAATTTGATTCAATGTATCGCAAGGTCCATGTATCATAATGTTCGTTACAACTTCATGCAAATCTTTATCTATGTCGGTATCGGGTATTTCAGCGCATATTACATCGTCAATGTCGTTTTAAGTGATTTTGTTCTATTGCAATATTCTGATTGAAACTTAAACGAGAGAGAGAGCTGTGGATTGACGACAAAATTTTCTATTTGCTTTATGTTATTTTATTCTTTCTTCATATGTTATACGTTCTGTAAATCCACAGCTCTCTCTCGTTTAAGTCTCAATCAGAATATCGTAATAGATTTTTATCATGCAAAAATCATATTCCCAACATCCAATTATTACACATCCACTAAAAGAGAATCCATAGAAATCCTATGTAAAAACAATCAAGTATGTAACGACGCCCATCTTACAATATCCCCAGTTTATGGTTCAATATCCCGGAAATAAATCATGGAAACTTAGCAAATTGACGTATTAAATTCAACTCTAGTAATTATTGGCTGTCTCTTTCTCAAAACTAAGTTACGTATTTGTATAAATAAATAACATTTAGTTGTTAAAATATTCTCTGATGATGAGCTTGGTTAGCTTGAAAGTACTAAGAAGTTTTAAATAAAATATTTTAAATTTGTAACATCTTTTCCATTACTTTAGTCGCAACTTGTAACATCTTTTTCATTGCTTTAGTCGCCTTTTAAGTAAGACTGTGAATTTTTAAAGTTCACATTATATATTTTATGTTTAATCAAGGTGAAAATTTGCATTTCGTATTATGATTTTATTTGGAACTTATCGTATTTATATGAGAACAAATTTATTTAAAAAAAAAATTATTTGCTATTGTTTATTATTAGAGTTTGTGATAGATATTTTATGAAAAAGAATATGAACACAAAAAGTAATGCAAAAGCATTATCAGATAGTTTCATAATCGAATTAAAAAGGTTCTTTTTCTATAACACATCCTTAAGAAATTAAATCAATATTGAGGAAATTATGATGTATGAAGGATGCTCTTAAAACATTTTATCCCTCTCGATGGCAAAATAATTGTCACGGGCAGAATTTCCCGTGAGGTCGAGTCCCTATATTTTTCTTGATGTACTGGTGAGACAAAATTATTACTATACCTCTAAACCAAACAACATTTAATTCGATTAAGAAAAACATTCATCACACTTCATTACATAATAACGGGCTTAGACAAACTGCCTATCCACGCTGTTAAAAAATGTTCTGTGAAATTACTGTGAATCTATTGGTAATCCATTATCTTAAGTCTTATGTAAAATTACAGAGATTAGGAAAACATAGATTCTGGTAAATAACAGAGAAGTTATTCGGCAAATTTACAGTAAATTATCATCGTTAAAAATACACATGTTCAATTTATTTTTAATGAAAATAATTTAACATAGTTTTTAAAATTAGTTAATTTTAGAACTTCGAAGTATCAAAATTGTTCGAGTAAATTTGAACTGCTGTGTTTCGAGTAAATTTTTTACACAATTTGTTTCCAGCCGGCCTGAGGCTTGAACCCCAGATCTCTGGGCAGGAGAAAAACACCTTACTCAGTGCACCATAGGAGCTGTCGCTCTGCTGTACAAAGGATGTCTTTTATAATGAAGAATGGAAAAATCTATTGTATTTGTGCTTTTTAAAGGTTTAGCTTCAAATATATTCGTTAGAAAATTTCTTAAAAAGGTTTATTTTAATTCAGTTTGGACCGATACATAATACCCATTACTTTTTTAATCAAATTTAATTTTTTAATCCTTTATTTACGAAATTATTTATCATGAAATTGCTTCTTCTCAATAATTATCTTCTTAATAGCTGAAGATATACTGGAATTTTTAAATAATAAAAATGTGAAATTTGGGTATTTTTTCCATTAAAACTGGTTAAATATATCTGTAGATATAACTTTTTTTGCAAAATATTTACAAAAATAATTGGATTAATTAACCGAAAATGCTTTTATGGTTATATCACAATTCTCATAAAAGCAATGTAGTTAAATGTATTACGATCCTCTTTGTAGATGTGCAGTTGTGCTTTTGCAGTTGAAAATATTTCCTGTAACTTTTTTTTTTAAGAAAAATTATAACTATAAAAATGATTAAGAAAATTAGCACTTTTTGAAAATATTTAGCTTCGAGTATTCCTCTACTCTATCTAAATTTGATTGAAAGACATTTAAATCCCTACAGGGAATTAGATATAAAATAATGGAAATGTCTGTAAAATGATGACCGAGAAACAAAATCGAATGCGTTTAGCCGAGAATTAGTGTAAATTTACAGAAAGTCTCAACCAAGAAACTCAACCGAATGCGTTTAACCGAGAACTTGTGTATATTTACAGAGAGTCTTGACCGATAAACTCAACCAAATGCATTTAACTGAGAACTGGGGTAAATTTACACAGGTTCTTGGCAGAGAAACTAAATCGAATGCATTTAACCGAGAACTAATGTAAATTTATAGAGAGTCCTGACCGAGAACCTCAATCGAGTGCATTTAGCCAAGAACTAGTGTAAATTTACAGAGTCTCGGTTTTCATCTGTGTTTTTACAGAAATTTGTAACTTTGCATATTCTTTTATTCATAGAGCAGCGATAAATTAAATGTCCATACAAAAAAGAAAACAGCCGGCAAAACATTTGAGGCCACTTTGCCTACGTGTTTTGCTCTGTCTGATTCTTCCAAGTTTTTTCTCCTCAAGTTTTTTTCTTCCCAAGCCCCAGCATTCACGATCAGTCCATTCTCATATCCCAGCGAGAAGCTGAGGGGCTGGAGATTGCAAGAACGTCCAAGTGCCCTCGCGAGCTGACAGGAATGTGACAGTAATCTATACTGTAAAAAAATGAAAAATAAAAAATAAAAATGAAAAGCAATTTAACAAATTACAACGACCATTTGGAAAATGATTTTTTCAAAGACATAAAAAAGACATAAAAAAACATAAAATATTTAAGACATAAAAAATCGCACGGAGTTGATCATACATTACGTACGCCATGGATTACATTTTTCGGCACTTTAAATTTTTAAACTTCTACAGAGCTGGTCATACATTACGTACGCCATGGATTAAACATTAATAGTGTTGTTACATTCTAAATATCCCGCAATACACCGTCGTATAGAGAAAAAAATGTACTTTTAAAAAATGCACTTTGTTTGAAAGCTGTATCTCAATTTGTTTCTGAGTTATTAATTTTTTTTTTGAAGTTTTTATTATTTTTTTGTCATAGTGGCAACATAAGTATCCATCTCTGTTGAAAGTAAAGGGAAATACAGATTACTGTATAGACCACGCAGAAAACGAATAAAATGCGGATTCAACCAATAAAACGCCTCAGATATGTTTTTTGATTTCCTACCCTGACGTGGACAATAACCATTTTTCCAAATGGTTAAAAAGATGTAATTCTACAGATGTAAAATTGCAAAAATCTATATGCGTACTAAAATTTTATCCGTCACTGTACCAAAAAAAGATGAAAATCTGCAAAAATAGTTTTTGTAAAGCTACAGAAATGTGTAGCTTTACAAGAGAATCTACTAAATTTACAGTAATCTTGCTAAAATTTTATCTGTAACCGGGGTTGCAGTTACATAAAAAGTTCTAGGCATTCGATTTCCTAAAAAATTCTTAGTCACCTTACAGATTTTTTTATTTACAGTACAAATGTGTATCTGATACATAAATTTTTCTGTTGTTGGCATTACATAGAATGTTCTAGGCATCCCAGTTTCCTAGAAAATTCTTAGTGACTTTGTAGTTTTTTATTACAGTGTAATCAATTGTTTAAACTCTTTCGACAAAAACATTACAATTTTAGCTTAATTTATTAAAATATATAATAATAAATGTTTCTATTGTCAGTCTGATTCAAACGAGATAAATCTTTAAAAATATTTTTCCAAAAATGCAAGTAAACATTTCAATTTGTATTTATAAAGAATAGTAGTTTATCTTGATTAATTTACCCTGAGACATTATACTCAAATATCAATATTTTTTTACACAAGAACCTCAAAATATATGAAGGAAGAAAATATTTCTAAACTGTTACATTAAATTACCGTTACGAAACTTCGATAATTTAAGTGAAAATGCAATTACCATTGAGAGTTGATTCAATTTCAAACTGTGCTGAATAAGTTCTGCAGTAGAAAAGAAATATACATTTTTTAACTATACCTGTATGTAATGTATAATATGTTACGAAAAAGAAGGTGTAATGGGAAAATATATCTCTTCTACAAATAATATGGAGCAATAAGATTATAGCTAAACATAGAATTAAAATAGTTCATCAAGTTTAATTTTTATATGCAAAATTAAATCCATTTATCATTATCCCTTAACCGGAAATTTGCGTCTTTGAGATGTTTGCGTGTACACATCTGCCCTTAATATTTTCTCTCTCCGACATTCCAAACTTATTTTTATGCTGTTATATTAAAAAAAATTCGCCCTGTTAATGCATTACTATTAAAGATTAAATGTTAAGTTCGCTATTTGGTAAATTAATAAGTGTTCTGTTTGTGAACGGGATTTTCATGTTTCCGGTTAAGGGTTATAATTATTATTCCTCTTAAACTGTCTAAAAATAAACCTGATATTGTAAGCTCACAATTTAAACATTTGCACATAAATCCGAAAACTTAAGTAGAAAAATAAATATTTTTAATCTGATCTTTGTATTTTGAATTATTTTTAACATAATTTTTATATCAGGAGACACAAATGTAATAAAGAAGATTATAAAAATATCTATCTTAGGTATTTAATTGTAGCAGCTTATTGAGATAACCTGTTACCTCCCCATAAACAAAGTTTACCCATATTTCATATAAGCCATCAATTTATTTTATATTTTTACAATTCGTCTAAAGCATGTAAAAGAATTATATAAAATTGACAAAAAAGTGGCTATTTATTTATTAAGTATAATATTGTGGTCATCACAATACTTTCTTTTATTTAAATCAAATTAATCAAAGTACTTAAATGTCGCTATATGTTACATCGATTTAGCAAGTTTTTCTACACCACATATTCCCATATCCAGGGCTCAAGTTTTGTTGAAGACTGTTCATTTAAATAGCGAATATAAAGATTTCATACTTCAAACAAATATTCGAATTTCGGAATATCTACTCCTCCTGTGTGTAAGAATCTACTCCTATCATAAGAATTATAAAGCGTTTAAATATCTGCGTTATATATATAGCGTTTAAAAATTTATTTATCTGTGCCCATCGAATAAACTCATCAGTTTCCGGGACACCCAATGGGTGGATTTTTCTCAAAACAGAATCTGATCACATAAGGATAGAGCTTCATGTGAAATTTCCATCAGTGTTAGAGATCATTTCAATTTGTGTTAGAGAGTCCAGCAAATGTGTGTCAAAAATAGGCAGACATACAACACAGACTCACTAACAGACATTTTCTAAAAGCAGTCAATACGTGTTCAGGACATTCTGAAACACACAAATTCATCGAAAACCGAAAGTGAAATTTTTTCACGGATCCAAGAATCAATTCTTGCATAGATAGAAGAAAATAAGAAAACAAATATAATTTATTTAATGCACACATAGAAAAGTAAACCCTCTATCAGTTTCATTTTTATAGTTGTTTATGTAATTTAAGGCAACAAATCATACTTTCGTAATTTCGACATGCATTAATATTATTTCATAAGCGACAAACCTACTACATATCCTTTTTAGAAAAATTATTTATATTTAATCTTTCAAGGCTAATCTCTAGTAGAAGTAAGTATCATTTATCTTTTCCTTATTTTTCTTTACATAACGCAGTTAAAGCTCAATAAAACACTTTTTATATCTAGCACTGTACTTGGTAATATCTTGTCCCTTAAGAGTAAAAGTAACACAAAAACGTTGTCCGATTTTATCTGAGAAATCGTTTTCCTCACATCATTAAAGACTTAATGATAAGATAGAACATTCCATTGTCCAACAGTATGTAATAATGAATAAAAAATATTTTATGTCTTGTTATCCGAATAATATGATATTTTTGTAGTTCCTTTTAAAATCAGTGCAAACATTTCCAACACAAATGTAAAATTTCTTAAAATAATTAATGATGATTTATAAAATTAAACGTTACTTTTTAATAATTAATGATACATTACTTTCTACAAAATTAGTTTTTTTTTTTAAACAAATGTTTAAATTTCGCATTTTTTTTGTTTTGTTTTTTTGTTTTACAAACACATGGTTAGCGAAAAATATGTTATCTACTTCTGTTTTTGTTGTTTTCCTCACAACATTATTTAATGACCTAATGATAAGACAAATCATTTCATTCTCCAACAGTATGTAATAATTGATAAAAAATATTTTATGTCATGTTATCCATATAATATCTAAGCTAATATTTATTTTGTACTGCTTGAAATTGTTGCAAACATTTCTCAGACAAATGTGTAATTTCTTAACCCTAGATCTACCGGGAATTTTATTCAAGTTTTAATAAAACGTTCTACACCAGAATTTTTATTTAAAACTATTTAACTTATTTATTTACCTTATTTTTGTCTGGTTTATATACTTAGTTTATTTTAAAGAAATTTCTGGTTTGAATGAATATTTTGTATGTACCTGTCGGGTCCAATGGACCCGTCTGGTAGACGGAGGGTTAAAATAATAAAAGTTGAATTATAAAATTAAAAGTATTTTATTTAATTAAACCTTAATTTTTTGTCTGATATAAAAATTATTACTTTTAAAAGCTAATGAATATATTTCACAAAAAGTTCTTCAGTCTTTAGCAATAACACAGGGCTAGTGAAAAAAATGTTATCACTTCAGAAGGCCTTGGAGACTCTTCTAGAGCTGAATTGGGCTCTTTTCTAGGCGTCCGAACCCAGCAATTGGCAATAAAAAAATTGTGTCATAAGAAATAGAACATATCCGAGTCCGGCAATGAAAGTAAGCAATAGAAAATTATTAATGACATTTTAAAATTTACACAAAATTAATTTTTCCATTTATAAATATCTTCTTACATATCAATTAGCATTAATCCTTTAAATACCTACTTATGAAAACGTTTTGTTACTTTCATGTACCTGAAATGTTGTTTGAAATAGAAAATTTACTATTTATATAGAACTACTGGCAGAAATCCGCCACAAGTCACAATATATATCACTTTAGAGTATCGTTGTACAAATATGACAAATTTACATAAATTCAGTCTTTCAGCAATTCTAGAAAAGAACTTCAAACAGAAAGGGAGAAACGACAATGTATAAGACACACCTTCGTTGTGTTACTAACACTGACCTTCCAGAGACATAAAATTCAGATAGAATATTTCTCCTTATACAGGGTGTTGCCGAATTCAACCGACATATTCAGACAAATTCAAGAGGAGGAATAATTGTCATTGAACATGAGGTTGCAAACCACTTATTTAATCACAAATTCACGGTGTTTCACACTAACTGAAAACGGCTTGACAGTAAACATTTTGCAAAAAATATTGGACTAAAAATGTAACGATATGTACCTTGTTTTGTATAAAATGTGATAACATCACAACAAGTTCGGAAAAAAACAGTTTGCTCCCGAAATCGATTATACAGAATAACTAATAATCACAGTTCAAAATGGGGAGCGTCAAGTGCATAATGCTGGAGCGTATAATGAAAACTTCTACAACTTTTTTGGGTGTTAACATATTTATAATAATTTTTATAATATACTTCAGTTTTAAACAATTAGCGTTATCTGAAGCTGGTTTAGGATTGAACACCCTGTATTTTTGATTAAATGGGTGTTTGCAACCCCATTTTCTATGGTAATTCTTCGGTCTCTTGATGCTTACTATAACCCCTCTGAATTTACCGCTCAAATCCATCAACTCCCTGAATATCATCAGTAACATATGCATTTCCTTTCAAACTGATTTTTGTAAGATTGTATAGCACTTTCAGAAATTTTGAATGCATTCCATTCTCTCATATAGCATTTTTTTTGTTTGTAATTTGTGAATAAATAAAAGTTAGAAATTAGACTTCAAACTGCATGAGAGTAAATAAATTTATCATTTATTATACGCGGATGATCAATTCATCATAGCAGAAGGTGAAGAATACGCAACATGCACGTTTCGTAAATTAAATGATACTTATGATGAATGGGGATTAAAGATATATATAAGAGTAAAACTAAGCACTTAACAACATGTCGGAAAACTGGCATTTTATAAGATGATATAAAAATCAAAATTGTTGTAGAATTTAAACACCGTCGATTTATCACTCATTAAGATGAATCATACCAAACAAATGTTGAAAAGATAATTCGTGAAGGCAGATGAGCAATTGCAATGCTGAATTTTATTCTGTGGAGCTGTAATATTCTCCCCAAAACTAAACATAATGCACAGACATACGTATTTAATCAATAAGAGTACCAATAATAAACTAGAAGAAGCGAGGGGTCGTCGGGTAGCTTCATCGCCCCAAGCCCTCCCTTCCCGGTTTTCGGTGTCTTTAATTTGTGTAATTTCCCTTTTAAATTTGTCCGGTTTCAATTTTTGAATATTTTTTTTTTCATTCTGTCAAGAGTCATGTATGTCATAGGTTTTAAATCTTTTGAAAGTTTTTTTTCTTCTTAAACCCTTATTTTTTACGCCCTTTGAGGCCATTTTAAATGGTATAAAAAATCTGTCATACGTACATTTTAGGCCCTTTTCCTAGAACTAATTATAACTTTAAACTTATTCCATATGTATCCTTATTAAGAAGTTATGTTTTTTTTTTCTGTTTTCACAAAACCTTTCCATTTTGAGCCCTTTCGTCTGATTTTGCCCATTTACGAACTTGACCGAATTGACTGCCACTTGATTTTACGCATCAGATTGGAATTGATTTGTGAAGAGTTATGGAAGTTATCGTGTCTATAAAAAAGTGATATATATATATGATAGATAGATATAGTATAAGTTTTGAACTTGGGTAGGTTTTGAGTTCTAGGGGTCATGATATGTGTAGATTAAAAAAATGTTCTAGAAATTCCAAAATAGCGGAGAATGTAATAGGTAGTGTTTCTTATTAAATCTATCTAGAAACTGTTGTGGCATTCAAACACTTTGGATGAATCACTCATTAAAATGGACCATACCAAACAGATGTATAAAAGTTAATTCGTGAAGGCAGAAAAGCAATTGCAAAATTTAATCCTGTGAAGCAGGAGCAGTACTAATATTCTCCCCGAAACTGAAACATAATTGATACGTGCGCAAACATGTGAATTAAATCTCCCACTGAAAAATGCATTGCTCTCTATCGAAATGGACTTCTGGCGAATATCAGTAAAACCTCAAGGCTGTTAAAAATTTTAAATTCAAGAATACGTGAAATAATGCAACTCCAACAAGATGTTGTACAGACCATCAAACACAATAAGCTCAGGTGGAATGAGCAGGTTCTCAGATGAAAGAAAATCGCCTTTCAAAAATAATTTTAAAAATATCTGCAGGCCCGGTCTACAGGCGGATGTAGATTTCGAAGATAATAATACTAATTTCACCAACAAAAACTAAATCATGATTAGAGATAAACCCTTTTTAACAATTTTTTGTGGCTGCATTTTACGAGTTTTTATATAATAGCTGGTTTTATCAGAATCACGTTAATGCGGTATTAAAAAAAAAAAAAAAAATACTTTTCCATGCTCAATAACTCGAAATTTTTATGGCAGATTTTCAGATTAATTTTTAATAGAAAAAATATGAAACTTGATGACGTGATTTTTGAAGAGATTTATAAGCGACCTTTGTTTTTATTTTTTGTTCAATTAATTAAAACTTGACTTATGAATAATTATTTTCACAGTAGGATAATATTTTTCGTTTCTAACACAATCATTTCGGGAATTTCTGTTCAAAATGCCCACTTCAACATCATTTTTTGAAATATATACTTCCTCTATTAAAAAATCGATCATTACGGTACATTATATAGTTTCTTAGTAAGAGAATCTACCAATTGGATGTGTTTAATAGCAAAAATGAATTTAAAAATGAGTAAGAAAATAAGCAGTTTAGATTTGAATACACCCTTAATAAGATGATTTTTTTTTCAACCGGTATGTATTTTTAATTTGTTTTTGCTGTAAGAATAGGTCATAACGAAAACTCGTCTGTATAAATGTTGTAGACAACATTAAGACTATATATGATAAATTCATGGGGATTTTATATCTTGTCAATTGACAGAATTATGGATTTTTTTCTACTTCAACCCCACCTTTTTGTTTTCGTTTTTGATTTTGTTTTGCGGTACGAATTGGTCCTATCGAAAACTTGTGAATATCAAAGTTGTAGATAATATTAAGGAGATTTATAATAAAATTAATTGGGTTTGATATCTTGAGAATTGACGAAGTTTTAAATTTTATCTCTCCAAAACCCTATTTTTTGCGCCCCTTGAGCCCATTTTTAATTTTATCAAAAATCTCTGATACATAAATTTTTCGCCCTATTTTTAGAAGTAATAAAAAGTAAAAAAAAAATTAAGAAGTTATTGGGTTTTTTCGGTTTTCACAAAAATCCTCCGTACGTCCATCCCCTTGGTCCGATTTCGCTCATTAGCGAACTTGACCGAGATATTATGCCCCTTGATTTTATATATCAGTTTGGAAGAGATTTGTGCAGAATTGGGGAAGTTATCGTGTCCAGAAGAAAGTGATATATATATATATATATATATAGATAGATAGATAGATAGATAGATAGATAGATAGATAGATGGATGAAGTTTTTTACTCAGGGTGGTTTTGGGTTTTAGGGGTCATGATCGGTGTAGATCTTCAAATTTTTTTCAGAAATTCGAACCTAGGAGAGAACGTAATAGCTAGTATTTCATACGAAATCTACCTAAATTGGATCCCGAAAGGGAGACAAAGCAGAGGCAGACCAAGAATGACTTTGAACAATTCTATCGAAGAGTTACTAAAAGCTTCTAATTTAAGGGATGTTATAGTAGTGGACTGGTTAACATGGAAAAGAACTCTCAAAAATTCATTTATGAGTCAACAAACCCAGTGTTTAGTGAAAATTCCTGATAACGATGATGGTGATGATTAAATAAAAATTTTGTGGTGAGCCCATCCGAGCCTAAAGACTGGTATAAAATTTCACCATGGGCTCGATATGAGATCTTCTTATCTGTAGTGTATCTCATATTGCGTCGAATCATACAAAATTTTAATTACACATAATTTAAATAATGCGCTAATCGCACGTTAAAAAAAAAAATAAAAAAAAAAAAAGAAGAAAAATCTTCAATAAATACATCTGCACTAACTATAGTAGAAGGCAGTCCTTGACATACTTTTCGATATTTGACTAGACTCACTGAATCTAGTCTTATAAAAAATGATTTTGCGATTACAGCTTTCAACAGCTTTTTTTTTTTTGTTTTTGTTTTTACAGATTGTTTACACTGCACGTTAGGCGGATATATGAAAAGTTTCATTTAGGAATATTAAACATTACTGTGAATACATATTGAATATGTACTATTAGGTATGAGCCTATTAAACTCTCATATGAATGTTTTGTTTCCCTCTTTGAACGAATTTTTGAAAAGAAACATGTAGTTAACAAAAAATCCCTGCCGGCCCGGCCTACAGACGGAGGTAGATTTCGAAGTTAAGTATATTAATTGCTCCAACAAAAACTAAATCATGATTAGATATAAATCCACATTAACAGTTTTATCTGGCCGCTTTTGACGAGTTTTTATTTCATTTTTATATAATAACTGGTTTTATCAGAATCATGTTAAGGCGGTATTAAAAAAAAAAAAAAATACTTTTCCATGCTCAACAACTCGAAATTTTCTGGCACATTTTCAGATTCATTTTTAATAGAAAAAATATAAAACTTGCTGACGTGATTTTTCAAAAGATTTATAAGCGGCATGTGTTCTTATTTTTCTTTCAATTAATTGAAACTTGATTAATAAACAATTATTTTCCCAGTAGGACAATATTTTTTGTTTCAAATACAATCGCTGCGAGAAATTCTGTTCAAAATGCCCACTTTGACATCATTTTTTGAAATATATTCTGTCTCTATCAAAAAATCGATCATTACGGTACATTATATAGTTTCTGAAGAAGAGAATCTATCAATTAGATGCGTTTGAGAGCAAAAATGAATTTAAAAATGAGTCAGAAAATAAGCAGTTTGGATTTGAATACACCCTTAATAAGATGATTTTTTTTTCAACCGGTATGTATTTTTAATTTGTTTTTGCTGTAAGAATAGGTCATAACGAAAACTCGTCTGTATAAATGTTGTAGACAACATTAAGACTATATATGATAAATTCATGGGGATTTTATATCTTGTCAATTGACAGAGTTATGGATTTTTTTCTACTTCAACCCCACCTTTTTGTTTTCGTTTTTGATTTTGTTTTGCGGTACGAATTGGTCCTATCGAAAACTTGTGAATATCAAAGTTGTAGATAATATTAAGGAGATTTATAATAAAATTAATTGGGTTTGATATCTTGAGAATTGACGAAGTTTTAAATTTTATCTCTCCAAAACCCTATCTTTTGCGCCCCTTGAGCCCATTTTTAATTTTATCAAAAATCTCTGATACATAAATTTTTCGCCCTATTTTTAGAAGTAATAAAAAGTAAAAAAAAAAATTAAGAAGTTATTGGGTTTTTTCGGTTTTCACAAAAATCCTCCGTACGTCCATCCCCTTGGTCCGATTTCGCTCATTAGCGAACTTGACCGAGATATTATGCCCCTTGATTTTATATATCAGTTTGGAAGAGATTTGTGCAGAATTGGGGAAGTTATCGTGTCCAGAAGAAAGTGATATATATATATATATATATATATATATATATATAGATAGATAGATAGATAGATAGATAGATGGATGAAGTTTTTTACTCAGGGTGGTTTTGGGTTTTAGGGGTCATGATCGGTGTAGATCTTCAAAATTTTTTCAGAAATTCGAACCTATGAGAGAACGTAATAGCTAGTATTTCATACGAAATCTACCTAAATTGGATCCCGAAAGGGAGACAAAGCAGAGGCAGACCAAGAATGACTTTGAACAATTCTATCGAAGAGTTACTAAAAGCTTCTAATTTAAGGGATGTTATAGTAGTGGACTGGTTAACATGGAAAAGAACTCTCAAAAATTCATTTATGAGTCAACAAACCCAGTGTTTAGTGAAAATTCCTGATAACGATGATGGTGATGATTAAATAAAAATTTTGTGGTGAGCCCATCCGAGCCTAAAGACTGGTATAAATTTCACCATGGGCTCGATATGAGATCTTCTTATCTGTAGTGTATCTCATATTGCGTCGAATCATACAAAATTTTAATTACACATAATTTAATTAATGCGCTAATCGCACGTTAAAAAAAAAAAAAAAATAAAAAAAAAAAGAAGAAAAATCTTCAATAAATACATCTGCACTAACTATAGTAGAAGGCAGTCCTTGACATACTTTTCGATATTTGACTAGACTCACTGAATCTAGTCTTATAAAAAATGATTTTGCGATTACAGCTTTCAACAGCTTTTTTTTGTTTTTGTTTTTACAGATTGTTTACACTGCACGTTAGGCGGATATATGAAAAGTTTCATTTAGGAATATTAAACATTACTGTGAATACATATTGAATATGTACTATTAGGTATGAGCCTATTAAACTCTCATATGAATGTTTTGTTTCCCTCTTTGAACGAATTTTTGAAAAGAAACATGTAGTTAACAAAAAATCCCTGCCGGCCCGGCCTACAGACGGAGGTAGATTTCGAAGTTAAGTATATTAATTGCTCCAACAAAAACTAAATCATGATTAGATATAAATCCACATTAACAGTTTTATCTGGCCGCTTTTGACGAGTTTTTATTTCATTTTTATATAATAACTGGTTTTATCAGAATCATGTTAAGGCGGTATTAAAAAAAAAAAAATACTTTTCCATGCTCAACAACTCGAAATTTTCTGGCACATTTTCAGATTCATTTTTAATAGAAAAAATATAAAACTTGCTGACGTGATTTTTCAAAAGATTTATAAGCGGCATGTGTTCTTATTTTTCTTTCAATTAATTGAAACTTGATTAATAAACAATTATTTTCCCAGTAGGACAATATTTTTTGTTTCAAATACAATCGCTGCGAGAAATTCTGTTCAAAATGCCCACTTTGACATCATTTTTTGAAATATATTCTGTCTCTATCAAAAAATCGATCATTACGGTACATTATATAGTTTCTGAAGAAGAGAATCTATCAATTAGATGCGTTTGAGAGCAAAAATGAATTTAAAAATGAGTCAGAAAATAAGCAGTTTGGATTTGAATGCACCCTCAATAAGATGATTTTTTTCTTCAATCGCTATGTATTTTTAATTTGTTTTTGCTGTAATAATTGGTCCTATCAAAAACTTATCGATATAAATGTTGAAGACAATATTTAGAAGATATATGATAAATTCATGGGGATTTTATATCTTGTGAATTGACGGAGTTATGGAAATTTTTCTTTTTCACCCCCCTTTTTTTGTTTTCGTTTTTATTTTTATTTTTATTTTTATTTTTCTTGCCGTACGAATTGGTCCTATCAAAAACTTGTGAATATAAAAGTTGTAGATAATGTTAAGAATATTTATAATAAAAGTAATTGAATGTGACACCTTGAGAATTGACGAAGTTATGAATTTTTTTCTCCCAAAAACCCTATTTTTTGCGCTCGTTGAGCCCATTTTTAATTTTATCAAAAATCTGTGATGCATAAATTTTTGGGCCTACTTTTAGGAGTAATAAAAATTTTAAACTTATTTGATCTGTACAAAATTTAAGAAGTTATGGGTTTTTTTTCTGTTTTCACAAACCCCTCCTTATTTCCAGCCCCTTGGCCCGATTTTGCCCATTAACGAACTTGACCGAGATTTTATGCCCCTTGATTTTATGTATCAATTTGGAATAGATTTACGCAGAATTGTGGAAGTTATCATGTCCAGAAGAAAGTGATATATATATATATATATATATATATATATATATATATATATATATATATATATAGATAGATACATAGATAGATAGATAGAAAGATAACTTTACTGAGAGTGGTTTTGGGTTCTAGGGGTCATGATCGGTGTAGATCTGCAAAAAGTTTTCAGAAATTCCAACATAGGAACGACGCCAATAGGTAGTATTTCATACAAAATCTACCTAATAACAATTTAATCATTTCATTTATCTGCAATTCATTTTTTTTATTGGAGGCATTCAAATGCAAGCCAAAGCCTTTTTAAAAGGAAATATTTTTTCTTCCAAATTTGCATAATTAAATGCCTAAAAATAATTCAATTGACTATTTCATTTATTTTATTTTTTATAAATTAGATGCTTCTCAAACTATCATTATTGAGCAAGCACTTTTTTATGTTCAGTGACTACTTTTCCAAAATGTGTTATATTAATTTTTTTTTTTTAATGATTATATGAATATATTATTACCACTACATATTTTATTGTAGTTTGCATTCAAAGTTTTTGATTGTTGTATTTTGCATCAATAAGCTACTTATTATTTCCTGAAAGTTTCTATGAAAGATATTTCGTAGAATTTTAGAATATTGTTAAAATATTAATATAATAAAATAATTATGTATATATATTACGCTATCGTACGTTGCACAGAAATCGCAATTATTTGTTAATTGTTTAATGGTAACGTCCGAATGTAACGCATCTCATTGGTTATTGAACAGCATTTAATGCATCCCTATACCTATAAGGGGGTTACCATAGTGTAGACCCTGTTCAGCCGACAAATGACGCCGCCAAGTTCGTCGACAACTTGGCGATATGTCTCCAATTTTGGCCACCAAAATATTTCGCCAAAAGTGAGGCCAACTTCGCGATAACTCTAATATTTCGCTAAATTCTCACAGACTTCCATTGTAAACCAATAAGTTTTACTTGCTTACAGAAAATCAACAAATTGAGACATTTTAATGCAACAAAAACTAATATTAGCTTAAGAGATTATATTAATGTTATATTTAAGGGAGTCCAAGTAAATTAAAGTATGAATACAATTAATATAATTAAACTAATTAAAATATTAATTACTAGCCGGCTTTGGCGACCAGTTTCTCCCCTAAGATTTATATTTGGAAAAGCATGCTAACCATTTTATCATGCTAATTGTAACTTATATTGTGTTACTTGTAACTTTTATCGTTTTTTATCGCTTACTTTTATCGTGTTACTTGTAACATGAAAAAATGATTAACATGCAATTCCAAATATAAATCTTAGAGGAGACTAAACTAGTTTCCACGGGCGACTAGTAATTAATAAAAACCTTTTAGAAAAGAAATATGATATTTAGCTATAATTCTTGTAATTTTATTTCAAGTAAATTAATATCACCATTATAAAACTGACTTTACAGAATATAAATTAAGATACGCATTTTTTTTTTCTTTTAACTATCTGAGATTTGTTAGAGGAATGAAAAAGTTACATGGATATTTTGAATAAAATACACCCCTTTTGTAAACTAAATGTACATAATATACTTTAGGCTTAACAAATTTCAGGTAGCTTAATAAATATTAATTTGAAATAATAATATTAGTCGGTAACAGTTGAAGATTTTAATTGAATAGAATACGTATCAAAGTTAAACTAATTATGAAGAGTGAGTTTCTAACCCCTGGCATATGCACAGCAAATTGGGAAAGATATTCAGTGTTAAATTATTGGAAATTTAATGAAATTATAATATAGCAGCCGTTTCAAACGGTAATCTATCACAATGACATATATAATTAATAATGCCAATTGTCGCCGGCCGTGTTCGCATATCAGCCCTTAGGGAGGGTAACGTTCTAACTACATTCAATACAATTCCCCAAAATGAATTTGTCACTTGCTAAATATTTCGAAATTCTAAAATTCTGACAGTTGCTTGCAGTCTTTTAAATTAAATAAATGCTAATCTTGGCTTATTAATGACAAATAGTCTAACCACGATATTTATTAGTCATAGGTAACCGTTTGAAGCATTACATTAGATATATGGTAAAAATAATATTATTAATGAATGAATGCTTATGTATACGATAAATGTGCATATTATATTATGAATACAGATAAAATGCATCCTTTTGTTAATTTATAGACACATTTAGAAAGATATCCAAAACATGATTATATTTAATATACTACACATATTTATTTTAGGAAAAGCTGGAACAATCGATACGCAAACGAGCCAGTGTGCTATCATTCCTAATTTATTTTTAATTGATGTTTGGCCTGTAACAACCCGTTGTGAAATTGATATTATCAATTATCCGGAAGCATCTAAAAACAGTAATTATGATTTTCCAGAACATGGTATGCATTTCTTATTTATAGGAGAAAGTATCTGAATAATTACCGGCTTAGTGCTCGTAGAGGTTCTTATTCCTGCTTATAATGTTAATTACCTGCAGCGATGAAGAAAATGCAGCTACTAGAAGGAATAAGAATATTTTTGAAACAATTGCCGCACACTTTTTTTTTAAGACAGAAGGCTACATTCGATTGATACTTACGTTTAGGAAGCCCTTAATTTCTATTATGACCGCAAGTTTTGGGACGTCCTAAGTTTATATCCCTTCATAACCACAAAAAAAGTCCTATTTTCCTCCGGTATATATTTAGAGAAGAAAAAAGTCGTCTTTTTAAAGGCTGTGAGTTGCAATAAAAATATTGTAGAATCGGAGAATAAAAAGCTTTTAAAATTATTACCAGTCTAATTGTAGTCATTACTACACTTTGGATGTCTAAAGATTGACGATGTTGTGTCAAAAGTATTACATCACTACAGGCATAGTGAGACATTTGATGTCGCGAAAATAAACATCAATACAAAAAATTAGGTTAATAATTTTCGGGATCCATTACAGATCTATTTACATTTAAGAATAAAAGCTAGCCTTTCTTCTTCACTAGATTTTCCTGAAACCTCATCCACAAAAAATCAATTTTTTGAACTCAAGTGACACCACTGGAGAGATATTCAACTTATGGCGACATTACGGGCATTACGACTAATAAATAAACAGGATAGCAAAGAGATAAACACTGCTTAAATGTAAGAGGGAATAATCTTGGATATTATTTTCTGCACAAGCTTTTGCATTGAATTTTAGGTGCGTTCGTAATTATATAAATACGTATCACCTATAGTCGTCGTTCGGCGCGTCCATTAGACTGTCCCTCCGTCCGTCCGGATGTAATGGAACAACTACCTAAGCATATGTTCTAAAATTTTAAATATATAATTGTTGATAAATTTTGTCCAGTCATTTCAAATTTTACGAAAATCTGATGCATAGTTTAATTACAGGGATAGTCAAAAGTTTTCCGTTGTATTACGGCCAATGGGAAAAAAGTATTTCAAGTGCATTTTAATGCAGTTATAAACTTTCGAACAGAAAAAAAATCATATTCACTTATAAAGTGTACTAAAATATACCTTCACTACAATATGCGGTGCAAAAAAATATTTATAAAACTAGTTATAGTACAAACGCACCTTATTTGCCATGTATGACGTGCAATTTCAAGCATGCTCTCTTAGTAGGGGTTTATTTTTGTCCTTTGCTCAATTTCAGGATTGGAATCTTCTCTTAAATTCTTTATGTATTTTTTCACATTAGTTTCTGGACAAGTTGGTTTAAAAAAATAAACAAGTTTTTTCTTTTTACGGACATTACCACATTTGCCAGTGATTTTTTTTTTTTTAATTTTAGCTCATCGTCGCGATTGGATACTTCAACATTTATTGGCTTTCTTTAGCTTTAAGATTAGATCATTCACCTAACTCAATGAAAGCCTAATCAATTTATATTCTTTGGAATCTGAAATGTTCCTACTTTTAAAAATTTAAGAATTAAAGCGAAAATTTATTCCTAACTTCAAATTTTTAAAAGAAACATAAAAAATAATAATAATTCTTTGAAAACATGTAACTCCACTGGATGACATTTATAAATAAGTATGTCTTTTTTTTTTTTTTTTTTTTTGCGCTGCTTCTCAGTTCAGATTTTACATAATAGAAAAACAGCTTGAAATGATTTATTTTACCCTCAAAAATAATAATCATTACAAAAAAAGGTATGGGTTACAAAAAAACTGTATGGAAAGTGTAACTTTTGTAAGTCACTAATTACGCTCACTAAGCTCCAGGTTTCACTGCAATTTAAACATTTAAAGCAATATCATTCTATTGATTTAAAAATCTTTTTACGACATTGAACAATGAATTCATACTCTGAAGAAAAACAATATTCGTAATTAAGTTTTTTATATAAGGTTGAAAGAAACATCCTTTTTTATCATTTAAAACACCATACAGAAAAAACAAGTTTACAATTTTGTTTTTTTTGTTTGACTGCTAGTCTGTTTTCTATTATGTGACTATAATATAGACAGTTTTTCAATTATGTGATAATTTTTGGATTTCTTTAATGTTTAAAAACAGTTTTCAAATCATTATTTAGATAAATGGTAAGCCTTGGAAAAAAATAAACTCTAAACAAAAATAAAAATAAGAGATGCAGAATAAAATAATGAATTTTTGTCCTATAAATAAACAGTAGCCTGTATTTCAAAAATCCTGTCATTGTTCAGCTAATAATAATAATAATAATAATAATAATAATAATCAAATTAACCCGGTTAAAATTTAGAACAATAAATTTACATGAAATATAATTATAATAAAAAAAAAAATGCTAAAACGAATACAAAAAAATCCTTCAGGCCAGTGCCGGGAGGAAGAGGTAGCTTTCATATTCCTTATTTTTAAAAAGCCAACTTATATTATTCAAACACACGTAGCTCAGTTTAGTGGAAACCGAATATAGGAGATTCAATACTAATTTTTATCAATACTAAATCATTACGAATGAGAATTTCGCGAAATTAGTCAGCTTTATCCAAGCTGCTTTTATTTAAAGTGACTTATATTTGGCTGCCAAATTCGGCGATTTCTTAAAGTGCCTGCCATTTTAAGACAACATGGTGGATGAGGTTAACCAGTGAACTTGGTCGAGACTTTAGTAATTGCTGTGCACATGCTCACTCACATAGGAATCGGTTGATATATGCGAGTGCTGTCGCAGGCAAAAAATCAGATTTTTCAAAATGTCACCCACATTAGAAATTGAAACTGCCATACCTGAGCAATTTTTTAAGATGAAGGCAAACAAAAAATGCTCCTGAATCCTTATATCAAAGTCAAATACTTAAGAAAGAAACCTTTTCCAATTTCTAATTTTTTTGCACCTCACTTTAAATATATATATTTTTTTCAATTTAATGGCCGCCATTTTGAAACAAGATGGCTGATGAATCTGGCCAGCGAACTTGGTCGAGGTGTTGATGTATACTATCCACATTCCTTCTTACATCGAAATAGGCGAATACGTGTGTTATCGCGTGACAAATACAAGATCGTTTCAAAATGTTAGCCATGCTAGAAATTCAATGTGCTATAAATCAACCATTTTTTAGGATATCAACAAAAGAACAAATTTTCAGAAACAAAAACTGCTCCGGAATCTTTGTATCAAGGCCAAACACATAAAAAAAATCTTTTTCATTTTCCAATTTTTTAATACCTCATTTTGAATTTTTAATTTCATTTTTTTTAAATGGCAACCCTTTTGAAACAAGATGGCGAATGAAGCTGGCCAACGAACTCGGTCGAGACATTGGTATGTACTATGTACAGACCAAGTTACATCCAAATAGGTTCATAAATACGCCTGTTATCGCGTGACAAATATCAGGTCGTTTTAAAATGTCAGCCACAATAGAAATTCAAAATGCTATAACTCAGCCATTTTTTTAGATATAGACGAAACAAAAACTGTTCCGGAATCTCTGTATTAATGCCAAACACATACGAAAAAAATCTTTTTCATTTTCTAAATTTTTGGTATCTCATTTAAATTTAAAATTTTTATTTTTTTTAATGATAGCCATTTTGAAACAAGGTGACGGATGAAGCTGGATAACGAACTCGGTCGAGATGTTTGAATGTACTATGTACACACCAAGGTACATCCAAATCGGTTCAGAAATACGCCTGTTATCACGTGACAAAAATCAGGACGTTTCAAAATGTCAGCCACGCTAGAAATTCAAAATGCTATAACTCAGCCCTTTTTTAAGATATAGACGAAACAAAAACTGCTCCCGAATCTTTGTATCAAAGTCAAACACATAAGAAAAAAATATTTTTTCAATTTTCAATTTTTTGGTACCACATTTCAAATTTAAAATTTTCTTAAACATTTAAATGGCCTCCATTTTAAAACAAAACGGCGGAATGAAGCTGGCCAATAAACTCGGTCGAGACATTGGTATGTACTATGTACACACCGAATTACATCAAAATCGGTTCATAAATACGAGAGTTACAGTGTGACAAAGGTCATATATATATGTATATATATATATATAACCATTAATTAAACATAACCTACCACCATCTAAAACCGTCATATTAGGAATTAAAGCTGTAAGTATAAAAAAAAGTGCCAAATAATTTATTATAAGAATTATTATGGAAGAAAAAAGAAGAAAGTGGACACGACAAATAATGGAAAAGCTTATATATTGAATTACGTTTTCAAGGGCACAGAATTCAATGATATAAGCAATATGGTTGTTTTCTGTGAGAAAAAAAAAAGCTAAAGCTAAAAATTATTTTTCTCTGTGCCCGAACAACCATTATAATCAAGTGAATATATTAAAATTGAAAACATAATAGAAACAAATAATATGAAATGGAAAAATCAATAAAACCAGTTTAAATATTTATAGGATATAAAATACAAATAATACACAACATACCGATTAATATTTCAGTATTTTCCAATATATCCACACGCACATGGATACCATAATATCGTGAAGATTAAGGTGAATAAAACAGTTAAGAAATCACAGTAATTGATACCAAAGGATACAGTTAATACATTTTGAAATACCATGATAAATACAATTAATAAAATATAAAATAAAATAAATAGAAAGTAATTACATTATTTAAAATAACTAAAATGCACTATTAAATTACTTAATTACTATTTAACAATATCGTCAAAATTTAGCTAAAAAATCCACCTAGTGTAGGAAATTTTAACTGAAAAGGAGCTGCAAAAGATAAAATTTATAACTTATCGTCAAAAGCCACATTTTGGTGCTGCCATCTAGTAGTATTTTTATTATTCCAATGTCACAAGATGAACAATTGAAAGCCTTTGAATGTAAAAAATTTATCAACAGCAAAACCAAACAAATCCTTATATATAGATAATTATAAACCTAATATAAACCACACTATATATATTTTTAAAAACTATTGTTAATGAAATTTTAAAAAAAGCATTCAAAATATTCTATTATCTTACTCATTTAAACTACACTAAGAATTTAAATAATTCTATAACATTGATAATATGTAGCATATAGCTATATGCTATAAAATAAAATAAATTCAATAATAATTAATATAAATATATATTAAAAATAATATAAAAATCGTTAATAATAACTATTATATATAAGATAATTATAAAATGAACTGGAAATAAAAAACATATGGAAGTATATAGAAGATTGTCAGATACTTAAATTCCCATTACCTTAAAAATCTCAAATATAGTGTGTGGATTATTTTCATACAGCCATAAAAATCCAAAAAGTACGAATGTGGGACATTCAGTCACATTAAACTGATAATAAATTTTATAACACAAAGTGAAAATAGATCAATATTAAAAATAATAGAGGAATAATAATAAAAATAATTACCCAATTTTAATACAGACAGTATAACTTTGTTTATATTGAATATTCTTATATGTATATTAATCACTATAAAATGGCATACTATTAGTAATTAATATGATATTGTCCTAAGTAAATTAAAATTTAATAACAAATGATTGTAAATAAGATAAAACTTTAATTAAGCTTAATATAATATTAATGAAAGTCACCAATTACAAATAAAATATCAAATCAACTTCCTTATAAAATACGTATTAAAAATACAGTGATAATACAAAAGACCCATTTTTTTAAAATTAACTATTGCGTATTATCCAGACAACAAAACCCTCCTCCGTACTCTAACATCTACCCACCCATCCAACCTATAATAATTTTTTTATATAATTTTACAATTTTTAATTTTTTATAGATATTTTTTTATTTTATATATTTTTTTTTCTAATTTTGTTTACGCATGTGTTAATTTGTTTTAAAAGATCATGTATGTAAAGTACTAATTGTATATTAATGAATATATGATTTTTTTTTGGAAAACAATGATTTAATGCATCATAAATTAGTTTTTTAATATTATTGTTAATTAGAGGAGAAGAACATAAACATTTTATTCTATATAAATGATTAAGTATTATATTTCGAAATACAGAATGATGCAGACAAGATTTAAAATTTGTAAATGTATTAACTTTGAATTTAAATTCTTTACGTTTGTCATATAAATCTGTGATTGTTTTGTTGTCTTTTATTGTAATTTTAAGATCTAAGAAGTTAATTGTATTGTTAGATAAAAGGTTTTCCGTTAATTCCAAATTAGTGGGATAATCTACTGGAAATTGAGTAATTTCAGAATGATCAGTATCAATTAAAATTATGTCATCAATATAACGATATAAATGTAGATTATTATTAGTAAAATTACGTTCATAATGATATAAGTATAAGTCTGAGAGTAAACTGGATGTACAACCGCCTTGTGGTATACCGACATGTTGTAAATATAAAGTGTTATCTTGCAATATATAATTATTATAGATAATGAAGTTTGTTAAAGATTTAAAATATGCAAGATCTATATTAGATGGTAATTCCAGTTGTTTATAATACTTTTTAAATAATGCATTTATAATTTTATTTAAATCTAATAGGTCTATATTATTAAAAAGATCTTTGAAGTCACATGTCGTTATCTTCACACAATGAAGATTTTTTAAAATATTGACAAGTTGATAGCTATTTTTTATACAATGTGTATTATCATTGTTTGTAGTAAGTACATATAATTGATTAAGAATTTTTAAGAGAAGAGGCTTTATTATTATATGTATTGCAACCAATAGTTACAGTCCTAAATTTAATTGGAGTTTTTTGAAATTTGGGAATAAGTTCTAAATATGGATAATTAAAGTTAGTAGATAAAATATTTAATAGTTTATAATAACTTCGAATTATACGATTATTTACAATTACATTTTCATTAGTTTTTTGAAATGACTTATTAGAAGAAATACAATTTGTAAGAAGTTGGTGATAATAAGATTTAGATATAATAGCATAATTATTAGGAGATTTGTCTACATATGTAATAACGTAGTTTTTTGTAATTTAGTAATTTGTTGGAAAAAATGCTTTGTATTAATAGAAACCAAATCAGCAATATTATTTTTTAAAGCCATAGTTAATTGTTCAATACTAATATATTCAATTGATTAAAATATTCAATAGGCTTATTATAAGAGATTGAAATTTTATAAATAAAAATATCAATGTCATATGTAAACTGTTTGATAATAGATTTAACACTAAATTTAGATGAAAGTCTATATTTAGTACCATAACCCATTAGTTGCTTCAATTTAAAATCATTAACAATATCAAGATTTCCAGTGATTATATGTCCATGATCATTGTTTATGTATTTTTTTAGAGTGGGGTCATTGCATTTACACCGAAAATTACTTGCAGCAGATGTATTTTTTGAAAATGTATTGTAGTTAAAACTCTTTCTACCAATTGTATTCGGATATTTAAAGGTTTTTGATATATGAAGATTATTAATGGGAAAATAACAATTTTTATCATTAATTATAGAATTTACATTAATTTTATTAAATATGTGATTTGAAAAAGTAATTATCATTTGAGTATTCGTGTTTTGAATTTTATGTTTTTTTTTTTTTTTTTTTGTTTTTTTTTGTAAATTAATATTTAAAAGATTAACCCTAGTCATAATGAGGCCAAAATAAATATCAGAGAAATGTTTAGAGAAAGATTTACTTAGAAATACATTTAAATGTTGTACAATCTGTTTCTTTTTAATAGCAAAGTTGTTTTTTCGAATTAACAAAAAGTTATGACTCTCTAAATATTTACCTTGAAGATCATTTATTTGTTTAGTGATAGATTTATTGGAAACTACAACTGATGATGAACCCTTTCCACGTTTGTTTCGTGTTGTTTTACAATTTAAATTATGATTAAGAGTAGGATAAATTGAAGAATAATCAATATTGCTATTTATAGATGTGAAGACTTTGACAGGTCTGTTAAATACTTCACTGTTAAGTCCATAAGGATAAATTGTGTTGTAATATTTCATATATGATGATTCCATATAAAGACGTTCTGATTTATTTTTTAGAATTTGAAGGATTTCAATTGTCGTATTTTTAAATTGATATTTATGAAAATGTTGAATTTTAGCTGTAGATTGTACATTTTTTGCTTTGTTATTGTTAGAGTCTGAACGATGATGATAGGTACGTTTATGAATTGGACCTAATGTTTCACCAATATATTTCAAGTTACATAAGTTGCACTTTATACAATATATAACATTAAATGCTTTACAAAAACTTGAATAATTAGGATCTGAGACAATTTGTGTCTGAGAAGCGTATGGACATGTCTTGCAACGAGCATCATAACACTTACGAAAAAGTAAAGGACGAGGGGGAGAGTATAAATGGTCGCTGGATGACGATCCAGGAACAACCCAATCATTGTTCCTGTACCGGGCACTACACTGCATAGATGCTAAGTGTATCTTGCCAGGATCGAGATGTTTACTAAGAACTGCCATATAAAAATTATGTTTGGAAAATTCAATAATTGCAAAAAAAAAATAAGAAAATTTAATAATATAAAAATTAATAATTTAATTAAATTAGTCTTGATTAAATAATAAATCTTGAGTATGGAAAAAAAAATACAATATTTACAATAATAGAAGCAGAACTCAAAAACGATCTTCAAAATTTCCATAACCAAATAATGATAACCCTAATTTCGTAGACTAAAAAAAGCAAGAAACCAAAAGACTTTTTGATAAGAAATAAGTCAAAAATAACCGCATCTAACATCCAAAGCCTAGATCAACTATAACCTTGCAAAGACAACCAAAACGCTTACCCAATTAACTTCTTAGATCAAAGTATTATGAATTTAAACTGCTAAAGCAGATTATCATAAAATCTATGAATAGAAATAATTATTGCTACCATATTGATGTATATATATAAAATGATTATATCTACAGAATAAATTATGTAAAGCTATAGCAAAAATAAATAGAGAATATATAGGACAACATCATACACTAACAACAAGAAAATACATATAAAATTATAACTAGAAAATTAAATAACATTAAATAAATCTTTGGAATAATAGGAATGAAAAAATTAATGGAATCCTAAAATAGGTAATAGATAACTACATGGTAGAAATCATATATATATCAATTTTGAACGGAGGGGGATTTCGTGGTCTGGGGGTCATGACCGAGGAAAATATACCAATTTTTTTTGAAATCGCTTTCCTCCGAACGGCTGCAATAGGTAGCTTTTTGTAATGAAAGCTACCTAATAGGATAAATTTGTTGTTTTTAAACGATTTTTTAAAAAATGGAAATTGCTTTTAACTAAAACAAATATTATTAAACACACTCGTGTACTCCTTTTGTCATCATCAATAACAATTGTCCTTCGATTTTAATTTATATCAAAAATATAAATTAAAAATTAAGAATTTGTAATTTGTAATACATGGCTGTGTGGAACTACAATATTTGTTTAGATTACATTTTAAAAAGCGGGAATATACACGGCAACTTTCATCATAACTTAAAAATAGAGGTCTAGATTTATTATTACAAATAATGCAGTGAAAGCTTTCGATGTATAAGTAAAAGATTTAAATTTAGAAATATCAACAGAAAATAACAGCGAAAATTCCTCATTTCAAATCATTTTTACAATTACTAAAACTGAGTATATCCAAATCATAACATTAAAAATGTATGAAAAATTGTATCTCATTTAGTAAAGTAAAAAGTCTGTGAAAAATTATTTAAAGCTCATCCGCTGAACACGCTC
Source organism: Maratus speciosus (assembly GCA_963932465.1). Lineage (NCBI taxonomy): Eukaryota > Metazoa > Arthropoda > Arachnida > Araneae > Salticidae > Maratus > Maratus speciosus. The sequence continues at coordinate 380,857,755 of OZ010786.1, forward strand.
TAGTCCTGAATAATGATAAAAAAGATCGTTTTTTATGAGAGAAAAAAATGCATTAAGTGGATTCCAAATGATCCATCTTTATAATGTATTCATTTTTTTAATTTATATGTTTTAACTCATAAAACGGACTTTTGTCAATCAAGTTCGGAGAAATATTCCCCAGTATGTAGTTAAGTCTCGAGTTAGAGAAAAAACTTGCTAATGAAGAAAACTTAAAATCGTGCCAGTTAGTACCATTTTACGAAAAAGTTATTACTTTAAAAACACGTTATCACTGACGACTCATACGCTGAATAACTTAAAACTTTTAGGTGGATTTATGAGAGAAAAAAATGCATTAAGTGGATTCCAAAGATCCATCTTTATAATGTATTCATTTTTTAAATTTATATGCTTTAACTCATAAAACGGATTTTCGTCAATCAAGTTCGGAGAAATATTCCCCAGTATGAAGTTAAATTTCCAGTTAGAGAAATAAACCTGCTAATGAAGAACACTTAAAATCGTGCCAGCTAGTGCCATTTTACGAAAAAGTTATTACTTTAAAAATACGTTATCAGTGACGACTCATACACTAAATGGCTTACAATATTTGGGTGGATTTATTAAAAAATACTACCAATTACATTCTCCCCTATTGGATATTTCTGAAATATTTTTGCAGATCTATGCCGATCATGACCCCCAGAACCCAAAACCGCCCCAAGCTCAAAACGTTATCCATCTATCTCTCTGTCTCTCTATCTATCTGTCTATATATATATCTCTCTCTCTCTCTCTCTCTCTCTATATATATATATATATATATATATATATAGAGAGAGAGAGAGAGAGAGAGAGAGAGAGAATTTTTATATCATTTTTTTATGGACACAATAACTTCCATAAGTCTGCCCAAATCTCTTCCAAACAAATACATAAAATAAAGGGTCATCGGTCAACTTCATTAATAGGCAATATTAGACCAAGGGGGTGGAAATAGGGAGGGGTTTTGTGAAAGCCGAAAAAACCTATAACTTATTTGCTATAATACATATCAAATCAGTTTAAAGTTATTATTATTTCTAGGAAAAGGGTGTGGGGAATTTATGTATCACATATTTTTGATAAAATTAAAGACGGGCTCAAGGGGCGAAAAAATGGGGTTTTAGGCAGACAAAAATTCGTAACTTCGTCAATTCTTAAAATATCAAATTCACTTAAACATATTATACATCTTCTTAATAGTGCCTACAACTTTTATACCGACAAGTTTTTGATAAGACCAACTCTTACCGAAATATATGTATATATAAATGAAACAAAATGGGGGAGGATTGAAGAAGAAAAAGTTAATAACTTAAGATATCCAATCCCCTTAAATTTATTATAAATCTTCTTAATATTATCTACAACTTACATATTGGCAAGTATTTGATAGGACCAACTCTTACAGTAAAAACAAATTAAACATAAATAGGGGTTGACGAAAAAATTATCGTATTAAGGGTGTGTACTCAAATTCAAACGCCTTATTTTCTGACTCATTTTAAAATTAGTGTTCTCTATCAAACGTATCCAATTGTAAGGTTCTCTTATTCAGAAACTATATAACGTGCTGTATTGGTCGATTTTTTTTTTTTAATAAAAGCAGAATATATTTCAAAAAATGCTATTAAACTGGTTATTTTGAATCGAATTTTTCGAAGCGATAGTGAAGGAAACAAGAAAAATGGTCGTACTGAGAAAATAATTGTTTGTAAATCACGTTCTAATTAATTAAACGAAAATTAAAAGCACAGCTCGCTTATAAATCTCTTCAAAAAATCACGTCAGCAAGTTTCATGTTTTTACTTTGAAAAATGTGTCAGAAAATTTTGAGTTGTTGAAAGTGGGAAAATATTTTTTTGAATACCGCCTTAATATGATTCTGATAAAACCAGCTCTTACAGAAACATCATATTAAAAATTCGACAAAAGCTGCCAGATAACATTGTTAAACTGAGTTTATCACTAATCTTGATTAATTTTCTTTTGTGAACTTAGTACTTTACTTCGAAATCTACATCCGCCGGCAGGGATTTTGGGATTATAATGACATAGAGGAAATGCTACTAACATCTGCACCTTATCGCTAACATGCGGCTCCAGGAAGTTCCCCTCATTTTGGTTACTTCCCAAAAGGAAGAATTCTATGTACAAATTATTCATATCTCATGTAACAAGAACATAGATCGAAGAGATTTTAAATTTCATAATTTCGATGGAACATAGAATAAAATAAGTCTTTTCACGATATTAAATGAAATATATGTCACACAATTTCTTTCCAATATGTTTAATATTTTTATTAATTCTTCTTATTTTATCATGTTCAGTTATAGCTTAATCTGTAATTGTAATAATTTTATTTTATAATTTTATCAGCGTTTTCGACAATAAGATCATTTGAGAACTTGGCCTAAACATTTTAGGGAATATAAGGATCTTACGAATTTAGATTAAACGGTTTCAAGCATAATGATTTCGCAAAAGTTTAAAGACGTATTTCTTGAACAAACTAATTTCAAAATATCAAAATTGTACTTATAGTATATGTATTTCAAATAATTTCTACACATTGTAGATGGAACTGTTTTATTTATACAATGTTTTCCTTTTTTCGTTACTGTTTTATGCGTTAGAAATCAATGTCAATGATTTCTAAAACTATAGAAATCTGTACACAATTTTAGATGAATATTTCCTTTAACGCTCCAACCGCCTGAAACGCTATTTTCGCGTTTCAGTGGGCTACTTATTTAAAATGCAGATTGCTGATTCCTACCACATTTTTAAAAGCGTACACTGTAAAAAAAAACCACTGTAGATTTGCCAGAAAACACAATGACACACAATGGCAGACACAGCACAATGTGCTGTTAATTTTACGCAACTACTGTATTTTCCATGTTAATATAGTCAGGAAACCAAAGAAAGATACAGCACATTCACTGTGATCGAGTTTGTGCGAGAGATGAACAGTACTTTGTACAGTAAAAATATCGTGTTTTTTTTTTTTTTTTTTTTTTTTTTTTTTTTTTTTTTTTTTTTTTTTTTTACAGTGTATTATTCGACGTATTCTCGCATTATTTAATCTGTAATTAAAAAAAGTGACAATTTCTACTTCAAAAAAGTGGTGGGAATCAAACAATCCTAATTTAAAAATGTAACCCACTGAAAAAGTCGTCCACGCCTGGAGGATTTTAATACGTTCTTATTATGTAGCTTTGCATAAACAGATATTCTATTTCTGTACAACTATATTGTTGTGAAGAAAGTAATAAACGTAGACCTTCAATTATAAGTAATATAAATAAATAGGGGTATAATATCAAAATTATATATTAAAATAATCTTCCCTTTCATCCTTTCAATTCTTAATTTTTCCCTAGTTTATTTTTTTTAGTCTTACCTCCAGCTCCGTTTAAATCATTAGAAGAAATCTTATGAAACCTTTAACATAGCCCCTTTTATTTTAATACAATCCATATCTTTAAAATTCGCAATAGTTACAAAACCCCCTTCCAAAATAACCGTTTAAAAACCAGATGCGTACTTAGTTCGATGCTACTAGCGGATCTTTTTCATGACCATATATGGGTATTGATCGCAGGCCATATTCGCCGAGAGAATTGCAAGCTTAACAAAAACCTTAAATCATATCCCTTTTTGGTATTGAGAGTTTCAATCCAAGTACAATATGTTTTGTCTATAAAACCGCAGTATGAAATTCTTATGGGATTTGGAATTGAATTCAAGAATAAAGGCGATAAACACGCCAATCTTTATATGAAGATCTCCCTATCAGAAAAAAAGTGCTGTAACCCTTTTGGCGATTTATTTGGCGAGTATATGTAAGTCAGAAGAAATGTAATGTATCTGCCTCGCTCTCACTTCCCTGCTTGCAACCGCCTATGTAATCCTTCCTCAGCACCCTCACCTCTGAGTCTAATAAAATAGTAATGGTACGAACTTGGATTAATCATTTACAAAAGGTAAAAATGTGTACATTCTAAGTTTCATTGACACGCATTAACCTACAACTTCGTTATAAGAATTATGGTGCAGTGACCAACGGAGGTGAGGGTAGCTTCGCTTCCACCTGCATTTCGCTGATTCCAGATGCGGACCTTTTCGCCGGATCGAAGCACGGTCAACGAGAATAAAGTCCTGGAGTGCTGCCCCCCCTTGCCGTGACATCGCTTCGCAGCTGCTTCGTTTCGGGAATGCTAAACATTGCTAGAAGCCGCACCGCTTCAAAAACTGCTGAAACACTGATGTCATCTTGCTAACCCTTTCAACTGGTGTACCTGGTGTACCGTTTGTCGGTCCTTGGAAATAACCGCACCTTTCCCGCTTACTTTCTTCAAGAAAAGAACATTGACGTCCGCTGTGTGTGTTCCCCCCTCCCCGTTTCGATCCGAATTCCAACAGCACAGATTTCTTCGACTGCAAAAAAAGGAAAAGAAAAGAATCGCATTTTATTCATCGCTTCAGCACGGATTCTGCGTGCCTTCCTCACACCTCCTGCTATCTGCATACCCATTTCGATACAGTGTTATCTTGGTGAAATATAAATGCAACAACAACAAAAAAAGGACTGTTTCTACTACTGAAGTAATCGGTGATAAAGATTCCTTTTTTCATCGGCTTAAGCAAATGTGTTTACACATATACGTTAGCATGTGCGAGATAGCATCAAAGTGATAATTCGTGAAGTTCCATAAAAAAAAAAAAGGTTCAACAGGCATTATAAATCTTCAGTTCTTTTCCGTTGGTTCTTTTAGTGTGACAAGGAAAATATGCAATATTATTCGCACATACACTGATCGGTAAAAAAATTCACAGTGGCAAAAAAAAAGATGCACAAAATACATATGAAAAATGATCAGTTACATAATCTCTGGATCACCAATTTAGTTACAAAACAAAATATGATTTCCAATTTTTGTTTGGAAATATTTGGTTTAATTTAGATACATGATTATAATGTTATATATATGTTTGGTTCTTTTTTTTTAACATGAAAGTAAGTAAAAAAAGATGAATGAATAATTAACTATTTTAAAGTAGTTATAAGCTTTCGTAAATTTTTCCAGATTGCTTTAAATTAACTTTAAATTATAATCGTGTATCAGTAAATAATATTTTATATGTGTGATATTATTTTTATTATTAGTATTTCTGCAATATTTATCCTGCTATCTCATATTCAATTTTGATTTTTCTAAAATATTTTATGTGCTTTTGATAAAAATTTCATTTTCGAAGATACTTATTTAGATAAGTGAGATAGCCGTTTAGACAAGGTAAGTGTTAATGAAAATAGTTTGAGAGTCAGTAATTTTTGCATGCCTATTCATAAAGTTATCTGAATATTGAAGTTACGAAAATAACATTGAATTTTTTTCTTTTGTTGAATATATATTTTAATACTTTTCAGTACAGATGCAGAAGATTTTAAAATAATTTCTTTATAACATATACATATGGAATTTTCGGCAGCTTCCATATGTGCAGATTTTTTTTTAATTGGTGTCAACAGTTATATGACATATACTTCATTCTGACTCTCATATGCAAATATTTTTATATTATTATATAGTATTTAAACTGTGGTATATATTTTTGATAATCATAATTACTGCATTTTTGGTATATTTTGATATATATAACATTTGCAGTGCTTCCCCGCTTAGATATATATTGTTCCCTCTCCTTTTCTAACGGTTTGTTTTGATTAAGTCATACATATACAATTTTGGGCTGACATGGCTAATTCAAAAATAACGTTCAAAACAATTACTTTTGACGGAGATCCCAATCTGGTTGATTTCCTTTTCAACCAAATAAAAACATTGGCCAAAGCCCATGGTTGGAAAGAACCAGAATGTATACAATTTATTGGAAGTAAATTAGCCGGCCCCGCGTTAGCGTTTTTCACGCAAAACCCGGCCATTTATAAAGCGGAAAAATTAAAAACAGTTGAAGATGAATTCAAAAAATTTTTCGCCCCCCCCAGTAAAGCATCATCATTAGTTCAATTGAATAACCTAATTCTGTTGCCGCAGGAAACAATAAGAAATATCGCACATAGAATTAATGTACTTACAAGCCGTGTTCACGAAACAAATATAGAACCGCGTTAAATGAAATAAAGTTCACGAAATTTATTTCGTCCATTCCGGCGACAATAAGAATTAAACTGCAGGAGGAAAATATTTCGGATTATGACGTCGCGGTTGAAAGAGCACAGACATTACAGGACATTATGCAGAATGAAAGCATCCTGCAGTCATGTGCACCAACAGCGTCTACTGACTCGATTTCAACACAATTACAATTGCTCACAGAAAAAGTTAATGCCCTCACTCTAACAAACACTGAAAAGGACACAAAAAAAGACACATTAATTAATACCCCACCCCTACACGATGAGCAACATAGAGAGCAGTATCCAAAAAAAGATTTAAAAAGGAAGCATACTGTTTCTCCAAGATACAAGACATCTCATAAAAAATCCACGTCCCCCCCTACGTGCCAATTGTGTGCAAAACGTGGCCATGTCGCCAAACATTGTTTCAAATGGCGTAGAGCGAATGCGAATAAAAAAAATCAGAATTATAAATATAACAGAAATTTTAGAAGGGACGACTACAATCAAAACAATGCTAAAAATTTAAACTCTTACTGAGGCGCAATTCGGCTGGTGTGCTTGTGCCTCAGCATAACACTATTACATCAGCAACTTCGAATGAATTCACATGGACTTTTGACCCTTCTCTTCCTAAACTTTCTCAGGAAAGACTGGTCAAATCCGTCGCTTCTCAAACGAATATTGACGTTAAGTTGTCCAAGAATTCTGCATCGCAGACAGTGATAAACAAAAGTGATATGGCCTCACAAACTGCCAGTTTATGGGATGACAAAGTTGCACTAATTTGCAATGTTAACAATTCCACGCCAACACTTCCCCTCATAAAAGCCTCCATTACAAAACAGAAAACAAATCTATTACTGGACACAGGGTCCTCGATTTCCCTCCTTTCACAAGAGTTATTTAATCAAATTAAGGACAAACTAAAATATAAAAGACTAGGAACTGGCGTCACTATTAAAACTGTTAACTCGAATGTTAATTTCACCGCATGCATTAAAACTTCCATTCGCATACATCAAAATCATTTTCACACAACTTCTACATTGTTGACATTCCTAATCCATCTACCTTTCAGGGTATTCTAGGTTTCGATTTCATTCACAAAAATAGGATTATTATTGATATAAACAGAAATAGGATGTCAACAAATGAATTTAGTATACCATTACTCGATTCAGCCACTAATGAAAATGAATCCCACCATCTGGAACACTATAAGCAGCCGGAATCGCAAACATTCTCAAAGGCCATTCGTCTTGCTAATAAAATTAAACTGGAACCGCAGGAAACCAAATGGATCTCCATAAGTTGTGATTCGCTAGACCCAACAAAATATTACTGTTTTCAGAGTCACATGAAAAATAACATACTCTGCTATGATAGTATTATAGGGCAAAGAGATAACGAATCAGAAAAAGAAGATCAGAACATCAAAACCAAAACTCCAAATAAATCACAATTCTATATTTTCATGCAAAATTTGTCTTCTAAACCTATACACGTTAATAAAAATGCAAGAGTTGGAAATTTATACGAGATAGAAGACATTATGGAACCTGCACAAAACAAAAACTTTAACCAAATTATGAATTCATGTGAAAACAACTCTAAGTTCAACATTAAACCTCAGGATAACTTACACGAATACATTTGCAATTACATTCAGGCATCGAATGAGATGTTAAAACAAAGACAACAGGATCTCACAGTGCAGGACTTTAAATTAGAGCATTTACAAGAAAAACCAGCGAAAACTTTAGGAGATTTATTACTTAGTCACTACGCATCATTTTCCAAGTCTATGAAAACATTAGGTCACACAGATAAAGTTGTTCCAAATTTAAAATTCATAAATGATTACCCCATCAAAACCCTTCCTTTTCCCCTCCCTCAAGCACTACACCGAGAAATGCAAGAGCAAATAAATCAGCTTTTAGAAGCCAACATAATTGAGAGAAATTGTTCGGAATGGGCTTGTCCCATTTTGCTCGTTAGAAAGAAGGCAGATGAAACTGGAAAACAAAAGTACAGGTTGGCTTTGGATTTGCGCATGCTTAATTCAGTCTTACAAAGTTCATCGTATCCTTTACCGAAAATCCAAACCATAATTTCTAATCTATCTGCATATAAGTATTTCACTTCCCTTGATTTCCAGCAAGCGTACCATCAGATCGACCTCCCCGAGCAATTTCAAGATCCTTTAACATTTACATCCATGTATGGAACTTTTCGATACAAACGCTTGGTTTTTGGCTTAAAGTCCTCGAGAGGATTTTTCCAAAATTTAATGGATACATTAATCGCTGAATTACAAATTGATGGTTTATTTGCATATCAGGATGATGTAATATTTGGCTCGAACTCGTTTGAGGAAACTTGTTCAAAACTAGACAAAATATTACAAATACTAACAAAATATAATCTAACACTGACTCCAAGCAAATGCACATTCCATAAAACAGCTGTTGACTATTTAGGATTTCACATTGAAAACCACTCAATCTCACCTATCCATTCTAACATTGTAAAAATAAATTCCTTCCCTACACCAACAACTAAAAGACAGCTAAAGAAATTTATTGGTCTAGTAACGTTTTATAAATCACTTGTACCATCATTTTCTGAAAATATTCAACCCCTCATTGACTTAACCACACCCAAAGCTGCATTTACATGGACACAAGATCACCAAAACTTATATGATAAAATGCAGAGAATTTTTTTCGATTCACCGATGGTTCGTTTACCAGATTGGTCAAAAACATTTTATGTAAACACCGATGCATCAAAAATAGCAATAGCTGGAGCATTGTTACAGGAACATGAAGGACAATTACTTCCCATCGCCTACTTTTCCAAATCTCTTAAACACGCAGAAAAACGTTATCCAGCATTAAAACTAGAATTAATGGCCATTTATAAATCTGTCATTGCGTTTAAATATTATCTATACAACAGAAAGTTTATAATTTTGTCAGATAATTTTGTCCTTTAAAGAAATACAAGAAAACATGTAATCCCGCTGATCTAACCACACGCTGGTTAACAGAACTTTCTGAATACACATTTTCATTTGAACATGTCCCCGGTTCATCTAATGTACTTGCTGATTATCTATCAAGGTGTACATTTGAAAACAACACACAAGATCTAACGTCAAATCCTGAACTTATTAATGACCCACATGCATTACCAATTGTAGATAATGACATTTCGGTTAACACTGATCAAACTTCAGAAAACAAACCACAAACATTAAACTACTTAATCTCTGGTAAGCACAAAAAGAAAGACCCTTTACTCGAAATCTGAAACGACACTTTCGTTTATGAGCAGAAGAAAGATCCAAATTTAGCTATTATTTATGAGGAAATTATTAAAAATGGAACATGTCAAAAATTTCTCACATATTTCATTCACCCCGACACTAAAGTTCTTATGTATAAAAAGGAAAATATTTATAATGATACATTTTCATACCATATTATAGTACCAGATTCACTAAAGGCAAAAGTTTTAACGATATGTCATTTATCTCATTTCGGATTAACCAAAACTTATGAATTTGTAACAGCTAGATATTTTTGGAAAGGAATGTATGCTGACACTTTAAATTTTGTGGCATCTTGTACCAAGTGCCTACAAGCAAAACATCATCGAACACCACCCGCTCCATTACAACCCACATACACGCCTACGCATCCTGGCCATACTGTAAGTGTCGATTTGGTCGGCCCATTTTCAAATGGACAATCTGTTTTTACAGTGATAGACCATTTTTCTCGACATCTTGAATTATTCCCTTTGCGTAGCACAACAACTGACAAAATTGCAAAATGCCTATTTCAATATATTACTTCTTTTGGAAAGCCTTCAACAATTCTTAGCGATTTAGGAAGACAGCTAACTTCTGACATGTACAATAGATTCAATGACACATTAGGTATAAAAGTACTCCACTCCAGTGTCGCGAGGCCACAAAGTAATGCGATTTCTGAAAGAGTGAACAGATCAATCAAATATTCTGTTAAAACCCTACTTCAAGAAGGCCATACTTTCGAAAATGCATTACTTATACATAAATCTCTTTATAACGGCTCTACACATTCATCTACTAAATATTCCCCTAATTTATTACACTTTGGAAGAGAACTTTTTTTATTATTTGATACATTTGACCAACGCATTAATCAACCTATCCTTGATAAAGGCATTGAAGTTTATCAGTTGTTACACGATCTAAATTCAATATACAAAAAAGCATACATTAACATCAAAAGTTCGCAAGAGAAAAGAAATGAAAACTTCCAGAGACGTGCTAAACTAAGAATAGTTTTAGAGAAAGATATAGTGTACCTCAAGTCCGTAGACAGATTTAAACCTAAATACACAGGACCATTTATTGTTGTACACAAACATTCTCCAGTCTCTGTTTCCATCAAACGTTTACACTCACCTGATGCCTCAGCATTCAGAGTTCATATTGACAGATTAATTGTAGCTCCACCTAGGAATGATCATTTATTTGTACGTCATGAGGACAACATTAGAAACTCAGTAAACACTTCCCCGAGATATAACTTAAGACCACGAAATTAATTTTCCTTGCAATATTGTGCAATTTGATATTATCCACAATTGCGTGCATTGATCGCGACTTTGTACTTACGTTGTGTATGAATTTTCCTTGAGAGAGTCCTTGGCTGGTCCAAGGTCTCCCTTTTACAGAGAGAGTTTTCACATAGCAATTTGTGTGAGTATCACCGTATGGGGTGTTGCCAATATTGTTATCCACTTTTTCTTTTTACTAATCATAACAGTAATAGAATACAAATTTAACGTAACAGTTTGGGTTTTCTTAAAGATAATAGTTAGTTTCGTTTGATATAATATGAAAATAGATAAAAAAAAATAAAATAGACATTAAAAAAAACTGCATTTTTTCAATTTCACACAACTCATGACTACATTTATCTTTATTTACCGATTTAGACAAACAAGTTTCTCATTACTCTAGGATTGTCAGTACTTTTTGATATATACATGATGTGTATATATATATATTTTTTTATTTTTTTAATTCTGCCCCGTTGAAGTGAAGGCCCGTTCAAAATTTTTATGCCCCGTGGACCTGTAGCTTCATTGTAATGAGAAACGACTTCGGATTGATGCACACGTCATCAATTCATTTTCAAATCCCCTGTTTATACGAATATGCGACGCGTGCTCCTTCTTGAAATCAAACGATTTCCGGGGAGAGTCCATAATTGGGCTCTCAAAAATATTCCCTCCTCACCTAGGGCTAGGCCATAAGCTGATGCCATCACATTGTCACTTGACAAGATTAAGGGCAGCAACCTTTCTATGGATCGCGAGTCGCTTTCCCTTTTTTGGCCTGTCCTGTGTGGATACACAATTTTTTTTTGCTTTTTACTTACGAAGTCTCTTACATTTACATAAACATTTTTCATCATTTACATAAACATTTTTTTTCCATCGTCAACATCCATTCATCTTATATCATTATTCTGAATACATATTTTATATACTCTTTTATACGTTGTACAACTTCTTATTGCATTATGTTTATATTTTTGTTCGAACAAATACTGCTTATTTTATATATGTTAAGGTATACCTGCATCTGCAATTCCATTTTGCATAAAGACTGGTGTTAAAGTTGCTTTAAAGAACATTTACCAGTAAAATGCCTATTCATTAAGAACTGTTCCGGAACATGAAAAAAAAATAGGCACACATATAATCATGGCACCTTACAAATAGAAGAAACTGTTACTTGTTTCAAGTTTTTCGGCCATATTATTTCACATGAAATTCAGTACTTTCATGTTTATTCTTATGTCGTCATTTATATATGTCTTTTATGTAATTCTGAGAGAGATTTTCATATTTTTTTTTTCAATTACCAATGCAAACAATTTCAAATCCCAAACAAAAGGGGGAAATATATAATATCAAAATTATATATTAAAATAATCTTCCCTTTCATCCTTTCAATTCTTAATTTTTCCCTAGTTTATTTTTTTTAGTCTTACCTCCAGCTCCGTTTAAATCATTAGAAGAAATCTTATGAAACCTTTAACATAACCCCTTTTATTTTAATACAATCCATATCTTTAAAATTCGCAATAGTTACAAAACCCCCTTCCAAAATAACCGTTTAAAAACCAGATGCGTACTTAGTTCGATGCTACTAGCGGATCTTTTTCATGACCATATATGGGTATTGATCGCAGGCCATATTCGCCGAGAGAATTGCAAGCTTAACAAAAACCTTAAATCATATCCTTTTTTGGTATTGAGAGTTTCAATCCAAGTACAATATGTTTTGTCTATAAAACCGCAGTATGAAATTCTTATGGGATTTGGAATTGAATTCAAGAATAAAGGCGATAAACACGCCAATCTTTATATGAAGATCTCCCTATCAGAAAAAAAGTGCTGTAACCCTTTTGGCGATTTATTTGGCGAGTATATGTAAGTCAGAAGAAATGTAATGTATCTGCCTCGCTCTCACTTCCCTGCTTGCAACCGCCTATGTAATCCTTCCTCAGCACCCTCACCTCTGAGTCTAATAAAATAGTAATGGTACGAACTTGGATTAATCATTTACAAAAGGTAAAAATGTGTACATTCTAAGTTTCATTGACACGCATTAACCTACAACTTCATTATAAGGGGTAATATCATACAGCAGCAAGAACTTTTTTTAAACCAGAAATCCCTGTTTCACTTAATACACTACGTCACTATTGATGGCGAGAGATAATATAATTTTTCTTTCTTGTATCCTATTGTTTGGAGGGGGAGAGCGGGGGTATTCTTAAAAATATTTTAATAAGGTTGAGTTAATGATGTTCTTTACATTGAGGAATACATATTCAGCACTGATTGTGTGAAACTATAAAATTTCTTTTTTTAGCACAGTTTATCTGTGAGAAAAGGCATTTTCTTGCCGTCTTTAGAAAAAAAAATCTTCAATCAGAATTCAAGTATTGAATCAGACAAGTTTAAAATTATTTATTTAATCATAAATGACAAAAATAAGGACAACTCTTCGCATTAATGCTGGAAATCATAAAAGTTGGAGCATACATTTCGCGTATAAATATAAATACAGGAAAGATTTTGAAAAAAATAAATGTAAAGATTAGCAAAGAATTAAAAAGAATTTATTTGTTTTAACCAATATGGAAACTTGCCAATACTTTTTTAATACTTATCTTCACCTTTTCCTTAATATATAGACTTCAAATCAGGAAAATAACGTAAACATTAATACATTACATCAGATATTAACCGTACGTTTTCAAGTCAATAATTATTTTTATAAAATCTATGAACTGAAATAGGTATCACAATGGGATTTTACAAACAATATAAATATCGATTACCACAAACTTCTTTTTAAGTTATTTTAATATAATTTTTGATGAAGAACATTTTATCGATAAAATATCTCTCAAGGCTTCATAACTGATCTTTAATTCATAACACTTTTATTACTGTTAATGACATTAGATTATTAGGTTGGTAATTAAAAACTTGTTAAAGTTTTCAATTATGAAACTAGTGAGCATCTGCGTCTGACAAATCAATTAAAATGCTTTGGGTTATTCACAAGATATATGATAATGATGTAGGTGATTCTTATTTGTTGTCATAAATTTATGTAAAGCACAGGGAGAACTTTAAAAACTTACGGCATTTATTTTCACGAATTTTGTCAAAACTAATGTTTTAGTCACTATTAAAAGCCCGACATTAATTACTGGAGGGCAAACAGGCATTATTGAAAGGAATTGTTGTTAATTTGTCATTATGTAATTCATTCCTTTTTTTAACAACTTAAAATTCACGTGTCATAATTAAATAGTAATTTACACGAAAAAGTCAATCATATACAAGTAATTATTAAATAATTTATAAATTTCTTTTTGGGGTTATTTTTATTTTATATTTCATGCATAGTTTTTCATACATGCATGAGAGATTTAGGTATATCTATGTTATAAAGCACAAAGGTGTGTGTGCGTAACACTGACGTCATGTTGATGAAAGCAATAGAAGATGATTAAATTTAACTTTTACTCAATTTTTTTTAACCTCTAAACCTCCTGCATTTAAAATTTTTAAACCGTCGAAAAGGGAACAAAATGTACTTTCAAATGAAATTTATTTAAAAACTATATCGCAATTTGTTTGAAAAATGTATCACAATTTACTCAATTTCTTTTGATTCAAAAATAATTTTGAAGCTTGATTTTTAAAAAATATATATCATTATCGCGGGCAGACGATTACAAAAAATAAATGATTTTGCATTTAAGTTAATATAAATACCTCAACATTTTTTTCCAGCTTTGATTCCATAACGAAACTTAAACATTCACCAATAAATTAATATATAAATAAATATCAAGCGTAAGACACAAATTTAAGGCATTTGATAAAACTATGCACTTAAAATACTTAAATGATTAGAATCAAAAAGGCTGATTGGGAATAATGATCATCAGCGAATTCTTTGGCTAGATTCTGGCACCAGGCCATTACATACTTATCGTTTTTAATAAATTTCAAAACTTTATTTAAACGCATGATTGCTATTTTCGCCATAAGTATGATTTTTTCATATTGTTAGTGTGCAGTGTAAAAAAAACAAAAAAAAACAAACATATTAAATGCATTTTGAAAAATAGCTTTGATAGATTTGCAAAAATAAAAAAGGAAATGTACGCAAGTATATAAATAATCAAATTAAAAAAAAATCTTTTTCAAGTCTTTTGTAAGATGTAGAGAAAGAGATACGTTAATATGATTAAAATAATCGTCATGTAGATAATTACTATGCAAAGGAAAGTGAGTAAAAATTATATAAATTATACAATCAAAAGATATGCTATAAAAGATATGTTAAAGAAAAGAATATTTGCATTTTTGTAACTTTCCATTTCACCTCTATGTTTTCTAATAATAATTTAAAAGTAAGAAACTGATATAACAATTAAACCTCATAATATATTAAGTACAAATACGTAAATAAAAAATTTCGGAATGCACAAAGTTAATTTTTGTTGTAGTTGCAGTGCATGTTTGACTATAATTTAAATGAATAAAAGGGAATTAAAGAAATATATATATATTAAAATAAATAATCATTGTTTAACGTCTGATATACGAGTTAAAAATAATAAATATATTACAAATCATCAGACATACAAGTAAAATTACATAAATACATTTAATACAATTAAAAAGCAAACGTTTCAAGCTAAATTTTAGACCCTCATCAGTGCAACAAAACATTCAAATGACAGAAAACTATATATCATGTTTACAGTTAAAAATTATTAGCAGTTAAATAAAGTATATATATATATTTTTTTTTAAACAATGCTGAGTATTCAGGAGGAAGTGCACATGATTCATTTATCGGCGACGTTTGCTTACGAGTGAACACACCTTCCAGAAAAACTCTACTTTTAATATTATTGCAACCGGATCTGATAACTTTCATATTCGTGAAATCTGGGATATGGTCGGTATCCAAAGAATGCTGTACAATTTTAGACTGTAGGTTTCCAGATTTGTAAGTACGTTTATGCTCGGCCAGGCGAATGGCGCAAGTGCGACCAGTTTCGCCAATATATACTGAGTCGCAACCTTTACATGGTATACTGTAAATTGAACTGGTTCTTAGTAAGGGGGGAATTTTAGGTTTAGATTTACAAAGTAAGTTTTTCAAAACATTTTGAGGCTTGAATGATGTACTGATGTTATGAGACTTCAAAAGACTAGAGATTTTTTCAGAAAGATATTTGTTGTAGGGTAGAGATATGTAAATAGCGGGAGCCTTGCAATTTACAGAGGATGACACGTGATGCTCAGAAAAATCCTTTTTAACCATCTTAAAGGATATCCATTAAGAATTAGGTCACTAAATATCTTCTTTTTTTCAAATTGGAAGGCTGCATCAGTATTACAATAACTTTTAGCTGTGTGGATTAAAGTTCTAACGACTGCGATTTTATGGGAGAGTGGGTTCATAGATTCAAAATTTAGGTATTGCCCAGAATTTGTCGCCTTACGGTATACCGATGTTAAAACTTTCTGAAAATCAGTATTCTCTACTCTTTCAACCATAATGTCGAGGAAAGGTAATTTGCGATCAGTCTCGATTTCGGCAGTGAATTGGATTGCTAGACAGATAGAGTTCGCAGTTTGTAGAATTTCATTCAAATCCTCCTGCTTCGCAACAAGAAAAACGTCATCGACATAACGTCTCCAAAAACAGACCTTAGAGCCTAAAAGGCACATTATTTCATACTCAATGTACTGCATTACTATTTCAGCTATTCTAACGGAAATTGGGGATCCCATAGCAGTTCCATTAACTTGGCTATAAAATTTTTCATCAAAAATGAAACAATATGGTTTACCTAAAGTTCATAAAACTAATATGCCTCTCCGTCCAATTATAGATTATACTCGTTCACCTGTCTATAAATTATCTAGTTTTTTATCGACGTTGTTGAAACCTCTAACTTTGGAATCCATTTACTCTCTTACATCAGCTTATCAATTTTTGGACTGTCTTAAGAGTTTCCGTTTTCCACCTAACTGCATTATGGCTTCATTTGACGTAGTGTCTTTGTTTACATCTATACCGATTGATTTTGCTTGCGAAGTTGTCCAGAAAGTATGGCCTAAATATAATATGGATTCAAGTCTTGACATTTTGGACGTTGTTGATCTTGTGAGATTTTGTCTTACATCTAATTGTTTCATTTTTGATGAAAAATTTTATATCCAAGTTAATGGAACTGCTATGGGATCCCCAATTTCCGTTAGAATAGCTGAAATAGTAATGTAGTACATTGAGTATGAAATAATGTGCCTTTTAGGCTCTAAGGTCTGTTTTTGGAGACGTTATGTCGATGACGTTTTTCTTGTTGCGAAGCAGGAGGATTTGAATGAAATTCTACAAACTGCGAACTCTATCTGTCTAGCAATCCAATTCACTGCCGAAATCGAGACTGATCGCAAATTACCTTTCTTCGACATTATGGTTGAAAGAGTAGAGAATACTGATTTTCAGAAAGTTTTAACATCGGTATACCGTAAGGCTACAAATTCTGGGCAATACCTAAATTTTGAATCTATGAACCCACTCTCCCATAAAATCGCAGTCGTTAGAACTTTAATCCACAGAGCTAAAAGTTATTGTAATACTGATGCAGCCTTCCAATTTGAAAAAAAGAAGATATTTAGTGACCTAATTCTTAATGGATATCCTTTAAGATGGTTAAAAAGGATTTTTTCTGAGCATCACGTGTCATCCTCTGTAAATTGTAAGGCTCCCGCTATTTACATATCTCTACCCTACAACAAATATCTTTCTGAAAAAATCTCTAGTTTTTTGAAGTCTCATAACATCAGTACATCATTCAAGCCTCAAAATGTTTTGAAAAACTTACGTTGTAAATCTAAACCTAAAATCCCCCCCTTACTAAGAACCGGTTCAATTTACAGTATACCATGTAAAGGTTGCGACTCAGTATATATTGGCGAAACTGGTCGCACTTGCGCCATTTGCCTGGCCGAGCATAAACGTACTTACAAATCTGGAAACCTACAGTCTAAAATTGTACAGCATTCTTTGGATACCGACCATATCCCAGAATTCACGAATATGAAAGTTATCAGATCCGGTTGCAATAATATTAAAAGTAGAGTTTTTCTGGAAGGTGTGTTCACTCGTAAGCAAACGTCGCCGATAAATGAATCATGTGCACTTCCTCCTGAATACTCAGCATTGTTTAAAAATATATATATATACTTTATTTAATTTTAACTGCTAATAATTTTTAACTGTAAACATGAAATATAGTTTTGTGTCATTTGAATGTTTTGTTGCACTGATGAGGGGCTAAAATTTAGCTTGAAACGTTTGCTTTTTAATTGTATTAAATGTATTTATGTAATTTTACTTGTATGTCTGATGATTTGTAATATATTTATTATTTTTAAATATATATATACTTTAATATATTTTTCATAGTATAATTTTATGGAGAAAATAACTGTCTTCGAGAAAATGAAATAATTTTTTTCTCAGATTCAAACAGCGTGTATCTGAAAAAGTGGACAAAAATTTAATGGAGTAGTAGAACGAGGCTATACAAGCAAATTTCGCCATAGAATGTATGGTCCAATCGCAAACGGTGAGAAGTTAAAAGGTAGTTTTACACTGTCCCAGGGCGATGGATAGGTCGAGAATGTCCCACAGCTTGGCCACCAAGATCTGCGGATCTCTCGTTTTTGGACATTTTCCTGTGGGGCCATATGAAAAGTTCAATCTGTGAGTGTCCTATTGAAACCAATATGGATCTAGTCGCCAGGATTGCCGTTGTTGCCGGCGATATTGGGGAAATACCTGGTGATTCGCAAATGTGCAGCAGTCCCTATCCCGTAGGTGTGAAGCTTGCATTATAACTGGCGGAAGATCTTTTGAGCAATTTCTTTGAGCATGTACATTAATTACATTCCTGTTAATAAAATGTTTTCTGATGTACAGTCGTGGAAAAAAAAAGTAAACACCCCCTACTAACTCCTCAACAAATTATCGTAGAAGAAAGTTACTGGTACCGAACGATTGGAAATAAAGTCTACTTTTAAATGATGTGTATAAAATTTTCTTAGGGGACCACCTACATATTAAAACGAACCATAACTTTGTTTTTTTCAATAGCAGTACCCAATTCTGACAGCATAAATGAACTCTACACCCTTCAATTAGCCTAAAAACGAATTTTTATGCAATTCGTGCCATAAGTTTCCGAGAAATTAATTATTTTAAAACGAGCGTATTTTAAGGGCTGTATCCAAATTGAAGTTCCGTACTGGATTGTTAACCAAGAGAGCCGCTTCCTTGATCAAGGCACCTTAAGCGCCAATCAAGGAGTCAATGAAGCGTGTTAGATTACAGTACGGCGGAATAAATTTCAAAATGTCTACTCACTTCCATCATAGACGGCCCCTTAAACCATCATTTTGCCCTTTTTTAAGCATAATTTGAAAACTACTTGGAAGAAAAATGTGAAATTTTTGAATTTCCATAAAGCAGGACTTAATAAATCTAAATCCATCATAAAAATTGTAGGTTGCAATTCATAATTTTTTCGAATATTAATTTCATAATTCATAATTCATATCATAAAATTATAAAAAATTGCAAATTCAGCTTATTTATGTTTGGGTATATTAGTATTATTACCACAAAACAAATTAGCACATTAGGAGCATAATTTCGGGAGATATAAATAAAAATATGAAAATATAATTTAACATTAGAAGCACTAAATTTTGAATGTTTATAATTCAAATGACCTGAAATTTGGTGTCCAGGCATAGTTTGAACCGAAGATTTGAAATATTTCGTTAAAATTGGGTATTGCCATTGAAAAAAATGAAGTTAGGATTCGTTTTAATATGTAGATGACCCCCTAAGAATATTTTATATACATCATTTAAAAGTAGACTTTATTTCCAATCGTTCGGTACCAGTAACTTTCTTCTATGATGATTTGTTGAGGAGTTAGTAGGGGGTGTTTACTTTTTTTTTTCCACGACTGTACCTACTCTCATTCTTGTGTTAATTTTTTAACTGCTGATAGTGGAAAACTACCTTCTAACTCCTCTCTGCTTGCGTTCCGACCATACATTCTCTGACGATATTTGCTCGTATAGCTTCGTTCTATCACCCGTAAAGTTTTTCTTTTTCAGATACATACTGTTTATTAAACAATTTAAGTATCCGTCAATGCAATGTTTCATATTTAATCATTTATTGTAAAAATTTGGTCTGTGGGCCTTTAATACTTAGTTTAAATTCAGTTCCTCCATATATATACTGATAATTTTGTATAAATACATAAACAGACTTTACAAAATTTTCGAAAAATATCTTTGATAGATTTGTAAAGCTAGAAAAGAAAATGTATGCAAGAATATAAAAAATCAAATTAAAAATACTTTTTCAAGACTTTTGTAAGATAAACATAGACATATCTTATATGTTTTTTTGAAAATCCATTTCATCCCCATTTGTTTTCCATTTCTATATTTGTATACTTTACTGCACAACAAAGTATTACGTTCTTTGTTGTATTTAAATTTTACATAAAATACATTAAAATTTGTCGATTTTTTCCATAGTTTATGGCCCATATGATGTTACTCCCATAATGGAATGGAATAAACATTTCGAGGAATTGCAAGGAAGTGGGAAAAATTCATTTTATTTTAGTTTCCTTATCATCAGCTACACGAATTGTATCTTATACAAAGATTCAGTTTTCACATCTTTTGCTGTTACTTAATACGTTTTTATATTGACATAATATTTTATACATCTTTTTAAAAAAAAAAAATAGTGTAAACTACATTAAATTACTTTAGGTACTTCAGATGAAACATTATATCAATAACATTTGTAAAATTCCTCATTGCACTTCAAACAAAATTATAAAGTACATTGAATTTATTTCAATTTCTAATGTAATACAAAAAAATTCTCAAATGCTTTCATAATCTTCTGCTAAAACTTTAACAGTTTGTAGATATTAATATAAGTAATAAGAAAGTAATAAGAAACTTTAACTAAGAAAACTTACACTCTAAAATTGGGAGGAGTGAAAAGTTCACTTTTTGAAAGAGTGACAGGCATTTTTACTCTTTTTGGAGTGAATTTTATAAAAATACACTCCTTAAAGAGTGGAATTTTCCACTCTCTAGAAAGGAGTAAGATGTCTCACTCCTGAAAGCAGAGTGTCTTGCGCGTGCATTGCTTTTAACCAATCAGAGCAGCAAGGCGACGACATCCTTAAAAGATAAGAAAAATGATCACTTTTTTGTCAGCCATCTTACGCTTAACAGATTAGGATATCATTAAAATTATTCTTATTGGAATACACAAAATAAAGGTAAGTCTTATTTAATTTTAAGCATTTATCCGTGTAGATATGGGGAATGTTAAGATTATTACCTAATAGTTGTATGTTGTATTAGAAAAAGATTGATCGTTAGAGTGTTCAAAAGTGATTGTCTGTTATATTTCTTCATGTAGCGGTTTGAAATCATTCTTTTAACAATTGAATACGCACTAGAGATCTGCACTAGATAGCACTAGGGATACGCACTACACTGTAAAAAAAAATCTGTGAAGTTACTAAAGTTTTTCTAGGAAACTTGGATTCCTAGAACTTTTCATGTAACGGCAACAACAAAATTTCATGTAACAGACACACTTTTGCACCGAAAATCAAAAAATCTGTAAGGTTACTAAGAATTTTTTTGGAAACTGGGATTCCGAGAACTTTTCATGTAACTGCAGCCAGGGTTACAAATAAAAGTTTAGTAAGATTACTGAAATTTTAGTAGATTCATTTGTAAAGTTACAGATTTTTGTAGCTTTACAAAAACTCGTTTTGTAGATTTGCAGCTTTTTTCGTACAGTTACAGGTGAAAGTTTAGTAAGCATGTAACTTTACATCTGTAGAACTACAGATTGTTTTTTACAGTGTAGAGACCCGGCTCGTTCTCGGGCCGATTTTCACTCACGGAACACGGGCCGGACCCGGGCCACGCTTTTATCTGAAGGCTCGGGCCAGGCCTAGCTTATTTTTTCTGTACAAAGCCGGGATTGGTTCATTCCGAGTCTTCACGGCCCAAAACTTTCAGTCCTAATTTTGACCCAGCCCGTACATGAAAATCATTGTCTCCGCGTGGCCTGGTCTATTTAAAGGTCAGTAAAATTAGGTCTGGCCCAAAAATTTTTGCAAAAAATGCATACATTTTTAAATCGTCATTATTCTACACTTAAACATTAAAATTTATTATTTTTAAGAACACTAGATTTCTGCGCTTATTAAAATATAGCTAAATTAAAACATAGTAAAACGTGTGAAAAAGAACCTGCGTATGACGGAACCCAGTTTTAAACTCACTAACGTATTGATCCATGCATAATTAATATACTAATACATAAGAAAAGAATATATAATACATTTATACTCGCTAAGAAGGGAACTTGTCTATAACGCATTATTTTTCTATACAATTCCATCTTACTGTATAGCATTTTCCAGATTTTTAACACTTCAAAAAAATAAAAAACCATTGTTTTGTTAAAATTCACTCGGGCCGAGATTTTAACTTTTTTTTCCGGGTCGGGCTCGGGCCGAACTTTTAAGTTTTTTACCGGGCCGGACCAATTTTTTTTCTACGGGCCGGGACGAATTTTTTTCTATGAGTCGGGCCGGGTCCTTGGAAATTTCAGCCCGTGCAGACCTCTAAGTGCACAATGCAAAATCAAAACTTCATTAGTTCAGGAAATGTGAATAAAAAAAAAATGACTGTGCATATTTTATTCTTCCCTTTCAATGCTGTATTTGCAAATAATAAAACTTTTGCCACGACCAAAACAAAAAAGTTTTATCTTTTTCGTTTGAAAGGGTGACTGACTCATAACAGAGAAGATCTGGATTTTCTCAATCGTAGGAGACACATTATCGAAAACATTAATTTGCCGTTCTATGAGATTTTTTTTTTTTTTTTTTTTTTTTTTTGGTTTAATTTCGATTTCGGATTATATACAGTTAAGAGTATTTATTATTGTTTAGGAGTTAAATAGAATATATTTGATGTTTATGATATTACGAAAAGGTTGGTACAGTGAAACCTGTGCGACCAACTCTATTAGGCGACCACCTCCCTCAACGACCATTTTTTCATGGAACGAAATTTATTCCCATTGGCTCAATACTAATTTGACCTCAATTCAGAGACCATCCCAGTTGAACTCCCTCCATGAGAGACCGATTTCTTTAAGAAAATGAAATAAATTTCGTTTTTTCCTGGTCCCTTGAAGACGGTTTTATTAAAAAAATAATTCAGGAGAGGGCATTATTCAGCAAACTTCTAAACTAAGTTTAGATTTCTTTTTATTTATTTTTTTTTTATCCCGGGAACTTTTAAGTGTTTAAACCCCTTTGTGCCTTTTTAGGCAATGAATTTAACTCTGATTACAAATTAAGACTGACGGTCAATAAACTCCTCTGCCCTGTTCTGTCGGAAAATTCCCAAAGAAATAGATAAAGTAATGAAATCGCCATTATTTGTTCCCGTCCACAAAAAAATGCATTTATTTACTGAACTTCAAAAGGACATGGAAATAAAAATTATAAAATATAAAACTGTAAAATTAAAGCAAAGCTCAATGTGTTCATTTTTTAAACTCTGCAGTAATTAACTTATGTAATTAACTTTTATTTTGATACTTAAATTTTTATATTTTTTCCTAATGTGAAAAATAAATTTTAGTAACACTGTTACCATTTTTCAACAATTAAAATCTAGATTTAAACGTGACCTCCATTAAGAGACTACCTATCGGAGCAACCAATTTTTATTGCAACAGTACGTGGTCGCTTTAGGGAGGTTTTACTGTATATTAATTTTTTTTAAATTGTATATAAACATTTTTCTGCGAGATATGATTTTAAAATTTCGAGACTGAGTAATATAAAAAAATTTAATTATAGATATTCTGCATCAGTTATTAAATTTCCTTCTATTATAAAAAAATTTTCTACGTTTTTGATACAAGTAATTTTTGGTGCTAAACAATAAAACATGATATTTAAGCATTGGAATAAAATGTTTTTTATGCTTGTTTTGAAGTTTATGGATAAGATTGCTTAGTATATATATTTTTTTAAATGATCATATTTACTTACATAATACAGGACTGAATATTTTTTTTTAAAGAGATTACTAATAACTACTTTTTTACATTCAAATGTTTTTCAAACAATAACAATATTTCTAATGCAGTCATTTACTTTATTTTTAAGTTTGTTTTTTTTCTATTTCCGAGGTCAATCTTTTCCTATAAAACATATAAAATCTATTTTGCTCTTAGTCACAAAATACAATATCTACGCGAATAAAAAATTTAAATTAAATATGGCTTATCGTATTAATTCCATTTTTCAGCAATAACGGACGAAAATTAGAAATCATGATTAATATATACATATATACATAGAATTATATATACATAGTAATTAATATATACATAGAAAAATATATACATATTCCAGAGAACTCATAATTTAGACTCCATGTTCATTAAACAAAACAAAAGCAAATCACAGCGGATAAAAAAAATACACATTCTTAACGTTTAAATCATGCTTAGAACTTATTTTAAAAAGAAATGAGTTTATAAGCATTGCTTTTAAATGGAAAAATTAAAAATATTTTACAACAATAGGACTTTTCAGAAATAGCAATAATTTAAGAAAAAAGTTACGGTTTTATATTTAAAACAAAAATTAAAATCAAATCAAACATTGTTAAACATATAACATCCACCTATTAAAAAGTTATTAATAAAACTTTAAAAGTAATATCTTTATAGGACATGCAGTAAAAGCAAACACAAAGGATAAGATTGGAATAAAATATTTTAGATTATTTCTGTCAGTAATCTAATTTAAATTCGTATGTAACTTTAACTGAATTTTTCCTTAAAAGTTCAATTAGTGCTACAAACTATGAATTAAATAAATATTGCTAATAAAGTATTTTATTCCAATCTTTACCGCGCTTGTATCTATTTTCATTGCATGCCGTAAAAGATGTGATTCTTTTAAAATGACCATAAATGCAAAAGAAAAAAGAACCGACTACAAAAAAAATGAACATTCACTTCCATGAAAGAGTGACTATTCACTCCTACCAAGGGTGAAAAACCGCACTCCTTTAGCAAGAGTGAATAGTCACTCCTCCGAAAGAGTTATTATCCACCCCTGTTTAGAGTGAATAGTCACTTTCCAGGAATGACTATTCACTCTTTCAGAGAGTCAAATATTTCACTTTTGCTCTGAGTGCATAGTCACTCTAAAGAGGTTGGGCATATTTTGAGTCTGCGATAGAGTGACTATTCACTCCGGAGGAGTGAATAGTCACTCTTTTTTATTTAGAGTGTAATTTAATGGTCTCGTTCAGCACACTGAAAGAAAAAAATCTGTAGTTCTACAGATGTAAAGCTACATGCTTACTAAACTTTCATCTGAAACAGTACAAAAAAAGCTGCAAATCTACAAAGCTAGTTTTTGTAAAGCTACAGAAATCTGTAGCTTTACAAATGAATCTGCTAAAATTACAGTAATCTTACTAAAATTTTATCTGTAACCATGGTTACAGTTACATGAAAAGTTCTAGGCATCCCAGTTTCCTAAGAAATTCTTAGTAACCTTACAGATTTTTTGATTTTCGGTGCAAAAATGTATATGTTACATGAATTTTTGTTGTTGCCGTTACATAAAAAGCTCTAGGAATCCCAATTTATTGGAAAATCTTTAGTAACTTTACAGATTTTTTTCTGACAGTGTACGATTTGTGAGATTTCCATAACAGTATTTTTTGCTAACTAATCTAATTATTTTTGTAAATATTTTTCAAAAAGAGCTCTAACTACCGATTTATTAAATCAGTTTTAATTGAAAAAATATCTAATATTGAAATTATTATTATATATGTTGTTTTGGATATCTGAGGCATTAATGTAAATAATTATTTAGGTGAAGTAATTTTTTTTATTCAAAATTCACGATATAAAGTGTTAATATTTTATTTACGTGCATTTTAAAGTGCATTGACTGTTTGTGCATAAAAACCCTAAAGTTAAAATTCTTAAATTTCAAAACTGTTAAAACTGCACATACCCTGTACTTATTAGTCTACTAAGTTTTCATTCAAATATAGTACCATTTATAAAGACACATATCTTATTTTTCATATTGAGATACTTTTAATGCAAAAATCCTTTCACGAGGAATTTTTTTTTTTTTTTTAAGTGTGTACATTCGTTATAATTTCCATGCAGTCAGTTTTAAATAATTCTTTTTTTGACCGTCACGTCAGGCAAACATTTTCAAACTTTAAATTTATAATATTATTAGAATTAGTAAAGAAAAAAAATGAGTGGCATCAGGGACAAAAAGGTGGGAAGAAAAAAGTGAAAAAGTTTTGAGCTCCATAGGCTTTTCTATGTTAAATTAGAATTGAGAAGTGACACTGGAAATAAATAAGTATTGCGCTGCCGCGCAATACTTAAATATCATTAAAGTGCTTGGCTGGCATATGATGATAGAACGTAGTATCGAAAATCATTTTAATAGTATCTTCGATCATTCTTAATAATATCTCTCTTAAAGTATTGCGTAATTACTAATTGAAATTAGTTAACTAAAATAATCCCAAGTATTGATAAGCAGTCTTGTTAAAGTGGACTTAAAGTAATGTCAAGATATGTAATGAATCAAAAAGGAATCAATCCAACAGTCAACTTGACAAGATTGGAAATGGACACAGTAGTGAAAAGAAGTACAATAAATAGAGAGGCATCTAATAATGAATTGGCTGACGTCCAATCATCTGGAGTTATTCCGGCGACAGAACCAACCCTAATTACGAGTCATGTTGTTGAACAGTTGATAAATAAAGTCAAGGCGGTTTATCCACAACGTCATGAAGAATTTAAGGTCCTATTAACAAATCAATTAGAACATATCAAGGCTGTGGAGAAGGGAGAATTTTCAAAGAGCCCATACTATGGCATATACAACATACAAAGTTATAATGTTGTAAATAATATATATCAACCAGAAAAATATCGTATGAAGGCAGTAAAGGGTGATAGAGCTGTCCAATTAAGAAAAAATGTACTATTTTTGGAATTTGAGTTACAACACATCAGAGCAATACATTATAAAGAATACAACAAAATACCATATTATCAAGCAAATAATACTGAACTAATAAACCTGCATCCGGAAATGAAAAGTGAAGAAATAATTAGCATAAGAAACAGAATTATAGAACTAAATCATACAGAAAACAGAAGACCATGTGTGACTAGTTGTCCGTTCTTCAATCATCTGCAGCTTCTGATCCTACTAAAGGAAGAGAATGAACCCATGCCACAACCAGAAAAACTAAAATCAAAAACTACCAGTACCAAGAATTACCAACAAACAAAGCAATCTAATTAGGAAACTGCAATATCACTAGCAGAAGAAATTAATGAGACTCGATTAAAAAACAAAGAGAAAATTATACAAAATGCATTAGGTGGATCACCTTCATCACTTCCATTAAATATACCACCATCCATAAACCAGCTAGAGTCACTATCCATCCAACGGCTCATTCAGGAGTACAATATACTATTAAATAACAGATCTAATAGTAGCTCAGAAGAAGCTAAAAAATATCTCGAAACAATCTTTTCTAAAGCAAGAAGAGATGAGAAACTTCTTATACAACACTCCAACGAAATAAATAAGGATTCTCCTGAAAAGATGAAAAAATTACAACATAAATTGGATATCCTGCAAACACAGAATGATGAATTGCCATTAAAGCTCAAAGAAAGTACAAAAGTGGAAATTAAACTTGAGAAATATTTGGAAGAACTGAAGCAAGAGAATAAACAATTAAAAATCTCCTTAACTGAGGTAGAACATAGTAAAGAACAAATAAAAAAAGTTTTAAAGAAGAAATAGATAAAATAAAAAGCCAACAGAGGCAACTTAAGAAACAAACTATAGACAAATTTTCACAAACAGTAAATAAATTAGAAACAACAACAACTCAAACAATAATGGAAAAAAGATCGAATGCAGAAGCAAAGATTGAAAATAAATTGGAAGAATTGAAACAAGAAAATAAACAATTAAAAGACTCTTTTGTCAAGGAAGAACAAAATAAAGAACAGATTAATGCAAATATTGTAACCCTTCAAGAAGAAATTAATAAATTAAAACGACAACAGAAGCAATTAAAATCACAAACTAGAGAAAAAAATCATACAAACAGAAGTTAAGTTAAAAACAATAGCAACTCACACAATAATGGCAAATAACGAAAATCACAGAATAGAAGAAAATGGTGAAGGAGGGTTCATTCAATTATCCAACAGACTACAGAAAATTGAGGAGTTGGTGACACGAAACCTGGAGTACTCTAGTGGGGGGGCTGTCAAGGAGTGAAATGCGGTGATGGCACAAAAACGGGCATTCCTCCTGCTTTGGCGAAGTCTAATTCTGCAATATTAATTAGAACAACGGCTAAACACATAAGGATTCCAAAACTCAAAGCATTACTTAACGAACACATTAATAAAGTGAAGGAAGTTCCAATACTATACTGCAGAAATGCCAGAAATCCAGATACAATACTTATACAATCTAATACAGGTGAAAATACAGAACATTTGTTAAAAATGATAGAAAACACTCCTGACATTACAAAGTTAACAGAAATCACATATAAGTTGACTAATTGCAAAAGAGTAATAATCACCGGTATTCCATCCTCAGTACCTACAAATGTAATAATATCATATCTTGAAGAAAATTTATCTGATAAAAACATCACCTTATTGAAAATTCTAAAGAGGGATAATTCTACACTACATCACATCATATTGCAATTAGAAACAAAAGCATCACAAGAACTATTGGATAAAAAATTTATACAGGTGGGTCTCAACAAGTGCTATATTCGTTCTTTTCGCTCAATAATTAGATGCGGCAATTGTAAGCTGTATGGACACCAGACATCTCACTGCAGGAGACAGCCAATTTGCGCCAAATGTTCGAGAGGTCACTGCACTTCGGAGTGCCATTTTGCGGGACATCCCTCACAATATAGATGCACAAATTGTTTCCACTTACCGAATTATAGGAAACATTCAGCGGATTCCACTGCGTGTCCGGTTTATCAATCACACTTGGCAAATAGAAGATGTGTTCAGTAGGACCATATGGTCATATTGTCAAATATTAAATAACTCAAAAGAATTTGTAATAGTGCATAATATTAATTATTGTTCGCATATTGTACCTTAATACTAAATTTTTAGTGTAGATTTAAAAATAATTTTTGCATCATGTGTCTTACATAATATCTCAAAAATAGTATCATTGTTTTGTAAATTTGTAGGTAATTTTTATCTAAAATTACTTATACTTTCATAATAGTGCATAATATTAATTATTGTTCACATCTTGTACCTTAATACTTATTTTTAGTATAGAACTCAAAATAATTTTGCATCATATATCTTGAAAATAGCTTTAAGTGTTGCAAATATCACATTCGAACATGGTTTAAATTGATGTTAGTATTGTGAATCCTGAAAATAACATAAAAGTGTTGCAAATATGTAGGTAATTGTCTTAAAAAAAAAGTTTAATATCAAATTCTAAAACTATGCTTATTTATATGTTATAATAATGAATATTTCTCTCAAATGTAATTATAGGGGTCGTCTGTAAATATTGATTGCAAACACTGTCAATAATTGTCATATATCTAACATTGCTATTTCTCCTAAACTGTAAAAAAAAAAAAAAAAAAAAAAAAAAAAAAAAAAAAAAAAAAAATTCAAGGAGTTTCGCAGGTAGTAAAACTTTTCCGTGCCCTGGGCTTGGGGGTTACACCTAACCATAAGCCAAAAGCGGGCTCCCAGGGTGGGTGCTTACTTACTTACTTGATGTTGTCTCTGTTTATCGGAATTCGATTAACTCGGTTGGTTGTCATTGACATGCAAATCGACTGGTTGTTGGTTGTATTTATGTCGGCCAATTATCAACACGTGGGATATAGGCCCAAAGGGGGGGGGGGGGGGGAGTGCCTTCCGTGGAGGTCATTCTAAGGGAACCTAACCCGTATTAACGCTTGGAGAACCAAGGTTCAAAGAAAACCACGAAAACTCCGAACGTTTAGGCCGACAGGCGCGATTGGGATCGAACCCAGCACCTCCTATCTACCAGCTTCGAGAGCAGAACCTCTCGGCCACTGGTGGGGCCGTCATGCAGATCGAAGAAACTAAACATAACTTAATGTATCCCAATTTAGTTCAATATTGGCTCACAAAATTTTAAGAATTATTGAGAATAAGAAAAATTAAAAGGTTTTATAAGAAAAAATGTCGTTGGTAAAATTATAAAAACGTGGAATTCAATTCCTGACACTAAAAGCTGTGTGTGTAGATTCTGGTGCTTGCTATTTTGGCAATATTTTCTGCGAGACATTCTCTTCGGATATAAATAATACGAAAAATTCAAGTAAAAACATCTTGTCAAATGAGTTTAACTTAACTGGCATTCTCTTAAAAATAACTAAGTACGAAACCGAAATAAGTTGTTTGAAATCTAAGATGAGACAACATAAATAATATTTAAAAAATAAATTTCTAAAGCATAAAATCAAATATTACCCATGTTTTTTTAATGCTAAAAGAAAAAAAAATAAGTAACGTTGATTCATTATTATTTGATCCATTAAAACTTTTTATTGTTGGCACGTCATGACCACATAAATACATTTTTTGAAAAAAATGGCACGTGGATGGGAAAAGTTTCGCCGACACTGTCTTAGAAGGTTCTAGAAGAAAGCAGAAGAGATGTTCGGTGTGCTATAATGTAGACACAAAATGCAAAATGACTACTTATTCATGCATGCCACGTTCAAAAATTTTGAAATTATTTTTTTTTCAATACACATGTAAATAATTTCATAATACATAGAATTTGTAATTTTATATGGTATTTTTAAATAATAAATGGTATTTATAATTTAAATGATACTTATAATCACATAATAAACGATATTTTGTCGTTTGCGTGCCATGGCATCACTACTGATGCCATGTTACTGAATGGGTTTAACATATTTCTTTTTACTATTTCATTCTGAGAATTTGTGCTATTTATTTTCTAGTGATTTAATAAGGCGAAAAAGTCTTAAAAAGTTTTGGTAAAACTGCATGCACCGTTTATTTATCAGTCTATTAAGTTTTCATTTGAATATAGTACTCATTTATAAAGACATATATCTGATTTTTCATATTCAGATCATTTTATTGTACAAATCCATCTACGACACAAATTATTTATCAGTCTATTAAGTTTTCATTTAAATATAGTACTCATTTATAAAGACATTTATTTTTCATACTGACAAGGAAGGTCTCCTTACTGGGCATACTCAGAATATTTTGAAAAAAATACCAATTAAAGTACTTATGTATGTAATAAAGTATCAGTCAAATTTAACGGCGGAATTACAGTAGAAAGTCTGTAAAAAAATAAAATACTTTCGAGTATTTGGCGCGAAAAGTCGAAAGCGTCACGCAATTTGGCGAACAGTACTTTTCCTCGCCAAAAGCAAACGAGTTTAATGCACCTGGAAATTGCTAATTGAAATTTTAATGCACAAATCCTTCTACGAGTCAAAATTTTTAAAAAGTGCTTATAATCCTTATAATTTAAATGTAGTCAGATTAAAATATTTATTTTGAACTATTTCAATGTGAAAATTTGTAATATTTATTTTCCAGTGATTTAATAAGGCGTAAAAGTCTATTAAAAAGTTTTGGTATAACTGCATGTACCCTTTATTTATCAGTCTATTGAGGTTTCATTTAAATATAGACTCATTTATAAATAAATATATCTTATTTTTCATATTGAGATCCATTTAATGCAAAAATCATTCTACGAGACAAATTATTTAATACGTGCGCGTATTCCTTATATTTTACATGTAGTTAGATAAATGTTTTGCATCTTACTGTTTCAATTTAAGAATTGGTAGTGATTTCCAGTGATCTAATAAGACGAAAAAGCCTATTAAAGGTTTAATAAAACTACACGGAGCTTTTATTTATCAGTCTATGAAGTTTTTATTTGATTTAGTTTAGTTTTATTTTTATTTGAATTAGTTCGTAATTTTCAGGTTATAAGCCGCGGTTTAATCAAGTCTTTTTCAAACGGAAATTTTATTTAAAACATGAAGTCAAATAAATGCGAAGCTTCAGAAAGTCACATTTTATTTAAAACAAATTCTGCAAGGAAATAGAGTTATCTGAACTGCGGCTTATACGCGGGAAATTACGGTAGTACTCATTTATAAAGACATATCATATTTTCCATGTTGAGATCCTTTTAATGCACAAATCCTTGTACGAGATAAATTATTTTAAATTGCGTATATTCCTTATAATTTTCATGATGTCACATTGAAATATTTCTTTTACTATTTCAATCTGAGAATTTGTACTTGTTTCCAAAGATTTAATAAGGCAAAAAAATTATAGTAAAAACTTTTGTTAAAACTGCACGTACCCTGTATATATCAGTCTACGTTTTCATTAGAATATAATTCTCATTTACAAAGAAATATATCTTATTTTTCACATTACAAAAAATAAAATTTAACAACTTAAAATTGACATCTATACGTAAGATAAGTTTTCTATATTTTATTCGTAAGGAGATTACATTAAGCAGTTTAAGATAAAAACACATTTTCTCGTCATTGATCCTCTAAAGAAGCTTATCAGTCTGCATGATTCTAAAAATAAAATATGAATATTAATGCTTAAATAAATCTTCTTTTATCCTCTTACATTCAAAATGTTCATGCGTATAGGATTGTTTAGTCTTTAGATATCAGACTTAAAGATTTTGCACTCTTCTTGACTTCTGAAATAGCAATCTGTTTTACGTATATTCAAAAAGAAGATTAGTTTTCGTTCCTACTTGAAGACTTTTAAAAAAATCATTATTTTCAGATAGCGAAATAATTAAAAAATAAAACATTTTTGTTCGAGATAATGATAAATTTGTATATAAAAGTACAAAGAGTATTTTTTGGTGTAAAAAATGGAATTTTTTAACAACTTAAGAGAAAATATACTAAGGTCATTGCGCCTAAATGTGACGCGATATCCCACAGTTTTGTCGCATTAGGGTAACTTTTGCCTTTTATTAAATAAATATATTTTTATTACGCAGAACATTATTGAATACTGTGTCTTTAGTCCAAATTTAACTTATTTTGCAAAAATGGAATCAATAGCCGTAGTACAGGGTGATTCATAATGAACGGGCCAAAAAGAATAGCGCATTGTGACTGCCATAATGGATTCATTCAGCCGAAACAAATTTATTCTGCAACTACAATTATACAAGTTTTATTTGGCAACAGGGAAAAACCATTGAATGACGAACTCGCCGCTAGAGACGCTGTTAAACGAAATGCCGTCCATGCAGGAGAAAGCGTACTGCGTTTTCGAATATGCCAAAACCTCCTCAGTAACTGTTATGCAAAGACTTTCGTAAACAACCACCGCATCGGCATAACATAAGCAGGTGGGTGAAGCAGTTCCAGGATACTGGCTGCTTATGCAAAAACAAAAACCAAGGACGAAAAGAAACAAAACACGAAGTGGTTGAAAGAATTCGTGAACGCCCTGTGATTTTTTTCTCTGGGGTTTCGTTAAAGACAAGGTGTTTGTGCCTCCACTTCCTCAGGACATAGAGGAACTGAAGCTGCGAATAACTGCAGTGTTGAACTCCATCACAGGGGATAAGCTATCACGAGTGTGGTAGAAGCTTGATTACCGTGTAGACATTTGTCGTGTCACCGGAGGGGCACATATTGAACACCTGTAGAATCTTGAATAAATGTAGTTTTGAGGTAAATTTGACTTCCCTAAATGTATTAATTACAACGTTCACAATCATGTTTTCTTTTTGTCCCATTCATTATGAATCGCCCTGTATACTCCTGCAATATACGATTGTCGCATTTAGGTAATTTTTGTTGCAATTACTGCAGTTAAGGTATGTGCCTACCTTCGGGGCAGTTTTTTAAAAAATATATAAAGAAATTTCTATTAAACAGATGTATTTTTAGTTCAAATAGGGAATAAAACTATAAATTCAAATACATTTTTGATGTAATTTTAATTAACTTCTCAAACGTAGGCAATATTAAGTCAAATTTTAGCAAATAATCGCATTTATGCCAAACTTTCCATAACGAAATCTAACCAATATATTTCATTTATTTCACTTTTGTTTTAACAACATGTTAGCAAACTACTTACCTGTGTTATGAAGTAAAAGATTTGCAGTACCTATTTCTAACACATAACAAATTTTGTATACAAAACATGATTTTTTCTTTCAAAATTGCGTATTTTTCAATAAAAAAAGCTCTTACATTTATATATACACATTTAAAAGCTCTATTTTGCTTCATAACATACCAATAGGCAACAGAACCTTGTGACCAAATTTTATTCCAATATCTTAAAAAACTTTTTTTTAAGAAATGAGGTTTCGTGTACACGTAAACAGTGAAAAACTCAGTTTTCCAGAAAACGCAAATTAAGATTTTAAAGTAGCAGAAAACTTATGTATAAAGGTTTATATTTTGGCCTGTAACTTTGGATCTAATTATCGCTGAACCAAAAGTAAGGCATTTTTGGAATCCAAAATGTTCGAACACTAATTTAAAATAATAAAAGCAAAAACGAAAATTTTCGCAAAAACGGCGATTTGAGGGTAGGCATATACCTTAAAATCCAAATGAGACGTCCAAAGCCCTAAATGTGACCATGAGTTAAATATATGCCAATTAATCTGAAAATATTCATTAATCTTTAACTGCTGTGGAAGAAATTGTCGCATAGCGAATGTGAACGGCATCTGATGCCATTTTCTGAAAGATAAATAAAAAGCTTCATTAACTTATGGGATACTAAAGTTAAATCATTCCATCATTTATCGCTATCCTTAACTTTACATACAGACACAAATACTATAAAAATGAGTAAATATGCTGGTCTGATGACTCAGCGCAAGCTATGCAAGTGTCATTTTACTTTTCTATCAAATCAACTGAATGTCTAATATAATAGTACAATCCGCTAAGCATTTTAAGTTACGTATATTCTTTAGCATATACAATTTCTCAAAGTTTTTGAGAAAATGTAAGTTTTAGAAACTGTTAAATTAAGTCAAATGTCACACATTTATGTACAAATTTCCCTTCATAATTATATAACTAAGAAACATATAACGATGATATCGACGTATTAAAACATTCTATGAAAAATTATCTAACTTAAAATACTATTCTCATCAAAATTCATTCAGAGGAATTCAATTTATGACAGGCTGGAACGAAACACGTATTTGAATTTTATATACAGGGTCATCGAGAAACGTTGCCCCTAATTTCGAATTAGAATTACTAATGCCTTATTAAAAATAAACCATTTATTTTCACACTGTTAGATTGGAAAAAAATCTGTGAGCTTTTTTACCATTACTAGGAAAACTTAAATAGGAGCCCACCCTATTGCTCGGCAAACATCTAAGCAGTAGTCGATCTCCTTCGAAATGCTTTTTAAACTGGTTAAACCAACGAACAAAGATTTTGTTTGTAAGTAGATCTTATCCATACGTACGGCAAAAATGACGTTGTACCACAATAACAGGTTTAAACTCAGCGTACCACAACACGCACCATGATTGCTGTGAACTGAT
Organism: Maratus speciosus; assembly: GCA_963932465.1. Classification (NCBI taxonomy): domain Eukaryota; kingdom Metazoa; phylum Arthropoda; class Arachnida; order Araneae; family Salticidae; genus Maratus; species Maratus speciosus. Next base: position 380,893,440 of record OZ010786.1, read on the forward strand.
TGCTGAAAAAAATGGCTTCGCCTCAAGAAGTGGCGTCGATGTATGCGCGTAATAACATCAAGGTCAACGTAATCACAGCTACCAAAACTTATTCAGATATTCTACATTTTCACGTTTATATATATATATATGTATATATATAGGGATTATTTGCATATTTCTCGTGCAATTTATTTTTTAAATCACTGATACACTTTTTGATAATTTTTTTTGCTTCTGATTTTTCTATCTCATTTTCTATTAAAAAAAAAAAAATGTCGTTACCCACTCTTCACTTGTAATCAATTTTGAAACAGCATTTACTATTTTATTTTTCTTCTTTGCAGCGGCATTTTAATTTAATATCTGAAATAGCGTAATCTCACAAGAACTTGAGGATATTGTTGAATCTTCATTCACAGGACTTACGATAGGATAGGCAGAATATGAGCTATTTTTATTGGCATAGCTTTACTCACAAGAAAGATCTATCAGTCTTAAGATTTTTAGCTAAACAACGTAATGATTTACCATTGAATATCTCTTTTTCCATCATATAATTTAATTTGTGGAAAGAAATCTCCCACTTCCTTTCCGTTTGTAACTACGCATTATCTTTCATGTTGAAAAACATCTTTCAGTTGACTAAGCGTTTAGTAGCTTTATGACTAATTAAGTATGATAAAGAATATTTCTGATTTAAGTTTAATAATGGTCGCTAACACAAATTCACGAAATTCCCTAAAACATAATCCATCAGTATTTTGTATTATTTGCACTATTTTCAAGATAATGTGTACATTAAAATAAAATTATTTGCTTGTAAAATATTTATATTTAACTAAATGTCTTATAATTTGTATGAATATTACATTTTTGCAATTGAATTAAAATTTGTGTTTTAATTAAAATTCTGCAAATCTAACAGGAGGAAATACGTTATTTTATAAACCAAAGATCAAAAACATTTCTCTTAAGCAGTTTTATGATGATTCTGTTTACACTTTTGAAATAAAAAAAAGTTTTCTTTCTCTTACACTTAAAATCCTCACAAATCATTAAGACACAAATGTTATAAGCATAACAGTTTATTCTTGATTTTATAAAAAAAATATATAAAACTGATTTCAGTGTTGTAATTTAAAAACCATTTTTGAAGTTTACAACATCCGTTATAAACAAGTTATCTTTTATCATTAAGTAAACATTCATATTACTAATCATGCATTGCATAACTTAGAAATTACATTTGTAATTATCATACATATATATATATATATGATGAATATATGTATACATATATATATTTATTTAAATCCAGTAAGAAACAGTTTTTAATACATTATCATACATATTTTAGTTAAAAGCATTTGTTATATTTTCGATACTTTTACATTTACTCATCAATCATTCGTCGTTAAATATTCTGTGTCTGATCTAGATTTTAAAGTCAAATTCTATATGAATATTTAATGCTAGGTAAAAAAGCTTCATGTTTTTGTTTTTTTTATAAAAGGGTTTCTAATAATACAAAAATGAAGAATTGAAGCTAAATTTAAAGGAATGTTATTTAATCGCTGAAATATCTTTTGAAGAAAAAATTATTCAAGCATTATATTTTATAGTAACGGGTAAATAATTATAAAAAGAAATCATGAAAATATATATATATCAATACCATTACATATAGTATGTTATTTTTATATTATAATACATTGTAAATGATTACAATAGTCGACATCAAAATCCTACCTGCAAAAATAATAATTGTAACAGTTAAAGTTTTTACGAGTTCTAACTGTCTAAATTCAGATTTCGTGTGAAAAGAAGTTGAAATCTTTGCAGTGGAAATTATTGATACTGTTGCTGGTACTGCCATTCCGTAAAACTACATCTGAAATTAAAAAAAAAAAAAATGGTTGTAATATTCCTGGTTGTATAATATTTATGAACAATGGTATAAGTCAGTCAGACTTAATGGTGCAATGTTCAAATATGGCTATCGTTATGTACCATTTTTAGGTAGATTTTGTATGAAATACTACCTATTACGTTCTCCCCTATTTTGGAATTTCTGAAAATTTTTCCCAGATCTACACCGATCATGACCACTAGAACCCAAAACCACCCTCAGTAAAAAACTTTATCTATCTATCTATCTATATATATATATATATATATATATATATAACCATTAATTAAACATTACTAACCAGCATCAATAATTGTGATAGTATGAATGAATTTACAACAATACAGTATCCCCAAACACACTGATTCGATAACAAAAACATAATAAACAAGCTACGATTTATAAAATAAAATCACTTGTACTATATAACAAGAATTAATAATGAAGAAAAAGAGAAGAATATGGATTTCGATATAAATAATTGAACAGCTTATATATTGAATTACGTTATCAAGAGTACAGAATTCAATTATATAAGCAAAATCAGTCGTTTTCTGTGAGAAAAAAAAAGCTGGAAGCTGAAATTATTCTTTCTCCTGTACTCTAACGACCAATATAACCAGTAGAATAGTTTCAAACTGAAAACAGAATAAAATTAAATGCTATGAAATAGAAAAAGCAATACAACCTTTTAAATAATTAATTTATATCAAGGCAAAATAGTAATATTACACAAAATACATAATAAAATCCCAGTTATTCTATCCAAATACACATCAGCACATGGTATCCATAAGTACGATAATTTTAAGGTTATTTTTACAGTTAAGTTAACACAGATTTTAAAACCTAATGTATACAGTTAATCTATTTTGAAATACGTGATAAATGCAATTAAAATAATATAGAAAATTAAGCTAATTATGATGTTATTATATGATATCTTTTTATTTTCAATACAACAATTCATTTTGAATTATTATTCCTTATTGGTATCTTATGTATTTTTTAAATATATACATTAGCTAAATGTTTTTAGCAATCTTATATATATATATATATATATATATATATATATATATCAATTTTTTCTGGACACGATAACTTTCACAATTTTGCACAAATCGCATCCAAACTCATACATAAAATCAAGGGGCATAAAATCTCAGACAAGTTCGTTGATTGGAAAAATCGGACCAAGGGGATGGATATAGGGAGGGTTTTGGGGAAAACCGAAAAAAACCCATAACTTCTTAATTTTTGTACATATCAAATCAGTTTAAAGTTTTTATCACTTCTAAAAATAGGGCCAAAAATTTATGTATCACAGATTTTTGATCAAATTAAAAATGCTCTCAAGGGGCGCAAAAATAGGGTTTTTGGGAGAAAAAAATTCATAACTTCGTCAATTCTCAAAATATAAAATCCAATTAATTTTATTATAAATCTCCTTAATAGTATCTACAACTTTTATATTCACAAGTTTTTGATAGCACCAATTCGTACCGCAAAAAAAAAAAATAAAATAAAATAAAAACGAAAACAAAAAGGGGGGTGGGGGTTCAAGTAGAAAAATTCCATAACTCCGTCTATTTACAAGATATAAAATTTCGATGAATTTATCATATATCTTCTTAATATTGTCTACAACATTTTTATAGACAAGTTTTTGATAGGACCAATTCTTACAACAAAAACAAATTGAAAATACATAGCGGTTGAAGAAAAAAATCATCTTATTAAAGGTGTATTCAAATCCAAACTGCTTATTTTCTGACTTATTACTTCTATCTTTACAAGAAGAAAGTATTGGATTCGTGAAAATTTTCGACTTCCAGTTTTCGACGGATTTATACGTTTTAGAATGCCCAGAAAACGATTTAATGGTTTTTAGAAAATGTCTATCTGTGAGTCTGTCTGTCACTCTGTCACCCTGTCCCTCTGTCACTCTGTCACTCTGCGAGTCTGTATGTGACAAATATTTTTTGGGCGCTCTATCTCAAGAACTAATGCACGGAATTTCACAAAACTTTATATTTAGTTAGACCTTGATATAAACTGGACCTGATTAGTTTTTGGTGAAAATCGCCCAACAGGTGGCGCTGTTATGGGGCATTTTTCACTATTTCTGCAATAGCTATATCTCAAGATCTAATGCACGGATTTTCATCAAACTTGAGATTCCGTTTGTCCAGGATATAGTTTGGTGCTGATTACTTTTTTGTGAAAATCGCCCAACAGGTGGCGCTGCTATGCTGCATTATTCATGATTATCGCAATAGCTCTAACTCAAGAAAAAATGCACGAATTTTCATCAATCTTCAGATTCAGTTAGTCCCTGATATAAATCAGTGTTGTTTATTTTTTGGTGTAAATTGCCCTACAGGTGGCGCTGCTGTGCTGCATTTTTCACGATTCCAGCAAGAGCTGTACCTCAAGAACTATTGCACGGATTTTCATCAAACTTCAGATTTAGTTAGTTCTTGACATGAATTGACGTAAAAATTAGTGCTGTTTAATTTTTGGTGTAAATCACTCAACAGGTGACGCTGCTATGCTGTATTTTTTGCGATTTCCGCAATAGCTTTATTTCAAGAACTAATGCTTGGATTTTCAACAAATTTCAGATTCAGGTATACCTTGATATCATTTAGTGCTGCTTATTTTTGGTGTAAATCGCTCAATAGGTAGCGCTGCTATGCTACATTTTTCAGAATTTCCGCTATAGCTCTATCTCAAGAACTAATGCACGAATTTTCATCCAACTTCAAATTCAAATATACTTTGATATGAATTGGTGCTAAATCGTTGTTATTTCTTGTACTATTTAAATGATTTAATTGGTGTGATTTATATAGAAGAAAGTTTTGTGATGACCACAACAAACTAGTTTTTAAATTCATTTTTTCTCTCAAACGTATCCAATTGGTAGATTTTCTTATTCAGAAACTATATAATGTACCGCAATGATCGATTTTTTGATATAGGTAGAATATATTTCAAAAAATGATGTCAAAGTGGGCATTTTGAACAGAATTTTCCGAAGCGATTGTGTATGAAACGAAAAAATATTGTCCTACTGAGAAAATAGTTGATCATAAATCAAGTTTTAATTAATTGTACGAAAAATAAAAACAGAGGTTTTTTATAAATCTCTTCAAAAGTCACTTCAGTAAGTTTAATATTTTTTCTATTAAAAATGAATCTGAAAATGTGCCCAAAAATTTCGAGTTGTTGAGCATGAAAAAATATTTTTTTTAATAACTCCTTAATATGATTCTGATAAAACTAGCTATTCTATAAAAATGAAATAAAAACTCGTTAAAAGCAGCCAGATAAAAATGTTAAAGTGGATAAATCTCTAATCATGATTTAGAGTTTATTGGTGGAATTAGTATTCTTAACTTCAAAATCTACCTCCGCCTGTAGGCCGGGATTTTTTTTTTTTTTTTTTTTATATATATATATGAGTAGAGGGGTGGATGGTGTCAGGTTCTGAGAAACATCTGCTATTAGAACTGGGGTTCTATATTATTTTTGTCTTAATATATTATATATTGTATGGGCTGTGTACTGGAATTTTAAAATAACAGTCTTTCCTTATCTAAAACTGGATCTAAGCCGGTGAAAATGTATAGATGGTATGAGGGGGAAAAAAGATAGTTTGAGTCGGGAGTGCCCAACCTTTTGAGATGTCTGTGGAAGATGGGGAGACAATGGGAGCCAGGTAGAAAGCTCCGGAGGTGTTAGATTGAGAAGGAGCAAGGGGTTGCTGGAGGGCAGTCTCTTAGGCTGGGATAGTCAGTTTGAGCGTAGCTCGCAAGGTGGACGTGTGTTCCTTGGATAGCTCTGAGAGAGTGCGAGTGCATAGGCTTGGGGAGAGCTCTTAGAGATAGAGCTTAGGCTTAGAGCCCATGTGTTGCGAGATCGAGATTGATCTCCGGAAAGCTAATTTAACGTGTGTAGAGTGAGAGTGAGTTAGCGTAGTTTAACAGTACACAGGCAGCATTTACGCTATTCAATTTAATGTTGAACCGGATCATCTATATCCGAGTTTGTAAGTGTAAATAGTGTTTGTTGTTGTGTAAATAGTGTGTAAATAAACTGTTAATTTAGTTAATTGAAAGCGTTGGTTTTCATTTAATCAATCCTCTCAGTGCGTGACCGATATCACGTAATCATATCGGTAGTGGCAGCATATAAATAATAAGGATTTTCTTCGAAGTTGTGCGGACTAAGAGGAAACTCCGACAGATGGGAAGTATTTAAAATTAAAATAAATTTGTCTTGCTAAAAAGATAGCAATAAATGCAAAAAATAGCAACAAATACTTACAATTGTTTTATTCTTGTATTCTGCTGAGCTATGTTGTTTTCCATCATCTTTTGGGAAAACTTTCCGCCCTTTCTTAAAGTCTTACTCTGAATTCGCGCATATTCAATCTCACAAAATACTCCACAATGTACTTACAGATGAAATTTGAGGATTGTTAACTTTAGGAGGAACACGCAAAGTATACTGTTTAATTCAATACCTAGCTAATATTAAATGAGTTACAATAAGGTTTCTTGAAATTCACTTTTAGGTAGCTTTCATTACAAAAAGCTACCTATTGCAGCCGTTCGGAGGAAAGCGATTTCAAAAAATTTTGGTAAATTTTCATCGATCATGACCCCCAGACCCCGAAACTACCCTCCGTTTAAAAGTTGATATATATATATATATATATATCCATATATATATATATATATATATATCTGATATTTGTCATACTGTAACTCTCGAATTAATGAACCGATTTGGATGTAATTCGGTATGTACATAGTACATACCAATGTCTCGACCGAGTTCGTTGGCCAGCTTCATCCGCCATTTTGTTTCAAAATGGCGGCCATTTAAAATTTTTTTTTTAATTTTAAAATTTGAAATTTTGTACCAAAGAATTGAAAATGGAAAAATATTTTTTTCTTATGTATTTGACCTTTATACAAAGATTCCGGAGCAGTTTCTGTTTCGTCTATATCTTAAAAAATGGCTGAGTTATAGCATTTTGAATTTCTAGCGTGGCTGACATTTTGAAACGTCCTGAATTTTGTCACGCGATAAAAGGCGTATTTATGAACCGATTTGGATGTAACTTCGTTTGTACATAGTGCATACCAATGTCTCGACCGAGGTCGTTGGCCAGCTTCATCCGCCACCTTGTTTCAAAATGGCGGCCATTTAAAAAAAATTTAAAAAAAATTAAAATTTAAAATGAGATACCAAAAAATTGGAAAATGAAAAAGATTTTTTTCGTATGTGTTTGACCTTAATACAAAGATTCCGGAACAGTTTTTGTTTCGCCTATATCTAAAAAAATGGCTGAGTTATAGCATTTTGAATTTCTATTGTGGCTGACACTTTAAAACGACCTGATTTTTGTCACGCGATAACAAACGTATTTATGAACCGATTTGGATGTTACTTGGTCTGTACATAGTACATACCAATGTTTCGACCGAGTTCGTTGGCCAGCTTCATTCGCTATCTTGTTTCAAAAGGGTTGCCATTAAAAAAAATTAAATTTAAAATTTAAAATGAGGTATTAAAAAATTGGAAAATGAAAAAGATTTTTTTATGTGTTTGTCCTTGATACAAAGATTCCGGAGCAGATTTTGTTTCTGAAAATTTGTTCTTTTGTTTATATCTTAAAAAATGGTTGAATTATATTACTTTGAATTTCTAGTATGGCTAACATTTTGAAACGATCTTGTGTTTGTCACGCGATAACACACGTATTCGCCTATTTCCATATAAGAAGGTACGTGGATAGTATACATCAACATCTCAGCCAAATATAAGTTACTTTAAATAAAAGCAGCTTCGATAAAGCTGACTAATTTCATGAAATTCTCATTCATAATGATTTACTATTGATAAAAAATAGTATTGAATCTCCAATATTCGGTTTCCAATAATTGAGCTTCGTGTGTTTGAATAATAAAAGTTGGTTTTTTTTTAAAAATAAGGAATTTGAAAGCTACCTCTTCCTCCCGGCACTGGCCGGAAGGACTTTTTTTATGTGAATGGCTACAAGACTTAAGGATATCTATCTGGAAACATGTCCAATGACACATAAAAATATTCCTGGTATGAATAATGTTGTTCAATGACTATTAATTAGACAAGGCAAAAAATATGTTTATCTCATCTGCACAGAAAAAATGGACTTATTAAATAATTTGTTAAAGTCATGATTAAAGACGGCGAAGGATTTGAAAATTTGATACACAAATATCTAGAGATGAACGAGGCAAAAATAAGAGAATTTTTGTTGGACCTCAATTCTTAACAACACTTTCAAAATTCCCTATTCAAAAAATCATTTTAATGCTGTCAAGAAAGTAGCATAAGCTGTTTCTGTAGAAGTCTGGGTAAAAATTGTTTAGAAAAATGAAAGTCTTAAAATTACATAAGAAAAAGTACCAGAAAAATGAAAGAAAAAGATAAAAGCTAAGAATCTACTCTCATAATTCAAGTCATTATGGTGAATTTATGTCTCTAAATCTGCATTTCTGTTCACTGTCGAGTAGATGAATACACTAATTTGTCATTTGATACTGTAATTTGTATTATTTTAAAACTGTCTTTCTTAAATTTGGTATATTGTGGAGGACTTTCGGTGACTTATTTACAAATCAGGAATGTCAAATTAATAAAGTTCACACGACTCTTTTCCACGAAGGAAGAATGTATTTTTGTTTTCATATTTATTTTTATTCATTTTGTTATTACTTTTTTTTAGCCGACCAGTCTATTTTTTATGCGATTATGTACATTATTATTACTACGCTCTTGCATTTTTTTCATAACTAGTTTATATCATTCACTTATTCAAAATTACAAAATTAAATTGAATGCATTTTAAAAGATCAGAAGGACAAAAGAAGGACATCAAATGAAAATGCATTTAAATTAATTTTTTTAAATGGCAAGATCAAAGTTGGAACAGACTTAATAATTTAGAAGAAAGCAACTGTTAACAATCATAACAACGGAACAGCAAACACGTGCTTCTTCTAATTATTAGTTAAAATTCACTAATAAAATACATCTTTGTGGAGTACTCGTTACTAAAAGAATAGACCGTAGAAATTTTGCTCATATTATTTGTTTAATTAACTTAATGTATTAAATGTTTGAAAAGAATGTAAAAGTAATGAAAAAAATCTTTACGGATTTTTCATTAAAATAAATGTTTTGTACTATTTAAAAACATCATTAAATGACCAAGTTTTTTGGCATTTAATGAAACAAATGTCTGATTTTGACGAATGATTTAATATTAACTCAAAGAAAATTTAATGAGAAGCTTGAAGAATACTAGACTTATAGTGATCGATATATCTGGACAATAGATAGTTCAATAATTAATCTTCTTTGACAGCTCATTAATTAATGGTGGTTTAAATTTCAATTTTATCTCGTTAGTGGCCATTTAATTCATTATTACACTTAAGTGAGTAATATATAATTTTTATAACATAAAAAAAAAAAAATCTTAGTATTTTTTTTTATCGTTCAGAAAAATGCTTAATTTATTTTTTTTTTTTGTTTTTAAGATAACATTGACTTAAATTAAACTTGTCAAAAGCATTATTTTTAATAACGCCAAAATATTATTTAAAATTAGAAACGATTATACACTTGTCATGTTTTTGCGCATGGAAGCGTTCCTAGTATGATTCTTAAACTTAAAATGTTAATATAAAACAATTCCATAATAGAACAGCGAAGGACATTTTCAATGCAGGGATGATTTTATTTAGAAGGCGCAGAGTATAATGGATCTAATATAAATATTGGAAATTCATGATAAACTTTAGGAATCATTTTAAAATCAAATAAATGATAACTAGAGATCCAGCGAAAATTAGGTTTTGTTTTCGTTTTCGGCCCAAAATCGGAGATTCGCCGAAAATTCGTTCTCAGCGAAATTGCAGCCAAATGTTCAGACGGACCGAAACTCGACAGAAACTAATTGCATTCAAAAATTGTCGTTTCTTTCTTCGGAATTTTTCAACACTACTCATTGATTTGAGCTTTATCGGCTCAAATGAGACACTCTTTACTTATTTCTATGAACTTTTATAATTATCAGTAATGATTGACTCAAGACGGGAGTGCAAATTATAAAACGATTAATGCATATTTGACTAAATTTTGAAGATGCTTTTTACGTGCTCATTAAAACCTGCAGACTTAACTGTAATAGGAAATGTTTAGTTTGAAATCAAACAAGTGTTTCGAATGTTCTCTAAGAAAAAGGGTAGTAAAAGAGTGAAGTTCATTTACAAAAATCATTGTAAAAGATAAATCCATGTGATTTAGATGAAACATTATTAAATTATATGAAATTCGTATAAAGAAAATCATTCTGTGTCGTTAATGAATTAATTACATTTTATTTTATGTAAAATTAAAAGTTATGGTCAGAGAGCCAACTTGGACCACATGTGTAATTAATTAAAATGTGTGAATATTTATGTATGCATTTATTACTTTTAAAACAAATTTTGGAAATTTTCGTTTTACGCCGAAAATAGGAAGATTGCCTAAATTCGGTTTCAGTTTCATTTTTGGTCTTAAAAATCTATTTCTGTTGATCCTTAATGATAACGTTTTGTTTATTTGCTTATATCATGTTTGTGCCCACTAAATAAATTATTGTCCCTGAATCCTCATATAAATATAGAAATTTTATAGAAACTGTTCATCATAATTTAATTTATTATTTAAATTTCATAGTGCAGAATATATTACATTATAGTACTATGAAGAACATATTTAAGGCAGAAACGATAAAATTTATTAAAGAAACAGCATGATTATATTTCCAAGAGCGTGGTTAAAATATAATGATAATTTTCTAATTATCAAGATTATTTTTTATACTTCTTTCCAAGGCATACCTGATAAGTTATTTAAAGTCTAAATAACGTTTCGTCATTTTATTCTTCATTCGTTTATTTATTTAGTCGCTAGCATTATCCATATACACAAAGTACTTAGTTTTGTTACACAAAGTAAAATTAGAATCCTGTCAACAAATGAAAATATTAAATAAATTTAAATTTATCTCAGATTAAACGTCCAAACATGAATCGTGCTTTCAAGTATGTAAATGCCACGTGTTGTGTAAAAATCGCTTCGAATAAGATGAGGCAAGGTGATGTAGTATAGAATACTGCATAAAATATGAAACTGCTGAACTGAAGCAAAATCAGGCAACATTATCGGCAAAAAAATTTTGGGAATTGCTTGGTATTTTGTACTTCAGTTTTCTTCATGAAGGACGTACATGTAATGCAATGTAGTAATGTTAATTTCGGAGAAGATTAAACTTTCACATCAATCCTAAAAACGATATTCCAATCCGAATATTCAACTACTCTAGGATAACACATTACCTGACACAACAGGTGTAACGAAACACAATATTTTCTGTAAATCATTCCATCAACTTTTTCAAAGACGGAACTTATCATCTTCGCGCATTTATATGGATAGTCAAAAAAGAATCATTAGAAAGGGCTGTATTTTCAGAAGATATAGAAGTAAAAGTATTTTCGCGCAGTATCTACATAATTAAATTTCAATGATATGCTAATTGACCGGCTTTAGCTTTCCACCACATACCTTTTTCTCCAAATTTTTATTTTGGAATATTAGAGTTCACTCATTTATGTTAACTAATTAAAAGGCAATTAAAAATCACAAAAACTCACATTTATCCCATTTCTGGGGTTTAAGAATGCTAAAATTTGGTTCAAAGTTCTCATCTAATAATAGTTTACTATTAAAACACCAAATAAAATAAAATAAGATAAGCTTGAGCACCGTTAAAAAATAAAATTTATAAAAAATACTAAAAAACAATTTAAAATACAATTAGTAAACGTATCGCCGAGCTACACTCAAGGCATCATCAGTACAAAATATCCATTGCAAATTCATTAATTGCTTTAAATGAAACCCCAATATTGAATGATTTTAGAATGTCAGACATTTTATTAGAAATGTTCTTATAATAAGGGATGCAGATAAAAGAGTTTGGTTTACTACGTTTAAAGGGGGGGGGGGGGGGGTAGAATTTACAAAATTTATTTTTAAAGTTTTTTCAACAAGACCAATATGATAGCTATTATTAACCAAATCGCGATAAATTTTACATTTCTCTTTTTCAAAGTCATTACTGGAACTGCAATATCTAATGGGTCTGAAGTTTAAAGTCTTAATAACAGCTATTTTACGGCTGAAAGGGAATATTGTATTGAAATCAGTATATTGGCCAGTCGATGTAGGTTTTCTGTAAACAATAGTGGTGATAGATTGAGAGATATTAGTTGTTTGTCTGCGGATTAGAATGTCATGAAATGGTAATTCAGCATTATTTTCAATTTCAACGGTAAAGTTAATAAGGTTACCAATAGAATTAGAAATCGTGAGAATATCATTTAAATCTGCTTCTTTCACTATAAAAAAAAACATCGTCGACATAACGTCCCCAAAAAAGAATACGTGGACCAAGCTCAAAATCAATAGCATTTTCCATACTATGCATTACAAGTTCAGCAATTATAACAGAGAGCGGGGAACCCCATAGCAGTACCAGAAATTTGTCTATAAAAGCAACTATTAAATACAAGACAGATTGAGGTAATATTTCCGTCGTTTGTTTTGTAATGGATATTTTGTACCGATGATGCCTTTCGTGTAGCTTGGCGAAACGTTTACTAATTGTATTATAAATTGTTTTTTGTATTTTTTATAAATTTTATTTTTTAACTGTGCTCAAGTCTGTCTTATTTTATTTTATTTGGTGTTTTAATGTTTTTTAATTCAGACGCTAAATGTGTATATATTGTAAACAATTTACTTTGTTTATTTTATAATTCTACATTTAAATACATCTTCTATAAATGCATTTCAGGTAGTTGCGTACTGAAAACATTAAAAAAATTATTAAAGTCCAAAAAAATTATAAATACGTTGTTTTCTCACTTATTGGGACACACTACCTTTCATTTTGACATGACCAAAACATCGATTTTCAGGAGTACTTACTAATGTGAATCTTAACATCACTACAGAGTTTTCACCAAATTTCTTGACGATCTAATAAATAATAAAAGAGATATGGGTCTTACAGATACATCTTTTTTTTAAAGAAATTTTTAAAGTGATTTTTTTTTTAAATTTCATATTTTTTCATATTTGCTGTGTAATCAAAATATCAAGCCTTCCAAAATAATTGAGCAAATTGGCTTATTTGTTTTACAACAATTTCATTATATTCTATAAGAGATAGCTAAGTATCGATTTTTTTTTTTTTTTTTTTTTACATCTTTGAAAATTTTTATTTTCAAATAAATATTAATTTAAATATAGTCGATTTTCATAGGTTTATTCACTATACATCCGATTATTATTAGCGCCCGGTACGGTATGCTATTTCTTTCTGCCAGCTTATATTTTTTCGTCCACAAAAAAATAACGTTACCTTACAGAAGCCAGCAATAAAAAAAGCAAATGTATCATTGTACGATTAAATGCTCTATGGCAATTTTTTTAATTTCTAAGCATAGCATATTTTTAATTTTTATGTCGTCGTATTGGAAAAGAGAGTACTTCTAAATGCAATTAGTTAGAAAACTGTATCTCCATTTATTTTTGAAACATTGATCTTTTGTAGTTTTTAGCACTATTAGTTTAATTGTGGCACTCAAGTACTCCGTTTATGTAGAAAGTAAAGGGAAAATAGTTGAAAAATAGCAATTATAACTTTTTGTTTCCATTTTCTCATAACAAAGTGAAAGAAAATGTAATTAAAATACGCGCTGTTTTGAAAAAATATAAACGAATAATTAGAGAGTATTTAACGAGCTATTATAAAATATATTTAATTTTAAAAATTAATGTTACAAACAAATGAAGGTCTATGAATCATTAGATAGTTGTTTTTTGTTCAGTTTCTTTAATGACGGCATCTTTTTGCTGCATTTGTGTATTATTTTGCGATAGTGACATCCTATGCAGGCTTTACTGTAGATGTTTAAGTGTGGATCGTAAATGTAAAATTCTTAAGCAGATGCGAATGACGTCATTTTACATAATATAAAAGTGTGTGCTTTAAGTCTTAAAATTGAAATATGTTTTGTACTATATATATACACATATATATATATATATATATATATATATATATATTTATCGGGGGGACACGAAAATCTGAAAAGGCAGAATTCTTGTTTTCTAGTTATTTTTTCTTCTGATGTAATCCAAAATTGAAATACCAAAATTGGAAAAAGGTCAAAATTATAAAATTGCTAATTTTCCTTAAATAAATTATTAATGTATTAACAATACAAGGACTTTAATCTCCAATGATTGTGCTTTGTTGAAACATTATCCAAATACTTTATTACACTTGTTATTTACAAAATAATATTTTTGGTGATGATTTTTTCCCCATAAATTGTTTTCCACCGTATAACATAGATGTATTTATTACATAGTATAAATATTTTTTTTTATATAAATCTATTTCTTATTTAACTACAGGTTGCTACTATTAAATAAAGCAAAAATTACTATTCGAAAAAAGTGGCGTTCAATATTAAGCCCCTCTAAGAACATTGACCGATAATGAAACCAGGGGATAAATCCGTGGTTCCAGGATTACAGATTATATGTGAAATTTAGCATACGTGTTATTAGTAATGTTCACATCTATTTTCACCCTACCTATTAAAGGCACAGCAATGAATGAAGTACCTTTTGAAAGGTTCTGTAAGCGGCTTTTTACATAGTATACTTATATATCTTGAAAGCACGTTGTTTAAAAAAAAAAAAAGAATTGCAGTTAATAGAAAATTAATGAAAAAAAAGTGTCGACAAATAAACTCAAACATTGCGGGGGAGAAAGCCTTGCACAGGCTTACTTTTTTTATTGATAACATTAATAGATTTTTTGCATATAATATATTTTTTATATCAAATGGTAATCACAAAAATATAAAAAGGGACACATAGAAAATTACATCAGAAAATTACTGTTTGGTACACATTTCCTAGTACAACTTTTACAGCTTCTAGAGAAGAAAAAAAATTAAAAACTGAAACTTTTATTTCAACTAAAGTGATAAAGTTTTACTTTTCGCGTCCATTAAAAAGAACTATAAAGTCTTTCAAAGAACTCGAAAAAGATACAACTATACTGCAGTTGTTGATAGTTTGAAATCGTTTTAAAAGTTTAAGAATTATTGCAGAAGATTAAATAAATTATTCAGCTGATGGGAATCGCAAAACTTTATTTTGTAACAGTTAAATTCAATGACAGCAGGAGTTTATAAGAAGTAGAAATATAATATTTACAAAAGTATAAACATAAATATTAAGATATTTTTTGTGCTTTTACTTATCGTCTCTACCGTAAAAATACAGGGTGTCCAAAAATTCCTACACACATCTTAAAATTCAATTATAAAAACAAACAGTTAACCTACAGGAGTACAGTTTCAACTAAAATGTTTCTCAAATTAAAAAGTTTTCTTCAAGCAAATGCAAAAAATTAATTCCTAATTTCGATCACAGATGGTGACACTATATGGTGACAGTTGCTTTCAAACATGTGTTTTTTTATGATTTTCAGATTACTTTTGTGGCTTTGACACAGAAATGAAAACTATACACTAAAAGTCACCCAAGTACGGACGTCATATAGTGGCACCATCTATGATCGAAATTTGGAGCTAATTATTTTACAGCGTGCAAAAAACTTTTCAACATGAGAATCATTTCAGTCTAAACCATACAGCTGTACGACAATTATTTCATTTTATAATGAATTTTAAAATGTGCCCAAGAATGTTTGAACACCCTGTATAAGTGCATTAATTGTTTTGCATTGATTTATTTAAAATTGGAAACCATAAAAATGAGAAAAATACATAAAAATACATTGAAAATTTAATATTGAGAATAAATTATGTATTTTTTATACGTTTTATATAGGAAGTGAATTAGCGAATTTAATTCTTTTTTCAACTGATATAAAAACTGAACAAAATCTCATAACAAATTTAATATTTTCTGTCAACTAGTTATTTAACCCTTTATAGGTACTTCGCAAGATACTTTGCAAGGTACTTCTATTCGTAAAATGCCGAAATTAGTAATCGACACCGGAATTTACAAACAAATTTATTTAAAAATCAGCAAAAGCTTTTGTTCACATACTTCATCTTTCTACCAGGAAGCCAACCAAATAATTGCAATGGCCTTGAATCCCTGGAAGAATAACACCCTCCACCATCAAGCTCAGCACCTGCCGCCGAAACAGACTCGGAATCAGAGACAATTAATAAAATTAAAAAGTCACAAAAATGTGGCACACTCTGCCTAGCAAATAAAATGCAAGAATTAAAGTCATGTACAAGTTTTAAACATATGACTGTAACACCAGTTAGTATAAAATAAAAATAAAACTAAAACTAAGACTGAATGAAACTGAAAAACAAAATTTCAAGTCAATTTCAGTTACAAATGACTGTATAAAGATATTTTAAAACTAAGTACTATTTAATAATAATCAAGACAAACTAACTAATTAGTTAGTAACGTCCGTAACTGTCCGTTTGTATTTTACTTCTACTCGTCTTAGAATATGGAATGATAGGCCATCAAATTAACGCCATTATCCGCATGGATTCGAGGATGTCAAAAGTAGTCTTAGAATTTTAAAATTTGAATTAGTTTTAGAGATATTAATTTTTTCCATAAATTTTTTAGATTAATTTTTTAGATTTTGAAATTAATATTTTAGAGATATTAACTTTAACATAATTATTAACTAACTAACTAATAATCAAGACAAAATAAAACATTAAGCCAATAAAACAGACATTTTAGGACAATTCAAGTTACAAAAAATCATCAGACCCTGAAAGTTCAGGAACAACTCAAAATTGCGTGAAGGCAGAAAGATTAGCAAAGCACTATGTGGATAACAGTTCGGCAAAAGTCCACCAAAAATATTTTAATTGCAGCAAAATATTAAAAATCTGTACTTTATGATTGAATACAATTTATTCAGTTCATTATAAATAACTCCCAGTTTATAATGATTCGATCTCGGCAAAAGAACATTTTGAAAATTCCAAGACAGAATTCTATTTCGCACAAAGTTAAAGAACAGTGGCATCAGAGTACACTTGTCGAAAATAAAATGCTTAACGTCGCCGACGTTACCGCAATCACACTTATCTGTTGGACTATACGAAAGCTTCTGTTCGACGCTTGCCAATCTTAAATAAATACACTGGAAAAGTACCATACGAGGAAATGAAATAGGCCTTGAATAAATACCCTTGAATAAGACAAGTAAGAAACGTCCAGTGAACGCAAGATGAGGGAGGTATCTCTACCCTTTTCACTAATTTTCTAATCATTAGACCACCTCGTGATAATGTTACTCTTATAAAAACGCTTGACGAAGGAAACAGGGATTGTAATATCCAACCTCTCATCAACTCATCATCCAGAATAACAGACTTTGCCAGATAGTCAGCCCTTTCGTTATCAGCAAGGCCAATATGAGATTTAATCCAACCCATAAAAATAACTCTACCACTCAACAGTCAAATTTAGTCATTTTATTCAGTAAATTTATACAGTCAACAACAAATTTAGAATATACGTAACACAAAATCATATCAGTTGGAAATAAGTACTGCAAGGCCTGTATTGAAAAAAAAACTGTCAATGTAGATGTGAAATTATCTGAAATCAGCCAAGCAACACCAGTCGATTGCCTTGTCAATGGCTGATAATTCAGCCTGATAAACAGTATTATAAGCGAAAAATTTAAAACATTTTTCTAAAAGGATCTAAAAGGAAAAAGACGGATAAAGTTTTCAACTGAGGGTGGTTTCGGGTTTTAGGGGTGCTGAACGGCGTAGATCTGCAAAAAAATTTCTGAAATTCCAACATAAAGGAGAATGTAATAGGTAGTATTTCTTAAGAAATCTACCTAAAAAAAACACGCTTAAAAGGAATATAAATACCTTTATTCAGATCTACATACGTGTCATCGCTCAAATGGCGATATTCTCAAGATCTTTGTTGGCACAAACAATAACAATAAGCTCGATGAATAAATAGAAAATATACTTCAATTAGCAAAATTATAAGTTATCCACTTTACAATATTTTCATGGTTTCTTCCGAAGATTGAAATATGAACTCAATAAATTCAATATCTGCCTTATTGCAAAACCTTCCATAAAATTGTAAGGTACCAGTAACTTTGTTACAGAAAATCTCTAGTGGTTTGAAAGTGAACATGTTGTAAGATTTAACTCTAATATAGAGGCACTTTAATTCTCCGCGATGCATTTTTAATTAGGAGTTCACTGTTCCGCGAGTTTGCGGTAACTGTATGCAAATTTATTTGCTCAGCCTGCCAGAGTAAAAATACGGGAGCGAAATTATGTTAAGCAGTCAGTGAGTGGTTAGTCAGTGTGTAGTTGGTTAGTTAGACGTTGGAGAGAGTGTGAGTTGGCGTAAGTAGTTTTGGTGTAGAGAAACGGTCCGTATGGCTGGAGTTTAGCCTGGGAACAAGAACATATTTAGAGTGAGATGAAATCTATATGTGGATTTGAAATGAACCCCGCCATCGCAGCTTAAGCACGCTTTGGTGAAAAGGAAATTATGTGAGTTAACTTTTGACTTTATATTTAATTAAGATTGTTTTATTGCTATCACGGAGTGAGGGCGAAATTTATGAGATCTTGTCTTCCAACCCCTTGCCCGTTGTTGAATAAAAGCTCTTTATTTAAAGCCTATAAGACTCCTCATGAACTCCTACCCTTATAATTGCAAAACAAAATTAATAAATACAGTTTGTAAGAAAATAGACTCAATTGAACCAAATCAATTATCAGGAGTATATGAGGTACCTTTCCTCAAAGAGGATGGGCCATTGCAGTTTTATATAGGTATAATGTTGCACCGAAAAGAAAAGGGACCAACATTCACTAAATGAATGTAAGAAGGGCTAGTACATGAACGGAACGTATCTGAACGGTACGCGTTGTGAAATACCGAATAAATTTAAGATAAGCCGGTTCAGATATTTTTATCGATTGAACCCGACATAGGACATCTGCAAAATTAATTAAAGATTAAATCCCCTATTTATTGAATCATTTGACTGGAAAATAAAACAAAGAAAGTATTGAAACAAGCAAACAAACAAAAAACATACATTTTATTCTTAATAATTTTTTACCTATTTTCTGCAAGAAGAATAATTACGTCCAGATATAGATATTTATTTATATTATACATTGATTATTTTTCTTATTTGCATTCCTTGACATTATTATTAAACATTCCAATTTTATTTCCAATTATATTATTTTTAAAAAAAAGTTAATGCTCTTAAACTTCATAGCACTTCACGTATATAGTACAAAGGCATTCTCATTTTATGCCAAAAATATAATTTTAAAATTTTCAATGATATTTTATCATTTTGAAATTTATATTTATCGTACAAATCTATATTAAATATTTCTTTGTTAACCAGGGAAATTTTAAATGGAAAGATAAAGCTCAGATGTTGTAGATTCAAGCAGCGAATAAGGGAGTAGATTTTATTTATTTTTTTATTGACAGTCCTTACGAATTCAACAGTTTTATCCGGGCTTTTTCTCATGCTAAATTTTGCAGGGCACCTTCTGGTTGGGGCAGTAGACCATACGCAATCTCCATACGTCTTCATCAACTTTGTCGGGGGCTTTTTTTCATGCTAAATTTTGCAGGGAACGTCCTGGCTGGGGCCATAGACCATTCGCAATTCGCAATGTTTTTTTCTGCTTCAGCAGGGTCTGTACAGTGAATTTCGCAGAGTTTCATTGACAGGTAAAAAAAAAGCTGCTTTGCTAAGCAAAAAAAGTAAGGTCCGCTTTTCAGCTTCTCTACTGCCACAAGAATGAGGATCTTGGACGCATTATTTTTCGTCAGCCCAGGCTCCTTAGGGCGTGCCTCCGTATGCAAATGCTTTTCAGGTTTCCGTACTTAAAAAGTAAAAACGGAACCATTATAAGATCACTCCTGTGTCTGTCTGTCACTGCCGTTTTATTCGTAAATTAGGAAACGTGGATAGTTCAAATGGGGGAAGTAATAAAGACTATTGACACATATATTTTCAGATTAGTAAATATTCATAAATATATATAGTAAAAATATAGTGGGGCTAATTAAGCTGCTTGAAAAAAACTCTTTTCTTTGTATATCCTATGGGGTATCGTGTGAAAGCTTTCGTAATGCTGAATTCAAAAATATATTCTTTTTAATTTTAGGTATTATATTTTCAAAGATATCGTCAAAAATGTAGCGAAAATATATGCTTTCCCATCTAATTCCGAATCTAATGAAACTAAAATTATGAAAAAAATAGAGGTAGTAGATGTTAATTTAAACTTTGAAGGAAAACTGTAGCGATTACCCTAGGTCACATAGTTTTTGAGAAAATCGCAATTTTCCGTTACACACAAATTTCTATTTGCGGGTATTCACCAAAAGTGTTGAGCATCGCTGGAGGTACGTACCGCAGCAGAAGTATAAAAGCATTGTTGATCATTTTTTTCCAAGAAAATCGTCAGTAATTAGCCTAGATATTAACCTTTAAAGATACGGACAGTTTGGACATACATAATGACAGGGGCGGCTTACTCTACGTACCATCGGCTTTTAAAGTCTAGTTAACAAGTTTTAATGATATAAATGCGTAATGCAATAGCCAGGAGCAGTATAAAAGCAGAAAACGTCAAATTGTAAAAAATAGACTAATTTAAGGGGTATCAGGACTCTTAAAATTGGAAAAAAAGGCCATTTTCAGCATTTAGTGTCTTAAAATGTATTTGATTTTAAAGCACAATTTTACACAAACAGGAACTAAATATATGGTAAGCTTATATGAAGCTGTACCGATACTAGAGACAATAGGTCTAAAAGGAATGTCAGGTTTATGGACCTTAGGTAAAGCATAAAACCTGGCACAATGTGCAATAGGCGGAATAAGAGACTTCTTAAAGTTAGCAGGAATAATGGAAGAAGACTTGATGGCTGACTTAATAAAGTTAATTTCACTAGTGGAAGGGTCTTTGCGGATATCCACATACGGACCATATATTTAGTTTATATTTTGCAATATATTTAGTTTCTGTTTTTTCCGCACTTTTGATCAGTAACTGTTTCACTGTTAAGAATTCCTTTGATTTTGTTAAAAAACTTCATAATTTTAAGCCGCATGGAAATCATGATGGTTTCTTTTGATGTTAAATCATTATTACTAACATTCCGGTTGAGGGGGCTTTAGATTGCCTCAACAAAAGGCTTTGTGAATTCCATTTCTCTTATTTTGAAATCGAGGAATTTATCCTTCTCACTCGCGCTTAATTGTCGCAAAATACTTTTGTTTTCGATGGCAATTTCTTTCGTATGTTTGACTGTTTGGCTATGGGTAATCCTCTTAGTCCAATTTTATGCGATATTTATATGCACTGTTTTGAGGTCAAACTTTTTGAAATTTTAAAATTTCCGTTCTATGCTCATTATGTTGATGATGTTTATGTCCTGGTTGAAATGAATTCGGATATTAATCATATTCTCTGTATTATGAATTCCATTGATCCCCGCATTCATGTTACCTCTGAAATTGAAACTAATAACTGTCTTTCTTTCCTGGATGTCCTTGTTATTCGTTGCGAAAATGGCTTTCAGACTACCGTCTTTCGTAAACCTTTTGCTGTCAGTCTCCCACCTCACAGGTATTCTTCTCATCTCCCTAATCAGAAATTCGCTGCTTTCAATACTTTTGTTTTTCGGGCTACCAATATTTGTTACACTCCTCAGTTACTTAGTGCTGAACTTAATTCCCTCAAAGCTATTGCTATTGATCGTGATTATTCCTCTAATATTATTGATTCTATTTATAAGAAATTGACGAAATCCGTCCATTCTGAAAAGCATTCCAATTCCAACTCTAATACTTCAGTTGTGTTACCATTTTTTCCTAAAATCAGTCAGCAAATTGCTAAAATCTTAAGAAGGTTTGATTTTAATGTTATTTTTTCTCCTGTTAATAAAATCATTTTTTCAAATCTCGAACACCCCGTTGATCGCCTAGATAACTGGGGTATTTACCAAATCTCTTGCCAGTGTGGTCTTTCTTATATTAGCCAGACTAAACGTGCTCTTAGATTTCGTTTAAAAGAGCATGAAGGTTATGTTAAAAATCAGGAGCTTAAACTTTCATATATTGCTCAACATTCTTGGTCTTCTCAACATAGGTTCGTTTTTTCCTTAGCCATCATTATCCAAAAATGTTCTTCTAACCTTGATCTTGATTTTCTGGAAGCTTACCACATTATTAAAAATTCTCACTCTTTAGTCAATGACTTATCTAGTACTCCCGATTTTCCAAGTATTTGGAAAGCATTAATTTAATTTCCCGTTTTTTTGGTTTCTCTTTCTCTCCTTCTCCGGTAGATGTTGCTACTTGTCCACCCAGTCGTTTTCCACTACTTCTCTCTCATTGGTTGTTTTTGGCGCCTTTGCTACCCGCATCGGGTATATAAGCCAGCGTGTCTCAGTCTATCATTTTGCTCAGCCTTGCTTTTTCTAGCACGTTGTTCCTTTTTCCCTATCTCGCACTGAAGAAGAATCTCGCTAATAGATTCGAAACAGCTGTTTGCTGCTTTTCATGTATTTTTGTGCATTTGTAAACGTTGTTTTTTTCTGCTTTTTAATGTTGTTGCACAAAGGCTTTATTTGCTATTTTTATAACGCTATTATCCTAATTCATGCTATTGCATTTCTTAATATAAAAAGCAGAAGTAATTTTTTCTTCTAAACAATATAGGGAATATGAAATAATTTAATCTATCTTAACCTGGGAGAACGCTGGCATACCCTTGGTAAGAATGTTTTTTACTTTGTCACCAATAAATACAAATAATAATCGTCACCTTATTTAGTCGGATACAATTGTTACAAATTCTGCGATAAAATATGTTGAAGATTTCTTTAAAAACAAAAGTGGTGACAATTATAAAAACCATATGCACTTCGGGTCCATCAGGCCCGGAAAGCGACCTCCCGAGTTAAATTAATATAAAATACTCAGGATACTAAATTTTAATTAAGGTAAAGCAAGGAGAGATCGCGCGTTAGGAGATATCGCGCACAACGACATTCGACGGGAAGGAGTAGCGTGCACGCGCAGTGAATCCAGGTAGTTGTACTGCAGATATAGTGCAGTATTTACATGAATGTGCACATTGATTGTTCCAAGCGTCTTGGATAAATCATGGCTTTTTTATTCTATTTTTCAAAAGTAAGTACTTGAATTTTCATAACTGTTCGTCAGAATTTTTATAGAATGTCAGGAGTACAAAATATTTTGAACGATTTTTATCGATTTCTTGTAAACTACTAACACAGAATAAGGATGCAAACACCAAAAATTCAATTTAGAAGTGGCCACGTTTAAATAAAAGGCCGCGCAATCTCTCCTACCAAAATAGGAGAGTTTGCGCATCTGCTACCGAGGAGAGATGGCGCATTTCCCCATACATTTCAGCGCTATAAGAGATTACGCAGCTTTTTGATAAATTTGCATGAATTGCATACGTTTAAAACATATGAATGAATTAATTTTGAAAAAAAAATCCGAAAAATCCATAATTATCGAGACGAAATTTGGCAACAAATTGATTTGAAAAAAAAAAATAATAATAATAAAAAAAAGAATACTTTTGTAGATAAAAATCTTATTAATAAATTCATAAGACAGTTGTTATCAAATTAATTTTATGTAATTATTTTTGTTAATAAATTAATAATATGCTAATAAGTTATTGTTAAATAAATTAATTTTTCTAATAATACCTACAATGTTCTGAAAAGCTTTCATCCATTTCAAGTAGTTTAATGCCAGCGAAATCAAAAGGAAACAGAGTGCAACTAAAGCTACCGATCCACAAAATATACATGAAAAAAGACTTAAGAAAGATGCCGCTACAAAAAAAAAAAAAAAAAAAAAAAAAAAAAAAAAAAAAAAAAACAGCTGAAGATAAAGTGTTTTAAGTAAAATTCGGATAAAAACGGAAGGAATAAAAAAAGGATGGTCAATGGGGATGGGTGCATGGAATTTCTGGAAACGTACCAGGAGACAACTTCTATCACTGACTGGATTCCACGTATTTCTTGTGGCAGGTGATTGTACAAAAGGTACAGTCGTGGAAAAAAAAGTAGACACCCCCTACTAACCCCTCAACAAATTATCGTAGACGAAAGTTACTGGTACCGAACGATTGGAAATAAAGTCTACTTTTAAATGATGTATATAAAATTTGCTTAGGGGGACATATACATATTAAAATGAATCCAAACTTCACTTTTTTCAATGACAGTACCCAAATTTAACGTGATATTTCAAATCTTCGGTTCAAAATATGCCTAGAAACCAAATTTCAAGTCATTCGAATCATAAGTTTTTGAATTATTGACATTCAAAATTTAGTACTTCTAATGTTAAATTACATTTTCATGTTTTTATTTATATCTCCTGAAATTATGCTCCTAATGAGCAAATTTTTTGTGTAGCAAAACTACTAATATACCCAAACATAAATACGGTGAATTTGCATTTTTTATAATTTTATGATATGAATTATGAATTATGAAATTAATATTCGAAAATATTATGAATTGCAACATACAATTTTTTTGATGGATTTAGATTTATTAAGCCCTGCTTTATGGAAATCCAAAATTTCACATTTTTCTTCCAAGTAGTTTTCAAATTATGCTTAAAAAACGGCAAAATGATGGTTTAAGGGGCCGTCTATGATAGAAGTGAGTAAATTTTTGAAATTTATTCTGCTATCTTGTAATCAAACAAGTTTCATTGACGCTTAAACGTGCCTTGATCAAGAAGGCGGCTCTCTCGGTTAACAATCGAGTTCGGAACTTCAATTTGGATACAGCCCTTAAAATACGCTCGTTTTAAAATAATTAATTTCTTGGAAACTTATGGCACGAATTGCATAAAAATTTGTTTATGGGCTAATTGAAAGGTGTAGAGTTCATTTATGCTGTCAGAATTGTGTACTGCTATTGAAAAAAACAAAGTTATGATTCGTTTCAATATATAGATGACCCCTTAAACAAATTTTATATACATCATTTAAAAGTAGACTTTATTTCCAATCGTTCGGTACCAGTAATTTTTTTCTACGATAATTTGTTGAGAACTTAGTAGGGGTGTTTACTTTTTTTTCCACGACTGTACATGACTTACAACAATAAAACATCGATTGTAGACGACGGCAACTTCTGTTAGCAAACAAAATACATTGAAACTGTGGAAATGAAAATGATGTAATTTTCAAGTTAAACATGTTATCAAGTAAATTAATATTATTTTGTATTCTTAGTAGGGCTTACTTTTACCGATATTTTAATTTTCTTCTTAAATTAAAATTATTTAACTGTTTTTAAAATTCTTTCTTTTTTTTATTATTTAGACATTAGGTAGAAGTATTCGATCCTAATACAATAATATTTACTCACATAAAAGCTTACAACAATATCCTATCCTGTAAGAAGAGATTGCGGAAAACAGTTTTCTTGGTTTTATTACAGCTGTTTTATTAAATTACAACATAACAACAAAATAACAAAGGAAATGCATGAAAAACAAATGAAGTCAAAATTATTCATGCATAGTTTAGGAAAAAATTAATATTTAGATTTTTTATTATTAATCTTTTGAAATGTGCGCAGACTTTCCTAGGTTTACCTTAGACATATTTTAAAATCCCAATGTAACCTAAAAATGCGCGTTCGTTACAAACGTTCGACTTCTCAGACAATACTGCATACAGGATGTTTCTAAAACGACCGACAAATTAAAATGTGTGATAATAGGTATCAAAAAGATGAAAAATTACCATAGAACATGGTGTCGCAAACCACGTATTTAAACAAAAATACAGGTTTTTTTTCACTAACTTAATTTGGGCTCACGATAATAACTTTCAGAAAACTAAAGTATATTATAATAATACTTTTAATTGACATTCTCTTCTCTGTTGTAAACGTGATAATATAAAAAAATAAGTGTCAGAAGTTTCCGTAATACGCGACAGTAGCATGCACATGACGCTCCAGATTTTGGACTGCAATTACCACTTTATGGCATCATCGATTGCTTGAAGACACTATTTTTTTCTGAACTTTTCATGGTGTTATAACATTTAATGTAAAACAAGGTGAATATCGTTACAGTTTCATTGCAATGTGTTTATTTTTCTCAAAATTATTACCTCCAGACCAAGTTGAATGGACAATATTCCTGTGACGTAACAATGGGTAAAATGGCGATTTTTATGGCCTCGAACCAAAAAGAAGAATAGGGTCGATTTCTTTATGGATTATTATCTGGAAACAAATCTAAACTATTGATATTCTTTTAAGTATAAACGAAATTTTCTGCAATCGTCTGCATGCGGTGAGTACAATGAACAGTATTTGTGTGACGTCACAAGTGGTAAAATGGCAAATTTTATAGCCTCGAACTGAAAGGTGCCTCGAACTGGTCCATTAACATAAAGTACCCTGTATTTGTGACTAAATAAGCTGTGTGCAACCCCATGTTCTATGGCAATTTTCCATCTCCTTGATGCCTACTATCACCCCTCTGAATTTGTCGGTCAAATCTTGCAACACCATCTATATTTTATAATTAAAAAATACGTAATATATAACTAAACTAATATATTAAAAATAGTTATACATAATTAAAAAACACATAAAGAAAATTATTTTTTTTAAACATTCAATTATTGGATTCAGAAACATATTAGTAATTGTTTTTCCGTAAGCACATGCTAACATTCATTTTCGTAATTAATACAAAAATATATAGATTGTATCAGTCGCCTACCAGGAAAGAATACTAGAAACTTTGTCTTAAATAGCTAAAATTTCGTCCTAAATCACGACAAGTAAACAATGTTGAATGAAACATGCAGTTTGTTCTATTTCAAGTAACATGAAAAAAATATTTTACCCTAGTTCCGTGCAAATAAATTTCTTTTATTTCTATAGTGTGACCTGTTTTCTGTTACATTTGAAAGAGATTTCTGTCTTAAATTTGTGACATTTGATTTATTTGTGTACTTCTTGATGCAGTAAATCTTCATTTTACAACGAAACTGATATGTAGAATAAAGATTTTATTACACTATAAAAATCTGTAAACTTGTGTTAAAACTATTATTTTAAATCAATTTAAAACTAAACTAATAGTTATATGAATGCTTTTTGTCTTAAAAGTAGATCTTGCAGAAAATGTATACGATGGCGGATTTTTTTTTCTCGATAATCAAAAAAGAAATAAATTTACTTTCCTTGTCCCCCCCCACCCCCACCCAAAATGAATTGGAAAAATATCATATTAAATATGTAATGTGTTTTTACACTTAAAGAGATATTTAAATGGTTAATATGAATATTACTGTTAGACTAAATTTTATATTCGTTTACATTATTTAAAGAAAAAACGTGTTTTATTTAAACGGATTCTGAATGAAATATTAAATAAAATACTTTGATTTTTATAAAATAAATTAATGATTTTTTTATTGCAATATTGCTGCGACTTAGCTCGGGATATTTATAATATTTAAATACCATGTTTTATGTAATATATAATGGTCACAATCATTAAATACATAATTCTGTTTAATAAATAAAGACAATATCGCTTTACGAAAAATCTGGTGTTAAAATCCCTTCAGGCACGCAAAACATGTATCTAAAGAAAAAAAAAATAATTTTGCTTAGGCGTAATTGCCAAAGATGTGCAAAATAAAATAATAAGAAGAAATATTTTCAAATAATTCAATGAACCACATCTGATGTCAAATCAGACTTTTTGCTTCTGATGGGATCTGTAATCATATTATCATAAAAATTTATTCTATGACACTAATCGACTAAGTCATATATCATCTATGTAATTGTGTACAGTATTATTGAAAACACTTTAACATTGAATGTCAACAATGTCGCAAACATCGTTATAAACAATGAACATAATATTTCTGTACCCAAAGATTGTATATATAAAAATTATTACTTGCTTTAAGTTTGTCAGAGCTACTAGACAGTTCGAGAGAGGTGGTAGAGGTGTTAGATATGATAGAAAATTTACTAGTCTCATGATTCTCATAGCATATTCAGAAATTTGATATTGTTTTTTTTTTCATTTTACCTATTCTTTATGAATGATACACATAAAACACACACCTTAAGAATTTTAAAGTTTTCTTAAATATTTCATTCTATTTTTCTCAGCAAATCCTTAAGGTAAAACGCACAGAGTAGGGGAGACTAGGGAGGGTTGACCCACTTTTTACAAAATGATTTTTTATTTTTTAAATAATGAACGTAGAATAAAGTTTCATACATTATTTTGTTCGTTATTGAATCAGTTATCAAAATAAAATTGCTACATAAGTGTAATATATAATAAATTTGAAAAACGATTGATTTTAATCATGAGAAAATAATGGGTCAAGGCTTCCCATATGCGGGAGGGTTGACCCATTATATGGGAGGCTTGACCCACTTTTTTTATATTGAAATATCTGTGAAGAGAGATAAAATCAGTTTAAAAAATAACTTTATGCAACATGCTTTAATTGTTAGAAAAAAAATATTTTTGAAAATATGATGCTTTAACAAACCTTTTTACACGCAATCGCAAGACAGAGGAGAAAATTTAGTTTAAACAGAATTATGTCTGAGCAGGTATAATTGTACAGCAGGGAAAGGGGAATTTTAACATTTCAGATAGTATCCGTTAGAGACTGTTTCCGGTTTCATAGGGTTTCATGTATGGTTATGTCTGGAATTAGGAGCCAATGTCCGCGTTTTTTGGTATGCTTCTCTTTTTTGTGTTACACTCGGCCTGAAAATTCTAGTTGTCACTTAGTTTGGCTTCATCTCACTATACTCATCCTGGTGCAATTTGTCTACATACCTCCCTAAAGTTTTTCGATGAATTCTATGATCTTTTGCTGCCGCATGAACACTTAACTGATCATTAACATCTTTTAACCATCTTTTAACCGATCATTAACATCTTTTAACCATTTCAGCTCTTAGTACTTTCAGTACTAAAATGTTGAAATAAATGACTGGCACTGGAATTTACGAACAAATTTATTTGAAAATAAGAAAAGGGCTGTATTTCACATACGTATTAAATGGAAAAGATTTTAGGAAAATCCTTGTGCCATTGTGGCGTTTCGAATTAAAATTAAGTGGTTTCATAAACATACCACTGCCCGTGAATCGGTTAAGACTACTGTTTTCCTACTTTCTATACTTTTCCACTGTTTCTATTTACCTATTGTAAGTAATATTTAAATGGATAAAAGTTACTATCAACTTTCCCATTTATGTTTCATTAAATATTTTCTTGCAGTGGATACTATAATAATTTTTCACATCTTTCTTTAATCAGTCTTAATCATTTTATCCCATTACCCCATTTTACTGTAGCTTTACAGAATAAATTTACATCCTTTTTTATATATAACCATTAGCCTTTCATTATGCACAGTGTATAATAAAATGAATTCCTAAACCACTTAATTGAGGGAGCCTTGAGCATCTGGTCAACCCTCCCTCAAATTGACTGGGTCAAGCCTCCCCACATAGCCCTGTTCTAAAGAATATCACATGGTTATGTTAAGCCTAACTTACTGAACAATCTTTATACCTGGAATGAAAGTTCGATATTTCTGCATTACTTAAAATCTACTTACTTAAATTTCTATGATATATTTTATCTGAAAAAAGCTAACAAATTATATCTAAAAAATTCAACTTTTAGGTTAAAAACACCTCGCAATTGATTTTCTCTACACTTATGTGGATTATCTGTGTGAAACAAAGACTATTGTTTGAGTATTCCAATAGGTTTGGTTGACACCTATTGACAAAACTTTGAAATTCTTTTAAATAAGAAAACTGATGTGTGGGTCAAGCCTCCCGTATGGTCAACCCTCCCTAGTCTCCCCTATACAACGTTCTGGATGGATCACTTCTGAAAAAAAACTATATTGAAAGTTCAAGAAATATGCTGTAAAATTAACTAGTTTTAACGTACTTTTTACTTACATAGTTTTAAAAAAATTCAATAAGAGAGTTTATAAAAGTATCAAAGTTTTGGTGAGAAAAGAATGATAACCACAAAACTGATTCTTTTTCTTCATGTTCTCAGAATTTAAAAATGTTTGGTTTGAACAGCTGATCTCAACGAGGTACGAAATATGAAGGATCAGTTGTAAATTCTTTTCTTTCAACGTCAGATGATAAAAACAAATTTGTTCCGATACACAATCGGAATGAATAATAAAATGCCAGCTTGAAATTCAAAAACTTTCTTGTCAATAGTTGAAATCCCAAAGTATGTAAATGCGCATGTAAGAACATCGCTAGTCAAATGCTGTATATTCCATAAAATATTTGCTTCTAGAAACTTTTTTTTAGATGTTACATAGTCTGATATGTTATAGGTATAGATTTTATTTATATGCGTCTTTTCATAACGTAAGTGTTTCTTTTTAATTTATGTTTCATTTTTTAATTATTGAGAACGTGAGTTATAAAGTTGTGATGTATGATAACGTAATGAATAATGAATTTTAGATCTATAGAATGAATTAATCAATAAACCATATTTTCGATAGTAAATCGATAATAGAGTAACGAATAATACAAATAAAAAAAATTCTTAGAATGAATTATGTTCGTTAACCATTCACATACTTTTGTTTTTAGAAAATGCCACTTCTTTCAGTTTTCCATGTTATTTTTGCAACGAAATCAGCAAAAAAATGCCTTTGTCAAATTCAAATTAATGTCATTTTTAATTATTGAAGTTAAAAGCTTTTTAAAACATTATATTTTAGTTATGTTGACAGCTTATAATTTCGATATTTACGGATAATTGCAAATTTGTATTTCAGACTTGTTCCAGAAAGTGTGAAGGAATGTTTTTAGAGTTAGCGTTAAAACAGACTATTGCTATTTATTTTAGATACTCTCAAGGTATAGCGACTAGAATACATAGTGTGGAAATCGGCTATCCATGTAATACTTAAAAAAGGTCTAAAATATTGTATCCCTTAAATGTGCAACGATGCTGCTGCAATATACAGAAGGGACAGAAGGAACCCCACCGGGACCCCAACCGTGAGGTTTATGGGGAAATGTCCCGGGGGAAAGTTCCCCACCGCCAACCAACGAAAACGCAGCCAGGGCAACAGGCCCAAAATACAAGTGCAAATAAAAAGCCTCAAGTCACAAATAAAATGGTAATCTGTTACATAAAAGCAGGCGACAAGCTCACCTACAAAATAAAAACTAATGATAAACTACAAACTAGTGACAAACAACAAAATATCCTAAACTAATAACCAAAGACAAAATTTACAATACAATATAAACAGACGACTATCACATTTGATAGTAAGCAATTAAAGAAAAACAATGAGAACTGTACCGAAGTCCTAGAGTTCAATCGAAGGAATCCATTATCAGAAAGCCCAGGAAAGAGTAATAGTATAACAAGTCCGCAAAGTCCTAAAGTCAGTATTTATACTTAATAAAAGAGTAAAGTGCATTTAACACATTATAATTATCCTTAAGTTTGTGATAGTTATTCGGATCAAGCAAAGTCTGCTTAAGATTTTGTCTAACTGTAAGGTCCCTCATGAAACGGAAATGATGCATCATAAAAACACATCTTCCATACAGGTAATGAAGTACATCCCCATGCACTCCACAGTCACATAGTAAAGACGACCTCTTGCCAATCTTACACAAAAAGCTGGAAAAAAGCCATGGGCTGTAATGTAGAATTGTATTATTTCATTCGAACAAAGATAGTCAGTGTCCACCTTATTAAATACTGCATATGTGTCACGTCCCTTATAAGAGTTAGACCAATGTTGTTGCCATTCATGCATTATACTCGTGCGCATATGAGCATTCACAAATGATAGAGGAAATGGTAATAAGTCATTTTGATTACAGCAGTCATATAAAATAGCATTCCTTGCGTTAGCATCTGCACGTTCGTTTGCGAATAGACCAAAATGGGCCTTGATCCAGCCGACAAAAAGTTTTTCGGAGAGTTATTAACTAATAGTTCAAAAATGTTTTTGATAATACTGTTCAATGGAAAAAGTATCTGTAAAGACAAAACTGATGACAGGCTATCGGTTTACAGCCTAACGCGTAAGTATCCGGAATCAACACACCACCTAACAGCACATTTAATTGCAAATAACTCCGCCTGGTACACTGTATTATATGGTCTCAGACGTATAGCGTAGTCATAGATCACTGTGTCCCCGATCATCACTGTAAAAGCCGAGGAGGTACCCTGATCCATCCTTGAGCCATCGGTATAAATAGTTGGGTACATAGAAGCTGGAACAATGCTCTTTACATATGGAATAAAATAGATATTTCTAAGATTGTTATATTCAGGAAAATCGTACGTCTTAAGTTTAAGCATAAGATTGTCTCTCTTGATCTCATAATCTCCAATCATTATACTACTCATACCCTGAGTTACGTCATATCTTTTCGAAAACATATTTAGCTTAATGTACAGCGGAGGAACGCCTGTGATTGAACACAGAGAATCAGTTGACACATTTCTATATGTTTTAATAATAGTCATCAAACCAGCACGTTGACAAGAGCTAAGTCTTCGTATTCCATGAGAGTTGAGATCCTTAATACAAACTTCTGAACCGTACGCTGTCTGTTTTTCAATGACCTGGAGATACCAAACCTTTCTGTGCTTAGCTAGGAGGCCTATGTCACGGGAACCCGTTTTCCGAATGTCTATTGAGAAATTACGAATGTTTTCACGTACCAGGTCCAAGTGATGTAACCAGTTGAACCGATTATCTAGATGGAAACCAAGGTATGAAATATTCCGTTTTACTGGAATTGAGATATTGTTAATTTTAAAAATAGGATATCTTTTTTCAAGAGTGTACCGGCCCATCATAATGGCAATACATTTATCAATGCTAAGTGACAAATTTAAATTTGTACATATATTTAGAAAAGTATCCAGTGAGCCATTAACTTTATTTTCTAATGAGCTTCGAGTATCTGCACCTTCCAGAATCACGAAATCATCGGCATATGAGACTATGCATGTATGTGACTGCTTATATTCCTTGATTAATTTATCAGCCAGGACAGTCCATATGAATGGACCCAAACAGGATCCTTGAGGGAAACCGTGGAACATTATAAACCAACGTATTCCATTTGCAAACTTAAAGCCAATACGCCGATTCGATATGTAGTTTTTAAGTGATGACTTCAAGTATTCTGCAATTGGAAGAGAATCGATAATAACTGCCAACGTTCTCCAGCATGCTGCGTCAAAAGCACCCTGAATGTCCAGCGAAACAATCGTACAATATTTATTGGTACTCAGAATTCGATTAACATTATCTTTATCAGCAGATAAGGCCGTAACTGTTGATCTTTTCTCTCTAAAACCATGCTGATTATTCTCAATATATCCAGATGCCTCCAAAACTGTGGTAACTCTATTCTTGATAATCCTCTCTAATACTTTGCCCAAAATTGACAACAATGTAATTGGACGATATCCTCTTGGTGAAGTGGCCGGCTTGTTTCGCTTTCTGAAGTAGATAACTATTCCGTCCTTCCAACAACGTAGAAAATGACCCAAACTCAGACATCTGTTAAAAGCCGCTAATATAACTTCTGGATAATTACAACAAATATTTTTTACTGTAAGAGCATCTAATTCGCCCCAACCAGGGTCTTGGCATTGGCCTGCTGCGACAGTGCATAGTTTAATTCTCTAAAACTAATATTATAGAAGTCATTATCGTTCTCATACGACTTGTCCGATATATATTCAAAGATATCGTCTGGTATATAATTAATATCATAATGTTCTTGCATAAGTCGTTCAGCAACATCATCGTACGAGGCAAAAGGAAGAGAATCTTCCAGAGACGTAAAAATAAGATCAGTAGTTTTCAACTGCTTTCCGTTTATGAACTTATACAAATTGCCAAACGAATCATTTGTTTGTGCACAAAACTGGTACCACGCCTTTTTCTTTGCCTCTCGAACTTGACGCTTATATATATTTCGGAATTCCAAATAGATATTTCTATATGCTTCATTTTCTAAATTACGTCTATGTCTTTTATAAAGCGCAGACACATGATTTCTGGCAGTTTTAATTTCCGTAGTAAACCAGTTAAAAGTAGGCTTGTGCGTAATCGTACCCCTTTTGAAACACATAGTCATGATATCATGAATAGAAACAGAAAAGCCCTGTACCCAGTCATCAAGCACTGGAGAAGTTTGATCAGTAATAACTGATGTAACCATTCCCGTTTATGTCCAGCAAAGATCTCGTTAAATTTCTTAAAGTTTTTGCCCTTGGTTTTAAATCTGGCTTTGTCTCTAATAACAGGAGAATAGTCCAAGTCATAGGTAATGAAACGATGGTCACTAAAGGAATAACGATTGATATCCACATTCCAATTAAAAAGATGGTTACAAAGTTCATAACCCGCCAAGGTAAGATCAGGACGGCCAGATAGAGACCCCTGAACAAATGTAGGATGAGCCTCGGTATCGTTTACAATACACAAATTATTCACTTGTAGATAATTCATTAAAATCTCAGTTCTCCCAGAACCTCTGGTATATCCCATTGTACGCATTGGCACATTAAGATCACAGCCAATCAAAATATTGTAAAACTCCGGGAAGAGTCCTGACCACTCTTGTAACTCAGCGTCCAAATTTCCCGATGGAGAGGAGTAATGAGATCCAATATAAATATTGCCACTACTGACATTTAAAGAAACAAAAACACAACTTTTTATCAACAAGACACTTTAAAAAGGTGTAATCAGTATTAGTAAAAATAATACCAGCAGAGAGATTATCTGAGAGGAAGCAAGGCCAATTCAACGGAACACCAGACACTCGACCAGCCAAGATATACGGATCCTGAATTAAAACCACATTAATAGCTTTATCAATAGAATAACTGACCATTTCTGTATTTGCAACAGTGGTGTAAATTTATTTGCAGAATCTTCAAACCCCTATCAGTATTAAAAACAACAGACTGACCGTCATCTGCCAAATCACCGCCCTTAGCTACGATTAGCTAAGGTTTTAAGTCTATATTTTTGATAAACAGGACAATCCGGGCTCTCCGACCTATGTGCACAGTCACCATCCTGATTTTCAAAATAGCAATTACTGCATAAAGTAGCATCGGATTTAGAGTCTTTTACGTCATGTGCCTCTGCGCACTTTGCACAATGAGTCTCCCCAGTACACAGGCTCGAGTAGTGACCATAAACTTGACACATGAAACACCTAGTTATGGCGATATGTTCTACCACTCGATAGCGTTCAAAGTCAATACAAATCCTCTTCATTCCTAGAAGAATCTCTTTCCCCTTTCCATCCATGTCCAGAAGCCAGTTATTCTTCTCATGTCTTGTTTTAGTAGATCTAATAATGTTAAACTCAGGTACTGAACTGTACACTAGATCCCTCAAGGTTTTTCTCGTGTCTTCATCCAATGCTCGATCATACATTCGTCTGGATAAATCCTTAGTAACATCGTCATCCATGGTCACATCCTGCAGAATCTTTCTCACTCCTTCCTCTATCTGACTCTGATCTACCGCAATATCCACGCTCAAGATTAATATTCTCTCACGCCTTTTTCTTGGGATATTCACCTTAGTCTTATTCTTAATTTCTGAATCCTTCATTATCACCTCTTTTAGCTTCTCCGTGTCCCCCGGCCTTGACATTCTCAATATCACCCTATTTGTTTTTGTAAGAATAACATCCCTAGGGACTGGGGCCTCCGGATTTGCTTTACATACGTTCTTTATTCTAGACTTCATCTCCACTGGGTCGTCCGTCTTAGCATTCAATGCCACCACGATGGAATAATCCTCCGGCTTAGGAATTATATGTTTCTGCATGTCAGCAGCACCCTCAGCCTGTGCACCAACTGATTTTCTCGAAATTCTCTCAGCCAGTTCCTGCATAGCTGTACCATACTTATCTTGTTCTTCCACTTGGGTTTTCAGCTTGACATTCTCTTTAAAAATACCGACAGACTTCTGTGCAACAAATTCCAATAATTTCCTGACAGCAGCAAACATAGGACCTGTCACCTTATCACCTTTCGCTTTTTTACCTTCCATAATATCCATAATCTTTGAATTAACTTTAGTCACCAAAACATGGAACTTCTTCACTTCACTACTCAATTCTTTCATAAAATTATCCACCTCTTCCTCCATGATACAACACAAAATAGCAAGTGAATCGCCGGATAAACAGATAAAAAAAGACACAAAATCTTGCGTCACAAGAAGAAACACTGATTACTTAATATGAGAAGCCAACTCCACCCCCACGTGACCCGAAATAAGCCAGATCAAAACACAATCCCACAAACCAGGTGACAGCCAGTGAAAACCATAAACAAACACATAAACAAATCAGAATGTCCTGTCCCACGTGACCACCGCAGAAAATAAGTACTCTAAGTAATACAGTAACCAAGGTAACAATCAAGATAACCCAAACTGTAAAAAACAAGTTGGAAATTGCTCGTCAAACGTGGCAAATGAGGTGCGTTCGTACTATAAAAAGTTTTATAATTATTTTTTGCACCCCATATTGTACTGAATGTATATTGTTTCGCACTTCATAAAGCGCATAGTCTGATACATCATTAAAATGCATTTCCAATAATTTTTTCCCATTCCCCGTAATGTAACGGAACACTTTTGACTGTCCCTGTAATTAAACTATACATCCGATTTTCCTAAAATATGAAATGGCTCGACAAAATTTTGCGACAATTATATCTTTAAAATTTCAGATCATTCGGAAGGCTCCAATATCATTCAAATCCACTTGCAATAATTTTTCCCATTGGCCGTAATGTAAAGAAAAACTTTTGACTGTCCCTGTAATTAAACTATACATCCGATTTTCATAAAATTTGAAATGGCTCGACAAAATTTTGCCATAATATTTGGAATATTTGAAATTTCAGACCATTCGGTTGGGTAGTTTTTGCTCTGTTACATGCGGACAGACAGACGGACGGACAGACGGACAGACGGACGGACTGAACGACGACTATAGGTGTTACGTATTTATATAATTACGAACGCACCTAAAAACGCAAAGACACAAAAAGCAAATCGCAAAAATCGCGAAAACGCAAAATAATCACAACAGGCAACAAAATACAAACTACTCAACTCGGCAGAACAAAAATAAAATGGCCGTCAAAACAATGTGCAACGCCCACCGTTCCGACAGCAGAAAAATACAGAAATAACAAGAAATAACGAACTAAAGTAGGAAATACAAATAGGAAATCAGACAGTAAGTTAATATATACAATATTTGAAAAGATTAAGCTAAAATATAAAGGAATTAAAAAGTTGTTAGAATAAATTAAGAATAATAGCGATGGCGAATCGCCGATATGCAACGGAAAATTTTACAAGTCGTTTAACAAGACAATAACTTAAAATAAATCAATAAAAATAGAACGAAAATGTTAGTATAAGTTATTTAAACAGATTACACCTTAATCGTGAAAAGTTGGATGAAAAATTACTTGAAAGTAAGACATTAAAGGCAGAGCTGAAAAATGCGTGGACCACAGGCACGTCAGTAAGGAACTTAACCCTGCTGCAATATACAGATTGCAAAGACATCTGGAGGATATTTTCTAAAGTTGTAAGATATTGCTAGTCTAGACAATGTAATACGAAAATCCCGCAGATGTCGCTGCGATAGACTCTTTGGATTTCAGAAGTATTGTCGCACATTTAAGGGATACACATTTTTAGCATTGTTTGATAGCATATTTCCACACTATGTATTCTAGACGCTGTACTCAAGGTAGACTTTTTTGGTGTATTCCCTCAATGAAAGATAGTCCTGAAACTAAAAAAGCATGAATATTTAAAATAGGAAAATACATTATTGCATTTCATGAATTTTACTTTCTTGAAGCATTCCATGATAATGAAAATCCTAAAAACATTGTTAATTGTGATTTTGCTATTCCTCCGTTGTCAGATTGTTGGAAAAATTATATAAAAACCTCTTGTTCATAAATTCCACTTAAATGTTTTCACATTGCATTTATTATATCTTATTGGCTGTTCTCTAAACATTCCTGAAATTCTATTGGCTAATAAACTTGATCTTGGAATCCGCTTACATGGCCCGTTTCTTAAATTTTTCTATCGTTATTCTATCGGCTTATAAACTTTATCTGCGATTCCAATGGAGGATATTCCATCTCCGTTTTGAACACGTGATCAAGGTAGAAACTTCTAGCGTAAAGAAGGGAAGGCTCCGTAGACGTGTAATGTAAATCCTCGCTAGCCACTAAAACAGTTCATGAGGCAAAGCAGTAGTATCATCCCTTCTTATCAGTTAGAAGTTCCTTGGGTAAATTACCGGTAGCACGTGACTTTTTTCAGCCTCGAACCCATATTTGGAATATCCGTCATTCTCTTATACACTATGACGCAAAAGTTTAGACAATGAAGAAATTCTTACATACTTTGAAAAATATTTATTCAATTTTCAAATCACTGCTTGAAATTAATGTGCTGTACATATAAACAATATTTATAACAAAGAAAAGTGGAATTGTGCATATTGCAATAAATTAAATGGTAACAAAAATAAACTGCTGTCTCAAAAGTTTAGACACAAATTAAATAAAATCGAAATAAACAATTTTTAAAACCTGGTTGCGCATCCATGCTTATGTATTACGTCATATACACGAGATTGCATGGAAGAAACTAAATCTTGCATAGTTTGTGGATCGATATCGTACCATGCATTCTCAATAGATGTCTTAAGTTCCTTTTCAGAAGAGTATTGTCTAGCGTTGCTATAAACTTTGCGACACATGATGCTCCAAAGGTTTTCTATAGGGTTAAGATCTGGGCTACATGCTGGCCAGTCGAGAACTCTTATATTATGGGAATTAAACCAAGATTTTGAATGTTTTGCAGTGTGAATTGAAGCATTGTCTTGCTGAAATTCCCACTGAGGACCCCCTAGAAGCTCAGAAAATGGCAGTAGGTTTTCTTCTAATGTCTGTGTATAATGCTGTGAAGTTTGACGACCACTGGTGAAGGACAGAGATACTTGTCCATTATAGCAAAAGGCTGCCCAAACCATCACCGAGCCCCCTCCTTGTCTGCGACTAAAAAAAGTCGAGGTTCCTTCCGCAAGTCATGCCAATACGATAAACAACCATCTGGACCATCCAGATTCCACTTTTTTTCATCGCTAAATATGACTGACTGCCATTTCTCTCCATATGACATATGCTTTCGAGCCCACATAAGTCTTTGTAACTTATGATGTGGTTTCAGAGCTGGTTTCTTCTGCATTTTGCTATAAACGATTGTTCCTTTTTCCAAAATTCGTCTACGAATCGTATCCTTTGATACAGAGAGTCCCGATGAGCTTTGAACTCCACGTACGCTCATTTGTTGAGTACTCGCTAGTCTTTGTATCAGGCGATCCTCTCGTACATTTGTCACACGTGGCCTCCCAGACCGACATTTTGCTTTATATTCGGAACCACTCGATAAAACTCGATAAATAGATTTTTTTGACCTATTAATAATAGCAGAAATTTCAGAAACGCTCTTCCCTTCACCTTTCAACTGCCAAATCCTTGAAACCTCATTCACTTGAATTTCTTTAGCTCTCGGCATGTCGACTATGAAGCGCAATCGTTTGCAGAACTTAAGTACTCCAAATTTGTGACATCATCGATTCTAAATTTGCATATGCCAGCGAATATTCAAAGAAATTTAGAATAGTGTCTAAACTTTTGCGACAAGCACATTTGAATTTTTATGAAAAAAAGTAATATTATAGCAAATAAAACGACTGTCTTTTGTACATAGCATTTTAAATCAGTTTTTGAATATATTTACAGGTTTTTGTAATTCTGACGTCATAATTCTACATTTTAAAGCTGAATGACGTCATTGTCTAAACTTTTGCGTCATAGTGTATTGGCTGTTTCCTAAATTCCCGTAATTTTATTGGCAAATAAGCTTTATCATAGAATCCGCTTCTGCTACATATATTTCAGCAATTTTCTTTTCTAAGGAATCTTATTTTGCACTGCTGGCGGTACTCTATGGCTACTGAAATTAGTTTGCAATAAGAAATAAAGCGTTTTGGTGCTTTGAACGTTGTTTTTTTATTTATATTGTACTTCGACAAGTAATTTCTTATTGTAACATTATTAATTTATCTATATAATTAATTTCATTATTACAGTCTTATTATTTCACCACAAAAAAGTGGTAGACGTAGTAACAATATTTTATAAAGATGTTATAACATTAATGTAAAAACAACTTTTATAGTTTAAGTTTTGTGCATTTTGTTACGTAAAAGAAGAAACATTTTTGGCATATCAAAGTACTTACTTATTGATGTATTCTGTCAATGATAGATATTCCGGAAGCATAATTAATATAAATGCGAGCATTTTCAATGAAAATAAATTATTATGTGCTCGATATTAGTTTCATACGAATGTAATTGTACAAAAAAGGTTTGAGATTATGTACCTTTTTCTTTATTTCAAAGCCTTTAATTTAAAACAAGTTTTATAGACCCTTAACCTTTTAAATTATAATTTTGTATCAGGATAATGTGTTCTAATCAGTAGTAGCAGATAAAAGAAAGATTGATTTTAAGCCTTATATCATGTGACAGGAGTGATGTTCTTAGCCTATCAAAAAGCGGCTCCCTTTAAGTTATCATATTTCAGTAATCCCGTTCATTTTTCTTTCTTTACCACCGGTAATCATCGCTGATACTTTGATTTCCTCTACTATACAAGATATAATTCATATAGATGAAAAACAGTCTCAAAAGGATTTAGATTCACTCAAGATGTTTCATTTTCTTTGAAATGTGACTTCTTAAAAAGAAGTTCCATTATGCGTTATGTAAGCTTTTAAAACTTGTCCGTTTCCATTTATTTATTAATCATTCTAAATAAATATAAGTCTATAAGCAGTTATGTGTTATTATGAATATAGTGCGTCTGATGCTCATACTTAAAAAGGGAATTAATGTTTAAAGCTGATTAAATATAGGGAAAAAAGTATATAGGGAGAGTTCTTAAGTTTAATAGATATTGAAAAAAGGAACATAAACATTAAAAATCCAAGTTTTAAGAAAAAAGTCAATTAAAGATTTAAATGGCCATTAAGCTGTATAGTACTCTTAGAAAAGAATGAATATTTTCAACACTCATTTATATATATATATAAACATGTGTGACACATCGTTGGAAAGATAAAAGTTTAATCTATTTAATGATATAAAAAGTAAAAATCGATTTTTTTTGTTGAATTTTGCTTTCCCGGTCCCCTTAAAAACACTACACACATTTTAAAATACACCAACTCTCTCGGCGGCACACATTTCATCACCTCCAGCATATGCATCACTTTATTACAACACCGTTCACATATCATAAAAATCCACCACTACTTTAAAAAACATTTTTCATATCATAAAGTCCGCTACTACTTTAAGCTCAGTTTTCATCTCATCAATTTTTTCCCGCTCGTTCTATCTAAAGACTGGCCACATAGAATCTTCTTTTTCTTTCCCATATCGAAAACTTTGTACGATACGATAGCGAGGCTAGTGAATCTCCGGACTAGACTACGATTCATGGACAAGTGCTGTAAGTTTCGCAACATACGAGGCGGTCTTGAATTCAGAGTTCTTTTGGTTGTTAAAATACAATCGCTAAAATAAATCTAGTTCTTAAGAGTGTATGCTCTAGTGTTTCTTGAAATATTTTCTATATTTTTAATTACTTTTAAAGAAAAAAATACAATACTTCTTCTTGAGATTAACTCTAGTACGTGCCAAGGGAAAATGTCGGCGTGAAATCTATCAAATACGATATTCGCCATAATTATAACAAAAGGTGCATGCCGAAACCAATTTCTGTAAAATACTGGAATAGTAATTTTAGTGGCATGTGTATAGTTTGACGCAAAATACACTGTAATATTAAATTCCGCTTATATACGTACGGTTTTATGTGAAACTTCTATTTTTTAACGGACACTTTCTATTTTGAATGGAAATCGTAAATTTTTCCGGAATAAAGAGAAAATATCCTTTTTATCCCTAATCGTCAAATGTTGAAAACAGAAATGATCCCTCGAAGACAAAGAAATGGGAATTTGCTCAGCACTTGAGAGAAACTGGAAAATTTCCAGTTACCATATTGTAGTTGCTGTTTTAGCCATTGACTGTGACAAGTTGATGTAGCTGTCAGAGACTTTGTCCTCTAATGGC
Source organism: Maratus speciosus (assembly GCA_963932465.1). Lineage (NCBI taxonomy): Eukaryota > Metazoa > Arthropoda > Arachnida > Araneae > Salticidae > Maratus > Maratus speciosus. The sequence goes on from OZ010786.1 coordinate 380,935,996, forward strand.
AAGTACTGAAGTTAAAATCTGGAGGAAGGCAAGGCGATAAAAACGAGTATTATATATTCATTATAAATACCTGTTCAGTTAAATATGCATCAATATTTATAGTTATTATAATATTTTTTTAAGGTTGTGCACACATTTCTTTCAAAAAAAACATTTTCGGCCTTGAATTGCAGAAACTCTCAATCTTGATAAACGGAAGAATACCAAAACAGTAGTTTTGTGAAAAAAGAGAATGCTCGGCAAATTTATTTCCAGTACATATTTGTTTTTACGTAGATTTCTTTATTATAGCTACGTTGGTGAATGCCAAATGTTTAAGAAATTCACAAACGAGAAAGATAAATATTTATTATACACGGCATAAAATTGTTGATTTCATTCGAAAAATCTTTTATAATTTTCTCATGAAAGGTAAGAACTAGGTAAATACCATGAAGAATAAATATTATAATTAAAATTGTAAGAATAATTTACAGAATTGCCACATAAATCAATGGATCCATATTAAAAATTGTTTATTCTTATATGGTAAATTTTATATCCTTGGATAAAAATAAATGAGAATTAGGCAAGTCAATTTTGAACGTGTTTGTCAGCATTTCTTTTGAAGGCCTCTGTAACTAAAACAGACAAATTTCTCTTAATCTACGTAAGTGTAATATAACCAGGAAAGAAAATATACAATACTGTCTTAAAGTTATTCATTAATACTAAAAGTTCTTTATCTTAAAAAATCCCAGAAACCAATGTATTTTCCAGATTTAAAGAAGCATCTATAAAACTAAAGTTTACTTTAATCCCACTAACTTTTAGAAACGTTTTCGAGTAGTTTTTATAGTGTATTAATCAGTTTTCTCCAACCGGATAATCGGTTTTTAATATGCTTCCATTTCTCAATTAAGGGGTCTTGTACCTTTTAAACGCGACGAAAATCAGCATAAAATTTTAAAGTTTGAATTGCTGTATCTTCAAAACGCTTTAATGTATAAACATGGAATTTTAACTTTTGATTAAACAGTTTAGATTTTGTAATATACTAACATCAGGAAGTGACAGCCTTTTGCAGGATTTATGGATTATTGAATTTCAAAATAACTCTCTTTATTACTCTGCAAGTCATTGCGAGCATGATATATTGAGAACATTTGTATGGATTGCTATAAAATTTGAAATAGAGGATAAGCACATTTGTGCGTTTAATATGACCAACATTTAAGTATTTACAATGGTACGATTTTCAGTTATGACTATTTTTATTCATTAAAAATAAAAAATAAAGTGATTTTTTTTTTCACAAAAAATATTTATTTTTAGATGGTTAATAAAATAATTTTGACTTAAGAGTAGATTTTAAAAATACATATATTTTTATTAATTATGTCAAATGTTACGACAATCCATACATATATTCAGAAGACGTGCAATGACTTACGGAGTAAAAAAAGGGCTATTTTAATTTCAACAATACAAAAATTCTGTGAATGACCGGTAATTTTCTAATAGTAGTAGGGGAGACTAGGGACGGTTGACCATACGGGAGGCTTGACCCACCCATCAATTTTCATATTTAAAAGAATTTCAGAGTTTTATCAATAGGTGTCAACGAAAGCTACTGGCATGCTTAAAGAACAATCTTCGTTTCATAGAGATAATCGAAATAGGTGTGGAAAAAATCAATTAAGAGCGTTTTCAACATAAAAGTTGTGTTTTTTAGAAATATTTGTAAGCTTTTTTTCAAATAAATTATATCATAGAAATTTAAGTAAGTAGGTTTAATGTAATACAGAAATATCGAGGTTTCATTCCAGACATAAAGACTGTGCAGTAAGTTAGGCTTAACATAATAATGTTGTATTATTTAGAAAATGTCTATTTGGGAGGTTTGACCAAGTCAATGTGAGGGAGGGTTGACCAGATGCTCAAGTCTCCCTTAAGTAAGTGGTTTTGGAAATATTTTTATTATACATTGCGCATAATGAAAAGTTAATGGTATATACATAAAATAATGTAAATTTATTCTGTAAAGCTTCAGTAAAATGCTGTGATAGAAAAGAAAATGTTTAAAACTGACTATAGAAAAATGTGAAAAATTGCTAGAAAATGGAAATGTTGATATGAACTTTTTTCATTCAAATACTGCTTACAATAGATAAAAAGAAACAGTGGGAAAGACTAGAAAGGACTATAAAGGATGAAAGCAGCAGTTTTAACCCTTTGAGGAGTAGGGGTATGTTTATAAAATCATTTAATATTAATACCGAAACATCACAATGGCACCAGAATTTTGCTAAAATATCTTCTATTTAATATGTATGCGAAACATAGCCTTTTTCTTATTTCCAAATAAATTTGTTCACAAATTCCAGTGCCAGTCATTTATTTCAACATTTTAGTACTGAAAGTACTTTGCCCCTCAAAAGTTTAAATCATGTTAATGATAAGTTAAGGCTCATGCGGTTGCAAAATGACATAGCATCGATTGAAAAACTTTAGGAATGTATGTAGAAAATTTTCACCAGGGTGAATACAGTGAGATGAAGCCAAACTATGTGACAACTAGAATTGTCAGATCGAGTGTCACAAAAATAGAACAAGGAGATAAAAAAAGGGGGGGCAGTGGCTCCTAAATGTGGACATAATAACATGAAACACTATGAAAATGGAACCTTTTTCTAACAGAATAGTGCCTTAAATGTTCAAATTTCAATTTCCCAGATGTGCAATTTATACCTGCTCAGACAAAATCCTCTTTAAAACAAAATTTTTCTTCTCTGACTTGCGATTGCGTCTTAACAGGTTTGTTTAAGCCTGATATTTAAAAAAAAATATTTTTCTAATAATAATTAAAGCATGTAGCATAAAGTTATTTTGCTTTTTTTAAAAACTGATTTTATTTCTCTTCAGAAATAGTGCAATATAAAACAAAGTGGATAAACCTCTCATATAGTGGGTCAACCCTCCCATATGTGGGGAGCCTCGACCCATTATTTTTTCATGATTAAAATCAATCATTTTTCAAATTTTCTTATATGTTACACTTATGTAGCAATTTTATTTTGATAACTGATTGTATAACGAATAAAATGATATATTAAACTTTATTCTACGTTCAATATTTAAAAAATAAAAAAATCATTTTGTAAAAAGTGGGTCAACCCTCCCTATTCTCCCATATATTAAAATGCAATATTTGTTTAATCAATAGTCAAAATTTAATGTTTATACATAAAAAGGCTTTGAAAATACACTAATACAAACTTCGAATGTTTTTGTTGATATTCAACAACTTTAAAAGGTACAAGGCCCCTTAAACAACTACAACTGCATAACTGAATTTAAACATACAAGAGTAATACAATTATATTAATTTTAATGTTAATATTAAGGATTTTAATTTATCAAGTTTATCAGTAAAACATGCTTGTTGAACCTGACAATCTTTACTTGAACATAGATAGCATTAGAAAAACCTGTATTTTTGGACGAGGAAAGGGGTTGACTCTAAAAAAATGATACTCAGAAACATCTCCGATAATCAATATCAGCAAATTAAACTTTGTTAGAGAATTTCTTTTTTTTTTTATCATGAAATTATATTGGTTTTGGAGGTTTCTAATGATAAAGAATGCTTTTTAGAATCGTGAGTAACTCTAAGCACGTTATTGTATATTTTCATTTGTGGTTATTATCCCCGGTATGCTATTTCTTTCGTCCAGCAATTAAAATGTCGTCTCTAAAAAAATAACGTTCCATTGTATAAGCTGGCCGTAAAACAGAGCAGATGTATCACTGTACTGTTAAATACTCTACTGCATTTTTTTTAACTTCTCTGCATCGCACATTTTCAATTTTTATACCGTCGTATTGGGAAAAAGAGAAACTTTCAAATGCAATTTGTTTAAAAACTTCACATCAATTTATTTTTGAGATATTAATTTTTTTGTAGATTATAAAGAATATTTTTTTTTAATGTTGGCAATTGAAGTACTCCATTTCTGTAAAAAGTAAAGGAAAAATATTTGGAAAATAATAATTATATCTTTTTGTTGTCATTTTCCCATATCAGCTGGAAAAAAAAAAAAAAAAAAAAAAAACGTAATTAAAATACGTGCTATTTTGAAAAAAAAAAAAAAAAAAAAAAAAGAGTGATTTCTGATAAAACATGGGACCGTTATAAACTATATTTAATTTTAAGTACCTATATTAATATTGCAAACAAATGAAGGCACATGAATAATTAGATAGCCGACTTTTTGTCGAGTTTCTTGAAAAACGACATCGCTTTTTACACATTTCAGTGTTATTTAGCAATAGTGGCCTGATATGCATACTTTACCATAGATGTTGTTTAAGACTAGATTGCAAATGAAGAATGGTTCCTCCGGATGCGAATGACGTCATTTTATATAAAATAAAAGCGTGTGTTTAAATCTTAAAACTGAAATATGCTTTGTACTATATATATTTATATACACACATATATACACATATATATATATATATTGTTTTCATTGGAGGCGACCCTCAAATCTGAAAAACAGAAATCCTGTTTTCTAGTATTATATTTTCCTCGATTGAGAAACATTTGTCTCTTTTATTACAATTCACTGCATTGTAACAAATTATAAATGTTTCGTTATCTACGAACAAATAATATAACCATGACCAAAAATATACAATAACCTATTCGGAGTTACCTATGATTCAGAAACACTATATTTTTCGCTAGGAACCTCGCAAACCAATATAATTTCATGATATAAAGAAGGTGATATAAAAAATATTCCTTTTACGGCCAATGATTTTCGGAATCGTTTCCTAGTTGTTTTTATTGTGTATTAATCAGTTTTCTTAAATCGAATTTTAAAATTTAGGGTGCTACTAATTCTCAATTAAACATTTTCAGCTGCGTAATTGAATTTACATATGAAAAGTAACAATATAATGTTAATTCTAACGTTAATGTTGATAATTTATTAGTTTGTTGAATGCAAAGGTGTTTACTTGAGAACTGATAGCATATATATATGAATATATATATTCGGAAACGCTTCCAAAAATCACTGACAGCAAAAAACATATATTTTTTATAAATACTTCCTTCAATCTCAAAATTATTACTTTCTATTGTTTCTAAAGATAAAAAACGCTTTGTCCAAGCCTGGAAGTTTTATGCAAATGTTAATCACCCTCGTTCGATCTGGACAGTTGGACGGTTTTTCACTCTGTTGGTGTTATGGCTCTATAAGCAAGTTCAATAAAAATTTTGAAATTAAGAATCTGAGTTCACTAAATTAAAGACGTGTGAAATTGTCTTCAAATATTTTAAAACATAGCATATAAGTTTATTCAGTTTCATCAATGCTGGATTCTCTTTTGTTTCATGTTTCCTCAAAGATTTGTGGCTCATGAAAAATATTTTATCGTGCGCTACGGTTTCAACCTTGAAAACATGTAAGACAGAGAAGCGCTAAGCTTGGTATTGTCCATTTAGCTCAATGGTCGAGGATTCAATGTCAATGACCATAGTTCTATTTTAGCCTTAGATAATTTTCCCCTCTGTTAGGCTTACATCTCTTAAGCAATTTGAATAAAAAATCAACCATTAACAATTTCAAATTACTAAACTAAAGGAGAGTGAAATTTTCTATAAAATATTCCAAAAATTATATATAGGTATAGAAAATACTTATATTAAATATAATTTTTGATAGTTTGTCAATAGAGGTAATTTTTTATTAGAATGGTACGTAGATGTATTTTCATTCGGCTGCCCACTAGATGGCGTTTTCATATAATAACGTTCTTAGAGTGTATTGTTCGACACACTCTTACAAGAAGTAACGTCTACTTTTTACACTCTTTTGTTTAACTTAGTTTTTTTCATTTATGTAGAGATTTAAAACAATTTTCACTCACTCCCTGATATGACATAATAATAAAAATTATGTAATCAGGTTTGTTTCCGATAGCAACATGACATTTTAATATATATATATATATATATATATACACACACACACACATATATATATATATATATATACATATTTAAACTCTTTAAAGATTAATAAATTATTTTTAATGCATCCTTTCGTGAGGGGAGAGCAGGTGATAAATACAGAAATATTTTTATAGTTACAAATGAACATGAATTAGAACAGGAATGGATTTAATTAGCGCCAATCCATGCTCGCTAAAACATGCATGGAATCTATGAAATTGCAATGATTAAATAAATCTAAATAGGTCTAAAATAAAAAATAAAATATAAATAACATGTAAAATAATGTAAAATTGAATAATGTTTTTAAAAATACGCTTCTTTCAATTAACAGTTTAATATGAAATAAATTATGATTATAGGTTGAGAACACAATTTAGGGATCCAAATTTAGGTTTAATTGATAATGATTTTTTTTATTTCCTGTTGCCATATCTCAGCGAAAAGTTGTACAATTTTAAATAATGTGATTATCTTACTGTTTTTACAGTGAATGAAACATACTTTTCATATCAACTTTTTCATAATCATGCTCCACAATAAATTAAAATTTTGTATCGGGAAGTTTTGGAGACAATGTGAATAGCTGTCAAAAATATTATGCATGATTTTAAGATAAACATTAAATGCTTATGAAAGCTTTCTTTTTTTCACTATTTTTGATTCTACACTTACTTGGTTAAATGCGTAAGTACTATAATTTTTTGTTATCTTTGTTTACAAATATCACGACGTGTATTTATTATGTGTCATGAACGGGTTCAATATTACGGAAATACATATTCGATAATTTAACCATGCTGAATGATTAATATGTTACCGGCCAAACCAATTTTATGCCAAACTAGTTTATCCTAACATGCATTGGATAAACTAGTTTTTCCTAGGACAAACTAGTTTATCCTAACGCCCATAGGATAAACTAGTTTTTCCTAGGCCAAACTAGTTAATCCTGACGCTCATAGGATAAACTAGATTTTCCTAGACCAAACTAGTTTGGCGTACGCTTATAGGTAAACTAGTTTAGCCTGTTATTCATTAATCTGAACTAGTTTATCCTAGGCCAATTAAATTTGGCGTGCTTTTATTTATCCCAAAGACCTCTTCGTCGCCAATCTTGTTTATACTACGCCGATTCAATTTGACACGATTTAATTGATGCCAACCTATGTTGAGCACGCTCACAAAAAGAAAAAAAAAAAAAAAAAAAAAAAAAAAAGAAAGAAAAAAAAACGAGCTAATTCAAATTTAAATTCAATTTCTCAAAAATGAGTCAAGTTCACGCTCAAAATCAAAATTTTTCAAACCAATCCACTCAACTCAAATACATCTATGGAAGTGAGTAAAGTTCGCTAAACTCGTTTTATTTTATTTTATTTTATTTTATTTTATTTTTATTTATTTTTTAATATATAATAGAAGTTTAGCGTCCAAATTTACAAAATTTTGCGAGTTAGTCTTTTGGTAATTTGACGTAAGGGTTTTTACGGGCCCGCCTAATTTTCCTTTCCGACACTAGGTCCGGGCTTGGTTTAGGGATAACTTTTTTTGAGAGTTTCGGACCGAGATGCACTGGGAATCACTTTTTTTCCCGGCTTAAGCCGGGACTGGAGTGCATTCTTCTTCATGTCTGCGCAGACAGAAATTTTCAGTTCAATTTCCAAGCCAGTTCATATGAAAATCATTTGGACCGGCAGGATCTCTGGTTTGTTCAGTAAAAATATCAGCAACATTTGCCCCGGCCTAACTTTTCTTTTTAATGAACGTATTTTTAAATCGCTATTGTTCCACAATTAATATTTATATATTTATAATGTTTTCACCTATTTCATTGCTGCTGCGAAGAGGGGGGGGGGTGTCAGATATATTATCAAGTGTGTGTGGGGGGAGAATTAGAGTGAGGAAATATTATTACTTTGCGGTGGTTTGCATTTAATGCATTACCTTAAAATAAAGAGCTTTTTGAGGTTTAAATGCTTTTAGTTTTGAAATACATATAATTCAATGAAAAATAAGGAAAATTTACTTTTTTTGCCAGTTTGCTAATAATTCTTAATTTCCCTACATGTTAAATTTTGAAGATATTTGATAACTTATTTTTAGCACAAAAAATAAACAGAAGTAACAATTTTCTTATAATAAATATTATTCTATTAAATGATTGATTTTATTTATAACACAATTGAACTTCGAAAAATATTATTATTACTAATACTAATGATTTAATTTAAGATTTTGTTATGAGCAGCATAACTTTGCAGTTATGAGCAACATTCAATTATATTTTTATTCAAATAACAAATTTATTAAATAATATATAAGTGCATTTGATTTAATAGTGATTAAAGGTTAAAAGTCAGCTGCAACTAATTAAAATTCAATTGAATTCAATTGCAAGTAAGTTCAATTGCAAATATAATATATTTTAGTTGTGTACTGCAATTAAATAAATAGCAGTTGAAATATTTTCGGTTAAATTAAGTGGAAGTTGGAGCGCACATTTAAATGCGTTACATATTTATCATCACAATTTAAATTTTTATACAATCCCCCCCTCCGCCATCCCCCAGCACACGAAATTAAAAATCCTTAAAATTTTTAAGTTTCCTTTTTATTTATTCTGCTATTTTTATTTTGTTTTATTTTGTCCTAGTTGTTTTATTTTTTACTTTGAAATACTAATACAATGTGTATCTCGAAAATCTGGCATTCAGAAATTACGCAATTTCAAAAATCTGGCAACGAAGGCCTCCTCTCTACTTTTTTTTATTCTTCCAACTTATGGGAAAAAGAAAAATAGCAATTGTTTGCGAATTAAAAATTTCGAGATCTAAAGAGATGGATTAGAGACGCTGAGATCGCTCAAGCTGTGCTAAATAGAACCGCCGATAGCGCTATCGTAGCAGCACAGAGGAAGGAGGACGAAGACCGGCAGAAGAAAAAATGTCACTTGAAAAATGTATATGTTTGACTAGAAAATTACTCTATCCTTTGGAGGAACAAAACTATATTTCCGAAATGGATATTGATCACTCATTAAATCCAAGAATAAGTTGTTAAAGAACTGCAAAAATTTAAACAAATGAAATTGACATCGATGTTTCGGAAATTAAATAAGAATTGATTTCACTATTTATTAGAATTGATGTACCATAGCCAAAATCAATGTTTTTTAAATATTTTTTTTATCACATAAATATCACTTGACTTTGAATTAATTATGAATAAATGCACAATTCCATTAAGAATATCAGAAGTACATTTGATATTCTTTCAGAAATCTGGAATTTTCAAAAATCCGTCAAAGACCCGGCAACGATGATGCCGGATTTTTGAGGTTATACTGTATATTATTAATCAATCCTCTAAATTCTTTCTCTCCTAAATTTTATGATAACCTCTCATCGCATTATTTGGTCCTCCAGTACTCAATTCGTCACATGGAACATATTTGTAACTACCGACGTCGGTGAAATGGAGAAGATAGGGGGACAGCGTCCCGCTCCCCATGGAATAAAATATATTATACAGGGGTGACAGCAATACTACTTTGCGCAAGGTTGGCCCCGGAGCGGTAGTTGGAATCAATAAAAGCACGTCAAATTGCATTGGCCTAGGATAAACTAGAGTGGCCTAGGAAAAACTAGTTTATCCTATGCGCGTTAGGATAAACTAGTTTGGCCTAGGCTAATCTAGTTTGGCCTAAAATCGGGTTTGGCCGGTAACATATATAAAAAAACATTATTTTTGGACTGATTTCAGAATCACTATAACTTTAGCTATTAATTGTTATAATTTAACTATAAAACTGACCAAAAATAAAAATGCTCAGTACCGTGGAGTTTTAAATTTATGATTTCATGAAAATGATAATGACAATTTTAGACAATTTAACCCTTTCTAAGGCAAATTAATTTTGTTTAAAAAATCTTAAAATTGTTTAATGCCAATCGTATTTATTAAAAAATTGCTTTGAAAGTAATTAAAAACTTTTAGTCACGTTTATTATAAAAGTTAAATTTTATCTAAATTTATTACTGCAAATTTGGTAAATTGGGATTAAAATTGAGTGGAAAATTTTCCGACTGCCTTAGGAAGGGTTAAAAATCATGTTTCCATTGTATAATAAAATTGCCGTTATTTTATTATATAGAGAAATTATTTGATCTTAAAATAATGAGTTAAATCTTGTAATTAATACATTTTTAAAAGTTAAAAGTTACCATAATATCAAAGTGCACTAAATAGGTAAATTGAACAGTCGTTATTTGAAGAAACTGATGCAGTATTCTTGAAACAAAATTCTGGGTTTATGATTTATGTGGTTTATTTCGGTTTTGTTCTTTGGCAACAGCGCCATTTTAGTGCTTCTAAATGTGGAACACGTCATTGTATTTACGCTGTAAAAAACACAGATGCTTCTTTATCCAAGAAAATATAATATAGACGCGAACTAAAATAGACAATAACGACTTCGGAGGTCCTCAGAATTCCGAAAAGATTTCTTTATCATAAGAAAACACAAAAGTAATATATTTTCAAAAAAAATAAAAAAAACTTTTTTAAAACATAGTTGTTTTTGTAAGTGATTTTGGAATCCTTTCTGTGCAGATTTTTTATAGTGAGTAAATAGTTTTTCACATCCTGAAATATAGATTTTTGGTATGCTATTATTTATCAAGTAAACATTTCATTGTTCAACAAACACATTTTACAGACAAACATTTTAAAATAATAGCATTAACATTAATCTTTAAATTAATGCTCTTTCATTACTCAAAGGTGTATAAATTTAATAACGCTTCTGAAAATGTTTAATTAAAAATTAATATCAGTGTAAAAACAGATATTCCAGTTGGAGAAAACGGAATAATACACAAGAAAGTACTTTCGAACGTTTCGGAAAACTACTGACTCAACAGAAATTTTGTTTTTATTTTTGAATCATTAAACCTCAAAAATTCTTTTGATATTATAAGGTTTATATCGATAGACAATGCTTTTTTGGAATTATGGATAACAAGGGAAAGGTTATTATATTTTTTCGTTCTTTTGGTTATACTATATTTTCGCAGATTAAGAACAATTTGTCTTTATTTACAGGGCACGTTCATAAACAAATTTCTCAGTATGAATTATATATTACTTTGGAAGAGCGCAGCAGAGCGCTTATCATTTGGCAATTGCCAAATGCTAAACGTAAAATGTACAGCCATATTATGTATAATATAAAATGTAAGCATAAATGTTTTCTCTAACGTAAAATGTAAGCCATAGTATAAAAACGCTTTGACATATAATCTTAAAAAAAGGAAAGATTTAAAAGGGTCCGGAGATCAAAATTTGAATTTTTATTCTTATGCATTTTTCATAACTTTTTCACTTAAATTCGTATTTTTATAAAAATTACTATTCAGATAAAAAGTTTCTGAAAAGTTTGGAATCTTGTTTTCTTAAGTTAAATTTGAAATTTTAAAACTTATTTAATTTTTTATATAACTCATGAGCCATTTTCCAGATTTCGTTAGTTGTTTTCACTATTGTCTGCAGAAAAGAATTCTTCTTAATTTTCCTTCAGGATTTACAAAAACATTATGTACGAAGTTTTAAATATATTTAAAATTTAAAAACACCGGATTTTTAGTGAGATTTTTATTTAGAGGAATATATTTAAAATTTTTCCCCATTAAATTAAAAATCGTGAAGATAGACTATCGTAAACATGACATAAAAGTTCTGTACAAAATTTCATACATATATCTTGGAATAAAGTTTACATATAGCCTTCTATACACGGTAATTTTTTACAAAATCCATTCTGCGATAAATAGTCTTAAGATTTTACTTAGAGATAGGGCAGAACAGATAGTAAAATACAAGAATTTGTATAACTGCTGAAGCAATCGCAGAAATGCGCAATTTGTTTTATTTAATTTATTTACCTTTGTCGTACTTTATTACCAACAAAAATACAAAGAAATATATTTTTTGAGAATTTCGATAACAGGTCCCCTTTTAAGAAAGAATAATTTATAAGTTACAATTAATAATATCGGATCTTTACATTTTTTGACAAGAAATACACAGCTTACCATATTTGGCCCTTTGACACAAAGATGTGAATGGTGTTTGTCCAATGCAAAATTACAACAATTACGTTTTACAAAGCACTACAAGTTTTAATTTTGAGATTGTTGTTTCACATCAAAGACAATTTTCTTTGATTTATGTTAGTTCTTTTAAAATTTAATCACACATTTCATGATACATGCCATAGCATTAAAATGAAAAACTATTTTTCCGTTAAGTTCACCATTTGGCAGTTATGGCATCCTTATTTGACGTAAATAATACACTAATACATCAATCTATTTTTTATACTATTTCACATGACTTACGTTATTGTATACGTTATTGTATTGTTACGTTATGAAAACTTCTAACTGTCGATTCGGATTTATATTTTTTTTTACTATACCACTTGTGATAAAATAAATGACAAACAATGACAATCTAGTAACAAACTGTCATCATAAAATTTGTGTTCAATATTTGAAATTGGGATTCATGATTTTGGAGTTAGGATAACGTAATTCTCAAAAAGTGAAATAATTTAAATCAAAACAATGAAATAATTCTGTTTCAGTTTGTTAGCTTGTATTATTTTTACTATGTAGTTAAAATGTGTCTCACTTTTAGATGAACCCTTAACAGATGTGACTAAAATTTATAACGCGTCTGATGTGATGAGGTCTCATAGACCACTCGAGTAAAATGAATAAAGAAAAAATAAATGGTTGAATTTGCTTAAATTTCATCCTAACAAGATCGTTGTACATTTCTTAAGATCATGTGAATTAAACTGCATGAGAAAAGTATATATTCATATTAATAACTTCAGTACAGAAAATAACTTTTTTTTCGTTTTTTTTTACGGTAGTTTGTTAATTTTGCTAATTAAATATAAAAGTTTATCGTGTACAAAAAACTTTATAAATTATCGTTGCAACAAAGTATGAAAATTGAAATGCAGTGTTTATTTTACAAAAATAATATTTACGCTACGAATATGCAAGAGTCAAAGTACATCATTATTGCAGTCAACACATATTTTTCGTGTACATACAATGTGTAGTGCGTCTTGGCATGAGAGTACTTATAAGGTGTTTTCCTTTAAACTGTTCATTCCGAAATAAAACTTACGTTGAACTCCATCAGAAATATTTACATTTTCACCCTCGAAACATTCAGAATTCGTATCGTGATCTTTTTCGTCAGTAAAATCTGCATCATCCGAAATTTCAATATCAGAATATTCTTGATCTGACCAGTTGTTCCTTCTATAGTTGACCTTCTATTCCCTTCTGGCTAAGGAGAGTAGATCGTTTCCGAGGTTGCGACGACATCATAACTCAAAAAAAAAAAAAAAAAAAAAAAAAAAAAAAAAAACCCCTAAAGAAAGGGGAAAAAATAAGGTACAACTAATGACAAGTATTGTACTACATTTTCAAATAATGTCGCAAGTGATGTGATGTGGTCTGACAGATCCCAGCTTAACAAATAATGCGTTTAAAATCCACTCACAGAATTATCGCTTTGTGTGTGACCTTGGCAAATTGCTAGAAGGTGGTACTTGTACGGGCAAGTAATATTCGCATTTTTGAGGGGTGGAAGTGTTTATAGCTGGGAGTCGCAGAGTGTGTGAGACCGCGTCACATCAGTTAAAGGTAAAAAAGCTCAATATGCACTATTTCACAAGTTACCTTAACATTGTAAGTATTCGAAATGTCAAAGTTTGCTATCAATCCAGTGATATAGAAAACGGTAATTTTATACAATATGGGTCTTAGCGTCATTTTCTGAAGCTAGGCTCAATACGGTGTTCAGAAAGTGAGACTTTTCGCCAAATAACATAAACAACTTTGAAAACAAATCTACAGAAAAATTTCTTCTTTATATTAAATAAATTCTATAAATATTTCAAAAATTGCTTGTCTATATGAAGTAGTGAATAGGTTGCCAAAAATATGTTGTCAACTTTATTTTTCTCGATAAGACCATGTTATTTATCTTTACAATTTCCCTCTACTGGAGAAAGGACATAGAAACATTAATACCACTTACAGTAATCACACAGGAATCATATGATTTCAAAACTTTATTAGTTCATTTCTAAAAATGCAGCAGTAGCAAACTTCGGAGATATGATATTGGAAATTCTGGAGTTTAAAATTCATATTTTTTAATTTTTATGATTAATAATAATTGAATACTTTGTAATGCTTATAAATTAGATAATTAGAAAGATAAGGTTATTTTTATGAATACTTTTAGCCATTATGAAACAACTACAAAATGACATTTTATTCCAAATACAAAACTAAATTTCACTTATCATTAACTAACTTGCATACATATTAATATATTTCGCATTTAATAACATTTGATTTCCACCAAAATACTTTAATTTTTCTCTTTTCTTAAAATAGAAATGACAAAAACATCTTGCCATTCGTGTGATGTGGATTCACATATATTTTTCTTAAATTATTCCGTGTCTCTAAATTTCAGTTAAAACTAATCTTTAATAACTTATTCATTTTATACTAACTATTATTTCAGTTCCAGTTATATATTTCCTCCAAAAGAAAAGGTACTTAGCATATGCCTTTATTACTAAAACGGCTCTCACATAGTTTGAATTCATTTTTATGATTACTTACCCTCACTAGATTTACAAAATAATAATAATAATAATAATAATAATAATAATAATAATAAGATCCACTTTGGTTTCGATCAGTAAAAATAACTGTGTACTCTGCTTAATTTTTGAGTTCAACTTCCTCGTTAAATCATAAACATTTCCAGTACATGCGGTTTGTTTTCTCTTTCACGCTTTGTTCCCAAAACTTTGCTCCTAACGCACAAATTGGCGTTCGAATTCTTTCTGGCTTGCTTTTTAGGACTTCTATATGCTGGTGGCCCTGCTGCGTAATTCAAAATTTTCCGAATTGTCCAAAGCATAACAAATAATTTTTGCTCATTTTATATCATTCATTTGTCATGTGCTCTTTTCGCCAATTGTGTGATGGCAATGTGTGTATTACAGAATGATTAATTCAATTGCAGACCCTCGGTTCACGAACTCAGTCACGTGAAAAACATTTTTAAGAAATGCTATCAGGCACCATCTCTATCCATTTCTGAATGAAATGCTTTAATTATAGATTTCTGCTTAAAATAAACAGATTTCATAAAAAGCAATTTAAAAGCATTTATTTCTATAATGGTCACAGCCTACAGTAGAGGTCTGCACGGGCCGGAATTTCCAGGCCCGGGCCCGGTGTAAAAATTGAAAGTTCGGCCCGAGCCCGGCCCGTTTACATTTTTACCGTTCTCGGCCCGGCCCGGCCCGGCCCGGCCCGTACAAAAATCAGTGAAAACAGGCCCGGCCCGACTAAATTTCTACAAAAAATTCCGTTTTTTCTCGACATACAATTAAGATTCTTTTAATGAATACTACATGCATATTTATGGGAACATTTTACAGTATATTTTAAATTACTATGTGTTCGCAAAATAGAAAACACACAATAGTAAACATTAACGATTACTTACAGTGTTTTAGTCAACGTCTCTACAGACGTTTCAAAATTTAAATAAGGGTTCATTAAAAGATTATTGTAGTTTAGAATAAAGGGTTAAAAAACATGATAACTTTTGAATAATAAAAGGTAGATTTGTGAAAATATTTCTGTCATTTTTAAGGCTTTTCTCAAATCCAAAGGAGCTACATTTTGATACATTTATGAATTCATTTCTTTTCGGAAACGCATGAGATTGGCAGGTATTCTTATTCAGAAACCATGTAAATGCCGTTTTTTTCGTAGATAAAAGTAATATATCTTTCAGAAAATACTGCCAAAGTTCGAATTTCCGGAAGCGATAGTACAGGAAAGGAGAAAAACGTACAGTCACGTGACAAGAGTCTCTGTTATCTCTGTACGTAATTTATGAAAAATGGAAACGCTATTCGATCCCAAATGCCTTCAATACTAAGGCCTGTCAATTTTATGCCTTTATAGTTAAAAATTAGTCAGAAAATGTGTCTGAGAGTTTCGCATTGTTGAGCAGTAAATATGAGAACCACCTTAAGGTACATTTCCAAAGATACTGTTAACAGAAGTTCATTATCGCTATTAATAATTTTACAAAACATAATGCCTGTCCTACACATCCTAAGAACGATTAAGACCAGTTCCGTCCCGGCACAAGTCTGCCGAAAAAATTAAACCCGGGATCAGGCATCATGTAACTGTACGATGCCGATCTCTACGATGGACATGTTACATTTCTGTATTGATGTTGTTAAACTCGCATCGGCTCGTAACGCACATTTAAACTTCTCGAAAAAGTCATATTCATTGGAAATGGCCTCGTATTTTATCTGCTACTCTCAAATTCTTATATCGGGCCGATAGGCCCGATTAATTTTTTTTTTCGGCCCGGCCCTGCAGGCCCGTTCAATTTTTTTGCCGGCCCGTTGAAAAAATTGTCCTAATTCTGCCGGCCCGGCCCGGCCCGTTTGAAAATTCTCCTCCATTCCACCGGCCCAGCCCGGCCCGCGGGCCGGGCCGGGTACGGGCTTCGGGCCAAGCCCGGGCCCGTGCAGACCTCTAGCCTACAGCTATTTATAAGCTCCAACGAATACATTCAAAAAGAACCCGGTCATGAATATAGATCTACAAATAATTTAAAGTACTACTATAGTTCGTATCCTTATTTACATGTCGTTAACATATCGATATAAATTTCCATTCTGTAAGAGAGAGGATTTCATTATAGAACATTTTAGCAGAAGACTAAAACTTATTATCCATATTAAATTTGCTAACTTCGAAAGGATATGCTAGGTATTCATATAATTATGTATTTGATTATTGTCAGTCATTCACACTTGTGTTTTTTTGCTTTTATTTTCATGAAGATATTTCATTCTCTGAAAGACATAGATAAGTTTTTAAATAAATATATATCGTTTATGATAATAAATAGAAAACGAAGTTTCTGAGTAATTATGCAATTAAGTGCTAATTAAAGTATGTTGTAGGATTTAATAGTTAAATTGATTATATTGATAAATTCGATTTTCTGAAAAAATATCAAAAATTTAATATATATGATGGTTTAAAATATATATGAAGAAGTAAAATGAGGCTTTTAACAATAGCTATAACAAATTTTTAAAAGGACTTTAATTACTGCATTATTTTACCAGTTCTACTAAAAACAAGAAAGAAAAATCATGCCTTAAGGGTAGATTATGAAACATTTTCCAATACTTCCTGAATGCTTTAACTAAACTTCGTTATTTAGGAAAATAAGGAAAATAAGATAACTAAGTAAACATTTTAGAAAACGCATAAAACATTTACAAAACTGATTTCAGATGTTACCGTCCATAGCCAAATATGAATTGCAATTGGTTTTGAACAGCCCTGTTTTTGATCTGTAGGTTTATCTATATACTATATAATAGGAAAATATAGTTTAGCAAGAAAACGCATAAGATGTTGAAATTTCTCTTTCAGCAATTTATACTAATAGATGGAAATGTACTTGTATACTTTTGCACATCCCCGTAGTTTCCTAGTGCATTTATTACGTGCCACTATATAGCTAAAATTTAATTCAAACTAAAACACTCTTAAAGCTATAGAAATTATAAGATCATGTGCTTCCAATCATAATATAATTTTATTATAGTCTTAGTAAATTTCTACTTTTTAGGTGTGCTTTTCTGAATGCGGCCTTCATTCACCTAGTTTCTATAGAAAAGTATATCGATTTTTTCTCACTATTGACGGCAAAATGGATTGCATTTCCCAAATATCAAAGAACTGTCAATACCATTCAGAATGTATTGGTCGGACTGGAAATAAGGTAGCTCGATTAAAGAAAAAAAAAATCGATATTTGATTCTTTCATTATTCTTTTATATCGAATTGTGGCATTTTTCTCTTTAGAAATACGAATTACACTTACCGGAAAATGATTGAAAAGCGAAATGATTATCTGAATTCTATTGTTAAAGAACATATTGCTGTGGTATTAAGAAACGCATTTTTTCGGTCAGAATTGTGCATAGCTTTTTTAATACGAAGAGATTATTGAATCTTTACTTTGTTTTATACTGCTGTTCTAGACCATTTTTTAAATTTCTGTGTTAATGTCTTTTATAATGAGGATAAATGATTCATACGTGAAGTTCATTTAATTTTTGTTTAATTATCTATAAAGTAAGCTGATTAAAGATTTGTAGAATGCATGCATTTTTTTATTGTCTTAATACTTTAATTTAAACGAATAAAACAATGTCTTATATAGGCAATCAATTTGTAATTTTATTAGATATGATTAGAGAAATGTATATTAAAAGTCATAATAAGTCTATGTGCTTCTATAAAATTAAACTATGCACATCAGATTCTTATGCACATCAGATTCTTATGCACATCAGTCATCCAAAGTTATTGAATGGATTAATCGGAGGCGAGAACCTCAATTACACATTCCGAACAGGTTGCCGTTGCCTGTGATGGGACAAACGTCAATGTTGGGACAAAAATGGCGCAGTTACACAGCTTGAAATCTTTGTTGACCACGAATTACACTAATTTGTATGCTTATTGCATACTAATGAACTACCTCTACGCCGCCTTTTCCAGAAGTTTGACGGAATTGCATTTGGGCAAAACCAGTTTTAAGAACATTAGGAAAATCTCTGGAAACGTGCCAAACCCTTGTTGTGATAAGTTTTATTTCAATTCCAGTTGCTCTGCGTAAATTTTATAAAAAAGATCTCAGTGCAGACAAAAAATATCTCTTCAATATTTCTAGGGCAGTATCCTCGGGCGAGTTCCTTCCATATATATCAAACAGAAGTCCCGGAACGATATCTCATTCAAAATGGCTCAATACAGGCAACAGAATCTTGCGCCTGTATGTTTTGACTTCCGAACCAACAGAAAATTTTAGGCTCCTAGTAGAATATGTAATCAATGTTTATATGCCATCTTGCTTTGAAATAAATAAAATCCTAGGAGCTATTCATGGATCACTTCACCTGTAGCGAATCATAAAAAAAAGCTCATTGTGGCCAAAAGGTTTCAAGTCAATCGTTCACGAAATTATTCAGAGGAACTGTTATTTTGATCACACTAAAAGCAGTCTGTTGGCAATACTGTTCGACGAACGGTCACATATTCGAAAACTGGGGCTCCGAAAAATACTGAAAACATGAAAAACTGTCTGGAAGGGGAATTACAAATATTTCACCTTACCAATTTAAATTTCGAAGCAAAGGACTATTTTCAGATGATTCTCTGAGACAATCCTTTGGAATCACCAGTTACCATGAATCTCAGTGACGAAGGCATAGCAAGTATGATCAGAAACGGTTTATAATTTGAAATTAAGAAGCTTTCTTGTCATTCTGTAGCAGTAGATAGTCATATGCGACTTGTAATATAAACATCATTGGTAACACGTGGAACAGAAGGCAGGAATGGATGCATTCTCAGTGCAATCAAGTAACGAAACGAACTTCCAAAGTTTGACACCAAAGTTAAACTTTTTTGGCAAAGTTAAACTTTTTTTCCAAAATTGAAGATTAATTAAAGTAAAATACCTTCCGGTTTTTCTTTATTTTTAGAACTGTTTTTAAATTAGAAAATAAAGCTATTGTAAACATTAAAATTAAATTAAAGAAATTGATTTTTTTAAATTTTTGAGTCAACATTCCTTTCTTTGGCCCCCTGGGTAGAACCTGAAGACAAATAGTACTTGCATTGGAATTTTTTAAAGAGTATTTTTAGCTAAACAACACAATTTTATGAGTCAGGATTTTTTTTTTTTTTTTTGCCTCTTTTTTTTTTTTTTTTTTTTTTGCCTTTTTCACTCCATTCTAATGTAGAGCCTTTACTCAATTACCTTCCAAACATTTTTTGACATTTGCGGAAGCCATTTTATTTTTATATTACAACTACCAACTAGCGCTATCTACCTCAGGAAATTGATACCAGAAAAACTTTTAAATTTCTTTATTGTTTTACAGAAAACTGCATTCGATTTCACCTATTATTATTTTTATTATAAATGTTTAGAATGATAAAGACCATTCTCGGACACGTTGCATATATTTAAAAAAGATTGCAAATAAAGGAGTTTGGATATTATGAGTTAGATTATTCAACAAAAATCAAACCCTAAATTTATTACAGCTTGTTCAAACTTCTTTTTAAAACTTTTCGTGTTATAATTAGCAAACATTGTGCTCATTAAAGTATAATTAGTAGATAAATTATCATTTTTCAGAAACAAAAAAATTAAAAACATCCCTGAATTAATGTAATATAAATGTACAAAAATTTTAACTTCCTCTAAAATTAATTAATTGGTACAAAATTAGTTCTTGTTAATGTTTACAAAATAGCCCAGCAAAGAAAGAAACAGTGGGCCATCAGCCGGAAAAAAGATGGCAGCCAGCAGTGCCATCAGCGGTAAAGTGCAAGGGTGCAATTACTTAAAACTGTCGAAAAGTGTCCGAGCCGAATGCAGCTGGCTCATCAGTGATGCCCAACAGCAGGCCAGCATTGGTATGCCATCACATTACTTCAATCCGGCACTTTTCTTGCAGTGCTAGCACATATCCCACTGCTATTCCTTTGCTGGCCCAGCACATTCCCTTACAAAAATTTCTTATAGAATTCTATTAAAAAACGAAGTATTATATAATTATGGCTCTTTTTTTCTATAAGCTAGTTTCACCAAGAGATATATCTATAGAAATATTTGAACTTTCAGCGGTTTCTATGTGGTCACCCTCCCAAGTACTAACCGCGCTCGATGCTGCTTGGTTTTCGTGATCGGACTGGAACAAGTGCTTTCAGCGTACGCTACGACCGCTCGCAGTTTTCACACTCTCATTGCACTATTTCAAGTTCGTTTCTTTTGTGATTTACGTTCCCAATCATTAAATTGGTATAGAAATTATTCTATTGTATAGAAATCCTATGTATACTCTTTTTTTTAATTATTGATTCTGAACTGCGTAAATTATGAAAACCGAAATCTTTTTTAACCTATTAAACCAGATTTAAGGAGAAAAAAAAAAGTGCGTTGAAATAAAGAATTTATTTATTTATTCATTTACTTATTTATTTTTTTGGTGGCAGTGGTGCTATATTTTTTACAGTTTAAAAAAAATTGCCTTCACAGCTTAAATTGTGTTAAGATATTCATTTCAGATTTGTGTTCAAATACTCAATGTTTTCGATATTCGCAGCGCCACCTAGCGTAAGGGTTCCCAGCACTAATACTGCAAAAGTTCGTGCATTTCCATGTAGTGGTGGGCCAGCGGATGAGATAAAATGGATGCCCCCCAGAATTTTATCTGATGATTTCCAACAGCAAAGTTGACTGAAGCTGTCCAGCAGTGGTCATGCAGTGGTAGACCATTAGCCAGCACTTCTCCATCATTTCTAGCACCTATCTTGCTGCTGACCAGCAATTTCCTCTTTGCTGGGAGAGGTACAAATTAATATCTACAACATTATAAATAGGAAGGAAATACTAAAAATGAGCATTTTGTCGGAATAATCGAGGCGTTTTTACTTTTTCCACACAAAATAGTACATTAAATAAAAATATTCCCATTCAGGTAATTTGGATTTCATTAGAGATACATCCCATTCGATTTATTAATGTCATTTGTCATTAAATAATAATGCATTTTTGAATAAATCAAAATGTAAGAAGACAAAAAATTATTAACTAAATTAATCTATCTGACAGTCTTGGTAAAGGGCTACATTGTAATGTTGTTTTGCCAGAATTTTGTTTTAAATGCTAAAAAAAAGATGATTCTTTCAACATTTTATACAAAAAATTAATAACAAATACGAATGCAATCCTTGGAAGTATTAATCATTGCTGAATGTATTAAAAATACATTAAATCAATAGAATTATATTACTTTAAATATTGCTTGCATTGCAGGGAAACCTGGAGCTTAATGTACGTATTAACACGGGCTTGTCAATGAGGGTGTTAAAACATTTTTTGTTACCAAACAATATTATACGTATATTGAAGGACAAATTAATGTCATGAAAACAACTAAAATCAGCTGCAATTTATATTTTCATTTGATACAATACACTTAATTCAAAATGTATTAAAAGGGACATATATATCTTGTTGTGTAAAAAAGAAAAACATAAATATACCTTCATATTTTCGTATTAGTTAAAAAATTATTGTGTTAAAAATATAAAGCAGTATTTTTTCTATTTTATGAAGGTTTTATGGGGTGGAAGAAAAAGATTCCCAGGGAAGTTTCATAAACAAAAATTTTATCCCGGTGGCCATATGCTACTATAAATAAATAAGCAGAATTTCCATTCTACTTTTATGTGGGAGATGATAAAATTGCAGATTTCTCGAAACAATGAATTTTTAAAAATTCTTCAAAGTTTATTTAAAACAACGCTATCTCAAGTGTTTTCAGTTTTAAACAATAATCCTTTGATTTTGTAAAATATCTAGTTTCATAATTGTGTATTCCGAAGCTATTTTTGTCTGATATTGAATGAAAGCACAAAAAATCATAATACATTTTACAATAATGAATTCTATACATTTTTTCTCATTCCTTATCGCTCTTTTATTTAAAAATATTTTTGTTAAGAATAAATTACGGTATAGTGATCATATAATTTCACTTCGAATTTGTTCTTCATAGTAGACATACATATAAGATACCTATAAAGAACGCATAGGTCTTAGTGTTTAAAATTCCATAAAATACATTTTCTACGCTAGATGGTGTATTTATCTGTTTTAGAACATCATAGATAATATATAAAATTATTTAGAGAAAACGTTACATTGCCCACATTTAGATTCGTCTGAATTTAAGTACAGAGTAGATATGTTTCATCATAAGTGGGTGTATATAAATAATTTTTGGGTACATACACAATATAAAACTAAATATAAATAAAAACATACATTGTACAAATTTCGATATGTCTCAGTCGTCACACAATGCAGCGTAGATTTATAAAATATTTCCTCAATAAAAGATGATTAAGGTATCCTTTTATGCACAGAGACAATAGTCAACAAAATATTGAATAAAACATATACTATGCAAGTTAATAGTTGTCGAAAATTGACCTACAGTACCTAAATTATCAAACTTTTTATCATTACTATGCACATTTAAATACTTTTATAAGCACATAGATATTATCCAATGTAATGTATAAGGGATCTTATAATATATAGAGAGGTGGTTCGTTGGACACAGACCAAGAAGTAACAGAATGCTGGTGATATGCAATGCCAGTAACCAAAACTTTTCTTTGATACACAATATGCTATCATTAATGGAAATTTGGGCTGAATCCATTCTACAAAAAAATTGCTAGATATTTAGACCGTCATATCTTTGCATCTAGACCTCAAAATATCCAGATGATGATTAGAATAAAAGTGAGAAAAAAAAAAGAAAAATTGAAAAAAAAATGCAAAATGTGTGTGTCTGTTGTAAAAAAATAATTTTCATTAAAACTTCTATCTAAACTAATGTCGAAATTGATTTTTTTATTAGAATTTTCGAAATCTATATTTGGATAATTCTAATTTGGTACACTACCAATTTCAAACACATTGTATTTCTCAATTTTTATAACCTTTGAAAATCACACACCTTTGAAAACTACACACTCACGAACTGCTATTAAACATATGGTGGCGTTTTGTTTTATTTCTAGTTTCCATTTCAGTAATTTTAAGTACCTTTCAGTTCAGGACAGCTGAGGTCGCTGTCAAAACCTGGCTGCTTTTTACATTTTCAATTATAATTGAAGATTTTTTAATGCGTTTCCTTTCTATGTTGAACCGCCTTCGAAAGTAAATGTATGTTCATATAAAATAAAAAAAAAATTGCCACCAAAATCTAAAATTAGAAAGACACTTGGTTAGCGATTAAATTTAGCTATGATACAAAAAAAATAAAAATAGAAATAAAAAAATAAAAAATTTAAATTAAATAAAAATTAAAACTTTTGCTATCGGTAGTTTGATTTAACACACTAGATGGGATCATCACAAATGCTTGAAAAGCCTATCAGGTAAACAAATTATTTTTATATTGTAAATATTCTCGAATGTGATCGTGTAAGCGTAACTTCTGCTCGTTTTTGACGTGTATAATTAAATGTTAATTATGTGTATAATCTCCAAGCTATCGCGTCTCGTGGGTTTTGTGATAATTAATAAACTAGTTACATATACCCCAAAAATATTAAAATACAAAGGAGAAATTTGAAAAGAACGCTTCTATTTAATTAACATTAGATTACCAGTTTTGTCTTGTTTTTATCCTAAGCTCTTAAGTAAAAAGGGGGTCTTTTAAATACTATTAATTGATGTGGAATGAGTTAGTACAAAAAACTTTCGGGATGTACCACTATTTTTATTCTTGTGAATAGCGTTGTTAAGTGTCTAATAGGATGGTGCGAAAAAGTCAAGTTGATATTTCCGAGTTGCTATAGTGCGGAAAAGTTGCGATTGGTAAATACAAGAAACACAAAAACAAAATTATTTAAATCGGACTTTATCTTCCGATCCCGCAAACCGCCTAAAAATTAAAAAAAAATTGAAAATTTCCGATTTATTCCGATTTTTTTTTTTTTTTTTTTTTTTTTTTTTTTTTTTTTTTTTTTTTTTTTACGTATATATATATTTTATCGCTAGAGTGAAAAATATTTGCAGACTGCAATGTTTAATAATAATAAAAATAAACAGTTGCGTTTAAAGAATAGCTTCCGATCACGCAAGCTCAATACAAATCGGCAAAAATTCAATTTTCAGTGATTTTGATGAATAAAGAAAATAATCACCTGAGATCAGTTTGCGTTCCAATATTAACATTTGCATATAAATTGTAAAATGCACAACTCTTTGCTTATTTAGATATTTGATAATGTTTAAACAAACCAGAACTCGCCACGGGATGGTAGCTGCACTTCGAGTTCAAATCACACCCTATCCTCCATCCAACTAATGAGGGTATTTGCTATTTACATTACTTAAATATATAGTTTGTTATAATAGAGTCAAAACACTGTATTAAAAAACTAGTGTCGTGACAGCATAAGATATACAATTTGTTATGTCTTAAAGTCTGTTTAAGTCTGACATTTAGACGCAACTTTGTACTGCGATTTGGTGGTAATGTCTGGTATTATGGGCATTGATTTCAGTGTGATCCTGATGCTCTCTTGATTGGGGCCCACATACCTTAAATGATGCTTCCGTTACCGATTTAACGCACCGCTGGACATCTTACGTGTAGTTGGGAAACTTTTTATCATCCCAGGCTGAGATATGACCTGATTGAACGAAGAAATGTATTTCTTCATGGGTTATTCTCCGAAAAAGAGGTGGAAATGTTAATTTTGCTACATTACAATCAATTAATTCTGGATTGTAGGAGTGATAAAGATTCAGATACCTTTACCCTTTGAAACATTTTGCCTGGCTTTTAATACTCTTCTTAGTCCTAGCTCTCTTATGTGCCTCCTCTTATAAAAGACCATTGCCAGGTTTTCCGGGTGAGCAAAGAACGAGTTTCGTTCAGTTTCAGGGACTACACTTTCTTCAGGTTGTCACGAAAGTATCGAGATGTTTCAATTGCTCTGTACAGATGAATAGGCCCGTCTGTAATGTACTTACAGCATTTTATTTCAAAACAAACTGGCAAGTAAAATTTTAAAATAAATGTCAATATGGCTTTAAGGCATCCGATGGGTTTTTCACGCTCGCGTAAAGTCGAAGGGCTCTATTTGCACAAGTGAGCAATCTGGCATGTGAAATTGGGCCGGAGTCACACTTTAATAAGTCATTTGGAAAGTTGCCACATTTAATTGCTTGACTTATACCAAGAAGATATCTTTGGTCCTTACTCAACAGTTGCCTGTCCACTTCTGGAATTTCACAATCAGTCAATTGAAAATTTATCACCGAGAGCTTTACACAACTATGATATTGTGTCCAAATGGTGTACTAAATGATCTTGGGCCAGTTGTTTCAACATTCAAATGTTAATAAAGATGGCGGAAAGGTAATTCAACAAAATGGAATAAACAAACAACTCACTGCAGTGATCGTCAGAGATGAACTTCAAGCTTTCTGATAGCACCACCTTTCTATCCAGTATTGGTATTTGTACCATCACAGCCTACCAAATCTAAGTATTCTAGTGAAACCTCTTGTTGAGTAAGACATGATACTATGAAAGATACAATGTCCTTAGCAGGTCCGGAGTTTGGAGGCACATGGCCTAAATAAACTGAGCCACGTTCTTTTATGACAGGAAAGTGTTCCTCTTTAATAGTTCGACGAACCTGTTTTGATGCAATCCTTTCTTTAACTAGGGTATCGTCCTTTCTTCCGTCAAAATAGTATATGCCAAGCAGTTCATCTGAATCCAGTTGACTTTTCTGTAAATTTTATAGCGTTAGATGAGACTAGGTGGGAGCGCGTACGCCGACTTCAGCGCTGTTTTCCAACGGGGCTAACGGCAGTTGGGTGCACTACTAAACTTTTCAGACCTGAAACGAACTCTTCGTGGTAAGTTCTAGGTTGTTTAAAAATAACATAATATGCTCAATAGTATCAATTAACATTTAAATCTTAACCTGAGACTGCAAACTGACCTGAGTTGATTATATTCTTAATGCATGAAAATCACTCAAAATTGAATTTTTGCCGATTTTTATTGAGCTTGCGCGATTGGAAGATATTCTCTAAACACAATTATTATTATTATTATTTATTATTAAACAGTGCAAACTGCAAATATTTTTCCCTATAGCTATAAAGAATATATAAACGTAGAAAAAAATAATCGGAAAAAATCGGAAATTTTCAATTTTTTGGAATTTTTAGGCGGTTTGCGGAATTGGAAGATAAAGTCCGATTTGAAGATTTTTTTTTCTTGTATTTACCAATCGCAACTTTTCCGCACTATAGCGACTCGGAAATATCAACTTGACTTTTTTCGCACCACCCTAGTCTAATGACATGCGTTTTTTAACCTGACTGTAAATGACAATCCACAGTCAAAAGAACAATTGTTTAGACAGAATCTTCAAACACATTTAAATTTTAAGTTATAAATTATTATACAGTGCCTTTACTGAAACATACTTAGAAGACACATTGAGTGTCATTTTTAAAAATGTTGGTATATTGTTGTAAATATACACAAGCCTTATCGTTTTATTAATAAAAGCGATTTCGAAGAAAAAGAATTTTGTAACATAATTGCGGAATTTTGGCTGTGTAATTATCCAGATTTCTGTATTTCCGGATTATATTTCAAGTACAGATTAGTCCGGAACATTGAAGTTTCACTGTAAATTCATTAAAATTGGAATAGATTCCAAGTGTGCAAAAACTTCAGCGTGCCAAGAAATATTTTTTACATCTTTCAGAAAACGGTAATATTTTAAATTATTGCCTATTTTTAAAACAGCACAAAGAATAATATTTTTTTTCAAATTAAAAATTTATTTACACGTGACTATTTAACAGAAAAAAACTTTTCAAATTAGAATTAAATGATTACGTTTTAAAAGTAGGGAAATTTTGAAAGTTACATCATAAAAATTATATTTACACGTCAATTTTAAAACAGAAAGAAAATTGTAAAATAATATATTCATTAATATGCATTAAAAGTCGTAAATGGAGAAATTACGTCATATTTAAAATGACCAAACAATAATATTGCCAACCAGTTTAAATTTAAAAATATATTTGCGCGAGACATTTATTTCATATTTTGAGATAATCTTTTAAATTATTGTTGTGAATTCTAAAGAAAACTTAAGTAAAAATTACGTCAGATATAAAACTATTCATTTAAAATGTCTTATTTAAAAAAAAAAAAAACTTTCTTATAGAGTTGTTAAAAAATACCGGGAGACACAGATTCCGTTTACTTGATTAATTTTATATTAACTTATTTTGAATTTTACACTAATCTGATTTAATCAAAGACTAAAACAGCACGTTAACAGGGAGATCGCTACTGTTTTTTAAATTATAATTCAGCCTTTTGAAAAACGTTTAAAGCCGATCAAATTAGCGTGCTTTTAGAGTTTGCAGTTTCTAAACGGGGTTGGAGAGAGTAGCTCGTAGGGGGCAGAGCCCCCTAGTTAGATAAAAAAACTGCTACGTAAGTAATTGAAAGCAGATATAATCTATTCAAACACACCAGATGTTGAAAATTTTAATCATCGCTAGTGTTATCAGGTGTCCCGCGTAAATCAGGTCTCCAAGTACTCTGGTAAACACTAATTTCTTACAGTTTATTTCGTCATCTTTAATCGCAGACAATTTTGAGAAGAAAATGAAACTCGGCAAAGAGATAAATCAAAGAAAATCACTTTAAAATATTGGTGTCCAAAACATCTAAAACCCCGATTTACGCAGGACACTTGGCAATACCAGTTATAGTCCAATTTTATAGTCAAAAACTGCATTCAGTTACATGTATGTAAATTTAATAGATCTAAATATAATATTAAATATATAAGACCTATACTTTTTTTATTATAGTTCTTTTTACCAATTTTATTGGTTTGTCTTTGTATGCGATATTCTGAGAATACACATTCGCTTCTGGTCTTTTTACAATCTATGCTTTTAATTTGTATCTTTCTATATAAATCTTCAAGGATCAATGCTATTAGCAACAGTCCAGAATTAGCTCAAGGAATGACTATCTTGGCCTGCATTTAAACTGTAAAAAAATTATGTAACGTTACCACATGAAATTGGTGGCCACATACTGCCTCCAATTTTTATGGAGTAATTTCACTTGCATAATGGTGTAATTTAAACTGATATAACTGGTGTAATATTATACCTTAGTGTAACGTAACACCTGTTATATCGGTTAAATTACCCAATAAAAGGGATGGAGCAAGACGGCCACCAGTTTTAAGGAGAATACACAAGTTTTTTACAGCATACAAAATGCAAATGTACAACTATTTCACCAACAATATTTCACAAACAATAGAATTCTTTTAAAAGACTGTTGCATGCGTATTTTTACAAAAGTGTGAGGAATTAGAATTTTTCAGATATGAATTTGCAAATAATGTCATTCAAAAATATTTTTTTAAATTATTGAACAAAAATAATCTTATAAATATACTCTCAACAAATTTTAATATCACAGTTAATTTTACGGAGCAATTGTCAGTCCGATTCTGTAATGCATCAACTGCTGCCAGTATTATGCCGTAAAATCAACATTTTATTCAGAGTGGTAATTGTATGAACAGCGCCCAGAAGCAATTGAATAATGACAAACATTTAAATGTCTCTTGATAGAAACAATCACACGTAGTAAATAAGTTCAGAAAGGAATAATCAAATCTTAAATCTTGGCAAAGTAAAGTGCATCTACAGCAATTCAAAATTACATTTTTATCTAAAATCCGCAATTTGACAAAACCTTTGAGAATCTGCTTTACAAAACCATCTAGATTTCACAATTCCTATATGAAGACAAACACTTCTAAAAGTATATTATAACTGAGAGATGTTACATACCACTAAAGCCTATAGATAATACCATAGCTCACTGTCGATGAACAACTTTCTAGTTAAACTGTTGGTGAGCAAAATACTTCTTAGATTTACTACAAGATTTCGTCACTCAACTGCAGGACATCGTAATATGCACCGCTCACAGAATTAATGTATTAACACTATAGAGGTCGCAAAAAACGTTGCCAAGTCTGGTGGATTTCTTATGCAGAACTTTGGAGTTCACACTAGAAAAACTTTAATATTAATATTCGTGTATTTACTCACGAAATAAAAAGCCACGTTATCTCAGAAACCCCACCATCCTTATAGTCTTAGGCAGTACTTCATTAAAAAAAGAATCAATCAATTTGCCAAATATTTTTTACAGAACTCTTTACAATATTCCAAATCAAATAGTTGCAGAGTTACTACAATTTGCGATATCCGACCCCAACAACCGTAAACGACCTGTAATATGCTCTTTTAATTGATGATGTATACTGAGATTCTCGCACTCTTTTTCTATACTTGAAATTTCTTTGTTTGTCTTATCCTTGTTTTGTTAAAAAAACTGTTATTATGCTATCTTTTTAGCATTTCTGTTTTTATTAAATTAAATGCATGGTCTCTATTAAGAGTCTTTTTTTATGATGGGGTTTCCACCCGCTCTTACGGTTGCCTCTGTGGATCTAATAGAATTCGTTTATCTTTCTTCTTTATTCGATACTCTTGTATATCGTTAATTTCGTTTTTATTCATTAAAGTATTAACTTTAATTTTTAATGTGCATTGACCGCACTTAAACATCTTTCTTCTCATGGGTCCCTGTGCCTCACTTCGTTCCACCACTTTTACAATGGATGTAAATTTGCTTAGCGAGTAGGGAATCTATAACATATTTTACATTGATCCATTATCATTCAATAGCCAAAAATATCTATTCAAAATATGTGGAGAGATTTTAGAGTTTCTTAACGACTGATGCATAAATGCGTCAGCGACCTGTATAGCGTTAATAAAGCTGGTAAGAAAGTACAGAAGAAATTTGCTAATGCAGCACTAACGCCATGTATCTGTTGAAGATTTCATTTGTTTTTGTTTTTAACATCTGTGGTAAAACTTCTTTAGTTTAAAGGCATGGTATAATAAATTAATAAAACATTAGCTGTTAGAATGGTCTTAAAGATTATAATCATGAGACAGAATGAAAAGGAATTTGTGTTAGTTTTACACAATAGCGTAACATGTCACTGCTATCTGAAGAAAATAAAAGACAAATAAATTTTAACACACACATATATATACAGGGTGCAAAGGAAAGTCCCTTTAACCTGAAAATACTTGCGAACGCAGAGAGCTAGAGCTATGCAAGTGAGGTAACGGTATAGTAAAGCGACTACGCCCGACCTAATGCAAACGACAGCAGCGCCCCTAATGGCGAAATTTGGAAGATAGCCATTGTAAATCGAAAACGAAAAGAGATAGAGCAAGATTTCCAATTACAAAGTTTTAGAGCATCCACCAATTAGTACGAAACGATCTTTGGTTTACACGGATAAGATAAATTGTCGCCTGTATACCCAAAAATGTCCGAAATCGATGATCAACGATTCTACTTTGCATATTCACATTCCAGAAATGTAGCAGTGAACAACTGCAGATTGTGACGTTGTACTGTGCTTTAATGTCTATAAAAGTTTAACTACCAACGCATTTAAAATTTCAGATTAACGCTTCAGGGGCAGAAGTTCGTAAACTGATCGTAACTGTTCGTAAACTGTTTGTAAACTGATGAAATAATTGACTGACACCAGAATATTCAAACGAATTTCTTAGAAAGTAAAAACGCGCTATTTTGCACATTCATTATATAAGCCAAATTTTATTAAAATATTCTTGGTCAGTCTTGGAATTAAAATTAAGTGGCTAAACCGTCTAGCCACCGCCCTTGAAAGGGTTAAATCTACGTCTTTGTATTGAAGAGGCTTGCAATATACATTCCATGCCGAGAAATGTGCTTGCAGAATTACTCTCACGAATACAAATGTGTATCGTGAGCAATGGCGAAGTTTTTGAACATACTGAATATTAAATTTTTATCATTTTTATATTTATGAAGAAATTTGCTAAATTCACTAAGCAAATGAAAGACTTGGTCGAACAACGACAAAACAAAAAAAAAAAAAGCAGTATGCGAACAGAAGCCGTAGAGAAGGACCTAAATATTCTCCTGGTGACCATGTATAGGTAACGGAATACCATCCCGTTAGCAAGGCTGGTCAGAAATGAACCACAAAAATTCAGTCCCGGATGTGATGGACCCTATGTAGTGCTTACACAGCGCTCACCTTCTTCCTATGATGTTGCCAGTTTAGAAGCTTCTGAAGTTCCCTTAGGAACATACCATACATCTGCCCTAAAACTTTGCAACTGTGTTACCGACCAACCAGTTGCTCCACTCAGGAAATGTCGA
Source organism: Maratus speciosus (assembly GCA_963932465.1). Taxonomy (NCBI): domain Eukaryota; kingdom Metazoa; phylum Arthropoda; class Arachnida; order Araneae; family Salticidae; genus Maratus; species Maratus speciosus. The sequence continues at coordinate 380,968,158 of OZ010786.1, forward strand.
AGGCCAAAGAAAAATGTTCCTGATCACTTATCGAGACGTTTGAGGAACCAGGAGGTGAGGATGCAACGAATACCTTATATTTAAAGATTATTACAGTAGGTGGCAGAACTAGCCGTTAGTCCCCAATTTCCCGTCATCACCTACGGCTATTCTTTTACCCGTAGAGTTGTTCATGAGACGCAGGTAGGAGGTGGTGGTGAAGATGTATGCGTGTCAATGTTCCCCCCGCGTATCATTCTTAATTTTGTAAATATGCACATACTGTAAATAGAAATGTGTCGTGTAGTACAGAAGTTTCATTATGTATTCTTTTCTACTAAATTCTAAGTGTCCTTTTGAAGTATATTGTCTATTATTAAATTGTGAAGCGTACTTATGGAAAGTAAGCTGCTATAGGTTTTAGTTATATTTGAACATTTTTTTTTATTTTTACAGATTTCCTGGTTTACTTCAGAGAAAATCTCTCCTAATCTCGGATTAGCTAATCCGAAATTATCGACTTTTTCTACACTTGTAATCCCCTCTTCTTCTGTCACATGATATAAAGATTTCCCTTATATACTTAATTCTATTTTTATATATTTTTATTGTAGTACATCTTTACTACTACGGTTAGACTTAATTTTTAAGGCCGCTCTCACATGTGTTACACAAATACACATCCACAGGGAGTGGAGTTGCTTTGCGACTGAATATCCCTCATAGATTCAGGAGTTTACCTGTTTACCAGTTTAAAGGGTCTCGGGACTCTTAAAGCTTCATTTTTTTTTTTTTTTTTTTTTTTTTTTTTTTTTTTTTTTTTTTTTTTTTTTAGATGTTAAACTCCTATCTTTTCTGAACATTTGGTATAATTGTTTACTTGAAATGTCCATTAGAACAGAAGTTATGGCTTTTAGAATTATACCCGCTCAATAGCTAAAGAGGCATTTCCGAAACTTTGAAGTCATTTTTCTCCAAATGACGTTTTTGGGCATACCGTGCAGGATATCTCAAAAACTTCTGAATGTTTTTTCATGAAATTTTCAAAACTTATGTTTTATGTTAGTCTTCATAAAGTGAACCAAATTTTTCCTTTTTATAGTTACAAATAGATGTTTTTTAGGTGATTATACTGTTGAAAATTTCAAAATCTGTATTACCTAAATACAACTTTGTATTAAAAATATAAAAATGCTTTATATACAAATTTATTTAGGTTCAACGTAATTGCTACAATCTGAAGTAGGCGCTAAAATTTTCATTTCAGCTGCAAAATGTATTTTGTAATTCTGCACGTAATCTGCACATAATACCATTTTTTTCATCCAAATGTCTGACAGTTTGGATTCCCCTATAAATGCTAATTCTGCATCATGCAATTTTTCAAATACATGAAATGAAAGAACATACTTATAACTTTGATCTCAAGGAAAATTGTGTTTTAAAATCATATATTTTAAGAAATTTTAAGCTGCTCTTTTAAGAAATTTTAAGATATTATATATTGAAAATGGTCTTTTTTTCTTTTTCTCCAATTTTAAGAGTCCTGAGACCCCTTAATGAAAAACATAGAAGCGCAATATAGTCATAAATATGCATATTTCTTAATATGATTTAGAGGACAAAATTAGACAAAAGTTTGGGTTCCAAGTGCAACCCGCTCAGCTATAAATATTGCCTGACATCGGTCAGGTTGATTTATTTTCAGCAGTTCCTGGATCTACCAAAATGTACAAAAGTCAACAAAGAAAGTCCCCACAAGGTGCGGCCTCATTGAATTTCTAAAAATATTAAAAATTCCTTTAAAACTACTACGCAATTAAAATTCTCTAAAATAAATATTCTTGTCTGTGTATACTTAAGTTTAAAGTGGAGCATTTTTATGAATTTATGCCTGTTAGCTATGAAGTACGGTATAACAATATGGATGGTAACTTTGGGAATCAAATTATAAATGTTCCATCTGAATATTATTGTAGTTTAGAATACATAATCGACGGTTATTATTCTATAAAAAAAAAATGATTTTTAAAAATGTCCCTCTATAATTTATCTAGAGAAAGAATATTTCTAAGGATATCTTTGCCGAATACATATTTTCCTTAAAATGTTCATAACGAATTACAGGCAATGCCCAAGCAAAGAATGAAGAGCGGGCTAGGCCTAAGTCTATAAAAAAGTAAATCCAGCCTTGGCAATTCTTCACAATAATATTCTTCTCAACAATAGCAAAGAAATATTAACAGAAATATACTTGAATACGTTAACCCAAAACTATTTCAGCGGGCACAAAATCTAATATTTATTGTTCATTTTGTCAGAAATTGTATAATTGTTTTATCCTTTCAAATTAAAAATTTTCCGTTTAAGTCAAAGAATTTCGGACACCTTATACATTTGAATATTTTGAATTCTAAAATAACTATATAGCTGGATACAGAACTGGATTTCATCAGTTCACGATAAACGATATGATATTTCAAAATATGTATTATTTTTATATTTCTCTTATGCTTTGATGAAAATAGAAAACATTTACTCATTTTTATTTCAAACAAATAATTTTTTTTAACTTTCTTTTGTCAACTTTTTTCCTCTCTTATAAGATTGAGAAATTTAATTTTCTACACATTAATGCTGGAATAACAATCTACAACTGTCTAATGCTGAAAATATTTTCTAGTGTGATATGTTTAAAACAATGAGCATATCAGTTTTTATCGGATAATTCTTTATACGCCATTTTTTAAATAAATTGATACAATAGATAATATCTAATAAGAATCGTTAATACATTTCTTACATGCTAACGACTTCTTAATAAAGGAGGATTCTTAAATACATGAAATTCTCTCAAACTATTTAATTACTCTTATGAAGTATTTACCATATACATGCTTGGAATAAATTTACCTGAAAACTTCTCATGAGTGTTGTTTTTACCTATAAAGTTGACGTTGTAAGCTTAAGCCAAGGTCCTGCACTGTTAAAAATCTGCAGCAAATTGTCCAGACATTCGACCGTTTTTAAAGGTAACAGTTACTTGATTTTGCTATTAATCGTATCTGGCCATATTATCGTTCATATATGCTCATAATAAAGTTAAATTACAGTTATGTAACGGCTTTCTATTAAAATGATCGAATTACTGTACAGTTTCCTGAAAAGTTTTAACTGTGTGGTTCAAATGCCGTCTGGACACTTTTCCCCTCAGTTATTAAAAAAAAAAACTTGCATGATTTCTTAACCAAGCATTGCGTTAAAGATGTTTAATTATGTGTTCAACGTTTATTGGAGCTCCTTTACCTGCGGTTAATATTGTCACACTTCTCTAGGTTAATTGTATCCTCCGAAATTATACAGGATAACTTGGTTGGAAGAGTGTTGGCTACCAAGTCCTGATTCTGGAGTGGAAACTGTTTTCCTCAGTTGTAAAAAATGCAGCTAGTATGATACTTAAGACTATGCATAAAGATTTCTGAACACTGCTATAAACTATATATTAAAATTGACATAAAAATAATAAGTAAATAACACTTAATTTTTTTTTATATTACATTGACTATAAATTTATTATTATAATCTGTTTGGACACAGATTTCCTCGGTTGGAAAAAACACAACTAGTATGATGCCAATGAATATGGCGTAAAGATTTCTCTGCCCTTCTATATATTATATTTAAAAACTGACATATAAATAGTGAGTAAAAAATGTTAGTTAGTTATATTATATTGAACATAAATTTATTATTATAATTCTTTCTGGATATTCATTTAAAATAATGAATTAAATGTAAATATATAGTTTTTGTTGTATACAGAATGTATAGAAAAATGTTATAAACAATGTGAAATCTTTAAAATAACTTAAAACTGAACCTGTCAAATTTCTTGAAGCGAAATAATAATTAAGTAAAATACATAAATTCTATGTTTTTACTCTAATACAAGTGCACCCATTAACACTTTTGTTAGGTTTTATTATAAAAAAGTGTGCATCAAAGTAACTTTTTCAATAAATAACTTTTTCATAAAAAAACCCCAATATGTTTAATTTCTGATTCATTCATTTTGTTAAGCAAAAAAATATTACAACAGTGGATAAAAATGAAATTAATTATACTTTAATTTAGAAAAAAGTCAGACATGTTATCGTTGTACAAACGTTTTAAACAGCTTTAATCAGGTGTGTAAAGCTTAACTCGCCATTATGCCAGTTAGCACAAAAATCTTATGACGAGTCACACTCCACATTTTCCACATTATTACCGCATTTTACCACATTTTTGCAGGTGAAAGTTACAGGCGATAAATAAAAATTCAGTCACACAGTTCCAGTGTATTATTTAGTACAAAGTGGCACTTGCTCCGCACACAGAAAAACTAACGACTATATACCTCACAATATTTACATAATAATCGTTGATTCTAACCTGCATGTTTATATTTTTTTATTATTTCTGTTCGATTTATTACAGATTTTGTAATAGTGTGACCTATTGTATGACTATGAATGTATATGTAGAGCAATCAATTTCATGAATATATATAGGTATTGTGTATATATGAGCATACATGAATGTGTATGTATACATGAATGTACAGTCGTGGAAAAAAAAGTAAACACCCCTACTAACTCCTCAACAAATTATCGTAGAAGAAAGCTACTGGTACCAAACGATTGGAAACAAAGTCTACTTTTAAGTGAGGTACATAAAATTTGCTTAGGGGGCCATCTACATATTAAAACGAACCATAGCTTTGTCTTTTTCAATAGCAGTACACAATTCTGACAGCATATATTAACTCAACACCTTTCAATTAGTCTAAAAACAAATTTTTACGCAATTCGTACCATAAGTTTCCGAGAAATTAATTAGTTCAAAACGAGCGTATTTTAAGGGCTGTATGCAAATTGAAGTTCGATATTCGATTGTTGACCGAGAGAGATCCCTTCTTGATCAAGGCTCCTTAAGCAGTCAATTAAGCCTGTTAGATTACAGGATAGCGTAAGAAATTTCAAAATATTTAGTCACTTCTATCATAGGCGGCCACTTAAAACATCATTTTGCCGTTTTTAAGCATAATTTGAAAACTACTTGGTAGAAAAATGTGAAATTTTGGATAGTTAAGTAGGACTTAATAAATCTGAATCCATCAAAAAAATTCTAGGTTGCAATTCATAATTTTTTTTAATATTAATTTCATAATTCATAATTCATATCAGAAAATTATAAAAATTGCAAATTCAACGTATTTATGCTTGGGTATATTAGTATTATTACTACACAAAAAATTAGAACATTGGGATCATAATTTCAGAAGTTATAAATGAAAAATATGAAAATGTAATTTAACATTAGAAGCACTAAATTTTGAATGTTTATAATTCAAAAACTTATCATTCAAATGACTTGAAATTTGGTGTCTGGGCATAGTTTGAACCAAAGATTTGAAATATCTCATTAAAATTGGGTATTGCCATTGAAAGAAAAGAAGTTTGGATTCGTTATAATATGTAGATGGTCCCCTAAGCAAATTTTGTATACGTCATTTAAAAGTAGACTTTATTTCCAATAGATCGGTACCAGTAACTTTCGTCTACGCTAATTTGTTGAAGAGTTAGTAGGGGATGTTTACTTTTTTTTTTCCACGTCTGTACATGAATATACATATGCATACGAGAATATATATAAGCTATTAGATTGTACTCTACCGTGCCTTTTAATCATTGTAAGCCAGTTTGCGTTTTCATTTACTTATTGTAATGAACAAACTATTTTCAGCTAGGTAATGGTTCTGCAAAAAATGCGAATATATGCATATGACTATGCCAAAGCACATGCAATAATTAATTTCACAAATTTCACATATACTAGACTGGGCAATGTTCTAGGGAAATGTACTCTTAATGAAAATGTACTCTCTAAAATAAACTCTTAAATGAAAATGTACCTTCAAGTTCAGTTAAGAGCAATTGTTTGCTCAAATTAAAATTCCGTTGTAATGCAAGTTAATGAAATTTTTTTTTAACTTAAACATTTTTTTTCCTCATCGGAGGTTTGGTGAATGATATACAGTTTAAATAAATTTTGAATTCAAAGAAGTTATACAATTTAAAACAAAACTTGATTTCATCATTATTCATGGTAAATTGATATGATATTTTGAAACATGCATTCTTTTTATATTCAACTCACGTTTCACAGAAAAGAGAAAACATCTACTCTATTTTTCCTAAACAAATATTTTTCGAATTGTATCCAGTGTACTTTCTTAAATTTATCTTTTTTCATAAACATTACAGAAACTGAATTTTATTTTTGGGGAGTGCGTTGTATTCACTCGATGCATATTTTGAATTGCAGTCGAATTCTTTACAGAAAATTTAGAATAGAAAATATTTACTAAGTGCTTACAAATGCAAATTTAGAAATAATATACAGATAAAAAAAAACATTCCCAACAGTTTGTTTTTGAAATTGGTTTTCCTAAAAAAAATCTCATATACCGAAAGTTGTTTCGATTATGCAGGATTAGTCAAAAGTATGTTATAAATTAAATTGGAATACAATAAAAAAAAGTTCAGCGTGTTAAATAAATGTATTACCTCTTATTAGAGTTAATATATTTTTTGATTAAACTTTATCTATTTACGTGTCAATATAATTTTTGTCTAATTTTTAATTTAAGAAATATAAATGGTTGCAAAAATCTAACTTCATTACATGAAATAGAATATATGAAATATCATTAAATATAATTGCATGAATTTTGAATATATGCTCTAGAATTTTGATTAACGTGTGTTTTTTTCATTCTGCAGGATAAAAAGAACTGTTAAATGGACTGTCTACCAGAGAGTCTAACAGACTTGAAAAAAACATTTGTCTAGCAAATATTTCGGAAGGAGTGATAGTTTATTCTCTTTGTCATATGGAGTTACAGTAGATCGTAACAGTCGATAACCAATCTAGGCAACAGAAGCGGGACAATAGATAGCATACTAGATGACTTTCATGTAGGAAATCCGGTGTATATTAAGATAAAAAAGAATAAATGACAGAATTTGAGAAACTTTTGCATGAAGCCAAACAAATTCTTTGAAGCGTATATTCAATGCTTTCACGATTGTATGCAGCAGATGCAAAGCATATCCATCTTGACATTGACCACCAATGACGTTTATTTCCATCTTAAAATTGCTTCAAGTTTGAATACGAAGCGCATGCTTGAGTGCTATTCTCTTTCCAAGAGTGTACTGATTAGAATAAGATACAATTTTAATTAATTTTCCAACTACTTTTCAGCAGTGAAATTACGCTTGAAATTATTGAATTTTAATGACGTGAATTATCACTATGCAAACTAAGTGTAAACCAACAGAGTGAAAAATGTCCAAGCCGGGAATCGAACCCGGGTCCCTGGAATAGCGCTCCAATGCTCTAACACTGATCCACGAGGACGATGCCCAGCTTGTCATATCTCATTCACATAAGTCGATAGGACTGCTACCGCAGCTATTAGGTAGAAAATGCCAATATGCTTGTGGATTAGTGGTAGAGCTCACGCTTAGATAGCATAGTGATAATTCATTCACGTCTTTAATATTCAATAATTTCAAGCGTAATTTCACTGCTGAAAAGTAGTTGGAAAATTAATTAAAATTGTATATTCACCGATGCTGGGTTCATTTGCGTCTCGTGTTACGCCGCAAGATTGTGTGCTCATGAAGACTTCTCCATCTAATAGCTGCGGTAGCAGTCTTAAGGACTTATATGAGTGAGAGAGGCCAAGCTGGGCCTCGTCCTCATGGCTTAGTGGTAGAGCACTGCAGCGCTATTCCAGGTACCCGGGTTCGATTTCCGGCTTGGACATGTTTCACTCAGTTGGTTTAAGCATAGTTAGCATAGTGATAATTCACGTCTTCAATATTCAATAGATTAAAATATTTGGAAGGAAATTTAACGATAAAGTAATACAGAATTGTGTGTCTGAACGACGTTTATGACTTGTAATTTGAAGATTTTGGATGTGTCATTACATTACTGTTTTAAGCAAGAGGATGTGAATCCAATCATTTTCGAAAAAATTCTTGACCACTTTGCAGGGAAAATCCTCTTAATGGATTATGCAAAACATGTCGATTGTATCGTCAGCTTCCCCCTTATTCACCTGACTCCAATCCAAATTTTTTTTTTCAATGGCGTCACGTAAAAGATTGGGGTATGACAAAACTCGTAAACATTAAACTGTCTCGGTATATGTATTGATCCTCGAATTTTGGCCATTTCAACAGGCATTTTAAAGAACGTAGACACCAGTTTTACAGTCCGATTGCACAAAATATTTAGTGTTGATGGATAAATTAAAAATATATTTTCCTTATTTGTTTTAAGGTGCATTGAATACTTACAAGTTAAAGTATTTTTTTTTCTTATTTATTCAAACACAAAAATGTAACCACTTCATATATTACTTGAAGTTGCAAAGTCTTTCATCACACAGTAGCAAAAGACTACATACTGGCAGATTTTACTTATGCACCAGTGAGACTAAAATTAATAAATATATTTTGACTATCCGTAAATGTGCATAAAAAAATAACAGAAAGGGTAAATGAATGGTGTTTTACTCACAATATCTTTGTAAAATTTCTAGAATAACCATGTTCCATTTCCACGATCAGAATTACTTGTCCCTTCGTAAAGAATTACGAGGAAAATAACCCTTTAAAAATATTAATCTTATAACCAGAAAATTATGAAACTGTGTGCTTTTGCGTTATTTTTCGTAATAAAATTACGCATTTTATTCCCTTTATCCTGAAGAACTTTGTATTTAATCTCAAGCGGATATCTTATCAGGGAACAACTTCTGGTAAAGCTCGCACCTAGAATTGAAACTTGGGACATTTTATAATCTTATAAGCCAAAGTTAGAAAAAAAAAGGTAAAATTTATCTCTAAAAATCGCATTTATTGATTTTACAGCAGCACAACTTTCTAAAAACGGAAATTTTTTGACCACTTATTGTACCATTAAAATGGATTTTTTTAAATTATAATTTAAGACTCAAATTAGTTACTAATAAGAATAAAAACTTTGGGAAACTTTAAAAAAATCCTTCAATAACCTGCGAAATTCCAGATTTAAAAATGAAACATTAAAACAGTATTTTTGGTGACGCGAAATCGAGACCATAGGAATTTCATAGTCGTCTGTTGTGTGTCAATATTGGTTAGGGCTCGTAGCACCATATTTAAGAACTTAACTCTATTATAGCATGATATTAAAAATTAAAAATTTATTGCTTTAAAATTTAATGTAAACCAAAAGACATATAATAGAATTTTAGTCGACAAATTTTATCTCTTCTGTGACATTGGCTAATAGGCTTATAAGATGCACTCTAAAATGTTTTAAAGATATGTGCGAGCTTCAATAAAAAAGGTAGGTCTTTTGTAAATGCAACTCAAGAAATGGGCCGAACCTAACATATACTGGCACAGATATCATATACTTATCAAGGTAGCTAATTGGCACCGAAATGGCATTTTTTTGCCTGACATGTTAACCTGGCTATTATTTTTATTTATTTATTAATAAATTGCTTATTTTCTTTTTTAAAATTATATACATTGTTTTGTTCTATAGTTATTAATTAAATATTTTTTTAATTGTTATTTCGTTTTTAGAATGATAGAAACTAATTTATATCTACCCTATATATATGAAAAATCCTAATGAAACGAATTTATGAAACGGATATTATGAAATGCCTGAAATGGAACGAATTTATGAAACGACTGATTAAGTAACTGATTATGTTTCACGCGATTTATCCTAAAATATGTAATATTTTGCGATAAAAGTAACACCAAAAATCCGTATTGATCCCCAGATCTCAAAACTGGTATTAGAATTTTTTAATTCGAATTAGTTTTCGCAATATTATTTTTTTTTCTGATTTTAAATATTTTACTCTAATGATGGCAACTCAAATTTTAATCAGAACAGATATTTTTTTTTTTTCATATTTTAGAAAAGGTTATAATTTTAAACTAATTTGGCGACCAGTTTGGCCTCCCTTAAATGTATGCTAAGAACAATGCTTTTTTTTATTATTATTTTATTTCATTATCTTTTTATTTAATACAAAACTTTCATTTAAGGCTGAAACATTTAAAATTAATGGCTTTCACTTCTTTATTTTTTTTAAACGAAACGAAACGAAAAATGTTAGGCGTACATGTCATATACGCACCGGGGTACCTAATTGGCGCCAAAATGGCGTTATTTTGCCTGACATGGTAACCCGGCTTTTGTTGCATCTTTATTAATAAATTTTTATTTACATTTATTTACTTTTTTTTTAATGCTATAAATTGTTTTGTTCTATAGTTATTAATTATTTTTTATTGTTATTTCATTTTAAAAATAATAGAAAATATTTAAAAATACATATGTAACTGGTATTTGAGAACGAGTTTTCGCCAAATTGTCGTAAAACAAATCACGCCAAACCCGGTGCGTATATGACATCTGTGTTAAATATTAAATAATGCAACAAATCATGACATTTAATTTCAAATTCAAAGCAAAAGCCCAATAGCGACAAATTATATAAATCGCCAAACCACTCCCCAAATTATACAAGTTGACGTAATTTTTATTTTAAATAACGAATGAACAAATAAATTAGTATAAAAATGCAAATACAAATAAAGCGTCAAAATAAAAATCATTTGATAGTGTAAACACGCATAACTTCCATATAGTCAAGTGAATGTGACATTTACGATCGACCATTATTGGCATTTAAACTTATAGTCTGGCGAGAGATTTTTGGTCGATGGGATAACTAAATAGTACCGTTTTAATTTACCACTCGAAAAAAAAAAAAAGATGCTAACTGGCGAGTTAAAAAAAGCTATTGGCCAGACTTTAACCCTGCTAACATAAAAGTACCAGGAATTCTTTGCGATTATGACAACTTTTATGTATTTAGTTAGTGTTTTTCGACAGAAATCACTGTCTTATTTAATGCCCATATTATACTTATATTTTCTTATACCAAAATTTCAGGCATTATTATTATAGTAGCCATTAGCATAGTCATATTTTTCATATCTGTTTAATATTAATAAAAACTCATGACACATATTTTTCATTTAAAAAATCTTTTATCTTGCTTTTTGTACATATTGATATCAAAATTCATAATTTACATTCTCTTTACTTTTCATAAAAACTAAAACACATTTCGTTATTTAAAAGAACATATATTCCGGTTATCTTTAAATATTATGCTATTTACCAATATATAATGCATCGTCTAATAATCTTTGGCACTTTTCTGAAAAAACGTTTTCATCCCTTATTCTGGGACGTCTTCAGTTTCAAATGATGTTTCGCAGTTTCGCTCATGACCTTATAACTTCCCTCTTTTTCTTATTTTTCCCTCTTCTCCCTTTCATTTTCCCCTTCTTTCTAGCATTTTTTGCCAACGAGAGTCAATATTTGCATGTGTAATATCGTTGCATACATTATGGCTGTCGAGGTTTATCTCTATGGCCTCTCTCATAAGTGTGTTATGAGAGTTATAGTACGTGGCTATTTTTTCTATTTTAATTGATTGAGGTATTATGTAGTTTTTAAATTTGCTCTTGAGAGGGCTGTTGTTTGATTATTATATTTTAAGTCGCGGATATGCTCCTTATACCTTTCGCTTATTTTTCGCTTGGTCATTCCGATGTATGTAATTTCCTTATTTTCAGTATCTGAGCCTTTAATTTTATATACGCCTGCCGTCTGTAATTGTTCGTATCTTTCAGTTTCATTTCGTATCGTTTCAAATAGGGAAAGGTTGGGTGTGATTGGGACTATTTTTCCAAGTTTACTTATTTCACGTTTTATTTTTAGTGCTATCCCGTTCATGTATGGTAGGGAGGGTGTATAATCTTTTTTATTTTGCCTTGGTTAGATCCAGTTAATTTTTACTTTAGCTTTTCTGATTAGTTTTTCTATTGTTTTTCGTGGATGGCCAGCGTTAAGTCCTATGTTCTCTATAGTCTTTAATTCTTCATTTAATAACTTTTCTGTTTAACATATATTCAGTGTTCTATAGATATAGGTATTTAGAGCGGAAAATTTATAGTTTATGGGTGTATTTGTTTTGCTTGACATTGTCGCTAGGTTTGCAGTACGTTTTCTATAGATTGTTGTTTTTATCTGTTCATTTTCGTATATTATTTTTACGTCAAGGTATGGTAGGGATCGGTTCCTTTCTTCTTCTTTTGTAAATTGTATATTGTTATTATATTTATTTATTTCGTTTAAGAGGTTTTTTAGGTTTACTGTTCTGTTTGTTATAATAAATATGTCATCCACATACCTTACCCAAAGGCGTATTTCATTTTTATGACCCTGTATTATTCTTTTATCCATTAATCGGATTTTCCATTCGGAAACCACATTTGATATGGGGGACCACATTGGTACACACCTCAGTTGTTTATATATCTTATTGTTAAATTTAAAATAACTTTCGTTTAGAATCAGATTTGTTGCACTTTCCATTGTATTAATAATTCCTGGGTCTGTATAGTGTTTCTGTATAGTCTTGTTTATTTCTTCTGTCATTTCGTTAAGGTTAATCGACGGGTATAGATTTTTTACGTCTAAGCTTATCATACAGTCATCCGTTGCGGTTCATATTCTCTTAATATCTGTATGAATTTTCGTGTTGAATTAACTGATATATCAGAAGAAGGGGAGTATTTCTTCATATTGTTATCGCGTATATTTTTCTATGTCATAGGTTGGGCTTAGTTTTTTGTTAACAATCGGTCTCATTTTGTATGAATTCTTATGGTCTTTCAATTTTCCAAATATAATTGGTGTAATAGGACTAAAATTCTGTTTCATTGGTTTAGTTCCATTTGGCCTTTTACCCCTCTTAATCAGTTCTTCTGATTTTTTCGTTAGTTTATTTAGGGGATCTTTTTTCACTATTTCGGACCCTAGTTCATTTATTGTGCTCCCCATTATATCAATATATTCAGTTTTATTCATAATTGCTATTTTTCCTGTTTTATCGGTGTGTAAAAAAGTTAAGTTTTGGTTTTCTTTAAGTTGCTTTATTATACTAAGGTCGTTATCATTTCCCTCCCTCCCTTTTCACTGTTTTTCAATCCCGTTCGGAGCTAAATTTCGTAATTTTTTCGCTTCCTCTTCAGGAATAGATTTCAATACTCTTTCGAGAGCCATACCCAAAATATATTCCTGAAGAGGAAGCGAAAAAATTACGAAACCTAGCTCCGAACGAGATTGAAAAACAGTGGAAAAGGACGGGGCGAAATGATAACGACCTTAGAATAATAAAGCAACTTAAAGAAAACCAAAACTTAACTTTTTTACACATCGATAAAACAGCAAAAATAGCAATTATGAATAAAACTGAATATATTGATATGATGGAGAGCACAATAAATGAACTAGGGTCCGAAATAGTGAAAAAAGATCCCCTAAATAAACTAACAAAAAATCAGTAGAATTGATTAAGAGGGGTAAAAGGCCAAATGGAACTAAACCAATGAAACAGAATTTTACTCTTAATACAACAATTATATTTGGAAAATTGAAAGACCATAAGAATCCATACAAAGTGAAGCCGATTGTTAACAAAAAACTAAGCCCAACCTATGACATAGAAAAATATATGCGAAAACAATATGAAGAAATGCTCCCCCCCCCCTTCTGATATATCAGTTAATTCAACACGAAAATTCATACAGATATTAAGAGAGAATGAACCGCAACCGGATGACTGTATGATAAGCTTAGACGTAAAAAACATATACGCGTCGATTAACCTTAACGAAATGACAGAAGAAATAAACAAGAATATACAGAAACACTATACAGACCCAGAAATTATTAATACAATGGAAAGTGCAACAAATCTGATTCTAAACGAAAGTTATTTTAAATTTAACAATAAGATATATAAACAACTGAGGGGTGTACGAATGGGGTCCCCCATATCAAATGTGGTTTCGAATGGAAAATGCGATTAATGGAAAAAAGAATAATACAGGATCATAAAAATGAAATACGCCTTTGGGTAAGGTATGTGGATGACATATTTATTATAACAAACAGAACAGTAAACCTAAAAAACCTCTTAAACGAAATAAATAAATATGATAACAATATACAATTTACAATAGAAGAAGAAAAGAACCGATCCCTACCGTACCTTAAAAACAACAATCTATAGAAAACATACTGCAAACCTAGCGATAATGTCAAGCAAAACCAATACACCCATAGACTATAAACTTGCCTCTCTAAATACCTATATCTATAGAGCACTGAATATATGTTCAACAGAAAAGTTATTAAATGAAGAATTAAAGACTATAGAGAACATAGGACTTAACGCTGGCCATCCACGAAAAACAATAGAAAAACTAATGAGAAAAGCTAAAGTAAAAATTAAATGAATATAACCAGGACAAAATAAAAAAGATTACACACCCTCCCTACCATACATGAAAGGGATAGCACTAAAAATAAAACGTGAAATAGGTAAACTTGGAAAAATAGTCCCAATCACACCCAACCCTTCCCTATTTAAAACGATACGAAATGAAGCAGAAAGATACGAATAATTACAGACGACAGGAGTATATAAAATTAAAGGCTCAGATACAGAAAATAAGGAAATTACATACACCGGAATGACCAAGCGAAAAATAAGCGAAAGGTATAAGGGGCATCTCCGCGACTTAAAATATAATAATCAAACAACAGTCCTCTCAAGAGCAAATTTAAAAAACCCCATAATACCTCAATCAATTAAAATAGAAAAAATAGCCACGTACGATAACCCTCATAACACACTTATGAGAGAGGCCATAGAGATAAACCTCGACAGACACAATGTATGCAACGATACAAATATTGACTCTAGTTGTCAAAAAATGCTAGAAAGAAGGGGAAAATGAAAGGGAGAAGAGGGAAAAAGAAGGAAAAGAGGGAAGTTATAAAGTCATGAGCGAAACTGCGAAACATCATTTGAAACTGAAGACGTCCCAGAATAAGGGATGAAAACGTTTTATCAGAAAAGTGCCAAAGAGTATTAGACGATGCATTATATATTGGCAAACAGAATAATTTTTAAAGATCTACCGGAATATATGTTCTTTTAAATAAGGAAATGTGTTTTAGTTTTTTATGAAAAGTAAAGATAATGTAAATTATAAATTTTGATTTTATTATGTACAAAAAGCAAGCAGTGGCGTGGCGTCCGGTCATCGCTGGATGCGGCGATGACCAAGCAATATTTTAAAACTCTTAATAAGCTTTTAAAACTCTACGATCCAGTTTTAGCAGAACATTTGGAGTTCATGTATAAGTGAAGGTAAGATTTAAAGTTTCTTTTTTGAACATTCAACCATTGAATTTTAGAGTTAATATTTTTTCACCACAAACTTAAATAATTGCGATGACCACCGAAAATTTTCACGCCACGCCACTGAAAGCAAGATAAAAGATTTTTCAAATTAAAAATAAGTGTCATGTGTTTTTATTAATGTTAAACAGATATGAAAAATATGTCTATGCTAATGGCTACTATAATAATAATGCCTGAAATTTTGGTATAAGAAAATTTAAGAAAGATTTGTGTAGTTTTATTCGTAAAAATTACTTTGATTCTTTAATAAAAATGGAAACCTTTCTTAGGAAAAGCGAAGGAAGTGTTGATGATAGTCACATGACTTAGGCTATTATTATAGAAGTTGTTTTCAATTCTAAAAACAGTGCAAAGAATAATATTTCCTAACGATTAAAAATTTATTTACGCATTACTATTAAAAACAGAAAAAAAAATTTTAAAATTACTATTAAATGAGTACTTGTTAAAAGCAGGAAAATATTAAGCAGGAAAGAGAATAACATTACATAATAATTTTCTGCGAAAATTTTAAAATTTTAATTATTCTGTAACTTTTTATAGAAATTTTATACTTTGAGAATGTGTAGTAAAAAGACATATAAATAAATTAAACGATGCGTTCGGTCTCTTTAATTCTAAATATGAGAATTTAAGCATATGTTACGATTATATATGTTATTCAAACCAAAAACTGGTCTTTTAAGAAATTTCTAATAAATCCAATTGTTAAGCCACATATATTTTAAAAAAGGAAATGAATTCCACTTCATGTTTTAAAATTATCTAGATTAACTTCAAAATCCATTTCATCAATTCCGTTAGTATTGAGAGATTATTGATTCAGATAAAAATGAAAATATGATTTAGTGAATCTAGAATGGTATTACAGAAAATAAATTACTACGGATTATTCAGTTCAAAATAAATCTTTTCCTGATTTAATAGAAACTATTTTTCCCGTAGAACAATTTTGAATATCTCCGTATATTTAAACGTTTTTCTTGAAGCGGAACGAGCTTATGGCAAATAAAACTTTTTATGTATTTATCCCAATCTGACAATGAAATGAAAACGGTTTCTTGGTAGCATATTCATTAATCGAAATGTAATTTATCACATTTATAGATATTAAAAATATATTGATAATAATGCATCCCGATATTTAAAATTCGAATCATATGATTGAGTAAATACAGGTCAAAGATCTAATATTTCCTTTAAAGGCAATTCTGTGTCAATCCTCGAATCTCAAATCGATTGCTATATTTATCAAAGATCCGTGAAGATTAAACAAGATTTATTGAAAGTATCTCACCACTACAAAACACTAGCGGCTATTTCCCAAACCAGCTACGTAGATACAGTTTATTCAGCACAGCAACTATTCTCTCAGTGCGCATGCACACAAGTAAAGCAGAACCACAATTTTTGGAGAATTCGCTCTGTTTTAGGAAAAATATGTTTGTTATATTATAATAAAAAGATGTCCCGCTGCTGAACCTATAGAGCTAGGTAAAAAAGAAATAATTTGTCGCGTGTGCATTTTTTAATGCCTCAGAATTTTATCCAAGTATGTTTAGAATAGAAAAGTTATTTTAAAATAAAATAGTTTCATTTTTAATAATTGATCTGTTTATATGCAGTTTTTCTGAATATTATGTTATTTTCTTCCCGTCAATAAAAAGTTACGAATGTATAAAAATATGACTTTTTTATCAAATTTAGATATCTCAAACACGAATAAATTTTGTTAAAGCCGCGATCACTAACGCAAATGAGCACTTCGCCCCATGAAAATAAAATCACTGGATGGAGCAGTCTCGCTGTGTATCAATCTCACAAATCAATGCAATTCGTTAAATCGGCTATCACTAATGCACGTATGAGTTTTTCTGTGACATAAAAAGTATCATTGGATGCGGCAATCTAGCTGTATAGAAATCTAATAAAAGAGCAAAATTCGTTAAAGGCGCGATCGCTATAACATGTGTATGGACGATTTGTACCCATTAAAACGGCAGAAAAAAACATAAAGGGATTCGGCTAAACCGTTATATTGTATTCGCTAAATATAGGAAATTCGTTATAACCGCAATCACTGTAACGAATATTTAAAGAAAATTAGCACTATACAAATTGCTGATATTGTTTTAAATTATCCTTTATAACTTAAATAATTTTGAAAACCAGAAACTTTCCATTTTTTTATACAATTTAGTTTTTATAACTTAAAAAAATTAATTATTGAAACGTAAATCTTTCCATTTTCTCTAGCTTTCCCCGATTGTATTCGTACATTGAATTGGAAACAGAAACAGGCAATATGTCATACAACTACAGTGTACTCATTCCGAAACAGGGCAGAACTAAATCTTAAACGAACAGATTGATAAGCTTACTTTAGTCCTAAAAACTCGAAAAATGTTTGCCAATGGAAATTGAAAACGAAACTGATCTTATGCAAAGAGACATTGCTATTACATCATGAACGGATCAATTACCATCCAGAGCCGGTTTGGGAAACATCCAGTAATGTGCAAAACACCACAGATATATTGGAATGAGATCGAACGCAGACGCAATTGGATCACTCTGATAAATAGAACTGCTTTAATCGAAATGTCTCAAACTGTCTCACAAATCGATATTTGATTTAATTGCTAACCTATCGCAGATGAAACCGGCTTGTCCGAACCACCACGCATAATCGCATTATCACAATACGAAAATTTATAAGAAATAATGCATTTCTGTCACTGTTTGGATCACACCAGAATCATAAATGGTTCAAAGAACATAAATATTCACTCACGCTCGCTGAGTTATACCGAATGTAGCCGAATTCGACCGACGAATTCAGAGAGGTTATAGTATAGATTCATAAGGTTGTTTTAGTCCTAAAAACTCGAAAAATGTTTGCCAATGGAAATTGAAAACGAAACTGATCTTATGTAAAGAGCTATTGTTATCACAACATCAACGAATGAATTACCTTCCAGAGCCGGTTTGGGAAACATCCACTAATATACAAAACGCCACAGATATATTGGAATGAGATCGAACGCAGACGCAATTGTATCACGCTGAGAAATAGAACTGCTGTAATAGAAATATCTTAAACTGTCTCAGAAATCGATATTTGATTTAAAGCCAACATATCGCAGATGAAACCTGCTTGTCCGAACAACCACGCGGCCCCACCAGTGGCCGAGAGGTTCTGCTCTCGAAGCTGGTAGACGGGAGGTGCTGGGCTCGATCCCAATCGCGCCCGTCGGCCTAATCGTTCGGAGTTTTCGTGGTTTTCTTCGAGCCGTGGATCTTCCATGCGTTAATACGGATTAGGTTCCCTTAGAAAGACCCCCACGGAGGGCACTCCCCCCGGGCCTATATCCCTCGTGTAGATAATTGGCCGTCAAAAATCAACCCAACCCGAACAACCACGCATAATCGCATTATCAGAATACGGAAATTTATAAGAAATACAGTAGAACCTCTTTTATCTGAAACTCTTTTAACTGAAACTCTCAAACTCTCGATTAACCAGAATCCATTTTTAAAGATTTTTTTTCTATTATCACATTCTTTGTGTGCAAATCTATTTTGAAAGCTTTTTTTTTTCTATTATCACATTCTTTGTGTGCAAATCCATTTTGAAAGCTTTTTTTTTTTTTCTACTATCACATTTCTTGCGTCCAAATCCTTTTTTTTTTTTTTTTTTTTTTTTTTTTTTTTTTTTTTTTTTTTTTTTTACTATCATATTCCTTTGTTCAAGCGGTTTTTTCCGAACTACGAGTACATATAAATATTTTCATTCCCCTTTCTTAGAGTTCCTTTGGATTTAGCTTAAGCTCCCGTAAACTGCGGAGTGGAACGAAGAAAACGAAAAAATTAGCCATTCTGAAGCTTTTGAATGTTTTGCAAAAGGTTTGGCATGACTGGAGCAGCAGAAACACTGTGATACTGGTGAACTAATGATATTAAAAATATCTGCCATAGCGTTTCAAAGCAAAGGCAATCGAAACTGCGACAAACAAAAGATTTTTTTAAACCCTTGTCATATATGTAAAAGTTACTTAATTTCAAAATTAAAATTCATGTAATTTTTTCTTTTTTTCTATTTTGCTACTGTTTTTTTTATTAAGCACTTGCAACCAAAATAAGAAATATTGCATATATTTCTCCTTAATCTTAAAATTGAAGCATTCTTAATTATCCGAAAATTTCGATTTTCCGAAAGAGGGTCAGCCCCAATTACTTCGGATAATGGAGGTTCTACTGTAATGCATTTCTGTCACTGTTTGAATCCCACTATAATCATAAATGTTTGAAAAAACATAAATATCCACTCACGCTCGCCGAGTTATACCGAATGTAGCCGAATTCGACCGACGAATTCAGGGAAGTTATAGTAAGCATCGAGAGGATGAAAAATTGTCATACAGCATGGAGTCACAAACACTTATTTAGTGACAAATACAGTTTGTTTTAATCTAACTGAACTTGAGTTGGCAGTAATAATTTTGAGAAAAATAAAAACATTGTAATGAAAATGCGACGATATGCATATTATTTTGTGTGAAATGTTATATCATCGCGAAATGTTCCTTAAAAACAGGGTGTTCAAGCAATTGATGATACAGTATGACCTGGTAATCGCATTCCAAAATATAGAGCGTCAATTGCATACCGCTGGCGCGTATAATGGAAACTTCCAACACTTTTTTTATATTATTTTTTGTAATGCTCGAACAATACGCACTCCATCATATTTTCTCTACTTTTCTTTTTTTTTCTTTCAAAAGAACTGACAAGCTGAGTAAATTAGACTTTATGAGATGAGAAGAATGTTTACAGAGTAGTTGCCGACAAGGCATCTGAGCTAAGCCGTAATTTTAAATTAACTGAGTTTGGTTTGGTTTAGTGCACCACCGTAGTGGAGATTGCTTTGGGGCCTATAGCAACAATGGCTTTTCGCCTCGAATGATCCTTATTATATACAGAAATGACCACAAGACACAATAATTTTATTTCTTGTTCCATTACATATTTATATAACTACAAAGCGACATTCACGAATACATCCATGTCTTACCCGAGGATTCGAACCCGGGCACCCGCCGTGGCAGCAGCTGTCGCTACCAACCACGCCACTTGGCGACATTGAGTTATTTTTGTAAGTAGTAACGTGTAAATACATTGTAAATATTAAATTTATTAGTCGATGAAAAGTTATCGAGTTTTAATTTGTAACTAAGATAGTTTCCACCCCGGATTCTGACTATTATGTTACATTATTATATTTACAAGAAAGGTAAGAATGTCTATTAATAGCTTTACTATAATATACTTCAGTATTCAGAAAGTTATTACCGTCAATCCTAATTGAATTAGTGTAGAACATCCCATATTTTTGATTAAATACATGGTTTGAGACCCCATGCGGTATAGTATTTTTTTATTTTCTTGATGCCTACTATCACCCCTCTGAAATTGCCGGTATGATTCGGCAATATCCTGTATATGCCTTTAAGACCCGAAACATTTTCACATATAAATATTACATTCTTCTAGTTATTAACTCTATACTGATCCTAATGACACCTAAAAAAATAATTAAAACATTTTTCGTCACCCCCTGGAGCGTGGAGAGTACCCGCACGAACGTGCAGGCTGGCCTTTTTCTGTAAGATCCAGATCCGCACGTTTCCCTGTTGGGCAATTCCTGCGAAATCATAACTTATAACATGATTTGGGAAGTATTGGCTGAAACACTGCAATAGAATCCTTACTGGCTCTAAAGCCTAAAAAAGAAAATAATTATAATATTGGAGATGTACTTATCGACTTCAAAAAATTCATATTTTAATTAAGTTAAAAATATTTACCATATTTTTAGAACTTTTTTCATGGTATCGATTTTATTTTTTCTATAAGTCTATAACTTTTTAAAATTAAAGTTTAAGAAATGAAAGACAATACAACTGCGTGCAATTGCGTGATATCTAAAGGTCCAGGATGAGGTACAGAAATGAAGTTCTTAACATCCTACTTGTATCTTTTTTTTCTTTTTTCCTTCTCTTAACATTTGACGAAACTGGCTTGGAGATAGGGCTTTGGGGAATGAGTTCAGGAGACTTTGATGAGGAAGAATGATCCAAAATTGTCATTTCTTTGGCAATTTTTGTAATTTTTTCTTCATCGAGCTCATCTGAACTTTAATATTCTTTTAATAAATCTGCTTCAAATGTTTTGTCCGCAACCTTGTCATCATCCGAAAGACCATTAAATTCAGAATCTTATTTATTCATCAATTGCAATATTTCTTCTTGTGTGAGAATTCTTTTCGATTTAGACATCTGAAAAAGTATTTTCTTTTGCTTTGTTAAAAGTAAACAAAGTATGCAATAAAAAATAATGAAATGTATTAGAAAATTTTATTAATTGAAAAGAAAAAAAAAATGTAAAAATTAATTGAAAAAAATAAGAAAAAATAATTCATCCATGACAACACCCAAGAAAATAATATGGCATTAATTATATAACAACATACTCCGTCTTTATTCTGGCTGTCACCAAAATTATTGAAACAATAAACAAAATGAACATTGAGAATGCTCTTACCTTTGCGGTAGCACCGACTAACGTAACGCCTAAGTCGCACGATCGTGCGGGTAAAAAAATCTTAAGTCCGACGAGCAACAAAAATAGTATATAATTAATGTTTTTTTTTTATTATTATATTACACTTATATAGACATTAAAGCAAAAATTTTATTCAAGCAATTAGAAATATACGGATAATTACAATTTTACGATATATAAAATAATGAGCTGTATCCGTAGTACTTGTAAACAAAGCTAGTCATGCCGGGTAAAAGTAAAACATGTATTACAATCCTCATCTGTTGACAAAAAATGATACTTTACTCTTTTTGCAAACCAGAACCGTTCGATACGGGTTTTTATTACATACAACTGTTTGAGAAGCAAAAAATTATATGAGTGTCTAACCCGCACGATCGTGCGGGTAGGGTTTTAAAGGGATATGGAAACTAGATATTCAGATTCAAGAGAGAAGGGAATCTGAGAAAGGAATAACAGTGTTAAATTATGAAATTTTTTTTTAAGTTTATGCACATGTACATTGGCGTAAAGCGATTTTTTTTTTTTTTTTTTTTTTTTAAATACACATTGCTTGAGCCATAATATGGTGAGAAACTGGCAGGAACAAATTGTTTCAAAATTTCAGCTCAAAATGTTGCCATCTTGAGGTTCCACACCTCAAGGGACTATTTGTATTGCCTTTTTATAAAAATAAATTAATAAATTGAATAATAATTAATTTGTAAATTAATATTAATTAATTAATTGGATGATTAATTAATTGAATAATTAATTAATTTGCAAATTAATATTAATTAATTAATTGAATGATTAAATAATTTGTAAATAAATATTAATTAATTAATTGAATAATTAATTATTTTGTAAATAAATATTAATTAATTACGTTTTGATTAATAAACTAGTACATAACCCCCGTCAAAAATGACGGAAAGTGAATGATAAATCTTCACAACAATAGTTAAAAAAATATTTTTCTTACTTAAAAAGGATGCATTATGCATTTTCTTAATCAAACAGTATTATCCTTTGATTTTTCATTATTAGAAGAAAGAAATTTTGTAAACTACAACTTAGTCACCAGCACTTAAACGTGTTATTTCCAGCTACACATTATATGACGAGAATGCTTGACCTGGCTCCATCTACATTAAAAATTTGTTTTTTAGCGTGACTTTTTTTCGCAACAAACTGTGTTAAAATTCATAATTTTATCTGCAAGATAATTAAAATATGTTGTACCTATAAGAAATATTCTTTTTATTTGCAGTGTCTTCAAATCTGATGAAATGCATTGTAGAAAAGAAAGTACGATTACAACAAAAAGTTGACGCCAAAAGAATTATCAAGAAATATAAGCTCCTAATTTATTGGGAATTAAAACGGCCTATAGAGGCGCTGCTTGTAGCCTTCAGTACAGAAAAAAATTGTCATTTAATTTCTTTTAAATAATGCTAAAGTACCATTGAAATAATTCTTTATTGTAAATGCATTTGAAAATTTTAGATATTCAAATTCCTATAATTTTTAATTTGTTATGTAAGGCAGAAAACAAATGTCACAGGAAATCTGAAATTGTGCAAAAGAATAATCATTCTGAATAAATTAAAAATACATGTAATGCAAGGTTCTTGCACGTTTGTTTAGATCTGATTTCTATGTTTATAATAGCTTAATTTTATTTTAGAACATAATACATTATAAATGGATATGATACACATGTTTTATGTGAAAATATGCTGAACAGACATGATTTCAAGTAGAAAAAAATATCATTTAGATGTCATATGTTAGGATATGTTTTTCATTAAGCCTAACATGGCGTTTACCTACGGTCGAATCGCAGGCCAGAGTGGTTCGTACCGGCATGGTTACTTAGTTTCCTGCACTCGGATTTTATTATAAGTAGATTGATTTATTAAAACGTTATTGTCAGATGTCAGTGCTAGAAAGTGCGATTCGTACATAAATAGGAAATTTATACTCCAAAATCTAATAGATGGCAGCACATATTCTAACTGATAACTATTCAGAATGATAACTAAGCCGACACGTGACTTTTATTGTGTTGAATGATTCATTTTTGCAACTGTTTTAATTTTTTGTTGCTTGTCTTTGTGTAAACAACTAATTTGTCGACACTAATTCGTTTATTTTTTGCACAGGACAATACGGACTTTTAATTTAAACATGACCTCAAGTAGAAATGAAGTTCTTTGCAGTGTTTTAGAAACTCCAGTACAACTGAAAGAGACAATGTTACCCACGTATGCTGATTTAATGAAGCATTTCCTGTGGATAAAAAAATGATATATTGTGGAAGCAGGGGAACAAAAAAGATCCTCCAGTAAAAGATATCAGCGAAATTGTTTCTTGTGACATTGAAAGAATTTGGAAGAAAGTCTCTTTTTCTCATTTGACTTGATATGTCATCAAGAAGTTATTACCCTTATTAGAAATTACAATGAAATTTACAAAAATATAAAAATAATACCCAAATCCCGAAAGGGAGCAGACAAAATTAGGAAAGAATTTTTTCACCAAGCAAACAGTACTTTGTTTGATATTTCTGTATGTAAATGTTTAAATTACAAAAAATGCAAGTGTTCCGTAAAAGTTCCAAGTTTAGAACTTCTAAAATTTTTACAGATTTAAAAGCAAACGCCGTCTTAGGATCTAATTCAGAATTATTATGACCATTACTTTTGTCATGAATCAAAAAATCGGAAAACAACTGACAATGAATCTCCCTTAATCTCCAAGACAGGCCAAATGAGAACATCATTGCCAAATTTAGACGTCGCTTGTGATAGAGCGGGAGTATCGGATAGGTCAGCTACTATCATTGCATCCTCTGTGGTTCGTGATATAGGAATTGTGTCCAAAGATACTCCATCAAAAGTTATTGACAGTAGTAAGCTGAGGAGAGAACGTTGAAATGTACGATCACAGCTTAATTCTACACAAATAACACAGTCTTTATACGCTGTCTACTTCGATGGAGGAAAGGAAAAAACTTTAATACAAGAAAAGAAAGGTACTTCTTTATGTACGACTATAGCTGTGGGATATCATTTGGGGCGAAAACCCAAATGTCAGTAAACACAGCACTGAAAGACCACCAAGTTCTAGCAACCAATGGAAACAAAGCGGAAATGAAGCATCGCGACACAACAAATCCACCCAGAAAGTTAAGATGTAAGGTACACTAGACAAATCATTAACCAAGGTGTTTTTAAATTTATGAATATGAACAGCTTCAAAAAAGGTCTAAATCTTGAAAAGTAATGCATTTCTTGATAATAGTAGTTGAGTCAAAATTGAAATTATGTTCTTCCTCCGAGCAATAAGAAGCAATAGAGGACTTTTACAATTATTTTTTTCTTTACATAGTTTATATGTTCCATGATACTGTAACGGAACTTTCGTTTAGTTTGTCCAATATATGACAATCCACATTGACATTGAATATTGTAAACACCCCAGTAATTTTCAGGAGGAATTTGATCTTTTAGCTGTGAAAAATTTAATTGATTAACCGGTTTAAAAACTACTCTATGCATTACTAATATGCATCACATGGAGGTTAAAATGTTTATCCTTATCAACTTCCCATTTTATTGTTTATGTTGGTGATTTCTTTGCGCTCTTAGACCTATCTCTTTCTTCTGTTGAAAACTCATTGGCTATTTTTAATTCAATAGGTTCTGTTATTCAATTTACTTATGAAGTTCAAATTGCCCCCCCCCCCCCTATTTTAATTCATGTCACCTTCTTCCCAAAAAAGCTTTGGCTTTTCTATATTTGGTTAATAGAGCTCCCTTAATTTATTATAATAATCCCCTTTTAGCAGAATTAAATTATATTAGATCTGTTGCTATCGATCGGGGTTTTGTTTATCTTATATCAATAGTTTAATTTCTCATAGTCTTAATAAATGTGTTAATAATCCTTATTCTTCTGTTACTGCGGTTTCTTTTTCTAACCTTATCATTTTACTTATTTCATAATAGTATTAGCTTTAAAACAGCTAATATATTTATACATTATGATTTTAGAGTAGTTTTTAAACCAGTCAATAAATTAACTTTGTCACAGCTAAAAGATCAAATTCCTCTTCAAAATTATTGAGGATATTTACAATATTCAATGTCAGTGTGGTTTGTCCTATATTGGACAAACTAAACGAAAACTCCGCTACAGAGTCAAGGAATATATAAACTATGCCAAGAAAAAAGAATTGCAAAAATCCTCTATTACTTCTCATTGCTAGGGGGAAGGACATAATTTCAATTTTGACTCAGCTACTTTTGGGTTTTCGCCATGCATTTAGTTGTGGGATACTGTTTTTATACATAGATTTGATACACTGATGATGTGAGTCCTAGAACTCACGAAACATATATGTCCCTTTTTATTCACATTACTTAATGTATTTATTGTGTGTTTAAACATTGATTTTTGGTGATTTAAGTATTTTAAAATTCATCACGACATTCATATTTACATTAAATCACATATACGAATTATTACTTTGAAAACAATTTTATTTATTAGTGAAATACGAAACGGAATTAGTAATATCTTTCTCGAAATTTAATATGCATGATTTCTTTTGTTGTATTTTATGGAAATGAGTTGTTTTATGAATGTGTAGGTGTTTTTCCTGAATTATGTAGGAATTTTTATTACTTCACCTAGGAATTGGATCTTGATTATTAATTTAGATTTCATATCTTGCGAGTGTTTTCTTTAATTTTCAGAAAAAGTGTTCTTAAAACTAATATTAATTTCAATTTTCTTCCTCTATTTGTTTTTAAAATGCATTTCATACTTATTTATATTACATATATCTTAAAATAAAAATCTGTTTAAAATATCTTTGTCTACAGCCAGCTTAACTTGATTTTAGGAAACGGAAAAATACGTGCAAACCATTTAGAGGGTTAAAAACATTGATTTAATATTGTGAAAAAAATGCTTTTTTCCTATGCTAATATATCTTGTTATTTTAAGTCCGGTATTTTACATGAAATGAATGAAAGTCATGTGTCTACACTGTAATATATATATATGTATATATTGTTTTATATATATTGAATTTACAACCTGCTACAAGAAAGTTTTTTTTTTTTTTTTTTTAAGAATTCTGTTAAAGCTTTACATTTAAAATGAAATTGAATGCAATAGGAATGATGGCTATAGGAATGAGGTAGTTGAGCCAAAGCTCTCCAATGTTAAACTTTAAAGATTTTTCATAATTTTCCGGTTACATGTATGTGGCTGAATATATTTTTTTTTAACTTTACACTTATCTTTAATACAAATGAAGTATACTTTTCTTCATAAAATGAAACGTAATTATTTTTATTAGACAATTTCAAAATCGTAGGGCGTGGTCCAGCGCTTGTACTGTTTCAAAAGTGGCCCATACGTTGAAATCACTTTTAAAATGTGACAAAATACTCGACAAACTATTTTTACTTCTAGAAGAGTTGCATTGTTACATTTAAAACAAGTGTTTAATTACAAGGAAAAAATTCCAATAAATGTATTTTCAAAATACACATTTGTAATCGCATTCCCTCCAGAAAATCGAGATGAAAATTTCGATTTTGTCTTCTTTAGTAAGTCCCTGACACCCTTCATGCACACATTGAAAGAATTTATTGCACAATCGCATTCCAATTACACAATCACAATCCAATTTTTTGTCTCTATTGCATAAATGGTAAAACCAGCTTACTTTTGGATGGCAGCCACTTGTGCCAGGCATCGTAGAATCAGTTTGTTTGAGAGTCTCTATTAGCTACGTACTGGATTGGTTTTTGATTTTCTTATTATTTTGCTTAATATTATGTACTAATAATTTTTTATTTTAATATATTTCAAGTTTTTTATCTTACTCTTCTTATCGTCCAACACAAAAATAGTTTGAACCACATTTGGGCACGATAGTTCATGACTTTTCTTTGGGAGTTAATGACTTTTTGGGGGGATTTCTAATGACGCCAATAGAGTGGAAACTGTTGGAGAAGTCTGATAATAAGTGGCAATAAATGTTAACACGTTTTTTCAGATATTTAAGTAGAGATTTTGAAAATTACTCTTACTACATTGATTTCCATATTTATTTCTGAAGATGTTCCGTCTCATGTGACACTTTTAGGAACATACATATGGTCGCAAATTGCATGACAAAAAACTATCAATCTTATAAATTTTGTAGAATTTAATTAAATGTGGTTAAAGACAAAGAAATAAGCTTTCAGAAAACGTATCATAACACAAAGTTCTAAAACTTTAAACACATGTAAAATAAAATGTTATCTAGAAAATAGTACGACTTCTCAAAAGTGAAACTACTGCATATAGTGGCGGCCGATCATAGAGATCTCTTCAAATTCATCCACGTGCACTGAAGACACATGATTTACAATACAGTAGCCCGATTTCATCGCCTTTAGTGCCTTTCATCAGGCTTTAATTAAATACAAACAGAATAAAGATAGATACAGATAGAATAGGATCCCGTCTTTCGATCAGTTAAACAGACATTCTTTAACTTAACTAATAACACCTGTGACAGCTATGAAACACCCACTTACATATTGTGTACCTGATGTTGAAAACACTCGTTGAGCCATTTCTATTAAGAAATGCACTATCATCCGTGAAGTTACTTTTCTGCCAAGCATAAAATGTCTTCTCTGTGATCTCTGTAATCCGCCAATTCTGTTTTCTATCTCACGGAGTGCCTTTTCGGCATAGATAGCGATCTGGAGGAATCAATAAATGACAGAAATACAGCGTAGAACTCTTCACCAGTTTCATTCGGACAGATAGCTATATGTATTTCGTTGATCCCCTTGGTAAGAGCTACACTCGACAAATCCCAATCCGGCAGTTCGGGACCTTCCCTACTGAGTGTTTACTATTGGCTGTCTTTGTCTTTTGGAAATCTACCACATATTGCGATTAGTATTATCTGCCGTACTTATGGACACATTAAAAATGATAAATATTCCTAAAAAATAGCAGTATATAGCTTAATAAAAAAATTTGGCATAACTGGGAAAACTATATTCAGAATCGCAATTGATTGAAATTCATAATGGAAAGTATTTTATTGTTGTTGTTTTTAAAAGTTTGTTAGTTGAAAATATGCAATTTATCAAAATTACCTTTTGAAATACGTGAATATAGAATTATATTTTAGGTTTATTATTTTTTTAAACAATTTCTATACATTTCAATATTTCTATTTTAGTTTTCAAAATTATTTATAAAATGAAATACAAATCATTAAAACTTTTTTAAAACTGATTGTGATAAAATAATACTTTAATCTTTTTTTTCAGATCTTCTTTTTAATTTATAACAAATCTCTAAATAATAGGCTCATTGAGATCTTATTGAAGGAAACAGTTTTTATACGGCTTAGAAAACGGAACAAAAAAAATATGAGTTTTGAGGTTTTAATATTTTATTTTGCTTTAGGATCACAGAACTTTTATGATAATACAGGGCTTATATGCATAAAAACTTAAAAGCTTTTTTTTTCTTCTTTTTTTTCTTCTTCTAGGAGCTGAAAGCATTTTAAAACTATCTATCATCAATTCTGAATCTACATTCTTTATTTATGCTCCAGGGACTGAAAAAATCGATTATTCCTATACAATCTTTATCTTCGTTAGAATTAAATCGATTTGACAATAAAATTCAATTCATTGTTCTCGCTATTCATCCCGTTCTTTTGTGAACGTCGGTTGTTAAAAGGCGGATGGGAAAATGTTTATCTGGTCATTCGCTCCACTGGAATTTTCTCTGAAAGGCTGGATAAAAGTTCCTTTCAATAAAGTATAGAAGGGTAGATGCATACATTTATTTTGAGTTCCTGATAAAATAGTAAATTGTATCGGCTAAGTATATTTAAACTACATTTGCATAGTATTAAATATATGTAACTATATTTCACTTTTCGTTAATGAAAATAGTAAAGATTGCTTTACGCACTTATGTAGTTTAGATAAGGCGCGGTGCTAACTCTATCAACATTTTGGTGATTTTGCCCCCCCCCCCCCTTACAATATCATCCGTTATAATTCGTCGATCCCCCCTACTAATGACATTGTTATCAATGGTTAAAAATTATTTTTATTATTATGTAATTTTTCTTTTTTTATATACGTTTCCAGTGGTACACAGATATTGTTATGTATTTATTAGTCGGATATTTTACGGATTCAAATGAAGAGAAAAAGGCGATAAAATATGAATATTATACATGAAATAAATTTCTATCAAATAATATCTAAAAGTGTTAGTTATTATTTAAAAGTATTTAATAATAGTTTATGCTATTATATTGCATTCAACAGCAATATTGTCTTTTTGCTCTTACCCCTGCCCGGGGAAAGTAAAAGCAGAACTTATTTTTAAAACAATGAGCAACATTCTTTCTCTTTCTTTACTAGTAAACTCAATTATCATTTCAAATATATTTTGCGTCTAGTTTATCCAACCGCGAATTATATGCGCATATATCAGAATAACAAGAATGCCGAACATTGGGGTATTCCATATTTTGGGATAAAATTATTTTATAAAAATTTAAGGGCTTTAATAATAACTTTGTATTATCATAAAATTATGCAGAAATTTTTATGTGAAGAAAAAGTTACAGGAAAAAGAAAAATTTGATTGGATAAAAAATTATAGTGATATCAAAAACACCTACCCTCTCCCTACAGATATCGTGCGATATCTAGTTCCAGAAACCCCCCTCCCCCTAAAGTGATAACGTTATATATGCAAAGTCCCTAAATAGATATATTTTTTATTTCAAATTTTACTTTGAAATTTAAACATTCTTAAAAACATTTTCATCTGTGGGTAACATTGTTAATATGTCGCGACCGTTCATATATCTGCAATTTTCAATTATTGATGTGCCAGTTTAATTGCTTATTTAAGAATCATATTAACATCAGAATTTGACATTTAGAGATATTTAATAAAAAATCTCAAATCAAGCTAATCGTGCAGAAATTTTTATGTGAAGAAAAAGTTACAGGAAAAAAAAAAGTTTGATTGGATAAAAAATTATAGTGATATCAAAAACACCTACCCTCTCCCTACAGATATCGTGCGATATCTAGTTCCAGAAACCCCCCTCCCCCTTAAGTGATAACGTTATATATGCAATTCCCTAAATAGATATATTTTTTATTTCAAATTTTACTTTGAAATTTAAACATTCTTAGAAACATTTTCATCTGTGGGTAACATTGTTAATATGTCGCGACCGTTCATATATCTGCAATTTTCAATTATTGATGTGCCAGTTTAATTGCTTATTTAAGAATCATATTAACATCAGAATTTGACATTTAGAGATATTTAATAAAAAATCTCAAATCAAGCTAATCGTGCATATATTTCTGAAGAAAGAAATCTGAAATATATCTGAGAGATAATTCGAGTAATTTATTCAAATCCAGGGAAAGGGGGGGGATATGAGAAATTGTTTCTCTATAACAGTTACAGGATTTCTGTAATAAAATTAATTTCGGTCCAATATTTTCGTCCATCTAAATATTTTATGATATTGATAAGTTGCGTTGTAGATAAAATGATGTTGAACATTTCAGCATACCTGAATTTTAATTTGGAGAGTTCCAAAAAATAATATAATGTTGATACATTATTGTTCTCTTTTGCAACACTAATAACAAATTAAAAGATAATGAAGCTATAATAACCAAACGAAAAAAAAATGTACAATCAAGATCTGACAAGTACATGCATAATCTTCATCAGATAAAAAGTCTACGATGGATCATAAAAATAGGAATAAAATGGCTCTCGAAAATAAAGTGGAATAGATATCATTAATGTACGTCCATTCTTGAGAATTAGTATCTCAAAGTATATCCAATGGTGGTTGCAATATGGTGTTAATTATTAAATGTCACATATGAAATTTAATTTGTTTTGTTCTTTTGACAAAATATCTGCAAGATACAAAAATTTACATTTCATAGTCCAAAATTTGTCTTTACATAAAGAAGTTATCTTACTTTTTTAAACAAACTATTTTTTTAACGTTTCCGTCTTTTTACTCCACTAATTGATTAAGTCATAATTGAATTTTTGATATGAAAAGTAAGCTCATTATCTCCATCGATTGGGGGATTTTATGGAATAATTGTTTTGATAGCAGTGTTGCTGAATAGAAGCAAATAAGTCCTTTGAAGCTCACTCTGGAAGTTATAGATATGCAACATGTTGATAGAAAGGGTTAGTATGACTATGCTTAAATTCTTTGTAGTAGTCCTTGGACAACAATATCAATATAAATGTATTAATTGGTTATTACAATTTATGAACAAGTGCTTTACTAGAAAACACAATATTCTCTGGTTTTATTTCACCAATAGGATAAGACAATTTAGATATGGATATGTTAAAGTTACATAAAGCGAATGTGTTTAGTGTTTCTTTTGAAAAAGAACGAATAATTTTATTTTAAAACTTAAAGTAAAGGGCTAAACTAACAGTAATTCAATTACAAGTTTAACTATTT
The DNA here is from genome assembly GCA_963932465.1 of Maratus speciosus. Classification (NCBI taxonomy): domain Eukaryota; kingdom Metazoa; phylum Arthropoda; class Arachnida; order Araneae; family Salticidae; genus Maratus; species Maratus speciosus. The sequence goes on from OZ010786.1 coordinate 381,000,815, forward strand.
AATATGTAAAAGCAAAACGAAAATAATATCCTTTATAATTTCAGAAATTACAGAAAAGATGTTTATCCCTTTATCTGCATTTACGAATCATAATCACATTTGCCAATGCAGGTTTGACTGCTTTTATAAGCATTGTTTGTCATTTTTTCAAGCACTTTTAACATCATCCTTTTTCCACCGATTTTTATCGCAATGAAGGAAGGTATCGGGTCTTATGCGGTCTTAGAAGGCGCTGTGATAGCGATTTATGTGTGATTTTTTCTTTTGTATCATTGGAAAGTTTATGAAATTATAAATAAAATTCACCCAAACTTTATATAAACGTTTTTGACTACAGACGGCCGGACACGATGAAAATGAGAATGTTTCCCCAGAAGGTGGTGCAGTGATAGTGATTTTTGTGCGATTTTCTCAATTTTTCTACTTGTACTGTACATCGGTTTTTCGTGCAACGCACACGATGACACGCCAGCAGCTGACTCGAGCTTAAATTCACGAAATTTAATATATTGGAAATCAACATTCAAATAAGTAAATAATATTTTTATCTATGCAATATCTCAAAGCGGTAAAGCAATACTAAAAACTTTTGTAACAGTTTATAGGAAAACATGCGAAAAGTTATGCTAGCTATACATATAAATTTTGAATATATTTATAATTGCATCTTATTATCATAACGGTATTTTGAATATTTTACAATATCGGTAGTAACTTAGCAAATAGAAAGAAGCAATATTTGTGACTCAAATCATTTCAACAAAAAGACAACCATCCTAAATTAATTCTATATATATTTTTTAAGGAGGATAAGTCATACTTTATCTAGATTTGTATGAAATATATATGGGACATTCTCACAATCTTTTAACTTTCATGTCCCTGAATAATAATTTTTTATTTAATACACTTTTTTGTGTGTGTGTGTTTTTTTAATGTCATATACTTGGGAACATCCCATTGCATGATTGCACAACAATATTAACGAGATAAATAAGTTTTGGACGATGTTGGGGGTCCAAACACATGGGAAACTCCCATACCGTCCCGTGTCCCGAGATTGGTGCTGTCTGCATTAAATTGTTTCAATAAAAATAATTCGATGTAATTTTTTTTTTCTGAAAGTGGAACTATTGTTTTGCATAAATATGTTGCAAAAAATTAAGCTGCACACATTTTTAGGGTTGATATTATTTTTTGAACTCTGTCCCTGGGTTTTAGATTTTTTGCCATCCCTCTTCTAAAATTATACAGAAAATCACTTCAGATGCAGCGATAGAATTTTTTTCAAGTTTTTGCTGATGCAGAAATATGCTAGAGAAAGAATATCTAAAAGTCTTTGACAAGAAATTTACTGCAGATTTTAAATCAGCATTTAAATACCAATTTCAAGCGCCGTGGCTTTATTGGTAGTCTTACCGTCTCCAAGGTTTATTCCTGCACTTTTCGAGGTAAATTAAAAAAAAATAATAATAATTTAATCCATTGTTAACAACTGTTTCGAAAAATCAATGAACATTGTGGCTATCACTTAGTCTTAACATGATTTTCCTAAAAATAGGTGGTAATTTTCCTTACCGTTCCATCCTTACTGTCTCTTTTTTACCATTTCGTCCCTTTTTTTTACCATACCGTCCCTTCTTTAGCACCCCTTTAAGACAATGTTATACAAAAATTCTGTATTAAAAGTGTATTCTGTATTCTGTATTAAAATATAAATTCTACATTTATATTATTTCTTATTTGAATGTCCTATGGGTGCAATGAAAATTCCTTATAAGTAAAAATTTAGAAGAAAATAAAAAGTTATAGGGGTAAAATGGTAAGGAAAATTAAACTCTCAAGTTTAACCTAAGCCTCAGTTAAATAAAAAAAAATTTCCCAAACGTCAAAAGATTGTGAGAATGCCCCATATATTTTTAATTTTATACATATTTGCCTGAAATTATAGCTCTGTCTTTTTTATACGAGATTAAAATTCCTTTCAGTTTTGTATGCATTTGAAGAAGATAAAACAATAACTACAGTACCTCTAAATAAATAAAAACGATTTTTTTCTTAATATATTTCACAGATAAATTTTGACGTGAAATTTAAGAATTTTTAAAGCATAAAAAATCCACCTTTTTAAAAATTCATTTTTGTAATAATTTCACAAAACTTCCTCGTTTTTCACACTTTTAGAGATACTTTTAGAAAGAATGTTAACTTTTAATTTGTGATTCACATCATCAACGCCTTATCGCACGTTCTGCATGTAGCTATCAATTTGATTAGCATTATCATAAAGAAATACGACAAAACCAATATTATAAATGTTGTTCAATATGCACCTATAATTCAATTTAACATAATTATATATTTCACAGATATATTTCACAGATAAATTTTGACGTGAAATTTAACAATTTTTAAAGCATAAAAAATCTACCTTTTTAAAAATTCATTTTCATAATAATTTCACAAAACTTCCTCGTTTTTCACACCTTTAGAGATACTTTTAGAAAGATTGTTAACTTTTAATTTATGATTCACATCATCAACGCCTTATCGCACGTTCTGCATGTAGCTATCAATTAGATTATCATTATCATAAAGAAATACGACAAAACCAATATTATAAATGTTGTTCAATATGCACCTATAATTCAATTATCGTGCATCACAATTTATAAGTCTAACATTAATCCCTTTCGAAAACACATAATTTAAAGCACTTTTATCAAATACATTAATTTTATTAAAAAAGGTTCATAAGATTTGTTTCATCAACGATGTACCAAGCATTTTATTTTGATTTTAGGCAATTTCATTGATTTATGTCACAATTCATGGTTGATAATTTTACAAAAAAGGAAGATTTCAGAAAGAAGTTCGAATCTAAAGTTAAACGATGGATCCATCAGATATTTCATAAACATCAATGGCAAAGTTCCATTTAATATGCATTTTTATCATAAAGAAATACGACAAAACCAATATTATAAATGTTGTTCAATATGCACCTATAATTCAATCTGTATATATAAAATACTTCATAATATCAATAAATGTCCATACTTTAAAAATTATAATGAATTAAATTTTTATACTTAAAGCATTGAATTAAATCGAAATGCTATATAAATAAAATTAATAATAAAACATTTAAATTATTAATATTGATAGCTCAATAGCAATATTAATAATGTAATAAATCCATTACATTATAAAATATGATAATAATAATTATTATTATTGAAAATAATACTTAAAATTTTAAGTATTAATTATTATAATAATTTTATATAGCTGTATCTATTATAATGTATTTATATCTGAATGGATATTATACGAAAATAATCTTCCTCTGTTTATAAAAAAATATTAGTACATTTCACATTACGAGCTCTATTTTATGAAATTGATCAGATTTAAAATGCACTTTTCAATAATTAAAATTATATCGATATATTAAATATCATAGCACAACAAAGTAATTATAAAAAAAAATAATGTAGATTGCAAGACTAATGCGTGAAACAAATTATACTAATCATCCACATAAAGTTAATTTATCGAAATATTATAAGATGCATCAGTAAAAATGTTCAATATTTTAAATATCAGAATACAGCAGCTATAAAAATTTATTACCAATTTTAAGACTAATGTACGAAAAAAATCTATACTAGCTTTCGATAGAAAGTTAATTTTTCGAAATATTATAAGATGCATTATTAAAATATTCAATATTTTATGTCAATAACTGTAGCATGAATCGTTTGGACAAAATTTTAAAAATTATGCATCATTAATCAATGTTTCATTTTTAGATATAAACACTATGATTTATCCCCAAAAAGTGCAATGTATTTTTGTTTTATTTAAATAATATAATCTGTAAGAAATACTCAGTTTTTTTTAATTACGAGAATAAATTTTATTTCCCTCTTATATTGAGTTTTCAAACTATGATTTTAAATTTTTTATCACTTACAAAAGAGCCACGGAAAACGCTAAAAAACACATAATATATTACACAGTATAATCGTGTCTTCAAAATTATTGCACAATAAATATTTAAAACAATATGAAATTCATCTTATCATTAACGTTTATAATAGTTTCCTGAAATATTCTTGTTTTTAAAACTTTAAGAGATAAAAGTTTAACTTTTAATTTATGATTCGTATCACATACTCATTATCTCAACGCTGTGTACATATCCATACTTAATATACATCACAAATTATAAGGTTTAAAATTTAGTCTCTTTCGAAAAAAACCATTGTTAGTAACTCCTTCAACAAGTCAGTGAATAGCATTAAAAATGACTTTTAAACTTTATATCATCAGCGATCAGTCAAACATTTTTTTTCCTTTTGGCGATTTTAATAGATTTATAATAATGACTCATTTTAGTGAGGATTATTTTATACTGTAAATAGAACAAAAGTAAATTTTGAAATTTGGATAAACTTGACTTTTTAAAAGTTTCTTTGTGGTGTTTGTTTTTTCAGAATATATATATATTTTATTTTTATTAATAATGTTCATGCATGATTTTTTTAAATTCGGAAACATTATATATGAGTCTAATTTTGTTAATTATACACCTGAAAATTGGTGAAACAATTTATGTTCCTGTTGGGCATAATGTCATAATCTTACTCCTGAATTACATAACAAAAATTGCTCAAAAAATGACAATTTTAAATTATATACTTGCATTAAAGTCTTTACACTTCACAATAACAACTATTCGACGATATATATTTTTTTATAATGCTTTTAATAGTTGGCAGAATGAATAATGACTACCTTATAAAGATAGAGAAAAAAGGCCAGTCGAGCACATTGTAAGCATTATTAACAAAATATGTAATAACAAATCAGATCAATAACGGCGTCTTCACGTCCTTAAATGAATTTTATCAGAAGTAAGTAACACATAATATTTCACCAGAAGACCAATATAAAGTGCCAAATGGCAAAAATAAATAATGTAATTCATGGTGTATACTATGCATTTAAGGGTTAAAATACATGAAATACCTCAATTTTATAAACAGAGTTGATTTTATTTATATGGGTTGTCGAAAATGAACTGAACACTTTACAACATTCGATAAGGAATAAAAGTTGACAGCTATTGCATTTATTCTTGCGGGAATGTAAGATGAGAAATCAGGAATTCTGTTACTAGTGTTTATTATTTCAATTTTATATATCACCGCTGTATTGCATCGTAGTATTATAAAGCATAATACTAAGCTCCCTGTATATGAGAGTGGCGGCATACCGGAAATAAAACTTGATTGGTTAAAACGATTTTGACAATAAACGAATCGGCATGCATCTCGACACTCTTGTCATCGCCAAGCTAATGGAGTTAAATTGAATGTCTAATGCCTAATTTAATTTTTACCGAAACTGAATGCTAAGATATTGTTTTAATTATACACCTGAAAATTGGTGAAACAATTTATGTTCCTGTTGGGCATAATGTCATAATCTTACTCCTGAATTACATAACAAAAATTGCTCAAAAAATGACAATTTTAAATTATATACTTACATTAAAGTCTTTACACTTCAAAATAACAACTATTCGACGATATATATTCTTTTATAATGCTTTTAATAGTTTGCTGAATGAATAATGACTACCTTATAAAGATAGAGAAAAAAGGCCAGTCGAGCACACTGTAAGCATTATCAACAAAAGATGTAATAACAACGTGTGAACACCACACTAATGCGAATTATCCGGACAAAAATTTCAAATAGTGACGCTTTCTGAAAACATGCTTTCATTTAATACCATTTTTAATTAACAAAATGAAGTTTCTGATAAAATAAAATAACAGAGGTCAATTCAAATTTTTTATAGATTTTAATATATAGTGTTGTTTTCCATTATTACTATAATGTCAACAATGTTATATGCAGTCGAATTTAGGGTATCCATATTCGCATAAATCTAGAGTGCACTGGTTCTGAACCAAACTGTCAAAGGTAATTTCCCTGATAGCTTAATATTTTTTATTTAAAATCTGCCTTAGAAATTTAATTATACGATGGAAGTAGTCAGTATGTAGGTCACAAAAGTCAATAAAAAAAAAAGGAAACTAAGATACGTACATGAAAAGGATTGTATTTCTCTACGTAATTGCCATTTAGAATGATACATTTGTCCCATTTGTTTTGAGTTTTCCAATACCTGCCACATAAAAGTCTTTGGACTGTTCACTCAGCCGTCTAGGTACCTCACGTTCAACGTCTGCATCAGATGCTGTCTATTGTTGTCTGCCTGACAGATCTAACCATTCCCTTAAACTTCCACACTGTTTCTTCTATCGCAATATCTACAAGGTGACAACTTCGTTATTTATCAACAAATTTTGAGAGTCCTTGGTCGTCTTGTACAACTGTCGACTCAAAATTTCGAAATTAACATGCTAGAGTTCGATAGCGCAGCCAAGTATTGGAATATTTGGAAGCAATTTACTGCTAATTTCCGACTTCTCTTATCGGTTTGTAACATATTTACTGACTTTCCCTCGTAAAAAACGTCAAATAATTAGAACAGAGTGAGGGAAAAATAATTTATTAAGGTTAAAATTTGATCTTTCATAATATTACTGTTATTTTTTTTATTGCGTTCTTTTTTATTTTTTTTTTATTTATTTTTTTATTTTGTCTGGGGGAGTGGGGATATAAATTTTGTGTTTTATTCTGAGAGTTAGTGATATTATCTTAAAAACAACAACAATCTGCTGCAAACGGTAATTAATAGCGATATATTAAAAAAAAATAAGTAAACATTGATAGTCTTTGGAGGAGGTTATTACTTTGGATATTTTAACCATACTATTTAAATTTGTTTTGATCCGAATTCGATGGTACTTATCGGAGTAACTTAGCTGGAGATATTTGTTTGGAAATTTTCGTTAAACAGCATTTGAATTTGAATATTTTTAGCAATCGATTGTAGGCAATAACTGTAGCCATCAAGTCAACCAAACAACCTTTTAAACAAAAATACTTATACAGATTTATTACGACTCTATAAAAAACCTTAACGAGCTAGTAAAAGGATAAACAAATTGTTGAATTGTAATTTCTAATTAATATGTATCCATTATTATTATTATTATATTTAAAATTAAATAATATTGGCTCAAGATTGTGTTAAGCTGGCCAACTATCTAGGAGTAAGATGCTTTCTGGAGATTTTATTTAAAAAATAATTTTTGTGAAGCTGCATAAAACATAATGCGACGAAAAAAGGAAACTTTAATATTTTAGACATACTAAAGTTATTAACTTACTTAATATTAGGAAATTACAAAAAATATGAACGTAAAAAAGTTGGAAATTTTGTAAAAAACAAACTAATATATTTTTCTTTTTTATAAAAAAAACGTTTCGTTCTACTTTAACATTTACAAGAAATATTCTTTTAAGAATTATGTCTAATTATGCCATTTTAAAAACATTATAACACGTTTAAATACGGCAAAGCCATTGTGATAAAGATCGTTAGATTCCAGTTTTTTTGTTGATGTTTTTCATATGCCCCTTTGTTCTTTTCAACAATATCTCATACCTACCATAAACTACACATTTGTTTAGGAATATCGAGCAAATTTTATGTAACGAACTTTTTCAGTGAATGCACATAGTGCAATCACATTTTTTCGAGGTTTTATTGCACTCTGCTAGACGCCCTAAACACTTTTTCTCGTACACATAAAAAAAAAACCCTCATCGTCCGAAACTTGGTACGGAAATTAATCCTCATTCGTGCATCATCTGTTGAAGATTCTCGCTCTAGCTTTTTTAGAAAGGCTTGGCAAACCCGGAAATTTGCAGTTGCTATCGTCACACCGCTTTAGTTTGACTTTAAACAAAAAACTTAATTTTAATAATATAAAATATTGTTTCAAATACTTTTAGAGAAATTAAAAGTGTCATTTTTACTTTCTTCTGTCTTTACAAGAAGAAAGTATTGGATTCGTAAAAATTTTCGACTTTCGGTTTTCGACGAATTTACACGTTTTAGATGTCAGAGATTCCGAAAAACATGTTTTAAAAAAAATGTCTGTCGATGAGTCGCTGAGTCTGTCTGTATGTGACACAAATATTGTGGGCGCTCTATCTCAAGAACTAACGCACGAAATTTAATAAAAATTTACATTCCAGTAGTTCGTAATATAAATTGATGCTGATTAGTTTTTTGTGTAAATCGCCTAACAGATGGCGCTGCTATACTGCATTTTTCGCGATTTCTGCAATAGCTCTATCTCAAGAACTAATGCACGGATTTTCATGAAACTTCAGATTCAGTTAATCCTTGATATGTGTTGATGCTGGTAACGTTTTGGTGTAAATCGCCTAACAGATGGTGCAGCATTTGCACGATTTTCGTAATAGCTCTATTTCAAGAAATAATGCACGGATTTTCCTCAAACTTCAGATTCAGTTAGCCCTTGACATGAATTGACGTTTTGTACCTTTTGGTGTAAATCGCTCAACAGGTGGCTCTGCTATGCTGCATTTGTTTGTGATTTCCGCAATAGCTCAATCTCCAGAACTAACGTACGGATTTTCATGAAACTCCAGATTCCGGTATACCTTGATATGAATTAGTATTGTTTATTTTTTTGGTGCAAATCGCTCAACAGTTGGCGCTACTATGCTGCATTTTTCAGAATTTCCCCTACAGCTCTATCTCAATAACTAATGCACGGATTTTCATCAAACTCCAAATTCAGGTATACTTTGATATGAATTGGTGCTAAATTGATGTAATTTCTTGTACTATTTAAATTATTTAATTGACGTGATTTATATAGAAGAATGTTTTATGATGGCCACAACATACTAGTTTATAGTTGTCAACTACATTTAAATATAAAAAATAAAAAGTTCGATGTAGAGGTCGATTGGTTGGTTGGTTAGATTCGAGTGCTAATGTTAACATTTGAACACAGGGAAGTGGTATAAACAATCTAAGACATCAAATACACCCTATCGAAATTTTGAATGATGCCATAATTAAAAATTCACCATGTCTTATTCCCATTAGACCTAGTTTATAATGTTTATGAACAGAAATGTTAAACTTAATCAGATAAAATTCTAAATCAACGCACCTAATCCCAGAATATCACAGTTTACTTTATGTTTTAAACTTATCTGTGTTAAATACTGTTATATTGATATTGATTATTAGAAAAAGAAAACCCTCATATTTACAAAAACAAGTTGTTAACCCTCTCCCCCCCCCCTCCCCCACAGAAAAAAAAACACTATTAAAAAAAGGAAGAGGGATGATTATTTTTCTATATAAATCAATCATGTTTATCTTATATTCCTTGAAATCTTGCATTTTATTTTTTTAGAAAAAACATCTTCCAGAGAAAATAATTAGATAATTTTTGCTATCACATTTTCAACAGGGTTTCCCCCCCAAAACAGCAAGTAAAAAACGGAATGTTTTTATCGATTTTTCAGAACACAATTTGTCTTTCAATATGATTATGGTAATTAAGGTGAAATAATCTACTTTTTGTACAGTAATGTTTGCTGAAAGAAATTTGTTTTCCTTATAAAGTGATGTTAAAACTTAATGAAAAACAATCTTTAGGTGTGCATTTTAAAGTAACGTGTTGGAGATAAAATTTTATATATATATACCATAGAAAACATTTTTATCTATTCATTTTTTTTTTCGTCAGCTTTATCGAAGATTTCTTCCATTGTAAATTTCTAGTTAAATTTTATGTTGTTGTAGATATGTTACTGTGGTAACAGAAATTTTGATTTGAAAATTCAACGCTGGTAACGACAAGTTAATAGAAAATAATTATATCAAACTCGCTTATTCATATAATGTCTTTTATCAGCTTTTGGCTTCAAATCTTCAAAAATTACTTTTAAAATTAAAATTGTTATTTTTTTTTTTTTTGTCTGTAATAGTGAAGGTTTTTTACAGCCGTAATAAAAAGAAAATAAGGAAAAAATGCAATATTGGTTTATAAATAGTTTTAATAATTCCACTGCATCTAATAAGGAATTCATGTTTACTCTAACTTTTGAAAGTCTAGCCTCTAACTTTACCTGTATTAAATACAGTTTATATTGAAATAAATTCTTAGAAAACAAACACTCATATTTACAAAATAAAGCAAGTTATAAGTTTATTAAAATATAAAAAAAAATATATTTCATTATTTAGAAAACGCAATAAAGTTGATTACTTTTTGTTATGAATCAATCATTTTATCTTATATTCATTGAAATCTTACATTTAATTTTTTTTTAGAAAAACGTCTTCCAGTGAATATAATTAGATAATTTCTACCAGGATTTTTCCCCAAGGAAAGCGAGTAAAAAAAGAAATGTTTTTATAGATTTTCAGAACACAATTTGCCTTTCAATATGATTATGGTAATTAAGGTGAAATAATCGACTTTTTGTACAACAATTTTTGATGAAAAAAAATTGTTTTTCTGTAAAAGTTATGTTAAGACTTGTTGAAGAACTATCTTTAAGTGCGTAATTTAAAATTATGTGTTGAAGAGATTTTTTTTTAACACTATGGACATGTTTTTTATTTATTCATTGACTTTTTTTCTGGATTATCGAAGATCTGTAGCATTTGAGTTAAATTGTACCTTGTTCAACATCTGTTGCCGTAGAAATAGGAGAACTATTTAAAAAAAAACAATGTTTGTAATGAAAAGCTTATTGAAAATAATTATAGTGAAGGCGCTGAATTATGTAGTGATTTTTAATCAGCTTCTCGCATGAAAGCTTAGAAAATGGTATTTTAAAAATGCAAAATCGATTTTTTTTTTTATCTATAATATATGAGATTGTTTGCTGTGCTAATAAAAACAATAGAAAAAAAATAAATTTTAGTTGAAAATAGTTTCAACAATTTCACTGGATCATATAAAGATTTCACATTTGTTGTTCGCGTGAAAACTCCGCAAAAGGGTCTTATTTATCAAATGCATATAAATAAAAAAAATCGATTATTCAAAAATTAAATTACATTGTAATAAAAATATGTTTATCTAAAACGTCTTGTTTTCTTTCTTTATTGTTGTTATTTCTTTCTTTCTTTATTTATTTTACACAATGACAGCCAGTTTCATTTAATTTGAAATCTAGAATAAAATTTAAAGAGACGTGTTTTAATTGTAATTGAAAGTAACAATGCAAAAAAAAAAAAAAAGTTTTCAATAAGTTGATGAACTTACTGTATTATACAGCCATAATTAAAAGCAGATAAATTGTTAATTTTGATGTTGGTTGGTTGGTTTGGAACGTTATAATTATCGTTTGCAAAAGAGACGAGAAAGAACAGGATTTCTATGAGTATCTAATAATACTTTGCATACTTCGATAATGAAATATCAAGTTAAAATAAATGAAATAAATTTTCTGTTTTCATCTGAATTTATACAAGGTTTTTTTTTTTTTTTTTCAAGATAAAAAATTTAGACTATTTTGTGGAAACTTCAAAGTTTTCATGTTTGAATTTCCAAGGTATCGAGGGACAAAAAATAACTTCGAAACTTTCATTCTTTCAAAGTCCTTAGTTTTTCACATGACTTCATGAATCTCTCTCTCTTTCTCTCTCTCTCTCTCTCTCTCTCTCTCTCTCTCTCTCTCTCTCTCTCTCTCTCTCTATATATATATATATATATATATATATATATATATATATATATATATATATAACCATTAAATAAACATTACCGACTAGCAACAAAAACTAAAATTATGAATAAAATGACATTATATTTATATATATATATATACGATCATTGAAAATCAATACAAATTACCATCAAACATAAAAATAAATAAATAAATAAAATGAGCAGAAAAAATTGATATTTGTAGAACTGAGACAGAATCTTCAGGTCCCAAATGCGTAAAGTTCCACAAATAAAGTGTGCTCTTTCATCTTCATATTAGCCGTAAAAAAGCTACAGAATATGAATTTGGGACTACCACACACAGAAAATCGGGAAACAAACCATTAAACACCAATTAAGTTCAAAATTAAACAAGATTAAAAAGGATAGAGGAAAAAATAAAAACAACAAATTACCAAATTAAAATCCATATTGTTATAGCATTAGGTATAACAAATAAACTCATTATGCATTGTATTCTCATTTAAGATAGTATACTATTAGAAATTAATATGATATTGTCCTGAGTAGGCTAAAAATTAAAAACCAGTTAATCCTTAACTTTATTAAATATTAATGAATAAGAATAAATTTAATATGAATTGTAAAATATATAAGTATAATTACACCATTATACATGTAAAAGTATCGAATCAACATCCATTATAAAATGTGTATTAGCAACGTAGTTATAAATCAAATGCCACATTTTCTTCATTAACCATTGCTTATTATCCAATCAACGCCACCCTCCTCCGTACTTTAACATCTACCTACCCAACCGCCCTATAATAATTTATTATTATTATTTTACAATTTTTAATTTTTTATATAATTATTTTCTTATTTTATATATATATTATATTTTTTTGTAATTTTATTTACGCATGTGTTAATTTGCTTTTTTAAGATCATTTATGTACGAATTATATATTAAAGAATACATGAATCTTTTTGGAAAACCATATATATATATATGTGTGTGTATGTGTGTGTTTTAATTGAAATATTGTCAGATTAAGAATTTTCCACAAAGATAATTGTTCTATATAAATTTCTATTTACTTAAAAAACTGTGTGACCACAAAAAATATACGAGTATATTTAACAATTCATTATTTTTTGTAAAAAGTAATTTATTTCCTGCTGTAAAATACCATATCTGGATAATGCATCTATACATCAAATATAATACGTCTCGACAAATTTACTTCATACAATAACTTCAACAAATTTACTTTTCACAAAATATATATATATATATATATATATATATATATATATATATAATTAAATAAATATATGTATGCTTGTATATATATGTGTGTGTGTGTAAATATATATATATAAATATATATATACAAGAAGCGGGATTGCTTCCAACATTAGAAATACTTTCTCAGTAAATTCACTATATGTCTACCCTATATAATAAAATCCTAAACGAATTTATGAAACGACTGAATTGAAACGAATTTATGTAACGATTCTATAAAACGACTGATTAAACAACTGATTATGTTTCACGGCGATTTCTTCAAAATATGTAATACTTTGCAATGAAATTAACACCAAAAATCCATACTGATCCACAGGTCTCAAAACTGGTATTAGAATTTTTAAATTCGAATTAGTTTTCGAAATATTAATTTTTCTCTAATTTTAAATACATTTTTTTAATGATGGCAACTCAAATTTCAATCATAACAGATATTTTGTTTTTTCAGATTTCAGAAAAAGTTATAATTTTAAATTAATTTCGCGACCAGTTTGGCCTCTCTTAAATCTACCTAAGAAAAATGCTTTTATTTTGTATTTCGTTATCATTTTATTTAATAAAAAAATTTCCTTTAAAACTGAAACATTTAAAATTAATGGCTCTCAGTTCTTTCCTTTTTTTTGAGCGAAACGAACAGAAAAATATTAGGCTCAGATGACATATACACACCGGGGTATCTAATTGACGCCAAAATGGCGTTATTTTGCCTGACATGGTAACCCGGCTATTGTTGCTTATACATTAATAAATGTTTACTTACATTTATTTTCTTTTATTTAAAAAAAAAAAGTTACAAATTGCTTTGTTCTATAGTTATTATTTTTTTATTGTTATTTCATAGAAAATAATTTAAAACAATAGAAAATAATTTAAAATAATTTAAAATAAATAATGCCACTGGTATTCGAAAACGAGGTTTCGATTAGCCAAATTATAATAATCGCCAAACCACTCTCCAACTGATACAAGTTGACGTAATTTTTATTTTAAATAACAAAAGAACAAATAAATTAGTATAAAAATACAAATACAAATACAAATAAAGCGTCGAAATAAAAATCACTTGATGGCGTAAACACGTGTAACTTCCTTACAGTCAAGTGAATGTGACATTTACGATCAACCATTATTGGCATTTAATCTTATATAGTCTGGCGATAGATTTTTGGTCTTAGGGATAACCAAGTAGTACCGTTTTAAATTACCCCTCAAAAAATAAAAAAAATGCTAACTTACGAGTTAAAAAAAAAAAATGGTACGTTTCCGTTATACGTACACCATTGTCGCCAAGCGTAATAGTTGGCGAAAAATGAAAATCACGTGAATTGAAACATTTGAAAAATAAAAGAAAAAACACTGTTGATAGTGAAGTGAGCCTTTTAAAACTATTACATTTGGAAACAACAGACTTTTACGAATTATTTTACTAAGTCACAAATGTATACTTAAAATAAAGTACAGCAAATAATAGCAAACCACAATGTTTAGCATGGTTTACAATAAAAATCCGGTACTACTTAGTTATCCCGTCGACCAATTTTGCCAAATTATATAAATCGCCAAACCACTCGCCAAATTATACAAATTGACATAATTTTTATTTTAAATCACGAAAGAACAAATAAATTAGTATAACATTAATAAAAATACAAATAAAACGTTGAAATAAAAATCACTTGATGACGTAAACAAGTGTAACTTGCTTAAAGTCAAGTGAATGTGACATTTACGATCAAACATTATTGCATTTAGTCTTATAGTTCGGCGATAGATTTTTGGTCGACGGGATAACTAAGTAGTACCAAAAATCCTTTTCACGATCAGGGTTGAAATAATTGGTGCATTAGCATACATTTTGGCATGGTGTCCGTATAACGGAAAAGTGCCGAAAAAAGCTATTGACGAGATTTGAATCCAGGTAACATAAAAGTACCAAGAAAAGAATTCTTTGCGATCATGGCAACTTTTATGTAGTTTTATACGAAAAAATATCTTTGATTCTTTAATCAAAATGGAAACCTTTCTTATGAAAAGCGAAGGAACTATTGATGATAGTCACATGACTTAGGCTATTATTATAGAAATTGTTTTCAATTCTAAAAACAGCGCAAAGAATAATATTTCCTAACGATTACAAATTTATTTACACATGGCTATTAAAAACAGAAAAAAAAACTTTAAAATTACTATTAAATGAGTTACGTGTTAAAAGCAGGAAAATATTGAAAATTATGTCTTGAAAATTGTATTTACCGTGAATATTAAAAGATAAAGGAAACTTTAAAATAATAAATACATTAATATGCGTTTAACCCTTTCAGGAGTAAGGTACTTCTATTCGTAAAATGCTGATACTTCTATTCGTAAAATGCTGAAATCAGTGAATGGCACCTGAATTTACAAACAAATTTCGAAATACGAAAATGCTTTTGTTCGCTTACTTAATAAAAGATAAATTTTCCTTCCAATATTCTCGTACCAATGTGGCATTTAAGAATTAAAGTTAATTTGTCCAAAAATGAACCACCGTCGTTGAAGGGGATAAAGCAGTAAATTGTAGTAATTGTAGTAAATTGTATTATATCAATCGTATTATAACGCTGTTAAAAAATAGCGGTCGGAAAAGACTCTGTTTACTTAATTAATTTTATTTTACCTTCTTTTCAAATGTTTAACTGATCTTCTTTAATCAAACACGAAAACAACCATTGGATGTCTTAACAGAAACTGATTCGGACTTAAATTTTCGTAATCAAAGCGAATAGAATGGAAACCCGTTTGCAGGGAGATAGGTTTTTTCATTATGATTCAATTTTCTCTAATCTTTTAAAAACCGATCAAATTAGCGTGATTTTAGATTCTGCGGTGACTGAACGGGGGTTGGCAAGCGTAGCTTGCAAGGGGCAGAGCCCCCTAGTTTAATATATTTTTATATTTTTCATGATTAAGTTTCATGGAGCAGAAACAGAAAAAAAAATATTTATCATCCTTATTATACCTATCTATTAAAACAATCATTCAATAATTTTCAATTTTCAGGTTTCATTAAAAGGATTAAAATATTTTTCGAACTACAAAAAAATAATTAAAACAAATTATTCAAATATAACTTAATAAAAAAAAATTGTTTTGTTAAGCATTTCCTTTACACATTTATATTTTTTCTCTTCTATTCCATTTACTGTTTTTTCACCCATTTTTACAGATTTTTTTTTTTTTTTTTTTTTTTTTTTTTTTTTTAATATCACTATTTCTTAAAATATATTATTCCTTAATTTTAATGTTTATTGGGATCGAAGCATTTAGATGTTGAAATTTATTTTGTGAATAATTAATGAATAATTTTAGAAAATATAGAAGAAATAGACATTTATTAGTTCTTCTTATTACTTTTCGTATGACAGAATACTCAAGCAACTGACCCAATTACGAAAGTACAGATTTTAAATAAAAACATTTTAATAAAAAGTACCCAGTTAAACTGACGGCATTGAGCTCACAGACTATTCGCACTAATCGTATATTATACTCTTATTTCGAAGAATAATATCTCGATAAATAAATTATGGGGGATACCCCCCCCTTTTTTCATCACTTTATATTTAACCAATGATCTTCCAAATTTAATCAGGGAAGTGTCTTACAGAATAAACCTGTATACCAAATTCTGCATGAAAAAATAATTTTGCTAAATTAAGGGGTTAGTTTCCCCCATTTCCCTCATTCTACTTAACCACTACTTGAACCTCCCAATTTAATCATAGAAGCACCTTTAAAAATAACCCCGTATACCAAATTTGAAGCAAATCGGATAATTTTGCATGAAAAAAAAACATTTATCTAAATTCAGGAGGTGTGCATTAGCCCTCCTTTCTCCATTTATTCTTAAACAACTAACCCCCAAAACTAATCAGGGAAGTGGCTTATCAGAATGAGCCTAGAAAAAAAATGAAGCAAATTGGATATTTCTAACAAGAGTTATCGCGTTACGCACAGTCGTGGAGAAAAAAGTAAACACCCCCTACTAACACCTCAACAAATTATCGCAGAAGAAAGTTACTGGTACCAAACGATTGAAAATAAAGGCTACTTTTAAATAATGTATATGAAATTTACTTAGGTGGCCATGTACATATTAAAACGAACCCAAATTTCATTTTTTTTTCAATTGCAATACCCAATTTTAAAAATATATTTCAAATCTTCGGTTCAAACTATGCCTAGACACCAAATTTCAAGTCATTTGAATGATACGTTTTTGAATTATAAACATTCAAAATTTAATGCTTCTAATGTTAAATTAATTACATTTTCATATTTTCATTATTATCGCCTGAAATTATATTTCTAATGTGCTAATTTTTTGTGTAACAATAATACTAATACACCCAAACATAAATACGTTGAATTTACAATTTTTATAATTTTATGATATGAATTATGAATTATGAAATTAATATTAAAAAATAATATATGAATTTCTACAATTTTTTTGATGGATTTAAATTTATTAAGTCATGCTTAATGGAAATACAAAATTTCACATTTTTCTTCCAAGTAGTTTTCAAATTATGCTTAAAAAACTGCAAAATGATGGTTTAAGGGGCCGTCTGACTAGATATTTTAAAATTTCTTATGCTATCCTGTAATCTAGCAGTCTTCAAGAATTGCTTGAGCGGCGCTTAAGATGCCTTGATCAAGAAGTGGGGTCTTTCGGTCAACAAACGAGTACAGAACTTCAGTTTGGATACAGGCCCTAAAATACCCTCGTTTTAAAATAATTATTTTCTCTGAAACTTATCGTACGAATTGCATAAAATTTTGTCTTTAGGCTAATTGAAGAATGTAGAATTCATTTATGCGTCAGAATTGTGTACTGCCATTTGGAAAAACAAAGTTATCGTTCATTTTAATATGTAGATGGCTCCCTAAGGAATTTTTATATACATCATTTAAAAGTAGACTTTATTACCAATCGTGTGGTACCAGTACCTTTCTTCTACGATAATTTTTCTGCAGAGTTTGTAAGGGGTATTTACTTTTTTTTTTGCTACGACTGTAATACGTGCGTAAGTGCATACATACATGCATACGTACATACTGAACCTGCGGGCATATTAGCTCCCAGGCTTTAATAGCCTGTACGCTAAAACGTGTTATTTTATATTATAGAGATATTTTCTGGATATAAGGATAAGAATGTTTAAAGAAATTTTCAACATTTAAATTATTAAATTATTACGGCATAGCAATATATCTAATGTAGCTACATTACTTTTAAGTATATATTAAAATATAAATTCCATAATATTAAATTTCCCTCTTTCATTTAATTGATTTCTATTAATATTCGCAGCCTTCATAATTCCTAAATTTTGTACGTGACTCGATGAATAAAAATTTATAACAGTTACAAAGTTATACTATTAAGAATTTTCTTCGATCATCAATTTTTAAATTGGATTTCTAATAGATCTGAAGACTGTGTGATCACGTAAAACTGATATGTAATAATTTATAAAATACTTTTTTAAATGTAACTATTTTTATTTTTTTAACTATAATGAGCTCTTAAATAATTTAACATAAGTTCCGAATTTAACATTTAAATCTATAAAATTGTTTCTAAAAATGGCGGTATTAAAATTGCGATGATTTAAATTAAGTAATTTTAAAAGAAAGATTTACGTATAGCACTTTTGAATAAAAAAATTAAAAATATTTATTTATTTAATATAATATTAGTGCGCAGAAATGTAAATTATTATATGAAATTTAATTATTTTTTTTTATTTCAGTGATTTAATTGAGTGGAAATTAAGTGAAATCAATTTATTTGTACAGTTGTTTTGACTGAACAACAAAAATCTGACTAAGTCATTTTACAATAGTATATGTTTATAGCATAATAATCGAATCATTGTAAGCCTAACACTAAAAAATTTAATTTGCAAGCATATGTAAGTAAAAAACAAAAAGTTTTTAATTTGAAAAAACAAATCCAAGAGTTTTTTCCCAATTTAAAGAGACGCTTTTCAATTGGAAATTCTTTTTTTACTACCAAGTATTTATAACACCTTTTGCCATATAATTAAATAGCCTTTTGAAGGAAAATGACTTAATCAAGGATGAATGAATTTCTTCGGGTGAAATTTGAAAAAAAAAATTTTCGGTAAAATTAAGTAAATTTTAAATTTTTTATTCTCCAGCAATTTAAAACTTTATAAAACTTTATTTTTTACAAGAATGATGGATCTACAATAAGGATTGAATCAGATAAATAAAATGTCACAGCATGCATAAAAATACCGTAAGAATGACTTTTTTTTTTTTTTTACACAACTTTGTTTTACAGAAAA
The DNA here is from genome assembly GCA_963932465.1 of Maratus speciosus. Classification (NCBI taxonomy): domain Eukaryota; kingdom Metazoa; phylum Arthropoda; class Arachnida; order Araneae; family Salticidae; genus Maratus; species Maratus speciosus. The sequence goes on from OZ010786.1 coordinate 381,020,155, forward strand.
TCCCTAAATTTATGAAACGCATTTTAAGAATCGTTCAAAAAATAATGAGTCAATTGTAAGTATATGCTGAAGTTTTTGTCATTTTGTTCATGGAAGAAACACAAAAGGGAAAAAAAATAAAGATTGTAACCATGATCTATTAAAAAAAAAAAAAAAAAAAAAAAAAAAAAAAAAAAAAAAAAAAAAAATCGATGAACTTAGAAGCACGCTTCGCATAGTTATAATTATCGGTTCTTTATGTAACTTCACCGGAATACATTAGATATGTGCAAATACATTTAGATAATGGATAATTTTATTATATTTCGCAAAATGATGGATAGCGAGTGCCCTTACAACACATTCCTCAGATATTTAAAAATATTCTATTTTAGATAATACAATCAAATAGTTCAAAGAATAAGCTATAGTGATCTCGAAGCTACAGCAGTCTTCCGACTTATAAAACGACCTTTAAAACTAAATGTTGATACAAGCTCAAGAAAATATCAAAGTTTTTTAGAATATAACTATAAAATTTCTTTCAGATGTCTGAATTGTTACAAAACTGACCGCTCGATTCGATGTACATTGCACATACTCCCCGTTGTATGAAGCAAAACTTCAGATATTTCTGATTGAAAAAAAAAAAATCAAGGAGATTGTCTACATTTCAAGGGTGAAAAAAAAAAAAACAAAAAAAAAAACAAAAAAAAAAACATGAGTTAATATCTTTGTTCTAGGTTAAGAAAAAAATTCTTTAAAATGATGCTTTATTTTAAGAAACAATAAAAAACCTATATTTCATATTAAGACAGAAAATTGTTAAATTAATAAATTGTAATTATGTCAAAATTGCTTTCAAATGAAATGTGTTGACTAGCTCTAAATTGTGCTGCGATAAAACATTTCAATACCGGCACAATTCTATTAAATTATCTACTTAAAATTAGTTTTTGTTTTGTAGAACTATTAATGCTTTTGGAACATGATAAAATATCTGGAACTCATTCTAAATTTTATTTCTGCAAATCAATGTGCTAAATGGATTTTATAATTTTTTATCGTATTTTTAGGTAGCTTTCTTTACAAAAAGCTACCTATTGCAGCCGTTCGGAGGAAAGCGATTTCAAAAAATTTTGGTATATTTTCATCGATCATGACCCCCAGACCCCGAAACCACCCTCCGTTCAAAATTGATATATATATATATATATATATATATATATATATCTGACCTATGTCACACTGTAACTCTCGTATTTATGAACCGATTTGGATGTAATTCGGTGTGTACATAGTACATACCAATGTCTCAACCGAGTTCGTTGGCCAGCTTCATCCGCCATTTTGTTTCAAAATGGCGGCCATTTAAAAATTTAAAAAAAATTTAAAATTTGAAATGTGGTACCAAAAAATTGAAAATGGAAAAATATTTTTTTCTTATGTATTTGACCTTTATACAAAGACTCCGTAGCAGTTTTTGTTTCGTCTATATCTTAACAAATGGCTGAGTTATAGCATTTTGAATTTCTAGCGAAGCTGACATTTTGAAACGTCCTTAATTTTGTCACGCGATAAAACGCATATTTATGAACCGATTTGGATGTAACTTCGTTTATACATAGTACAGACCAATGTCTCGACCGAGTTCGTTGGCCAGCTTCATCCGCCATTTTGTTTAAAAATGGCGGCCATTTAAAATTTTAAGAAAAATTTTAATGTGAAATGTGGTACCAAAAAATTGAAAATTGAAAAAATATTTTTTTCTTATGTGTTTGACCTCGATAAAAAGATTCGGGAGCAGTTTTTGTTTCGTCTATACCTTAAAAAATGGCTGAGTTATAGCATTTTGAATTTCTAGTGTGGCTGACATTTTGAAACGCCCTGATTTTTGCCACGTGATAACAGACGTATTTATGAACCGATCTGGATGTACGTTAGTGTGTACATAGTACATACAAATAACTCAACTGAGTTCGTCGGCCAGCTTCATCCGCCATTTTGTTTCAAAATGGCGGCCATTTAAAATTTTTTTTTTTTAAATAAATTTAAAATGAGATACCAAAAAAATGGAAAATGAAAAAGAGTTTTTTCGTATGTGTTTGACCTTGATACAAAGATTCCGGAACAGGTTTTGTTTCGTCTATATCTAAACAAATGGCTGAGTTATAACATTTTGAATTTCTATTGTGGCTGACATTTTAAAACGACCTGATTTTTGTCACGCGATAACAGGCGTATTTATGAACCGATTTGAATGTAACTTGGTCTGTACATAGTACATACCAATGTCTCGACCGAGTTTGTTGGCCAGCTTCATTCGCCATCTTGTTTCAAAAGGGTTGTCATTTTTTTTAAAAAAATGTAATTTAAAATTTAAAATGAGGTATTAAAAAATTGGAAAATGAAAAAGATTTTTTTTATGTGTTTGGCCTTGATACAAAGATTCTGGAGCAGTTTTTGTTTCTGAAAATTTGTTCTTTTGTTTATATCTTAAAAAGGGGTTGAATTATAGCACTTTGAATTTCTATCATGTCTTACACTTTGAAACGATCTTGTATTTGTCTCGCGATACCACACGTATTCGCCTATTTCGATGGAAGAAGGCATGTGGATAGTATACATCAATATCTCGACCAAGTTCGCTGGCCAGCTTCATCAGCTATCTTGTTTCAAAATGGCGGCCATTAAATTAAAAAATATATATATTTAAAGTGAGGTGCAAAAAAATTTGAAATTGAAAAAGGTTTCTTTCTTAAGTATTTGACCTTGATATAAGGATTCAGGAGCATTTTTTGTTTGTCTTTATCTTTAAAAAAGGCTCAGATATAGCAGTTTCAATTTCTAACGTGGATGACATTTTGAAAAATCTGATTTTTTGCCTGCGACAGCACTCGTATATATCAACCGATTCCGATGTGAGTGAGCATGTGCACAGCAATTACTAAGGTCTCGACCAAGTTCACTGGTTAGCCTCATCCACCATGTTGTCTTAAAATGGCAGGCACTTTAAGAAATCGCCGAATTTGGCAGTCAAATATAAGTTACTTTAAATAAAAGCAGCTTGGATAAAGCTGACTAATTTCGCGACATTCTCATTATAATGATTTAGTATTGATAAAAATTAGTATTGAATCTCCTACATTCGGTTTCCACTTAATTGAGCTTCGTGTGTTTGAATAATATAAGTTGGCTTTTTTAAAATAAGGAATATGAAAGCTACCTCTTTTTCCCGGCACTGGCCGGAAGGACTTTTTATAGTATAAGACGTAAAACATTGAAATAGTCAGTATTCTATGAAATTATTTAACATTTCACTGTACCTTTTTTCATATTTAACTATATATGATGCTATAAATTTTTTAATGTTACAAATGCTTCTATCAATTTGCAACTTTTTTAAAACAGGAACTGGGAACTACATTCGACTTCTTTAATATTATGGTGTTTGGGAAAATGAACATGATTATATGAACATGAAAATATAAGCGTCTAACTTACACTAGTCCGAAAGATGTTTCACAAAGCTATCAGGATCATATTGTTTGTAGATCACTACACATCAACACGCTAAGGGACGAAATATTTTTTGGAAGAATACATGGAAAAAACGTATGAACATGAAAGCACTGAAGAATTCGAAAGCAATGATGGGTCACAATGCAGGGGCGATTGCAAAAATGAAAGATATGACAAAGCACTTTAGCATCATCTATTAGATACACTCTATCTCCGAAAAAATGTTTTCTGAGTTTATGAAAGGATGAATGGTGTCATAAAATTAATACACTATATAAAATCCCGAAATCTTAAAAGAAAACTTTTTAAACTTACGTGTAAAGTAATTGGAAGCCATCATCCCCACACTCCAGCAGCATACCGAATTAAGATGGTCATGTCGAGGAAGACTATTTACATGATCGATGCAATTACAGATGCGATATTAGAATAACCATAACTTTAAACTGGCAAAACTTTTATTTAATGAAGATTGTGAATGGTCATTGTTATTATTTATCTATTGCCTATTTCATCTTTGTAATTTCCACACTCAATATATACTGGTGTCCTAAATTAAGGACCAATCACAAAATGCTAATTTTTAAGTATGCAAATACTCAAAAGGAAATAATATAATTCAATTATTACTATCTCTACCGCACAGCTAGTCCATATAACATCTCATTCACGTCACGCATGGTCACAAATGTCACAGTCACTACGGTGAAGCAAAAAATAAGAAATTTCATACAGCTCATTATGAGTCTCAAATGATCACTTTATGTGACTCCACTGAGACGTCATTGTGACTGCTGCTTTGTGACGAGTCACCACGTGACTTTACAATGTAGTTATATTGTGACTCTGATGTGGCTTTCATTTGCAGACTCAATTTTAAAGTCATCGTGAACGCTGCACTGTGATAAGTTACCAAATAATGTCACATTAAAGTCCCATGATGACTTTCAGGTGACAGAGAAACTACTGTGAATCACTATTGTTCTCTTTTGTGAAAAGTCACCATGTGACTATAACGTGATATTATTTTGTAACTTATCATAATGCAACATTCATGATCACTTTGAAATTGAGTCTAAAGTCTAAAGTCCATGAGAGTCACAATATAACTACATTGTAAAGTCACCTAATGACCCGTCACAAAGCAGCAGTCACACTGATTTCTCAGTGGAGTCACATATAGTGATTATTTGAGACTCACAATGATACGTGCGAAATTTCCTATTTTTTGTTTTACCGTAGTGACTGTGATACTTGTGAACATGTGTGACATGAATGAGATGCTATATGGACGAGCTGTGCTGTAGGGATAGTAATTATTTGAATTATATTATTTCTTTTTGAGTATTCGCTTACTTAAAAATTAGCATTTTGTGACTGGTCCTTAATTTTGGACACTAGTGTACTTTTGCTTTGACAGTTATTTTTTGTAATCCAATAAAAGTACATGCGTTACATTTTTAACTTTTCTTTATCATTTTTTCTCTGAAAAATATTCTCTATCACTTCTTATATTTAAATCCTAGTTTTAAAAAATTAACATTTTCAATTCCATATTTTAAAACTAAAAATGTAGCATGTAAAAGCGTTCACTACAAATTTACCGGGGGTCCAAAGAATGACTGATGGATTTTAAAATTCAATAACTTCCAAACGGTGACATATATTAAAAAAAAATCTTGCAGGAAGTTTATGTATAATGTCATGCGTTTTTGTACTGTGATTCTTGATTTTAGTTCGAATTTCAAACAATAGATGGCGCTGAGAGCAATAGGCGCTCAGTCCAGATCCAATTTTTGGTACTTAGGGAACCATTCAATATATTTTAATCTCCTTTTTGTCGCATGGAAGAAGAGAGAGGGCGAAAAATCGAGCCTGCATTTAGCGGTTATTGGTTGCAGCTCCATCTATCGATGCTATTTGTAACTAACACTGAGAATCGCAGCATGAAAACTCCTGACATCTTACATAACACTCCTGCAAGAATTGTTTTAATATCTGCCACCGTTTGTAAGTTATGGAATTTTAAAATCCGTCAGTCATTTTGGGATACCCGGTATTTACAATTTTTCATTTGTATATGTATTATTGACATATATAATGTTTTCTTTTTCAATTCTGAGAAAATTTATTGCGTATTTACATAACTTTTAAAATTTTAATTTTTTAAAAACTCGGATTTTTATTCAAAATCAATTACACTAGTAAAACAATGATATAGAAAAATGCGCATATTTTTATAATACTTTTCTGTGTTTAAAATAGGAAATCTGATCCAAACACTTCATATACTTTTCTGTGTTCATTGTATTATTTTTATGCGTTTGTTACAGATAATCTTGAAACCTAAACTTGATAAGCATTTTGTTAAGCATTCAGCATAAATATTAAAGAATAAAATTAAATAGCTAAAAAGTTTAGTAAAATTTACATACGCAATTGAATTGATCAATTAAAAATTTTAATTTTGCTTACACAGGTTGAGATGTTCTCGGCATATATCAGTTCCAAGTATTTATGTCTGAATTTAACCCACTTCAACGAGAATTTTTCTTTTCTCAAATTTGTTGGTAAAATCAATTTAAAATGTTGCAAAATAAACTGGAAAAATGCTAAAAAAATTGCGCTAAGATATTTTTCATTTATTTGATAAAATGTAAACGTACTAAATATGGGAATATCCATATGTGGAAAAGTACATAGTTATATGTTTTGTCTAAATTTATATAAATTAATCTTTTAATTGTATAATATGTACTGTAATCAGTAATTTTATGAACTATTAAAAAATATATTTATTTCTTTACAGAGACTAATAACATTATAAGTATTATTAATGATAAATTAAGAATGATCGTATTTGAGGCTAAAAAAACAATTTATTTCAAAATCATCTTAAAAAGGGCTTTACATAAATAACTGTCCTTTAAATGGCTAATAGAAATATGTACCCATTTTCGTCTAGCGACGTATATTTTGTACATTACAAACATGCATAAAACATAGACTTCTACATATAATTTCGCAATTTAAAAAAATGCGTAATTCAAAGAAATCTACAAGCTAAGATTATGACTTATTTATCTGAATCCTTGATACAAAACATACAAATAAACTTTCTTTTTACATTTCGCTATCTCGATATACGAAAAATTTATAAACACCGAAAAATATCATTCATTTAAGAAAATAAATATGAATCTTATGCTGTCATCTCTCGGAAATAGATAAAGATATTTATAGACAATTACTGCATACAATTTTCATGTCGTAAAGAAGAAGGTAATTATAAAAATTTATTAAAATTCGAAACGTCCCAAAAATGGGGTGTTAGGCGTAAATGGGTTATACACCCTTACTCATATGCAGTTGGTCCTTGAGATACTGATAGTGAATTTCAGAAAATGTAATAAAAATTTCAGAAGCCAACTTCAATAGGTTTAACTAATCGGTCTGCAGGTTCGGGTGAGCCGGGGCGTTTAATGCGTCGCACAGTGGAGCATTTAAGGCAAAATCCTGGTCTAAATTGGATTCATGAGTTCACAGTTAAAACAATTACTCTTGACTTACTACAAGTAAATACACTTGATTAAAGTTATACATACACATTTATGTATGAATTTATTTAAAAAATAAATATACAGTACAAAGTTTACTTAACAGTTTTACAGTAGTACATATATATATATATATATAGTACATATATATAGTAGTATATATATATATATATATATATATATATATATTAAATATTTATATAAACCAAAGTATATAAAATATGTATTATTTGTATTTAGTATTTAGCGAAGTTGAGTGTCCATAGTATAGATATGCTGATTTATGAATGCTTTTAATACATTCAAAGAACAATTTAATTACAAAAATACCAACTATATATCAATAATATTTTTTTAATTGACCTTGAAATGTATAACCAATACGATAATGCTTCAAAAATGCTCCAACAACGCAGATGCACCTGTAAAAATGAATCAATACATCTAAATTTGAATTTAAAAGATGTCGAAGGAATCCGTTTTTATTTTGTTCTTTACTATGATAAAAATAAAACTTATTAGTTCAAAAATTCATGAAGCTACAAAACATATATATTTAAATGTAATACGAAGCTGAAACGTAACAAAAAATGATTCGTGTTGCTAAACAGACATAGGTTTACGCACCAGTTAGTCAGCTATTATAAAATATGTCTTTTTTTTACAATTGTTAAGCACATTTTTATTTTTGCCCAGGTTTTTGACTCAAATACTCCTCTGTCAGTCGGACGACCGTGGGACGTGCAGATCATTATAGCTCTACATGGTTTTGGTTCTAAGCTACAATAAATGTTCAAATTGTCCTCTTAGAATGTCATGGCGGCTAACGTAAACTTGTTTCAGTTCGTTATTGTGCGATCATTACGAAACCGCTGGACTATTCAGTTATTTACTGAGAAAGTTATCTCGTATCGTTCACAAAACTTCTAAAAAATCAGTGTTATCACTTCTTCTGACGATTTCATATTCAAGAAATAAATGTCGATAATGTAACAGCACTATGCCAACGAAACACTTGTTGACGGAGAGGGTGTGGCATATATTTTAGAACACATGTTGTAGATGAAATATCACCTTGTATATCATAGTTACAAATCTTTTTCTGTTACACCTAAACGAGTGAGAACCTAGACTAACCGATTAAATGAAGATGCATTCTGCCAGTGGCTCACTAGCCGAAGAACACTTCGATTTAGAGATTTCCACATTCTTGAACTCGCCCTGCCCTTCGTCTATAATGTAAGGAAAGATCTGAAGGTTCTGATCTGATCGTTTCATACCATAAACGACATTGTCAGCAATGTGAAACCTTCAAGACACCGGCATTCATCAGTAAAGTCGATGAACATCCTACGAAGTCGATGAGCGGGCTAGCTAGGTAGATGTAGTTGATGAGGCCACAATCTGATGTGTGATTCACGCAGACATTTGTTATATATCGTACATGCTGAGGAGAGTTCAGTTCTTTCCTGAGAGAGCCTGGGGTAACTGCCTGACTAGAGATAAGCGCCTCCTTAACCTCTTCAGACTCGAGGTACACAAATGTGCACCTCTATTCTTTTCCTCATAAAAACTAAACTGTTTGATTTTGTTACATTTTGACTTTACTTTCAAGTAAATGAATGTTTTAGGCTTTGGGACAAATCCAGTCAATGGCAGCATTGATGCTTATTTCCTCATAAAATAAATGTTATTTTCATCTTTATTTCCAAAATGCATTCCAGATAATATGTCCAAAAAAGTGAGACATTTTCATATTTAAATAGCTTAAACGCCTTACAATAAAAACTTTTGAGGATTTGTAGATTATTTAATTAATTAAAGGCCTTCAATTTGTTACTGCGTAAATTTAGGTTATTCATATTTAAATTGATATTTTAAGAGTATTAGTTATTTTAGACCCGTATTTGTGAACCTAAATTACGAGCCCCCTAAAGTATCAATTTCAGAAAAAGGGTGCCTTCAGTCATCTAGGGTGTCTTTTTGTTTGTGCAAAATCAATGAATGTGCATTTGTAGTGTTATTTTACCTTCAGGTCTGAAGAGGTTAACAAGTTGAAACATCAAGAGCAGCCTGTGATGCTTTTGTTTCTATGCAATGAGAAAAACTTTGCCCAGTTCAGGAAAGTGAATCGCAAAGAGATCGGTGAGGGTATACAATCCCTCAAAAAAGATTCTGATCGGCATGTGCAGAAAATTTGCAGCCTCACTGATGATTCTGAGGGATCGTGAGAAGAGAAGACGATGTGATGCCTCCACATTTCTTTCTTCAAGGTACCAGAATCAACGCCGTTGCTTATCGTCGTTGTGTTAAATCTCTAAATTACTTCTATAACACGTGGGAGACCGTACGTTTTTTAACAAGACTCTCTACTCTCTACATCTCTCTCCAGCATACAGATCATACAAAACAAAAATTGATTGCTAAAGCATTCATGATGGTGTCATCCTCAAATTGTTACCCCCCCCCCCCCACACCCAAGCTATCCAGATATAATTGAATGGCCTTTTACGTATCTGGCGTCGTTGAGAGGGACTGTAATAAAAATTCACACAACAATGGCGCGGCACTCAAGGGGTTTCGATGCACAAATAATTCACTATGTTTTAAGTGCTCGTCTTTTATTTTCTAATCTATTCAGGCGAAATGTCTTCATATATCCATTTATTAAACAATTTCTCTTCAAATTATACAACTAAGAAAAACCAGAGTATATTGATATTTTATAGACAAGTTTATTTTGAAGTATTTATCCTTAAATATCTAAAACAAATATTATTCGAATTGCAGGATATACTGCCAAGCTGCACTGTGAATTCAAAAAAACATGCTCCTTGCCAGAGATTGTTTAATAAAATGATTTTAATATAGTGTGCTACCCGTTTTATATTTTATGTAAATTTTCTGGTGTGAAGCATACATGTTTTACACGCGGTATTTCCAAGTCAAATACAAGGTTGTGCCATGCAGTTTATTTACAAAAATGAGTATCGTTTTTGAAAAGTATTTACTTAACCCTACGTTACGCGCGTGTGACATGTCTCCCGTGATATTTGAAAAGTTTGTATTTTTTATCCCTTTCCCTGATTCCCTTCCTCTTCTTCATGGTTTGTTCTTAAACTGTTGTAACTTTTATTTAGAAAAAGTAAAATATTAAGTATATGTTATTTTTCCTAGGAACTTACAAATTATTAATATATTCATATTTTATTTCACAGTTTCTTAAAATATGCAAAACGAAAAGACACTTTAAATCAATTAATCATATGCGGTAGGTGATCTAAATCTGACGTTTTCATTCGTAACTGTATTTAAACATTTTCAATGTAAATTTTCAATTTAAAAGTTTAATAAAAGTAATAACTCAAATTGTCAATAATTTATTAAAAAATTATGAGAGATGAAATAGAAATTTTTTAACGTAAACTCCATTATGGTGAGTGATATATGTAGTTGCTTAAATGTGTAATATGAAAGATACAATTATACGGGAAATGAATGTGTAGATACACCATACCAATTTTATATATATATATATAAAAAGCGGAAACTTTCCTGTCATATTAAATGATTTATTCAATCAAATTATCTGTTGATATAAAATGAATTCCAATTATTCCTTTCTGAAGTATTTTATATGGAATGTGAAATATGGGATAATAAAAATGCTTAAATTTATCTTCAATCTTTCTTATAAGTGTAAGTCAATAAATAGGTCACAATCTGATATGAGAGCCTGGAAATTAGTAGTAAATTGTTTCCAAATATGCCAATAGGTTGCAGCATAATCCAACTATAAGATGTTAATTTCGAACATATGAGATGACAGTTGTACAAGATGAGCAGAGTCGTTCAAAAGTTTTTGACGAAAACCGAAGTGGTCGTCCAGTTCAGATTGCGACAGAATAATCAGAGCGAAAGGTTGAGGAAATGGTTAGAGCTAACATGCGAACAACAATAAACAGCACAGCAACCATTTCCTTAATCTTCCGCACTGATTCGAAATTAACATCTTATAGTTGGATTATGTTGCCACTTATTGGCATATTTGGAAACAATTTACTACTAATTTCCGACATCTCATATCAGTTTATGACCTACTTACTGACTTACCCTCGTATGTGTGCTGGGCATTAAAAATGTTCCTGCATTGAGAACTACATTTTATGACTTCAAAATACCTGCAAGAATGAAAAGTTTAAAGTTAGTCATAGGGGAGACCGGGGCAAGATGTCGAATGGCTTAATTTTTCCGTTTTCCACTAGGTGGTAGCATCAACTGGACACTATTGGCTCTCCTATCGGCCGTTCGTTAAACAATAGCATAGAGACGCTGATATCGCCATTTTTGTGTTATTTGTGAAGCTTTTATTGTTTACGGCTGCACCGTTATAACTTTTATGCATGTGTAAATAAGCCCTGCTACAGGTACATGTAAGATATATCGTTTCTCTTTAATATTTATGAGTAACTTAGTTTAAATACTACATATTACCATGAATAAATGTCAATTAATCGCCTTCCTTCATGGCAATAAAAACGAATATTTTTAAACAGGCAGTCCGGGGCAAGATGACGAGCCCCGTGTTTCGGAATTTATTACTAACTGTGTTGTCCATTCTATTTAAATCCTGTTAACGCTTGTTTGTCTGTGTGTTTGTCCGCGCGACATTGCGCTTCTATCTCCTCTGGGGCTAAGGGGCGCATCGGATCGTGGGAGGTGTCTTTCGAAAGTGGGCGACCAGAGGGAGACATTTTTGCCATCCGCTAAGCCCCCTAGCCTCCCACCCGAAAGAAAAACCCTATCGGGGTCCGTATCTCCGCTTCCAAGCGTCCGACCTGTACGAGGGAATACCGTTCGACGGGGTTCGACCTCGGGGTCAAGTCCTCTCCCCTCACCCGCTGGTCCCCCCCCCCAAATAATTCAAATATTGTGACCCACTCGCAGAAGAATGGATCCAGTGCTGTAAATGCCAAGAGTGGCGGCATAAGGAATGTTCCAATTATGGAAATGGTATTTTTATTTGTGACTATTGTTAACTGCATAACTAAACAGTTCAACATTACGTTAAAATCCATTATGCTTAGCCTGATACTTTGTAAGATGTAAAAAGACGGTTATCATTTGTTAAACCATGTAACATATTCAAAAAATAAAATATATTCAACCTTTTTCAGTATTGTCATCTTGCCCCAGTACTGGACAATATGACGATTTGTTAATGTTATGAAAAAATAAAATTAACCTTTGTTTTTGTTTTTTTGAAAAATTAAATGATAATATATTTAATACTACAAAGAATACTCTAACAGTTTATGTAAAATTAATTTTACTATACTTAAAAATGAATTTAAAAAAATGTTAACATAGTCATCTTGCCCCGGTCTCCAATATTTATTAAAATTGATATGTGAATGTTTAAGTTCATTAAAAAATTAAGCATACGAAATTCTGTATTCATCAATACGTAAAACTACGTATCATGGGCTACAGCGTAAAAACTCCACGTAAATAGCTCCTCTGGTGAAATTATGAATGTCTTTAGACAAAGACAGTTAACCTTTAAATGATCAATTTTCTTTAAAAGAATTTTCTAAAACGACACTATTCTTAAATCTGACATGCTTTATACCTAAAATAAATACAGGTTGTTTAATAAAATATGTGTAAAACTTTAAGAGGTGAAAGCACACATAAAAAAAAAACATTTTGCATCAAATAATGCATGGTCGGAAATAAAACGCATTTGTGCTAGGGGACGCAGAAAGGTGGTATTATTACTCGAAGCAAAAACACACAAAGAACGATTTAGTGTCAAAACCAAGGTAGAAAAATCGCTCTCCGTACAATCGTAGAGCTTCTCAGCCATTTCCATATGTAGTTCTCTAGATAAAATGCATATCATCATTTTTCCTATTAGTGAAGGGCAACATCTTCTGATATTTTCCGACTGCGGTTGATAGTTGAACACTGGGATGAGCGGTTTTATGTATTAATCGAGACCAAATTTTGCATACACTTTCTTCTTCTTCTTCTTAAATCATTTGCATAATCTTTGTGTCGTGTGTACTATTACATCTTAAAGTTTTGCCCACCTTTTATGAAACACACTGTATATCAAATGAGAGATAATTGATTTTTTGTAAAATGAAACATATTTCATAATTTATGCCATTACAAAACATTACTATATACTCATTTCTGAATTAAATTAGACGATTAGACTATTTTTACAGTTCATTACTTATTCATCATTCTCAGTATAATGCATACATTATTTTGAGTAAATTCATTAATAATAATACATTCCGCAGACAATCAATTATTATTTATTATTTGATGAACAAACATTTATACGTGAATTTTTTATTTTATTTTTTATTTATTTATTTATTTATTTATTTATTTATTTTTAAGAATTAGAGTTTGATCTTTTCAAAAACTCATGTTTACCAATAATATTTGACTTAATATGAAATACACCTAAGAATATTTTTGTAACTTTTTTTCCGTGTATCATCGGATATTCATCGATAATCTGAAAAAAATTACTTATTTTTTTCTAATATAGGGTAGGGGAGTACACAGTGAGACATGGTACGAAGTGAGATAGCAGCCATTTTGACATATAGTTATAACTTTTTTTCTCTCAGCTGGAACACCTCATCTTATGCAACACGTGGATGTAGTTTCGGCACTTCGGTTACTCGTCAAACAAAATAGTAAGTAATTATATATTTTACAGGGGTTAAAGTTACATAAACGTCCATTTTATACTTTATTTATTTCATTATGGTATATATTTACTTAACCAAACCTAGCTATATCAAATGATAGACTATGTCGATAAAACGACACAAGCATTCAAAGCTATTAAACTGATGGTGAGACAGATATAGCATCCATTTTGTTACAACGTAACGAAAGTACACAGTGAGGCGTGCCTCATTGTGTATCTACTATGCTGTTCTGACGTAAAAAAAGTTATTTATTAATAAAATAAGGGGTTTTTTTCTCTCTCTCTATCTCTTTCTCTCTGTGTGTTTGTGTGTATGTGTGTGTGTGTTTGGGGGTGGGGGGGGGTGCGATGGTTAGTGAAATCTACTAAATGTAAGAGGCTGAAAGTTTGTATGAAGATAGCCCAATGTCTGCCATTGTCCAACAGAGGCTCATATTTTTAAATTTTTTTTTAAATCTAGAAATATTAATTAGAAGTCAGAAACTGCAGAAAATTATTGATAGAGTATAAAAATATAGGATTTATGAAAATATATACATTGTCTCACTGTGTACCACTTGTGGTACACAGTGAGACAATTTTCGATACTCCTTTATGCTGCTTCTGTGCTTTTATAAATAACTTTTTAAAAACCATTTATACATTAATGTGTAGCATATTTGTATAGCTTAAAGTTGTAGCAAAAGTTTTTTTCAAAAAATAAAAATCGTTGCCATTTGTTAAGCAATAATAATTCTTGTCTCACTGTGTACTACCCTCCCCTATGTATAAATATTTGAAAGCAATTGAATAAATTCTTTTAGCAAAAAACGTACTTCCATTTAAAATAAGTAAGCTAATTATTAAACTTCTTCGTTGAGCTCTTAGGTATTTATAATCTAGTGCTTTTTATAGATATAAATTTAAATATGTTAATTAAAGTTGCTTTCCCCAATGGAGTAATAAAATAATCAAAAATATATGTAATAAACACAAAATTATATTTGATAAAAAAATTAAATTCAATGAAATTAAAAAATATATTTTTCTTACAAGTGCATTTAATGGTACCCAAGATGAAATTCGAATTTTAAATTTAATATAAATATTAATCCATGATTTACAAGTTTCATGAAACATTGATCAAACATCAATTACATTATTTGAAATGAATATTCCATTACGGTGAAGGATATTCATAGTTGATTAAATGTGCTGTAATCTCTAATACGAAAGATAAATTTATACGATAAGCATTTTGGATGTACATTTTCACAGGTTAAAATAATATTTTAAATCAGCAGTTTTCCTTTTAATCAAAAAAGTATATTCAATCAATTTCCTGAAATGCGATGAAATATTTATTTCAATTTAACTCGATTAAGAATTATTTTATATGAAATGTAAAAGGATAGTGCATAAAATGATTTGAGGTTTTTTTTGTTGTTGTTTTCTTTTTGTTTTTGTTTCAGTATAATTATATAAAACATGAACGTATAAATAAATGAAGCTTTAGAAGAGTCATTTAATTTTAAATTATTCGGGATATATTTTCATTTGATAAATATACATTTATAAATTATCAATTCCTCTGTAAGGAGAAGACATATATTATAGTCTACAAATCAGATAACGACTACCTTAATATCTGAAGCTGTAAAAATATGAAAAGTTTTAAATATGTGATTTAATTTTAAATTACTATGAATATATTTTCGTATGAAAGATATACATTTATTAATTATTAATTCCTCTCTCTCAATAGCAGATTTACATCATAGTCTATATTACTGAAAATGACTGCAAAATTACCGTTTTCGAAAAATGACCATTGCGTATATGAAAAAAACTTTTTCTTCGAATCTAAATCCCAGAGACTCTTATACATTTAGAAACTACATCAAAATCTGTACATTATTAGCCTCATACTGCAACTCGCAGTATTCAATACTTTACGAAATAAACCCTTGAAAACACAGGTTTATTAAAAAATTTGGATAAATTTATAAGGTTTTGGCACGCACCAAAACAAAAAAAGTTTTCATCATCGAATACATGGTCAGTCGAAAATGAAACGCAGAGGCGCTAGAGGTCGCTTGACGGTGAAATCGAGAAGACGAGGTGAGACGAAAGAGTGACAAAAAAGTTAGAAAACTATGTTTAAGGAGAAATAATTTCAATATTTCATCAAAACAAGGACCTTCAACAGTAATGCACGTGAAAAAAGCGGTGAAGGAAGAATTAGAGAACGCGTGAAGTACACCAGTCATATCATGCAATGCACCAGCAGATCATGGCGACAAAGCTATAAATCCATCTCGTCAATGATGATTCCTGTACAAACATTGATATGGAATCGCAGCTTATGTTCATGTGTATAAACGGCATGTGGATTTATATTTGCAATCACATATTCATTGTGGGTCTTAAAAGCACCATCACGTGCGAAGGTGTACTCATCGGTGAAACGTACAGTTACAGCAAACCGCACACTCGTGCAGGATCTAGCAGTTGAAGTCTATGCAACAACGATAATCCGCTGCAATCAGTGCTTTAACTCTTAAATGTATATGGTATCGATTTTGATACAATAATTGTTCCCTATTTATTGGATTTTTTATTCACGTATTCCGTATTTCCACCAGAAAATAAAAAAGAAAATTTCACTCCATTTAATAACAGCAATTTCGTTATTAAATATACCGAAATTTACCATTTATATTTTCTGGTATGAATTCCGATTCTCTGAATTATGAAATTTCGGGAACGCATTCTACCCTATGCATTTAAGGGTTAAAGTGTGGTTGAAAATGATATGGATCGAAACTTTCATTCCTCAGCACCCACTAACTCGTGGATTGTATCACACCAAGGACACGCCCCACAGCTCTAGTGCTTGCATTAGGCTCATCTGCCGTGTATCCAGAATTTCCTGTTACACACCTGCCATTCTGGAGGTCCTTGCATGAACTGCCCAGACCGGGATGCGAGAAATGATTCCGTTTACACAACTGTTGATGCAAGGGTAAAATATTTAACTATTGGGCAACCGCCTATGGTTAAAACACCCCGTAGAGTGGTGCTGCTTCTCCACACTTTCCGTTTGCATATAGAATATGAAATGCATATAAGAAATTGTCAGTAAAATTGTATGCTACAGGGAACTTAAAGACAGTCTTTTTTTTTTCCTGTAGCACAATCGGGTGATTCTTTGAGATGTTTAAGAAAGATAAAGGCAATAATCTTCAAAGGAAGCTGAACCCATAATTTATTTAGCAGAGCTTTCAGAAGTCAACATAATATCGTAGCTATTATTATCAGAGAAGATCATTAGCTATCCTAACTGTTTAAAATACTGCAGTTATAACGTAGTGCCATCCACAGATTGGTAACAGAAAAGGGAACATTAGACGCTTTGAATTCCGACCCTCCTCAAACCGCAACAACAGGACGTTCACGTGGAGGTTGTTCGAAAATGAAGATAATGTCACATGAATATGAAATGAATCCCCTAATGTAATAAAACGCATCGACTGACGATTTCTACAGACAAAAGAATTTTTTTTTTTCCAGCAGGTATAGCCATAATTGCTCATTGCGCTCTGCGTCCATCATTCCCGTAGGCGATACTGGAAGTATTTAAGCTTTCATGGCTGCCACTGACGTACTACTGGAGAAAAATAAACAAAAAGTAGCACATATTCATTACACATTAAATTAACAATGCACTATAAAAGTAAATTTGTTTGCAATAAAGTATGCTAATAAAAAAAATATATATATAATCATTCTTCATTGAACAGCCCTCGTGAAAATCTGTACTTCGAAAAGAGTGATTAAAAAAAATCTATCTTGCATTAATAATTATTAAAATCCTTCTTGTTATATGGGTAGTTAATGCTAATG
This sequence comes from Maratus speciosus, assembly GCA_963932465.1. NCBI lineage: Eukaryota > Metazoa > Arthropoda > Arachnida > Araneae > Salticidae > Maratus > Maratus speciosus. The sequence continues at coordinate 381,037,837 of OZ010786.1, forward strand.
GTTAGCAAAAGAAACATTTAAATTTTATTAAATAGCTTAATTTTATTAACTGAAAAAAAAAACTAAGCAGCTAAAGAAAAAAAAAATATATCACTTGAAATTATCATGATAAATATTAAACATTTTCATTATTCTCAATAAAAGTTTTACGATCTATTATAGTTTATATAAATATACATTTATTTTTTTCAGTATTTTATATTTTAATACTATTGTAAAATTTTAAAATTTATTTAATATGTATACATTATATTTCGTAAACTCAATGGAATTAAAAAAATGACGATTTTTTTATAACAGTACTTAATGATATCATAGAAAAAATAATTTAAAGCTTTAAAATAACAAACAATGAATGATGTAAACATTTAATTAAAAATGTTTTAGACAAAAAAAAGCAACATTCGAATCATATTGCGTTAAATCAAGTAATATGTACAGTTTATTAATTATGCTAAAATGTGTAACATAGAAAATAAATATATACGAGTGAATCTTGTAACTATATACTTCTGCAAAAATAATATTATATATTAAATAAACAAATGTTTATTCATTTTAAAAAATCAGATACATTTAAAATTTGCAATGAAATGAATTTCAATTAATTTATTTTATATGAAACGTAAAAGATTTGTGAAGTAAAATGCTACAGTTTTAACTTTTTTTTATATAATAGTTGGTTCTAGAAATGCTATATCAATGAAAGTCTAATTTTACAATTTCATGAAATTTACAAAGAAATATCAAGCAAGAGTCGTGATAAATTTAAAAGTCGTCACATTTTTATTATAATTAAATCTAAAATAATTTCATACAAAGTCTTATATTTAAAATTTCTTTTTCTAGTTACAGCATAAGATATACAAGTGAGATTACAAGTCTTTAAATGCCATGGGAATACAGTGAAACCCCAATTTTACGTTTCTCAAGGGATTGAGTAAAAAAAAATGTAAAATACAGGAAAAACGCAAACTACGGGAAATACATAGAAAGCAAAACATCGTAGGAAAAAACTAAAGGTAGTACTTTTTACTTAAGACTCTTCAAAAGGTATTACAATCTATATTTTACGTAAAGAACATTATTATACGTAGCATTTTAAGATCATTTTAACACATTTAGTTGCGAATCCTCGTGTTTCGGTTGAAAATAGTCCGTAATTGTGGATAGTTTTTTACTCATTGTGTTCAAAGTGAATTCAGCATCTTCCAGGATTGAAATACTTTGCAAATCTTTTTCCTGGTCTTTATGAGAAAGAAAATAGTCTTTCACTATTTCTAAGCTCTTCAATGCAATATTGAAAGAAGGGACGGGCTGTGCTTCTATTTCTTCTTCTTCATTTTCATCTGTTGGTGAAAAGTCCATAACGTCGGCTACGGATGGAGCAGTAGCTCTTTCAGCTTCGCATGTTGCTATGTTTTCCGGGATGTAATCGTATAAGTCATAGATAACTGTTTCGTTGTCATTCTCCGAGTCTACCGCTGCTGATTTTTCATCTGTTATCGGTTCATTAAATGCTACGAATCCGCTTTATTCAAAACAATGAGAAATGCAGTGTTGTATAAGTTTCTCCACGACGCAGAAATAAAATGCATAGCTTCTAGAACACTTAACTTTAATTTGCAGGCATCATTTAGGTTTCCATTTTCTATTTCTGCTACATCTTTCCGGAAAAGTTGCTTTTTATAAAAAACCTTGAAAGATCGAATAATGCCGAGATTAGAAGGCTGTAATTTGATTGTGCATTTTGCCAGAATAAATTCGACAGCTGCAAAACCGGATATGCACTGCATTGGTCAATGAACAAAATTATTTTACTGTTCTGCAACTCCATTTTTTTGTTTAGTTTGCGCAAAAAGTCTTCGAAAATGGTTTGGTTGTCCAAGCATTTTTGTTTGCTTCGTACTTTGTCGGATAACTTCACACGTTTTTGAAGCCTCTTGTGTTGCGAGACTTTCCAACAACAAGAGGCTCTTTTCCATCAGAATTACAGCACAGTAAAACCGTAAGACACAATTTAGACGACATCTTTACTCCATGGCAGGAGTCTCCTTCAGAAATGTAACTTTTATCCGGTAGGAGGTTTAAAAAAAGTCCGGTTTCATCCGCTTTGAATACGTCCTTTGGCTTGTGTTCTTTGGTCAAATTTGGATAAATTTTTCTTCCAATCTTCTATTCTAGCTTCATTTATACTTGATGATTCTCCCCAAAGTGATCTATACACAAGATTATGTCATTTTTTCATCCGGTCAATCCAGCCATTTGAAGCTGTGAAGTTTTTCAAACCACCAATCCTATCGCCGATTTCTAGAGCTTTTTCTCTTAGTATCGTGCCATTTATAGGTACATTCGTGGCACGAGCTTCTTTAAACCACTTTAATGAGATACCTTCTAGCTCGTAGTAATGAGATTTTTTCAATATTCTCCATTTCATGGAAACTTTTTCTCCCACTTTCTCGATGTTATTTTTTCAATGTATTCTTTTGTTCTGTAGTATGGATTGCAGGATTGTCACGGGAATTCCTTGCGATTGAATGAATGCTGCTTTGGTTCCGTTAAATTCATCAAATTGTTTAACAATTTCGGCTTTCTCAGCAACAGAAAGGTTTTTGGGTGTTTTACTCGTCATTTTGGCACAAAGGGTTAGAAATGCGACCACCGCGTGCTAAATAGCAACTGAATCTGAAAACGTGAAGAGGGTAAGGACCCCATTCCCTACCCAACGAAAGAAATGAGCCACCCCATCTGATTGGTAACTGGAGTATCTGTTTCACTGCCCATCTCATTATTACACCAATAACGTGTGTTGTTTCTGTACTTTGCTCCCCTACCAGCTATCTGGGAGAGGGAAGGGAGTGTCAGGGAAGGGAGCAGTCCACGAAAGCAGGTGTTCGTCAGAGGAGGATGTAGGAACTAGCTTCAAAAGACAGGAGTCTTTAGAATACGTTTCTGTTTTCATAGATTACATAACTTTCAACAACGTGGATTAGCTCTAAAAAAGCACAAAAGGAAAAATTATTTCTTATTTTAGAGCATTTTTTCCTTTTCTTAATTTCCAGAGAAAACATAAAATACGGGAAATTCCATACATAACAAAATTAAGATCCGGGTTAAATTAATATTATAATTATACGGAAAAACTGGGACCTGATGAAAAAACGTATAATGCGAGGAAAACGTAGATTCGGGGGCCGTAAAATCGGGGTTTCACTGTAAGCATTTTTTGCAAAATCGCTAAATATATAAAAAAATATGTAATAGCATACATCATTTTTTTTATAGAAGCAGTTGTTTTAAAAGAAATTTGTTTATTAAATTTTTATACTTTTACAGAAAAAGATATATTTAATGAAACGAAATTTTTACATTTTAACAAAACTATATTTTATAATACACCTGTATTAGGCTAATTATATGAGATTTGGCTATTAACCGTCATGTCGAGAGCACTTTTTTCAGTGGGTTACTTTTTTTAAATTGAGATTGTTTGATTCGCACCACTTTTTTGAAGTAGAAATAGTCTTTTTTAAAATTACAGATTAAATAATGCAAGAATAAGCCAATTTATACCTTTTTACTAAAGTGGTGGGAATCAAGCAATCTGAATGTAAAAAAAGTATCCCACTGGAACGCGAAAATAGCGTTTCCTGCTGCTGCAGGGTTGATTTCCAGGACTTGAGAAATATGACTGTACTGTACATAAGTGTTTAATATTATTCGAAGTGAGTTCTTTTGACATAATACACATTTGCGCGGTACAATTGTTTGAAACAGCCTGCAAACTCATCTTCGGTAGTCCTGTTAATTTTGGACGTCAAGATTTCCATGATGTTATCAATATCTAAAATTCGACGAAAATGTCGAAACCATTCAAAAATGCGAGAACGTGATAATGCGCTGGTTACGTATTTTTCGCTAGTTACATATTTCCCTATTTGAAACAATATTTAATGTTTATTCTCTGCTCCTTCACTTGAACAACAGTGTTATGACAGCAAACGTTTGCTTCGGTGTTTCAACAAATGAAAATTAAACGAGAATGATGCCCAGCGCAGATATTGTGCGCAGATATCTGACCATTCAAATACTATCGTTAACCAACCAACGAGCTTTCAATTTTAACTATTGTAGTTTCAGTAATGGGAATTAATAGCCACACATTGTATAATGGTATTTAAATTGTAACGTGGAACTATCTTAAACTTATTTTCATTTTAGCTTTAAATTATCAACGTAGGATACCTTTAAACCGTCAAAATTTTCGATTTCTTTTTAATGCATATTTTGATTCCGTAATCATTTCTGAAAAATATGCAAAAAACGCATTAAAAAATTCCCGTTAGTTTACTTATTATTTAAGTTTTATTAAGACTACATAGGATAATTAAACTTTGTTTACGTTTATTCAAAACGATGAATTCTTAAAATTCCGCGCAGTGTTAGCAAAAAACTATGCATGGAAATCAAAAGAAATTTTCTCCACATATTCATTTCTGTATTATCTATAACTTAAAACTAAAAAAGGTAAGATTTTTTTTTCTGTTTTTGTACTTTGAAAATATTTTTTAAAGTGAAAATTTTTACTTTTTTGTTAATTTTTTAATTTAGTCAATATTTTTTACAAATACTCTGGTATAAAGGTGACACTATTATGTATTTATTTTCACCAAAATTTCCTATTTATATGCATATTTTTAAATTTTATCATGCGCGCAAGATTTTTTTCACTTATCATCATATATTTTTAAACTTATCATTTAAATATTTATTGATGAATTAACAGGTATATATATATATATTTAAATATAAATTTAAATATGAGCTTTATATTTAAATAAAGTTTGATTTTCATTTTTGATTTATGACACAAGTGTTCAAGCTTGGAACTAGTGATACTTTTTGCATCCTACCCCGTTAAATATTAAATATTTTAATTGTGCTAGAGAAAATATATTATCTTTTATTTTATTTATAAGAAATGTTAAAAGTTGTATATATTCTTACAATGGCTTGATATAACATCTTTAAAAAAGAAGGTAGAATCATATAATGTTGCGTCACTTAAGCTCAAAGAATTAAATAAACTGTGGTTTTATTATAGTAGTATCTGGGTATTTTTAAGTTCAAATTCGAATTCAAAAGTTTGAAATAACTAGCAATACATGATTTGAATATTTTAATAAATATTCACCAGACATAAATTTTAGCATTTCAAACGTATCTATTTATATAAAATCCAAGTCTCTGTGTGACCCTCACGATTCCGGTAGGACCGCCTCATTGAAATGAGTAATTGTTGAAAAAAACTAATGCAGGGTTACCACAGTAGCGCCAAATGTTAGCCAACTTTGTGATAGATGGCTAATTTGGCGAAATTCCCATTTAAAACCATTAATCTTTCATAACGGAGGTTACCGAAATTTAATTTAAGCTCCGCTCTTTTAAGATACTTTACAAAATCTATGAGTGAGAATTTAAAGTACATCTTTACATCTTCCTCCCGATGCTACTAATAAAATAACCGCCAATAGACGACGCTGTACTGTGTGAGCTCCTAACTGCGTGATTTTAATGTGCTTTAGGTACTTTTCCAGTATAGGTGCCTTGGCGAAAAAGGAAATTTGGCAACATATTCTCCGGGAACCTTATCCAATGTTTCATTTTATATACACACGCATTTTTTTTTCGATATTTATACGATTTATTTAATATAAAAAAGACGTTTCACTAATTTTATAAAGAAACAGATGTGATTTGTACATAAAAACATCAATAATATACATATAAAATAAACATATAAAACAAACAAAAACGCTCATCAAGTTTGTTTTCATAGCTGTTTATATGATTTGACAACAAATCTCGATATTTTTCCGTTATACGGACACCATGCCAAAATATATGCTAATGCGCCAATTATTTCAAAATGCTAAAAGATATTTTTAATTTTATGCCAGCAGTTTAATATGAGTTTTATTTTTTTGTTTTTTTTTATAGCAGTTATTTGTTCACTTATTTTAAGTATATAATTGTGATTTAATGAAATAATTCGTAAAAGTCTGGAATTTTCAAATGTTATATTTTTTAAATGCTCACTTTAGTATCAACAATGTTTTTTCTTTTATTTTTCAAATGCTTCAATTCACGTGATTTTCATTTTGCGCCATCTATTACGCTTGGCGACAAAGGTATCCGTATAACGGAAACAAACCCAAATCTTACTTTCTGATGCCCAAATTACACCAAGCTTTTTTTAAAAAAACGCCAAAGCTCCTACAGTGGAAAAGTACCAAATTGTCTATTATTTTGCGCTATCTGTGTTATTGTTTGTACTATATGTAAGGGGTGTGGAGCGAAGAATTTAAAAATTAAATATTAAAGTTTCGGCACAGATGTCATATACGCGATTATGGCGCGATTTTTTTCTGACGCCAATGTCATATACACAACGGGTACTTAACTGGCGGCAAAGTGTCGTTATTTTGCTTGATATGGTAACCCGGATGCTGTTGTTTATGCTGTTGATGTTTTCGCCAAATTGTCGTATCTGACAACTGTGCCAAAGTTTCTATAAAGCAGTATAAGACTAAGAAATTAAGAATAAAATAAATTCAAAATAAGACTAAAGAAGAAAGAAAATTCAAGTGTTAAGCATAGAATATGAAACACTTTCCAACACATCCTGAATGCTTTAACAAAACTTCGTTATTTGGGGAAATAAGATAACTAAGAAAACATTTTAGAAGACGCATAAAAATTTTTAAAAATTGATTTCAGCAGTTACGTCCATAGCCAATAGTATCGTTATTACATGCCACTATTTAGCCAAAATTTAATTTAAACTACTCTTAAAACTACTGAAACCACATTTCCAGATATTATCATCCATAGACGGTTATGTATCCAATTCTTTGCGCTTCCCTGTATATCATTTTATCTATATTCCACAAACATTTCTTAGTAAACTAAATGCAGTTCAGCGTAAAAACGCATAACTCCTTTAAAAACCACCTTTAAGCAATTTACTCTCATACTCAGTAACCCTTACGAATTCTTTTGTGTAGCCCTGTATATGAACTGTAGCATTTATACATACAGTATAGTATGCATAAATGTAGTGAAACATAAAAGCGCATATCATAATTAAAAATGCATTTCTAGCAATCATTGCTTATGTACAATACTTTGGAGAAAAGTTGCTTGGCGAGAAAGAAGTTTGCCAATGTATTTTCTGACAACCTATTTACTGCTCAACAAACAACAACTGCTCAACTATTTACTAAAAGCAATTTTTTCCATATGTATGCAATTTATTTAGGTAGTTGTTAGCTATCCCGTCGACCAGTTTCACCAAATTATATAAATCGCCAAACCACTCGCCAAATTATACAAATTGACATAATTTTTATTTTAAACAACGAAAGATCAATTAAATTAGCAGAACATTAATAAAAATACAAATATAACGTCGAATTAAAATTCACTTGATGACGTAAGAAACACATGATCATGTTTAATGTCAACCATTATTGGCATTTAATCTTACAATTTGGCGACAGTAATTTGGTCGACGGAATAACTAACAAGTACCTTTATTTAATGTAAAAAAAAGCTTTTTACCCATTTTTTAATTATTTTTTATCCATTTTTTAACAGAAGTAATTTTGGCACAGATGTCATATTCGCCCCATATTGGCGCGATTTTTTTCCGACGCCAATTTGGAGAAAACATCAACAGCATAAACAACAACATCCGGGTTACCATATCAAGCAAAATAACGACACTTTGGCGAGAGTTAAGTACCCGGTGTGTATATGACATTGGCGTCAGAAAAAAATCGTGCCAATATGGGGCGAATATGTCATCTGTGCCGTAATTTTTGCACAGATGTCATATACGCATCGGGGTTGGCGTAATTTTTCTCTGACGCCAATTTGGCAGAAATCTCGCTTTCGAATACCAGTTACTTATATATTTTTAAATTATTTGCTATCATTTTGAAAAGGAAATAACTATAAATAAATAAAAGTTTGAGTAATAGCTATAGAACAAAACTGTTTATATAATTAAAAACAGAAAATAAAAGTAAATAAACAATTTATTAATAAATAAAAAACAATAGCCGGGTTACCATTGCAGGCAAAATAACACCATTTTGGCACCAGTTAGGTATCCCGGTTCATATCTGAAATATGTGCCGTAATTTGGATATAAAAAAATATTATATACATTTAGAAACGATTTTTTTACGTATATAAGTGCATATTTAAACAAAAATAAAAGTTCATTAGATTTGTTTTCATAGCTGTTTATATATTTTGGCAACATATCTCACTTTCTGATGCCCGAATTGCGCCAAGCTTTTTTTAAAAATGCGCTATAATGGAAAAGTACCTAAATAAATAATTAACAGAAATAAACAATTATACAAACTAAAACTTTTTATTTCGAGATCAAAGCATTGTTTTTAATTTCAACTAAAAATACATATATCCTTGGATAACTTTATTTGAAATTAGGTTCACAGTTTAATATCTCATTCCATAAACCTAAAGAAACACAAGTGATTCATTCATCATGAAACTTAAAAAAAATTTAAATCATTGAGGTAATCATTCACAAAGTAAGTTCTCCGACAATCAATGGACAATATTCTAATGACATCACAGTAGATAAAATGGTGGCGGTATTGTTTGTTTATGGTTTGAAATCACAAAGATTTAATTTTGCAATGTCTCTTAGTTACATTATTTTATTGTCATATTTATGAGCTCAGAACAAAAGCATATTTTTTCATTATTTAGTTATTAAAGACGGAAAAAAATTATAAATGCATGATTTGAAAATCTTAAATAATTTTCTTTCTTAACAGTAAAAAATAACATCGGAAAGTAACAGCGGTTTAAGTTAAATAAGTTTAACAGTTTAATTCTGTTGTAATATTCAAAATAACTGTATTTATTAGATTTCAGTAACCAACATCAGGGCCCGATTAAACTTTGAAGTTAGAGGAATTACAATGTCCTTTCAGGACCTTTCTTTTGGAGAAGCTTTTCTAAATTTCATATACACATGGAAATTCTTCAGTGTTAGAAATATTATTCTTAGGACTGACATAACATGAGAACGGCCTGCAATTTTACACAAGTTTTTGAAAACTACTTTATATCAGAAATTTTGCTAAATACTGGTTACTTTTTTGTTATAGCGGCCCACACTATTAGGATTATGACAAGTTGCAGCCAATTTCGCCAACGTCGTAATCAAAATCGTGAAGCACACACATATAATACCATATAATACCTTTTCATGAAATCGTCTACGATAATTTAACAGTTTTTACCTTACTTCAAGTGTAAAATTTATTTATTTTTAAGGCTCAACAATCTAAATTGTCCAATATATGAATTTAAAAAAATGTAAACAAAGATTGAATAGACATGACCACAAAAAGCCTCAAATCTGCATAACACTTGGAAACAAACTGTGCAGATTAGTGGTCTTCTACTGTACACAGTTTTTCATAAATGTGTTTCGTTCTTAAAATGTGTTATTTTCATCTATCACTGCGGAACAAGCGAGAAAACTCATATTCTTGCACATGAGTTGTATATATCTTTATCTCTAAATTTCCGTCATTTTTGACGGGCTACCTTTCTAGTATTACATTAAAATGAGTGATTTTTTCCGTTGATTAAATGCGGCGAATATGCTTGAGAATGCTTGAATATGAAAGATTCAATTTTGAAAGTAAAAATTTAAAGTATACGCTTCTACAACGTTAAAATGTTATATTAAATCAGAAGATAATTTAACATGTAAAGTGATACTATGACTCAAATTTAGTAATTTCAATAAAATAAGTTTCAATTTATTCATTTATCAAATATTATAAATGTCATGAAAATCTTTATGAATATAATATTTTTAGGTTAATCCTTAAAACAAACTCACAATTCCGTAGATATTTTATAAAAGTAGCAGATTTTATATTTTGATAATAAAAGGGAAATGGTCTTTAAGGAAACATTTATTTTATAATTCAAAAGCTCAATGCTTCATTTAATATCATTTAAATAATGTAAGGAACTTGAATTAATAAAACAGTTCTAGTTGCTAATTTTCGTGAATAATAATCGTTAACTATAATCCTCAGACTAGTTTACAAACGAGTACAGTTTATTGAAATTAAAAAAATAAGCTCACGAGTCGAATCAAAATTTTGACAAACAGAAAATGTTACTATGTTGTACATGAAACAGCGTGAATGTATCAAGTTAAAAAACTTGAACGCTAGCTAAAATGCATCACAATGAAACTAACGATGTACATGATAAAAATATATCACTTTCAAGCACTATGGAACCTGACACAAAATTTAGGGGAAGGTAGGATCATTAATATACGCTCAGAAGGGCAATCTCGCTCACCCAATATCTCTAAACAGAGTAGAATTGAAAACGTGTAATCGGTACCGGCACCTAGCGAACATCATCGTAAGTTCCCAGTAAGGATATAGTGACCGTCGGAAGGAAAGTATTTTTGTGTCCTCACGTTATTAGTTTGCAGTTGTTTTATTATAAAATTCTACAACACTTAACTTGATGGTAATGGTACATTCTTATTTTCAAATATTAATTTACTCATTATGTCTACAAAATATATACATTTAGCTGTACTTTCATGATTTTATTTATTTTTGTACTGCGTTGTTACGCCACTTATAATGCATTAAAACCCAAAACGGCGACAACGGGAAATGGCGCTCGCGTGGAATTACAGAAGTGTTGCCAGTGGGAAACTTTTTATCAAATCAAATTTATTGATTAACACCAATTTTTTGAAATGGTAAAATTTCCCTGTTTCCGCCTTAATTAATATATCATTAAGCAAGGATAATTTTACGAGTTAATAAAAGTTTTGAAAATTAAAAAACATAAATTTAAAAAAGTTACCCACTAAATGTGTAACACAATATGTGTAAAGTGGTCGCAAAAAGTCTGCAGTGATGTGAACAGTCCACACAACTACACATGTGAATTTTGCTTTACTTAAATGTTGTATTTAAACGCTGAGCGCAATTACCCTGCAATGTCGGGCATTACCGCTCAATCGATGGTTATTTAAATAAAACGATAAAAAAAATCCCTTAAAATTTTACGCAAATAAGTTGATTGCAAACCGTTCCTTATGCTTTGGAGTTATACTTAGTTAATAAAATATTGATTTATTTTGTCTAAATTTGACTAGCTATTCATGTTTTCCGTTAAGTGAGCGCCATTCCCCTACTTTCCCCTAACTCTATCTTAATCGTAAAGTAGAAGCTTAAAATGAAGCATAAGCATTAAATTGAAAATAATCAACATTTACATAAACAATACACACCTTCCATTAACAGGAACCACTATACATGAAAACCATTTAAAGTAGAGGCTTAACATGAAATAATTTTTCTACGTTCAAGATAATAGAATATTAAGAACAAAGTTAACTCCATCTTTACCATAAAGTAGAAACATAAATTGAAGAACTAGGATTAAATTAGTCAAGATTTCCATAAATATTATACATCTTCCAATTACACAAAATACTAAAAAAATATATATATTCAACTTAAAGTAAAAGTATAACGTGAAAGAACAACCTTTCTGCTTTCTATAACCATGAAATAATTATACTCCATCTTCATCACAAACGTGACTTAATTAGCAACCCTTTCTAAATATAACAGTTAAGAGTCTGGATTAAAAAACATCATCAACACTTAATCATACAGTCAAAATTGGTGGAGTTCTCCATATGGCACATTTTGCCATATTCATGTACAAATTTTGAATAAATAAAATTAACAAAGTTACACAAAGTGGCATATGGACCAGCCTTACTGCTAGAAATCATTTTTATGTTATCTAACACCCATGTTTATAACTAGTTAAGATACTTTAACTTTTTTATCATACACATTATGTTTTTGTGTCATTTTTAATGATTTCTAACATTTAATTTATTCTCAATTCAACTTCTTCTTTTGACAGAATATTTTGAAACCTATGGCTTAAGCAACAGATAAATTTACTTGATAAGATAGGGTAATAGGGCATCATTTTTAACCATCTTATACAACATTTTAATGTGTTTTAAATAGAGATTGACCGAAAATTCAGTTTCGGCTTCGTTTTCAGCAAAAATGCTGCAAAAAATTACCGAAACTATCTGTATTCCAAAAATCTCGGCCCCACCAGTGGCTGAGAGGTTCTGCTCTCGAAACTGGTAGACGGGAAGTGCTGGGTTCGATCCCAATCGCGCCCGTCGGCCTAATCGTTCGGAGTTTTCGTGGTTTTCTTCGAACCATGGATTTCCATGCGTTAATACGGATTAGGTTCCCTTAGAAAGACCCCCACGAAGGGCACTCCCCCTCGGGCCTATATCCCTAGTGTAGATAATCGGCCGTCACAAAATCAACCAATCAATCAACCAAAAATCTCGTTCCTTCCTTTCGGAAATTTTGAACAGGATTTGAACTCTATCGACTCAAAAGAGACACTATTTACTAATTGCTATGAACTTTACTGTTTATAATTATCAGTCATGACTGACTCAAGACGTGAATGCAAATTATAAACTACGCAATGCATATAGGACTAAAAATTGAAGTCACTTTCCAAGTGCTGAATAAAAGCTGCAGATTTAACAGTAACATAAATTTTTTAGTCTAAAACAACAGAAGCTCATTTTTTTGAGTATTTTCTCTCTTTACACCAACTCCGATTATTTAGGTTTCAGTTATGAAAAACACGCACACGTTTGTTTTAGAATGAAGTTTGATTTTATATGATTTCTCTACTAAAGGTTTCCGCTTTAGCCAATTCGTTTGTAATATAATCAAGCGAGTAAAAATATTTTTTTTATAATGGCGGATTGAACAGAAATATATTATACTGGCTAATTAAAAATTAAAAATTGAGTATAAAAATCATACGAGTAATTATTTTCCCAATTGATTGAAAATGTCTCCGAGCCGGGACTCCAACCCACAACATTTTGGCTTTTATTGTCAATGCTCTTCCAATTGAGCTGTCTGGATGGTATCACAGGAAGCCGAATTTTTACTCGGACGACCAATTTTAATTAGTTTTAAAACACCTCGACATGATAAACCGCATGTAAACGAACTTTAGTAAAATATGAATGCGTAATAACACTAAATTATTTTAACACAATCGACAGATTGGTAAATAAATAATATACAAGAATTAGATCGTTGAATAACCCTGAGGGAAAATTGTGTTGGCTGGGATGTAGTCCATGTAGCTCAATCGAAAAAATTATTGGAAATTAAAGCGAAAGGGTCTAGATTCAAGTCGCGACCTGGACACATTTGCACTCAGTTGTGAAAAATTGTTATTCGTATAACGTATTTACCAGTCAGTCGATTATGTTATAATTATTAAAGTATAAAAAGTGAAGTATCTTGAATAGTTTCGAAGCTAAAAATATGGAAGTTGTATTCGATCTTTGTTTTAGTCTGGCATATTTTCAAAAAGAAGGAAGTAATTATGTTTTTTAAAAAATATATCATATATTATACAATTGCACTTAATAATCCAAGATCCCTTTCATCATGTTCAGGTGATTTTTTTAACAATAAAGTAAAATGTTTATTAATAGTTTGGTTTTATATGCATTTAAAACCATTAATAAAATTTTATATTCTCCAGTTTTTTAATGTCATGAAGAAAATATTGTGCGCGTAGAATCAATCATATGCGTGACAAATAAAGAACTTGAAGAAAAACTTTAAAAAGATTTCACATGATAATATATGACGAACTTTAGGAAAAGTCTCCATTTGTAAAGTTAAATATATTGATCAATGTATAATTTAAACTTTTTATTAAACATTTGTGAGGCATACATTGCAATATTTGACATGTTCCATTACGGTGAGTGATATTAATAGTTGATTAAATGTGCTGCAATGTGTAATATGCATGATAAACCTATATGTGATAAGCACAGACATTAGATCAATATTTCAGCATCGTTTGAAAGATAAATCAAGACATTTCCTGTCGTATAAAAGTATAAAATGATTTATTCAATAAAAAGTATGTATTATCATAGATATTTCAATTTCTTCGCTTACAAAGTATTTTATATTGAATGTCAAAGCTTTATGTATAAAAAGATTTAAAATTTAATGTTTATGTATTAAATGTTTTAGAACTTGAAGCATTTTTTTTTTTTTTTTTTTTTTTTTTTTTTTTTTTTTGTATAAGCTTAACATAAAAATATTCCTTTAATAAAAATATATTTTATGATTTCGCAAAATATATTAACATACAAAATTAAAGTTGAGTTGTATATAATTAATTTCTCATTGGATATATCTTTATGATAAGATTATAAATTTTTTATTTGTTTCATTCATATCTCAGCAGAAAATATAAACCTTAAAATAGTCACGTAAATAGCTCCTTTTTTTTATTAAATAGGCAAAATCACTCGACTTTGTACTTTTTAACCTTTCTTGGTCCACGGAAATTCCTGGAAGTATATTGTAGAACGTGCAGCCTGGTGGGGTGGCTTCTATTAGCGAATGGTTTGCTGTGTGAAAACTAGCTTATGTAAAGTTATCGGAATAACATTGAGTGAATAACTCTTCTAATTGAAATAGAAGCCATCATAAACTTTCGTCCGTTGACCTACACTTATTCAGAGTTAGAGGAAGAATCTACTCTTACACCTGGGCATTTTTTAATTGAAAAACGTATCTTCTGTTTACCAATTGTAAAAGTGAATGATTTAATTTTACCAGCAATCAAAGAATCTTTAGTGCAACGCTTACGTTTACGGGAGACGCTTCTACATCATTTTTGAAAGCCCTGGAAAAAATGAGTACCTTTTCAACTTAAAAGGTGTTTACTACTCTGACCAGAATAAAAAATTTGTCTTCAAATTAGATGATGCGGTGCTTGTACATGGTTGATATTTATCAAGAACTATGTGGAAGTTCGGTAAGGTTACAAAACCATTTGTAGGCAGAAATGGAAAATAATGTCTTGTGATGTGAAAAAGTAATTTCGTTATTAGAATACCTATAACCTTGAAATGAAAAACTAAAATGCCTCTGAACAAAAAACGTTTATTTATTTTTTTTTTTACTTTATTTTTTTTTCTTTGCTTGATAATATTTCTAATTTTTATTTAAATTTTTGTGTTGAATTATTTTACAATAATTATTGCACAGATTTCAATTTTTCTTCGTATTTTTGGTAGCTGAAACCGGCAATGACCCTTTAAATTGTTATAATTTAGTTATACTCTTAAAGTTCAGTACGTAAGTATATATTTTGATTTGTATTGTATTTATGTATAGCATTGTTGATGTTATTCTAGGATAACTTTTTTCTACTTCAATTATTTCGAACCCTTTTTTATGAACCCACCCTTATTCGTCGGGGGTGGGGATGGGGGGGGGGGGTTGTGAAATATTTTCGCACCTACGTTTTGAGGGCACCCATCACCTAGACTGTACGGGTAGGATTACGTATTCTACTAGAGAATTGATATTATATATTAGTTCTTTAGATTTTTTTAATTAAATGATGTAATTTCCATCGAGGCAAGCAATTTCATTTTTTTCTTGATCTTCCAAAATGGAAGAAAATTAATTTCATGATTTATAAAAGTAGTAACTTGGTTTCCCAGAGAGAGGAAGAAATAATGTTTATACAATTATTAATCAAATATTTCTTTGTTAATATAATATGTAAATGTAAATTATGTATTTAGTGTGAGTGTGAATAATAATCTACAAAGTGTTCTCTTGCTGGTGATTATTCTTAATTGACAAACACAAAAATAAAACATTTCAGTTTTATTTTACTTCAGAACATATTATGTGAAAATATGCTGATTTTAATGTGAAATATCGTGAATCGTGATATTTCGAATAATTTGACCTCCCTCAACAATTATTTGCGCAAACAATAAATGGAATCGCTTGGATTATTCTTGGATTATGAACATTCTTCATTATTAGTATTTTGTGAAGTTATACTACTTAATTTTTTCCTTATTGCAATTTTGTTCACCATATGATTT
Organism: Maratus speciosus; assembly: GCA_963932465.1. Taxonomy (NCBI): domain Eukaryota; kingdom Metazoa; phylum Arthropoda; class Arachnida; order Araneae; family Salticidae; genus Maratus; species Maratus speciosus. The sequence continues at coordinate 381,053,948 of OZ010786.1, forward strand.
ATTTACAATCTCTGAGTACTTTGGAAAAAGAATGTATGAAGATTGTTCGTGGTATAGATATACATTCCCAGGATTTTTACGTTAGAAAGTCTCATTTAAATCCAATTGTATTCCTTGTTTTTCTAAACTGACCCGTCCTTTGTCCGATAAATAATGCCTCTTCTAATATGTCGATGTTTGTTATCGTATACATAAGAATTAAATTTGTTAAATACACCAGACAAAATATATGAGTATCATTAACAAATAAATTAAGATTTAAATACCTGAAACACAACTTTGGGAATCACAACAACCTGGAAAAATGCGTCTTTATAATTGATTAAATTAATAAATTAAGTTTTCTTAGATTTATGACCATAATTGCAAATAATGAACGTTTTTAAAAATTAGTTAAGATAATTCTTATACACTTTTCTTTTCCAACTGGATCTTCTAAAGAGGATAATGAAGATTTTAGGAGATTTTGCTTTTGAATAAATAAACAGAAAAAAAAAAACCTTTTAACTGTCATTAAGAATTACCTATAAGTTAAATTATCTCACAAAATTCAACTAAACTGAATAGAAATCATGGTTCATACTGTTAATGTAGTAATTTCCTTTAAATATTTTCATAATAAGAATTGATATTTACCTAATAAACTGTAACATTTTGTAACATTTTGTAAATTTCTGTATTACTTTTCTCATTACTATGATTAGACATTTTCTGTAACTCATTATTGAAAATATTTCACTTGAGGAAGTTTGTACTGTTACGAAATATACGGCTTTAATATAAAAAAAAATAATAGATTTGCAATTAAAAAGGCAGTTTCTGAGTTAATGAATGGAATTTATTAAATGAATACTCCAAAAGTATAATCTAAAAATTGAATTCGTTTCATCACAGATATGAAGTAGATAGTTTAATGAAATTCGCAAAGAATAAATAACAATAGTGAGTTGCTTTCCAATTAAATTATTTTATAAATAAATCTAAGGGGTTTCAGGACACTTAAAGCTTCAAAAATTTCGAAATTTTATTTATTTTTTTTAGATGCTAAACATCTTTCTTTTCTGAATATTTTGATATAATTGTTTCCTTGAAATTCCCATTAAAACAGAAGTTATGGCATTTAGAATTATACCCGCTAAATAGCGGAAGCGGCGTTTCCGAAATTTTGAACTTATTTTTCTCCAAATGAAGTTTTTTGGCATAATGCGCACGATATCTCAAAAACTTTCGAATATTTTTCATTAAATTTCTGTCTGCATAAACCTAAAATTTCCTTTTTATTGTTCAAAAAAATATTTTTTGGTGATTATACTGTTGAAATTTTCAAAATTTTGCATTAACTAAATACAACTTTGTATTAGAAATGGAAAAAATACTTTAAATAAAATTTATTTTATTTCAGGGTAATTTTTGCAATTTTAAGTATAAATAGACTTCAAAACTTTCTTTCTAGTTGCAAAATTTATTTTGTAGTCCTGCGCGTAATATGTTATACCAATTTTCTGTTCGTCAAATGCCTGACAGTTTGGAGCCCCTTATAAATGCTATTTCTGTATTTTTAAAGACATGAAATAAATACAGTTTTAATCACAGTACAGTTCATTTTAAGTAAAGTTTATTTAAATACATGAAATGGAAGAAAATACTTGTATGTACATCCCAATAAAAATTGTGATTTGAAATCCTATACATTTTAAGAAATGAAAACATTGAAAATGGTCTTTTTTTATTTTTTCTAATTTTAAGAGTCTTGAGACCCCTTAACTAAACTCTCTGGAATGGTCTTGTTTAGCCTCTCTTGATGCTGTCAAAGGGTCTTGAATGGATTACTGTAAAAAAAAAAAAGTACAAATCTAATTAAATCTTTCTTCACCTAGGAAAATATAATTCAACCAAAAACAAAAATTAACAATAACATTTTCCGAATTACACACGATTCAGAGAAGAGTTTTTTACGCTTAGAAACCTCAGAAACCAATATACGTTCAAGATTTAAACAAGCAGCTTCTCTTTGTGGCGCTGATATTCAGTTTTTTTTTTCTTGCAGTCCATTAATCAATATTCCCAACCTGAAATATATTAACAAAAAAAAAATTGGTCTTTGCATGTATATGTTTAATTTCACATCTGAAAATGTTAAATTAAGAATTAATAGAATCTGAAAAACTCTTCTTCCGAATTTATAAAACTGATTAATACATTCTAAATACTACCGGAAATGTTTCCGAAAATCCGAGCAAATCAAAGTATCTTGTTTTTATGAATGATCCTTTAAATCTCAAAAATATATTGGTTTCTAATTTTTTTTTTATGATAGAGAACTTCATACAGAATCGGCGGACACATAAGCTCTGAGGCTTTGATAGTCTGTGAGCTAAAAATATCACCCTGATCGGATAATAAGTGGTCATTTTTCAATTAGCCTAACGCTTTCTAGGCTCTTTGCAATAAGCCTGAAAAATATCAGGCTAATTGGAAAAAGGGAGATGGATTTTCCAATTAGCCCGGCTCTTTGCAAAGAGCCTACGCTGTTTGCAAAGAGCCGGATTTCTCAATTAGCCTACGACATATGTACTAATTCTATCATGATATGAATACATCAGAAATTTTTCCAGCCTACAGGTCATAGTTTGTGAGATATGGGGGGTCCAATTTTTGGATTTTTCTCAAATCGCACATTTCTGAGTCTGCATTTTTAGACTGCAGTTCTATTTTCAAAAAATTGTTTCTCTGGATCTAAAATGCGAATCCAAATATCACCGTAAAAATATCACCGTAAGTACATCAAAAGACGCAGATTTTAATAAAAAAATATTTAAAAAATTAATTTTAAATATTTAGGACCAAAAAATTAAACCAAAGTTGAAAGTTACGGTTATTTTAAAAAATTTTTGTGACTTTACAAAAAAGGCTCTACACAAAAAGGCAAATGAAATTTCCAATTTCTTTTTGTTTTAAATAAAAGTTTACACTTTGGGCTTTCTATTTCTGAAATAAAAATGATGTCTTTCTCATGGCTTATGCAAAATTTTTGAATTATTTTGGGATGCTGTACCTATCAAGAGATAAATATCTTTAACGTTGCTTATGGTACCTAAATAATTGCTGCACATTTTAAATATAAATTTATTAATCATTTTGATTTATTTCCTAAAATGAACCCTAAAAATCAGAATGATTTATTTATTTTTATAACAGTAGAAAATTTGTATGTTATTGGTACATATCACACATTATCTGAAATTGTGTTGTTCTCAATCTTATCGCATATGTTTGTCACATAAATGTACATCTATCATTGAATTCAGTGGCATAGCATTTCTATAAATACTTTCACAAAGGTAGTATGTAAAGAATATGTACAATATTTAATGGAGGGGGTGTAGATATTCAAATCATAGATTTTATCTCAGTTTACTCAGAAAAAACAAAGCAAAACTTTACTTTGTAAATAAAAAAAGGAGCACTTATACTAAATAAATTCAACAAATCATAGGAACCACAGTAATTAATTATTTAGCTACCACAGTTTAAATTAGACATATTAGAGATATTTCTTTTTTCTTTAATGGTGCAATTTCCCAAAACAGGGCAACATTTTTACATAAGCTAGGAATAAAACTTCATTTTTATTAAAATTGAAATAATCGTTAATTAAATCTATTACATTAAATAAAATTGCTTATAAATAATTTAAAAATTTAGATTGTTGTATTTTTTATGTAACAAATAAAGAACTTGATATATTATATGCAAATTTTTAAAGCTAAAAATCAGAATAAACATTATATTTAAAAGATTGAAATTCAAAAATATAACTGAGCTAAATATAAATATAGAAATAAATGACGTACTTTTGCAGTATTACTTAGACTTATTTTGCAACATTCTCTTTTTGCGTAATTTAAAATTTATATTTATTATGAATAAGCGACATTGAGAACCTTCTAATATATATGTCAATTTTCCTATCTTACTGTAACTCCAAACATAATAACACAACAGATCATCGGCATATTAGAAGATCTTCGTGATTTAGTATTTAATCATTAAATCGGTGGCTATCTCCCCTCCTTCCCTCCACCCCCCAGAAAGAATTTAAATATCTTAAGGGGAAATTCTCTTCATTTTGGTAAAGGTTTATGAAATTTTGCAATTTTTATATTGCCAGTGCACCCATCACAAAAGTCAAGGACTTTCTTTACATCAGGAAGTATCTCTTTTACAAATGATATCACTTCCTTCTGTGTTAAACACACAAGAGTGACATCATGTTGCATATCATAAGATAAAATGTGTATATTGCTTGCTGATAATCTAATGCTGAGAGATAGAGTGTATATAACAGTTGAATCAAGAGTGCAGCTTCTTTGGTCCAATGGTAACTTTAAGCCTCACCTTGAATAAGAAAAGTAAAATTTTTTCTTAAATCTTACAAAACGATAGCTTTTGAGGGCCAAAGTTTGCTTTAGTTTCTTTTAGGAAATTAGATTTAGCTTTCGTTCTAAAAGAGTGGAATAACATTTTCCAAATATTTTACTTAGCTTGTCACAAATTCAATTAAATGAACAGTGCTGCTAATACTAAATTGAATACCTAGAGTTATAATTCTCAAGGTTTTTGGAAATTCATGTTTAAAAAGAGAATACAACTCATGTAGATAAACATAATATCAATCGCTTTTGTGCATAGCACATTCTTAGCAATGCTAACTACATTTTTTTCCAGTCATGATTCTTCAATATTCATTACAATTATGAAACTTTTCAATTAGTTCAATTGTTTCTAAACCTGTAGCTGTGGCTTTAATTTTTCTTATTTCTGGCATAGACAAAATTCTCTTTTCTCTCAGAAGTTGTCATGACGGTCTTGTAGCACAATTAGTTACTTCAAATTCACCTATTATTTTCATTTGCAGCACAAGGAATAATAGATCCCCCTTTTATTATGAGAAACAGCAGACTAATAATAATTTGATTAACAAATTCGAAAACACCTGCCTTAACTAAATAATTTTATCCTGCCTTTGTCAGAATTTGTTTTTACAAGGCAGGTGTAAAAATATGTTCCATACTGTAGAAATGAACTAAGCTTTGTTAAATATAAGGTATTTAAACTATAAAAAACATATTTAAAATTATTAAAATTATCCAAGATAATAAGATAGAAAGTTTTAAAAGAATGTTAAATATAAATAAAATATTTTAATTCAAACACACATACACACACAGAAAAAAACATATTGAAAATTTGATGGGTAAAAAGTCATTATTGCATTTCCTTATTCTATATCAATAAAAGATTTTTTGTTTACAGTTATATTGTAAACACAAAATTAAGGGATTGTTTAAATTTTAAAAAATGCTTATAGTAAAAGAAAGTATATGAATGAATAGATAATGGAAACATAAGGATTATGCACAAAATTTAATGAAGAGAGGATAGGCTGCAGTCATAGACATTTTTCCCCCTTTTACTCAGAAGAAAGAAAAAAAAAGCAAAAACTTTACTTTGCAAAAGAAAGGAAGAAAGAAACATTGAATAATATATTCAACAAGTCATAGGAACCACAGTAGTTAGTTAGGTACCTCAGCTAAAATTAGGCAGAGAATTTTTTTTTCTTAATTGGTGCAGTTTCCCAAAACAGGGCAAAATTTTGCATAAGTCATGAGAAAGACATCATTTTTATTTCATAACTAGAAAGCCCAAAGTGTAGACTTTTATTTACAACAAAAAGAAATTGGAAATTTCATTTGCCTTTTTGCGTAGAGCATTTTTCGTAAAATCACAAAAATTTGGAAAAATAACCATAACTTTCAACTTTGGTTTAATTTTTTGGCCCTAAATATTTAAAATTAATTTTTTAAATATTTTTTTAATTAAAATCTGTATCTTTTGATGTACTTACTGTGATATTTTTAAGATGATTCGCATTTTAGATCCAGAGAAACAATTTTTTGGAAATGGAACTGCAGTCTAAAAATACAGACTCAGAAATGTGCGATTTGAGAAAAATCCAAAAATTGGACCCCCCCCATATCTCACAAACTATGAGGTCTAGGAAAGAAAATTTTCTGATGTATTAATATCATGATAGAATTAGTATATACACCAAGTTTCATCCAAATCCCTGGGTGTCGGGTTACAAACCATAAAAAATTTGGTTGAATTGACATGGAATGACCCATATGTTCTTTCTTGAATAAGATATTTTCGTAGATTAGAAAATAATTTTTATTATAGAGAAGTATTTCTGAATCATGAATTGCTCGGAACAGGTATTGTGTATGTTCTTTCTTGAATATAACATATTTTTCTAGATAAGGGAACATTTTTTTATGATAGAGAACTTTTTTCCGAATCATGGATTGCTCGGAACTGGTACTGTGTATGTTCTTTCTTGAATATAACATATTTTCGTAGATTAGGAAACATATTTTATGATAGAGAACTTTTTTCCTAATCATAAATTGCTCAGAACAGGTACTGTATATGTTCTTTCTTGAATATAACATATTTTCGTAGATTAGGAAACACTTTTTTTTCATTGATCATGTATCTCCGCCTTTCAGAACAATCTAGCTGTTTTGTTTAATTTTATCCTACAGATTGCGCCACTTAAAGTTTCATAATAAGTTATATATATTATTTATATAAATAAACTCAGTTTATGGCGTCAGATGCCGCCATTTAAAGAATCTACAAGAGTCTTTTTCCATTTTTTCCGGCCAAGGTTCCATTCCTCTTCCAGACTTCTATCCCTCATTGCCTTTGAAATATCATCCATCCAGCACTTTCGTGGTCTTCCCCGTTTCCCTTTTTTGTTTGTTTCATAATTGAATGTGATTTTGGGTAGTGTTTCATCATTCGTTCTTTTGACATTGCCATACCAGATTAATTGCTTTTTTTAAATATCATCTAATATGGTTCCCTTTATTTTGGTCCCCTTGATTCTGTCATTTCTTATTCTTTCTATTCTTGATATCCTCCATGATCTTCTTAGAGCGTCCATTTCTACTGCCGCTAATTTCTTTCTTTCTGTCTCCATAATTCTCCATCCTTCTTCTCCATATAACAATATGCTCTTTACAATAGAGTTGTATATATTATACTTTATTTTCCTAGAGATCTCCTTACTCCACCAAATAGAATTTAATAGTTTTACAGCCTTTCTCTTCTGACAAATTCTGTATTTACTTTCCTGTTAGTCTCTGACTTCTCTATTAATGTCTACACCGTGATGAGCAATATTATTGCTACACTGAAAAACATGAGTAAAGCGTTGTACTCATATCGAATTGAGTATATTTGGATCAAAAGTGAACCTATGCTTTCTCAAGTTTGAAACATCACGTTATCAAACCCAAAAAAAGCGGCAATTTTGAATTCCGTAATGGTTTATTTCATTCAAGGCGGCATAAAAAATGTTTATTAAAGTAAATATTAAAATATGCACAGTATTTTAAAATAATTTAAAAAATGCTTGAAAATGATGATCTTGTCATAAACCTATTCGATTTGGGTATCTTGATAATAATTTTGCTATTTTTCTTAATAAATAATCAATTAAATGTTTCTTGTTAATAATTTTGAGCGGAAAATAAATGTCAGTACATTTTTACTTTAATTTGTAGATATAGGGGGCTGTACATAACGATTCATATTTGCTCACAACTATGGAATCAAAAATGAATACATGTGTTTCTCAATTTTGAGTACATAAGGATCCATTTTGAGTATGTGCCGTATTTAAAATAGAGTACTTTTTACTCAAATTTGAGAACCCATATTTTTCAGTGTAAAATCACCAATCCGGAATGAATTTTGCCAAATGATTGGCCAATTTCGACCATATAAAAACACAGTAGGTGAAGTATACCATCTATTTTTGAACATATGTGTTGGGTGACTTCATATTGTTTCAAATTTCAGTGTTGAATTTTTTTTTTTATATTTTTTGAAAAAAAAAATATACAAGTATTTGCATGTAATATATTACACATTGAATATTCAGTAGAATATACACTATTTTTTAATCTTAACCATGCATCCCCATCTGAACAAAGTTTGCCAATTAATCAGATTTTAATTTGAAATATTGCTTTTTAAGTCTGCAATAAAATGAAAAATTTTGCGTGATAATGTCAATTTTACGTAACCTAAAAAATATCTCTTAATATAATATATCTCAAATATAAATGCACACAAAAGTGTCTATTGCATCCTACCATAGTATTTTTAATATTTGTTTTGCTGTTTTCTTTTACACCAAAATACCACGTTTGCAGTTCGTTCTATAAATCACGTTCCAATTTTTTTCAGGCATGTGCGCAGCATAAATACTTAAAGAGATGTTTATCGAGCTTTATACGTGTATTACATTATTTCACATTTACTTGAAGATGGCATTTATAGAACGAAAACTGTTTTTCCTTCTATCTAAAGTAACACGTTTTTCCTTTGGAATAAGTTTTCAAATTCCCCAAAGATTTAAGAAATAGATCGAATATGCAAAGTTATTTTCTTCTGCAAATTTAAATAAAAGAAATGTATGGGAATATTTGAGGTAATGTGTTTTGATTTGAAAATTTGATTCGATACGTGCAAAAATAAATTTTGAATATGGATATAATTTTACTTATTAATGGACAAAATGTATTAAAATATTTAAACTAAGAAAGAATTCTGCTACCCATATCAGTTATTCTCCTGTAATATGTTTCGCTGAAAAAAGTCAACAAAGATATTTCATTTAACAGATTTTAAAAGTTTCTATTTAACTAAAGGAAAATAAAAATAATTTCCTTTTCATCCTCGGGTATATATTAATAAAATTTATGAAATTCATCATAAAAACCTTGCCACCATCACTAAATATTTTATTCTTCCGTTATACTTCAAAGCTCGACAAACTGGATAATTTTAATAAAATTCAACTTCATACTCATTCAAAAGTAATAATCGTATATTAAATGGGAATTATTTTATTATTATTCAATTGGAACCAGCAAGCTATGGCATCATGAAGACGGAGTGCGACCAATAACATTATGGAAAATGAAGCGGCTACTCTTGGGTTACAATGCAACTTTTAGTCACATTTTGCCGGGCTTCTTTTAAATTGTAAGTTTTTACCTATACCCTGTAGATTGGATTTTTTACTTTAGTTGATGTTTATATACTTCAAGGATATCTTTTATATATACTATTAAATTTTAATGATTATTTTTTTTTATTCACAAAATTTCTACATTTAAAATCATCGTGTGATTCGATTTTTTTCTAACTAAAATTCATTATTTCGCGTAAATACATAAAAAATACATAAAACGTTGTATATTTCTTTCCGTTCTCCAAATGCTGTTTTTCTCGGTGCGCGTTTTAATAAAATACCGCTAAAATTATAACATATACTACTACAATATTTTTCAAATGTGTTTTTCGAACTAGTGATCATTTACCTATAACTTTGTACATTACTGTGCATTTCATATGCCGTTTTTCTCGGAGCGCATTTTAATAAAATAGCGCTAAAATTTTAAGAAATACTGCTTCGAAAATTTTTCAGGTGTGTTTTTCGAACTATTTATCAACACAGAAAACTTATTTCCGCCATCTGAAAATGTATTAACAAATCTTGAATAGAAACATTTTAATTTTTCTTACTCTTTTTTACTTTTTCATTTTTCCGAAAAATATTGCAACACAAAACATTTTGCAGGTCTCATATAGCCATTACAAAGGATCAGTACACGATCTTTCTCCAATAAGCCAGTTTACAAAATGTGTAGCTAATCGTATACTTGTAACGAAGGAATTCTAACTTCTTTACCCGTTAATTGCTGAGACTGAAATTGTCGCATAACTACTGTGAGCTGTCTGTTAGACCTCTTCATTAAAATAGGAATTAAAGGCTCGATTAATTCGCATGATACTGTTTTTGTACTAAACTTTTTACCCAACATTATTGTAATTAATTTTCATCCTTTAAAAAGTTTGTAACGATACTACTAGGGCACAAACGAAACAAAATTGCACTGTGTATCTGTAGTTAAACTGAAATTATAAGTTAAACTGTGAAAAGGGGAAAACGCAGCGGTCTTTGAGACGGCAGAAATTAAGGGTTAATCTAAACTTAGAAGGATAAAACCTATCACTTCTTATATTCTATGTACAATTTCTAAAAAGTAATTCAGGAAACAAATTTAAAATTCTCAAATTACACGAGATAGATTTTATGTGAGATGATGAATGAGTTCGAAATACTTTTTGTAATCTACGTAAAGTTAAACTTTTGTAATTTAAATTAAGGGAGGGTGGGGGGGGGGGAGGAAGCAGGCAATTCCAACAGTACACTAACATTATTTAAATAAATGAATAAGCATAAAGATGGATTATATGACTATTATGATGCCCCTGTATTAAGTCTTCCGAATTTTGCTTTGAGAATGATATACTTATGGAATTTCAGATTTCTGTTTTGTATTTAGATTTTCATTTTGTACTTCTGAATATATTTTGATGTACAGAGAGGTAAAAAGTTTAATTTCCATTTTGGTCCCATTATGACTTTACAATACGGTGTTTATTTTTTCCATCACATTTGTGCCGTGGCGTACGTGAATCGTAGTGACGCAAAAAAAGGGGGGGGGAAGTGACCCGAGATTTTTGTTTGCAATGGATAACAGTTTTAAAGTGCCTTTTGTATTTTTTTAAGTCTTGGAAGAAATTTATATTTGAGTCACAACATGGCGTCACTGTACAGTACTTACTGAGACTATGCTTACTATACGGATGTAGAATAATTAAACGCTAAACGAAAAAAGGAACTAAAAATTTTCTGTCACGTCATCCCCTACCCCTCACACCCTGAATTACTTGCATAACATTTAACTGATGTAACAGAAATTATCACACAACTACTATGAAGCGATTTGTAAGACCGCTCCATCGAAAGATGAATAACAGGCGCGATTAACTCATAGGATGTGTTTTTGTACTAAACGTTTTGTACTGGGCTCTAATAATTAAAATTCACCTAATTAAAAGCCTCTAGTGATAGTACTAAAGTTCCAAATGAAACAAAATTTCTGTAGTGCTTTTAGTTAAACTAAAAGTTAAAAGTTAAACTATAAAAAATTGAAAAAAAACAGCGGTTTGTGAGACCGGTAACATCAGATAAAGGTTAAGAAAATTTTTAATTCCGTTTTTTTTTTAATGTTCCTGTGCTGCTAATTTAGCTGAAATGGGAGTGTGTGTGTGTGTGGGGGGGGGGGGGGGGAGTGGGTCAAAGCATCTTACCAAAAAAAAAGTAAACGTTTTGGTTCATTATTTTGCAAATGCTGTCACAGTACTATATTTGTGCAATGAAATTACATTATTAAAAAGTGAATCTCTGAATTATATTTACGCCCACCATCCCTTTTTTAATGTCTATACACTTTAAGATTTACACTCTTATAATTTTTAATACTCCTATTAACGTAAATCCAGGTATTTTCTACATTTACACACTTGTCTGAATTTAACAACTGATAACAACTTACAGGATTAATGTCATAAAGTAAATACACATAAAAACAGGTTATTTTTAGTACGAAATGTATAATTTTTATGAACAAGTGGATGATTTTAGAAATGTACACACTTATCTGTGTATATATATATCTACTAAAAAACAACTTTTCAAAAGTAAAAAAAAGCCAAGCAAAAAAAAAAAAAAAAAAAAAAAAAAGGCCAAGCAAAAAAAAAAAAAAAAAAAAAAAAAAAAAAAGGTGAAAGTTGTGGCTAAAAAATAGTGTGATATCAAATTTCCAAGCTTATATTACGGTACTTATTTAACATTTTTTGATAAAAATTTACCACATGTAAGTCGAGTACCTAAGTATGCGTTGATAGAAAGTCTTTTCTCCTTTACTAAATACATCATAGCGTGTTTCTGAAAATTAAATTTTTTTTAATTATGCATGATGGGCTTGGCGGCCATCTTTCCATATTTTACACAAATTTCTAAGCACACAAGTTCATTGTTAAGATTGGAAGTTCGAAATTGTTACTAAAGCAAACATTTTATTCTTTTAATTTATGGAAATGAGTGCTTAAAAATTTGTGTCTAAAATTAAAGCTGAAGTAACTTCAGGATTCATCTTATGATTCTCTTTTTTCGGAGGGGGTTAATTAATTAGTTAAAGCAGTAAAAATCAATTTGTTTTTTCACAATAAAAAACTTTCTTAATTTATCTGTCTCTAGCTAAAACTAGAAGTTCAAAATTCTTAATAATGAAAATATGTTACGAGCTTGAGTGCTTAGAAATTTGTGTAAAATATGGAAAGATGGCCGCCAAGCCCATCATGCATAATTAAAAAAAATTAATTTTCAGAAACACGTTATGATGTATTTAGTAAAGGAGAAAAGGCTTTCTATCAACGCATACTTAGGTACTCGACTTACATATGGTAAATTTGTATCAAAAAATGTTAAATAAGTACCGTAATATAAGCTTGGAAATTTGATATCACACTATTTTTTAGCCACAACTTTCACCTTTTTTTTTTCTTTCTTTTTTTTTTTTGGGGGGGGGGGGGGTAAGATGTGTTATTATCCCACCCTCCGCGATGTTGAGTATTTGGCGATTTTTATCGCTCTGGCAACCCCGGCGTTTGGCGTCTAGTAACTTATTATGGCAACCCCCTTTTTTTACGACGCGAGAGCGTGCTTTTTGCGTGAACATCTCTCGTGCTTGACTCTTGTACCAGGTTGTATCTTTTTTTTTTTTCATTTTATTTTGAGGATACGCGACAGAGAATTGTTTTTTAAAAGAGATTGGCTTATTGAAATCTAGCATGTGTTGTAATAAATGTAGCGGCGATTTGAAAATTAGTTAAAGAACGCAATTATCTGACTGTTGCACGTGGGTTTGTCGTAATAGGAGAGTTGTGGATGGTCAGAATAAAAAGTGTAACACTGAAATGTCTTTTAGATATGGTTCCTGGTTTAGTGGTTGTTGTAAATTGACGATTGAGGAGATTTTTTTGCTAACGTTTGAAATTGTTATTGGGACAAAGACAAATCAAATTGTATCGCAGTATAAGTTTAATAGTCATACTATGGCCGATTGGAGGCAGTTTATCAACGAGCAAGTGTTGGAATATATTGAGAGTAAGTCAGATTTTTTTTCATATTTTAAGTAATCGGGAGATACAACCTGGTATCGGAAATATAACTTATTATAATCCAGAATTTTCATTTTTTAATTTTTTCGGAATTTGTTTATTTAAAGTGTGTATTTCAAGTCGGAAATATAACTTATTATAATCCAGAATTTTATTTTTTAATTTTTTCGGAATTTGTTTATTTAAAGTGTGTATTTCAAGTGTAAAAAAAAAAAACCCAAAAATGTAAGTAATCTTGAAAATCTAATATTTTTATGTGTATTTTTCCAGAAATATTGGTTTTATTACAGAGAATCTAATGTCATTTTTGTATTTTTTTTTCGGAAATATTGCTTTTAATTTAGAGGGGAATTAATTTTGGGTTAATTTTAATGGAATTAATTTTGGTTACATTTTCTTTAATGTGTTTTTTAGTGATTTATGTGTATGTTAGGCTTAACGAAAAAAAATGAAAATAATGAATAAAACATGCGCATGTTAGGCTTAACGAAAAAAAAATGTAAATTAGACAAATTTACATTGTTTTTGTTAAGCCTAACATGCGCATGTTTTCTTCATTATTTACATTTTTTTTCGTTAAGCCTAACATACGCATATATTGGTACTTGGCGACATTTTCTACTTGGCGAAAAAGGGGTTTTCTCGCCAAAAAAAATCCAAGATGGCGGAGGGTGGGATAATAACACATCTGTTCCTTTTTTTTTTTTTTTTTTGCTTGGCTTTTTTTTTATTTTTGAAAAGTTGTTTTTTAGTAGATATCAGTTCTTTTTTTAAAACAAATGATATATAATTGAAATAATTCTACTAGCTCAAATTAAAATTAGTCCTTGTATAGCCTTTATAAGCAGGGAACAAACACAATATTATACATTTTGTTTACCTATCATTCATTTTTTATAGTGATTAATAATTTAAAAGTAAGGAAAGTCAATTTCTTCTTTCAAAGTATCAGTATTTCTCAATTTATATCTCCTTAAAATTTTCTACGAAAGATGAAAATTTAGTAAAAAACAGAGTCGAAATAAAATATATATTTACAGTTAGTCTGTCTGTTAATTATTTTTTCTAACTTTTTTTTGCTGACGGTTTTGCAAAATAAATTTACCTTTAGAAATACCTACGGTTGATTATCATTAATAGTCTATTATTAAAGCCGTATATACATTAGAATTAAATATTTTTCGGTTAAAAATTGCCTGAAATCTATAGTCTTATCGTTCGTCAAATTTGTTTTTTTTTATGCCCAGACTCTTTTTCTGAACATTGACAAAAGATCACAGACATATTGAAGCTATCCAAATTCTTAGATCTTTCTATCGTATTTCCTTTTTTGAGGGGGGTGTGAGGAAGAGCCCTTAAGAACTTCGTTTTGTTCTCAGAATTCTGAATTATTCATTCAAAAGATCTACCTACATAAGTCTTGTTGCAGAATTTTCATTAGCTAAGAGTTGCATCAAGTTATACATCATGTGAATCTATTAAATTAATTTTGTGAAATACTAGATGGGAGCCATTGATATTTCCAGACCATTTGCCTACATTTTAAACTTGAGTTATTTACTACTATTCATTAACTTTCTATACGAATTAAAGAAGTCTATGTTTCCATACCAACTGTACCTTTCACTATTGCTTGCTTGTTTGTTTGTTTTATTTATTGAACACATACATCATATCACATGCGGATCACGGCGGGATTCGAATCTGCTTCCACCTACGCTCTCAAGCGATTAGCGGCATGGTGTCTTATCCACTCAACCACGGTGTGCCACTATTGCTTTCTCTAATGCCCAGATACTCAAATTTAACCAACTGCACTTAGAATCATGGTCATAACAGAGAACATGTATATGTTAGAGCAGTGTTGCCAGTGGGATACTTTTTTTAAATTCAGATTTCTTGATTGCCAGCACTTATTATAAACGGTAAAATTCCCTTTGTTTTCGCCTTAATTAATATGTCATTAAATAAGGCACATTTTACAATTTCAAAAAAGTGGTGCCAATCAAGTATCTGAATTTAAAAAAAAGTAGCCCATTTGGCAACACTGTGTTAGAGTGGTGACATATGCACAAGTCGTGTACTCATATTCAATTTTTTGTCCAAAGTACGGTAACTCAGTTTTCAGTAATAGACGAGGAAGATTTCAATTAAACTAACCAGAAAAGTTAACAAACATTGACTTCCTGATTTGATTTTATTCAAAATTGTTTTAACCAACCAAAGTTAATGTCCGGGATCCAGATACATTTTTCTCTGTTAGTAAAATTACATTGACCAATCAGTAGCCTCCATCCTTGCAGGCTTTTCGGTTTTTACTGCAAACATCAAAAAGTTCGGAAAAATGCAGACGTTTGATTGATCAATCTCACCCCGCTAATAGCGAAAAATCTATCTTGATCCCGGCCTATTCAACGCCCTTTAAATATTGGAGAAAGCCTTGACACGTGTCAGGAAAACGTCACACAAAGCAGGCAAAACAAACAAGAAAAATCATTCATTGGCTCGTTCATATTCACGAGCCAATGAATGATTTTGTTTCTTTGCTTTCCCTGCTTTGTGTGATGTTTGCGTGACGCGAGTCAAGAATTTCTCAAATATTTAGGAGGCTTTGGCTTATTTCACCACCATGAAGTTATGAAAGGAGAGGAACAGACATGTCAATCTGCCCGTGTGAAAAACTAGTTACCAAAAAAAACGAGTTCTTTCCCTCTCTTCTGCCCTTTTCTCTCTTGATTTTGACCGATAGCAGCCCATTTAGCAGTCTCCAGTACAAGATGCCGCTATATACGGTGGACGCAGGAGGGAGGGTGTTAGCGCGACCAATGACATAATAGGCCAGTTCATGATGTTTAAAAGTCACACGGAGTTGGATCGAGGCTAACGAAAAAGACAGGCTACCGCGGTGTGTCCGATTCTTCTTTTTTACAAACCGCTGGAGTCACGTGATGCTCTTTTCACGCACCTTCTTTGGTGCATTCGAGCATCACGTGACTCCAGCGGTCTGTAAAAAAAGAAGAATCGGACCCAACGCGGTAGCCTGTCTTTTTCGTTAGCCTCAGAGTTGGATCATCTTTACACGATGATTAGTACAAAGCTGCGCGCCGATTTTTTTTGTGTCCATTGCCGTGTACAGACAATCAACTCCGTGTGACGTTATGAACTGGCCTTATATGTTGTTGGCCACAGTTTAGGAACAGCTACAAATAACTTCATCTATATCTACTCCGAGGTAAACGAAAAAGACAGGCTACCGCGGTGCTACAGCGCCTAGAATATATAGTGTGGAAATCGGCTATCCCAGTAATACTTTAAAAAGTGCTAAAATATTGGATCTCTTAAATTTCCAATGATGCTGAAATCCAATGAATCGATCACAGCGATATCTGCAGGATATTTCCTAAAACTTCATGACGATTTGGTAACAGCGTCTAGAATACCTACTGTGGAAATATTTTATTAAACAACGCTAAAAATTTGTATCCCATAAATGATCGACGATACTGCTAAAATCGTAAGTGTAGATCGCAGCGAAATCTGCGGGATTTTTGTATTACATTGTATAGACTAGCAATATCTTGCAATTATAGAATATATCCTGCAGATGTCGCTGCGATCTGTATATTTCAGCAGCATCGTTGCACATTTAAGGATACAATATTTTAGCACTTTTTTAAGTGTTACAGGGATAGCCAATTTCCACACTATATATTCTAGGCGCTATAATTTGGTTTAGACGCTGTAGTATTTTTTTTTTTTTTTTACATTTTATTAACATACATCTGACCTGTGTGCTTGGCGTCAAGCCCGCTGTAATAATACGATGTTTACTTTGAAAGTATATCACAGATGTCGCTGCGATCAGCTCCCTGGATTTCAGCGTCAGTGCACATTTAAGGGATACAACTTTTTAGCGCTGCTTGGATAGCAAATTTCCACATTATGTATTCTAGACGATATAGCGGTGCATTACACGTGTCTCTTTCTTCTTTAAAAAATATCCTGCAGATGCCGCTGCAAATGACTGTTTGGAATTCAACATCGTTGTACATTTAAGGGATTCACTATTTCCGCGCTTTTTTAAGTATTGCTGGGATAGTCGATTTATACAACATATAATCTAGGCCTATAACGGAGCTATAGTATCTAGAAGATATAGTTTAAAAATCGGCTTATTAAAAAGGTGCTAAAAATTGTATCCCATAAATGTTGAACGAAGCTGAACGATGAATGTCGATCACAGCGACATATGGTAATTCCAACGTAACTATTTCAAAAGACATCAAATGAGAAAACGTTTCGCTCAGAGAAGATCTAGAAAATGTTGCTGCTATCGACATTTGTAATTCAGTATTTTTCAATATTTATGGGATTCAATTTTTAGCAATTTTTAAAGTATTACTGGAATAGCCGGTTTCCCTACACTGACCATGATCTAGGTAGATTTTTCTTTGTTATCGCAACGAGATTGACCAATTAGAAGCCAGAATTATTGCTAACTTTTCACTGTTTGCAAAAATGTAACTGGATCTCGGCCTATATATCTAGACGTTATAACTGAGCTCAGGAATAGTACAGAAAGCAAACTCCGTATTTTGATACATTAAGGCCGGGATCCAATTAGGAACAAGTGTGTCGCCATAACGAAATAGCGACATATGGCCAATAAAGGTTTATTGGTAGAAGTGATAAAAACAAATCATTAAAGGTCTTTGCGAGCATGTCATTATCGTCAGGCTAATGCATATTGAATTATTTCCCTAGTCTAATAAAGCTCGTCTATGCGCGTATCGTCTAATGGAGGATATTCCAAATATGGGTTCAAGGCTGAAAAAGTCACGTGGTACCGGCATTTTACCTAAAGAACTTCTAACTGATGAGAAGGGAAACAGGAAACTACTACTGCTTTCTCCCGTGAACTGTTCCTTTGGCTAGCGGGAATTTAGATTACGTCGACGGAGCCTCCCCTTCTTTACGTTAGACGTTTTTGCCTTCACCACGTGAACATAACGTAGATAGAATAGCCTCTATTCAAGAAAGTGGATTGCCGTACTATAGCACCTAGAATATATAGTGTGGAAATTGGCTATCCCTGTAATACTTAAAAAAGTGCTAAAATATTGTATCCCTTAACTGTGCAACAATGCTGCTGAAATATACAGATCACAGCGACATCTGCAGGATATTTTCTCAAACTGCAAGATATTGCTAGTCTATACAATGTAATACTAAATCCCGCAGATGTCGCTGAGATCGATACTTGGGATTTTAGCAGTATCGTCGCACATTTAAGGGATACAAATTTTTAGCGTTGTTTGGATAGCATATTTCCACACGAGGTATTCTAGACGCTGTAGCCATACTTTCGGTAAAAACTTGAAATGAGCATGCTTCCTGTGCATATATCACCACTCTTATGTATAAAGGCTCTCTGTTATGGTGTTGATTCTGAGCGCTCTTTGTTAAATTTCTATATTTGTATTTTAGAGAAAGCAATACAGAAAAGTACTGTTACTATGGTAACAACAACTTCTTTAATATCGAAATGTATAGCAAAGGAGTTCACAATCAGTGCCTTAAATAGTTTCGAATATGTATTGTTGTTATGACAATCAATACCCTTTCTGGATGTGGAAATGCAAAATTGTGTTCAACATAATGGAGACTATTCCATCTACATTGTGATCACGTGGTCAAGGTAAAAACTTCTATCGTAAAGAAGGGAAGGCTCCGTAGACGTGTAATGTAAATCCCCGCTAGCCAATGAAACGGTTCATGAGGCAAAGTAGTAGTATCTTCCCTTCTTATCAGTTAGAAGTTCCTTGGATAAATTACCGGTATGACGTGACTTTTTTCAGCCTCGAACCCATATTTGGAATATCCTCCATTGGGCGCAATCTAGATAGATGTTTGGCTGTTAGAGAAACGAGATTCATCAATCAGAAGCCTGAATTTTTGTGAACTTTTCGCTGTTTGCAGAAATGCAGGCTATTGATTGGTGATTCTCGTTTCGCTAACAGCGAAAAATCTATCTGGATCCTAGCCTACATTTCTACAAACATTGCACTTCATCCACGGCACTAAAAAAAGGACTCAAAACTTTCATGACATAGGCCGGGATCCAGAAACAGCAAATATTCTCAAACATGCAGGCTTCTGATTGATCAAACTCATTTCGCTAACAGCGAAAAATCTATCTGAATCTCAGCCATAGTTATCTTCGATGAAATCAATGCAAAAGGATAATATAAAAGAAAAGTGTAAGATTTCTAAAATACTTTGGCGGGTTTATCGCTATTTGGCATAATTTGTAAACTTTAGAACTAATTAACAGTTTTTTGCTAATTATGTATAGAAAATTAATGTTTTTAAAGCTGAATTTTATAAAAGCACGTAGATTGAGTAAATATCTGTCCAAAAATTCAATCCTTACTTTTTTCTGTCCATTATTTAAGCCTCTACCTCGATTGAAACATAAGTTGTGACGAAGAAAATAAATCTGTCATTTTCAGTATCTCGACGTTATTTAAAAAAAACCATATCTCTGTTTATAATTAATTTATGAGGATGCATTTGATCTCAAATTGAAGATCTTCTTTATTAGGTCCTTCTGGTGTTGGTTTCATTTTTCTGCGATGATTGCTTCTTTTGATATGGGAAATTTTACGCTGGCATATTTCGTCTATTTAACATGGAGAAGTTGTCTGCAGTATAATAAGAAGTTACAGTGTCTTGCCGTTATTCTTGGCGTTTGTTTGTTTGGCGGGGATTTCATTTTTTTCAGCTTGGCTTGGCAGAACGACCGTCCTGCTTGATAATTATGTGTAAATTACCATAACACACAAATTCGAGTTAATTCAGGTCTGCATTTACACATTTATTTGTGTTTTCTAGTGATAACAAATTATACACTTTGTTTTATAAGCTAAGGTACACATAAAAATAGGTAAAATTTTGCAAAAGGTGTACATTATTTTTTACAATTGTGTAATTTTAGAAATTTACCCACATATGTTACATTATTAGATCTTCCTTCGCGATTTCCCTGTTCTATTTTTACTACTCTATATTCACCAATTCCTTATTCTTAAATAATCTCTATAGTTATTCTGTTAAATTTACCTTAATTTAATATGTAGTTTGTCCAAATTACTTAAATATTAACATTTTATTTATTCTTAAATTCTATCATGATCCGATCATTTCTGGGTTTCGAATGATGGTTTTAGTAGCCATTTTTTCCCTTCCCAAGAATTTCATTACGCGTATTGAGTAGATTGCATTTCCCGCCTTATGTTTTTTTTTTTTACTATCAAATCCATGCGCTCATCTGCCAGTCCTCTTTCCAATGAGGTATAATGGTGTGTTATTCTTAACACTTACTTGGTTCAGAGCACGTGCTACGTCATATTTTTGTTACTACGCTCGGTGATTAAAAAGCGGCTACACGCGATGCTCCGGCAGAATTTGTTCGAGTTTCTATTTGTAAAACTTTCACCTGGCTGAGTGTCTGACGCTATGAAGTTTCTAGAAGATTTACCCCCCCAATTGATTGAATATTCGTTCGACAGTAACGATCGATGGATGTTGAGAATATAAGTGGATAACACATCGAATTTATCTATGGCACTGCCCACTATTGTAGTCATAACTGCTTATCGATATTGTTTAATAAAAAATTCTGACAATAAAATGCTTCGCTCCTTGTCTCCCAGAGAAACTACTAGTGGAAACCTACATTGTTCTGACCATCTGCCACTCGACTGCAAAAATTTTAAGTTCGGAGCGTATGATGACGACTGCTAAGATTAATCTACTTAACGGAACAGTGAAAGTGTCGCTCTTCGTTTACTTACTTGTATCAATCTACAAAAAATAATACGAATGCCACTTTTCATCGATTGTCAAGGTGCTATTGCTGCACTTATTCTTATCATCATAAACGATGATCGAATCCATCTATTTACTCAATAATCTACAAAGTTTCTCCTTTTCACAATTACGACTAATTATTTAACATATATGTGTAAATTTGACTAATTTACACATTTAGTTCTTAGAGTGCAGATTTTTTGATTTACGGTACAAAACTGATTGAATTTCCGTTGTTGCCGTTACATAAAATGTTCTAGTAATCCCAGTTTCCAAAAAAAAACTTAAGTAAATTTACAGGGTTTTTTTTTTTAATAGTGTATAAAACCTTACGATTTGAAGTTTTCCAATTGAGTCAAAAAATGTGCACACCGGGAGTCGAACCTAAAACCTTTGACTTAAATTGTCAACACTGTGCCTCTTGAGCTATAGGGATTAACAATCGGTGGAAAATATTTTTAACTCAGCTGGGTAAATGTCAAATTGTATCATATATTAACCGACTAGTTTTATTGAATTAAAATAATAAACTGTATCTACATAAACATAATTCAATGGAGTTCAATTACTTGAGGTATATTCTTTTCAGCTGGCTACATGGCAGACCAATTGTTATTGTCAAAGAGATTGCTTGTGCGAATTGTGTCAGCCGATTGTTAGTTTAGGTTTCTCAATATGCAAAGCGTTTTCAATTTAATTCTAACTTCATGGGTTCGATTACCGGACTGCACACTTTTTTCATTCAGATGGAAAATTATCAATCAAAATATTTTGTTTATCACACCTATTCCTTCTATTATTTATATTTTTTGTAACTACAGATAATATCAC
The DNA here is from genome assembly GCA_963932465.1 of Maratus speciosus. Classification (NCBI taxonomy): domain Eukaryota; kingdom Metazoa; phylum Arthropoda; class Arachnida; order Araneae; family Salticidae; genus Maratus; species Maratus speciosus. Next base: position 381,075,824 of record OZ010786.1, read on the forward strand.
ACAAGCAAACAGTACTTTTTGAATAATCAATTGTTTATAAAAATAAAAACAAATTTAGAAAATCCAAGCAAAAATGATGAATAAAATCATAAATAAAACCTTCCCACAACATTCTGAAAATGAATTCAAAATAAAAATAAAATTAATATCAATGAAGCTCATCTTTTCCAAGCCCCTTTTCTCCTAACAGACAACCATTCATCAGCCTTGCTCGAAAATGGTTTCTTCTTTTGAATTCAGGACATCACAGCATATATTCAAAGAAATACGGACGTTTCCACTGAACGTTGAAATATTTATAGAAAATCTTCAATACAGATATGCTGTAAAGTTTGTAAATTTTTATGTCAGTTTTATACAAATAATGCTATAAATTCTACTCTATTAGGCACTCAATACTATTGAATATAATGATAGGTATTGCGGATTTTAAAATATTTTTTAAAAAAATAACGCTGCGTTTACGACAGAATATAATGATTCGTCGGCAAACTTGTGAAAATAATTTATGTCTTTTTTGTTGGTGTTTTACCCATAAAAAGATGTGTCATTCTACAATAAAAGATATTAACGCTTGGAAATGCAGTTATTATAGAATTACATACTATAGTTACATAGCTACAATTAATAAAACTGTAACTTATTAAACTGTAACTAATTAATAAATTTGTAATTAACTTCTTGCTGACATTTGTTTTATCAAAATTCGATGCGCAATTTAATTTATTTTTTCTATGCCAGTTTTATACAAATGATGCTTTAAATTTTAGTATATTAGGTACTTGATACTATTGATTATGGTGATAGATATTACGGATCTGTAAAGAGTTTTTAAAAAATAGCAGTACGTCTACGACAGAATGTAAAGATTCATAGGAAAACTTGTGAACATAATTTATGCCTTTTTGTTGGTGTTTTACATCAAAGAAGTTCATTAAATAATGAAACATATTATATGTTTCTGATCAATATAATGCTTGAAAATACAGTTATTATTGAATTATATACTATAGTTACACAGCTATAAAAAATATTATAGTTTCTTACTGAAATGTATTTTATCAAAATTTGATATAGAATTTCATTTTTTCTTAACTGCCAATAATGAGCAGATTAGAATGGTTTTCATCATACATAAAATTCTAATAAGATATTTCTGTAAAAAAACATTCTAATAAAATTGTAACACAGAAATAAGTTCATTGTTATTAAGAATTATTTATGAGAATATTTGCAATTTTTTGAATATTTTAATGAGTTTATTCTTTTCCATGTATCACATTTTTGCAACGCAAAATGTTTTGTCCCTATTAATAATATTGTAATGTATAACACATTTTTTCTATATATTTTCCCCTAAAATTAAATAGTATAATTTAAACAAAAAAAGTACTCGAAAAATTGTATGTATATAAAATTATTAAAAATTCTGTTTAAAATAATCTGTGAATTTATAAATAAAGCACAATCACCTTAAAAAGAATGTAAAAGGATGAATGTTTTCAGCCCCTCCCCCCATTCCTCTGATGAGAAATGTTTATCAGACTTCCTCAACATAATTTCTTATTTTGAATGCTGAATAGCAAAGCAGAGAAAATATGAGCACATTTGAAGATATACAGACGTCATAAGTGAATGTTGAAATATTTATAGAAAATTTCCGATACAGTCATGCAGAGATACAAAAATTTCATTTAAAACTAGTCGGATGTGGCAATCCCAAAACTTTCTTTTGTCTCATATATATTAATACTTCCTGAAAAAAGCAGAATAGCAGCGTTACCGGTTAGGTGATTCACAGAAACATCTAACCAGCAACAACTAGTCAACTTCTAACTGAACCTGAAGTTGGATAAAAATTCTTGCGTCAGTTTTTGGGATAGAGCTATTGCAGAAATCATAAAATATTCTGCATAGCAGTGCCACCTGTTGAACGATTTCCACCAAAAATTAATCAGGAGCAATTTATATCAGGGACTAACTCAGTCTTAATTTTCATGAAAATTAATGCATCAGTTGTTGAGATGCAGCTATTACGGAAATCGTTAAAATGCAGCATAGCAGCGCCACCTTTTGGACTATTTGCATCATACACTAAACAGCACTAATTTATATCTTGGTCTAACAAAATCTGAAGTTTGATGAAAATTCGTGCATTAGTACTTGAGATAGCCCTATTGCAATAATCATGAATAATTCAGCATAGCAACGACATAAGTTGGGCGATTTACACCTAAAAGTAAGCAACAGCAAATTATGTCATGGGCTAATTGAATCTGAAGTTTCACGAAAATCCGTGAATAAGTTTTTGAGATATAGAGCTATAGCAGAAATCGTGAAAAATGTAGCATAACAACGCCACTTGTTGGTCGATTTATACCAAAAAGTAATCAGCAACAATTTATATCAGGTATTAACCGAAACTAAAGTTTTATTAAATTATGTTTATTAGTTCTTGAGATAGAGCCCCACAATCTTTGAGTGATGTACAGACAGGCAGACCGACGGACAGACAGACAGACTCACAGACATTTTGTAAAAACATGTTATTCGGGATCTCCGATACCTAAAATGTGTAAAATCGGAATTCGAAAACTTTCAGCAATCCAATACTTTCTTCTTGTAAAAATAGATGAATGTAAAAATTGTTAGTATTAAACAACTTCTGCTATAAATGGTGGTACTTTAGACACTCAATACTACTAAAAGAATGATGAATATTAGGCTACAAAATAACACTGTGTTTGTGACAAAACTTTATAACTTACCGACAAATTTAGAAAAATATGTCACACTATTTTACGCATAGACGTTATTTTTATATTATCGACTCATGTTTAGGATCTATATAACGCTTAAAAATATAGTTATTATTAATTAAGTTATTGTAGTATTATATATCAAGACGTGAATTTCAAAACTCGCCTTACCAAAAATTTAAAAAAAAATGGAGTTTTCTCTACCAATCTATTCTACTGCTAAACCTGCATCGAAAAAACACTACAATTTGCAGAAAATCTAGCTTTATCGTGTATTTCTAGCACTGCAAAATCTTGGTTTACAATGAAAACCAATGGATGCACTCGGAGGATTTTCGCGATTTCACAAAATTTGATTTTCCGTATAAAGCGAGTTTTGAAACTGACGTCCTGATATATAATAAATGTATCAAAACAGTCTAATAAAAATTTTCATTTAAAGTATAAACACAGTATAAACAAAAGCATTTTAACGAGTATTTTCCTTCTTATAAGAAATATGAAAAAAATCCATAAAACGTCTATAAATGGGTGTATGAAATCACAATAAAGTACCAACTATCTTCCAAATGAATAAAAACAGAAAAGAATACTCTCAATAAAACCTGTCTTTATATTATATGCCTCCGAAAAGATAAATCAAGCTTGCTCGAAGATGATTTCTTTATTTTTCTTTCCGAAAAGCAACATACAGAAAAAAAAATCCTGAAAATATTCAAATCATGAACACATTCAATGAAATATATGCGTCGATGTTGAATGTTGTAGTATTTGTTGAAAATCTCCAATACTGATATGCAGTGAATATTTAAATTTTCTATGTCCTTTCGGCATGTTATTGTATAAATTTTAGTACTTTAGACGCCTAATAAATTAAATTTAGCGATAGGAAGCATGTAGTTGAAAATAAAAAAAAATCAAACACTTCGTTTATGATACAATATAACGATTCATCGACAATATATATATATATATATATATATATAGCATTTCCCTTATATTTAACTGTGAAATGTACTATTATTCTCTAATATACACAAACTTTATTTTTATACTTACATAAAATCTTCATAATGTAGTTATATTGACATATCTATTAAAGTTAACTAAAGGAATAATTGCACATTTTAAGTTAGTCCGCTGCAGTGGGAAATTGCTTTATGGAACGACCATTTTTACAGCCAATAAACTGCGTTATATTAAAATTTTCAGTTGAAGTAATTTTTTTTGTGAAAAGCAGGATATATTTTACTACAAGGATTACACGTAAATTGTTTTTTGACAATTATTTGCAAATAAGTATTTATACATTTTTAATTTACATTATTTTCATAACTCACTTACTTTTTCATCGCAAAATTATTTTTCTTAGTAATAAATATATATATTTCTATTACTTGTATCCCTGCATAATTTAGCCAACATAACTCGAACAAATATTTTTGAGTATCTTTAGGGGAGAATAGGGACGGTTGACCATACGGGAGGCTTGACCCACCCATCAATTTTCATATTTAAAAGAATTTTAGAGTTTTATCAATAGGTGTCAATCATAGCTACTGGAATGCGCAAACAACTGTCTTCGTTTCATAGAGATAATCGAAATAGGTGTGGAAAAAATCGATTTTGAGGCGGTTTCAACCTAAAAGTTGTGTTTTTTAGAAATAATTAGTAAGATTTTTTCTAATAAATTATATCATAGAAATTTAAGTAAGTAGGTTTAAAGTAATGCAGAAATATCGAGCTTTTATTGCAGGCATAAAGACTGTGCAGTAAGTTAGGCTTAAGATAACAATGTGGTGTTCTTTAGAAAGGGTTTATATAGGGAGGCTGGACCCAGTCTATGTGAGGGAGGGTCGACCAGATGCTCAAGGCTCCCTTAATTAAGTGATTTTGGAAATCTTTTTATTATACACTGTGCATAATGAAAATTTAATGCATAAAATAATGTAAATTTATTCTGTAAAGGTTCAGTAAATTGGCGTGTTGGAAAAAAAAATATGCTTAAGACTGACTATAGAAAAATGCGAAAAATTTCTAGAAAATGGGAAAGTTGATAGGGACTTTTTTCCATTTAAATATTGCTTACAATAGGTAAATAGAAACAATGGGAAAGACTAGAAAGGATGAAAGCAGCAGCCTTAACTTTTGAGGAGTAGTGGTAAAACCACTTAGTTTTAATTCCGAATCATCACAATGGCACCAGAATTTTTCTAAAATCTTTTCCATTTAATATGTATGTGAAATGCCTTTTTCTTATTTCCAAGTAAATTAGTTCGTAAATTCTGGTGCCAGTTATTTATTTCAACAATTTAGTACTGAAAGTACATTGGCCCTTAAAGCTTTAAATCATGTTAATGAAAAATGAAGTGCTCATGCGGTTGCAAAAGAACATAGCATGGATAGAAAAACTTTAGGAATGTATGTAGAAAAATTTCACCAAGGTGAATACAGTGAGATGAAGCTAAACTATGTGACAAATAGAACTGTCAGATCGAGTGTCACAAAAATGGAACCCGGAGATTAAAAAAGCGGCACAGTGACTCTTAAACCCGGGCATAATAACATGAAACACTATGAAAACGGAAACTGTCTCTAACAGAATACTGCCTTAAATGTTAAACTTTCATTTTCACTGCTGTATAATTACACCTCCTCAGACAAAATCCTGTTTGAAACAAAAATTTTCTCCTCTGACTTTCGATTGTGTCTTAACAGGTTTGTTTAACCCCTTGAGGGGCACCGGTATATATTATATACCACCTACGATAAATGAAGTTTTACACCAGAAAAATGTTATTAAATTTTACTTTTCTAACTTTGGTGGAAAAAAGCAGTAAAATTGCTTTTACTTATTTTGAAATAGAATTTTTCAAAGATTCCGGTGGGAATTCAGCTTTTCACAAACGTAATTGCTTGCCCCTCAAGGGGTTAAGCCTCATATTTAAAAAAAATATTTTTTGTAATAACAAAGACATGTAGAATAAAGTTATTTTTCTTTTTTTAAACTGATTTTATATCTCTTCACAAATAGTTCAATATAAAACAAAGTGGGTCAAGCTTCCCATATAGTGTGTCAACCCTCCCATAGGTGGAGAGCCTTGACCCAATATTTTTTCATGATTAAAATCAATCATTTTTCAAATTTATTATATGTTACACTTACGTAACAATTTTATTTTGATAACTGATTGTATAACGAATAAAGTGATATATAAAACTTTATTCTACTTTCAATATTTAAAAAATAAAAAATCATTTTGTAAAAAGTGGGTCAACCCTCCCTAGTCTCCCCTACATTTTGAATTACAAAGAAAACTGAAAAGACAGTTTAAAATGATACACAAATCATACATAAAACCTAACAACCAACAAAATAATAATAATAAAAAAAAGTTAGAATACTTTCAATGAAGCTCAACCTTACACACAATCCCTCCAAAACTCTCCTCAAAGAGAGATTCATCAAGCTTGCTCAAGGATGATTTCTTCTTTTGAATTCAGGATAGCCAACAAAAGAAAAAAACGATGAATACATTCTAAGAAATACAGACCTTTCCATTGAACTTTAAAATATTTATTGAAAAATTCAAATAAAGACATGTAGTCAAGATTTAAAATTTTTATGACAGTTTTATTCAAGTGATGCTATAAGTTTTAGTCATTTAGGAACAGGACATTATTGAAATTAACGATATACATTTCGCTTTTATTAAGTTTTAAAAAGTACTATTTTTATAACATAATATTATGATTAATATACAGACTTATAAAAATATGTTTTGTGAATTTTACCTGCACTATATTACAGTATTTTATAATAAGAAAAATTAAATTCGTTTTAAGCACAGAAAACTTTAAAATGTAATTTTTATTGATATTTATATCTAATTATTAAATACTGAAAATAATTTATCTTTATTCCAGTCAATAATCTGAATAATGTTAAAACTATACCACCGTTCGTATTTAAATACATATAATTAAAAATTCATTTAAAAATTAAACCCCTTCAATAAACTGTGAAAGAAGAAAAGCGCATATTAATCTACGAAAATATAATATAAGCATGAGTAAAAATATACTAAAACCTCTTCTGAGATTACCATCATAAAAAAGTTCTTTATCTTTAGAAACTTAAAAACTAATAGATTTTCAAGATTTAAAGAAGGATTTTTCTTAAACTTACGTTTGCTGCCAGACATTTTCAGAAACGTTTCCTAATAGTTTTTATAGAGTATGTATTAGTTGCTTTAACCCTCTTCTACTACCAACTATTTTCTGACTTTCAGTACCACTGGGGTCATATGTGACCCCACCAAGTTTTTTATTTTTGTACATGCAGCATTATACCTAAATGACTACAAACATTATATTTATCCATTTTGCTTCAAAAAATGTGTTTTATAAAAGAAATATTTACAATAATTAAGCAAATATGCATTTATCAAAGAAATTTGTGGAATAATTAAGCTTACTTTTTTTAAAATATATTCTTTCACAATTTATACAAATAGCAACATATCTGCCACGTTTTCTGTCTTTCATGCTTGTACTTACTTCAAGTGTATTTGGAACAGGTAAGCGTTTCTGTACATTATGTTGTATCAAAGATTCACCTAATTTCATTACGAACAATACGATAATTACATTCTTCGTTTATAATTTATTTATTTCGCCCAATTTGGATTTATATGTACACTGTTAAAAATATGTAGCACTTGCTGCATAGTCACGCCACTGCTTTTATAGAAAACGATTACTTGACTATACTATGGAGCATTTTAATTGGTCAGAATAGAGATATTCTATAAAAGTGGTGAAGTGACTATGCAGCTAAAGCTGCAGATTTATAAAAGTGTAGTCAAGTAATAAAGTCATTCAGTGCACTAATGTCTGACATATTGTAAAATATTACCATAGGGCATCTTCTTGTCATTCTATTTGTTGTATATGTTCGAACTAGTTTATCCATAGTATCAACTCCTGATTTTGTAAAGTTATAATCTATGATTATGGTTAGTTTCTTATTCGGGGTACTTCTCAATTTCAATAAAAAATAATTCATTGTGCTAAGGAGAGTTCCAATTTTCTCTTTTTTGGACAATATGATACAACTGTTGCTGACTTCTGAAATCCAAATAATGTGGAGTTGACAACCCTTCCTTTGGTTGAACCAAAGGATTTGGGTAATCCTTTACGAATTTTCCGTATTGTTCCTGAAAGTGTTAGCTGCTGCCACTCTAGTTCTTTTGCCAGACTTAAACTTGTAAAGAAATTGTCTGCTGTGACATTTCTACCGTTTTTTCATTCCTCTGATCATATCCAGAATAACTCTCTTTCTTTGATTGACTTCTTTAGGCATATTGTTTTCCCTTACATTATATACCTGAATGCTGCATAAACAGCCAATAACGCTATCACAAACAAACCATAAAATTTATTCCATACTATCCTGGTGTTGACGGAATATACTGTCGAAACGGGCATTCGCCCCAAAATGCAACTACTTGTTCATCGATAGTAACATTATCGAAGGGAATGTACGCATCTTGAAAAGTATCAGTGTAAGATTGAAATACTTTTCTAATTGGTAACAGTTTATCCATAGATCGATTTTTCTGTTTAAGCTCAACGTCATCAAATCTAAAACATCGGAATATTTGTGTGAATCGGTTTCTACCCATGCACTTATTGAATATTAGGCGACCATTATTTTCAGTCCTTAAATGCGTTACTGCGTCATTGTGGACTTTGTACCCTCCAGCAAGTATCAATAGTCCAAAATAACATATCATTTCTTAAACTTAAAATTGCACTATCTGCAAATTACTTAAAAGATGATAAAATATTTAAAAATGTGTTAAATTACTTTAATAATTCTTAGTACTTTCAACTATATACAGAATGGTAATAATTAAACTTCCCCTATAAACAGTATCGTACAGCGCAAACGGGTGAACGAAATGCAACAAAATTTGGTACATAGACTATTGACGAGATGCGCTCACGGAATTTCTAAAAAAAATTTTAGTTACAAAATGTCCACCAGAGGACGCTTTTTCTGGAAGAAACATTAAATTTAACACAAGCCAAAACAGAATCCAGAATTGTCAATAAATGTTAATATTGCTTCTGGATTGTGTTTTAGCCATTTATTGTGTTAAATTTAATATTTTTCCGGAAAAGGCGCCCTCTGGTATATATTGGAACTATTTTTTTTTTCGAAATTCCGTGAGCGCATCTCGTGTATAGCCTATATGTCAAATTTCATTTCATTCTGTTCACTCGTTTGCGCTGTAGGATGTTGTTTATAGGGGAAGTTTAATTATAACCACCCTGTACATATCCTTCGTCGGAGAATAAAAAAAAACTGTTATTAGTGTCTCATTTTCAAATTTTACGTAATTTGTGTCGAAAGGAGCGAAAGTGAAAGTAAATTTTTAGATCCGGAAAACATTGCGAAAGTAAAAATATGAATATATTGGGAAAGTGGAATATTACGTGTTTTATGATTCTCTAAGCAAACTGAGCCAAATTCTGAATACGTTGCCGGGTAAAACGTCACTACAAACAGTATTTTCTTTATTAATAATTTCTATCTATTAACTTATATTGTCTGCTTCTGGTTAAGTCTTGACAGGGCTGTTGTTGGTCGGTGGTACTTCAAACCTCTCAAATGTTCTTTAATATGATCTATAAGTTTACGAGAAGTCATTCCTATGTATTAGAGATAAATATTTTCTGTTTTCAGTGGAATTACATATACTCTAGAGTAGGGGTGCACAACCTTTTTAAGAGAAGGGCCACTTTCAAAAATGTCTGGGTTGTCGAGGGCCACATCAGTCACACGAAGAGAATTCTATTTCGGAGAGGGGGGGGGGTTACCCCTCTAGGTTCCCCTAGCCTGTCAACATATCCAATTCAGTTGGCAAGGATATATCAAAAGTTTACGTTTGTATATATAACAACGATTAATTTGAAAGAGTGTTAATATTCCTGGACTTTATTCGTGGGAGTAAATTTTGTTTTATTAAAAGTGCTAAAAAACAAACATAGGCATGAAAATGGCTGGTGCGGAGAAAAAAAATGCGAACTTATTGAACGAAGGGGGCAGGAAGAGCCAATTAACAAGATATGAGATTTTTACGCGCCTGGTCAACAAAATTTGTGATTTCACCGTCCCCATTTCAACGAAATTTGAGATTTTTCCGCGGAGGATCGACAAAATTAGCGATTTTTCCTCACCGAATCAACGAAATTCGCTATCTTACTGCACCTGGTCTACGAAATTCCTATTACTCTGCACCCAATCGATGATATCTGCTATTTTTCCGCGTATGATCGACTAAATGCGCAATTTTTTTCGTGCCTGACCAACGAAATTCGCGATTTTTCGGATCACGATCGGCAAAAACGACAATTTTTTTCGTGCAAGAGCGACAAAATTTCCGATTTTTCTACCCCTGACCGACGAGATTCGCGATTTTTCCGCGAACGATCAACGAAATTCTTGATTCTTAACTCACTCTGACGAAATTTGGGATTTTTTCAAACGGTAAATTGGCAAAATTTGCAATTTGTTCTCGCGAAAATCTGACGAAACTCGCGATTTTCACGCAGACAATCAACGAAATTTTCAATTTTTCCGCGCATCATCGAGAAAAGTCGCGGTTTCTCTGTGCCTGACAACGAAATTTGCGATTTTTCCGAGCCTGATCGACAAATTCGCGATTTTTTTGTGCCAAACCAACGAAATTTGCGATTTTTCCGAGCCCGATTGACAAAACTCAAGATTTTTCTGTGTCCGTTCGACGAAGCTTGCGGTTTTTAAGAGCACGATCAACGAAATTCGCGATTCTGGAATGACGAAATTTGCAATTTTTCCCGCGGCAAATTGACGAAATTCCGGATAAACAGACGAAACACGCGATTTTTCCGCACCTAATTGAAAAAATTCGCGATTTTTCTACACCCGATAGACGAAATTCACGATTCCCAACTGGCTGACAAAATTTGCAATTCTTTCCCTCGGCAAATTGACGAAATTCGCGATTTTTTTAACGCGACTTTCGAAACTCACGATTTTTCCGCAGTCGATCAAGAAAATTCGCAATTTTTTCGCGCATCATCAACAAAATTGACTATTTTTTCGTGCCCGATCAACGAAATTTGCGATTTTCCCGCGCTTGATCGACAAAATTCGCGATTTTTACGTGCCCGACCAATTAAATTCACGATTTTTCCGAGCCCGTTTGCCAAAACTTGCGATTTTTCCTAGCCCGATTGAATTCCTATCCGACTTTTCCGTGCCCGATCGGCGAAATTTGCGATTTTTTTCCACTCTTCAAATACAAAATTCGCGATTTTTCGGTGTCCGATCAAGAAATTTGCAATTTTTCTATGCCTGACCGACAAATTTCGCTATTCTTCCTCACCCGATCAACAAAATTGGCGATTTTTCCGCGCCCGATCTACTAAATTCCCAAATCTTAACTCACCGACGAAATTGCCAATTTTTCAAACAAAATTCGTAATTTTTCCGTAACCGACCAATGAAATTCGCAATTTTTCCGTGACTGAGCGACAAAACTCGCGATTTTTTCGATCCCGATCAGCGATTTGAGTGGTTTTTTACGTGCTTCCTGGACAAAATTCGCTATTATTCCGCACCCAATCAACGAAATTCGCGATTTTTTCATCGGCCGATCAACAAAATTCGCGATTCTTATTTGACTAACAAAATTTTCAAATTTTCCCGCGGCAAATTGACGAAATTCACGATTTTTTCCTGCGACTTTTGGACAAAAATTGCAATTTTTTCCAGTTATAAATTGACGGAGTTCGCGGGCCACACGTTACCCCATCGCGGGCCACTTTTGGCCCGCGGGCCACAGGTTGTGCATCCCTACTCTAGAGATTTCATCTTTCGGGATCGGATCTATTTTGGATATTCTCTATCTATAATTTTCCATTTATTTCCTAACACTGCCTCTCCGTGTTTACTTGTACATTTTATAATGTCGTAAACAATTTTTGGATTCATAAAAAGTTCGAATGTCGATTGGATAGTAATTATATTTCTTATAGTATAACGTGTAGGCTAGGGTGGAGTAAAAAAAACAAAAATCGGAAAATCAAGAGGTAATAGCGCGCAAAAGTTGTGTATGGTCCTCAGTAATAAAACTGCGCATTTTTTTCAAAATCAAATTTTATCTTCCGGTGCCCCCGGGCCCACCAATTTCCACCAAACTCGTCCAAAACACCGTGTAGAAGCTATAAATAAAAATAAAGATAAAGCTGGAAAACAAAAATTTCATACCCCGGAAAAGTTGTTTGTGGTACGTAGTAATATGCCTGCACAGATTTTTCGAAATCAAATTTTATCTTCTGGTGCCCCCCCACCCAGTATTTTTGCGAAATTGTCAAAAATGTCTTGTACAACTTATAAATCGAAATAACCATAAAGTTGGAAAATAAGAATGTCATACCGCGGAAATGTTGCGTATGGTACGTAGTAATATACCTACTGAGATTTTTTCGAAATCGCATAATATCTTCTAGGGACCCGGTCATTCGAAATTTTGAAAACATTGGCATAAATTCCTTGTTATCTGTTGTACATGTTTAATAGAATGCATCACACAAGAAGCAACAGTGCAATAAAAAACATTTTATCTATGAAAAGTACTCAATCAATTAGAGTTCAATAATGAAAAACAAACATTTAAATCTGTTAAAAGTGTTACAAAAATTTAAAGTACAATTAAATCAGTTCGTGCTCTTCAAAACAAAAATCTAAATATTCAAAATGTTTAGGCTTGGTGTTTATTGTTGTTCCTGTTGCAGTTTTCTAACCTTAAAATCGGACCTAGTCTCAAAATATGGCAAAATGGATCTTATGAATCCATCCATGTTGTTGCTTGCACCGTAAACTGTCGTGGCAGCTTCAGTGACCACTCTGGCACACCTTTCTACACATTGAGTGTTACATGGAAACTCAGCAAACGAAATGATATCTTCACGATCATGCTTGTCAATGTGCATTTTTAAATTATCGCATAAAAGATTAGTAAAAATAGGTGGTTCTGTAACTTCTGCCTTATCCCACTGAATCATATCAATATAATCTGCTTCCCTAAAATTGATTGCAGGAACTTGGAACCACCTAACTTCTCCACTTGTGTTCGAACTCCGGACTTTGAAGATTTTACGAAATCCTAGTTCACGGATGTATTTCCGATTATCAGTTACCATGCCATGCCACTCAGCAGATTTTCCAAATGGGCAAAAAAGGTATTGAGCTGGATTACTGGGCCAGTTATAACTTTAACTGCCTGAGGCATTTCCACGGAAAAATAAGCAATTTACCAAAGATGGCTTGCACTTAAAAGCAAACCGTACACGCGCGTACACCTTGACTACAAGCTCCGTGAATATCATCAGATTGAACGTTAGATCTGGACTTCTCACATTGAGTCTCAAAATTCGATTGGCGAAGATAATCCATCTGCTATGTGAAAGTCTATCGGGAAATCTATTTGCAAGATCTTCCGAACAACTTCCATTCTTAATAGACAGGATCACTTTCTTCAGGTATTTTTGATAGGTACTGAGATCTTTAATAACGGTTTCGAGGTTATAAGTATATCGAATAGTCTGTAAAGAGATGGTGGGAAGGGATTCACACTAGTCCAACATTTTCGAATCGGACGACTAAAAACTGGTCCCCTTCATTTTACGAATTGATTAAATAGAACTTTAAATTTTTTAAACACTTTTAAAATATTTAAATGTTTGTTTTCATTCTTGAACTTTAATTGTTTGCGTATTTTTCACAGATAAAATGTTTGTATTGTACTCTTACTTCTTGTGTGATGCATTCTATTATACATGTACAACAGATAAAAATGATTTTACGGGAAATTTTTCGAAATTTCGAATGACCGAGTCACTGGAAGCTATTATGAGATTTCGAAAAAACTGTGTAGGCATATTACTACGTATCATACGCAACTTTTCCACTGTATGACATTTTTATTTTTCAACTTTATGGTTATTTTGATTTATAAGTTGTACAAGGCATTTTTGACGAATTTCGCAAAAATAGGGGGCGACCCGGCCCTCCGGAAGATAAAATTTGATTTCGAAAAAACTGTGCAGGCATACCTACGTACCACACACAACTTTTTCGCGGTATGACAGATTTGCTTTCCAGCTTTATCTTTATTTTTATTTTTAGTTCTACATGGTGTTTTGGACAAGTTTGTCGGAAATTGGTGGGATCAGGGGCACCGGAAGATAAAATTTGATTTCGAAGAAACTGCGTAGTTTTATTACTGAGGACCATACACAACTTTTGCTTGCTATTGCCTTTTGATTTTCCGATTTTCGTTTTTTTCACTCCACCCTAGTGTAGGCCCTGGTGCAGGTTTCTTGCCATTTCGACTGAGCAGTTTTCAAAACTTACTTCTATCTCTAAATGAATAAAATTGTTGAGTTTTATCTATGGGCCTGTAAAAGAAAATATTATTATATCATTGAGCATTTGTATAAATATACGATTTATATAAATATAAATAAATAAATGTATTTATTTCACTTAAATCTATAAAGATTTCTGTATTGAGCAAGAATTGAACTAACACCCGACTACAAAAGATGCGAAAAGAAAAAAAAATTCAAGGAGATATTTATTTTAAATTTTAAACCACTATTTCACATTATGACGTCCAGTGTCCACTATATTTCATTTTCTGAGACGACATGCAGTGTAAGACGCAGTTTGGATCAAGGTGAATTCAATGACACCTCATTTGTTGAAATCAGTTCATTAGTTTAGTCTGTACAAGGTAAAAAAACATACTCGCATACATACACTTGGAAAATCATAACCCTTATTGCATAGTCGGATAAAAAAATACAAGAGATTTTTAGATAGATATTGCATTTTATATTATATTTCATATTATATTATTATATATTATTATATATTATCTTATATTCTATTATTAAAAGTCTGTATATATTTTTATAATTATAAAATTATGTATTTTTATATATAATTATAATAATTATATATAATTATATAATATTTTGTGTTCAAAATATGATCTAATATATAAATTTGGGATCACAGGTGACCCCAGTGGTACTCAATTGGTAAATTGTAAATAAAAAATAAAATTTACTCATTTTATTAATTTCTTCTATATGAGTAAAATGTTAAGCATAAAATGAACAAATTCAATTTTTTTCAGAGTCTTAAAACTCATACTTTTTTCACAGTTATACGGTAAATTTGATCTGTGGTCATAGATGATACCATGGTACTAGGAGTGTTAAACCGGATTATCGGTTTTTCGGATGCTATCAATTCTCAAGTGAACATTATTAGATTCAAAAACGTGTTAAAAGTTTTTTAAAATGTACTATGTTTATGACACATTATTACGATAAATCAACAGAGTTATGAAAATATGTCTTGTAAACTTTACCCGCACATTGTTGCAGTATTTTATAATAAGAAAAACGATAATTTTTGATAAACCGAAAACTTCAAAATGTAGTTTTTATTGCTGTTTATATCATATAATTATATAATAAAAATAATTTAAAACAAATTGTTTCTAATGTGCTCCAAATCATTAAAATTTTACGTGGAAGCTATATCATCTTTATTCCAGTCGATAATCTTAATAATATTAAAACTCTACCAAGGTTCGTCTATGGAAACATTGAATTTAAAATTAATTTAAGGGGTCTCAGGACCCTTAAAACTTTAAAATTTTCGATTTTTTAATTTTATTTAGATTCCAAACCCCTATCTTTCTGAACATTTTGATATAATTGTTTTATTGAAATTCCCATTAGAACAGATGTTATGGCTTTTAGAATTATACCTCCTCAATAGCTGAAGCGCCCTTTACGAAACCTTGAACTCATTTTCCTCAAAATGACGTTTTTGGGGGCATAACGCGCACGATATCTGAAAAACTTCTGAATATTTTTTCATATAATTTTCAAAACGTATGTTTCATATTAGTCTGTATAAACGGAACCTAAAATTTCCTTTTTATTGTTCAAGAAAATGTTTTTATAGGTGATTATAGTGCATAAATTTTCTAAATTTTGCATTAGCTAAATGCAATTTTGCTTTAAAAATATAAAAATGCTTTAAATAAAGATTTATTTAGGTTCAGGGTAATTATTGCAATCTGGAGTATAAGTAGGTACCAAAATTTTCATTTTAGTTACAAAACTTATTTTGTAATCCTGCGCGTAACCTGTTATGCCGATATTCTGCTCGTCATATGTATGACTGTTTGGAGCCCCCTGTAATTGCTAATTGTTCATCTTGCGTTTTTTTAAATACATGACATGAAAGAACGTGCTTAAATCTTTTATCCCAATTAAAATTAGGTCTTAAAATCAAATACATTTTAAGATATTAAATGTTGAAAATGGTCTTTTTATTAATTATTTTCCAATTTTAAGAGTCCCGAGAACCCGTTAAAAATTAAACACCTTCGATACACAGCAAAAGATGAAAAGTGTTTCTAAATCTACGAAAATATCATGTAACCATGAAAATGATTTTTGCATTTTTTTTTAAATACATGATATGAAAGGGC
Source organism: Maratus speciosus (assembly GCA_963932465.1). Taxonomy (NCBI): domain Eukaryota; kingdom Metazoa; phylum Arthropoda; class Arachnida; order Araneae; family Salticidae; genus Maratus; species Maratus speciosus. The sequence continues at coordinate 381,092,217 of OZ010786.1, forward strand.
GTACTTACATCTTTTATCACAATTAAAATTAGGTCTTAAAATCAAATACATGACACGAATGAACGTACTTACATCTTTTATCCTAATTAAAATGTCTTAGAATCAAATACATTTTAAGATATTAAATGTTGAATGTGGTCTTTTTGTTAATTTTTTTCCAATTGTCAGATTCCCGAAAACCCGTTAAAAATTAAACACACTCGATACACTGCAAAAGATTAAAAATGTATCTAAATCTACGAAGATATCATGTAACTATGAAAAAAGTATACTAAAACCTCCCCCGAGATTATCCACACTTTCGAAAGAGTTATTTATCTTTAGAAACCTCAGAAACTAATATATTTCAATATTTAAAGAGTACTTTTTTTAACTCACTTTTGCTACCAGTGATTTTCGGAAACGTTTCCTAGTACAGTAGAGCGCCGATTATCCGAACAGGTCGGGACCGACCCTAGTTCGGATAAGCAAAAGTTCGGATAAATGGACAGACAATTAAAGGAATGTTTCTGACTATACTAAAGCCTTCACACGCTATCTAAGCTTAGGACTGGCAGCACCAGATAGTGCTGGCATGTTAAATTTTTTAGCCCCCGTTACGGTATGCTATTGCTTTCTCCCAGCTTATTTCGTGTCTTATCCAAAAAATAACGTTACCTTACAGAAGCCAGCCGTAAAAAAAGGCAGTACGGTTAAATACTCCATAGCAATATTTTAAACTTCTAAGCATCGCACATTTTCGATTTTTATACAATCGTATTGGAAAAAAAAGTTCTTTTAAATGCAATGTGTTTGAAAACGGCATCTCCATTTGTTTTTGAAATATTAATTTTTTTCTAGTTTTTAGCGACATTTGTTTAATTTTGTCAACTCAGGTTCTAAATTTATGTAGAAAGTAAAGGGAAAATAGCAATTATATCTTTTTGTTGCAACTTTCTCATAAAAACTTTAAAAAAAGTAATTAAAATACGTGCTATTTTGAAAAAATATAAATGAATTGATTTCTTTATGCTGCATTTGTGACATCCTATCAAACTTTATTGTAGATGTTTGTGATTGGATCGTAAATGAGGAATTCTTTAGCGGATTCGGATGACGTCGTTTTATATAAATAAATTCGCGTGTTTTAAGTCTTAAAAATGAGCTACAGTAGAGTCCCGATTATCCGAGTCGCGCTTAACCGAGTTTTCGCTTTAACACAGAAATTTTCTTCTGATGGACTGATGGCTTATAATATTATGAAACAGCCATTATAAATGAAGTGCTAGGTGAAGATGAAAGAGCAGTTGTATAAAGTTAGAACTCTTATTTTCTGGTCAATATGGGGGAGAAAAATGGCCGTAATTTTTTTTTTTTAATTGTGGCCATTTTCCCCCCATTCTGACCAGAAAATCAGAGTTCTAACTTTTTACGGCTGCTCTTTCATCTTCACCTAGCACTTCATTTATAATGGCTGTTTCATAATATTAGAAGCCATCAGTCCATCAGAAGAAAAGGATCCATTCCAAAGGTATAAGTTCGATTAACTTGGATAATCGGGACTCTACTGTATCTATATTTATATACATATATTTCTTTTTTCATCGGTGGAGACACTAAATTCTAGAAAAGCAGAATTCCTGTTCCCTAGTTTTTCATTATTTTTTTTTTCACATTTTTATCATTAATTTTTTTTTCTCTTTTTATCATTTTCTGAACTCCAGAGATTATAATTTAAGCAAAAAAGCTTTTGATAGTTACTTGCTTTAACGAAGACATTCTTTTAATGCTGCTATATCTCCAATTCTTCTTAAATACGTTAGTTGAATAGTCTCAACGTTCTTCTGCCTTTCGAGCCATTTCATAGCTGTTTCCAAACATTCAAAGGCTCCGTTATGTGATGGACCTGGATTATTTTCAGAGCATTCGTTTTCATTTTCTCCAATTTCTTTTTCATCACGAATCTCATCCACAATCTCATGATCATTTAAAATCTGATATCCAGAGTTATGTACTTCACTGTTTAATCATTCGTTAATTTCATTTCCTTCATAGCTTAGGATTCTTCCTTCTCCTTTATTGTGTTACATTTCTCATTTTCTGATCCACTATCAGATTTTTTATTTATTTAAAATTTTATTCCAAGCCAATTGATAATTGGGAGTTCGGTTAAAAAAATAAAATAAAAAAAATTGGAAGAAATAGGCTGTTCGGATAACTGGAAGATCGGTTGTTAAAAAAAAAAAATTTGAGAGAAATAGCCTGTCTGGATAATTGGAAGTTCGGTTAATTGGAGTTCCGATAATCGGCGCTCTACTGCATTTTATATTGTATGAATTAGTTATCTCAAACAGGAATATCGGTTTTTCAGATGCTATCAATTCTCATGTAAACATTTTCAGATTAAAAAAAAATATATTTTACTGACAAACATGAAAAATTGTTAGAATTAACATTGATATTATAATTAATATTACTTTTTTTACTCTTGAATGCATAAATTCAAGTATGCAGCGGTAATGTTTAATTGATAATTTGATAATTAATAGCATGCTAAAAACCAATATAACGGTTAGAGAAAACGGATTAACCCTTTCCGGCGCAGTGCTCCCGCGTCGGGACCACCTAATTTTAATTCAAAACTTACAAAAGGCACCAAGAATATTTTAATAATTTTTGCTTTTACAAAGAAAGTTTAAAGTAACGAGATATTAAGTTCTAAAAAAGTCGATTGGAAATTACGGCGTCAGTCAATCAATTCATCATTTTAGGAACAGAATGTTTCTGTGCAGGAAAGAGTTAATACATTTTAAATACTACGCGAAGATGTTTCCGTACATCTATTGCAGAAAAAGTAAATTTTTACAAATTCTTATTTAAATCTGATAGAAAAAACTAATTTCTGGTGTTTCTAAAGATAACGAACGTTTTTGTGAATCGTGAGTAACTCGAAAGATGTTATTGTATATTTTTGTTTGTAGTTATATTAATTTTTCTATATTAGAAACATTTGTATTTTTTTACAGTGTATTGATTTCAAGTAAGTTAAAAGATGTAATAGAAATAGCTGAATTTTCGTAAAAGTCGAAACGACATTTCAATCATAAAAGAGGAAAATGCACAGAAATCATAAATCATATTTTTTTCACAGAGCAAAACTTTTCACGGAACAGAAATTTAAGTCTTAATTTATAGTATTTTTTTAAATTTAAAAATAAATATTTCATTAATTCGTATTACTTTACTTTTTCTTTAAGGGGGTAGGATACATTTAAACTTTCAGAATTTTCGAATTTTTTTTAATACATATTTTGATTCCGTAATCATTTCTCAACAATATGCAAAAAACCGCATTTTAAAATTTCCATTAGTTTACTAATTATGGCAGTTTTATTAAGACTACCCTCCGACTGTCTAGGAAAAGGGCAAAATTGTAATGTTGTTTTCTCCTTATTTTGTTTTAAATGCTAAAAAAATGATTCTTTGAACATTTTATAAAAAAAAACTTAATAACGAATATGAATGCAATCCTTGGAAGTATTAATCATTGTTAAATGTATTAAAAATACATTAAATCAATAGAATTATATTACTTTAAATATTGCTTGTATTGCAGTGAAACCTGGAGCTTAGTGAACGTATTAACACTGGCTTGTCAGTGAGGGGGTTAAGACTACACAGGATAATTAAGTTTTGCGTCGCGTTTGTTCAAAATAATGAATTTTGATACTGCGCGAAGTGTTACTAAAAAACTATGCATGGCAACCAAAAGAATTTTTCACAACATATTCGTTTCTGTATTGTCTACAACTTAAAACCAGAAAAAAGGTAAGATTTTATTTTTTTTTTCTGTTTTTGTACTTAAAAAATATTTTTTTTAAGTGAACATTTTCAATTTTTTGTTAATTTTTTAATTTAGTCAATATGTTTTACAAATATTCTGGTTTTAGTATAAAGGTTACGTATAAAGGTATTACGTATTTATTTTCTCCAAAATTTCCTGTTTATATGCATATATTCAGATTTTATCATGCGCGCATGATTTTTTTTCTCTTATTATCATATATTTTTAAACTTATCATTTCAATATTTATATATGAATTTACAAGTATATATATTTTTGTAAGTGTAAATTTAAATATGAGCTATATATTTAAATGGAGTTTTATTTTTATTTTTGACTTATTACACAAGTTTTGAAGCTTGGAAAATAGTGATATTTTTTACTTTTTCGACGTGTTAAAAGGTATCCTTCCCCTTTAATCTACTCATCACTGTATGCTATTTCGGAATCCAGTGTAAAAAGATAGTCAGAAGCGGCCACTGTTCCGAATTCGAAAATTATGTAGATTTTTTTTTTTTAATTACATTTTTAGACAAAAACATTTGTGGAAAATGCATGCAAAAAATATCTGGATCTGAATTTAGTTATAAATGGTTAAGGTATATTTTCACATTCACGTGTTAATTGTTCTCTTGCCATCTTTTTGCATGGCCAGTTCAGAATTTGAACAGTACCCTTTAGCTTTAAGCTGCCAATGCTCTGCCAACTGAGCTGTCTTCGGCAAATCCGAACAAAATATCTCTCTGTTAAAAAAAATAAGTGGAAACTGGTGTGAATAAAAAAAAACCTGAAAGATCTTAAAACACCATCAAAAGTAAATATTAAAATGATATATGAAAAGTAAAAACATTTAAACGTTTTTCATGGTGTTTTAAGAAGATCTTTTAGTTCTTATCTCTGTGTTATCTATAAAAGCCCAACAACTCTATCGCAGTAAATGCAACTGCAAATAAACTTTGTATACTTAATTTATTGATTAATATAACAACAATTATTAAACCAATGGTAAAGAATTGTGCAAAATGAGCATTGGCAGCTTAAGACAAATGGCCATGGTTCAAATTATGGCTTAGCCACTTTTTCAAAAATTTTGAAAATAACAACTCATAAAACTATATGAAAATCACGTGAATACAGCAGACTAAAATACCATTTACTTAAAGAGATAAAATGCTTTTAACAAAGCAAAAAAAAAAAAAAAAAAAACTTTATTTATTTAAAATAGACATATGTTTCATTGATCCGACGACAATATTCTCAATAATAAATATGATACTAATATTTTTGCAAAATTTTTTAATTGAAAACTGGTTAACAAAAATCACGTGAACTTAGCTGCAATATTAACAAGTTGGAAATTGCTCGTCAAACGTGGCAAATGAGGTGCGTTCGTACTATAACTAGTTTTATAATTATTTTTTGCACCCCATATTGTACTGAATGTATACTTTTTTGCACTTCATAAAGCGCATAGTCTGATACATCATTAAAATGCACTTCCAATAATTTTTTCCCATTCCCCGTAATGTAACGGAACACTTTTGACTGTCCCTGTAATTAAACTATAGATCCGATTTTCCTAAAATTTGAAATAGCTCAACAAAACTTTGCAACAATTATATCTTTAAAATTTCAGACCATTCGGAAGGCTGTAATATCATTAAAATGCACTTGCAATAATTTTTCCCATTGGCCGTAATGTAAAGAAAAACTTTTGACTGTCCCTGTAATTAAACTATGCATCTGATTTTCCTAAAATTTGAAATGGCTCGACAAAATTTTGCGACAGTTATATCTTTAAAATTTCAGATCATTCGGAAGGCTCTAATATCATTAAAATGCACTTGCAATAATTTTCCCCATTGCCCGTAATGTAAAGAAAAACTTTTGACTGTCCCTGTAATTAAACTATACATCCGATTTTCCTAAAATTTGAAATGGCTCGACAAAATTTTGCAACAGTTATATCTTTAAAATTTCAGATCATTCGGAAGGCTCTAATATCATTAAAATGCACTTGCAATAATTTTTCCCATTGGCCGTAATGTAAAGAAAAACTTTTGACTGTCCCTGTAATTAAACTATACATCCGATTTTCATAAAATTTGAAATGGCTCGACAAAATTTTGCAACAATCATATATTTGAAATTTCAGACCATTCGGTTGGGTAGTTTTTGCTCTGTTACATGCGGACAGACGGACGGACGGACAGACGGACGGACAGACGGACGGACAGACGGACGGACAGACGGACGGACAGACGGACGGACTGAACGACGACTATAGGTGCTACGTATTTATATAATTACGAACGCACCTAAAAATGGATATTTGTGATCGTGAATTATTTAACACTATTGTTTCCCTTTTCTGCAGAGCATCTCTTTCCAAATTTTAGGAAGTTCATGGAGGCTGAGTCATTTCATATATTCTCACTGTGTAAGAAGATTTCTATTGATTCGCGGGTAATGGATGACAAGTAAAATTGTGTACATGAAAATGAATGAAATTCTGTACATTGTAATTTCAATGTACAAAATTTCAGATTATCCTCTTTACAATATTTTCCTGGTTTCTTCGCAAGATTGAAATATAAACTCAATAAATACAATATCTCCATAGTTGCAAAACATTTCGAAAATTTAAAAAACATATTATGTAAGAAAATCGACCCAATAGAACCAAATCAGTTATCAGGGGTATATGAAATGCCTTTAACCAAAGAAGATAGAACACTGCAATTTTATATAGGAATGACAAACAGAAATCTTTAAACTAGGATCAAAGAACACATAGCAGGCATCAAATACAACATGAAAACTACAGCTTTAGTTAGACTGTACAATACCGAGCATTTACAGATTAATTTTAAAAATAGTAGAATAATTTATCCATCAAGATTTTACATGCCATCCATTATCCGAGAATCAATAGAGATCTTCTTACACACTGAGAATATATGCATTGATTCAGCCTCCAGTGAACTTCCTAAAATTTGGAAAGAGATGCTCTACAGAAAAATGAAACAATAGTATTAAATAATTCATGTTTACAAATATCCATTTTTAATATTGCAGTTAATTTCATTGTGCTTAAGGTCATGTGACAGTTTTCAATTTAAAAAAATTGCGAAAAAATTTGTATCATATTTATTATTGGGAATGTTGCAGTCGGAACAATGAAACATATCTCTAATCTGAATAAATAAAGGCATTTTTTGCCTTGTTAAAAGTGTATTATCACTTGAAGTAAATATTAATTTAGTTTAATTACAACTATATATATATAAACTCTGTTTAGGGCGTCAGATGTCGCCATCCGAAAAATCTACAAGAGTCTTTTTCCATTTTTTTTTTCCGATCAAGGGTCCATTTCTCTTCCAGACCTCTATTCTCCATTGCCTTTATGATTTATTTACCAATTAGAATACATGTGTTAAAAATAATCATTGTAATTACGCATGCAACATTTCTTGGAGTTCGATTACATGCGATTTATTTGATTGAGCTGATTCAGAAATCATACCAGATAACATAATGTAAAAAGGTTTCAGAGTGAATTGTGTGTCTTCTAGATTTGTCCACTATAGCTCATTTGTCAGAATATTGGCAGCTTCAGTTAAAATGTCCATGGTTAAATAATGGCCTGGACACTTTTTCACTCAGTTAGAAAATTACATTTCTTCTGACCAATCTGTGATGTACAACTGGGTGAAAGCTGTAAAATTACAATTTGAAAAAATGTATGTTAACTAATAATGTTATGACTAATATAGCACTAGAATATCTTTTTTCTTAAACATGCTTAACCATTTCTTAAACGATTTCTGAAACATCGTGCGGCATAAATTCATGTTTACATCATATTTAATTATGATAAATTTATTTATCATACTTGATTATGATAAATTTATTTTTATACGCGAGTTTCAGTATCAACAATAACGGAACGTATGGACAACAGATAACTATCTTTTAATTTTAATTTTCGAAAGTTGTAATAAATAGTGCTATACTATTGCTGTTCTTAAGCACATTCTTTGTAAACATTTGAAACTCTAAAACTAAAATATTTTAAGGGAATTTGCAATTCTCTCACTTACCTTTCTATGTATAAAATACAACAGTATTATGAGAAATGGTCGCCATCTACATTCAAAAAGCACTGAAATAGATGCCTCATATTTCCAAATGTAATTAACAACACATATAGTGCTAGAATTTCTGTGTACGTCCAGCGATTTCCGTGATGTCATTTTAAGTTAAAAGGTCATTTTTGTTAAAAGGCTGTGAAAGTATATTTATTTTGAGTAAAATACTGAGTAATATGGTTCCGAGTGGGAAACCCTGTTATTTTGGCAAAGTTAATAGATTATGATCCTGGTTTTCTACACACAAATAATTTATTGTAGGAGTCTACCACCCCTTATAGTTTGCTTAAAACTTTCTAGATTCACTGTTGTTATGTAGATGTTAAGATACATCACCGACACACTTAGATGGTTGATAACTCACGTCAAGATTTAAAAAAACAAATTAGTGATGGAACCTATTATCGCAATCCACTCATTACATAAAATATATGGAATGTTCGCCCCCATTTTAAGCGATTTTTTGTAATAATAAATGCAGGGTGTCCGGGCTAAAATATCCAAAAACTATTGTTTATTTTTATGGAACCACCCATTATAATTTAAAAAAATATATTTAAATATAAAGAACATCCTACCAAGTTTTAAAATAAATAGATTTCGATGTGTGCACCTTTTGCAGAATAACAAGCGTCTAAACACTAATCTAGTTCTCTCCAAGTGTTTAGTAGCATATCAAGAGTTATTAGACTAATTGCTTGAATGATATACTTCTTCAACTCACCCTCAGTGATTTTTTGTATGCATAACGGATTTAATGAATACCCCTAGCAAAAATGTCTAATGAAGTCAAAACCATATACCTTGTCGGCCTGGCAATTGGGCCCCGTCTTCCAATCCCACTTCCAGGAAATGTCATATTAAAAAACGCGGTAAAATCTCTGTGATAGTGCGGGGGAATCCCCAAAAATTCTCGGAGGGGATTCCAATCCACAGACGAGCAGTCTCTTATGGATACTGCTGGAACTTAATGGATAGTTCTGTAATAATAAGCCATAACTTTTGGATACATTTAGCTCAGATACCCTGTATAACAACGACGGTACTTCGACAAGAGTTTAAAACAAATTTACCTTTTTTTAAAAACTAAATAAGACATCATCATAAATGATAAAAATGTCCAAAAACCCAAGCAGTCCTATTCGTAATTATTCATACTTTGGAAATAGTTAGAAATTAAATAAACAATTTCATATCCATAATGTGTAAATATATATATATATATATATATATATATATATATATATATATACTATTATTTTAACACAATCAAACTGATTGGTAAAGTGTAAAGTTATCATACGAATTGAATATTTCCCACTGAGCGAAAAAATGCCCAGGCTGGGAATCGAACCCAGATCCTTGGCTTACAAGGCCAATGCTTTTCCATTTAAGCTAACTGGGCCGACAACTCGCCAGCATATTTCGCTCAGAAATATATATGGAGTTTTTTTGGAGTTTTTATGGAGTAATTTTATATGGAGTTCCTTTACCTGCGGTTTATTCTGTTGAGCTGTCTACATGACAGACCAGATCTTTCTACCAATAAGGTTTTCTGAGCGAAATATGCTTGCGGGTTGTTTGAAGTATGAAATTGCCTGTCTATTGGATACATGAAAGAAGTACGCTATAATCCATATATTTTTTTCAATATCTAATTTTTTCAATTATTTTTTACATGCTTAAAATGACGTTTTTTAACATCTGAGTAAATACTTTTGAAATCGGATTTGCTAAGTCCTAAAGGTTTAAAAAAGAATTTAAAGTTAAGAGTTCCAAACTTTAAACCTGTAGTAATAAAAAAAAATACTTTAAGGAATAAATATGTGTTAACATATAAATTTAAAGAGTAACAATGCCATTTTTTCTGGAGTCATTTGTAAAAGAATTTGTAAAAACTGCTGCACATTTTATTTTAAGGGCTGTAAATATCGCATGTTTTTACTTCACATTTGCTGATTATTATTTCTGTACATTCTAGTTATTTTACTCTACAATGTCATTAATTGTTTTTCCATGCTATTTATTTTATGAAGTTTTTATTTTTTGAAAAGGATGTACGCGCTATAGACGAATATACCTTAAATAAAAAATGCATCACGAAATTTTAGGTGAAAGAGTTATACACAAATATATATTAGTCCAGGCATTTTGTGAATTAACATAGACAAAATTGTAATCGAAGCTTTTTACAGAATTTTTTAATCAAGAACTACTGCTTAATAACATAATAAAAATCAGACAAAATCTGAGCACGGGAACACCTCTATATACGTATTTCAAAATGGTGGAGGGGGTTTTCTGGAACTAAGGCAAAGAATATATCTCGCTTATGGAAATATATTGCTTTATTTGGACAACATAAATTTGAAGTATAGTCAAGAACGTTAAATAGTACACAAAAAGTCTATTTTTGTGTACTATTGCAAAAATGTCTTACCCTTACAAATCACTGATTAAGTTCATTTTTACAGAAATGTCCCAGTCAAAAATTAAAAAAACTTGTATCAATAATTTTCATCATATTCATAGTTAGAAGTTAGTTGTAGTTACATCCATTGACTTGGCACACCCCAAAAGCTGTAGAAAAAGGCGATTCATTACGCTTGCATCCGAATCGTAAAGTAGCATAGTTTGTCTTACAGGAACATCGAACATATTAAGTTGATAATGTGGAGCTGGTAGTAAGTCGCAGAGTATTGGATAGTATAGAGTTATTTTTATATACCGACCCCATTCTTCTGGTTTAGTTATTTCTTCCGTAGCTTTCCAGATATTTATTTGTAAGTAAGTGTGATAGGTATGATATTTTGTAGAAGAATCGATCGGAGGCAAACGTTCAGGTCAAACAAATGATTTTTTTCTGTAGTTACCTTCCCAACCAACATTTGCCCCACCAGTGGCCGAGAGGCTCTGCTCTCGAAGCTGGTAGACGGGAGGTGCTGAGTTCGATCCCAATCGCGCCCGTTGTCCTAATCGTTCGGAGTTTTCGTGGTTTTCTACGAACATTGTTTCTCCAAGCGTTAATACGGGTTAGGTTCCCTTAGAAAGAGCTCTACGGAAGGAACTCCCCCCTTAGCTCCTATATCCCGCGTGCTGATAATTGGCCGACATAAATACAACCAACCCAACCAACATTTGGTGACGTAGATTGTCTGTGGATTCCAGTATCTTGCAGTCATAATACAGAAGCATTTTTTTCTTCCAGCCTAAGCGATATCTGATATATATAATGACACAAAGTGTATAACGCTTTTGGGGTTGAACTTATCCGGATTCCACTTCGCTTTATCGTATTCTATTCGGCCATTTTTATTGAAAATTATTTTTTCGAATGAAACTTCATAAAAGTTACATTTTTAGAAAGATTATTCAAAATAAATTAACATTTGAGAGATGACTTACATTTAATTATGTACATATTCTGAGATAACTTCAGTTGAAATTAGTTTGGCCCTCTCCCTCCATAAGTAAACTTTCATTTGTATCGCATTCATTGTGAACTTTGATCTTTGCTGTCACCATATATCGGCAGTTAAAATAAAAAAGAAGTTTCTTTTGAAATTCTTTGAACTCTGAAGACATTGGGGGGAAAATTAATAGTATTTCTTATAAAATATAATTAGACTATCAGGGATACTTAATGCCGTGTAGAATGTGTATATATATATAACAATGGAAATAAAATTTTGCATTTTTGTATTTTGTAGTGAAAATAAATTTGTAATTTAATAAAGGAATTTGAGGAAAAAAAAATCTGTTAATGCAATTAATAGTTACAATTTACTTAAGTGATAAAGGATCATTTTTAATGATCAAAATTTATTACAGGTTTCTTTATGCATGTTTTTAGAAAAATGAGGATTTAATCTGAGTTAAACTTTTTGAAATTTAAGTTATATAATTATCATTTTGGCGTCAGCTATCTGCAATTAATCCGTGAAGTACTCTTTTTTAATTTTTTTTATTATTATTATTATTCTGATTTATAAGAAATTGAAGGTTATTGATTTTTTTAAAGCAATAAACGAAGACGAAAGTTAATTGACAATATATTTTAAAATAGCATTATTAATTCTAATTTGTATGTTTTTGTGAAGTAATTCTTTAAATTTTGTGAGTGAAGTTCTTTCTTGCAAATTAAGTTTTAATTATAAATGGGATGATTTTATAACTATTTTATTCCCACCTGATCCTATTAGTCAGATAAGATAAAATTTATTACTTCATAATTCTTTTTATAATGCAATGCTATATCATTCTTTTGAAAATGCAGACACGTCATACTGACGGGCTACCTTCTAGTCTGATATAAACCTGAATTTGAACTAAATATTTTTGCAACAGAACGGAGCTCTGTCTCCTTCATCAGTTTGAGAAATGCTGAGGAGTTACCTTCTTCAAACATTTTGCGCACTTTTGCGTTTTCAGATGGCAGATTAAACATTTTCTGTAAATGCAGGTATTGCGGCTTGAGATAATTAACATTCCTGCTGCTTCTACTATGGGAAGAATCTCCAGCATAGCACACAAGTACAATTCCTAAGAGCCAATCCTGTCATCTGTTATTAATTTTCTTACAACCCTGGTTATTTGCCGATATTCTAACCAGAGTTTACTTGTTCTCAAAGTAGATTGCAAGTGATTTTTTTTCGTCTCGAAAGTAATATCAATCTGAATTACCGCGTCACACAGTTCAACGTCTTTCATTTGTTTGAGGCCGGTCATAATATTCTCGATCAGATCACAAGCTTCCTTTACCAGGTCGTGGGGAGATCCATGTTCATTGCGCGGAATAATCTCTGAAACTAGTAAGCAACTAAGAGCTGCATCTACGAGCATATCTCCTCGTATCGCCCAAGAAATAGCTTTCCAGAATATTTGCAGAATTTTTATTCATTTATCATATGTACCACAGTATTTGATCCATAGATTTCTTCAAGCACTTTAAATAACCGTGAACCATTCATGAGAGTTCCGATTGCACCTAAAATATTCATTAGAGTATGAAATGTTCCCAGCATTAAAGTAATATCTTGAAGGTATGTTTGTCCGTTAAGGATTTAGGAAGATTTCTAAAATAAAGGCTGATCAAAAGTAGCTACATATGGGATGTTATGATCATATGCTACTGTGTTAAGATATATTAGTGTCGGAAAAATACAAGTCATGTCGGCGGCTGCCATATCAATGATAGAGAGAAATGAGATATATGATTCCCCTGGATGTGAAACTTCTGATTTGGAATGAATTAATTGTATAGCTCCTGACCAATTTGGACCCTGTCTTTTGGATGCTGAGATTTGCCACAAAAGACTGAGTCTATTTAGCGAAGCGTTCGGAAGTTTTGGAAGTTTACAGAATGATATCTTCTTCATGATTATTTTCGCATGTCTGTATTCTATAATATCAACTTTGGCTATGTTCTTAATATCAATATCACTAACATCACTCCTATTGACAGTAGGATAGATGTTGCCCTTTGGACTTACTACACAAATCATACCCATACCATGAAAGGTATTATTCCTGTCCAGAGTGCAGATATTGTGATCGACATTATCTGCTGCTAGAAGTAATGTGGTGTTTTCAACAACATTCATAGAAGCGGAAACGCTTGATCTTGAAGCTGTTTAATTCGAATCTTGTTACTTCTGAGTAGGATGAATAAAACCCAAGATTGTGAAGAATGTTAATAAAGTATCTTGATCTGTACTTATGGTGAAGCTGAACGGGCAGATCAATTTGTAGCGGATATAGTAATGCTCCGGAACGGATAGCTTGCATAACGGTCTGATCAACAGCACAGACCGATTTTAATGGACATTTTCTTTCGCACAAATAATTTTGATAATAGCAATTTCAAGTTACTAGGTATGTTATACAAAGCGTTTTCCTCCGTGAAGCCATTACGTAATGGATACTCATAAATTATAGTGGTGTTGACTTTTGTTGGTAACTTCGAAGAATTTCATTTTCTGCCCCATACAGAATTGTGATATCTGACTTCCCTTTTTTTACCTGATTTTATAATACTTTCCCCATAGTGTTCTTTCTAAAAGTTTTCTCTTCATGTTCCTTCGTTCGTACGCATTGCTCTGGATTCCTTCAATACATTCTTCCATTTTAGAAACGAGATCGTCAATAACCATTTGCTGTTCATCATTGTCTTCAAAGTAGTCACAGGTACGAAGGAATGCTTGGTATTGCTCTTCATAACTTGTTCGCCCTTTTTCTGACGATCTATTGGAAGAGCAATATTCACAAATAATATTTCTTTCTCTACAAAAATTTGTACTACATGATATATCATAGACGCAATCTGCAGCAACAAGATCACCTGAGTAATAAAGTCAACCGGTCTCTTACCTTAATTTTTTAAGGGCGGTGGCTAGACGGTTTAGCCAACTAATTTTAATTCCAAAACCGACAAATGGCACCAAGAATATTTTAATAAATTTTGCTTTTGTAATGAAAGTGCAAATTAGCGGGGTTTTATTTTCTAAGAAATTCGTTTGAATTCAATTATTTCATCAGTTTACGAACAGAATTCTTTTGCGCCTGAAAGGGTTAAATGACCATTCATCACAGCGGCGTTTACAGCATTTCTTTTTGGCCTCAGAATATTGTGCAGTTCTCACCTTCACATATTCGGATTTAGGTTTATTTTTAGAAGAAAAGTCTACAAATGTTTCACAAAATAAACAACGAGAAGCTCTGGTATCTGGATCCTCATTTAAGCGAATACTTTTCCTTGGTATTTCTATGCAGCTAGCTTTTCGCTTTGTAATTTCAATGCTCTTTTTATCAATAAATGTCGTTCGACACAAAACATGGACACTTATTCCAGCAGTCTCAACTACAACGCTTTTACGTCTTCGGCTGTCTTAATTTATACCGTCTGCTCCCTTTTGAGAAATTTTACCTACGTTTTGTACATTGTCTTTTTCTTTACTCAAATCACACGAAATTTGGTACTGTAGATTTTTTCTGGAAATTCAGTCTAAACCAAATAAAACACAAATTAATTGTTAAAACACCATAAAAATATCAGAAATTAAAAGCAACACAACATGAAACGACATATGACTCAGTCCGCCACTTTTAAATCCGTTTTTAAGAGTGTTCCCGTGCTCGGATTTTGTCTGATTTCGGTAGTATTTCTCAGTAATGGTTACTGATTCAAAATCAGTTAACAGATCGTCTATTACAATTTTATTTGGGTTGAAGGTGTATTTATTGTAACTTGCCTGGACTATATAGTCAGTTGTTAGTTAAACATTTTTAATTATCATAACAGGTCAATAGGCAGCTGCACAGACTAAATATCGACTAACCTCATCGAGTTGACAGCTGAAATTCCTGCATTAGACACAACTCGATCAGCATATTAAAAAGGATCAGATCTGCCAAGTCATATCTAGGTGGAAACCACCTGCGTATCCGATTTTAGTGGTTTATCGGTGGATTTAATATTGTGTTTTCTTTTATCCAAAGGTACAAAAGCCCCACCAGTGGCCGAGAGGTTCTGCTCTCGAAGCTGGTAGACGGGAAGTGCTGGGTTCGAATCCAATCGCACCCGTCGGCCTAATCGTTCGAAGTTGTCGTGGTTTTCTTTGGACCATTGATTTCCATGCGTAAATACGGTTTAGGTTCCCTTAGAAAGACCCCACGGAGGTCACCCCCCCCCTTTAGGGTCTATATCCCTATTATTGATAATTGGCCGTCATAAACGCAAACCAACCAAAGGTACAAAAATTTGGACGACTGGGAGCAGGAAAACTCAATGGTAAACCTACCAGTCAACAACTAAAATCGCAGGTTTTTCCCACCAAGATATTACTTGGCAAGCGAGTTCCATTTTAATATACGATTCGTATTTTAACTAATCCTGGAATTTCAGCCATCAACTCGATGAGGGGATGATTCGTACAGCCGTCTCCTAGTTTATAACTACTAGGGCAAAACAAAAAATAAGTTACACTTCCAAGTTATGGCTATTTATTAAACCACATGTACATGGACAACACGGCTATGACAACATACAATGTAATGTCACTTTTCCACATAGTTCCAAAGAGACTGTAAACATTTCCCGGAATGGAGGATAGTCCATCTACGTTTTGATCACGTGGTCAAGGTAAACACTTCTAGCGTAAAGAAGGGAAGGCTCCGTAGACGTACTGAAAAACCCTCGCCAGCCACTGAAACAGTTCATGCGGAAAGCAGTAGTAGCCTCCCTACTTATCAGTTAGAAATTCGTTGGGTAAACTACTGGTATCACGTGACTGTTTTCAGCCTCGAACCCAGATTTGGAGCGCTATGTAATCACCCGGAGACAGCGAAACCCAAGGTGATCGCGAACAATGGAGAACGCACTGCCTTAGGAAATGTTCAGCGTGCTCGTAATTTCCATCAGTGCTATGCGTCTATTCACTCTAATAATCGTATCCACATGGTCAACATTTTCAACGGTACTGGACGTTGCGGGCCTGCCTTCGTGATATCCGTGCATGCTGAACATTTCGTATGTAGTTTAATAAATGTCCATAACTTGGAAGTGTAACTTATTTTTTGATTTGCCCACGTAATATTAATAGAAACGTTATGATTACGTGAATGTTTTAAAAATAAATATGTGTATATAACATTTAAAATTTTATTTAATTGATGTGACAATAATTTGTTGAACGGATACTATTATTAAAAACTAAAATGTTTCCTTTTCTTTTAGAAAACATTTTATATTTTCGGGTAGTTAAAATCGCATCATTAAACGCTAATTAGCAGACTGAATTTGCAAAGAAACTCAAATGAAAAAGCAAGTGTGTCCTTCTTGTATGTTTGTCTCATTAGGTCATATTTTTCGTTAAATGGTTAAATATATATTTATGAGTTATAAGCTTAATTTAATAGAAGAAAATCTATATCAAAATGTGTAATATTTTTATATGCCTCATTAAAATGTAGATCGATCTCATAATGCAAAGATGAATCTTTAGCGTATTTTAAAGATTTAACGGCATAATTACCATTTGAAAGAACTTTCATATTCATAAAAATAAAGGCAGCAATATTACAGAAGCGAGTACTGTGATGAAACTTATTAAAAATACTTAAAAAAAAGTCTTTGAGATAAATTGTATTAGGATTATTTTAATGGGTTATTTCTTTGAAAACTAAATAAATTTGAAAGGTTATTACGATGCAATTTCAATTTATAGTGAACCATACAAAAAATAGAATAATGATATTTGTCAAATAGGGAGAAACATTGTTGTTACAGTTTAAATTAAAAATATTTATACATAAATTAGACTTGGCTGAATAATTTTATTCTGCTACTGTTTATATCAACTATTAATGTTAAAATATGTTATTAAAAAAACTTAATTTAAGATACTGATACTGAAAAAAAAAAGAATGCGAATAGATATATCTAATGTAATATAAATATAATAATGTTTATAGCTGTGAACACGTTACAAAAAATTGAAGAGTAATACAAGGTGTCCATTAAAAAATGAATCAGTTTTAATTGTATATTGAAACAGCATCTAAAAATCCATGGGGTTAAACGTCCATGGGGAATTTCCGGAACCCCCCCCCCCCCCCTTGAAAAAATCATCAATCAATAAATAAATAAAAAGGAAAATTCTTAGTTCAAATATCTCTTAGAGTTTAATTATTTTACGTAACTCAAAAAGAAAAAAAAATCAACACGTCTTTCAAAATCGGAGAAAAATAATACTTATTTTATTCAGATAAAAAATTGGCGGAGAGGGGGAGGTGTCACCTCCGCCTGAATTCAAAACTGGATTGAGCCACTCGCTTGAGATACGTTTTCATAAAAATAAAAAAAACAGTACTAAAAATTAATTTCTATAAGGATTTAGGAGGACCTTTCCCCGCCCACGCATTTTTTTTTTTTTTGTGCTTTTTGTTAATATTTAATTATTTTAATTTACTCGAAAAGAATAAATTCAATATGTCTTTCAAAATCTGACAACAATGACATTTAGTTTATAAATTAGGATACATATATACCATTACCTTCTACACTAGCAAGTAAATTAAAGGTATATATATATATATATATATAAAAACTCGTGCATTTCTAATAGATGGCTAACATTTTAGCTTGACGATTTTAGGTTGACGAACTTCAAAATCTGTGGAGTGGGGGGGGGGGGTTACAGCCACCATAATTAAACAATATCTTGAACCAAACGCTTAAGAGAATTTTTTAACACCTAAAGACAAATTTAAAAAAAGAACTAAAAATAAATTTCCATGGTGGATTTTATTTAAATAGATCCCCCCCCCCCCCCCCCCACACACACACACACCCCAAAAAGGTAGATTCATACTCGTACATGTACATTCTCTTGGTGCTTATTTATTTTAAGTTACTCGAAAAGAATAAATTTACTGTGTTTTTGAAAGTCATAATAAAAGAAAATTTAGTTTATTAACATTCAAAATCCAGGAGAGGGGGAGGGGGGAGATGTTCCCGTCGGACTAATGCAACAAATTTTAGTCAATTAAATTTCAAAATTCAAGGAGCATTTTTCATGTATGAGATATATATGTATAACAATCGAATCGAAAGGATATATAATTGATTCCCCCACAGAAACTAAAGTGTTAAAACCCTAACCACCATCTCAAATTGATAAAATCTTGTAAAAATCCACTTCATTTTTTTTTTTTTTTTTTTTTTTTTTTTGAATCGCCATATGAGTCAGACCATATTCTAACCATTCATTATAAATAATATAAATAAATAAATAAATAAAAATTAAATAAAATAAATAAAAAAAACTCTAATAAATTATATTCACAAAACCATATTTTCATTATTCATTAACCATAGTAAAACCCGAATAATAAATTAATCCTTTAAGTTAAGGCCCGGCGGAGTTGTTACAGAACAGACAAATTTACCAACTACCTTATACAAACCTCAATACACAGCAAAATAAAAAACTCCATCAATTATCAGCATTTAAAATTATATCTAATTACTATCCAAGTGGCAAGACGGATAGCGCACTGGATTGAAAAACCCTTGTTGGTGCGTTTGATCCCACATAGGGCTACTAGAGATACTCTAGTAACTCTAGTAGAAGTAACATAATCCTACCTTGTAGGGGAAAAAATAACGTCATTCTCCCATGTCAACAAATATGCATGCTTCCAAATGCTCCATAGATGGCGCCATCGGTTCGTTTTTTTTTTTTTTTTTTTTATGTACTTTTTGAACAAAATTCAATTAGTGCACTTTTTCTATAGAAAACAGTTTATGCACATTTTAGATACAATTCAGCTTGGACTTTTTATGTATATCCACATACGCATAGATTTTGTACACTTTTTCTTGTACACTTTTTTTTAAACCTTTTTCTTCTTTGTTCATCTTTTTTTACTGCGTCTTTTTTATATCTCCGACATGCAGAAGATTCTGGATATTTCGTTTAATTTTATGTTAGGGTTTTCGGCACTTGTAGTTTCGAAATATATATTTGGCGGTCGCAAAATGGTCGCTAAAGTCGATAATACTGCAAAAACTTCGCCAAAGATTTCACGAAATTCGACCATATATTAACGCAGTATATGAAGTATAACTTATATTTTTGAACATAATTGTTGTTGAATCTATCATACTGTTTAGAGATTCAATGTTTGTTATTTGTTTACTGTTGAGAAATTCTATAACGGTATTTGTGTTAATGTATTACACATGCAATATTCAGTAGAATATAAGTTATTTATTAACCTTAACCAGGCATGTTAGCGAAGCCAACCAATTAGTCAAGAGTTATAATTTATAAAATTCCTTTTTTTAAGATTTCAATTGAATGAAAAAAATTGTGTGATAATGTTATTTTTAGAAAACTTGGAAAAGAACTCTTATGAAAACATAAAGCACACAAACGTGTACATAAAATTATATCATATTTTTAATATTTGTTTTGCGTTTTACTTTACCCCAAAAAAAAATGTTTGCAGTTCGATCTAGAAATCACGTTACAATTTTTTTCAGGCATGTGTGCAGCATAAACACGTAAAGAGATATTTATCGAGCTTTATACGTGTTTTACATTATTTCGCATTTACTTGAAGATGGCATTTATAGAACGAAAACTGTTTTTCCTTCTATCTGAGTAACACGTTTTTCGTTTGGAATAAGTTTTCAAATTCCCCGAAGATTTAAGAAATAGATCTAATATGCAAAGTTATTTCTTTTGCAAAGTTAAATAAAAGAAATACCTGGGAATATTTGAGGTAATGTGTTTGGATATGCAAAAATGATTTGATATGTGCAAAAAGAAATTTTGAATATTGATATTATTTTAAATATTAATGAACAAAAATGTTAAAATAATTAAACTAACAAACAATAATATATTATGAACGCGGTTGAAGTAGCATGTCGTTCTTCTACTCATATAAATTATTCCCTATAACCTATCTCGCTGTAAAATGGCAACGACAAAATTTCATTTAACAGATTTTAAAAATTTCTATTTCATGTAAGTAAAGATACGAGAATATTTTTTTTTCTCAGGTATATATTAATGCGAAAATTTGAAATTCATCGAATTAACCGTGCAAACATTATAAATGTTTTATTCTTCCGCAACATTTAAAATCTCAAGACACTCCATAATTTCAATAAACTCAAACTTCATCTTCATTAAAAAAACAAAATACATTAGAAGGAATTTTTTATTATTATTATTCAATTAGAACCAGCGGCACTGTATAGACAGAACGCGAACAATAACTTTATGAAAAATGACCTGGCTACTTTTGGATTAAAATGTAAGTTATATTTATATATTGTCATTTTCCTTATGTAAAATTGTAGGTTTTTATCTAAGATCTGTATAAAGGGTCTGTATACTTTTTTTGATGCTTATATACTTTATATATATATATTTTCATATAGACATCTTAATTTGAATTATTATTTTCTTATTTACAAAAAATTCTGCATTTAAAATCATCGTGTAATTTGATTTCTTATACCAAAAATTCATTATCTGGCATCAATACATAAAAATAAAACCTAAAATAACATTGTAGATTTATTTTCGCTCCCCCAATGTCGTTTTGATTGGTTCACATTTTAATAAAATAGCGCTAAAAGTTTAACAAATGCTACTACCAAAAATTTTAAATTGGATTTATCGAATTAAGCAGCATTGCCAAAACAATTTTCATTATGCTTACCTACTTCTAATCTAGAGCAATGCTACAAGAGACATGTGCTTATATGGTGAACCGTTTAACTATATTTCTAATTAATTTCTATTTCTTTATTCCGTCGAAAAATTTTCTTTTCCAAATTCTATTTTTTTTTTTACTTTTTCTTTCCAGAATTTCACTTTACATTTAAATTTTTAATAATAATTTTGTAAACAATACTGGCTTTCCTAATTTTAATATTTTACTTACCTATTTGAAATCTTTTTGGTTTACTGCAAAACTGCCATTATCAAACAGCAGTATTAATTATCACTCAGAAAAAAGAATTACTAATTATTTTATATTTCTCTATTTCATGGTGTTGAGATTTTTTAAGTAATTCGTTGTTTAAAGATTGTTTAGTATAATGAATAGAAATTTTGTGAAAAAAGTTACAAAATTATGGAAGAAATGACAAAATAATTAACGTTCGCTTATTAAAAGACATTAACCCTCTCGCTGTGCAACCCGAGAATTTCTTGGGCAACGTAAAAGTAGCAAAATTTGCGCAATCCGAGATTTCATAGGGGATGCATTTTTCCGTCTAATTAACCCTCCTTGATCATTCCCACCAGTTAATTTCTATTGTAAATTTTGTCTTATTTAATCGGAGCATCTTCCCCATTAAATCAGACGAAAGATTTTGTTTTGAAAAACCGGTGACAAAAGAATAAAAATTCTTAAAAGACGCGCCTCGCGAAGGAATTAAATGCACAATTTTTTAAACTACTTTGATAAAACGATTACGCAGCGAGTGGGTTAAAAATTATTAATATTATACCTCTGGTAATTATCTGTACTTTATAATAAAGTTAAATATTAAGTGCATAGTGTAATAAAAAATGTTTATCTTATATTAAAATGGATCATAATAGAGCTACCTATCGGTTAAAAAAAAGAAGTATTTAGTTCTTTTTTTAACTAGAAAAAAAACTGTTATTTGAAACGTCTTATTTGAAAGCTGTATCACTCTGATACAATATGTATTTTTTATTATTATTATTATTATTTGCATGAATTTTAAATGAGACACACTTATTACAGGAAACTCGATGTAAAACATTTTTTGTACGAAAATTTAATCCTAGGTGTAAATTTATTATTAAAAGTTACAGCATTAGGCTCATTCTATAAGCTATAATTGTTATCTAACTATTAAACAACATGTAATATGAACGATTTTGTATAGTTTAGTGGACAATACTTTTAACTCAACTGGGAAAATGTTAAATTGTATGATATCATTACCATTAATTTGACTGAATTAAAGAAATAAAGTGTATCGGCATAAACGTTGTTTAATGGAGTTCAGTATTTTCTAAGGTATATTCTGTTGAGCTATCTATATGGCAGAACACTAGTAATTGTCGAAGAGATTGCCTGCGTGAATTGTGTCGGCCGGTTATTAGTCGGTAGGTTTCTCAATAGGTAGAGAGATTGCAATTTATGTTTAACTTCTGGGTTAGATTCCCGGAATGAACACTTTTTCAATCATACGTGAAAATATCTAATATTGTAATATCTTTACAAATGTGTATAATTGAGGTCAAAACATTATCTATATTACAACTATTTTTTTTTATTATTTAGATTCTTTAACTACACATAATATGATACAAACAAACGATACTTTTTGAATTTGAATGATTATAAGAAATACGGAAAAAATTAAGAAAGCCAAATAAAAATGATAAATTGAAACATAAATAAATCCGTGCCGAAAATTCTCAAAATGAATTTAAAATAAACAATAAGAATACAATCAATGAAACCCATCTTTCTCCACCCCCTTTAACCTTACCCAGACAAAGATTCATCAGCATTGCTTGAAAATGATTTCTTCTTTCGAATTCAGGACATCACAGCAAGGGGAAAAAAGAATGAATGCATTCAAAGAAATACGAACATTTCCACTGCACGTTGAAATATTTATAGAAAGATCCCAATACAGATATGTAGTAACGTTTGTAAATTTTTATGTCAGTTTTATACAAATAATGCTATAAATTCTAGTTTATTAGGCACTCAATACTATTGAATGTAATGATAGATATTACGGATTTTTAAAGAATTTTTTTTTTTTAAATAGCACTACGTTTATGACAGAATGTAATGATTAATCGGCAAACTTGTGAAGATAATTTAAGTTTCTTTTTGTTGTTGTTGTTTCTTGAGAAAGATGCAACATTCTATGATGAAAAATATTATATGTTTCTGACTCATATAATGCTTGGAAATGTAGTTAATTTTGAATTATATATATAGTTATACAGCTTCTATTAAAATATATATATATATATATAGTAACTTCTTGCTGAAATTTGTTTTATCAAAATTCGTTATGTAATTTTATTTATTTTTTCTAACTGACAGTGATCAGCAGATTAGAATAGTCTTTATCATTGACAAAATTTAAATAAGGTATTCGTGTAAAAAGAAAAAAAAAAGACAGTAAAATTGTAACACCGAAAAAGGATTACTTTATTAAGAACTAATTTATAAGAATATATATATATATATATATATTGCATATTTTAGAAGTTTTTTCTTCTTATTTTTAAAACAGGTAGAGTTCATTTTACTGCCTGGATCATATTTTTGTAACGAAAACATTTTTTCCTCTTATTTATTATTTAGTGTATAATACCCTTTTTTCTATGTATTTTCACTTAAAAGTGAATATTATAACTTAAACAAACAAACAAAAAAAAAAAAACCCTTAAAAATTATATATATATATAAAATCCTCATAAAGTCAGCTTAAAATAATCAATGAAGTCGTAATTAAAACACAATCAATTAAAGAAGAATATAAAAGAATGAAGGATTTCGGCGAAGCCCCCCTTCCACTGGGAAATATTTATTAGGATTCCTCAAGATAGTTTCTTCTTTTGAATGTAGAATGCCAAACTAAAGAAAAATAGGAATACATTCGTGGAAATACAGGCGTATTCCATGAATGTTGAAATATTTATAGAAAATTTCCAATGTAGACATGCAGATATTCCATTTTTAAAAAATTCAGTATTATACATTTTCTGTTATAAATGTTGGTACTTTAGACACTCCGAACTGCTAAAAGAATGATGAATATTAGACAATTGAATATTAGACTCAAAAATACCACTTTGTTTCTGACACAACATTATAATTTACAAACAGATTTAGAAAATATGTGTTACTTTTTTAGGCATAGAAGTTATTTTTTTATAATATCAACTTATGTTTGACACATATATAACGCTTAAAAATATAGAAGTTATTAAGTTAGTTACTGTAGTTAGATATATAATAAATAAAAAAATAAATAAAAAATAAAGCATTTTAACACGTATTTTTATTTTTATAAAAAAAATTAGAAATAGAGTTTGACAAAACTTCCATAAAATGGGATGTGAATTCACAGTTAAAACACCAAGAATCTTCCAAATGAATAAAAAAAGACACAAGAATTCTATCAATAAAACCAGTTTTTATATCGTATGCCTCCGAATAGATAAATCAAGCTTGACTGAAGATTATTTCTTTATTTTTCTTTCCAGAAAGCAAATCGGAGAAAAATATGAAAATATTGAAACCATTATACATTCAAAGAAATATATGCGTCAATGTTCAATGCTCTAGTATTTATTGGAAATTTCCTGTACTGATATGTAGTGAATATTTAAATTTCCTATGTCATTTAGTCATGTTATGGTATAAATTTTAGTATTTTAGACGCCCAATAAAATTAAATTTTATAATGGATACTATGCATGTGAAAAATGAAAAAAAAATCACTTTGTTTATGACAACAATTCATCGAAAAAAAATCACATTTTCTTTATGATTAATTGTAAAATGTAGCTATATATATTATAAAGTGAAAACGTGGCTGTGCGTAACGCTGGCGTTATGTTGACAGTGACCACAGTAGACAATTAAATTTAATTTTTATTAAGTTTTATTCAATTTTTTTAAACTTCTAAATGCCGCACGTTTTCAATTTTTACACCGTCGAAAAGGAGAAAAAATGTACTTTCTAATGCAATTTGTTTGAAAAGTGTATCCAAATTTGTTTGAAAAGTGTATTGCAATTTAAGAATTTTTTGTTGTTTTTTAAGAAAATTTCAAGAATTTTTTTTTTTTTTTCAAATTGATCTATTTGAATGCATTATTGTTATTTTTCATATGAATATGATTTTGAAATTATTTGCTCATGCGTTTTATCTTTAATTTTAGTTCTAATTTGTTTTTATCAAACAACATGATTTAACAACATATAGGAGAAATGCCGTTTGAGGAAGCTATCAAAAATTACCTCATTCATTATTGTGCCTTTTAAATTATGCAGAGAAAAAAGGATGCTTAATTTAGAAATTATATACATGATATTTTTTGCCTACATTCTGTATCCTAGAAAGCCCGGGATTATTCCCTTGTTATTGTATAATTCTTTAACAACTTTATTTTTTCATACATAAAAGCTTCATAATGTAATTAATATTGACATGGATGTTATAGTTAAATAAAGGAATAATTGAATATTGTAAATTAATACACTAAAGTATGAAGCTTCATTAAGGAATATTTGTTTGGAAATATTATTCAATCGTTTTTACGCCAAAAAAATGCGTAGCATGAAAACTCTCAGTTGAAGTAAATTTGTTTGTGAAAATAGGGATATGTTTTACTAAATCGATTACACGTAAATTGTTCTTCTGACAATTTTTATAAAGAAGTGTTTATACAGTTTTAATTATATCACGCTATTTTCATTACTCACTAATTTTTATATTTTTAATGATAAAAATATACATTTCTATTTCTTGTCTGCCTCCATAATACAGCTAACATAATTCTATCAAGCTCCTTTTGAGCAATTTTATGTTTAAAATTGCAAGAAAAACTGAGAAGCTAGTTAAAAATTATACATAAATCATACATAAAACACAACAATCTACAAGATAAATAAAAAAAATTAGAATACTTTCAATGAAGCTTATCCTTACTCACAATTCTTCCAAAACTCTCTAGAAAGAAAGATTCATAAAGCTTCTTCATAGACGACATTCACTTCTTTTGAAATCAGGACAGCCAACAAAAGAAAAAAATTGTGAATACATTCTAAGAAATTCAAACATCTCAAATGAATATTAAAATATTTATGGAAAAATTAAAATAGGAGACACGCAACGATTACGCGTAAATTTTTCATTTGACAATTATTTACTAGGATGTATTTATACATGTTTTATTATATCACATTATTTTCTTAACTCGCTTATTTTTT
Organism: Maratus speciosus; assembly: GCA_963932465.1. Classification (NCBI taxonomy): domain Eukaryota; kingdom Metazoa; phylum Arthropoda; class Arachnida; order Araneae; family Salticidae; genus Maratus; species Maratus speciosus. The sequence goes on from OZ010786.1 coordinate 381,118,717, forward strand.
TTTATCCCAAAACTTATTTTTAACTAGGACTTCCCTCAGAGAGATTAGTCTGAGCGATATTACTGAGAACATAGATTTAATAATAACATGTGGAAGCAAAGAAAATGAGATGTTATCTTTAATTGTCCATATACTGCGATAAACTGAAATGATGAAAATAAACGAATCGTAGAATTACAAAATCTTATATATAAATTCGTATACACTGTTTTAAAAAATGGGAAATCAAACCATTCAAGACAGCCATGCATGGATATAAAATTGAAAGTACGCAATATATTAAAAGTAAAATAGAAAATGAAACACTAAATTACTTATATCGGAATTTTAACTGTATTAAATGATGTCAAGAGCATAATCAGGCGCTCCGCACCAATTTGAGTAACTTTAAATGACAAATATATGATGTTTAAAAAGAATGGACTATTCTTTATATGGTGTGTGCTCCCCCCGAATAGTTAATATTGTACAATATCTGTTTTCCACAGATGAAATGAGGTTGTCGATAACATTTAAGGAATTCTCTCATCAAAATCTAATATAGTATCAAAGTACCGAATACATCAACAGTGGCATGCAATGCTTCGTTAGAGTGTGTTTTAGATATCCTCGATCGGATTTAAATGATGAGTGTATGCTGGCCACTACATACGCTGTATTGTTTTGTTTTCAAACATATTCTGCACAAGTTGGGCTGTATTTAGCAAGTATTAAATAAAAGAAATCGGCAATGATTACAACATAAAGTATGACACAAGATCTGAATATATCGTTTGCATAACTTTTGAGCTGTCAAAGTGTCATTTGAAGTAATTTACAAATCCATACATATTTATTCAGGAAATCATGCAAGCTAACATACGCCAATATGATCCCGATTATAAAATTTCACCAGAATAAGTTAATATATAAAAAAGCTACCAATGATAATTGAGAATATGACCTTATGATAAAATGTCTAGAAAAATGAATCGGATAAAAAATTCATATCACATTTAAAACGGAACTTCCCTCTGTTAGTGGCCTTGGCGAGAGAGAGAGAAAAGCCTAGAGAAGGAACACTTTAACAAGTACTTTCGGGCAACCTACTCACTGTTTCATACAGGTCTTTATTTAACATTTACACAATTTATTTAATGCTAGGTGGGTATCTATCTGTTTTGTTGCATTTAAATTGCATGTTTTGCGGAGGAAATGCATCATTATGAAATATTTAAAGTTGCTGTACCTAATAATTCCAAATTAATGGTAATTGAGATCGCTTTCCGTTAATTTCATCTTTTTAAATTTTAAATTTTTTAGAAACCATTCATAGAGACAATTGTATATTTTAAAACTAACCCGAAGCAAAATTTCAAGATTTTGGGCTCAGCAGTAACACAGAAATAGAAAATTTTTGAAAGTTTTTTGTTTTTGCACTGTTTTATATAGCGACATTTTTAGAAATTGTTCTATTGCGAGAATTTACGTCATGATAAATACAGCCATGTCAATTTTCATGTTTATATTCCTAACAATTCCATGTACTTTGTTACTTAGATCATATTTAGATCTTTTTCCGCTTTGTTTAGTCTTTCTATTTTTTAGAATTCGTTCTACAACGAGCATTTACATCTTATTAATTACTACCATGCCAAAGTTCTAGTTTCTAACCCCAACAGTATCCCAAAAATTTCAGTATTCTAAATAAATCATAGTTTAGAAACTTTCTAGAAATTTTTACGTTTATCCGTCAAATTGAACCTTTTAGAGAGCGTTCATTACGAGTATTTACATCTTAGAAGTAACTACCGCACCAAATTTAAAGTTTCTAACCCAATCAATATCACAGAAATCGCAATTTTAGAACTTTTTTGCTCCTGCAGCGATGTTGGTTCTTGCACTGACATAAAATAGTCTTTTTTTCGGAGCAGAGATGGCCACCAACATTTTTTTAAGTTGGCTATGTAGTGTCAGAGATAACACCTCACAAACGTATAAGCATTAATAATATTATATACTTTATAATATTATAACGCTTTATAATATTAGCATTAGATGTACAGATACAAAAGCCATTTATCTGTTACAAACTAAAGTGCCGGCGTTGCCCAGAATTTGAAGGATGTTTGTTCTGAAAAATCAATTTCAAAATTTAACATACAACACAAAACAAACATTAAAAAAAGCAGTCGAAATGTTGTATGAATGAATCATATGTAATCGCCATATAAAAATGTATAAATGTATATAACAGATGCAAAAGAATACAGCTATAAATGAATTTATTTCAATTTATAATTGGAGCAATAATGTTAAAATAGGCCAATATTTCCCTAATCGGGTTTTTATCATGCTTCAATACATTTTTCACACTCATATGGCGTTATACTATATCCACCATGCCCTTTATATTTCCAATATGACGTAATATTTTCCTCTTTCACGTGGAAACCTTGAAATAGAAAAGTTACGAAGTTATATTCACTTTCATTTAAATTCGTCAAACCATTTATTTCCTTTTCATATTTCACGTGAATATCTTGCAATAGAAAAGTTATGACGTAATATTCACCTTTTTTAAAAATTCGTCAAACTATTTATTTCATTTTCATTTTTCACGTGGAAATCTTGCAGTAGAAAATTAATTGTTGTAGTAATAATTTTATTGTGTTTTTTAATTGTTGGCAACTGCTATAATGAAAAATGTTTAAATTTGATAAGAAATTGCTGTTAAATTGGTGGTTTTTTATTAATTAAAAATTAATTATAAATTATTTCGATTCCGGATTACTTTATTCCGGATTCTCGGCCATGTTTTAATACATATGTACGTATCTTTTTACAATTTTGGCTTCTAAATTGTGGATTGTTATAGAATTACAAACAGACAGATAGACAAGTTTTCATTTTTATATATCTCTCTATTCTAAAAAAAGTAACTAACTCTGTCACTGCCGCCGCCGCCGGTTTTGAATATTTTGTGACAGGAGGTCTTTCTTCGTTAATATTAAGAAAACAGTTGCATAAAAAAAATATGAAAATTGGTTTGTATTATAGCGAAATGTTTGATCAACACGCTAATGCATACAGTTTTGAAATCGAAGAATTATTTTAAGAGATATTTAATGCTAAAGTTGGACAAAATCGTTCCATTAAAAAAATTTTTATAGGAGCAAAAGCTATACATGTGAATTTAATCATTTTTAGATCATTTTATTCAATAGAAAATCCCGGTGTGCAGATTTCATTATTTTTTTTAATTTGACTCATTTTTTGAGGCTTTATTTCTATTTTAAATTCAAATATTCAGCATCTTGACTGATATTTTTTACATATTTTAGAAAATGGTATTAATTTAAACTGTTGCCAACTGTATAAACAGCGCAAACAATAATGTTTGCTTCAAATAAAAAAATTATTTACTCGTTACTATTATAAACAGAAAAAACCCTTCAAATTAGAATTAAATAATTAGGTATAAAAAGCAGGCACTTATTGGAAATCACGCCATTAAACTATATTTACATGTGAATTTTGAAAGAGAAAGGATATTGTAAAATAAATTCATTAACATGCGTTAGAAGTCTGAAATAGAAGAAAAATCGTCACATTACACTTATTATGCAAAATGAACAAAAAATAGTATTGCAAAAGTTTAAATTTAAAAATTGCGCGAGACAAAAAATTAGAGGTTAAATATTAGATTTGTTCAAAATTTTATTATTTGTCGTTTGATGTGAGGAGTTCAGCTATAAGTATGCAAAATTTCATGTCTCCAACTTAATTAGGTGCTGAGTTAGAAAAATTGCTTAAAATACACAAGTTAGAGCCCAGAGAGTTAAATATGACTTTTTCAAAATTTTATGATTTATCGTGTTATCGCAAGTGTTCAGCTATAAGTATGCAAATTTTCATGTCTCCAACATAATTAGGGGCTGAGTTAGAAAAATTGCTTAAAATACACATGTTAGAGCCCAGAGGGTTAAATATTAGACCTTTTTCAAAATTTTATTATTTGTCGTTTGATGTGAGGATTTCAGCTATAAGTATGCAAAATTTCATGTATCCAACTTAATTAGGGGCTGAGTTAGAAAAATTGTTTAAAATACACAAGTTAGAGCCCAGAGGGTTATATATTAGACTTTTTCAAAATTTTATTATTTGTCGTTTGATGTGAGGTGCTCAGCTATAAGTATGCAAAATGTCATGTCTCCAACTTAATTAGGGGCTGAGTTAGAAAAATTGCTTAAAATACAGAAGTTAGAGACCGGAGGGTTAAATATGACTTTTACAAAATTTTATGATTTATAGTGTTATCGCAAGTGTTCAGCTATAAGTATGCAAACTTTCATGTCTCCAACTTAATTAGGGGCTGAGTTAGAAAAATTGCTTTAAATACACAAGTTAGAGTGCAGAGGGTTAAATATTAAACCTTTTTCAAAATTTTATTATTTGTCGTTTGATGTGAGGTGTTCAGCTATAAGTAGCAAATTTTCATGTCTCCAACATAATTAGGGGCTGAGTTAGAAAAATTGCTTAAAATACACAAGTTAGATCCCAGAGGGTTAAATATTAGACTTTTTCAAAATTTTATTATTTGCCGTTTGATGTGTGGTGTTCAGCTATAAGTATGCAAATTTTCAAGTCTCCGACATGTATAGTTTCTGAGAACGGGCTCTGTGACAGACGGACAGACAGACAGACAAAGGAGTGAGACAGGTAGTGTTTCGTTAGATGGACGAAACTCTAAAAACATGCTGCGGATGACTGTAACAACATCCTAAAATTACATTACCATCAGCGATCTACCAATCCCGAATTTAGTTTATATTCGTTTCATATATTCTTATTCTTTTGTGCGGCCCTGTAAAATAATTATCAATATTATATACAGTAAAACCTCTGAATAGCGGACACCCCGAGAATGCAGAATTTGTCCTCTATTTAGAGGTGACCGCTACTGAGAGTAAAACATGTACAGTTATTTAAGAGTTGGTAATCGAATAAATGTCCGCTAAATAGAGATATCCGCTAATCGAGTGTGTCCGCTATGGAGGTTTTATCAGTAAAACCTCTGAATAGCGAACACCTCGGAAGGGCAGAATTTCTCCTCTATTTGGAGGTGTCCACTACTGAAAGTAAAAAATGTACATTTATTTAAGGTTTGGTAATCGAAAAAATGCCCCCTAAATAGAGGTGTCCACTAATCGGGTGTGTCCGTTATGGAGGTTTTACTGCATAATAATATCATCCTTTACAAGAAAATTGCATGCTGTATGATAGACAGACAGACATCCAGAGAAAGATAACCTCCCGGAGCAATAAACACTCATGTCTTTTGTTTTAATCATCCACAATTGTATGTCATACAACAGGCCAGATTTTATACAACAGGCTAAAAACGGTCACCGTGGTACGGAGTACCGTATTATTATTTGTTTGCCCACCAAAACTGGTTGCCACGGGTTGTTGCAAGGTTTGTGATCACGTGGTTGAAACTGATCTATTCAATATTAATGCGTTCGTATTTTTTTTTTATTTGCTCCATGTGTTCAAACCAGTTGTCTACGAAAACATCAACCGGTGAAAGTGACGCACACCAAATTTCTGTGACGTATGCAGATAAATTGTGCTTTTTTATCAGTTTTTTCTATATAATTTTTAAACGGTTTGGAACTTATTTTTCATAGTAGGTGCATTCAGTAGGCGACCCTCATAGGTACCTTCTGGTGCAATCAGAAACGAAATCCGACAAATATTTTTTGAGTTATGCTTGATGAAAGGTTTTTATTAGGCTTTTTTTAGTAGGACATGGCGTTAATATCCATCGTAGTAGTAATGTGTCCGGACAGTAATATTTCGCTGAGTATTAGCCTTCGCTTCGCTCAGACAATGATAAAAAATATATTTCTATTACTCGTCTGTCTCCATAACTTAGCTAGCATAATTCGAACAAGCTCTTTTTGAGGATTTTTATGTTTAGAGTGGCAAGAAAATTTGAGACGATAGTTTGAAATTATACATATATCATATTATAAAACACAAAATATACAATATAAAAAAAAAATGAATGATATCAATTAAGCCTATCCTTACTCACAATCCTTCGAACACACTCCAGGGAGATTCATCGAGCTTTCTCAAAGCTGATTTCTTTTTTTGAAATCAGGATTACCAACAATAGAAAAAAATATATGAATACATTCTAAGAAATTAAAACGTCTCCATTGAATATTAAAATATTTACTGAAAAATCCAAATTGAGACACGCAACAATTACGCATAAATTTTTCTTTAACAATTATTTACAAAAATGTATTTATACATTTTCTATTATATTGCATTATTTTCTTAACTCACTTATTTTTTATACCACAATTTATTTTTAATGATAAAAATATACATTTCTATTACACGTCTGTCTCCATAACGTAGCTCACATAATTAGAACAAGCTCTTTTTGAAGATTTTTATGTTTAGAATAGCAAGAAAAATTGAGAAGATAGTTGAAAATTATACATATATCATATATAAAACAGAACAATCTACAAGATAAATAAAACAAGTAAGAAAAATCATGCGTACAGCATAGATTATGAAACACTTTCCAACACTCCCTGAAAGCTTTAACGAAACTTCGTTACTTAGGGAAATAAGGTAAATAAGATAACTAAGTAAACATTTAAAAATCTGATATCAGTAGTTACCGCCCATAGCCAAATATTTATTCCAATTCTTCTGAACAGCCCTGTATTCGATCTGTATGTTGATATATATACTATATAATGGGAAAATTTAGTTTAGCAAGAAAATGCATAACAGTTTGAAATTCATCTTTCAGCAATTTATACTAATAGATGGAAACGTACTTGAATACTTTTGTACAGACCTGTAGTTTACCTAGTACCTTTATTACATGCCACTATTTAGCAAAAATTTAATTCAAACTAAAACACGCTTAAAACTACTGAAATTACATTTCCAGAAATTATCACCCATAGACGGCCATGTATCCAACTCTTTGCATGGCCCTGTATATTATTTTATCTATATTCTACAAATATTTCTTAGTACACTAAATTCAGTTCAGCGTAAAAATGCATAACTCCTTTAAAATCCACCTTTAAGCAATTTATGATCATACTCAGTAACCTTTACGAATTCATTTCTGTAGCTCTTTATATGAACTATAGCATTTATACGTACTTTATTGTATGCATAAATATAGTAAACAAGTAGGTAAGTGTGATCACAGATCGCATAGAGGGTTTCGTTTAATATTCCTTTCAAAACATTTTATCCTTTTGATAAAGCTGTTAGTTCCTCCTAAGAGCTAACGGCCGGGAGTAAATAATAGAGAATTACACCCCAGGGGAGTAAATAATATATGACTTTTTGAAAATTTTATCATTTGTCATGTGGTCTGGGGTATTCAGCTATACGTATGCAAAAATTCATCTTAATTAGGGGCTCACTTAGAAAGAATTGCTTAAAATACATATGTGGTAGCTCAAAGGGTTAAACGTAAGACTTTTTCAAGATTTTATGATTTGTCGCCTGGCCTCAGGTGTTCTGTATAAGTATGCAAAATTTCAAATCTCCAATTTAAAAAGGCTCTCAGTTAGAAAGAATTGCTTAAAATACGCATGTGGGAGCCCAAAGGGTTAAATGTACGATTTTTTCAAAATTTTATGATTTGTCGTATGGTATGTGGTGTTCAGTTATAAGTATGAAAAATTTCACGCCTTCAACCTAAATAGGGGCTCACTTAGAAAGAATTGTTTAAAATACACATGTGGCAGCTCAAAGGGTTAAATCTACGGCTTTTTCAAAATTTTATGGTTTGACATTTGATGTGAGGTGTTCAGCTATAAGTATGCCAAATTTCACGCCTCCAACCTAATTAGGGACTCACTTAAAAAAAATTGTTTAAAATACACATGTGGGAGCCCAAAGGGTTAAATTTATGACTTTTTCAAACTTTTAGTGTTTTGTCATTTGATGTGAGGTGTTCAGCTATACGTATGCAAAATTTCACGCCTCCAATCTAATTAGGGCTCACTTAGAAAGGATTGTTTAAAATACACATGTGGGAGCACAAAGGGTTAAATGTACGACTATTTCAAAATTTTATGATTTTTCGTTTGATATGAGGTGTTCAGCTATAAGTATGTAAAATTTCACGCCTCCAACCTAATTAGGGTCGCACTTAGAAAGTATTGTTTAAAAGACACATTTATGGAGGCCCAAAAGGGTTAAATGTACAACTTTTACAAAATTTTATGATTTGTCGTATGAAATGTGGTGTTCAGCTATAAGTTTGCAAAATTTCAAGTCTCCAACATGTATAGTTTCTGAGAACGGGCTCTGTGACAGACGGACAGACAGACAGACTGACAGAGGAGCGAGACGAATAGGGTTTCGTCAGATGAACGAAACCCTAAAAAAGCGCATATCATAATTAAGAATGCATTTCGAGCAATCATTACTAATATACAATAATTCGGATACAATATAGTATCTGAAATCTTTTCAAATACACCGCAAACAATTTCCCATATACCATTATGAACGGAATTCTTTTGTGTAGCCCTGTAAATGAACAATAACTATTCTTTGCACCGCATGTTCAACGGAATGCATATTTTAGTGGGCTTCATAAATGAATATCAATTTTACTATGTTTGAAAGAGTGTAACACCATTAAAAATCATTTGAAACGATTTTCTCCCATTGGCCGTAATGTAACGGAATATTTTTGACTGTCCCTGTAAATTAACTAAAAATGCTACAAACTTCATTTCCAATAGGGAACATGCTATGATAGAGGTCACCAACATCCAAAAATTTCAGAACGATCCGAGCATATTTACGAGAGTTAAAGCGTGTACAGACGGCCAGACTGCCAGAGGGCCAGACGGCCAGACGGACAGATGGACAGACGGACAGACGGCCAAACAAACCGAAGTCATAAAAACTTTCAACTTTGTTGGTAAGTGTTAAAAAGCTACAATGCTATCAATGAAGCATATCCTTACTCACAATCCTTCGAACATACTCCAGAGAGATTCCTCACGCTCCCTTATCTTCAAGATTTCTTTTTTTGAAATCAGGACAGCCAACAAAAGGGGAAAAAAAAATATGATTACATTCTAAGAAATTAAACGTCTCCATTGAATATTAAAATATTTACTGAAAAATTCAAATTAAGACACGCAACATTTACGCGTAATTTTTTCTGTTAACAGTTATTTACAAAGATGTATTTATACATTTTTTATTATATCACATTATTTTCTTAACTCACTTATTTTTTATACTACAATTTATTTTTAATGATAAAAATATACATTTCTATTACTCGTCTGTCTCATAATGCAGCTAACGTAATTTGAAAAAGCTCTTTTTGACGAATTTTATGTTTTTAATTAAAAACAAAAATGAGAAGATAGTTTAAAATTATATATAAATCATATATAAAATCCAACAATCTACGAGATTAAAAAAAAAAAAAAAATAGAATGCTTTCAATGGAGCCTATCCTTACTCACAATCCTTTGAACACACTCCAGAGAGATTCATCAAGCTCTATCATAGCTGATTTCTTCTTTTGAAATCAGGACAGCCAACAAAAGAAAAAAAAAAATATATGAATGCATTCTAAGAAATTAAAACGTCTCCATTGAATATTAAAATATTTACTGAAAAATACAAATTGAGACATGCAACAATTACGCGTAAATTTTTCTGTTATCAATTATTTACAATGATGCATTTATACATATTTTATTATATCACATTATTTTCTTAACTCACTTATTTTGATCCCAAAATTTATTTTTAACGATAATAAATATCTTTTATTACTCGTCGGTCTCCATAACGTAGCTAACATAATTCGAACAAGCTCTTTTTGAAGATTTTTATGTTTAGAATAGCAAGAAAAATTGAGAAGATAGTTTAAAATTATACATATATCATGTATAAAATACAACAATCTACAATATAAAAAAAAAAAAGTTAGAATGCTTTAAATGAAGCCTATCCTTACTCACAATCTTTCGAACATTTTTCGGAGAGATTCATCAATCCTCCTTATAGCTGATTTCTTCTTTTAAAGTCAGGACAGTTAACAAAAGAAAAAAAACATATGAATACATTCTAAGAAATTAAAACGTCTCCATTAAATAATAAAACATTTACTCAAAAATGCTAATTGATACACGCAACAATTACGGGTAAATTTTTCTGTTAAAAATTATTTACAAAGATGTATTTATACACTTTTTATTATATCACATTATTTTCTTAACTCACTTATTTTTTATACCACAATTTATTTTTAATGATAAAAATTTAATGATAAAAATATAGTACATTTCTATTACTCGCCTGTGTCCATAATGCAGCTAACATAATTTGAACAAGCTCTTTTTTAGGAATTTTATGTTTTTAATTACAAGAAAATTTGAGAAGATAGTTTAAAAATTATACCTAAATCATATATAAAACCCAATGATCTACGAGATTAAGAAAAAAAAAAAAAAAAAAAAAAAAAAAACGGAATGCTTTCAATGACGCCTATCCTTACTCACAATCCTTCCAACACACACTACAAAGAGAGATTCATCAAGCTTGCTCAAAGATTATTTCTTCTTTTGAATTCAGGACAGCCAAACGAAGAAAAAAAACGATGATGAATACATTCTGAGAAATACTGACGTCTTCATGGAACTTTAAAATATTTATTGAAAAATCCAAATAGATACATGTAGTCAAGATTTAAAATTTTTGTATCAGTTGTATTTAAGTGACACTATAAGTTTTAGTCTTTTAGGCACATCGTTTAGGCAACGATATTATTGAAATTAAAGATCTATATTAGACATTTAAGAAGATTTTATGAAGCACTATGTTTATGACACAATATTATGATTATTCGACAGAGTTTTAAAAATATATCTTGTGAATTTTACCCACATAATCTTGCAGTATTTTATGGTAGGAAATATGATATTATTTTGATGCACAAAAAACTTCAAATACAGTTTTTATTGATATATATATATATCTTATAATTAAATACTTAAAATAGTAATAAAAAATACTTTCTGATGTGCTCCACCTGCAATTCGATTTTTTTTTAATGAAAATCTTATGCGGAAGCTATACGAGGGTGTATCAATAAGTTTTTGTCCTCACATAGAAATAATTGAGGGAAATTTATGAAATTGCTACATTGTATTAGTCCTTTTCTATATAGTCACCGTGCACAGTAACACATTTATGCGAACGGTGTTTCAAAGAGTGGTCAGATGATGTATTCCAAGAGGCGCGATAGTAGACCAAAGGGGGTCATTTTTCTATCTGTTGGCGACCACTGCATGTAACATATTGTTGGAAAGCCCTATTACCACTTATTCAGTCTATGCACCTCCCAATCCTTTACTTTTACCCTTTGGTCTACTATCGCGCCTCCTGGAATACATCCTCCACCCTCTCTATGAAATACAGTTTTCAGATATGTGTTACTGTCCACGGTAACTATATAAAATAAGACTAATACAATGTAGCAATTTCATAAATTCCACTCAGTTATTTCCATGTGAGGGCAAAAACTTATTGATACATCCTCGTATATGCAGTCAGTTGATAGTTATATATTTTTAATTAACATGACTGCTATTAACATAAACTTTATGATTACGTTCATGTTTTTAAAATAAATATCTGTATATAAATTTTAATAATTTTAATTTGTTGTGACAAATATTTGTGCGAAAGGATGCTATTATTAAAAGATATTTTTTTTTCTTTTCGTTTAGAAAACATTTGATATTTTCAGGTATTTAAAATCTCATCATTATAAATTCCTTAGCTAATTGAATTTTCGAAGAAACGCAAACGAAAATCCGAATTCATCTTCCGTGCATGTCGACCTCATTAGGTCATATTTTTCATTAAAAGGTTGTTTAATAAAATATATATGCTTCTGCGTTATAGAAGTAATTTCATACAAATAAAAAATATATATATATTAAAATATATAATATATTATATATGCCTCATTAAAATGCAGAACATTCTCATAATGCAAAGAAGAATCTTTAGCGTATTTTAAAGATTTAATGGCATAATTAACAATTGAAAAAATCTTCATATTCATAGAAATAAAGGCTGTCTTATTACAGAAGCGATTATTCCGATGAAACTGATTAAAATTATTTAGAAAAATATCTTTGATTTAAATTGCATTAGGATTATTTTAATGGGTTATTTCTTTGAAAACTAAATATATTTAAAAGAAAGTTATTATGATCTAATTTCAATTTATAGTGAAACATACCAAAGAATAACAAAAATAATGTTTCTCAAACATGAAGAAACATTGTTATTATGCTTTAATTTAAAATGTATATACATAAATTAGACTGATTTTATATTTAAATCTATTAATTTATATATCAACTATATATCAAAAATATTTTATTAAAAAATATTAAGTTAAGATATTTATATCGTAAAGAAGTTCGGAATATGTACACTGTAAAAAAAATTATGTATCGTTAATCCATAAACTTGGTGGCAATATGCTGCCTCCAATTTTATGGAGCTTTGTATCTTATATAACGGTGTAATTTAAACTGATATAATAGGTGTAATATACGTGTAGTAATATCATTAGTGTAACGTAATATAAGTTAAATTATTCAATATAATGTAAGCAGCTACCAATGTTGTGGAGTAACTTTACATAAATTTTCTACAGTGTATATCTGACATAATATTGTATATAAATGTGAATATGTTATAAAAACTTAGAGTGTATTCTTTTTTTTTCTTTCTTTAAACTGTTTATATCAATCGCATTAATGTTTAAACAATAGAAGTTTTGATATTTTTTTTTCCTTTTTCGTAATTTAGAAAAAAATTGTTATTTATTTTATATTAACTTATTTTTCTTAGCTATATCACTGGTATAAGGCGATTTGCAATATTTTGCTTAAAAAGGTATAATAACACCTCTTACCTGATATATCGAGCCGAGTTGCATGGTTCATACCGATAAGTAGCTCAATTTTATATATGAACAGTCCAAGAAAAAAAAAAGAGATCCCTCTATTGACCCTACGAATAATTTTTAACTGTCATGACTGATTCGAGAATAAGTATTATATAAGTATTGTTCTGAAAGAACCGACGCCAGTTTGACAACATCAATAGTGAAACTTTTAAATTTTAGTTCGTTGATGTGACAAAAAATTGTTCGAAAAGATGTTATTATTTAAAGGTAATTTTTCCCAAATAAAAAAAATCTATATTAAAATCTATATTAATATATTTAGATGCCTCATTAAAACGCAGAACGTTATCATAATGCACGAAGCGTATTTTAGATATTTAATGGCATAATTACCAATTGAAAGAACTTTCTTATTCATTAAAATAAAGGCAGTCTTATTGATGGAAGCGATTATTGCAATGGAATCGATTAAAGATACTTATAAAAACCTCTGAGATAAATTGCATAAGGGTTATTTTAATGGGTTATTTCTTTAAAAACTAAATACATTTAAAAAAAGATTATTATGATGTAATTTCAATTTATAGTGAAAACTACCAAAAAAGGAATAGAATAATGAGAAACATTGTTATTATGTTATAAAAATGTATACACATAAATTAGACTCAGCTGATTTTATATTAAATTTTACTAGTGTATATGTCATTTATTTATGTAAAAATATTTTAATAAAAATTAATTTAAGATATTGATACTGCACAAAAATAATAAGAATACGTATATCTAATATAATATAAATATAATAAAGTTGAAGTGTAACTGTTTTTTCTTTAAACTGTTTATATCAGCGATGTTAATATTTAAAGAGTAGAAGTTTTTTTTTTTTTTTTTTTTTTTTTTTTTTTTTTTTTTTTTTTTGCAATTTTGTAATTTACAAAAAAAAAAAAAAAAAAAAAAAAAAAAAAAAAAATTTATTTTTGATAACTTCTATTACTTTTGATAACTATTTATCATAACTTTTAATAACTATTCATTTTTGATAGCTAAGTTCCTAAAAAGCCATAAGGCAACTAGAAATATTTTGGTTACAAAAATCATATGATCCCTTTCTTGATACAACGATCCGAGTTATATGATTCATACTGATAAGCAGCTCAATTTTATGTATGTACAGTTCTGGAAAAGAAAAGGAATAATCTACATTGACCCTGTCGCGATAAATTGTATAAAAATATGACTGGTACTAATTTAATAGTAATGGTGTTTACAAATTAATGCTATATTAAAATTTTACTTGTGGGTCATCTTTAAGCTATAAACAATTATCAATGGACATGACTGAATCCAGAATAATTATAAATGTGCTGCGTGAGTCTATGCTAGCTTGATAATAACAATTGAGAATTATAAAATGTCCTGCATAGAGATCGACATCAGACATTTACATCCTGTCTGAACCTAGGATTAATAATTTCTGCATAGTCGGTCCAGGTCGGGATCCGGCTTAGAATTTTTTGAGCATTCTCTGATATGGCAGGATCGGTCAGAAACTGTACTGAATAGAGCCTTGACGTGTTAGGAAATCAATTTACTTTGAGAAGATAGTAATAACAACATTAAATTGCTGTTAACGGAATCTGAAAATATACCTTAATAAATTACAGCGGATTTTTTAAATCTGCTTTTGTTTATTATAAAACTTCAATAGTTATGATGTTTTTAACAATATATTTTTTCTTTTTATTCTAAACTACATTATTTTTTAAATGAGTCTTTTGTTTAATGCAATAACCTAAGAATCTGCAAACTCATTGATGTTCCTATTCTGTATTCTATGGTTTGTGAAAATGGTTCAATGGTGTCTTCAGTATACCACACTGTAAAAAAACCACTGTAAATTTGCCAGCACAACTCGATCACAGTTGAATGTACTGTATCTTTCTTTGGTTTCCTGACTATTTAAACATGAAAAATACAGTAGTTGCGTAAAATTAACAGTACAATGTACTGGCAATTTTGGATGCATTTGGACAACAGCACAAACTACTGGCGTCCAAATTACCAGTACATTGTGCTGTTAATTTTACGCAACTACTGTATTTTCCATGTTTAAATAGTCAGGAAACCAAAGAAAGATACAGTAAATTCTACTATGATCGAGGATCGAGTTTGTGCGCGAGATGAACAGTACATTGTACTGTAAAAATGTCGTGTTTTTTTTTTTTTTTTTTTTTTTTTTTTAAATACAGTACAAGCGTATCGTAACGAATCTAAAAATTTCCATAAATATGGATGAGGTATTCTTTAAAAGAATTTTAATAGTATGCTAAAATCATTTGTAATTTTTTGCCTAAATTGATTCGGACGGGGCCTGATTTCATTGTTTTTTACACGAGGCGAGCCTGTTTTCACTAATTTTTGAACACGATGGGGCGACCAGTAATATGCGAATTTATAAGCGGGCCGAGCTATGATTACAATTTCTGTACCAGCACCTAATTTTGAAACAGTAATCAGATTCTTCCGAAATCTCTGCTTTAAGATACCACATGCAAGTCATTCGATAAATAACTTAAAAGTTATTAATGTTATTCGTTGCAAATTTGATTGCAATGCAGCTTGTTTTTTAAGCATAATTCAAAAACTACTTTGCGAAATGAGCTTTAATTTTGTATTTCTGGACATATAAAATGTTTTTGCTCTTATTTCTTTTAGGAAAAGAATTTAAATTTGTATACATAATATCAAATTAGTTTTTGAAAAAAAAAAATACGAGCTTTAAATTATGAATTTTTTAACAGAACTCGATATCTATGAGTTTCAAATATGTTAATCGTAAATGATTGTTCATTCCACAAAAGTGGTTTTCGAAGTATGCTTAAGGAACTACTTGCAATGCAATTTGTTTTGAAACGATTAAAAATTAATTTAACCCTTTGACCTTCAGGACGTCCTCTCATTTCAGTAATCAACGATCATGACGTATACCCCGTACGTCGTTCACTACACAGTAATGGTTGCATATCTGAATTGGATTCTCTGCGATATGCATCTAATATAACAGGACACTGGTCAAAAAAGTACTTATTTTTTCAATATTTGAAAAATACTTATTTTATTGCAAAACATGTTCGAGGTTAACTCTTGTATTTACCTTGATTAATAAAAGCAAGCATAAATTTAAGATGAAAATTGAACTATATGGTCGTGCAGCGACGTGCACTTCAGCATCTTGTTTGTTTCTAAAACTCATAATTAAAATAATATATGCTTTTTGAAGTACTGACATGTATGATATAGAAGAAAGTTTTCAAATTGGCCCATCAGACTAGTTAAAGATAAAGGAGAACCAAAAATCTCCACAATCTTTGTATTCAGGTGTAATTGCTCTGTATAAGCCATTTTTTAAGAGAAAGGCAAATAAAAAACTGCTCGGAAAAGTTAGCATCAAGGTATAACACTTAAATAGAAAAACCTTTTCAATATTCAAACTTTTTCTATATTTTTTTTAATATTCAAAAATTCAAAAATGTTTAAATGGCCGACATTGTGAAACACATGGCAGATGAAGCTGACCAACTAACTCAATCGAGACTTTGGTATGTCCTCTACATGCTAAGTCAGTTTCAAATCGGTTTATAAGTAATTAAGTTTGTTTTGTACTTAGTAAGATTATTTAGCACCATCCCTTGTGTATTTAACACGAGTCACCCTCAAGATTGATTCTCAAGGAATATTTTACTTACTACCAATCACACGCGTGATTATTTTCCAAGGAATAGTTTACTTACTCTGAATCACAGGTGTGATTTTTTTTAAGGAATACTTCACTCACCACAATTCACGTGTGTGTTTATTTCACAAGATAATTTTACTCAAGTCTAGCAGAGTTCTTAAATTTTCCTACATTTCCTACCTATAATTCAAATACAAAATCTTCGTAATAATTATTTTTAACATCTGCAATAGAAGTCTGCAATAAAGAATATCGTTTCAAAATAGTAAAATGAGAATAACTGAGAAAGGCTGGGAGTCAAATTTACTTTACACGTGATATTTAGTCATAATTAAAACACAAGGTACAAGGTGTTAAGCCACAAATTATTAAGAAAGTGTTAGTCTACATTCATCTAATTCATAGAATAGCTAACCACAGAATTACGTACGTTCAAAAATTTGATAAACTGAGTTTTCCTCCCTTAAACAAAAATACTTTACACTGCTTCTACTGGCCCTTTCTTTTACTGCTGCGATTACATTCTGTCTTGTGTTAATAGGCATAGAGGAAGGATGATCAGATTGGACAATCTTAGGTTTGACTTGTTTTATGATACCTTTTTAATCAGTAAAAGTTCTAGAAACAACTACCAAAAGTAACTATAATAACTTTAGTTACAATTGCTATTTTACTTTTTAAAAAGTTTTAAAATGTACACATTACTAATATTTGGAAATTTTTCCAGAGAGAAACATTCGCCTTGCATACAATATTTCAAGTGAAAATCAAATTTCAACTTAATTGCTTAAAAGGCGCAAAGACCAACCTAGTGAAAAAGATTCCATGCCGGGACACGAACCCGGGCCATCAGAATACCGAACTGACGTTCTACCGACTAAACCACACGGAACTATACCCAGCATGGAAATTCTTACTACAATCTTTTTCACTAGATTGGCCTTTGCGCCTTTTAAGCAATTAAGTTGAAATTTGGTTTTCATTTGAAATATTTTATGCAAGGCGAATGTTTCTCTCTGGAAATATTTCCAAATATTAACATAGATTCAATCGATGATGGGTTTAATTAAGAGCCTGTGTTTGTCCCATTTCGGTGGCTCACGGAAAATATTCCATTTTGTGCTGCGCTTGTAGCCTTGCCAAGATGTAATAGTGAGAAGTTGCAGTCTGGGTATCGTTCCATGTGGTTTAGTCGGTAGAACGGCAGTGCGCTATACTGATGGCCCGGGTTCAAATCCCGGCATGGGATTTTTTTTTAACTAGGTTGCCCTTTGCGCCTTTTAAGCAATTAAGTTGAAATTTGATTTTCATTTGAAATATTGTACATATTACGTTTAAAGAAAAATTAGAATATGGCCACTTTGCGTGCTTATGCTGGGTAAAGTGGCCAGCATAGGTAAATGAACAAATTACATTGATTTTAAAATGTGTATTTAATCAATAGAAGCTAAAGTAACACCCATTATGAATAAGTATTATGGATTGTAATATTTTAAGTATTAAATCGTTACAACATAAATTACACAGTATTTATGATCAGTATGACGAATGGAGGAATACAATGTGTCCCCAGCAGACAGGCAGACTTTTAATGTCGAAAGTAAGCCTTTCTCTTCAAACGTTATGGTCCCGATCTGTCTTCTTTCTTTCAAAGAAAATAATTTTCGAGTAGATTTTTGTTTTAAACCATGAATAACAATAGTTTTCTGGCCATCTCGCGATTTTGCCCGATATTCTTGTGGCCACTTTGACTGGAATGACGCCATTAAAAAAGCAGGGGCCTAGCATCTAATTTACATGACTTAGCGTTTTTAAACACTCATCATTTAAAATGTTATTTCACACTGACCAAATAGCATAAGAGCAAATAATTACATCACTACACATTATTTAGCTACAGTCAAGACATTGTACAACTTGCCTAAAATCAAAAATGCGATAAAACAATAAAATGAGTTCACAACTAGAAAAATGTAACCTTCCTCTTGAAAATCACAGATAGTACTACCTGTACAGTACAAATGATTCGTCCAGTTCCTGCATACAGGGAACACTATACAGTGGAAATAACTCAAATGTTCACTTTGCCCTCATTGGCCAATTTACACGTCTTTCCCCTGCACACTCGAAAGAAGTTTTTAAAGAAAGTGAAATGTACAGGCAGCAAATTGCTGAAACATCGCTGTGATTGGAAGAGATTTTTCTTTTATTTAAAAAAAAATTTCGTCTTTTTACGGAAAAATTTTAGGAGATTTTGAACTGTGGGTTATGATTGTGTCGTGTTTTTATGTTCGAATGGCATTATTCAAAAATTCCGTTTGTTGAACGAAAAGCACAGTACTACAGTTATTTTAAGTAAATGTATATTTATACTGGGAATTTTAAGAAATATTTACGTTTGATTAGGAAATTTTCTGTATTTTGTGGGATAATCAGATAATCTAAAAGGAATTTTTCGTAACTTAGCAAAGAAACAGCATTGGAAAACCACCTTCAAATAACGTTTCTTTTTTTCGAGGCGTGGTGTTCAGTATAAGGTGAGTATTACAAACGGTCTTTTATTATAGACCATATTTAATTATTTTAATCTGAAATTAATTTTAAGATTAAAACAAATATTTTTCAGATATCAAAGTAGCATGGATATTTCCCAGCTTCGTGCGAAATTATTTGGTAAAGAAAAGTAATAATATGCAGAAGCATGGATATATAAGTGTTATGTATGGATATATAAGTGTATTGAATAATTGATTAACGTGTTTAAGAAGATAAAAGTTGGATAACTTGATATAAGTTTACTGGGTATTTTGAATATTTTAATTTTCAAACTAAATTAATGTTGGGTCCAAACTGTCATCGGCATTGTACTCTCTTGAATTGGCATGATTGTTTTTAAACAAAATTCTATCCAAATTAACTTACACTTGGAAGCCACACTGATTTCGGCACGTACCTCTCCCATGCTACGGATACTTCAGTTTTTATTTTCAGAACAAAACTCAAATCTGTATGATTTTTTATCTTTAAATCGATTTTGCATGAATCTATATTTTTAAATGAAAAGCTTTCTAAAAAAATGTAAAGGCATTCGAAATAGTGATAACCGATTTATGTCTGACATTTAGACATATAAAACTCAATTCTGACCAATAGTTTACGGAAAAAAATTAATAACAAAAAACACCACTACTCCCGCTTTTTAAAAAACCATTGAAACTATATTTGCCATTTTCCGTACAAAATATTTCCAAAACATAACAATTTGTTACGTCTGATTTAAAAACTCGGAATTCTGGGGAAAATTTTCTTTCACAGAGAAAACAGAAATTTACTTCCAAAAAATAACTATTTTAAAGGGTTAATATTATTTTCACATGCGAATAACGCCAGTTACGCATAATGCTAACAAAATCAGCAAGGTGTACATTCAAGAAGAAATGTATTGATATTAATTATTCTTGCATCAAACGCTTAAAGGAGACTAATTTAATCGACCTGTAATATTGCACAGCAAACAAATCACTGCCATGGACTTATCAAACCTTAACCATCGATCAATTTTTACAACATAAAACTAAACGGTAATTACTTCATTATTGTGTTTCACAGATCGGGGTGGGCTGTTACCGCTTGAGGTTTGTTGTAAATTTCCTTGAAAAACGATCTAGCTGAAGAATTTACCACTTACATTACATAAAATGCTGAAAAATATTCTCCCTCCAGAGATAATACTTTTGATAATTTCTATTGGTATTTCCTTCCACATATAAGTTTGCATTCTGTCATGTAGAAATACGAATCTATAATAAACTGCCCGCATTTTAACCGCTCTTGTATTATAGTTAAGATTTATTTATTAAATCTAGGATCTAATGAAATAATAATCTATAATGATAATCAAATATTTTCAAATAAAAAAAAACTGCATGAATATTTTCTTGTGTTCATCGTGTAATATTAGTTCGCAAATAAAAATAATAGAGTGAACAAGATGCCTCCTTAATGGGTTTTCTATTTAATAGAAAATAACTGAGTTACAGGTTTAAAAAAAGATGTAAACTTCTAACAGGTTTAAAGTAACCCGACATTTTTCAATACTTAAATATCGTTATTCACTTATTTCACTCATAAGAAAAATAATAACGCAAAGTAATATAAATGTTCTTTGACTTTCATTTAGCATTTCACTTAAAAGTATACTCTTAACATTTTAAATTGTAAGCATCATCTGTAATTAAAATTTGTTTGTTTAACCCTTAGAAATTTATTTAATTTAAATGTAATACAGGAATTTTGTAGCTACATTTTCCAAAATAAATAAAATTAAGAGCATAAAAAAAGTAAGATGTATTCATTGTGAATGTTTCAGAAAGTTGTAAAGATGACACTAACGAATGACAGAAACGAAAAAAAAAAAAATTCATACTGAGCGAGTCTGAAAAATGTATTCGTACATTATCACAATTTCTAGTTCTGTGCCTCTGTGGCGATAAAAGTAATCGAAGAAAATTTCAAAATCAAATGTCATTTTCTATCGTTTTTATTCTCAGCACAGCTCTATTGATAATGATATGTGAAATATCATGTCCGATTTTGCATTCATACTTCTGACGATATTCTTAGTAAGATCCATTTTCGAAATGATATAGAGATTGAAGTAAATATTGATTTTTCGTTTGAAATAAAATAAAAACACATATTAATTTAGACAGTTTGTTTTTATATACTTTGTTTAATGTGAATGAATTATTATCCATTGTGCGTAATATTACTATTTTAATATTCCATAAAAAATGCTGATAAATTAAGATTATTTTAATTAAATAATACACCTGTCGAAAAGTAGATATTTGTGAAATTGTAATGCTTTATTGTAATTATAGCTGTAAATGACACTGGAAGTAAAACCTTTGCTTTTACATTACCGAATGTATATAATAGAAGCAGCTTAAATATTTTGTGAGCTCCATTTTTGAAATGTTATAAAAACAGGGTCATTACTGATTACTTGTTAGAAATAAACGAAGAAAAGTTTGAATGTAGATATAGCTAACTATTCAGCAGTGGCGTGGCGTGAAAATTTTCGGTGGTCATCGCAATTATTTAAGTTTGTGGTGAAAAATTATTAACTCTAAAATTCAATGGTTGAATGTTCAAAAAAGAAACTCTAAATCTTACCTTCACTTATACATGAACTCCAAATGTTCTGCTAAAACTGGATCGTAGAGTTTTGAAAGCTTATTAAGAGATTTAAAATATTGCTTGGTCATCGCCGCATCCAGCGATGACCGGACGCCACGCCACTGCTATTCAGGCGATACGAGACGAAAACTACGACACAGAAAGTCGCTCAGTAATGGTATATATGAAATATACCGGGTGTCCTAAAAAGGAATGACTGATTTTAAAATTCAATAACTTGCAAACGGTGACAGATATTTTAAAAATTCTTGCAGGAGGGTTATGCATGATGTTAAAAGTTTTTTTTACAGTGATTTTCGATTTTAGTTCGAATTACAAACAATAGATGGCACTGTAAGCAACATGCACTAAATACAGGCTCGATTTTTTGGCATTTCACTTCTTCCATGCGGGAAAAGAAGATTAAAATGTATTGAATGGGTCCCGAAGTACCAAAAATCGAGCCTAAATTTAGCGTCTGTTGATCGCAGCGCCATCTATTGTTTGTAATTCGAACGCAACAAAAATTGTACCTTCTAGCATTTACCACCAACAGACATACAAATTTTGTGTAGACATGTGCATGGATTTATTTATATTTTACAAACATATTACTATAAAATTACTAAAGCTGCAAAATAGATACCCAAATTAAAAACACCTCTAAGCAAAAGTCATAGATTACGAGAATTTTAGTCATAGAATACATTCGCTGTGTAAATTATCCCATGTTCTACAAGATAAGTATTCAATATAAGGAAAATTTAAACTATTGCAATCTAGTTAAATTATAAAATTAAGTTTGTTCTTTCTCAATGCAAAAGATCAACGTTTGGCATAAAAAGCAGGTTCAAATGTATAAACCCTTAGTACTTTGTTGAATGCTATGAATTTTCACTGTAAAATATAAATTTCTAATATATTTTTAGGTTCGCCGCCTTTTCTAGATGATTGCATGACAAATGTATGAAATTATACGCCTACGTATAAAATAGGCCACTTAAAAAATACACTAGAGGAACATTGGGAAAACGACAGATTTCCATGTTTCACCGATTTCTTCTGCGAATAGAGGTCTTGAAAACAAGAATAATTACTATTCCTTATATGGTTAAAACATCACCATTAAAAAAAAAATGTTGATCAGCTCACGAACGTCGAATAGATTTAGTTTATACACATATAGCATAAGAGGATTTTTTTTTTTTTTCAAATGGTGTAAACATTAAACATTTCTATCTTTTATATTCTAAATACCACATAAAAATTATTCATTTTGTAGAAATTTTTTTTTTCTGATAAACATTATCTGTTAAATAAATAAATAAAAAAGGCTAAAACAGTGATTTTTAAAGTTAAATATCAATATGTTAACAGCAAATTAAGAAGTATTCGGAAACATATTGTTGTCTACCCTTTTCGATTTGCTGTTATATCGAGCCTTTTTACCGCTAACTATAAGTTTTTATTAACCATTTTTAAAAATGGTTATTGTCCTCTGTCTGGGTAGGAAATCAAAAAGATATCTGAAGTGTTTCATTAGTTGAATCCCGCATTTTATTCGTTTTCTGATTGGTCTATATAGTAATCTGTATTTTCCCTTTACTTTCCACAGAGATGGATACTTCTGTTGCCACTATGACAAAAAAGCAATAAAAACTGCAAAAAAAAATTAATGACTCAGAAACAAATTGAGATACAGCTTTCAAACAAATTGCATTTAAAAGTACATTTTTTTTTCTCTATGCGACGGTGTACAAAGTAATTTTGTGGGATGTTTAGAAGTTTAAGAATGAAATTTTATTTAAAATTGGTCCAGGAATATTAATGTTTAATCCATGCCGTACGTAATGTATGACGAGCTTCGTAGAAGTTTAAAAATTTACAGTACCGAGAATTGTAATCCATCGCGTACGTAATGTATGATCATCTCCGTGCGATTTTTTATGTCTTAACTTTTAGTCTTTGAAAAAATCATTTTCCAAATGGTCGTTGTAATTTATTAAATTGTATTTTTTTTTGTTGTTGTTGTTGTTTATTTTCATGTTTTTTTTTTTTTTTTTCTGTTTGTTTTTCAACCAATTTTCCACACAGTCAGGATTGTATTTCTGACAAAATTGGGTTAAACATATAAAATCATACTAATGTAAGGGTCGTTTAAGAATATTATCACGGGCCCAGGCAACACCGGGCTGGTTACCTAGTACTTATAAAATGATTTCTAATTATTATTTTATAATTACTGTTAATGAAGTATGCTTTCTAGTTCTACTTACTACTTACATATTAGGTACTTACCCAATACATTTTGCTATACTTATTTAAATCTATATATAACTATGCGTAAAGTAATCTGGTATTTGTGGTCTTGGACTTACAACAAAGCGTTATTTATAAATAAGTAATGATGATGGAGATAATACTAACAATAAGGATAAAGGTTAATTTAGTTCAAATTCAATTATGCAAAAAATACCTGTTATTTCTCTAATATATTTTACGCATTATTACGCACATCAGCTACTACGTCTTGCTTTCTGAACTTTTTTGTGATAAAAGTATGCTTAATTTATATATTAAATTGAAGCTTTCATTATTTTTACTCTGTATATCACCTTGTATTACACACAAATATAAATGTAATATTTTTCAATTTAATAAAAAAAATTTGCATAAATCTCAATCTTATAATCTATGTCTCTCACACACCAAATATATATATGGAATATGTTTTGTTTATTTAAAAGAAAATGGATGATTATTTCTATATATATCGCTCTGTTTTTCATATTTTTATATACATAATATTTTTACACTTATTTTTAAAATTGCATTATTCTCACATTTTTTATATACAGTGTGGTTATAATAAAAGTTACCCTGTTTAGGCCTACTTATACTCCGTTCTGGTAGGCAGATATCGATGAAACTTGGGAAGTGTGTTATGCGGACCATGGAGAAAAAGAACCTGCAAAACAAAATAGTAGTTCAAATTTCGACCGATTGATGACGGTTTTCTACTACGAGAAATGACGTTATGCAAATTTGGAGCTGTTTAAAAATCCAGTAGTCGCTGCCGTAAATCACTATGCATCATCATGCCGTTAGAGATGAAAAAACGAGCGTTACTGGTGAACTTGTTTTATCAGAGAGGCAGCAATTTGTCATGGAAGATGATGCACCATCTCATATAGACCGAGAAGTGAGGGCACTAAGCAGTGCCCTCACTTCTCGGTGACCGATCGGCTTCTCATCACTTTGAGATGACCGAGTAATTTCAAGAAATTTTCCAACAACTTAATTTCTTTGTTCTCCTGACTTGAATCCCTGTGACTTCTGGCTGCGGAGATTCCTGAAAGACGCCTGATTTGAAAGCAAGCATAACTCGTCATGTTGCTGCGATTGATCGATAAACCCTTCGAGCTACTGTTGAACACGCTATAATACGCTTTGAACATACGCTTGACTCAAATGGAATGCACATTGAAAATATGCTGTAAATAAATAAATTTTTGTGTTGGCAGTTTCAGTTTTTTTGACTTCATGCACCCCCTTTACCTGGTGGTCGAAATTTCAACTACTATTTTTTTATAGACCATGTCTTTTCCCTATAGTTCATATAACGTATTTTTCAAGTTTCTTCGATATCTGTCAACCAGAACGGACTCTACGTAGGCCCCAACAGGGTAAATTTAGTTATAACAACCATACCCATAACCCATAGTTATAACCCATTTATGCCTAGCGTCAAATCTTTAGGACGCTCCGAATTTTAATATATTTGCATAATTTTATTTTTCTTTATATCATGAAAATTGTATGAAATAATCATCTGTAAATGTCTTTATCTGTTATCAAAGATGGCAGCATAAAATGTATATTTATTTGCTTAAAATGAAGGCTTTTTTAGGAGTTTATAGATTTTTCATTTTGTACATCATGGTGAAATGTAAAATGTAAGTTTATTTGTATTTTTTCTACCAAGAATCCAAAAAAATAAGACATAATCTTTGCTTGTAGACTTCTTTGAAATAGGTTTCATTTAAATTGTGAAACTATATGTTCAAGCCTTTTTGCATTTTTCTAACGTACAAAATATAGGGCGCTAGGCACGAATGGTACATACTTTTATTAGACAATTAGAAGACTGTTATCTATGTAAAGTCCTTTCCAAGATGATTATGAAACAAATTGTTTTTAAGCATCAAATACGATTATTCTTAGTTTATTATTACTAACTAGCAGACCCACCCGGCGTTGCCCGAGCCCGTGATGAATGAACCTCAAATTTGTATGATTTTGTACCTTTAATTCCCTTTTGTCTGAATTTATATTTTTAAATATAAAAAATCGCAAGAAAAATAATAAATTGAAGATACGTACTATTTTGCGTAAGGTTATTTTGGGAGTCTATGCGTACCGAAAGCGAGCGGAACTGCGACAAAACACTCAGGGTATTACTGGTTTCGTGGACATTTTCAAATATTTTTTAAAAAATATTTCTACCGCTCCGAACGCTTTAAAATTTTTATAGGAGATGTAAATCTGGTCTATTTAGATGCTTCGATAAACATTGTGTTAAAATAAGGACGTTGACTAAAATAATAAATTAAGAAATTTGCTTAATTTACTATTCGAAAATAGCAGGTAGTGCAACCTTACACCGACAGGGAGCGCAATATGTTCTATACGAATATTACTCTACGAAACAGTGGTCAAAGGGCTGTTATAACTTACGTGAAAATTTCAAGTCGATCGGTTAGTTCGTTTTCCAAATTTTAACGAATTCGTGTTCATTCTCTATTAAAAAAAGCGTTTCTTTTTCTTTTTAAAAGTCAATTTTTTTTTTCATTTCGAACAAAAAGTTCTGAATCATTTTTTAAAATTTACATACTCTTAATTAGTCTACAAATATAGGCCGAGAAGCTAAAGATTAAAATCTGTAAATGCTGTATTTTTAAAATTTTGGTTTAAATTTGAACTCCCATCAAAATTTTACCCTATGGTTTTTATCTACTCTCCAAAATAAAAGTAGGTGTTTTTCAAAGCAAAGATAATGTCTGTAACTTTTAACAAATAGCATATATCTCATGACTCCCTCAAAAAACTTCATATAAAAAGTCAGAAACGCTAATTTCTTACAAAGAAATATTGAGCCCTTTCTCCCACCATGGAATTTTACGCACCATTCTTTTTTACACTTTATCATTTGTGTTATAAACGTTCTTAAAGTTTCAAACAGATCGCTTTGCTAGATTTCCTAATTTTAACAAAATCGCGTCATGTTAGTTCCACATTCCACTACCAGGGAGCGCACTCTATTCTTAACAAATCTCCTTTACACAACCTATCAGTAGATATGTTACTCGAGGAGGTGGTGGTCTTCAGCAAGAATTTACGATATTTGTTGAAATTACTATTCGGAAATAGTGGTAACTTAACTTTTGCCACATTTATATGTACTAAGTAGCATGTATCTGAGGACTCCGTCAAAAAACCGCACCTGAAACGGTATGAAACGCAAAGGTAAAAAAAAAAGAAATATTTCGCCCCTCCCCTCCCCCCACCCACCTGCCCGAAATTTCACGCTCCATTTTTTATAAACTTTTTCTAATGTGTTATAAACTATCTTAATGTTTCAAGCAGATCGCTTTGTCAGATTTCCTACTTTAAATGAAATCGCGGTCTCTTAGTTCCGCTTTCCACCACCAGGGAGCGCACTGTATTTTTAACAAAACTGTATCTGAACGTAACTCCGTTACACAACCTATCAGTAGATATGTTACTCGAGGGGATGGAGGTCTTAAGCAAGAAATTAAGATATTTTTGAAATTAATATTCGGAAATAGTGGTAACAAACTTTTAACATTTTTATATTTAATAAGACGCATTTATCCCAGGACTCCGTTAAAAAACCGCACCGGAAATGGTAAGAAACGCAGAAGTAAAAAAAAAAGACATCTATCGCCCCTCCTCCTCTCCCCACCTTTCCGAAATTTCAAGCGCCATTCTTATATAAACTTTTTCTAATGTGTTATAAACTATCTTGAAGTTTCAAACAGATCGCCTTGTTAGATTCCCTACTTTAAATGAAATCGCGGTCTGTTAGTTCTACATCCCACCACCAGGGAGCGCACTCTATTCTTACCAAAAGCGTATATGAACGAAAGCTCTTCACGCAACCTACCCGTAGATACATGGATGGGGGGGGGGGGGGGTGGCGGTCTTAACCAAGAATTTAAGATATTTGCTGAAATTACTTTTCGAAAATAGTGGTATCAAGGCTTCTGAAATTTTTATCTCGAATAAGTAACATTTATGCTGTATTTTTACAAATCGCACGCCGTTCTGAAGAATACTACAATAAAATGTAACGTGACTGCCGTTTAAAATAAGCATATAAAGGAAATAAACCAATAAGTGAAATTAGCGCCCCCCACTCATAAATTAAGGGTGCAAAAAGTTCTGTACGGACATCCGACATGAGTCCCTACTGCCTGCGGCACTGTATAGTAGGCGGGCGATAAATTCGGAACATTTTTCTGTATTTAAAACATAGAAGAGAGCAATTAAAAAATGCGTTTAAAAATATCTTTAAAAAACGCTTCTGAAAAAAAAAAAAAAAAAAAAAAAAAACATTATCAGTATCAAAAATGAGAATTTAAATTCTATTAAAACTGTTGCTACCCGCTACACCAGCAGAAAGCATTAGAATGCAAGCACTTACTGTTACCAATTTCTAGTAGTAAAAGAGCCAGTAAGGAGTATTTTAATCTTTTATTTAACGTTTAAAAAACACATTTCTTGCTATCTAAATAAATCAGCATTAAACAGGCACCTCCAATTTTCCGCAAACCAACCAAAATCGCCGATTTTTTAGCAGATATTATCGCTCAACCAACCAAAGTAGAAAAAAAAAACAGAAAACAGTGTGGCAAACAAAAAGCCTGCCATGTTGTCAAGATGGTTGCTAGGTTGTGACGTCATTTGAAACTAATCCCTTCTCTTAAACGCCCATTATTATTAAATATGTTTTCAAAGCATGTGTTTCACCTTCATGCTAAAATTTAATGTTTAGTTGAAAAAACAGTCACTCTTGAAACATTAAGCACTCAAATTGGTTTATTTAATTGTATCCCGGTTTACTTAATTATTTCTGCGAAAGCTTTATACAACCAACCAACCGAAAGCAAGCGGAAACAAAGAAACGTATTTTTGATGAGCGATGCTTTATGAACCAACCAACCGAAAGTAACCTGAGGGAAAAAAGCGTACTTTTGATGAGAGTGATGTCCGAATATTAATTAATTACTCAGCTAATAATTAGAATATTAAAATTATGAGGATATGGTGCATTAGAAAAGGCCTTGGACTCTTTTCAAAAAATTTTTGAACCTCGTACGTGCCTTAGATTTTGCTAGTCATCGCACACAGACAGGCAGAGCGATTTGTTCTTTTATTAGTATAGATACTTATAATGTCATTAATCTCTGTAAAGAAATAAATATATTTTTCTAGTAATTCATAAAAATACTAATTATAGTATATAGTCTACAAATTAAAAGCTTATTTTATATGAATTCAGACAAAGAATAGAATTATACATATTATAATATTACAAATATTATACATATTCACATATTTAGTAAATTTACATTTTATCAAATAAATACAAAAAATTTTTAGGGTAATTTTTTTAGTATTTTCTTAGTTCATTTTGCAACATTTTAAAGTAATTTTACCAACAAATTTAAGTAAACAAAAAGTCAGACACAAATAGGTTAAATAGATGATAACAAGCAAAACAATCAACAATTGTAATTAATTACTATAATTTGCATATATTATATATCAAAAATAGGTCTTATTTTATCTTATAATGTAATGCGAGCAAAAATTGCGTGTGTTTGTGTGTGTATGTAAATTTTATCTTGAAAACGGCTCGAACGATTTTGTTTAAATTTTGCACCCTACCGTTTTCGGGCACGAAAAGACCATTGGGATGGGTCATGTGTTCGAGAAAATTCGATTAGTGGGCCATTTTGGTTCATAATGGGTCAGGGTCAAGCTAATAATATCTAAAGAACGGCTCAATCGATTTTGACTAAATTTTGCATCCAACTATTTTCGGGTACGAGAAGACTATTGGGCTAGGTCACATGTTCGAGAAATTTCGATTTGTGGGTCATTTTTGGTCACTGTGGGTCAAGATACTTTTATCTAAAAAACGGCTCTAATGATTTTCACTAAACTCTATATACTACAGTTTTGGATTACGAGAAGACCATTGGGCTAAGTCACATGTTCGAGAAAATTAGATTAGTGGGCCATTTTTGGGTCACCGTGGATCAAGCTAAGTTTATCTAGATAACGGCTCGAACGAATTTGAAGAAATTTCGTAATCTATCGTTTTTGGGCACGAAAAGACCATTGGGATGGGTCACGTGTTCGAGAAAATTGGATTAGTGGGTCACTATGGGTCATTATGGGTCAGGGTCAAGCTAATTATATCTAAAAAAAAGGCTCAAGACATTTTCACAAAATTTTGTAATATACCGTTTCTGGGCATGTGATGATCATTGGGCTAAGTCATATGTTCAAGAAAATTCAATAAGTGGGTCATTTTGGGTCACAATGGGTCAGGGTCAAGCTAATTGTATCTAAAAAAACGGCTTAAACGATTTTGACTAAATTTTGTATTCGATCGTTTTCGGACTCGAGAAAACAATTGGGCTAGGTGGCATGTTCAAGAAAATTCGATTAGTGGGTCATTTTGGGTCACAATAAGACAAGCTAATTGCATTTAAAAAACGGTTCAAAATATTTTGACAAAATTTTGTATAATACAGTTTCCGAGCATGATAAACCATTGGGCAGGGTCGCATGTTCAAGAAAATTCAATCAGTGGGTCATTTTGGGTCCTAATAGATTAGGGTCAGGCTAATTGTGTCTAAAAAACGGCTCAAACCATTTTCAAGAAAGTTTGAATAACACCGTTTCTGGACAAGATAAAACCATTGGGCAGGGTCGCATGCTCAAGAAAATTCTATTAGTGAATCAATTTGATGATAATGGGTCGAAGTCAAGCTAACTGCAGCTAAAAAAGGTTCAAACGATTTGGCATTTTTTTTTTTTTTTATTATAGCGTTTCACAGAACAAAAAGGCCATTGGAATAGATCACATGTTCGATAAATTTTGGTTGGTGGTTTTTTTTTTTTATGAACGTGGTCATGTTTATTTTATCTAAAAAACGACTAACGATTTTCACTAAATTTTGTATTCCATCGTTTTCAGGCTCGAGAAGAGCATTGTGTTAGGTCGCATGTTCGAAAAAATCCGATTAATATTTAATAATGGGTCACTATGGCCCAGGTTCAATCTAGTTGCATCTAAAACTGCAAGAATGATTTAGTGGGAATAATATATCGAGATAAACACAAAGCTAATTTTGAACGAGCTTAGATCGGTCATTCCTGCTAGTTTACGATTATTGTAATGTATTTATTTTTCATTGACGCATTCAAATAAACGAAAGTATAAAGTTGTAAATTTGGTATAAAAACAAAGTATATACTCGTAAGTATGAATACATGTGTTTTCGAAACAGGAAGATATACACTGTATGCTATGATTAAAATACTTAAAATTGTGTATAAATTTATTGTTTTTAAGTACATATTTAACACAATATACTTAAAATGCATAGAAAGCGAACTTTGCTAATATATGTACAGTTTTAATTACTAACAAAATAAACGCTCAAGTGCGAGTATTACTCGCGCACAGAGGGTTTCGTACAATAATATATGAATTATTAAGTGTATGATTAAAAAAATACCGTTGCTAAAAGAATACTACGACTTTGTAAAAACTATACAACGTAGATTTGGGTATAGCTGTATAGTATACAGGGTGCAAAGGAAAGTCCCTTTAACCTGAAAATACTTGCGAACGGAGAGATCTACAGCCATACAAGTAAGGTAAAGGTACTTTGAAGCGACTACGCCCGACCTAATGCAAACGACAGCAGCACTCCTAGTGGCGAAATTTGGAAGATAGCCATTGCAAATCGAAAATGAAAAGAGGTAGAGCAAATTTTCCAATTAGATAGTTTAAGAGCATCACTTAATTAGTACGAAACGACATTCGGTTTACACGGATAAGATACATCGTCACCTACATACCCAAAAATGTCCGAAATCGATGAGCGACGAGTCTACTTTGCCTATTCAGATTCCGGAAATGTAGCAGTTCCCAATTGCAGATTGTGACGTTGTACTGTGCTTTTAATGTCTGAAAATATTTAATTTCCAATGCATTTAACATTTTAGAATAACCCTTTCAGGACCAGAAGTATTCTGTTCATAAACTGATGAAATAATTGACTGACACCAGAATATTCAAAACGAATTTCTCAGAAAACAAAAACCCGCTAATTTGCACTTTCATTACAAAAGCAAAATTTTATTAAAATATTCTTGGTGCCATTTGTCATTTTTGGAATTAAAGTTAGGTGCCTACCCTTGAAAGGGTCTTCCACCACCCTTGAAAGGGTTAAATCTATGTGTCGTATTGAAGAGGCTTGCAATAGACGTTCCATGCTGAGAAATGTTCATGCAGAATTACTCTCACGAATACAAACGTGTATCGTCCGCAAAGGCGAACTTTTCGAGCATACTGAATATTAACTTTTTATCACTGTGAAACAATTTCTCTTTTTTCTGTGTCTGACGTTATCAAAATGTATTGAGATAAGTACGTATTTATAGAATAAATTGTGCGTATTTCTTCATATTTCTGACTATTCCATTCAAACGTTTACACAAAATGGAGTGCATCGATTTCGGACATTTTTGGGTAAACATACGAAGATTTATCTTATCTTTGTAAACCAAATGTCGTATTCCATTAATTAATTGATGCTCTAAAACTTTCTAACTGGAAATTTTGCTCTATCTCTTTTCGTTTTCGATTTGCAGTGGCTATCTTCCAAACTTCGCCACAAGGGGGCGCTGCTATCGTTTTCATTAAATCGGGCGTAGTCGCATTACTACGCCGTTACCTCACTTTCATAGCTATAGGTCACTCCGTTCACAAGTATTTTCAGGTTAAAGGGAATTTCCTTTGCACCCTGTATACTACAAAAGTATAAATGGATATACCATGAAAGTTCAAAGATTTATGGAACCTAAATAACAGCAAATATAGCTATTCTGTATATGTGTTATTCCATATAGGTTTTTAGTTAATCTTTAACGACATAGTAGTTGTATTGAGAGAGCCAGTCAAAGGAAACTAGTCGCGAATCCCATAGTATTTATGTGATTAATTCTCATTAAATTAGTCTGTTTTTAACAATTTGACGTTTATTGCTTTTATACTGCTACTGGGCATTGCATTAGATAAATATATCCTTAATATTTGTTATCAAGTCTTTAAAAGCCGATGGAGCATAGAGTACGCATTCCCTGTCATTATGCATGTCCAAACCGTCCGTGTCTTTAAGGGTTAATATCTCGGCTAAACCGATGATTTTTTCCGAAATTCTTGATCAACAATGCTTTTATACTTCTTCTACGATAGGTACCTCCAGCTTTGCTCAACACTTTTGCTGAAGCTCGTAAATCGAAATTTGAGTGTAACGGAAAAATGCGATTTTCTCAAAAACTATGTGACCTAGGGTAATCGCTATAATTTTCCTGCAAGGTTTAAATTAATGTCTACTACCTCTATTTTTTTCATAATTTTAGTTTCAATAGATTCGGAATTAGATAGGGGGGGACATATTTTTGCACTACATTTTCCATCATATCTTTGAAAATATAATACCTAAAATTAAATGAAATATATTTTTGATTTCAGCGTTACGAAAGCTTTCACACGATACCTCACACAATATACAAATAAAATGTTTTTTTTTTCGAGTAACTTAATTAGCCCCTCTACATTTTTTCCTAAATATATATGAATATTTATTAATCTGTAAATATGTGGGTTAATAGTCTTTATTACTTCCCCCAATTTTACCTTTCCAGGTTGCATAGTTTACGAGTAAAAGGGCTGTGATAGACAGACAGACAGACAGGCACAGACGTGATCTTATAATGGTTCCGTTTTTACCTTTTAAGTACGGAACTCTAAAAATGTTTTAACCATTTATCCTGTGACTGGTCTTTCATTTCCCATCAAAGGAAATGCAACATAAAATCTATTTAATTCGTCATATTAAAAGTACTAGGGGATCGTACCCGGGCTTCCCGGGTTAAAGAATATAGGTGAAAATATTTTTCTTCAATTGAAAACTAATAATTTTTTATATGCAATATTTTTTTTTAGATTACCCACTTACATTTAAAAAAATTTTTCAGATGAAAAATACGAATTATACAATCAAATAATTTTTTGAAATTTATCAAAAGCTATATTTTCTTATTAGTCGCATGCTAAGAGTTATTTGACAAAGATTTTGCAACTTACGGCATCATTTTATATTCTGATAATTTCAGAGCTTATACATGTCTGTTAAATTTGTGTTTTATTTATATTATTTTATTTATTTATTCATAGGGAAGTTTTTTATTAATGGATATTAGCGAGAAGAAAATGATGAACTCTTTATTAGCCCCCGGTATCGTATGCTATTTCTTTCTCCCAGCTTATTTTGTGTCCAAAAAAATAACGTTACCTTACAGAAGCCAGCAAGAAACAAAGCAGATGTAGCATTGTACGATTAAATACTCTATAGCATTTTTTTTTTTTCTAAGCATCGAACATTTTCAATTATTAGACCGTGGTATTGGGGAAAAAAGTACTTTTAAATGCAATTTGTTTGAAAACTGTGTCTCCATTGATTTTTTGAAATATTAATTTTTTTTGTAGTTTTTAGCACCATTTGTTTAATTTTGGCAACTCAAGTACTCCATTTATGTAGAAAGTAAAGGGAAAATAGTTGAAAAATAGCAATTATATCTAATTTGTTGCCAATTTCTCATAACATCTGAAAGAATATGTAATTATAATACGTGCTATTCTGAAAAAATATAAACGAATAATTTCTGCTAAACCATGGAGCTATTATAAACTATATTTAGTTTTAAGTTATCTATATTAATGTTGCAAACAAATGAAGGCCTATGAATCATTAGATAGTCGTTTTTTTGTCGAGTTTCTTTAATGACGGCATCTTTTTGCTCCATTTGTGTATTATTTTACAATAGTGACATCCTATGCATGCTTTAATGTAGATGTTTAAGAGCGGATCGTAAATGTGTAATTCTTAAGCGGATGCGAATGACGTCATTTTACATAAAATAAAAGTGTGTGCTTTAAGTTTTAAAATTGAAATATGTTTAGTACTATTTATATATACATTTTTTTTTCATCGGGGGCGACACTAAATTCTTTAAAAGCAGAATTCCTGTTTTTTAGTTTTATTTTAAGGGCAAAAGGATTAATCTTTCGTAATCGAGCTCCGTGCGATATAGATAAATTAAAAAATATTTCATGCTTTAAAATTGTTTTTAAAACCATAGACAATCAATAAACTAAGATGAACTATGTAAACAAATTCAATTTGAAAAAGAATCCTATTTGGTGATCTAAAAATTTAAATTGTACGATTACAAATATGTTAGATTTGTGTTTTTTTCATTATTATTATTTTATTTGTTTATAAAAGAAGTATTAATTTCGTTAATTTGTCTTTCACAAATATGTTATATTGGTGGTTTATTTAATATTATTCTTTTATTTGTTTATAAAGGAGGTATTAATTTTGTTATGCAAAAATAGTCAGAAACAAATGCTGAACAATGTTTGTTGCTTTATGTGCAAAATGATTGTTATAATTATGTATTGAAACCGGCACGTGATAAGATAAACTTAAAAAAAATCATGCTTAAAAATTATTTTAGAAAATATAATACATCAGTCAATTAAGGTACAGTTTGTAAACAAATTGCATTTGGAAGTAAATTTTTCCCTATGCGACGAAAATTGAAAATGTACGAATGTCAGAAGATTAAAAAATTACAGTAGCAAAATTTTCAAGACAGAAATTTGCTTGTCAAATGTTGCCATTAGCAAAATGACGTCAGCGTTACGCACAGATACGTTTGTTCTTTATAATATAGATACTTAATCAGTAAAATACAATAAAAATCAGTTATTAGAATGTGGTTATCATTTGAGGCTCTTATGCTTAGTATTCCGGAAACAAAAATAGCAATTTTCACCTTCTCAAAATTTACATACGCGCTTCTCATATCCATATTCATCATTTAAAAAAAAATTGTATTTTGTTTGATCATTAAAAAATCATTTTAACTCAAAACTTGAAGTCACGATTGTCAGCAACATCTTTTATGTGAACAGGCACACTCTTTACTTGAGATTCTAATCTCAATTCCGAAGAGTAAAAATTTCCGTCATTTATGTTTTTTAGACGCATTTGTGTTAAAATATTTAGTCTTATCTAAGAAAATGACCGTTTTCTTTTAAATATGACTTCATTTTCACTTAAATAAGCATTTCGCCTAGTGTCTGAAATTTTGTATCAGTACAAATGCAGAAAAAAAAAAAACCAATATAGAAAATTTATGAGGAAAAATGCGTGATTTCAAAAGCAGTATGTCATTTTCCGTTATTATGCCCCTAATATAATATTATGCTCCTAACGGGATTTTGCGCCACTAAAATCTATACAACAATTTTTATCAACAATTTTGAAATTTTATCAGAAAATGGCTTTAATAACGATAAAAATACCTCATTATTTCTCTCTTGTCTGCGATAATGAAAGCTATCTAATTTTCACCATTTTGAAGAAATTTCATAAAATGCTTTTTAAAATTAAAATATAGCAGTGGGGATAAAAAAACCACAACAACAACAAAAAAAAAACAGATAGTGCGATCACATCTACAAATGAACAGTTTTCAGTTTAAAAAAAATATTAGTAAAACTGGTTCAGCAGAAAGATCAGAGCAAATGACTAAAAAACACACTTGTGTTTTAAATATATAGATTATATAAAATTAGAAAAAATTAAATTAAGAAAGTTCTGTTATTTTGATAAAATTATAGTAGAATGTCCTAAAGAATAGCATTAAAATTTTAGGTACTTTTTGGTTAGCCGGGAACCAGTGTTATATATACATATTTATATACATATTTATATGTAAATATACATATATATACATATACACATACTGTATATATACACACATATATATAAATGTAAATATATATATGTATATATACATATATGTATGTATATAAATATGTATATATAACACTGGCGCCGGGCTAACCGAAAAGTACCAAATTTTATTATTCGAGAGAAATTTGGACAAAAACTTCAAGAACTTGATACTATTTTAAACCTCGAATTATTTGTTTGCTTGTCTAACTCGGCGAAGCAAATCCATCCAGGCAAAAATCTTCAATTTCTGTAATATAAATCGCTATTATTTGCATGTCACCTCTCTTTTATAAAGACACTCTAAATTTTTGTAAAACATTGCGTTTTACCAGTGTGCGATTTCGATTACATTTTTTTTCAAAAGTGAAGTATTTTCACCTGTGAAGAATTTCAAAGCAGCTGCGCTGTGAAAATGACGCACTTCTACAAAACGTAATTCAGGTTTAAGTATTAAAATACACGCTTATTTTAAATTGACGTCATTTGCATTCGCTAAAGCAATCCCCTTTTACAATCCAATCTTAAACTTCGTCTATAGAAAAGTACGCATATTTTGCCATTAACACGGAATAAGAGATAATATTCTTGACATAGCTGATATTTTAATTTCATTTTTTTTTTTTTTTTTTTTGGGGGGGGGGGGTTATGAGAAATTGGCAACAACAAGATACAGTATCTCCTATTTTCCGTTTACTTTCAATAGAAATGAGGTACTTTTGTTGCCACGATTAGAAAAATGATATTAAAAACTACAAAAAATTAATATCTCAAAAATAAAATAAGATACAGCTTTCAAACAAATTGCATTTAAAAGAGCATTTTTTTCTTACACGACGGTGTAAAAATTTAAAATGTGCGATGTTTAGAAGTTTAAAAATTTGCAGTAGAGAAAATTGCAAAAACAAAGTTTTATTTCAAATTTCAAAGTATTGCCATTCGCAAAATGACGTATGCGTTACGCACAGATATGTTTGTACTTTATAATATAGATATAGCACTTTTCATACAAAATTCTATGCTGGACCACATTCAGTAAGCACAGAGAAGCAGCAGAAGCTAAATATGTAATCCGACTGCCAAAAAGGGTTATGTGTTTCACGCGTATCTGTGTATGTCGTTTACTTTATACCCTCGAAACATCCCAACGGCTAGATGGATTTTAATGATTGAGGTCTCTATCGAATCGTCTTAACAGTCCGATGGTTATAGGCTAGGTTTTTTTAAATTCAAAATGGCGGCCGCAAAATACAAAATGGCGGCAAAGACAAAACAATTTACGCACCCTATTGAGTGGCATATCATTGGATATGTCGTTCAAATTGAAGACGATGTTTCATTGACTATTTTCACAGTCAGAAGCTCCGTTTAAATATTACATAACCTGGAAGTTTTGTAGGTAGGATTTCTAGCTTTATTTGAACTCTAACCTTCATAGACATCTATAGGCCTAATCAAAACTGCGTTTATAGATAAGAACTAACAATTAAACACAACTTAATAGTCATGAATACAAGTAAATAAAAAAATAGATAAGTAATTAAAAAAATAGTTCCACAATGATGAAAAATAGTTAATTAGTTGCAGTCGGGCTTTTTTATTTTTAATATTAAATTTTTACTTATTAATGTGGTTATTTTCTAGACCATTTACACGCATTTAGCTTTTATCGTATTAAAAAACGTTTTTACGAAAAAATTTGCAACTACAAAACACTACTCAGCTACAGATAGGACCAAAACACATTTATTTGTTTTTGTAAGAATAGTGAGGATTCCGTACCAGTATTTTTTGTTAATTAATCTAATTATTCTTGTAAATATTTTATAAAAAAAAACTCTAACTACCGATTTATTAAATTAGTTTTATTTAAAAAGCTATATAAAAATCAAACTGTTTTTATTTAAATTGTTTTGGATATTTTCAAATATTAGCAAAGATAAATATTGAAGAGGAACGCATTTCTGATTTATAATTCGGGACTTAAACTGTAAACATGGTTTTTTTTGTTTTTTTTTTTCAAATAAACTTTTTAAGCAACACCAAGTAAATCAATTTAACATATTTTCAAACAGCAATCAAATATCATATTACAGACAAGCGATATGTGAAATGCAAGAAGATTAATTTCTTTAAACGCAGAAACATATCCCTTATCAAAATTTGCTTCGATGAATTATAACACGACTTGATTTACAACGGAATGAATTTCAGGTCATGATAAGGATATGTATAATGGAAACTAATACAGTGTGAAATCTATTAAAATCCATTTC
Organism: Maratus speciosus; assembly: GCA_963932465.1. Taxonomy (NCBI): domain Eukaryota; kingdom Metazoa; phylum Arthropoda; class Arachnida; order Araneae; family Salticidae; genus Maratus; species Maratus speciosus. The sequence goes on from OZ010786.1 coordinate 381,158,116, forward strand.
CATATTTCACGAGTTAAACGTCTCGGAAATTTATTTTAGGGAAAAGCGGTATTTGGTATAAGCTGAATAATACCCATTTATATCTCCATTATTCGATTTTCGTTATCTTTGCATACAGGGTGTTCTAAGGCAAAAATAATAAAATAAATCTAAAATAAAAAAAATAATCACCATAATGGCAGATTTTTATATGCCAGAATATTAAAATTAATAATTTGATTATTAATAGATTACTGAGTAATTATTTATTAACTTCCTTACTAAATACCCTGTATTTATTTATAGCCCAGTGGTAGGGGAGGAAAAAAAGACTGAATTCGGAATTAATTATGGGAAAGCTGAAAATTGTTTTAATCCATTTAGTTTAGATCTAGAATGAATATGCTAAGTTTCCCCCTCGTACATATGTATAGATTTATAGTAAAAAAACACGTTTTTTTTAAATAGAATAACAGTATCACAAAACAGCTAACTCTGTCAAAAACATTGTCATTACAAATAATGTAGAGCTTAAAATTCTGAGTAAAATGAGTACCTACACTTACTATTTTTATTGAATATTAAGGTCACAAATCTACTTTAAAGTTTTAGGCACTTGGTCAGGGGCTTGAACTCAGAATTAATTAGGAGAAAATTGGAAATTGTTTCAATCCCTTCATTTTAGGTCTAAAATGAACGTACTATGTTTTCTTCCTCGTACTTGGGTGAATGTTAGAATATATGTACATATATATTTTCGAAAAACACGTTTTTTTAAATTACCTTAACAATATCTCAAAACAGTTAACTCTATAAAAAAAACATTGTCAATATAAATGTTGTAGTGCTTAAAATTCTGAATAAAACGAGTGCCATCATTAATATGTTTGTTCAACATTAAGGTCGCAATTCTATTTCAAAATTTTTCAAATCAAGAGCTTGCAGCCAGAAGAGACCAAGTTAACATAAAAGTATCTCAAAATTGCAGTCTTAATACTGAATAAAAATATTAAGTGTAGGTACTCATTTTATTCAGAATTCTAGGCGCTACAACTTTTGTACTGACAATGATTTTGATAGAGTTAGCTGTTTTGAGATATTGTTAAGTTTACTTGGTCTCGCCTGGTTTCAAGCTCTTCATTAGCGATTAAAGCAAAATTTTGATATAGAATTACGACCTTAATGTTGAAAAAAATTATTAATGATGGTACTCATATTATTCAGAATTTTAAGTTCTACAACATTTGTATTGACAATGTTTTTCATAGAGTAGCTGTTTTGTGATATTGTTAATGTAATAAAAAGAAAACGTATTTTTCGGAAATAAATATGTACATATTTTCTAACATTTACCCAAGTACGGGGAAGAAAACGCAGTACGTTCATTTTAGATCTAAACTGTATGAATAAAAACAATTTTCAGTTTTCAACCCCCTGAGCACGGGTCTAAAACTTTAAAGAAGAATTATGACCTTAATATTCAACAAGAATATTAAGTGTAGGTACTCATTTTATCCAGAATTTTAAGCTCTACAACATTTGTACTGACAATGTTTTTGTCAGAATTAGCTCTTTTGAGATATTGTTATGATATGCAAAAAAAAAGTGTTTTTGACTATAAATGTAAGGTGTGTCCCAACGAAATAAAGCCACCGTAATTCTTTGCCGTAACTGGACACGAAACAAACAAATAAGAACGAAACAGACATATTAAGAAAGTCTATATACAAAAACATATTTGCCAGGAGTAAGTAACTCCCTGCCCCACATAGGCAGGAGAAAACGACGAATGTGTAAAAAAGAGGGGGAAAAGTGTCCCGCCGAAATAAAGCCACTGGAAATATTAGTATTTATTGGTAACTACAAACATTCGAGCTGCTGCAGTTCAATATGTTTACGACCTCAGGACGTTGTCAAATACTTGTTCTGTGCCAGTCGAACTTTGTGCAGACTTTAGAAGGTTGTATTTTCTATTTCTTCTGCAGTATTGCATTGGGAAAGAAAACCCATCTATGAAAGATCGAGAAAGGACAAAAAACTGATTTTAAGGAACAAGGTCTTCCACATAGACCAATATCTACGTAAATCAAACGATCTAAAACCGTAATAGACATTTTTCAAAATATGGGCAATGCGTACGGGTATAAAAGAAGGAGGTGTACATGTAGAAAAATGACTTCCAGGCTGGAAAAAGAATTTTGCGTCGTTTTTCAAGAGGTGGTGTTTCCCTAGAACAGTTGGCCAAAGAGGATAACATCACTGTGACAAAATAAACCCAGTCACGAATTGAAAAACGTACAAGGATCTTGCGATATGAAAAAAGGAAACAGCCGCCAATGTTGAAAGATATCCACTTACAAAGTAGAGTCGATTAGGCCAAATATCATCAAACCTGGAAGTCCCCGTGGCGTCGTGTTATAGTCTCAGATGAGAAAAAAAATAATTTGGATGGGCCAGACGGCCCTGCTTTCTATTGGTATGACATGAGGAATGAAGAGTAAATTTTCTCTAAAATACAACATGGTGGAGGCTCATTAATTGTGTGGGGAGGCTTCGGATATTGAGGTAAACATAACTTGGCTTTTCTCTCTGGCCGCATGAAGGCTACCGATTACAAAGAAATGCTAGAAAACCATTTGTTGCCATTTGCAAAGAGGACTGGTGGACTAAGTTGGATTTTCCAGCAGGACAAAACCTCCATTCGCGTTGCAAAATCCTATTGGGGATGTTTTTTGGATAATCGGGTGCATGTCAGGAATAGCTTGCCCATTTCCTTGATCTCAATCCTCAAGAAAATGTGTGGGGTATCCTCAGTAGTGCTGCATATGCCAATAGCAGACAGTTTCAGTCTGTGGCAAAACTGAAGGTCGTCATCATTGCAGAGTGGGAGAATATTGATGCTAGTGTACTCCAAGGGTTGGTAAATGCTATGCCACATCGTATATTCCAAGTCATATATCACCATGGCAGATATATTGCCTATTAATAGTAGTGGCTTTATTTCGGCGGGACATTTTCCCCCCACTTTTTTTTAGAAATTCATTTCTTTTTCCTGCCCAGGTAAGGCAGGGAGTGAGTTACTCCTTGTAAATATCTATTTTTACTATATTTTCTTAATATATTTGTTCTGTTCTTATTGGTTTGTTTCGTGTCCACTTACAGCGCACAATCACGATGGCTTTATTTCGGTGGGACACAACTTATACATATTTCCAAACACTCACCTAATACAAGGGGGAAACATAGCATGTTCATTCTAGTCCTAAACAGAAGGAATTAAACAATTTCCAGCTTTCCCCTAATTAAGTCCGAATTCAACTCACTAGCCGCTGGGCTATAAGTAATTCCCAACAATAAGATTTTTACTTTCTTCTACCTTCAATAAAAGAAAGTACTGAAATCAAAATTTTTTTCATCTTCCAGTCTTCAACACTTTTAAACGTTTTAAGGTCATACATCCCCAAAACACATATTTATACAAAATGCTTGTCTGTCCGTGTGTGTGTCCGTATGGCTCGTGCAGCGACAGGAACTTCCCATCTTGCTAAGCCGGCTATTCGCAAACAGCAGGCGTACAACAAAATAACGAAAAACTATTGTTTCTATTAAATATCTGTATCGAGATTAACTAGTTTTTACTTGAAGGAGAAATCTGAAAGGAGAAATTTAAGAAAAAAATAAAAGTTGGAATAGTATTGAACAAATAATATTGAAGTATTAACATATGTAACTACTTACATATGTTAAGATGTATGAGATACAAGAAAGTTTTAGGATTGCTACATCCAACTATTTTCCATGTATTTAAGCTTTTTTAAAGTCACGAGTCAATCCAACCCGAGCTACCCGTGGTGAAATATATGCAGGAAGTAGATGGAAATCTTTTTTAATTGAAACTTTTTAATTGATATTCTACATTTAGTATATTTTCTTAAATACCCCATCAACTACAAAAAAAAAAAAAATTTTGGGGTACCTGCTTTCGTATTACCCGCATGTGAGTGGTCAACTAAGATACATTTTACTATTTATTGCAACATATTTTAGTCTAATTATTTATGGATTTAAAAGAGTATTCTTCATAGGTATCTGTGAAATTCTGGTTCTATTAATTTATTTATTCATTTGGCAAGTGTAAATTCAGTTTATCAATTTAACTAAGGAATATTACACGATACAAACAAATTCTGAATTAATTGTATTTTTAAGTTTTAACTGATTAATCTTCAATAATTCGACTGCACGCAGATTAAAAAATCTCGTCATTGAACGTTATTTAAAGATTATAAGAAATCAGTCATTGAGATACAGTTCTCAAATAAATAGCGTTTGGAAGTATATTTAGTTCCTCTAATTCATCTGTATTTAAATTGAAATTGTGCTAAGTTTAGAAGTTAAACAAGCTTGCAGTAAAAGCAAAATTTATTGGTTAGGTCGTTTCATCCGCCAGTTTGACGTCAGTGGAACTCACATAAATGTTTTTTTTTGACAATATAGATTGTTGTAATTAAATATGAAAATCTCCACAAAGTGTTTGCAAGTTAGAAAGCAAAATAATATTATTACTCTAAATGTGCAATTTTTATGACAAAATCGTTTTGCTCACTAATGTTTTTTATTACATATTTCATAATTTAAATCACCAATCAATAAAAATGTATTGAAAAATGCAGTATAACATAACTGAAATACATTATTATTTGCACTAATCTCACTGTTCAATTGTTTAAACAAATTCATTTAAAACAAGTTTCATATTTTAAAATTTTGTAGTTTTGTGTTGCTCAGTGCAATGCACGTCATAGTTTGTCACAAATTCCAATAGATTAAACAAAATCCTACATAAAGTCCACCCGAATATATTATGTAATTGATAATACATTTTTGCATTCTTAGTAAACGCTTATGTTCTTAAACATAAAAATGAATTTTATTTATTCCACTATTAGTTTCTCTATAGATTCGACTTTCAAAACAATAATCATAATAAATACAAAATTTTAAACTATTTTATACAATACTAAATAAAAACTTGTGTGGAAATAATCATCACCAAAAATCAACGTTTAAACACGCAATAAAATACATTAGGTAACATTAGAGTGTTCGCAATATTCAATGTCAATGTGGTTTATCCTATGTTGGGCAAACTAAACGAAAACTTCCTTACAGAGTCAAGGAACACATAAATTATTCCAAGAAAAAATAATTGCAAAAATCCTCTATTGCTTCTCATTGCTGGGGGGGGGGGGGGAGGGACATAATTTCAATTCTGGCTCAGCTACTGTTATCATGAAATGCAACTCCTTTAGATTTAGATCATTTTTCAAGCTGTTAATATTCATAGATTTAAAAACTCCTTGGTTAATGATTTGTCTAGTGTATCTTACATGTCAACTTTCTGGGTGGATTTGTGCTGTCTTTTGGTACTGTGTTTACTGACATTTGTGTTTTCGCCGTGCATGTAGTTGGACGGATATTGTTTTTATACATACATTTTATACACTCATGATGTGAGTCCTGGAACCGTGAAACGTATACGTCTGATTTTATTCATTGGGCTGTTTACAATTTTCATTGTCAATGTGGTTTGTCCTATGTTAGACAAACTACACGAAAACTCCGTTGCAGATTCAAGGAGCATATAAACTATGTACAGAAAAAAGAAATGCATAAATCCTCTAATGCTGCATTGCTGGGGAAAGGGACGTAATCTCAAATTTGACTCAGCTATTATTATCAGGAAATGCATTACTCCCCTAGATTTAGATTTTTTTTAAGCTGTTGATATTCATAGATTTAAAAACTCCTTGGTTAATGATTTGTCTAGTGTAGCTTACATCTCAACTTCCTGGGTTGATTTGTTGTGTCAAGATACCTCACTTCCGCTTTGATTTCATTGGCTGCTGGAACTTGATGGTCTTTCGGTACTGTGTTTACTGACATTTGGGTTTTCACCGTGCATGTAGTTGGAGGTTATTATTTTTATGCATAGATTTTATACGCAGATGATGTGAGTCCTGGAACTCACGAAACGTATACGTCTGGTTTTATTCACATTTTCTAATATTTTTTATTGTGTTGATTTTTGGTGATTTATTACAAGATATTATTTGGTGATTCTATACTATGCTGTAAGTTTGATTATAATTTAATCATAAAAGATAAACCCACAAATAACAGAAAATGCTTAAATGATGGTTTTTGGTTTGATATATTTTCAAAAATCACACAAATAGAGACCTATAAGTTATACATTGAAGGCTTTGGCAATGGAATGGCAAAAACATTTTTACCCATTTTTCTAGAATATAATAAATGAACAATATTTATGTATATATATACATATAATATATAAATAAAAATTATGTAAATACATAGACAATATTTTTTTCTAATATGAACTGTAAGGTCATTGTCTCTAAGTACCATACGATTTCTTTACGTTTGTCCTGTTTAGGATATATTTCGTATTTCATTACACAAAAAATTACAAATATAAGCAAAAAAGGATTTATTGTTATTATCTTAAAACAAAACTAAATTAGTTTTAAGAAACTGATTTAATGCCAGCATGCCAAGCAAAATTATATCTAGGTCACATTCATCTCATTTTTGACAAATTTTGAGTAGTTAAAACCTAAATGAGATGTACAAAGCACCTGAATATAAAGTTATATTTTATGCGTATTAGTCGGTTATTTCGAATTTCACTAATTTAATGGCTTTATATAAACTTTCATAATTAATGAGCAAAAAGTAACAAATGAATGACTAATACAACCTTATTTTTACCAAAAAAAATTACATTAGTCTATCCTGTAATGGTGATAATCCATGTGATAATCTAAAATTTTTATTTTGTAACTTTTTATTATTTAAAGGTTGTAGTTATTCCTAGCAATTAAAAAATTTCATAATGCTATAGCTGCTACCTTTTCAAAAATTTTCAAGTGGAAAACAAATAATGTAAACCAGAAAAAATACTTAATATAATGCATCATTTTTCTATGTTTTTATTTTATAACTTCTTTCACTTTATAAAATTTCTGGATTTATTTGATTTGGATAAGAAACGGAAGATTGGTAGGTGTCTCCTAAAATTTGTTGCATTCGTAAAATGTTTTATCACACCACTCGGGTCAATTTTTAACATTTGTGTCCATTCCTTATCACTGTACGTACTTCGTCTTGTTTACATGTCTTAAAATCAATTTTAGTACCTGCGAAAATTTGTCGTCGAACTTAAATAGCACATAACTTGTCGTTTGAGAAATAATGTATTTATATGAGTCTGTCATGATGTCAATCGATCCTGATAGATTATTGTACTTCTACGACTTTTCCGGATCGCCCTTTGCATTTTGTTAGTTAGAAATTGCGTCTGAAACAAAATTGTAAGCAATTTTTTTAAACAAATTATTATTTTATTACTTACAAAATGAACGAACAATTTAAAATCTAGCTTTCAGGCAAGGGAAATCCATCAACGTCTTCCTGCGGATCGAACCCACATCCAATTATTTCCTGCACTGAACTAAAATTATCGCACATTTATCAATCTGCCACGCTTAATTCTATGAATATCACTTTAGTTCTGAAGCAAACAATGACATTTAATTGATCACATAAATGATTATATTTAGGGGAGAATGTGGAGGGTTGACCCATTTTTTTATTTTTTTTTTCATACTGAACCTAGACTTAAGTTTCACGTATCATTTTGTTTGATATACAATCCGTTATCAAAATAAATTCGCGGCATAAGTGTACTACATTAGAAACTTTAAAAATTTTTGATTTTAATCATGATAAAATAATGGATCAAGGCTCCCCAGATATGGGAGTCTAGGCCCACTTCATTTTATATTGAAATATTTGTTAAGGGAAATAAAACCTATTATAAAAAAAGGCAGAATAACTTTATGTCACATGGTTCCATTATTATTAAAAATATCTAGGAAAATGTGATGTTCCTTCCCTCACACTGATTGGGCCAAGCCTATTCATATAGCCACTCTTTAAATTATAGCATATTGTTATATTTAGCCTATTTTATTGTACAATCTTTATGGCTGTAATGAAAGCTCAATATTTCTGCATTACTTAAAATATATTTACTTAATTTACTATGATATATTTTATCTGAGAATTTCTTACAAAATATTTCTAAAAATACAATTTCGAAGCTGAAAACTCGTCACAATTGATTTTTTCACACCTGTTTCAATTATCTGCATGAAACAAAGAGTAATGTTTGAGAATTTCGGTAACTTTGGTTGCCAACTATTTACAAAACTCTGAAATTCTTTATTATATGAAACTTGAGGGGTGGTTCAAGCCTTGTCTATGGTCAACCCTCCCTAGTCTCCCCTATATGAACTTTGGAAAAAAAGGATTTTTTCCTCTGAAAGGTCGTGAAGGCATTTGAAATATATTTTTACTGAATATTGTATTGTCAAGGGAAATACGTCACAATACAAAAAATTAGGTCAATTGTAGCACAGAAAGTATGCTAAAAGTGAATTGCAAGATTTAAGTCGAACAATCAGACAAGCCAAGTTAAATAAAAGCTTGGTGAAAGTGAAAAAAGTAAGGCAATTGCATTCAATAATTCATGTAAATTTCTTCAATGTAAATATATAATAAAGAATTAAATTAAACTTAACTAAATATAATAATTCTAATCATTTACCTTAAGATCCATGTTTCCAGGAAAATATACACCCTTATTAATAGCTCAATTTAAAATAATAATAATAGTCATAAGTAAATATGAATATTTCCTTATTTTAACGAGTCTAAGGACTCTTCAAATTGGAAAAAAAGAAAAAAAAGCCCATTTTCAACTTTTAATATCTTAAAATGTATTTGTTTTTAAGGCAAAATTTTAATTGGGATGAATGACATGAGTATTTGTTTTTCATTTAATGTATTTAAAATTTTGCTAGATTGAGAATTAGCATTTATAGGGTACGCCAAACTGTCAGACATTTGACGAGCAGAAAATCGGCATAACATAATACGCACAGGATTACAAAATACATTTTGCAACTAGAATGAAAATTTTTGTGCTTAATTATATTTCAGATGTTAATAATTACTCTGAACTAAAATAAATTTGTATTTAAAGGACTTTTATACTTTTACTAAACAATTTTGTTTATCTAATACAATTTTTTTGTAAATTTCAACACTATAATCCCCTAAAAATTCCATATATTTTTTGAACAATAAAAGTGAAAGTTTAGGTTCTGGTTATACAGACTAACATGAAACAAATGTTTTCAAATAATATGAAATATATTCAGAAGTTTATGAGATATCCTGCGCATTATACCCCTGTGTGGAGAATTATATGTTTTGACGCCAAATGGGCGATAACGGGACAGCAATGGATCTATTGTTTACATAAGGTAACCCCTCCTGGGCTCATCGCGCGCGCTCTCTCTGTTTTTTCGAGATGGTGTTGTTGAAAGAATATTCTGTTTTTAAGAACGCGTTTCGCTTTTGTAAATAAAATGTATTATAGTGTATAATAGATGTAAATATGTGTCTTCCAATTAAAAGAAGAGAAAATTTGATATCCCGTGGAATTAATTGAGTAAGTGCCAATTGATTTATTTTTAAGATAGTGTTAGTTAATTTAAGAAATCCACTGAACCAAAACCGGTCGCCACACTGGTGCATAAGGCTGGGAATATAAATTGATAACTACGCTACTGGCATTTCATTAAACGGGTAAATTATTTAAAATTTCTCTTAAACTTACGATATATTGGAAGACATAATTCTTTGAATGAGTGAATATAAAGATGAATCAAAGTGAAGTTTTAAAACGAAACATAGCAAAACGCGGATCAATTAGAACCACAGTAACGAAATTGATAAAAAGGATTGATAGTGAAATTAAAAAAGAAAGTGATTCCAAACCGGAAATAGTTGAGGACTCTTTAGAAGCATTACTTGAACACAAATTATCATTAGAAAAATTGGATGAGTCAATTGAATCGGAAATTGAAACCGATAATTTAGAAACAGATATAGAAACTTCGATGGAATATAAGGAAGCTATTGTGACTTGCAAATCTAGAGCCAGTAGATATTTGAAAAATTTAAACATAAATTCAACTATCACGAGTGAACCAAAAGTAACTACGCCCTCCATATCAGACAGTCAATTAAAGTCGAATACGAAATCGCCGCGAATTTCTTTAAATAAATTTACAGGCGACATTTGCGAATTTCAAGAATTTTGGCCTCAGTTTAAAGTTGCTATTCACGAAAATGAAGCTCTTCAGCAAATTGAAAAGTTTACTTACTTAAAATCTTTAATTTCTGATTCAGCAGCTGCCGCTATTAATGGACTTCCATTAACAAGTGAAAATTATGTAACGGCAATAAATATATTAAAGGACCGTTTTGGGAAAAGATATGTTTTAATTTCCGAGCACACTAACAAATTATTAAACTTAGAAGCAGTACGAAGATCAAATGACATACATTCTTTGAGAAAATTATTTGATGAGATAACTATACAAATACGATGTCTCGAAGCGCTTGATGTGAAGTCAGACCAATATGGTTGCTTATTATTACCCATTATTTATAAATGTATACCGAATGATCTCGTATTACAATTTCACAGAGAACAATGCGATAAAAAGGATGTCAGTGTAAATGATTTATTGTTGTTTCTGAAACGTGAAACAGAAGCGCGAGAAAAGGCTATTAATGTTACTTCTATCAGTTTTGAGAATACTAAATCCCATGAAAATAAATTTAAACAAAATTCTCCCAAACACTTTCACCAAGGAAAAATAAAAAATCCTTCGGCATTCACATTAAATACAATTACTGAAAACCTTTGCCCCTTTTGCTCTCAAAAACACGACGCAAATTCGTGTAAGTTAAATTTGGAACAACGAAAAGAATCTTTATTAAAACAAGCTAAATGTTTCAGATGTTACAAACGGTTCCACCGAAAACAGAATTGCAGAAACACTGAAATTCGTTGCACAATTTGTTTTTCGAGAACGCATCAAAATTCTCTTTGTAACAAAAAACAAAAAGAAAGATCATCGAATGAAAATAAAATTGACCTTCTTTCGACTGAGCGTGAACCGGGGGGAAAGGAAAATAAGAAATATGAAAAAATAACAGTTTCATCACTTTGTTGTAATCCAGATGAATATATTTATTTTCAAACTTTGAAAGGAATTATGATTGGAAAGAATCAAAATATTAATGTTCGAATATTATTAGATAGCGCCTCGCAGCGAACATTTATTGGGAAGAATTTATCTAATCGTTTAAATTTAGAGGTGACAGGGCAGGAATCATTAAAAATTCATACCTTTGCTGGAAAGAAACCTATTGTTGATAATCATAATAGAGTAAAGATTTTCCTAAAAGACAATAATTCGGACAATATAATATGTCTGGAAGCGTTAGAAACGGAGAGAATCTGTTCCGATATAATACGAGCACCAAGTTCTGAGTTATATAAAAAAATTAAAAATATGGGTATAGAGTTATCAGACGTTTCTAATGAATTAGATGATGGTGATAATGAAATAGATTTATTGATTGGTAGCGATTACTATTGGTCAATTTTGACAGGAAAATATAAACGTATTTCACCAACTCTTGTTCTGAATGAAACTAAATTAGGCTGGACACTTCACGGCAAATTCTCAGAGGAAGTTAATAGAAATAATTTAGTAAGCGCTATGTACATATCTATTTGGGATAATAATAAAGATGATAAAATTTCAGTTCAACTTGAAAAATTCTGGACTATAGAAGGGTTGGGAATTCAAGAAGATAATACGAACAAAGATTTGTGTGATAAACAAATACTAGAACAATTTGAAAATTCGATTGAATTTAAGAACAACAGATATGAAGTTAAACTACCTATGATATATGATAATCTTGATCATCCTAATAATTATGAAATTGCCAAAAAGAGAATTGAAAGTTTAATTAAACGATTTATGAATAATCCTGCATTGTTTAAAGAATATAAAGATATAATTAATGAATATAAGGCTTTGGGAATAGTAGAAGTTGTTGAACCCCAGGAAATAAATTCGACCAATGGTAATTTGACATACTATTTACCCCACCACCCTGTGATTCGAACGGACAAACAAACAACCAAACTCCGCATCGTTTTCGATGCATCATCTCACGCTCCTTCTGAACCTTCTCTAAATGATATGCTCTTTCCAGGTCCGAATTTGAACTCTGATTTATTTGATTTAATTTTACAATTTCGAAGCAATAAGATTGCCGTAGTGGCAGACATTGAAAAGGCATTCTTGCAGATAAGCCTTGCTGAGACTGACAGAGATATGACACGATTTTTGTGGATCGAAGAACTCCCTCAAGATAAAAATGCTCCATTAAACTTTATAATTATGAAAATGTGCCGCGTATTATTTGGCGTTACTTCGAGTCCATTCCTGTTAGGAGCAGTAATTAAGCATCATGTGAAAAAGTATGCAACTTCGTATCCGGAAACTTGTTCCAAAATTAAATCTTCCATGTATGTTGACGACCTTTTGTTAGGAGCAGATACTGTTAGTGAAGCTTTAAAATTTTCAAAAGAATCGTTAGATATTTTTCAACAAGCAAATATGTCCTTGCGGAAGTGGCAAAGTAATTCTACTATTTTAAAGGAACATTTAAAATCATTAGATATGAACGTTTGCCCTGATACATCAGCTGATACAATTCCATTTAAAATCTTAGGCTTAATATGGGACACGGAAGAAGACATTTTTAGATTTGATAATCATAGTCTTTTAGAATTTGTTCATTGTCAGGAAAAGTCTAAAAGAACTGTAATTCGAGCGGCTGGGAGAATTTTTGACCCCATTGGGTTTTTATCTCCATTCACGATTTTAATAAAAATGATTTTTCAATCATCATGGAAACACGGTATCGATTGGGACCAGAAATTGCCAGAACATTTAGAGAAAAAATGGGATAATTGGTGCTCACAGATTCCATATCTTAGTAAAATAAAAATCCCAATGTATTATTTCCAGGACATCGAATGTTTTGATAATGTAGAAGTCCACTGTTTTAGTGATGCAAGTATTAAAGCCTATGAAAGTGTTATTTATCTTAGATATAACAACAATAATAGCATAAAGACAAGTTTTGTTACATCAAAAAACAGATTAGCTCCCATAAAAAGGTTAACTTTACCACGTTTGGAGTTAATGGGTGCTATGATTGGAGCTAGACTTGGAAAACGGGTAATGTCCATTCTCAAGATAAGTGAAAATAAAGTACACTATTGGACTGACTCGAACATCGTACTTCACTGGATCAAGAGTTCATCTAGTACTTGGAAGCCATTTGTCAGCAATAGAGTATCGGAAATACAAACTTTGACAAATCCGATGAACTGGCGACATTGTCCCGGTAGCTCAAATCCTGCTGACCGACTTACGAGAGGACTCTCACTTCTCGACCTCGAGAGCGATGATCTATGGTGGTCAGGGCCTCCATGGTTAATTAAGGATTCAAATTTATGGCCCAAGGAAGATAGAGAAGTAGATGAAGATATGAAGCAACTAGAAGCTAAAGGAAAAGTAATTTCCCAAAACCTTTGTTCATCAGAACAACAGAAACCACTTATAGAGATTGAGCGTTTTAGTTCTTTATTGAAGGCAATTAGAACAGTGGCAAGAATTAAAAGATTTGTCTTCAATCTAAGAAGTCCAATTAAACATAAAGGTGTATTATCTGCTGACGAATTGACAGAAGCTGAAGAATTATTAATTAAAGAAGTACAAATGAAAAATTTTAAGGAAGAAATTGAGTCATTAGAAGAAGGAAATCCCATTAAGAAGACCTCAAGAATTTATTCGTTATGTCCATATTTGGATAAAAATAAAATTTTACGAATCAGAAGCAGACTTAATGAAGGCTCATTTAGTTTAAATGAAAGCAATCCAGTCATATTGCCAAAGAATGAAAAATTTACCGAGTTGTTGATTATGCAAGAACACAGAAAATTGTTGCATAGTGGAGTTTCTTTGACACTTGCACAAATCCGAGAAAAATTTTGGATTCCTCAAGGAAGACAATTAATTAGGAAAAGTGTCAGGAAATGTTTAATTTGTAAAAAATACAATGCGAAAGCAGCTGACCAACTAACTGGCCAACTTCCGAAGGAAAGAATATCAGAATCTCCTGCGTTTACCGTTATAGGATTGGATTTTGCAGGACCGATAATCGTAAGAACAGAGAATAAAGAGACGTCAAAGTCATATATTGTACTGTTCACCTGTGCCACAACAAGAGCAATACATCTGGAAGCAGCCAGGGATATGACTACAAAATCTTTCCTTTTGTGTTTTCGTCGATTTATTTCAAGACGCGGAAACTGTAAAATGATTTTTTCGGATAATGCAAAGAGTTTTAAGGCTGCTGATAAAGAATTACAACAATTTGAGAAAATCATTAAAGATCAAGAACTCCAGGATTTTATATCGAATAAAGGTATGACATGGAAATTTATCGTCGAGCGTGCCCCATGGTGGGGAGGGTTTTACGAAAGGCTCGTAAAAAGTGTAAAAGAACCCTTAAGAAAAATTTTGGGAAGAGCTCTCATCACATTTGAAGAATTGGCAACAATCTTGACAGAAATAGAAGCCATAATAAATATGAGACCGCTAACCTACACAACAAGTGATTTCGGCGAGCCAGAGCCACTTACCCCGGCCCATTTCCTTCAGCTAGGAAGAGAGAACATCAGTTTTCCTCTAAATTTTGCCGAATTAGAAAATAAAATTTCTACTAAAGAAACTTTGTTAAGGAGAAAACGATATCAAAGTAAGTTGTTGAAACAGCTCTGGATTAAGTGGAAGGAACAATACTTATTCAATTTAAGTTCAGTTCATGAATTTAAAACTCCTGAAAGACACAAAAACTTAAAAATTGGCGATGTTGTTTTAGTAGATGGTACTGCTAAATCTAAACAGTTGTGGGACTTAGGAATAGTTAAGGAAGTCATTATTGGCAGAGATAAACTTATTCGTGCTTGCATAATAAAAACTGCTAAAGGACTGCTGAGAAAACCAATACAACTTTTGTATCCTTTTGAACTAGATATCTGAATGATAAGTGATTTCAGTACTTGATTTGAAATTTATTTTTTCTACTAGTGTTTGAATATCAAAGTGTGTTTGTTTTATAAATTCATGTTTGGAAATATTTTTTTTTTTTTTTTTTTTTTTTTTTTGCAATTTGTTGTTTATTTAGTAAAAATCTTTCATTTATGCATAATTGTACTTTATTTCAAATTGAAAAGATAATTGAATTAATAATGGTATTTAATTTGTTTATATTATGTATATATATATATATTCAGTTAATCTTATTCAGGTAAAATATCTGGCCAGATATGTTCATGTAGCTACATGTTATAAGAGTGTCTTTTTTTTTTATTTATATTGATCATGACTTTATTATTTTATGTTTAATTCTTTATACTTCAACGCCTGTAGATTGAAAATTTTCTATTTTATCATTTGAGTTGTCATTTAAGGTCAAGTTTATTATAAGAATGTTTATGTTGATTTATCATTATGTACTCTCATGAGTCCAGGTGGGGAGTGTGTGGAGAATTATATGTTTTGACGCCAAATGGGCGATAACGGGACAGCAATGGATCTATTGTTTACATAAGGTAACCCCTCCTGGGCTCATCGCGCGCGCTCTCTCTGTTTTTTCGAGATGGTGTTGTTGAAAGAATATTCTGTTTTTAAGAACGCGTTTCGTTTTTGTAAATAAAATGTATTATAGTGTATAATAGATGTAAATATGTGTCTTCCAATTAAAAGAAGAGAAAATTTGATATCCCGTGGAATTAATTGAGTAAGTGCCAATTGAGTTATTTTTAAGATAGTGTTAGTTAATTTAAGAAATCCACTGAACCAAAATCGGTCGCCACAACTCCAAAACGTCATTTGGAGAAAAATGACTTCAAAGTTTTGGAAATGCCGAAAGCTATTGAGTGGCTATTGGCTCAGCTCTTGACTTCTTAAAATTCTAAAAGTCATACTTTCTGTTCTAATGAGAATTACAAGGAAATAATTATGTCAAAGTGCTCAGAAAAGGCAGAAGTTTGACATCTATAAAAATACAAATTTCGTAAAATTTGAAGTTTTAAGAGTCCTGAGACCCCTTAAATAATTCATGTAAATTCAATAAAAATTCAATAAAAATATGTAGTAAAAAATTAAATTAATCTAAACTAAAGATAATGATTCTGATCATTTACCTTCAGATCCATGTTACCTTGAAAATATATACCATTTTTAAAACCTCAATTTAAAAAAAAAGAAAAAATAAACATGTATATTAGAGAGGGGTGAAAATGCTCCCCAAAAATATATATATTTGGAATTTTTCTTTGGATATGTCTAAAAAGTTATCTTTTAGCACAGTGAATGTAAGGTTAAATTTTCATTTCATTTAATATTCATCTTTAGGCCTCTATCAACTTTTAAAAATTATGCCCTTTATACGTGAAAAACCAAGATTTAACTATCTAGGTTAAATTATTGAAAATAACATTTTTTTATGAAATTTCTGATTACAGTAAAATAACCCATAAAAAATTATTTATTAAAGTATTACTTGTGATCAATCCAAGTGTCGCGATATTTTAACACCTTGAACGGTTAAGATGACACTAAAATGTAAATTGTCGCAAAGAAGATAAAGAAAAAGCACAATAATTACATATAAAGTTCACTTTTATTTTTCGAATATACATGAAAGATAACTCTCTGAATATATAAGAAATACAGTTTTCTGAATATGCAGTAATATAATAAAAAGAATATATACGATGTACTGTAAAACGATTTTTCATTTCATTCTAATTTACTTTGGCCTGTGGTATCAAAACTAGGAATTATCTTTGTTGCTTTGATTTTTGCTCGTATATTGCTTCCGTCCCTTGCATCTGTTCCTACAACAGATAAAGTTGCATCAGTGACTAATTTCACGCATCTTTCTACTGCTTGAATATGACGCGGAAACTTGGCGAATTGAAAAGATGGGACTTCCAATATTTTTATGAGATCTTTCAGCTCCTCTTTTGATACTCTATTAAGAATGCGGGGGAAGGGGGGATGTAATTTCACATTACTTATAGTCAATATTGTAAATATAAAAATATAATCTAACTGCCTTATTGTAGAACATTTTATTACCCTTGCCTTGAACATTCTTCGGAATCTAAGTTCTCGAACATGGTTTCTTTCATCAGTTATAATTCCTAGTAAAACAAAATTCTGGACGACAGAAATATGCCTTTCGAGAAATAACGGGATCAATATTCTTCTTTAAATCTTCCCTCAAATAACGAGACAATTTAATTGTTTTAAAAACATTTTGTGCTTCAATTTTGCAGGAAGAATCTTTCTTAATGTGAAATCACATAAGAGCATATAATTTCATTACAAATTCAGCCATAATCTTCAGATTTTGGAAGGGATTCTGACTTTCAATGTACAATCTAAGTAAACAATTGGCAGTTGTCAACCATTCAGAATGAGACATTTTCCCTGGATTACGATTTACCGGTTTTTACCGGGGCTTTGTCCAAATGAAACTGCTTGACAAATGTTGTAAAAATAATTTTGGTCTCTACTTAACACTGCAGAGTTCATTTATGGGAGACAAGAGCCATTTTTTTTTAATTCCACAACTGTCTGTTGTACACATTGATCGAACGATTTTCCAATAGGACGAGAAAAGACTCGTAAGCCAGTAATTTGTCCATCACGTTCAGAAAATAAATGACACAATCCCAATTCGTTTGCGTGGAAGCTGGCATATTAACCAATGCAAGGGATTTTAATCTTTATTTAACATAAATATAATAGCACTTTTCTTTCAGAGTTTACAGGAGTTCCATCAAAACCTATAGCCATATATTTGTCAAAGTTTAAGTTGTTTTCAATGCAGTATTTTAAAATGCTTTTTGCAATATCATTTCCTGATCCAGAAGATGGTGTAATGTGTCCCTGATACAGTGAATTTGGCTCTTCAATCAGAGATACGTGTTCTTTCACTTATAGTTTTTCGATGTAATCTACCTCCAATTTTCTTTTGATGTAGTGTTTTATCTTTTCTTCCATCAAAATATATATTTTCGACTCCAGATTCCAAAGCTTTAAGATCATCTTTTTTAGCAAATTCTCTAGTTTTCTTTTGTTCTCTGCGTGCTTTGCTTCCGTCAATTATATGTGATGAATCGTTTTCTGTTACAATGCCAACACCTTGTGGAATTGCAGAAACTATTGCTGCCACGCATCTACTAATAACCCAATACTGATCTGAGACCCTTGAAACCGTAGGTAGATGCGTTCTCATTTGACTTTGTGATTCTTCTTTAGAAATACATGCTTGTGATACGGATATTAATTCTTCACACCCTGCCGAAGTGCTACTACTTCTTTCTTCATCTCCACAGTCACAATACATAACAGCTGTACTGTCCTGATTAACTGCAGATTCTAAACTTGCCTTTTCCGCCCTCGTCGAGTCTCTTGTTTTCATGACTTCTCTTTGTCTCAATTTACTTAGATGGGCATTATCGAGACTGCCAATAACCATCTTTTTTTGGCCTTTGGTCTAGAAGAAATTTCAGTCTTTTTAGAGGCACATGTTTGATTTTTCACAGATACACTTAGGAATGGCGTGAATTTCCATGTCGAAATCTCTAGAAGTTTACTTAAAGCTACAGCTTTGAAAAACGGAACTTTCTTCATGTAATTATCACTTCTTTTGGATTTGGAGAATCGAATAAGCTTCTGGTATTCAGAAAAATTTTTGTCTATCATTTGATAAATACGCCTCAGGGAAACTATAATAATTGAGGCGTTCTTTCAAATTTCTTCGATCTTTCTCTTGGGATTTTAATTAGCTCTGATTTTGATGGATCTTTACAATTCCTGCTGTGTTTTAATTATTGTATTGTATATATGTAATATTTTATAACGTCCACCATTGTTGGCAAAACAACTTCATTACTTTTAAAGTAGCAACAAACAGGGGACATTCCAATGCACTTCTAGTAATCATAAAATTCGGTTTACTTCCCCTCGCACTCATTTTGACTCGAAAAATGAGAAAAAACAATATATAAAACTCAATAAAATGCTTCAAATATTTTAAAATAAAGACTTAAATTTTAATAATGATAAAGGAAGTTACAATAAACATTTTAAATATAAAAATGTCAAATGAGATTACCAAAATCTCTGTAATTGTACAATTTATATTAAGAACACATTGTTAGAAACAATGAAAATATAAAATTCCTGGTAGAGCCCTGAAGGAGTTTTTCAAAATTCATAAAATTTTGTACGTACATTAGAGATACTAAAAGGCAACTTTTGGCTTTTATCCGAAATCAGAAATCCATCTTTCATTTTTTTACTCCACCCTTCCCCCTTCCATGTTTTTTTAATCCTTTGAAATGAGAAGTAAGGAAAATAAACTTCTATAATATATCGCTATGGGAAAATTCCTAATTATGTTATTTCAACAAAGTTCAGTTTTTCACATTTTCTGCAATTAAATAATATTTTAAATTAATATGTAAAAATTCCGCATAAATTTACCTTAGTAGATCGGCTGAAAGCCTCTCGCATTTCACTATACCAATTCGTCGCTAATGGGAATATAAAGAAATCAGATACAGAAATCGATTACAATTTTAGAACAACTACAGTCCAAAACGTGTCGTCCTTTGACATTTTTACTTACAATATATGAGGCCGACCTCCAATGTCGTGATGTACTTAGACTTATTTTACATTCAAAGATAAAAAACGAAATGGAAATGACGATTTCAGCATTATTTCCCGAATTTAAGAAGTGTTGTCGGAGTTTGATATGTAACCCTTAAATGCATCGTGTAGCATATCTCCAAATGTAAAAATCTCGGTTTTTATGACACCTGGTGATGTTTCCTTTAACTAATCTATACTTCATACTTGATACTTTCTGTTTTCTGAAGTACCATTGCACATTTCCTCCAATAGATGGCAGTATGGATTATGTTTAGTCAGTTTGGCAGAAATTAACAAAGAATATCAGATATTCAGAATTCATTTATGTTTTGCAAAGTTTAAATCATATTTAGAGTTAAATTTTATAAAATAAAAATTCACATAAAATAAGGTATCTAGATTCAGACTTATTAAAATAATTTACTAATTTTTCATTAGTTTAGTTTTGAAAGTAGTTTTTGCTTGTATTGCATATGTGAAACATAAGAGAAAAGTTGACGTATTATACGAAAAATATATCTATGTTTTTTAGATTATTTTTTGCTGTGTAATAAACCTTTCTCCGAATCGTGTATTTTTTTTTTTTTTTCGAAAAAAAAATATGCATTTAAGGGGGTCCATTTTCAAAAAAAAAATTATTTATTGAGTTAAAATTTTAATTTTTTTGTGATGGTTAACCATATCATTTGTAAACAAAATCAAATGATAAAACTTCTCATAGCTTTTCAAAACAAATTTTATTTAAAATTTATGAAAAAAGTGGTATAACTTAAAATCGTTATAACTCGAAACATTATTTGTAGAATTTAAATTGTTTTTCATTTAAATAAACAGAAATATATATATATTAATTTAGAGCCAGCATTTTAAAAAATATTAATTTTTAAAAAAATTAAAAATATTTAACAAAAAAATTACAAAAAAGTGGTGCAACTTTTTTTTAAATATCATATTTTCAAAAGTAAATATTTTTTTCAAATATGCTGGCTCAAAAGTAAAGTAAAATAATTTAAAAAGATATGTTCCGAGTTTCAACTCTGTATCTTTAACGGTTCTCGAGTTATAAGAATTTAAATATGAGAAATGGTGAAAAAACCTATCCTGAAGAAAAACGCAATTTCACAAGAACTCGTTTCCTTGACAACCATAGCTTGAAAGGCAGATTTTGAAAACAAACCAAAACGAAAAAAAAATAATATTCCCTGTTCTAATTAAGATAGAAACATGATTTAAACATCATTTTAAGCAGAAAACGGCAGAGAAATTTTTAATCCAATAAAAGAAAAATTGAAAATTTGAAGATTTTTGTGTCCCGGACCCTCTTAAGGGTTAATTTTATATAATGTGAATTTCCCCTCTAAAAAAAAAACACTTTAAATGCGGCCACACATATTTTTTGTTACTGAAATACCTAAATTTATTATATCCCATGACTAAACGATTTTTTGTGTAAGAATCTTTGGTACAAGAACTTTGTTCTATTCATGTACCATCACATTTAGGCACATTGGCCTTACAAAAATTATAAAACATATATACAATATACACGATATTGTATCAGAAGTCCCTTAGTACAATAAATTAGTTGTACATTTAAAGAATTTTATTTTGCGCATTATTTAACAATTTGTAATCAATATTAAATTTAACATAATTATTCTTTATTAAACATTTAAATGAAATAACCACTACTAAAAATGACTAAAACACTAATTTAATAACGAACTTAAATGATAAAATAATACCATAAATTTTGTTTCAAAAACAATTCTCATCAATCATTAGTCATTTAATACGATTATTGTTACTGAATCATTTTTAATGGAAGATAACGAAAATGAATTAAAAGAATATCCGTGAGTTTTATTCGGCTTATTCGAAATGTATCCCCGTATTCTAAAATTAGTTTCCGAAACGTTAAACTCGTGAAATATGAAAATGGATTTTAATAGATTTCACACTGTATTAAATTCTCTTATAAATCTGTATTTTTCATTGAAAATATTTTCGTAATAAATTATGTTCGTTAACAATTCATTAAAACGTATTTTGATAACAGATTCCAGCACCTAAAAGAAATAGTTCTTTATATATTTCAAGGTCAGATTAGTGTTAAAAAAAAATATATATATATATATATTTAGTTATTTCAGATAAAGTTCTTACACATTAAAATCTTTTCTTTTATTTTTCTCAGTTTTTATGTGAAATTGTTATTTGAATATTATTTTGGCAACATTTTTTTATATTTTTCTACATTACAGTGGAACCTCCCTGTGTGACCACCTCCCTGAACGACCATTTTTTCATGGAACGAAATTTTTTCCCATAGGCTCAATACTAATTTTACCTCCATTTAGAGACCAACCCAGTTGAACTTCCTCCATGAGTGACCAATTTCTTGAAGAAAATGAAACAAATTCCGATTTTTCTTGGTCGCTTGAAGAAGGTTTTATTAGAAAAATAATTCTGGGGAGCACATTAATCATCAAACTTCTAAACTAAGTTTAGAATATATTTATTCCGGTAACTTTTAAGTGTTTAAACCCCTTTGTGCCTTTTTAGGCAATGAATTGAACTCTGATGCAAATTAAGAATGACGGTCAGTAAACTCCCCTGCCCTATTCTGTCAGAAAACTCTCGAAGAAATAGATAAATTAATGAAATCGTCATTATTTGTTCCCGTCCGAAAAAAATTTCATTTATTTACTGAACTTCGAAAGGACTTGGAAATAAATGTTATAAACGATAAAATAGTAAAATGAAAGCAAACGTCAATGCATTCTTTTTTTAAACACTGTAGTAATAACTTATGTGATTAACTTTTGTTTTGATACTTAAATTTTCATATTTTTTCCTAATGCGAAAAATATATTTGAGTAACAATAATTGTAACATGTTCAACAATTAAAATCTAGATTTAAACATGACCTCTATTAAGAGACCACCTCACGGAGCGACCAATTTTTATAGGAGCGGAACGCGATCGCTTTAGGGAGGTTTTACTGTATTTATTTGGGCATTTGGATTATAAAGGACAAACATGTATGTGGTTAACTCTGACGTCATTTTGCCAATGGCAACAGCAGCTGATTAAATTTCAATTATATACTAACATTTTTTACATTTTAAAACTTCTAAACATCACAGATTTTCAGTTTTAAATCTTCGAATAGGGAAAAAAACTACTTTTAAATGATATTTGTTTGAAAACTATATCACAATTTACTCATTTTCAATCATGAATATTTTTTCAAATTTATCTCTACTGCGTGCAGACGATTCCGAAAAATAAATCATTTGCACTCTAATTAATATAAAGAGCTCATCATTTGTTTCCATCTTATATTGTATAACGGAATTAAAACATCCATTAATCAATAGGTAAAACAATAAAATATAAATATAACACAAATTTAAGACATGTAATTGAATTGTCTTCTTAAGCCACTGAAATGAACATAACTATAAAGGCTGATTGTAAAAAGCGATCTTTGGATATTTCTTCGGCTGTGAAATTCTGACGCAAGGCCAATATGAAAATACCGCTTTT
Source organism: Maratus speciosus (assembly GCA_963932465.1). NCBI lineage: Eukaryota > Metazoa > Arthropoda > Arachnida > Araneae > Salticidae > Maratus > Maratus speciosus. Next base: position 381,181,483 of record OZ010786.1, read on the forward strand.
AATACACTTGAAAACGTTATTGAAACGCATTATTCCTGTTTTTCATATAAATATGATTTTTAATACTATTTATTAGCATTCTAAGGAAATATATTAAATGTAAAAAATCTATTACATTCATCAATTTAAGAAAAGGAAAGTAGATCCTTGCGAGGCTTTTTAACCGCAATATTTGAGTTTATTTGTTGATCCAATTTTCATAATGGTTTTTTTTTGGTTCACTATATCCAAATTCTTCGAAAAAAAAATCTTTTTTTGCATATGATATAATATTGTTTAAAATAGTGATTGCAATAATGCGTAATTTGCTTTAAAAGTATTAACTAATTAAATAGATAATAAATCAAACATTAAAATGAAAAATAGTTATTTACTAAAACTTGATTTTATTTTTACATTCTATGGAAGAAATTAGTGAATTTTAATAGAATACAATCGATTTCAATTAGATTTCGTCAATTTTCTTAACAACAATTAGTAAAGAATCCAATATTTTATGGTCCACATTTTCTGTTGAAGAAAAAATATTCAGGATATTCGCTGCCGATTTCACTTCCGAGATAGAAGGTGCCGAAATTTCAAATTCTTTTTCAACATCGTCTTAGAAGTCTTCTACAGACTTTCGTTCATTTGTTTAACTTCAGGTAAAATGTTTATCTGTAGTGATACCAGAAGTGTACACTTCATCATCGCAAGATTTGAAGTGCTCAGTAACGTCCCCTCGAAAATGGTTCACACTACACTTTTTCAGCCGCAGAGCTAGTGATAATTTTTCATTGTTGTCTTCGTCTTCCACATACCAAATTGGCATTTTGACCTTCTAAAAACACAAGAAAGACCTGTGCATCGGAAACAGTTGCAGATTGTTGCTGATGTCGCCTCTCTCCATGATTTTTCCGACAGAACGAATGCTTCTAAAAGAGAGATGTTGTTCTCTTCTTAGTTGTCTAAAACGGCATCACTAGTTTAAATTTGAAGAACTGAAAAAAACTGGGGAAATAAAATTTGAGTGCACTATAAACGAACTACCAAACTCTCAGCTGTCCATTATAAAGGTATAAAATAACATTAGATAAATGGGAGTTCGGACGGGACCACTATAGAAGTCTACTACATCCGAGTGTTCACTATATCGCGGGTTCATTATAGCGAGTTTTGACTGTATAGGCATACTACATCAAAAGCCGCTTGCAAAACCTCATTTATCTTTGTGTCTTTAGTATCTGCAGGTAAGAACTAATGTTGATATCAGAAATAATAGTTAAGATATTTTTCCCTCATATTCTGGAATCCAGGGAAGTCTGGGTTTATCCCTTAGTGTTAATGACGGCTATAAATGATTTAAAATTTAAAATAATCGAATATTCATTTATTTTTTAGTTCAAAGTGGAAGAAGGAAGATGATGATATTCACAAATGAGTTTTTTTTTTTTTTTTTTTTTTTTTTTTTTTTTGTGGAGAGGGGGTGGGGTGTGTGTGTGCTTATTACTTTGTACACGTGTAGCCTTCCTAACTGCACCTGTGTATAGATGATCTATCTTCTTCCCTGTTTTTCACACTATTATCTTCATTATTTCTTCCATTCAAGATTGTCAAATGATAGTACGCCTTTCAAACGATAAGAAGAACGCCACCTCCAAAATCATACTATCGTCGCTTTCCCTATCGTTTTTTCTCATTACTTTACCAGGAAGCTTGATTGCCTAAGAGAAACAGCTCAGACAAGGAAACCAAGTCTGTAGAGCATAATGTCCCTCCCGGTCGCCTTTATTAAAGTCTTAAAAATACAGTTTTCAGCCAGAGCTAAAGCCGCCGTAATCACGACAGTAGGCGGTATGCATATAAAATCCCGTGTCCACCTGCCTGGTGAAAAAAAAAAACTAACGCGACAAGGGACAGGTACGAGAAGAAAGGTAAAATAAAATTACAAAATAAGATTCGTTTCGCCGGGAAACAGATCCCCTACGCGACAAGGGACGGAAGAATGTGCGACAAAATTACCTGCCGACAAGGGGCAGCAGAAACTGTTGCATGCCCAGACTACGTAGTTAGTATTGAAATTTCAAAAAGGTGTTTATGGATGTGTTTTAGTTTGTTTAGTAGCAGCATGCGTCTAAATATATTATGGAGTCAGTCTTCTGGTGGAGATGCCGGGCGTTTTAAGTGCCAGCGTCGTGTGAGTTCACAATGGAAGTAGGCATGGCTTGCAGGGCCCACCTCACCGCACTCACACAGGTTGGAAGAGGCCCAGTTAAACCGCTCTAGGTAAGCCTTGAAGGGGCCATGGCCCGTCAGGAAGCTGGTCGTGTATAGCGTGAGGTTGAAAAATTGAAGAGCAACTTTAGGAATGAGTTCGTTTGTGTTAACATGAAGCTTAACGTGAATAAGACAGAAAGAAATGTATTTATTCGGGGAATAACTGTCAATAACAACACATTAAACATAATTCGTTTTACAAACCGCTTAAAATAACTTAACTTGATGCAATACTCGGAGAACAAAGAAAAGAAATTGGGGCTAAAATTCAATCTCTTACTTCACATGCACTTCTTGTGCAACAATTGTTTCTCCAAAAAGAATCCAAGAAAATCGCAGATACAATTAATATTGTTATTATACTAAGAAAATGAGTGTCAAAACATTCTTAGTTAACACTTTTATTTGTCAGGAATAATTGTGACACTATGATAAGAAATATGAAATATGCTTGTGTAAATTCATTCCTATTAGTCGCTAAGATTTAATTTATTAAAGAATGCCATAAAAGGATGTCCCAGTTATACATTATAATGTTATCATCTGGTAATTGTTGCAGAATGTCCGCTCAGGATGATCACAAATAAAAAGTAACTCAAATAGTTTTAGATAAGCGCATGCGCGAGTACTGCTTTATTATTTACTGGCTTGCAATGCCGCATAGGCAAAATGTAGACTCCTGAGTGTAAAGCATCATTGCTGAACTAAAGATTTAAAAGCCTTTAGATCACTGCAATTTTTTCCTGTGGGGATTTATAAAAGATTGTTTCTACGTTCCGTCGTTACCTAATGACTTGACAGAGTTGAGACACAGAATTGAAGAGGCTATTGCTACCATTGATCCGGACTTGTTAACCGAAATGTGGGGAGAATTGGACTTTAGGTTGGATGTGTGCCATGTAATAAAAAGGTACACGTGTTGAACATGTATAAGAAAAACTAAGTTAGACTTCCTTCAATTTGATGTACGATCTGTTGTAAATAGTCTAAATTAAACTGTTAAAATAAACCATTGATGGTGGTACATTCTTTTCTGGACACTCATGTATATATAAATATATATATAAATATAAATAAATAAATAAATAAATAAATAAATAAATATATATATATATATATGCCAGTATATATACATATATAATAGTTTTTATTTTACTAATAAGTCAATAGATTGCAGCACCACACTGATTCATATGAATACATGGAGCAGTTCATTCTCAATTCTACAATTCTAAATTATCTACAGAGGACGCTGGTTATATATAATGGGAATGTTCTGGGCTATGCTTTATATACTTGAGCCTTGGCCCACCACCATATAAAAAAATTTTTGACAACATGTGCTGGTGATTTCCAATGAATGTATTATGTTATCCCTAATGCTAAGGCAGCATGGATTTCAATTTGGAATTTGTTCTTTATTTTTCCTCTATCCTTTTTAATCTTGTTTTATTTTGAACTTAATTGGTGTTCAATGGTTTATTTCTCTGTTTTATGTGTGTGGTTGTCCCAAATTCATATTCGTTAGCTAATTTATTGTTAATATGAAGATGAAACCACACATTTTATTTGTGGAATTGTGGGCATTTAGGACCCGGCGATTCTGTCTAAGTTCTACAAATTTCCATTATTCCACTTCTGTTATTCCATTTCTGCTGTTTTTTACTATGTTTTTGGAATCTATGTTAAGTGTGTTGGGGGAAACTGTGTCTTTGTCAATTTGTTAATGTCATTTTATTCATAATTTCACAGTTTTTGTTGGGGGTCGGTAATGTTTATTTAATCGTTATACATATATATATAGTTAAAACTGCAATCATGAAAGTTAACACCTCACACTTCAAAATATTAAAACAAACAACAATATTATACAGGGTGTCCGGTCTCAAATGTGTCCAATGGCCAATTCCTAAACCGTTAGTCATTGACATATAATTCCAATTAGAAAAATGCTTTAAATTAGGTAAAGAAATATTTTAAAAGCGATTTGGGTCAATAAAAACATTTCTTAAAAATTTACTAAATTGAAATTTTTATATGATCGCCCGGTCCTATAAGTTATATTTAGTAAACTTTTCCTATTATACTGACAAGTAAGACAAAAAAAAGTCCCATTCATATAACACTAAAATTGTGCGAGTTATGAAACTTTAAAAATGCATGACTTATGCCACTTTTCTGTTCTGAAAACAAATGAGTTCGGCTTGGCTTTGAGGGGTCACATTCCAAGTGCTTAAAGTATTCGAAGTTCTCATTTCCGGAAATCTATGAAATTAAACAATGTCATACCTGTCAATGCAGCTGCCCCTTGGAATTATAAGGTTGCAGCATTTAGGTCATTTATCCAGCGTGCATTATTTGTTTGTTCCGAAGAATTTTTGGATGATGAAATCAATTTCATCGTTAATATTGGATTATGTCATGGTTTTAATTCAAGCCTTATCTATAAATTGGTTGATAAATATAAAGTTTCCGTTAATCCTCCCTCCCCCAAATTAAATCAAGTTTACCGAAAGGTTCCATATATTCCTATCTTATTTGAAAAGTTAAAAAAGTCATTCTTGAAATACAACATTCAACTTGTTGCCTCTAATTCTATGACATTGTTTAATCTTATGAGTAAAAAAATAGATCCAATTCCTTTTTCATCTTTCTCTGGGGTGTATGAAATTCCCTTTAAATTTACAGATGGGACCACCTCTTCCTATATTGGTATGACTAAACGTCGATTTTTCGAAAGATTGCAATAACATAAAAATGATTTGAAGTTTCGTAAATTTTCTACAACACTCTCAAGAAGCTACCATAAAGGACTCATTTCATTTATAGACTTTGACCATTCTAAAGTTATTTCCAAGCAAGTTATTCCGCGCAGTGCTATTATTCGTGAATCTTTAGAAATTCGTCTAAGAAACCATGAAGTGTGTAATGATAATGTTTCCTTTCACATCCCAGAAATATGGCTTTCTATCTTGAAATGTCAATGAAAATTCCACTTTTTTCAGCATTTCTTTCATCGTTAGTATCTTTGGTTAAAAGATGGCGCCACTGAACTGTTTATTTGGGAGTAAGAGGTTTCCGTTAGACTGATTTGTATTTTGAATTGTTTTCAAAATGTAGCATGTAAAGAGTTTGTTGTCGATATATATTTTAGAAAATTTTTCTCCTGATGAAGGTTTTAAAGATTAAACCGAAACGTAGAGTTTTATGTTAAACTTGTGAATAAATTGTACGTTGGATAGCAACACCTATTTATTTTGTATCGATATTACAACGTAAAGTCCTTTATTATTATTATGAAACAGTTGTGTTATAACCACTCTTCGTGCAAGAAAAATGGCGAATAATTCGTATTCAGATACGCAGGCAAGGTTGACGTCAAACAAGAGTAATACTAAGAGCAACATTGTTATAACTGTATGGGAGTTATAATAGTTAAGTAATAATGGCTTTAAGCACGCAAGCCACACAAGCAGTTTTTTACATATGTTTCGAGTGAAGCTCGATCATTAAGGTGCTAATTATTCATACAAGCAACCGTTATATAATCGAAAGTTAAAAATTTTAATATAAATATATGCAATCTCGCATTCCCTCCGTCCAAAAAAAAAAAATGTTACAGAAATGAAATTTAATTGGAGTTAAACGAAGCTTTTTAAATTACGACATTACTTGAAAACCAGATTACGGAATATTCCTATAATATTTCAATTAATCACGGTACATTTTTTTAGCCCGGTTCAAAATTTCCCAAGAGTATTTTATTTTTATTTTTATTTTTGTCAAAAGCCGCCTTTTTTTCAGCACGTGTAACTTGTGTTGATCTTGAAATAAATCTTTTGACTTACGCTATTACCTCTTCTTATTATTTTATTTATTTACTTATTAGTATTTTTAATTAAATGAGTCAAATCGTGTTTTTAAATGTATTTAATGTGTGTATTTTAAATTAAAAGAATGCATTACGAAAGATGACGATAAGAACAATATTTGACGATTTATCATCTGCGCTCACCTAAATGCTTTATTACCATGTATTTAATACCCTTCACGGAATTTCATTGTTATATGGACTTTGCTTTTTTGAAAAAACCTTCAAGCTTTTCGAGTTTAAGAAAGTGAGATTTTTTGCAGATGACATAAACGACTATGAAAATAACACTGAAGAACTATTATATTTGTTTATATATGTATTTTAAAAAATCCATCTGCTAACACGTATTAGATAAGGACAGAGATGTCATACACACCCCATATTGGCGCGATTTTTTTCCGACGCCAATTTGACGAAAACCTTGTTTTTGAATACCAGTTACATATATATTTTCAAAAAGCGGAATAACAATAAATAAAAAAAGTTTGATTAATAAATATAGAACAACACATTTATACAGTTAAAAAAAATAAATGTAAATAAACAATTTATTAATAAATAAACGACAACATCCGGGTTACCGTAGCAAGCTAAATAACGACACTTTGGCGTCAGTTAAATACCCGGTGGTATATGACATCGGAGTCAGAAAAAAATCGCGCCACTATGGGGCACGTATATGACAACTGTGCCAAGCAGTAACGTTTGGGTGTTTGTAGGGTGTCATCTCTGAAACTACCTAGCCGATTAAAAATATACTGGTGTCAGAAAAAATGTTGGTGACCATTTCTGCTCTAAAACAGACTGTATTTTATGTCGGTACAACAACTCCCATCGGTGCAGGAACTAAAAAAGTTCTAAAATGCGATGTCTGTGATATTGTTTGGCCTAGAAATTTGAAAATCGGTGTGGTGGCTACTTTTAAGATGTAAACACTCGTTATGAACTCTTTTTAAAGGTTGAAAATTTTAAAGAGAGAAATAAACGTGAAACATTCTAGAAAGATTCTAAATCACTATTTATTTGGAATTGTTAGGGATAGAAATTTTGAAATTTTACGTGGCTATTAATTTTAAAATGTAAATGCCAATCAGTTTTTTAAAAACCTGAAAATTAAAAGGGTGTACGATACCAAAAAAAAAAAAAAAAATCTAACCTGCAATTTCTGTGATACTGTTGGAGTTAGAAACTTGAAATTTGGCATGGTAGTAATTTATAAGATGTTCGTTTTAGAACGAATTCTAAAAAATGCTATATTTAGAAGACTAAATAAAGCGGACAAAGGCCTAATGATGATCTAAATAACGAAGTACGTGGAATGTTATGAATATAAACATGAAAATTGATATGACTGTTACTTTTAAGACATAAATACTCACAACAGAACAATTTCTAAAAATTTGGGTATGTAAAACGGTGCAGGAACAAAAAACTTTCGAAAATTTCCTATTTCTGTGTTACTGCTGAGTCTAAAAACTTAAGGTGAAATGAACAGAAACGTTTTAATTTACCATTTAATTTGAAATTATTAGGTATAGAAACTTTAAATATTTAATAATACTACGCCCCCCCCCCCCAAAAAAAAACAAACAAAAAAAACATGCAATTTAAATGCAGCAAAATGGGTAGATACACACCTAGAATTGAATAAATTATGTAAATATTGAATAAATGTCGGTATGAAACAGCGCATAGGTCGTCCGAAAGTACTTGTGAATGTGTTCCTTCTCTAGGCTATTTATTCTATCTCTTGTCAAGTCCTTTAACAGAGGGAAGTGCTGGTTAAAATTTGATATGGATTTTTTTTTCATATTCACTAATCTAGATATTTTATCATTTGGATTTGTAATCCGTCAATGACCAATTAAAGATGGTATCTGATTTTCTTTAATTGCAACAAGTTATTATTAAATCTATGTTCGCGTCAATATCGCTCAGACTAATCCCTCAGGGGGAAGTCCTAGTTTTTATAAGTTTTTATGTTACTTCAACGATCTTATGTATGTTTTTTCAGTTCAAAATTTGTATTCGAACTTTAACCCACTTTCAAATATCCGATCGAGATTACGTTTTACGTACTGGCGCAAATCCGATAACAATCTAATATTATTATAATTTTCGGTGGTTACCATTTATACTTATTTTACAGGATAACACAAAAAATTTCGGATAGATTAGTTTAAGAAAAGAAGTTTAAGAAAAAGTTTTAGATTAGATAATACAAGACGGAGATTGTTGGGGTTTTTAACTTTTATGTATTTTTTAGCACTGAATCCGAAAATTGTCTTAATTTTTAACCATCATGTCAGGATATTTCGCAAATCATAAATTGTCGTATTTAAAGAATAACAAAAATCGGATACTATAAAGTAGAGGAGATGGTTGTATTTTTTAACTTTTAATAATTGATTTTTACGTACTTTTTAGCACTAAATCGAAAAGGACTTTCATTTTTAACCATCACGTTAGATTTTTTTTGAAAATGTGTAAGTTAAAATATAGCGAAAATCTCATACTATAAAACATATGTAAATCTTATTTTATTTTATTTTATTCAATAATTTATTCGATATTTTTCCTTATCTTGGGATTCTTGCAGCTGGGTGGTGTGATGAGATGGGGGAGGAGATTAAATTTTAACTTTGAACTTTTGAACTTTAAATTTTACAATTTGCGAAAAATCCTGATGTGATGGCTAAAAATGAAGGTCAATTCCGGATTCAGCGGTACAGAATACATAAGAATCAATTATCAAAAGCTAAAAAACATGAAATAACCCAACTTTTGCAGGCTAGTGTAATCTAATAATATTTTTAAATACGTATCATTTTGTAAAGAATTGAGGCTGTTAATTTAGCATCATTTTATTTAACAAAAATTCTGTTTTTTCTTTCTTTTTAAATGTTTATTACAAATTGTATATTTTGCATTAATATGTCAGAATGACTAAGGATTTCAAATTTATATTGCAATGTTAATTTTACTTTCAACCATTTTTTAATATATCTGACGAAATCATATTTAGACTAAATTTGTGAATGACCCCCAATTTGCAGGAAAAAATGTGCTCCAACTTTAAACATGTATTACTCGGTCAATTTTAATCGTAGAATAAAGGGACTTTTTTGTATTGCTTGTCAGTGTAAAAGGAAAATTTTACTAAATATAATTTATAGGACCTGGGGAACGTATAAAAATTTAAATTTCTTAATTTTTTAAGAAATTTTTTTACTGACCCAAATCGCCTTTAAAAAATTTCTTTACCTGATTTAAAACATTTTTGTAATTGAAACTATATGTATATGACTAACGGTTTTGGAATTAGCCATTGGACACCGTTGAGACCGGACACTCTGTATATATAAGTTATGAAGTTATTGGTTTGAGAAATAATAAATTTTCAAAGCTTTATTTTGTTATCAAGATAAATGAATTACGAAAGGTTTAATATTTAAGACTTTTCAGTATCTACATTTAGATTTCCATTTATTTCTTTATAAATGTATTGTATTTGATCAGCTTGCGTGAGAAAAATGCCAACTCCCATAATTGCTGTTTCGACCGTTTAAAGAAAAAAAAAAATTCTTGTCTTTTAGATTTCTCTTTACAGAAGAAATCAATCAAATAATGAAAAATGCTGAATTATTATTGTTCTCATCATGTATTTCTTTAAGTGGCCTATTTTTATAGTAAAGGTATGAACAGAATAGTTTAACATGCAATCCCGTATGAGATGCGCACTCATAAATATCTAAAATATGTAGAAACTCGAAGTATACTTTCCGTATGGAAAGAAAGCCATTCCGTATAATTTTATTATTCCAACATTATTTTTATATTTTACGGTTGACAGGTACGAGTATCATGAAAACGTTAATGTAATTGTTTATTAATTATATTACAACATTAAAAGTTACTTATGCTGAAGGTATTGTAATTTGTTCTGTGTAAATTTATGTACACATAGGGTGTTTTAAAACTATATGTCATTGGGATATGTGCGCGAGTGGATGGTTTTAGGCTTACAGGCGTTATATGGGCACTGTAAGATATTACAAAATTCCTGCAGTGCAAGAAGCAGTATTAAGCACAGTAGAGTAGAGTCCTTTGACAAGGTCGAGAGCTGTTGCGTGTGAACCATTTTCTTGCTTAGCCCTGTGCATGAAATGTGTTTCGGCAAGCTCAGCATTGGTGTAAAGATGCATATTGCTCGAAATCCGTGAGGGAATGACGATTTAAGCCACTGAAGCGCTTTCATCCGCCGAACTTGACAGCACCCACTTCTGCCTCAACGCTGCATTTCCGCAACCACATTCCTATACAAAATCTGCTTATTTTGGTCCCTTATACCTTTCTTTACATTACTGACATATAGTTTTGAAATACACTGCATTCCCGTATACCCTATACAATGGAATACTTCATTTCTATTTATAACGATCCAAAATTATCCACACTATTTTCGAGTTTTGATACAGTAACACATGCTTTTAGTGTGGAGTTTACTAAAGCGTCCACTATTGTGTGATTTTTTTAAAGCAAAAAACAAGAAAAAAAAATCACAGGTGGTTAGCACTTTGAAAACGTCATTTATTAAACTACATGATTAATATAAATTTTAATTAATTAGTTTTATATTTCTGGATAAAATCTAAATCGCTTTTGATACAATGAATATTCCATTGGTCAATAGATGTGATAAAATCATATTTTAGAAAGTACACTGTGAAAAATTTGCAGAAAATTCTCCAGCCATTCGACCGTTTTACAAAATAATGTTTCACAATCGTAAATTTATTCTATTCTTAACATATAATAGCCCAAATTATATACAGAATAGAGTATATTGTTATACCGGGTGATTCTAAATTCATACTAAAATGTTTAAGGGTTGGTACAGGGCATTTTAACAATTATTTATTGTATAGAAATATATGAGCACAAGTGACGTGTTGAGGTACAAACACCAGAGGAACAATTTAGCCCTTTTCACTTTCTTCTATCTTCAATAGAAGAAAATATTGTAATCGAAATTCATTTCGACTTCGTGTTTTTGACGGATTTACACGTTTTATGGGTCAGAGATACCAAAAAACATGTTTATAGAAAATGTCTGTCTGTCCGTTCTTCCGTGTGTCAGTCGCCATTGTACCATCAAAAAGTGTAACTTTATGCTTCAAACTGAACCAAGAGTTTTTAAATTTTTGGCTATGGTAAGCAGGTCCTTCCATCATTTGGCAAAAATCCGTCGGAAGGGGGCGCTGTAATAGCGATTTTTGTACAATTTTGAATATTGTACCATCGAAAAGTGTATGGAGTTGTGCATAAAACTGAACTAATTCTTTTTTAAGTTTTTGGTCATAGCAGGTAGGTCCTCCATTAATTAGGAAAAAATCTGCCAAAAGGGGGCGCTGTTATAGCGATTTTTGCGTAATCTTCTTAATTTTTCGTAGTTCTATTGTACACCAGCGACTCGTGAATCGACGGGAATTTCCCATCCTGATAAGCCGGCTATTCGTGATTTTAATATGTATCATGATCGAGATTAACTCGTTTTTACTACGATTAATTGACTGAATCAGAAATTTAAGATGAAAGTCAAAGTTGATATAGTATTGAACTAATAAAAGTGAAATATTGACATTTTTAACAACATGTTGAAATATCAAAATATATGAGATAGAAGAAAGTTTTGGGATTGGCACGTCCAAAATAATTTTATTTCTAAATTTCTCATTTTACAATATACAACAGTAGATTTGTTTTAAAAAGTATTTAGGCAATGTATATTTGGAGACAAAATTATTTATCCCATGCGTGTGCTAACGTTAGAAAAATAGGAACATGTGCGTTCCTTTTAAAAATGGAAAATCTGACATTGTAATTCATATGAAGGATTTATGCAATTAATTAGTTTTTTTCCTATTAATAATTGCTTACGTAATGATACTGTACTTTTTTTCCCTAGAACGTAAATTCTAAATTGCTATAATATAACTGGGGGCTCTGCCCCCTGCAAGCTACGCTCGCCAATCGTCGTTCAGACACCACAGAATCTAAAAACACGCTAATCTGATCGCTTTTAAAAATATTATAGAAGATTGAATTATACTGAAAAAAAGCTGTGCATATCTCCCTGTAAACGGGTTTCCATTCAATTTCCTTTGATTTAAAAAAATTAAGGCCGAATCAGTTGCTGTTAAGAGATCCAATGGTTGTTTTCGTGTTTGATTAAAGAGGATCAGTTAAACATTTGAAAAGAAGCTAAAAAAAAAAAGAATTATGTGTACAGAGCCTTTGTCTCCCGGTATTTTAAAACGATTTCTATAACAATAGCCTAAGTCATGTCACTATCATCAACAGTTCCGGGCGAACCACTTCGCGTTTTTTATTCCTGATTCCATTTTGGTACTTTAATGTTAGCCAGGTACAGGTGATAAGTCGCCAAATATTATTCTATCGCCATCATTTCATCTATATTATAATAGTCCAAGTCATGTAACTGCCATAAATAAATACAATCTGATCCCTTCGCTTTTCATATGAAAGTTTGGCCCAGATATCATATACGGCCCAATATTGGCGCGATTTTTTTTTCCGACGCTAATTTGGGGAAAACACCAACAGCATAAATAACAACATCCGGCTTATCTAATCAAGCAAAATAACGATACTATGGCGCCAGTTAAGTAACCGTTGCGTATATGACATTGGCGTGAGAAAAAAATCGCGCCAATATGGGTCCGTTTATGATATCTGTGCCGAAAGTTTTCCCTTTTGATTAAAAAATCAAATTTCTTTTTCGAATAAAACAACATAAAAGTTTCCATGGTTGCAAAGAATTCTTGGTACTGTTACGCTAGCCGGGTGCAAATCTTGCCAATAGCTATTTTTCAACTCGCCAGTCAGCATTTTTTTATTTTTTTCGAGTGGTAAATTAAAACATTGCTTCGAAGTTGAAATTAAATGTCATCGTTTGTTACATCATTTAATATTTGGCCAGATGTCATATACGCACCGGGTTTGGCGTGATTTTTTTTTACGAACATTTGGCGAAAACCTCGTTTTCGAATACCAGTTACATATGTATTTTTGGTACTACTTAGTTATCCCGTCGACTAAAAATCTATCACCAAACTATAAGATTAAAAGCCAATAATGGTTGATTGCGAATGTCACATTCACTCGACTTTAAGCAAGTTACACGTCTTTCCGTCATCAAGTGATTTTTATTTCGACGTTTTATTTGTATATTTATTAATGTTATGCTATTTTCTTTGTTCTTTCGTTATTTAAAATAAAAATTATGGCAATTTGTATAATTTGGCGAAATGGGTCGACGGAATAACTTATTATTTTTAAAGGAAAATAACCAAAAATATAATTAACTATAGAACAAATCAATTTATGTAATTTTAAAAAAAAAGAAAATAAAGTAAATAAACATTTATTATTAAATAAACAACAATAGCCGGGTTACCATGTCAGCCAAAATAATGCCATTTTGGCGGCAATTAGGTACCCCGGTGCGTATATGACATCTGTGCCTAAAATGTTTCTTTTCATTTCGTTTAAAAAAAATAAAGAAGTGAAAGCCATTTATTTTAAATGTTTCAGTTTGTATTAAATAAAATGAAAATGAAATACAAATTGAATTATGAATAAAAGTAACATGATACATTTCTTAGCATACATTTAAGGGAGGCTAAACTTCTCGCCAAATTAGTTTAAAATTGTAACCTTTTCTAAAATCTGAAGAAAAAAAATATGTGTTATGATTAAAATTTGAGTTACCATCATTAGTGAAAAGTATATAAAATTAGAAAAAAATTAATATTTCGAAAAGTAATTCGAATTAAAAAATTCTAATAGAAGTTTTGAGATCTGCAGATCAATACGGATTTTTGGTGTTAATTTCATTGCAAAGCATTCCGTATTTTAGGAGAAATCGTCGTGAAACATAATCAGTTGTTTAATCAGTCGTTTCATAGAATCGTTACATAAATTCGCTTCATAATATCCGTTTCATTAAGATTTTATATATATAGGGTAGATATATATATAATATATTCTACTCTGTTAAATAACGTTTGAAAATCATATTTTAAAACACTTTAATTTACAAATGTGTAATAAAAAAAACAAGATATTTTTTTATTTATTTCAACACATGATATGAAAATTCCCCTCCCCTCCTACAGTTTTGATCCCTTTCACTTCAAATTAAAACAGTTTGATAAAAACAAATTTCTAAATTTCCCTTATTCTCCTTAAAAAGGGGTTAAACCCTGAAAAAGTTAAATACGGTAATTTAATGCAATGAAAAGTTTTTTTGAAATTAAGTTTAATCTATTTTCTTACTAATAATCGTTTTGTAATGGTACCGCACTTTTCCTCCTAAAATATAAATTCTAAATATTTATTATATAATTAAAACTTAGAATTTTTTTATATAATGACAGATTTCCATTTGTGTATTTTCCAAATGAAGTAAAGTTGTATTTTAATGATATGTATAAAAAAGGTTACTACAATTAATAATGTCTGATATTTTTAAACCAAATCACTTTTAGTCCTACATTTGCCATATAAATAAAATCAAGCACTATTTAAAAATATATCGACACTTTTCAAGAGCATTTTCTGTACTGTTTTCCTCTTTAGAATGAAACAGATACATGGGAAAACACTTGAAAATGTACCTATTTCTCAAAACACAAAATGAAATGTCAAATATCATAATTTCATTCAAAGTAAGTATTTAATAAGAATTAATTTTAATGGATTATTAGAAACAATATTTTATTCAAAAGTACTCCACTCATATTTATTAATATTTAAATTATAAATGATCATTATATTATTGAATCTTAAATGTAAGCTCATGTACTATATGATTCTTCTGTGTATTTTTAAAAGAGATCAAACTGTATTTTAATAATGTGTGTAAAATAAGGTGATATTTGTAATAATATTTACAATTATTAAATGTACGTGTATTAAATCAACTTTCGTGTATAAGTTTGTATTTAAAAGGAATTCAAATTTTAATAATAGAAAATAAAAGTATATATAAAAAAAATCTTAATGATATTAAATCTTTATAATTTTTATTCATTCCGCATTAAGTTAAAATCGTCCGAGAAGGACCCCTTGTACATTTATCTAATTCCCACGCCTTCTGCCAAAAAACAAAGTAGTTTTAAAAATATATATACCTCAAATATAACCAACAGGAACTAGTTTTTAAATTAATTTTATGATGTTTCATAGCAATATATTTTCTATAACAGTAATTCCTTTATTTTTATAACATTCATCATTCTATTAAATTATAAAACTTGCTGCTGTAATAAACAATTCCTATTTATGTTTTCTTGAACAAGATTGAAATTAATTTTAAAGATGTATATAAAAGTTATTGCTAATTCTAATAAGGTTTTTTGCTGTTAAATTAAGTCCATTTTAAGCAATTTGTTTTAAAAAAATCAAGAACCGTAATAAACTGTTTCGGTAATTTAAAAACAGTTTTCCTGTCATATTTGATCTATTTATTTCATCTTTAAGTAAAAATTATTTAATAACAAAATTGTAAATCTTCCTAATTATTAATAAAACAGTAAAAGACAATTAAATACACGAGTATTAGTTTTATAGTAGTTTAGTAGTATTGTAGTATCATTTTATAGTAGTTTTAAAAGAAAGTATTCTTTTACTAGTAATTTTAATTGGTTTCCCGTTGAAATATTCATTCGTGTAATTGCGATATTTTTGTGATTTTTACTAAAATCAAGAATCTAAAGAGATTCTAATATGAAAGAATTTCTTCTTTGTATTTTTAAAGTCATAATATTTGTAAAGCGTCGACAGTTTTAAATATATTTAATATTATTAAAAGCAATGATAATCATGAATCAATTATTTAATCAATTTATGCATAACTTTTTGGATAAACATAGTCTATCGCGATGGAACTTGCTTCGATATTTGATGTAAGCAATTGCTCAATACATTTTTTTGTGCTTTAACATAAATCAAAACCGTTTGATATGAACGCACATGTAACTTCAAATAATTACTAAAACAGAAGAGAAGTTCTAATAATAGAATATAATCTGCTGATTATTCCAAAATGAAGGATTTTTTCCCATTAAGTTTATTTATTTTATTTTTTATAATCGTTTCTGCAATTATACTGCATTTATTTTTAACTGTATTTATCTTCTAAATGTTCATAATGTTATAACTTTTTAAAAATCCATTTCATAATAAGAGTTTCTTCTTTATATATATTTTAAGGAGTTTGAGCTATGATGTTTATAAAAACGGCTACGACCTCTAATAATGTTTACCATTAATAAATTAAATACTTTTTATGCAAAAATCTGTGCTTGGAAAGAGCCATGAACCGTTAAAAATTGTTTCAATACACCAAAAGGGCAGTTTTACTTTGGATATTTTATGTTTTTAGCTTAGACTGAAATTCTTCGTTAAGAACGCCTTTGTAAAATCGCCAATTTCCAAATAAATAAATAAATAAATAAATAATAATAATAAAAAAATTCTAGTCCAAATTTAAATAATAATCTAATCCAATGGAATAATTTTTTACAACTAATTTAAATTGTTTTCTTAGTAATATAAGGTTTATGCATTAGTACTATAATAATTTTCACTACTTCAAAAAATTCTAAATGGTCATTAAAAAAAGAATGTTCAACATATAATGAAGCAATAAACAATTATTCTTTTTTTTTAACGAGGCTGTGCTGGATTTTTATGAAGAGGGGGTATATTTATTAATGTTTGACATGTTTAAATTAATGCACCTTTATTCCTAAATTTGGGTATAAAATTAATCAGGCTAAAATTTACACTCTTCGGTATTTGGCGGAAGATTTTTTTTATTCTTTTTTTTCATATTTCCTTTTAAATTATAGCCGTTTCATAAGAGTCTACTTGTAAATCTACCTTATTTTCGAATCATAGTAAAATAATTTAATCTGGTAATTAAGCTAAATGAAGGATATTTTGCAATTAATTTTAATCGTTTTCCTTCTTATAATAGTTTTCGTAACGATACTGCTTTTATATTTACATGTATTTATCTTCTAATTGCTAGCTGTGTTATTAAGTACTAAAAATCTATTTTTATAAAGCGTTTCTTCTTTGTATATTTGAGTACAGTTAATAATTGAATGATTCGTACAAAAAAAAAAAGACTGCAAAATTCCATTAATGTTTAATATTAATAAATTAACTCATTTTTATACAAATATATGTCCGTAAAAACTGCAGAAACATTTAAAATTCGTATCGATACTTGACCGGAGCAATTTTGTATTAGATTTTTTATTTCTTTCGTCTTAAACTAAAGCTGTTTGATAAGAACTCCTTTCTAAATATGCCAAATTCTCAAAGAAAAAAAATTCCCTTAAACAATTAAATATAATAATTTAATCCAATGAAAGGATTGTTTACAAATAATTTTAATTGTTAATAATCTTTTCTGGAATAATGCTGGAATTATTTTGAAAAACATGTGATAACATACAACAATAACAACATCTGATAACATAGTGAGTTATTCTGCTTTGTTTTGTTTGTAGAAATAGAGCTGTATTTTAATGGTACGTATAAAAATGAAAACTATATTTAATTATGTTTGATATGTTAAACTTAGCACATTTTTATGCATAAATTTGCTTGTAAAATAAATCGTGATTAATTTTAAATTATTCGATACTTGACAGAAAGAAATGTTTACTACATTTTTTCCCCATCTTTCGCCTTAATTTAAACCATTTTAAAAGATTATTCTTAAAAAAATCTAATTCCTTAAAGTAAGGACACTTCTAGGGAAAAAATAATCTCCTAATGTAATTAACTAAAGTAATGCTGCAAAAAAAAATTATCAGCTTGAGAGTAATAATAATTTTTAATGCTACTGCAACTCTGTATGCAAATATTTAACTTCAAAACGGTCATTATAAGACTATATTTTAACACTTTATCTACTGACGGTATTTATAAGTACCATTAAAATAACTTGTTATAAAATTCATTTAATACATCGATTAGTTGTAATGAGTTACAGATATATTACTTTATCTTGTTCGAAAACATCATTCGTTACACAAAACAAAAATATTTTTAAAAGGATGATTTCTTTTTCCTTTGCATCTTTTCAGCTTTGGGGGAGGAAATGGGGAATGTTTCAATTCGGAAATATTTCTATATTTCTATTGTAAGAACATTATATTTGTACATTTCCTAATTCAACAAAATACTAAGAAAAATATCTAAAACAAAAGATTTGAGTGTGGTTATAAATATTGCACAAAATCCCTATAAATTAAAATTTAATTACTCCTGCTAAATTCTGCAATCCTTCTAAAATCCTTCTAAAATTTATTAAATGATTATGTAAGTCTTATAGTGTAGTTTAAAGAATTCACGTAAAATGCTTTACAAGATGAAATTTTCAGGAATTCTTAATTCAGTAAATAAAAGGTTAAAACCTGATTATATAATATGTGATTCTTTTCTTTGAAATTTTTAAAGATATCTATTTGTATTTGAATGATTTGCATAAAATAGGCCACTACGTGTAAAAATATTTGCTGTAAATTTTATTACTATATGCAAGATATACTACATGTCCATTGTCCATTCAAATGAAAAAGAAAAAACATGTCGCATCAAAGCGTAGTTAAACAATACGACTCGTAAAGAATTGGATTTTCATGGCGCGAGATTTATTACATCACTGCGAATTTACGTAAGTCGCGTAATACGTAAGTCGGGGGATGTCTGTATACAGAAAAGTGTGTTTCCGATTACAAAACCAGATGACTACTATGAATAACTAACAATAAAAATTCAGTTGTTTTGTTATATATTTGATTGCATATACTGATAAAAATATATACCTCTATCTAATATATAAACTATATTGCTGTTGTGGTTTATATCGATATATTTCATTTATAAAATAAATATCAAAAGTATGCAACTGCGTATCAAACGCGCTATTATGTTCACAAATTTAATTTTCGAGATTTATTACGTAACTGCGAATGTACGTAAGTCGCGTGATACGTAAGTCGTGGGATGTCTGTATACAGAAAAGTGTGTTTCCGATCACAATACAAGATGACTACTATGAATAACTAACAATAAAGATTCAGTTGTTTTGTTATAGATTTGATTGCATATACTAATAAAAATATATAACTCTATCTAATATATAAACTATATTGCGGTTGTGGTTTATATCTATATATTTTTTTATAAAATAAATATCAAAAGTATGCAACTGCGTATTAAACGCGCTATTATGTTCACAAATGTAATTTTCGAGATTTATTACGCAACAGCTCATTTACGTAAGTCGCGTAATACGTAAGTCTGGGGTTGTCTGTATACAGAAAATTGTATTATGTTCACAAATGTAATTTTCGAGATTTATTACGCAACTGCGAATTTACGTAAGTCGGGGGATATCTGTATACAGAAAAGTGTGTTTCCGATCACAATACAAGATGACTACTATGAATAATTAACAATAAAGATTCAGTTGGTTTGTTATAAATTTGATTGTATATACTAATAAAAATATATAATTCTATCTAATATATAAACTATATTACGGTTGTGTTTTATATCTATATATTTTATTTATAAAATAAATATCAAAAGTATGCAAATGCGTATCAAACGCGCTATTATGTTCACAAATGTAATTTTCGAGATTTATTACATAACTGCGAATTTACGTAAGTCGCGTAATACGTAAGTCGGGGGATGTCTGTATACATAAAAGTGTGTTTCCGATCACAATACAATATTCTAATAGTTTTAAAACTTTATTCTTAATTAATAATTTCAATGTAAGCCAATTTTCAGTTAGCCCGCCACATGTGATAAATAGTCAAATATTGTGTATAACTCGTACAATTGTATGGAAGTTGGAAAAACAAAGGATTTTATGATGCACCAATAAACGCTTGCAAAAATATGCCAAACGTCTGTGAAACTGCTACTATGTAAGATTTTAAAGACTAAAAGTATAAAATAAAGAAGAAATAAAAAATGAATTGTGGAATGATTTTAAAAATAGCCTTTTATAAGCTAAAAGTTTAATATTAATTAATTTACGATTATGCGGTGAGATAGCAGTATCGAAATCCTGAAAATGTAGTTTAAGGGTGTATTTCAATCCAAGATGCTTATTTTCTGATTCATTCTTAAATTCATTTTTGCTCTCAAACGCATCAAGCTGAGAAATTCTCTTACTTAGAAACTACCTAATGTTCCGTGCTTCCCGATTTTTTGATAAATGCAGAAAATAGTACAGAAAAATGCTGTCAAAATGGGCGTTTTGAAACGAATTTTCCGCAGCAGGAGATCTGGGAATGCAAAAAAAGGTCATAATAAAAAAATAATTATTTAAACCTCAAATTCTAATGTATTGATGGAAAAAGGAAATCACACGTCTTTTTAAACATCTCTTCAAAAATCACCTCAGCAAGCTTCATGTTTTTACTTTTAAAAAGGAGTCTGAAAATGTCTCAGAAAATTTCGAGCTGTTGAAGGTTGAAAAATATTTTTTCGAATACACTCTTAAGGACACCCCTCTAGGACACATTTTCAAATAATTCTTATTAATTGAGTCAAAATTTCCAATTGTTTTGTGATGATTAAGCATATCATTTGTAAATAAAGTCCCATGATAACACTTCTCATAATTAAAAAAAAAAGTTAACATTTTAAATATTATTAAAAAAGTGGGTAGTTTAAAATCATTATAACTCGAGATATTATTTGTGGAATTTACATTTTTTTTACATTTAAATAAAAATAAATATATAAGTTTTAATTTAGATTCAGCAGTTTAAAGAAAAATATTAATTTAAATAAAAATTAAAAATATTTAAAATAAAATTTTGAAAAAAAAATGACGTAACTTTAAAAAAAAAATCATATTTTCTAGAATAAATATTTTTTCAAATTTGCTGAATCTAAATTAAAGTAAAACTATTGAAAAAGATGTTCAAAATTTGAACCATTTACCTTTAACGGTTCTTGATTTATAAGTACGAGAAATGGTGAAAAAACCCATCATGAAGAAAAGCGCATTTTCGCAAAAAGTCATTTTCATGACAACCATTGTTTAAAAGCTTGATTTTGAAAACAAACAAAACTTAAAAATGACTATATCCTGTTCCAATTAAGCTAGAAACGTGATTTAAATTTTATTTTAAACAGAAAAAAAACAAAGAAATTTTTAATAAAAAATTTTAAGAAAATTTTAAGATCTTTGTGTTTTGGACCCCCTCAAATAGAGATTTTTTTTTTTTTTTTTTTTTTTTTACTATGAATTACTATGAAAGTAGCTGATAAGCAAGCCGTCCGTTGGTCTATGCATGCGCAGGGATAAAGCTAGTTTTGTTGCCAAAACTCTCTAGTGGATAAGGCGAGTTTTGAAAACAAACCAATATTTTAAGAGCCCAAAAATAAAGGGTAATTTTTTTTTTTTTTTTTTTTTTTTTTTTTTTTTTTTTTTACAGATTATAGTGTTTTTTTCTGTGCAGGTTTACCAATATAAAAGATTGGTACAGAAAAGTCGATTTTTTTAATTTTGGATAAAGCGAGTTTTGAAACTCACGTCCTCATATATATATATATTATAAAAGAGTATATTATAAGAAAAGATATATTATAAAAGAGCGTTTTTTAAAAAACAATTTTACTTTTACATTTATTAACTTTATGAATAAAAAACAATACTAATGCCACATACAAAATTTGCCTTTTAATTTTCTGAAATTTGACTAATCTATTTTCTAAAGTTATGTATGAAAATAACTTAAAATCATACAAACTAAGCTAACAAGTAAAAATTAAATTTAAAGATCAAAATATCCGAGTACGCAAAAAGCGAACTAATTAATTATTTCTCATTAATGTGAAACTATTTTTTATATTGCTTACCTATTTTTATTTTTTATTTACTTGTAATGATGACATTTAAGTTGTGTTTAATTGTTAGTTCCTATCTATAAACATTGTTTTGATGTGGCCTATAGATGCCGATGAAAGTTAGATTTATAGTAAAGCTAGAGATCCTACCTACACAACTTCCAGGTTGTACAATATTTAAACGGAGCTTCTGACTGTAAAATAGTCAATGAAATATCGTCTTCATT
The DNA here is from genome assembly GCA_963932465.1 of Maratus speciosus. Lineage (NCBI taxonomy): Eukaryota > Metazoa > Arthropoda > Arachnida > Araneae > Salticidae > Maratus > Maratus speciosus. The sequence continues at coordinate 381,203,824 of OZ010786.1, forward strand.
TTGAAAGACCTATCCAATGATATGCCACTCAATTTTTTTTCTCGTCTCAACCGCCATTTTGTATTTTACAGCAGCCATTTTGAATTTATAAAAACAAAACCTAGCCTATAACCATCGTACGGTTAAGACGAATCGATAGAGACTTCATTCATTAAACTCCATTCAGCTGTTGGGATATTTCGAGGGTATAAATAAATCCACATACATACAGTGGCGGTCAAAAGTTTCCGGCAAGCATAAATTTTTTGGTTAATTTGTAAGTATACCCATATAGAGAGGAATCTCAAAGTGATACTTATGCACATTATTGACATAACAGTTAAGAACTTAGTCATGTAATAAAAATTAAATATTAATAAATTTAATTGACAAAATTAATTTCAAAAGAAAACGCATGTTCTCAAAAGTTTCCGGCCACCTTGGCAAGTTTGGAAAAAAATGGTGTTAGAAAAGAAAATAACAGTGATCAACAACATTTAGAATTAGTATTTTGTATTCATACATTTAGTATAAGTACATGCCAGAAGTACTGCGGCGCAGCAACGTGGTATCGATTCAATGAACAGTTGTAGATCATCAGTGTTAAGTTTTGTCCACGGTTCTTGTAATTTTTGTGAAAATGCTGCTAAATTGGAATATTTATAATTCCAAACACGTTTTCAAGTTAGTTTCAAAGATTTTCTATTACATTCAGATCGGATGATTGGACTTTCCATTTCAAAAGCGAAGTTTTTTTGTGCGAAAGCCACTGCTTGACGAGCTTTGATGTATGTTTTTGGTCGTTATCATGATGAAACAAATAGTTGCGATCACATTTTTTCCTCCAACAAGGCAGCAAATGATCTTGCAAGATATCCTTATGCATTGCATTATTCATCTTGCCGCGTATTTGAAATAACGGACAAGCGCATTTTCCAGAAAATGCTCCCCACAGCATAACATGTCCTCCGCCGTGCTTCATTGTAGGAATAATATATCTCGCACCTTATCTTTTATTTTTAGGTCGTCGGTTGTAATGTTTTTATCACTCACAAAAAGATTGAACTTCGATTCATCTGAAAGTACTACTTTTTTCCAGTTTTCACTTGTCCAGTCATTGTATTCCGTGGCAAACGCCAGTCAGGCCCTCTGAATTTTTTTCACTTATGAAAGGTTTTTTAGCACCGACTGTTCCATAAAGTTCTACGTCACATCAGCATCTCGACAATGTAGATAGACTTGTTTCAGCAATAAACATAACACCATAAATCACTTTTAACACCATAAATGGCGCGGAATTGCAGCGGCATTTTTACGCGGGTCATCAACTGTTTTTCTTCTGATAATTCTATCCACAAGAATAGTCGTTTTCCGGAGTCCCCCCGGATCGTGCCAAGTTCCGAAAGTCATGACCATCTTTATATATTTTTTAAAATATCGTTTACAGCAAATTTTCCGATCGACAGCTTTGCCGCAATCTCACGAGATGATGGTCCCTTTAGCGATAAACAAATCACTCATTTAGGAACAATAAATTGTTAAACTTTTCATTTTTGTATTTAATTACATTATTCACCTTGATTAATTAACTAACTTGGCCAAAAAAAAACACTTTAGCGATAGCAAAAACACCATGAATGACGAATGGCCGGAAACTTTTGCACACGCGAATTTTAAATTCCTCCCCTTTGCATAAAGTATCTTAAGTAACCAATCAAAATGATCACGTGATCAGAAGTAATTTGCTTATTCCTAACTTTTGGAGCAATTGAACTTCTTCTTCGCTAAAACGTTCTGTCAAACAAATCAAAAAAACTAACTGGCCGGAAACTTTTGACTGCCACTGTAGATACACGTCAAACACATAACCCTTCTTGGCAGTCGGGGAAAATATTGCTAAAAGAGATAACAAAAAATACACTTAAAACGCTTATAAATTTATTCAGAACGACAGATGTTTCATCGCTCAAACGGCGGGCGGCGGCTCTCTCAAGCTTTTTGTTGAAATGTACATTTTTGTAAAACATTTTAAAAACAAGGAAATGGTAAATGGAATCGAGAGACCACACGTATAATAAAAACAAGCTCAAACATAAAGTGAAATAAAAATGGATATTTGTTAATGTGAATTATCTTCTACTGTTGTTTCTTTTTGTGCAGAGCGCCTCTCTCCAAATTTTAGCAACTCAATGGAAGCTGCCATTCCATCAGTCTCATTTCAGTTGCCTGAAATTTGGAAAGAGGTGCGCTGCAGAATAAGAAATGTTTGATCTTGTCTTTCATTATACATGTGGTCTCGTGATTTAACTTTGGGTAAAACATCATATTTATATCAACAAATATCTTGATAACGTCGCTGTTTGAGCGATGAATCATATGTTTATCTGAATAAAGGTATTTTTAAGCCTTTTAAGTATATTTTGTATTACTTTTAGCAATTTTTTGCTTATTTTAGATAATCTCTTTTGCTTTTAGTGTACCGAAATCAAATTAAAGAAAAACTTGCTTAAAAGTTGCATTTAATATGTCACAAATATAAAAGATGTTCACAAATGTAAATGATGTTACCACATTATATAGTTTTTTAAAACTTCAAAACTTTCGCAATTTTCTCAGCTTTAGTTGCGTACTGATATCAGTTCGCAAGTCAGTACTGATCGTCATCAGTAACTCTGATGACGATGAAGGTTTGATCGAAAGCTCTCGGCGCGAAAATTATGAAAGTATTTAAGTTTTTAAAAACTATAATTATGTAATAACATCTTTTATATTTGTGACATATTAAATACATCTTTTAGGAAGTTTTTCTTTAATTTTATTTCGGTATATTTCAAAGTGAATGTGACATTCCAACGGTATACGTTTTTTTTTTTTTTTTTTTTCCATATATACATTTTGAGATTTTCCTATATAAGTAATCCTGTCAGTAACAAAAATATTTATGATCATGGTGATAGTCTATTATGTATTTGGTATAAGTTTAATAAAAAATAGAAAATAAATACATTATTTTTTTGCTGGGCCTGGTAGTCTATAAAATTAGTCAATATAGTTTTGTTTTACTTTATTTTATTACTTATGGAATCCCCATTTTATAGAGATAAAGGCAACAAAATAAAAGAAATATAAATGATCGTCATTTAGCTTAACCCGATATACCGTCGTTTAATAAAATAAGTTTCCGAGACGTTTAATCCGTGAAAAATGGAAATGGATTTTGATAGATTTCACACTGTATTAAGTTCTTTTACGTACTTCCTTATCAGGACATGAAATTCATTCCATAACAAATCACGTTTTGTGATAATTCATTAAAACGAAGTTTTATTGTGTCTCTGCATTTAAAGAAATTAATCTTCTTCGATTTCATGGCATTTATCAGGAATAATTGATTAGTGCTTAAAAAGAGTTTATCTTTTCTTCCTGTTGTTAAATGAAACCTTTATGTTTAAATACATTAAAATTTAATTGTTCTTTAAGGATATATATTGCCAATTTATAGTTTCAGTTATCTATATAAAATTGTAGCTACAGTCTTTAAATAATGATTATAAGTGAATTTATCATTCCGAAGCAATAAAATATTTTTTTTTATATTTGTTAAGTCTGGTACGTCTATAAAAAGTCCTTCCGGCCAGTGCCGGTAGCTTTCATATTGCATATCTTTTAAAAGCCAGCTTATATTATTCATACACGCGGAGCTCAAATTAGAGGAACCCGATTATAGAAGATTAAATACTAATTTTTGTCAATACGGAATATGAATGAGAATTTCGCGAACTTAATCAGCTTTATCCAAGCTGGTTTTATTTAAAGTGATTTATATTTGGTCGCCAAATTCGATGATATCTTGAAGTTCTCGTCATTTTAAAACAACATGATGGGTGACCAATGAACTTGTTCGAGACCTTAGTAATTTTTGTGCACATGCTCATTCACATCGGAATCGGCTGATATATATGAGTGCTGTCGCATGCGAAAAATAAGGTTTTTTCAAATGTCACCCACATTAGAAATTCAAAATCCTATATATCAGCCATTTTTAAAGAAAAAGACAAAACAAAAAATGCTCCGGGATCTTTACAACCATCTCAAACACATAAGACAAAATCCTTTTCCAATTTATGAATTTTTTTTTACCTCATTTTAAATTTTTTTTTTTTTTTTTTTATTTCAAATGGCCGCCATTTTGAAACAAGATGGCGGATGAAGCTGGCAAAGGAAATCGGCCGAGCCGAGAGATTGCTATGTACTATGCACATTCCTTGTCACATCCAAACCGGTTCATAAATATTGGTCCTATCGCGCGACAAAAATCAGATCGTTTCAAAATGCTACAAATTCAAAGTACTATAACTCAACCGTTTTTTGAGATGTAGACGAAACAAAAAATGCTCCTATATCTTTGTATCAAGGTCAAACACATAAGATTTTTTTTTTTTTTTAATTTCTAATTTATTTTCCCTCACTTTAAATTATTAAAAAATAAAAAAAAAAATTTAATGACCGCCATTTTGAAAAAAAGATGGCGGATGACGTTGGCCAACAAACTCGGCCAAGATAATGGTATGTACTATATACACACCAAGTTATATCCAAATTTGTTTATAAATACGCATGACAAAAATCAGATCGTTTCAAAATGTCAGCCACATTAGGATTTGAAAGTGCTATAACTCAGCCGTTTATTATGCTATAGGCAAAACAAAAAATGCTTTGTATCAAGCTCAAACAGATAAGAAATTTTTTTTTCAAGCTCTAATTTTTTTGTACCTCACTTTAAATTAGAAAAAAAATTAAATGGCGGACATTTTGAAACAATAAGGCGGATGAAGTTGGCCAACGAATTCGGTCGAGACATTGGTATGCACTATGTACACACCAAGTTATATCCAAATCCATTCAAAATTCGCATGTTATCGCGTGACGAAAATCAGATCGTTTCAAAATGTCAGACACACAATAATTTTAAACAATTTTGCTATAACTCAACCGTTTTTTAAGATATAGGCAAAACAAAAAATGCTCAGAAATATTTGTATAAAGTTCAAACACATAAGAAAAAAATATTTTTGCATTTTTAGTTTTTTTGTACCTCATTTTAAATTTTAATTTTTTAAATGGCTGCCGTTTTGAAACAAGATGGCGTATGAAGCTGACCAGCAAACTTGGTCGAGACATTGCTATGTACAATGCACATGCACATGCCTTGTCACATCCAAATTGGTTCATAAATACGCGTATTACCGAGTGACAAAAATCAGATCGTTTTAAAATGTCAGCCATGCTAGAAATTCAAAGTGCTATAACTCAGCCATTTTTAAAGATATATACGATCGGTTGCCACTAAATTGAGCTTCGTGTATTTGAATAATATTAGCTGGCTTTTTAAAAAGAAGGAATATGAAAGCTACTTCTTCCTCTCGGCACTGGCCGGAAGGACTTTTTATAATGAAAGCTACCTAAAATAGACAGTGTATTTTGTTTTAAATTTTTTTATTACTTATTGAATGATCTGTTTATGCAGATAACAAAGAGTGAATAAAAGAAATATAAATTATTGTTATTCAGCTTAGTTCAATATACCGTCGTTCCCTAAAATATGTTTCAGGGACGTTTCTCCCGTGAAATATGGAAATGGATTTTAATAGATTTGACACTATATTAAGTTCTTTTATTACTTCCTTATCATGGCATAAAATTCACTTCATAATAAATCAAGTTTTGCGATAATTCATTAAAATCAATTTTGATAAGGAATATGTTCCTGCATTTAAAGAAATTGATCTGCTTCCATTTCATGGCGCATATCAGGAATAATTTATTAGTGCTTCAGACTGAGTTTAATTTTTTTCCTGATATTGTATGACACATTTTTTTAAACACGCTAAAGATAAATTTTTCTTTAAAGTGTTCTATTCTAGATGTATAGTTTCAGTTATTCATACAAAATTGTTGCTACTCTCTTTAAAAAATGATTACAAGTGAATTTATCAATCGGAATAAATAAAATATATTATTTTATCTTTTGTGTCGGCTACGTCTATATTAATTAATATTATTAATATTATTAATATTGTTATTATTAATTTCTCTTATGTATTTCGTTATCATGACATGAAATTCATTGTATAATAAATGAAGTTTTGCGATAATGAAATAAAACAAATTTCGATAAGGAATATGTTCCTGCATTGAAAGAAATTAAACATTTTCCATTTCGTGGCACACATCATCAATAATTTATCACCATTTAAAACCAAGTTTAAATTTTCCCTCGTATTGTAATAAATATTTTTGAATTTGTCGCCAACTTCGCGATATATCGCCAAATTTGGTGGCCAAATTGAGTCGCCAAAAGTACGCCAACTTGGCGATATCTCTAATATTTCGCGAAATTCCCATAGAGTTCCATTGGAAACCTACTTGCTTATAGAAAATCAACAAATTGAGATATTTTAATGCAACAAAAACTAATATTAGCTTAAGGGATTATATTAAATTTTTCTTTGATGATCTAAGTAGGAATTGACTTTAAAAACAAAATTTTTATATTACTTGTTTTAAAATAATTTTTATAAGTGAATTTATCTTTCGGAAACAATAAAATATATTATTTCATTTTTTGAGTCTAATGTGTCTATAACATGAGATAGTGCATTCTTATTTTACTTTAGTTTATTGCTTATAGAATTTCGTTATCTGTTTCACAGATAACAAAGACTGAATAAAAGGAATATAAATGATCGTAATTCAGCTTAGCCCAATATACCGTCGTTTCCAAAAGTAACTTTCCGAGACGTTTAACCCGTAAAATATGGAATGGATTTTAGTAGATTTCACACTGTGTTAAGTTATTTTATGTTTTTCCTTATCATGACATAAATTCATTCAATAACAAAACAAGTTTTGCGATAATTCCTTAAAACAAAGTTTGATAAGGAATATGTTCCCGCATTTAAAGCAATTGATCTTCATCAATTTCATGACATTTATCCGGAATAATTGATTAGAGCTTGAAACTGCGTTTAGTTTTTTTCCCTGGTGTTCTATGAACATTTTTGTTTAAACACATTAAAATTTAATTTTTTAAGGAGTTCTATTGAAGAACTATAGTTTCAGTTATTGAAATAAAATTGTACAGTCGTGTAAAAAAATGTAAACAGCCCTTACTAACACTGCAAAAAATTATCGTAGAAGAAAGTTACTGGTACCACACGATTGGTAATAAAGTCTACTTTTAAATGATGTATATAAAATTTGCTTAGGAGGCCATCAACATATTGAAACAAACCATAACTTTGTTTTTTTTTTTTCAATAGCAGTACCCGATTCTGACAGCATAAATTAACTCTGCACCCTTCAATTAGCCTAAAAATTTTTTTTATGCAATTTGTACGATACGTTTCCGAGAAATTAATTAATTTAAAACGAGCGTATTTTAGGGGATGAATCCAAATTGAAGTTCGGTACTCGATTTTTGACCGAGAGAGCTTCCTTCTTGATCAAGGTTTCTTAAGCAGTCATTGAAGACTGCTAGATTACAGGATAGCAGATGAAATTTCAAAATATCTTATCACTCATATCATAGACGGCCCCTTAAACCATCATTTTGACGTTTTTTCAAGCATAATTTGAAAACTACTTGGAAGTAAAACGCGAAGATTTGGATTTCCATGAAGCAGGACTTGATAAATTTAAATCCATCAAAAAAATTGTAGGTTACAATTCTTAATTTTTTCGAATGTTAATTTCGTAATTCTTAATTTATATCATAAAATTATAGAAATTGCGGGTATTTTAGTATTATAGCTACACAAAAAATATAGCACATAAGGAGTATAATTTCAGGAGATATTAATAAAAAAATTAAAATGTAATTTAACATTAGAATCACTAAATTTTGAATGTTTATAATTCAAAAACTTATCATTCAAATGACTTGAAATTTAGGGTTTAGGCATAGTTTGAACCGAAGATTTGAAATATCTTGTTAAAATTAGGTATTGCAATTGAAAAAAATGGGTTCGTTTTAGTATGTAGATGGCCCCTAAAGCAAGATTTATATACATCATTTATAAGTAGACTTTATTTCTAAATGTTCGGTACCAGTAACTTTCTTCTACGCTAATTTGTAGAGAAGTTAGTACGGGGTGTTTACTTTTCCTTTTTTCACGACTGTACATATATTCTTTAAATAATTATGTAAGTAAATTTTTCATTCGGAACCAATAAAATATATTATTTCATTTTTTTAGTCTGGTATGTCTGTAAAATTAGAGAGTGTGCGTTTGTACTACTTTATTTTATTACTTATCGAATTGTCTGTTTATACAGATAACGAAGACTGAATAAAAGGAATATAAATGAACATTATTCAGCTTAACAAAACTCGTTTCCTAAAATAAGTTTCCGGGACGTTTAACCCGTGATATATGGAAATGGATTTTAATAGATGTCACACTGTATTAAGTTCTTTTATGTATTCTTTATCATAACATGATATTCATTCCATAATAAATTTAAATTTTGCAATAATTTCTTAAAACAAATTTTGATAAGGAATATGTACATGAATTTAAAGAAATTAATCTTCCTGAATTTCATGATACTTATCAGGTATAATTGATTAGCGCATGAAACTGAATTTAAGTAATTTCCTGGTATCGTATGAATTTATTTTTTTAAACATGTTAACGTTTAATTTTTCTTTATTGTTTCTTTCATTTTTTATCTTTAAGGAATTTTCCTTTAAGGAAAATAAGAATAATAAATTCTTTACGGAAGAGGAATAATCTTAGAAGAATTTTTCCTTAAGGAATATTCTGGATTTATAGTTTCAATTAATCATGTAAAATTGTAGCTACATATTTAAAATAATGATTATAAGTAAATTTATCAGTCTGGTACCGCTATAAATTTTGACAGTATATTTTTGTTTTACTTCGTTTTATTATTTATAGCGTCGCCTGTTTATACATATAAAAAAATTTAATAAAATGAATATAAATTATCGTTATTCTGCTTAGACCCTTATACCGTCGTTTCCTAAAATAACTTTCAGAGACATTTAATCCGTGAAATATGGAAATGAATTTAATAGATTTCACACTGTATTAAGATATTTTATTACTTCCTTATCATGGCATAAAACTCAGCCCATAATAAATTCAGTTATTCATGTAAAATTGTAGCTATATTTTTTAAATAATGGTTATAAGTGAATATATCAGTCGGAATCAATATATACACTATAAAAAAAAAAATCCGACCAGTTTTTCTGTAGGAATCGGAAAAATAGTTGCCCTTATCGTACCGGAAAAATTTTCCGACCCGGCTCAGAATAAAATCAGTAAAAAAAAGGAAATAGTCAATAAAATGCTATTTTAAGGATTTTATTCCAAGCTGGGTCGGAAAATTTTCCGGTACTATAAGTGCAACTATTTTCCTGATTCCTGCAGGAAAACTGGTCGTATTTTTTTTACAGTGTATATTATTTCATTTGTTGAGTTTGGTACCTCTATAAATGTAGACAGTATATTTTTGTTTTACTTTGTTTTATTATTTATTGCGTCGCCTGTATATATATATGTAACAAAAATTGAGTAAAATGAATATAAATTATCGTTATTCTGCTTAGACCAATATACCGTACGCTTTAAAAAAAAAAAAAAATGCTGCCAGCGTTCCGGTAGGAATCTGAAAAATAGTTGCCCTTATCGTACCGGAATAATTTCCGACCCAGCTCGGAATAAAATCCGTAAAAATAAGGAAATAGTCAGTAAAACGGTATTTTAGGGATTTTATTCCGAACTGGGTTGGAAATTATTCAGGTACGATAAGGGCAACTATTTTTCCGATTCATACAGGAAAACTGGTCGTATTTTTTTTTTTTTTACAGTGTAGTTTCCTAACGTAACTTTCAGACATGTTTAACACGTGAAATATGAAAATGGATTTTAATAGATTTCACAGTGTATTAAGATCTTTTATGTACTTCCTTATCATGGCATTAAAATTAAGTCCATAATAAATCAAGTTTTGCGACGATTCTTTAAAACAAATTTTGATAAAGAATATTTCCCAGCATTTAAAGAAATTAATCTGCTTCCATTTCATGGCACTTATCTGGAATAATTGATTAGTGCTTGAAACTGAGTTTATTTTTTCCCCTGGTATTGTATAAACATCTATATATACATTACGCTATCGTAAGTGGCAAAGAAATCGCGATTATTTGTTATTGTTTGATGGCAACGCCCGAGAAACGCGTCTCATTTGTTATTGTGTAAGAGTCCTTTGGCAGGATTTAGGGCGATCGCCGATCGGGTTTGTTTACGTTTCGTCTTTTTTTTTTTTTTTTTTTTTTTTTTTTTTTTTCAATATCTTTCGCTGCAATTGTGTAGCTTCAAAATATCATTTGAAATGCCCGTAAAAAATCTCGGCGAATGCTTGAGAGTGAAGAAGAAGCTGAACTTGAGTCGAATCAAAATAGATTCGAAATCCAAGTAGAATTGATCGAGAACGCCGTTAAGCGATCGGCAAAATATGCTTAATAACTGTAGCATGGACGCATTGCTTCTGAAATCCAAATTACTGATTTAAACGTTCCGGGGGCATGCATAACTGTGGGTGAAACGTCAAATTTCTGCAAAGCACTGTATTAGAAATGCGAATTAAACAGCAGCAAGAAGTTTACAAAATGTTTTCATGACGTAAAAAGTATTTTTGTGTTGACAGGTAGTTTTGACTGTATGAACCTGCGATACGAATTTCAGGTTCATTTAAGAAATTATTATGGGCAGAAGTAAGATACCATAAATCCTGCTTAGACGGAAACGAAAACGACCAGGGATACATTCCGTTTTATGCAGGTTATTAAAATTGAACAAAGCATAATAGCATTTTTTTGGGGGGGGGAGGGGGGGAGAGGTGGAACTTTTTTTTTCGTTTATTGCAGGATTCCGTTATAAACTGGCTTTACTCTATTAGAAAATAAATTTGCTGGATGGTACTTTTTTTTAAAAATCTATATAGTAATATTTCCTTACAATTTTATTATTTCTTTTTCAGCATTACACTTTATGTTGTATTTGTAATTGCTTTTTCATATAAAGATTTTAAATAAAAATTAAATTATTGAAAATATAAAAACATTTTAATTAAATTCATCAGTTAATTTGGAATAAAAATGTTTAAAATAGGAGACATATAAAAATTAAAAAACTTAACCTTTGACTTTACAAAACTTTGGAACTGAACAAGAGTCGTCCCTTGGTCATTTGCACCGCCGCCTTCCGCTCTCCTCTGTACGGAACTGCGATAAAAATTTCAGATTCATTTAAGAATATTATTACGGGCCCGGGCAACGCCGGGCGGTCAGCTAGTTTTTGTTTAAACATATTAAAGATTAATTTGTCTTTAATTTGTCTGTTCTACATGTACAGTTTCAGTTATTAATACAAAATTTTTGTTTCACTCTTTAAAAAATGATTATATGCGAATTTATCATTCGGAATAAATTAAATGTATTATTTGATTTTTTGAGTCTGGTACGTCTATAAAATTAGACAGTGTATTTTTGTATAACTTTATTTTATTACTTATCAAATCGTCTGTTTATGCAGATAACGAATACTGAATAAAAGTAATATAACAATTTAAAAAAAAGCAATTTAACAAATTTCAACGATCATTTGGAAAATGATTTTTTGATGACTAAAATTTAAGACATAAAAAATCGCACGGAGTTGATCCTACATTACGTATGCCATGAATTAAACATTAATAGTGTTATTATACGTAAAAATTGCAAGCGACAAAAATCGCCTGCGACCCGTCAGATTTCTTAAAACTTGCGTATTATCCATCTTAAACTTACGTATTATCCAAGCATTTCATTGGCTGTTCCGGAAAAAGCTTTTTCATCGTCCATGAAATCTGACGACCAATTTTAAATGAAATTTCATTGTTAAACTTCTAAACATCCACAATATTACATTTTACACCGTCGTATAGAAAAAAAAATGTACTTTTAAATGCAATTTGTTTGAAAGCTGCATCTCAATTTGTTTCTGAGTTATTAATTTTTGTTTGTAGTTTTTATTACTTTTTTGTCATAGTGGCAACAGAAGTAACCCATCTCTGTTGAAAGTAAAGGGAAATACAGATTACTGTATAGACCAACCAGAACGCGAATAAAATGCAGATTAAACCAATAAAAAGCTTCAGACATGCTTTTGATTTCCTGCCCTGACGAGGGCAATAACCATTTTTCTAAACGGTTAATAAATGAACGTTATTCGGATTAACCCAACACGTTTCCTAAAATAAGGTTTCGAGACGTTTAACCCCGTGAAATATGGTAATGGATTTCACACTACTGAGGTCTTTGGGTATTCCTTATCATGGCATGATATTCATTCCATAATAAATCAGGTTTTTCAATAATTCTTTAAAACAAATTTTGATAGGGAATATGTCCCTGAATTGAAAGAAATTAATCTTCTGCCATTTAATGTAACTTAAAATGGTTTAATTGATTAGTGTATAAAACTTAGTTTAATTAATTTCCTGGTAATGTATGAATTTTGTTTTGTTTAAACATTTTAAAGTTATTTTTTCCTTTAAGCGGATTATCCTTTCTTTTTTTACTTTTCACTTTTATCTTTAAGGACAATAGGAATAGCAAATTCTTTTAGGAATAGGAATAATCTTAGTGGAATATTTCTTTAAGGAATATTCTGGATTTATAGTTTGAGTTATTCATATAAAATTGTTGCTACATTTTTAAAATAATGATTATAAGTGAATTTTTCATTCGAAATCAATAAAACATATTATTTCATTTATTGAGTCTAGTACCCTTATAAATTTAGACAGTATATTTTTGCTTTACTTTATTTTATTGCATCCCTTGTTTAAACAGATAACAAAAATTGAATAAAATGAATATACATGATCGTTATTCTGCTTAGACCAATATATCGTAGCTTCCTAACGTAACTTTCAGAGACGTTTAACCCGTGAAATATGGAAATGGATTTTAATAGATTTCACACTATATTAAGTTCTTTTATGTACTTCCTTATCATGGCATAAAATTCATTCTATAATAAATCAAGTTTTGCGATAATTCATTAAAATCAATTTTGGTAAGTAATACGTTCCTGCATTTAAAGAAATTAATCTGCTTCCATTTCATGGCGCATATCAGGAATAATTTATTAGTGCTTCAAACTGAGTTTAATTTTTTTTTCCTGATATTGTATGAAACATTTGTGTTTAAACTCGTTAAAGATTAATTTTTCTTTAAAGAATTCTATTCTAGATGTATAGCTTTAGTTATTCATACAGAATTGTTGCTACACTCTTTAAAAAAATGATTACAAGTGAATTTATCATTCAGAATAAATAAAATATATTATTTTATTTTTTTGTGTCGGGTACATCTATACAAATAGACAGTGTATTTTTGTTTTACTTTTTTTTTGGTTATCTAATCGTCTTTTGTACAGATAACGAAACTGAATGAAAGGAGTATAAATGATCATTATTCAGATATACCCTATATACCACCGTTACCTAAAATAAGTGTCCGAGACATTTAATCAGTGTAACATCAAAATAGAATTTAATCGATTTCATACTGTATAAAGTTCTTTAATGCATTTCCTTATCATGGCATGAAATTCATTTCATAATAATTCAAGTTTTGCGATAATGCATTAAAACAAATTTTGATAAGGAATATGTTCCTTGCATTTAAAGAAATTAATCACCTTCTATTTCATGACACTAATCAGGAGTAATTGATTAGTTCTTGAAACTGAGTACATTTTTTTTTACTGTTATTGTAGAAAGAATTTTGTTTAAACATATTAAAGAATAATTTTGCTTTAAGAAGTTTTTTCTCAATTTAAATTTTCATTTATTCATATAATAATGTAGCTACATTCATTAAATGATGGATAAAGAGTCTTAAGACAAGTGTAAGTGTGATCCCTGATCGCAGAGACGGTTTCGTTTAATATTCCTTTCAAAACACTTTATTCTTTAATTAATAAACCGAAATCGGTAATTTATAATTATTTAATCCTTAAAAACCGCATATAAAACAGTTAACAAAGCTAAGGTTGAAAAAAATTAACGACCCCCCCCCCCCGAAATTTCTTTCATTATTTTTTAAACATTTTATTATGTATTATAAACTACCTTAAAGTTTCAAACAGATTGCCGTGTTTGACTTACTAATTTAAATAAAATCGCGTTCTGTTAGTTCCACATTCCACGACCAGGGAACGCACTCTATACTTAACAAAACTGTATCTTAACGCACCTCAGATTAAAAAAAAATAATAATAATCGTAGATATATTAGTCGAGAGGGTGGTGGTCTTAAACAACAGTTTAATATATTTTCTAACATTATTATTCGAAAATAGAAGTATCAACACTTATGAAATTTTTATGTTGAACAAGTAGCATTTATGTCAGGACTCAAAACGCACATAAAACGGCAAAAGGTACTAAGGTTTAAAAAAAATAATAACGCCTCCCCCCAACTTCCCGAAATTTATCGCGCTATTCTTTTAAAAACTTTTTATTATGTGTTATAAACTATCTTAAAGTTTCAAACAGATCGCCTTGCTAGTTTTTCAAATTTAAACAAAATCGCGTCTGTTAGTTCCACATTTCACCACCAAGGAGCACACTCTATTCTTAACAAAAGTGTATCTGAACGAAACTCCTTTCTATAACTTATCCGTAAATACATTTTTCGAGGGGCTGGCGGTCATAAACACCAATTTAAGATATTTGCTGACATTACTATTCCAAAGTACTGCGATCTACACTTATGAAATTTTTTATATTGACTAAGTAATATTTATATCATCACGCAGTCAAATAACCGCACGCGAAACGGTAGTGAACGCTACAGTTTAAAAATGATCTTAAGCAAGAGTTTAAGATATTTGCTGAAATAACTATTCGAAAATTGTGGTATCAAAACTTATGACATTTTTATATTGAATAAGTAACATTTATACTGTATTTTTTTAAAAGTACGAGACAGTTCTGAACAATGCTGCTATAAAAAATCACGTGACTTCATTTTAAAATGGGCATTTAATTGAAATAAACCAATTAGTAAAATAATACATATCTCAGCTTGTAATTCCGACAGAAGAATAATTTCTAGAATTTCTGAAAGGGGGAATTTTTTTACGCCGGGTTATGCAAGTTTCGAGTTTTTCGACCCTTAGAATCTGAGATGGGGGCACCTTTTATAACATCTGATACCCTTTATTGCTTAAATTCCGATCTGAAAGGCCTACCTATCTCCTGGCAACACGTGGGAATGTTGAAACGACAGTTTTAAATAAATGATCATAGTAATTACATAATAATTAATATCTCCGTACCTAATTTAGACAATCAAGAAATTAACATATTTAAGATCAGCGAAAAATTCTACGCATGGATGCATAAAAATTTAATCTATAAAATTAATAATTTACAATTTTTACATTCGTTTTAAAATCTCCACTATAGGATGGCCTCGGGCGTCTGAAGATAAAAGTACTTGAGCTCGCTCCGAAATGAAACCAAATTCTGACTTTCTTTCGAATAAAGTGAAAGATTTTTTTATCGATCGATTTTTAGCGGATTTTTTCGCTTTTGCCGAACGTATTGGAATAGTGTTTAAGAATTTCTCAAAGTAGAATTTTTCTGCGTGTATCTGTGTGATTTTCAATTTTTTTGACCCGGTCAGTTCTGAGATTTGACGCGATTTGCAAAGCCCGGATTCACTTTATTGATGCGGTTTCGCATCTGGATGCCCTGATTTTGTGGCAACCCGGAAGAGAATTCGAAAAAAGCTTCGCTTCTGACAGCAAATCGTTGCGGTTTGATTAAAGTCAAAGCTTTTGTTGAATTAAGAACCATTTTTCCATTCCTTTAATTCGGGTTTTTAATTATCAACGTGTGTTGATTAAGACATTTTCAAAATTTTATGATTTTGGCAATATCAGAAGTATTCAGCTCTATGTAAAAAAATCAAGTCTATAATTTAAATAGTTTGCGAGTACGAGCGCTGTGACGGAACGACAGGAACAAGAGACTATAAGAGTTTGTTGAGATGAACGAAACAATAAGAAAAGAAGCAAAATGTATAAGGAATTAACTTTAACTGATAAAAATGCACACACACGCATGATAACACATAAAACGTATTTTTCTTTCTTTTCATAAAGCAAAGTTATAAAGAGATTATGAGAAGTTGCCGGTGTAAAAAATTCAAAAAACACCTTTTGAGTCCAGAATAATCTGTGTTTCTTTCTGTTCCGCTTTTCCCACGGCTCAATAAAATTTAAAAAAAGAAAAAGCAGAAGGAGAAGAAAAAGAAGAGGAATTTAAATTCTACAAGTTCTACTGTCATCTGTTAAAAAAAATTAATACTTTCTAAAAAACATTTAAATATTTTTTAATGTGTTTTTAACGCAGTGGACATTGCGGGGAAATTAGTAACTAAGCTATCGACTTTATATATGAACTGAAGCTATATGAGACTTTCATATCAGCTAAATCATTAAATTTGTTTTATATTTTTTAATTCTTGGAAATATTTCTTTAAAAAAAGTTTCGCCTTATTCTAAAATTTTACTTTATATATTTATGTCTAGATATGTTTTTTTCTGTATATGCATTTCGTACTGTCAAGAAATCTACTGTTATGCAAAGTTCAGTTTAAAAAGCTTAAGCAATGATATTCCGTTTTGTAATTTTTTTTTTTTTTTTTTTTTTTAAAGATTTAAAAAATTCTTCTTTTCAAAAATACTGTTCTTTTTCAACCACTTTTATGACTAATTATTTTTTTACTGAATAATTCGGGAGTATTCTATTATTTTAGCATTCCATTACTTCTACAAGCGAAATTTTGAATTTATTTTCTTAAGCATCTCGTTGTTCTCGAGATTTTAACCTAAGGGATATTATTTACATAACATATTCTAGTACTGCAGAAAACTAATAAATTTACGAAAAAAAAATACAATAAGATGATTCATCTAATAAAAGAATAATATCAAACCACTTTCAAAAATTCGATAGTATTAAATAAATGATGTTTGTGTTCGATAAAATAACCAAACCAGGCATATATAAAAATTGATTATTTCTCAAACCAATAACTTCATAACTTACATATACAGGGTGTCCGGTCTCAATGGTGTCCAATGGCTAATTCCTAAACCGTTAGTCATATACATATAGTTCCAATTACAAAAATATTTTAAATCAGGTAAAGAAATATTTAAAAAGCGATTTGGGTCAATAAAAACATTTCTTAAAAAATTACGAAATTTAAATTTTTATACGGTCTTCCGGTCATATAAGTCATATTTAGTAAAATATTTTTTTTGCACTGACAAGTAAGGAAAAAAAAAGTCCAATTCATATAACATAAAATTGAGCGAGTTATGAAACTTTAAAAATGCATGACTTATGCCACTTTTCTGCTCTGAAAACAAATGAGTTCGGCTTGGCTTTGAGGGGTCACATACCAAGTGCTTAAAGTATTCGAAGATCTTATTTCATGTGTATCTACGCTTTGAAAAAAGTGGTACAAGCATTACAATTAAGTTAATATTTATTAAGTTTCAGATTGGCTAAAATAACATACGTTTTATTTTGTCAGGATTTGAGACTCTTTCTTTTATGATTTATTTTAACAAAAATTATGTTATTTTTGTAAGTTTTTATGTTACTACAACGATCGTATGTATGTTTTTCCAGTTCAAAATTTGTACTCGAACTTTAACTCACTTTTAAATATCCAATCGAGATTACATTTTACATACTGGCGCAAATCCAATAACAATCTAATATTATTATGATTTTCGGTGGTTACCATTTATACTTTTTTTACAGGATAACACAAAAAAATTCGGATAGATTACCGCCAAGAAGTTTAAGAAAAAGTTTCAGATTAGATAATACAAGACTGCGATCGTTGGTTTTTTTAAATTTTGTGTATTTTTTAGCACTGAATCCGAAAATTACATTAATTTTTAACCAACATGTTAGGATATTTCGCAAATCATAAGTTGTCAAATTTAAAGAATATCAAAAATCGGATACTATAAAGTAGATGAGATGGTTGTGTTTTTTAACTTTGATAATTGATTTTTACGTACTTTTTAGCACTGAATCTGAAAATGACCTTAAATTTTTAACAATCACGTTAGAATTTTTTTGCAAATCGTAAATGTGTAAGTTAAAATATAGCGGAAAATCTCATACTATAAAACATAAGTAATTTTTTTTAATTCAATAATTCAATAATTATTTTATTCAATAATTAAATTCAATAATTTTATTTAATTCAAATCAGAATAAGCAATAATTTATTCAATATTTTTGCTTATCCTGAGATTCTTACAGCTAAACAGCTGAGTAGTCCGATGAGATGGGGGAGGAGATTCAATTCAATTTTAACTTTGAACTTTTTAACTTTGAATATTGCAATTTGCGAAAAAATTTGATGTGATGGTTAATGAAGATCAATTTCGTTTTCAGCGGTACAGAATACATAAGAATCAATTATCAAAAGCTAAAAAACATGACACAACCCAACTTTTGCAGGCTAGTGCAATCTAATAATATTTTAAGATACGTATCATTTTGTAAATAATTGAGGCTGTTAATTTAGCATCATTTTATTTAACACAAATTCTGTTTATTCATTCTTCTTAAATGTTTAGTACAAATTGTATGTTTTGTATTAATATGTCAGAATGATTAAAGATTTTAAATTTATATTGCAATGTTAATTTAACTCTCAACCATTTTTTAATATTTCTGACGAAATTATATTTCGCCTAAATTTGTGAATGAAATGTGTGAATTTGCAGCAAAAAATATGCTCTAAATTAAACAACTAACGTAAAGCGAGGAGAGTTCGTACGGTAGGAGAGATTGAGGACAAAGAGATTCGACGGGAAAGAGTGCGCGTCCTTCGTCTGCAGGTAGTTGTACATGTACAGCATCATTAGTGCAGTGTCCACATGAATGTGCATATTGATTGTTCCAAGTGTCTTGGATAAAGCAGTGCTATTTTGTTTTGTTTTTCCAAAGTAAGTGCTTGAATTTTCATAACTGTTCGTCAGAATTTTTATAGAACAATAGTAATACAAAATATTTTGAACTTCAACGATTTCTTATAAACTACGAATATTGAATAAGTATGCGAACACCAAAAATTCATTTTAGAAGTGGCCATATTTAAATAAAAGGCCGCGCAATCTCTCCTACCAAAGTAGGAGGGTTTGCGTATCTGCTTCTTAGGAGAGTTTGCGCATTTCCCCATAAGTTTAACTGCTAGCAGTGATTACACATCTTATTGATAAATTTGTATGAATTGCAAATTACGTGTAAAAAATATGAATGAATCAATCTATATATATAAAAGCCGTTCTCTGTGTGTATGCCCTTTATACAAATCTTCAGTTTTTGACCAATTTGCACGAACCTTCATGTACATACGTTTTAGAACGTGGAAAAAAACGCTGTCTACTTAAAAAAAAAATCAGACTGCTATTTATCCCTTTTTTCTTCCACCTTCCATAATTTAAGATTATAGAAATATCTCTTTTATTTAATTTTATAATTCAATCATTTCTTTCCTGTTGCTACAACTTAAAAAACGGTGCAATAATTAAAAAAAAAATGATAACACGCGTACTTTCTTTTTATAAGCTAATAAAAATTCAGACTCAATCGCTATATTTTTGCATTTTCGAAATTGTTGTCATTCTAATCAGGAAATGCATACTTTCCCCATATAAAATAAAAACGTTAACTAAATGTATGTTCAAATGACAAAGTATATCTTCATTTGATTGTTTTTGAAGCTAAAAAATATATTTTAATACAAGTGTTTCAATATCAAGACAATAATTTAGGGGAAATATAATAATAATTAAAAGCGTTTGCTAGATATGACGTCAATTTCTGATTAACGGACACTGTTTTTTAATGATGTTTTATTCAAAATTTTTTACATATATATATGAAAAATGTGCATTTTCTGTTTAGAATGACATCGATTTCTAAAAATGCAAAAATGCAGCGAGAAAATATTAATTATTTTATTGTGTTGCCACACCCTAAAGAACGGCACAAATAATTTTTTTAAAAAAGGCAAACACGTGTAGTTTCTTTTCATAAACCAATACAAATTCAGTCTCTCTTGATATATTGTTACATTTTTTTTAATTGATGTCTCTCTAAGCAGAAAATGCGCATTTCTCATATTTTAAATAAAAACTTCAAGGCTTTGAGAAAACTTAAAACCTCCATTTAATATATTTGAAATTACAATTTACTAAAATACAGTCTTTCTATTCCTAGAAAAGGGATTAGAGACGCAAATCACTAAATACGGCGCCAATTTCGATAAATATGGCCTCAAACTGGCTATAAAAACCGGTTGCTATGATTTATTTCCTATTTCGTTATAATCTTGTTTCTTTAATCATACCATTTACGTAAATGTTTTAATATTTTAAATGCAGTGATAACATTCTACAATTTAAAATCAACTACCATAATGTCAAATCTACTTTTATACGATTTATATTAAATTGAAATTAAAACGTAGCTACTCTTTTTTTTTTTTTTTTTTTTTTTTTTTGAGTTAGCTTTCTCATTTTAAACAAAGCTTCATATATTGACGTCATTTTCATGTTAATCGCTGTGGATTTGGATTTTATGATTAATGTGAGTTTCCGTTTAAAATTTATAGGCAATTAATCTTAGGATACCCGTGTTTAAAGGTACTTGATATACTGCGCATTAACAGAACATAAATAGAAATCGCTTTTAATTTGAAACACTAATATATTTAGCGTATTCTTTAGATTTCTCAAAAACTACATGAAAAAGCAATTTTGGTACTTTCGTATTATAGCGAGCAGTTAGTCGTGAATATTTTCACTATAATTCCCTTATAATCTGAGTAGCACATTTCACTCGCTGTGCTGGTCGGTTTCTTCAAAAGATTCTTGAATTAAATGAAATATATCGGTGAATTTGATCCGCCATTATAATGCAATATGGGTCTTTATCTGAAACGTCCTTTCGCGTAGATGAAAATGTTACTAACGCCACTGCGCTATTATACTCTCTAATGTTTAAGACAAAACTTCGGTTGTTAAGGGCCAAATTTTTTAGTTGATGTTACAGTAGAACTTCGTTTAAGATTGATAGACCGATATGCAATATACTAAAACTATCCCTGAAAAATTATCTAACATTTTAAAAGGCTAATCATACAGAATGTGGTTCAACTGATTAGTAACATTTCAGCTAACTCTATAACAAAAAATGTAGAGCAAAATGGGATATACTAAAACCGTTATAGAAAAATGCGTGCATAGCAACAGCGCAAATTCCATCAAAATCTATCCTGTAGAACATTTTAAGAAGGCTAATCTTTTATAATCGGCCTCATCTGATTATTGAACTTTCTTCAATAATTTTATATATAACTGCCTGACGTAAACGCAATATACTAAAACCATCCGTGTAAAATTATCCAAGAAATGATGCAAGTTCCAAGGAAGTCCATTAATAAAAATCCTTTTTAAAATACTAATCTTTCATAATCGGGTTCAGATGATTATAAAACTTTTCCCTATAATTCTATGACTAAGCAACATAAAACAATATGTTATACATTAAAACTTTTCCCGAGAAACTGATAGTCGCATTGAAATCCATTCAGAAGAGCTCGAGTTATAAGCAGCCGGAATGAAATTCCCATTTGCATTTTCTATACATAATAGATTATTTTGCGTAGTTGGATTTGATATCTCTTAAATTCGTGTTTTATTTTATTTTATTTTATTTTGGCGTTTTAATTTCGTTTACCACTTTTGTTATGAAATATTACAAGAAAACAAACAAGTACTTAATTATTTGCAGCGTTTTTGATCAATTGAGTTAATCTTTTGTAATTGCACGCACATTTAAAAAATATTCATGCTTGAGAATCACTATAAAATCTATAAAAAATCTATAACGTGACATAAACTTTTCAAACAAATATTATTGAAAGTTTTTTTTTTTTTGTTTTGTTTTCTATTAGACGTTGGAACAATCGAATGTGCGATGTTTACAAGTTAAATTGTAGTAAAATCTAAATTTGTGGATAGATTAAGTTGTTGTCACCATTAATATGATGACAAAGTTACACATAGACATGCCTTTTTTTCATAATATTACATTAAGAGCATATGGGTCCATCTTTCGTAATGGTTTCGTTTTGCTGCACACACATTTTAAAATATCTATGCTTGAAAATTACTTTCAAACCCATTAAAAAAAAATTGAGATACAATTTTCAAATAAATTTAATTTGAAAGGAATTTTTGTTCTATTCGACAACTTAAAAAATTAAATAGTGTGCTGTTTAGAAGTTAAGAAAAATTGCTGTAAAGGAATAATTTGTCTGTTAGGTCTTTGCCATCAACAGTATGATGTCAGCGTTACTCACTGAAATATCTTTACTTTATAATGTAGATATACACCATACAAACGGGAATTCCACTATATTAAATGCCATTTGGTGGATTTGTTTTTCGTAAAGTCAGAAAATTCCAAATTTTTCTGCCAGCCGAAGAAAACGGGCATTGTGATATAAAAGCTCAGACATTTTATTATGGTGGCGAGACAATAACATATGTTTTCTAATTGTCATTTTAATGATTTGTGGGCGGGAATGCACAAATCTCAGTTATTGTGATTACTATAGTAGTCCATTTTAATTTATTATTTTACATGAAAAGTCTCTTATAATTGACACGGGCGAAGCCGGGTAGTTCTGCTAGTTTTGAAATAATTTCGGAAAAACACATAATTATCAAAACAAAATTTGGCAAAAAATTAATTTACAAAAAAAGACTTTTGCAGATAAAAATTTTATTAATAAATTAATAATACAGTTGTTATTAAATAAATTTTATTTAATTATTTTTTGTTAATAAATTAATAATACATTTGTTAATAATTTAATTTATTTATATATATTTTTTAATTTATGAGCAATTAATTTGCTAATAAATTAAATTTGTTAACTAAAATAAATTTTCTAATATGATGTTTTGGAGCTTTCACCATTCCAAGTAGTGTAATGCCATCGAAATAAAAAGGAAACAGAGTGCAACTAATGTTACTGATCCACAAAATATACATGAATAAGACTTAAGAAGTATTCCACTAAAAAAAAAAAAAAAAAAAAAAAAAGCTGAATATAAAGTTCTTTAACAAAAAGTGGTATAAAAAAGAACCGAAGGTCAATGAGGATGAGGGCACTGCATGTCTGGAACTGTACCAGGAGTCAATTTCGACAACTGCCTGGATTCAATGTACTGTTTGTTGCAGGTGTTTGCTCGAAAGATGCACGATTTACTGCAATAAGTGCACCGATTGGGTAGACGACAACTTTCGGTTAGCAAACAAAATACAATGAAACTGTGGAAATGTAAATGAAGTAATTTTCAAGTTAAACATGTTATCAACTAGATTAATGTTTTTTTTTTTTTTTTTTTTTTTTTTTTTTTTTTTTTTTTTTATTGTAATCTTAGTAGGGCTTGCTTTTTCTGATATTTTAATCTTCTTAAATTCAAAATTTTAACTATTGTTAAAATTCTTTCTTTTATTTATTATTTAAACATATGGTTGAAATACTCACACCTAATGCAATAATATTTACTCACAAAAGACATTCAACAATGTCGATTAAGTGTAATTATTATTGTTAACAATTTAATTGTAGTTATTATTAATAACAATCTCTTCTACCTATGTGCGCAATCTCTCCTACCCTGTAAGGAGCTATTCCGTAGAATAGTTTTCTTGGTTTTATTACTGCTGTTCTAGTAAATTACAGCATAACAACAAAATAACAATGGAAATGCATAAAAAACAAATGAAGTCAAAATTATTCATGCATAGCTTATCAAAATATTAATATTAAGATTTTTTATTATTCTTCTTTTGAAATGTGCGCAGACTCTACTCGCTTTGCGTTATTACTCGGTCAATTTTAATCGTAGAATAAAGGGACTTTTTATGTATTGCTTGTCAGTGTAAAAAGAAAATTTTACTAAATATAACTTATAGGACCTAGGGACCGTATAAAAATTTAAATTTCGTAATTTTTTAAGAAATTTTTTTATTGACCTAAATCGCTTTTAAAATATTTCTTTTCCTGATTTAAAACATTTTTCGTAATTGGAACTATATGTCTATGACTAACGGTTTAGGAATTAGCAATTGGACACCGTTGAGACCGGACACCCTGTATATCGGCTCAAAAAATAAAGAAATATAGTGCAATAAAGAAACATGGACGAAGAACAAAATGTTTAAAAAAAGTTCAAAATATAGATGTAATTTATTATATATACTAAAAAACAACTTTTCAAAAGTAAAAAAAAAAGCCAAGCAAAAAAAAAAAGAAAAGAAAAAAGGGGAAAGTTGTGGCTAAAAAATAGTGTGATATCAAATTTCCAAGCTAATATTATGGTACTTATTTAACATTTTTTATTAAAAATTTACCATATGTAAGTCGAGTACCTAAGTATGCGTTGATAGAAAGCCTTTTCTCCTTTACTAAATACATCATAACGTGTTTCTGAAAATTAATTTTTTTTAATTATGCATGATGGGCTTGGCGACCATCTTTCCATATTTTACACAATTTTCTAAGCACACAAGTACATTGTTAAGATCGGAAATTCGAAATTGTTGCTAAAGCAAACATTTTATGCTTTTAATTTATGGAAATGAGTGCCTAGAAATTTGTGTCTTAAAATAAAGTTGAAGTAACTTCAGGTTTTATCTTATGATTCTCTTTTTTCGGAGGGGGTTAATTAATTAGTTAAAGCAGTAAAAATCAATTTCTTTTTTCTTCAAAATAAAAGACTTTCTTAATTTATCTGTCTGTAGCCAAAACTAGAAGTTCAAAATTCTTAATAATGCAAACATATTACGAGCTTGTCTGCTTAGAAATTTGTGTAAAATATGGAAAGATGGCCGCCAAGCCCATCATGCATAATTAAAAAAAATTAATTTTCAGAAACACGTTATGATGTATTTAGTAAAGGAGAAAAGGCTTTCTATCAACGCATACTTAGGTACTCGACTTACATATGGTAAATTTTTAATAAAAAATGTTAAATAAGTACCATAATATTAGCTTGGAAATTTGATATCACACTATTTTTTAGCCACAACTTTCCCCTTTTTTCTTTTCTTTTTTTTTTGCCTGGCTTTTTTTTTTTACTTTTGAAAAGTTGTTTTTTAGTAGATATCAGTTCTTTTTTTTAAACAGATTATATATAATTGAAATAATTCTACTCGCTAAAATTAGTCCTTGTATAGCCTTTATAAGTAGGGAACAAACACAATAGTATACACTTTGTTTACCTATCATTAATTTTTTAGAGTAATTAATAATTTAAAAGTAAGGAAAGTCAATTTCTTCTTTCAAAGTATCAGTCTTTCTCAATTTATATCGCCTTAAAATTTTCTATGAAGGATGAAAATTTAGTAAAAATCAAATAGAATCAAAATAAAATATATATTTACAGTTAGTCTGTCAGTTAATTGTTTGTTCTAACTTTTTTTGCTGACGGTTTTGCAAAATAAATTTATCTTTACAAATACCTACGGAAAATCCGAAAATGAAGCCCCGCAGGCATCTAAAGAATCGAAGATCTGTCTAAAGAAGTAAATCTAGCAATTCTAGACATGATGATGAAACATTTTTGATAAAAAAAATCTAAAAATTTAAAGATATAAACTGTACATATAACTTCATCTTCATTTAGATCGTGTTATAGAGAAGAAAGAATAAATATGTAATTTTACTCAAGTCTGTTTATCCATACCTATTTGCATAAATGTGAGAATATAATTTCGTATAAAAATTCCCGTAAATTGATTATATTTAATAGTCTATTATTAAAGCCGCATAATCATTAGAATAAAATTTTTTTGCAGTTAAAAATTGCCTGAAATCTATAGTCTTATCGTTCGTCAAATTTGTTATATGTTTTTTTTAATACCCAGACACCTTTTCTAAACTCTGACCAAAGATCACAGAAATACTGAAATTATCCAAATACTTATACCTTTCTATCGTATTTCTTTTTTTGAGTGGGTGGAGGGGTGAGGAAGGGCGCTTAAGAACTTCGTTTTGTTCTTAGAATTCTGAATTAATCATTGAAAAGATCTGCCTACGTAAGTCTTGTTGCAGAATTTTCACTAGGTAAGAGTTGCATCAACTTATACATCATGTGAATATATTAAATTACTTTTGTAAAATACTAAATGGGAGCCATTGATATTTTCAGAGCATTTGCCTACATTTTAAACTTAAATTATTTACAACTATCCATTAATTTTCTATACGAATTAAAGAAGTCGTTGTTTCCATGGCAACTGTACCTTTCACTATTGCTTGTTTGTTTGTTTGTTTTATTGAACACATATATATCAGATCACGTGAGGATCACGGCGGGATTTGAACCCGCCCCCACCTACGTTCTCAAGCGATTAGCGGCGTGGTGTCTTATCCACTCAGCCACGGTGGGCCACTATTGCTTTATCTAATACCCAGATACTCAAATTTAACCAGCTGCGCTTAGAATCATGCTCATAACAGAGTACATTTATATGTAAGAGTGGTGACACATATGCACAAGTCGTGTACTCATATTCAAGTTTTTGTCCCAAAGTTTTTGTCCAACTCCGTTTTCATTAATAGACGTGGAAGATTTCGATTAAACTAACCAAAAAAGTTTAAAAACATTGGCTTTCTGATTTGATTTTATTCAAAATCGTCTTAACCAACCAAAGTTAATGTCCGGGATCCAGAGTGTTTACTGCAAACATAAAAAAAGTTTTCAAAAATGCAGGCTTCTGATTGATCAATCTCATCGCGCTAATAGCGTGAAATCTATCTTGATCCCGGTATATTCAACGTCCTTTAAATATTCGAGAAAGCCTTGACAAGTCAGGAAAATATCACACAAAGCAGGCAAAACAAAGAAGAAAAATCATTCATTGGCTCGTTCATATCCACGAGCCAATGAATGATTTTGTTCCTTTGCTTTGCCTGCTTTGTGTGATGTTTTTGTGACGCGTGTCAAGACTTTCTCAAATATTTAAGGGGCGTTTGTTTATTTCACCACCATGAAGCTATGAAAGGAGAGGAGCAGACATGTCAATCTTCCCGTGTGAAAAACTACATAAAGAAAACGAGTTCTTTCCCCCCTCTTCTGCCCTTTTCTCTCTTGATTTTGACCGATAGCAGCCCATTTAGCAGTCTCCATAGCAAGATGCAGCTATATATGGCGGACGCAAGGGGGAGGGTGTTAGCGTGATCAATGACATAATAGGCCAGTTTATGACGTTTAAAAGTCACACGGGGTTGGATCATCTTTACACGATGATTAGTACAAAGCGGTGCGCCGATTTTTTTTGTGTCCATTGCCGTGTACAGATAATCAACTCCACACTTAGGAACAGCTTCAAATGACGTCAGGCAAACTTCGAGGCAAACGAAACTTACTTCGAGGCAAACGAAAAAGGACAGGCTACCGCGGCGCTACAGCGTCTAGAATATATAGTGTGGAAATCCAATCAGTCGATCACAGCGATATCTGCAGGATATTTCCCAAAACTCCAAGACAATTTGGTCTAGACGCTGTAACATTTTTTTTAAACGTTTTATTAACTTACATTTGACCTGTGTGCTTGGCGTCAAACCCGCTGTAATAATACGATGTTTACTTTGAAATTTGAAAATATATAGCAGATGTCGCTGCGATAATCTCCCTGGATTTCAGCGTCAGTGCACATTTAAGGGATACACCTTTTTAGCGGTTCTTGGATAGCAAATTTCCACATTATGTATTCTAGACGCTGTAGCGGTGCATTACACATGTCTCTTTCTTCTTTAAAAAATATCCTGCAGATGTCGATGCAAATGACTGTTTGGAATTCGACATCGTTGTACATTTAAGGGATTCAATACTTTCGCGCTTTTTTAAGTATTGCTGGGATAGTCGATTTCTACAACATATAATCTAGACGCTATAACGGAGCTATAGTTTCTAGAAGATATAGTTTAAAAATCGGTTTATTAAAAAAGTGCTAAAAATTGTATCCCATAAATGTTGAACGAGGCTGAACGACGAATGTCGATTACAGCGACATATGGTAATTCCAACATAACTATTTCAAAAGAAAATGTTTCGCTCAGAGAAGATCTAGAAAATGTTGCTCCTATCGACATTTGTCATTCAGTATTTGTCAATATTTATGGGATTCAATTTTTAGCACTTTTTAACGAATTACTGGAATAGCCGGTTTCCACACTGTGACCGTGATCTAGGTAGATTTTTCTGTGCTATCGTAACGAGATTGACCAATCAGAAGCCAAAATTTTTGCTAACTTTTCACTGTTTGCAAAATTGTACCTGAATACCGGCCTATATTTCTAGACGCTACAACTGAGCTCAGGAATAGTACAGAAAGCAAACTCTGTATTTTGATACATTAAGGCCGGGATCTAATTAGGAACAAGTGTGTCTCTATAACGAAGTAGCGACATACGGCCAATAAATGTTTATTGGTAAAAGTGATAAAAACAAATCGTTAAAGTTCTTTACGAGCATGCCATTATCGCCAGGTTAATGCATGCTGAATTATTTCCCTAGTCTAATAGAGATCGTCCATGCGCGTATCTTCTAATGGAGGATATTCCAAATATGGGTTCGAGGCTGAAAAAGTCACGTAGTACCGGTAATTTACCCAAAGAATTTATAACTGATAGAAGGGAAACAGGAAACTACACTGTTAAAAATATCGTGAAAAATTACCTCGGTTCTTACAGGTTCTCTATTTTCTGACCAATGAGAACGCTACATAAACGCCTATGAAGCGTTCTCATTGGTCAGAATACAGATAGCCTTTAAAAACAGAGGTAATTTTTCACGATATTTTTAACAGGGTACTACTGCTTTCTCCCATGAACTGTTTCCTTGGCTAGCGGGGATTTACATTACGTAGACGGAGCCTTCCCTTCTTTACGCTAGACGTTCTTGCCTTGACCATGTGATCATAACGTAGATTGAATATCCTCTATTCAAGAAAGCGGATTGCCGTACTTTCGACAAAAGCTTGAAATGAGCATGCCTCCTGTGCATATATCACCACTCTTATGTATAAAGGCTCTCTGTTATGGTGTTGTTTCTGATACAGCGCCTAGAATACCTATTGTGGAAATATGCTATCCAAACAGTTCTAAAAATTTGTATCCCTTAAATGTGCGACGATACTGCTAAAATTTCAAGTGTCGATCGCAGCGACATCTGTGGGATTTTCGTATTACTATTATTACATTGTATAGACTAGCAATTTCTTGCAGTTGTAGAAAATATCCTGCAGATGCCGCTGCGATCTGCATATTACAGCAGTATCATTGCACATTTAAGGGATACAATATTTTAGCGCTTTTTTAAGTATTACAGGGTTAGCCTATTTCAACACTATACATTCTAGGCGCTATAGTTTCTGAGCGCTGTTGGTTAAATTTCGATATTCGTGTTTTAGAGTGAGCAGTAGAGAAAAGTACTAAAACTATTGAAACAACAACTTCTTTAATATTGAAATGTATAGCAAAGGAGTTCAGAATCAATGCCTTAAATAGTTTCGAATACGCACTGTTGTTATGACATCAATACCCTTCCTGGATGTGGAAATGCAAAATTGTGTTCAACATAATTGGCCGCAATCTAGATAGATTTTTCGCTGTTAGCGAAACGAGATTCATTAATCAGAAGCTTGCACTTTTGCGAACTTTTCGCTGTTTGCAGCAATGCAGGCTATTGATTGGTGAATCTCGTTTCGCTAACAGCGAAAAATCCATCTGGATCCCAGCCTAAATTTCTGTAAACATTGCACTTCATCCATGGCACTAAGAAAATGACTCAAAACTTTTATGACATAGGCCGGGATCCAGAAGCAGCAAAAATTCTCAAACATTCTGGCTTCTGATTGGTCAAACTCATTTCGCTAACAGCGAAAAATCTATCTGGATCTCGGCCATAGTTTTCTTCGATGAAATCAATGCAAAAGGATAATATAAAAAATTTTAAAAGACTTCTAAAATGATTTGGCGGGTTTATCGCTGTTTGGCATAATTTATAAACTTTAAAATTAATTAACAGTTTTTCGCTAATTAAGAATAGAAAATTTGTGTTTTTAAAGCTGAATTTTACAAAAGCACGTAGATTGAGTAAATATCTGTCCAAAAATGCAATCCTTACTTTTTTATGTCCATTATTTAAGTCTCTACCTTGATTGAACCATAAATTGTGACGAAGAAAATAAATCGATCACTTTCAGTATCTCGACGTTATTTTAAAAAATCTATATCTCTGTTTATAATTAATTTATGAGGATGCATTTGGTCTCAAATTGAAGATATTTTCCATTAGGTCCTTCTGGTTTTGGTTTTATTTTTCTGCGATGATTGGTTCTTTTGATATGGGAAATTTTACGCTGGCATGTTTGGTTGATTTTACATGGAGAAGTTGTCATCAGTATAATAAGCAGTTACGGTGTCTTGCGTTTTATTCTTGGCGTTTGTTTGTTTGGCGAGGTTAGCATTTTTTTTTTCAGCTTGGCTTGGCAGAACGACCGTCCTGCTTGATAGATTTTCACGGGCGAAACTTATTGTATCATAGGCTGTACGTGTACATAGCATATAAAATATCAGAATAAGGAATAAAGTAAACTGGAAGACTATTTATACGGGATTTACTTTGAAAATCAAGTGTAAATATTTAATTTTTGAATGATAATTTAATTAGTTAAAACGCATAGTCTTGTGAAAAGAAGTATCTTATATTTTATGAAAGATTCAACCAATGGATAGTATATACATTTCGCAAACTTATGTACCTTTAAACAAAAGCTCAGAATATCTCAAAAACGTATGTACCATTTTTTTGGAAAATTATATGCTTTTTAATTCTGACATGATGTACATAAAAGAACAATTTGTTCTTCACAGTAGGCTTTCACTGACGTCTATTGAAAAATGAGAACATTTTCAACATTTAATATTTTAAAATGCACATGATTAAAAAATATATATATATTCGGACGAAAGCTATAAGTGTGTTCTTTCATTTCATGTATTTAAAAACTTGCAACATGCAGAATTAGTATTTATAAGGGGCTCCAAACTTTCAGATATTGATCGAGGAGAAAACTGGTATAACAGCTTACGCGCAGGATTAAAAATAAATTTTGCAAGTAGAATAAAATTTTTTGTGCCTAATTATGTTTCAGATTGTAATATTTATCCAGACCATATATAAATTTGTATTTAAAGTATTTTTATATTTTTAACACAAAATTGTATTTAGCTAATACAAAATTTTGAAAATTTCAACAGTATAACCAGCTATTTTTTTTTAAACAGTTTATACAGATTAACATGAAATATATGTTTTGAAAATCTCATGACAAAATATTCAGACTTTTTTAGATATCCTGCGCGTTATGCACTGGGGATTGTTTTGGGTTCTAGAGCCATGATCGATATAGATCTGCAAAATGTTTTCCGAAATTACAACATAGGAGAGATCCCAATAGGCAGTATTTCCTACGAAATCTACTTAAAAGAGCACTTATAGACTTTGCGATTAATCTAAAAATTATCTCAAACATAATAGCTTTCTTGCAGAAATTTAATTTAAAATAATAAAACTTTTTTATTTTTATTGTAAATTTTACTTTTCACATAAATAACTTCTTATTTTAAAGTAACAGAAAACATATGAGTGGAAGAATATTATTTTTTTTATTTTTTTTTAAAAAAACGTAAAATAAAACCTAATCTGTTAAAAATAAATAATAAACATAAACGAATTTATTATGTATTGTACATTTCATGTGAGATAGTACATTCTTTACATTTTTTCTTCTTCCAATATAGATTACGTTTATGCACGTTTTATATATAGAAACTTTTAGCATCTACACCATTTTACATATGTGGTTTCTAAATTCGTAAATGTACTAATTTACTTCCTTTGCGTGAGTGAATCACCAGTTCGCGTAAATGCTTCTCTGTCAATTTTAAAAAGTATTAATGTTTATAAGACATCTTTCGGCAAATGAGATCAGTCAAACATGAAAATTTACCGATTTCGCAATGTTCTTATCATGTATTTTTAAGTGACCTATTTTTAGCGGAGATATATGAATTCACGTTTTGACATGCAATCATGAATAAAAGGCACACCTAAAAATATCTTTGAAATATACGTTTAGATTAAAAAGCGTGCATACAGAAATATGTCATTTAATGTAATGATTCATATTTAAATGTTTTATTTTTTTTTCTCATAAATATATAGTTTTTTCTGAAAAACAGTTTTATATATTTTTAACGTTTATGTGCATTGTCATATTTCTTAAAGAACTAGACTTTATATAATACATATCATAGCAATTCTGCAGTTTTATTTTTCCCCATTTATTATGCAAGTAATTGTGAGAAAACCTGAATTTGATTTACAATGCACTGTTAATTTTCTCATATGACTTTCTTTCATGAAATAGACATGCATATATTTACATATTATTAAGAAAAATAATAACTAATACTGATTTATTATGTCAATTTTGCAAAGTTTTTAATTTCTCTCATAACAATAAAATGCCTTGGTATCCGTTTACAACCATACACGAGAAACTTGCGCATTCTGATACATTTCAGTAAATCATGATTGATGCATATTTCAATTTATTCTTCCATGTATATAAAAGAAACACACATAATGATTTGCTATTGATATTTTATTTATTTATTTCAAACAAAAATCAGTATTTACTTCGAGTTTTACCTCAAATAAAAATCGGACCATAACATATTTCACATGACATGCAATATACAAACGAAGCGGTTAAGTCGCGTTTCAAGGGGCTGAACAAATGTCGCGTATAAAGCGAGATCGCATGATTTGACAGAACTGGCCTTATTTACACATCTAATAATCTGAAAGAGCTTTAGAGTTTTTGTTTATATATTTATTATACCTTTCACACATATTTAGATTAACATTTAGCGGTATTCAAATTTAAATCATTGTTTGGGCCGATTAATAGGGCCATTGAAATAGTAACTCAAAATATATGCATTCAAACATGGCTTTATTGTCGATTAATACAAGGAAAAAATACTGCAAGCTGAATTTTTGCAACATAAACCAAAAATGTTAAATCTTTGTAAAACAACTCAGTTATCAAAATTATATAAATCTTGTGACAACTGGTAACCTGAAAATCAGTTTTTAATTTTTTATGTAACAAGGAAAAAATTCTTATTAGTATTTCTTTAAATAAATATTGTTATCCTCACAATAAGAAAACAAAACATTAAAGATATATATACAACTCTGGTCACTGTTCAATCTTCGCTAATTTCAATCTTTTTTTTTTTTTTTTTTTTTTTTTTTGTCCCTACAAAATCTGATTTTCGTAGAATACCATTTATTGTGATCTGCGCGTATCGCGATTACTTTGCCATTTATTACAAAGGATATTAGTGATATAACATATATAAAAACTTTAATAACAATGAAAACAATAATCTAAATATTTATGGCGTATCTTAGGGAGACGATGGAGGCATTTTCAACAGGAGATAAAGTCAAAATATGCGGGACATCGGGGTCTTCATAGTCATTGCCCTTATTTACTCCGTTCTTTGAGTCATACACACACACATATATATATATATCATTTTTGCATCTGTGATAATGTCTCCTGAACTTCCAATGTAAATTGTACAGATGCTTTCTTGACTGCAATTAGTCTTCTGCTAAGATCTGTTATTTGTTAATGCGTTAACTCACTACAATATTTAACCAGGACGTGATCATACAATTCCAGGGTTTGAGGATCATTTTTTTGTGGCGAAACCGACCTTTCGAAAGCATTTTGCCTTGTTTTTAGTTTGACGCTATTTCAATAAGTACTGAGGCTGCATTCTATCCAGAAAAGTGTAAGATTCTAGTTGTTTCTATTTTATATAATTCTGCGGTGAACCGATGAACTGGACAAGTTGTTAATTTTGTTTTAGGTCTGATTACGTTCTGATAATCTTGTAGAGCTGAATTTTCAAATCTATTGACAAAAAGTTGACATAAACGTTTTTAAACCCCCTAATTTTCTTCGAGTGTGCCGGGCAGTTCTTCACATATAACATTGTCTTCCTACGTTTTTTCTACATTTGTATTTCAAAGTTGCAAATCTATGATCTGAAGTGAGACACCAAATCATCCAACCCTGCTTCTTTTTGCACATTCACAGAGCAAAATTTTCATTTTTTATATAGTAGTGGGTTTTTCTGATTTACCAGTTACAAATAGTTTATTTTTTCCTGCCCTCTGCATTTCTTCCGACAAGAACGCAACTGAATTTCCTTCCAGTGTATTTGTGTTATTTCATCGTGAAAGTTTTATCGGATATCAATTGATTAATTTGAAGAATAGTACGAAATTAGCTACTTTTAAGATATCGTAACCAATATATACTGTGGCATGGAAATTGTTGGTGAATCATGCTGTTTTCTAACATTAAATCTTCGGCTTTCACTACTGCGGCTGAAACAGAAACATGCTTGAATACGATTCCATACGGATCTTTGAATCGGTACAACCATCCACTTGACGATTATTTTTTTAGCTAACGGGCTATCAAAGATAGGCAAAAATAGGCAACTACAATTTTAAAAATTGTGTTCTGTGTTTTTGTAGCAGGATATACAACATTGAAATCGAAAAAAAATATTCATTTTGCGAATGCGTTTTTTATTTACCATGCTCTTCAAAATCAGATTTTCATATAACGTCACAGAGAGTGCCTTCTCTTTTACTCTATGGGCATTCTCCATATAAATAGATTTTTTTCTAAAACTCGAACATACAATAAAAGACGAACTGCCTCCACGAAACTTGTGGTGCAAGTAACTCACCAAATATGGATAAAATAAGAGCAGGAAAATATCACCAGAAGTAACATAGAAATAGAACTGAAAGGGAAAATGGGTGTTTTCGGTAGGAACGTTTTAGTCAATTTTCTACCGCAATTTCCTATTAGTAATATTAGCATCGATTAAACCGTTATTAAATAAATCGAATATTACTATTTGGAAATAGTGGTAGATATTCGAATAAAAACTAAATTTGCAACACTCGAGCTAAAAGAAAAAAATCGCTTCTTATTCTATGAATTCGAGTATTAAGCCAAATTATTTGCTTCAAGCAGCCAACACATTATTGCGTATTAAGTGGGATCGCGTACCATTTGCGTACTAAACGGCAAATTTTTTGCATTAGTCTTATGAGTGATGCTGAAGGAACCATAAAAATCGTCGTATTAAGCGCTTATTAACCGGGTGCGAGTATATATTATTGCATAGATTAGAATCGTAATATATATTATACAGCAATAACGATTATCGCCGTTTCCACGAATAGGGATTCTAACATGATGTTTTACATTTTATTATCAAGAAAGTTTTGAGGAGTAAGGAAACAATAAAAAATTACATTTGTTTTCGAAAATTTTGGTTTACTCGGTCTTATTGCCTCAGAGCATTCCATATAACTAAAAATTCTCATTAAGTATGAACACATTTTTTGCACTTTCCAGTAAGAAAATAATTAATAATTTGCTGGCCATATAAAAGTGGCGCTCTTTAAGACATTTCTAACATTCGGAAACGAATGTATCGCACTTTCTTTTTTACTATGCATATCCTTATTGCAAATGTTCGTAAAAAAGTTGTTAACAATTCTGGTACACGAGAAAGTGTAATGGGTAAACTTTTCTGCAATATTCACAATACGTTTACCTGAGATTTTCATATTTTCTCTGTATGTCCCTATTTTCTTTCTTTTTACATATATTAGTAACAAACTTGATAACAACGTGTTTCTATAAAAATATGACAGCGTTTAGTTTTTTGATTTTCACAATCAATATAAAACAAATATTTTACAGATATTTCTTTTCTTTGTATGTTCATATATGTATTCTTATCGCAAATTATAGTAAAAAAAATTATATTTAAATTGGGGATATTCTATGTATTAAAAACATTTTTAAACATGCTTAAATAAATAAATAACATATTTTTAGAAACAAAAAAAATAATTCTCTTAATTTTTAAATAATTATTAAGTATAAAGTAAACCAATATTGATAGTTTATTAAAATTAAACTTTAGTACATAAGCTATGAAGAGACCTTAATTATTTGATTTATATTTCTTTCTTTCGAACGAGAAATCAATATGTACTTTTATTTTTATATGATTTCAAAAATGAAGTTTATAAGATTTAAGTACACGGCCAGGAACTCGAAGTCTGACATGATATTCCACATATGATTGTCAATAAAATCGTAGGAAGAACGGAAA
The DNA here is from genome assembly GCA_963932465.1 of Maratus speciosus. Classification (NCBI taxonomy): domain Eukaryota; kingdom Metazoa; phylum Arthropoda; class Arachnida; order Araneae; family Salticidae; genus Maratus; species Maratus speciosus. The sequence continues at coordinate 381,240,379 of OZ010786.1, forward strand.
CGAAATAAAATGATATTTTCTTTTGAAAATTTGCTCCGCATACTTTTATTGCACAGAAGCACTAAACGTGAATTTCTGATAACGTATGAATGCATTTGTCAGACATACTTCGGTAAGAAATGATACTTTGTTGTAAATGAGAAAGTGTCTTGGTTTGATTTTTTTTTAAATCTTATCAATTAATGTATCGTAGATTTTGTTTTTATATGTTCCATCTTTTTTTTTTTTTTTTTTTTGCAAAGAGGAGTAACGGAATTTTATATGCTCTTAAACCAGATAAAATTCTAAAAATAATTTAAAAAACAAAGCAAATGTATTAATAACTTGTTACACGAGATGATTAATAACCACAAATATACTTAAAATCACTGTTTAATGGAGCCGCTTTTCTGAGGAAGGCAGATGTGTTGGTATGTTCCGTTGACTTTAACAGCATAACTCTTTGAATGTGCACGATTGTATTCCATATAGACCTAAAATTGGGAGGAGTGGGCCCATAAACTGGCAGTGGCCCCTAATGCTTTTGACAGCGCACAGCCAGAAGTACTACAGTTGTTCCAGTTTGTATTGTAAACGAACCACACTTTTATATAATTTTATATCTTAAAATTAAAATCTTTTCAAACAAATGTAGTGCTGTGGTCCCCACATCCTTCGAAAAGGTATGTACAGGCGTGCTAGGTACGTGCAGGTCTTTTTTTACTAAAGAATCTTTACTTTCTCATATATCATATTTTAAAAGAAAATCTTTCCAAACGAACCTAGGGGCTCTGGTTATTAGTCCAGGCAATAGAGACCGAATAGGGGCTCTACCTAGCAAAATTCATGGTAGTTCTGGAAAAAGGCTTACTAGCTTACTATATGTTTTTTGGGTAGCTGAATCCGAATTATTAACTTCCCACCAAAATTTCCCCCGATAACCCCCCAAAATTTTCGTAAAATCCCCCCCCCCCCCCCCAAAAAAAGGTTTTTATTAAAAAAATAAATTTTTTTATTGTTTTAGGGAAAAAGTATCTAGAAATTCAGAAAGTAGACAGAATTTGCAACAAATTAGATATATGACATTATGACTTAGGATGAAGTGGAAAGGGGGCTTTGCCTCGAAACATGCGCGCGGTGCTGCGTAAACTAAGTTGCGCAATTCAACTTAACCACTCACACGTTTACATTCGCCTTCCCATCTCCCCTCCAAACTTTCTCTATAAGGTTTACTTTAAGTTTTTTGGGTCGCTGAATCCGAATTTTTAACTTCCCTTCAAAATTCCCCCCCCCCCTGAACCCCCTCCCCTAATAGTTGTTTTTAACTTAAATTTCTTATTGTTTTAGGGGGAAAGCATTACGAAATTCAGAAACAAGACAAAATTTGCAACAAATAAGATACATGACAGTATGACGTAGGATGAACGGGGCGGGAGAGCGCTACCTCTGAACATGCACTGCGGCGCTACGTGCACTAAGTTATGAAGTCCAGGCAATAGGGGATTTTACCTGGAAAAAATTAATACTAGTTCTGGATTTCGACTCACTTTATGTTTTTTGGGTCGCTGAATCCGAATTTGTAACTTCCCACCAAAATTTCACCCGGCAACCCCCCAAAAAAATTCATTTTTTGAAAGACTTTGGTTTTTGAGAAAAGCGAACGGGGAATGTTCCGAGGCAGCCCCCTCTCTCCCTGTTTATCCTATGTCATAATGTCATATATCCTATTTGTTGAAAATTTTGTCTAGTTTCTGAATTTTGTAATGCTTTCCCCCTAAAACAATAAGAAATTTAAATTAATAACAACTATTTGGGGGGGGGATTTTGGGGGTAAATTAAAAATTCGAATATAGCGACACAAAAAACTTAAAGTAAACCTTATAAGGAAAGTTCGGACGGGAGATGGGAGGGCGAATGTAAACGTGTGAGTGGTTAAGTGAAATGTTCCGAGGCAGATCCCCCCTTCCCCTTCATCCTAAGTCATAATGTCATACATATAATTTGTTGCAAATTTTGTCTACTTTCTGAATTTCTAGATACTTTTCCCCTAAAACGAAAAAAAAAATGATTTTTTTAATAAAAACCTTTTTTGGGGGGCTTTTTACCAATTTTTTTTTTTTTTTTTGGGGGGGGGGGGCCCTCCGGAGGAAATTTTGGTGGGAAGTTACAAATTCGGATTCAGCGACCCAAAAAACATAAAGTAAGCCGATTTCCAGAACTGCCATTAATTTTGCTAGGTAAAATTCCCTATTGCCTGGACTATATAGTGATTGCGGAATTCAATTATGCCATTCAGATATGGGGTAACATCCCCAGTGATTGGCAGGTCACCAGTGATTGGCATATCCTACAAAAATGTCCTAAAATAAGATTTACATCCAGTCTTTTAAAAATGCAAGACCATATTCCAGCTATATGTACATTTACTTTAAAGATTATAACTTTGATTTATGCTACTAGATGACAATAGTGCATAAGAAAGAGAAACAATTATCGCTTGTGTCAAATTAGCCATTTTCGTTGCAAATGCTTCTTCTCTGGCTTAAGGTAGCTTACATATCAATTCATTATTATCTGATTTATAATAGGTTATAAATTTTGACTGACAAAAGTTTTGTTTAGTTGAAAGGGCTTACTTTAATTGTGTAAAAGTATTTTTGACATAAATATTTGGATTTTTGAATTAATGATAGGTGCCATTTAATGGTGCTTCAGTTTTGCTAGTTCCAAGTAATTGGCACATGTACCAATTACTGGGGAATCATGAAATTTGGCATTAAACCACTTATTTTAGCAGTTCTTTTAAAGTTATAAACTAATTTTCTTTAGCAATTTTTTTTATTTGAAAATATGAAATATTACCAGTAATTGGCATGCATTAAAGCTTCATATGACAATTACTGGGGATGGCATGACAATTATTGGGTACTAATATAAATATATTGTATTCTTTTAAAGTATTCACATTTCGAACTATTTATGCTGCTTTCTTTCTCTCAAAAACCTGAAATATGGCATCTTCATCAACAGTAAATTCATTGAAAGGGATTAAATCCAAATTCTTGTATTCTGAAGAAGCAGTGATGAATGAAATGCATGCTACACATACTCAAAACATGAGCTTTCATAAAGCCAATGTTACATTTGGTGTGCCTCATAATACTTTAGAAAACTAAGTTAATGGGAAATCTCCAAGAGAAAGAAGAATGAGAGCATCATCAGTTCTTACAGCAGCAGCAGGAGTTAACATAGTAAAATGAATTTTGAGCATTACCAAAGATAGCTTTCCCTTGATAAAAGAGGATTTATTGTGTACAGTTCCAAAAATTATTGAACTGTCAAACAGTAAATCTCCATTCACAAATAATAAACCTAGGAAAAAATGGTTTAAATTATTTTTAGCTTATCATCCTGAAATTATTTTGAATGTTCCAGAAACAGAAACTCTTACTCATTCAGTATCCAAATTAACTGAGTTAGATTTGCGAATTGTGTTTAAAGAAATGGTAGATTATTTTTGCAAAGAAAATCTCAAAGAGCTTTTCAAATATCCCCTGAGAATATACAATAATTGTGATGAGGATACATTTTTGCTTTGTCCCAAAACTGGAAAAGAGGATGCAAAGATATTTATAAAATTGTGCAAGGCTCAGACAAAGAATCTCTTACTGTACTGATGACAGTTCGAGCTGATGGAGTTGTTTGTCCACCATTTATAATTTATCCTTATCTGAGATTGCCATCAGATCTCGTCAATAATGCTCTTAAAAGTTAGGGTTCAGGGAAAGGTAAAAATGGCTAGATGAATGGTGAAACATTTTATAAATACGTAGCTAATATATTTTTTTCCATGGCTGCAGCAAAATTAGATTGATTTACCAATAATAATTTTTATGCATTTTCATCAGAGTCACCTTACATTGCATTTAAGTAATTATTGTGCTGAAAAAGTTATAGTAATGATTTATCTTCCCCAAATGCAACACATACAATGCATGTGATGCCAGCTTGTTCAAACTGATGAAATTGAAGTGGAAGCAGGTAGCTCATGAACGGAGAGTAACTTTCATGGAATTATTACAAAAAATACGTTTGCAAAAATGTTTGAAGTGTTGTTGTTAGAAGCATTAGTTCTGAATGTATTTCACATGGCTTTAGACATTGTGGCCTATATCCCTTTAATCCAGATGGAGTTGATTACAGTTAATTTGAAAAATTAACTGTTTCTACATAAAGTTGTTAAATTTAATATTATCAAGCTATGTTATCTTATAACCAAGATTTTCTGCTTATATTGTGTTATAATTAATCTTTTCTATCATATATTTCTCATAGCCATATTTTTCATATAATCTAAAAGTAAAAAATAGTGTGTTTTTTTACTTATATACACATGTGCCAATCACTGGATCACAAGGTGTCATACATTGGTGTACTTGGTGCAAATTACTGGTGATTATAGTAGCTTTTTATAAATATTTTTTTATAAAAATACCTATTCAAATACTTTTGATTTTAGTTGGCAAAATAGATGCACAGATATGCACTCTTTGATTTAAAAATATTTGCAAGTAAATATTTTTTCCCTAAGTAATGAAAATAGGGGTAAGTTTAAGGACAAATTCTTAAGGTGCCAATTACTGGGGAAGTTACCCTATTACGCATTAGGTATATTACACTTTCAATTCCAGAAAAAAGCCAATTTTCTTCTTTTCTACTTTTCCCCTTTTCAAATAAAGAACATTCGTAATTGGTTAAAAATTTGTTAATTAGCTTAGTGCAGCAAATTAGCCTTGTGGAATAAATTATGACATTTTCAAGAACGGCATAAAAAAGGTCCCCGCTAAATCCGTCACCATCTGTTTAAACGTTAAATAATGTGGCCCAGTATAAAAAATGTATTATGTTCCCCGGACAGGCGCAGAAACGAAAATCGCTGGCTATTCAAATACGGTTGAGACCGGATTATGAAATCGATATTACGATTTTGATTTATTTATTATTGAAATAGTAAATATTCGTATTTTTTAAACCAAATGTACTGTTAGAACAGAAAAGGAACACTGAATATATGTGTATTTTTTTAAGTATTTTAGTATAAGCGAAAACAAAATTGAATTTGGAAATTTATTATAGGTACATGAATTTTTAAAATTAAAGATGCATTAAAATTATGTATCCTTGTGAATCGGTAGAAAAAAGGCCCCACTCTCTTAGGGATCGAATTTTTTATAAATCAATGTCCAATTCCAGTATTCCCCTCGGGAATGCATATATATTCCAAATTTCAAAACTCTATGTCTACAGGAAATGTGTGAAAAATGAGTCACGAGATTTTACCGCCACATACAAACATAATTGTAAGTTAAAAGAAAGCATGTAAAAATTAATCTGTCAAGGAAAAAAAGAAAATTCAAGTCATTATGAAAGAGATTATCATGATTGAAATAAATGACCAGGAAAACTCAAGTGTATCGGAAGTATGCAAATATTTCCAAAAGTTAATAAAGTAAACAGTTTGTAAGCTTAATTTCAAATTTAAAATATTTCTTTTATTTCAGGCATACATGGATATATCAACAATGGCTATGTCAAGAATGACTATTTGTTTAGTATAACAATGTATACTTTTTAAAAGCAAGCAGTTTGCTAATAAACACAAAAATATATAGCAATATAAATGAAAATATCGCCTATTTTAACATAAGAATAAGTAATTTCTGACAATGGAAGTTCGTCACGCACGTCAGTTACAGATTGGATGAAAGGTTCATAGGAAGGAAAAAGATGATGCACCTTGAAAATAAACTTGGACATTTACACACTATGGCTTTGATTCCGTATGTTGCCACGGCCGCCAACTTGGATGTTATGAGATTTCTTGGCGATTTTTTGTTGACGATATTTTACATTTTATCTTTGTTAAGCCTAACATGCGCATAAATCGCTGCTTAGTGACATTTACTACTTGGAGCAAAAGGGGTTTTCACGACAAGAAAAAATCCAAGATCGTTGCCGCGGCAATATATGACATCTGTTCTCAAACTATACTTGAAAAATAGGATACAGGACAAACTCTTTCTCTTAGAATTCCCAAAAAATGTATTCAATCTGTAAGTGTTTAAAGATTACTTTTTATTTAATAAATGCATAAAGGTGCATACCGGGTGTCCCAAAAAGGACTGACTGATTTTTAAATTCAATAACTTGCAAACGGTGACAGATATTTAAAAAATTCTTGCAGGAGGGTTATGCATAAGGTCGAAAGTTTTATTACAGTGATTTTCGATTTTAGTTCGAATTACAAACAATAGATGGCGCTGTAAGCAATAGTCGCTAAATACAGGCTCGATTTCTGGTCCTATCTCTTGTTCCATGCTGAAAAAGGAGATGGAAATGTATTATCCGGGCCACGAAGTACCAAAAATCGAGCTTGAATTAAGCGTCTATTGATCGCAGCGCCATCTATTGTTTTTAATTCGAACTAAAATTGAAAATCACTGTAAAAAAACTTTTGACCTTATGCATAACCCTCCTGCAAGAATTTTTTAAATATCTGTCACCGTTTGCAAGTTATTGAATTTTAAAATCAGTCAGTCCTTTTTGGGACACCCGGTATGTTCTACATATAAATATGTTAATATGCAATGTATTATCTATTGACGGAGGAAAAGTTTGTCGCGAAAGTTATTTGCACCTTTATTTCTTATCTCTCACAAATGTCTTAATTAAAATATTTGTTTATAACATGTATGCATTTCCTTAAAAAGGTGGGTGAAAGATATGTATTTTCCTGAATTTTATAAAGAAATTGATGGCATAATGTGTATGTTTATTATAGTAATACATATTTTTAAAACGAAGCATTAAATGTATGTATCCCACTGATTTTTAGTAGAAGATTTATTAAGATATCTGAAAGAAAAAAATAAGAAATGAATTAAGATGAGTTGAAAGAGATCTACACGACAAGAACAATCAGGATATTGCAGGAATGTGTATATATTATTATAGAAGTGTGTATATTTTGCAATGTTATTAAAGTAATTACATTATAAATTCTAATCTTATGGATTTGAATTTAAAACGTAAAACTTTCTTTCTTCAGCATACATAGATTTGTCAACAATAGATAGTTCAACAATGAATATTTGTTTGTCATAACAATCTCTAAATTTCCATAACAAAAACAAATGCGTATAACTGCGACAATCAACAAGAATGATAATAAAAATGATGTACATTTTACAATGGAACATAACAATCATTCTAAGAATATATATTTTTAAAAAGTATAACGATATGTTACAATCATAATAACAAACGCATGTATTTTACAATGGGACAAGAATGGTACGTGTTCTTTCAGACAATAAAATTTCCAAACTTACGTCATTTACAAGAGGGATGCCAGATGAGTATATAAAAAAATCTGTCTAGTGCGAAATTTACTCACGCACCAAGGGACCGTTTAAACTTGACATTATGACAAGTGCTCTTCGAAAGGAGGTTGCACCGCCTAGTTTTATAGATATGATATTAATTAATATCCCGGCTAATAACCAAATATATATTTTTAAATCAGTATCAAAATTCCTTGCATGATATCGCGCCGATAGGTATTTTAAACACCTCAACACCCTCGATGAGCGATCGCGAAGTAAAGTTTGTGTGTAACTAAAAAATGCAATTTTCACAAAACTATATAACCAGGGATTTTCGCTATAGTTTTCCTGCAAGGTTTAAGTAAACACCTATTATCTCTAAATTTACCTCAAGCACGCCTCAACTTAGTCGCTGAGCGCTCGCGAAGTAAAATTTGTGTGTGACTAAAAAACGCAATTCGGTATTTTTCGGTTAGCCGCTCGCCAGTGTTATATATGCATGCGTATTAGGGTGGGCCGAAATTTTTTTGTTGTTGTTTTATGATTACCGCGGAAAATTTGGCTTTAGGGTAGCTTTGCATTTAATTTGTGCAAAAACAAATTAAATAAATTTTGACGTTTGACGGTACCGCATCGCACTTGAATATTTGAAATTTATTGAAAAATCTGTAGTTTTCTTTCGTTTTTGTAAAGATTTAAACGAAAAAGATAAAAAACTTCTATGATGAAAAAGCTTTAAAAGAAAGGTAAAAAGACACATTATAATAAAAAAAAATTAAACAAAATTACTTCATTTAGGGTAGCGCAAAGCAATTAAAAAATCCTTAAATTGACACCAAGTTGTATTCTGCTGGCAGCAGTCCAGCGCGACGGGCCCTGCTGCGAATTTGAGTCCGTCCATACTGTCTCTACTGACATTTTACAATGCATTGAGCGATACTCATGCGTGTGCTTTATTACACAACGGTTTCTGTGAGTTGTTCACTAGAATTCTGCCGGCAATGATTATCAGTTTGTTCTTCTTGTGCGTTTTAAACGCGTTTCTTAAAGACTAATTTAATTAGTGACTGTTTAATAAGGGATTCGATTTATTGATTATATAAACTATTGTATTATGACTGTTTCGAAGAAAATTACTCGCAGTGACTTTAACTGCCCATTATTTGGCACCCAAAAGAACTTTCTACTTATGGAGACGTTCTCAATTTTTTACATGAAAATTGCAACTTAGCCTTGAAATCAAACAGCAGGTCAGTTAGTTTTTCTCACGTTTCGATTATTGTGACACCATAAGTTAAATCTGTGTTTGATAAAGCTTCAATATCGACAGTAACGCCTTACAGAATTCCTCAGTTAATAAATGAATATCATAACAGTTATCGTAATCTTATGAAGTCCTTCAAGCGTGATAAGAGAAAGTAAAAGTTCAAAAAGAGAGTTGAACATAAAAAAAAAATATTTTTTACTGTTTGATGTTTCTGTGTGTAAGTTCAAAATAACATTAACTGCAATTGTAAAATGGTCCCTGAGGTTTGTGAGTGTCCTGATTCTATTATTTGTAATTGGGAAAAAGCAAAAAAAGATACTGAACTAAAATTCTTGCACTTCCAAAGAATGCATGGTATTGGTAAATGTAGAAGTGTGGACTTAAAGGAAACAAAAAAAATGTGATGGCACCGTTACTAATGCAGGGTGGAAAACCGGTGTTATTCGCACAATTGAAGAAGAAGTTAAAAGACCACTACAGTGGGGGATATGCCTCTTGCATTTCAATGGATTACAATTCCGGCATTTGTTTCAAACTTTAGATGGTGAAACGACTGGGTCAAAATCATATATTGGTCCGATTGGCACGCAGCTCAGGAAATATGAGAAACTCTCAGTGGTAAATTTAGACAGTGTTGAGGGTGAAATTCCAGAAATTGACCGGCAAATTTTAAGCAAAGATAAGCAGAACATACCAGATATTAGTTGTGCTATAAAAGCAAGCAGCTGTCCTGAAAATTTACCTGTCCATGAGACTGGCACACTTTCCCACTCAAGGTGGTTAACAATGGCGAATATAGTTCTCCGATTCTATTTAAGTATTGAAAATCCAACAGACGAACACAAGATCTTAGTTTCTTTTATCCTAAAGTCATATGTACCTGTAAGGTTTCTCTCTATTCTAAAAAAAAGTAACTACCGCTGTCACCGCCGCCGCCGCCGCCGGTTTTGATTTTTTTGTGACCGGAGGCCTTTCTTCGTTAATATTAACAAAAATAATGCATACAAAAATATGCAAATAAGTGGTTTTATACAAAAATGTTTGATAAACACGCTGATGCAGACAGTTTTCAAATCGAAGAATTATTTTAAGAGTTATTTAATGCTGAAGTTGGACAAAATCGTTCCACTAAAAAAGTTTTATAGCAGCAAAAACTATACATGGCAGTGTAATCATTTTAGATCATTTTATGCGTTAGAATTTGCCGGAGTGTAGATTGCATTAATTTTTTTATTTTGACTCATTTTTTCAGGTTTTATTTCTATTTTAAATTCAAATTTTCAGCATTTCTAGAGATATTTTTTATTACAGATTTCAGAAAATTGTACTAATTTAAACTGTTGCCAACTGTATAAAAAGCACAAGCAATAATGTTTGCTTCAAATTAAAAATTTATTTACACGTGACTATTATAAACAGGAAAAACATTTTCAAATTAGAATTAAATAATTACGTATAAAAAGCAGGAACTTATTAAAAATTACGTCATAAAAAGTATACACGTGAATTTTAAAAGAGAAAGAATATTGTAAAATAATAAATTCATTAACATGCATTAGAAGTCTTAGGAGAAATTACGTCATATTTACGTCACATTATAGTTATTACATAAAATGAACACAAAATAATATTGCAAAAAAGTTTAAATTTAGAAATAGCGCTAGACATTTATTTGATATTTTGAGAATTAATTTAAAATGTCTCATTTAAAAGAACTTTCTTTTCGCTTTGTTAAAAAATACCAGGAGACAAAAACTGTCTTTACTTAATTCCTTTTATATTAGCTTATTTTGAAATGTTGTTACATGTGTATACGTCATCAAGTTATTTTTATTTCAACGTTTTATTTGTGTTTTTATTAATGTTGTACGAATTTATTTGTTCTTTCGTTATTTAAAATAAAAATTATATCAATTTGTATAATTTGGCGATTTATATAATTTGGCGAACCTGATCGACAGGATAATCAAGTAGTACCGCAGCGGATTTGGCGTTAAAATTCCCCTATCAAAGAGAAATGAATAGAAATTCGTTTATAGGGAGATCGCCACTGTTTTTTAAATTATAATTCAATCTTTCGAAATCTTTTTAAAGCCGATCAAATTAGCGTGCATTTAGAGTCTGCGGTGTCTGGACGGGGGTTGGCGAGCGTACTTCGTAGGCGGCCGACCCCCCTAGTAGTATATAGAAAATTAAATACTTTACAAACGGATCGGAACATGTATTGGCAGTTATAAAATCAAAATTCCTCCCTGAATATTTGCTGAAAGTCATTAACTCAGTGATTAAGAGAAACGCATTTTTTGCCAATTCCGAAAACATGCTTTTGAGTATAATAGTAGATAAAATGGATCATATACGAGAGTTATGGTACAAAAGAATTATTAAGGCTAGGAAATTAGCTTCTAAAAGAAAGTCAACCAGGTGGCTTAAAACACCAAAAATCAATTTTCTAGCTACAGACTACATCGAAAAGATGAACTGGAACTCACTACATTTCCACTACTAATCAAAGAATCAACAGTCCAGTGGAACTTTGACGAATTCCCATGGCACACCCAAGCAGGAGAACGATGCATGAATCAGGTAACCGAGGCGTTACAAAAAGTCTTCGAGTGCAATTCCAGAAATGGTTTTATAAGAACGACACTTTTCTCGAGATCTTCAATGCCTAGTTTTTCAAGCAAACCGTATTTCAATCTGCCAAAAGACCGTAAAGACAAGTAACGGACTATATTTTATTACGAAGTGAAATTACAGAAAGGAATAGTACAATCAGAAAAATAGTTTTTGTTTCAATGAAAATTTGTCATTTAAAAAAAAAAAGTTTTTTTTTTTTAAACGTAATACAATGCAAATGTATTACGAAATGTATATTTTTTTTTTCATTTTTTATCATTATTATACTTTGTTCTACAAAAATATGTCTATAGCTGCTTGTTATAGAAGTTATTTGAAATATTTCCATTTATTAGAAAAATTATCAAAATCGTCTTTTTTCTCAAATTTTAGGCCCGATGCGTTACCGCCAAACGTAAAATATTATTTATTTTCTTTTTGCATTTTACTAAGCTACCCTAGACGCAAGTTTTCCGCGGTATAGAGAATCAAATAGAAAAAAAAAATTTTCTGCCGACCTTAATACATATATATACACATACATGTATATATATATGCCTTATAAATTTGTATATATACATACATATATATATATATATATATAGACACTGGTGACATTAAAATCTTTTCACCATTTTTCACAGTGGTGACTTCACAATAGGTTTTCTGTCACCATGTGACTTTAATGTGACATTAATTGGAGATTTATCATAATGCAACGTTCACAATGACTTTGAAATTGAGTCTCCAGATGAGAGTTCACGAGAGTTTCAATGAAAAGACATTGTAAAGCCACCTGGTGACACGCCACAAAGCAACAGTTACACTGACCTGTCAGTGGAGTCACATATAGTAGTCATTTGAGACTCATAAAAGAGACGTATGGAATTTCCTATTTTTTGTTTCGCCGTAGTGACTGTGGCTCTTGTGACCATGTGTGACCTGAATGAGATATTATATGGACTAGCTGTTCTGCAGAGATAGTAATTATTCGAATTATATTACTTCCTTTTGAGTATTCGCGTGAAAGAAATTTGGCATTTTGTGACTCGTCCTTAAGTTTTGTCCACCAGTGTATGTATATATACAATATATATATCTATATATAATACTGGCGCCCGGCTAATCGAAAAGTACCTGCAATTCTTTCAAAACTGTATAACCTAGAATATTCGCTATAGTTACCTGCAAGGTTTAAATAAACTTCTAATACCTCTAAATTTTTTTCATAGTTAAATTTTCAGTAGATTCGGAAACAGGAAAGGAATATATATTTTGAATTACATTTTCAAGGATATCTCTGAAAAAAAAAAGTTAAAATTAAAACAAATGTAGTTTTTAGTTTGTTTGTAAGGAGATCTGCCGAACTATATCCAAAAGGTTAATTTTTTTTTCAAGTATCTTAATTAGAACCCCAACTTTTCCCTAAAAATATATGTGAATGACTAATAATATACAGGGTGTGTCTAAACTCTTGGGCAAACTTTAAGGGTGATAGCACACATCAAGACAAACAATATTAAATATGAAACTAAGGATCCCAAACGGTTTCCGAAGGAGATAGGCGCCTTTAAAGTTTAGGATGCAAAATTTCAAATCATTATAAAAAACGGAAAAAATTGGTCAATTTGTTTGCGGTTTTCATTAAAACCTATCTTTATGTCAGTATTTTCTTGAAAATAAATTTTAAAGATACAGTTAAAAGAATACCGATAGAGGGCGCTTTAGACTTTGGAGTAACGAACAACTATTTTTTACCGTTATTTTTTGTATCTCATTACATGCTTTCAAAAGCTTAGACTTAAATTTTGAGCTCAAAATTTGAATCGGTGGGAGTGGTTAAGTAGCGCAAACTGAACTGTGTTTAGTAGTTAAATTTTCCAATCATTATAAAAAACGGAAAAATTGGTCAATGTGTTTGCGGTTTTCATTAAAACCTATCTTTATGTCAGTGTTTTCTTGAAAATAAATTTTAAAGATACAGTTAAAAAAATACCGATAGAGAGCGCTTTAGACTTTGGAGTAACGAACAACTATTTTTTACCGTTATTTTTTGTATCTCATTACATGCTTTCAAAAGCTTAGACTTAAATTTTGAGCTCAAAATTTGAATCGGTGGGAGTGGTTAAGTAGCGCAAACTGAACTGTGTTTAGTAGTTAAAATTTCAAATGATTATAAAAAACGGAAAAATTGGTCGATTCGTTTGCGGTTTTCACTAAAACTATTCTTTATGTCAGTATTGTCTTGAACATAAATTTTAAAGATAAAGTTAAAGAAATACCGATAGAGGGCGCTTTAGACTTTGGAGTAACGAACAACTATTTTTTACCGTTATTTTTTGTATCTCATTACATGCTTTCAAAAGCTTAGACTTAAATTTTGAGCTCAAAATCTGAATCAGTGGGAGTGGTTAAGTAGCGCAAACTGAACTGTGTTCATGAGTTGAAATTTGAACCCCTTCCTGAACACAGTTCAGTTTGCGCTACTTAACCACTCCCAACGATTCAGATTTTGAGTTCAAAATTTAAGTGTAAGTCTAAGCATTTGAAAGCATGCAATGAGATACAAAAAATAACCGTAAAAAATAGTTTTTCGTTACTCCAAAGTTTAAAGCGCCCTCTATCGGCAATTTTTGAACTGTATCTTTAAAATTTATTTTCAAGAAAATACTGACATAAAGAATAGTTTTAATGAAAACCGCAAACGAATCGACCAATTTTTCCGTTTTTATAATCATTTGAAATTTTGGTCCCTAAACTTTAAAGGCGCCTATCTCCTTCAGAAGACGTTTGGGACCCTTAGTTTCTTATTTAATATTGTTTGTCTTAATGTGTACTATCACCCCTTAAAGTTTTGCCAAAGAGTTTAGATACACCTTGTATAAATATGTGGGTCAATGGTCTTCATAACTCTAGCAACTTTGAACTTTCTTTCATAGTTTTCTTGAAAAACGGCTGTAACAGACGGACATACAAACACACGAGTGATCTTACAATGGTTCCGTATTTTCTTTTAAATACAGAAACCTAAAATAAGGAAGGCGTAACTGTGCCACATGCAAACACTTTAATTGAAAAAGTATAGCTTGTTACAAATTTCTTCTTTGCCAAACACCAAGGAATTTATCGCAAATATTTGACGATTATGTATTATTTATTGCTTTTGAAAGATGATATTACGGCATATAAAGTGCATTTGCATGTATATGTATATTGTTTATTAATGAAAGAAAATTTCCATAAAAATTTTCTTGATCAAATAGCATACTTCCCAAGAGTTTTCAGTCTATACAGTGTGTCCACGTATAACCTGACCGACCTTTATTTTCGCAACCGTTGGTCCTAGATGCATACTTCCAATTACAAAAGTGGTCAAAATTAGGTGCAGAGTTAACATTAAAAAAGTTTCAAGCGAAAAAACAATTTAACGAAGAATTACAGAATCTAAATTTTTATACGGTTCCCCGGTCCTATAACTTATATTTAGTAAAATTTAACTGTTACACTGACAAGTAAGGCAAAAAAAGTCCCGTTATTCTACGATTAAAATTGACCGAGTAATAGCTGTTTAAAGTTGGGGCATATTTTTTGCTGAAATTTAGGGGCCATTATTAAATTTAGTAGAAATATAATTTCGTCAAATATATTAAAGAAATGGTTGGGAGTAAAATTAGCATTGCAATATAAATTTGAAATATTTAATCATTGTGATATATTACTGAAAAGTACTGAACATATAAGAGGATAAAAAAACAGAATTTTTGTTAAATAAAAGTCATGAAAAGCAACGTCCTCAATTCTTTACAAAAATGATAAATGTTTCTAAATGCTGTTAGATTACACCGTCTTTCAAATTTTGGGTTGTGCCATGTTTTTTAGGTTTTAAAAATTGATTCATGTGTATTTTTTAGCTCTGAATCCGAAAATTACATTCATTTTGAACCATCACATCAGGATTTTTCTCAAATTGCAAATTTCAAAGTTAAAAAGCTCAAAGTTAAAATTGATCCCCCTTCCTCTCCCATTCGTATCGGACCCCTGAGCTGTTTAGCTGTAAGAAACTCAGTATAAGCCACAAAATTGAATAAATTATTGAATTAAATAAAATTAAACTGAATAAAAAAGTCTTACATCTATTTTATAGTATCATATTTTTCGCTATTTTTTACCCTTGAAACTTACGATTTGCGAAAAACCCTGACATGATAGTTAAAAGTAAAGGTAATTTTTTTATTTAGCGTTAAAAAAAAAAAACATAAAACTTAATTATAAAAGTTAAAAAACACAACCATCGCAGGTTTATGTTATCTAATCTAAAACCATTTCTTAAACTTGTTGACGGTAATCTATCCGAATTTTTTTTGTGTTATCCTCGAATATAAGTATTTATAAGATGCTAAGCATAAAAAATAATAATAATATTACATTGTAATCGGATATAAGTCAGTATGTAAAATTTTAAATTGGATCGGACATTTGAAAGTCAGAAGTACGAGTACAAATTTTAAACTGGAAAGACGATCGTTGCAAGTTAAATAAATCCTTATGAAAATAACATAATTTTTGTTAAAAGAAATCATAGCCTCAAATCCTTACAAAATACAACATATGTTAAAATACAATTATTTTAACTAATCTGAAACTTAACTAATAAAGTTAACTCAATCGTAATAGTGGTACGATTTCTTTCAAACCTCCGATACCTTGAAATAAGTTTAAGTACTTTATATACGACCCCTGAAAGCACGGTCGAAATCATCAGTTTTGATATGCAAAGAAGTGGTATAAGTCATGCATTTCAAAGTTTTATAACTCGGTCAATTTTAATGTTAGATGAATGGGACTTTTTTCTGTCTTACTTGTTAGTGTCACAGTAAATTTTTACTAAATATCACTTATAGGACCGGGGGACCGTATAAAAATGTAAATTTCGTAATTTTTTAATAAATGTGTTTCTTGATCCAAATCGCTTTAAAAATAATTCTTTACATTATTTAAACCATTTTTGTAATTGGAAGTATGCATTTAGGACCAACGGTTGCGAAAATAAAGGTCGGTCATGTTATACGTGGACACACTGTATTTTATTTTTCTTTAAAGCAATAATTTATAATATATTTCTTTATTTAAGGTGTGCGTATGATTGAGATATGGGTCAAAGGACATGTAACCTTCGAATATTAGGAATGGAAAACATTGTAAAATAAGGATGTTTTTAACGGGTATACATATTTTTAATAAGATGCATGAAAAATTTGTATCTCCGAGAATTTATGAACAAAAGTCATAAATTAAACAAGAAATAAATACATAAATTTTTCAAGTGATGATGGTAGCGATTAGAAATTATATTTCAAACCATAAATTTCTACAAAATCAAGCTTTATTTTTCAGACAAACTGCAGTTGAAAAAAAAAATTGTCTCCGTTCAACTGTGTAAAAACTGAAAATTTGCGATGTCAAGAATTTTTAAAATGCGCAACAAAACCAGATTTATTGGTGATATTTTTGTCATCATCAAAATGGAGCCAGCTTTTATCACAGAATGTTTTTTGTATTATAATTTACAATATAATACTTTACAATGTATAATTTAACTATCTGAATTTTAAAATAAAAGTGATGACTAGTTTGAAGACAAGAAAAAAAAATTCAAGTGAGGATGAAAGAGGTGAACACCAGTCGAAGAATTAATAAAAAGTAAGAATATCGTATGAATGCATATTTCCAAAGTATGATAAACTGAATTTGCTGAAGGTTGAAAGTACAATTTTAACAATACAACGATCGGAGCGGTCATTTTGCCTGCATAACTCCTTTGAGAAGAAATTATTCTTAATTATACGTCAGCTCACACACCTTTCGCGGCTTTCATTTTTGTGTGTGTGTGTGGGGGGGGGGGAGGGGGTTAAATGTATAACATTGTTCTTTTTGGAATATAAGCGTATAAATTCTACTAAATTCTTTCTACCTTGTTTGACCTTTTTCGTTCTAAATTCGCTCTACCTAGAACGACCAGGAGCGGTTACAATGACCGCTATACAGATTTGAGTGATCTGCTGTGAAATAGCACTGAAATATTGTGAAATAGTAAAATTATATAATAGTATTATAATAGTATTAGTATTATATAATATATAATATATAATAATAGTAATAATAATAAAAACATAGTACATAGTAATAACATTAATAATATAGTAACAATAGTAATAGTATTAATAATATAGTAATAATAATAGTAATAATAATATAATATTAAAAATATTATTATATAATAGTATTATAATAGTATTATAAAATTATATGATAATAAAATTATAAAATAGTAAAAATTGTGAAATAGCACTATTCAAAATCATGTGTTAATGTCTAAAATGATACATAACTGTTTTATAACAATACTACATTTTTCCTGAAAATAAAGGTATGTTTTCTTATGTAATTAAATACCATTTAAATTAGTGCATGTACTTTTCAATTTTTCAAAATAATTCATTTTAACTTTTTATAATGATAGCTGCATTAAAAATCAAATATTTATTCTTTTTTACTTATTGTGGTCAAAATGTCCGCAATGATTGTTATATGTAGGTAAAAATGTCGGTCGTTCTAATATATTTTTCTTTATTTTAGACATAATAGCAGAAAATAGAAGAATATTTTCAAAGGAGGATAACGGATATGACCTCGAAATTAAGAATCAGGAAAAAGGCAGCAATAACGGAATTTTTAGTATTCCCTAAAGTTAATAAACTAAAATTATTTCTCTTGAAATTATAATTTAAGGTATTTGTTTATTTCTTGTACAAATACATATTTCAACACTGAATAAGTGTTCGTCTTAACAATGTTGACTTTTTAAAAACAAACAAATGACTTATAAAAATATGCAGCAATATGAACAACAACCGGGTTTACTTTAACAATGTAACTTCGATGGGATAAATTATTTCTGTTAATGATATTTCCTCAGACACGTCAGTTGCAGAGAGGACACAAAATGGGCAGTTAGGAAAAACATAGAACCTTTGGAAATACACTCGATATACATTTGGAGTACACACAAATTGGCAAGCATGGTACGGGACAAAACACTTTCCCCTTGAAACCGTAAGCAATTTATTCAACTGGAAAAAATTTTAGAATTACTTTTAATTATTAAATATAAGACTGTTCATAAGTTCAGCATATAAATTACATTGGTAATCAGTATATTATATATTAATGTCGTAATATCTCAATAAAGGGATCTTCAGCCAGATGTTTGGCGTAAAATTAATTTCCCATTGGGCATAAATTTATTATTTAAAATATTTGTTTACTTCAGGTATTCGTATAAAAAGAAGATGAATCAAAGAAATGTACTTTTCCGAATTCCAGGAAGAAAAATATGCAAAAATCTAGAATTTATTACAGATATATATACACATATTTTTAAAAGAAGCATTAAAATATCTATTCATGTGAATTTTTGATTAAATATTTTGAAGAAATCTGTGATTAAACAGAAGAAATGTTTTAAGTTGAGTTAAAAAGACGACTAAGAGAAGAATATTCGGAACAATCAAATAATACCAGCGGTATGTATATTTTTTAATTGCAATACACTAAATTTACGATCTTAAATTTACATTTAAATATATTTATTTCTTGGAGTATACATAAGCATGTCACCAATGGATTTGTCAACAATGAATATTTGTTTGTTGTACCAATGTTTACACCTTTATAACAATAAATTATTTTATAAACAATCGCATGACGAAATGTAACAATCATAGTAATAATCGCATGTATTTTGCAATTGAACAAGAACTGTACATATTCTTTCTGGCATTACAATTTGTTAAAGTATGTCAGCTTGAGAAAAAACGCCTGATGAGTAGATTGAAATGAAAGACTGCTGCTTCTGTGATACATATATACAATTTAGTTCATTAGGTATAAAATCGATCAATTTATTACCAACAATGAGTAAATGTTTGATAATTATGTTTATAAAATAAATATTGTAAACATTAAAAGGGTCCACAATCTTACTTAAAAGGCGACTTATGTAATGAAACAGATGTTAAAAGTTAAAATATACATTTTATTTAAAACTTCTTAGTACTTTCAAGCCTTCAAGGCTCATCATCAGAGAATATCTTAATAACTAAATGTTGTTTATTTATACAAATACGTCATTTTGTTTTGAAAATGAGAGAGCCAATAATTACTAGAGTTGAAAATAGAAGTAGCAGTAGCAATTTCTTGGATTGAATTTAATTAGAGGAAATATACATTATTATTATTAATTGCAGTTCCATTTATTTTATGACATCATTTTGTTTCTCATACGTCACTTTCCATGGGTAGAAGAAAATATTTAAATTCTGTACTTTAAATTTTAATACGTCACTTTGCTCAGGTTTTCAGGATTTATTTTCAGGATATTGAACCACAAACTGGGGATATTAAACGATAGGGCGTCGTTACTTACTTGATTGCTTTTAGGCAGGATTTCTATTGTTTCTGTTATAGTTGATGCGTAATAATTGGATGTTGGGAATGTGATTTTTGCCTGATCAAAATCTAATTCGATATTCTGATTGAATAAATTTCATGAATGTAAATGTATGAAAAATGAATAAAGAAGTTTTAAATAAAATGTATATTTTAAACTTGTAACTTCTTTTTCATTACATTAGTCGCCTTTTAAGAAAGATTGTGGACCATTTTAATGTTCATATTACTTACATTATGTTGAATCAAGGTGAAAAATTGCGTTTCGTCTTATGATATTATTTATAATTATGTTTATTTTAATGGCTTTTAAAAGATTTATGTAATGCAGCATTTAAAGTATATTGAATGAGCATATTGTGAATCAGTATAAAATTTTACCATAATTGATTTCTGTGTTAATTGGAGTTCTTCAACGTGCGTTTTTTGGTCAAAAATATTTTTTTCTTCTGAGCTTGAAATTATAGTTTCTTTATTTCAGGTAAACATGTGATTAAAAGAGGTTCAAAGGGAGCATGTAATCCACCTTAAATGAGAAGGGCAACGATGATATGATAAAGATTTTTTTTAACTAGTATACATATTTTTTATATGAAGCATTAAAAATATGTACCCCCGTGAATTTTAGAACAAAAGTGATAAATTAATCCCGATGAAAGAGAAGAAAATTTTCAACTGATTATGAAGGATATGTCCTTGAAACAAAAAAAAAACTTTCCTGGAATTAAATTCTTCCATCAACTGAGTTTTTTCAGAAAATACGCCAGGTGAGTAAGAATGAGTTTGTAATTTTTCGTGCTTTCGGGCTGCTCGTGACGTAGATAGATTTCATAAAAGATGACGCTTTATGAGTTAAAACTATAAAATTCCAATAAATTAAGATACATTTTGCATACAAACTGTACTTAAAAGTGCTTTTTCTGTATTTAAATGTGTAAAAGTTGAAATTGTGCATGTTTAAAAATGTAAGTGTAAAACAAAACCAAGATTATCAAATAGTTATCTTCATCAAAATGACGCCAGCGTTAGTGACGGTTTTGTGCTTTATAATATAAAATTTAGCCACGCGAATTTTAAAAGGACAGTGATGAAGTATTCTGGAAGTCAAAAAAAAAGAATCCTTTTAAACGAGGATGAGGGAGATGACATTAGAAGAAAAGTGATAAATTATCCCGATGAAAGAGAAGAGATTTTTCAAGTGATTATGAAGGTCCTGATTATGAAGGTCATGAAGGCCGTGAAACAAAGTAAACTTTATGGTAATTAAAATTCTTCCCTTACTTGAGTTTTGCAGAAAAGACACCAGGTGAGTAAGAATGAATCTGTAATTTTCAGCGACGTAGATAGATTTCTTAAAAGATAATGCTTTATCAGTTAAATCTATAAAATTGCAATAAATTAAAATATATTTTCCAAACAAACTGCACTTGATTTTTTTCTGTACTTGAATTTGTAAAAATTGAAATTGTGCATGTTTATAAATTTAAAAGTGTGCAACAAAACCAAGATTATCAAATAGTTATCGTCATCAAAGTGACGGCAGCGTGCTTTATAATACAAAATTTAGCGATGTGAATCTTAAAAGGACAGTAATGAATTATTCTGGAAGACAAGAAAAGAAACCTTTTAATTTAGAATGAAGGAGATGACCACGAAACGAAGAATCAAAATAATATAAGAATATTTATGAATGAATATTTACAAAGTGTTATAAATTTAATATGTTGCGACTTCGATTTACAGTTTTAAATACCTCTTTACTTCAGTCATACTAAAAGCCAATAGAAGAAATTATGAAATGAGGATTTTCGATATGACCTCGAAATTAAGGATCAGGAAAAAGCAAAAATAACGTGATTTTGTACATTCCCTATATAAATAAATTTATTTTTGCCTTGGAATTATTGTGTAAATTATTTGTTTATTTTGGGTATACATATACATCCATTTTGTTAATTCGTGAATTTTAATTCACATTGCTATCAGGGCGAACCCCCCTAAAATTAAGTATCAGAAAAAGGCAAAAATAACAGGATTTTGTACATTCCTTCTATATTTTATTTTCGGCTTGAAATTATCATGTAAATTATTTGTTTATTTTAGGTATTCAAATACATCCATTTTTTTAATTTGTGAATTTTAATTCACATTGCTAACAAGACGGAGATAACCAACAGAGTGAAAACTTATCCAGGCAAGTGTTCGAACTTGTTTCATTGGTTCAGCGCAACAATGCTCTGCCAACTGAGCTACCAGCATATACCTAGCCTGGCTCTTCTCATTATTTTGTTAGTAAGGCTGCAACTGAGAATGAGTGAGATGCGCCACGCTAGGTATATCCTGATAGCTCAGTTGGTAGAACGTTGCTGCGCTAATCTAATGACCCAGGTTCGAACCCTGGCCTGGATAAGTTTTGACTCTGTTGGTTCTCTCTGCCTTGTTACTAATGTGAATTAAAATTAACGAATTAAAAAAATCAGTTTTACTATTTCTCGTGCGTAATTTATCGTTTAAAAATTGTAATTTGCGGTATACATCCATATTTCGACAATGAATACATGCTTGTTTTAACAATGTTGACAATTTAAAAACAAACAAATCACTCATACTAATAAAAATAAATAGCAATATGTATAAAAATCGCGTCTATTTAAACAATCGAACTAGAATGCGACAACTTGTGTCTTACAATGAACTTTCCTCTCGTATGTCCGTTGCAGTGAGTTGTTAGAAAAAAAGACGGCGTCTTTGGAAATACACTCGACATACACTTGGGCATGTGTACAGTCGTGGGAAAAAAGTAAACACCCCCTACTAACTCTGCAACTAATTATAGTAGAAGAAAGTTACTGGTACCAAACGATTGGAAATAATGTCTACTTTTAAAGGATGTATATAAAATTTGCTTAGGGGGCCATCTACATATTAAAACGAACCTTTTTTTAAATAGCAATGCCCAAGTTTGACACCATAAATTACTTCCACACCTTTCAATTAGCCTAAAAACAAATTTTCGTGAAATTTATACGATTAGTTTAAATGATGTATATAAAATTTGCTTAGGGGGGCATATATAAATCAAAACCAGACGCAACATAGTATTTTTAAATGGCGACAACCAATTTTGACAATATATTTTAAATCTTCGATTCGCACTATGCCCAGAAACGACGTTTCAAGTCATTTACATGATCAGTTTTTGGATTATAAATATTCAGAGTTTAGAGCTTACATTTTCATATTTTTATTAATATCTCCTGAAATTTTAATCCTAATGTGATAATTGTGTGTGTGGTAATTATACTGAAAATACTCAAACAAAAATATATGGAATTTGAAATTAAGAAATATTTATAAAACGAGTTATGAATTACGAAAATAATGTTCGAAAAAATAATATGCACTACAACCTATAATTTTTGATAGATTTATATTTATTATGTCGTGCTTTATGCGATTCTGAATTAAAAAAATTTTTCCCGAGTATTTTTCGAATTATGCTAAAAAAGATCAAAATGATTGTTTAAGGAGCAGTCTTTGATGCGCAGAAGAGCATAATTTGAAAATATAGATATATTTTACGCAATTTATTGAAGCATATTTGCTGGAAATTGTCTAACATGTTAAGCGAATGAAATAATCATATTGACATGATTATTTGGTGATTATTTGATCATATGACATTAACCGGAAAGACATAGACATTCTGTAGCATTTTAACAATCGGGTACCGAACTTCAATTTTGGTACAGCCACTAAAATATGTTCAATTTAAAAAAATTAATTTTTCTGAAGCTGATTGTACGGCTTCCTCTATGACAGGCGTGCGTGTAGTGCGTTCTCGACCGATGTGGCTACGTACTTGGAAAACTCCTGCTTCACGCAATCTGCGGTGCAATTGTCCAAACAAAACATGACTTGGCTGACGTCTGCTTGGGAAGCGCTCAAGGTGCAATCGTGTGAAAAAAAAGTAAACACAACCTACTAACTCCTCAACAGATTATCGTAGAAGAACGTTACTGATACCGAACGATTGGAAATAAAGTCTACTTTTAAATGATGTATTTAAAATTTGCTTAGGGGGCCATCTACATATTAAAACGAACCATAACCTTTTTTTTTCAACAGCAGTACACAATCCTGGCAGCATAAATGAACACTACACCCTTCAATTAGTTTAAAAAAATTATGCAATTCGTACCATAAGTTTCCGAGAAATTAATTATTCTAATACGAGCGTATTTTAAGGGCTGTATCCAAATTGAAGTTCGGTACTCGATTGCTAACCAAGAGAGCTCCCTTCTTGATAAAGGCTCCTTAAGCAATCAATTAAGCCTGTTAGATTACAGGATAGCATAAGAAATTTCAAAATATTTAGTCACTTCTGTCATATACGGCACTTTAAAACATTATTTTGCCGTTTTTTAAGCATAATTTGAAAACTACATGGAAGAAAAATGTGATATTTTGGATTTCCATAAAGCAGGACTTAATAAATCTGAATCCATACAAAAAAAAAAAAAAAAAATGTAGGTTGCAATTCATAAATTTTAATATTAATTTCATAATTCATATCAGAAAATTATAAAAATTACAAATTCAACGTACTTATGTTTGGGTATATTAGTATTATTGCTACACAATAAATTAGAACATTAGGATGATAATTTCAGAAGTTATAAATAAAAATATGAAAATGTAATTTAACATTTGAAGCACTGAATTTTGAATGTTTATAATTCAAAAACTTATCATTCAAATGACTTCCAATTTGGGGTCTAAGCATAGTTTGAACCAAAGATTTAAAATATTGCGTTAAAATTGGGTATTGCTATTGAAAAAAATGAAGTTTGGATTCGTTTTAATATGTAGATAGCCCTCTAAGCAAATTTTATATATGTCATTTAAAAGTAGACTTTATTTTCAATCGTTCGGTACCAGTAACTTCCGTCTACATTAATTTGTTGAGGAATTAGTAGGGGGGGGGTACTTTTTTTTTCCAAGACTGTATATCCGTACCGCGGCTCACTCTTTTCCATCCGCGGCGCCATATACGTAATGCATATCTGCCAATTCTGCGTTACGAAACCAATTCATCCTTCTCCTGCAACGTCCTCGCCTGAAATGATTACGCTTCCCACTCTCCTGTAAGCCTACGGTCATCGCCCTCTAGCGGTCGCAGTTTGCATTTTCGAGCACAAATTCCTATGTAAATCTTATTTATCATGATATGACGGACCAACATGTTAAGTTTGTAATCGATCTTTTGAGAATCCCTGTATATTAATATCCGAATGCCTCTACAAAGTGCTGTATAGCCAGATATTTGGCGCAAAATAAATTTGTTATTGGGCATAAATTTATTATTTAAAATGTAAGTTTAGGTACAGATGTCATATTCGCCCCATATTGGCGCTATTTTTTCTGACGCCAATATCATATAGGCAACGGGTATTTAACTTGCGGCAAAGTGTCGTTATTTTGCTTGATGTGGTAACCCAGATTATGTTGTTTATGCTGTTGATGTTTTCGCCAAAATAGCAACCGAAAAAAATTGCGCCTTTATGGGGCGAATATGACATCTGTACCTAAGTTTATTTCAATTATTCATATGTGAAATCTTTGGGTCATTTTAATTTCGATGCTTTTTTTAATATACTTGTTTATTTTAGTTACACAATATGCATGCATATTATAACAATGAATAACAGTTTATTTTAACAATGTTGAATTTTTAAAAACAAACAAATCACTTATAACAATCAAATCTATATATATATTACGCTAACGTACGTGGCACAGAAATCGCAATTATTTGTTATTGTTTAATGGCAACGCCCGAGAAACGCACCTGATTGGTTATTGTGTCAGAGTCCTTGGCAGGATTTAGGGCGATCGGGTTTGTTTACTGTTCGCTTTTTCGGTACAATATCTTTCGTTGCAATTATGTAGCTTCAAAATATCATTTGAAATGTCCGTAAAAAATCTCGGTGAATGCTTGAAAGTGAAGAAGAATCCGAATTCGAGTCGAATCGAAATAGATTCGAAACCCAAATAGAATTGATCGAGAACGCCGTTAAGCGATCGGCAAAATAGGCTTAATAACTGTAGCATGCACGCGTTGCTTCTGAAATCCAAATTACTGATTTAAACGTTCCGGGGCATGCGTAACTGTGGGTGAAACTATCAATTTCTGCAAAGCACTGTATTGGAAATGCGAATTAAACAGCAGCAAGAAGTTTACAAAATGTTGTCAGGACGTAGAAAGTAATTTTGTACGGACAGGTAGTTTTGACTGTACGGGCCTGCAATACGAATTTCAAGTTCATTTAAGAATTATTACGGGCCCTCCAGAAGTAAGATACAATAAAACCTGCTTAGACGGAAACGAAAACGACCAGTGATAAATTCAGTTTTATGAAGGTTATTTAAATTGAACGAAGCATAATAGCATTTTTTTGGGGGGGGGGGGAGGGGGGAGCTGGAACTTTTATGCCGTTTATTTCAGAATTCCGTTATAAACAGGCTTTACTCTATTAGAAAATAAATTTGCTGGATGGTACTTTTTTTTAAAAATCTATATAGTAATATTTCCTTACAATTTTATTATTTCTTTTTCAGCATTACACTTTATGTTGTATTTGTAATTGCTTTTTTATATAAAGATTTTAAATAAAAAATTAAATTATTGAAAATATAATTACATTTTAATTAAATTCATCAGTTAATTTGGAATAAAAAAGATTTAAAGTATGAGACATATAAAAATTAAAAAACTTAACCTTTGACTTTACACAACTTTGGAACTGAACAAGAGCCGGGCCCTGGTAATTTGCACCGTCTCCTCCCGCCCCCTCTGTACGGACCTGCGATAAAAATTTCAGATTCATTTAAGATTATTATTACGGGCCCGGGCAACGCCGGGCGGGTCAGCTAGTATATAGAAATATGAAAAAAAATTGTTATTTTTTAACAATGGAAAAAGAATGGGACAAAATCTTTTTGACAGTGAAATTTGAAAGTACGTCAGTTGCACAGTGGACGCCAGGAGAGTCGTTAGATAAAGATGGAGCTCCTTAGAAATATACTCGGCATACACTTCAACCTTTACTCTCTGTACTTGACGAATATTTTCTCTTCCCAGCCAAGTTATTTAACAGTTAAAAATTTTAGAATTACTTTTAATATTTTTTATTTCTTGGAAGCGTTACATTATAATGTAAGTATGTCTTTATTTAAGGTGTACACGTGATTAAGATATGGGTCAAAGGACGTGTAACCTTTCGAATTTTAGGATGGCAACATTTGTTTAATAATCTTTTGACGGGCATACACATTTTTATTAATATGAATATAAAATTTTTACACAAGTGAGTTCAGAAAAGTGATAAACAATAATAGCCCAGGCAATAGAGACCGTATAGGGGCTCTACCTAGCAAAATTCATGGTAGTTCTGCGAAAAGGCTTACTATATATTTTTGGGTCGCTGAATCCGAATTTTTTACTTCCCACCAAAATTTCCCCCGGCAACCCCCCCATATTTTGGTAAAATGCCCCCCAAAGAAGTTTTTATTAAAAAAAAATCAATTTTTTTATTGTTTTAGTGAAAAAGTATCTAGAAATTCAGAAAGTGGACAAAATTTGCAACAAATTATGCGCGCGGTGCTGCGTGAACTAAGTTGCGTAATTCCACTTAACCACTCACACGTTTACATTCGCCCTCCCATCTCCCCTCCGAACTTTCTCTATAAGGTTTACTTTAAGTTTTTTGGGTCACTGAATCCGAATTTTTAACTTCCCTCCAAATTCCCCCCCCCCCCCCCCGAAAACCTCCCCAAATAGTTGTATTTAACTTTTTAGTTTTAGGGAAAAGCATTACGAAATTCAGAAACTAGACAAAATTTGCAACAAATAGAATATATGACATTATGACGTAGGATGAACGGGGAGGGGGAGCGCTGCCTCTGAACATGCACTGCGGCGCTACGTGCAATAAATTATGATGTCCAGGCAATAGGGGATTTTACCTGGAAAAATTATTATTAGTTCTGGATTTCGACTCACTTTATGTTTTTTGGGTAGCTGAATGCGAATTTGTAACTTCCCACCAAAATTTCGCCCGGCAACCCCCAATAAATTGAGTTTTTGAAAAAATTTGTTTTTTGAGAAAAGCGCGCTGGGAATGTTCCGAGGCAGCCTTCTCTCTCCCCATTTATCCTACGTCATAATGTCATATATCCTATTTGTTGGAAATGTTGTCTAGTTTCTGAATTTTGTAATGCTTTCCCACTAAAACAATAAGAAATATAAGTTAATAACAACTATTTTGGGGGGGTTTCTGAGGAGAAAAGTTTGGGGGGTAAGTTAAAAATTCGAGTTCAGCGACCCAAAAAAACTTAAAGTAAAACTTATAAGGAATGTTCGGAGGGGAGACGGGAGGGCGAATGTAAACGTGTGAGTGGTTAAGTGGAATTGCGCAACTTAGTCCACGCAGCACTTGTTGCAAATTTTGTCTAGTAATTAAAGCAAATTTTCTAGTAATTAACATTTGTTGCAAATTTTGTCTAGTTTCTGAATTTTGTAATGCTTTCCCCCTTAAACAATAAGAAATTTAAGTTAATAACAACTATTTGGGGGGGTTCGGGGGGATTTTGGGGGTAAGTTAAAAATTCGGATTCAGCGACACAAAAAACTTAAAGTAAACCTTATAAGGAATGTTCGGAGGGGAGATGGGAGGGCGAATGTAAACGTGTGAGCATGTTCCGAGGCAGATCCCCCCTTCCCCTTCATCCTAAGTCATAATGTCATATATCTAATTTGTTGCAAATTTTGTCTACTTTCTGAATTTCTAGATACTTTCCCTTAAAACGAGAAAAAAAATGATTTTTTTTAATGAAAACCTTTCTTGGGGGACTTTTTACCAAACTTTGGGGGGGTTGCCGGGGGAAATCTTGGTGGGAAGTTACAAATTTGGATTCAGCGACCCAAAAGACATAAAGTAAGCCGATTTCCAGAACTACAATTAATTTTGCTAGGTAAAATTCCCTATTGCCTGGACTATAATTAAAGAGAAGGATTTTCAAGTGATGATAAAGGAGTTCATTCAAAACGAAAGAAAGTTTCTGACAATCAAATTTCCTCACTTGCATCAGTTGTAAAGAAAGGACGCAAGGTATGAAATTATGAATTTAGAATATTTTGTTTTACTGCAGCACGCGACATAGATTGCTTTCTTTAAAAATCATTCTTGAAAAATGTATGTAAAGCCATAAAATTCTAGATAATTAAGATGTAAATTTCAGACAAAGTGCAATTGAATGTACTTTTTGGTATTTCACGTTTTCTGGTTTTTTCGTATTCCACGGTGTAAAAGGTTAAATGTGGGATGCTTAGAACACATTAAATCGTTGCCATAATTAAACTAGCCCCTGTTTATGCGACGGTAATTTTGTAATTTATAAGATCCGATTTAACCATGTGAATTTTTAAAGGAAAGTGATGAAGAGCTTTTTCTGAAATCAAGATTATAAATTATAATTTAAAATATTTGTATATTTTAGATAAAGATACATGTTTCAACAATGAATAATTGTTTGTTTTAGAAATGTTGACTTTAATATAACGAAACAAATCACTTATAAAAATAAAAATAACAATATATTATAATATATATATTAACAATATGAACAACAATCGGGCATACTTCAAGATTGGAACTACTATTGAACAAGTTCTTTTTGGTAATGTTATTTCCTCAAATATATTACACAGACGTTTGGTGCAAAATCAATTTCTTACTGTGCATTTTTTTTTCAGGTATTCATGTTAAAACAAAGGGTCAAAGATATGCACATTTCCGAAGTTGAGAAAGAAAATGATTCTAAAATCTGGAATTTATTTTGGGGATGCATATATTTTAAAAGAAAATAAAAAAAAATATGTATCCATGTGAATTTTTGAATAAAAGAGATGAAGAAATCTGAAAAAAGGAGAACAAATGTTTTGAGTTGCGTTAAGGCGATGACGACGAAACTTATGTTCCGGACAATCAAATAATACCAGTGGTATGTATATTTTTCATAGAAAAAAAATTAATTTAAGATCTTAAAATAACAATAATATACATTTATTTCGATACTTTTTAGTTATCCGGGCACCAGTATCATATATACATATATATATACAAATATTTATATACATATACAAATATATATATACATATATATATATATATGTGGGTGTCTGTGTGTATGTACAAATATATGTACGCATATGTATATAAATATGTTTATATATATGTGGTTATATAATACTGGCGCCCGGCTAACCGAAAAGTACCATTATTTCTTGTGTTATACATGGCTATGCCACCAATAGTTTTCTGAATAATGGATATTTGTTTTTTATAGCAATGTTTTTACCTTTATAACAATCAAGTTATTTATAAATTTAACGATAAATAACAACGATTTTAACAATCGGATGTATTTTATAATGGATAAAAATTGACAAATGTTTTCTGACAAATTTCCTAATGCATGTTGGTTCATAAATGGCTGCAGATAAGAAAGGTAAAACAAGTTGGAAATTGCACGTCAAACTTGTCAATTGTGCGTTCGTGCTATAACTAGTTTTACAAATATTTTTCACACCGCATATTGTACTGAATGTATATTTTACTGCAATTCATAAGTGCGTATCAATTTCATTCTGTTCGAAAGGCTGTAACATCATTATAATGCACTTGAAATAATATTTTTTCCCATTGGCCGTAATGTAACGAAAAACTGTTGACTGCCCTGTAATTAAACTCTACATCCGATTTTCATAAAATTTTAAATAACTCGACAAAATTATGAAATTTATATTTTTTAAATTTGAAGCGATTCGGTTGGGTAGCTTTTGCGCTGTTATGTGCGGACAGACGGACAGACGACTGAACGACGACTATAGGTGCTAGTTATTTATATAATTACGAACGCACCTAAAAAGGATCTGCTGGGATACATATGTACAATATTGTTTACAAGGTGTAACTCGGGACAAGCATCAATGAAATTTTTGACATTATTCCATAAATATTTGATAATTTAATTACTTTTACATAAATGTACACCAATTAATCTATATTTATATATGGTATA
The DNA here is from genome assembly GCA_963932465.1 of Maratus speciosus. Taxonomy (NCBI): domain Eukaryota; kingdom Metazoa; phylum Arthropoda; class Arachnida; order Araneae; family Salticidae; genus Maratus; species Maratus speciosus. The sequence continues at coordinate 381,271,282 of OZ010786.1, forward strand.
TAAAGTACATATATATATTTATAGGGGAGCTGGAGGATCGATGAGGCATTCACAATATTTCAAGCGACGAACGTTTTTTTTTTTTTTAGTTGCTTTCTATTTTCATATATGGCACTACCATAGTGTGTTTTAGAAACAAAAGCAAAACCACATGGCAGTTTTCATTTTTTTGCAAAGTTGCATTTTCTGAAACTGTGCTGAAAAGTAACTTTTTTTACATTCGAAGTTGTCAAATATTGTATACAATATAAACAAATAATATATGTTGCAGTTATTTATTTGAAGGTTCAGTATTGGTAATTAAAATGAATGAATATTAACCAATGTGACAAAATAATTTCTGAGGCAAATGGCGGGCAATTGAATCTATGTATCATTGGGATGATTGGGACAATTTCAAATGGGGCAGTTTCATGCATACCTAAAGATGTTAAATATTTATTTGTTTAAAAATAATTATATAGGTTAAAAAATAAATAAATGATTTATGTTATTTATTACTATAATATTAAACAGTAATCGTATTATATAGGTTGTTTATTATTAAAAATTATATTGAATCTTAATTATTGTATTGCAATAAAGGTTAAATAGTTTACAGAAAAACTGCTATTGAAACTTTATCAAAATAGGTAAAATTGTTAAAAGTAGTATAATTGCTAAAAGTAGTATATGTTTATTGATCAAATGGTGTAAATTATACTGAATTTGGAACTTATCATAAATAAATCCACACTAGCAATTCCCCTAATATAATTTCATCTGTGCACGATATCTAAGATACATTTAATTAATATTAATTAATACGTTGTGAATGAAAAATAGTAGCTATGACGCATTTCAAAGACATTTTTCCCTTACATTTCATATCTAAAATGTCTCGTAAGTGGGAAAAGGGAACAGATATACAGTTGAAGTTTGCATTACAAGTTGAAACTGCAGTAAAAGAAGTGATTTCCAACGCTGAGACATAATAGCCATATTATAAGATCATATATTACAAATCTAATTACATATAAGTTTATAATTATATATTTTAATTAGATAACATTGAATACAGGAAGAAAAATATTTGCATCCCATCTATCCCTATTAATGCCACATTCATCCCTGCTATAGGGATGATTTGGACAGAGAGTAACGTTTTTTTTAATTTTCTAAAATTTACTGTATAATAATAATCTAGGCTAAATATTGCGCATAGGTGTAGTCAAATACCTAATGTATGAAATGCGATGTATAATATTGATAATTACTTAAAAAAAGTATTAAAAATAAATATTTTTCTAAAAATGTCCCATTCATCCCCATCCCCCGTATATACAAAATATATAAAGTATATATATATATATATATTGTATATTTATTGAGTAAATATTCCATAAAACGTTTCTCTGATTCGCGTATTTTAACTCTTCTGTGAGTTTTTTGGCCCTAAATATTTGTTTGCTCTTATGCTTGAAATTATAATTTAAATCATTTTTTTTATTTCAGGTAAACATGTGGTTAAAAGATAGGTCAAAGGACACATGTAACCTTCCTGAAATGAGAAGGACAACGATGGTATGATAAAGACGATTTTAACTGGTATACATATTTTTAACATGAAGCATTAAAAATATATATACCCGTGAATTTTAGAAGATTAATGATAAAGTAATCTGGAGATAAAGATAAGAAAATATTGAAGTATTGATGATGGAGATAACCTTGGAACAAAGGATAAGGGAAAGGTAAGAATATCAGAGTTATGTGTATTGCTTAAGTTTAATAAAATAAATTATTTTAATTTTCTTTCTTTTAAATTCAGGTATGTATGTATATATATATATATATATATATTTAAAACAGATATATCAATAATGAAAATACTTTTCATTGTTGATATATCCGTATATATCTTTTATACGGATATATAACGGATATATAATTTTTTCCTCTAGTAATGTTGACATTTTGTTTATAAAAAACATATATTCTATAACCTTACCAACGTATAGCAACTCAAGTAAATCAGAAGTCTATTTTAACTATGGACTACATATCAGAACGCGAGGTACGAAACTCTCATAATTCAACATTTAAAAAATCGTGTTTTATCTATCAATCTATTACTCTCTTGGTAAACCTGCACCAAAAAAACACAACAATGTGCAAAAAACTAGTTTTATCCAATGTTTCAGCCATTGTAAAACCTTGGTTTACAATGAAAACCAATAGACGCAGTTAATGGTTTTTCGCAATTTCCAAAAATTGATTTTCTAAATAAGGCGTGTTTTAAAACTCACGTGCTCATGTCAAACAAATTCTATCTGGCATTATAATTTCCTCACAAACGTCATTTATGCAAAGAGAATGCCAGGCAAGTAAAAAGGAAAACAAGTGGGTAAGTGTGATCACAGATCGCACAGAGGGTTTCGTTTAATATTCCATTCAAAACACTTCATCCCTTTGAAAAATCTGTTAGTTTCACATTTCGCAACCAGGGGCGCACTCTATTCTAAACAAACCTCTATCCGAACGAAACTCCGTTTTACATACTATCCGTAGACATATAAGTCGAGGCGATTGGACCCATAGCACCCGAGATAAGTAGGCGCCTCTGGTGGTAAAAAGTGGAACTAAAATATGTAAGGCTATGGTGCATAATATGAAAGAATGGTCAAAGGGGTGTCGGCAAAAGTTGGAAAAGTGTTCCCTGGGTGAAAAGGGCGGAGGTTAGAAAAATTGCTTAAAATACTCAAGTTAGAGCCCGGAGGAGTAAATAATATAAGACTTTTTGGAACAATTTATGATTTGTCGTGTAGTCTGAGGTATTCAGTCCAGAAGTCTGAGGTCGTATGCAAAAATTCATGTCTCCAACTTAATTAAAGGCTCTCTTAGAAAGTATTCCTTAAAATACATAAGTGGTAGCTCAAAGGGTTAAACGTAAGACTTTTTCAAGATTTTACGATTTGTCGCCTGTCCTCAGGTGTTCTGCTACAAGTATGCAAAATTTCAAATCTCCCATTTAATAAGGGCTCAGTTAGACAGAATTGCTTAAAATACGCATGTGGAAGACCAAAGGGTTAAATGTACGACTCTTTCAAAATTTTATGATTTGTCGCATGATGGTGTTCAGCTACAAATATGCAAAATTTCACGCCTCCAACCTAATTAGAGGCTCACTTAGAAAGAATTGTTTAAAATACACATGTGGGAGCCCAAAGGGATAAATGTACGACTTTTTCAAAATTTTATTATTTATCGTTTGATATGAGGTGCTCGGCTATAAGTATGCAAAATTTCACGCCTCCAACCTAATTAGGGGCTCACTTTGAAAGAATTGTTTAAAATACACATGGGGGAGCCCAAAAGGTTTAAATGTACGACTTTTTCAAAATTTTATGATTTGTCGTTTGATGTGAGGTGTTCAGCTATAAGTATGCAAAATTTCACTCCTCCAACCTAATTAGGGGCTTACTTAGAAAGAATTGTTTAAAATACATATGTGGGAGCCCAAAGGGTTAAATGTACGACTGTTTCAAAATTTTATGGTTTGTCATTTGATGTGAGGTGCTCAGCTATAAGTATGCAAAATTTCACGCCTCCACCTAATTAGGGCTCACTTACAAAGAATTGTTTAAAATACACATGTGGGAAACCAAAAGGTTAAATATGAAACTTTTTCAAAATTTTATAGTTTGTCGTTTGATGTGAGGTGTTCAGCTATAAGTGTGTAAAATTCCACGCCTCCAATCTAATTAGGGGCTCACTTAGAAAGGACTGTTTAAAATACACATGTGGGAGTCCAAAGGGTTAAATGTACGACTTTTTCAAAATTTTATGATTTATCGTTTGATATGAGGTGCTCGGCTATAAGTATGTAAAATTTCACGCCTCCAACCTAATTAGGGGCACACTTTGAAAGAATTGTTTGAAATACACATGGGGGAGCCCAAAGGTTTAAATGTACGACTTTTTCAAAATTTTATGATTTGTCGTTTGATGTGAGGTGTTCAGCTATAAGTATGCAAAATTTTACTCCTGCAACCTAATTAGGGGCTCACTTAGAAAGAATTGTTTAAAATACACATGCGGGAGCCCAAAGGGTTAAATGTACGACTTTTTCAAAATTTTATAATTTGTCGTTTCATGTGAAGTGTTCAGCTATAAGTATGTAAAATTTCACGCCTCCAACCTATTTAGGGCTCACTTAGAAATAATTGTTTAAAATACACATGCGGGAGCCCAAATGGTTAAATGTACGACTTTTTCAAAATTTTATAGTTTGTCGTTTCATGTGAGGTGTTCAGCTATAAGTAAGTAAAATTTCACGCCTCCAACCTAATTAGGGGCTCGCTGAGAAAGGATTGTTTAAAATACACATGTGAGACCCCAGACGGTTAAATTTACAACTTTTTCAAAATTTTATGATTTGTCGTTTGGTCTGATGTGTCCAGCTATAAGTACGCAAAATTTCACGCCTTCAACCTAATTAGGAGCTCACTTAGAAATAATTGTTTAAAGTACACATTTGGGAGCCCAAAGGGTTAAATGTACAACTTTATCAAAATTTTATGATTTGTCGTATGTTGTGTGGTGTTCCGCTATAAGTATGCAAAATTTCAAGTCTCCAACATGTATAGTTTCTGAGAACGGTCTCTGTGACGCACAGACAGACGGACAGACAGACAGACAGACAGAGGAGCGAGACGAATAGGGTTTCGTTAGATGAACGAAACCCTAAAAAGATAGAGCTTCTGGAAAACATGTATACATTTTAATTGAGAAAATGTCTCAAAGAACAAACAACTTTTATACAAAATCTCTTGAAATTTATTGCTATCTTGTGAAATTTTGACGATTACTTCTTAATTATTAACTATATAAAGATGCGTATGTACTACAGATAAAGTATATTTATATGCAATGCATTTTATTCTAGCAAGAACCGCGGCTTTGTAGGCAATGCTGTTGCAATATGTCAATTGGTATTTGTGTTACTATTTATATTAGAGGAAATCACACGGCCATGGATATCTTACATATTAGTAAGTAAGTGCCATTTTGAGTAAGCTTCAGTCTTTTACAGAATCAGTTTAACATGAGACTTGAATTAATGCGAAAATCTTCATTTCAAGCCGTTTGTAATATTCTCCTTCCAAAAAAAGATAAAAAACCCTATACTTTTGAACTATGTTTTATAAGTTTTCGTACAATGAAATAATTTTTAAATCGGTTCCGCCTCAAAGTCTATTTTCTAAAAACAAGCAATTGTTTCTATTTTACTATATTAGTATAACAGGAAAATAAATATAATAAATAACTTTAATAAAATAACATCAATATCAATAAAAATAAATCCCATCAAGTAATAAGTTACAATACATTGCTTTTGTATATTTAACAATTAGTTTCGTGAAGAGAAAGGTTAAATATGGAGTACTTCCGTATCCATTTGGCAATCATATTTCTGCATTACCTCATTTTTATCGTTATTAGTTCTTGCGTTATATCTTATTGCTCAGAACAGTTGTACCTTATACCAGCATGATAAATAATTGATTTTTCTTGTCTTTACAATTTTTATTTAAATACACATTGTTTGTACGCATCGGCGTCTAAGAAGTTAACCGTAAGCCAAATGCAATGTTTCTAGGCTATGAGTTTCATAAAAATCATAGAGAAAATAAATTTCTTTAAATTCAATTTTTTAAATTACTTTTATCGGACAAATCACACCCTAATAGAAACGCGTATGTCAAATTAAAAATGTTTAGTGTCTATAGTGTCCGAGCATCTTTTAATCATTTTACCTTTTTAAATTTCGAATGTTTTAACTTTCTTGCCAGGCCTTTAAGTCTTAAAAGTAATCACTTGTTAAAGTTTCATGGTTTTAGCATCAACAGAATCGGAGAAATTAGAAGTTTTTGAACTTTAATGAATTTTGCAAACACTTCAGCTGTGTTTCCGAAGACATAAAATATAGCCTATTTTTAAGTATTTTTATCACTTATATTCTAAATGAAAATTAGTTTAGTAATTCCAAATTAATCATTGTTTAAGAACTTTTCAACGTCTTTCACCCTATCAAATCGAAATTTAAGAAATTGTTCTCATCCAGCATGTATGCGTAAAAAATAACAACCATGCCCAATTTGACGTTTCTATTACTAACCATTTTTAAATTCTTATTTTAGTGCGTTTAAAGAATACTTTGGGTACATTTTGCACACTTGAATTTCGATGTTTTTAGAACTGGTCTTAACGAGTATTCATGTCGTAAAAGTAAACATCATGTCAAATTTCATGTTTCTATTCTCACTATATCCAAAAGGATGCTAACTTTAGATTGTTTATCGCTCTTGTACCTCCTTTCATGGTGGTTGGATGGAGGTAAGAGTTGGTTACCTTTAAAACAGTCTCACGAACGCTATCACGAAACAATTTTAAAATCGTTTCAGTAGATCTAAAGTAATTGTTATTTTCCGCTCATCTCACCCTTTTAAATTTCGATTAGTTTTTGAAAGTGTTATGCGAGAAATTGTACGCCTTAAAAGTAACAGTCAAGTCAAATTTATAGTTTTATCCCTAGCAATTTTATATGTATTGAAATTGAATATTTTCGCTCTTTTCACAATTTTAAATTTAGAGTTTAATATAAACCTCTCTCAGCGATCTCTTTAGAAGCAACCACCATTTAGTTTCAAGTGCCAAAAGTTTTATAGAAATAGGAATTTTAAAGAAATTTCTTACCTTCAACAGTATTTTAAATTTCAATTTTTTTAAACAATTGTGTAGGAACATTTACCTTTGAAAGTAACAGACATGTGAAATTTCTAGTTTCTATCTCTAATAAATTCAAATAAATATAATTTAGAACATTTTTAGAACGTTTACTTCTCATTTCATCAGTTTTCATTTTGTTTTTTACAAACCGTGAGCATTTACGTATCAAAAATTATCTTAAAAAAAATTTAATTTTATAGTACTAATAGTTCATCATATATAGCAATTTTAATTATTTTCTCGTAAAGCTTTTGTAAAATTGATCTTTAAAAAAAAATTCTGAGTGAGCATTATGTCATAAAAGTAAGACATATTAAATTTCAAGTGTGATCTCTGATAATTTAATTATCTTTCATAATTTAATATAAATCTTAATGTAGAAAAGTTTTAGGAAATTCCAAGTTCACAAAGAATCAAAAAATAAAATATTGTACTAAAAAAACTACTTTTTAACACTCAAAAAACCCTAAAACAATACAGTTAAACTTTTAAGGGACAAAAAACTCTAACTGTTCAAAATGATTCAATGTCACCAGACTTTACAAATAAATCTTTTTGAAAATAAATAAATTAGTTTGTTCACGTAGCAAGTTTTGGGTACCATTCGTGGAATTACATTTAAGTTTTATATGTAATATAAGACTGTTTTTTAATGTCTAAATGGTTAAAGTAGAGCAATGAAATAATCGGCACCTTTCAAAATACACATTCTCTTTCAAATTGCAAATGAGTCTACATCATATGATTAAAATTGTGATTTCTAATTTGGCCTTAAATTTTCAAATTCATTTCTATAAAATTCTTTTACAACTTTATTTATATTTTACAAGTATTACATATATTTTTAGAAGTACAGGAATAAACTTTTCGTACATTTATAAATATTTTTAAAATAATAACTTCTAAGAGAATAAAATATTTGAGATTTTTCTGGTGCTGTTATATTAACCTTTTGAGTGCGTTGCTTTTGAAATACATGTGGCTGCGCTTGAAGAGATATTTCTTTCAAATACCAGCATTTCTGAATAGTTACTATCGATAATTTTAATGTCCTTATTTCATTTCTGCCATTGCATTCAATTTTTGCTATTAAAATGTAATAACATTAGAATTAAAATAAAGAAAAACCAGAATATTTTCAACATCGTATGCTCATATGTGGTCATAGTCAAGGGTTTAATGAATAAATTTCTTTGAATTGTAAAGTAGAAAAAAAAAATATTTTATTTATTCGTTAACTAGAGATTAATAAAAAAGTAGCATTTCAGCGTGCTATAACAAACACCGCAAACTTTTGAAACCTACGTATTTGTTGTAGTGCCTTTTTTATTGATTTTACAGTACTATGTTTATTCTATCTTTATTAGTTCTTTGTATAACGGAAATTTTTCCAATCGTGTTGTTGTCTTTTGAAGTAAATACCGTAAAATAGCTATTCGATGAAGTAAAAATGAATTGTCACATTTTTAATTATAAAAAAAAAATTCAATGAAATATGAAAAGTTTTTACTGTTAAAATCATGCTTAAACTCGATAAACAGTTATAAACAAGAAAAATAAAATCAAACATTTAAATTTTGATGCCATTTTCTTCACATATTTGAGTTTATTACTTGAAGCCATAAAAAATATGCAATGATCTTTTTTTTTATTATTATTATCGTTATCATTATCAACATCATAACCTTAATCTTGCTAACCGTCAAATGTCGTATAACATGTTTTTACATCAATGCATTAAATATAAAATCATTAAAATCAACTTTACGCATACATATATTTTTACTGTAAAATAATACAATTTTAACGATACTTCACAGATCTCATTTTTTCTATTGTCCTTTTTCTACCGTGTATCTTAAATAACAAAAAAAAGTCATAAGGCGTTTACTTTAAAATTAAATTAATTTTCAAAGAAATATCTGAGTAAAATAATAAAACTGAAACGTAAGAGAATGATTTCTTAAAATTAATTTTAATCACTTTCTTTCTAATAATCGTTTTTCTTATCAGATTACCCTTATTTCTATGAATAAGAAATTTCCTTCAAATGGTAATTATGCTATTAAATCGTTAAAATATGATGAGAAGTTCTTCATTATATTTTAAAATCATATCGAGTGCATTTTAATGATGCACAATAAGAAATAATACGTATTTCATTAACATTATTGCTATTACGTTACTGAATTAGATTTTATAATATAAAAAGATAATTATTTATTTTTAAATGTGCTTTTCCAGAAATATATAACCTAATGACGCCGGTATGCACGCAAGAAAACGTTTTTGCGCTTGCTCTCATAATCATCCAGCTAATGGATTTTAAACGATAGATTTAAATCTGCCAAAAATATAAAATGATAAGTGGAAAAAATCAGTTTTAAGCGGTCTCAGGATTCTTAAAAATTGAAATAAAAGAAAATAAAAAAACATTTTCAATGTTTAATATCCTAAAATGCATTTGATTTAAAAACTCAATTTTTTATGCCATGAAAGATATAAGTATGTTCTTTCATTTAATGCGCTTAAAAAAAACAAGATGCAGAATTATTATTTACAGGGGGCTCCAAATTTCGTCGAGAAGAAAATTGGTATAACAGATTACGCGCAGGATTACAAAATACATTTTTCTACTAGAATGACATTTTTTGTGCCTAATTATACTTCAGATTATAATAATTACCCTGAACCTAAATAAATTTGTATTTAAAGCATTTTCCTATTTTTAATACAAAGTTGTATTTAGCTAATGCAAAATTTTGAAAATCTCGACAGTATAATCACATTTTTTTTTTTTTTTTTTTTTTTTTTTTTTTTTTTTTTTTTTTTTTTTTTTTAAACAATAAAAATAAAATTTTAGGTTAAAATTTTAGGATCAGTCTACACAAACTAACATGAAACAGGTGTTTTAAAAATTTCATGAAAAATATTCGGACGTTTTTGAGATATCGTGCGCGTTATGCCCAAAAACGTCATCTGGAAAAAAACGATTTGAAAGTTTTGGAAACGCAGCTTCAGCTATTGAGAAAGGGTATAATTGTAAAAGCCATAACTTGCGTTTTAATGATAACTTCAAGGAAATAGTTATATCAAAATGTTCATAAAAGATAGGAGTTTAACATCTGAAAAAATTAAAATTTTGAAACTTTTGAAGCTTTAAGAGTCCTGAGACCCCTTAACCCTTAAATGCCGGGCGTTGTTTTTCGGCAGCGTACCCAATTTCGGCTCTAAAATACTATTGAATAATATTGAAGCTATAATGCCTAATGTTGCTAATAAAATACATTCTGAAAATATTATTAAACCGATTTTCAACATGTAGCTGGCGACACTTGTGCTGTTTATGAATAAAGATAGATTTATTTTTTGAATTGTTGCTACTTGTGCTTTTTGTTTTGTTTGGAAGCTTGCGAAATACTCTATTTTGTTCTGCAGTGAGCAAGTAAAATTTATTTCTTATTATAGTTTCTAAAATTCTTGTGTGTTTAATATTATAGAATTTTATCAAGGAAAATTATTTTTTCAATAAAGACCAGTATTGGCGATTAGTAACGAACTGTTTTTTAACCGTAAACCATACTTAAAACAAAATATGATTTTTTAAAAGTATTTTTCCCATAATTTATTTAAAAAATGAAAGCCGAAAAACATTATTACAATGATTTTTGAAAAATCAGGAATTTAAAGGTTAATTTTATAACACTGTCTAAATGCATATTTTGGTACGGAAATAATACTGGCAATCTAGACGCCAGTACTATTTCCGATTTCTGCGGGAATTGTTACCCATAAATTACAGAAAATTTTCCGTTTTTCTGATTAAAAACGGAACACATACAAGCACACACTTATAAAAATATAACATGTACTAACTTAGAAGGACTCTGAATCCTTCAAATCTTGGAGTTGACAAAAATATACACAGTGTTAAAAAAAAAAAAAAAAAAAAAAAAAAAAAAAAAAAAAAACGGACTAAAAAACGGAAATAATACTGACAATCTAGACGCCAGTACTATTTCCGTTTTTTGCGGGAACTTTTACCCATAAATTACAGAAAATTTTCCGTTTTTCTGATTAAAAACGGAAATTTTTCTGTAATTTATGGGTAAAAATTCCCGTAAAAAACGGAAATAGTACTGGCGTCTAGATTGCCAGTAGTATTTCCGTTTTTTTTTTTTTTTTTTTTTTTTTTTTTTTTTTTTTTTTTTTACAGTGCAGCGTGTCCATAAAAGAATGTCCCAGTTTCATTGGCATATTATAACACTTTGATTTAGACCACACACAACAAATCATACATCCAATTGAAGGTGAAATAACCTAGTTTTTCTTGCAACACAGACCCATAAATTACAGAAAATTTTCCGTTTTTCTGATTAAAAACGGAAATTTTTCTGTAATTTATGGGTAAAAATTCCCGTAAAAAACGGAAATAGTACTGGCGTCTAGATTGCCAGTAGTATTTCCGTTTTTTTTTTTTTTTTTTTTTTTTTTTTTTTTTTTTTTTACAGTGCAGCGTGTCCATAAAAGAATGTCCCAGTTTGATTGGCATATTATAACACTTTGATTTAGACCACACACAACAAATCATACATCCAATTGAAGGTGAAATAACCTAGTTTTTCTTGCAAATGTTGAATATGTGTATCTTTAGTTATACGGCACACATCCAACCTAAAGTCTAAATCTTCACTGTAAAAAAGAATCCCGTTAAAATACGGAAATTATACTGGCAATCGAGATGCCAGTGCTGTTTCCGTAAATTCTAGAACAAATTCCTTTTTTTTACAAAATTTAAGGAAACAGTACCGTTAAAATACGGAAATATTACTTGCGTCTCGATTGCCAGTACAATTTTCCGTATTTTAAGGGATTTTTTTTTCACAGTATTCCCACACTTCGGTTGCCGAGTCCGAAGTAATGGATGCAATATCGTCTTCAATTATGTGTATTTTTGCCACATGGTAGATTACAATTAAATATTCAACGAAACGCACGTTGAACTGAAATTACAAATTCACACTAAGCAAATTTTACCACACAAAACGTTTTACGCATACACTGTAAAAAAAAATCCGACTAGCTTTCCTGTAGGAATCGGAAAAATAGTTGCCCTTATCGTACCGGAAAATTTTCCTATCCAGCTTGGAATAAAATCCGTAAAATCTCAATAAAATCCAAAAAATACGTTTTAATGAATGTTTCCTTTTTTTTTACTGATTTTATTCCGAGCTGGGTCGGAAAATTTCCCGGTACGATAAGGGCAACTATTTTTCCGATTCCTACAAGAAAACGCCTCGGATTTTTTTACACTGTAGGAGTCACCAATTTCCGTATGTGGCACTGCAAGAAAGTAAATAAGGAAGCAGTACTCGCGCATGCACTTATCTAAAACTGTTTGAGTTATGCTCCAGATAGACGTATCATTCAACTCGCGGTGTTTTCGTTTTGGTCAGACGGCGCTTTCATGTTGTCAAGTGGAGTTTTTAATCTTTTACGGCTTACAAAGAAAGTGTTGGCCATCCTGCAGGATTGAAGAGAATCCTTCAAGTTCGATCTAATCTTATTTCCTGACCCATTGTTGAATCCATTGTTGATCATCCGTCCTTTCGTTATAAAGCACGAACGGGTTGGAAAAGAAAGGTTTTATTGCTTTAACATGACAGTAAGCACTTCTGCTTTCTAAACGCTGCGTTACTCTTTATTCGTGACTGTGAAGGCGTCTACCTTCGCATATTAATGTTAATAGTTTCCCCTTTCCCCACTTTAAAATTATGCCTTTTTAAATCTTAAATTTAATTATCTGTCTGCATTTGCATTCAATTTATTTTCTAGCGCCCTTTTCCTTTCATAAATTAAGCAATCATTTTTCAGTCTCTTTAACATGTTAACCTCAGCGCACTGCATTTAAAAGAAAAGAAATAATATATTTTTTCCGCATAGCAACCGCTTTCTGATTTCATCTTTGTCCATGACTTTTGACGATATGCAGAAATTGGATAGAGATATTACTTCTACATTTTGTGACCGTTAGTTCAGATACAATATATTAAGCATTTCATTATTGGTACTCTGTCTTTAATTTGTTTTACTTTATTAACGTTCACTTTCTGGCACTTCAATCCCGTGAGACTTTTGGCAACCCCCTATAGAATGTTACTTCACGATTTCTAAACCATAATTCCTACGCAATCAATTGGTGGTAAATAATTCACATTACTCTATTACGTCCCCCATTCAATTTCCAGTAACCTACTTTGACCACATGTCTTCACTCACTGTATTCTCGCCATATAGCATATGTAATTGGCGAAAAATGTATATGTATCTTGCCAATACTCGATCATTTTAGAGAAAATGTAATTGTGAACACTTCCTTCTCGACGCTGATTCTGTCAACTTAAAATGTAATACTTTGCTCCCTTCACCAGCATCGGCTTTGGCCATATAAATCTCTGTTGTGTTAGAAACGATCTCGGTGGACAATAAAGACATTCAGATAATTCTACTTTTGATTGCTCTTAATTCAACAGCTTCCTGAACTTTCTTAAAATAATTAACAGTTGATTTTACAGCCTCCCATTATTTATGGAATTTCATCGAAAGGAATCACCTGTGCAAGACGTCAACGTTATAGTGACTTTGAACCAACTCTCTATAAGGGTTACAGCTGATACTTTTAAAGTTTATAACTGAAGCCATTCTTTTATGGACTTGGACATCCTGAATTTTGGTTTTTGGTTTTTTTGCTTAAAATGTATTTATGCATTCTTAGAACAGTCAGCGGACAAACAAAATGATCTGATAGTTATGCGTATGTGAAATGACTTTTTATTGAATCAATTTCCTTTTTGAATAATTCAGAGATAAAATTTTTAAAATAAGTTTTTCAAGCTTGCGTTTTGTCTATATATCATTATATTCAAAATGGTAAAACGCCTACATATATTTCTCAATGTTTTTGATAATTTTAATTGACGCTCCTTATGAAGTGTTTTATCAATTTGAAGCTTGGATTCGGAATAACAAAAATTTTTCTTTTTTAATATAAAAATTTTAAGTGAAAAGATAGTTCTCTGTTCTATTTTTATAAATGTCATAAGATTTTATTTATTTTTGCATAAACTAATTAACCTTTTGTAAACCTTTTCATTGCAATTATAGTGCATGCTTGTAAGTAAAATATGAAGAAAAGTTTTTTGGAAAAGTTTAAAACATTTTAAGAAATGTGACTATAAAATTTTCTGAAATTTGTTTAAAAATATTTTTTTGAAAATTTCCATTAAAAGGTCTCTTGATTAGACCATTATCATTCATAAAACCCTTTAAGAAATTGTTATAAGTTATTATAAGATGCTTAAAAAAAACAAGAGCTTACGGGTGCCTTTTAAAATATAAAAAACACTCACTTACACGCAAACATGTTAACTATGTCAATACTTGTTTTTTCAAATTTCCGTAAGTTAGACTTCACGTATAGTAGATAGATTAAATTATGGTTAATTATTTTGTTTATACATATCTACATTAATAGGTTTCTTACTTCTAAATATTTTACTGAAACGAAAGATTCTTTTATAAAGGTATTGTGCGATATATTTTTTAAGAATTCATAAATAAATGTGAAAATAACTGAAAACACAGAACTGAAAACACAGAATTTAATTTAAATATGGAAAATTTGTCATTCTGGTTTACTGGACCGGATGAGAAGCCATGTCCTTTTAAAATCACAATATCCTGGATCGAACCCACATGGTACCGAAAAAATATATAAATATATGATGCATTAAAAAAAAAACCTCTTTTTTACTGAGTATATTCAAGGATCAACACTTAATGACGAAATATACGCAAATATGTTCCATTCATAACTGTTTGTACAGGATGCAGGTGATGATCATGTAACACATGAGTATAAATTTAATATTATATCAGACGTTAATAATAATATAATATGGCTTAAAATTTCGTACTATAATTATGCGATAATGTAGGTAAAATTAAAATCAGAAAGGAAAGCATAACCATAGTTTAAAGTTTTAAAATATAACCTAACGCTTGCAACATAAACTAAAACATTTTAATATTTGAATCGGTTTGGAATAATGACTTTTCCTAATATATATATTGCTAATGCTTTAACTCCAAAAAACGCATTAAATAAGAACTAAATATCAGGTTAGATGTATTTTAAAAGTAAGTATCATTACACATATGGAAATATATGCTGTTCTAAACCATTCAAAAAGAGAAATAACTATAAACATTTTAAAACTATAGTAAAGTTCCCTATCTGAAAACCCCAAAATATACATTTATTAATAGTATCTGAAATAGTACGTAACAGATATGAAATTTTAACCTTATAAAATAATCTTAAACGAGTGCCATTTCTGTTTGGTTGCTTATGGTGTAACAAATAAAATTGATAATTTGAAAGAAAATTTTGGAATTTTTATTTGTATATGTGAGGGGAGATGGGTGTAGACAATTATGAATTACTTATTCAAAGACCAAAACAATGTTTATTTTTTATTTATTTATTTATCCATTTCAGTATTAATGGATAATCAATGTTTCAAAACAATTTTTAACCAAAATATGCACGTACCTGGTTTATATTAATTAGTTTATATTTAAATTATTTTCGTTTATTAAACAATGCATATAATTTGTGAATATTATTATTATTTTTTTACAGCTAATATCACGCTAAGCTTAAATGTGTAACAAAATTACGGCTATGATAGTGAACTTTTAATATTAAGGAAGGATTTTTAATGTGCAAACGACTTCTTTCGACATAATAAACCTAAATATTTATAAACACATTGTTACGATTAAAACGGAACATTTTTTTCTCTTTTTTTTTTTTACATTTTAACTGAAGATGTACTACATGTTTGACATTTTTTTTGAACAGTGAGTATTTTCATGGATAACAATTCAACTTTTTTTAACCTGACAAATACATTAATTTTGTTTCATAAGCATTATCTCATTACAATTTTTAAAAGAAAGGGAATGCTGCTTTAGAATAGACAGAAATTGAGCAAAAATAAGTGTTTTAATATGCGTAGTTATACATTCAGTGAAGAAAGTATACTTTATTGCATGATTGCGCAACAAATGCAGTGTTTTTCTTTATTTTTATTTTTTATTTTTTTGCAAATTTCGCTGTGGTTTATGTTCACTTCATTATTTTAAAACATTTCTGCAAATGTCTCCGAAGTAAATCAGTTCTACCCATGTTGTTCGGAGAATTTTCACATCTATTAAATAAATTGCAGTAACGCTAATGATTTTCATTCAGAAATTAATTTAAATTACCGTAAAACCCCAAGAGTTTCTTCCACAAACACACTGCTATTGCTGGAAAGGTTAGGCTTAGACGTTTTTCTTTGAAAAATACTGAAATAATCGCAATCGGGACATAGCGGTCTTTTATTAAGTCAACGGAATTTTGCATGAAAACGTTTGCAGAAAAATACAGTTGCTGAATATCTACAATCTGTATGAAATGTTCTACGCACTGTGTTATTTAAAGCTTCAATAAAAAGCGTCGGAATATTACGCGAATTTACAACGTTTGACGTCGAAAAAAAAATAATTTAGATGCCTCTATGTTTTTCAAATCATAGCTGTCCACATGCTACGATTGCATTCATCACTCTTTCGAAATAGAGACCTTTGCCTTATTTTATCACAGAAACCTGCAAAAAAGCGAGATTTACTTTAAAAACTAGTTAAAAAATTCCTGGATAATGCAGCCTAGATTTAAACGAAAACTACCTACATGATTCAAAATTGTAATTTAAATAGCTGATAACATATTTAAAAAATTCAGTAACTAAAGAAAAGTTATATACATGACATTTTAATCTATAGGAAATCAATAATGTATCATATTTAATGATCCCTTAAAATACATTTAGTGTGTTGACAATACTACGAAAAATGAACAATAATATTAAATTTTGTTTTCAGTATGAGGAAGAGTTTATGAATTATTAATCTCTTTAGTATATTTGATATATCTAAACAATTACTCTTAATGTACTTAATACATTATATAAAGCTCATTAAAAGCCAGCAATTAAACATGTACTTTTTAAAAACCAAATAAATAAATAAAACACAAATGATGGTATTGCGTCTTAACGATGTTTTTTGCACGGATTTTTATTTAACTCCATTTTGTATATTTGATCGAGAGTGGTTTAGCATAACCGCATAAAAAATATTATTATGCTAAGTATTTTGTTTATTCTATTGCTATACATATTTGCGGTTTACACAATAATATTATATATATATAACATAACATTATATACTAATACAAAAATGTAAATAGCAAATGAAAACAGTACTATTGCTTTACACGTTTGCGGTTCACACAATATATATTACCCAATATTATATATTTAGCTAATTAAAAGTCCCGAAATAAACCAGTAAATTTTAAGAAAAAATAAATAATCACGATCCAAATTAAGATATCATTTCTTAACGATTGTTTATTGCACCGAGTTCTTTTTAGCTTACTCTATTTTTTGTATTTTATTGCTCAGTAGTTTGGCAAAACACGTTGTTATCTGTGACTGTGCTTTATTGTTATCGACATTCATTTAAAATGTTATGCTGTCGTCACTGATAAAAGTGACAATGTTACTTAAATTATGAATTTAAATGTATTATAATTATTATATTATCATGTAAATGCCTTATTGATGTATTACCATTTTTAAAGAATTTCATATATAAAAATATGACATTTCTTTGAGCCAAAACTATTCACAATACGATGGCAATTTTCAACGCTAAAGGGATACTTTGTACAATTAGTAATTATAATTTTTAAATTTTACTATGTGATAAATATTATTATTATGTATATTATTTTTTAAATATACTATCATTTCTGTAGACGACAATATATTAAAATTTTTGACGTACTCTTAAAACAGAAATATTCACATAGTACGATAAATATTTAATTTTTTTTTTAAATTAATACTCTTTACCTTTAGGCCATTTCCAAATTCTATGGTAATTGTCGAAAATTTACAAGAAAGAACGCGATTTACAATGTGAGGAAAGCAAAAATTAGACAGGCAGACAAATACACCATTATGATTTCCTGTAGAGACTAGCTAAAAACGGAGTCGAACACTTTCATAAAAATTAAATCAATATCAAACTCGAAGCATCAGTTAATACTATATGTACGTTATGCACGGATATGCATAAAAAGTCTTGCAAATTAAGTAAATTCCTTTGATTGAAGTCGGTCCAAAAAAATTCATTACAATATATAAAAATAAAACAGTAAAAATAAAATAAAATAACGCAAATATGCAAATCGAAAATATATACGTTAAAAGATTAGTTTTGGTAATAGCTTCAACATTTAATCTATTATATGCGCAGACAAATTTTACCAAGCTTACAATTTCTGATTATAAGAACCCAAAATGCCTGTCTGTAAAGTATTCAAATGCTCCCATGTGGCTAGAATATGTAATAAAAGAAGAATTTATGAAACTGTTGGTGATAAATAACTGTTCTTAAAGTACAATACAGTAGATTTAAAAATGTCTGCTTATGTAATATTAAAAATATTTTCTTACAAATGTTTCTCTAAAGAATTCGTTTTTTTTTTCATTTTGTATGTCATCAAATTAGATTAAAGAAAGTTATTGTTATATATACAATTTCATATTAGAAATTTTGCTGAAGCTTAGACGTAAAATTATGTTTATGCAAAATTCGTTTCAAACTTTAATATAAAATAATCGATACGGGTTTAAATAAATAATATTAGAAGGTGCAATGCAGAATTTAAATTATAAAATTCTGTCATTTAATTATCTTTTCGTTTATGTACTTTTTGGAGACATATATGTTACATAGAATATGCATTGAAATTTTATGATTGTGAAAAATCTATCTGAATATTAAAAGGATAATAATAAATACAACTAAAAAACAACATGCCCTAATAAAAATACCAAAGTGTTTGATAATTCATATGAGAAAATATAATTAAAAAACTTTTAAATAATTAGTTTGCATTAGTTATTTAATTATCGCCATGTAAAACAAAAATAATTTTTAAAACAAATTTTTATGAATGTATTTGTTTTGGATTTCGTAAATGACCTATCATTTAAAAAAATGGTTTTAATAAATTGCTCTTTCAATTCACACCTTTTACTTAAAAATGAATATTTTGCTTTTTATCTATTTTTACTTTTTAAAAAGAATGTCTTAAAAGTTAAATGTTTTCACTTTTGACATTGTAAAGATTTCCTTTAATCTGGTCAGGTATAATTCAGCTATATATATGCGTATATAAATAAATATTTCAAAAAGGCGATTTATAAAAGCTTGTCTTCAACAATTGCAAATTAATGACAAAATTTTTATCAAATACAAATTTCACTTTTATCTTTTCCTTTACAGAATAACAATATGTGTAATTTAATATGCAATTTTTACAGTATTCATAAATAAAACGCTATTAAAATATCATTATATCGTAAAATAAAATATAATAGAGATAAAAAAAAAAAAAAAAAAAAAAAAAAAAAAAAAAAAAAAAACATAAAATTTTAAGTCATATTACGATAATGGAAATGTAATTGATTTCTTGCAGAATAATTTTGCTTATTTATCACTGGTCCTCAAATTTTGTGATAAGCCTCCTTTTTATTTTATAAAAAGCTCAGTTTAATTTTGAACATTCTTTCTTCTTTCATAAGTTTTCATGCAGAATTTTATTCATGGTCATTTGATATAATTATCGACTATAAAAACTTTGATGTCATTATTACAATCATGGCCATACTGATGTCTGTATGTGTTATCAGCTGCTGAATTAGAATTCTGAGCTATAAAATATTTATCTAAAATTTTTATAAATGAAAATGAAAGAAAAAAAATGTATGTACCAAACTGATTCCTTATGTACGATTATTAATGAAACTCTTCAGTGTGAGTAAATAAAATATGATTCTTATTACTTCTCGAATTTTTTTTTATTTTATACTAGTAAAAATATTTTCTCGCAGAGGCTATCTTTTTTTTATTTTAGATTTAAACATTTAGCCTTAGGTCTATCAAAAATATTCATGCATCTATATTTTTCTTTTTTTTTAATGGAAAGAATTCAGTACACGAGTAAGGCGACAACGTATCTGAAAATGAATACGTAACTTTAAAAGAAGATAAGAATATCCATATTTTTTCTGCAGTAGGTATATGTTTTTATTTCGGAATTCGAATAAGTTCTTTTCAATTATGTAAAAATAAAATATTTATTTTGGAATACCGTTTTAAAAAGAATTTCTTTACAAATGAAAAAAAAAAAAAAAGACAACATTTCGTTATATAGGTAAGCAAAAATGTCACATTGTAAGAAAAACAATTCGGACGAAAAACAGTCAGAAACGATATTAATTTACATTAAATTAAATGAATGATTTTCAGATATTTATCTACAGATATAAACCCCAAGAACGGTCAAGTATAGAATTTAAAAATTCTACCTAATAAAAAGTTCTGCATTTTTTCCTTAAAAAGTTTTAAAAAAAATATTAAAATTTTAATAGTTTTCTGAAATATAAATATTTAGCTGTACTAAAATACAAATACGTAACACCACATTCTTTAAAAAATATATTTTTTATTATTATTTTAAAGAAAAGAATAATCTTATTTTGTAATTTATATGTCTTATTGATCTAGTGTAATACAATGTATAGAGAAAAACTGTATAAAATTTATTTATTCGATGATTACATGCAACATTTTAATTTAAAATTTATAAACAAAATAATTAATTAAAACAAATGTTTGAGAATGGTAAATTTTACTTAATAATGATGAAAAAATAAATTCTATAACTTTTTCTCCTCAAATAAAGTATAATTATCATTATTGAACTGAGTTATCAGAACACTATCAACTTACATCACAAAGCCTGCAGAATCACATTTCATCCTATCGCCTATACTTATAACTATTTTCCTT
The DNA here is from genome assembly GCA_963932465.1 of Maratus speciosus. NCBI lineage: Eukaryota > Metazoa > Arthropoda > Arachnida > Araneae > Salticidae > Maratus > Maratus speciosus. Next base: position 381,292,090 of record OZ010786.1, read on the forward strand.
TCTTCTTTCTAAAGCAGAAAGTTTTGTAACCAAATTTTTTTTCAACTTCCGGTTTTCGACGGATTTACAATTCACATGTTTTTGGGGTGTTAGATCCTGAAAAACATGTTTATACAAAATGTCTGTCTGTCCATCCGTATATCCGTGTATCATCTTTGTAACATCGAAAAGTGTATCATGTTATGCATAGAATTAAACCATTTTTTTTATGTAAGTTTTTCACTATGGCCAGCAGATCCTCTTTGAATTTAGAAACATTCCGCCAAAAGGGGGCGCTGTAATAGAGATTTTGAGCCATTTTCATTATTGTACCATCCACAAATGTATGGAGTTATGCATAGAATCAAAACAAATTTTCTGTGAATGCTTTTGGCTATGGCCAGCCGGTCCCACGTAAGCTTGATAATAATTCGCCAGAAGAGGGTTTTATAATAGCGATTTTTCGCGATGATTCATAGTTCTATTGTACATCAGATGTCTCTTTCTTTTCTTTCTAACCGATGACCAGGCCCCTACCTACCGGGTAGATACCGGGTATACCGGTTTGATACCTGGTATTGGGGTGGGTGATCGCCTAATCGCCTCTTTGCGGCAATAAAACTAACGAGCACCTAGATCGTATCGGCAGTGCCTATTTCTTAGTTGTGAACGGTGTTATGTTGGTTGCTTAACATTTATATCCTGTTGTTTGGAACCTGCGCATTGCTACTCATGTTGATCTTGTAATTTGGAACATTGATCAGGAAACGAGACCATCACCTGGCAAGGCACCTCCAGAGGTATAATTCACAGGTAACTTGGAGGACTTTGCACCCACGGCAGATTTTACATGCACCAGGCACCATTGGCGTATATTGCGGATTATAGCCAGCAATAAGCCTCGATCACGCTGCCTTGAGCTGCGGGTTCGATGCCCCGCCAACTGGTCCACCTCTGTCCGATCTACTTCTGATTTACCTGGAGTTTTGAAGCCAAATTTTTGGTGCAGATTTGTCAAATAAAAATGGTGCTTTGGGGAGGTCAAAACAAAATATGGAGCGTTGCAAATTGATAAAATGCACCGTAAGTTAATTTTGGCGCGAAATGCTAGGCAACACAACGATGCATGGACTCCACCTTTCTACCGAATCAAACCGCGTAAAAACTGGCATGGTAGATTTCCCACTGGAGCGGGTCCGGTAGCTTGTGCAGGCTTATGTGCTACTAATAAAGAGGCGGCAGTAAAAAAACACTGAAAAGGAAAGGGGTTAGCTTGTACATGTTATTTACAGTTTACAACTTACACTTAGGTATTTACTTAACTATCATTTATTTAATTTTTTTATATTATCCTAGGCATAATATATAGACAAAACTAACTAGAGTAATTTACTTTAGATTGCTTAAATAATGCCTGGCTATTTAAAATGCATTTATATTTTTAACTGTTACTAATGCTAGAATCATGATTTTTTTTTTTTTATCTTACGGCGGCGTGTTAACTATGAACTGACATACTATTACTTAGCTAGATGGGAATTGTAAGAGATTAACAAGCTGAGTTAGTGAGATTATATTTAATCTACTAATTTATAATTGAGCTAGCTGCTTGAGGTTGTAACTTAGACATGAGCTAATGGAGTTGGGCTTGACTTAAATTAACTTTTAATAATATAGTTAACTATATTTGCCAGCCGATTCTGTATGTACGTGTGTACGTACGTACGTACGTATGTACGTAACGCGATAACTCTTGATAGAAATATCCGATTTGCTTCAATTTTTTTTCTAGGTTAATTCTTATAAGGTGCTTCCCTGATTAGTTTTTGGGGTTCATTGGTTAAGGAGAAAGGGGGAAAAGGGGCTACCCCCCTTAATTTATATAAATGGGTTTTTCATGCAGAAATATGCGATTTGCTATAAATTTGGTATACCGGTTAATTATGTTAAGCAGCTTCCCTGATTACATTTGGAAGATCATTATTATGTATAAAGGTGGGAAAGGGGGGGGGGCAATTGCCTCTCCCCTTAATTTATATAAATGCGTTTTTCATGTAGAATTATTCGATCAGCTCAAATTTCGTATACTGGTTTATTATGTTAAGGAGATGGCTTGATTAGATTTGGAGGTTTATTAGATAAGTTTAGAGGGAGGAAAGGGGGCTAGCCCCCCCCCCCTTAATTTAGAAAAATGGTTTTTTAATGCAAAATTATTCGATTTGCTCCAAATTTGGTATACCGGTTTATTATGTTAAGGAGCTTCCCTGATTAGATTTGGAGGTTCATTAGTTAAGTATAAAGGAGGGACAGGGGCTAGTGCCCCCTTAATTTAGATAAATGGGTTATCCATACAGAATTATTCGATTTGCTTCAAATTTGATATACCAGTTTATTACGATATGGCTTTCTTCATTTGATTTGGAGGTTCATTGGTTAAGTATAAAAGAGGGAGAGGGGGGCAATTGCCCCTCCCCTTAATTTAGATAAATGGGTTTTCTTGCAGAATTATCTAATTTAGTTTAATTTTTTTTCTAGGTTCATTCAAATAAGGAGCTTTTCTGATTAGATTTGAAAGTTCATTGGTTCAGCATAAAGGGAGAAATGGGGGAGCTAATACCCCCTTTAATTTAGTGAAATGGTTTTTTCATGCATAAGTATCTGATATGCTTCAAATTTGGTATGCCAGTTTATTATGTTAAGTAGCTTCCCTGATTAGATTTGGAGGTTCTTTGGTTAAATAGAAAGGGGGACAACGGGGACTAATCCCTTCATTTATTTTTCGAGGGGCATTATTCTTTGAAATAAGAGTATAATATACAATTAGTGTGAATAGCCTGTGAACTCAATGCCATCAGTTTAACTGGGCATTTTTCTTTTTATTAGGTTTATTAACGCATAACCCTACCAAAACCCGAAAAATAAATTACAACAGACCGTACCCCGATCCGAGAAAGTCAAAATAATTTCAGTCTACATGCAACCCGACCCGAACCTGAGAGTTCCATTTGAAAAAACCCGAAATCCCGAACCAAATCTGATAACCGACAAAAATATTCCAAAGATCCATAACCGGATCCGAACAAGACAAATTAGTTTCCATGGAAACGCAACGCTACCAGAACCTAAAAATTCCATTCGAAGTCAACCTGAAACCCGTCCCGAACCAAATCTTAACCGACAAAAATATTCCCAAGAACTATATCCCGATGCAAGCCAGACAAAATAATCTCCGTCCACCGGCAACCCGATCCGAACATGAAAGTTCTAATTGAAGTCAATCCGAATCCTTGTTTAGGTCGGTTTTCGGGTTGACTTCAAATGGAACATTCAAGTTCAGATCCGGTTGAAAAAAAATTAAACTAAATTAGATAATTCTGCATGAAAACCCATTTATCTAAATTAAGGGGAGGGGCAATTGCCCCCCTTTCTCCCCTTTTATACCTAACCAATGAACTTCAAAATCAAATGAAGGAAGCCATATCGTAATAAACTGGTATATCAAATTTGAAGCAAATCGAATAATTCTGTATGAAAAACCCATTTATCTAAATTATGGGGACACTACCCCCACCCCCTTTTCCCCCTTTATCCTTAACCAATGAACCCCAAAAACTAATCAGGGAAGCACCTTATTAGAATGAACCAAGAAAAAAAAATCGAAGCAAATCGGATATTTCTATCAAGAGTTATCGCGTTACGTACACACGTACATACAGAATCTTCGGGAACATAAGCTCTCGGGCTTTGATAGCCTGTGAGATAAAAATATCATCCTGATCGGATAATAAGTGGTCATTTTTCAATTAGCCTAACGCTTTCTAGGCTCTTTGCAATAAGCCTGAAAAATATCAGGCTAAATGGAAAAAGGGAGATGGATTTTCCAATTAGCCCGGCTCTTTGCAAAGAGCCTAGGCTGTTTGCAAAGAACCGGATTTCTCAATTAGCCTACGATATATACATCAAATGTTCATACATCGCCGAGACATTCACATCCAGCATACCTGCCAATTCTCAAGAAGCTGATGTACAACAGAATAACGAAAAATATTGATTGTATTAAATATTATGATTGAGATTAACTCGTTTTTACTCCAATTAATTGACTTTTGAAATATTAACTTGTTTGAGAAAGTAGAAAGTTTTAGGATTGGCATTCCAACTAGTTTGTTATTGCATCAAACCCATCATGTGAAACATATATCTGCCAAATGATTATTTTAAAAAAAATGTTCATACTGATGTACAGTCATGGAAAAAAAAAGTAAATACCCCGTACTAACTCTTCAACAAATTATCGTAGACGGAAGTTACTGGTACCGAACGATTGGAAATAAAGTCTACTTTTAAATGATGCATATAAAATTTGCTTAGGGGTTCATCTACATATTAAAACGAACCCAAACCTCATTTTTTTTCTATGGCAATACCCAATTTTAACGAGATATTTCAAATATGCGGTTTAAACTATGCCTAGACACCAAATTCCAAGTCATTTGAATAATAAGTTTATGAATTATAAGCATTCAAAATTTTGTGCCTCTAATGTTAAATTAAATTTTCATAATTTTATTTATATCTCCTGAAATTCTTCTCCTAATGTGCTAATTTTGTGTGTAGCAATAAAACTAATGTACCCAAACATAAATAGTTTCCAAATAGTTTTCAAATGATGCTTAAAAAATGGAAATATGATGGTTTAAGGGGCTGTCTATGACAGAAGTGAGTAGATATTTTGAAATTTCTTCTGCTGCCTTGTTATCTAACAGGCTTCATTGGCTGCTTAAGGTGCCTTGATCAAGAAGGGGGCTCTCTCGGTTAGTAATCGAGTACCCAACTTCAATTTGGATACAGCCCTTAAAATACGCTCGTTTTAAAATAATTAATTTCTCGGAAACTTATGGTACGAATTGCATAAAAATTTGTTTTTAGGCCAATTGAAGGGTGTAGAGTTCATTTATGCTGTCAGAATTGGGTATTGCCGTTGAAAAAAAATGAAGTTATGGTTCGTTTTAATATGTAGATGGCCCCCTAAGCAAATTTTATATACATCTTTTAAAAGTAGATTTTACTTCCAATCGTTCGGTACCAGTAACTTTCTTCTACAATAATTTGTTGCGGAGTTAGTAGGGGGTGTTTACTTTTTTTTTCCACGACTGTACGTGTATTAATCTGTTTCGAAAACCGTAGTTACAAATTGCAAAGAAATCCTCTATTTTTTTTTTTTTTTTTTTAACCTCGCTACATTTTTTAAACAATTATTTTTATCTTTCATACTGATTATCTACATTGCGCGAAAGTGGGCATAACATTAAAAAATGTTTTTCAAATTATTTTATGTGCAAGGTTACTATTGAAATATGAAAAGGCAAAGTTATATTTTCGTCATGTTACGTTCTATAAGTTTAAAAAAGCTGGGAGTTTTGGATGTGATACAAAAAATATTCAAGACGTGGTTAAAAAGTGATTTTGTCGATTTAGAAATGGTGATTTCAATATAAACTACAAAAGTCGCTCTGGGTGACCTTCTTCCATTAATATTGATTTAATCCGTAATTTAGTGAATAATAATCCATTGAATACTATCGAAGAGATTGCTCTGAGACTAAATGTTGACAATTCGACTGCATTTCGCCATTTAAAACAACTTCAAAACTTGTTGCATCAGAAATCGGGTACTAACTTCTGCAATCACCCAATAACATAACTTGTATCAAAATATAAAGAAAGTGTGAATTCTTTATAATTTTATTTCTTTATTTTCGGCTAACAAAAGCAGTTTTTATTACGTCGATTAAGGAAGAATTATTTTCTAGCGCACATGGATATCTCGTGTAAGAACATTAAGAAAAATACGCAGTGTGAATGAATATTTAAAATATTTTTTTTTTATCGCCCTTCAAAACTTTCTCTTTTATTCTAGTAAAAATATTTTACTGTAGTAGATGAAATGTCAGTGTTTATTATTATTATTATTATTATTATTATTTAACTGAATATATTTCGCGTAAAGTGTAAGAAATTTCATACGACTAATTGTTTTTCGTTTTACATGAAATCTATCAATTCACGAGTAACGCTTCAGCGTATCTCAAAAGAATATTTTATTTTTAAAAGACATGTGACTATAAAAATTTCTTTACAGTATATGTTTATATTTTTAATTTAACCATTTGCTTTCTTTTATATAGAAAGGCCATGTTACATTTTAAATACCATTTTTAAAAGAAATTCTTCAGAAATACAGATATCGTGTAAAATAGATAATAAAAAGCTCTAAATTTTCAGATAGGTAATACTAATTAATGTAACTTGAAAAAATCTTAAATAATATACTTTAATATTCAACGAATGTATTACTGTGATATTTAACTATTGTGCGAAATTTCTAGTTTGTTGGATAAAAATGGAGCGTAATATGTTTTCAGTTTATTATATATTTCAATATGCGAAAATAAGGAATGGTTTTTTTCTATTAAATTTAAAAGATCAACATAAAATATTGAATTCAAATTAAAGCATGACTTTGCATTCTTTTGAAAGATTAAGGTTTTGAATTGAAAAATGTTAATCTTGAAGTCTTTATCGTAAAGATAAAACAGTTATAGAGGGTGTTACTAGATTCCACGTACAAAATTTAAAGTATAGTATAACACATTACAAAAAAAAGTTTTGCAAATAAGAGTCTAAATTCTTTTATTGACGGAAATACATGGTGCTTCATTCTAATTAAACCCTCAACTTAGTTCATAACGTTAACACTGATGAAGATGTTTTAACGAAATTTACAGAAGACTTTTGTTTTATTGCATATTGTAAGCATATTACGTGAAGAGATAGAATTTACAACAATTCATAAACAAGCATCACTGACCTGGACGCCCCATATCTCCTGATGTATATAATGTTGTAAAAAAGTTCACTTACCAAAATACTCTATATTTAATTTTTTTGCCTATGTCATTTTAACTCATACGAAGAAAAGTAAATTTGTTGAAAATGTCTTTAAAATATTTTTAGGTTTTTTTTTTATTTTTATTTTATTTATTTATTTTTTTTTTTTTGTTAAATTTATGAACGGAAATTATATTCAGATTAGAGAGATACACCCTTTTTTATTGATTTACATGATTACGATTCTGGTTTCCTGTATATATATATATATATATATATATATATATATATATATATATATATATATATATATATATATATTATCTATCGTAAATTTAAACCTTGTATTTATTCATCAAACTGATAAATTGTAAAATACTTTAATGATAATTTGGTGTTTGTTAACATTTGTAATATTTTTTGTATTGCTTTTAAACCGTTTTTATCAGAGAAAATAAAAGAAAGAATTTCATGCAAAAACCCTATTATTCGTTTAAGAAAATTTATGATAATTTCGAATATATTTGAAGCATTTAAGGTGTTTGTCTATTCATATCTGTATATTTCTAGACTAATGAATATTCCCATCTAAGATTTTAATTCATACAAAACATACCGGAATACGTTAAAAAGGACATTTTAATTTAAAAAACATATGGCATGTAAGATTTTTTCTGTTGTATATTGCATATAGAGAAAAATGCAGTGAATGAAAAAAAAAATTGTATATATTTTGCTTTATTTTTTTAATTTGGCGTGATTTTTTTATCTGTTTTAGGAACTTGAAGATTAAAGCCATAAAATAGTCATCTAAAAAATTTTATCACTGACAGAGGAAGAATTATTTTCATGCCGCGAACTGATTTCTTATGTCAGAATATCAATGAAATTATGAAGAGTGAGTGGAATCTTACAATATTTTTCATTTTTTCCCTCAAATTTCTCTGTAACTTAATAGTTAATTTATATTTTCGAAGTAGATGGAGTTTACATCACTCCCTTTTTTAGGTAGATTTCGTATGAAATAGTACCTATTGGCGTCGTTCCTATGTTGGAATTTCTGAAAAAGTTTTGCAGATCTACACCGATCATGACCCCTAGAACCCAAAACCACCCTCACTAAAAAAAACTGTATATATATATATAACTTTCTTCCGGACACGATAACTTCCACAATTCTGCACAAATATCTACCAAACTGCTACATAAAATCAAGGGGCATAAAATCTCGGTCAAGTTCGTTAATGGGCAAAATCGGACCAACGGGATGGAAATAGGGGGGGGGGGGGGTGAAAACCGAAAAAACCCCATAACTTCTTAATTTTTGTACAGATCAAATCAGTTTAATGTTTTTATTACTTCTAAAAATAGGACCAAATATTTATGTATCACAGATTTTTGATAAAATTAAAAATGGGCTCAAGAGGCGCAAAAAATAGGGTTTTTGGGATAAACAAATTCATAAGTTCGTCAATTCTAAAGATATCAAATACAATTAATTTTATTATACATCTCCTTAATACTATCTACAACTTTTATATTAACAAGTTTTTGATAGGACAAATTCGCACCACAAAAAAAAATTAAAAACGAAAACAAAAAAAGGGGGGGTGAAGAAGAAAAATTTCCAGAACTCAGTCAATTCACAAGATATAAAATCCCCATGAATTTATCATATATCTTCTTAATATTGTCTTACAGCAAAAATGAATTAAAAATACATAGCGGTTGAAGAAAAAAATTATCTTATTAAGAATGTATTCAAATCCAAACTGCTTATTTTCTTACTCATTTTTAAATTAATTTTTGCTCTCAAACGCGTCCAATTGATAGATTATCTTCTCCAAAAACTACATAATGTACCGTAATGATCGATATTTTGATAGAGGCAGAATATATTTCGAAAAATGATGTCAAAGTGGGTATTTTGAACAGAATTTCCCAAAGCGATTGTGTTAGAAACGAAAAATATTGCCCTACTGAGAAAATAATTGTTTATTATTCAAGTTTCAATTAATTGAAGGAAAAATTAAAACACATGTCGCTTATAAATCTTCAAAAATCACGTCAGCAAGTTTCGTATTTTTTCTATTAAAAATTAATCTGAAAATGTAATAATAATGAATTTTTATTTTCTATGTAGATGGAGATGTTTTAGTATACATATATTTACCCTTACCTGTAACGAAAATAATCATGGGACTTTTTGTGTTTTAAGTAAAATATTTCAATTCACGCTAACGGTTCAGCATTGTTCAAAATTATTATAAAAACGTTGCAGTGCAGATTGCTACAAGGCGTGTTTATCAATGTAAGTTGCCGTGAGAAGAAATTTTTATAACAAAAATATTATTTTCATATTTCTCTTTAAGTTAATGTTTTATTTTCACAATTGTTGTGGGCGATCTACATCAAAAATGTAAAAATTAATGTCTGGAAAATATATTTTTTTTACACATAAGTAAATTCTCTATATTTTGAAAATTCACAAAAAATGAATATTGTTTAAATATAATTAAAAATACCTCGTTCAAAATAGTATGCTACGCATTAACTTGTTTCCTATTGTAAGAATATTAATGAAGGATACTCTCAAAACTTTCTCTAAATAAGTAGTATATATATATATTTTTATTAGACAAGATATTTTTATGATGCTCAGCTGGATACTTTTAGCCGTGCGTGCAACAGAAATAGAAATTTGACTTGTTTTCATTTTGATTTGAAATATTTCAATTCAAATGTAAAGTGTCAGCATATCTCAAAATGTATACTGAAATTATAAAGTGTCTAATATTACAAGATTTGTATGTAACACTAAGAAAAATACATAAACTTTTTTCTTGTTGTTTAATTGAAGGTTTCGTTTTTACAAACATTCTGTGAGTGAGGAAAATTACTTGACAAATTTTAAAATTAATACGTGGTAAAAAATGTTGCTATACAGATGAGGAATTTTTTTAACTTTTATTATAGTGAAATGCTTCGATTTTGCTTTATAAATTAAGTTTGACTTATGAGAGATCTTTATGTAAAGATTCACATTCATATATCTGTATTATAACGGGCAAACGTGTCTATGCGTAACGCTGACGTCATTTTCCGAGTGGCAACAACAGACGATCAAATTTCGCCTTTACTACGTTTTTTAAAAAAAAATTTAACTTCTAAGCATCGAACATTTTTAATTTTTACACTGTAGAATACTAAAAAATTTACTTTCAAACGCATTTTGCTTAAAAACTATATAGAATTTAAAATAAAATTGCATCGCCGTTTACTCAATTTTTATTGTTTTAAAAATAATTTTCAAAAATGATTTGTTTTCATACCTATGTCAATTGTTTGCAGACGATTATAGAATATAAATCAGTTAAATTAAAATACATAGCTCATAATTTCCTTTAATCTAATATTCAGTTATGAAATTAAAACACCCATTAATCAATAACTAAAACAACAAAATATAAATGTAGCACACGTGTAACACATGTAATCAAATTTCGAGCTTAAACCACTGAAATGAACCCAAACCAAAAGTCTGATTGTATCTTTGGCGATTTCTTCAGTTGTAAAATCCAGACGCGAGACCAATAGGAAAATATCGTTTTTAATGCATTTCGAAACTTCATTTGAAGGCACTATTGCTGTTTTTCACATAAATATGCTTTTTATTATTGTTAACCCAAAAGTAGTCGCGTTTTTTTTTTTTTTTTTTTTTTTTTTTTTTTCCAAGAACGTTTTAGCCAAGCTCGGTCTTTTTCCCGCCGGCTCACCGCATACAGAAAAAGTAATATAAGAAACATTTTTCACTAGTTATTTGACCATTACATTTCAATAAAGTTAAAATAGTACCTGAAGTAAAAACAGAGGTGTACTTCACTATGGTGGTGGAGAAAAATTTACATTTCGCAACATGGTAGTTCTCCACTGTATTTAGAAGGGAATATGGGTTAGGAGAGGATAATTTATAAGGGCGGAGAAAATACCGATACGCAACTACTGACGGGTTAATGGGTATTTAAATACAGTAGTACCCCGACTTACGTCCCCTCGTCTTACGTCACCCAGCATTTACGTCTTCTGGCCTGGTAAAAAAAAAAAAAAAAAAAAAAAAAAAAAAAAAAAAAAAAAAAAAAAAAAAACTTTTTAAAGACGCACTTTGAACTTTTTTTAAGATCTTTGGTTCCATGCTCAGAGTAAAAATAGAAGAATATGAGAAGTCTTTGGTTGTATGAACGGAAACTACACCACGTCACGTGATAGTGACAAACGAAAATAAAAATAGCCACTAGAAAAAGCTTAGAAAACTCACGCTGTTTTTACAAAGAGCTTGAGAAAGAAAGAAAAATTTGCTGCTTCAAACTTCATTGCAAGATTTTTTACATCCCCAAAGACTCGTACGGGTCAGCTAGAAAAACAATAAACTGTTATAGACCGAGAGCCGGCAACACACACTGTAAAAAAATAATGCCAGTTTTCTGGTAGGAGTCGGAAAAATAGTTGTCCTTATCGTACGGAATAATTTCCAACCCAGCTCAGAATAAAATCCGTAAAATCGGAATAAAATCCGTAAAATGCCGTTTTACTGACTATTTCCTTATTTTTACGGATTTTATTCCCAGCTGGGTCGGAAATTATTCCGGTACGATAAGGGCAACTATTTTTACGATTCCTCCCGGAAAACTGGCATTTTTTTTTTTTTTTTTTTTTTACAGTGCAGACAATCACGTCGAGTTCACGGATGAAATTCTAGGATTAGTTAAATCTTGATTTGCATATTAAAACGCAATCGGTTTGTCAAGTCATATCTTGGTGGAAAACACCTGAAAACCCGATTTTAGCGGCTGACACGTAGGATTACCATTGTGTTTTCCTGCTCCCAGTCCTCCATGTTTTCATACCTTTTGGTGCAGGAAAACACAGTGGTAAACCTACGAGTCAGTCGCTAAAATCGGGTTTTCAGGTGTTTTCCACCAAGATATGACTTGGCAGACCGATTGCGTTTTAATATGCGAATCAAGATTTAACTAATCCAAGAATTTCATCCGTGAAATCGATGATGTGATTGTCTGTGCTCCGGCTCCCGGTGTATAAATTAACAACTTATTGATTTATTCCAAATTCTTGTATTGCAAACGCATATTTTTGCTAATGTTAAATGTATGTAACATAATCCCTAAATGCAATAGAATACGTTCATTAGATTTTGGAGAATTTTCATTACTTACCCTTTACTTATACTAAATGTACCTCGACTTACGTCGCTAGTCTTGGAACGGATTGCTGCCGTAAGTCGAGGTACTACTGTGATATATATTAAATGTAAAAATTTTATTATAATTATCAATAAAAAAGCAGTAGATCCATGCAAGATTTTTTCAATGCAATAATTGAGATTATTTTATGTATTTTTTTATTAACGGTATTTTTTTTAATCAAATAACGCATTTTGTGATATATAAACATATTGTATCAAAAGCCGTTTGCAGAATCTTTCGAAAAATACTTCATTCATCGCTATGTTTTTAGTATCTGCAGAGAAAAAAAAATATTGATATCAGAAATAATATATACATTTTTTTTTACCTATATTCTGTTACCCGGGAATATCCCCTAACACATTTTAATGAATAAAAACGAAATGAGATAATTATAATCAAATTATAATTTAATTATAATTATAATAATTCCATAATCAAATTATTTAACAATAAACAAACCGGGAATTTTCCTCAAGTTTTATAAAAATATTTCACACTAGAATTTTCATTTATAACTTTTCAAATTGAATATTTAACTTATATCTGTATGATTTATATTTTATACATTTTGTAAAGAAACTTCTGGCTCAAATCTAAATATTCCAATTTGTTACCGGTCAACTGACCTTTTTTTATATATATATTTAATGTTAAGGACATGTTCTCCCTATTTAGCTTATTTCTTAGGACATTTTTGGGGAGTTTGTTTTCGTTTAAGTAATACACGTAAAAAAATGTTTTGGGCAAATAATTTATTGCAACTTCGACCATGTCAGTGAGTATTTTTGTATCTAAATGTGAATCTAAACTCCTCCCAAATTTAAAATACGTGGAGTGCAAAGTAAATTGGTACAGATGATTGCGCTGCTAATAATAATTTAAAAAAAATCACATGAATTCTTAAACTATGATAAATTAGTTGGAGGTCAAATCTAAAATTCACAAAAGAAATCAAAATTTCACAAAACGGTGGTTGTTTGAAATTTAAAATAAGAGCTTGACACTAAGTTGTCACCGCTATTCTGTTATCCAGGAAGACCGGGTTTATACCCTAGTCTATATTATAAAGTTCAAACGAGTCTCCGCGTAACGCTTATGTCCTTTTGAGGTTGGCAACATTAATTTTCGCATTCCCAATTTCCACTACTGCAATTTCTCAAACTATTTAAAATAACTTTTTTTTTTAAATGTTTTACACTGTCATATAGAGAAAACAAATGTACTTTCGCGTCCAATTTGTTTATTTTTGGTTTTTTAAATAATTTAAATACATGATTTTAAAATATATTTCTATCATGTAGAGGTTCCTTTACGGAAGAATAATAACCCATTTGCACTTGCGAAATTAAAACTCCATAAGTCAATAAATAAATAAATAGAATAAAATAAAATAAAACATAAATTTAACTCATTATACCTAACGTCCCATTTTTGGGGCGCTTGAAATTTTAATAAATTTGTAAGATTTTCTTCTTTTTTACCCGACTGCTAAAGAAGGGTTGTGTTTCACGTGTATCTGGCTATGCGGATTTCTTTATATACTCGAAACATCCCAACGGCTGGGTGGATTTTAATGGATGAAGGCTCTATCAATTCGTCTTAATCGTTCAATGGTTATAGGCTAGGTTTTGTTTTTATAAATTAAAAATGGCGGCCGTAAAATACAAAATGGCGGTAGAGACAAAGAATTTTTTTACGCACCTTATTAAGTGGCATATCATTGGATAGGTATTTCAAAATGAAGACGATGTTTCATTAACTATTTTGCTGCCAGAAGTTCCGTTTAAATATTACGCAGCCTAGAAGATGTGTTGGTAGGATATCTAGCTTTACTGCAACTCTAACCATCATAGACATCTATAGGCATCATCAAAACAGTGTTTATAGGTAGAACTAACAACAAAACACAACTTAAATGTCATCAAAACTAGTAAATTAAAAAATAGGTAATATAAGGAATAGTTTCACATTTATGAGAAATAATTAGTTCACTTATTACGCAGTCGGGTTTTTTGATTTTTTAAATTTAATTATAACATGTAATTTGTATGAAATAAGTATTTATAAATATTTTATCTGTTACCGAAGATGATCTCATAAGTTGGATATTTAATTGCTTATATGAAGGCTTTTTTCAGAGTTTATAGATTTTTAATTTTTCAAGATGGCGAAATCTAAATAGAAAGTTTATTTCTGTTTTTTCACCGTACATGTTTTTATTAACTATTTAAGGGACAGTTATTTATGTAAAGTCCTTTTCAATAAAATTATGAAGCAAATTGTTTTTAAGTCTCAAATACGATTATTCGTAGTTTATTATTACAAATACTTATAATGTTATTAGTTTCTGTAAAGAAATAAATATAATTTTTCAGTAGTTCGAAAAAATACTAATCATAGTATATAATATGCAATTCAAAAGCTTATTTTATATAAATTTAGACTATAAATATAATTATGCATTTTATGCTATTACAAATATTATGTATATTCCTATATTTAATACGCTTAAAATGTATTAATCAGATACAAAAATTTGTTAGTGTAATTTTTTTCTGTATTTTTCCAGTTCATTTTTTAACCTTTTAAAGGGATTTTTTCAAAAAATTTGAGAAAACAAAAATTCAGTCCCAAATGGGTTAACATATATATAAAGGCACAATATTAATTTTTACACTACGGAGTAGGAAATAAATGTATTTTTAAATGTAAATTGTTTAAGAACTCTATCTCAGGTTATTGGATATTTATGGTTTTTAAAACTGGTTTTTAATTATCAAGCATGAATATTTTTTAAATATGCCTCTATTGCGCTTATATCACTGAAATTATCAGAATCAAAAATGTTGCATTAAGTAGCCAAAAGTTGGCTGTTAACTTATGGCATGCCGCTGATAAGAAAGTATCGGTTTTAATGAATTTCAAAACTGTATTTATAAAACATTTTTGATATTTTTAATATAAAAAAAACGTTTTTATGATTTTAATGGGCAATATATAAAACATATATGTAAAAGATATTTGAGAGTTAGAAAAAAAATGGCTTTTACAAATGTTCTGTAACCCGGGATGTCCGGGTTGGAAGTGTATCTAAATGTACCACTCTAATTGTAGACAATTACGAATGAATATCTACTTTAAAAGACACTGGCCTCCAAAAATTAAGGTTCAGGGACTGGATGTTTTCGATTGTACACTGTTTGTTAAATATCTACCAACATTATTGGCGAATTGTTCTTGAACTTCTGGGATGTAAAGAACATGTTTGATTTCATATTTGTCGGTGAAGATTTATTAGGGGTACAATTAGGGCTAATAATAAATTTAATAATAAAATAATATTTTCGATCACCTATGTAACAGAAAAGGCTGGGAATGGTTTATCACTGTGGTAAATGAATATTTGTGTCCTGTTCAACGTTTGTATGCGTTTGTGTAAGCATAGCACTCATATTCGTGAAGATGTTAACGTTTTTGTGAAAAATTCAAAAGTTTTTTGTTTATAGCATACGAAGTTTTCAACCAAATTTAACACAACTTTCGAGAAAGCTGACAAAGAAAAGTAGAAATTGTATACTGCAATTAAAACATGAATATATTGAATATTTGATGAGATATGGGCACTTGTATGAAATAATTTTTAACTGCGCATGCATATAAGATTTCAAAATTTTTATTTCATAATTTGGTAGCCAGATATTTTGGATAACTTCTGTAAAAAGTCCAGTCAAATATTGTGAAAACTCAGAAAGATGTAGTGAGTTGATTGAAAAGTTGTGGAAAAACAACTTATAATAAAGCTATTTTTAGACAGCAACTCACTATATCGCCCCTATCTGTGTGAAACTTCTCGATATTTGACTGGACATTTTATATAAATCGTCCTAAATAGCTGACTAGCCAATTATGAAATAAAAATTTAAAAATCTTCCACACATGCGCAGTTAAAAATTATATCATACAACTACCCATATCTCATAAAATATTCAATATGTTCATGTTTTAATTGAAGTCTACTGTTGCTACTGTTCTTTGTCAGGTTTTCGGGAAATTGTGTTAAATTTGGTTGTATGCTATAAACAAAAAACTTTTGAATTTTAGCAAAAACGTTAACATCTTTACGAATATGAGTGATATGCTTACACAAATGCACGCAAACGTTGAACAGGACCCAAATAGTCATTTAACGCAGTGACAAAACATTTCCAGCATTTTCTGTTGCATAGCTGATCGGAAATATTATTTTATTATTAAATTTATTGTTAGCCCCCTAATTGTCAGCCCGACTATATCTTCATCAATATGAAATCAAACATGTTCTTTACATCCCAGATGTTCAAGAACAATTCGTCAATAATGCTGGTAGATATTCGACAAACCGTGTGCAATCGAAATCATCCAGTCCCTGTACCTTAACTTTTGGAGCCCAGTGTATTTTGTATCATACCTATTTATAATAAATATCAAAAATCCTATTTATAATATTGCCTAATGCCTATGTAGTTAATTTCTTTGCAATTTTCAGTTAAAAGAAGTAAATTATGCATCTAAAAATGAATTTCACTAATGATCAAAGAGTTATTTTCGTGAATCTACCTTATTTATTGAGTAAGAACATTAGAAAAAATATATTTTTCTTACTGCTCCTCAAAACGTTTTGTAACTAAAAAGTAAAAATATTTTTTGGAGCAAATGTTTTTTTTATGTGTAGCTATATGTTTTTGCCGTAGGCATAACGAAAATATTCAAATAACTTTTTTTTTTCATTTTAATGGAAAATATTTCAATTCACGGATAGCGTGTCAATATAGCTAAAATAAATATTTAAATATTAAAGGACACATACGAAATTTTTTTCGCAGCATATATTAGTGTAAAATAAATTTCATAGATACTGAAGTAGATTTAATACATTTTTTAAAGTTTAATTACATTTATTTTAATTTAAATTGTTTAATGTAAAATTAACACACATGCAAAAAAACATGATCAAAGAATGTTTTTAAATTTATAATTTTTAAGAATTAACGTAAGAGTACAGACTGTATCTTGTCTTTAAAAAAGGATAGCGTCTGCCGCAAATGCCATATTAACATTATTCTGATGAGTATGCTATTTATTATTAAAATTTCAATTGGTGATAAATTAAGTGAAATAAATCTAGAAACAGCTGTTAGTGATGAAACATTTCTTAAATGAGTGATTTTTTCCCATATTAGAAATCACGAGTCGTTAATTTATGTTCCTAAAGCACAACTAAGTATAGAACATGCATATCAATAATTAATTATTGCTAAAAAATATACACAACCATACGTTTTGACATTGGGACTTGTTAAATAAGACACTGTATACACATTGTTAGAAAAACAATATAAAATAATACAGTCAGGCAATTTACAATAATAAACAAAATTATTGCTGAGTACATAACTTTTTTGCCTTAATTTTACATATAATGCAAAAAAGTATCTTTCACAAATGAAGTGGGAGGTCAAGTAGTTGTGATAGTATTATATTTCTCAAAATCTATTTCTAGGTAAAAACATCACCAAAGGAAAATTGTTATGAGTGATATAGATGAGAATAGGCTGTTTTCATCACATTTTCCATGTATATTTCATATATAAATTTAGTAAAACCTCAAGCACAATTTCTTATTACCCATCAGCTACTGGGAATAATTAAAAATCATTTAATTGTTATCTATCGGATTTGATCTTCACACTGTATAATGACATATATAAATATTTCAAAGGTCAGTCAATGAATTAGTAGTTACAAATAAATTGAGAAATGTGCCGGTCAGTTTCAACACAATAGTATTCCTTTGCATTCAATATACAGATCTTAGAAGTAAAGATCTATTCTAGCACAGGATGAGTCAAAAAAAAAAAAAAAAAAAAACCATTACCGCTGAAATTTTCCAATGTAGCCTACATAAAAACAAACATAGTTGTGTGTATATTCACAGTAAACTTTTAAAAAGGCATCAATCAATTTCTAAACAAATTTTGCGACAATTTTCATGCTAATGTATAGTTTTGGCAATTACTGCATTCGTCTCTTTAATTTTTTGATATTTCGTAACTTGGGGTCTTTTTTTTCTTTCCCCCTCCTGAACCGCATGTATAAGGAAGATTAAAGATCTTGTCTTGCTCTGTCAAAGAATCAGCCGCATTGAAATTTACCAATGTAACCTACATACGAAAAAGGAAAAAGTTACACAGTCGTATGTATATTCATAATAAATGTTTAAATGGCATCAATCAATTTCTAGACAAATTTGGAAACAGTACGCAAGCTAATGTATAGTTTAGGCGAATACTCTCTTTTACCCTTTAACCCTCCTCGCTGCGTAAATAATTCTTCGCGATGAGCGTCTTTTACAGAATTTTTAATCTTTTATCATCGGTTCTTTAAAGATTTTGACTATATTAACTTAATTTTTGACTATCGTAATCGGTGAAAATGTCCTGATTAAATCAGAAAAAGTTTTCGCTAAAACATAACTGGTGGGAATAACCAAATAGTATTAATTAGACGGGAAAGTGCATGCCTGAGTATTTCTCGGGTTGCGCAGCGAGAGGGTTAATATTCCGCATCTTAACCCTCCACCCCTCCACTCCTAAGTTTCATGAACTTTCAATTATAGTCCTTCTCTGTGATAAGACAATCTACGTCACTAATTGCTAATTTTAATCTTTGACGAGTTTCTGTTATTTACCTATACTACATCAAAACGCCGATCCCGATATTGCCAGAAAATCGAGGTTTGATTTTGTTTCATTCGTGGCTCTTAATTTAAAATAACATTAATAATTAAGTACATATTTTTTAAAGAAAAATAAATATTCATAAACATAAATTGATCATAAAAGGCGACTTATACTTAATCGGGCAAAACAAATTATCACATTTAAAAAAATCAAATAATAATTTTATTTATTATTTTATTGCAAACCAGTAGAACCACTACGTTTCTCCAATGTTAACCATGCGGGCCGTACAGGTAAAATAAATAAAAAATGTAATAGTATGGCGATCACCATAAGAAAGCTCTGAACATCCTTGCATATAAATCGTTAAAAGAAAATTATGAAAAAATGAAGTTACTTTGATACAAATATTTTTTTTTTATCTGACATCATATCTTTATTTACCCAAGAAAGAGATGAATAGATTTAGATTAGAACACCTGGTATTTTCCAGATTTTTTTTTCAATGTGCATTTTACGTAAATGTATTTTATAACATGACTCCCTATTCTGATTTAAGAAAAAAAAACAATATTTATAATTTAAGTATATATTTTCAAGTAAAATAACAATGCTCAATCATGCACTGACTCCAAAAGTAAATTTCATTTATCCTGGCAAATAGTGATGTCCTATTTTCCAATTTGGACAAAATAATACATATTTTTTTTTCATGTACTTTTTCCTATTTGTAATCATTTTTGTTAAGTACCTATAAAAATCCTGAAATCATCGCGCATTAATGTCTTGAAATAATATTTCTTCCGACATCTGATCTTCATTTATCTAAGAAAAATATGAATAGAGATACGTTAGAACAATTTGTAATTTCAAACATTTTTTCAGTTTTCATTTTTTGTAGAAAGATTTTTAAAATATGGTTCTCTATTTTGAATTTTGACAGAAATAAGTATTAATTAACACAATTTGCATATCTACAGACAAACACATATTAAAATTTTATTAAAAACAATTAAAATAGAACTAAAAAAATATATAAACGTTTCGGCTATTTTCACAGCCCTCATCAGTAAACGAGCAGAGTCACAAAACAGAAAAAGCCACAGCAAATGAAAATACAGTTAAGATCACGGTTTAAGTAGGATAGAATAATCAGCAGGAACCCGGGTCGCTTCGTTAATTGGCGATTCAGCTAAAACAGTCGTCCAATCCACAATGAAGACGCGACTAAAATATACGGGGCAATTGCCTTCAACAATACGTGCTTTCTCAAAATCGGGGACATGATCGAACTCAAGTGCATGAGCAACCAATCTGGAATTCAGAGTATCTTCATTAAAAGAATTTTTATGTTCCTTGAGTCTAGCATTCAGAGAGCGTCCAGTCTCACCAATGTAAATCGAGCTGCAACCTTTACAAGGAATTTTATAAACGACACCATTCAGGTCAAACTTCGAATATTTATGTTTAAAACTACTTAAAAATTTACCAATGCGATTTAAAGGAACATGGGCTGTCCTAGCATTAACATCCTTGAGTACGGCTGAAACATTCTATGAAATATTACTGTAATAAGGCAAAGATAATAGTTCCTATAGGATTGACACGCTGGTAAGGAGTGGGATACTGGTCTGATTTGTTCGTAAGTTCCAAAATAACTCTAAGACATCAACGACGTGGATAGTCGTTGAGATGTAAATCATTCATTATGTTACTAATTTCCTTATCAAAACTAACTCTGTCACTGTAAAATCTTAAGGCTCTGTTGTATAAGTACCTGACGACTGCAATTTTATGTGAAAGTGGGCTATTGGATTTCAAATTTAAATATTGCCCGGTGGAAGTACTTTTTCTGTAAACAGAAGTTTTCAAAATAGGAATATTATTAACAATTTCTCTCTGTAGCAAAATATCAAGGAAAAGGAGTGCCATGTTATTTTCAAACTCTATCGTGAACTGGATTGAAGAGGAAAAGGAATTCGCTTTGTTTAACCCCCTCACTGACAAGCCCGTGTTAATACGTTCACTAAGCTCCAGGTTTCACTGCAATACAAGCAATATTTAAAGTAATATAATTCTATTGATTTAATGTATTTTTAATACATTGAACAATGATTAATACTTCCAAGGATTGTATTCATATTCGTTATTAAGTTTTTTTTATAAAATGTTCATAGAATCATTTTTTTTAGCATTTAAAGCAAAATGCAGTGAAAACAACATTACAATTTTACCCTTTTCCAAGACAGTCGGAGGGTTAAAATCTCCACAAGTTTATCTTCTTCAGCAATTATAAAAACATCATCTACATACCGCCACTAAAACTTAATCTTATTACACAAACTGAAAATAGTATCTTTCTCCAAACTGTGCATAACAATCTCTGCTACTTTCACGGACAGGGCATCACGGAGCCCATTGCATTTCCTTTTAACTGTTTATAAAATGTCTCAGGAAAAGCGAAACAATTTGATGTCAGACAAAATTCAATGAGTTTAATAGCAACGTCCATATCTAAATTAATAGCATTAGCAAAATCGGGCATGCTCTGAACTGCGAGGCAGGCTAGATTTACTGGTATAGACGTGAACAAAGATATAATGTCCAAAGATGCCATCACACATTTGTGAGGTATAACGAAACTCTTGAAGTCATCAAGAAATTTAAATGAGGAATTAATACTGTAAGGAGAGGTGACGGTCATCGGCTTGAGAATAACTGACAAAAATCTAGATAATTTATACAAGGGGGAGTGGCTGTAATCAATAACAGGTCTAAGAGGAATATTAGGTTTGTGAGTCTTCGGTAACCCATAAGATCTTGGAACAAGACCAGTATAACATTTAAGACTTTTGGCAAGAGTAGGACAACATTTTCCGGACTTCGTTAAATCACCCAGGAGGTTATTCATATTTCTTTGAATACTAGGAGTTAAATCTGTATTAACAATATTGTAAGTTTGATCATCGTTCAGTAAATCAAGGGACTTATTTATATAGTCAGACCTATCCATAACCACGGTAACACGGCCCTTGTCTGCTTCAGTAATAACAACTGATGAATCACACGATAACTTATTTAAAAGTTTCATATATAAATTTCTTGATGATTTGAAGAGTTTTGTTATATCTCACAAATGTGTGGTGGCATCTTTGTATGTGGTATCTTTGTTCACGTTTATACCAATAAATCTAGCCTGCCTCGCTGTTCAGAGCATGTGGTCCGATTTTGCTAAAATTTTTAATTTAGATAAGGACGTTGCTATTAAACTCATTGAATTTTGTCTGACATCAAATTGTTTCGTTTTTCAACATACATTTCATAAACAGTTAAAAGGAACTGCAATGGGATCCTCCCTATCCGTGAGAGTAGCAGAGATTGTTATGCAGTATTTGGAGAAAGATATCATTTTCGGTTTGGGTAATAAGATTAAGTTTTGGAGGCGGTATGTAGATGATGTTTTTATAATTGCTGAAGAATATAAACTTGTGGAGATTTTAAACAAAGCGAATACCTTTTCCTCTTCAATCCAGTTCACGATAGAGTTCGAAAATAACAGGTCACTCCCTTTCCTTGATGTTTTGCTCCAGAGAGAAATTGTTAATAATATTCCTATTTTGAAAACTTTTACAGAGAAAGTACTTCCTCCGGGCAATATTCAAATTTTAAATCCAATAGCCCACTTTCACATAACATTGCAGTCGTCAGATCCATGTACAATACAACGCCTTGAGATTTTGCACCGACAGTTAGTTTTGATAATGAAATTAATACGATAATGAATGATTTACATCTCAACGACTATCCATGTCGTTAGTGTCTTAGAGTTATTTCGGTACTTACTAGCGAATCAAACCAGTACCCCACTCCTTACCAGCGTGTGAATCCTATAGGAACTATGTTTTTGCCTTATTACAGTAGTATTTCGGAGAATGTTTCAGCCGTACTCAAGGATATTAATGTTAGTACAGTTCATGTTCCTTTAAATCGCATTGGTAATTTTTTCAGTAGTTTTAAACATAAATATTTGAAGTTTGACCTGAATGATGTCGTTTATAAAATTCCTTGCAAAGGTTGCAGCTCGATTTACACTGGTGAGACTGGACGCTTTCTGAATGCTAGACTCAAGGAACATAAAAATTCTTTTAATAAAGGTACTCTGAATTCAAGATTTGTTGATCATGCACTTGAGTTCGATCATATCCCCGATTTTGAGAATGCACGTATTGTGGAAGCCAATTGCCCCGTATATTTTAGTCGTGTCTTCCTTGAGGGTTGGATGACTGTTTTAGCTGAACCGCCAATTAACGAAGCGACCCAGATTCCTGCTGATTATCACATCCTACTTAAACCGTGATTTTAATTATTTTTTCATTAGCTGTTTTGTGACTCTGCTCGTTTACTGATGAGGGCTATGAAAATATCCGAAATGTTTATATACATTTTTAATTATATTTTAATTGTTTTTAATAAAATTTTAATAAGTGCATGTCTGTAGTTATGTAAATTTTGTTAATTATTATGTAATATAGACGTATTTATGTATGTATTTTTAAATAAGTATGATATTTTAAGAAAAATAAATAAATTGATATCAAAACGTAAATTTCATTTATCCTGGCGACACAGCATATCTCTTTTCCAATTCGAACAATTTAATGCATATTTTTTTTTTTTCATTTAACTCATTCTGTGTATCAGAATTCTTGTTAAGTACCTATAAAACCCCTCAAGCCATCGTGCATTGATGTCTTCAAATTTTCTTTAAGTATCTTTTCCTACGACTTATACTCTTCATTTATCTAAGGAAGAGATGAATGACTCTTAGGTCAAGAGGCAGTGTTAAACACTTTTCATCATATTAAATGTTAGTTGAAAGTTTATGAGTCATTTCTTGCATATACCGCTAATGCTTCGCTTAAAGGGTATTCAATTCTTAATATATTAATTATTTTTTGGTAGTCTTCAGGAATATGTATTAAGATGGGATGAAAAGAATATTACATAAAAGAGCGACATTTCGTGATTCATCTTGCATTTTTACAGAAGGGAAAGTTGAATAAATTTACTTTTAATTTTCTTGATTATGAAAGAATTAATTAAATTTGGTATTAATACAATAATTATTATTGGAGTATTGGTATTTTCCGTATAAAACAAATAAGGTTCATAAATTTATGTTCATAGAATGCTAGTGTAGATTATTCGTATAAACAAATAGTTGTTCAGTTACGGATAATACTTAGTCAGATATTTTGACACTGTTAGAAAAAGCCAGTGTAAGACAATAGTGGTCTAAATGTTGGTAAAATCCCGATCCCCTCCAGGCCCCCAGCTCTGTAACATTGTTAATATTTAAAAGGTTAATTCACACGGTGTAAGTGGAATATAGCCTTAACAATATCTATTTCACATTTTGTAACATATCAAAGAGGTGAATCTTCTGTCACAAATGGTTTTTTAACGTAATTATATAAATGTAATGAGATATGACATAAAGACTGTTATTTTTCACCTTACTTATAAAAAGTTTTTATACGGCCTACGTATAATATCTTCAAAAAATATCTTGAAAAGACTCTCACAATTAACATTAAAATTTGTAACATTCACGCATTCTATAATACATTTCTGTAACTTATTAAGAGTTGGCGGAAAACCTTTGAACACTAAATTTTCTTTCTATGAATAATATAATACACAAGATACATTTCAAGATTCTAGTTTTTAACAATTTTAAAGAAACATTATTAATCATCAAAAACATTTTGTCTGTTCTCCCTTTCCAAACGTATTTAGTTGTCTGTATGTACAAACTGATATTAAAATTTAAAATGTATATGTTATGATGTAAATTCATTTACTATGGAGGACAAGCCCGTCCAACCTTTCAGTAAACAGGGGGTCCCTCACCTAGTTACAAACGATGAATGGCATCATTATTCACATGACTTAAATTATGCAACATTACTCGTATTATCTCACGGTTATATTCGGCAGAGCCTGATTATCGCAGAAGGTAACTTCCACCTGTATTTTTGTGTATAGTAATCGTCGCCCAATTTAAATGAAGAATTTCTGTGATAGATATGGCGAATATTTACTGTTTGGAAATATTGATGGAAGTTTACTCCTGTGTTAATCACGCCGTGAGCATTGGCAGTCTTATATGTCTTATACATTGAACATATATTTGATTGTGGTAGACAAAAGATCGCTGCGATTTATAAATTCTATGTAAAAATAATTTGAATAGACAACTTAAGTTAGTAAATTTAGAATGGCATTTTTTTGAACGCGAGCGGGAGATTAAAGGGGTGCGAGCCACGTAAAATGGTTTTTAGGGGAAGAAATCAGAAATCTTTTAATAATAATAATAAATATATGCAAACATTATTTGCTGTTTAAAAAACTATTCTTTAAAATAGATCTTTATCCTTACAAAATCTTAGTGACATACGAAAGGTTGCCAAGGAAGCCTCCAAATAGCACCATGGCGTTGGCGGTCGCCGCATTGTAGGATACCTGGTCAAGAGCGATAGCTATTCACTACCTACCCAATTCGCTTTCTATTGCTATTTAAGATTCATATTTTTTTTTTTTATAAATTTGGTGTTACCTTGTTTAGATATTTCAAATATTTTTTATGTTTAATATGTTCAAAAAAGTCAGATTTATATGTATTTTTAAACAGTTTCACGTGTAAGTATTTTTAACATGATATATATTATAGAGAATAGAAATAGAAGGTTTATTCAATATATATAATTGAAAGTGTTACGAATTAATATAAAATACACAAATAAAAAAATAGAGACATGTTTAATCATAAACACGGTAAAGATTATATAATAAATATATTGTAAAAGATCGTGTAATTATTTTGGTATAGATCAATTTTAAACTTTTGATTAGGTAAAACTCGTAAAATCCAACAACACAAATTATTTTTTTTAAATTTTGTTTGTATTCCGCTTATTCTACGTCTGCAACATTATAAAAAAAAAAAAAAAAAAAAAAAGTAACTGAGCGTATGGTTGGGTAAAAAATTTGGAATTGCCCCCCCCGATGGTGTGTTCGTTCACCCCACTTTGGGAATTGCTAGTGTAAGAGAAATCCCTTTAATCAAATAGATGAACATTAATAGTGCTTGATACATGAGACCGTATCAAGCAATACAGTTTATAAAACAATTTGATTCTAGATTTAGTTTTATATAGAATTGATAAAGCATTTTACAGCTCAATTAAACAAATGATTAGTGGTGACAATAATAAGTTTCTCAAAATGTAATCGAGATGAAAACTGCATGAAATAAATAAGAAATAAAGTGGATTCAGTAACAAAAAACATATTCTCTAAACAACACCTATATTAAAATTTTTGGAATTTCTTTTCAATGAATAAAAATTATTATAGATAATAATAGTTCTTAAATTGTTAATAAATTAATTTTTAATTGAAATTTTTAAAATTAAAATGAACAATTTTAAAACTGTTTCTTCTTTTCCAATTTTGCATTTCAAACTAGATTTATTTTTTACCTTAAATTCAGGGTACTTCATTCTGCAAACCTAAGTATCGACCTACATTGAGTACACCTACGAAAATCGCATATATTTAACTTCACAAATATTTTAAAGAAAAATTTCAAAGCTATCATAAAATAGATAATTAGTTATTATATCACATAGAATCTACAAATACATAAAAAATTCAGACAATTAGCTGTATTATTGTGGAAGATCATGGAAGACATGGAGAATATGGAAAAATGCAACCTTGAATGAATTAATTTTAACATTTCACTTCAAGAAACATATATTAAATGGAAATACGTAAAGTTACGCATATCCCCTATACTACATATTATATCGTCAAGAATGTTGGGCACAATGTTCTGCTGATGTCCTGGTTCATTTTCGGATAAAAATCAGGCATTCGACATTTTTTCTCAAAATGAGAGTTACTGAGTGCTCTTTAAAAATATTATGAGAGTGCAAGATTAAAATATGTCGTATTTTCAACCAATTTTCTGCTTTTATTTCTGGCGTGAATAAAGCAAAACTTCACTTTTTCAATCGTTAGTTTTATTATCCGTCAGTCGCTGATAAAAAACGATTATTAATAGTTTTACCCTTATTTACCGGCTTTCACTTTATGTTTGATTATATATAATGACGCTGTGGGATACCTGGGTGTAGAGAAGATTTAATAGTACTAGCTGACCCGCCCGGAGTTGCCCGGGCAGAAACTGTGCCGGGACTGTAATTGAAAAATATAACAATGGACTGGACTTCATAAGAAAAAAAAAGTCCTTCCGGCCAGTGCCGGGAGGAAGAGGTAGCTTTCATAATCCTTATTTTAAAAAAGCCAACTTATATCATGCAAACACACGAAGCTCAATTTAGTGGAAACCGAATATAGGAGATACAACACTAATTTTTATCAATATAATGAATGAGAATTTCGCGAAATTAGTCAGCTTTATCCAAGCTGCTTTTCTTTAAAGTAACTTATATTTGGCTGCCAAATTCGGCAATTTCTTAAAGTGTCTGTCATTTTAAGACAACATGGTGGATGAGGCTAACCAGTGAACTTGGTCGAGACCTTAGTAATTGCTGTGCACATGCTCACTCACATCGGAATAGCTAAATATATAGGAGTGCTGTCGCATGCAAAAAATCAGATTTTTCAAAATGTCACCCACAATAGAAATTGAAACTGCTATATCTGAGCCATTTTTTAAGGTAAAGACAAACAAAAAATGCTCCTGAATCCTTATATCAAGATCAAATACTTAAAAAAGAAACCTTTTTCAATTTCTAATTTTTTTGCACCTCACTTTAAATATATATATATTTTTTAATTTAATGGCCGCCATCTTGAAACAAGATGGCGGATGAATCTGGCCAGCGAACTTGGTCGAGGTGTTGATGTATACTATCCACATGCCTTCTTACATCGAAATAGGCGAATACGTGTGTTATCGAGTGACAAATACAAGATCGTTTCAAAATGTTAGCCATGCTAGAAATTCAAAATGCTATAAATCAACCATTTTTTAAGATATCAACAAAAGAACAAATTTTCAGAAACAAAAACTGCTCCGGAATCTTTGTATCAAGGCCAAACACATAAAAAAAATCTTTTTCCTTTTCCAATTTTTTAATACCTCATTTTGAATTTTAAATTTAATTTTTTTAAATGGCAACCCTTTTGAAACAAGATGGCGAATGAAGCTGGCCAACGAACTCGGTCGAGACATTGATATGTACTATGTACAGACCAAGTTACATCCAAATAGGTTCATAAATACGCCTGTTATCGCGTGACAAAAATCAGGTCGTTTTAAAATGTCAGCCACAAGAGAAATTCAAAATGCTATTACTCAGTAATTTTCTTTTTAGATATAGACGAAAGAAAAACTGTTCCGGAATCTTTGTATTAAGGTCAAACACATACAAAAAAAATCCTTTTCATTTTCCAATTTTTTGGTATCTCATTTAAATTTTTTTATTTTTTTAAATGGCCGCCATTTTGAAACAAGATGGCGGATGAAGCTGGCCAACGAACTCGGTCGAGATATTTGTATGTACTATGTACACACCGAGGTACATCCAAGTCGGTTCATAAATACGCCTGTTATTACGTGAGAAAAATCAGGACGTTTCAAAATGTCAGCCACGCTAGAAATTCAAAATGCTATAACTCAGCCATTTCTTAAGATATAGACGAAACAAAAACTGCTCCCGAATCTTTTTATCAAGGTCAAACACATAAGAAGAAAATATTTTTTCAATTTTCAATTTTTGGTACCACATTTCAAATTTAAATTTTTCTTAAAAATTTAAATGGCCGCCATTTTTAAACAAGATGGCGGGTGAAGCTGGCCAACGAACCCGGTCGAGACATTGGTATGTACTATGTATAAACGAAGTTACATCCAAATCGGTTCATAAATACGCCTTTTATCGCGTGACAAAATTCAGGACGTTTCAAAATGACAGTCACGCTAGACATTCAAAAGTCCTTCCGGCCAGTGCCGGGAGGAAGAGGTAGCTTTCATAATCCTTACTTAAAAAAAGCCAACTTATATCATGCAAACACACGAAGCTCAATTTAGTGGAAACCGAATATAGGAGATTCAATACTAATTTTTATCAATATAATGAATGAGAATTTCGTGAAATTAGTCAGCTTTATCCAAGCTGCTTTTCTTTAAAGTAACTTATATTTGGCTGCCAAATTCGGCAATTTCTTAAAGTGCCTGTCATTTTAAGACAACATGGTGGATGAGGCTAAGCAGTGAACTTGGTCGAGACCTTAGTAATTGCTGTGCACATACTCACTCACATCGGAATCTGTTAATATATACGAGTGCTGTCACATGCAAAAAATCAGATTTTTCAAAATGTCACACACAATAGAAATTGAAACTGCTATATCTAAGCCATTTTTTAAGGTTAAGACAAACAAAAAATGCTCCTGAATCCTTATATCAAGATCAAATACTTAAGAAAGAAACCTTTTTCAATTTCTAATTTTTTGCACCTCACTTTAAATATATATATATTTTTTAATTTAATGGTTGCCATTTTGAAACAAGATGGCTGATGAATCTGGCCAGCGAACATGGTCGAGGTGTTGATGTATACTATCCACATGCCTTCTTACATCGAAATAGGCGAATACGTGTGTTATCGCGTGACAAATACAAGATCGTTTGAAAATGTTAGCCATGCTAGAAATTCAAAGTGCTATAAATCAACCATTTTTTAAGATATCAACAAAAGAACAAATTTTCAGAAACAAAAACTGCTCCGGAATCTTTGTATCAAGGCCAAACACATAAAAAAAATCTTTTTCATTTTCCAATTTTTTAATACCTCATTTTGAATTTTAAATTTAATTTTTTTTAAATGGCAACCCTTTTGAAACAAGATGGCGAATGAAGCTGGCCAACGAACTCGGTCGAGACATTGGTATGTACTATGTACAGACCAAGTTACATCCAAATACGTTCATAAATACGCCTGTTATCGCGTGACAAAAATCAGGTCGTTTGAAAATGTTAGCCATGCTAGAAATTCAAAGTGCTATAAATCAACCATTTTTTAAGATATCAACAAAAGAACAAATTTTCAGAAACAAAAACTGCTCCGGAATCTTTGTATCAAGGCCAAACACATAAAAAAAATCTTTTTCATTTTCCAATTTTTTAATACCTCATTTTGAATTTTAAATTTAATTTTTTTTAAATGGCAACCCTTTTGAAACAAGATGGCGAATGAAGCTGGCCAACGAACTCGGTCGAGACATTGGTATGTACTATGTACAGACCAAGTTACATCCAAATACGTTCATAAATACGCCTGTTATCGCGTGACAAAAATCAGGTCGTTTTAAAATATCAGCCACAAGAGAAATTCAAAATGCTATTACTCAGCCATTTTTTTTAGATATAGACGAAAGAAAAACTGTTCCGGAATCTTTGTATTAAGGTCAAACACATACAAAAAAAATCTTTTTCATTTTCTAATTTTTTTTTATCTCATTTAAATTTTTTTATTTTTTAATTTCATTAAATGGCCGCCATTTTGAAACAAGATGGCGGATGAAGCTGGCCAACGAACTCGGTCGAGATATTTGTATGTACTATGTACACACCAAGGTACATCCAAATCGGTTCATAAATACGCCTGTTATTACGTGAGAAAAATCAGGACGTTTCAAAATGTCAGCCACGCTAGAAATTCAAAATGCTATAACTCAGCCATTTCTTAAGATATAGACGAAACAAAAACTGCTCCCGAATCTTTTTATCAAGGTCAAACACATAAGAAGAAAATATTTTTTCAATTTTCAATTTTTGGTACCACATTTCAAATTTAAATTTTTCTTAAAAATTTAAATGGCCGCCATTTTTAAACAAGATGGCGGGTGAAACTGGCCAACGAACCCGGTCGAGACATTGGTATGTACTATGTATAAACGAAGTTACATCCAAATCGGTTCATAAATACTCCTTTTATCGCGTGACAAAATTCAGGACGTTTCAAAATGTCAGCCACGCTAGAAATTCAAAATGCTATAACTCAGCCATTTTTTAAGATATAGACGAAACAAAAACTGCTCCGGAATCTTTGTATAAAGGTCAAATACATAAGAAAAAATATTTTTCCATTTTTTATTTTTTGGTACCACATTTCAAATTTAAAATTAAAAAAAAAGTTTAAATGGCCGCCATTTTGAAACGAAATGGCGGATGAAGCTGGCCAACGAACTCGGTCGAGACATTGGTATGTACTATGTACATACCGAATTACATCCAAATCGGTTCATAAATACGCCTTTTATCGCGTGACAAAATTCAGGACGTTTCAAAATATCAGCCACGCTAGAAATTCAAAATGCTATAACTCAGCCATTTTTTAAGATATAGACGAAACAAAAACTTTTCCGGAATCTTTGTTTAAAGGTCAAATACATAAGAAAAAAATATTTTTCCATTTTTAATTTTTTGGTACCACATTTCGAGTTTTAAATTTTTTTTAAAATTTTAAATGGCCGCCATTTTGAAACAAAACGGCGGATGGAGCTGGCCAACGAACTCGGTCGAGAGATTGGTATGTACTATGTACACACCGAATTACATCGAAATCGGTTCATAATTACGGGAGTTACAGTGTGACATAGGTCAGATATATATATATATATATATATATATAAATTTTGAACGGAGGGTGGTTTCGAGGTCTGGGGGTCATGATCGATGAAAATATACCAAAATTTTTCGAAATCGCTTTCCTCCGAACGGCTGCAATAGGTAGCTTTTTTGTAAAGAAAGCTACCTAAAATGCTATAACTCAGCCATTTTTTTAAGATATAGACGAAACAAAAACTGCTCCGAAATCTTTGTATAAAGGTCAAATACATAAGAAAAAAATATTTTTCCATTTTTAATTTTTTGGTACCACATTTCAAATTTTAAATTTTTAAAAAAATTTTAAATGGCCGCCATTTTTAAACAAAATGGCGGATGATGCTGGCCAACGAACTCGGTCGAGAGATTGGTATGTACTATGTACACACCGAATTACATCCAAATCGGTTCATAAAAACGCCTTTTATCGCGTGACAAATTTCAGGACGTTTCAAAATGTCAGCCACGCTAGAAATTCAAAATGCTATAACTCAGCCATTTTTTAAGATATAGACGAAACAAAAACTGCTCCGGAATCTTTGTATAAAGGTCAAATACATAAGAAAAAAATATGTTTCCATTTTTAATTTTTTGGTACCACATTTCAAGTTTTAATTTTTTTTTTAAATTTTAAATGGCCGCCATTTTGAAACAAAACGGCGGATGAAGCTGGCCAACGAACTCGGTCGAGACATTGTTATGTGCTATGTACACACTGAATTACATGGAAATCGGTTCATAATTACGAGAGTTACAGTGTGACATATGTCATATATATATATATATATATCAATTTTGAACGGAGGGTGGTTTCGGGGTCTGGGGGTCATGATCGATGAAAATATACCAAAATGTTTTGAAATCGCTTTCCTCCGAACGGCTGCAATAGGTAGCTTTTTTGTAAAGAAAGCTACCTAAAAATACTGAATAATATTTTTTTGGCACAGATGTCATACACACCACGCTAGTATAACTATATATCCACAGTCATGCTCCAGAAGGTTTAAATCAGTAATTTGGATTTCAGAAGCAGCGCTTTCGCCCATACGATGGTTATTAAGCCTATTTTGGTGATCGCTTACGCTCTGTGTTTGATTATATATATTTTGATTTTCTCTTCTTATTCGGCTTCTTTTTCACTTTCAAGCATTCGCCGAGATCTTTTACAGGCATTTTTAACGATATTGTGAAATTCCATGAATGCAGCGAAAGAGAGAACATAAATAAATAAACACGAAACGTAAATAAACCGGATTTCCCTCCGCCTAAATCCTGCCAAATGACTTTTACACAATAACCAATGTGATGCGTTTCTCGGGAGTTGCCATTAAACAATAACAAATAATCGCGATTTCTGCACCACGTACGTTAGCGTAGTATATATATAGATTCTTTAAGAATAAGTTAAGTGGTAACGGTATAAAAATTAGGTTACATGGAAATTATATGTTATAATAATAGTTATCAAAACAGTAAAATATTTTATATTTATCATTCACAAAGTGGTCATGGGGATCCATTAAATAGAATAGATTATAATTGAATTTATGTTCGATGCAACATCCTCGTTCGATAACAATCTGAAATATACACGAGATTTCGTAATACGGTGTTCGCAAAAACGCATGTATGTGCTCTTCGCGGGCATGTAAATGAAAAAAAATAATAACAATCTCGTTCCATAGAAATCTCAAAAGATATGAAAATCGGTAATATGTCAGTCACTGAAACACATGTGAATGCACATTAGTGAATGCATTTTATTTTGTGTAGCATTAAATATTCCGATGTACAAAATGTATTTACAAAAACATTTTCATTTTTTCCCGTGTATAAAAATATAAGTATTAATTATGTATATTTCACTACCAATCATTCAAAAGTGCAATTTTGAGATTCTCCTGTTTTAAGACATTCACCATTTAAAAGTACTCCTTTAAATTCCATGTTTTTGAATCCCGAATCACAAGTTTATTTTTTTTTTTTTATATTTGAACGTTATTTAGAACATATATCTAATTTTATGCAAAATCGCTAATAAATATGTCAGTAAAATATGGCATTAAAAAATAAAATTTATGTTACTTTTTATTACAAATCACCATTTTAAACATCGACTTATGATATTACTTTATGGGATTTCTGATTATAAACGCCACATCATCGTCAATCAATAATAATTTATTATGTAATTATCCTCTTTAATATTGTGTTTCAGTATTGTTTTAATAACAAAAGAAATATTTAATCAGAAATAATACTCTACTTGTAACCTTAGTTGTGGTCAGGGCGTTTTCTTTGTGTATTTCAATTAATTTGATGTTTCTTCCATTAAAAGAAATATTTATTTTATTTCCAATTAACTAATTGTGCAAGTGGAGGATTGAGAATTAAATATTCTTCGAGTTACTTAATATAAGAACTGTTCAATATTCCATTTTCTTTGGGGTTTTTTTATAATTAAATTTAAAAAATAAATACATTATTGAATAATCGATTTAAAAAAAAAATCCTTAAAATTTATATAAATTTATTAATACTTGATACTCAAGTAACACAAATTCTAATAATTTGTAGATAGACATATTCTGCTATATACATAAAATGTTAGGTTATTTATAAAACATTCAAAGAGAAATTAATAACTTTAATATACAAGGATGTTTTTTAAACCTATTTACAAAACAAAATCAGTTACATTGAAATCTTACTATTAGTCTAATATATATAATATGCTTAATATATATTAGTTAGAAACAAAACTAAATTCCTGTATAGTTATATATCAGATATATAAAAATGAATGAAAAATATAATTATTTAAAGTATACCTACCACTATTATCATCAGCAATTAAAAAATATATTAGCTAAATATTAAAGAATACATAAAATTTAGAACTTTAAAATATATTGTTGAATATAAGGAAACTATACTATCTTAATATTTAGTTATTGCATGCGCTTAAATGAATTTGTGAAAAAATATATGCGTAAAATATAACAACACAATAGAAACGATCTAAACTGTTTGTTTCCCACGTAAAAAAAAAAAAAAAAAAACCCTTAAAAAAATTTAGAATTTGCAGTTATTATGAAGGTCTATCGAGGTATTTTGAAGGAAAAGGTAAAAACGTACAAGTTTTCTTCAGAGGAACATACATATATATTAAAGGTTTAATACAGATCTAAGGTTTAATCTAAACTGCTGCATAATAGATTATTTTTTATCCTCATTCGTAATTGAATTAATTAGTCTTCCTTATCGAGTTTGAGTAACAAATACTTGTTATAATTTAATCACTAATAAGAAATGCAATTTTCGTTATTAATAAAATAAAACAGAGCTGTCGAATATTAACTGAAGTGTGCCTTCGAAACTTTCTATCAATATAGGTTTACCTGATGCATGAAGATAGAAAATATGTCTCTAAAAAAACTGAGGCAGTTACAGTGTATGAAAGGACTAAATCTTAAATAAATATTTACGGAGAAACTTTTCAGTTTCTGAAACTTACATAATTCGTTTCCAAAGAAAAAAACTTTTTTCACCAGGTTTAAAAGGATTCCCCACCAGAACGAAAGCAGAAAGATTTTTTTTATTATTTTGGCGTTATAAAACGTACTACCATATATATACATCGTTACAATTTTTATACGAAAACATTAACGAGCTCATCCTGAGAGAGAAAAAATGCCTTTTTTTATCCTTCAATAGCAGACAAAAACCTAACTGTGCTGTTTTCTAGCGAAATAGAAAAGTATGTAGGGCTGCTAGAATATATGTACGTGTACAAAAAATCAACAAGACACGTTAAACGGTAAGAGGATAATGGTGGGAAACTATTAAACCAAAGAACTACTAAAAGTTAAAAATAATATAATATGTAACTTTGTATTTTAGTCTGAGTGATGACGATGATCACTTTAACAGCACATATATTTAATAAAACAAAATATATTAATAGATCATAGTACGTAATGTGTTGCTAAACCACCAGTTAAATCAGCAAAAAAGGATCATGGCCATATTTGAGAAGTTCATTAACATTCTCCGTAATCACGACAAAGTGATTCTATACCTCGCAGTTATTATCAAAATCAAAATACTGTATACTCATTACTAAAATACAGAAAATACAAAACATCTATCAGATATGGCTTAAATTTAAAATAAAATTCCAAACATATATAACTTAAATAAACTTTAAACTGTTCTGCGTGGGTATTTTTAATAAAAAATCCCTAGTTTAGCTTATTTCATGTTTATACTCAATCCTTTTTTAAAGAAAACGCTACACACCACAGGCATAGTTTTCTATAGCTTAGAGGGAAATCCTGCCCCTCCATGGATTGCGTTGTGTATTGGCCAAGTTATCAATGCCTAAAAGTAATCAGAATCGGCCCTCAGGGGAATTGGAGACCAAAAGCAAATTGCCCTCCCCCTTCTATGTTGATCTACCTAAAACAAAGTTTTTTCCCTATTCTAAGATGCAATAATGTTCTACAATAAAACTCTGTGAAATCTTCATATTACCTGAGCGAGAAGCAGTTTTAAATTTCCTTCACAATACATGTGAAGTAATTTCAAGAAAATCTGCTATGTCAAAAGGTAATTAACTTGCTGAAATAAATCTGCATTAAACCTTAAAATATACATATGTTTCTCTTAAGAAAACTTGTACATTTCCTTTTCCTTCAAAATATCTACTGAGACCTTCAAAATAATTGCAAATTTTGAAAATTTTAAAGTTTTTTTTTTCTGACATTTTTACATGGAAAACAAACGGTTTACATATTTTACTCCTTGGAGTTCATTACTGACTTATACTTTAAAATTAAGCTATAGTTATGGGCATCTAAATTTATTCAATACTTAAAAATGGAAAAAAAGTCATTATTTGTGTTTCGTAATATTTTTCATTCGACAACTGTAGCTTAATTCAATACTACATTAGTAAGTCAAATTAACATTGATATTCTTATCATTTATTTAATATAAATACTTTTACATAAAACAAGCATTATCATGATAATTAGTAATCGTCCTATATCTACTTCTTAAAGTACTGCTTACCAAGTAGAAAAAAAATAGTAAAAGTAAACTAATATTAAAAATAAATAGTAATAGTAAACTACAAAATTAGATTCATAGTAAATTGCAAATTAAATCGTATTTTAAGATTTTCTAGTGGTCAACAGCTCTCTCGTGTGAAGTTCAAAGTGAAATTTAGTTGCACAATATATAGATTTAACGTTATGTTGTCATTATTTACTTGTGAGGGTTTTTCCATTTTTTCTGGAGTTTTGTATAACTTCAACTTTAATGTATGTTATTAAAATGGTGCCAGTTGGAAAATATACACAAATCTGTGCTAATTCATAGAGACCAATTCAATGTTTTGTAATTCAATGTTACCTAAATAATTATGTGTGAAAATCAAAGTAAGGAAGGTCGCATCGCCGTCTTTTAGTACGATAGTATCACATATAGCCCTGCACTGCGCAGTGATGCATATATGACTAATAAAAATACAAATCAACAAAAAGCTCAATAAATATTTAACTTTTAATAAATAAATTCAATTCCTTGCAACCTCTATATTTAAATCAAAATATTTACCTTATGTAATCATGGCACGTAAGCCTGCTAACAAATAAGAACAACAATTTCTCTTGAAAATTCCTTGTATCTAATCCTAATTATGAATGTAAAAAATCAGAATTCGAAAAAAAAAATTCGTGCACTGTAGGTTAACAGAAATATCCATTACCTAAATATCCGACTTTTGAAAACGCTCACCACCGCATTAAAAATGTAGCATTTGTATATAGCGTTTGAGTTAACGTTTCAGTTCGTTCAGGAACTTAATCATAATATTTGAGTGCTTATTTGTAAATACACACACACATACATACATACATATATGTGCGCGTACATATGTACAATGTTCAGCGTTTAAAAAATTTAATAATAAGTAAACTGTGCTATTAACGTTACAATGGCAGAAAAGTAATATGTATAGTTAGGTACACATTTATTGTACTTCTTTATTATGCTTCCTTACTATGGTTCAAAACATCAGCTTTACATAAGGTTGCACCAAATAAGACTATAAAAATGCTCCTAATTACATTGAAATTAATAAATGAAAGCCATTTTTTCACATTGTAACAACTTAGTAGAATGAAAGATCAAACTGGGTGCATTTTGAAACATTTTCATTAGTCAGTTTATGTTACAACACTTTAACACCTTGTCTTCGTAGCGCCATCTATCAATGTTATGTAAAACTTAAACTATAAATCTTATTAAAGTAATTCCCGTGTTAACACAATATCCTGCAAGAGTAGTTTCAATAGCTGTACC
Source organism: Maratus speciosus (assembly GCA_963932465.1). Taxonomy (NCBI): domain Eukaryota; kingdom Metazoa; phylum Arthropoda; class Arachnida; order Araneae; family Salticidae; genus Maratus; species Maratus speciosus. The sequence goes on from OZ010786.1 coordinate 381,330,018, forward strand.
TTTTACCTGTTATTGAATTTCGAAAACGTACAGAAAATTTAAGAAAACCCTGTACTGTATGTATATTTATGTTTTCTTGTGTGTGTTTATTAAGAGCAAACTATAATTCTTTTATGCATTATAATTTAAATTTTCTCTACTGAGAAAAATTTTTCTTATTTCTTCATTTAAACTATTCTATAAAAAAAAAGAAATAATTTCGAAGCCAAACACATCACTGTAGAAATCTGTTTAAAATATTGATTGCTCTTTTGAGGAAAAATATGTTTGCGTGTGGATTTGTGTTACCATGAGAAAATTTGGAGGAAAACATCTGGATAGCGTGTAAAACGGTATAATTTATTTTTCCTATAAATATTTCAAATTTTCATAATATTTATTTCTTCCAGACTTCACTCGGAAAAACAATAAAACAGCAAACTTTACAAGGAAAAGCAATAAAAATGATCATAAAACGTTTGCTGTCACTGTAGGAATTTAAAATGACGCGTTTATATATTTTATATTAAAAAATTGAATTACATGGTTTAAACAGAAAGAAAAATTTTACCTGTTAAGAAAGATTTTATTTTTTCTGTTACATATATTTTTATAAAAACTAAAATTAAAACATTTTAGTTTATATTTCAATGTCATTTAGACTATTCAAAGAATAAAATTTTAAAACTGTTTTCTTATAAAAGCATCGTGTTAAAATAGGGGGTTTTAATCCGCTTTCTACTGGCAATGAGAGATCTGCTAACAGTATTTTAGGGCAATTCCACAGAAAATCATCATTTTTGGGGGAAGAATCAAATTTATAATATGTTTAATTTAATGGTATGATTGAAAATTTGATAAATTTTATATTGTATAGAAAAATCCTAATAAAAGGCATTGTAAATTACTGTTTACAAACTACGTTAAGTACCATTATTGTCTTTGTAAAATCATAATGTTACGCCAGTTACACAATAAAACTTACGTCAGTTACACGTGTAAATGCCATTTTTTTATTTTTTTATTTTTCAGAAATTAATTAAACAAGTTACTGTTATAATTTGGCATCACTTAGTGTTGTTGAGAACATTAAATCACATTTTTAGCTGGATAGTTTTGATAATTTTTACACTTCAATGAAGGCAGAATAAAAATGTTTGTATATTTTATGTTGCGTCAGTTACAGAATTTTGAATTGCAATTTTTGGGTCTCAAAGAGAGATTGAAATAATCTGCAGGTAAGAAATATTAAGGTACCTTAGTAAGAAATATTTTAAATTGTAAAAGTTTGTTCTAGCATTATTAGTAAATTTTCTACATAGTTTTGAAAACAAAATTCGATGATAAAATGTTACGTCAGTTACGATGGAATTGCCCTTTAGTGAGTCGCAGTTATATATCAAATACTAGCAAACCCCGCGGCTTTGCTCGCGTAATATTTGAAATATGCCAAGTGATATTTATATGTCTAATTTTTTATCAAAAGGTACTAACTAAATTTTTATTTTATTAAAAGGTAATATTTTATTTTATTAAAAGGTACTTATTACTTTTAGGAATAATTAAAAAATTGCTATTTAAAACACAGTTTAACTAAGCATCATTATTACACTGTATTAGGCAGAAATGAGGCTTAAATTAATAAAATGTAATAAAACTAATAAATGATAAAATATTTTGAAACTTTTATGCTCAATTAATACGCTCATTTCAGTATTCATTTGAAGTTTTGATTGTTTTAGAAACCATCACCTTACATCTTAAAATTAACCATCATGTCGAATTCCAAGTCCTACCACATCTCTCAACATAAAGGGCTATGTTGAAACGGGAACTGTCACCATTAATTTACCTACATTAATTTTGAAATCAGTTTGTTATTTCCTAATATTCCACAGAAACGTAATTCAGAAAGCTTTTAAAGGCCTTTTTTAGAGCGTTTGTTGTTCCTGTAAATCCCAAGTGATAGACTCATCGGCATAAAATATAGCCTGTGTAGGATCAGAGACTATTACCAATGATTCGCAACTATTACTTTTCTATTTGGTTTATATTCCCTGAAATTTCGTAGAATCGTAATTTAGACCTTTTTTAGAATGCTTTTCGCACCTCCCCTTCGCTTCAGCCCTTTTTAATGCGAATTTATTTTCGAAGTTCCTTCGAGGGCATTTATATTTTACAATTAACTACCATGTCATATTTAAAGTTTCTAGCCTTTTCAGTATCACAGAAATCGCAATTTAGAAAATTTTTAGCTCCGGAAACCCTCTGGTGGTAGTGAACAGACATAAAATATAGCTTATGTTTGAGCAGGTTCTATCACCAAAATTTGTCATCATTATTTTTTTTAATCGGTTTGGTAATTTATAAGTTTGCTTAAAAATTGTAATTTATAACGCTTTTCACTCACTTCATTTTTTTTTTTAATTTGGAATTTTCTTTCGACTGCACTTAGAAAGCAGTTGCATCTTGTAAGTAAATACCATGCCATACTTCAAAGTGTTAGACCCCTCATTTGTGCAAAAAATGCAAATTAGAACATGTTTTACTTTTGCAACCCTCAGATGGTAGTGACAGCAACATAGAATATGACCTATGTTATAGCAGGGACTGTCACTATTGATTTGCAACCATTACTTTTGAAATCGCATTGGTATTTCCTTAGATTGAGTAGAAATCGAAATTTAGAACGTTTCTAGGACGCTTTTCGCGCATTTTCACCCCTTTTTAAATTTCCAATTTTTTCGAAACTGTTCTTAAAGATCATTTATAGCTAATAAATATGTACCTTGCCTAATTTTAAGTTGCTATCCCCTACCGATCACAAAAATCGACATTTAGAATGCTTTTTTGCTCCTGCAACGTCTTGGTGATAGTGATACCGACATAAAATAGCGTCTATGTTAGAGCAGAGGCTGCCAGCATCAATTTCCGACCATTACGTTTGAAATCAGATTCATTCTTCCTGAGATACTGTCGACAAATCGGAATCTAGAACGTTTTTAGAACGCTTTTCGCGCATTTTGCTCCTGTATCTCCTCTGGGGTAGTGGAAACAGATATAAAATATAGCCTATCTTGGAGGAAGATCTGTCACCATAATTTTTACACCATTATATTTGAAATCGATTCAGTACTTCCTGAGATTGCATAGAAATCGCAATTTAGAAAGATTTTTATAACGCTTTTTGCGCATTTTGACCACCTTTTAAATTTCGTTTTTTTTAGGAAATGTCCTTAGAGATCATTGATATCTTATAACTAACTACCATTCCAAATTTCACGATTCTAGGCCCTTCCGTAAAGCAAAAGCCGTAATTTAGAACGTTTTTTGCTCCTGCACCCCCTTTGGGGTAGTGGCACCGACATAAAATATCGCCTATGTTGAAGCAAGGGTTTTCACCATCATTTTGACGCCATTATTTTTTAGATCGGTTTGGTATTTCCTGAGATTGTGTAGAAACCGCCATTAGCACGTTTTTTAGAACGCTTTTCGCGCATTTTCACTCCTTTTAAATTTCGAATTGTTTAAGAACTGTTCTTAGAAATCCTCTATATATAATGAGTAGCTAATATTTCAAATTTCATATTTCTAGGCCCTTCGGTAACGCAAAAATTGGATTTTTAGAAAGTTTTTTGCTCCTGCACCCCCTTTGGGGTAGTGGCACCGACATAAAACATAGCCTATGTTGGAGCAAGGGTTGTCACCGTCATTTTGACACCCTTATTTTGACACCATTATTTTTTAAATCGGTTTGGTATTTCCTGAGATTGTGTAGAAACCAAAATTTAGAACGTTTTTTAGAACGATTTTCGCGCATTTTCACCCCTTTCAAATTTCGAATTGCTTAAGAACTGTTCTTAGAAATCCTTTATATCTAATAAGTAGCTAATATTTCAAATTTCATATTTCTAGGCCCTTCAGTAACACATAAATCGCATTTTTAGAACTTTTTTTGCTCCTGCACCCCCTTTGGGGTAGTGACACCGACATAAAACATAGCCTATCATGGAGCAAGCGTTGTCACTATCATTTTGACATCAATATTTTTTAAATCGGTTTGGTATATCCTGAGATTGTGTAGAAAGTACCATTTAGAACGTTTTTTAGAACGCTTTTTGTGCATTTTCACCCCTTTTAAATTTCGAATTGTTTAAGAACTGTTCTTAGACATCATTTATATCTCATAAGTGACTAATATTCAAAATTTCATATTTCTAAGCCCTTCAGTAACGCTAAAATCGCATTTTTAGAACGTTTTTTGCTCCTACACCCCCTTTGGGGTAGTGGCACCGACATAAGATATAGCCTATGTTCTAAGTTGGACTAACACCATCATTTTGATACCATTACTTTTGGTATCGGTTCGGTAGTTCCAGAGCTTATCTCCGACAAATAAACAATTTTTACCTCTTTATAATAGGAGTATAGATAGACTAAGAAAAATACGTTTTCGTGCCATCGAAAATAAATTTATTACAAGTCACTTTTTTACATAAAAGACGAGGAAGAAAAGAAGGAACAGCCAGTTGGTACCAATAATTATCCTGGAAATTATCACAAAAGCTATGTGACGTTGCGTCTTCTGTGACGTCAAAAGTTGGAAGTTTGCATTAAGGAATGTAACGCTATGTGTTAATATCAGCTTATTAGGATTTTAGATATGTTTTTTCATGTATCAGTACAGTAATGTAGGATACATAATTTGGTTAACATATCTGGCTCGTTTAAGCACCATTTGAGAGACTAATTTAATTATGTTTACATATAACTACTACTAATCGAGTTAATTGTATAGAATATCTGGTTATAATCTCATAAAATTCCATTTAATACCATGCAAATATGAAAAAGCAAAATGCATTTGATGTATCAAGAAAAAAGAAAACAATTCCACGCTGCACATATACAACATGTCCCTGGTCTCATAACATAGACAAGACATGTATAAGGTACTTGCTTATGCTATTTCTGAATTTTTGATAACTATCGAAATTTTTAGAATATGTGCATGTGGCCCTCAATCTTGAAATGTTGAATACTCTACTTTAAATTATAGATGTTTCCTTCTAGATGTACGATTGCCATGAACAAACTGTACAAAGCCAGAATTCTCGCTATGAGTACATAAAAATTTTCCAAAGAAACATATAATGACTACAAATATTTTTCGGGAAAAATGTAAAACAAAAAGTATGAAATCAAACATTCCTTTGCAGTTTGTACTGAATAATTATTCCACTGGCTTAAAATAAAACCCACATCACAATGCACAGGTACGAAATACATTATCACTATGTGAATAAAGCCTAAAGTTTCAAACTGCCACCTTATAAAGCGAGCTGAACCGTGGCTATTTTGACATCAGACACACAGCTACTGCCCATCTCATTTTAAATCATTCCTTTTCACACGCTTATGAGGTATAATTTAAAAGCGTCATTTATTCCCCTTGTATTCCAACCTTATGCAATTATATGAGGTTCCATAATGCGTATGTTTGGTGCTGTGAACCTGCGGTCATTTTTTTCTTCTGCCTTTTTGTCAAAAATTAATTGTTTAAGAGGTATGGTTATTTAGGCATTTTCCATAAACTATGGGCGAAGATTCTCATTCTGCAAAATTTGCGCTCTTATATCCAAACACCCTGTGAATAATGAAGATCAGAATGAAATGAATTCTTTAATAGTATTAGTACTATTTGTCTAAACTTTCGATTATGCGCAATTATCACATTCGAGATCTTATAAACATTTAAAGATAGCACGCTGAAACATGATACAGGATGAGTAAAAAATTTTGAACATTCTTTAATGGAGAGAAAGTAAAGTAAAATATCTGAAGAATTTGACGTAATATTTGAGGCAAGACTTTTCAGGTAACATTTCATGTATCATCAGAGTATGGAGCATTTAAATTTTGTATTCGATTACGTTTTATTTTTTAAATAGGAAAAGCCTCCTCTTGTATATCATGTTAAGCCCCATGTTTCCATAAATCTATCCTTTCAATAAGAATTTTCATATCTATAAAGTTTATGAATTATGAAAGTGTGTTGAAGCTGTCTGTAAGATGGAGTTATTATATATGGTTACTGTCTTGTTCTGCCTGGCGAGGACATAACTGAAGTTGCGTATGCCAAGAGAAAGGATCCATTTCCAAATTTAGAGATTATGATGCATTTTCATAGTACAGAACAGTAGCTTCAGATGAAGGCAAGCATAAAAGTGATATTTATTCATTGAAAATAGCAGTTTCTTCAGTTTTCTTTTGGTGGATGGGACATTTATCCATCATTGTTCCCCAAGGGCATCATGTTAGAATTACTGATATTTCGACTGGCCAGTGTAGGTACATAGAAACTCGATGAGCTGACTGGAAATAGAACGTATACCTATATACGTCTCTCCACTGGACAATTATCTCTGAAACTATCGAAATCAACTGGTGTGAGATACCAAAATCCACGACAAACACCACTTTCAATAATGGATTTTAAATGTCTGTTTTAATATGATTCCCAAAATTTTAATGTGAGTTTAATCAGAGTTAATTAATCCCTTCTTTGATATGACATGTATGTGCTTCGTCGCGTGTTGTGATTTTATTTTTTATTACACCGGGGAACATTTTTTGACACAATTTCTGTTGACTTCGATTCTTCAGCAGTTTTTAAGTAAAAAAAGAAAACTGATTTCAAAACTGCAATTAGTTTCCTTCTACCATGTCATTTGTTTTCTCTACAGCTTCTAACGATATTACCCTACGCTGAATCGGGCGCACATGGTTTAATGGAGGAGTTGCGAATTCCATCCTATACCGCGACTGAATGGGGACTGTTCATCGATAGCTCAAAGAGGAACTTAAAATGCCTAATCCTTCTGAATGGAAATTTCTTTGGAGTAGTCCCAATAGACCATTCTGTTTATTTGCGCGAAGAATATGAGTACATAAAGAAAACCATTGATTTATTGCAATTTCACATGCAAGAATGGATAATCTGTGTTGATCTTAAAATGGTCAGCTTTCTTCTTGGCCAGCAACGTGAATATACCAAGTATACCTGTTTTTGTGTATGTGAGACAGCATAGCTCGCGAGAACATTGATTCCAGTCAAATTGTACTACAAGATCTGACCTCAAACCTGGTGATCCTAAAACTTTGCATCAGTGACTTGTCGACAGAAAGAACATCATAAATCCACTTCTGCATATAAAACTGGGTCTAATTAACCAGTTCATAAAATCTTTGTCAACTGAAGGAGGCTGTTTCAAGTATCTCATTTCGAAATTCCCAAGCCTATCTTTTGAAAAAATAAAGGCAGGTGTATTTCACGGTCCACAGATTCGGCAGCTCTTTAGAGATGAACATTTCATCGGAATAATGACATAACTACAAAAGAATGCTTTGTTGGTATTCAAAAAACTTTCTTGTAAATACGCGAGTAAAAAATTACGTCGAAATTATCCAGCAACTTTTAGAGAGTTACACTAGATTAATTTTAACACAATTATTCTAACTGGTAAATAAATCATATGAGATGTAAATTTCCAACTGGGCCAAAAATGTCCGGACTAGGATTCGAAACAGGGATCTCCTGGCTGAAGCCGCCAGTGCTCTGCCATCTGAGCTATCCCGGACGAATCTGGTGGAATTTTCTCACACACCTAACCTTAATGATTATAATCATAAAGGTTTCAGCCAGGAGATCCCTGGTTCGAATCCTGGTCCGGATATTTTTCGCCCAGTTGGAAATTTACATCTCAACTTTTAGAGAACTTTAAAATGCTTGTTTTTAGCATGAGCATCAAACTTCATTTTCTGCATAGCCATCTTGATGACTTCCCGGAAAATCATGGTGCAGTCAGTGATTAGCTGGGTGAGCGATTCCACCAAGATTTGAAGCTCACGGAAGAACTGTATCAAGGTAGTTGGGACGTACATATGATAGCTTATTGTTGGAGCATCAAGCGAGATTGTCCACAATTTGAAAAATCTAGAAAAACTACAAGCGAATAGTTTAACCTTCACATGTACCTTTTTTGTAAAGTAAAATGATTTTTCTACTTGTATGAACATAATGTAGCTTATAGTGAGTATCTGCAGCCGTTGTATAAATAATATATTTGGTAATTATTCCTTTATTCTCCTTTGCATCCGCATTAAATATGATTTTTGGAGTATCCTGTAGCTTAAAAAGTTGATATGATAGAAAGTAAACTGCGATCATCTTTGGATTTAGATGATAATAATTGGCCAAACAGAAGCGCCAAATCTAAGTCAACAAAATGCGTGTTGCCCAGTGTTATCGCTATATTTAATGGTAATTTTCTCCATGTTTAATCCTAGAATTTGTGTGATTAATCCTGTTTTCAAAAGAAAAAATTATTTATTAAATCTTAAAATATATGAAGTTATTGTTGCGAAACGAAAAAAAATAAAATTGTCACATACATTAGCTCATCTCTTCCCTTGAATAACTATCATTTGTCATTCAGTAGTAAATTGTATATAGAAGATTTATTTATAAACTAATATAAAATATTTTTTATGAAATCTTGTTAAATACGAAAAGCTCTAACTTCTCCTCCGAGTAGAATAGTTGAACTAAAATTAAGGAAAACACAAAAAAATAATTTGTTGATAGCATTAGAAACAGTTATTAAAGATGTACCTAAAAAATTATTAAATATTGTTGAGCTTTCTAAGTTCTCATACAAATTATGCTATTATAAAAACACAAATGTAACAATTACGCAAGTGAATTGAAACATTACAACAGAATCTTATATTCATTTCGATGTGTCGCATTGTACAGCTTGTATTTTTAATAAGGCCATTTGAATTTTTTTTAGTTTAATATGATTCTTCGTAATGCACGTTGAGATAAAGTATAAATACCTTATTTATGCATGCAGATCTAAATTCAAAAAGCGCATATATTCACAATTTCAGCCGTGTTATGAGCTTTAAATTGAGACGCAAATCGACGAATGATACTGTCAAAAAACGGTTCAATGCATATAAAATGAGGTGATTTTTAAGAGAAAGCCTCCATTTGGGAAATATAAAATCACATTTGCATCGATCAATGCGTATTTCATTCCTCGTGGCTAAGACATTTTTTTTCATTTTATATATGTATATATATATAACCATTCGAACGATTACTTTTATGATTTATAAATAACATATATCTATTTATATATTTTTGTAATATATTGATACGTTTTTATATATTCTAGTGTTTTTTCATAAACTTGTTACGCTACTCAAAGTTTTTAATATTATAAAGTAAATGTACTGCTATATTTATATAAATTAATTCATATTTACAAGAATTTTGCGCATAATATCTCATATTGCAGTGAGTGTTCCTTAATAATGAAAATCCCTGCCGGCTCGGCCTACAGGCGGAGGTAGATTTCGAAGTTAAGTACATTAATTGCACCAACAAAAACTAAATTATGATTAGATATAAATCCACTTTAACAGTTTTATGTGGCCGCTTATGATGAGTTTTTATTTCATTTTTATATAATAGCTGGTTTTATCAGAATCATGTTAAGGCGGTATTAAAAAAAGTACTTTTCCATGCTCAACAACTCGAAATTTTCTGGCATATTTTCAACTTCAAATGCGAAACTTGCTGACGTGATTTTTAAAAAGATTTATAAGCGACATGTGTTTTATTTTTCTTTCAATTAATTGAAACTTGAATAACAAACAATTATTTTCCCAGTAGGGCAATATTTTTCGTTTCTAACACAATCACCTCGGAAAATTCTGTTTAAAATGCCAACTTTGACATCATTTTCTGAAATATATTTAGCCTCTATCGATCATTACGGTACATGTAGTTTCTGAAGAAGAGGATCTATCAATTGGATGCGTTTAAGAGCAAAAATGAATTTAAAAAGGAGTCAGAAAATAAGCAGTTTGGACTTGAAAACACCCTTAATCAGATGATTTTTTTCTTCAACCGCTATGTATTTTTAATTTGTTTTTGCTGTAAGAATTGGTCCTATCAAAAAGTTGTCCATATAAATGTTGAAGACAATATTAAGAAGATACATGATAAATTCATGGGGATTTTATATCTTGTGAATTGACGGAGTTATGGAAATTGTTCTTCTTCATCCCCCCCCCCTTTTTTTTGTTTTTGTTTTTATTTTTTTCTGTACGAATTGGTCCTATCAAAAACTTGTGAATATAAAAGTTGCAGAAAATATTAAAGAGATGTGTAATAAAATTAATTGGTTTTGCTTTCTTGAGAATTGACGAAGTTAGGAATTTTTTTCCCCAAGAACCCTATTTTTTGCGCCCCTTGAGCCCATTTATAATTTTATCAAAAATCTGTGATACATAAATTTATGGTCCTATTTTTAGAAGTAATAAAAACTTTAAACTGATTTGATATGTAAAAAAACTGAGAAGTTATGGGTTTTTTCTCGGTTTTCACAAAACCCTCCCTATTTCCATCCCCTTTGTCCGATTTTGCCCATTAACGAACTTGACCGAGATTTTATGCCCCTTTATTTTATGTATCAGTTTGTAAGAGATTTGTGCAGAATTGTGGAAGTTATCGTGTCCAGAAGAAAGTGATATATATATATATTTAAAGTTTTTTACTGAGGGTGGTTTTGGGCTCTAGGGGCCATGATCGGTGTAGATCTGCAAAATATTTTCAGAAATTCCACCATAGGAACGACGCCAATAGGTAGTATTTCATACAAAATCTACCTAATAACTGAATCTGTATTATGGTCATATGAGAATTCTTAATACACGTTTTAAAAAAACTTTAAGAAAACCCTACAACTGCACTTATTTCTTACGTAGAAGAATAGTACGTAAATGCGCTGTTTCCTAGAGCTTCATTAACAGATTTTGTACATTTTTATCAGTTCAAATAACTTAAAATTAATTAACGATTCAAATCAGTGCGATATCATTACAGAAAATAATATTTTCATTTCACACACAATACTTTCAAAATTTTGATTTTTAAATGTCCGCGAAGTTTTCATCTCATCGTTATCAGCCATCGACGTTATTATATTGTATTTACAGTCAATATTTCTACAAACTGAGACAGGTGAGGTGACGGTATGCACCAATGGTAAAACCAAAATTATATACGAAACCACATTTTCAATTCACTTTTAAAATAAATAATACAGTGACTCTGTACCTAACCTAACCAGTATTTGTCGCATATAGATGTAAAAGTCTAGGTGGTAAATAGAGGTAAACGAGGTCTTCGATTTCGTTTCTTATTTTCATGCAAAATTATTTAATTACATCCTGACATCCATTTACACGTACAACGTAACATGCATTGCTCAATACATGCCATCACAATCAAACATAGACATAAGATACGTGGAAAGAGTTTTTGTTATTAAAATTCGATAATTACAATAAAGTAAAATCTACCAGACACAAAATATTGAACGTAGGTAGTTATAAGTATTAAACAACTTCTTAAAACACCATGAGAAACTTGTACATGCGCTAGGCCTTTCGAAAGATCTGAGTCTTTCTTCGTCAGGAGCAAAGAAGACGTGCTTCTACTATGAAAGCAGCAGCAAGGCTGAAATGAGAGATAAGGGAAGGGAAAGCGAGCTGTAGAAACACACAATAAGAAATTAGAAATCAACAGCCAATAGGAAAGTAGAAGACAACAGCCAATCACAGAAGAGTATAATCAAAACAGAAGAACACAGAGTAGAAGGGGGAAAAGGAACCAAAATGGTAAAAAGAAAAAAAAAAGAAAGAAGGAAAGAAAAATATTTAAAACAAATTAAAAATAAATTATAATAAAAGGAAAACACACACACGTATTAAAATATGTGAACACATGAATAAATAAATGAATAAAATATAAAAACAGACTAATATAAATAAATACTAAAAATAAATTATATGATAGTACTGAAAAGGTTTTTCCAAGCTGCAGCTTGGAAAGCCAGGGAACAATAAAAAAAGGTTTTAAAGAATCTTGAATACTCAATATCTTGACAGATGAATTTAGTTAGTTGTCTTAATTTACATCTCGGCAATTCATACCTATAAAACCACGAACGAAAAATCTTGAATCAAACATAGATGATGACATACGTTCCATCACCGATAGAATATTATTAACTCGACAGTAGTCACATCTTTTAGGTGCGTCTTAATTATATAAATATACGTAGCCCCTATAATCTTCGTTCGGTTCGTCTGTCTGTCCGTCCGTCCGCATATAACAGAGCAAAAACTACCCAACCGAATGGTCTGAAATTTAAAATATATAATTGCTGCAAATTTTTGTCGGGTCTTTTCAAATTTTATGAAAATCGGATGTATATATTAATTACAGGGACAGTCAAAATTTTCCGTTAAATTATGGCCAATGGGAAAAAATTATCTCAGGTGAATTTTAATGTTACAGCCTTTCGAACAGAATGAAATTGATATGCACTTATGAAGTGCACTAAAATATACATTCAGTACAATATACAGTGTAAAAAATATTTATAAAACTAGTTATAGTATGAACGGTACATTTGCAACGAGTACATTTGCCACGTTTCACGTGCAATTTCCAACTTTCTTTTGAACACTTTTGATCGCGTTCGGCATTTTTCCGTCTGTCTCCACATACAGGGACTGGACAACAAGAAACAATTTTCATTTATTATTCGAATATTATATCTCAGTGAAGTTTTCAGTTGTATAATTTTTTTAATTATACATTTTCTCGCGAGTATTAGAATATTTTGATATTTAAAAAATAATATCTGAAAAATGTTTTGCGACTTTTCCAAGAATTTAAACGTTTCTTGTAAAAATGTACTTGAAAAATAAAAACAGAAACATCTTGTTACTTGATTAGAGTCCTTGTAAAATATTTCAGAAAGCGCATCAGTCATATTAAAAATTTTCCCTTGTATTTGTAAGGGTTGTGAGTCAGGGGAACGTAATTGATAAGGGCGGCAAAATAATGACATGCGACTACTGCCGGGTTGAGAAATTTTATTTTTCCAGTCAGTAAAATGTCATCTGTACAATAAATTTAATAATAATTAATCGCACACGATTTTTTCCAATAGACCATAATTGAACGAAATTATTTTGTGTATCTCTATAAAAGAACAATAAATGCAACACACTTCATTTTCAATAGCGAACAATCTATATTAAACTGTATTAACATGTAAAAGTTGCATGACATTCCAAACGTATTTATGTGAACTAAAGAACGGCCTGGCAACTAAACAAACAAAGCGAATTCGTAAACACGTTACAACTATGTGGCAAAGTATTATATATTAACCGCTATAAATATATACATTAAATATGTTATGACGCATTCACAATATTAAAGAGTATACAATAGGGTAAATCAAGATTACTGTGTCTACTCAATTATGAATATTGACTCCTGTACATCATATTTGTTTTTTAGAAGAGAATTTTGGCAAATGTATTTTCTTTCTTTATCAGAAATTTCCAATTTTTGCCTCTGCAAGCGATAGAAAATAAGTCAAGCAAATTTTCGAAAGTGAATGGCTTTTTCTGACGCTTCAATTTTGCCTATAACGCTATTGATAATGTGAAAACACATGTCAAAATTTGTATCCATACAATTGTCTATGTATACTGTAAGCTCCATATTTGAAATGATCGAAAATTGGAATAAAATATTGATTTCTTCTAACAAATCTTCCTCCAATTGTTAAATATCGAAAATATTCCCTTTTAGACACATAAAACATATAGTGTCTTCATATTCCAAAGTATGTCTAGTATTAACATAAATCGTGTTAAAAAATAATTAACATGCAATATTTCTTGTTATTTTATTCCCTTTGAAATGATAGTTGTTTTCAATAAAGAATACCAGATTATTATTAATGTCCGATTTTCGCAAATACAATGTACTGAAATGATTTCCATTTTTAAAAAAATACAAATATTTTATGCTTATTTCTAGTAGTAATTTCAAGGTGGAAGCGTAATGTTTTAAGTATGGTACAAATATATGAGTATAATAAGTATTTATATCTTTCATCTTTTAAATTTAAACAGCGTATGGGGCAGTACAAAAAAAAATGTTTAACTTTTTACATATTTATTGCTTTATATATTAACCCAATTCCATTGCATAATTGAAGAGCTGAGTGGATGAACATGCTATGCCACATTTTCTAAAATTTTTTTTTATCTTCTGGATGAAAGCGTTATGAGGTATCCTATCACATGATGAAGCTAAAACACTAACAAGGAGATGGCCAACCTTGTTAATCACTGATTTTGATTATTTTAATATATGTTGTAGGGTAGATACCCCTTAGTGTCAGGTTCAACGGATTTTATCCAACGCTCCTTAGGTCTCGAGAAACAGGGGGGGGGGGGTCTATTATTATAACAAAAATTAAATACTTACTTCGTAAGAAGATCAATCGCTAGTCATAGCTCGATCAGTACGGCGTCTGCTCGTTGTCCAGCGGACTTGGGTTCGATGCCGGGACGTACTGCATTTTATTTTCTCAATTTTTGTTTCATAAATATAGTTGTATTTGTAATTTAATAACCTCATTGTTAATTACAAATTGTCTATCAGTTATAATTTTTAAAAACCTTTTAAAACGGTTTAGATACAAATAAAAAAATAAATAGGTGAAAAATTATTTTCTTATTTGTAACTAAATCGTTGTACAAAACATTATAAAACTGTTAATTTTTTTAAATCACTTTTAAAATGTATTTCAGATATTCTTTATCGATGCAATGATGTTGAACAATTGTGTCAATTCGTGATTTTAACCCCCTCACCGACAAGCCCGTGTTAATACGTTCACTAAGCTCCAGGTTTCACTGCAATACAAGCAATATTTAAAGTAATAGAATTCTATTGATTTAATGTATTTTTAATACATTGAACAAAGATTAATACTTCCAAGGATTGCATTCATATTCGTTATTAAGGTTTTTTATAAAATGTTCAAAGAATCATTTTTTTAACATTTAAAACAAAATACAGAGAAAACAACATTACAATTTTGCCCTTTTCCAAGACAGTCGGAGGGTTTTAAAGAAACGTTTGGGTATTGCCTTAATAAGGGAAGGCAAAAAGGAGGCTAATAATACTCTGTTTGTAAAGTAAGAAACATAATTATATTAAAAATTAGCATAAGAATTAAATTACAATATATTTTTGTTGCATAATAAAGGTTTTTAAATTTGTAATACGCTTACTTATGCTTTGAATTCTTTTTCTTCCTGATTTATCTTTTTTCTGCTATAATTTTTATTTTATTTGAAAACGTTTTATTTTATTATAAATAGAGGGCGCCACAGAACACTTTGGTTATTTCTTATTTTAGTTTGGTGCTGTTAAGTGGTTTCCGTTTGAAATCTTTATAGAAAAAGTGAGTATCATTCTATAACTGTTTATAATCGTATAAAAATGGACGAAGCAAGCTGTTCTTCACAAGAAGATCAATCTGAAGTGTCGGGATTCAATGAAAATCACTAAAGTGATATTACAAACGCGTTAAAATATTGTAAAATTTTATTACAAAAAAACGGTTTTTTAACAAATAATCCAGCATCAGAAATATCGTCTGCTCCTATTGCGATGGGAAAAGAATTTTATAATTCGATAATAAATATGTTGGATGAAAGAAAAGTTGTAACTGATGATGATTTGATCGACGTTTATGAAATCGACGGTGAATGAATATGTAAAGGTGAGTTCTATAATTTTAGTAACTTTTATTTTTATTTTATTTTTTTTTTACATTTTCAAAGGAATATAAATAATAATAGCATGTTAATTTTTCATTAAAGTGCACCGGGACAGCAGAAGTTGATGAAGACTTCGTGGCAGAGGAATTTTTACCAGAGCCACATAATTATATTCCATTGTGATATAAAGAAAGAACTGTAGCTCTTGCTGAAGCCCATCCTAGTTGGAGTCTGAAGAGTCTACAGTGTCATGGAGCATCCCTGTTAAAATATAAGAATTATCTTAATCGATGGAAAGATCACGTTAAACGAGGTGGCACTCATTACGATAAATGGAAAGTTATTGAACAGGAGACACATGAAAGATTCGTCGAAGCTCGTAAGAATTTAGAGCAAGTAAACTTTAATTTTGGAACTCATAAATATTTTTAAAAAAATAAATTAAATTTTAAATTACTAAAATAAAATTGTTAAAGGGGTGAATTAAATATTTAAAAATATATTTATACGCAGGTAGCAACAAGAACAT
The DNA here is from genome assembly GCA_963932465.1 of Maratus speciosus. NCBI lineage: Eukaryota > Metazoa > Arthropoda > Arachnida > Araneae > Salticidae > Maratus > Maratus speciosus. Next base: position 381,346,267 of record OZ010786.1, read on the forward strand.
TGCAGCAATGGGCAATGAATGCAGCTATGCCATTTTTATCCGAAAATTTTAATTTCATTGCCAGTTCAACATGGGTGAAGCGTTTCAAGAAGAAGCACGGAATACGGCAAAGAAAAGTGACGAAGTTTGTCAGCTTCCAAAATCAGACAAGAGTTATTATGAAAAAATTCAGCCTGGATTATGTCATTAATACAGATCAAACCGGATGTCAATATCAGACAACGTTCGACAGAACTCTAGAAAAGTCAGGCACCAAGAGAGTATTTGTGAAAAAACATAATTTAATCAGGTAACTCATACGTATACGGCCCAATATTCATTAACAGCGTCAGGAAAGATTCTTCCATATGTTTTTTATGCTTACGAGAGCCATCAGGAAAATTTGACACTTTAGTTAAAAAAAGCGTAAATTTAATTACAGAAAAATACAAAAATTTTATCGTTACATACACAAAATCAGGGAAATTAACAAAAGAGAGAGTTGAAAAATATATAACATGAGTTTTGCTACCTTACGTTATGAAAAATAATTTTTTATTAATTATTCATTCATGGGTTGCCAAACTGATGCAACTATATATGATGATATTTTTTCAAATCAATGAAGAATCATCCTCTTGCGCATTAAAAATAATACCACATAAATGCACACCTCTTTGCCAGGCTTGCGAGGCTTATTTTTACCGCCAAGTTAAACTTTTCATTAAAAAATTTCAAAACAATCCTGCCCTCTTAAAATCGAACAGGGAAATCGCTACAAGAGAAGATATAATTAAAATTCATTCATTAATTTTGCATCAGTTAACCTCTCCTAAATTCTCCCCAATGATTAAATATGCTTGGTTTACCACAAACTTGATAAGTGAAAAAGATATATTTATGAATGTTATTGATTTACTAGAAAGGTAGCCCGTCAAAAATGACGGAAATTTAGATATAAAGATATATACAACTCATGTGCAAGAATATGAGTTTTCTCGCTTGTTCCGCAGTGATAGATGAAAATAACAAATTTAAAGAACGAAATACATTTATGAAAAACTGTGTACAGTAGAAGACCACTAATCTGCACAGTTTGGTTCCAAGTGTTATGCAGATTTGAGGCTTTTTGCGGTCATGTCTATTCAATCTTTGTTTACATTTTTTTAAATTCATATATTGGACAATTTAGATTGTTAAGCCTTAAAAATAAATAAATTTTACACTTGAAGTAAGGTAAAAACTATTAAATTATCGTATACGATTTCATGAAATGGTATTATATGGTATTATATGTGTGTGCTTCACGATCTTGGTTACGACGTTGGCGAAATTGGCTGCAACTTGTCATGATCCTAATAGTGTGGGGCGGTATAACTAAAAAGTAACCAGTTTTTAGCAAAATTTCTGATATAAAGTAGTTTTCAAAAACTTGTGTAAAATTGCAGGCCATTCTCATGTTATGTCAGTCCTAAGAATAATATTTCTAACACTGAAGAGTTTCCATGTATATGTGGAATTTAGAAAAGCTTCTCCAAAAGAAAGGTCCTGAAATGACTTTGTAATTCCCCTAACTTCAAAGTTTAATCGGGCCCTGATGTTGTTTACTGAAATATAATAAATACAGTTATTTTGAATATTACAACAGAATTAAACAGTTAAACTTATTTAACTTAAACCCGCTGTTACTTCCCGATGTTATTTTTTACTATTAAGAAAGAAAATTATTTAAATTTTTCAAATCATGCATTTATAATTTTTTTCCATCTTTAATAACTAAATAATGAAAAAATATGCTTTTGTTCTGAGCTCATAAATATGGCAATAAAATAATGTAACTAAGAGACATTGCAAAATTAAATCTTTGTGATTTCAAACCATAAACAAACGATACCGTCACCACGTTATCTGCTATGATGTCATTAGAATATTGTCCATTGATTGTTGGAGAACTTATTTTGTGAATGATTACCTCAATGATTTAAAAATTTTTTAAGTTTCACGATGAATGAATCACTTGTGTTTGTTTAAGTTTATGGAATGAGATATTAAGCTGTGAACCTAATTTCAACTAAAGTTATCCAAGGATATACGTATTTTTAATTGAAATTAAAAACAATGCTTTGATCTCGAAATAAAAAGTTTTAGTTTGTATAATTGGTTATTTCTGTTAATTATTTATTTAGGTACTTTTCCATTACAGCGCATTTTTTAAAAAAAAGCTTGGCGCAATTCGGGCATCAGAAAGTGAGATATGTTGACAAAATATATAAATAGCTATGAAAACAAATCTACTGAACTTTTATTTTTGTTTATATATGCACTTATATACATAAAAAAATCGTTTCTAAATATATATAATATTTTTTTATATACAAATTACGGCACAGATTTCAGATATGAACCGGGATACCTAACTGGCGCCAAAATGGTGTTATTTTACCTGCTATAGTAACCCGGCTATTGTTTTTGGTACAGATGTCATATTCGCCCCATATTGGCGCGTTTTTTTTCGGTTGCCAATTTGGCGAAAACATCAACAGCATAAACAACATAGGTACAGATGTCATATTCGCCCCATATTGGCGCGATTTTTTTCGGTTGCCAATTTGGCGAAAACATCACCCGCATAAACAACATAATCCGGGTTACCACATCAAACAAAATAACGACACTTTGACGCAAGTTAAGTACCTGTTGCCTATATGATATTGGCGACAGAAAAAAATCGCGCCAATGTGGGGCGAATATGACATCTGTTCCACAACATAATCCGGGTTACCACATCAAACAAAATAACGACACTTTGACGCAAGTTAAGTACCTGTTGCCTATATGATATTGGCGACAGAAAAAAATCGCGCCAATGTGGGGCGAATATGACATCTGTTCCAACAATTTATATAATTAAAAACAGAAAATAAAAGTAAATAAACACTTTATTAATAAATAAAAAACAAGGAACAGATGTCATATTCGCCCCACATTGGCGCGATTTTTTTCTGTCGCCAATATCATATAGGCAGCAGGTACTTAACTTGCGTCAAAGTGTCGTTATTTTGTTTGATGTGGTAACCCGGATTATGTTGTTTATGCGGGTGATGTTTTCGCCAAATTGGCAACCGAAAAAAATCGCGCCAATATGGGGCGAATATGACATCTGTACCTATGTTGTTTATGCTGTTGATGTTTTCGCCAAATTGGCAACCGAAAAAAATCGCGCCAATATAGGGCGAATATGACATCTGTACCAAAAACGGAACAGATGTCATATTCGCCCCATATTGGCGCGATTTTTTTCGGTTGCCAATTTGGCGAAAACATCAACAGCATAAACAACATAATCCGGGTTACCACATCAAGCAAAATAACGACACTTTGGCGCAAGTTAAGTACGTGTTTCCTATATGATATTGGCGACAGAAAAAAATCGCGCCAATATGGGCGAATATGACATCTGTACCAAATTGTTTTGTTCTATAGCTATTATTCAAACTTTTATTTATTTATAGTTATTTCCTTTTCAAAATGATAGCAAATAATTTAAAAATATGGTACTTTTCGGTTAGCCGGGCGCCAGTGTTATATATACATATGTATGTATACCTTTATATACATATATATGTATATACACACACACACATATATATGTATACATATAGCTTCTATATATGTATAAATATAAATATATATGTATATATAGGTATACATACATATGTATATATAACACTGGCGCCCGGCTAACCGAAAAGCACCAAAAAAGGTATAAGTAACTGGTATTCGAAAGCGAGATATCTGCCAAATTGGCGTCAGAGAAAAATCACGCCAACCCCGATGCGTATATGACATCTGTGCAAAAATTACTGCACAGATGTCATATTCGCCCCATATTGCCACGATTTTTTTTCTGACGCCAATGTCATATACACACCGGGTACTTAACTCTCGCCAAAGTGTCGTTATTTTGCTTGATATGACATCTGAGCCAAAATTACTTCTGTTTATTATAAAAAATGGGTAAATAGCTTTTTTTACATTAAATAAAGGTACTTGTTAGTTATCCCGTCGACCATATTACTGTCGCCAAATTGTAAGATTAAATGCCAATAATGGTTGACATTAAACATGATCATATGTTTCTTACGTCGTCAAGTGATTTTTAATTCGACGTTATATTTGTATTTTTATTAATGTTTTGCTAATTTAATTGATCTTTCGTTGTTTAAAATAAAAATTATGTCAATTTGTATAATTTGGCGATTTATATAATTTGGCGAAACTGGTCGACGGGATAGCTAACAACTATCTAAATAAATTGCATACATATGGAAAAAATTGCTTTGAGTATCAAGCAGTAAATAGGTTGTCAGAAAATACGTTGGCATACATCTTTCTCGCCAATACACTTTTCTCCGAAGTATTGTACATAAGCAATCATTGCTAGAAATGCATTTTTAATATGATATGCGCTTTTATGTTTCACTACATTTATGCATACTATACTGTGTGTATAAATGCTACAGTTCATATGCAGGGCTACACAAAAGAATTCGTAAGGGTTACTGAGTATGAGAGTAAATTGCTTAAAGGTGGTTTTTAAAGGAGTTATGCGTTTTTACGCTGAACTGCATTTAGTTTACTATGAAATGTTTGTAGACTATAAATAAAATGATATACAGGGTCAGGCAAAGAATTGGATACATAACCGTCTATGGATGATAATATCTGGAAATGTGATTTCAGTAGTTTTAAGAGTAGTTTAAATTAAATTTTGGCTAAATAGCGGCATGTAATAACGATACTATTGGCTATGGACGATAACTGCTGAAATCAATTTTTAAAATTTTTTATGCGTCTTCTAAAATGTTTACTTAGTTATCTTATTTCCCCAAATAACAAAGTTTTGTTAAAGCATTCAGGATGTGTTGGAAAGTGTTGCATATTCTATGCTTAACGCATGATTTTTCTTTCTTCTTTAGTCTTATTTTGCATTTATTTTATTCTTAATTTTTTAGTCTTATACTGCTTTATAGAAACTTTGGCACAGTTGTCATATACGCCAATTTGGCGAAAACATCAACAGCATAAACAACAACATCCGGGTTACCATATCAAGCAAAATAACGACACTTTGCCGCCAGTTAAGAACCCGTTGTGTATGACATTGGCGTCAGAAAAAAAATCGCGCCAATATTGGACGCGTGTATTATATGATATCTGTGCCGAAACTTTATTATTTAATTTTTAAACTCTTCGCTCCACACTCCTTACATATAGTACAGTCTATAAACAGATAGCGCAAAATAATAGATAGTTTGGTACTTTTCCACTGTAGGAGCTTTGGCGTTTTTTTTAAAAAACTTGGTGTAATTTGGGCATCAGAAAGTAAGATTTGGTTTCGTTTCCGTTATACGGATACCTTTGTCGTCAAGCGTAATAGATGGCGCAAAATGAAAATCACGTGAATTGAAGCATTTGAAAAATAAAAGAAAAAACATTGTCGATACTAAAGTGAGCATTTAAAAAATATAACATTTGAAAATTCCAGACTTTTACGAACTATTTCATTAAATCACAATTATATACTTAAAATAAGTGAACAAATAACTGTTTTAAAATAAAGCAATAAAATAAAACTCATATTAAACTGCTGGCATAAAATTAAAAATATCTTTTAGCATTTTGAAATAATTGGCGCATTAGCATACATTTTGGCATGGTGTCCGTATAACGGAAAAATATCGAGATTTGTTGTCAAATCATATAAACAGCTGTAAAAACAAACTTGATGAGCGTTTTTGTTTGTTTTATATGTTTATTTTATATGTATATTATTGATGTTTTTATGTACAAATCACATCTGTTTCTTTATAAAATTAGAGAAACGTCTTTTTTATATTAAATAAATCGTATAAATATATATATAAAAAAAAATGCGTGTGTATATAAAATGAAACAGTGGATAGGTTCCCGGGAAATATGTTGCCAAATTTCTTTTTTCGCCTAGGCACCTATACTGGTAAAGTACCTAAAGCACATTAAAATCGCGCAGTTAGGAGCTCATACAGTACAGCGTCGTCTATTGGCGATTATTTTATTAGTAGCATCGGGAGGAAGATGTAAAGATGTACTTTAAATTCTCACTCATAGATTTTGAAAAATATCTTAAAAGAGCGGAGTTTAAATTAAATTTCGGTGACCTCCTTTATAAAAGATTAATGGTTTGAAATGGGAATTTAAATTACCCAGCTATCACCGAGTTGGCTAACATTTGGCGCTACTGTGGTAACCCTGCATTAGTTTTTTTCAACAATTACTCATTTCAATGAGGCGGTCCTACCGGAATCGTGAGGGACACACAGAGACTTGGATTTTATATAAATAGATGCTTTCCCGCCACCCCGTTAAAAAAGCCATGTAACTGTAAACAACAATCTTTTATAAGGTGTTCTTGGTGCACATCAAATTTTGGTTTTTTTGTTTTGTTTTGTTTTTATGATCAATATCATCCTCGTAGTTGTTCGAGTGATGTTGATGTCGATAGTTATTGATATTTTACACTATGTATATATGGCAGTTTGTAATTTATAGGATGTTATTAATAAATAAGGTACAATTTTGTAACGATTTTTGAATTTTTACTAGTCGATAATAGATACAATTTTTTTTAAATCTCGTTAAATGATGACAAATGTTTAATAATCGTTTAAAAATCAAAAATGCTAAATAAAAATTTAATTATCTTAACATTATAATTACTGCACGATATTAAAATTTTAATTCTGATTATTAAATTATAATTACAAATATATCTGTAAAACAAAAATTGTGAAAATCAAGTGCAGCACGTTCCGGCATTGAACCCGAGTCCACTGGACAACGAGCAGACGCCGTACCGATCGAGCTATGACAAACGACTGATTTCGTTACGAAGTAAGTATTTAATTTGTGGTATAATATTAGACCCCCCCCCCCCTGTTTCTCGAGACCTAAGGAGCGATGGGTAAAATCCGTTGAACCTGACATTAAAGGGTCTCTACCCTACAACATATATTAAAATAATCAAAATCTGTGATTAACAAGGTTGGCCCTCTCCTTGTAAGATCCCATTTAGTCTTGAAGATTTAAGACATTATACATTAATATTTAATATTTAATATTTAATAATGCCAATAATATTAATAATTTTTAATATTTGAAAATTAAATATGTATAAGTTTTTCTGAGAGAGTTTAATACAATACCTGTTAATATTTTAAACACATGGTATCAAATAGAAAACAATATTATTAAAATTTACAGCAAAAACTTTCACTTCAAATTTCTTCAAATTTAATTTTCGCTACTTATCATGTTCTTCTATTTAGCTCTTCAATTATGGCTCTTTTAGCATGCTTTGAGATCGGACTCTACCTTTTCATATTTAGCTTAATGTTATTTTCAATACACGTGAATTAGCCCCAAAATAAACGGAGAAAACCTCTTGATCTCCCAATTTTTTTCTGCTTTTGCAACTCATATTTTATGATACGCATTAATACATTTTCTTTAGATTAGTTGCATAATTGCAAGTACTTATAAAACAGATTCAACAGGGCGGTTGACAATCCGTTGTTACCGTGAAAACCTATATTTTATGTGCAAAAAGTATATTTTTTCATAAAACCTGCGGTAACATTGTAAAAAATGATCGTATTGACTTGCAGATGATATCATTTGATTAAGAGAAACCCATAATAAATGAATCCCCACTTGACCTACTTAAATAAATTTGATTTTCCTCTTTCCCTAAGTTAAAATTCCCCACATTTTGAACCCCTCCCCCCCCCCCCAACAAACAGGATAAAACATTATTTTGCTGACTCATCACATCTTCATTAATAGCGACAAAACAGTTTTCCACAAATTTTCGTAAATGACCATCAGTAATAAATATACGATATTACAATTCTGATAAAATTTTACTTAAAAGGTGCTAAAAGGTACATGAAAATGTTTCTACAGCATAAAAACGGTCAAAGATGTTAAAATCTCAAGCGCTTTCAGCTGCAATATAACAGTCGTCTTCAGGGGAAAATCAGAGGGGTGAAAGTTCATGGAAATTCTTTGCTTAAATATCAGTGGACGAGTGTATTTCAAAGGAAGGGAGGAGGAGGGAGGGGTGATATGATTATGCTTCAAAATCGCTAGAAATATCTAGTATTCGATACCAGAAATTAGATATGTTGTAGGACAATGTATCGTTGCAAGTATTCTTTCTTTGAGTTAAAATTTCCAGTGATTCCGTGATTATTGATGTGTAGTAATTTGAAGTATGGGTTATGACTCTTGCTTTACTAAAATCTATGTGAATATCTTGTTTTTGATTTAATCTGGATAGAGTAGTAGAGGGTTTGCTATACTTTAGGTCTGTAATATGTTCTTTTCGTCTGTCTTTAAATTTTCTAGTGGTCATTCCTATGTATTTGAGTTCTTTCTGATTTACCTTGTCTGTAAAAGGTATTACATATATGCCAGAAGTTTCATCGTTAGGGATTGAGTCTATTTTCCAATGTGCAAATTGTTTTAATTTGGAAGATGGTTTTGTGATTACGTATATATTATATTTCTTTAATGCATAACTAATCCTTTCAAATAACTGAGGTATATAATTGAAACTATAAAACTTGAAATTATTTTTAATGCTATTTTGGTTATCTCTTTATACTGAATATCAAAGATTAATTTATTGATACATTGGGGAGGGGAACCAATTTTCTATTGCAATCTTATTAATAGTGAGTAATTCTGCTTGTAGGTATTCTCTTGTACAAAATCCTATGGCTCTATTTATATAAAATTTATAAACTGCAGTTTTGTATTTAAATGGGACATTACTATTGTAGGATATTGCACTATTTGAATTACATGGCTTACTGTAAAGTTTTCTATCAATTTTGTATGTTGTATTATTCCTTATTAATTCTACGTCTAAAAATGGTAAGAATCCTCTTTCTTCGACTGCCAATGTGAACTGTATATTTGAATCCAGGTTATTAGCTCTATTTAAAAACTCATTCAAAGCGGGGATACCATGGTTCCAAATTAAAAATATATCATCGACGTAACGCAGCCATAGTTGAGGTTTTAGATCTGCTTTAGATATATTATTCTCAAGTGGTCTAAGTTTCAGGGACGATAATAATCCTGAAATGGGTGAGCCCATCGGGGCAACCTCTGTTTGCTTATAAAATTTTCTATTAAATTGAAAGACATTGTTATTTGTAATCAAGTTAATGCTTGAATTGAAAGTTGTTCTTATTTCATCGTTATATTCCGGGTTATTATCTATGAATTGTTTTATGAATTGCTTTATGAATTTTTCTATTTCTTTTACGTTGATTGAGGGGTACATGGATTTGATATTCAAACTTGCAAGTATACTGCTATCACATATATTTTCGCCCTTTATTTTCTCAATAAACTCTCTAGTTGAGTTGACTACAAGATTTGTAGGTGGTAACATTTCTTTAAGTAGCGGTACAAAACCTTTTTGTATTGTATATGTTGGAGCTAAACACTTGTAAACAACAGGTCTAAGGGGGTAGTTGTCTTTATGATCTTTTAAACGTCCAATTAGCCTGGGAGTGACTACAGTTTTATTGATTTTGAGTTTAACTTTCATTTGAGTAGGCCGCGTGCCATGTTTAATTAAATCTTGCGCTTTGCGGTCAATTGCGGTGTTAGGGTCCTTGTTTATTTCTTTGCAGTTCATTTCTTTAATACATTCCTCCATTTTTGAGATATAAACTTGTGTATTTATTATTGCTAATTTATTAGATTTGTCAGTTTAGATCACTATAATATGAGAGTTACTTTTAAGATGCTTAATAACACTTAAATCTTTACTGCTATTTTGGGTTTGTTTCTTTAAATAAGAATTTACATTGTTATGTAGAATACTTCTTATTTTCTCCCCCTTTTCACTAGGTTCTGACTGTACAATAACCTCGCAATCAGTTATGACTGATTTTAAATTTGTTGAATCCTTAAATATGTGTTTTGGTCCAAATTCAAAGACTTTATGAAGTTTATTATCAATAACGTTATCCTTGAGATTTACGTAAAGGATTGGATCTTTGGGTGGCAAATTATCCTGTAATTTGGTATCACGTAGCTTGTTTATCTTAGAGTAAATGGTCATTTCCATTGATATCCTCTGTCTAGTTATATAAAAGTCAATTATTCTCTGGAAATCGTCAAATTCAATGTCATTCATGACTCTTGCTAATTCGGAATATAAATGATATACTTTAAGAGGTAAAAAGTCGAATTTTTTTAACTTTATCTTGATGTAAGTTCTAAGGCTGTCAATTTCACATTTTCTCTTGATTTTTGGCAATTCTTCATCAATAAACCACCGATTATTGCACATAAGAAAGTGTGGTAAAAAACCATGATGTTTACACAACTGCAAGATTCTAAAATTAATAATTTTTCTGTCTAACTTCATTCTTTCACATCTATATTTCCTCTTTAAAATATTGCGTTCATTTTGGTCCGGTATCGATAATTAATATTATAAATATAGTTCAAACTATAATTATTGAACTAGGCCTACTCAAATGAAAGTTAAACTCAAAATAAATAAACCTGCAGTCACTCCCAGGAAAATTATAAAAGCAATCTGAAGGTGCCCCGATTGGCTCACCCATTTCAGGATTATTAGCGGAACTGAAACTTAGACCACTTGAGAAAGATATTATATCTAAAGCAGATCTAAAACCTCAACTGTCGCTGCGTTACGTCGATGATATATTTTTAATTTGGAACCACGGTATCCCCGCTTTGAATGAGTTTTTAAATAGAGCTAATAACCTGGATTCAAATGTATAGTTCACACTGGAAGTCAAAGAAAGAGGATTCTTTCCATTTTTAGACGTAGAATTAATAAGAAATAATACAACATACAAAATTGATAGGAAAATTTACAGGAAACCATATAATTCAAATAGTACAATATCCTACAATAGTAATGTCCCATTTAAATACAAAACTGCAGTTTATAAATTTTATATAAATATAGCCATAGAATTTTGTACAAGAGAATATCTACAAGCAGAATTACTCACTATTAAGAAGATTGCAATAGAAAATGCCCCCCCCCCCCTCTCAATGTATTAATAAATTAATCTTTGATATTCAGCATAGAGAGTTAATCAGAAATAGCATTAAAAATAATATCAAGTTTTATAGTTTAAATATATGCCTCAGTTATTTGAAAGGATTAGTTATACATTAAGAGAGCACAAGACATTTAAATTGTAAAAAAAAAAAAAAAAAAAAAAAAAACAGTTTTCGGCTTTTGCTTAATTCTGAATGTTTTAAAAATGTTTTACAATATGCAAAAAACCGCATTTAAAAATCTGCATTATTTCTTGAGCTATAATCATTTCTAGACGGTGAGTATAATTAAAGGTACGTAGGGGAGACCGGGGGAATGCCGCCAACCCGGGTTATGCCGCCACCCCACCTAGTTTAAAAACTAAGGGCAGTTTGAGATAGTGAATGTGCCTGCACTATAGCGGCCAACAATATAAACAGTGCCTAAAGTGAGAGTGACTTTGCTGTACGTCGTTCTTTTGTTCTAGTGAAAAATGTAGTTTTCATCTAGTTGCTTGTTATTTTGGAGCTTCAAATGAGTAGAGATAAGCACCTTTTATTGTAACATTAGGTATTTAAGATAATATGACCCGTAAACTATATGCATTCGCCGACATTTTGATGTAATGTGCTGAACAAGTTCGGTTCTTGTTTCGGCTTTGCTTGAGGATTTCCGCCATATTGTCCTCTCGGGGTAATGCCGCCACCATGCAAATCGGGTGAGAAATGGCCTCATTTTAATGTTGTGGAGCCGATTCAGCAGAGTGACTTTTGCAATATGAAGTAAATTGTAAGCTTAACCATTATTTTGCTCAATTACATTGCTTTCTAACTATTTTCAGTAAGTTGTGTGTTTCCTAGTATCCATTTGATGCATGTACTAGGTCATTAAAGAGTGGCGGCATTACCCCGGTACAGTGGCGGAATTACCCCAGTGTCCTGGGTAATCCCGCCACTGTGCAGAGGTTTAAAAAATATTTTTTTATGTATGCTTACTTTACAGTTATGATTACGGTTAAATTTATACAGATACTAAAGATCATGATTCAGCTTTAGAATTTTTACTATTAAAAAATAAACATTTTTTCGAGGTGAAAAAATTTAAATTCCCTTAAGGTGTCGCCATTCCCCCGGTCTCCCCTAGATATTGAAACTTTAAAAAGCGTTTTTTCAAATTAGCAAATTTGGAGATTTTGCGCACTGTTACTTTTAAACTATGTAAGCTAAAGCTTTAAAAAAATTAACCAAATATGCGTTTATTTATAATCTACAGGCTAAAACCAAAAGAATTCAATATTTTGGTTATTAATTTTTTTGCATTTGAAAAACTTGTAAAAAATTTTGAGATTTTTTAACTTTTTTGTATTTTGTGCTAAAATTAAATTTTAAGCAAAACCTTTACAGTGTATTTTGGTTTTAAATAGAAGTAGGTATGTTATGATTCTACGAGGGTTTTTCGAAAAGTAAAAATACAACGTATACGACAGGGGAAAAAAGTTTTAATGAGTACGTTGGCAACACAGATTGTAACCTTGAACCTTTGACTTTTCCCTCGCAGTCATTCGTTAATTCTATGGTGATCCTGCTTCGTGTAGCAAATGTATAGAATGGCTGCGTCAATTAAAAATTCCGCCAAATGTGAAGTTCGATCCGTCATACAATATCTTCATGCAAAAGGGTAGCGTCCAGCGGAAATTCATAAAGAAGTTGTTTCTGTCTATGGGAGCATTATATGAATCAACAAAATCCAACGAAATGATGTTGTGCTTTCTCTAGCAGTGGGACCAATGTTCGTGAAGAACCCAGAACAGGTAGACCATCTGTGATCGCTGATGTCCTTCTTTAAAGAACAGAGGAAGCGATTCGAGCAAATAGGCGTCTGACAATGAAAGAGTAAGTGTTGCATAAAATCATACCTAAAGTGTATGACAACCTGAAGTGTATGTGTCTATGACAACTCTTTATGGATTTGAGACTGTGACTTTAGGTTACCGTAAACTGTGTGCACGCTGGGTTCCGAAAATGTTAACGGAATAACACAAAAAGAAGAGGGTGGGTTACGCACTCGACTTCCTCATGCGTTATGCAAAAGCGGGAGATGAATTTCTGAATCAGATTGTTTTAAACCATCCGCCGTACAATTCGGACTTTGCACCCAGTGACTTCAACTTATTCCTTTACCTGAAGAGACACCTTAACGGGCAAAACTTCCACGACGATGATGAGATTAAAATTTAAGTTGAATTGTGGTTTCGACAACAGGCGGCAAACTTCTATGACAATGGGATACAGAAGCTTGTACCCAGACTAAACAAACGCTTTGACCACTGCGGCAATTATGTTGAAAAATAAGGGATATAGCTGTAAATAATTCCTAATAAACATTTTATCAAATAAGATTTTTTGAGTGTGTATGCGGCATTGTATCTTTACTTTTCGAAAAGCCCTCGTATTTTGTTCAAAAATTGTTTTCTATATGCATAATTTAGAATTTTATCATGCGCAGCATTTAGGGGAAAGTAGAGTAATGACGCTCAGAAGGGTAATCCCGCTCAACCAATATCTCTAAACAGAACAGAATTGAGAACGTGTGATCGGTACCGACACCTAGCGAACTTTATCGCAAGTTCCCAGTACGGATATAGTGACTGTCGGAAGGAAAGTATTTTTGTGTCCCCACGTCATTAGTTTGCAGTTGTTTTATTATAAAATTCTACAGCATGAAACTTGAAGGTAAGTGCACACTTTTATTTTCGAATATTAATTTACTCATTATGTCTACAAAATATGTACATTTAGCTGTACTTTCGTGCTTTTATTTATTTTTGCAGTTCGTTGTTATACGCCTATTATAATGCATTAAAACCCAACATGGCAGTAACGGGTAATGGCGCTCGCGTGGAATTCCAGAAGAAGTCTTGCCAGTAAGCAACTTCTTTAAAATTCAAATTTATTGATTAACACTACATTTTTGAAATGGTAAAATTTCCCCGTTTTCGCCATAATTAATGTGTAATTAAACAAGAATTTTATGATTTCAAAAAAGTGGTGAAAATCAAAAAACCTAAATTTTTAAAAAAGTAGCACACTATATGTGTAACACAATATGTGTAAAATGGTCGCAAAAAGTCTGCAGTGGTGTGAATAGCTCACACAACTACATATGTGACTTTTGTCTTACTTAAATATTGTATTCAAACTCTGAGCGCAATTACCCTACCATATCGGGCATTATCGCTCAATCTATTATTATTTAAATAAAGCGATAAAAAAATATCCTAAAACTTTTATGCAAATTCGTTGATTGCAAACTGTTCCTTATGCTTTGGAGTAATACTTTGTTAATAAAATATCGATTTTTTTGCCTAAATTTGACTAAAAATCGATTTGACTAAAAATTTGACTATCTTTTCCACTATTCATGTTTTCTCTTAAGTGAGCACCATTCCCCCCACTTTCCCCTAATCACGCTTTAGTAAGATGAATTTTTAAATTTAAAATAAACACATACAACATTTATTTTTCTGGATAATGCAGTTAAGGTTACATATTTTAGGCAGGAAGGTGAAAAAAGATCTTAATTGCATTTTGTTTGTGTTTTGGTACTTTGCAGAAGGCGATGTTTCTGATTGCTTCGACAAACTCAAAGGTCCTGTGCCCCCTTAAAGAAATAGAATACATACGTAATCACAAAACCATCTGCCAAATTAAAAGATCTTACACACCAGGAAATAGACCCAATCCCTAACGATGAAATTCCTGGCATTAATGTAATACCTTTTACAAACAAAGTAAATCAGAAAGAACTCAAATACATAGGAATGACCACTAGAAAATTTAAAAACAGACGAAAAGAACATATTACAGACCTAAAGTATGGCAAACCCTCTACTGCTCTATCCAGATTAAATCAAAAACAAGATATTCACGTAGATTTCAGTAAAGCAAGAGTCATAGCCCATACTTCAAATTACACTACACATCAATAATCACGGAATCATTGGAAATTTTAACTGAAAGAAAGAATGCTTGCAACGATACATTGTCCTACAACATATCTAAGATCTGGTATAGAATAGTAGATATTTCTAGCGATTTTGAAGCATAATCATATCCCCCCCCCCCTCCACCCTTCCTTTGAAATACACTCGTCCACTCAACTTAAGCAAAGAATTTCCACGAACTTTCACTCCTCTGATTTTCCCGTGAAGACGACTGTTATAATGCAGTTTAAAGCACTTGGAATTTTAACATCTTGGACGGGTTTTATGCTGTAGAAACCTTTTCATGTATATTTTAGCACCTTTTAAGTAAAATTTTATCAGAATTGTAATATCGTATATTTATATGTTAATCACGGTGAACATGACTTTAAATAATTATAGTTTGAACTACATTTTATAATGACCATGCGTTGTTGTATTTTACTCAATTAGTGGTCCATTTTACCTTTACTATTGTTTTTCAAATATTTTTCACAGTTGATTGAAAAACAATAACTTTTAGCACTTTATATGAAATTCTATCTTCAAAAGAATTTTATTCATAATTGTTTGACAATGAATTTACAGTTTAAAAATCATACAAGTAAAAAAAAAAATTAAATTAAATTTAACAAATTACAGCGACCATTTGGAAAATGATTTTTTCAAAGACTAACATTTAAGACATAAAAAATTGCACGGAGTTTATCATACATTACAAACGCCATGGATTATTTTTTCGGTACTGTAAATTTTTATACTTCTATGGAGCTGGTTATACATTACGTATGGCATGGATTAAACATTTACATTCCTGGACCCATCATGAACAAATTTACAAGAAATTTCAGTTTTACAACTGTCGGTACTGTAAATTTTTAAACTTCTACGGAGCTTGTCATACATTACTTACGCCATGGATTAAACATTAATATTCCTAGACCAGTTTTAAGTGAAATTTCATTTTTAAAATTCTAAACATTCCACAATATTACTTTTTATATCGTCGTATAGAGAAAAAAAAATGCATTTTTAATTGCAATTTTTTTAAAGCTGTATCTCAATTTGTTTCTGAGTTATTATTTTTTTTTTTGTAGTTTTTATTACTTTTTTGTCATAGTCACAACAGAAGTATCCTTCTCTGTTGAAAGTAAAGGTAAAATAGAGATTACTGTATAGACCAATCAGAAAACGAATAAAATGCGGGATTCAACTAATAAAACGCTTCAGATATGTTTTTGATTTCCTACCTTGACCGAGGACAATAACCATTTTTCCAAATGGTTAAAAAATATGCAATTAATGGTGAATGAAAGTTCAGTAAATATTAAAAAAATTAGTAGTTTTTCGAGTTTAAATTATATTTTACAAGAACTACTACATTTCAAGGACCGTAAACTTAAATGTTTCTTAATGATACATAAATGTTTTCTATGCAAATTCTGTATTTACATGGATTAATTTCTTTTTTATTATATCAAAATAAAAACAATCACTTTAACTAAGCAATAAATTTATTTTAAATAATCTATAAATATATATTAAATTACATGCAAGTAAAACTCAATAGATCTCAATTAATCATTTTCGTAAGGGTAATTGAGATCGGTACATAGGACTAACGTTTTACTAAATCTTAATATCATCCTTTATTTACCAGAAGTTAAGCAAATCTTCTCAAAACCTTGCACAACATTTTAACCCTTTATCTACTGACGGTACTTATAAGTACCATTAAAATAAATTGTTATAAAATTCATTTAATACATCGATTAGTAGCAAAACTGTTTAGAATGAGTTATAGATACATTACTTTATCATGATTCAAAAGCATTATGGGCTACACACACACCAAAAAAAAAAAAAAAAAAAAAAAAAAAAAAATTCTAAAAGGAGGATTTCTTTTGCCTTTGCGTCTTTTCAGCTTTCTAGCGCTGAGGGGGAGGGGGAAGGAATTTTCCAATTCGGAAGTATTTCTATATTTCTACTTGAATAACATTATATTTGTACATTTTCTAATCCTACAAAATACTAAGAAAAATATTTAAAATGAAAGATTTGAGTAGGGTTATAAATATAGCACAAATCCCGATAAATTAAAATTTAATTAATCCTTCTAAATCCATCAATACTTCTAAAATCCTCCTAAAATTTATTAAATGATTATGTAAATCTTCTAATTTTGTTCAAACAATTCACAAAAAATGGTTTAGAAGATAAAATTTTCATGAATTCATAATTCAGTAGATAAAGGGTTAAACTTAATCAGATTTAAGCAGTCAGTTTCATGTTTATGGAATATAATATGCCTCCACTGCCATTTTATTAAAGATTATAGGATTAAATCTTGCAATTAATATCTAATGAAGTATAAAGATAAGATGTTACGATTTTATATCCAAAATTAGATTTTGTAAAAATAAGCTATAAAACCAATTAGTAAAATTTGTTACAGGATAAATGATCCAGTTAATATAGGAAAAGCGTAAAAATTTTTTTAAGGGGACACTGGACATTTATTCGAAAGAAAATCGATCCCAAAATCAACATTTCTTTTTGTGTGTATTAATATTCTCCAATTTCTACTACGTCATTCGTGGAAAACCGCGTGCAGATGCGATTATTTTACGTAAAGTTACAATAGTTTTAATTTTGTTCACAAACAATTTTTTTGGCCTTTTAATATACTTTACATCTGTTTTTCTCAATACTGATGTTTCAGCTTTTTTTTAGTTTTTGAAATAATCCTTGCTACTTAATTTTTGATCAAAACTCATAAAATTGATAAGGAAGAATCCTGATATTGCTTAAAATAAACTGTGCATGCATTTTAAATTTCAATTTCATAAAGCCAATTAAATTAGATTTTTAACTTATTATATGGCAGAATTTTGATGAAAACCGATATGGAATTAAGAAAAATATTTCTAAAAAATTAACTATTTAAGGGATTAAAATATCGATTCACAGATTTGTTTGTAATAGAGTTTTACGCGATTAAAATCTAAAATCGACGAAATATATAAAAAATTAAGATGCAAGGAGCATTTAAAAATTTTATTTAAAAATTTTAAATTTTTTGAAACTACTTAAAATTATAGTAAGATTGGAAATTTATTTTAAGGTTGTTCTGTATACTTATGGTGAAATGTATATTTGCATAAAATTTCAAATCTCTATTATGAAAATTAAAAGAAATATTTATAAAAGTTGACCGTCCCCTTAAACATACAATAAGATTTTAGCTGTTTCTTGTACTATTAATACTATATAAATAAAGACATGTTTATCTGCGTTTGCAAAATCATATACAGTAGAACCTCTTTTATCCGAATCCTTTTTAACCGAAACTCTCGATTAACTAAAATCAATTTTTGAACCTCTTTTTTTTTTTTTTTTTTTTTACTGTCACATTCTTTGTGTGCAAAATCCATTTTCAAAGATTTTTTTTTTTTTTAAGCTACCATATTCCTTGTGTGCAAGCGGTCCTTTCCGAACTACGAGTACATATAAATATTTTCGATCCTCTTTCTTAGAGTTCCTTTGAATTTAACTTGAGCTCCCGCAAGCTGCGGTGTGGAACGAAGAAAACGAGAAAATTAGCAATTCTGAAGCTTTTGAATATTTTCCCAAAGATTTGGCATGGCTGAAGCAGCAGAAAGACTGTGATACTGGTGAACTAATATTAAAAAACTCCGTGATTGAGCTTCAAAGCAAAGACAATCGAAACTGCGAAAAACAAAACATTTTTTCAAACCCTTGTAAAAGGTACCTATGTGAAAGGTACTTAATTTCAAAATTAAAATTCAGGTAATTTAATCTTGTTTTTATTTTGCTGTTGCTTTATTTTTATGCAGCACTCGTTACCATAATACAAAATATTGCATATATTTCTTCTTAATCTTAAAATTGAAGCATTCTCGATTATCCGAAAAATTCGATTTTCCGAAAAAGGGTCGGTCCCAATTACTTCTGATAATCGAGGTTCTACTGTAATAACAAACCAGAATTTCTAACACCAAATCGTTCGTGTGTTCCCACGAAGAATAAATACTTAACATTTCAAAATGATATGAAACTCTAGTGGTATACTAATGCAAAGTGTACAGTTCCTAAATAAATTTATATTCTCAAACTGCAGAATAAAGAATAGTGTATGATGTAATATGTAAGACCCTTTTTTAATAGTCTTGAAATGAATGTCGAACATTTATTGTTAACGTTATATAAGTTTGTGTTCACATTATAATCGCTTATTTTTTAAATAAAACTTATAAATATCTGAAAGTAAAAATAAATTAAATAAATAAAACATGTTTAACTTCATTAGCATAATTCGGAAAACTTAAAAGGAAATTGTTAATGAAACTATGTGTATGTAATTCATGTCCCTGATGCAATATCTGTATAATCTTTTGGAAATTTTTATGAAAACTCTTTTAAAAATTCGATCCCTTCAATTCCACCTTTATGACTTTGTACGCTCTTTGTGTACTTTGTCCTGCTCGGTCTGAAAAGTGATATCTTATTTGTAACTAGCTGATGTGCGTGTTTCGAGTGTTTCTGGAATGTAGTTCTGCTTAGTCAGGCGCAATCGAACCTGTGCTAATAGGATGTTTGATTCGCTTGCATAAAAACTGCTGAGCGCCTGCGTAATGTTAGACTGAGTGTGTCGATAACACCCTGTATATAATGCTACATCCAAAGCAGCTAAATTCAATCGAGTTCTGTGATTTGATTACTAAAATTTTTTTAGAGATAGAATCGATGTAGCGCTAATCAAATTACGAGTATAGACTATCAGAAAGCTAGACAGGCACCTAGAAGCTATCGAAGAGATGACTCGTCGTATGGTTTTTCAAGAAAATACCAGAAATGTATACATTGCTAAGTATAAAAAAATTGTCATTCCACAAGCAGTTTTCGATATAGCCTGCTGCTCAAGCTAATTCTACGCAATGTTGATCAAACACGACCATGTGTTCGTTGAGTTTGGATCAATTAGTGATTCGACAGAAGACTACCTGTCCGAATACTTTAGTCGACTCCCTTTGTTTGAAACAAAACATTAATTTTCTTTTAAATTATGCAGTAAATTAAAAAAATTGTGATTTATTAAGAAATCACAATTTAAATTTAGAAATAAATTTAATTATTGGTTCTGACTATTTTTAACTTATTAAAAGTCTTCAATAATTCATAAAAAAATGCCTGCATTCCACACAGAGCCAATACTCAGCCTGCTGATGACAAATCTGAAAACAACAAAAAATTGGACCTCGCATAGAAATAACTGATATGTTTGCGTAATCAACTTGTGATCTTGCATACATAACCCCCACTGATGTTCTAACATACAGAATCAACTGATCTCGCATCCAAAAAATCAGTGATGTTACACTATTTCAAAATGCCTGCATTATTTATCACTGTTTCATAAAAGGTGGAGGTGGGAAGCGGTGGCGATACACAAAGAGCGTACAAAGAGTGACAATGAAAAAGATAATTTTTTTTTTTTCATTTTTGAACATAAATTTGTGGAAATTCTTTGAACATAAATTTAGGCAATTTCTGTATTTTTGAACAGCTATAAATATGGTTTATTTCGGAGTTCAGTTTGATCATGGATTATTCTTTAAATTTTGTCATTTAGTTATCCGGAAAGTTCGAAGAAATGTTTAAAGATGTGATTAAAAAACCATGAAATAGAACCAGTCTTCTTTTGTACTGAAGCAAATCAATTTATTCAAATTGAAAATGTTTAGTGATTTTAGCTGTTGAGTTTTTCAAAATACAGTTAAAATATTTTAAAGCAAAAAACGCATTCAAATCTAAATACTTAACATTATTTTCATCCGTTTATTTTTAATTACTAAACGGCTGATTTTTCCAAAGTAAAATAATAATAATAATAATAAAATATATAAATAAATATATAAATACATAAAATCTACGCCATCCGCATTAGGTTAAATATGTCTTATGGTTAAAAATTTTCCATCTTTACCAAAATTCATAAGATTACTTTACATTTTTTTTGCTCTCTTTTATATTATAGCTCTTATCAAGAAAATAAAACTAAAAACTTTTAGTGAAATAAAATCAGATGCATTGATGTATTCAAAATATGATATGTTTGCATTTGCGGTAATATTTTACATTTACGTGATCGGTTTTCGTACAGGTAAAGGATTTTACAAGCAAACTTTAGTCCTTAGGCTATATGTTAAAACTACACAGAAAAAAAATTAAGAACAAAGAAAGGAAAGGTAGCCAAAAAAGAAAAAAAAATATTTAAACGGTTCTGGAATAGCATCATGTCTTTTAATATTACAAAAGTGCTAACATATTTCACTTAGTTTCAAAAATCAAATTATCAGAGACGAGAAAATTTTTCATCGAATCTCCCACGTGTTCCCACGAGGTAAACAGCTTTAATATTTTAAAATGATGTGAAATTTCCTGTGATGTACTATTGGAAAGGGATGATACTGTAGGATTCAGAATGGCCTATGAAGAAATATTGAAACCATTTTCTTTCTAATAGCTCGCAGAAGAAAGCGTAAATTGTTTTTATATATGTCGGTAAATTAGATTGAAAGAATTTATTCCCATATATACGCTTTCATACTTTTCCATTTCTAAAAGCTAAATTCAAGTTATGGAAGGAAAATATAATTTTTAAAGTAAAATATATCTCTGCAATTTATTAGGATATATTATTCAGCTAAACAAATAATAATAATAATATGTATTTTAAATTTAAAATTTACATCATTTATTTCTTTATCATGTGTTTTATATAAATCAAAATGCTGTATTGTAAATAACTATATCTAATAATTTTAAATGCAATTGAAAAGAACAGAAAAAAAAAAACTATTTTTTAAATTACATTTAGCATGCACTTCATAAAATTTATAGAGTAATTTAACTTACATAATGGTGTAAATTAAACTGATATAACTGGTGTAATTTAAACTGATATAACTGGTGTAATGTAAACTGATATAACTGGTGTAATATTACACATTAGTGTAACATAACACCAGTTATATGTGTTAAATTTTCCAATAAAATGGAGGTGGAAAGGTTGCCACTAATTTTATGAAGCAATGTTGCAGAAAAGTTTTTACAGTGTGCGTATCTTAAGGTGTGACAACGTTTCCCTGAATACGTTTAAAATGCTACTTTCGATCGCAATTTGCATTTTCTTTTTACTATAATCTATGCAAGCCCAATTCTTTATATTTCCAAATATGAGCTTATTTTTATTGTACGATAAATAGAACTTGAATTATGGTGATTTAAATGCTACTTGACAGCTGTGAATGAAACCGGAAGGGCCAAACGTGTCAGTACGAAACGTTTTATTATTTTCTTTTCAATTCATACAAAAACTGACAAAAATTACCTTCTATAAATAAAAGAAAGCTCAGAACCAAAGACAACGCCATGATTTATAAATGCAGTAAATTTCGGATGCACATAACTGTGAATAATTTTAGTAAAACGTAATTGTAACCTTTAAATGCATTTTAAAGAAAATGTACTTTGCAGTGGAAATTTCATACTCAAAACATGGTTTCTCAAAATGTTATTGAAATATCACACTAGAAGTTATTGACACTGATGTAACGCCAATGAACTAAATCTTTAATTTCAGAGTAAATACATTTTGCATTATAGCTGTTTTCTTGAAATGACTACTATGAATTATTAAAACTAATTTTATGGAAACATATGTAATATGCCATAATGCAGGACACATTCATAATATATTTTACTTGACATAAAAATTACGCGTAGACAAAAAATGCATGTACATGCGATAGAATTTTCTGTAGAGCTTTTGGCTTATTGGGCTAAATTTCCCTAAATTTTACCACAATTACCTCAATTTACCAAAATGTAATCAATGTTAGGAATATTGTTTGCTATTTTTTCGTGGTTTTTGGTCAGAATATTCTTAAAAATAATTTTAAACTATAATTAAATAGCTTTTTTTTTAAGTTGCCCCGCACGTTATCAGGTAACTTAATAAAATACTGCATAACGTAATGTTTAGAATTGATATAATAAATTTATTGAAAATGGTATCATTTATTTTGTTTTTGCTTAAAGATTTTTTAACTTAATTTGCAATTACTGTACACTTAAAAAATGTAAGTGTATTGAGAATTAAAAAAATGACTGATATAATCTTATCCATCAGTTACGATAAACAAACTCTAATATCATTGAGCTGCGTTCGTTGACGGCCAGCAACAGTACTGTTACCTTTTTCTTTTTTCAATTTTCACAAATTTTTCAACAAATACATGTCAACGAATATTAGAGCTGTAAAATAAATTTTGAAACGATATTTTTTAATTTCAACATGTAATCAATTTTGTAATCCTTTCACAGATGGTAAATTTGACCTCTTAAGTAATCAGATACATGAAATGTATTCTCCGAGAACCTTGCATTCATGACATATTCATCATTATAAGAATAGATTAGCACACAGCATGAAATCTAGACATAATGCAGTTATTTGTTTTCTTACGCATGTTGGTATAAAAGTCATCCGCGTAATCTAAGGGTGTTATTACACGTAAAAATTGCAAGCGACAGAAATGGCCTGTGACATCGTCAGATTTCCTGAAACTTGCGTCTTATCCAAGCATCGCATTGGCTGTTCGGGAAAAGGCTTTTCCATCATTAGATTTCGAAGCATTTGATTGGCTGTTACTGGCAACTTGTTTCGTTTCAGGCGTCAAAGAAGCGCCGACAGAAAAAAGTGGCTTGCTTTCGAAGCAACTCCCCTGGAGCCATAGGGATAATAGGGAGACACCTGGAATTTCAAGCGACTTTGACTCCTGGTGCAATAACACCATAAGATGGAACTTTATGTGAATTGTCTTAGACTAGTAAAGCCCACGCAAACATGTTTATTCGTAGAATATTACCATCTTATATCTCCAAGATTTTTGTAGGATATCTTCGACTATGAAATAAATTGTTTCCTGTCAACCCAGACTCTGTTTGGGAAATTCCTATTGGTTCTGATTTTTATTGGCCCGACTGCTCCTTTGAAAGACAGCTATTTAGAATTTGGTGATCTCATATTTAGTATAAAATGAACGAAATCATTAAATATATGAGTCCACTGTAAAAAAGATGTAATTCTACAGATGTAAAGTTACATAAATCTGTATGCTTACTAACATTTTATTTGTTCAAACTGTACAAAAAAATATGTAAATCTACAAAACTAGTTTTTGTAAAGTTAAAGACTGTAGATTTAGAAAAGAGTCTATTAAAATTATAGAAATCATACTGAATTTTTTCTGGAACCATGGTTGCAATTACATGAAAAGTTCTAGGCATCCCAGTTTCTTTAACACTTCTTAGTAACTGTACACATTTTTTTTGATTTACAGTGGAAACGTGATATATGTTACATGAATTTTTGTTGTTACCGTTACATAAAAGTTCTAAGAATTCCTGTTTACAAGAAAATTTTAGTAATTTTATATGTTTTGTTTTACAGTGTATATATATATATACATTAAAATAAAGCGGTCATGCCGAGATGATGAATTTGTCCACTACTACGAGATGCCCGCTATTCAGATTTAAAAGCATAAAATACACTAGATGTGTTGACGATTGAAAACAAAGTGTGATAAGTAGAGATGTGCACAGTTTGGAAGTGTTAATTATGGAGTTTTTACGGTATATAAGGTGGATTAAGAATAACTCTTCTGTAATTTGTATGCGTTCGTGTCTGGAACGCAAACCCGTGTAATAATAACATAAGAACTGAGAATCGCAAATCAAAATAATATATATTTTTTTACATTCACCGAATTTTATTTACCGGCATTAATTGCAATATTAAAAAGCAGAAAACCAACGTTTAAAAATGCACAAATAATACGTAAAAAGCAGTAAACAGCTGTTGCGAATCTACTAGCGAGATTCTTCTTCGGTGCAAGATTGCTTTACCGCTTTTAATATTCTTGCACAAAGACTTTTATTGGTATTTTAATTATTTTCAATAGCAGTAAAGTAATGTAATGTAGATTTAAAAGAAAAGAAAATCTAGATACTTTCGTATAATCCTTGAATGGGAGCATATTAAATTGTATAGCAACATCTACATATTGTATCAGAACTATGTGCTATATGTAACTGCAACACTATTATTGCAGAGTTTTGCAGCAATGTACCAGTGCTGGTGCGTATTTTTGTTGATGGTGGTCACATTATGGAGAGTTAATTTCATTATACTAAAATAATATATAATAATAATTTTGTTTAGACATGTTAGTTTTATTAGCATGTATGCATCTCCAATACAATACTACACGTCTACACATAATGAGTAATTAATTCAGTAATTCATTTTCGAAACATATCAGGGCTTTAATAAAATTACTTTTAAATTTAAGACACCACAGGATGCTCCACACTTTTATAATTATTTTCTTTACCTATATTTCGTAATTTTCGAGATAGGATTGGCAATTCTGGAATTTCTTCACTAAAAACACCACAGTCACTTATTATTTCACAATTCATAAAATTTTCTTTCAACAGTTTTTTCAGTTTACTGGGACAATGCTTTGCGCCATGTATAGAAATAGTAAAAGTATACTTTTTTAAAGCATTGGACAGAATCTTTGAGAAAATGTGTGGAAAATTGTAAAAAAGGTAAAATTGAATTTTGTACTGACTTTTTGCAAGCCTAGAATGCAAAGTGTCAATATCTCAAACGATCTGAAAACTCTATAATTTATTTGCTGTATGTAAACAAAAATTGCATAAGTATGATATGACCTTTATATTTACACATTTTTTTCATTCCATTTATTATTATTTTTGTATATCTTGGAGTATTTATAAACACTTTATTCAATGCAATATATTTGCTGTAATATTAAAAACGCAGAAGTAAAAAATATAATTACAAACAGATTTTCCTTTTATACCACCTATAAAAATATAAGTATTAATTATGTATGTTTCCCTGCCAAATATTGAAAAATTATAATTTTGAGCTTCTGATATTTTAAGACATTCATCATTTAAAAGTAGCCAAAAGAGGAAATTGCTGGCCAGCAGCAAGATAGGTGCTGGCAATGATGGAGAAGTGCTGGCTGATGGTCTACCACTGCATGCCCACCGCTGGACAGCTTCAGTCAACTTTGCTGTTGGAAATCATCAGATAAAATTCTGGTGGGCATCCATTTTATCTCATGCGCTGGCACACCACTACATGGAAGTGCACGAACTTTTGCAGTATTATTGCTGGGAACCCTTATGCTAGGTGGAGTTGCGAATATCGAAGACATTGAGTATTTGAACACAAATCTGAAATGAATATCTTAACACAATTTCAGCTGTGAAGCTAATTTTTTTTTTTACTTTAAAAAATATATCACCACTGCCACCAACAAAATAAATAAGTAAATGAATAAATAAATAAATTCTTTATTGAATCGCTTTTTTTTTCTCCAATCTGGTTTTACTAGGTTACAAAGGATTTTGGTTTTCATAATTTACGCAGTTCAGAGTCAATAATAATAAGAAAAAAACGTATAAAATACATAGGATTTCTATACAATAGAATAATTTCTATACCAGTTTAATGACTGAGAACGAAAATCACAAAAGAAACAAACTTGAAATAGTGCAATGAGAGCCAGAAAACAACGAGCAGTCGTAGCGTACGCTGAAAGCACTTGTTCATGTCAGATCACGAAAACCAAACAGCATCGAGCGCGGTTAGTACTTGAAAGGATGACCACATGGAAACCGCTGAAATTTCAAATATTTCTATAGACATTTCTATTATAGATACTTCTAGAGATATTTCTATAGCCCTTGGTGAAACTAGCTTATAGAAAAAAGAACCATAATTATATAATATTTTGTTTTTTTATAGAATTCTATAAGAAATTTTTGTAAGGGAAAGTGCGGGGCAGCAAAGGAATAGCAGTGGGATAGGTGCTAGCACTGCAGGAAAAGTGCGGGACTGAAGTAATGTGATGGCATACAAATGAAGGCCTGCTGTTGGCCATCAGTGATGGGCCAGCTGCATTCGGCTCGGACACTTTTCGAAAGGTTTAAGTAATGGTACCCTTGCACTTTACCGCTGATGGCACTGCTGGCTGCCATCTTTTTTCCAGCTGATAACCCACTGTTTCTTTCTTTGCTGGGTATTGATTTAAATTTCATGCTTTTGAATTATAAGTTTTTTTTTATGATTTTGAACGTTATTTAAAACAAATAGATAATTTTATGCAAAATAGTGAATAACTAGCGCTGCAGTTCGCAGCTATGCCCAACAAATAAGAGTGCATTATGTCGACCAGATATCGTCCGGTTAGATCAACAGGTAAAGCTTTCGCATGACACGCCAAGTATTGAGATTCGATTGCTGGTCTGGACAATTTTCACTGTGTTGGAACAGACTTCAACTCTATTACTCCAGGTTTCAATATAGTAAATATGTATTTAAATCAAATTCAGCATTATAAAATTATTATTATTATTTTTTTTTTTTTTACTTTATACGATAAATCATTATTTTAAACATTGACTTATGAAATTAGTTTATGGATTTTCAGATTATAGAATCCGCAAAATTGTCTATCAATAAAACTCTTTAATCAGTATCATTTTAATAAGAAAAGAATACAAACTTAAAGAAGATCAACTTTATTTAATCAGAAGTAATACTCTATTTGTAAGCTAGTTTCAAACTCAATGGTGGTCAGGGCGTTTTCTTTGTGCATTTCAATTAATTTGATGTTTCTTCCAATTAAAAGAAATATTTCTTTTCTTTAATTAACTAATTGAGCAAGTAAAGAACAGGGAATGAAATATTCATCGAGTTGCAGTTTTCGTTACTCAAAGTAAAAACTGTTCACTATTCGATTTTCTTAGGGTTTTTTATAATTAAAGCAAAAAAAAAAAAAAAAAAAAAAAAAAAAGCTGTGAATAAGCGATTTTTTTCAAAAATCCTTAAAATTTATCTAAATTTAATAATGCTTGATACTCAAGCAGCAAAATGTGCTACATATAATAAATTTTAGGCTATCCATAAAACACACTGAAATAGAAATTAATAACTTCAATGTATCCGGATGTTTTAGAAACCTATTTAAAAACAAAATTAATTACATTAAACTGTCTACTGTTAATGTAACATATATTAATAGTCTTATATAGGGGAGACTAGGGTGGGATGACCATACGGGAGGCTTAACCCACCCATCAGTTTTCATATTTAAAAGAATTTGAAAATTTTATCAATAGGTGTCAACCAAAGCTACTGGAATGCTCAAAAACCAGTCTCTGTTTCATACAGATAATCGAAATAAGAGTAAAAAAAAATCATTTGTGAGGCGTTTCCAGCCTAAAAGTTGTGTTTTTTAGAAATAGTTTGTAAGCTTTTTTCTGAAAAAAATATATCACAGAAATTTATGTAAGTAGGTTTTAAGTAATGCAAAAATATCGAGCTTTTATTCCAGGAATAAAGATTATACAGTAAATTAGGCTTAACGTAACAATGTGCTATTCTTTAGAAAAGGGCTATATGGGGTGGCGTGACCCAATCACTGTGAGGGAGGGTTGACCAGGTGTTCAAGGCTTCCTTAACACATTCACGACGGAAAACGAGAAGGCTCGTTTTCATTCGAAAAACATCATTGACTAAGGGCGTGGCTTCTACCTTACAGAAAATGCATTTATATCATGTAGTCGATATTTTTTTTAGATTGTAATACATTTTATATTAAATTCGAACATTGAAAGATATTTACCGATGCATAAACTTGGGAAACCTATCTAGAACACCAATTTTCTGAAGACTTTCAGAACAGGGAGGGGCTTCTACTATTTTAAAATTCAGATTTGATAAAAATTGTGCGTCGGCAATGTGTTAATTAAGTGGTTTTGGAAATATTTTTATTATGCATTGAGCATAATGAAAGATTAATGGTTATATATAGAAATGAATATAAATTTATTCTGCAAACCTACAGTAAAATGGGGTGATGGAAAATAAAACGTTTAAAATTGATTAAAGAAAGATGTGAAAAATTGCTATAGCACTGCACGAAAAAAATTAATTAAATACAAATGTGAAAGTTGATAGGAACTTTTCTCCATTTAAATATTACTTACAATAGGTATGTAGAAACAGTGGAAAAGATTAGAAAGTATGAAAACAGCAGTCTTACCAGTTTCAGGGGCAGTGGTATGTTTATGAAGCCACTTAATTTTAATTCCCAAACACCACAATGTTAACAGAATTTTGTTAAAACCTTTTCCATTTAATATGTATGTGAAATACAGACTTTTTCATATTTCCAAATCAAATTGTTCGTATATTCCGGTGCCAGTCGCCCCACCAGTGGCCGAGAGGTTCTGCTCTCGAAGCTGGTAGACGGGAGGTGCTGGGTTCGAACCAAATCGCGTCCCGTCGGCTTAATCGTTTCGGAGTTTTCGTGGTTTTCTTCGAAAACTTGGAGTTCCAAGAGTAAATACGGGTTAGGTTCCCTTAGAAAGACTCCCACGAAGGGCACTCCCCCCTTAGGGCCTATATCCCTCGTGTTGATAATTGGCCGTCATAAACACAACCTACCAACCAGCCAACCAACCGGTGCCAGTCATTTATATGAACATTTTAGTACTGAAAGTACTTTGCCCCTGAAAGGGTTAGAATATGTTAATGATAATATAAGTACTCGTGCGGCTGCAAAAGAACATAGCATTGAACGAAAATCTTTAGGAAGGTATGTAGACAAATTTCAACAAGATGAATAGAGTGAAATGCAGCCAAACTATGTGACAACTAATGTTGTCATATCGAATGTCACAAAAAGTAAGACAAGGAGGCAAAAAAAGCGGGACAGTGGCTAATAATAATAATGCATGAAACCCTATGAAACGGAATCTGTGTCTAGCGGAATAGGGTCTTTAATTTTGAACATTTTATTTTCCTAGCTGTGCAATTATACCTGCTCAGACAAAATTCTGCTTAAAACAAATTTTTTTTCCTCTGACTTGCGATTAAGCATTATATATTCAAAAATGATTTTTATAATAATTAAAACATGTAGCATATAGTTATATTGCTTTTTTTAAACTGATTTTATTTCTCTTCACAAATATTTCAATATAAAACAAAGTAGGTCAAGCCTCCATATAGTGAGTCAGCCCTCCCGTATGTGGGGAGCCTTGACCCATTATTTTTTCATGATTAAAATCAATCATTTTTCAAATTTTGTATATATTATACTTATGTAGTAATTTTATTTTCATAATTGATTGTATAACGAATAAAATGATATATAAAACTTTATTCTACGTTCAATATTTAAAAAATAAAAAATCAATTTGTAAAAGTGTGTTAACCCTTCCTAGTCTCCCCTATAGTATGTTATCTAATAATATATATATATGTGTGTGTATTAATGCCTAATATATATGAGTTTGAAATCAAATTAAATACACTTATACTTGTATATTAGATATATAAAAATAAATGAAAAACATAAATTTTAAAAATATAAGTACCACTATCGTCATCAGGAATAAAAAAATATTAGCCAAATATTAAAGAAAACATAAAATTTATAAATTTACAGTATATGATTATAAAAAAGGAATCTATACAATTTGAATATTTAGTTATTATATGAACTTAAAAAAAAATTGTATCAGTATATCTGTTAAGTATAACAGCGATATCAAAAACGACCGTAAACTGTTGGGTAATAGACTTTTTTTATCCTAATAGGTAATCGAATTAATTAATCTTCCCTATCAAATGTAAGTAATACACTCCTGTTATAATTTAATCGCTAATAAGAAATACAAATTTCGTTATTAATTAAAAAAATGTAGAATATTAAATGAATGCGTCATTGAAGCTTTCTATCAATTTAGGTTTACCTGATGCAATAAGTCAGATAATATGTCTTTGTTAATACTGAGGTAGTATAAGTGTGTGAAAAAAAAATCTCATATAAATATTTACTGTCATACTTTTCAATTTCTGTTGAATTTTATTTTGGATTACCCTTTAATGTCACTTGTTTAAAATTTGAATATAGGCTATACTTGTTTACGATTTTTTTTACAAAACCAAGGAATTACACATTTATATTATATAAAAAAACAAGTTTACAGAATTCGCTTACAAATAAATAATCTTTTCTCACCCTGAGTAAAATGATACTTTATAATTGAAGAGCTGAGTGGAAGAACATGTTATGCTACATTTTCTTAAAAATTATTTTATCTTTTGTTCGGAGGCGTTATCAGGTATTCTATCACATGGTAAAGCTAAAATATCGAAATTCTATTTAGCCTTGAAGATTTAAGACATTATTCATTAATATTTAATATTTTATTATTTAATAATGTAAATAATATTAATATTTTTTAATATTTAAAAATTAAATATGAATAAGTTTTTTTGATAGAGTTCAGTACCACACCTGTTAATATTTTAAACACATGGTATCAAACAGAAAATAAATCATTAAAATTGACAACAAAAACTTTCTCATCAAATTTCTTCAAATGTAATTTTTGTTACTTAACATGTTCTTCCACTTAGCTCTTCAATTACACCCTGAAGAAAAAATAAATTATTGCCTAAATTTCCTTTATTGTAAAAGCTGGTAGAAATTTATTTTTGAATATTATATTTATTAATTGTTAAATTCATGTATTGCTTTATGTTTTTAAAATTGTTCTACATGGGAATTTTTGACAATATTTCTTTATATTCAATCCATAAAAATAAATAAATATACGCTGCACATCGCCAACATAGCTTTCAAATTATTGCATATCACTGGATTTCGTTGTGTAGTACCCAATTTCTCAATGTTTTATTCTAAAAATAATTACAATGAGCCATCAGGTCAATTGTGGACCAAAAGCAAATTTCTCTCTCCCTACTATGCTGCTCTGCCTGCAAAAAAGTTTTTTTAATCTATGATAGCTGGAATAACGTGCTACAATAAAACTCTACGTAACCTTCAATTAAAACCTTCATTTTACCAGCGCGATCAGCAGTTTTTATTTTCCTTCAAAATACTTGAAGTAATCACAAGAAAATGTGCTAAGTCATTAAACAAATTTTAAAGTAATTAACGTACTGAAATAAGTCTGTATTAAACCATTAAAACAAATTGCACATTGCTATTAAGAAAATCTGTATTTTTCGTTTTCGTTCAAAGTACCTTTAGAAACTTTCAAAATAACTGCAAAATCTGAATATTCCATAGTTTCTTTTCTCTTATTTTTACTTGGGAATAATTAAAAATTGCATATGTTACATGTAAAGATCGTGAAAACAAAAAGTTTAGATAGTTTACTCCTTGGTGTTCATTACTGATATATAATTTTAAAATAAGATATTATGAGCATTTAAGTCTATTATTTATTTATTTAAAATTCAAAAACTCATTATATGTGTTTCGTAATATTTTATATTTGTTAAATGTTGCGTAATTCATTACTACTTTAGTAAGTTAAATTTTACCGTGATATTGTTATGATTTAATGTAATTACATTTATAAAAAACAAGAACTTAGTAACCATCCAACTTCTTATAGTAATCCATAATTCTTAAAGTAGATTCCATTATCTACTTTTTTCTTCCAGATGAGTATGAAACTTAGTATCACGGTATTTTGCATTTTAGATCATTTATATATATATATATATATATATATATATATATATATATACAGTAAACCCTCGATTTAACGGACTAATTGGAACTAAGATGTGTCCGTTAAATCGCAAAGTACTATTTATAATATTATTTTGTTATAATTATAGTACATATATATATTATTACGTACTTGTAATTACATATATTATTACAGTGCAAATTACGTATATATATAATAAATATATACAATATATGTATATACATAAATATATATTGTATATACATATATACTACTGTATATATATATATATATATATATATATATATATATATATATAAACACAATACATTACTTTTAATAATGCAATATTGGTAATGAAATACAAACGAATTAACACATATGCAACTTTTATGGGAATGAAACACTTTTTACACAGAAATAATAATTAATAAACAAGCAATAAACAAATGGAAAAAAATTACAATGCCCCCA
Organism: Maratus speciosus; assembly: GCA_963932465.1. Classification (NCBI taxonomy): domain Eukaryota; kingdom Metazoa; phylum Arthropoda; class Arachnida; order Araneae; family Salticidae; genus Maratus; species Maratus speciosus. Next base: position 381,379,560 of record OZ010786.1, read on the forward strand.
AAACAACAGGCATCATTTTATGCTATTTACATCACATTAAGGTTGCTCCATACTGCTGGATTGAAAAATGGCGTCTAGTTTTAGTTGTTTCCCACTTGAATGCTGTTTTTTTTATTATAAGACATCAAAATTGTCTAAAGTGTTCATAATACGCAAACATTTCGGCATCTGAAGATGCCCCTATGTAAGTAATGACGTCATCCATATGCTCTCGTACTGTAGATAATTTCGGTCGAAATTCGCTTAATTCTTCTTTCTTGTCGTCCTCGACCTCATCTTCATTATCATCATTGTGAATACTTTCTGCGATCTCCTCCTCATTTAGAATCTGCTAGCCTGGATCTGCTTCGTCATTCTCGACCCACTGTTCTATATCTTTCTCAGGGATATCATCACCAGCCTCCATTATTGTACTCCTAAAATCCGAAATCTCAAACCCTGTAAAATCGTATTCAGGATCTGTGTCGTTGAGTAGTTTTGACCAGCCGTTAGCCAGTGTGGATACCTTCATCTCCCTCCACACAGCAGCAAAGTTAAAGATAGCTGATTTTAAATTGTAGGTGCGCAAATTTTGCAGTGTTCTGGCTCCTCTTAAATCTTCTACTGCATCATCTTCATTTTCCAACACTACCATTACTTCTTCAAGGAATTTCTTATAAATCCTCTTGCAGGCAACAATTACTCCTTGGTCCATCGGTTGAATTAATGAAGTTGTGTTTGGAGGAAGGAAATCACATTTTATTCGTCCATCCCTACTAACTAACTTTTCCGCGTTAGGGTGTCAGGGAGCATTATCAAGGAGTAATAGATCTTTTACTTCGTGGGAAGGTATTTTCATAACTTCTTCTTGATAGTGACGCACGGCAGGAACAAACTGGTTAAAAAACTAATCAGAAAAAAAATAGCCTGTGAACCAAGCATTTTTTGAACTAAAATAGGTGACTGGCAGTTGTTGCATACTAATGTTTTTTAGAGCACGCGGTTTCCTGGCCTTTCCAACTACCATTGGTTTAAGGCGATGACTACCATCAGCATTAGCACAAAGTAGTGCTGACATACGCTCCTTGTTTATCTTGCGGCCAGACGTCTGGGCATCATGTTTGTACGCCAAGGTATTTTCCGGCACAGAACGAAAATAGAGTCCTGTCTCGTCAGCATTGTATAACTGAGACAAAAGTAGGCCCCCGGATTCTATCAGTTTCTTTATCTTTTTTCGAAAAGGTTCCACCTGGTCGATGTCGGCGCTTAAAGATTCACCGCATGTTTTCCTGTTAGTGAAACCATGGCGTTTACGAAAGCGCCAAAGCCAACCATCACTTGCACAAAATGTCACTAAACCCATATGTTTCGCCAATTTTTCTGCTGCAGCCCGCAACCCAACACTACGGACGACGACGCCACTTGACCGCAGTTGTACAAACCATTTGTATACTGCCTCCTCCAGGTTTTTATTTTGAGCCACTTTTACATGTTTTATGTCCGCCACTGAGAAACCGCTTTTTGAATCACCCACGCTGTATTTAAGGGAAAAATGGACTAGTTTTTCCTTATTCTTGCGAATGTCTGAAACGGTTTTTTTTACTCCGTATAGTTCACAAACACGTGCGACCGACACACCACTCTCCAACTTCTCTATCAACTCAAGTTTCTGTTTTATAGATAAATTAACGCGTTTCCGTTTAATATTAGAAGCCATTTCAAAAAAGCACTAGTAGCAAAATACACTTGTAAACTGAAGCGGCAATGGATCGTGGGTACGCTAGCGTATGCATAGAACGAAAAGCATATCATATGGCCGCATAGGTCGCCAGCATCATTGCGCATGCTTAGAACGAAAACCACGCTGCAGTGAGAATCAAAGCGCGCGCTTTCGGCGTTTCGTGTTCTTTCCCTTTTTTTAAGGTTTCGTTCATTTGATCACGAGTCATTGTGTCGCCACAGATATAAAATATATTTTTTTTTTATTTTACCGAGAAATCGCTTTTTAAAAATAGTAAAAAGAAATGCTTTGTCGTTGTTCATTGCTGGATTTTTTACATATAAAAGCTTAAAAGAGGGTTGCGTGTTGATTCTCAAGTAGGGGAGGGAGAGGGGGTGCAGTAATACTTTTTTTTTCGAAGCGTGTTTCATCGTTTTAGAAGCTGTTTTATCATGGAGGCTTCCAGTAAATAATAGTGATAAATAAATATTTGACATTTGTCAAATATAAAAATTTGAAATACGGGCGTTGAATTTCAAGTTAGGGAGAGGGGAATAATTTTAAATTAACGATTTTGATTTGTTAATTTAAGGATAAAGTGTTTTAAAAGGGATAATAAAGGAAACCCTATGTGCGATCTGCGATCAGACTTACCCACTTGTTTTATTTTAATTTTTCTTTAATTTTTAATTTTTGTTTTAATTAGTCCGTTGAATCCGAAGTCCGTTGAACCGAGGTCCGTTAAATCGAGGGTTTACTGTATATATTCTAGCGTCAATACACCCCCCCCAGGCGCGGATCCACGGGGGGGGGGGCGATCGGGAGGATCGCCCCCCCCCCCCAAAATCCAACAATTATCGCGAATTTCGACAAATGGTCTCCGAAAAAAAAAACAATTTCGTGAATTGTTCGCAGGTGAAAGGGTCGCAAAAAACGCGAATTTCGTCAAAAGATCACGCAAAAAACGCCAATTTCGTCAAATGATCGAGAAAAAACGCAAATTTCGTCAAAGGATCGCGAAAAAACGCGAATTTTTTCAAAGAAGCGCGGAAAAAATTGCGATTTTCGTCAAAAAAATCGCGCATTTCATCAAAGGACCACGAAAAAAAACGCAAATTTCGAAAAAGAATTGCGGAAAAACGCTACGTTCGCGAAAGAATCGCGCAAAAAACACTAATTTCATCAACAGTAAAACTGAAAAAGACGAATTTCTTAAAAAAATCGCGAAAAAAATACGCAAATTTCGCCAAAGAATCGCTGAAAAAACGCGAATTTCGTCAAAGGGCCGCGGAAAAAATGCACAATTAGCACAGGGAAGAGATTCCCCTAGGTGCGCATCTACGAAGGGGGGAGGGGTTTCGATCGGGTCAAAGAAGAGAAGAACAAATTTACCAAGTTGGTTTATAAGAAATCAACACACCATACGCATTTTAACTGACTGGGATTATGATATAATTCTTTTTTGTTCATTCATCAAATACCCTTAAAATTTACCAATGTGGGTGGCAATAACAGTACATTTTTTACACATTAGTGGCTGTCTTCAGAAAGCATTAACATGCTTGAATTTTTCAAAGGACCTTTCTTTTTCTTGTTTCTTTCTTTCTTTGGAAATTGTATGAATCCCATTCTTTTCTCAAACAATAAAGCACTCCTCAAATATATTGTTATACAGAAATTAGAATTGTAGCTTCTTTGAATGAACGAAAAAGTTTCAACACTTTAAAGGGATCCGCATAACGTTGTCAATTTATGTTGTAGAGATTCAACAAAATGTACACGAAGTGGCATCGTCCCCCACCTCAACCCATAGTGTCAAAAATTATGTCGCCATATGCCTTTTGACTGGACATAATCCTATTTCGTTCACTAATTGCCGAAACGTCAGAGAGGTTTACCATTGATACCCGAAAAGTGTTTGGTTTTCGTTTGCTTGTCTGTGTGTTCCGCGAAAACTGCCGTTAAAAGCATTGGATTTATATCATGGGGGGACGACCTCCCGATCGACCCCCCCCCCCCGTGGATGCGCTCCTCCTGGTGTTAATTGTGCGTCTTTTCTGCGTCCCTTTGACGAAATTCGCGTATTTTTTTCGCGATTCTTTGACAAAATTCGCATTTTTCTGAGATCTGTTGACGAAATTCGCGAAATTAGCGTTTTTGTACGATTCTTTCGCGAAAATTAGTGTTTTCTCGCAATTGTTTGGCGAAATTAGCGTTTTTTCCCGCAATTGTTTGGCGAAATTCGCGTTTTTCTGCAATTCTCTGGCGAAATTAGCGTTTTTTTCTGCGATTCTTTGACAAAATTCGCGTTTTTTTTAGCGATCCTTTGACGAAATCCGCGTTTTCTCTGCGATCCTTTAACGATATTCGCGTTTTTTTCTGCGACACTTTGACGAAATTCGCGTTTTTTCCGCGCTTCTTTGACGAAATTCGCGTTTTTTGCGTGATCCTTTGACGAAATTCGCGTTTTTTTGCGAGATCCTTTGACCTGCGAACGATTGATGAAATCGATTTTTTTCGGCAACCATTTGCCGCAATTCACGATAATTGATGGATTTATATTTTTTTAACCAAGGGGTGGGGGGGGGGGCGATTCGCGCCTATGAAGAGGTATAAACACCACTTAGATGACACATTTTGATTTTCAAGGATGTCAAGGCCCTTTAAATTTCTGAAGGCGATCCTTTTTCAGAGATTACTCTCTTCCAGAAATCTGATATTAAAAAATAGATGTGATTGTTATGTTTTTCAGCTACGGTAATTGGTTCTTATGTATTTTTTAGTGCTGAATCCAAAAAATCCCTGCCGGCTCGGGCCTACAGGCGGAGGTACATTTCGAAGTTAAAGTGCTAAATTCACCAACAAAATTTAAATCAATATTAGAGATAAACCCAGTTCCTTCACTAAGAATGAGCTCTAGGGAGCTAAACATTTTGTAAAAATTCTAATATACACGAATACACACACGCATGTATAAGGAATAGGTTTAAAAATGGCTAAAACAAATTCAGAGAACTTCAAAGTGTTGAAATACGTTAATATTTCCATAGTCGGGTTTTTATCATGTTTTAATACGTTTCTTCAAACTCATGACATTACATATTCACCTGCTGAGGTCCATTATATTTCCAATATGACGCAATATATATATATTTTTTTCTTGTATTCGTCAAACTATTTATTTCATTTTGAGTTTTCACGCTGAAATCTTGCTTTAGAAAACTTATGACGTAATATTCAATTTGCTTTCAAATCGTCAAACTATTTATTTAATTTATTTTTTCACGTGAATATCTTGCAATAGAAAAGAAATTGTTGTGGTGAAAATTTTATTGTTTTTTTTTAATTGTTGGCAACAGTTTAACGAAAAATGTTTATTTTTTCCTGTCATTGTTGTGTAAGAGCTGGTTTTATCAGAATCTTGTTAAGACGGTATTCAAAATTTTGAACCCTCCCCATTTCCATTCCCTTGGGCCGATTTTGCCCATTTTCAATCCCCGCCGAGATATTAGCCATCTCAAAGTTGTTGGCGAGTTTGAAAACGATCCGTGCATAATTGCGACTTTTATCGTGCGGACAAAATTTAGTACATACATACATACATACATACATATATATATATATATATATATATATATATATATATAAACTTTTTTGGTGGGGGTGGTTTTGGGTTCCTGGGGTCATATAATGAAAAGTTATGAAGGAATTTTTCAAAAGTCGCACCATGGTAACGACTGCAATAGGTAGTATTTCTTACGAAATCTACCTAAAATGACCTTCATTTTTTACCATACCATCACGTCAGGATTTTTCACAAATCGCAAATTTTTAAATAGTCGAAATATTGCGAAAATCTGCTGCTGTAAAATAGACGTAACTTATTTTCATAATAACTTATTCATTTTTTTTTTTTGCATATACTATGGATTTTTACAGTTAAACATGTAAAATATTGTGTATTTAAAATCCTTATAATTTTATTCCATGCGTGGAAGTTTCTTTGAACCGCTCATGCTCTGCTTCGCGCTTTTCTTTTAATCTTCTCTATGGGGTTCATCTCGGTATCGTCTTTTATTTTGGCGGTTGATAAAGCTGGGAAATTTGTGGCAGATGTATTTAAAACATTTACCTTCTTTTGTTGCTGTACTTACAAATTGCTTTGAGAGATTTTCGCTATTTTTAGCCCCCGGTACGGTATGCTATTTCTTTCTACCAGCTTATTTTGTGACATCTCCAAAAAATAACGTTACCTTACAGAAGCCAGCCGTGAAACAAAGCAGTACGATTAAATACTCTATAGCGATTTTTTAAACTTCTAAGCATCGCACATTTTCAATGTTTATACCGTCATATTCGAAAAAAAAAGTACTTTATAATGCAATTTGTTTGAAAACGGCATCTCCATTTATTTTTGATTTTTTTTTTTTTTTTTTTTTTTTGTAGTTTTTAGAGCCATTTGCTTAATATTGGCAACGGAAGAACTCCATTTCTGTAGAAAGTGAAAGAAAAATAGCAATTATATCTTTTTGTTGCCATTTTCCCATAAAAACTGAAAATAAAAAAGTTAAAATACGTGCTATTTTCAAAAAATATAAATGAAGGATTTCTGATAAAACAGGGAGCTTTTAGAAACTAAATTTCATTTTAAATATCTATAATGATAATACAAACAAATGAAGGCTTGTGAATCTTTAGATGGCCGATTTTTTGTCGAGTTTTTTGAATGATGAAATCTCTTTTTTTTGTGTTTGTGTATTATTCAGCGATAGTGACGTCTTAAGCGTACTTTACTGTAGATGTTGTTTAACACTGTGTGAGAATTCGACGATATCTCACATTGAAACTCTCAATTTACAAGGCAAAAGCCAGCATATCGAAACTAATGTATTTTCACCTAGCCTCCAAATTTCTTCAGAGCCCCAGAAAATGTCGATAAAGATGAAACAAATATATCAATTTTAATCAATCTTTGCAGAGGACACTAGGGTGAAAGGAACTCTTTTATCTAGCGAGAGAAATATTCTTTTGATGTTCACGAGGGTCCCGTTCCCGTGGGAAAGTAGAAAGTGAAACCAGAGATTAAACCGGACGCTAAGGTTCCTGACTGCAGCCTATAGAGAAAGGGTTGGTCTATGAGATCATGTGCCACGGATGGTGAGTGGCTAATGGGAGTGGCTTTGGTCCTAGACGGAAAAACAAAACTGATAAAAGAGGATGCAAGAGCATTCTCGGGAGCTTTTTTTCCCCCTTCTGTTGAAGTTGAGACTTCAAGGTGTTTCTGGCCGTGCAGAGTGGAAATCTCTCACGGGCCGACAGCTTCGGGACATATTCCGAAGCACAGAAAAGCGAAAGCCAGGTGTGGCTGTTAAGATATCTCCATCACGGAGTTGAATAGCGGAGGTTCCTAAACCTCGGTTAAACATCTACAAAAAGTGCGACATTACTGTCGAGCATCTCGATCTCTACCTTCGAAGAGTGTGGACATTGAATGTATTAGAAACATTCTCCCTGAAAACAATCTGCCAGTAGAGAACTGGACTTGATTCTACAAATACTTTATTGTTAGCTATACTCGAACCCTTTTATGAAAAATGTTGTAAATAGGACTTATATAATCTAGAAAACATTATTTAATTGTTTGTAATGCAATAAAATATTTCTTCGACTTTAAATAAGCCTTGGCCGTTGAAGTTGCCCGCTACCACACCACCTTACGACATCGGCTCCGTTACAACTGGATCACAAATGATGAATTCTTCAGCGGATGTGGATGGCGTCACTTTATGTAAAATAAAATCGCATGTTATAAGTCTTAAAACTGAACTACAGTAGAGCCCCGATTATCGGAGTTTCCGCATTCACCGAGTTATTTTCTTCTGATGAACTGATGGCTTCCATTTTTCTTTTCCAAAATAAAATTATAGCCATTTTCCCCCCCATTCTGACCAGGAAATCAGAGTTCGAACTTTTTACGACTGCTCTTTTATCTTCACCTAACACTTCATTTATAACGACTGTTTCATATTAATGGAAGCCATCAGTCCATCAGAAGAAAATGATCCATTCCAAAGGTATAAGTTCGATTAACTCGGATAATCGGGACTCTACTGTATCTATATTTATATACATATATTTTTTGTCATCGGGGGCGACACTAAATTTTGAAAAGCAGAATTCCTGTTTTCTAGTTTTACTTTTTAACTTTGAAATTTACGATTTGCGAAAATTGTGACGTGATGGTTAAAAATGAAGGTCATTTTCGCATGCAGTTCTAAAAAAATACATCAAAATCAATTACCAAATGTTAAAAAACACAATCATCGCAGGCTTGTGTTATTAATGTTGTTCACTATAACTAAAAAAACAAAAAATAAGATAAATAATTACCATAGTACAAGAGTAAAAAGAAAAAGAAAAAAAATAAGACATTTAATAAATAAATTCTGTTATAACGTTTTTAATTTTACGACGTAATAAGTAACAATAAACCATATTTTGAGCGGGCGGTATTATATAATAAGAGTGTTGGATAACCGAGTGTTTCGGTTAATCGGACGTCGGATAATCGAAAGTCTGTAACATTTTCAAATCGCATTAATTATTTCATATTCATTTAAAAATTAACTGCAAGGAATGATTTGAGCAACAGCAATTATGACTACGTTGATTATATGTCACTCGGGATCGCCCCCCCCAAAACGATTCTCTGGATCCGCCCCTGCCCCCCCTCCAATCACGTGTGGAGCTCAAAATGTGAAATTTATTTGCATAATATATAGTTTTAAGGTTATGTGGCCATTTATTAATTTAAAGGGTTTTTTAGCCCCCAGCACGGTATGCTATTTCTTTCTCCCAGCTTATTTTGTGTCGTCTCAAAAAAAAAAAAAAAAAAAAAAAAAAAAAAAAAAAAAAACGCAACCTTACAGAAGCCACCCTCAAAACAAAGCAGTGCGATTAAATGCTCTATACCAATTTTTTAAACTTCTAAGCATCGCACATTCACAATTTTTATACCGTCGTATTGAAAAAAAAGTATTTTTAAATGCAATTTGTTTGAAAACTGTATCTCCATTTATTTTTGAAATATTAATTTTTTTGTAGTTTTTGGAACCATTTGCTTAATATTAGCAACAGAAGTACTCGGAACGGAAAAATAGTTGTAAAATATTAATTATAGATTTTAGTTGCTATTTTTTCATAACAACCGAAATAAAATGTAATTATAATACGTGCTATTTTAAGAAACCATTTTAAATGAATGATTTCTGTTAAAACATAGAGCTATTATAAACTATATTTAATTTTAAGTATCTATATTAATGTTACAAACAAATGAAGGCTATTGATTCATTAGACAATCTTTTTTTTTTTTCCGTCAATTTTCTTGAATGACGGCACCTTTTTACTGCATTTGTGTATTATTACCCGATAATGACGTCCTATGCATATTTTACTGTAGATGTTTAAGAGTGGGTTGCAAAAGGGGAATTCTTAAGAGGATGCGAATAATGTCATTTTATGTAAAATAAAAGTTTGTGCTGTAAGTCTTAAAATTGAAATATGTTTTGTACTATTTACTGTCTCTCCAGCCATGTCAAACTTTTTGCAAAACATTCAAAAGCTTCAGAATTGCTAATTTGTTCGGTTTCCTCGTTCCATTCCGCAGCTTACGGGAGCTCAAGTGAAATTCACCTCTAAGAAAGGGATCAAAAATATTTATATGTACTCGTCATTCGGAAAGGACCGCTTGCACACAATGAATTTGATAGTAAAAAAAAAAAAAAAAAAAAAAAAAAACGGCTTTCAAAATGGATTTTGCACACGAGAAATGTGATAGTAACAAAGAGCTTTAAAAATGGATTTCGGTTAAAAGAGTTTCGGATAAAAGAGGTTCTACTATAAATATCAAAATATTTTACTTATGTAATTACGGCACGGAAGTCTTCTAACAATTAAAATCAACAATTTCCCTTAAAATTTTCTGGTATCTGATCATAAATATGAATATAACAAAACATGATTAAAAAATAAAAATTCGTGCACTATTAGTTTACAGAAACATCCTTTACCAAAATATCCGACATATAAAAACGCTTACTACCGCATAAAGAAAAGCATTTGTATAATGCGCTTTTCGTTAACATTTTCAATCAGTTTTGTTCAGAAATTTAATCAAAACATCTAAGTGTTTTTTTTTTTTTTTTTTTTTTTTTTTTTGTAAATGCACACACATGCATATGTACATGCGTGTTTGTGTGTTCATACATATGCACAGTGTTCTAATATAGAGAGAGCATTATTAAAAGTCAATAATAAGTAAACTGTGACAGTTATTAACATTGCTATGACATAAGAATATGTGCAGTCAAAAACTCCTTTATTATGCATCTTTATTGTGCTTCCTTATTATTGTTCAAAACATCGCCGAAAGATAAGGTTATACCATATAAGACTCTAACAATGTTCCATATTACGTTGAAATTAATAAATACATGCCATTTTTTGACAATGAAACAAATAAACAGAATGAAAGATAATACTGAGTGAATTTTAATATATTTTTATTAGTTTAGTTTTTGTTACAACAGTTTGTGTTCGTATCGCCATATCACGATGTTATTTAGAACTTAAATTATAAAGCGTATTAACCCTTAAATGCATGATTTTTATTTTGTTTCTAAAAAAGTATATATGATTATCTGAAAGGTTTATAAGACAGAAAAAGTAATGGAAAAAATCAGAGATACATTTGTCATATAATACATCAATCTTTTCTTATGCTGCACATTTGAAATACAAGTAAAAACTAAAATATTTCAAATTAGTAAGTATTTTAATAAGTATGAATCTAAATACCTTATTTTATATGATATTTTATTTTGTAAAACTTAACCCTTAACACCTTAACAGCATTAAATTACGGTTTAAAAATTCATATTGCTTTATGGCACCAATTTTTTTGAAAAAGAAATATTCACCTTATTCAATGACAGGTAAAATGAAATCATAATAAAGCCAAATACACTATCTTATAAAACTGGTGGAGATCAAACAATCTGAATAAAAGACACAGCCTGTGAATATCACGGGAGCGAGAAATAAGATGTTAAAGGTATAAATATTTTTTTTAGAATTATGTTTTTTACTCTTATATTAAACATGATACACCAGAAATATTAAGACAGATTTTTAAGTTTATATTTTTGTAATTTTTACAGGATTAATATTTCTATCTAAATATACTGGTTGCTGAGAATTAAATAAAAAGTGGTGTAGATATGCATCACTGTGTGTTTAAGGGTTAAAGAGTTTGCCGAACAAACACGATATCCTTCAAGAATAGTTTCAATAGCTGCACCGTTGATCAGTTAATGAATTTCAAAAACATTCAGATTATTTATGAAAACCCTGTATGTATGTATATTTATAATTTTTGAGTGTGTTTCTTAATATTTAACTACCATTCTTTTATGTATTATAATTTCAATCTTCTCTACTGAGAATTTTTTTTTAAGTATTCTTAAATAAAATACTTTCGAAGCCGAACACTTGACCATATAAATCTGTTTAAAGTATTGATTGCTGTTTTAAGGGAAAATATGTTTGTGTGTGGATTTATGTTGCCATGAGAAAATTTGAAGGAAAACATCTGGATAGCGTGTAAAAAGGTATAATTTATTTTTCCTATAGATATTTCAAATTTTCTTAATATTTATTTTTTCCAGACTTCACTCGGAAAAACAATAAAACAGCAAACTTTACAAGAAAAAACGATAAAAATGATCGTAAAATGTTTGCTGTCACTGACAGAATTTAAAATAATGCGTTTATATATTGTATATTAAAAAATGAATTACATGTTTTAAACAGAAGGAAAAATTTTACCTGTTAAGAAACATTTTGTTCTGCTACATACTTCTATAAAACCTACTCTTAAGACATTTTAGTTTACATTTCAATACTCTTTAGGGTATTCAAAGAATGTTTTTTTAAACTTCTTTCTGAAAACAGCATTAAAACTCGTCTTATATAAGGGTTTTTAATCCGTTTTCACGGACCTTGTATAGAATACTAACAGTATTTTAGTGACCACAGATTTATGTTAAAAAATAAGAAAAATGAATGTTCGTGTCATCGAAAATAACTTTATAGCAAATCAGTTTTTTTCACGTAAAAGAGTAAGAAGAAAATAAAGAAAAACCACTCGGTACAAGAAATTACCCCAGAAATTATTACAAAAATGATGTGATTTATCTATTTATGACCTTACAAATTGGAAGTTTGCACATCGGGCTGTAACGCTATGTATTAATATTAACTTATAATATTTTAGGCATGCTTTATCATGTATCAGAATAGTAATGTTGTTAACGCAATTTTGTTAACATATTTGACAAATATACATTGTCAGCATATTAAATAGTGATAAGTACTATATCTATGGTTCCATGCAAGTATTTTAACTGTTTTACTGATATTTTACTCTTGGAGTGTAGTGAATCTATATTTTAAAATCTGTGTCATATTGTGGAAAAACTAGAGAAACTCCAGGAAAAACCGGTCACTTGAGAGGGGGTTAAAACAGGATATACCCTGTTTTGTCCTATACTGATGGAATGATTCTTTAGTATATTTAATAACATAGCATGGAGTTTTAAAATTGAATTTTAAATGCTGTTAAATTATCTTATAATTCTAAATTTACCTAGTTATAGGGTAACGTTAATTTGGATTTTGTTTGATATTAAGGGGACGGTGGAGTTTAAAGTCCTTAAAAATATTTTTTTTTTTATTTTTGTAAATTTCAACTTAAATATTATTCAAGGGTACATTATATACATTATAACATGTATTTATCCCAAAAAAATTTAAAAAAAATTATTTTTGAGAAAAAAATCGAATTTTACAAATTTGAATTTAAAGGTTTAAAAAAAAATTGAAAAAATTTGAAATTTTCTCGAAAAAATTTCAAAATTTCATAATTTTTTTTTTTTTTTTTTTTTTGTAAATTTTATCTTAAATATTATTCAAGGGTACATTATATGCATTATGGCATGCATTTATCACAAAAAAAAATATTTTTGAGAAAAAAATGGAATTTTACGCGTCGTCTTAGAAATCTTCGAAGTCTTCCCTGCGCGTTCCATATCAATGAAAATCCCCAATATTTTTTATAAAAGTTTGATTTATATATATAAATAAAATAGAGCATCGAATTTTATATATTTGAATTTAAAGGTTTAAAAAAAAAATTTTGAAAAATTTTGAAATTTTTTCGAAAAAATTTTGATTTTTTTTTTTTTTTTTACCTTTAAATTCAAATATACAAAATTCGATGCTCTATTTTATTTATATATATAAATCAAACTTTTATAAAAAATATTGGGGATTTTCATTGATATTGAAGACGCATGGGGCATTTCGAAGATTTCTAAGACGACGTGTAAAATTCCATTTTTTTCTCAAAAATATTTTTTTTTTAATTTTTTTGTGATAAATGCATGCCATAATGTATATAATGTACCCTTGAATAATATTTAAGTTGAAATTTACAAAAAAAAAAAAAAAATATTTTTAAGGATTTTAAGCTCCACCGTCCCCTTAAAATGTTGGACTAATTTTTAGCTTAAATTTATGAAATTCAATAAACTGCAATTATTAAAGAACAAAATAATGGTACCAACTAAGCTATATTTTTATACTATGCTTATTACATTTTAATAAATAACTTTCTAATCTGAGGTATCATAACTTGTGTTACAGGCCTATTTAAAATTCAAAATATATTTTGCAAATTGTTTCTTTTTAATAAAGTAATTCGTCCTAATTGAATATTGCAAAGGCAATGAGGGATAGAGGTCTGGAGGAGGAACGGATCCTCGACCGAAAAAAATGAAAAAGGCTGTTGTAGTTTCTTCGGATAGCGGCATCTGACGCCATAAACCAAGTTTATATGAGTTATTCTCTGAAAAGTGGCAATTTAATGTCCCATGGTTCTTGAAAACATATTTTAAAAATTACAAATACACAAAGTGTTTTAAACTATCAATATTAATCAGTTATACATGTAAACTTTAATTATTTCCTTATTGAAAATGAAATTTGATAAATTAAATGTATTTATTAATGCAAATATCATTCCCTCACTATGTCCCCAGTCACACATGTAGGAAAGAAAATGCTTTCTCTGCCATTGCAGCACGTATGTTTATAAATATTTTTTTCTCAATCCATTAAACACACTTAATTACATATTTAGCCATTTAATTATATTTATATTTTATATAATGAATGAATTAGGGCACTTTTCATTAATGTCCCTAGCATTTGTCGTCATTCCATCATATAACTCTAATTTGCCATTATTTACTTAGTAGAAAGCAGCGCATGCTTTATATATGTCTAGGACAGTTTGTACAAGAGTAAAGTGAAGTATCCACCTTGTTGTTTGCTCAAAAACGTTCTTGAATAGTTAGTATATGGCTTTGAAGTACTAGATCAATGTAAATATTTTTATTACGCGTCATTCCCTCATCTATTATAAATTTAATAAAAACTAATGAAATGCCTTTTTATGTTATTACATAATTAGAAATGTATTTCAAATGATATTTAGTAACTGAAAATATACCTAAGACTAATCACTTTTGTATAACATGATTTTGAGAAGTATTTCCTGATTCCCTTTCAATCATTCCCTCATAATTTTAATATGAGGGGATGATTTAAATTGTGAGGGAATGGTATGAATCCATTAGCATATGTACTAAACAGTAAAATAAGAAAATCTAATGCAATAAAATACACATTAAAAAACTCATAAGACTTTTAATTACCGTAAGTAAAGATAACACAATTTAATTTTTATTATTTTACAGGGATAAGTTAAAAATAAATTAATAAAAAAATTGTACTAATTCAAATAAACATTAACTCTTCTAATTGTTGAAGCTTTATCTTTATTTTTTCAATTGACATAGAGTAAAAAAAAGTATTTATTGACAGTATGACTTTTAATTATAATTTATTTTCTTTTTTAACGTTTTCAAGGGCGGCGGTATGTGTATAAACCACTTAATTTTAATTCCCAAGCTCCACAATGGCACCAGACCTTTTATAAACTTTTATCTTTTTAACATGTATGTGAAATATAGCATTTTTCATATTTACAAATAAATTTGTTCTTAAATTCCCGTGCTAATTATTCATTTGAACATTTTAGCAATGGAAATGCTTTGAAATTAAAATATCAGAAGAACTATGAGATACAGTTTGGTTCATAATTTTTTTTGATAAATATAGCAATAAGGTACTTGTAGGCTGAATTTTGAGATTTTTGAGGCATTTTTATTGAACCGCATTAAAAAAAAAAAAAAAAAAAAAAAAAAAAAAAAATCAGTCAATTTTCAGAGAATGACACATATATATAATTTGTCCTAATTGATAAATAATATAAAATCTCAACCCCGTATAACTGGGCTACATATTCTATAACAAGATTTTTTTTAGTATAAATTTTAAACAATCAACCGATTCTTAATATAATGTAATTAATATAAAAAGGCATCTCAAGTTTTAATAATTAATCTTAATTTTCTGTTGACGCAATGCTCCGTAACTATCAAATGAAGACTACGAGTCAATGTTGGCCGAAGGAAAGTATGGCTGGAGCCATAAAAGAAGCTCTAGAAGGAAAGGGGTGCCATAAAAGAACATTTTATACATTCCTCGTTCCTCAAAGTGCCCTGAAGAAAAAGGTGAAGAATGCTCGACAGTGTGGTTTGCCTCCTGTAACAGCTGCCGGAAAAGTATTAAGTTAGATATAAATGTATTTTCACTGAAGTTCAGGAAAATGAATTGGTAGAACATATGATTATACTATAATAATGATTGTTTGACATTTCAGTAAGAGATGTACCTTAACTTGCCTTTTAATTAACAGAGAATTAAAGCTTTCCCCATACTTTTAATAGTAACAAAAGAATGGCTGGAAAAGACATCCTTCGTAGACATAAACATTTCTCACTAAGATACCCTGAGAAAAAACCCGTCGTCCATGCAAAAGTTATTTCAGTCAGTTAATGGCTATTTTTGAAAAATATAAGTTTTCTCCTAATGACATCTACAATGTCGATGAAACTGGCATACTAATTGTATCCCATAAAATATGAAAGATACTATAATCTCTTGTTGGAAAAATGCAATTAAACTTTTGGACTTCTGCCGAGCGGAACGTCTTTGTAAAGGGTAAAATTTGTATCAATTCAGCTGGCAACTTCATGCACCCTATGTTTATTTTTCCGAGAGTAAGACAAAAACCTCTCTTGATGGATGATGCTTTCACGGCCTCATTTGCTTTATATAATAGAATACGAAAGAAGCCATCATTATTTTGTTCACAAAATGTAAAGGGTTTCCAAATACGTCTCCTGGAAAATCTGTTCTTTAAATCTTCATGGATTTTTAATCCTTCCACACACGACACATCCACTTCAGCCACTTAATGTGTAATTCATGGCACTTCTAATCTCATTAGTACGAATAAGAGTTGAGGAAGTGGTTACTTTCCAATCCTGGGTGATCTGTAACAAGTTACCAAACTTGAAAATTATTCAAAACTGCATTTTCAACAGCAGCAGTTGTAAATACTGCAATCAGAGGGTTAGAGGGAGCGATTTTTTCCTAAAACAACATTGTTTTTACAGACCTTTTTTTTTCTAATTTGGAAAAGACGCAGAAACCCCTGTAAATTCGTGATTATACACCTAGCTCTATGTAGCCACAGCCTCACATAGCTGCAGCAATAAATATTTCTGAAACATCACAGCATAACGAAGCTCAACCTTCCATATATAAAACTGTTGACTTCACACATCCAGCAGTTGACAACATCCAGCCTGTCTCAGATCCATCCAGCATCTCAGATTGTGTAACCCTGCAATCTGCATTTCCAATTTCGCCTAAAATGCTATTACCCCCCTTCGCCAGGAAGGCTTTAAATTTGAGAAAATAGACGACAAATAAAAAATAAAAAATGTTGTTTTGACTTCTTTGACCTGTAAATTAGAGCTGGAAACTGATATTGAGGAGAAAGAAGCCAAACAGCCTGCAAAACAAAAGGAAAATTCTTAAACAGAAAAACAGAATTTAAGAATCAACTGATAAAGAAATCTAAAACGTTTGAGGCGACAGCCTCAGAAGAGGAAGAAGATAATGAAGCCTGCATGTTTTGCAATGAATTTTACTTAAATTCCAAATCCAAAGGAGGTCGGATACGATGTTTGATATGTGTCACGGATGGGAACACGAAGTATGTATTAATGCAGAAGAATATGATGACAAATTCAATTGGGATTTTTGCAGTTAAAATAACTCTACGACTTTCAGTGTAAAGTAGGTAAGCATATACAATGTAGAATATTCGCCACAGGTATATTTTTGACATTAGAAGTAGACATGTGTAATTTCGTTTTGTTAAAAATGACAAAAATGTATTTTTTAAAATATATTAAATAAGAATTTTTTGACCAAAATGAGTTTTACGAGAGTTTTAAATGGATACCCGATTTTACCCAAGCAGTGGGGTAAAACCGGATTTTTGCATATTTCTGAAAAAAGCTATTTTTTATATAATCAATTACATTTTTTATTGAAAACAATGTGTTTTATTACAGCCAAAGATTCATTTAATAATAAAAACGGTGTTCAGGGTTTGTTTTTCCATTTGACTGCGTTTGAGAATAACAAACATTTATGGTATCCGATTTTGCTTCACCTTCCCCTATATGCTTACCGTGTTGTTACTGCTGGTGACTGCGTGTGCCAAGAGGTGTTTATAGTATATTTTCATAGCACAGAATAGTTACTTCACATGAAGGCAAACATAAAAGTGCTATTTATTTATTTAAAAAGGCAGTTTCTTTAGTTTTCTTTTGGAGGATGGGACTTTTCTCCATCAAAGAAAACTATTTTTCTCCATCAAAGAAAACTATTTTTCTCCAGTGGATCGTTAGATTTAAGGGTCTTTTGATTGGCAGGTGAGGTATCATAGAACCACGACGAGGTGAGAGTGGAAAGAGAACGTATAACCATATGCTACACCAATCGAAAATTATCTCTGATAACATCGAAGTCGACTGGTGTATGATACTAAAATCCACGCCAAACACCACTTTCATTAATGGATTTTGAATGTCTGTTTTAGTATCATTGCCGAAAGTTTTATGCGAGTATATTTGGAAATGATTAATTACTTCGGGGACATGCGTCACGTATACACTTCGTATGAAGCGTGTTCGGTTTTTAAGTTTTGATTATAGCTATAATTAATAGTAATTTTCTCTTTGTCTAATCGTAGAATTTCTGTATTAAAATATTTTTTAACAGAAAAATTTAATTATTAAATCATAAAATATTTCGTGATACTTCTTTGTAAAATTATTTTTGAAATGGAAAATGATGCTATACGTTAGCTCATCTCTATCCTCAAATAATGAAAGACTATGATTTGGCATTCTGTAGCAAGTAAATATGATATAGAAAATTTATTTAGAAGTTTATATTAAATAATTTTAATGAAATCATGTTAATAAGGAAAAGCCGCAATTTCTTTTCCAAGTACAGTATTTTAACGAAATTTAAGGAGGAAACTAAAATAATGCTTTGTAGATAGTATTGCAAACATATATTAAAAAATTATTTAAAGTATTGTAAAAGGTTGCTGAGCTTTCTAATTTCTCATTCAAGTTATGTTTTCATAAAATGCAAATGTAATAATCATAAAATTAAATTGAAATATTACATTACAATATTATATTCATTCCAATGGGTCGCAATGTGAAACATCTATATTTAATAACGGTATTTGAATATTTTTTTAGGTTTATATGACTATTCGTAATGTACGTAGAGAAAACATGTGAATACCTTATTTACGCATACAAAATAAAATTCAAAAAAGACCATATATTTCACAATTTAAGCCCTGTTATAAGCTTTAAATTTAGGCGCAAATCGACAAATGATGCTGTCAGAAAACGGTTCAATGCATATAAAATGAGGTGATTTTTAAGAGAAAGCTCCATTTGGGATATATAAAATCACATTTGCATCGATCAATGTTTGTTTCATTCCTCATGGCTAAAGCATTTTTTTCAGCTTACGCATACACACACACACAGATATATATATTTCTAAATTTTTGCAATATATTGATCTATTTTATATATATTAGTGTGTGTTTTTTTTTTTTTTGTTTTTTTTAAAAGAGTTACGCTACTTATACTTTTTAATATTATAAAACAAATTGATTACTTTATTTATATAAGTTGATACAGATTAATAAGAATTTTGCACGTAATATTTAGTATTAGGATGAGTGATCTTCAGTAATGTTATTTGAATGTATATTACTGTCATGTGATAATTCTTAGCATATTAAAAAAAAAATTAAACCCCTGTTACTGCCCTTAATTCTTAAGTAACAGAATATTACTGCAATGTACTGTTTCCTAGAGATTCATTACCACTTCATCGGCAACAGGTATAGGAAAACAGTGCTTTTACTTCCGATTTATCTCGGACAAACGTTGAAGTGGTTAACTAATTTTGTACATTTATCGGTTCAAAAATGTTAAAATTAATTCAAATGATTCAATGATTCAAATTACTATGTTATCTTTAGTGAAAATATCATTTTCGTTTCACACACGATACTTTCAAAATCAGAACTTAGTATGTCCCCAACGTTAATAGATACAGGGTTTACAGTTAATGCTTCTGCAAACGGAGACAGGTGGGGTGAAAGTATACATCAATGGTATAAACAAAATGATGTAAGAAATCGTATGTGGAATTCACTTTTAATGTACATATGACAGCGTCAATCTACCTAAACTAAGCAGTATTTGGCATATGGATGTGAAGGACTCGGGTATGTTAATATAATCAGGTTTTCCAGTCAATGTTTCTACAAAATTAGACATGTGAGGGGATAGTATACATCAATGGGATTTAAAAAAATTATGTAAGAAAACACATTTGCAATTTATTTTAAAATAACTAGCACAACGACTCTCTACCTAAACTTATCAGTAATCGGCATAATAATACGTAAAAGGCTCCTGAGTAAAAAATGGTAACTGAGGTTTTCGATTTTAGTTTTCTGATATTCATGTACAATTATTTAGTTGCATATTGACATCCATTTACGCCTACAACGTATATGTATTGCTCAATGCATGCGAACACAATCATAGATAAACTTAGTTAAGTTTAAAGAGTTTCTGTTATTAATATTAAATAAATACAATAAAATCATGGACTTTTTGCCTTCTGTCTCTGCAGTACATAATGGAAAAAAAAAGAAAGAATTTTTATTTAGTATTGGAATATTACATTTGAGTGAAGTTATGCATTTATATTTAACTTAAATTAGCGGAGAGTAACCACATTTGGACAACTGCAATTCTGCCGTTAATTACGGAAAGAGACACAATCTACCGCTTAAATCCTACTCATCAGAATGACGTCCTTTATGATGAAAGAATCACCCGCCTTCCACGTGCTGTTTTCAGACAATAAAAAACCTCCATAAAATTAGCTGTTTTGACCTAATTTTTTCATACTAAACGTAAGAGAATACATTAAAACTAAAGTAAGTTGTTATGTTTTCACATACATATGTAAATTCATGTGTTTATTGCGTATATTTTTCAGGAGGATATTTTTGCTTTCGTTCTTGTTCTTAGTCTTGCGATTATCTGTTTTAAAATTGGCGCAGCTGTCCTAATTGCACCAATTTGAGTTGTTTAAATTTGACCGGATACACACAAATAAACAATCTGGAAGAAAAACATCACTGACAGCAAAAGTTGTTAATGATATAGGACACGAAATGGAAAGAGTAAGTTGTGAAGAGACTGACTCGCAACAAATCTGTAGGTATAAAAACCACGAAAAGCAAAAGAATCTTTATAAATGTATCTCCCTTACCAAAATCAGTTAATTTAAAGTACAGAGGGAGCCAAAAAATAGCTGTATTATCGTCTTAGCCATATAAAGTAAATCTTGAACTGAAAAAAAACAACAAAAATAAGACAAAAATCACATTCTTAAAGCAGAATAGCAATTGGAACATAAAGTTAAAAAAAATAGGCTTAATTCAATTGGACAGAAAACGATGGAAGGGAAGAGCTAGAGATATAATGTAAAGAAAACATCTGTTGCAAAAAAAAAAAAAAAAAAAAAAAAAATGCCTAATGATTCAGAATCTAAATAGAAAAATCAAGGCACTGATGATTGGTTTTGCATAATTTGTAAGAAAATAAAACAGAAGAAATGATTTAGTGTTCAAATTGCCAAATATGGTTCCAAGTTGTGTGCGCTGGAATAAAAAAAGGAACAAAAGAAATTAATTTGTGAGCCTTGCATCCCTTCTTTCATAATATTCAAAAAACTGGCAATTAGTTCCATAATTTCTATTCTTAATTACTTATAACATTGATTTATGTTTTGAATACATTATGATTTAAAACATTAATCTTTCTTGCAGACATTTGATTTCATTATATTTCATTGCTGTAGCTTTGTTTGATGTTTCATGAATTGCAAGCTTTGATTTTAATAATATTAGCTATATTCCCTTGTCATCAAAACAGACTAATATTGTTTAGTCCAATTTATGAGACTGGGGGTCCAACTTAAGCGACCAGTCGCTGAATTTGGGACACTTTCGACATTTAAAAAAAAAAAAAAAAAAAAAAAAAAAAAAAAAAAAAAAAAACTTTAAGATTTTCAAAAATAAATTGTTCTAAAGATTATTTTAATTAGTAGATGATTAAATTGACCACGTGTACGGATATTTTACAGATATTCCAAAAAAATGAAGTGAGTTAAACCTGAAAATAAGTGAAATGGTTCAATTTCGGCTACTCTCCCCTTCATATTTTACCCACGATTTTGTGAATTTGGGGAAAATGTAAAACAGATCTGATTCAAGTGATCGTTTCGCAGAGTTTTCCACAAATTTCAAGTTTGCTTGTAAAAATATACCTGAACAAGAAAAGACACCTTGTTAGTGGTTTGGTTTAGTGCACCACCGTAGTGGAGATTGTTTCGGCGCCTATAGCAACTATGGCTTTTCGCCTCGAATGATCCTTATTATATATAGAAACAACCACAAGTCACAACAATTTTTATTTCTTGTTCCATTACATATTTTATATAACTACAAAGCGACATTCATAAATACATCCATGTCTTACCCGAGGATTCAAACCCGGCCCCCCGCCGTGACAGCAGCTGTCGCTACCGACCACGCCACTGGGCGACGACACCTTGTTACTTTACTATAGTTGTATAGAAATATTTATGGTCAGTTACTTAGAATTTCACCATTCTGTCTGTAAGGGGAGATAGGTTTGAAGAAGGTAATTGATATGGGCGGCAAAAACACTGATGCACCAATAATTCTGGGTCGAGAAATTTTATTTTTTCATACGACGAAATGCTACACCTATTCAAACAGTTTAACTATAATTCATCGCACCACACGATTTTCCCCTATGGAAAATAATGTAATGGAATTATTTTGTGTATTATTATAAACGAAATATAAATGCTAAAAACTTCATTTTCAATAGAGGACATTCTATATTAACCCTTTCAGGGGTAATTAATGTCAAATTCATACCGGAATCTTTAAAAGATTTTCATTGTAAAATAAGGAAATCCAATTTTACGACTTTTTTCAACCAAACTTAGAAAATTAAAATTTAATAAAATTTTTCTGGTGCAAAACATTATTAATCGTTCTTGTTGTATAATATATCAGACCGTATAAGTATTATCGGACCATATATCAGACCATAAGTATTTAAATAATTTTTATTTTATATATAAATAATTTTTATTTTTATTTTATTTTATATATGACCAGCGTTTATAACTAGCTAAGTTGTCTAATTTTTTAAAATTCCTTTTGCTTTGCAGGCATCATTAACCCATTAATGACAAGTTTCTTTTACGTATTTTTAAGGCCTGGGTACCAGTTGACACCAGTTTTCCCATATTGTAGTTTTAACTTATTTGATCGCTTAAAGTTTGATATTAAGTAATATGAAAATTTCCTCACTAAAATACTGGTTTCAATATTTAAAATTTTCGTATTACTTACATGGTAGATTTTCGTACCAACCGTCATTAATGGATTAATATAATTCACTTGCACAGCATGTTTTGACATCGAACACTGCCCTTTCATGTTTAGCTTAATGTTATTTTCAACAGACATGAATTAGCCTGACAATGAATTGAGAAGACTTTTTGGAAACGGAATTTTTTTCTTGTTCCGCTGTTCATATTTTATGATACGTCTTAATACATTTTCTTTCAATTATTTGGATCATTGCAAGTAGTTCTAGTACACATTCAATAAGGATTCTTAAAGAGGGATGTTTACAAAGCGGATTCTTACTGATATTGTCCATCTCTTAACTCACTTGTCGAGAATTTTGAAAAAGTATACATGTGAATTATGAAAGTTGATGATAGGAATGATCATATCGACTTACGGATAGTGCCATTCGATTGAGAATTAAAATATACATAATAAACGATATCTCATATGACCTAATAAAAAAGTTGTATCTCCCCCTCAACAATTTTATTTTTTGAAGACTCATAGGATATTCATTTCTGGTACCATAACGAAGTTCTTCCAAAATTTTCGAGAATACCCATAAGTTGTTACAGTAAAATCTGTTAACTTCATTAAAAATAATTATCGACTTTTTTCTCATAAAATCTTGTGTAACGTTTAAAAAAATGATGGTATTGACTTACGGATGGTAATATTTGATTCAGAATTAAAATAAAATACCGAATAAATTATTCGCCACTTGACCTACTTAATTTTTTTCCCTTTCCCTAAGTTAAAATTCTCCTCTTTTTGCCCCTCCAAAACATAATAAAGTAACTTTCTTTTCTGGGGACACATTGGATCTTCAATTTTAGAACCAAAAGATGTTTTCCTCCAATTTTCGTGAATGACCATCAGTTGTTGTATTTTACTCAGTTTTTGGTCTATTTTATCTGTATTTTACAAGTATTATTCCTATTTGTCGAAAAAAAATAATTTTTAGTATTTTATGTGAAATTATATCTTCAAAAGAATGTTATTCATAATTTTTTTAATATTAATTTATAGTTTAAAAATCATAAGAGTAAAAACAAAATATGGAATTAATCGACAAGGAGATTATATTAAATATTAGAAAATTTAGAATTGTACCGATCTTAAAGTATATTCGATAAGAACGTGTACATTTGAAAAATCACACACTTAAATATCTCTGAATTATGCCTAAATTTTTTTATGCAAATTCAATATTTATATGAATTACTTTAATTTTTAAATATATTAATATTGAAATAATCAGTTTATCTAAAATAGCTTAAAATCTATAAATACATGTTAAATTGCATGCAAGTAAAACTCAATATATCTTAATTAATTCTTTCGGAAGGGCAAATGGGATCGGTGCTTCGGCCGATCGTTTTACTAAATCTAATATCATCCTTCACTTACCAGAAGTTAAGAAAATCTTCTCACAACGTTGCGCAACCTTTTAAGCTTAATCAGATTTAAGCTGTCAGTTTCATGCTTGTGGAATATAATATGCAAACACTGCCAGTTTATTAAAGATTATAAGATTAAATCTCGCAATTAATATCTAATCAAGTATAAGGATAAGATGTTACGATCTTGTATCCATAATTAGATTTTGTTAAAATAAGCTATTAAATCAATTAGTAAAATTTTGTTACTAGATTAAGGAAGTATATCTTACAAATTTGTAACATATTTTAAGTTTCATCCAGTCTGATCTTCCATTTATTTTTTGTTTACCATATAAAACAATTATTATCTCTGTAGGATGCAAATATTTTACTAGCTAATTGAACAATTCAAATGAACTTTGGAATTTGAAGAAAATTAAACTCAGTATTTTAACTCTAATGCACCCTTTTCTAAACAAAGTATATACAATAAAATCTGTAAAATATACAATAAAATTTATATAAAATAAATCTATGAAAACGTAACCTGCTGATGACAGTAACCTGCAAAAACGGATAATTACATACTCCAATCGAAAAATACTGATAAAACGCATCGGAACTGATTCTTAGAAAACATAAACTGTTAATTGGGTATCATGTTTTAAACGGAAAATTACCTACTTCAAACGAAAGTAACGCATTGGGATCATAATATAAAAATGTACTTTCTAAGACGAAAATTTGTATAAAACAGATTTTTTTATGTATTTAGAAATTCCGCCTAAGCCGGTTTTTAACCGTTTTTTATGCAATGTAAAAATTGCACAGAAATTATGCTATTCTGAAAAATCTCCTTCATGAGCAACAAAAAATACATGTTCAAAATTCAAAGGCAAATTTGTAGTCAGAAGAAAAAAAAATTAATTCGTAATTTAATTCTTTTATAAGTTTATGAAGTATGAAATGTTCTTTAAATGTATTTCAGTCCAGATTTAGTTTAGTTTAGTTTTCTTAATTGTCAGAGGACCTTTGAGTTTGTCGAAACAATCAAAAGTATCGCCTTTTTCAAAGTACCAAAACACAAATAATATACAATTAAGATATATTTTCCCCCTTTCTGCCTTAACCCATTAACGTCCAAATTATTATGTACGTTAAAATGTAAATTTTGAATTTCCCACCACTTTTAAAAGTAGAGTAATTTTTATCCTATTTTATAAAGGAATATGTTTCGTGAAAGAAAATGTATATTTATCTTCATATTTACTGGTGTGAAAAGTGCTTTCTTGCAAAATACATATAATCCCCAAATGGGGATTATGGCAGGGAATGGGTTAAGTATATATTCTTAGCTATGTCATCTAGAAAAATAAATGTTGTATATACAAAATTAAAATTAAAATTTTAACTTGAAATATTCATCTCACCGCTGCGTGAATTAAAGTCATTAAGTACTGCGCTCATGATAAAACTCTAAATTATGCATATGAAAACAATTTTTGAACAAAATAGAATCATAATACACATACCTCTAAACTAAAAGCAAAATATATACATAAAGGTATGTTTAAAATTTAATTTTAGCTCAAAATATAAAAAAAAAAATACAAAATTAACAATTTTTTTTCCACGTTTGTCAAGTGCAAAAAAATAAATAACCAAAATATGTGAATTATTTTGGTTTTTGCATGAAGATTATAAAGAACGCATATTTTGTTAATTTTTTAAAGCTATAGCTTATATAGCTTGAAAGTAAGAGTGCGCACAAACTCCAAATATACTAGTCGTTTTAAAGTTTCAATACGAACGGACTTTCAATTGCAACCATTGTCTATGAAAGATTATAACTCAAAAAATAATACAGATTTTTGAATTGCTTTCTTTTGCATATTGTTGAGAAATTTTTAAAAGTCCAGAATAAAACAAAATTCGGAAACTGATTTTTTGAAAGTTTAAAAGTCCTGTGCCCCATTAAAATAATGAAAAAAATAATTAGTATCTATTCGAAAAAATTCAAATACATACACTTTAACAGATAGCATTTGTCCGGCAAATGCATTAATCTATTATCTATTAAGATCTATTATCTATTAATCTTAATCTATTAAGAAAGATGTAGTAAAATAAGAAATTGGGTTTGTCGAATAAAACTTAGGAATTGTAAGACTATATTAAATTATATTCAGATAAATCCTTATAAAACGTGATTAATCGTCTTGGGAAAGGTAACTGCGATCGTTGCCCAAGGCCGTCGTTTTACTAAATATTTATATCATCCTTCCCTTAAGGAGTTGTAAGTATTCTCAGAACGTTGGGCAACCTTTAAAGCTTAATCAGATTTAAGATATCACTTTCATGTTTATGGTAACGAATATACACATATATGCACTGACGGTCTATTAAAGATTATGAGATGATGCCCTGCAATTAGTATCTATTGAAGTAGAAAGCTATTAGATTATTGTATCCTTAATAAACTTTTAATAAAATGCGCTAATCAATCATTTAGAAAAATTGTAGTATTGTATAAATGGAGTAAATTTTACGGATTTATAACCTATTATAAGTTGTATGCAGATTCGATTTTTGACTGCGTTTTTTCTTTATCTTAACAAATAATCAAACGACACACACATCTTGCAAGTTGCATCAACAAAATACAAATATACTTTGCATATTTCAAACTCATTTCTATGCTTATAATTTCTAATATCTTCCAATATTTTCTAATGGTATCTAAAAATTTCTATGTTTATTTACAAAATTTAGAAACTAAAGAAATATATTAAGATGTTGCCTTGAGATTTTCAAAAAAAATCTATATATTTTTTTTACTAGATACATTATTTATACTTTTAAGAATATTTTAAGCGTTTAATTATTTCAAAATTTCAATTTATTTCCGTAGTTATAGCGCTGCGATTATCCGAGAACTTGGATTCTCAGCCAGTATGTAGATCCAATATGAAAACCCAACAAGAGAATAAAGAGGCCAGAAAATTGAAAATAGAAGAATAGAATATTTGCCCAGAAGAAATCAGAGTTCATCGCGCCATTATTGGAAAACCTCATGTACGGTGCAAGAATGGCACATTAAAGTTATAGTCCAGGCAATAGAGACCGTATAGGGACTCTACCAAGCAAAATTAATGGTAATACTGGAAATCGGCTTTCTAGATGTTTTTTGGGTCGCTGAATCGGAATTTGTAACTTCCCACCAAAATTTCCCCCGGCAACCCCCCAAATTTTGGTAAAAAGCCCCCCCAAAAAGGTTTTTATTAAAAAATTCAATTTTTTTATTATTTTAGAGAAAAAGTATCTAGAAATTCAGAAAGTAGACAAAATTTCCAACAAATTAGATATATGACATTATGACTTAGGATGAAGGGGAAGGGGGGATCTGCCTCGGAACGTGCACTGCAGTGCTGCGTTGACTAAGTTGCGCAATTCCCCTTAAGCACTCACACGTTTACATTAGCCCTCCCATCTTCCCTCCGAACTTTCTCTATAAGGTTTACTTTAAGTTTTTTGGGTCACTGAATCCGAATTTTTAAATTTTTTAAATTTTTTTAACTGAGGTAATTGTGGTAAAATTTAGTGAAATTTAACCCAATAAGCCAAAAGCTCTACAGAAAATTCTATCGCATGTGCATGATTTTTTGTCTACGCGTAATTTGTATGTCAAGTAAAATATATTATGAATGTGTCCTGCATTATGACATATTATACAGGGTGATTCATAAATATCGAAACAATAGGCTAATTCTTTAAATATTGCCCCTAGACCCATACTTCCAATTGCAAAGTTTCATAAAAAAGGTGCAAAGTTTAATGACAAAAGTTGCAACTCCATGGGGAGTCTATTTGAAAAAATACGGAAATTTAATTTTTATACGGTTACCGTAGGATAAAAATCCCAGTTAGGAAATTTTTCCTTATCCATTCCTGAATTAGACACAAAAAAAATGCACTTTCATACCTTCAAAACTCGCTGAGTTATGGTCGTTTAAATAATTCATCAGATTTTAAGGGATTAGACACAAATTGAAATGCGTGCAATTCAAAAAACAATGTTACTTTAAGAGTTCTAAGAAACATCTAAAAAATATATTTATTCAGTTAGAATTTTGATTTTTTTTTTTTTTTCTTTTTTCATTTGTGATGGTTTACCATATAATTTGTATACAAAATCACATCTTAAAATTTCTCATAAAGTTTGAAAAAAAAATTAAATGATTAGTATTTTTTTATGTGGGGTAATTCAAAATCGTTATAACTTGAATCGTTATAACATCGGATTTCATTTTTTTTTCATTTAAAAGGAAAGTATAATTTTAGTTTTGTTTCAGGATTTTTTTTAATATTAATTTAAAAAATATTATAAATCTTTGTTTTAAAAATGATGCAATTTATTTTTAAACAAAATCATATTTTCGAAAGTAAATATTTTTTCAAAATTGCCGGTACAAAATTAATGTAAAATAATGAAAAAAGACATATTCCAAGTTTGCACATTTTTTATTTAACAATTCTTGACTTATAATAATTTAAAGGCAAGAAATAGATAAAAAAAGAACACCATGCAGAAAAACGCATTTAAAGTTTTAAACAAAGATTGGCTCCTAATAAAATGTTTAAATGTTTTTTAAAAAATTGCACGTGAAAAAGTAACCCTTTTCTGTAGCTTAAACTTCCGATTCTGTTTAACTTTTGCCCTTTCCACCTCCTTTATGTACTATTTATATGACCGCAAATATATGTTAAATGTGTAATTTAAAACAATGCTTTTTCTAACATGCCGATTAAAAGTTTTTTCATAATTTTAGTCCTCACAACTCCAAGCTTTTTATAGTCCCGGCGAAGCCGTTAAAAAAAAAAAAAAAAAAAAAAAAAAAAAAAAAAAAAAAAAAAAAAAAAAAAAAAAAAATCCTGTATTCTGACGCCGGGAGGAGTCAGGCCCGGGACAGGCGACTTTTCTTCTGAAGACTCGGCCAGACCGCGCCTAAGATATTTTTTCATACCGAAACGGGACTGGCTTTCTTCTTCCTAGGTCTGCATGGGATGAAATTTTCAGTCCCTGTCTCGACACAACCCGTGTTAAAATCAATCGGTTAGGAAATACGTCTCCCATATTGAAATTGCAATGAAATTTTGAATTTTCAATACAGACGACTAATTTTGTCTATATATTTGGATTCTTTTGAAAATTATACCTTCCTACACCAAACAAAAGTACATACGATCAAGTAGTTTATTAACTATCCGAGTTTAAAGTTTTGAAATCTTACTGTTAAATTAGTTTTAATCGTTCCAATACAGTTTCGGGTATTTTTTTCAATCATAATTAAAAAACTACTTGCTGGAATTATCTGAAATATCCAATGCACAAGTTTAAAGCTTCTATAATTCGGGTTATGTTAAAAGTTAAAATTGATATTATTTCTTGAATATTATATTCAAAAAATATATTTTTTTTGCCATACGAATCCACAATTACATCTCATTCCGGCAAGTTGTTTTCGAATTATAATTAAAAATAAAATAATATTGCTATATGTGTTACAATTATTTGAAATGAATTTAACAATGGGTTTTCCACAATTTAAGTCTGCAGAATTCTTAAAGTACATGACTTAATGGCTTAACATTTCGTATCCGTAGGTACAAGTATTATGTGAAAATTATTTGTTAGTATTGTAAATTTGAAACTTTGTTAGATTTAAATACGTAGACGATTCCCGAATCATAATTTATGCATATTATTAAAGAATACACGTAATTACTAATCGGTTAGTACCAGCAATACATTTATACGATGGTTTCTGGTAGAACTAGTGTGTGTGTACGTGATTGTAGGGGTGTGGAACCCTTTTTTCCACTGCTGAAAAATTGCACCATAGAAAATATATGATAATTCCAAACATCATGTAATGATAGGTAAGTATGCATACTTATCAGAAAATCGTCTCAATAAATTTAATTAAAAATATATTCTTTCATTAACATATTATGTTTTTGCTTATAATTGTTTCTATTGCCTAAACTCTTGAATACTACTTTTCCCTCGCCCACTGCTTTAGGCTAATCTCAGACGAACGTCTATTTGCACGCTTTTTTCCTTCTTACAGCCTTCCAACAGTGGTTTAGGAATGTGTAGGATGGAAAAAGCGTGCAAATGGACGTTTGTCTGACATTAGCCTTAGCATGAGCAACAAACAATGTATAGGAATGAAAAATTTACATTGCGAGTGGAATCCTCAATAACAAATTCTTTAAAACAAATTTCACATTGATTTATTAAAATTTGATACTAGTAAATATCCAGACATCATTAAAATACATTTTCTACCTTGTAGAAATCGGCATTTAACACGTTCATGCGGGCGCGGTGGGTCACACTCGACTGTCTCGGAGATGCCAAGTCTCTGGCTTTTTGGATACCAGTATTTTAATACAGAAAATATTGTTTTATTTAATTAGAACAATTGTGCGATTTAAAGGAAAACATTTTCTCTAAAATAATAGTGGTGTGCAAAAAACCGGAGATTTGACAACTTTGAGACAGTCGAGTGTGACCCACCGCGCTGGCGTGAACGTGTTAAGCAATAACATGCTGTGATTTTTTTTTAATATCCCATTTAATAAATACTAAATTACATCATAAAATGAAACTGCCTTTATTTAAAGATTGATAAGATCTTATTAATTAAATAAGTAATGTATCAACAACAAAAAGTGGTAACTCCTGTATCGTTCACTTTAGAATAAAAAATCAATCCATGTCAAAATGTGCAAGTTAAATTTACATTATTTTTCCTTTACGTTTAGGATAGCTTTTGAATGAAAAATAAAAACTTTATTAAAATAAAACAAAATTAATTTATGCCTATTTTCAGAACATACTTGCATTTGTGATATTATTTTATTTCTTCTTGTTCCGATTTCAGAATAATTAACAATTTTTTTATGTAACGTTTATGTATATGGAAATACTAAAAAGGTACGTGGAAAAAAAATTAAGAAAATATGTAGGACGAAAAATGACATAAAGAAAAGAAAAATTTTTAACATGCTTTGCCTTAATTTTTAGCCGTTTAATATAATATATGTACAAATATATTACCTTTATTATCAAAAACAAAATTATAAAAGCCTAAAATTTTTATCATCAAATCTTTCTCGTGGTTAAACGTGGAAAAAATACTCAATATTTTAAAATAATGTGAAACTTCTTGTGATATACTATTCAAAAGGGATTACAATGTAGAAATGAAAATGCCCCGTGAAGAAATATTAAACCAATTACTTTCTAATATCCGTAGAAGAATTCATAAATTTTGCTTTTAAGTTATCGTTAAATTATACACGAAAAATTTTCCTCCGTATGGGATATGCTTTCACATTCCCGATTTTCCTACAGTCAGTTTAACGCTTTTACGAAAAATATATTTTTATTATGACACGATCTTTAAACCCATTCGAATAAAATATTGGAAAATCTACATAATATTTGAAATTTTAATTTCAATGCATTAGATGAAAAATATACAGTTGAGTGTACATTTATTTTGAATATTCAAAAAACACAATGAGTTATTTTTAATTTAAAATACACTTATTTTACATCTTTTAACCCTCCACCAACCAGATGGTTCAAATGGACCCAACAGATACATTGAAAATATTTATTCAAGCTGAAAATGTTTTTAAAATAAACTAATTATACAAATTAGACAATAATAAGTTAAATAAATAAGTTAAATATTTTTAAATAAGAACTCTGGTGTAGAATATTTTTTATAAAACTTGAGAAAATTTCCAGTAGTTCCAGGATTAAATAAGAGTTGTATTTGACGGTAAAATTAAACAGACTATATTCAAATTTTAGCTCATATTCTAAACAAAGGCCTTACATTTAATGAAAAAGAACTGAAAAGTTAAATTGCAATAAGAAACACGTTCTTCATTGCAGAAAGCTTTTCACACGCGTTTAGAAGTTACAAGAAAGGTACAGACTAATTTAGAAACTTTTTAAAAATAATTGTGAAATTACAGATTTTATTTATTTCCAATATATATTTAAATAACGTAGTGCTGACATGCCTTTAAAGAAAGGCTTCTTTTATCTATGGAAATATAATATAACCATAAACGAAAATATACAATAACTCCCTCGGTGTTATCCAATATTGCGAAAATCATATACAGTGGGTTGCCAAATTATTAGGGACAGTCATATTTTTTGCTAGTTTTCGATTTTGGGTGCAAATGACTGCCGCTCTAAGTGGTTTAAGTGTTACAGGAATGTATTTTACCGTTTTCAACATCTCTATAATTCAACTTTTAAGAACTTTTGGTATGTTAAAAGGTTTGTTTGCATTCTATAAATGTTTTAATAACTGGAGAGACGCTGAGTCTTTTGCACATTCAATAGTGGAAGACGCTTTTCTTTAATTTAAACAAAGTTCTTTGGCTTTTTTTGGAAAAGTTAAGAATTATATGTGAGTATTATCTTTCTTTCATTGATTAAATATTTGTTTTTTTGCGAAATTATGTACGATTTTAATTTATTTTTTATTTTTATTGATTTCAGTATGGGTCGAGGGGTTGATTTGCCCCCTAGGAAAAAATCTGAGGTAAAAACCCTTCTTCTGCATACGAGTCAGTATCAAAGGAAAATAGCAGAACTTGCTGGAGTTTCCAAGTCAGTAGTAAACAGGATAAAAATAAATCGGGACAAAAACCAGCCACTTTCACCAAAACGAAAAGGTAAAAGTGGAAGAAAACACATTACAACTCCACGTACCAATAGGAAAATCCGGGATATCTGTTTAGGAAACAGAAAGAAAAGTGTGGGACTCCTTACTCAGATTGTTCAAGAATCTGGAATACCAGTTTCTAAGAGAATTTTTCAGCGGAGATTAGCGGAGGAAGGGTTGACACGACATCGTCCAGCCATGAAATCCCGGTTGACAGAAGCGATGAAGAAGAAGCGCCTTGCCTGGGCTCGTGAACACCACCAGAAGACACCTGATGACTGGAGTGAGGTCAGTTGTTAAGATAATTATTATTTATGTCATTTAAAATCATTTATTTCTAAATTATTAACATATTAAATTTTTTTTCAGGTGTGTTTCTCAGGTGAATCAACCTTTGAGATTTTGCCCGATAAAAGCAGCTTTGTCAGGCGGCACTCAGATGAAAAATACTGCCCTGACTGCATCGTGGAAAGTGTTAAACACACTGATAAAATAATGGTGAGGTCTGTCAGAAGCACTAAAGGGCTTGGACGCCTCTACATTGTCCAGGGAACTATGAGACAAGACCAGTACAGGCAAGTTCTGGAAACTCGGCTCCTGCCGCAAATTGAAGAATGCTTACCAGGTGGTGAATAGTTCATATTTATGCATGATTCAGCGCCTTGTCATAAAGCTAGAAGTGTTACAAAGTTTTTTGGCAGACCACAATATCCCAGTTTTACCTTGACCTGGCAATTCTCCTGACATGAACCCCATAGAAAACTGATGGAAGATCACACGCCGAAAATAGCCAAAGACAGGATTACAACCAAGGTACAACTCATCAAAAAATTAATAAATGTATGGCATCACAACCCCAAAATAAAAGAAATTGCCATAAATTACATAAAAAGCATTAGAGACGCATCGAAGCACTCCTCGAAGCCAAAGGAAATGTCAACAAATACTAATATTCTTTACTTAACATTGATAAATTGACTGTATTATATTTTTGTTGGGGTTTTTTCATATACTAATATTGCGTAAATACTTCAACTATAACAAGAAAGCTTTTTAAACTTAAAAACAATGTTTATTTTCAAATTATATCCTAATATTGTACAAAAAACCTATAATACTTCACGACTGTCCCTAATAATTTGGCAACCCACTGTATATTTAGAAACTTCAGAAACTAATAAAACTTCGAAAAAAAAAACATTTATAAAAAAAACAATCGGTTTTAAACCGGGATTACACGCGCAGGGTATGGCATATCCAGGGTGGGCACGGTTATTACACTTCTCACCACTAATTTTTGAAAAGTAATGTTCAAATTATTTTAGAGCAGAATTTGTGAGCAATGTCAACGATTAATTAAAATGACGATTTTTGTTTGAATTTATTGGTAGCAAAGTATAAATCGTACATATTCTGGATATGCGCGATCCTTCCCGGGTTAAGGGTGGTATAAATTTTCAAGTAAACATTTTTTCATTCAAATGGCATACATGTTTCACAGTTAAAAATTATAAATGAATAATATTAAAATTTATAATATTTGTCAATTTTGCATACATAAATCCAGTGACGCAATTTCAAATGTTTAAATGAGAATTGATAACATCCTAAAAAACGATATTCCGGTTTTAGAAAACGGATTAATGAAGTATAAAATCTAATCGGGCACGTTTTTAGAAAATAACTTCACAAAAGAAAATTGTCTTTATAAATGCCTCTTGAAATAGAAATCTCAAAACTATATTGGCTTTTGAGCTTTTTAATTTTAGAAAAACGATTTTAGGAGTCGTCGATAACTCGGAAGAGGATATTATATATTTTAATTATTAAGATGGAGATTGATACAATATAATAGAAATGTAAAAATAACAATGTTAAAAGCACCAATAATTTTAAATTTTAAGCATACCGGTATCGGTAGTATATATCAAACAGATTTCAGTGTTAAGGATGGCGGATATTTGCTCACATATATAGGAGAGATATAGATTCAAGTTAAAGGTTTATTGACCAATAGGAAAACAGAGGATTAGGGGAGACTAGGGAGTATTGACCCACTTTTTACAAAATGGTTGTTTCTTTTTTAAATATTCAACGTAGAATGAAGTTTTATATATGACTTTATCCCTTATACAATCCGTTAACAAAATAAAATTGCTACTTAAGTGTAGAAAATATTATATAAGAAATTTGAAAAGTGATTGATTTTAATCATGTGAAAACAAGGCTCTCCACATATGGGAGGGTTGACCCACTATATAGGAGGGTTGACCAACATTGTTTTATATTGAAATATTTGTGAAGATAAATAAAATCACTTAAAAAAAATGTAAAATAAATTTATACTACATGTACTTTAATTATTATTAAAAAATATGATGCTAACTATATCTGTTTGATTCCGGCCCAAGGGGCCCGGTTCAAATCAAACAATAAGAAAGCCATTCATCATTCTCCCCCACCTCGCATCGGGAGAAAAACTAATCCTTTCTTTGAAATGGTGGATTTGCCTGAGGATGATCCATATAAGCATCCATTTTGTTGCCCGGATGGAGTGGAATTGGGTTTTTTAATTTATGTATCAGGTACACTTATGGGCACCGCACATGTTCAAGAAATATGCGCCAATTCAGCTAATGTGTTAGTATTACGTAGGCTTTTCTAATAAAAGGGACTCATTCTGTAATCTTTCTAAGAGATTTTTTTTTTCTTTTGTGATACTTTTTTCTTTGTAAATAACTATATGCGTTAACTAAGTGCTATCTATTTTCATATGGTGACAAATTTCATAAATAAATGGTACACTATCAAGTAAATCTGAAGATATTAAAGTGCAGAAGAACAAAAGAAAGAAAGAAGGAAAGAGATACATTTTAATCACCCCGTTGTACAAAAAAAAAAAAAAAAAAAAAAAAAAAAAAAAAAAAAAGAATAGGCAGTTATGTTTTTTTTTTTTTTTTTTTTTTTTTTTTTAATAGGCAAATATGTCTTTCTTCAATGTATGTTGTATATATATATACAGTTGAACCTCGTTAACGCGAACACTCAAAGTCAAACTTTTTTTATTCGTGTTAAAAGTAGTTCGTGATATCCATACACGTGATATCCATACTCGTGATATCCAAATACATCATGTACAACAGGACGGGGCAATCGGAAATATATATATATATATATATATACATATATATATATATACTAAAAAAGTGCTTAGGGGTATTCTTCATACTGAAATTGTTTCAAATTTCAAACTCTGAAATTTTCAATACGAGCACCTTATTTTGACATTATTTAGTTTTCTCGTTAAATTTCAACTTAGGGTAGCAAACTGGAAGTCAATCGTGCCAGTAGTGTACAGTTTATAGATATTTAAAATTTTGAACTCTAAATGTTAAATGTATTTTAATCATTACAACGCAGATTGCATTGCGGTTAGTTCTTTAAGAGCTCCAGAACTATTTTTCAGAATAAGCTGTGATTTTATAATTCACATACTTGAAGCATTTATAAATCGATTTTTTTTTATCAAAGAACTTAAATTACAAGTCCTAATTAAAGAAAAAAATATTTGTAATTAATAAATATATATATATTAACTTTTTGTAAAATTAAACCATTATATATAAAAATCCATTCTAAACCATTACAAATTATCAACAAAAATTGTGAATGTATAAATAATAAAGGAATTTTTTCAAATTAAAAATGCTATATAAACCATCATATACCAGTAAATCTATGAAACAATCCCCATAACAAGTGCAGCATGGATTTGAAATCACAGTAAACATATGAAAAATGGAAATTTGTGGAACAAAGGGATTTATATGTGAATTGCAATCTATGAATTTTTTAACGGAAATCGATTTCTATGAGCTTGTAATATAAAGCACAATATATATGCTTATATAATAATTGCAGAGCATTCCACCAAGTAGTTCTTGGGTTATGCGTAAAACAAATTACCAGAAATGCAATCTCTTGTAATGATTACAAATGAATGAATTGAAAAAATGAAAACCTTCGTATTTTCATATCCCGGTAAGTACGTCTTTAAAAAACACAAAATATACGATTTTTTTAATTTTTTTCTGCAATGGCGGAGAAATCTTCTGTTGAGTCTGTTCTCAACTGCTCTGCTCAACAAACACAAAACGTTTCGACACATTTACAAATAAATTTTTTAACGGAAAGATATAAAATTGGAAAATCTGACCATGGAAGCGTTTGGAATTGAACTGTGTTTTCCATTTTTTTTTAATCAATAAATTACCTACTGAATTATAAGCGATTTTGATCACGTGACAAACATATTTTTCTTGAGTGGTTATTCCACGTTCGCGCGAAAGTTCGGTTCAAAATGTCCACTTTGACACTATCGCGTATTTATACACATCGTATACACATTCCGCGTAGTTGGTCACTGAAAAATATTATTTAGAAAACTTTATTTAAACGAAATGTCGGTGACGTTTTGCAGCCAGGGCCGGCCCAAGGGGTGTGCGAAGTATGCGACCGCATGGGGCGCCTAGTCTCAGGGGCGCCAACCGGCGGAAGGGGTAACGAGCACCGATAAATAATTTTTGATTCTATGAGCTTTTTTTTCATTTTGTTTTTAAAAAATTGTTTTTAGAATAAAAGAAAATTTCATTTATTAATTTTAACCCACCGAGAAACATACACAATTTAAAGTTTTATTAATTGAACAAGTTTTAAGAAAGTTTCTCTCTTAAATTATAATTCAAAGTATTTATTTTTTTAATGTACCAGAGGCTGTGCCCGTTACTAGCTAAGCCCTCAAAACCCTGTCCAAACCTCGCCGGATTGTTAAACATGGCAATTTGAGTTGTTTCAAAAAATAAAATCTGATTATAGTATATTGAATGATATTCCGCAAGTGAAAATGAAGTCATATTTAAAGGAATATTGTAACACATGAAATTGACAGGTGTTTTCATGCAGATACTATGCGATCGAGTGTTTTCCATTTTTTAAGAAAAGCAAAAGATCATTCATAAAATACTGTCAAAGGAAAACCTGCCTTCACGTGGAAAAAATCGTTTATAAATATATAAGTAACTCATTGATCAACGATTGGTAAACACTATTCGATGCCAAATCGCTTCAGTAGTCATGCCAGCAAACGTCATGCTTTTGCATTTAAAAGTGTGTCAGTAAATATTTAAAAGCTCCGTGTTGTCGGAGGGACACATTTATTTCATAAAGTCCTTAAAAGGTGACATAATCTTAGATTTCAGATTAGTTCGGATGATGAAACTGACACCATTTTCAAAAGAAAAGATCATTTTCATATATGGAACAAGTCATGATATGACTGTGTGATTGCTTCAGTATAATGTCATAGTCAATAAACTTTAGCTTGCATTTAAAGTTCCCAAAATTTATTAGTTTATTTCTACATTTCATTTCTTCTATCCCTTGAAATCAAAATTAACCAACAAAACTAAAATCTGAAACATTTAAAAATAATTGATGGAAATGATGCACTAATCTTAAAAGCATAGACAATCTGTAGGTGAAAATGACATAAATTCCCAAAAGAAAAAATGCCTTTTCATCAACAACAAAAAAATGTACATTAGCACAGATTGTTTAGAACAATATTTTAATTAAAATTGTATTATATACTTTTTATATTCCATTATAACGAAGTCTTTTTAAAGAAATAGACTTGATAAAAGTTCTCAAAAAAAAAATGAATCCGAATAAAATGCGGATTCAACCAATAAAAAACTTCAGATATGCTTTTGATTTCCTACCCTGACGAGGACAATAACCATTTTTCCAAATGGTTAAAAAAGAAAAAAACTTCGCTGATCGTAATTTTTGCAAAAACTTTGTGTCAGAGTCTAAATAAAACGGAACAAAAAGCTAAAATATCTGTTTTCATTTTTAAGAAACACAGCTAATGTTAAACCTATGGGAGCTTCTTTTCGTAATTTCTGTTAAAACATTGTGGCAGAGTTTTAATGAAACGAAATAAAAGGCTAAAATATATGTTTAAAAAAGAGCGAAACATTACAGACACAGTTTTTTTACTTCAAGAACTTTTTAAAATTATTGTATTCCATTATAATGTAGTCTTTTTAAAGAAATGTAGTATTTGATAAAAGTTCTCAACAAAAAATAGAAAAAAAAATCTTTTTTTTAAATTCTATACTTCACCAGGCTACAAAATGGATGCCCCTATATATCCCTGCAGATTAACCGAATGCGTTAATCCAAAGAGGAAAGCTCCCTATTCCTTCACTTGACAGCCCGACACCACCCATCTTGCCCTTTGAGGGGAGAGAGCGTGCACCGTGGGTTTCCACGATCTGTTTAGATGCAATCGCAAGTCAGAGGAGAAAAATTATTTTCTATAAACAGGATTTTGTCTCAGCAGGTATAATTGTACAGCAGGGAAAGTTAAATTTCAACATATAAGACAGCATTCCGTTAGAGTCAGGTTCCGTTTTCATAGGGTTTCATGTATTATTATGTCCTGCTTTAGGAGCCACTGTCCAGCTTTTTTATAGTTTGACTTCATCTCACTGCATTCATCCTGGTGAAATTTGTCTACACGCCCTTGTGCAGCCGCATGAGCACTTAACACATTGCCGACTATCAAATTTTGCTCAAATCTGAATTTTAAAGCAGTAGAAGCTCCTCACTGTTCTGAAAGTCATTTGTAAATTGGTATTCTTGATAGGTTTCCTAAGTTTATGCATCGGTAAATATCTTTCAATGTACGAATTTAAGATAAAATGCCCTACAATCTAAAAAAATATGGACAACATAATATAAATGATTTTTCTGTAAGTTAGAAGACACGCCCTTAGTCAATGACGTTTTTGAAAGAAAACGAGAATTCTCGTTTCCCGTCGTGAATGTGTCCACTTATCATAACATGTTTTAACCCTTTCAGGTGCAAAATACTTTCACTACTAAAATGTGGAAATAAATGACTTTCACCGGAATTTACGAACAAATTTATTTGTAAATAAAAAAAAGCTATATTTCACATACATATTAAAAGGAAAAGATTTTAAACAAATTCTGCTGCCATTTTGCGTTTGAGAATTAAAATTAAGTGGTTTCACAAACATACCATTGCCCCTGAAAGCGTTAAGACTGGTGCTTTCAAACTTTCTATTCTTTTCTCGCCTTTTCCACTGTTTCTGTTTACCTATTGTAAGTAATATTTATATGAAAAAAAGTTCTTATCAACTTTTCCATTTATATTTCAATAAAATTTTTCTTGCAATGAATACTATAGCAATTTTATGCATTTTTCTTTAATCCGTTTTAAACATTTTCTTTTCCATCATCCCATTTTACTGTAGCTTTACAGAATTAATTTACATCCTTTTTTATATATTATATAACCATTAACCTTTCATTACGCACAGTGTATAATAAAAAAATTTCCAAAATCACTTCAATAAGGGAGCCTTCAGCATCTGGTCAACCCTCCCTCACATTGACTGGGTCAAGCCTCCCCACATAGCCATTTTCTAAAGAATAGCACATTGTTGTAATAAGCCTAATTTGTTGTACAATCTTTATGCCTGGAATGAAAACTCGATATTTGTGCAATACTTAAAACCTACTTACTTAAATTTCTATGATAGATTTTATCTGAAAAGAATTTACAAAATATTTCTAAAAAAGGCAATTTTTAGGTTGAAAACGCCTCACAATTGATTTTTTCAACACCTATTTCGATTATCTGTATGAAACAAAGACTGTTGTTTGATCATTCCAGTAGCTTTGGTTGACACCAGTTGAAACTCTGAAATTCTTTTAGATATCAAAACTCATGCGTGGGTCAAGCCTCCCGAATGGTCAACCCTCCCTAGTCTCCCCTACAGGTAACACCAATAGAAAAATAGATTGAAAATGGAACCGAAATAGTGAGAAATTGCTTTAAAAATAAACAAAAAACTAACAAAAGGAGGTTTTTATGGAACTTACCAAATCATTATGCCACTTATCCACTTAAAGAAAGCCAATCTTACACTCAAGAGCATTAAATAAAGGCGATATTTACTCCATTTACTTACATCGTGAAGATGATTCTGTTCTTCGATTTTAGTTACGATCGTGACACACTAGTGCTACAGTTCGGTACTCCATCCTTGAAATGATACAGAATGACTATGTCACTTTTTTTAATGTATTATTTCTTGCCAATATGAACATTTCACTATCTTAATATGTTTCTACTATTGCCAGCAGAAAGTTTCAATAAAATGAATAAAATATATATATATATATTTAATTATGCTTTTCTGCACATCTTAGACGGCCTTTTAAACCATCATTTTGACATTTTTAATCATAACTCAAAAACTACTTGGAAATAAAATTCAAACTGATAATTCGCATAAAGCAGGACATAATAAATATAAATCGATCAAGTTGCAATTCATATTTTTTTCGAATATTAATTTCATAATTCATAATTCATACTATAATTTTTTTTTTTTAATTACAAATTCAATGTATTTATGTTTGGGTTTTTAATAATTAGGAAGACAAAAAAAATATCACATTAAGATTATAATTTCAGGAGATATTAATAAAACTATGAAAATATAATTCAATATTTTGAACGATTAAAATTCAAAAACTTATGATCCAAATGACTTGAAATTTTATTTCTAGTTATAGTTTGAACCAAAGATTTAAAATATATTATTAAATTTGGGTGTTGCCATTGAAGCCAGTAACTTTCTTCTACGATAGATTGTGGCAGAGTTAGTAGGGGGAGTTTACTTTTTTTTTCCACGACTGTATATAATTCTGGCTTCATTATATATTTTATTTTTTACATCATTTATAGAACTTTCATTCAAAATATTTTTTTATTATTTATTATGACGTATACAAATGAAAAAAAATATCTCACAACAAGGGACTGATTGGAACAAAATGGCCCTTATCAACCCACCTTCTTCATAGCTTTAATTTTTTTTTTTTTGCATATATGCTTTGTGATGATAAAAAAAAAAATCCCTGCCGGCCCGGTCTACGGGCGAAGGAAGATTTCGAAGTTAAGTATACTAATTTCACAAACAAAAACCAAATCATGATTAGAGATAAACCCACTTTAACAATTTTATCTGGCCGCTTTTGACGAGTTTTTATTTCATTTTTATATAATAACTGGTTTTATCAGAATCATGTTAGGGCGGTATTCAAAAAAATACTTTTCCATGCTCAACAACTCCAAATTTTATGGCATAACTCCAGGTTCATTTTTAATAGGAAAAACATGAAACTTGTTGACGTGATTTTTGAAGAGATTTATAAGCGACCTGTGTTTTTAATTTCCGTTTAATTAATTAAAACTTGATACATAAACAATTGTTTTCTCAGTAAGACAATATTTTTCGTTTCTAACACAATCGCTTCGGGAAATTCCGTTCAAAATGCCCAATTTGCCATCATTTTTTGAAATATATTCTGCCTCTGTCAAAAAATCGATCATTACGGTACATTATATAGTTTCTGAATAAGCGAATCTACCAATTGGATGCGTTTGAGAGCAAAAATGAATTTAAAAATGAGTCAGAAAACAAGCAGTTTGGATTTGAATGCTTCCTTTTCCAACACAATCCGCTTCGGGAAATTCGGTTCAAAAGGACGACTTTGACAGCATGTTTTAAAATATATTCTGCCTCTATCAAAACATTGACCATTACGGTACATTATTTAGTTTCTGAGTAAGAAAACGTACCAATTGAAAGCCTTTGAGAGTAAAAATGAATTGTAAAATGAGTCAGAAAATAAGCAGTTTGGATTTGAATACACCC
Organism: Maratus speciosus; assembly: GCA_963932465.1. Taxonomy (NCBI): domain Eukaryota; kingdom Metazoa; phylum Arthropoda; class Arachnida; order Araneae; family Salticidae; genus Maratus; species Maratus speciosus. The sequence continues at coordinate 381,422,405 of OZ010786.1, forward strand.
TTACTAAGATGATTTTTTTCTTCAACCGCTATGTATTTTTAATTTGTTTTAGCTGTAAGAATTGGTCCTATCCAAAACTTGTCTATATAGATGTTGTAGACAATATTAAGAAGATATATGATAAATTCATGGGGCTTTTATATCTTTTGAATTGACGGAGTTATGGTTTTTTTAGGTAGCTTTCTTTACAAAAAAGCTACCTATTGCAGCCATTCGGAGGAAAGCGATTTCAAAAAATTTTGGTATATTTTCATCGATCATGACCCCCAGACCCCGAAACCACCCTCCGTTCAAAATTGATATATATATATATATATATATATATATATATATATATATATATATATATCTGACCTATGTCACACTGTAACTCCCGTAATTATGAACCGATTTCGATGTAATTCAGTGTGTACATAGTACATACAAATGTCTCGACCGAGTTCGTTGGCCAGCTTCATCCGCCGTTTTATTTCAAAATGGCGGCCATTTAAAATTTTTAAAAGAATTTAAAACTTGGAATGTGGTACCAAAAAATTAAAAATGGAAAAGTATTCTTTTCTTATGTATTTGACCTTTATACAAAGATTCCGGAGCAGTTTTTGTTTCGTCTATATCTTAAAAAATGGCTGAGTTATAGCATTTTGAATTTCTAGCGTGGCTGACATTTTGAAACGTCCTGAATTTTGCCACGCAATAAAAGGCGTATTTAAGAACCGATTTGGATGTAATTCGGTGTGTACATAGTACATACCAATTTCTCGACCGAGTTCGTTGACCAGCTTCATCCGCCATTTTGTTTCAAAATGGCGGCCATTTAAAATTTTTTTAAAAATTTAAAATTTGAAATGTGGTACCAAAAAATTGAAAATGGAAAAATATTTTTTTCTTATGTATTTGACCTTTATACAAAGATTTCGGAGCAGTTTTAGTTTCGTCTATATCTTAAAAAATGGCTGAGTTATAGCATTTCGAATTTCTAGCGTGGCTGACATTTTGAAACGTCCTGAATTTTGTCACGCGATAAAAGGCGTATTTATGAACCGATTGGAATGTAACTTCGTTTATACATAGTACATACCAATGTCTCGACCGGGTTCGTTGGCCAGCTTCACCCGCCATCTTGTTTAAAAATGACGGCCATTTAAATTTTTAAGAAAAATTTAAATTTGAAATCTGGTACCAAAAATTGAAAATTGAAAAAATATTTTCTTCTTATGTGTTTGACCTTGATAAAAAGATTCGGGAGCAGTTTTTGTTTCGTCTATATCTTAAGAAATGGCTGAGTTATAGCATTTTGAATTTCTAGCGTGGCTGACATTTTGAAACGTCCTGATTTTTCTAACGTAATAACAGGCGTATTTATGAACCGACTTGGATGCACCTTGGTGTGTACATAGTACATACAAATATCTCGACCAAGTTCGTTGGCCAGCTTCATCCGCCATCTTGTTTCAAAATGGCGGCCATTTAAAAAAATAAAAAAATAAAAAAATTTAAATGAGATACCAAAAAATTGGAAAATGAAAAAGATTTTTTTTGTATGTGTTTGACCTTATTTCAAAGATTCCGGAACAGTTTTTCTTTCGTCTATATCTAAAAAAAAATGGCTGAGTAATAGCATTTGGAATTTCTCTTGTGGCTGACATTTTAAAACGACCTGAATTTTGTCACGCGATAACAGGCGTATTTATGAACCTATTTGGATGTAACTTGGTCTGTACGTAGTACATACCAATGTCTCGACCGAGTTCGTTGGCCAGCTTCATTCGCCCTCTTGTTTCAAAAGGGTTGCCATTTAAAAAAAATTAAATTTAAAATTCAAAATGAGGTATTAAAAAATTGGAAAATGAAAAAGATTTTTTTTTATGTGTTTGGCCTTGATACAAAGATTCCGGAGCAGTTTTTGTTTCTGAAAATTTGTTCTTTTGTTGATATCTTAAAAAATGGTTGATTTATAGCACTTTGAATTTCTAGCATGGCTAACATTTTGAAACGATCTTGTATTTGTCACGCGATAACACACGTATTCGCCTATTTCGATGTAAGAAGGCATGTGGGTAGTATACATCAACACCTCGACCAAGTTCGCTGGCCAGATTCATCAGCCATCTTGTTTCAAAATGACGGCATTAAATTAAAATATATATATATATTTAAAGTGAGGTGCAAAAAAATTAGAAATTGAAAAAGGTTTCTTTCTTAAGTATTTGATCTTGATATAAGGATTCAGGAGCATTTTTTGTTTGTCTTTACCTTAAAAAATGGCTCAGATATAGCAGTTTCAATTTCTATTGTGGGTGACATTTTGAAAAATCTGATGATTTGCATGCGACAGAACTCCTATATATTAACCGATTCCGATGTGAGTGAGCATGTGCACAGCAATTACTAAGGTCTCGACCAAGTTCACTGCTTAGCCTCATCCACCATGTTGTCTTAAAATGACAGGCACTTTAAGAAATTGCCGAATTTGGCAGCCAAATATATGTTACTTTAAAGAAAAGCAGCTTGGATAAAGCTGACTAATTTCGCGAAATTCTCATTCATTATATTGATAAAAATTAGTATTGAATCTCCTATATTCGGTTTCCACTAAATTGAGCTTCGTGTGTTTGCATGATATAAGTTGGCTTTTTTTAAATAAGGATTATGAAAGCTACCTCTTCCTCCCGGCACTGGCCGGAAGGACTTTTTCTTCTTCAAACGCCCTTTTTGTTTTCGTTTTTATTTTTATTTTTTTTTTGCGGTACGAATTCGCCCTATCAAAAACTAGTGAATATAAAAGTTGTAGATAATGTTAAGGAGATTCATGATAAAATTAATTGGATTTGACATCTTGAGAATTGACGAAGTTATGAATTTTTTTCCTCCTAAAAACCCTATTTTTTGCGCCCCTTGAGCCCATTTTTAACTTTATCAAAAATCTGTGATACATAAATTTTTGGCCCTATTTTTAGAAGTAATAAAACCTGTAAACTGATTCGATATGTACAAAATTTAAGAAGTTATAGGGGTTTTTCGGTTTTTCACAAAACCCCTCCCTATTTTCATCCCCTTGCTCCGATTTTGCCCATTAACGAACTCGACCGAGATTTTATGCCCCTTGATTTTATGTATCAGTTTGGAAGAGATTGGTGCAGAATTGTGGAAGTTATCGTGTCCAGAAGAAAGTGATATATATATAGTTTTTTACTGAGGGTGGTTTTGGGCTCTAGGGGTCATGATCGGTGTAGATCTGCAAAACTTTTTCAGAAATTCCAACATAGGAACGACGACAATAGGTAGTATTTAATATGAAATCTACCTAAAAGTAGAAAAAATTAAAAAAATTATTTATTTTCTTTACAAAAATAAGTTTATCTCAAAATAACTGAAAATTTATAATAAGATGAAGCATGGTGAAAAAAGTGATAAAGCTTCTTAGGAAGAACATAAAATAAAATGTTATGTTAAACAAAAAAAAAAAAAAAATATTTAAGATACTTCTTTTATTATTAATATTATATAAGCGCAAACATGTTTCTTTATGTTTTGAAAATCATGTTATAAGAATATAAAATTTCTTACACCAAATCGTTCATGCGTTCCCACGAGGAATAAATATTTAATATTTGAAAGTGATATACTGTGCGAAAGGTCGTAGTCCCTAAAGAAAGATATACTGTCATACTGTAGAATGCCAAATAGTCGCTCATGCAACATGTAAGATCGCTTTTTAATAGTCTTCAAAATAATTTCGAGCATTTGCTTTTATAGTAACATAAGTTTATGTTCCATTATAGTAAAATATTCAGCTAATTAAAATTTGCAATAAAATTTTTTTACACTAAAATTAATATAATTCAATTTTTTTAAAGTTTAATATACGTATTAAACCAAACGTGAACGAATACGAACATGGAGAGTTAAATAGCAAATAAAATAATCAAATACCTGTTTTTTAAATAAAACTTGTAAGATGTGAAAGGGAAATCTAAAAGAAGGTGAAGGTATTTAACTTCGTTAACATGATTCTGAAAACTTTCTCAAAAATGTTAATTGTTAATGAAACTATGCGTATGATTCTCATGTCACAGATGCAAAAACTGTATAATTTTTTTGGAGAAGTTTATGAAAACTCTTTCAAAATATGAGATCCCTTTACGTTTCACATGTTTATGAATTTCTGTAAAAGAAAAAAAAAATAAAGATTTGAGGACGTGATTTTCAAAAACTTCCTTATCCTGAAAATTAAATTTTAGAAAATCGCGAAATACTGCCAATACAAATTGCAAAAATCTGCGTCCAGTAGTTTTTATTGTAAACCAAGATGTTATAATTCCAGAAATACATGATAAAACTAGTTTTTTGCAGATTGTAGTGTTTTTTCGATGCAGATTCTCCAATAGATTAGATTGATAGAGAAAATTCGATTTTTTAAATTTTGGATAAGACGAATTTTTAAACTCGTGTCTTGATTTTAATATAAACTTGAGGACAATTTCTGTATTTTTTAAGGGGTCAGGTAACCTTTGATTCAATAAAATGCATAGAAAAGTGACCTCTGTAAGAATTGCATTCACTCTTTAACTAATTGACTTTTAATTATAAATTTGAAAACACGTGTTAGGAACGTTTCATTTTATCAATTTAAGTTGTTAAAAAAGGTATACATACATACATATATATATATATATATATATATATATATATATACATTACATATATATATATATATTAAGATAATACAATTTTTACGAAAGAATTATTCTTGCATACATTGTGCACATGATTTTTCCCATTTGAATGGCTGAAACAAGCCAAGATTTTTTTAATGAGTACAGATATAAAGTGTTTTCAAAATGACCTACTATGAAAAAAATCTTGTAGATCTCGAGAAATTTTTTTTCAAAGAAATTCGAAATATCGAAATATTTTTATTACAAAAGTAGTCATGAATTCTAAACTTCTTACTTGAGAAACATAATAATAGGACATTCTGTGCTTCTGTACGTTTAATACATTCACCGAAAATTTCGTGAAATTCTAGGTAACCGTTTTTCAGCAATCGTCCGCACAATGATCAAAATCGCTGTTTTGCGAAAATTGACATTAAAGATTAAATTACCATATAGCAACAGCTCAAAATGTTTTAGACATAACATCTCTTCTAATGCGAATTTTTATATGGTGTTTGTTTTTAAATGTTCCTAAAGAATCATATTTAATTATAAGATATTTAAAAAAATAATAAATTTTTGAATGTTAACTGACCCCTTTACAACTCTAAATATGGTTTATTTCGGAATTCCGTTCAATCATGGATAATTCTTTAAATTTTGTCATTTAGTTATCGGAAAAGTTCGAATAAATTTTTAAATAGAGATAGATCGAAAATTTCGTTTTCGTTTTCATCACAAAATCAGACATTTGCTAGAGCTTCGCAATCAGAAATTCATTATCGGAGAAAATTTTGTTGAAAATTCGGCAGGAAAAAAATTTGAGGACACTATCTTATTCTAAAAATCTCGTTTCAACTTTTCAACTTTGGCTCATTGATTTGAGCTGTATCGGTTCAAATGAGATACTTTTTATTTATCGCTATGAATTTCACTGCTTATAATTATCAGTCGTGATTGACTCAAAGCGTGAGTGCAAATTATAAAGCAAGAAAGGTGCATACATAACTAAATTTTAAATATGCTTTTCACGTGCACAATAAGAGCTGCAGACTTAACAGTACTAGGAAATTTTTAGTTTGAAATCGCAGAAGTATTTTGAATACACTTTATGAAAGTTCTATTATAACAGTTGTTAATTTACAAAAAAATGTTATAAAAGATAAATCGAGGTATATGTACCTAAAAATTATTGAATTAGATGGAATTAGTGTAATTAGAAAATCATTCTGCTTCGTTGATGAATTAATTACTTTTTTCTTAAAAGAAATGAAATATGAATGGATTATGAAAATAAAATGTGTTGGTCAGACGCGCACAGAGCCAACGAGCCACGCGTATTATTAAATAATAATTATGAATATTTCATAAACACGTATAATTAATTAATGTATTTAATAAACAAGCCTACTTTATTAATGATTATTTACAGTCGTGAAAAAAAAAAGTAAACACCCCTACTAACTCTTCAAGAAATTATCGTAGACGGAAGTTACTGGTAACGAACGATTAGAAATAAAGTGTACTTTTAAATGATACATATAAAATTTGCTTAGGGTTCCATCTACATATAAAAACGAACACAAACCTCATTTTTTCCAATGGTAATACCCAATTTTTACGAGATATTTCAAATCTTCGGTTCAAATTATGCCTAGACACCAAATTTCAAGTCATTTCAATGATAAGTTTTTCAATTATAAACATTCAAAATTTAGTGCTTCTAATGTTAAATTACATTTTCGAATTCTTATTTAAATCTCCTGAAATTATGCTCCTAATGTGTTCATTTTTTGTGTAGCAATAATACTAAAATACCCAAACGTAAATACGTTGAAAATGCAATTTTTATAATTTTATGATATTAATTATGAATTATGAAATTAATATTCGAAAAAATTATGAATTGCAACCTACAATTTTTTTGATGGATTTAGATTTATTAACTCCTACTTTATGAAAATCCAAAATTTCACATTTTTCTTCCAAATAGCTTTCAAATTATGCTTAAAAAACGGTAAAATGATGGTTTAAGGGGCCGTCGATGATAGAAGTGAGTAGATATTTTGAAATTTTTTCTGCTGTCCTGTTATCTAACAGGCTTCATTGACTGCTTGAGTGGTGTTTAAGTTGCCTTGATCAAGAAAGGGGCTCTCTCGGTTAACAATGGAGTACCGGATTTCAATTTGGATACAGCCCTTAAAATACTCTCGTTTTAAAATAATTAATTTTTCGGAAACTTTTGGTACGAATTGCATAAAAATTTGTTTTTAGGCTAATTGTAGGGTGTAGAGTTCATTTATGCTGTCAGAATTGTGTATTGCTATTGAAAAAAAAACAAAGTTGTGGTTCGTTTTAATATGTAGATGGCTTCCTAAGCTAAATTTATACAGGGGAGATGGGGGCACATGTGAACAGTTCGCATAAATATAGCTTTTTCTCATAACTGGATTAATTTCGATAAACAAAAACTACTTAATATAGTAAACAGAACTTTCTTTTGCACATGGTATTTTTTTCAAAATCACCTGTATAGTTCTTCTTACATTTTTTAAGTTTTATAAAATCAAAAAATTGTTCACATGTGCCCCATCAGCGGGGTAGTTGTGAACACACGTGGGGCACATGTGAACACAAGGAAAAAATATCCTTTAATGTGCTTTTTATTCCTTTACTCATTTGTCATAGTAATCATTAGTTATATTACCTTTTAAATTCACCATAAAGAAAAATATAAATGTATATTTCTCTAGTTTCTGCGTGATATGTTTAAGCAAAAGATTATAAAATGAAAATAAGTAGATTTGGTGGGGAGAGTCTTAGATGATTCCTTAAGTATTGTTGCAATAAAATAAAAAAATAAAGAAGGAATTTAAAAAAAGAAATTAAAACTTTTAAATTTTGTTTAAGGGTTTTTGTTTGGGGAAAATTATAGGGAGGGGGCATTTACATACTATTTATCGGAAATCTGCCAAAATACGAAAGATTCTCACTCCTGTATTTGCCTTATTTTCTTGTAAAGTATAGATAGAGAAAGGTTTTTTAATGATTAAAAAAAATCTCGACTATATCCCCCCCCAACTTCTTTTGCTTTTGAAAGAGGGGGGGGGGGGGGTACAATCGGGATTTTACGGTAGTTATCAGTTTAAAAATTGTACTTTCTTAAAATATTACTGGTATCTATCTCCATTCAAAGCAACATATACATAAATGTTTTAGAGATGGAAGTAAGCCATCATTGCAAGGTTAGAACAAATGTAAAAGAAAAATTTGCAAAGTTGCTCAAAGTAATACTTTTGTATTAACAATGCATAAAAAATATTGTTGTAAACCGTTTAATAAAATAATATATAACACTTATTGCATTTTAGAAAACATTAAATTTATTTAAAGTACAATTGAACGTAGACGTGCCTGTTGTTCTTTATGTGCTGAAAGATGTGTTTGTGGAAGTTTCAATACAAAATCAACTTTGTGAGAGGAAAATATCTTCAATTTCAGGAAATTTGTAGACAATGGAACTGACATTATCTCTCATTAAGTTAACTGAAAGAAACAGAATCACAGAATGATTATTGGGGTACTTATGAACTGTTCATATCTGCCCCAAATAGCCTGTTCACAAGTGCCCCATATTGATGCTTCTGTTAAATTGATGAATAATTAACATTTCTCAATTTTAGAAGAAAAAGAATTTTATCAAAAATGTTTATTAGTATTCATAGTATATGGTAAAACACTCAAATTCAAATAAATGAATAAATAAATAAAATTATTCGCTTATGAACTTGGAGCAATGATTTTACTTTTGAGATCTAAAAACAGTGTTTTGGGTACAGAGGACAAACAAAATGTCATAGAGCTTCAAAAAATTTTTACCATATGTCTACAGATGCTATCATCTTTAGTAATTTTTTTCAAATAAAAAAGCTTATAGTAACTATCGAAAAACTGCGATGTTCACATGTGCCCCGTGTTCACATGTGCCCCCATCTCCCCTACATCATTTAAAAGTAGACTTTATTTCCAATCGTTCGGTACCAGTAACTTTCTTCTACGATAATTTGTTGAGGAGTTAGTAGGGGTGTTTTCCTTTTTTTTCCACGACTGTACATTTAATAAAAACGCATTATGAATTATTGTTTATGTATATTTAATAAACACGTATAATCAATTAATAATTACGTATATTTATGTATGTGTTAATTAACAAAAAAAAATAGAACTATTTTCGTTTTCGGTTGAAAATAAGATTTCCGAAATTCGGTTTCGGTCAATCCTTAGTTTAAAACCCCCTCACTGACAAGCCCGTGTTAATACGTTAACTAAGCTCCAGGTTTCACGGCAATACAGGCAATATTTAAAGTAATATAATTCTATTGATTTGATGTATTTTTAACACTCTGAACAATGATTACTACTTCCAAGGATTGCATTCATATTCGTTATTAAGTTTTTTTTTTTATATAAAATGTTGAAAGAATCAACTTTTTTTAGCATTTAAAACAAAATGCAGAGAAAAAAGCATTACAATTTTGCCCTTTTCCAAGACTGTCAGAGGGTTAAATGTTTGATTAAAAAACACAAAATAAACACAATCCACCTTCCAATTTAGCAAAGCTATTTATTTGAAGTATAAGCATTTACTGGTTTAACTGTTGAATCTCTAAAAGAAATGATTTAAATTTTTTTAACACGAAAACGCTTTGAAATAAAAATACTTAACATTATTTTCATCACTTTACTTTTAATTACGGCAGATTTGTCAAAAGTAAAAGAATAAAAATCAAATTTACACCATCCGCATTAGGTTAAAAATGCCTTATGGATAAAGCAATTTCCACTTTTATCAAAACTCACAAGATTACATTATTTATGCTTTCTTTTTCGTAATGGCTTTTATAAAGACCATGACGCAAAAAACCTTTGAGGAAATAAAAATAGGTTTATTCATATTCAAAATATGTTTATATTTGTGATATTATTTTACATTTACGTGATCGACTTCCATATAGGTAAGAGATTTTATGACCAAACTTCAGTGGTAAGGCTATATGATAAAACTATACAGAAAGAAAATTAAGAAAAATAGAAAATACGAAAGATGGCGAAGAAAGAAAAGATTTAAACCATACTGGAATAACATCATGTCTTTTAATATTAGAAAAGTGCAGAGATATTTCATTTAGTTCGAAAAGTCAAATTATCAGAGCCGAGAATTTCTTTCATCGAATTTTCTACGTGTTCCCAAGAGGTAAACATGTTTAATATTTTAAAATGATATGAAATTTCCTGTGATATACTATACGAAGGGGATTTTACTCTAGAATTAAGAATGGCATGTGAAGAAATATTGAAAACATTTTCTTTCTAATAGTTCGCAGAAGAATGCGTAAAATTCCTTTATATATGTCTGTAAATTAGATACGAAGAATTTATTCCCATATATACGCTTTCATACTTTTCCATTTCTAAAAGATAAATTAAAGTCATGAAAGGAAAATGTAAGTTTTGAAGTAACATAAATCAATATAAATATTAGGATACATTTTCTAGCTAATTCAAAAAATACAATATGCATTTTAAATTTTAAATTAACGTCATTCATTTGTTTTTGATAAGTGTTTTATATAAATTAAAATTCTTTAATGTAAATAACTATTTTTAATAACCATAAATGTAATTGGAAAAAGCTGAATAGTAAAAGATAAATTTCTGTTTTCTAAAATTATATTTTACATAGGTATCTTAAGGTCTGACTACTTTTAAAATTCGATTTTCGACCAAAATTTGCATTTTCTACATTTACTACATTTTATTAAAGCCCGATTCTTTACATTTCGAAATCTGTGCTTATTTTTATTGTGCTAATAGCTGACCCGCGCTGCGTTGACCGGGTCTATGATGAATGACCCTAAAATGAACCTCAAATTTGTATGATTTTATACCTTCAAGTCCATTTTATCCGAATTTATATTTTTAAATGAAAAAATATTGAATTGAAAGTATATGCTATTTGGTATTTTGTATTCTGCATAATTTGATTTTTGGAGTCTATGCACACCGAAAGTGTGCAAAACTGCGACGAAAAACTCAAGTTTTTACTGATTTCGTCTACATTATCACACATTTTATTTTGTAAAAAATATTTCTACATGTTGGAGAGTTTCAAAAATTTTTCAGATGATGTAAACTTGGTCTACAGAGATGCTCTAAACAGATTGTGTTAAAATACGGAAGTTTGATTACTTTTAGCGGAGAAAAAATATCGTCCTTGTGAGGCGCGAAGTGAACTGCGCTTGCCGGTGTATTTGAAAGGGTTAATATTCATTATTTTAAAACAGATTGCCCTATCGAGTAGAAGAAGGTTTCTGCTTTAGGATCATATTGTTAGTTTCTCGGTACCTCTAAAACTGTGCCGTATAGGAGCGAAATTGAGACGAAACACTCAATTTTTTACTGATTTCGTCGAAATTTTCACTAATTTTATTTAGAAAAAAAAAACTTCAACCCGTTCAAACGTTTCAAAATTTTTGTAGGTGATGTCAATCTCGTCCCTTGAGATGCCTAAAATGATTTTGTTAAAATACGGACGTTTAGTTACTTTTAGCGTGGAAAAAATATCAACAAAGTGAGGCGCGAAGTCACCTGAGTTCGTGAGTGTGTTTGAAAGAGTAAAATTCATATTTTTTAAAACCAAAAGCACAGTCTATCAGAAAAGAGGTTCTGCTTTATGAACATACTTTTGGTTTGTCGGTACCTCAAAAATTACGCCTTGGAGGGGCGATTAAAAAGGAGGAAAAACGACACTTTTTGAAATTTTTTTTTTCAAAGGTTAACTGTCATTTTTACCTCAGAGACTATCAAATCCTAAGAGCTTATGTACCCGCCGGCTCTGTATGTATGTACGTGTGTACGTACGTACGTGTGGACATGCGTACGCACGTATGTACGTAACGCGATAACTCTTGATAGAAACATCCCATTTGGTTCAAATTTTTTTTTCTAGTTTCATTCCGATAAGGCGCTTCCCTGATTAGTTTTGGGGGTTCATTGGTTAAGAATAAAGGGGGAAAAGGGGGGCTAGTCCACCCCCATTAATTTAGATAAATGTGTTTTTCATGCAGAATTATTAAATTTGCTCCAAATTTGTTCTACCGGTTTATTATGTTAAGGAGTTTCCTCGATTAATTTTGCGGGTTCATTGGTTATGGATAAAGGGGGAAAAGGGGGGTTAGTTCAACCCTCTTAATGCAGATAAATGGGTTTTTCATGCAGAATTATTCGATTTACTCCAAATTTGGTATACCGGTTTATTATGTTAAGGAGCTTCTCTGATTCGTTTTGGGGATTCATTGGTTAAGGATAAAGGGGGAAAGGGGGGCTAGTCCACCCCCCTTAATTTAGATAAATGGTTTTTTTGCAGGATTATTCGATTTGCTCAAAATTTGGTATACCGGTTTATTATGTTAAGGAGCTTCCCTGATTAGAGGTTCATTGGTTAAGTATAAACGGGGAGACGGGGGCTAATCCCCCTTCACTTATTTTTTTGAGGGCATTATTCTTTAAAATAAGAGTATAATATACAATTAGTGTGAATAGACTGTGAGCTCAATGCCATCAATTTAGCTCAGCACATTTCTTTTTTTAGCTCACAGGCTGTCAAAGCCTGAGAGCTTATGTGCCTGCCGGTTCTGTATGCACGTACGAGTGTACGTATGTACGTAACACGATAACTCTTGATAGAAACATCCCATTTTTTTCAATTTTTTTTCTAGTTTTATTCCGATAAGGGGCTTCCCTTATCAGTTTTGTGGATTCATTGGTAAAGGATAAAAGGGGAAAAGAGGGGCTACCCCCACCCCCTTAATTTAGATAAATGTATTTTTCATGCAGAATTATTCGATTTGCTCCGAATTTGGTATACCGGTTTATTATGTTAAGGATCTTCCCTGATTAGTTTTGGTGTTCATTGGTTAAGTATAAAGGGGGAAAGGGGGCTAGACCACCCTGTGGGGGAGATTTTGTAGATTCCCAGATTCGTGAATGAATGAAAAAAAACTCCAACACGAAGATTTCGAGGACTTACTTCTTTATTATGAAACTTTTAAAAGGAGGGCCATGAGAGTACAGTGGGACGGGAGAAGTCAAACACAAGACCGCCCGACGGGGGCGACCCCGAAGGGCAGCGAGCTGAGGTCTCTCACATTCAAGATCAGAGGGAGTAGTGGTAAAATATTCATTACAATCACTCACTCATTGGCGAGATGAATAGGAACATATGTACTGTATTGGCGATGAATATTGGTGGCGTGGACAAAGGAATCAGAAGCATCCCGAAGTATTACATAGAACACAATCTTACGCCATGGCGCGGCTAAATGGTTACACGTATCTTAACATTCCTGCGGTAAGGGAAAGTGGTTAAAGAAATAGCAAACACGTGATATTACATGCTCGTTATAGATTTTAACGACAGCTGAATTAGTCAGCAAGGGGCATATGGCTTTTATCCGACAAAGTACAAGGGTGAGAATTGAATACTAATGCAAGCCCAGAGGCTGGGAACATATGCATTAGATATCGTCGGTTGCAAAGAGAAAAGACATTCATTTGTATTTTATTCTTTTACTTTATTTCAATGGAAAAATAGCTGCGGTTAAGATCTTTTTCTATCGTGTGAATTTGCAAGACAGAAAAAGGAACCGAGATAAATGATGTCTGCATTTGAAAAGAACTTTAAAAAGTAAAGTCGAAACTTACAGTAGTGAGAGGGGGGGGGGGGAAGAGAATGAATAAAGACATATGAAATTAACTCTAAAATGTCAAATTTAAACTAAATATTTTATTTGAAGGGGGGGGGGGGAGAATAATGACAATTTATAATAAACCAGTAAAGTTAAAAGTTGATTTTTTTGAGGGGAAAGGAGGAATAATGGATATATAACGGTAAAGCCGTTATATATATCACCCATTACCACCAGAAAAAAAAACTGTGAACCTTGTAGAACAGTTTTTTTTATATTTGAAGATTACTTTGTCCACCCCATACGTATAAGTATTTAAAACAGATATAACATAATAACAAAGATAAGCCTCGATATATATATATATAACATATAACTGTGTGCTTGCAATTCTTTATATGTTTGCATAAAGCAAAACTTTTCAGGTCTTGATAAATGGCGCTTTTTTTTTATTCTTTTCTTGGTATTCATTAGTCTTTACAGTCACCAAGAAAGTGCAAATAATATTTTTTTGATTTAACAGGATCCTTTTTAAATATCTTTTTAGTATTTGTTTTAGAGGCTGGTACCAGCATTTTTCATGACCAAAATAAGAGAAGTAATTTTTTTTTAGTAACTTGTTATAATATCTTCTCAAAATAAAAGTAATATAATATAAATGCAAGCAACAAAATACACAGATACTACTTTAAAATGAAATAGAAAATAAATGACATATGCATGTCTGTGAATAAAAGCTAAATGAAATAATATAAAAAATAAAAAAAAGTAGAAAATTTGTTTTCGTGCACACCGCACAGGACTACAAAAGAGCGGGATGCATATAGCATGCCTATGAATGGGTGTAGCCCTTATTCTTGTTAAGAAACAAGTGTGATGACGTCAGTTTAGAACATCAGCCCTAGGGGGAGAGGGAGTTATGAGACCCATACATCAAGTGACACATAGGTCCCTGCTCCCCAAAGATCACATTGATCTTCAAAGGAGCATGCGTCGATGTATCATATAAAAAGTTATGTTTATTGAATTGAAACAACAATTCGAGGATTTTGTCTCTCTAAACAATGAAGTTTGGACCCTCAGGGCAAAATTTTGAACGGGAACAAAACTTCAGAGGGGGTAAATTAAAAATAATAAAAAAAAACTGAGATAACTATCTCGCATATCAAAGGTAAAAGGACAATCCGAGTATGTGGAGAGACTGGTGACATGATCGGGTAAGTACAACAACCATAATTTTTTTAAAAGTAAATTCTAACTTTGTATTCCTTACAATGTATCGAGCAGGATATGAACTGTATGTGTATTGTATAACCTTAGATAATGTTTGAAACATTTAGTGTAACTGCACTAGGTTACTAATGTTATAAGCAAAAATATTTTTTTTGTTATTGTGAAGTTATGTTATTACAAGAACGACATAATATCTTAGACGTGTTTATTGTCTAAGTGAAGCTTAACCAGAGATTTTATTTAATCTCCAAATTTAAAAGAAAACATGTAGTTATGTACATGTAGAAAACCAAAACAAATGTGATGAAAACAATAAAAACATCAGAAGTTTGAAATTTAAAGAAAATGCATGTGAAGGGGTAGCATCCTGTAAACTGGGCATTCTTTGTTGTGAAACAAAGTGATGGTGACATGAAATGTCATGGCATAAAAGAAATATAATAATAAAGGAAAAATTAAGAATCTGTAAAAACTTAACTTTTTAATAAATGTTTACTTTGTGCATATCATGTGAGGTAAAAAGTAGTTCCTGGTATAATGAGAACAAAAAAAAGAAATATCCTAATGTGTAAAGTTGAAACCTAGAAGCAAAATATTTTCAGTTGTGTATAATGTGTGTTTTTTTTTTTTTTTTTACCAAACAAAATATCAATGAACTAAATTGCAATAACAATGAACTAAGTTGTGATATCAATGAACTAAATTGTAAGTGTATCTCTATGAACCAAAGAGAAAATGTGTATTTCAATGAACGAAGCAAAGAAAAAATATTTCACAATGAACTAAAACAGTGAATGTTAGTGAAAAAGGAAAATTTCAAAGACTTAGATGTATGTTTGTGAACACAGCAGTCTAAGTACCTCAATGAACAAAGTATGAGCAAGTATTTCACTGACTCAAAGTGAAAAAGTAATGCGATGAACTCAAATGTGTAAAAAAATGAAACATACTATGAACTCATGTGTCTAAAAAAAATATTCCAATGAACTAAAGTGTCTACCAAAACAAAAATTGTTATGAACTAATATGCAAAACAAATCACAAGAAAGAAAACAAACTATGAACTAATATATGTAAGGAAAAAATCTATGAACTAAGTATTGTCATGAAAGAAAAAATGAGAGTGCAATTGGTCCCTGAAGTACACAAGGAATTGACAATACTATGAACTCGTGTAAAGTGTTTTTTTCTATGAACTCAATGAACTATGAACTCGTGTAACGTGTTTTTTCTATGAACTCAATGAACTATTAACTCAGTGAACTATAAACTCAGTTGTGTAACCTATGAACTCAGTTGTATGAACTATGAACACAAACTCAGTGTGTACATATGGAACCAAGAGCACTGTATCACAAGTACAAAAATGCTTCGTCTACAGTTAAAACAAACAAACAAACAAAAAAAACAACTGTGCTTTTAAGTAATGAAAAGTGAAAAGGATAAAATGTAACCAGGAAATGCTACTTGTGTGATGAAATGTAACTAAATAAACTTAACAAGTGAAATTATATCCAAATTTCTAAAAAAATAAATCTAAAGATGTAACTAGTGAAATGATGAATGTTTAAAGTTGAATTAATGTGTACTACTTCAGTAACATCTACCTCAAATGTGAAAATCTCAATGTCTGATGACCCGCATCAGAAAAATTTTCACTAATGTTCCATTTCGAGATTCATTTAACTATTTGCCGGCTAAATAATCAAATGAAAAAGCAACTCACTCTACACTTGTGTTTATAAAAAAAAATCTTGAAAGAATTAAGTTAATTTCAAACTTCAAATCAGTATGAATAATGCTATCGAAAACTGACATATGTATGTAAATGTATAAGAAAATAAAAAAAAAACTTTAAAAGGAATGCTGTTGATAGTAACTCCTTCACAGTAATGTGTGTTGAATGAAACGAAAAATG